>JALGPY010000006.1:11507676-14007676 GCA_023055425.1 Linanthus parryae | reverse complement strand
AGAAGAATGTTGTTGATACACCCACTACCAAGCATTTATTGGGGGAGGCTATTAGGGTTCCTTGTTGGGAAAACTATCGCGTTCCTTATTGGGAGAGCTATCAGGTTCCTTTTTATGGAGCATCAAACGTGCATTCTATCCGAATTTACCAGTTCACGTGCAATTGGCATTTTGGCACAAGCGGGCTTCCAGTGTGGAGTATTGGGCTCGTGGATCTCAATCGGGCTCCTCCGTCGCGAGAACTCGTAACAGTTGGAGCATCGACATGGAGCCATCTAGTTTTGGCCGCTAGGAGGATTCAAGTCAAGGTGGAAACAACTCGAATCAACTAGTGGAATTGGCTCATGGTATGGACATATTGGCGTGTCTTGTTGGCACGAGGTTGGTGGTGCGTTATTGAGCGCACATTGGATTGGTTACATGTTATTGGACATGTATTGTTCAGTGGCGTATTATTGTGCATGCATTGATTAATGGCACGTTACAAGGCGTGTATTTGTTTGCGCATTGGTGCGGTTCTTTGGTTGCACAATTGGCATGACATTGATTGATTGATGGGCACTTTTGTCATTAAGTGTCGTTGAAACGACACTGAGAGATGCATTGTGTCACTGTGCATATATTAGTGGTATGTTTATTGGGACGCACCGGTCTTTGCGTTTGTTAAGAAGCATAGACGCGCTTGTTGTGGAGCATAGGGGGGTGTATTGGAAAATCGCAATTTTGAGAATACATTCAGGTGGTTTTAGGTGGAGCACTTGAATTGATTGATGGAGGTGCAATCACAATTGGCGCAGTCGTTGTAGAGAGACATGGCAATTGGAGTAGTAACGAGTTGGCGATACAGGTTTCACTTACAGCTGCAGAATATTGGGTGGAGGCGTGCTTGATTGGGTGACACATTCATGATTGGATTGATGAAGAGGAGTAATGGATTGGCTTCTTGGATATTGAATGAAGGTGGTGATTTGTTACTTTTTGGTGATTCAAATACCTAGCATAGAAAAATTGACGAATAGCAGCAGATGAAGGAAAAGTTACCGGCCTTTCGCATGAAAGGATGGGACCTTTCGCATGAATTATCCGTGTGGATGAGTCGGTCTTCCGTACGAAAGGCAATGGGCATAGTTGGTTGAATTATTTTCTAATCCGTTTTAGAAGCTTTCTTTGATGGTTCCTCGGCTCTAAGTCGGTATGTTAGTATAATTATGTGCTAGGGTCGTGGGTTAGTGTCATGTGGGTAGCGATATGCTATTTTGGCCATAATGTGGTGTATCTCGTGATTGTAATCTCATCAAGAAATTATATCGTGTGGTGTATCACAAATTATTAAGCGTATAGCAAAACTAAATAAATTAATCGATCACCCCATGTAGGGGGCAGAGAGGGGGGAGGGGTGGAGGGGATGTCCATGGAGAGATCCACCAGCCATCCCACGCCCAACGCAAAAATTATTCCCATAGCACCCCTCACCTTTTTCTCATGAGGTTGGACACGAACTGTGTTTTTATAGGGTTATCCTCCTCCCCTCCTCCCATCGGGTTGGAGATGCTCTAAGGCTTAAATTTGTTTCTACCCCAATCGCATTTAAGTAATGAGACTGTACTAATCTATTAGGGTACCAAGTAGTAGTCTTTTCCCCTTCTTCATGATTCTCTAGATAAAGACTGTTGTCTCATAACTATCACCATTCATTTCAATAATCTATCTTCTAATGATTTGTTGTTTGCTCATTCAAACACTTTCCATAAATTCAGGACTGTGAAAGTCTAAAATACGTAATTGAAGCTACCTCTAAAATCCGTAATTGGAGCTACCTTGATATCCATGGCATACCCTTTTGCTTTTTGGAAGTCATGTTCCATGTATTTTCCTGTTCTCATCAACCAAACAACTGTGTCTCCTTTTAATTTCTCTTATGCAAAAAGTTAAGCATAGAGCTGATCAATTCAAATGGTTACAACAAGATTTTCCATTTTGTACGACTTTGATCTCCGTGTTCTATAACTTTTGCATCCAAATTAAGTTACAAATCCCTGAGAAAAATATTTCCCATTAGACAAATATGAACACATTGCTGGGTAAAGCCCTAGCAACAACTCACAAAGCAGCATGCAATCTTGAGCTTCATGTTGTTGTAGAGTAAAATGATGCAACTTTGACCCGGTAATTTGGATAGCAAAATGCTACAACTTTTTGATTTTTTCATATTGTTGTAGAGTAAAAATTACTCTAAAATACAGTTAAATAATTATAAAAAATCGCGCGTTTTGCGATCCAAATCATCCTGTCAAAGTGACTAAAATACGAGTCAAAAAGTCAAATAGGAAAAGAGAAGAAACAGAGTAGTCCCTAGTAGACATATCTGAACACATTGCTGGGTAAAGCCCTAGCAACAACTCACAAAGCAGTATGCAATCTTGAGTTTCAAGCAAACTAATTAATACCAATACCACTTCTCTAGAAATAAGTCAAAACTTTATATGCAATATTGGACTATTGATGAATATCCGTTTTCAAACTTTATTCTATTAACAAGATTTCAAATGTCTCAAGACCTTTTTCACCAACTTCTTTTTTATCAATTGCAAAGTTGGACACTCAATTGAAGAATTATGAATTAGAATATTTATATCCCATATGATCTTGACCTAATTTGCGATTTGTGTTGTGAAATTGACGTCTTTGATCGACCGACTTAATTAATCAGAGGATTTATTTCAGTTTAAGTGAAATGTGGATGCATAGGTGTTTATACAGCTCATAGGCTGTGCCACCAGCCGCAAACACGTACTTAAAACTGGAAACTATCGACCACTTTTCACCTAACTACGTACTACCTCAGATGTCACTAACCGTACAATTAAATAAAATACTTCAAGAGATACCCCGATAATTTGGTAAACCTAGGACTGTCTTTCGACTATACTAAATTGCTTGATAGAACGAAACATCCGCAGTCATGCTGCGAAGGTTGCGTGGGTTTAGGTATTAGATGTTGCAAGAGTTACTTCAGCTGAAGCTGACAGCAACAAGGTTAATGTTTCGTTAACACCATGAGAAACTATTCATTACCACATGGGTGCGGGTGAAGTGCTACGGCGTATGAGTGATTATGCTTAGACACGAGTTCCCTTTCATACATTGATAAGATAAACATCGTATGACTAATGATTATCAATATAACTAGATATGTTCAGCCAATCACTGTATTTCTGTTGCGTTACCGTACTCTGTGAATAAACATGTTAAACCAACCTCTGCATTACGCTACGTTACCTTACCGTACTATGTGATTATAAATATTTTCTGATATATTGGCTTGTTATAGCCAATATTATTTTCAATAGTCAATTCTTATTTTTACTAGTAACTGTGTCTCCACGTATGGGTCGGTGTAATTTTCCAGGGGAGTCAAAGTTGTAAGGACACTTGCGATGAGAAACAATAATGTTGCACTGTGACAGTGGTATAACATGTTTTCCGTGTTCACAGTCATATCATGTGCAAGCCGTGTAAGTTCGAATAGGTACTTTAGGGTAGCACTTTTAATGGAAAAATCATTGCACGTTCTAACCACACTATGTTACTATGTCGTAGAGTTCATAGTTTTATACTACGTCCGTTCTCTCTGAATCTTCACTGTTTGACTTTTTCTTTCGTAATCGGGTCACTTTGACCGAGTGATTTGGATAGCTAAACGATACATTTTTTCATAATTTTTTGATGGTGCTGTAGAGTGAAGTTTAATCTACAATATCGTGCAAAGATTATCAAATTCTTGCATCGTTTTCCTTATCAAATCACCGAATTAAAGTGATTCAGTGAATAGTGCTAAAACGAAAAGGGTGAAGATTCAGAGAGAACAGAGGAAGTACATATCATGTACATGATTCAGTAACGGAATTAGAAAATTAGTGTAATGTTTGATGTAAAATCATGTACGTTACTACTACGCTATAGACGTTAATGTTTCCTACAGCGTATGAATTTGGTCATCTAACTTCTTGCGCTTCATAAATCCGAGAGCAAGTTTCATATGATGTCAAGACATTTTAGACGGAAGTCCAACATGTGCTCATACATGATGAACAATAACATATATTGTTTTAAATACATGTATATCCCCTCTGTCTCATTTTTTCCTTTTATCCTCTGGAGATTTCAACTCTTTAAGAAAATTGTGTATGTAACACCCTGAGCGGATTACTATTCAAGCAGCTTCTTAATCCGTACCATCGGATAAAAATGCGCAAGTCTTTAATGTGCTTACAGTGTAATTACCACACTCTCTCATTGACTCCGTACATGTTAGTTGTATGAATAAAGCTACTTTATAAACTTCTTAACGAAATAATTCATATTTTTTTAGATTCAAATTAGAGAAATTATAATATTGTTGGTCACAAAATGATTGTTTACACAATTTTGGAACAGAGAAAAATGTAATAGAGACCAAAATATTGACACGGATAGAGAATAAATTTCTCTACGTGTATTACCCTAAAAACAATCTCTCGTGTATGAATCATGGAGTACCACTATCTAACACTACCACGTTTCTAGCCATAGCACAGATTTTGGGTCCTTCCGCGGTGTGACCGTCCTATGATCCCACATTTTGTCAGAACCTAATTAAAGCACAACACACTCTCACAGTCTCACTACCTAACCACGAGTGGAGGAGCTTTCATGGGGTCTCAGGCTGATGTTCGTTTCTTGCAAGTCGGTTCTTTTCCTCCCAAATTGAATTTTTGGTGGAGTTTGTTGATATTAATGATGTGTTTTTGAATTATTAAATTTATAATACAAGTTATTTAATGTGATAATTTTTTTGAGAATTATATCATATAGTCCGAACCTTAATGACGGGACTTCTAACACTCTATCAGCTATTTAATCCGGTTGTTATGTGATAAATTTTGGGAAAGTGAGAAAATAAATATTTGAAAGGTGGAGTATGGAAGGAAAAACAATGAAAATATAAGTAAATTTTTAGTAATAGTACACTCAATTTAGAGGAACATTTTAGAAAAATGAAGATACTAAAAAATAAGAGGTAGGGAAAATCTCCCAAAAATAGTGGTGAAAATCAAAAAAATGTTTTCATCAAAATTCCCTACCTAGATGTCATTTTCCCTAGTGCGTGGCGCCTCATGGCCTTGGCTGTTAGGTGCTGGTACTGCATGCCGTCCACGGTTAGGTTCCGTTTGACATAGTAACCATTCATCATGGACAATTAATAATTGGACCATGTCCACCCGGTTCGATTACGACCACTAGCTCCGTCCAACACCCCCTCATCTTAGAGCATACCAGTCCGTCCCAGCTCTTTCTTCCTATCTGACTTTTTTGATTCGTATCTGGGTCACTTTGACCGGGTAATTTGGATAGCAAAATAATACGATTTTTTGATAATTTTTTCACCATATTATAGAGTAACTTTTACTCTACAACACCATGAAAAAATATTAAAAAATTACATCAGATAGGAAGAAAGAGCTGAGACAGAGTGGTATGTCCAACGCGCGCACACACACACATCTATATATACAGTGTTTTCTGATACTGTATTTATGACTTTACGTCAAATAATAATTTTATCTCATTAATTTCAGAACAAACTTATTTGCTTGACCTATATACAGTTTGAGACTACTCTTCCAATATCAAACATTCTATAACATTCGCGTTGGGTTGACAACCTAGTGGTATTAATGTAGTATCATTTTCGGGTCAAGTTATCAAATTTGACGCATCTTTAGTCTTAGGTAAAACTAATTTATACTTTTATCTTCTTAAGAGAGTAGTATTTTTTAGAAACGGGTCTCGATTATTCCGGGAAGTACCCCAAAACGAGGCATTATATTGAACATTCAATTTCCCCACATTTTATTTTTCCTTGGGAGACAAGTTTCCATGTTTAGAATAAAAGGGCAAACCTAATCAAACCGCCCAACAAGTCCTCTGCATGCTATAACAAGTAAAAGGCCCTCTCAATTCCATTTTTATCTCCTCGTTTCCCTTTCACGTGGTGGAGCTACCTTACGTCAAGAAGGAATTACACGCAATCACTTACGCCTCTCTATCGCTGTGTAGTGCTGTATACCACCACTGGTTTGACTCACAATTGAAGAACGAAAGCACCTACTAACCACACCTGGCTACACACACACTTGATTGCGTTTTGGTCCTCTTTTTTCCAAACCCTTGAACTTCTTGGTCCTAGTGGACTTTTCTCTCATTCTCCTATATATACCTCTCACTCTCTCCCCACAATTCTCTCCAACTCAACAACATCATCATCCTCCTCGTCAAAAGGTCTACTATTCCTATTCATACATACACTTCTTGTAGTCCATTGAGAGAGAAGAAAGAGGGAAATGGGTTTGGTTAGTGAGAACAAGCACCAAATGTTGTCAAAGATTGCAACCAGCGACCAACATGGAGAGAACTCGCCCTACTTCGACGGATGGAAAGCCTACGATAACGATCCTTTTCACCCTATCGAAAACCCTAACGGTGTCATCCAAATGGGTCTCGCGGAAAATCAGGTTTTTTTCTCAGTTCCTATTCATGTATTTTTGGCCAATTTATTTCTTTAACTGAATCTAGATCATGATGACGTGGTGATTATGCTGAGTCTCGCAGTTTTCATGAAGTCTGCCTGAATCCTGCAGACTTTTATGTCACCATGATCTCTGTCTTCACGAATGTCTTTTCATATTTTAATTTTGTTTCGTGGATTTTGTTCTGGCAGCTGTCTTTCGACTTGATTGAGGAATGGATCAAGAAAAACCCACAAGCGTCCATTTGTACGGACGAAGGAGCAAACCTTTTTAAGTACGTCGCCAACTTTCAAGATTATCATGGCTTGCCTGAGTTCAGAAATGTACGTACGATGTCAATATTGTTGACCGTAGAATATAACCTTCGTCCTTCACAACCATAACCATGCGGGAGAATGCAGTATATTTATTAGAAACTTAAATGATGTACTACATATTTGTTTTATGATCTACGTTTAATCATATATTATTTCCAGTTTTATTTCAGAGCTTTTTTTGGAGCTTTTATACTAAAATACACATTTTTTTTTCAGGCTATTGCTAAGTTTATGAGCCGGGTGAGAGGAGACAGAGTGAAGTTCGATCCGGATCGCATTGTAATGAGTGGTGGAGCAACAGGAGCGACTGAGCTGCTCATGTTCTGCTTGGCCGAACCCGGAGATTCATTTTTGATCCCAACTCCTTATTATCCAGCGTAAGTACCGATTCCCTGTAAACCCTATGAGGAATTTTAGAGAATGTGAACACCCCATCTAATTTTGAGTTTCTTTTTGCAATGCCAAGATAGGACATTGTTTGTCAACAACCGTCTCTTTCAAGTTGGTTTGAAGTAAACTAAGTATATACTGCTAGCTTAATTGATAAGATTGTTGAGTCGATTAATGTTTTCCTACGCAACTTCTAATCATGCTGTATTCACAACAGAATCATTCGTGTTCTTATCAAACACTTATTCCAGATAAGGTATTTGGATGAAGTTCAAACTTCATAGTAAACATAATGAGCACAAACAAAATTAGGTCCTTCCGAGTTCATAGCCCTGCATAATTTTCCGCACACCAAACAAGCATATTTATATACCCAGCAAATTGTGATTAATTCAGGTGTATTGTGACTTATAAAATTCTATTTATTGAAAGCTCTAAATAGAAATAGAAGGCCAACCACCAAAAGAATTCTTATAGTACTAATTGACTTTTAGTTTGCAATATTCTAATTGTCATACTTGAAGTTTGTAGCATATTATAGTACTAACTTAAGTTTGCAATATTCTAATTGCCTTATAAGTCGTACGACAACCTTTTAGGTCAACCATATGTTATGACTACCCCACGTACGTGGAACAATCCACACTTAGATTTTTGTTGACTATCGACATTCTACCAAACAAATCTCTCTTTCCCTTCTCATTTCTTTTTCTTTGCAAAGTTGCATGCTTAATCATGAAGTTTATTAACGTGTCTCACAAGTTACCTCTCCGACTTCCAGATTCGACAGAGACTTGTGTTGGCGAACCGGAGTCAAGCTACTACCTGTTACGTGCCACAGCCACAACAACTTCCAGATCACTATAGAAGCCCTAGAAGCTGCTTACGAAAAAGCTGTGGAAGCCAACATCAAAGTCAAAGGCTTAATGCTAGCGAACCCGTCGAATCCCTTGGGCACAATCTTGGACAAGCAAACACTCACAAGTGTAGTCGATTTCATCAATAGAAAGAACATCCACCTCGTATGCGACGAAATCTACGGTGCGACAATCTTCAAAAAGCCTCAATTCGTTAGCATATCGGAGGTCATACAAGAAATTGATTGCAACCGCGAACTTATCCACGTCGTGTATAGCTTATCCAAGGATTTGGGAATGCCGGGATTCAGAGTTGGGATAGTGTATTCCTACAACGACAATGTTGTCGCTAGTGGGAGAAAAATGTCGAGCTTTGGGCTCGTGTCGTCCCAGACACAATATTTCTTAAGCCACCTCCTCTCTGATGATGATTTCGTCGATAGCTTTCTCAAAGAAAGCGCGAATAGACTAGCGAACAGGCACAAGCGTTTCAATGAGGGACTTTCAGAAGTTGGGATCAAGTGCTTGGATAGCAATGCTGGTTTATTTTGTTGGATGGATCTTCGTCCGTTGATGAAAGATCAAACGACGGACGCTGAGATGGCGCTATGGCGTGTCATCATAAATGAGGTGAAGCTCAATGTGTCCCCGGGATTGTCATTTCACTGCTCCGAGCCCGGTTGGTTTAGGGTTTGTTTCGCGAATATTGATGACGCGACCGTTGATGTAGCGCTGATGAGGATTCACAACTTTGTTGCCAAAAATAAGGAATTGGGGCGTTCCGGGAAGAGGAAGCAGTGGCAGAAGAATCTCCGGCTTAGCTTTTCGTCGAGGGTGTATGAGGATAGTTTGATTTCGCCACACTTGTCGTCTCCTCGGTCGCCTTTGGTTCGAGCTAGGACGTGAAATTTCTAAGATAAGTTTGGATATTTAATGTCTGTAGAGAAGCATAAACTAGAAAATAAGAGTGTGATTAGTTCTTCATCATCATCTACTAACTTGTAGAATGAGATTAATGCGAGTGTTATCTGTAATTTGTATCCTGTCTGTGACAATTTCAGAAGTTTTAACTATTGAATTAAATTTTAGGTTACAATAAGTATTATGAATTTTTCAGATTACGATTTTAAAATTTTAGATTCGTAATACTAATAATTAGAAGGCAACTAAAAACCTACACGCAGAACTTCCAACGGTTTCAGCCCAATGTATATTATTAGAACAATTGACATATAGCCTATTTTTAATATGGCTTAATTACTTAATGCATACCTCAGTATACTGAAATTCTCACATTGCAACCCCCGCTTCTCAAAAGAGCTTATTGCAATCCCCATTTGTAAGAAAAACGTCAATGTGAAACTGGTAAAAAAATTCATCCAAACACTAACGGTCGTATAGGGGTAAGTTTGTCAAGGGGTAAGTTTGTCAATACATAATCTAATATGATAATAATAGAAAATAAAAAAGTTAAAAACGAAAGAGAGAAGAGAAAAACAGTACAATTGTCCTTTGGTTTACCAAGAAAGAAAAGACCATCCTCTGCTATCAATCTCGGTTTTACCATATGTTATTCCGGGTTTCAATTATTTTGGGTTCGTTGAGAGAGAGAATAAGAGGGTGATTAGAGGAATTTCAATTGAAACATGGGTTTTGATTTCTTTTTGAATCGAAGTTGAAATCGATTCAGGTGGGTTTGTGGATTTCAAACGAAGCAGGGGAAAATGTATGTATTCTTCGAAGTAAAGAGAGAGAGGGCGAATAGAAGACTTTCGAGCGATTTTTCGTCTCCTCTAATTGGTATGTTTGGGATTTCGATTTCATATTTCGTTGATTTGTGGATCGATTTGGACTTCTGCTATGAGGAAGGAGTTTGATGGTCTGTTTGTACAGGGCAGAAGCGTTGGAGGAGGGTGGCGGGCAAGGATAGTCCTCTGGTCTTTCTGTACAGCCGGAAACTGGGTTGGGCAAGGTGGTTTTGGTGACACAATTCAGGGTATGCGGTGGCCGAGGAGAGGATAGCGGCGGCTCTTCAGTTAAATTTATTTGAATATGGAGGCTAAACTGGTGTGTTCGGTTGAATCAAGGTCTAAGTTTGAATGAGTTCAATCTGTGTTTTTTCTGAATCTTTGTGATGGTGTTGTGTCATTGGCGGCGGAGTCTGGGTAGAGTGCTGCGGAGATGGGGTGAACGCAACCGGGATATAGTAGTTGTCAGGGATGGTGTTCTTATTTTTCTTGGATAGACCATTTTATCCCTAAAGAAAAAGACTTGACTATCAACAAACAGAATATCTCGTCAAATAATAGACGGAATATTTTTACCAGTTTCACATTGCAAATGGAAATTGCAATAAGCTAGTTTTAGAACAGGAGATTGCAATGTGAGAGTTTCGCCATACTGGGATGCGCCTATAACGGCTGATCACGTGTTGTCGAGCACATTATGCCCTTGTGCCTAGGTATGACAACGGGTCGGATCCGGATCGGATTAGGCCAGATCCGATCCAGATCCAATCAAGAGAAATGAGATTCAGATCGGATCCAGATTCGTTCAGATCATCATCGGATTCGGATCAGATCGGATCGGGTCGCATTCAGCTGATCCAAATCTGATCCGTGGATCAATATAGTACATAGTCGAATCGGAGTCCAATCGGATCCGGTTCGAGTTTGCAATAAAATAGAAAAAACGATATAAAAAAGTAAACACTATTGCATACGCTAAGTCATGTTCGTAAGTTATGAAGCCTAAAAAATAAAAGAAATAGCTTTGTAGGTTGGAGTTACTAGTATTCTTCTTGTAAATGTACGTGGTGAGGTAATATGGATATATTTGTAAAGCACACATATACGTCGGATCGGATCGGGTCGGAACCCGGTGGATCTACCCTCAGATCCAAATCCAGATCCAAATCCGTCGGGTCTGGCTTTCCGGATCCAAATCCGATCCATTTTCAGTTGGATCGGATCTGGATCCGATCCATTTGGCTCGGATCGCTCGGATCTCAGATCGGATCGGACCATATTGCCGTCCCTACTTGTGCCCTTGAAGAAACATGGGATGCGCCTGCTGCTTTGTCATGTGGTTATAGACGGGATATTGTTACGAATAATAGTGTTACACTTCTTACAAATTTTTTTTAAACTTACATATTTGTTGTCTTACCGGGTTTGAATCCAGAACCTTAAACGCTCTATCACTTGAGCTAACACTCATTTGCATTACAATTATGTATTATTGGGATTCAGTTGCCATTTTATTTTAATCTTTAGTTATTAATTCTGATTTATATGAAGTCATAGGCTCCGACTGAATTTGCCATGGGTTATACTCAAGGGCAGAGCCAACCCTCGGCGCGGGTATGCATGTGTGGGACGCGTGTGTCCTACAAAAAAATTTAAAAAAATTGCAATTTTACCATACAATACACAAAAGTTCAAATTGTGTCTTTGCCTAAATTATAATACTGCCCCACATATTTTGAATACAGTGCAAAAGTATCACATGTGTTTCAAATACCTGTCTCCGCCCTGGTAATACTCCTGTAATATCGGGAATTGTTTCCCTCGATTTTATCCTATAAATGGATTCATCAGGGAATATCGACTGTTCCAACCCTAACAGCCTTCAAGCATACCGCCGACGGAGGATGTCGCCACCCAGTCCCACGTCGTCTCACCGGCGAGAACTGTCGTCTCCACCGGAAAGAACCAGAGCAAGCTTCGAAGAGAAGTTGTTGTTCCAAAGAGAGAGAGAGAGAGAGAGAGAGCTGGGCTCATCGGTGCAGTGAAAGAAAGAGAAGAGAGAGATATGGGTAAGCACTCAACTATTTCTTTCCAGCTTTACCATAATGCCTCTTCCACACCTACAAAAACAGAGCAATAGTAACCAGTAAATGAGAAGAATATGCAGGGTTGCGAACCCTCACAAATGAACAGTGCCAACGACCCTCCTATGGGTCCAGGCCAGCAGAAATGCCCACATGGCGCCCAAGTGGACAATAATGTTTTCTTATAAGGTAGTTAGATAAATTTCATTGATTTATTATTCATAAAAATTATAATGTATTCATGATTTTGAAATTATATTTACGATAAGTCATCATTATCTTATTTTGTTTGAAATTAGTAAATATTATGTTTATACAGTTAATAATTATATTTATTAAATAATTAAAAACACAATTAAAAGGGGTCAAAATTATTGAATCATACTGATACGACCTTATTATTATTATTACCGTTTTTTAATATATATAAATATATATATATATATATTGGTATACAATTTTTTGTTGGATTTTATATTGGTATACAATTAAGTATTTACTCTTTTTAGTACTAATATTTTTTTGAAATTATTAAATATATATTAAATCTTAATTTTGTTGGGTGGATGGAAAAGATTGGGTTGGAGATGCAGGGCTAGTTTTGGAATGCTGTGGCTGTGCTAGAAAGCTGTTGTGTGAAAACGCTGTGGAAAACCTGCTGTGAATTCTTGATAAAATGTTGTTTGGTAAATATTAAGTAATAGCTACTGTGAAATATTGATATACTAATTTTGTGTTTGGTAAAATCAACTGTGAACTTGCTGTGAGAGGGTCAAATAAAAAAAATAAATGACACATGTCATTTCCGTAAAGATAACTATTGATATCTTTTAATATTGTAAGGTTAAATCGGTTGTATTCACAATTGTTGAAAAGTATGTTTACGATAAGTCATCATTATCTCATTTTACTTTCTGACAAAGCATATCCCCCTTGCTTCGTGGAAGCTGTTGTTGATAGGGCCGGAAAAATGGGTATTGACACGACAACCCGACACGATCACGACACGAAGTTATAGGGGTTGGGTTTCGTCATATGGATCTGGGTCATAAACGGATCGACACGATTGGACAAAACACTTAACATATCGGGTATGGGTTGACTCACAAAACCCATTTACAACCCGCGTAATCCATACTTTCTAAACAAGTCACCCGTTTAATATTTAAACCCATCACGACATATTTTAACCCGTAATTTAAACCTAATATTTTTTTATTATATATAACTAATATACTAGATATCTAAGCCCAACCCACTAAAAAATTACCCTAATTTTTTTTTGAAAAAATGTACCGCAGTTTATTCCAACGTATTTGGATTGATTCTTTGTGTAAGTTACTTATTATGTAGTAACTTTTTTTTACTATGAAATAAATGGGTTACAAGATGGGTAACCCGTTTATTATTTAGGTCGGGTTAGGGTCCATAGTACCAGACACATTTAATATATGGGTCGGGTTCGGGCTTATCTTATATGAGTATCGACACGAACATGACCCACCACGAACACGACCCGTGACACGAATTGCCGCCCCTAGTTGTAAACAGCAGAAATCGTCCGAAAAAACTGAAATTTTATTGTTACCAAACACATTAAAACTGTTTCTTTTGTCAGAGAGCGTGCTGGGAGCAGAAGCATTATGAAATTGGCCCGTAGTAGTTTTAGGGAGGGGGATGGGGTGGGGTAGGGGGAGGTGAGGGAAGGGGAAAAGAAAATGACATACGTGATGCCCTAAAAAAATTGCAATTTCATTTTATCTTGGTCATTAATTCTGATTTATATTAGGGGTGCAACTTGGACGGGCCGAACCCGACCAACCTGAACCCAGCCTGGACTAAAGTCGGGCTTGGGCACATGTTTTGAGTAATTTGGTCGAGTTCGGACAAAAATTCTCAACCCGAATCACAATTAGGATTGGACTTGGGTACGGATATTAAAAGATGGGCTAGCCCGAATTGCCCTATTTGTATACTCATTACCTATAAAAATATTATGTTTATATAGCATATTTATTACGAATTTATTGTTTTTCTATTAATTATTAGTGATATTTTTAATTTTGTTTATGTTTTTTAACTAATAGATTTTTTTTCACAAGATATTTAGCATTTTCTTGTATAAATGGACAATTTTTCAACTCTCGCTAACAAAATATAGTCAATATTTTTAGCCTTTAATAAAAAAAATTAAGTTTCTACATTCGGAATTTATTTTTATATGTAAGCTATTAACTTAAATTTTAAGGGACAATTTTAATTGATATGATTGTGATAATTATGCAATTTTTTTAGTTTAATGGGCTAGCCGAATTCAACCCGAACCGAATTAGGGTGAGTTTGGGAATGCTTCTGCTGCCAGCACAGCTGCTTTCCGACAGCAGAAGCAGTTTTAGTGTGTTTGGTAAAAATAAAATTTCTGCTTTTCCGGACAGTTTCTGCTGTCACACAGCAGTTTTCAGGAAGCAAGGGGGGACATGCTTTTCCAGAAAGTGCTTTTGATTAATTTATCTATAACCGAGTTTGACCTTACAATTTTTTAAAATATCAATAGTTATCTTTCCGGAAATGACACTTGTCATATATTTTTGTCATTTCACCCTCTCACAGCAACTTCACAGTTGATTTTACCAAACACAAAATTACTATATCAATATTTCACAGCAACTTTTACGTAATATTTACCAAACAACATTTTATCAAGAACTCACAGCTGCTTTCTACTGTGTTTTCACACAGCAGCTTTCTACCACTGCCACAGCATTCCCAAACTAGCCCTTAGTTTGTTTGAATTCGGACTTGGACGGGCTGGTGATGCTCCTAACCCGGGCTGGGCTGGGCTTGGACAACCCCGACAGAACTCTGGCTTAGACTTGGACAAGGATGTCAACCCGCCCAACCCGCCCGAGTTACAACCCTAATTTATATGAAGTTCGGACTGAATTTGCCACGGGTTATGTTCATCAGGCATATCTACTGTTCAAACCCTAACAGCCTTCAAGCATACTTCCGACGAGTTACATCACTGAGGAATTGAGGATGTCGCCACTCAGTGCCACGCCGTCGTCTCCGCAGTCGAGAACTGTCTCTGACAGCCCACAACGCCACCTCTACGTCGTCTTACATCGTAGTGACGACCACTCTTACTCAATCCACAAGATCGATCTCGCAAACATATCATCATCATCCTCCAGTTCCAACGAACCCTTTGATTTCCCTAAACCCATCTTCACGTTACCTCGCAAGACATACCCATCTCCCATGGGCTTCCTCGCTTCCGGTTCCAAAATCTACATGTTTGGAGGAGGCACTCCACGTCCATTCCTCGACATCGCCGCCACCGATACGAACCTCCACGGCGCGGCCTGCTTCGTGTTCGAAACAAGCCCGGAAAGAGACCACTACAATCAGATCCTCGAACTGCATCGTCTAAATTGGGGTAAGTTTTCGCCCATCGTATTAGGTCCCCTCCAAGGCAAATTCTATTCATGTAGCCGCAACTTAGCTTACCGGGACATAGAGGAATTCGACACGGAAACAGAGTCGTGGAAACCACTCCCACCGCCACCGGTTGTTAATTCCGGAAAAGGGTTTTACGATCCTTTCGGTGAATATTTAGTTCACACAAACGCTGTTGCCGGGAACAGGCTTGTTTTTATTACCATGAAAGGCATTTTTGCCTATCATGTGGTGAAACAAACTTGGGAGTGTCTCTGTTGTAGCGGTGGCGGCGGTGTCGATTTGAAGAGGTTGTGTCCCTATTCTGGGGAACCATTAAGTTTTGATTATTCCTCCTACGATGTACGCGGCGGCTTGCAACATGCTGAAGTTAATGTAGAGGAGGATAGGAGCAAATTCATATGGAATCCTTTACGAGCTTGTAGTGAACATAGCGACGGCGAGGTTCTAGAACATAGGTTAGACCACAATGTGGTACGACTCGAGGAGGAGAACAAAGTCTGCGTAATCAGTCTCGGTGTTCGTGCCTTGAAGCTCTACGTGGGTTTTCAGCTATGTAGTGTTTCTCCGAAGAGCGACGGAAATCCTAGAGTTCTTGAGGAGAACTATGTTGCATATGCTGTTGAAGAAACATGGGATAAGATTTCTGGGATAGCTGCCTGCTTTGTATGTGAAAATCAAAATGATGATCAATTTGGATGGTGTATGGTTGCAACTCCTACTGAATCTGATGCTGAATTGGATTGCACTGGATAAAAAATTCTTGATTTTTCTTGATTTTTTTTTGAGTGTATTTCATAAATTTTGAGTGTAATTCTTGATTTTAAAGTTGGAGCGTTCGATGTGGATCCTAGTCTATTCGTTGCAGCAGAAGCAGAAAACAGTTTGCAGTCGCGTAAATAATTTAGGTTAGGAACCTCCTTGGGTGAGTTTAGTTAGTGTTTTCTTTTCTTTACCATTTGAGCAATACTTTCAACGTAGTGTTCTGGGAGCAGGATTAACTTTTCATCTCTTTATATAATTTTCGAGTTTCTCTAAATTAGATATCACTTTATCCATTTATGATGGTCTTTTGACTTTCTTCGTCTGCTTCTAGACTGCGACTGAATCAATATTCAACGGTTATTTCATAGTAATCCAAGGGACAAGACGAGTATAATTAAGTCAGAATCTTGTAAGATGACGTACAAAACCTAGTGACGAGTTCGTACAATATAGTTTAGATCATAATGCGCTACGATTCAAGGAGAAGAAATGCTGCAGTGTTAGTCTGGGTGTCTGTTCCTTGAAGCCATACGTCGGTCTAGTCTTTCCCCGAAGAGCGAAGGAACTCTTGGGATTCGTGAGCAACGCAGTACTATACTAGGAGCCGTCTTTAGCAATTCGGTGGCCTAAAGGTGAGTCTTAAATTTGAGACCCCTAGATATATTCTTCTTAATAGTTATAGGACTCTTATGTACATAATTAGAGGACTAGTTGTATAATTTAGATTGTATTTAAGCTGAAGAAGTAAATTCCGAACCCAGCAGAGTTCGGAGACGACGTTAGCAACACCGCGATACTCAGCCTCAGCACTAGAACGAGATACCGTGGCCTGTCGCTTGGACGACCAACTCAGAAGATTGTCTCCATAGAAGACACAGTAACCAGAAGTGGAGCGGCGCGTGTCAGGACAACCAGCCCAATCTGCGTCAGTGTAGGCGGTGAGGGAATCAGCAGCGGAGGCAGAGAGCCGAAGACCATACTCTAATGTATTGCGACAATGTGAGTGCTGTCTATCTCTCTGGTAATCCTGTTCAGCATCAGCGCACTAAGCATGTTGAGATTGATCTCCACTTCGTTCATGAGAAGGTTCGTTTGGGTCAGTTTCGCGTGTTGCACATTCCAGCAGATTATCAGTACACCGACATCTTCACCAAGGGTCTTCCTCGGCCCTTGTTCCAGCGCTTCCGTTCCAGTCTCAGTGTTGGCACGCCTACAGTTTCGACTGCGGGGGAGTAATAGTTATAGGACTCTTATGTACATAATTAGAGGACTAGTTGTATAATTTAGATTGTATTTTACCTATTTAAGGGTGTAAATAATCAAGGAAAAGCAGAGGAAGAATTCCCCACTTACACTTCTCACCTTTCATATTGCATGTTCCACATACAAATTAAGTTAGCATGCTCAAGATTCTCTACAATTTTTCTATTCAACAAACAACATTGCAAAAAGAATATATGGAGAAACTTTTGTTCAAGTTGAGTAAGAGGAGGAACTTGAGATGTTCAACTTCTTACTTTGTTTGACAGAGAATTAATGAGAAGTTGAGAAATGGTGAAAATCATTGAACGATGAGTGGACCTAGGATTCAAGTTCCAAACATATTATTGTCTGGCGATAACATGATATTTTTATAGAACTAAATGGCTAGACAATGGAATGAGAATGGAGGGTCAACTGGTTATTTTTACTAATGAAGTATTTTTAGGTATGATGAATAATGTTTTAATGATAACTATTTACCAATGTGTAAGAGACGGCCCTGATATTATTAATACATGTGTTGTTGAAGAACTTCACACATTGCCTCGAATGATTGATCTTCAGGAAAAAAAAAAAAAAAGAGTGTATTCGGATTTGAATTTTCTTTTATTCTAAAAAAAAAATCGAATTTTCTTGCAGGCCTTGTTTTATGGATAGTGGCCCATTTCCTCTTGTATCACCATAATTATTCGTATGAGTATGAGAAATCACGTAGGCCCAAACCAAAAGACATTATTTGTGACTAGGGGATTGCCCGTGCCCGAAGACACTACCTCAAAAAACATGTTTCACCTATTCTAATGTCACAAAATAAATTGAATATTTTCATTTACAAACATGGGCAGAAATGAAGACAACATAAATAATTGAAGTAAATAATCAAGAACAAATGAATCTTTTTTTTTTAATGATTATGATAAAAAGAGTGGGTAGTTAAGTGGGAAGTTAGTAATGGGTAGTGTAGTGGGTGGTAGGTGAGATCTAAGGGCTGAGATTAATTAAATCTAATGGTCTAAAAGACATTTTAAAGTCAATCTTCCTAATTTATAATATAGAAGTTAGAGCAAAGTTGGTACTGAAATCAGAGTTACATCATTGTTTGTTAAAGTAGTACTGTAATAAACACTTGCTCTAAGTATTCTTTGGCTGCTTACAAAATCTCCAGCACTAATAAGCAAATTATAAACAATTTTTTTATATAATCATCCTTTTGCATAATATTGCCTCTGTTTGTCTCTTTCACCTTACTTCACTTTTTGACATTATTCAACAGGTCACTTTGACCCGGTGATTTGGTAGGCAAAACAATACACGAATTTGGTAATCTTTGCCTGATCTACAATACTATGAAAAAATTACAAAAAAATTATATCGTTTTGCTATCCAAATAGACGAGTCAAAGTGACCCAATTATGGGTAAAAAAGTCAAGCGCACTTGAAAGAGAAGAAGCAGAGGTAGTAGATAACAATATTTTCCGGCTTATTATTGCGATCTCCGGGAATAAAGACAAAAATGAACCAGAGAAATTGATTGCAAGTTGAATGCAGTCAACAACAGGTTTTGTAACTCTTTCGAGCTCGTGTAGAGTTATTCGAATGCGTTTTTTTTTATAATAATAAAATATAGCTCTAAGAGCCAAACAGGAGGTGGATATTGAAGAATTAATGTCAGCCACCAAAATAGTGGAAGTTGTTCTTTACATTACATAGGAGAAAAGGGTGAGAAGGTCTTTTGATGCTGCGGAGGAGTCAAGGAACGGGAGTAACTGATGTTGCACACTCTGATAATCGTATTGGTGATGGCGAAATGCTACCAACAAAATGACATCACTAGGCATGTACAGAACCCGTTGATGCAAATTGCAATACAGACTAAGGGTTAATTTAAGAATGCTGAGGTGGTGTAAACGAGCTGCCATCATTTTTTAATGAAAATTTTATTTGATACATTTTACGTAAAAATGTGCAGTTTTAAAGTTAACAGGGTGAATTGGTATTTCATAAAATATGTCCTTGACATGCTACTCCGAGTTATGATGTTTAAGAGTTCATTAAAAATCATCACTGAAACTCTAAAAAGAAAATGAAAAGTTTAAAATCTTTTGTAGGATATTATTGTGAAAAGCACGTTTGAGGAAGTACCACCTACTCAAAGCTGCAATAGGAAATCTGTTTGAAAAGCAGACGAAATTTACGTTCATTAAATGTTTATAAAATGTTTTCTATTGTCTCGAAGCATTTATTTAGAAAACAAAAGCAACACTAAACGGACTATAATATTTTGATAAGAATTGTGCGAGACGAACATAAATTGTGGACTGAACGTGAGACATGTGGAGTAATATCACAGACTATTGCTGCACCATTAATTTAACTTCATATACCGTGAAAATTTATAATTTATAATACCAATTACCTAAATAAAAACCCAAAATTGTGCGCACAAATTAATACCACGCACGAACATAACCCTCGAGTGGAAGTCATGAATTTAAAGCATTCACGAGACCTTAATAAACTTAGAGAAAATATTATTGGTTCAACCATAGTACCCTAAGGAAATCCACATTATAAAGAGGTTATGCGCGCTAAATCATAATTAGTACCAAATTACCAATGTGGAAAACTGTCATTGGTTATAGCTTCTGTTCACTCTTCTGTCTATCTTTTTTGTTAATTTGGTATGTTTGTTTGGATAATGCTAACTAATGTAGTCGATTTTATAAAAATAAAGCGTACTTGTGTCAACTTATGTAGTGAGTCAGCAAGTTCACTGTTACAGGTCATGAAACTGGCCAACAATTTTATGTCAAATTTGTCAAATACCGGGACACACATATCTTGTAATGATCACGACACATATTTTGTTCCATAGCAGGTCATATTTTGAAGGCAAATTGTTAAAACAAATGTCATGTGCTAATTTCATAACAGCCCATTCTTTTTTTTTGGGTGTGAAATCCCCAAAATCTGATCTTATACATGCACTTAATACAAAATTATACCTGCACATAATACATCGAATGGTTGGGTTCGAACCCGTTAGCTTATGTAAGACCTTCAAATGCTCTAATACTAAACTTTCACTCATTTGCATTGTCATTCCGTGTTTAGAGTTTAGGAAAATAATTGAACCTTTTAGTGGATCTATATGGATGATAGAGACGCTAATGTGATATGAAGAAAGTCAACATCAACTTTAGCTAGCTAGTCAATTAAACGTCAGCTGTGTTGGAGTTGGAGGAGTAATTTTTTAGTGTTCCAAAAGAGCAACACGTGGTGTTCTACAATCAATGAGCGTCTGTCAATTACTGACAGTTTATTTAAGTGATTTATTTTAATTAGTTGTAGAGCACCACATGTGTTCTTTTGGAGTACTAAAAAATTCCTCGTGTTGGAGACATTTTTAGCTGCTCCACGAGCACTATATCAGTATGTCATAAGGGTAAAGGACACTTTCAGCCCCCTCTAAATTTGATTGAAGAACTCATTCACCCCTTTCAAGTTTGGAAAATGACACTTCCAGCCTTTCAGTATGTCGAACTTCAAAAAACTTACACCCCATATTGTGACACTATTAGTTTGGAGGTGGGATATGTCACTGAAAGCTGTTTTCGGAATAGACTTGCCCCACAAATTAAGCCAAATGTAGTGGTTACTCAAGGGTATAATAAACTTTTTGCAAAATTTGAGGGGCGAATTATCCTAAAAAAACTATTTTCAGTGAGCCCCTCGCCCCCAGACTAACGGCTTCACAATCAGAGGTGTAAGTTACTTGAAGTTTGGTACACCGAAGGGGTAAAGTGTCTTTTTTCCAAACTATAACGGGTGAAAAAAAAGTACATGTAGTCTTAACTTTTTGGATAACGTGGGAACTCGTATATGTTACCTTACACACGCATCGATTAATTTACCGACCCTGGTACAATAGACTGCAAAATGCACTAAAAAGATAAACCAGCTTGAGAAGACTCGAATTAACACTTGAAAAGACTTATAGACAATCTTTGAATTCCTTTGGATTTTGAACTCGATATATCTGGACCAAATATTCAAAAACCTAAGAACGCAAAGCCGGTCAACTCAACTACACCAAGAAAGGTAAAGATTAGTTTAGAATTTTAAGGGGAGATACACATCAAGGTTGAGTGTAGAACTCTGGTTTGGCAAGGGCTGCAAAAGTCTCAATTAATCCGGTTTTGTTAAGGATAACATATCAAGAATTATTATTTGTTTTAAGGGGGGTTTCTCAAAAGTTAGGTCATACCACTCCGTCCCAGCTCTTTCTTCCCATGCTGATTTTTTGACTCGTATCTGAGTCACTTTGACCGGGTGATTTGGATAGCAAAACGATGTGATTTTTTGATAATTTTTTCACCGTGTTATAGAGCAACTTTTACTCTACAATGCCATAAAAAAATTATCAAAAAATTGTATCATTTTCCTATCCAAATCATCGGGTCAAAGTGATCCAATGAATAGCGGTAAAAATTAAATTGGGAAGAAAGAGGTGGGACAGAGTGGTAACTCCTTCCACATCATCAGTGGATGGATCATGCGAAAATGCTAACAAGAAAAATGACTATATTTTGTCAGTATTATATAAAAAATAATTTTGTGTAGATTAAGCCATGACATTGGCATGACATTAGTACAGTTAATTGTACTTATCTAATGCAATTTATCCAGCTAAGCTATTTTGGCTTACATCCATCCAAGCTGCTCTAGTAGTATATAAATTGTAACAAATAGTGATAAACGAAATAAAAATTTAAATATGCATCTTGATGGTGATAAACCAATCAATTTTCTTATAAGAAACGGTTCAGGACGGATTCATGATTTTTTTTCAGTTGGGACTAAATTTCAAAAATATAAAATGTTAATGAATAAACTTACGTCATAAGAGTTATTATTTAATTTCAATGGAGGCTAAACTGAAATTACTGGACACAATATAAAATAAAATCACAATTTCATAAAGTTGAGTGGGGTGGATCCGCCATCTCGAACACCTCAAAATTTATTTCAAACTATGTACACATACTCTGTCTCAATACTTCGATATTCAATGTAGATCTAGAACTAAAAACACGTAGCACTGCGTATGATGCTATGTTGATGATAATAAAAGTGCGCAAAATCCGGTACATAGGGTGTGTGGAGATTTCTAGCTTATGAAATTGCACAATTTATTTTCTTTCATCAATGTCAATTCGATCATTATACCTTGACGTCATCTTTCTTTTCTTCTTCTTTTTTTTTTTTTTTTTTTTTTTGCATGGATATGAATTATGACATGTAAAAGTGTTTCGAGAAGCTTGTGATTTGTCCATGAGAAATCAGAATCTTATAATTGCATGGAAGAAAGAAATACATGGTTTCAAGACTAAGAGCACATATAATGGTGACCCCCAAAGGAAAATCAACCATACAATAATGATTTTGCAAATGTGGATGTGAAGTTAAATGAAGGATAGATGCAATGTCACATTCTCAAGAATTTTTTTTTCTCTAAGAATATTACGTCAACATGATATGTGGTGCTCTATACTATTCAATAACTAAAACACGGTGTTATGGGCGCAGCCACACTTTAATTTGTGGGGACTACAGGCCCCGCTCATTTTCTAGTAATTACATATTTTTCTTATATTTTTTTATTTTGATCAAATTAGCCCCAATTGAAATCACAATTTAACTCAAAACTTCTACATTTTTCTCAAAGAAATACTGTTTTTGAATTCTAAAAGTTTTTTAGCCCCCACTTTATCCCAATTTCTGGCTCTGCCCCTGCACGGTGCTCCACATTTTCAGCAAACTGTAAGTATGCAAATTAAAACTAATTAAAATTTAAATACTCATTGAATAAAACACAATTGTGTGAACGCCGCGTCACGAAGTGTATAATAAATAGAATTAGAAAACCAAAAAAGGCGCCATCGCATACCCCAATAGAGGAGAGAAATAACTTTATAGTGACAAACAAATAATGGCTCTTGTATCACAAAATTTCAAGAGCAAACTTGCTTTGAAGCATCCTCTTTACATAAATACAAGAGGGAGAAACCACTTTTTGGATTACAACATATACCTACACATAACACATAACAATGTGGAGTATACACAATTTGATGATAATAAAATCATAAAACTCTTGCCCAAATTATATATCCCTCAGCTAATCACACAAGCATTTGGATTCTCATCCATGCTATGATGATGTGCAGCATATTGATATGAGTGCGTTGGTGCATAGTATGGCCTATAAGGCACTGGTGGTGCATAGTTGTGCATTGGAGCATAATATGGCCTATGAGGTATTATCCCAATAATGGGTTCTGGTTCTTTCTTCTTCTCATCATCTTTCTTGGTCTCATCCTTCTTGCCTTCTTCTCCTTCTTTCTTGCCTTCTTCATCCTTCTTGCCTTCTTCCTCTTTCTTTTCTCCTTCCTTCTTGGGCTCCTCTTTCTTCTCCGGCTCGGGCTCTTTTGCCGGTCCGACTAGGATTATGTCTGTCGGCCAAAACTTGCGCAATTTGCTCACTATCTTGACCGGATCCACGGATCCGACCACTGTCAGTTTCTTCGCCTTCATGTCCATGGCGATTAAATCGATCCCTACACAAGTTGCATCAATACTTCACTTCATTGAAGAAAAATTGTAATGCTCTATGAGTCTATGTTTTTTGTTACCCCAAAGTGTGCATAGATAGTAAGTGTTGCAACAATCTACTACGTGCCCTTAAATTTTGCTAAATTTGACCATTTTTTGGTGGTGAGAGTATCCACTAGACAACTTCAATCAAAGCAAGATCTTCTCAACTTCAAAAGAAGTGATATCTCAATGGTCAAATGATTAACTTTCACCACACACACTGCAAGATCTGTCAGAGTATACAAAATTCAAAATAATACTATCTCTGTTTCTCCTGAATTTTTTCAATTGATTTTTTGAGATTGAATAGTGCGCTGGGAAGATACATGAGATAGTATTAGTGAATTTAGACTGCCACCCCATAATTCTATAATGTGTTTTGATTTGATCTCTTCCAAATACATCCCGGATGTAAGAAAATAAGTACTGATTTTGTATGGTGGAAGGGGACGCGTTAAAATGGCTTAGATATATCAATGATATAACGTTATACCACTTGATCCCGCGTTCATTTGTTACAAACTGGACCGACTTATTTTAAACACAATTTAACCACAAGATCAACAAAACGAAATACTCCTATGTACTGTTGGCTTATGTGTCAAAGTCTTTTATCTGAAGCAATGAAAGTGCCATGATATGATATGATTGGTTAAATTACCTGGAAGGACAGCAACAGTCTTGAGGGCCTTCCTCTTTTCTTTGTCATCAAGTAGATCCAATCTCAAAACAAATTTCTGCAACACCGACAACAACAAAAAAAATGCAAGATTCAGCTCAGAAACAACATCAAAAGCAATTAAGGATTGGATTTTGAATCAAACCCATATCACTAAAGTAGTCAAGAAGTACAAGAAAAAAAAGGTTTCTAATTGTAGAAACAGAGACAAAAAGTGAATCCCAGAAAAGAAAAGATGTAAAGAAAGCCCTCCAAAAGGATTGGAAAGGGAATCAGATTGAGCTCAGAGAACCAAAGATTCTAACCTTCATTTTAGTTTCTAACTCTGTGTGTTTGTGTGTGTGAGAGAGAGTGAGAGAGATCAAGAGCAGGAGAGAGAGAGGTGAATGATTCTAATGGGGAAAGCAATTCAGAGATGTCAAGGACAGAAATAGAAGGGAGGATCCGAATAGAAACAAAACACCAATAGATGGACCGAAAGTAAGAGAGAGAGGGAGGGAGTGATGATGCAATTGGGGAAGATGACTAGTGGAGCTATATGGGCCTGGAATTGAATCACCTACTAGTAGTAGTACATGGAAGATTGAAGGCAGTTATTTAAAGAAACATCACTTTCTTGGGTTTCTGTGGGCACAGTTTTGGTCATGGCTAGGGTTCATAGTACCACAAATGGTTGCTGCCTCTTGTGGTCTGGTAACCCGCGTGCCCCAGACGCTACTTAGTTTGTAAACTCCACGTTCGTTATTATTGATATGTTTTGGTTTTTATTATTTATTTCTTTTGATAACCGTGGTGTCCGGGCCAGCTTGCGCGCATCTCACATAATCTACGGAATCCTAAGATGTCGGGTCCCTACCCAGTGGCCCAAGGAGATTGGCGTTCTGGGGTTCAAACCTGAGTCTTAAGAGGAGCACACCCTTAAGTCCCCTGTCGTTGGCAACTCTGCCAACCCTTGGGGTTAGCTCTTCATTATTCTACTTACGTCGAATGTAAGATACTACTACTCCGTTTCTTCTCTTTAGCCCCCTTTTTTATTTTAGTACGTTTCTTCTCTTGCTTCGCCTTTCCTCTTTTAGCATGTTTAATAATGGATAATGACGAATTTACCCTTACCATTAATACCCCACCTATCATTTCAACATGCCCAGCCCAACCCATTTTCATCTCTTAAAAAAATCTTATCCCTTTTTCTTCTCCTTCTTTCTTTATGACCGCATATTTCCCCATTGGGAGGATAGTTCCCTAAAAAAAACACTGAGAGGATAGAGAGAGAGAAAGAGTCACGGTAGAGCAAGGGAGAGAAAGAGTGAGAAGAAGAAGAAGAAGAAGGGGAGGAGGCCGACAGAGGCCGGTGACGAGCAAGAAGTACAACGTCAATGGCGGCGATGAATTGACGGCGAGTTGAGGACCGACGGCTGGGTGACGGCAGTGTTAGCTGACGACGGGTTGGTGGTGACAGATCTGAGGTTTGTATCAATTTGTATCAATTTCTCCAACTTCCTCCGTTCTCTTCTCCTCGTGTGAGATGATTTCTTCCAATTGACTGAAACTATCATGTCTGAGATTCGGATTTTGAGATTTTCTTGTTTTCACTACCTCTTGGCTTCTCAATCGTCGATGAATCTGACCTCATACCGATCTTGACCTCTTCAACTTAAATCTGTATTTTTTGTTCACAGATCTTGGCTGCCGCAGCGGAGGCGGCGTAGGGGTGGTCTGTTGGCGGCAAAATCGGGAAAGGACGGCTTGTTTTTCTTATCCTCTTCTTCTTTTGTGATTTTTTTTCTTGGACCTGTAAACATACTATTGGATCTGTAATTTTATTGTTGAATTTGTAAGTTTATATGTTGATGGTAGTGGTGGTTAACTGGTGGTGGTGGTGGTGGTTGTTGTTATCAAAGAGAGAGAAAAGGGCGGGGAGGGGACATAGACAGTAGAGAGGGGAGGGGTAACAGAGTCAAATGTCATTTTTTTCTTAGTTACCGTGCCCACCAAAGGGGGCTAAAGAGAAGAAACGGACTGGTAGTACTACATTATACAATTGACCTTACAAGTAATTATTGTTTAACTGAAGAAAGATTTATTGAGCCTCTAGCTACCCTAATCAATGGACAATCCACAACCTAAGAACACAACTACTGGTTTTATATGAAACTCTGTTGCCAGTCTATTGGTAGGACTTCTTGTAAGATGATGAAATTGTCATCTCGAACTTCTGAATTTCATTAGCAATATAAACAAATCTGATACAAGACTAATTATAGTTTAGTCCCTAAACTAAGTCCAAGCTATCGCTATTACACCCCCGCAGTCGGAGCGGGAGAATGATGAACGTTCAGACTGGAGCGGAACCTTTCAAATAACTGGCGAGGCAGACCTTTGGTGAAGATATCCGCATACTGGAAATCAGCGGGTATGTGAAGAACCCAAAGTTGGTCGAGACGAACTTTTTTCCGTACAAAGTGAAGATCGATCTCAATATGTTTCGTGCGTTGGCGTTGAATCGGGATTAGCCGATAAGTAGACGGCACTAACATTGTCAAATAGCAGAGTGAGACCTTTGGATGACGAACCTTAAGCTCAAGAAGAAGATTGCGAAGCCAACAGAGCTCAGCAACAGTGTTGGCCACGCCATGGTACTCGACCTCGGCGCTAGAACGAGAGACAATAGCTTGTCGTTTGGACGACCAGCTGAGAAGCTTGTCCCCAAAGAAGGTGCAAAACCCGGAGGTGGAGCGACGTGTGTCCGGGCAGTCTGCCCAATCCGCATCAGTGTAGGCTGTGAGACCGGTGGAGGCAGTAGTAGAGATGTGAAACCCGAGATCAAGAGTGCCACTCACATAGCGAAGAACGCATTTCAACGCGCAAAAATGATGCTCTTGAGGATCGTGCATGAAGAGACATATCTATTGAACGACATATGAGATGTCAGGGGTGAATGTGAGGTACTGAAGAGCACCATCTAAACCGCGGTAGAGAGTGAGATCATCAACCGGAGGTCCCGATCCCGCGGTGTGTTTAGACCCAGTCTCAACCGGAGTGCTAACCGGCTTACTCCCGACCATCGATGCACGCTGTAGAATCTCAGAGGCATACTGACGCTGAGAGAGAACCATGCCAGATTCAGTGCGAGTGACAGCAATGCCCAGAAAGTGATACAAGACTAATTGCAGTTTAGTCCATAAACTAAGTATAAGCTATCAATATTACTTCTCTCTTTATCTCATGTTCTTGTTACTCGCCTATAATGATGAAGAACACTGTCTTCTCGTTCTATGGCCCGTTTGGATGGGGATTTGTTTTAGATTAAATTTTAATATGAACCCATGTATTCCGATGATCATGCTTGATTTTCTGAGGGCTCATCGTATCAGCAGTGCAGAGGCGTGGAACTTGGCCATGTCGTCAAAGGCGGTAGATCTACTTTGCTAGTTGTGGGGGCTGGCTATAGCACCACCAAAGTTTTTTAAAATTTCAGTCTACTCTCTATACCTTGCTGCGTAGCATTTTAATTTAGTCCTGTAAAATTGTACTATAAGTAGCTCTCAGCCCTCTCACTCAACAATTTAAAAATAAAATTTTATTTCTATTTTATTTGACTAATTCAGTAATCGCTATAACAAATTATTGGATCTGCAAAAAGACATATATCACATGAATCATAAAATAGCTCCATCTTTCGATCTAAATCAAGCGGGCAGGCTCATTTTTTTTTTTTGAGAAATTGTTTTGTCATCAGCCGGGTTCGAATCCGGGACCTGATGCAGGAGCTTCCAACGCTCTACCACTTAGAGCTACCACCCTAACTGCAGCGGGCCGGCTCATTTTATGAAGGCTTTTAAACTCAAAAGTATGAGAAACTAAGAAAGCCCAAATATTTTGACCCGTTATCCCAATGTATCTAGACTCTTCATTTAAAAGAAAATGTAATTGGACTCTTCACAGGCCCAAATGCTTTTTTAAGACCAAAGAACCAATTCCGTGATCGCCATGGTAATTACCAAGAAAAAATTCTCTCTCTAATTTAGGGATGAGAGCTATCTGGGTTTAATACCCTTATTTCCGCCGCCGGCGTGCATCATAGAGCCTCGTCTCTTTGTCACACCCTCGTTTCTTTTGTGTTTCTTTGCTTCGTTTACCATTTCATCCACCCTACATCTTTGAATCTCGATTAATACTATGGATCTGCGTTTAGATCTTGATGATAGTCCAGAAACTATAAATCGGTTACACCAATTTGTTCTGCTAGGGAAATACTTCTGCGGAAAAATGGTGAGCAAACACACGATGAAGAAAATAGTGACAGGGGCTGGTATCCTTCGGGGTAGAGTCGAAGTAGAAGCACCGTACGCGGAGGAGGTGCCGGAGGAGAACGTTTTTGCCTTTGAGTTCAGCGAAAGGGAGGACTATGAGAGACTTCGTGAGAAATCACCATGGCTGCTGGCTGGAAACTTGCTTAACCTAAAAGAATGGGAGTTGGGCAAGAAACTGGAAGCCAAAG
Source organism: Linanthus parryae (assembly GCA_023055425.1). NCBI lineage: Eukaryota > Viridiplantae > Streptophyta > Magnoliopsida > Ericales > Polemoniaceae > Linanthus > Linanthus parryae. The sequence goes on along the minus strand of JALGPY010000006.1, from coordinate 13,978,387 downwards.
CCCTGCTAAAGTGCCCGCTGTGGATTCAAGTCCGGGGTGTTCCACCGGAGAAAAGATCAGAAACCAACGCCCGACGGATTGCAGGAGCCATCGGAGAATTAGTGGATATGGAGGGAGTAGTTCCAGGAATAGTGGGCCTTCGTCCTTTTTTCCGATTGAGAGTAGAAATCAACGCCGAGAACCCCCTCCCCAGAGGTTTTATGCTTGAAAGCAAGACTACGGCAGATAAATGGGTAAATTTCAAATATGAGCGTCTGGGTAGCTTTTGCTATCGCTGTGGAAGATTAGGGCATGCTGATTTCCAGTGTAAATTTTTGACAAAAACACAGGGGGCTGATTCAGGTTACAACCCTGATTTAAGAGCTGAACCAAAGACACCGGAGGCAAGAAGGAAAACGATCGAATCCCGTCATGAAGGGAGATGGGGGACAGAGTATTGGAAAAAACGAATGGCTGAGATAGTGACGGCGCGTGAAGGTAACGAGGCGGTTGAGGACGATGAGCGCGTGAAGCAAGCCAATGACACGATAGGAATGGATAAGGACGACAGCTGTATTATGCCCACGGTAGGAGATGGTACGAATGATGGAAGAGAAACGGACAAATGTCCCGATATGATTGGTTGCTGTGATTTCTCGGAAGGTCAAGAGGAAGCTTCGTCTGAGGACAAACCTAATGCAGCAACGAATAGTTGGGCCGGGAGAGAGGTAACAAATGAGACCCAATACATAATTGAAGAGCCAGAGGAAAGCCCAATAATAAGACGTAATAGCCAAAGCCCAATCTCTACATCCACTAGATGCCCTATGCAACAAACTGAAGCCCATTATCACAACAAGGAAGGAGATAAGAGCTATTGGGCCTCCTATGGGACAGCAGAGAACCGGCCCAGACATTAGTCAACCCAGGCGATCTGACCCGCTGGATCCAATATGTCATTCGGAGCAGAATCGACCCGAGTCAAATGATCAGACTGACATGTCACCAGTACACGTCAACCCTTTTAGGGATGTGGCATTAGCTGCTATCTTCAAAAATCTATTATCTCTAAAGAGAAACAGGATCGTCAATGAAGAAGATCAAACCCTAATCAAAAAGAAAAGCAAAACAGAGGAAGGGAGTCTGTTGGTGATTCTAGATGATGAAGACCAGATCGATAGCAAAGAAAAAAGACAACAGGAGATTCAATCCAATTCTAGCTATATACTGGAGGTACAGAAAGCACAGAGAAAGATTCTGAAGAGGAAAGGTAAAGCTAGGAGGAGCACGAAAGCAAATGGAGAAGTACTTTTCCCTGCACCAAATAACAAACAATCAGAGATCAGAATGGCTCACATATTTGCAGAAGGTATCGCAGATTTAAATACTTCCTTATCTTGTGTTGCTAGTCTCTCTAACAGGGTGGTGGTGGCTGACCCCAAACAGCCACAAGATCGATGTTAGCTATAAGTTGGAACTGTCAGGGGTTGGGGCGACTCCTGACAGTCCAGCAATTACGAGGGTTGTGCAGAACCCATCGTCCCAGTCTCCTATTTTTGATGGAGACTAAGAATCAAAAAAGGACTCTTGAGAGGATTAGACGAAGTATAAGGTTTCCAAACTCCATTTATGTTGATCCAATTGGGAGGTCAGGAGGCTTAGTACTGTGGTGGGTGGAGGACTTACAGGTGGATCTGCTGTGGAGGTCTAATAACATCATCCATGTTAGAGTTACTTATGAAGACAAAGTAGAAGTGTGGACTTTTGTGTATGTCAACCCTAAAGAAAAAGTTAAAAAGGAAGTGTGGAAGGATTTGAAATCTATTAGCCAACATGTCCAAGAACCATGGTGCATTTTGGGAGATTTTAATGATATAGGCAGCTATCAAGATAAGCAAGGAGGCAGGGCAGTAGAAAGCTGGAGAGTAAACAGGTTTGCAAGAATTTTTGAACTGGGATTGATAGAGATGCAGTTTGAAGGTCCAAACCATACATGGTGCAATCACAGGACCCAGAATCTAGTTATGGAGAGAATTGATAAAGTGTTTATGAATGTGGAGTGGCAGCTTACCCACACTAATGCTACATTGTTACATGAAGCAGATATAGGTTCTGATCATGCCCCCCTAATCTTGAACACTGAAGCTCAAAGAAAGAAAAGGCAAGCCAATTTCAAATTGGAAGAAGCTTGGCTAAATCAAAAAGGATGCATAGATGCAATTTTGGATAGCTGGAACACTCCTATCAATGGATCTAATATGTTTGTGGTTACAAAGAAGCTGAAAAGAGTTAGAACTGCCATCCAAAGTTGGAGGAAAGCTAATTGGGGTAACTCCAGAAAGCAGATAGATCAACTCTCAGCACAATTGAGATCAATGCAGTTTCTTGATCAAACCAGATATAATGAGATGATGAGAAGACAAATACTGCAAGAACTGGAAATTTGCTGGTCTAATGAAGAGAGCTATTGGAGGCAAAGAGCCAGGATCAAATATCTACAACTAGGAGATAAAAATTCCAAGTTCTTCCATGCATCTACAATCCAGAGGAGGTATAAAAATCAAGTTAGAAGACTGAAGAAGAAGAATGGGGACTGGACTACTAGTGAAGCAGAAGTGGAAGAGTTAGTGAGTCAGCATTTCAAAAACATCTATCAAGCTGAAGCTTCAGCCATTCCCATGGACTACTTTGATTCTATAAACCCCATCATTACTGCTGAGATGAACACTGAGTTGGTAAGAACACCAACAATGGAGGAGGTGAAAACTGCAACTTTTCAATTGGGAAAATGGAAAGCTCCTGGTCCTGATGGCTTCCAAGGAGCTTTTTCCCAGCAATTTTGGGACAGTATAGGTATGGATATGTTAAATGCTGTTACTGTTGAAATAGATGCCCTAGAGGCAATCGTAGATTTGGTATGAACAATGTTTTTGGCTAGAATATTCATTTATTATTTATGGCGACATTTAATATAATGAAGTCCTTAGATAAATTGTGTTATTTATCTTAAATGTCCCTAGTCCATTATATTGATTAATAGGACAATCAAATATAGACTAGTATGTGGGTAGATTGATATGGAGATATCAAGTCTAACACATGGGTATGCATTAGGAGTAATGGCATACTGGATTGACCCACGACGAAAAGGATACATTAGATTATGTGAAGTCACAATCGCTTTTCGTAGTGCTAATATTATTGCAATCCTTGGACTTGAAGTCACTAGATACTCTAGTTGTGAAATATTGCGCTTTGATGTTATCAAACGTTACACCGTAACTGGGTAATCATAAAGGTGGCTATCGGGCGTGATAGGAAGCAAGCTTAGAGATCGTAGTGATGTAGATAGGATTTGTCCCTCCCACATAATGGGGGTAAATATCCACGGCCACTCGAGGGATGAGGCTTATTGAATGTCTGGCCAGACTCAGATAAATTAATATAGAGATATTAATGTTATCTGCAAGTATAAGCATATTCCCAGGATCGAGGAACTATGGATTGGATATACGAGTGTGACTATTTATGTCTCGTGTCCAATCCGGATATGGAGACAAAGGGATAATGCAATATGACATATTGGGCACAAAGGTTTGTCGGGATCACTGACTATTTCTATTGGTTGGGTTGCATGGATGTGTTGCTAGACACCGCTCCATGTTAGTAATAGTTACTACCAACTATATAGAAACCTATGGGGTCACACGTCAAATAGAGTAGAGCTAGATTTGGGATTAATTAATATGGATTAATTAATAGAAGGATCATTGTGCAACACCTTGCAAACTTAGTAGGACTAATTTGCAAGGAAGGGAATAGTTCTAGTCCTACTAGAACAAGAAAACTCTTTTATGGAAACAACAAGGAGTTGTTGGAGTATATAAAGGAGGCTCTAGCTTCCTTCCCACATATGAGTTATTAGTCATAACACACAAAGAGTGGGAGAGAGCAAAAGAGAGAGCAAGACAAGAGCTAGGGCCGAAACCCTAGCCCCCGTCCGCCCCTCTACCCGACGGCAAAAAGGGAGGCCGCCCCTCCTTTGTTGCTTTGTTGCTTTGTGCCTTTGATCTTCATCCCTCTTCCTCCAAGGTTCAAGCTAGCACTTGATTGAAGGAAGAATCTAGATCTCACCTCTAGACGTGGATCAACCGTAGAGACGAGGACATCATTCTTCGTGTGATCTCACAAACGAAAAGGTACACATCTTCTATGTCCTTAATCATGTTATGATGTCTCTTCCTGTGATCCTTGGTGGGCTTTGAGTAGGATTAATTTTTGTTATTCCGCTGCGTTACCTACGTCAAAACCCAACAGTGGTATCAGAGCCACAGGTCGTAGAGCATAACATGATATTATGTGTTTACGATTTCAGTACATACACCGTATTATTGTTTATTACGCGAAAACTGAAAAATTGGCATAGTAGATGCAATATTGAATTTGATTCAATCAAACAAGACCCAATTTAACATTGGATGTTAGAATTGGTGAGTTTAATCACATAGGATGTGAATAATTGGGTTCTTGAAAAATTAGGGTTCATGGGCACATGATTGAAAAGGGGTTTTCAATTATGGAAACAAAATTATGGAAATAATTCCATAAGGAAACAACCTTGCTTGGGCAACAAGGAAGGAGGAAGGGGACTAGGGCCGAAACCCTAGCCGCCCGCCCCTCCCTTGGGCGCCAAGCAAGGCCGCGGCCCCCTTAGGCGTGCGGCGGTCCTAGGGTTCGGGCCACTTGTTGGCTTGGACCCTTTGGACCGTTGTGAAACCCTAGTTACCCAATTTCATTAAAATTAAACAAGCGCGTTAAAAATTGGTTTTAACTGTATTATGTGCTTTATTGCATGGTGGATGGATATGGCCTAGGATTGTGGATGTTTATTGTTTTGTGGTTTGGTTTACGGCCTGCGAGCTGATCAAATTAATGTAATAATTAATTAAGTTTTACGGCCTGCGAGTCGTTCTTTTTCTCCTCGACATGTGAGGCTTTTGTTATTTATTTATTCTAGATGTTAGGCTAGAATTAGAAATATTTAGATGATAGCCAAGAACATGGAGAAGAAGACCGGAGAACCAAAGGAGCCAAAAGACATCCCTAGGCGCGCAGCTATGGTGGAGCACATGGAGATGAGCTCGGCACTTTAGGGCAATTGGATATTATCATTGGCTTGATAATATCATTAGTCTAGAGGCCATATCCATGCCACGTTTTTTTTTAATTTTGTGGATGTTTATTATTCATGCCTTGTTATTTATTTTGTGTGTATGGCGCTACAAGCAAAACGATAACAAGATAATAATAAACAAGGTTGGTCTTTTATTGTGGATAGCCCAATCCAAATAAGTAGACCATGTTGATAAAGATCAACCAAACGAATTAAAAGAAATCCCTCAATTAAATATTGCGTTTTGCCTTCTCTTGCCAAAACACCCTTCATGATCATGGACTATTAAAATTCGGGCTTGCCAAAGCAAGGCGATTTTAATTTTTCATGATGTGTTGCGGACGACGCAAGCTAGTAATGCGTGTATGTTGAAAACAAGAGGTTGGACGCAACTAGGCAAGAATCAATTGGATTGATGAGCTTAGAGGCATGACAATTAGGAGTTATCCAATTGGATAAAGAATAAAAGGAATTTATTCACCTAATTGGACCAAGAGTTGCATGGGATGCAATTGGAATGGTTCCTACCTAAATAACCAATTCTTGGGTGACTTGCCAAAGCAAGCTCAAGAAGAAGTGAAATAAGGATCTTGGACCCACTAGAAAGTATAAAGATATTTTCCGCTTTAATGGTGAGGGCTATTAAACCGAGAAAAATAGTGGGAGCTATATTTGATGATCTAGCCATTGTTAAATATAGTCAAAATTGTTCAAAACACTAAAATTGCATATTTCTCGTTTTTGTAGAATTCCAAATGGCAAACAACAACGCATCGAGTTCATCCCTACGATCTGTCCTTGAGAAGGATAAATTGTCTGGAACGAATTTCCTTGATTGGTACAGAAACTTGAGGATTGTCCTCAAGCAAGAAAAGAAGCTGTATCTCTTGGACACTCCAATTCCAGACCCACCACAAGATGAGTCTCTACTAGCGGAAGTAAGGGCACGTCAGAAACATATTGATGATTCTAATGACGTGACTTGCCTCATGCTTTGTACCATGACTGGTGAGCTTCAGAAGCAACACGAGAACATGGAAGCCTATGATATGATCAGACACTTGAAACAATTGTTTCAGGAACAGGCAAGGCATGAGCGCTATGAAGTGTCTAAAGCATTGTTCAAAAGTAGTCTTGCAGAGGGGAATCCAGTAGGCCCTCATGTACTCCGAATGATCGGGTACATAGAGAACCTTGAGAGACTGGGGTTCCCACTCGGCCAGGACTTGGCGACTGATCTCGTCTTGCAATCGTTGCCTGACAGTTATAATCAGTTCATTATGAACTATAATACGAATGAGATCAACAAGTCTTTACCAGACCTATTGAACATGCTAAAGACAGCTGAGCAAAGCATCAATAAAGGCAAGGGCAAAGCCATAATGATGGTGCACAAGAAGAAGGGCAAGTCAGTTGCATCTACTTCAAAAGGAAAACGCAAGAAAGTTGCGAAATCCAAGGATGCCCTAAAGCCTAGTGGAGGTGTGGCTAAAGGTGAATGTCACTACTGCAGCCAGCCGGGTCACTGGAGGAGGAATTGCCCTAAATATCTGGAGGATAAGAAGCTTGGAATAGTGATTCCACCACCACCAGGTATTTATGTTATAGACGTCAATCTTTCTATTTCATCATCCTGGGTATTAGATACCGGATGTGGTTCTCACATTTGTCGTAATGTGCTGGATTTGAAAAGAAGTAGAAGATTGCGAAAAGGGAAGATAGACTTGCGCGTCGGGAATGGAGCAAGGGTTGCTGCATTAGCTGTAGGCGTTTATGAGCTATCTTTGCCTTCTGGACTTATTTTAGAGTTAGACAATTGCTTTTATGTGCCTGCTATGAGCAGAAACATTATTTCCGTTTCTTGTTTGGACGAGAAAGGTTTTTCTATTTCAATAAAGGACAAGTGTTGCTCCATTTATTTTGATAGTATGCACTATTGTAGTGCGCATTTGTCTAATAGATTGTATATCCTTGATCTAAATAATCCAATCTATAACATAAATACTAAAATGATTAAAACTAATGATTTAAATCCTACATATCTATGGCACTGTCGTTTAGGCCATATAAATGAGAAACACATATCTAGACTCCATAAGGATGGACTTCTAGACTCATTTGATTTGGAATCATATGAGACATGTGAATCTTGTTTATTAGGAAAAATGACAAAGTCCCCTTTCAATAAGAAAGGCGAACGGACTAGTGAGTTATTGGCACTCATACATACTGATGTATGCGGACCATTCCCCACGCCTGCCAGAGGTGGTTATACCTACTTCATCACGTTTACTGATGATTTCAGTAGATATGAATTTGTATACCTTATGAAGGCCAAATCCGAATCCTTTGAATTGTTCAAAGAATTCAAGAGTGAAGTAGAGAAGCAACTTGGCAAGAGTATTAAAGCCCTACGATCGGATCGTGGAGGAGAATACTTAAGCCAAGAGTTTGATGAGTATCTTAGAGAGTGTGGGATAGTATCCCAGCTCACTCCACCCGGAACACCACAGTGGAATGGTGTATCTGAGAGGAGGAATCGCACTCTATTAGATATGGTGCGATCTATGATGTCTCAAACAGATCTTCCGATATCCTTTTGGGGACATGCTCTAATGACTGCAGCTTTTACCGTTAACCGTGTTCCATCCAAATCAGTCATGAAGACGCCATATGAGATATGGACTGGGAGGCGTCCCATAGTGTCGTTTATGAAGATTTGGGGCTGCGACGTCTATGTAAAGCGTTTACAAACAGACAAGCTCGGGCCTAAAGCGGATAAGTGTAAGTTTGTGGGATATCCTAAGGAAACTAAAGGATATTATTTCTATAACCCTACCGAGAACAAAGTGTTTGTTGCTCGGACCGGCGTGTTTCTAGAAAGAGAACTAGTCTCTAAAGAAGCAAGTGGGAGGGTTGTAGAACTTGAAGAAGTTCATGAACAACAAACCACTGAACCAATAATGGAACATGAACAGGAACCACAAGAAGTTGTGGAAGAGCCTGTTCAGGTAACACAGGAACTCCGTAGATCAGGAAGAGTGCGTCATGAGCCAGAGAGGTATGGACTTCTCGTGACTGAGCCCAATGACGTACCACTCATGGATGATGAGCCTGCAAACTATGGAGAAGCCATGAATGGCCCAAATTCTAAGAAGTGGCTGGAAGCCATGAGATCCGAAATGGATTCCATGTACACCAACAAAGTATGGACTTTGGTGGAACCACCCGAAGGGGCTCGACCCATAGGGTGCAAGTGGGTCTTCAAGAAGAAGACCGACATGGATGGCAAGGTAGTTGCCTATAAGGGGCGATTGGTGGCCAAAGGTTATAGACAGATTCATGGTATTGACTATGATGAGACCTTTTCACCAGTCGCCATGACTAAATCCATTCGAATCTTACTTGCTATTGCAGCATGCTACGACTATGAGATTTGGCAAATGGATGTCAAAACAGCGTTCCTTTATGGGAACCTCCTTGAGGATGTGTACATGACACAACCAGAGGGTTTTGAGGATCCAGAGAATGCCAATAAAGTCTGTAAGCTGCAAAGATCCATTTATGGATTAAAGCAAGCTTCTAGGAGCTGGAATCGACGTTTTGATGACGCGGTCAAAGAGTTTGGCTTCATCAAGAACGAAGATGAGCCTTGTGTTTACAAGAAGGTTAGTGGGAGCTCTATAGTATTTCTGGTCTTGTATGTGGATGACATACTAATCATTGGCAATGATATCCCTACTCTACAATCTGTTAAAGATTGGCTAGGAAAGTGCTTTGCGATGAAAGACTTAGGAGACGCAGCCTATATACTGGGTATAAAGATCTATAGAGATAGATCTAAAAGGTTGCTTGGCCTAAGTCAGAGTACATATATTGACAAGGTGTTGAAGAGGTTCAACATGCAAGATTCCAAGAAGGGATTCTTGCCCATGTCACATGGAGTCACTCTTTCCAAGAATGACTGTCCCTCCAACGAGATGGAGAAGGACCGCATGAGTAGGATACCCTATGCTTCGGCCATAGGATCCATCATGTACGCCATGCTATGTACTAGACCAGACGTATCATACGCATTGAGTATGGTGAGCAGATACCAGTCCAATCCGGGTGAGAGTCACTGGATTGCTGTCAAGAACATCCTAAAGTACTTGAGAAGAACTAAGGATGTGTTCTTGATATTTGGAGGAATGGAAGAGCTAAGTGTAAAGGGTTACACTGAAGCAAGCTTCCAAACCGACAAGGATGATTACAGATCACAGTCTGGATACGGGTTTTGCCTGAATGGAGGAGCTGTGAGCTGGAAGAGTTCCAAGCAAGGCACAGTTGCTGATTCTACAACAGAAGCTGAGTACATTGCTGCTGCGGAAGCAGCAAAAGAGGCAGTATGGATAAAGAAGTTTATCACTGAGCTCGGTGTGGTCCCTAGCATAGTGGATCCCGTAGAGTTGTACTGTGACAACTCTGGGGCAATCGCACAAGCAAAGGAACCAAGATCGCACCAAAAGTCAAAGCATGTACTTAGGAGATTCCATCTTATTCGTGATATGATCGATCGAGGAGATGTGAAGATATGCAAGATTCCGACAGATGACAACGTGTCAGATCCGCTCACGAAACCTCTTGCGCAGCGAAAGCATGAAGGGCACGACAGATCTATAGGCATACGAGATGCGCCAGATTGGCTCTAGTGCAAGTGGGAGACTGTTGAAATAGATGCCCTAGAGGCAATCGTAGATTTGGTATGAACAATGTTTTTGGCTAGAATATTCATTTATTATTTATGGCGATATTTAATATAATGAAGTCCTTAGATAAATTGTGTTATTTATCTTAAATGTCCCTAGTCCATTATATTGATTAATAGGACAATCAAATATAGACTAGTATGTGGGTAGATTGATATGGAGATATCAAGTCTAACACATGGGTATGCATTAGGAGTAATGGCATACTGGATTGACCCACGACGAAAAGGATACATTAGATTATGTGAAGTCGCAATCGCTTTTCGTAGTGCTAATATTATTGCAATCCTTGGACTTGAAGTCACTAGATACTCTAGTTGTGAAATATTGCGCTTTGATGTTATCAAACGTTACACCGTAACTGGGTAATCATAAAGGTGGCTATCGGGCGTGATAGGAAGCAAGCTTAGAGATCGTAGTGATGTAGATAGGATTTGTCCCTCCCACATAATGGGGTTAAATATCCACGGCCACTCGAGGGATGAGGCTTATTGAATGTCTGGCCAGACTCAGATAAATTAATATAGAGATATTAATGTTATCTGCAAGTATAAGCATATTCCCAGGATCGAGGAACTATGGATTGGATATACGAGTGTGACTATTTATGTCTCGTGTCCAATCCGGATATGGAGACAAAGGGATAATGCAATATGACATATTGGGCACAAAGGTTTGTCGGGATCACTGACTATTTCTATTGGTTGGGTTGCATGGATGTGTTGCTAGACACCGCTCCATGTTAGTAATAGTTACTACCAACTATATAGAAACCTATGGGGTCACACGTCAAATAGAGTAGAGCTAGATTTGGGATTAATTAATATGGATTAATTAATAGAAGGATCATTGTGCAACACCTTGCAAACTTAGTAGGACTAATTTGCAAGGAAGGGAATAGTTCTAGTCCTACTAGAACAAGAAAACTCTTTTATGGAAACAACAAGGAGTTGTTGGAGTATATAAAGGAGGCTCTAGCTTCCTTCCCACATATGAGTTATTAGTCATAACACACAAAGAGTGGGAGAGAGCAAAAGAGAGAGCAAGACAAGAGCTAGGGCCGAAACCCTAGCCCCCGTCCGCCCCTCTACCCGACGGCAAAAAGGGAGGCCGCCCCTCCTTTGTTGCTTTGTTGCTTTGTGCCTTTGATCTTCATCCCTCTTCCTCCAAGGTTCAAGCTAGCACTTGATTGAAGGAAGAATCTAGATCTCACCTCTAGACGTGGATCAACCGTAGAGACGAGGACATCATTCTTCGTGTGATCTCACAAACGAAAAGGTACACATCTTCTATGTCCTTAATCATGTTATGATGTCTCTTCCTGTGATCCTTGGTGGGCTTTGAGTAGGATTAATTTTTGTTATTCCGCTGCGTTACCTACGTCAAAACCCAACAGTTACTAGCTTCTTCTCCAGTGGCTATATTTTGAAGAGTTTCAATGAAACTAACATTTCCCTCATCCCAAAAGTTCAATTCCCAAACAATCCAACTCACTTCAGACCAATAGGGCTGTGCAACTTCAAGTATAAGATCATTTCAAAGGTGCTTGCAAATAGGCTTAAACCTCTACTGGATGGTCTAATTTCAAAGCACCAGGCAGCTTTTGTCCCAGGGAGGAGCATTATTGATAATGTGCAAATTGCTAGCACCATTATTCATCACATTCAGAATGAGAAGTGTGGGGAGACAGCTCATCTTGCTATTAAAATGGACCTCCATAAAGCTTATGATATGGTGTCTTGGGAGTTCATGGCAAGAGCCCTTGAGAGTTTGGGATTCAACAACCAATGGATAGGCTTAATTGATCAATGCATCTCAACAATCCAGTATAATCTACAGATGAATGGTCATGTCATCAGCAAATTCATGCCACTAAGAGGGTTAAGACAAGGGGATCCTCTATCCCCTTATCTTTTTGCCATAGTCATGGAAATTCTCTCTTTGAAGATAAACCAAGCAATTGCAGACTCAAGCCTCAAATGTTTTGCTCTCCCTAATAATGGTCCTAATGTTTCTCATTTGTGTTTTGCGGATGATGTGATAGTTTTCCTCCAAGCTGATAAGAAGGAAGTGGGGATTTTTATGGATCTTTTGAGAAGTTTTGGAGATGCTTCTGGACTTAAACTCAATGCTCACAAATCTGGCTTTCTACTATCAAAAAACACAACCTCTGATATCAAAAATCAAATTCAAGAGAGCCTCCAAATGCCAGTCATGCCACATGATGCTATCTATTTGGGTATTCCCCTATTGTGGGGAAAGTGCAGGAGGAAGGTGGCTCAAGAGCTCACTGCTAGAGTGGCAAGAAAGCTTCAAGGGTGGTCTAGCCTTCTTCTTTCCCAAGGAGGGAAGGAAGTATTCATCAAAGCAATAATATAGGCCATTCCTAGCTATCTAATGTCTGCAGTTTTACTACCCTCCTATTTACATAAGGACATAACTGCAGCTGTTAGAAACTACTGGTGGAGCAACAATCCAAAAGAAAAAAAGGTCTGCTGGGTAGCTTGGGAGACAGTCACAAAAGATAAAAGAGAAGGAGGGCTGGGATTCAAAGAGATTGAACATTTCAATTCAGCACTCCTAGCCAAACAGGCTTGGAGAATAGCAAATCAAGAGAACTCTCTAGTTGCACAGGTGTTCAAAGCCTTCTATCACCCTAACAGCAGTTTCTGGAATGCAAAGCCTAGCAGGGGGAGCTGTGGTGTGTGGCAGAATCTACTCAAAATGAGACATATTTTGCAAAGTGATTCTAAATGGATCATAGGCAATGGAAAAGAGGTCAGGGTGTTCAAAGACAAATGGCTGCAAGAAGATTTCAACTTACAAGATCACTGCAAACTAGATACTATAAATGAAGATTTGAAAGTTTCAGAACTTATAAATGAGCATCTCAGATGTTGGAGAACTCAGGTGGTGGTGAATCTCTTTCACAATGAAGCTGCCAAGGTAATCCTGGCTACCAACATTCCTATGGTGGACAAGAAAGATGTTAAGGTGTGGATTTGGTCACAAGATGGATCTTACTCTGTAAAATCAGGTTATAAAACTGCTGTTAGGCTTCAAAAGGAGAAAAAGAAAAGAATAGTTGAGAGTTCTAAGGGCTCCTCTTCTTCAATAGCAAATACTGAAGATTTGAAAGACATCTGGTTGCTAAAGCTCCCCCCCAAACTGAAGCATTTCTGGTGGAGAACACTTCTAGATACTCTACCTACTAGAGGCAATCTAGCAAGAAGAAGAAACTGCAGAGATCCTATTTGTGGTATCTGTCTCAGGTATGTAGAGACCACAGAACATGCTTTATTTCATTGTGATTGGCTCTCTGGAGTTTGGTTTGGTATTGGCATACTCACCAATCAAGAAGCACAAAATATCCAATCTGTTAGAGGCTGGTTTTGGGAGCTGAGGAAAAGAGTCAAAAATAAGGAGCTACCAGGTGATTTATTGGAAAAAATTATTTTTACTTGCTGGGGTATTTGGAGGTCAAGAAATGATCATTTATTTCAAGGTATTCCTATAAAGCCAGCAGATACTTTGGCCCAGATCATATCTTGGAGATCCACCTTTATCCAATCTCTGCCAATTGCAGAGGAGAAGAGCAAAGAAGCAAGAAAGCCAATTTCTAATCCCCAGGCTCATTGGACAAAACCAGATCCAGGCTTTGTGAAAGTGAATGTTGATGCAGCCTGGAATAAGCACTCAAAAACTGCTATTTTAGCAGCAGTAATGAGAAATGACCAAGGTCACTTGGTGGATATTAAGTACAGGAGAGCTGTAGCATTGTCTGCAAAAAATGCAGAACTACAAGGTTTGAAATGGTGTCTCCAGTGGATTATTAATATGGAGCATGTTCAAAGCCTAGAAAATGATTGCCAGGAAGCAGTTTGGATGGCAACTAAAAAAAAGCCTCCTGATAAAGAATCTAGAAACATTTGTGAGGACATCTGGCATTTATTATTCCAGACCAAGATCAAATTGTACTGGAACAAGAGAGAAACAAATAGATGTGCTCACTGGATAGCTAATGCAGTCCAGCATAGATTGCCTATTGAAGATTGGAGGAGGAATTCACCAAAAGAGCTGGTAGAAATAGTAGATTATGATGCTAGAGATGTACAACCGGAGCTGATTGATGAGCCTGGTTAATTTTTGTTCTTTTCCTTTTTAAGTTGTATGGTTTGGTTGGTGATTTATATATTATCCTTTTGAACAAAAAAAAAAAAAATTCCGTGATCGCCGTTACGTTTTGTCCGTCACCGTTAAACCTCTAAAAATATCTCTCCACGATGATGATGAACCAGCAATCAGCATCACCACCACCAACGCGTGTAGCATACGCGTCGGTCGTCTCCTACCTTTCTTCTCCTCTATTGACTCTGTCTTCAACCTCAATTCACATCACTACCCCGCTTTTCTCACCACCATTCCCAATCCTATACACAAATCTCACATCTCATCATCATCATCATCATCATCAACCCTCCAAAACCCTAGTTTCGTTCCCCTCCCTCCCATCAAACCCTAGAAAAATTTCCCCCAAATTCCCCCTCCCTTATCGTGAAAGACCCCGAAGATATCAATACCCATTTCAGAAACCTCGCGAATTTTTCTGGGTTTTCGCTCTTTTCAATTGGGTTTCTCCGATTCGTCGTCTCGATTATTGGGTCATCTGGGTTTTTCTTTTCTTGCCTTCGATTGGAACAATCCATGTACCCTTCTCACAAACCCTGAGTTTATTTTCTGTGTTCTCAATTGGGTCTTCGTTGTCGTGGTCTCTCGATTGCTGGGTTATCTGGGTTTTCGGAACAATTCATGTATCGTTCTCACAAACCCTGAGTTTATTTCCTGCGTTCTCAATTGGGTTTTTTTCTTCGTTTGATTTCAATTGAGCTTCGAATTGATCGATTCGATGGATAATCACCACGAGCAGACATCGATGGCGATAATCAAGAAGCCGAACCTAAACGTGTACCGTCTCATGAACGGCCCGTCGTTGCCTCCATCAGGTTGGCTTGAGATTCGCCTCTTCTACGTCCGTATCGCCCCCTGCGTCGTCGAAAGCGTCCCAAACCACCTAACCCTACGCCATCTCCGCCGTGAGATCGGCGTCTTGCTCGAAATCAACGGAACTCGCATACCGGCGACAGAATCAACTTCCATGACTCTCCGGCGTGACAGAGTCGATAAGGAGTCGTCGGAGGTCACATACGTGAGTACGGACAGTGTAAAAGTCTCGGGGGCAGTTGAATTTGAGGTGTATGAAACGGAGGAAGAGATGGTGTTGTGTGGGTCTTTGGAGAGAATGGAGGCTGCTTGGAGTAATGGGAATGTGGGGTTAGAGAATGATTCCCAGACTGGTTGGAGCATGGACTGCTACACGGCGGTGTCCGCCGCTAGCGGCGGAGCGTTTCTGCAGCCGAAACTTGGGGTTTCGGCGCCTTCTTTCGAGGTTTATATCGCGGGGTGCTGTTCCGGTGTGCCGGTGATCTTAACGAAGACAATTCAGGTTAGCCCTCGCCGGAAACCGTCGAGGCATGGGACTCTTGACGCTATCCCTGAGGAGGATGAGATAGGTAAGGAGAATGGTAACACCAATGGTTTGGCTCGGATGCGGAAATTACAGGTATGGTTCGGCTTAAATAGTATGACAGCTAATTAGCTTGACTATGGATTCTCTATATCACATGATATGAATTATGCTTGTTTCTAATAATGTTGTGTGATTGATTTCAACCCTTGGCATATGACTAGAAAAAGAATGGGTTCTGTGTACTTAACTTGTTTAAGTTCAATTTGCGCCTAATGCATACGGCTTCCATGATCGCTATTGAATCCCTCGATTGCCATTGACTTTCGCACCCATCTGATCTGACATTTTGGTAGGTTAATGTTAACACCGTCGAGACTAGCTCTCCTGTATCGAAATGCCAACATTCACCATTAGCAGTAGCAATCTATATGTATATTGTGAAGATATATCATAAGATGTGATCAATCCATGGTTATCAGAAAAATGTGTGTGGAATGGAGAGAGATATGTTGGGTAACTTGGGTCTTATACTCTTATTGTTTTCTTACTGTAATATCTTAGTCTTACATCTATGGATTTTGGATTTGACAACCCCTGGTGTCTTCTGTCAGTCTCCTTATTCTATCAGTGAGAGTGAGGTTCCCCCAAATCCCAATGATGAGTTGGAGGCATGGAGCAGTGACTAGATAAATGTGTGGTTGAATTATGAGAAGGCATTGACTAGTGACGTGTTTGTGCTTGAACTTTTTGATCTTTTATTGTTGCGGCAGACTTGTGGTTACTCTGAAGTTAACTGTTGCCAGTCTATTTTTTAGAATAGTAATGTTTTATCACCTATGCAAAAGGACGATGTCAGGTCAGCTAGCCTCTCATTCTTGGTTTAGAACGGCTGGAAAGAGCTTAAGAGCAAGGTCTTTGGAACATAATTAGGCATCTTACCATGTAGATCCGCCATATAAACATAGTTTTCAAACTGAGATTCATATAGTTTATCAAAATTCAACTTCATTGAACCAGCAAATTATAAATCGGATCAAAAGTGTTAAACGTAAAGATTCGCTTACATTGTGCTTACGTAGATAGAATAGCATAATCCCTGTAGCAATATCACATGTGTGAACAATTTATTCATTTTCAATCCGGTTACCCGGTCTCTCCAAAATGGCTGCCAGACCTGTGTCGACACAACTCGACTCTGGTGGAGGTATAGGATACGTGGCCGTAAAATAGAAGGAAAACTATTAGCCTTGGCCTTAAGTAAAATGTACTAGTCATTTTGAAACAAACATATGTTGCAAAACGGATCGAAATGGAGTATGTATATCTTTCTTGAACTGGTTCTAACTCAAGCCCTCAAGCCGAATCAATGATGAATCGGCACGCAACCCAATCTCCTGAATCGGGCTTAGGATTAATACTTTTGTCCATTTATGATTCAGCGAGGTATTCACGTCGAATTAAGTTGTACATTGTAATATTATTACAACTATACATATAAACATAAGCTACAGGGAATTGAAAGAGATGGTGTAGAGTTTTCTTGCTGCTTTAGCTGTTTCAGAAAAGTTCAATCTTATTAAATTGCTATCTTTTGCATGCAACATAAAATTATCTATGACAGGCTATCTGAATGCGGCATGTCAAGCCGTGGTAAGGTTCTTCGCTGCAATAATCAATAAGATCTAGGTTCAAGTATATAGGGGTATCTCGTTGCATTTAAGTAGATTAGGCAGTGAATGAACTTATTTGGTGGTTTCAACTCTTCTTTTGATAAGGTTCACGTAGTAAAATTAAGCAATTTCTTATCCTCAACCCTCGACTTTTGTTAATCTAGTAGTTGCTCGAAAGATAGACTGTGTAGAATATGGGACTTAGTTCCATCTAATATGCAGGGGGAAAGAATTGGGATGCAAGGTTATAATCTGAGTGGAGACTGGAGAGGTAGTAAATTCGGCTTTGTTTGCTTTGAAAGTCAGTAGGTTGTAAAGGCTACAAATTAGGCTGAGTTAGTTGTTGGATATGTGGATTCTAAACAACATGGAACTTAGTTCCATCTAAATTGCAGGGGAAAACACTTGGCACAAGATTATAATCTGAGTGGAGGGCTAGTAAATTTGTTTAGTTTTTGTTGTAAATAGTAGTCAAGATTACAATTTTTTTGCACATAACAACTTGAAAGATACTGCATAGTACTTTAGTTTAGCACTTAGTACTAGAGCTTACCTTTCCTGATTTCTATTTGGGAATAAAAAATACCTTTGAACTTTTATGAAGTATATGTTTTTTTCTTGAGACATGGGTTAAATGTTTCAGCCTGGGTGTATGAGAATTTCGAATTCTAGAGAATATTATTTTTGAGACCCTTGTTTCTCAATACGAGTGATAAGTCCAATGATTGGTGTTTCGATTTGGTGATTTTTAAGTGCTTGCATCTTCAAACTAATGAGGACTTGGTCCACCCAAAACTATAGTGGTTTGTAGTTTTTGAAGCATCAAATGGGATCACAACAGTACCATTGCATTGGCTCCGTTGGGGAGTTTGGATTATTGGCAAAAGATTAGAGCCAATCCTTCTTTTGGTATTTACACTATTTGGATTGTTTGACTACGTGGCAAGTTGTGATTGAATCTAATCACTAAACAAAACTGGGTTCTTATCAGGGAGCAATACAGATCTGTATTGCTTTGGAAAAAACCATTAACAAATTGAATGCGGACGTGTGGCAGGGGAGGGGGGGGGGGGGGGTAGGTTCCCATAACTGTAATCTCTTGCCACTTCACCACATCATGACTGGGTATTCATTATTCAACCCCCTTGATGTGTACCCGGTTTTCATAATAAAGACTAAAATAATCGAAAACAGCATTAGATTATTTAAGATTATGTTGAAAGTTCAGCCAATAAACTAGACTCCTGAATGGGGTAAATGTTTTCAGTATATTTAATTGGCGGTGATGAAATTTCTATCATTGGAGACTGATTGTCTAACCAATTTTGATGGCTAAAGCCTAAAGGGGGAATATCTTTAGTTGCTCACCACTGATGATATTTCTGGAGAGCACTGACTTTTAAATAGCATCTTTATAATTACATTATTCTTTACCAAATGGTCAATGTTTGGAAGCCAACAAGTTGCACACGCTGTAAACTTCATCTTCATGGTAGTTGGGAAGAACGACAGTTTACCACCTGGAGACCAAGTGCTGAATGAAAAATTTAGTGGACTTGGATGGTTGACCTTTTCCTTTCTCTATTTTCCCTCTGTTTCTGATTGTACTACACAGAGATAGGATGCACATGTGTTCTCTTTGAATACTAGGAATCGATGTATCTCCATGCATCCGGAAGATTTTATGCTAGGAAGCATGGACACTCCAAAACAGGGGCCGTATGGCGTGTCCGAGTATTTTAGAGAATTTATTAGACTGGACACATGGAGGACACTTGGGGGACACTGAGAGACGTCAATTGCCCCTTAGTGTTTATTTGACTTTCAAACAGGTTGTTTTATGAAATGTTTGAACTTTAAATAGGTTAAAATATAAGCTAAAGTTGATACGATATATTTGATGAATTGAACCAATATTTTATCATATCTCGTAGTATAAAAATTCAAATTTATATAAAAAGATAATTATAATGTTGACGTATCCGTGCAATTTCGTATCCTCTTTTTTTTTTTTTTTTTTTTTTTTTTTTTTTAGAAAATGATGTATCACGTGTCCGTTTCCGTATCGTATCCCATACCCGTATCCGTGCTTCTTAGATTTATGTTAACAATATATATGTGCAGTTGAATATCATTCTTTCAGTAGAGGTGTGCTAAGTATGCTGAAGAGGTTTTTCTAGTCAAGTTATTTATGTTTCTTTTGCGTGTTGGAATTGGGTTATCTGCAGATAACAGAGGCGGATGGTGATGACTACGAGTCAGACGGAAAAGTTGGAAGCAGCAGCTACTATATGGATGACATGTATGTCGGCGAGGATGGTCAACTCACATGGTTCAATGCTGGTGTAAGAGTCGGAGTTGGAATTGGCCTTGGGATGTGCGTCGGAGTTGGAATTGGTGTTGGCTTGCTGATGCGATCATATCAAGCAACCACAAGAACCTTCAGGAGGAGATTTTTCTGATTTTCCAGTCATTTTGATGAATGCCTGTTGGGTTTATAGTGGCTTAGTAAGGAGGAAGCAGAGTGTAGAACTCTGTCAAGGTTTTCTCTGTCACGAAGTAACATGGTGTGTGGCTGGGTAAAGGCAAGGAAAGGTGTATCAGTTCTCAGCAGTTTAAGGGTGAGCGTCTAAATATAGGTGGTGGATGTGTGCGATGTTTCAGTACATATATAGTGCTCATGAATGCCATTGCTCTTCCCGGATGCGTTCTTGCTCACTGGCGAGGATATGCAATTGAAATTTTGCAATTCTCGGAAGTGAAGGGAAATTTCATAATACGGGGTGGGCGTTGTGCATTAAGCAATAGGACTTGTGTATCTTCTTGTTTTCTGGTCTATATAGATTCCGGTTGTGCAAAGCTCTGGGTTCTTGAGGATGTTTTAGTTGTAATGCTTGAACATATGATGAGTTGTTTTTGTTTTTTCCTTATGCATCAGTTTTGGCAATTGTTTGGTAATAATAATAATAATAATAATAATAATAATAATAATAATAATAATAATAATAATAATAATAATAATAATAATAATAATAATAATAATAGTAGTAGTAGTAGTAGTAGTAGTAGTACTAGTAAAGTTGTGAGGTTGTGTAAAGAGCCAAATCCAGTGAGGTTTCACTATGTTCGTGTTGTGACTTGCTCTCTACTGAACACGGTTGGTTTACTTTAAGTGCGGCGTTCTTATGTCTTTCCGCGTATTGATGGTTTCCTCGTTGAAACACAAAATGAGCTCTGAGATCTCTCTGTAAACCAAGGAGAAGTAATCTCCAATTGCAGTGGTTTCCATGAACAATGCTAAATCCTACGCCCTTAGCTATAATTTTGTGTACCGAATTTTAGAGGAAACCGATTGCAACCGGTTGCAGTCATAATACTACATCGAAAAAGAAGTTGTGGCATCTCAAGAGGTCATTTCACATCGGAAAAGGAGGGTGAGGTATGTCATGAAGTCCCCATTTGGTGTACAGATGTTAACACCTACTGATTAGGTGAAAGCAAGTAAAAAGAAGATTGCAGCATATATTCCTATTCGCTGGAATTCACATATGAAATGCTTGAGGGTGCAATTGAAATGCATAAACAGTTTCAACATTTGGCAGCAAATCATACAAATATAAGCACAACCCCTGCTGGCCATGAATGGAAAACGACGGATGTGATTTGTGGTTGCTTGAAGTTGTTATATGAGAGTAGTACTCACCATAACAACGTAATCCTCTAGTTGAGAGAATGAGGAATAGGTTTCAGAAATACCTCTAGTTGACAGAATGAGGAATAGGTTTCAGAAATAGAGTTCTCCCGTACTCTCTATCTATGCGATTCTTGATCCAAGACGTACGTTTACTCTTGTTGAATAATTCTACAAATTTATGAGTATGAAGAAGCCGAGCTGCACATGAACAATATCCAATATGCTTTTACTAATATTTTCCTTTTCAATGGGTACAAGATTTTTTCAACTAACTAGCTCCAGTGATCATGATTATGGCCTGAGTATGGTGAAACCCGTATAATGAGTCGATTTTATGTGTGGTATCTCCTCCTCAAGTGGTACATTTTGTTGTCAAACATGATTCACTCGTGTGAAACCTATTACACTGTAAATAGGTCCAACATTATCTGTGTCATTTTTAATAGTCAAACTTTTCATCTTTAGTCTGTTTTCAGTCTCAACAAAGTTCTAGACAATAAGCACAGTTCCTATCGTTGTAAATAGGTCCATGATCTATGTCGTTTTTCAAAATCAAACCTATCATCTTTGGTTTCTTTTCAATTACAACAAAGATCTCGACACTAATTGCAACTACCACTGTAAAGTCATAATTGTGCATGTCTAGGATCAAATATGTAACCTTCTGTGGACGAAGGTGTTATTTTTTCTTTTAGTAAAATTGATAGTCCAAGCACTGAACAATAACAAACTAAATAATCAAAATCTAAAGAAATAAGCCCAACATTGTAAGGAATAAAAATGCCAAAAATAACTTCCATGTTGGAGGAAGCTGGAGATTTTACAAAGTTATCTGCCACCATGCTGTAAAAGCAGAATGAGCTAACTGCTGAGTCATTCTTATTCAAAGAAAAAATGTCATGGGAATCGGTCTCCTACTGCAAATTCTTTGTACCCTGAGCATGAGCAATTTGAATGCCAATGTTAATGGCTAGAAGATCTACTTGAGTGGTCGAAATACTTCCCGCTTGACTATGAAAGGCCCAGATCCAATCAACAAAGTAGTTTCTGTAAACATCTTCAATCTTACACACATTGTTATACACATCACTCTTGTTAGTATTGATTTTGACCAAGTACCAACTATGTAGAATTAATATTTGGTATGTTCCAATTTCTCAAGTTTATAAGGACCCTAAAAGCTTAATATTTATGTCATAGTACATTTGATTACTTATGATTAGAAGGCTGAATTATGAACTATGGAATGTTAACATACATCCATTACAATTTTTTGGATCATAAGTATCCTCTCGGCGCACTTATGTAACTTCAATTATCATGCCAATCGAGACTGGGTATAAATATGCATGAAGACTACATTCTGGTACCAAATAAATGAATGTTATCTGTGACAGATTTTCCTTGACACCTTACATTTTGAATCGCCCGTTTTTCAGATAGCTAAATAACCTCGTCCACAATTTACCAATCTTGTCCGATAAAAATCTAAAACAATTACCATGATCCATATCCGAGTTAAGTCATAGTCGTATAAACAACCAGAATGATCCTTGTCTAGATAGCGGAGCATCAAAATATTTTCCAAATTAAAAAAGATTTAAGTTTGTAAAATGGTACTACATACAATGTTTACTTAGTTAGGAGTACGCGGGATCGGCCTTGGGATGTGCGTTGGAGTTGGAATTGGCGTTGGTTTACTGATGCAATCTTATCAAGCAAGTGAAAGAATACTTCAAAGGATTATGGAATAATAATCAAAAACACACAAAGGAAACAAAACATAGAGAAATCTTCATTGAAACAACTCAAGGGTTGTGGCTGAATGAATCGCCGCAAACCCTAATTTGGGTTTATAAAGGGGGATTACAAACGGTATTAATCTAGACCGCCGGATTAGCCTAACATTGCATATATTACACAAAGGCCTCAACAATGCGGAGAGATCACCAAAACTTGTTGGGAACCTGGCTCTGATACCACTTGTTGGGAATTATTCGTCACTCGAATTCCTGTCGCAACGGAAGCGAAAACACGCCACACATGCCTTTGAGGAGAAGAAAAACGACAACACAAGAATTTAATGTGGTTCGGAAAAACCACCTACATTCACGGGAGGAGGAGAATTTCACTATATCAATGAGGAAATACATCGTGGGGGAGAGACAACAGAATCCGCGGACCACGTCAACGTGATACTCTCGTCCTCATAGACTACATCTATGAAATCCTAACCTTTCACATCCGCTCACTAATATCTATCACCAATTCTCTACTCTACTCAACTCATCCCACTCATCTAAAACAATAGCTAGCACATTTATTTACACTAATCTAAAGGATGTGGAAAAGCCCACCAAGCCTAAGCTATCATCTCCTCAGAGGAGTACACAGACGCATCGGGCACACCGATTCGTATTGCGGAATTCGAGACAAACCTAACACTTTTTCAGTTAGCTAATTAACCTCCATCAAAGGTTTACCAACTGCGGATGATAAAAACTAAAACAATTCTCATGATCCATATTTGAGTTAAGTCATAGTTGTATCAATAACCAGAATGTTCCACGTCTAGACACCGGCGCATCAAAATATTTTCCAAATTGAACGATTTAAGATTGTAAAATGTTATATACGACATTTTTAGATAAAAAAATGCAAAGTATAGTTACTCGTATCGAGTTAATGAAATACTTCAAATGAATAACATGAAACAAAAACTTTCAAACTTCCTCAAGATCCTTGCATGGTATTATTCCCTCACAATCAAGCAAATCTCAATGGTGGGGACAGCAACATTGTACCTTTTTTTAGATCAATTTAGCTAACATTTATTAACTGTGTGCAAGCCTGCAAGGGATACATTTCTTTCAAATACGAAGCAAAAGTTCACAGCTCACAATACTCCATTTTTGCAGTAGGAGTATCAGCATGTAAAGTTCAGCAACTGAATCGACATGTAAAGTACAAAAACTTGGTTTAGTGCTGACTTAATTTGAAGGTCCGGATGTTGTAAGACACATGAACTATATAGAAGATTGTACGTCACATTACTCGCAATGATTTAATTTCAGAACAATTCAAAGAATTGTAAGGGACTAAAGAGGGTGAAAACATGTTCAGAAAATTAACATATTATACCTATCAAATCCAACAATACGCATTTTCAGTATTCTCACATGAGAAATGAGGCAGCTAAACCGGAAATATTGCCTCATGTTTCTTCCAAGGCATGCATAGCATAGTAGTTTTTGATAACGCGAGTTGATTTGCCACTTGTCGTGCACAGACTACACAAATCAACAGCGATGTAAGGTTTCAGTGAACATCCACCAAAATTGACAATGCATAGTTTATTTTCCCCAAGCCGTAGCACATGGTGCTCTAGTCCACGGTATAAAAAACCGCGTCTTAAGTTCATCACTTCCTTGTGCACGATACACCACGGTTCTACCCTTCTTGCTATCTGCTTCGACTTGGTCGTGTTGCAGGCCGCCTCTCTCTACATTATGCAAAAATAGTCAAAACTTACAGGTTCTTCCAGTGCGCTTTCATATCACCACCTTCACCACAATATAAGCGCTCCCGGCTTTGCTTTACGACTTGGTATGTATATATGCCTTTCTGTGAAAACAATCGTGTTCAATCCACCGTAAGTGAGGTAAGTGGATGTCAATCCACATAATCATTTAAACCCTTGCCAATAAGTGGTGAAATTTGGTAAATTTTCTTTTGTTTTGTTTTATGGTACTGTGAATCCTGATCTTGCAAGATTGGTCTCAGACCAAGCAAGATCGAGACCCGATCTAGCTAGTTTGGTCCTCGACTCTGCTTTATCGGAAAGCTTGTAAAATATTCAGCTAGATCTAGTTCAATACTGTCGATTTTGGTCCTTTTTTGTCGATCTCTTTAAGAATCACATCGATGCAATTTATAGATTCGCATGTAATAAGGGTAATTTACACTTTGTATCCATGTGTTATGGTAATAGACAAATTCTACCCTCACTGTTTATGAATTGACAAGAGACACCCCTATTTTGGATGGAATGTAACAGTAGTTGACGGAAAACTTGAAATGACTCTTTTGCCCAGCATACTTTATTTATTATTTATCTCCGCTGATACTATCTAAGGACCATAGTTAGTAAAATGTGGGACGGAAATAAAACGTGATACGGTACGTACCTGTATTATATGATTTTCGGTTAAAAATATTTTAGTGAAAATTCGGCTTAAAAATATGCGATTTGATTAATTGAGTTTTCTATACGTACGTGTATACTAGTTATTCATTCGGAATTAAAAATATGGGTGCATTTCTTAGTATTTTTGGCATATATATTGAGTTCTTTGTGTCACACATTGTAATCTTTTCATATTTTTATCAAATATTTATAAATAATTTGTAAATCATGTATTCAATTGTTTATCATTTCTGATATTTACACTATTTACTCAAAACTAATTATTTGTGTAATAATACCATACTATTCAAACTACTTCTGTAATAAAAGGTTACTACACATTTCCTAATCTCAAACACGTATTATTTAAAACGTAATAATATAACACATAAGACTCAAGATGCATGTATACACACACACATATACATAATTATAGTTATTTTATTTTCAAAGTTTTATAATAATACTGGTAAATATATATAATAATAATAATAAATATTTAAAATAGAAATAGTAAGAAAATATTTAATAATAACTAATTACAAAAAATTACACTATTTTGGATGATAATTTATTCACTGCAATTTCAAGAAGTTTTATTCGGAATTATTGTACGTTAAAACGTGAAATACGAGTATTAAACATTTTTGCTCAAAAATTCGTTTTTCATTATGTCAGTAATAGTACGAAATACATAAGTATTTTTTAATGATGCGGACGGGTATTAAATGGAAGAATTCGGAGTATTTACTAACTAGACTACGGACCAAAGTATCCCTTTTTTTTTTTATCCCTCTTTGTTTGTTTGTTTTTCTTTTGGCCCTCTTTGTAGTTTTAAGTTTTAACCCTTCGGTCTCTCTTCTCTCTCATCCTCCAAACCAGGAACCCTAGAGGTTCCACTTCTACAACCTCCTCCAACGCAAACAATTCTCTCCCTTTGTAACTGCACCAAAATCCAGGTCTTGAAATCGTATACAGAGAAAGAGATCTCTTCACACTACCGTCCACCGCCGACAACTCAACCCCCACCCAGATTTTACCTTGAAACCCAGAGAGAGAAGTGACACCCAACAGATGGTTCCCGATGTTCCAATTCCAACCACCAACTGTCCGATTCCCCCAATAATGTTGGTGAAGGAGCGAGACTACTTTGTTTGCCTCAGGTGTCGCAGAAACCTCTGTGCATCTCTCTAGTTGTGGTGACTTGTTGCTCGAGGTGAATTGTGGTGGTGTGTCTAAGTTAGACAGTCTAACGAATGGCTGGTATTGGGCGCACGATTCAGTCCTTTAATAATTAGAATTGCAACATCGGAAGTTGGTAATTTCTCTCGAACCCTGACCTCGCGCCCCCTTTATAAGAACCCAAATCTAAGCTAAAGGGACCGTGTTTGGTATTGTTTGTTATTGAGATAGTGATATGGTGGGTTTAATTTGTTGATTTGAGGTCTAAAGTTAAAATACAGATTTTTCTCATTTGAAGTAATCTGCACGTTTAAGTTTGAGGTATACAAATCTCATTTAAGATTATGATTTTGAGGTCAAAAGTCACATTGGAGTTCTGGATTCATATTATAAAAATTATTGATTATTTGAATTAGAGTAAGCTGAATGATACCTTGCGAGCTTGCCCTTCCCGGATGTGTTGTTCTTGCTCACTGGCGAGGATATGCAATTGAAATTTTGCATTTTCTCAAAGTGAAAGGGGATTGCATCCTACGTGTGGGTGGTGCGCATTAAGCGATTGGACTTGTGTATCTTGTTTTCTGGTCTATATAGATTCCGGTTGTGCAAAGCTCTGGGGTTCTTGAGGATGTTTTAGTTGTAACGCTTGAACACATGATGAGTTTTTGTTTTTTCCCTTATGCATCAGTTTTGACAATTGTTATTCTTGTATGTATTCACAACTTTAGTAACTAGAGGTATTATTATTATTATTATTAATAATAATAATAATAATAATAATAATAATAATAATAATAATAATAATAATAATAATAATAATAATAATAATAATAATAAAGTTTTGAGGTTGTATAAAAGAGCCAATCCATTGAGATTTCACTGTGTTGGTGACTTGGTGTTGTGACTTGCTCTATTGGACACTGTTGGTTTACTTTAAGTGCGGCATTTGGGGCATTTGTATGTCTTTCCGCGTATTGGTGGTGTTTGGGAGCAGTCATCTCCGGTTGTAGTGGAGACCATGAACAATGCTAAATTATACTCCGTACTCTTTTAGCTACAGCCTCGTGTACGGAGACCTAGAGGAAACTGATTGCTGTCATAATCCTACCTCGAAAAAGGACGGTGTGGTATCTCTAGATGTCCCCATTTTATATCGGAAAAGGAAGGTGGGGCATCTCAAGAAGTCCCCATTTGGTGTACCATTCCGTCCCACCTCTTTTGCATCATTTGGATTTTTACCACTATTCACCGTGTCACTTTGATCCGATGATTTGGATAGCAAAATTTTACAACTTTAGATAATTTTTTCATAGTGTTGTACAGTAACTCTTATTTTAGAAGACCATAAAAAATTGTCAAAAAATTACAATGTTTTGGGATCCAAATTACCGGGTCAAAGTGACTTAGTTACGGGTGAAAAAAATCCAAATGGTGCGTTAGAGGTGGGACAGAGTGGTACAAATGTTTAACACGGCTATTGATCAGGTAAAAATAAGTAAAAAAAAAAAATATTGCAGCAAATATTTTTATTCGCTGGAATTCCCGTATGAAATGCTTGAGGGTGAAATTGAAATGCGAACACCATTTCAACGTTTGGAAGCAAATGATACAAAATCTAAGCATAATAACCCTTCTGGCAACGAATAAAAAACGGCGTATGTGATTTGTGGTTGCTTGAAGTTGTTATATGATAGTAGTACTCACCATAAGGACGAGATCATTTAGTTGACAATAGTGTAAATGAGGAATAATTTTGAGAAATAGGGTTCTCTGTATTGATGTGATTCTTGATCCAAGATGTAAGTTTGCTCATGTTGAGTATTTCTACAGATTTATGAGTATGATGAAACTGAGCTGCACATGAACATGGTCCAGTATGCTTTTACTAATCTTTTCAATGAGTGCAAGAATTTTTCTACTGACTAGCTCCAGTGCACATATCTCCTTATGTGGTACCTTTTGTTTAGTTAATCCCGCAATGGTTAATAGTCTTGTGAAACCCGCTACTCAGGTCCAACATGATCTGTGCCGTTTCTCATAATCAAACTTCCATATTTAGTCTGTTTTCAGTCACAACAAAGTTCTCGACAAAACACAACTCCCACTGTTGTAAATAGGTCCATGATCTTGGTTGTTTTTCTAAATCAAACCTATCATCTTTGGTCTATTTTCAGTCACAACAATAACAAACTAAATAAGCAAATGGACATAAACAGATCTAAAAGAAATAAGCCCAACGTCAGATGGAATAAAAATACAAAAAATCTATATCTATAGAAAAGCAAAGCAAATGGAGAAGACCCTTCTCCTTTTGCCACATATGAATTGAGGAGAATCCATGATATGACACGTGTATAGTTTTTATGCCCAAGTGGCATACACCTAACATATGTTGGCAAATACAATTTCTCCAAGTCATACATCAGTGCGGTATAAGCTTTCCAACTCATTATTAAGTAACATGTAATACATGAATTATGACAATTTTTGCTCAAACTTTTGGGTTCTCCATGTATGCACAACTGTATATTCAAGATTTACACTACCAATGCATGAATAATGAGTTGAATGCAGTCAAGTTGTATTATTCAATGAATGAAAAATAGGGTTCATCTTTTAAAGCA
This sequence comes from Linanthus parryae, assembly GCA_023055425.1. Classification (NCBI taxonomy): domain Eukaryota; kingdom Viridiplantae; phylum Streptophyta; class Magnoliopsida; order Ericales; family Polemoniaceae; genus Linanthus; species Linanthus parryae. Next base: position 13,949,604 of record JALGPY010000006.1, on the reverse strand, counting down.
CAAAATGTAAGGTGTTCATTTTCCTTCAGCTAAATGAAAGAAAACTAAAGACAATTTAATGAAATGAAAAGCAAATACAAGTACCGAATAACATATATGATTCATAAATAAAAAACAGACAATTTATTTGTCACGTAAGAAAAAAGAGAGAAAACAAATAGTTTCGTCAGTATATCCATATCAGCATAACCTATAATCAAATATATATTAGCTCTCTTCCATATAATTTTACAGTATGATATTTTCTTTGGACATTTTCACATGTTCACTAAAAAATGCCGTTTAGATAAGTTTTAAATGAAATTCACTGTATTTGACTGAGATAAGAATTTGAATCTTTTTTTGGATAAATGATAGAGTTCTCATCAATTACCATGAAGGAACATGTAATCTTTCCCCCCCCCCCCCCCCCCCCCCCCCCTCTTCCATCATTGACTGTCCATTCAGTTTCTCCGCTTCAAAGAACAGAGCTGAATATTCATCCTTCGCGTATACTATTTTATCTTAATCAATTGTTATGTTTGTTATGTTTCATATGCTTCACCGGAGTTGTTTTCCCTTATTTTTTTCAGAGGACAAATTTTCAGTTTCTCAGGAGTAAATCCTCACATGCGAGTAATTTTTTGTCCCTCTAGCTAGCTCTTTTCTTATTCATGACAAAATTATTGGTCCGCGATATTAACTTTTGAAGCTTCCTATTTTGATATATTTCTTCTTTGATATAGCATGTGTATCAAGAGCATAATCTTTCTTATTTATCATCATACAAAAGATATCATTTTCCTTCTTTGTTCACGGGGAAGAGTTGTTCAAACTTCAAATAAGTTTCTCATGAGTAAATCCCCACATGTGAGTACATAAGTGATTAACGTTTTCTTATTCATGTCAGGATTGTTAGTCCGTGATATTAACTTTTGAAGCTTCTTATTTTGATATATTTTTTCTTTGATATAGCATGTGTATCAAGAGCAAAATCTTTCTTATTTATCATTATATAAGAGCTGTCATTTTCCTTCTTTGTTCACTAGGGGAGAGTCGTTCAAACTTCAAATAGGCAAAATTTAAAATTATTTATTCTCTCTTTCCTCATATACGTTATTTCGATTTAATTTCCTATCAGAACATTTAATTAAATTAATCAACTTCTGATGGCGATCATCCTTTTTGATTAAGTATCTCTCCCTGCACCTCTCTCAAAAATCATAAATAATGCACACAATGTTTTAAGGGAAATGCTAAACGTCGCCTTTTTTTTCGTCGCCCTTCAAGTTCACCCCTTATGTGGATGGTTTTGATTGGTGATGTGATAATGGAAATATCTTAAAATAAATATTTACTGCAATCACATCTTGACATGTAGGAGGTAAACTTGAAGGGTGAAAAAAAAAGGTGAAGCATAGCGGCCCTCATTTTTTAATTGTATGATATATTTGTTCATCTATTTGTACATGGTTTGGTTTTATGTAAACAATTTATATTTATCTACGAATCTTTCTTGAATACCATAAAGTGATTCTATGAGTAGTAAGTTCGACAGCATAATAAAATTTGAAAATTTGTATGAAGTTGGCGCGTAGCACTATGAATTTTGAGCATTAGCTTTCAAGTTCTTATTATTTACAATATCACATGTTAGAAATTAATTAATGTTCATTGCAGGTGCCATTCGGCGACTCCACCGGCTAGAACCTGTCAAACCACTACGGGAAAATGCTACTGTGAGGAAACCGGAACTGGAATTGAAAGAGTAAGATCAGGATGCATACAATTATTAAGTAATATACATATTTTTAATGCCACACTGATTACACTTCTGATCTTCATTGATTTCATATCTCACATTAGTGCTGAAATTATGAGCGTCAATTTATGGGGTACCCTTGTTATGGAAATTGACGATATCTTCAACCCGAACTCTTCAATACCGGATATTGTTATATATACGTCTGCAAAGATAAAAGCTTTTGCTGGTACAGTTACTTATATATTAAATTGCACATGATCATAAGTTCTTCATACTAACATTTTTGGTCATCACACAAGCCAATATGAACTTTCAACAACCAGTGCTTCCAAGATCTTCTTGAATTTGGACATTAATGATGTCTTCAAACTTACACATGAGGTAATACCATGAGTTGTGTACCTACTGATGGATTTACTAGAGTTAAATTAATACGTTAACTCGCTCCCCAAGTTCGATAAATCTAAGCCGTGTATTACTTACTCACTAAATGAACCTTCACTGACTCTGCCTGACGAAGAATTGTCTCTACAAGATAGAACAATAGTGATAGAACTACTTCAACAACAGTGGGCACCCGACGATAAGGTACACTTATATGAGTAATCAAGTCTCCCAATGGCATTACTCATTATTGAAGATGCTTCTAATGCTTATAATTTTCGAACAAGGGAGAAAATTCACATGCCTTGCAAAAGTTCAGGAAATAGATTCAATACTTGTGTGGTTGTGTTTTGTGAAAATTATGTTCCAAGAAGTCAATGGAAACAGATGACAGACTTTGGTGTAAAAAATGCAATGGACCACCAACTCTCCCAACACCCAGGTTGTACAATTCTCGGGTAAATGTTATTAATTTTATATTTCTGCATTATTCTGATTAACCATTGCCAAAAGTCATTTCATAATAAGCAGCTACAAGATCGAGACCGAAGTTAAAGATTTCACTGGTTCAACAACTCTTGCAATTTCTGACAATACTGCAGAGAAAACACTTAAGCAAAAGAACGGCGTAACTTGCTTCAATGATTATCAAGGTAAACAACACAAATTATTGCCAAAAAATAAAATTATTTGAACAGTGTCTATTTAGCATTCATGCTCATCCACATAGTGTCTTCATGACACAGCTTTTTAAGAACTTTGTTATCTTTTCACCCTATCAATATATTCTATGATTCCCCGTGCACTGAATTGTTTATTTCAATTTATGTACTTATTTGGTTTTCCCACTATTTACATCCGTCTAGAAATCTTACTCTTAATCAGCTTCTTCTAACATTTTCAACGTTACGAGTCGTTAACTTCAGTTTCATTTTCCCCTCATTCAATATCAAAACAGAAAGATGGAATCAATACAGTGCATGTTCAATGAATTCAATATCGAGGATGGGCTCGCAGAAATACCATAACAAGAAAGATCATTAACTTCAAAAGCCAAAGACCTCAGTGTAAGTTTACTTTTTGTTTTGAAATGTAGAAATGAAAGCCCATGCATAACTCTCTTTGAAAGACTTATTCGGTCCACCTTTACACAGGATAACAATACTGCTTCCTCGGAAATCATCCCGCAAGTTCTTGCCAAAACCATGACGAGGAAACATAAATCTAACGCAAAAAACAAGGTGGATACAAAGAATCAAACCGAGCCACCTCACTGTATGAGTTAACTTTCAGACCAATTCAATACTATTACACTTTTTCCCCCAAAGAACATAAATCGACCTCCTAAAAAAATCTTTCTTCTATCGCGAGTAATTTTTTTCCCATGAAGTTTAACCAATCTTTAATGCCTCCAATTGGTAAAACACTTACATCCATTTCCTAACAGAACTAAATATTAATATCTTTGTTTTTCCCCCGTTCTTTTACTTTCGTCACAATATCCAGTTTAACAATGTAAATCTTACCTTCTCCCACAAACTTCATTGTTAGACAACTATTATATAAATTACAAGTAGAAAATTTCTTGCACTGCTCCAATTGACATTCTCCTTACCCTACACTAATACGCAAGAAGTGAACGTTAATTGCCTTCTCAGACAGTCCCCCTCATAGCCCTCTGTCTGTTCAGACCGGAACAGTGATAATTACGCAAAACATTAGCTCAAAGGACAATGAGGATGGCTATAATTTAAATGAGGTATCTAACAATGTTTGCTATTGTTTAAGTTCCATACCAGTATATTTTATGCTCATAACACACCATAGCTTACCCACCCGCCATTCCTGATGGAGAAAATGAAACATAATAGTTTACACGAACCGTGACAGCTTTAATCTTTAGAATTTTCTTTTCATATATTCATATGCAGGACTCACATACTTACATATATGCACACATGTATCCTTCCAATTCAAATTTACTACATAATTTATTTGCCTATTCTCATTCAACATTAGGAATACAAGTAAAACATTTTATGTTATTTTATGATGTAAAAATTATTTTCATGTTACTTATGTTTCTGCTTACGGACACTGCTTTTGATTTTAAAATAACCAACTTTCAACTGCAGTTACCGATTACTCCATAGATCTAAAAAGAAAAACAATCACATCCCTTTCTACATTCCGTGGCTCATTCTACTTCAGGGGCCTACATTCACAAATAGCAAAGTAAAGAAGTTCTAACAAACATATACAGCCCGCGCCATGGCGCGTGGTTAAGACTAGTAACTATAATGTTGAAGAAAGCTGCAGATTTTACAAAGTTATCTACCACAAAGTTAGAGAAACGGAAGAGACTAACTGCATGAGAAATTTGAATGAGCAATCAGTTTCCTACTGCAAATTGCATGAGCAATTTGAAGGCCAATGTTAATGGCTTGAAGATCTACTTGAGTGGTCGGAATACTTCCCACTGGCCCTTGTGATAGCCAGATCCGATCCCCAAAGTTGTTTTTGAAAACTTCTCTAATCTCACCCACGTTGTTATACACGTCATCATTGTTAGTATTGATTTTCACAAAGTGCCAACTACGTAGGATTAATATTTGGTATTTTCCAATTTCTCAAGTTTCTAAGGACGCTGAAAGCTTAATATCTATGTTATAATACATTTGATTACTTATATTTAGAAGGCCGAAGTGTGAATTATGGGATGTTAACACACATCTATTACTATTTATTGGATCATAAGTAGAGTGCGGTACACTTATATAACTTTAAGTATCATGCCAATCGGGGTATAAATAAGCATGAAGACTACATTGTGGCACCAAATAAATGTATGTGATAGGTGATAAATTTTCCTTGACAAGTCACGATAACAACTTAAATTTTGCATCGTGTGTTTTTAGGTAGCTAATTAACCTCCATCAACAGCTTACCAATCGCGTCAGATAAAAAACTAAAACGATTATCATGATCCATATCTGAGTTAAGTCATAGTTGTATCAACAACCTGAATGATCAATGTCTAGATACCGGAGCATATGGATCGGTCCGGATTGAGGTTGAGTTAATCCAATCCGCCGATTTACGGATCAGATCAAATCGGATCGAAGGTTTTGCAGATCGGACCGAATTAATTCGCAGATCGCAAATATTTCAAAATATTTTCGAATATGTTCAACTAACAAAGTAAACACTAATATACAATTTCACTTAGTATAATTTTTGGTTAACGTACGAAATATCTTCCTCTTTATATCATCAAAAATCAAAATTATTCAACACAATATTGGTAAGTAATGACATTAATAAGTTAAAAGTTAGCATTAGAACAAATCATACTGATGTAATTAGTAAAAATAACATAAAAATAAGTATAACGGATCGAAAGGATTGACGGATCGGATCGGATTTATATTTCTTGATGCTAGTCCGATCCGTCACGGATCGGTCCGGACCCAATCCGTCACGGATCGGACGTATTTGCGGATCGGTGCGGATTGACGGATACTTGTGCACCCCTACCGAAGCATCAAAGTATTTTCCAAATTGAAAACGATTTTAGTTTGTAAAAAGGTACATACGATGTTTTCTTAGATATTGTTAGCAATTGGTGCGCCCATGTGGGGTGCCCAATGCAATTATCGTAACCTTATGGGGTTAGTTGCACTAATGCACAAACTAGAGGGGTTAGTAGCTAAGGCTCAAACCCTAGGGGTTTATGTGCAAACCTAGGAGAAGTTTTGCCTATATAATTAGGTAGCCTCCTACACATTATGAGAAGGCTAATGGCTATTCCAGAGAATAAAGTTACTCTGTCTAGATTCATACTAGTTGTAGAGAACCCTAGTCTCTCTCCAACTTCATCCAAGGAGGTGGAACGTGGTGTGAAACATAGTGTTCGTCCTCGAGATTCACACTAGATTGGTGGGAGCAAGATTAAGGAGGAGGCGCGTGAAAGCAAGCAACACAACGATCATCCGCTGCATTAAGGAGCTTAGGAAGACAAGGTAAACACATGAATCTTCCGCTATACTTCATGTTGTAGATTTGTATGTGATAGATCCTTCCTGCCCTTCATTGGTATCAGAGCTTTAGGCTTGTTTTTCGTGCCTCGTTATGCGTTCCTGAATCTGTTTAGAAAATTGAGTTTCTGAAATTTCATAACCTGTAGACGAAACCTATATGGTTAGGTAGGGTTTTTCACGAGGATTCCAGATATATTAATTTTATATTTTTTGGATTTACGATGAATTAGTTATGAATTTTTAAAGATTAGGAACTGTATTAATCTGGACTGCTAGATCCAATCAGTAGAACACGTTTTTCAAAAACTTGTTCAAATTGGATTTTGACCACATAATCGGGATCTGGACGAAAAGACGATCCCGGAAAAATTAATTTCGTGGGGAACGGAGCACGGGAAGACGGCGTGTGGGCTTCACGCGCCACCGACGCCGCCTCCACGCGCGGCCACGCGCCGCACGCGCCAAAGGGCTGGCAGTGGCTGCTGACGTGGCCCTATGGCTGACGTGGCAGATGACGTGGCGGTGCCACGTCAGCAAATGGCTGACGTGGCAGATGACGTGGCATCCACGTGCCGGCTGACGTGGCGATTACGTGGCGGGGTGACGCGGCAGCTGACGTCAAAATATGAGCTGACGTGGCATGCCGTGTGGCATGCTGACGTGGCACGTGGCCGACGTCAGCGCGTGGCGGAGGCGGACGCGCCCACGGGCGGCGACGCGTGAGGGCGCGTGCGGCCTCCTCCCGCCGTCATTTTTTGTCCGGTTTTTTCCTAGGGACTCCAAATTAAATTTCCTATTTTGTGGATATTTTTTCATAATTTTTGGAGCGACGGAAAATTTTAGTAATTTCCAGATTAATTAATTAGTGTTTAGCACACTTCCCGAGGCAGTTTGACGACCTTAAACACACTGTTTTGAGCCCAAATTTTTTCTGGAGACTTAGGTCTTTTTTCCCTATGTTTTGCCATAGGTGGTGAGACCCTAAGTGGTAGGGAGCAATTTTCGATCTTTTTAGTTGATTAGATTATTGCTTATTAATATCCAGTAATTATTGTTTGATTCTGGAAATTTCCAGAAAATTTCAGTATGTTTATTATATTGTTATACATGCTGTTGTGGGTTGAATGGATGTGTTTGGTGCATGGATGTGGCATAGATGTTTTATACTTTGGTTTTGGTTTTGGTTTTTGAATATGTAATCAAAATACGGCCTGCGTGTCGTGCCTCTCTATACTCTAGTGTCTTCTCTTCTCATCCACTCGCCTATATGAGGTTACTTATTATTAGAAATAAGATAGTTAGTAGCGATTGAAGATTGAAGCTTCAAGAGAGGTGGCCAAACCAAAAGCTATGGCGCAAGGTGCATGGAGCAAATAGATGGTCTAAAGGAGCCTCAAGCTTGGAGTCCTCAAGTAGGCGAGATGGCATGAGATGGAGTTCAAGACTTGCTCAAGAAGTACCCTCAATAGTGGGAGTGCACCTTAGGGGCCACATCCATTGCATATTTATTTATGCTTATGCTTGTTTTATGTTATAACTGCGTGTGATTGGATATATATGTTTAACCTCGCATGCTAAAGAACTAAAACAAAAGAGCTCACATGAGGACATGATTAAAATTGATAGGGAATCACAAGTGATGAGATTTGATTCCTAGGATATACGCTAGGTTTTGGTGGAGTCCTTGTGAGGAACTATTAAGTTTTAATCGATGTCACATGTTATTTTGGAGCTAAGTAAATGCTAGTGATTAACTTCCACAATGTCTCTATCAATCGTGTCTAAATCGATACTGTAAAGGCTAAATGGTGACAACAGCGACATGATAAGCCGTCGTACTATGTAACCATCCGTTGGATGTATGTTGTCAACCACATACAAACAAGGTCGAACCTGTGATGAATAAGTTGTCACAGCAGCACATAGACATCATCTTTAGGCTCACCAATAGTGGGAGGAGCAGTCAAGATAATGTCATGGAGCATGCTATGAAAAGGTGGGGAAATGACCTCATCAGCATGTTCGAGACCACTTTTAAAATTGTAGGAAGCCAAAGAAGAATCTTGGATCCATCTTAGCCATTTGCGTACATAAGTTGTGAGTAATGACTCATAATAATCCTACCTTAACTATGAGTTATGGCTCATGTCATAAGATTGAGCACTCGAATTTAACGTCTGAGATTGATGTCACTTATGATCAGAAAGTTATAGGCTGTCAGATAAAAGCTATCCGATTTGCAATTTGCTGCAATCTCTGCCACGTTTCATGAAACGTTATATGACACACTTTGTACGTGTCAGGATGTTTGGATAAGACCAAAACATCACTCTGTTCTAGGATCTAAGCAAAAGGAGTTTGCTAAGAATACTAGTCCAGCATACTTTGGATGCCCAAGCAATATATGATTGCTATAGGCTTTTTAGTGAAGTATGATCATACTTAGTGAAGTATGATAGGCAGATATAGTCCCTAGCCCGGTATTAGGACCAAGGCAACAGGTGGGACAAGGATAAAGGAATTTAAGGGAAATATTGGTATAAGGCCAGTATTACCCAAGACTGACAAACGCAAAAGGGAGCAAAGGAGTTTTTCCTAAGACCAAGAGAAAAGGCCAGACCTGGCACTGACTTCTTGTCTAAGGATCCGTATGATTATCTTTGAGGGAGTAGCCACCAAAAGTTGTTTTGGTCAAAGTTTTAACTTTGGATATGGTTATATCATGGTGTTTGCGTTCTTAAAATTCTAGCATGAGTGACGCCTCAGAATTCTTGGATGTCAACTTAAGAGTATGACTTAAGATTCTGATATGTGGCGCGCTAGATTAAGACACACAATAACAGGAAAGGATGTTCAAGCTAGCTAGGGCAGGCCTGCTTGGATTTTGCCCAAGGTACCCTTACCTGTGTGTGATTCTTGCCAGACATGAAAGGAAAAAACGCAAATTATCCGGTAGAGCATTAAGGACTACTGAGTCTTTTATACATTATTCATTCTGTTGTTGTGTTCCATTAAATTGTTAAATCTAAGACATGGTGCTTACTGCTCCATCACATTCGTAGATGATTGTCCGCGTCTCAACTGTGTGTGCTTGGGCCACATAAGTCTGAGGCACAAGGGTGCTTCAGACAAGTCTCTACAAAAGGTAGAAAACCGTCTGGATAAAAGGATATGTCCTTGGCCAGAATAAGACTGGAAATATCTATCTTAGCAAGAGCTATGTGATGGAAAGAAATAGTAAGGCAATTGGCTATCCCCACGCCCAGCAATATGCTGTAGAGGATAAAGGGGAATAGGATACTGTAAGAGATGGTCTGATGTATGATAGCGCCTGTAAGACACATGTTAGACAACTTGCTAAATGGCTATCAAACCATAAGTCCACCAAGTCTGTAGCGACTACACCCTACGAGATGTGGACCAATAGGCAACCTATATGAGGTCACCTTAGGCCATGGGGATCGGCAGCTTGTGTCCTAACTAAATTTCAATTCAGGAAAAGGTTCGTTGAGAAATAAGTCTCTACGAATCAGAAGCTTCACTGGAAGACACCCCATCCCTGAATGATCAACAGTAAATAGTTCCTACGGATCTTCAGGACAGTGGGAGTAACATGCCTAGTGAACAGCCCATCATAAATTATGACTATGCGGAGGAACCCTCTTTGCATAGGAGCGCTCCTTGGGGCGTATCCCGTCGATGAATTGACATCGAAGGGAGACCATAAGGGTCACCACGCAAGAGAATGATGAACCTAGGATATTTTCCCAGGATCTTTCATCACCTGACAAGAAATAATTTGAAGTTAGACCCTAGATGGAAGAAACGTATCTCCATGGAGTAACATATCTTCTCATGCTATTCGGAGCATTCTAGGAGTTGCGTATTCAAAACGCAACAGCCGATAAGTAGTATAACGTAAATGGATTCACGAAATATATGTTTTCTCATAGGAGATGTCCATAATTAAGGGATGTGTTCGTAGAGATGATGATCTCCACGAGCATGGAGGATACCGCTGGAAGATACCCGTTCATTAAATCGATTATGAGGAATTAGTCCCTCAAGGATCCTTTGAACAGTGGGAGTGACTTTCCAATCAGGATGCTCCATCCATAAGGGATGAGAGCAAATGATGTTCCTCCTATGCAAAGGAATTTCTCATAGGAGCATACCCCATCGACTACTTGAGATCGAAGGGATGATCTTAAGGATCACCTTGCATAAAACGATAGGATAGAATCCTAGGCCTTATCGTTCCCTAATTATGAAGAATGAATATTAAGCTTTACAGGATAAATTATAGTCTATAAGGGGCCAACCGAGTTTAAGGCTAGGTTGACTTTCCGACTGGATGGAAGACTATTGGAGATTAATGGATTTCAAAGGTCAATCAAAGACCCAGACGGAAGCGTGGTAAGGCATACGACTTGCGTAGAAGCGAATAAGTCTACACTCATTCTGAGGATAAAAATCGACGTGTTTGAGTCGATCCGACGAATTTGCGTTGGTTCAACGAGGTATCCTTCCCAAGGCTTTGGGTAATAAGGATTACGTTGATTCGCTTGGTAGCATCAATAGTTGTGGATCCATTCTCGATAGACACGACGACTGAATTTCTCAATGGAGAAATCCTAGAGGTGACTAAGGTCAAATGCACAGAATGTGTGCAAGCTATTTAAGTCCATATGGGATCTTATATAGTCCTCTGAACAGCTGTATTTCATCAGGGATCGTTTACTATATGTTTACGATAACAAATTGAAACCGATGTGTGTCACTCTTACTAGTAGAGACTTGATGATCAAGTCACTTAATATCGATGACGCACTATTTGCTAGTGGAGCTTAAGGATTGTTTGAGTCCCCTAAGGAGTATATGTACTCCTGTAGCTCAGCGCAAGACTTCATGAGCCTAGGCATGTGTCCTAAAAGACACCATATAAGAATGACCAGATAACCAGAGTGCCCGATGCATTAGGAGTCTTCTATACACTATGGTGTATACTCAGACCTAGCGAACGCTATGCAATCGGAAGAATTGGATTTCAGGATATTCCAATTAAGACACAAGATTGTCGTAACCTGGATACTCTATATGATGGATCACGTGCTATGACTATCGAAGATGATGCTTCGACTAGTTAGCCATATATGCTAACTAGGGTGGGGACCTGGATGCACATGGATCCAACTCAGACTATTTTCCATGTTCGATGTTAGACTCGCATGGAACAAATGCAATATAAGTGGTGCATGATCGTATTGGACTGCTCCATTGACCGTGGAAGCGTAGCACGATTGCCTGTTCTGCCATAGGGCAGAAATGTGTTTAACTAAGAAGGTTTCTTGTGAGCTTATGAGCTATCAACAAACCTATTACCATGAGTAGTGTTAGCATACGGCTATAACATTGCGGTAAAGACAAACACATGGTCGAGGGTACTATTTCACAAAAGGTGAAATAATTACCTAGAGAGTAATCCTGGAGTGGATCGACTGTGGGCCAAGATGTTGGCTCATCCCATTCCTAAACCACATGAGAGTCGTCCTTGTGGATCTCTTTAGAGAATTGGGACTTGGTTGTCGATAGCTAGCAATATGATTGATGAGCACACGAGACATTGATTGACTGGATTTTAATTGGATTTGTTTTAAGCAGCATGTTGTTTTGATACATGTATGATACGTTACATTTCCGGAACTGGCATAGAGCATGTCACGCAGACACTAGGTCGGCTCACTCACACGAGCGACCGCCTTCGCAGTATCCTGGATATGTCTGGGTGTGGCGGAAGATGAGACAAAATCCCGATAAGCGCTGAAAGCCTGCGATATGATATGAGATGCCTTCTTCATATGAGCATATGGCCTATGATAAGAGCTTGATGTCTATCAGTAGAGCTAGGAGCCTGTCAGACGGATTCAACTGTCGCATTGGAAATAAGTCCCAAGGTGAGACTGGTTATGGGCAATCGAACATGGTTATTACCCCGAACCATGAACAGTCTGTGTAGAGAAAGCCAGATGCGAGAGCTGATAATTGTTCACAATAGTGTGACATGGCAGCACTCGGGCTGGTGGCCATAAGGGCTATCGGATTGTCATCTGCATAGTGGTCCTTTGCAAGGATAAGACATGCGCTCTGATCAGAGTCTAAACACTATGGCGCAAATTCCCCCTTGAATAACGCGCGCTTATGAGTGTCCATGAGGTGATGAGTAGAATTAGTCCCTGGGATTCCTCATCGTGTGAGGCTCGTCGATCATATAAAGATGATTGACACTGTATACCCATTGTACTTACGTCTGTGTCATGAGAAGACAGGTCGGTGGTGCTACTTTGGCATGACACCTTACGGCTATGGATGATTCGGCCTTCCGGACACTTCTGGGAAAGCAGCTGAGCCGAATCTAAGTGACACATGTATGTAAGGAAAGATTCTCGTTGCATCACTCTTTATTATCTTCATTGGGCCCACCTGCAAGATCTTATGGGATCATGTAGGATATGAAAATATAAAGGAGATGTGGACTCATTGGAGCATGGCCTTCGGGACAAGGCAGGTGCTCATGATCCACGAGATGACAATCGGAGGAATCTGGGGAATACGAGAGTTACGGAGAGCATCATCACTGTTATATGTTTTAAGGGTGCCTTCCTGCGCTGGCTATACGAGTTTGGTATGTGGATCTCCCGAGAGGGTGCCTTCCCATGCTGGCTATACGAGTTTGGTGTACGGATCTCCCGAAATGCAGGTACTCTCACCGGTCACACGCCACGGCCACACAATACTCTTTTGTAGATGATAGAAAGTTGGAGATTGATAGAGACTGGATGGATTATGCAACCCCACTGTGCGAGTGGGAGATGTTAGCAATTGGTGCGCCCATGTGGGGTGCCCAATGCAATTATCGTAACCTTATGGGGTTAGTTGCACTAATGCACAAACTAGATGGGTTAGTAGCTAAGGCTCAAATCCTAGGGGTTTATGTGCAAACCTAGGAGAAGTTTTGCCTATATAAGGAGGTAGCCTCCTACACATTATGAGAAGGCTAATGGCTATTCCAGAGAATAAAGTTACTCTGTCTAGATTCATACTAGTTGTAGATAACCCTAGTCTCTCTCCAAATTCATCCAAGGAGGTGGAACGTGGTGTGAAACATAGTGTTCGTCCTCGAGATTCACACTAGATTGGTGGGAGCAAGATTAAGGAGGAGGCGCGTGAAAGCAAGCAACACAACGATCATTCGCTGCATTAAGGAGCTTAGAAAGACAAGGTAAACACATGAATCTTCCGCTATACTTCATGTTGTAGATCTGTATGTGATAGATCCTTCCTGCCCTTCAGATATGAATATGCAGAGTTTAACTTAAAAGTTGGTGTTGGGACCGGCCTTGGGATGTGCGTCGGAGTTTGAATTGACATTGGTTTACTGACGCAATCATATCAAGCAAACACCAGAACCTTTAGGAGGAGACTTTTTGATTTCGCAGTCATTTTGATGAATGTCTGTTGGTTTTAAGTGGCTTAGTAAGGAGGAAGCAAAGAGTAGAACTCTGTCAAGGTTTTCTCTGTCACGGAGTAACATGGTGTGGCTGGGTAAAAGCACGGAAATGTGTATTAGTTCTTAGCAATGTAAGGGTGGGCGTCTAAAGCGTAGGTGCAGAATGTGTACAATGTTTCAGTACATATATAGTGCTCAATGTATGCAATTGCTCTTCCCGGTTGCCTTCCTGCTCACTGGTAAGGCTATGCAATCGAAATTTTGCAGATTCTCCAAGTGAAAGGATTGCATCCTATGGGTTGGATGGTGTGCATTTAGCGATAGGACTTGTATTCGTAATAATAATAATAATAATAATAATAATAATAATAATAATAATAATAATAATAATAATAATAATAATAATAATAATAATAATAATAATACTGTTTTAATGTTGTGACTTGCTCTATTGGACATTGTTAGTTTACTTTAGGTGCGGCATTTATGTCTTTTCACGTAATGCTGGTGTTTGGCTGTTTGCGGACCTTGGCGAGGTGAGAGGGATGCAGTTTTCACTAGACGACCCTTTATCGGTTTGATATTTGGAGAGGACGGCGAGAGTGTAGAATGAAGTGGGCCATATGAACGATGCTATATTATATGCTCTTAGCTATAAGCTCGCGTACTGAAAACGTACTGGAGGGATTTCACCACTTAGTTGGCTGATTGCAATCGTAATTCTACATCAAAAAAATGAAGGTTAGGTATCTCAAGAAGCCCTCATTTTATATAAAGAAGGGTGATGTATCTCAAGAAAACCCTATTTAGTGCCCAAATTATAAACACGGCTATTGATCAGGTGAAAGAAAGTAAAAAAAAGAAGATTGTAATAGATATGTCCATTAGCAGGAATTCAACATATGAAATGTTTGCGGGTGCAATTGAAATGCGAAAAGCATTTCATCATTTGGTAGAGATTGGTACGAAATATAAGCATAACCCTTATGGGCTATGGCGATGAATGGAAGATGGTAGAGGTGATTTGTGGTTGCTTGAGGTTGTTCTATAAAAGCACTTACCATGAGAACGAGATTCTTTTGTTGATAGCAATGTCAATGAAGAATAAACATAGAAAAATAGAGTTCCCATGTATTGTCTATCGATCTGATTCTTGATCCAAGATGTAAGTTTGATCATGTTGAATATTCTCTACAGATTTTCTGAGTATGATGAAGCTGAGCTACACATGAAAAGGATCCAATATGCTTTACCAACATTGACAATGAGTATAAGGACTTTTCTATTGACTAGCTCCAGTGATCAGGATTTAGGCCTAAGGTGAAAAGATATATAATGAGTTGATTTATGTGTAGTATCTCCTTCTCAAGTGGTACCAGTCTGTTAGTCAAGCTCGATAATAAGGTTGTGAATATGCTGTTAAACTGTAAAATGGGTAACATGAACTATGTCGTTTTTTAGAATAAAAATAAAAATTTCATGTATATCTTTTTTTTTGGGTAAAAGACAAAATTCACCCTCCATTTATGGGTTAAATACATTTTGCCCCCTGATTTATGGGGAAAATACATTTTGCACCCCTCTCAGTGGATGGAGGGTGGACAGATACCACCCTTCTGTTACAATCCGTTAGTGCAGGGGTGCAAATTGACTTTTTGTGACTATTTTACCCTTTATTGATTGTGGACAAATAACACCATTTTTTTTATTGAATTCATCATCTTCTTGATGTTCTTGGTGTTCTTAGCACCACCTCCACTACCACCACGCCAACACCACCAGAACAAGTTCCACCTAGCCAACACCAATATACCAAAGCAACCTTCCTTCACCCAGAATTCATAGCACACCACCACCAGTTCCACCTAGCCAACACAACAATATAATTCATACACTACCAAAATACCTTCTGCAATTCACCTTTGTCCTACACCAAAACAATCCTCCACCAAACAGTTTCCTCAAAAAAAAAATCCTCCACCAAACAGACACATGACTGCCTTCATCCCCAAAACCTACAACTACATCACCATAACTAACACACAAACAATCAGACACACTGCCACCATCTATCCTAGAACCACAACCCAGATAACCCACAACCACCATCAGATCCACAGCTACAAAATCCAGCAACCCCAAAAATCACAACAACGACAACAACAACAACCCGCAGCCCCAAAGTTCTCACACCTGTACCAGACCCACCTCCAATAAACACCACTAAGTGGTTCAACCCACACACCTGAACCAGATCCACATAGATGAACCACAAACCAGAACAAAAAAAAAAATACCCAAAAATCGCCTAATTTACAGAAAGTCAGACCACAGAAGCTTCAATGTCAGAAAGGGGGTTGGGAATTGGAGTATCCGAACCAGATCCACAGAGATTGATCAATCCGAGAAGCTCGCTGCAACAGCAGCCACGGACCCAGCTTTCGGGTTCTGGTTTTGGGTCTCCGAGGAGAAAGAGAGAGCCGAAACGAAGGCCAAGTAGACCCCGATGGTTTCCAGAGGTGGGTTTGTTCTTACCTGGACTAATCGGTAGATTGTTGAAGTTGAAGCCGATCGATTGTGGGAGTGTAAGAGGTTTTCGATGGTTTGGTTCAGTGCAAGCTTGTAGTTTTCGCCGATGGAATGATTGAAATTATGTGGATTCTGGGTGATTTGAGCTTCGACTTCAGTTGACGCCATGGTTAGAGAGAGCTCGAAGAAGTGAATTGAGTGATGAAGATGAACAATTAGGAGATGATATATACCGAAAAAGGAAGAGAGGAGGGGTTGTTGCTGCGGCTGTGAATGGAGGAGTAGGAGGAGGATGGAGAGGAGTAGAGAGAGGAGAGAGAAATAGAAAAGGTTTTAGGGTTAGAAGAAATGAGGAGGAAAAAAACTTAAATAACTGTGTAATTTTTTTTCAATGTGAGGGTAAATATGTCATTTAGTCCATTCCGTTAGCTCCATCCACTGAGAGGGGTGCAAAAGGTATTTTCCCCATAAATCGAGGGGAAAAATGTATTTTTCCCGTAAATGGAGGGTGGTTTTTGTCTTTTACCCTTTTTTTTTGAGGTAAATGTATATCTTTAGTTACAATGGTCATCATTGTGCATGTCTAGGATCAAATATGTAATCTTCCCAATATGAGACTAATTATAGTTTTTTTTTTTTTTTTTTTTTATTTATTTTGGTATAACGGATGGCCAAGTCCAGAACAAAAACAAACTAAACAACCATACCGACAGACCATTGAACTTGTCTAAAGAATTAAGTCTCAACTTTTAGAAGGAAGTAAAATATCAAACATAAATTTAGGGTGAGTTTGGTATCAACTTTTTGAATTTTAAGTTGTCTAAAAAGATGGTGTGACAAAAGTCCATGACAAAGAAGCTAAAGATAAAAGATGTACGAGTTTGGTAAAAAAAATTGGTGATGTAAAAAAGTCAGTGATGTGATATTTTTGTTGTTTAGTGAAAGTTACAAATATATCCTTTTGTGGAAAAAATTAGTAATTTTATTATTGACTGGTGATGACATTACTGTCATATGTATGATGTATGGAAAAAAAGACACAAAAAGCTACTCAAACCTAACTTTTTTCTTTCCCTCGTTTTACACTAGATGCCAAAAGCTAAAATTCAAAAAGCTCATAAGAAAAGTTGATGCCAAACCTTTAGGTTAAGTCAAAAAAGCAAAAAAGATGATTGTAGATTAAAAGACACAAATAAATTAATACCAAACCCACCCCTAGTGTCGAAGGAAGCTGTAAATTTTGCCAAGTCATCTGCCCACCAAGTTGAAGGAAGCTACAAAAATTGAAAAGGTGCAGGTTTATCATCAACCAAGCTGGCTTCTCTGTGGTGGATGTTGCCATTTATAGAAAGAAGTGGGTGTCTGATGGAGGAAATTAAAAACAAAACAACTAACTACAGAGCCATAGTTAATCAAATAAAAAGCATCATATTGGTCTCCATATGCATATTTTTACCCCCAAGTAATTTGAAGGCCAGTCTTAATGGTTAGAAGCTCTTGTTAAGTAATATAAATATTTCCAGCTAGACTATGAAAGCCCCACATGCCATCACCACATTGGTATCTCAAAATAATTCAAATCTTACACTATCATTCTAGAAGCTATGGATTGTCTCTCCTTTTGTAGTATTACAAAAACTCCTAGACGTATCTTCGCCAAAAGCACATCTCGCAGCTAAGAGTTCAACTTTTGACAACCACACTTTGGTGGTTTGCTTTAGTAGTTTGCGGTAGCGCATGTTTGTAGCTAGCTTAGTTTGTTGTAGTTTCGATTTCGTTGGATGTTTTGCTCTGGGCTTTGGACTATTTGTTGTATGATCGTTTATCTCCTAATGTAATTTCGCTATCCTTTCAAAGAAAGCTCAAATCTTACACACATTGTTACGCATAACAATGTCAGTATTGATTTTACAAAGCTGGTAGGAAGAGGGATCCATGTCAACTACCGTGGGATCCATATTTGGTATTTTCCAATTTCTCAAATTTTTAAGCAAGTTGAAGAAAACTCAATATATATGTCATGATAGGTTTGATTACTTATTTTAGAAAGGATGAACTATGTAATGTTGACATACATCTACTACAATTTACTTGAGTCTCGATATACTTTTATAACTTCTTGGGAATAAATAGACATGAAGACTACATTCTGACACCAAATGAATGAGTGTGAGTTGTGATTAAAAAAAAAAGTCAGGATAACACTTAACATTTTACATCGTGTTTTTTCAGCCAGCTAATGAACCTCCATTTAGGGTCGGAGCCAGCCCGCCGCACGGGTAGGCACGTGTCCTACCCAAAACTTTGAAAAACTGCAATTTACCCTATAATGTATAAAAAAAATTGAATTGTGTCCTTGTCAAAATTACGTTAGTGTCCTAGATATTTTGAATATCTTGCAAGAGTGCCCCAGTTGTTTCGAATACCTGACTCCGCCCCTGCCTCCATCCAAGGTTTACCAAATTGCGGATGATAAAAATCTAAAACAATTCTCATGACCATATCTGAGTTAAGTCATAGTTGTATCAACAACCAAAATGATCCATGTCTAGACATTGTAGCATCAAAATATTTTTCAAATTGAAAACGATTTAAGATTGTAAAATAGTATATACGACCTTCTTAGATTAAAAAAATGTGAAGTATAATTACTCTTTAATGCAATGCTTCAAATAAATAACGTGAAACATAAACTGTCGAACTTCCTCAAGATCCCTGCATGGTGTTATCCCCACACAATCAAGCAGATCTCAAAGCTAGGGGCCGCATTGTACCTTTTAATGATATCAATTTAGCCAGTTACCGCTAACATTTATTAGCTGCGTGCAAAGGTTACATTTCTTTCCAATACGAAGCAAAAGTTCACAACTCACAATATTCTCCTATTTTCAGTAGGAGTATCAACACGTGAAGTTCAGCAACTGAATCAACATGTAAAGTTCAAAAACTAGGTTCAGTGCTGATTTAATTCGAAGGTCGGGATGTTGCAAGACACATGACCTATTTAGAAGATCGTACGTCATAGTACTTGCAATGATAGACTTTTCTGAACAGATCAACGGACTGGTAAGGGGCTAAAGAGCATGAAAACATGTTCTGAACATTAACATAGTATACCTATTAAATTCAATAATACTCATTTGTCTGTATTCTCACATGTCAAAGGAGGCTAAATTACGGCCACATGAGTAGAATTTGCTGTGAAGGGAACATAATTAATGCGGTTAGCAAAAACTTTCCCCATTGCAGATGATGCAATTCATAGTTTCGCACGTAATGATTTCTCTGAGGACCTGTTTCAAATACGTAGCTGGTTCAAACATGTAAATTCTGGAACCGGAAGCGAGAAACCCATGGAAGATGGGCCGCTCCGGCGAGGTAATGAGTAATTATTGTTCGCTCCATGAGCAAATATGACATGGTGCTCTAATCAATAATACATCACACGACACGTTAGAAAAATGTAAGAATCTCTTTTCTTTTGTCAGTCACCCATTCTCTTTTCTCCTCCGTGTTGTATGGTTAGAGCAAAATCACATCATTTGCTCTTATAGCAAACAAAAATTTCTCGAGGTAATGTGAAGATGGCTTTAGGGAAATCAAAAAGTTCCTCTCTTTCCCAGGGACTGCAGTCCTGAAACTCAATGTTGTCTGCGAGATTGATCACTGTTCTTGTCAGTTGTGGTGGTGGTGGCACCAGCAACTCGGTGTTGTTTAGTCCATTTCCTTCCTTGCGGTGTTGGCGGCTAGTGTTTGAAAAATAAGAGAGCCCAAGATAAAAAAAACCAGAAATCCATTAACGATTTGCGGGATTGAAACTAGAGCAAAGAGGGAGCGGGATTTGAATGTGCTTGCTGAGTGATTGGGTTACTAAAGTTCGTAATTTGCTATAACAATTCCAAATCATTAACACAAATGACCCATCTTCTTCCACTCCCACTATTCCCCCCCCCCCTCCCCCCCCCCCTAATCCTAGCCCAGACAATACAGTGGTCGTCATCGATACTTCCCATGGTAGCTCCAGAAATCATTGGAGTAACATTTATGTGGATGGTGCCTGGAAACCAAACTCTTTCTACTCAGGCATTGGCATTTATATGAATGGCGCTGATGGATCCCCGTGGGTGATAGGGAAAAAATGCGTCGCGTCTAGTGCTCAGCAAGCGGAACTTTTGGCTATCGAACATGCTGTGGATTTTGCGATACACCACCACATCTTGTACATTAACATTAACACTGATTGTGCTTCCATCCTTTCTTTCTTCCAGGGATCCACCTCCCCGCCCATTCAGGATGAACCGGTGGTTGGACGTATCAGGGGAGCGATGGCGCAGCTTATGTTTTGCAGTATCACTAAAGTTCGGAGGCAACTTGTCTCGCTAGCCCACAAGGCGGCGAAGTGTTCCATGTTTGATAATCACCCTCTGTAGTACTTCAGTTTGTTTGGGTAGTTTGTAGTAGGTCTCTCTTGTAGTGTGTAGTAGGTCTGCTCTCTTTGTTGTAGTTGGCTATTTCTCGCTTTGTGTTCTCCTTGGACTTTGAAGTTGGTGTTTGCTTCGGTTTATCCTTCTATGAAATGGTGACATTCTCATAAAAAAAAATAAAAAAATCCAAATCATTGAGCTTGTGAAGAAAGAAGATAAAATTGGGTATTTCAATTATAGGGTAAGCAAGTCGGGAAATTTTAATTTTTCATGAGAGGGTGAAGAAAATTCAGAGAGGTTGACTTAGGTGATTAGTTGAGACTGGGAATGAGGACTTGTAAATAAGGTGAAATTTTCAAGGGCAAAAATGTCATGAGGTAAATATGGTGCAGTATTTATGCCACCCACTATTATGTTTTTTCGTTTCTCATCATCATGACTTTTACTACTATTTATTATGTCTTTTTTATTAGACGATAAATAGCAAAATGATGAAATTTCTTGATAATCTTTTAATAGTGTTGTAGAGTAAAAGTTGCTCTATAACACGGTAAAAAAATTATCAAAAAATCGCATCGTGAAATCAGCCGGTCAAATTGACCCAGATACGAGTCAAAAAGTTAATCTACCTACTTTATACTACCTCCGTTAGGGATGGCAATTGGGTCCGATCCGATCTGAGATCCGACGTGATCCGACCCTAATGGAGCAGATCCGATCCGATCCGTTTGCAAATGGATCGGATATGGATCACAAGTTTTTTGATCCGTGAAACCCGATCCGATCCGATTAGGTTATTGTACCTAATAAATTCAATAATGTACTTGTATTAATATAACTACATATTTAAATTTTAATATGTTTACTTTAGATAACGTCCTAAGCTTGATATATCTACATTGTTATTGTGAATAGGTCGATAAAATTATAAATGTAAAGTGTATATTAATTCAATTTTAATTTAAGATGAACTAAAAATACTGTCCGCCATGATCCGATGGATAATCCGATTCGAATCCGGAGAAATCCGGTCCGAACCTGATCCGATCCGAAACCTTATGGATCGGATCAGGATTTAGGCTGATCCGATCCAAATCCGATCCGTTGCCATCCCTAACCTCCGTTCTTTCTGAATCTTCATCGTTTGACTTTTTCTTCCGTAATCGGGTCACTTTGACCCGGTGATTTGGATAGCCAAACGATGCAATTTTTTGATATTCTTTTGATGGTGTTGTAGAGTGAGGTTTACTCTACAACAACGTGCAAAAATTATCAAATTCTTGCATCGTTTTGCTAATGAAATTACCGAATTAAAGTGATTCAGTGAGAAATTACCGAATTAAAGTGATTCAGTGAATAGTGGTAAATTGAAAATGATGAAGATTCAGAGAGAACATACTAAGTATAAAAGAAGATCCTGGTAATCCACGTTGGCGCCATGTGTGTTTCTTTGTCCACCGTGGCCTTATCAGCGTTTGCTTTGTGTGCTGAATTTGTTTCCTCAATTTGACGGTTTTGTCCCTGGTTGTGGTCGAAATTACTGCAGATTAGTGAGTGATCGAGAGTGGTGTGATGGTTGGGCTGTGTTCTCTCGAATTCCCTATTTTGTCCCTGGAGCTTCACTGACAAAGCCTCTGTGTTTCGTCCTTCTCTGTCGCTGCATCTCTGTGATGTCCAGCACAAGCGGTTGGGGTTCTATTTGGGCGCGAGAGACGAAGAATTGAAGCCAAGTTGATGGTACAATTTCTCTGTCATGACTTTCTCCTCGACTTTTGATTTGGCGTTTGACATTGGTGTGTTTACAATTTCTCTGCGTGCCATGTAGGTTTCTGCTTCTTGACGGACATGGTATACATCTTTCTTTTCTCTCTCTCTCGTCGACTGAATTGAAGGTCCTGATGTTTAAATCAATCAAAATTTGTTTCTTTGTTCTTAGCAACGTTGTATCTTGAATTGGACCCGTGTTCAAACGTGGCTGGCGGGTCGAGGCTTCACACTGGGTTTGATCAATTGTAGGTTGGTTTGAAAAACTGTTAAGGTAGTGATTTGCATTTCATTGTTGATGAATAACTAACCTAATTTAATAGTTTTATGCGAATGCGAAGAATGTGAGGTCGAAGAAGGTTAAGAAGCCCAAGGTCACGGTGACTTCAGTTGCCCTGTAAGTTTTGCTCTTTGTTGAAGGTCTATTTGGTTTGAATATTCTGTCGGAAATATGTTTGTTTGTACCTCAAGTCATGTACTGGGTTTCTTTAATTTGGTAAGCATTCTTTTTTGGGTTATGAATACAAATCAAATTATATCATTAAAAGAGTTAATAATTAATACTGTTGCACTTTGGGAAGATCGTTCCCTTTTAATATATTGCGAAGAACTTTTCCTTATCTCATTCCTATCCATAATGCTATCAATGAGCATCATTGGAGGAGAATGATAAAGTCTTCCAAAATAAGTTTGAGCTGTCACATTTTCTGGCCTCTTTTGGATTATTTTGTCTACTCTTATGCACAAACAATTGTTCTTTTGGGTGCATTACTTGAAAGCTGAATAAAATGACTATTGGCATTAGGGTTGTAATTGAGTCGAACCGAGTTGTTTGCCATATTATCTATCTATATTTACCTCTTTGGTTTAATCGGATAGTGAACCTGAAAGGTTTGAGATCACATATCAACGGCACTCAACTATTTGCTTCATAAAATTGTTTGTTAAAATTTTGATTTTATGTCAGTAGTGAACTCTTTCTTGTTGTCTTTAATGTTGCTGAAATTGAAGTCTACCGTATTTGAATTGGGGGTAGTGGGTACATCTTGATTTACTCCCTTTCCATATTCTCTCTCTTAAATTGACTCGTTGTCTTCGATATTAAGGAGGAAATTATAATGTGTTGGTACATTTGATACCTTTTTAATGTGTGTGTACATATATGTGTGTGTATATATTTGTTTATGTATAGTCAGGGGAAGATCTAGGAAGAAGGTAAAGCTGAAATCATAGAAAGATAATGCATTTTGCAAGCCTAAACCATGAACTCTAGAAACACCAACTATTTTTTTGTTATGGGCAAAAAAAAAACTATTTTTTTGTGGGGGCTAAACTGAAGCCATATAGAAAATGGAACATTTCATACCTTTTTCATGTGTGTCTACTTATATGTGTATATACTTGTTTATGTATAATCAGGGGAAGATCTAGGAAGAAGGTAGAGTGAGGGTTAAAAGCTGAAATTATAGAAAGATAATGAATAATACGAGCATAAACCATAAACTCTAGCAACACCAATTAATTTTTGTGGGGGCTAAACTGTAAGCCATATAGAAAATTGGGGTAAAATTATATCTTTTTTTGGAGTGGCGTCTACAGCCCATGTGCCTTTGCAACAATACATGAGAGGATTAAAATCTGGATGTTTGGAGTTTTGAAACAGAAATAGAAACGCTGTCCCATGAGGGCCCTAATTATGGAAAAGCGCACCAGTGTCTTTTTATGATTCAAATGCCAAATCTTCCTACATGGATGTTCTTTAGCCATCTTTAGTTTTTGTATGTTGATGATGATTGATAGATAATCCAACACCAGTGCATGGTATAATCCATCTTTCATATGATCAACTGTTCAGTATTTCAGTTAGTACTTACTAGTCTAACATAATTCAGCAACAAAACAGACAAATTGATGGTATAGAGCTGAAGTCGTGAAAGCGACACTGTTCAGCATATCAAATTGTATTTTTCCAATACAGAGTCAATCCTACTCATGCGACTCATTGTCAATGTAATTGGTAGAGTCTGAAGAGCCAGGCCCGATTGAACACGGTGATGATGTGTTAGATACTTTCGTTGCCTCTGCTTAACACCTTAACCACAAAACTCTCCTGAAGTAAAGGTTAATTTGTGTTTTGTTCTTCTCAAACCTTGAAATTGGAAAAAATAGTAACAAATCTCCCGACAAATATAGTTTTCCAATCGTATCCTCTTCAACTTATCATTCTTTCAATGATTGGAATTTTAAACCCTTTAATTTGTGATTGACGCCAAAGATAGTGCGCCAAGATGCTGCATATGATACTATGTGCGCATAGATTTAATGAATTTCAATCTGGCCTACATCTTTAACATATTTGCGACACTTCTTTGGTTCCAGGTTTGCATATCTTCAAATGTTGGTCTCTGCTCAGCAAGTGAACCACGATATTGAGGTGAAGATTATGATCAGAGACAGGGTAATATTCGACTCTATTAATGTGAATCTCCGGTACTTTCAACTTCATGATCGTACTGTGAATTGAATGTTTGTGTGTGTGTATATATATATATACTAGTAAATACCACGTGCGTTGCACGTGACAAGTGAAAATTATCATAAATTAAGTTGAAAACTGAGAGTAGCAAAAATACAAGAATTGTGACGTAGTATAATGTCTAAGGAACTTCCCGTACCTGCAACTGTCTGAAGTTTAGACGATTGTATGTTCAAGTGCATTTTGAATATATGTGTCCACTAATTTATTTATTTATTTCTCTATAAGTTGCCTTAATTTCATATAGGGTGTTGTTGGTGTGCTCTGAAATATGCAGTAGTGTTTGGACGCACAATAAAGACATCAAATTATAGCCGTATAACTCAATCATGGAACTAACCTGGAAATTTGCTTTGTCGCACTCATTGTGAAGCAGAGTAGCGACGTCGTGCATGGAATCCATCACCGTAGGTTCACAGAACTTTCTGCACTTGTTGGGGACAATTGTAGGATGCAATACCGACGTCTTCTTCCAACTCGAATTCCTCCATTTCCATTCCCACTCATTGAATGTTCAGATGGATAATTATCCATGTCTTCTTCAGGGTAGGAGTCTCCTGTGTCGCTGGACAAAACAACATCATCTTATCAGCCATTAACGTCAGAAGGCAGATGGAGTGAGAATAAACACCACATTTTGGAAGATTATAAACTGACGTTGCTGCAAGCAAATGGTTATAACCGTCAAAAGTTCTTACCCATTGAGAAAGAGACGTCTTTCTTTGAAATTCAAGCATATGAGAAACACCATTAGTTATTTATTCATCGGAGACTTTTTTTGAAAATTGAAAACATGACGATAAAGGAACCTCTGTGATTTAAATTCAAGCATCTACAAGGGAAATAATTCAAGCATAAGATACCGTCTGTTCTCAAAACATATGAGACTTCCCCTCAAATTTAAAACAACAAGAAGGCACCTTCTCTGGTTCCTTAACAAGCAGGAACCTTGCCTTATTCAAATAAGAAATAACAAATAAACGACTGTGCCTATATATCATCGAACTCTGAACATAAAAATCGTCCATGCGTTAAATTCATCTCTTCCATATCGATCTTGGCTTTGTTATAATGAAGATTTGCAATAAACAAATATTTTGCATCACAAGTCAATTCATCAAAATTGAAAATCGTTAAGTACCTCTAATAAGTGTAAGTTTTAGCTATGGCTGCCGAGCATCCACTACATTCAGAGAATAGTAAAAATACAGACTATGGATAACCGATCATATAATGTAATAATCAAACAGACAAAAGTGTCACTGGCACATAAAAAACACTATTCAAGTATTCAACACCGTCCGAAAATAAGACAACACTTTTAGTTAGGATTAAAGGCCATAGAAGAAAAGTTTGGCAGGTTATCATAACTTAAAGGCCATAAAAGAGAATTCATTATGTATAACTAACTTGAACTCTAAAAAGTTGCTAAAATCATAAAAAAGTTTCATCTAATTCTAAGCGAAGAAGGATCAAGAAAAGAGTGAAGAACCAATATCGCTTGACCATCATGCGTGGATATATTTAAATGATTGGGAGGGAGATATTCATGCTAGCTTGTAACTTTTGGTTCATCAAGTAACTGGTCTGCTGGTCTTCGTCCAAGACTACAGGCAAGCTCTTGAAAGCGTGCTCCATCTTATCAATCCAGTGCAAGAATGCATACCTGATGCTGGTTAACGAATAATATATCTGATTTTGCATCACACGTCTCGTTGGAAACTTTCTAATGTTCTTAAGTTATGAAAGGAACAATAGAAAATTACATGTACAATGTAACTGGCAGATTCACAAGTCTTTCTGGGAATGCGTAAGGCCTTGGCTATACTGTCGAAGGCATGGTTCGCATGTACATTCCAATTATCTTGTCTTAGCCTAATTAAGTTTCAGTCAAAAGTTCCAATTCCCATAAATAGGAAAGGAAATAGTCGCAGAGTCAAAAGCTTCATTATCAATGCAGTGGAAAGTAGGTTGATTACATGTCAAGAAATTTCCTGGCTTATATATCCAACCGAGAGTCCAAGTTCGGCACTTGCGACTCCAAATCAGATTTTTTTTCAGCTATCGATGAGATGACACTGAAACTCTTAAAACGGCCCCCAAAATCTGTGGCATTGCTAGGTGTTTCTGCAGAGAACTCAAGATCTGTTTAGTTCCAAAGTGGTGATTGGTTCTTTGACTTGTTTCATTCGGTCAGATTCTTTATCTATTTTCACCAAGCCTGAAGATTTTATTCTTAAAATCTCTTCCAAGTCCAAATTTTTCCTAAGAACGTTGTCGTTGTGTGTGACGACTGTAGATCATTATTACATTTAAATTTGGAAGGACCTATCTTTTCTTTATTATCATCAATTTCAGTTTCGTCCCAAGCAAGAATTATAAATGTGAAATTATTAACCATTGTATTAGGAATATTTAGAGTAAGAACATACACAGTGAATATGATTTAATTAAGAAATTATTTTACATAATAGAATTATTAGGTAAAAAAGTCACAATTCTGAACTTACAAATCCCCTATCTTCAAATTGAAATATAGACAGAGCAATCAAAATTTTGACCTTACAAGGATGAATCCTAGAATCCAAATTGTTGTTCTGATATTTCTATATGCCATCAGAATATAAGTGTTGAACTTGAAGCCTGTAGTGACGGAAAAAGTACGAATACTCGAGATAAACATGAATACATTCATTAGCTATTGGGTTGAAGACTTGCACCACAGAACAATCAATTGTCCCTATCTCAAAAAAATGGTAGTAGAACAGAAAGACATATGAACAAAGTCTTGTAAAACTGCAAAGCCCCCTATTCTCCCTAGATTGTTGGTGTTTCTAATGAGAAAAGTTCTAGATTCGTCAAAATTCAGGGTCGATGAACTATGTATGACATACCGGATTGGTAAATACTTGAGAAAGCAGGAGTATTCAGTATATTTCTGAGTAAGCTTCTCAAAAAACATTCAGATTTATATGTAATCTAAATAAAATCGAGAAGTTAATGAAGCAAGTGGGTTTGACAAACCTCTTTCAGACCTCTTGCTGATGCTTTCTCGGTTGTCTGCTCATCGTGTTGGTTGAGCGAAATCGCCAGTAGCCTCAATTGGCTAGAACCTTAGGCAATTTCCAGCATATACATTTTAAAATGCAGAGATGAGCGAGGCTTTGGCGTTGAGATTAGCTACTGAGAAGATGTTCAATTGTATCAATTGTATAAACCCTAGAATAATGAACTATGCTTATGTTAGATGCGAGATGGATGATACAAAGCAAATACAAAGAAAGAAACATACCTTTTGTTCGTACAATAGAAAGAAACCGGTAGGGAGGAATCCTTTCGATCTCTCTGATCAGGCATAGTTGATTTGTTCTTATGTGGGGTTGCAGCCAAAAATTGAAGTGTCCTCGTTAATAGGGGGATCTTTCGTGGATGAGTTTATTAAAAATAAAACGTACGTAAAATGGAATTGGCTAGGTGTAACAAGGAACTTTTGTAATAAGCTATTTTAGAGAGTCACTTTCGTAATAAACTATCTTAGGAGTCACCAAAATTTCTTCACTCTTTTAAGATAGTAAAGAGATATATATATATATATATATATATATATATATATATATATATATAATGAGGCTGCTTTGGAGGTGTTTTCTGTGTGTAACAAGTCTAATTAATTCATGTGTCCATTTGTGTGTATGGTTGATTTGCAGGGTCTGTGGTAGATGGAATGGGGAAGTTCAGGGAAAAATTACATACTTAACTGGAAAATGCGACAGGCGACATAAAATGGGTTGTCCAATGCAGTTTCCCCTTCCTGGACAACTCTCTGACTCAACACATCTGCTGGCATTTGTTCGTCAAACACACCAGAGTAAAGCTAGACGACACTTACGTCCCTAAATTGGCTGATCCAAAGACGCAAAAAATTACAGTATTTGAAAGTTAGATTGCGCGCCAGAGAATTTCATAGCTTTAAAGATGTGCAATGTTTCGCCGCAGTGTACTCTCTCGTAAATGTTTATCAGTTTTGATGTCTTAATTTATGTAGGAATACAGACTGTTCTAACCGTTTACCTAACTTGTTATGCTTTTTTACTACGCACTTCTACCGCATCTATATCGCGGATTTACAGAAACTATGTACGCACAGAAACTCAAAAGTCTTGGTAGCGCGCAGCGTAAACCTAGTATGAAAAGAAAAAGAGAAAGGCAATGGTATCAATTTAAGGACATGCTTCTTTATCTAATTGATGTGATTTTATCTTTTTCTGAAAAATGATAAAAAAAATATTTACTTTACGGTTGTTAGATTTTGGGAAAGAAAAAAATGTATTTATAAAAAGATTTTCTTTTTCAATCTTAAAAAACTAAAAGAGTTACATAAACTAATTAGGGTAAAAGACATTTTCCACCCTCTGATTATGGACAAAAGACATTTTGTCCCCTGATTTATAGAAAAAGACATTTTGCACCTCTGTCAGAGTTAAAAACTAACACGGAGGGGAAAAAGGCAAAAAATACCCCTAAAATTTACGAAATTACCTCAGTATAAAACCCACTCCCTTCCCTTCTATCCTCATTCATAACCCTAGCCAAGCCTCTCTTCCCCTATCTATCTATTTTCTTCCTCTTTCTCTCCGGCACAACATTCCCTCTCAGCCTCTCTGGTAGCCTCACTCAACAAACATCATCGATAAATAGTTGTGACTTGTATTATGGATAAGGATGCCGTCAGATCGACAAGGACTGAAACGGTATGATGCCGTCAGATCGGCGATCGCGTAGGGACTGCTGAATCGAAGAACTCGGCGATGAATTCGATTTTGAGGCTTCTCCAAGAAGACGACAAGAACGTTCTCGTCGATGTCGCTCAGGGTGTCGTTTCGGTGCTCGTACGCTTGCTGGATTCGAGCTATTCGTCGGAAATTAAGGAGAAGACAGTCGCCGCCATTTCTAGGGTTTCCACCGTCGATTCGAGCAAAAATGTCCTAGTTTGCTCCTCTCAACAACCTCCTCCGCGTGGTGGAGTCCGGCGGTGGCTTCACCAAGTAAAAAGCCTGTATGGCCCTTGTTGGAATTGTGCCCTAGAGGCAATCAATCAATTGTGACAAATATGAGGATTTACGATTCATTATGTTATCGATATGGAGATATGCTAACATGAATGAAGTCCTTAGAATATAAGGTGTTATATTCTTAAATATCCCTAGTCAATTATAATGATTAATGGGACATTCATCTATAGACTAGTATGGGGTTGGATTGATATGGAGATATCACGATCCAACACATGGGTATGCATTAGGAGTAATGGCATACTGGATTGACCCACGACGAAAAGGATACATTAGATTATGTGAAGTCACAATCGCTTTTCGTAGTGCTAATATTATTGCAATCCTTAGACTTGAAGTCACTAGATACTCTAGTTGTGAAATAATGCGCTTTGATGTCATCAAACGTTACACCGTAACTGGGTAATCATAAAGGTGGCTATCGGGCGTAATA
This sequence comes from Linanthus parryae, assembly GCA_023055425.1. Lineage (NCBI taxonomy): Eukaryota > Viridiplantae > Streptophyta > Magnoliopsida > Ericales > Polemoniaceae > Linanthus > Linanthus parryae. Next base: position 13,919,171 of record JALGPY010000006.1, on the reverse strand, counting down.
GGAAGCAAGCTTAGAGATCGTAGTGATGTAGATAGGATTTGTCCCTCCCACATAATGGGGGTAAATATCCACGGCCACTCGAGAGATGAGGCTTATTGAATGTCTGGCCAGACTCAGATAAATTAATATAGAGATATTAATGTTATCTGCAAGCATAAGAATATTCCCAGGATCGAGGAACTATGGATTGGATATACGAGTGTGACTATCTATGTCTCGTGTCCAATCCGGATATGGAGACAAAGGGATAATGCAATATGATATATTGGGCACAAATGTTTGTCGGGATCACTGACTATTTCTATTGGTTGGGTGGCATAGATGTGTTGCTAGACACCGTTCCATGTTAGTAATGGTTACTACCAACTATATAGAAACCTATGGGGTCACACGTCAAATAGAGTAGAGCTAGATTTGGGATTAATTAATATGGATTAATTAATAGAAGGATCATTGTGCAACACCTTGCAAACTTAGTAGGACTAATTTGCAAGGAAGGGAATAATTCTAGTTCATCTAGAATTAGGAAACTCTTTTATGGAAACAACAAGGAGTTGTTGGAGTATATAAAGGAGGCTCTAGCTTCCTTCCCACTACATGAGTTATTATTAGACATAACACATAAAGAGTGGGAGAGAGCAAAAGAGAGAGCAAGACAAAAAGAGCTAGGGCCGAAACCCTAGCCTTCCCGTCCGCCCCTCTACCCGACGGCAAGGAGAGGGCCGCCCCCTCCCTTGTGCCTTGGTGGTTTGTTGCTTTGATCTTCATCCCTCTTCCTCCAAGGTTCAAGCTAGCACGTGATTGAAGGAAGAATCTAGATCTCACCTCTAGACGTGGATCAACCGTAGATACGAGGACATCATTCTTCGTGTGATCTCACAAATCAAAAAGGTACACATCTTCTATGTCCTTGATCATGTTATGATGTCTCTTCCTGTGATCCTTGGTGGGCTTTGAGTAGGATTAATTTTTGTTATTCCGCTGCGTTACCTACGTCAGAACCCAACAGTGGTATCAGAGCCACTGGTCGTAGAGCATAACATGATATTATGTGTTTACGATTTCAGTTCATACACCGTATTATTGTTTATTACGCGAAAACTGAAAAATTGGCATAGTAGATGCAATATTGAATTTGATTCAATCAAACAAGACCCAATTTAACATTGGATGTTAGAATTGGTGAGTTTAATCACATAGGATGTGAATAATTGGGTTCTTAAAAATTAGGGTTCATGGGCACATGATTGAAAAGGGGTTTTCAATTATGGAAATAAAATTATGGAAACAACCTTGCTTGGGCAACAAGGAAGGAGGAAGGGGACTAGGACCGAAACCCTAGCCGCCCGCCCCTCCCTTGCGCGCCAAGCAAGGCCGCGGCCCCTTAGGCGTGCGGTGGTCCTAGGGTTCGGGCAACTTGTTGGCTTGGACCCTTTGGACCGTTGTGAAACCCTAGTTACCCAATTTCATTAAAATTAAACAAGCGCGTTAAAAATTGGTTTTAACTGTATTATGTGCTTTATTGCATGGTGGATGGATATGGCCTAGGATTTGGATGTTTATTGTTTTGTGGTTTGGTTTACGGCCTGCGAGCTGATCAAATTAATGTAATAATTAATTAAGTTTTACGGCCTGCGAGTCGTTCTTTTTCTCCTCGACATGTGAGGCTTTTGTTATTTATTTATTCTAGATGTTAGGCTAGAATTAGAAATATTTAGATGATAGCCAAGAGCATGGAGAAGAAGACTGGAGAACCAAAGGAGCCAAAAGACATCCCTAGGCGCGCAGCTATGGTGGAGCACATGGAGTTGAGCTCGGCACTTTAGGGCAATTAGATATTATCATTGGCTTGATAATATCATTGGTCTAGAGGCCATATCCATGCCACGTTTTTTTATTTTGTGGATGTTTATTATTCATGCCTTGTTATTTATTTTGTGTGTATGGCGCTACAAGCAAAACAATAACAAGATAATAATAAACAAAGTTGGTCTTTTATTGTGGATGGCCCAATCCAAATAAATAGACCATGTTGATAAGATCAACCAAACATATTAAAAGAAATCCCTCAATTAAATATTGCGTTTTGCCTTCTCTTGACAAAACACCCTTCATGATCATGGCCTATTAAAATTCGGGCTTGCCAAAGCAAGGCGATTTTAATTTTCATGATGTGTCGCGGACGACGCAAGCTAGTAATGCGTGTATGTTGAAAGCAAGAGGTTGGACGCAACTAGGCAAGAGTCAATTGGATTGATGAGCTTAGAGGCATAACAATTAGGAGTTATCCAATTGGATAAAGAATAAAAGGAATTTATTCACCTAATTGGACCAAGAGTTGCATGGGATGCAATTTGAATGGTTCCTACCTAAATAACCAATTCTTGGGTGACTTGCCAAAGCAAGCTCAAGAAGAAGTGAAATAAGGATCTTGGACCCACTAGAAAATATAAAGATATTTTCGGCTTTAATAGTGAGGGCTATTAATCCGAAAAAAATAGTGGGAGCTATATTTAATAATTTAAATCCTTGTTGAATATAGTTATACGTCACAATGCTTTGCATAATCCTATAAGTGTTGAATACCCATCGCATTAAACAAACAAACTCGACTTTATGTCCATGAGATGGACAAGATGTCTGGAATCTATTTTCTAGACTGGTATAAAATTGAGAATTGTTCTCAAATAAAGGAAATATGTTGTACATTGTAGAGCATAAATTTCTCTTCCCACCAACTACCAAAACACACTAAAGCCTTATGGAAGGAACATCAAAGAATGGTTCTTTGGATGTAACTTGTCTCATATCAAGCTCCCATGGACTCTGAGCTTTGGAAGCAAGATGAGAATTTTGGAGGCATGTGATATGATCATACGAGCTTGTCATGAAAGGCTTGAGGAGTTGCTCCACTTTGCAATCTCTTGCTTAGCACTCGTCATGGTCAAGATGGAATAAGTTCGGGTTTGCCAAAGCAAGGCGACTTAGTTCATCGAGATATGACGCGACGACACAAGTTAGTAATGTGTGGCTGCTGAAGCAAGAGGTGAAGCGCAAACTAAACTAACTCAATAGGATTGAAAGCTTAGATATTGGGAGTTAATCTATAAGATAGATAAAGAATATATAGTTATTCTCCCAAGTGGACCAAGAATTGCATTGGATGCAATTACAGTTTTGTTTTAAAGTTGATTTACTCAATATGATTGAAAAATCACTAAACAAAACACTCATAATGGGCATGGGCAAAAAATGTTAATAGTTAACAGCATGGGTAAGGGCAAATGGTCTGCGCCGAACTCATGAGTATAAAGCAAGCCTGTTGCTAAAACCAAATTGCCTCGAAGTCCCATAGGTGGTGTAGAGGAAGAGAGACTACCCAAAGTACATGGAAGTAAATAATAAAGGAATTATGAATTCCGACTTGGGTATTTTATTATAAAATTCAATATGTCTATCTCATCATCAAGAGTATATGATACTAGATGAGGATCTCACATTTATATAAATGTGTAGGATCTCAAGAGACGAAGACAATTGGATAAGGAAGAAGTAATCCTACACGTGGGGCTATGAAGCAAAGGGTTGCTGAAAAGCCGTAGGGAATTATTTCTACCTTTCAGAAATTGTTCATGAATTAGACAAAAGGGATAATGTCCCTGCTATGAGTAGGACCATTATCATAGTTTCTTGTTTGGACAAGAAAGCTCCTTATCATAATAAAAGGACAAATGTTGTTCCAATTATTATGGTATGCATTATTGTAATGCAATTTTGTCTAAGTGGATTCTATATCCATGATCATGATAATTTCATCTATAACATTAATACCTAGAGGTTTGCATATAATGATATGAACTTCACTTATCTTTAGCATTATCGTTTAGGCCCCATAAATAAGAGATACATATCTAGAACTCCATTAGGATGGATTTCTGGGACTCATTTGATTATTGAATCATATGAGACATGTAAGACTTATTAGGAAAAGATATGATCTTTTAGAATCATACATATTGATGTATGAAGGCCGCTAAGCACAAATACTAAAGATGGTTTTTAGTACTTCATCATATTTACTGATAGGATCAGAGAAATATGGATTTGTGTATCTTATGAAGAAACAAATCAGAATCCTTTGAATTGTTCAAAGTATTCAGGAATGAAGTAGAGAACCAACTTGGCAAAAGTATTTAGACTCTACGATTGGATCATAGAAGAAAATACTTGAGCCAAGAGTTTGACAAGAATCTATGGGAGTATTGGATATGATCCAAAACTCGCTCCACCTAGCACGCCACATGGGTTTGGCGTGTCTAAAAGGAGAGTTCGAACCTTGTAGGACACGGTTCGGACCATGATGAGTCAAACAGAACTTTCAGTTTACTTTTAGGGGCTATGTTCTAATTACAGCAAATTTCGCCCTTAACCTTGTTCCATCAAAAAAAAAAAAAAAAAAAAAAAAAAAAAAAAACGGATTATGAAAAACACCATATGAGATATGGACTAGGAAGTGTCCTAGTATGTTAGTCATAAATATTTGGGGTTATGAGGTTTATGTAAAAGAGTTTACAAATAAACTTGGACCCAAGTCGGATAAATGTTTTGTGGGATATCCTGAAAAGGATATTATTTCTACAACCTAATCGAGAACAAACTGTTTGTTTCTCGAACCATAGTGTTTCTAGGTAGAGATTGTCTCTAAAAGAAACAGTGGGAGGACTGTAGAACTTGAAGGAGTTCAAGAACCACAACAGAACATTGATCCGCTTGATGGAACATGAGCAGGATCACAAGGTGTTGTGGAACAACCTACTCAGATAACACAAGAACCTCGTAGGACAGGTAGGATATGTCAAGGGACTAGAGAAATAAGGATTTCTCATAACCCCTGATATATTGCTCATCAAGATGAGCCTACAACCTATGAGATGGCCACATGTGGGCCATACTCTCAGAAATGGCTTGGAGCCATAGGATACGATATGGAATCCATGTATACCAACAAAGTATGGACTTTGGTGGAACCACCTGAATGGGTAGGACCCATAGGGTGCAAGTAGGTTATGAGGAAACCAACATGGATGGTAATATGATTACTTTTAAGGGACAACTGGTTTGAAAGGGTTTCATGAGAATTCATAGTATAGACTATGACGAAATCTTTCCCCAGTTGCGATGCTTAATTCCATTCGCATCTTGTTTATAGCAATCTGTTTATAGATTGGATCAAGCTTCTTGGAGTTGGACTCTTCAAATGAATGATGCAATCAAAGGAGTTTGGTTTCATCAAAATTGAAGATGATACTTGTGTTTACAAGAAGGTTAGTGGGAGCATAGTTAAATTTCTGGTCTTGTATGTAGAGACATACTAATCATTGGGAATAATGTCTCTACTCTGCAATCTATTAAAGATTGGCTAGAGAAATTGATTTCCAATAAGTAGACTTAGGCGAAACAATCTATAAAATCTATGGAGATAGATTAAAGTAATTGTTCAGCCTGAGTCATGGTACATATATTGACGAGGTGTTGAAATTGTTCAACGTGAAAAGAATATTGATTCTTACCCATGTCACATGGAATTAGTCTTTGGAAGGCTAATTGTCTTACCAATTAGATTGGGAATGGACCGTATGAATTAGATTCACGAGATACGCCATGAGATGTACTAGGCCAGACGTGTCATAAAGCATGACACAAAGATACCAATCAAATCCAAGTGAGGTGTCACTTGGTAATTATCAAGATTATCCTTAAGTACTTGAGAAGGAATAAAAGATGAACTCTTGATTAATGGAGGATAGGAAAAGTTTACTGTAAGGGGTTACAGTGATGAGAACTTCCATCTGACAAAGAAGATTTCAGATTATAGTCGAGTTTTATGTTTTGTGCTAGAGGGAGTGACTGTGAGCTGGAGAGGTTCCAGGCAAGATTCAGCCACTGATTCTAACATATAGGACTGAGTAAATTAATGCATAAGATGCATTTATTCAGAATATTCAATCTCAATCAAATTGTTGATGGAGGAGATGTGAATATTTGCAAGGTGCCAGCATATGTCTCGCCGCTGCGCAGTGTAAGCGTGGAGGACCGCGCTAGATCAATAGGCATATGATGCAGGAGATTGACTCTAGTGCAAGTGGGAGACTGTTGGAATTGTGCCCTAGAGGCAATCAATCAATTGTGACAAATATGAGGATTTACGATTCATTATGTTATCGATATGGAGATATGCTAACATGAATGAAGTCCTTAGAATATAAGGTGTTATATTCTTAAATATCCCTAGTCAATTATAATGATTAATGGGACATTCATCTATAGACTAGTATGGGGTTGGATTGATATGGAGATATCACGATCCAACACATGGGTATGCATTAGGAGTAATGGCATACTGGATTGACCCACGACGAAAAGGATACATTAGATTATGTGAAGTCACAATCGCTTTTCGTAGTGCTAATATTATTGCAATCCTTAGACTTGAAGTCACTAGATACTCTAGTTGTGAAATAATGCGCTTTGATGTCATCAAACGTTACACCGTAACTGGGTAATCATAAAGGTGGCTATCGGGCGTAATAGGAAGCAAGCTTAGAGATCGTAGTGATGTAGATAGGATTTGTCCCTCCCACATAATGGGGGTAAATATCCACGGCCACTCGAGAGATGAGGCTTATTGAATGTCTGGCCAGACTCAGATAAATTAATATAGAGATATTAATGTTATCTGCAAGCATAAGAATATTCCCAGGATCGAGGAACTATGGATTGGATATACGAGTGTGACTATCTATGTCTCGTGTCCAATCCGGATATGGAGACAAAGGGATAATGCAATATGATATATTGGGCACAAAGGTTTGTCGGGATCACTGACTATTTCTATTGGTTGGGTGGCATAGATGTGTTGCTAGACACCGTTCCATGTTAGTAATGGTTACTACCAACTATATAGAAACCTATGGGGTCACACGTCAAATAGAGTAGAGCTAGATTTGGGATTAATTAATATGGATTAATTAATAGAAGGATCATTGTGCAACACCTTGCAAACTTAGTAGGACTAATTTGCAAGGAAGGGAATAATTCTAGTTCATCTAGAATTAGGAAACTCTTTTATGGAAACAACAAGGAGTTGTTGGAGTATATAAAGGAGGCTCTAGCTTCCTTCCCACTACATGAGTTATTATTAGACATAACACATAAAGAGTGGGAGAGAGCAAAAGAGAGAGCAAGACAAAAAGAGCTAGGGCCGAAACCCTAGCCTTCCCGTCCGCCCCTCTACCCGACGGCAAGGAGAGGGCCGCCCCCTCCCTTGTGCCTTGGTGGTTTGTTGCTTTGATCTTCATCCCTCTTCCTCCAAGGTTCAAGCTAGCACGTGATTGAAGGAAGAATCTAGATCTCACCTCTAGACGTGGATCAACCGTAGAGACGAGGACATCATTTTTCGTGTGATCTCACAAATCAAAAAGGTACACATCTTCTATGTCATTGATCATGTTATGATGTCTCTTCCTGTGATCCTTGGTGGGCTTTGAGAAGGATTAATTTTTGTTATTCCGCTGCGTTACCTACGTCAAAACCCAACAGCCCTCCAATCGCTCTGTCATGATTCTGGAGGTGTGGGCTTGTCCCACATCGGCTAGTTATGGGATTAGCATGTGGTATATTGACACATGAGCACCATTCCCTTATCAACCGGTTTTTAGGGGTGAGTTCTACTCATGGGTTCATTACATTTGGTATCAGAGCCATCTACCACGACGGGTATGGGACCGGACGCAGCCGGGCGAATATGTGATCGGACGGCTGCGGCTTCGCGGCTGGTATTATCAGAAAGGTCTACCTAGGAGAGGGCTACCTGGGGTAAGAGACCGCCAGAGTGAAAGCTACTTAGATTGAATGCCGTCGAGGACGCCTGTAGCGGAGCGTGGTGGATTGTCATGATTCTGGAGGTGTGGGCTTGTCCCACATCGGCTAGTTATGGGATTAGCATGTGGTATATTGACACATGAGCACCCTCCCCTTATCAACCGGTTTTTAGGGGTGAGTTCTACTTGTGGGTTCATCACACGCTCTCTCAATCGAAGTACAACACAAGGGCAATTGGGTCCCGTGGTAGGACTTCCTCCCTCCTGGAAATTTTCCACGACGGAACACCGTCCTCTTAGGCGGTCGCCGCCGGCCCTCTCTGTAACTTGGCCTTCGTTGCTGGAATCAGAGACAATTTCATTCAAGAGAATGCTGTATTGGTCCTCGTCTCTGTTGCAGCTTCAGGAACCACTTCCGCGCAAGAGAATGCAATTGGGTGTCTCTCCAATCTGGTCTCCGACGAAGTTGAAGCTGTTAATCACAAGAGAAGGTGGAATACAGAGCCTGAAAAGCTACTGTATTGGTCCTCGTCTCTGTTGCAGCTTCAGGGTCCACTTCCGCGCAAGAGAATGCAATTGGGTGTCTCTCCAATATCGTCTCCGACGAAGTTGAAGCTGTTAATCGCAAGAGAAGGTGGAATACAGAGCCTGGAAAGCTATTGTGACTCTGCTCCAACTGCTAGTAGCAGATAGGATGGGTTCTCCCAAGAATCAATATCTTATTGAGATATGATTTGGGTTGTTATGGATTTTTGGCGGACCAATGAGAATCTGGGCGGCGACCGTTCATGCTGCTTCTTCTTCTCTTCTTCTGTAGAATTTTTATTTTTCTTTCTTTTTACTAGATCTGTTAGAGATATAATTGGAGAAAGATGGAGAGAGGGTTAATTTTTGTTGGTTTGGATTTTTTTGGGATTTTGCTTGATGTTCTTCGTTTATGATGTTTTTACTTTTTTGATGTTGTTGATGTGTTTGCAGTAGTGATTTGTTGTTGGTGTTCTTGTTGTTGTTTTTATGAGTTTTTGGGTTGGAAAAGTGAGTTTGGTCAGGGAGTTATGGAGGTGAATCAGGAGCTGGTTGTGGAGAGTAGCAGTAATGTTTAGGTTTTGTAATTTGGAGGTAATTTGTGTATTGGGTGAAATGGGGTAATGCAGGTGGTTGTGAGGTTTTTGATTCTTCTGTGGTGGATTGGTGGGCTGAGGATGTTGTTGTTGGTGGTGGTATTGGTGTTGGTATTGGTGGTAGTGGAGGTGGTGTTCAAGAACACCAAGAACATCAAGAATTCAATAATAAACAAAAAGGTATTATTTGTCCACAATCAACAAGGATAAAATAGTCATGAAAAGTCAATATACACCCCTCCACTAACGGATTGTAACAGAAGGGTGGTATCTGTCCACCCTCCATCCGTTAATAAGGGTGCAAAATGTATTTTTTCATAAATCAGGGGCAAAATATCTTTTCTCCATAATTGAAGGGTGAAAAATGTCTTTTACCCAACTAATTAAAATGAAAATGTGCAAATAAAATTTTTTATGGATTAAAGTAATAAAAAAATACCTAAAATTAAACATAAAAAAGTATAATTGCTAACCTTCTTTAAAAACTACGTTCAAGTAAAAAAAATGACAACATAATAAATCTAACAAGTCGAAACATCTCCATCAGCTTGGATATGTTGCAGGCCGCTTTTACCTACATCGTACAAGAAGTAGCCAAAATTTATGTTGCAGGCCGCCCCACCTACATTGTACAAGTAGTCAAAATTTACCGGTCCCTGCAATGCCGCTCATTTCACCACATAAGCACTCCACCATATTTTACGACATGATAGGCGTATATGCCTTTCCGGGTAACGAAAACAAGTATATTTCTGACAATGGAGTTTATTAACCAAGCATTCACTGAAAGCACTGTGAACTGCCCCAGTGGCATGATCATCCGGTGACGGTGGAAGAGGATTCCAAGTCCTGTTTCCAGGTCGAATTCCTCAAGGTTTTGGAAAGCTAAATTATGACGACATGAGTATAATTATTCATGAAGGGGACCTCATACAATTGGCAAAAGCTCGCATTGTGTTGCCCTTAATGTAGTAAACCTTGTATTCTCATACAACATCTAAATTTACTTGCAGTGTTCCTCAATGTTTTAATGATCTTCTTCCTTTCCTAGAATTACAATTATCATTTTTGTTCTGATATCATTTATTGCAAAATTCTATACACTAAGCGTAATTTCATCGTAGATTTCTACTTATGCATGTATATGATCAAATCTGTATTCATCTTGGAACATGGGCAATATGAGACCAATTATAATTGCTATTTTTGCTCTTACCAACGAGCCGTAGCATCAATATATGGTATCATAGTTTTAAAAAGTAGACCGGACGTTGAATAGATGAGACTCTAGCTTATGGTTCAAACGGTTGGACCGATGAGTTGGCCGCATGCTTATTTAATAAATATACAGTTATTATTTTTGTATAAATGAAAATATCGTAAACATAATGAAGAATACCCAAAAATACTTGAATGTGACTAGAATATTGATGAAATACGCAAACATTGATATAATCTAAATTCAGTTTTGAACATGCAATAAACCGCAGTGTTCACTTGTTCTTGACCGCAGTTATGAATATTTGCACGGCCCCACGCGAACCGGACCGGTCAAGCTCCGGTTCACCACCTTGTCGGATTGGTCGGTTTTTCATGTTTGGTATCCTCCAATTTCTCAAGTTTATAAATAAACATACCATATTAACACACTTTTAGAAACATAGGTCTACACATTTCAAAAAAAAAAAGAAACATAGGTCTACTAGTACAGATATTTTGGATTGTAAGTACCCTCTCTATGCACTTATATAACTGCAAATATCACGCAGATTAAGATTTGGGTGAAATGGGCATGGAGACTAACATTCTTGCACCAAATGAATGAAAGTGATCGCCATCCGTGATGAATTTTCTCTAAGTCACGTTTTACTACATTTGTTTTCCAGCAGTAAAACCTCAATAAATGAAATAACCTCTCCAAACAAATAAGCTAAGTGAATGTTCGATATGAATAACTTCAACAAGTTAACAATTTTCTCCAGTCCCAAGAGTATTTATTTATCGAGATTTTACTATAAATAATTACCCTCCATCCACGGTTTACCAATCGCGTGATTCGTGTCCGATAAAAAAAATATAACAATTCTCATGATTCATATCCCAGTTAACCGATAGCTGTAACAACAACCAGAATGTTCCACGTTTGAACCCCGGAGCATCAAAATATTCTTCACACTGAAAACTATTTGAAAACTATTTAAGTTTGTAAAATGGTACTTGCACTACACATAAGAAGGAAGCACAAGTGTTCTTTTGAATCCCAGTATTCTCTGAGGTCAAAGCAAGCCGCTAAAACGGAAATCTTATCCCAGGTTTCTTCCAAGGTATAAGTAGCAAAACTAGTGCTCACGAACACGAGGAGAGTTCCCTCTCGTCGTGGAAAGACTACACGCGTCAATAGCGACGTAAGGTTTCAACGAATAGATGCTGAAACTGACAATGCAGAGTCTATTCTCTCCAGGCCGCAGCACATTGGGCTCTAGTCCATGGTCTAAAAAATCGCGTCTAAGTTCGCTACTTCCTTCTACAGGATACGCCATGATTCTACTATTCTTCCCATCTGCATGAGCTTGTACATGTTGGAGGCTGCCTCCCCCCACATCATACAAGAAGTAGTCGAACTTCACAGGGTTCATATCACCACCTTCCCCATAAGCCCATAACTAAACACTTTGTTTTACGGCATGATAGGCATATATGTGATACGGGTCAACCCTTCGTACGAGTCAACATTATTATGATTATTAATATTGTTTATTTAGCTACTTATTTAACTAGTTGAGTAGCTAATTAGTTTAATCATTATTTATTTAATTAGTTAGTTAGTAGACCGGACTTTTTTGTTAACTGGCCCATAAGAGTCTAGGTTAGGGTTTAGTATTTCATATTAAACAAGTTGTAATCTTTGTTTATTTTTCATCAAATGAAATGATTATTGAAAGAAATCTTTATTCGGTCAAACAGTAGTTGTTAGAATAGCGCCATAGGCTACAAGCTACGTAGTCAGTTTTTAACGATTTCACAAAATCGTTAACCCGGTACCTTTATGGTATCAATATGCCTCTCCGGGTGATTAAAACAAGACTTGTTTCTGGAAATGGAGTGCGTATGAACCAAGTGGTCATTACAAGGATTGTGAAACTCTCCGGTTGAATGGTCAATCGTGATGGTGGACGAGGATTCCAACGTTCTGTTCTGCTTCTGGATTGAATTCCTCTAGGTGTGATTTGAGGGTTCTGGTGGTGTCACCTCATCCAAGAATGTAGATTATGGAACCCATGGAAGATGGGTACTTCTTGTTGGAGAACAATCGAAACTGGACCGAAAAGAAGAAGATGGAGAAGAAGCTGAAACAGAATCGTATGATAGAAAGTAACTAAATAAAGACGAATTGAAATTCTTACAAAAGTCGTCGAATATGAATACTAATTAGAAACGATCTCGAGTATTGGCTCGATGTCCTTAAGGCTTTATTTTCTCCCTTTGGTACTGCTTGATCGGGAACAAACCGCCTCCCAGGATAATCGTATCTCACCGTGCAAGAAGTCAGTACACCACTTACACCCTACGCACCGCAATGGCATGGTACCTCTCTTGAAGAAATTGAATTAGAATATAGGAATTCAAATTCTGAAAGTTGAAGGTTCTACAAAGTCTAGGAGGACTTTGTAGGGAATTAGGAAAGTAGAAGGAATGTTGGAATGCACAAATGGGTGGAGAAGCCCTCTATTTATAATAGAGTAGGTGACCCTTCAAAGGGGTGCAAATGAATAGATGTGTCTATTCATGATAATAACTAACTCTGGACGTTATTAACTAACAATAACTAACTTTGGTTGATAACTAATAAACTTATTAGCAATTCCAACAATTATTAATTTGCGACTTTAATTAATAACGCACCCGAAGTTAAATTGCGTCCATCGAAGGACCTATTTGTACACCCATAATTTACAATAATTTTCATTCACCCGTAACTTATTTTGGACAACTCTCAATTGCAGATTTAACATCTCGGAGTGAGAATTAAAGTCTACATATTTTACTATCCAAAGTTCAAAGTTTTCCAACAATCCCCCACATGAATGAAAAATTGGCATAAGAGCCGGAATAATCAAATAGGAGATTTAGAGAGATACCAAACGAATGATAATCGCATCGAGAAAGTGGCCAATGACCTTGAACCTCTCTTAGTGGAATACTATCGGATATACTGGATTGTCAGTGGTGAAACACCTTGAACTGCTTTCTGTGGTTTATACCTAGACAATAGTACCCACACGGTTATCATTCTTCCATATTAAGTTCTCATTGTCGTGTCTGTTTTGGCCTTGGAGCACTTATTCCTGGTTTCGTGAGTGGTCTTAGAGAATTTAGCCTCGTCATTCTCCTAGAACCGGCCGCCAGATCCCACTCATATAGGTGAGTCTCATAAAGAGTATCTTGCCATACCCCACTTGGTTTATCCCCCAAGGTAAAGCTAATCGTTTATCCTTACGAATGCAAGAGTCACTCGGTGTCGTCCTAAGAATGGGTTTGGAAATAAAATTTCCTACAGTGACTATATTTGCACAGTAATTAGGTTGTCCCTTTTGAACCTAGTTCTTGGGATCTCCAGTCATCTAGGTTGGGTTTTCCGTTACGTGCAACTCATAGAGATATGCTTTATCCCAATCCCCTTGACGACGTAAACAATTTCTCTCTTGTTAACCCTATGGGCAACGGATCCGCTAGTTTTTACTTACTTTTCACACGATCGATCGATATAATTATGTTCGAGAGCAAATGTCCAATGGTGTTATGTCTACGACGTATATGTCTAGACTTGCCATTGTCGATGGTGCTTTGGGTCCTTCCGTTTACCGATTGACTATCGCAATGAATGCAGATAGCTAGCACCGGTCTTGGCCACATCGGAAGTTCTTCTGAAAATTGACGAAGCCATTCGGCTTCCTCTCCTGTCTTATCCAATGCAATGAATTCCGATTCCATTGTGGATCTTGCGATGCAAGTTTGTTTAGAAGACTTCCAAGACACACCTGCACCTCCAAGGGTAAAGACATACCCGCTTGTGGACTTAGAGTCCAAAGTGTCCGATATCTAGTTGGCATCACTATACCCTTCCAGTACCGCATGATACCTAGTATAGTGTGGTCCATATGCTAAAGTATATCTTAAATATTTTAGCACTCGAGTCACTCCTTTCCAATGTTTATCACTTGGATTACTGGTGAATCGACTTAACTTTCCAATAGCTTGAGGAATATCGGGTCTTGTACGATTCATGAGGTACATTAAACAGTCGATTACTTGAGCATATTCGACTTGTCTTACACTTGCACATTGGTTCTTGGCGAGATGTAAATTAAGATCCACGGGAGTCTTAACTATCTTGCCATCGTTCTTGTCGAATTTCTCAAGAATCTCCCCGACATAGTGCGGTTGAGATAATGAGTATCCATTCGTCGTTCTAGTGATTTTCATCCCTAAAATAACGTCAGCAATACCCATATCCTTCATATCGAACTTTGTTGTCAATATTTTCTTAGTTGTTTTAATGATAGTTGAATTACTTCCCATAATTAACATATCATCAACGTACAAGCACAAGATGACATATCCATCACTAGTGGTTTTAGTATAAACACACTTATCACATTCATTAATATGAAATCCATTTGATAACATGGTCTTATCAAATTTGATATGCCATTGTTTCGGAGCTTGTTTGAGACCGTAAAGAGATTTAACCAAACGACATACCTTATTTTCTTGCCCAGGAGCAATAAAACCCTCAGGTTGTTCCATGTAAATCTCTTCGTCTAATTCACCATTTAAGAATGCAGTCTTAACGTCCATTTGGTGAATTTCAAGATTATTTATAGTTGCAATAGCTATAAGCATGCGAATGGACGTTATCCTTGTAACTGGTGAGTAGGTATCGAAATAATCAATACCTTCTTTTTGTTTATAATCTTTTGCGACAAGTCTAGCCTTATACTTGTCAATTGAACCGTTAGGTTTAAGCTTCCGCTTAAAAACCCACTTACAGCCTAACGCTTTACTTCCTGGTGGAAGACTCACCAATTCCCAAGTATGGTTTTGAAGTATGGATTCAATTTCCACATTCATTGCTTCTTTCCAATACGACGCCTCGGTACTAGACATAGCTTCCTTGTAGGTTTGAGGCTCATTTTCTACCAAGTAGGTTAGAAAATTCGGGCCAAATGTTGTAGCAACTTTTGCTCGCTTGCTACGTCTATGTTCGTTTTCCGTTTCGGACTCTTGGGATGTTGATTCCCGTGTTCTTTTATTAGAACTTTGTTCATTCTTCTCTTTGTATGGAAATACATCTTCGAAGAATGATGCGTTGCATGACTCAAAAATAGTATTTTTCGTGTATGTCTTCGATTTCTGATTTGATAACCAAAAATCGATATGCACTACTATTATGAGCATACCCGATAAAGACGCAATCTACTGTCTTATGTCTAAGTTTCACCTTTCTAGGTAGTGGTATTGCCACATTTGACACCCCCACACTTTGAGGTATATGTAAGATGGCGGCTTTCCTTTCCATAATTCATATGGAGTTTTGCCAACATTTTTCCGAAGTATCCTATTTAGAATATGGTTGGCCTTTATAGGGCTTCCCCCCACAAGTTTTGTGGTAATCCCGAACTTAGGAGTAATGCATTTAGCATCTCTTTTAAAGTCCTATGCTTGCTCTCGTCTATGCCATTTTGTTCAGGCAAATAGGGTGCCATAATTCCACTTTCTAGACAAATGTCCTTAAGTGGGGCTTCGTATTCTCTACCACGATCGCTACGCACTATTTTAATTTTCTTTCCAATTGATTTTTCACTTCATTTTTATAGTGTTTGAACATGTCAATTGCTTCATCTTTACTTCGTAGAAGATAGACATAGCAATATCGTGTGCAATCATCTATAAACGTAATGAAGTATTTCTTTCCACCTCTTGTTTGAAGAAACTTCAAATCACAAATATCCGTATGGACTAATTCCAGAGGCATAGTAATTTTTTTTTCAATTGGTCGAAAGGATGCCGAAATATAAGTGGTTCCATTCGTATGCCCAATTCAAGTACATATACACATTGATTAAATAAATCATAAATGCTATGAAGCACTTGATTTATTTACCAATGTCCATGAGTACTTTGAAACTCTTGATATATGTACTCTACCAAATGACGTCGTGATTAAGTTTAATAACAAACCATAAGTACTATAAAAACTCTTGATTTGCAAGAAACTAAATCGATAACCGATGAGTACTTTGAAATTCTTGGATTTCCATGAGTGCTTTAAACTCTTGGTACATCCAATAATCGATCTATTGATAAAGAGACCTCCACAAGGCATACGACATGTTTCCGTTTTACAAAAAAAATATTTGAATACGTAAATATTCAAGATCAACATGCTTTAAACTAACGGATGACAACACCGTACTTATGTTAGTTTAAAATCATCTCCTACGAAACTTTTATTTCGACATACCCCAAAGCATTGAATAATCACATTCAATGAATTCGCGAATTAAATCAAAATTAACATGACGCGACCTACTCTATTATAGAGTATCACGTTCATTTTCTTAATTTTGAACGTTCCATTGCCAACACACATGTCGTGCGTAACAACTTCTAAAACTTTTTTTTTTCTTTTTTTTTCTTTTTCCGGATTCAAGACTAAGTTTGGATCCTTTTTAAGATGTCACATATTAAGAAACCAAGTTCTTACGTTTCAAAATATGGCCTGCACTTTTAGACGTGACAACTTTCCGAAATCTAATTGCATAGACTATTCGGCTTGGTACGATATCACTTTTCAGAAACTTTGACCATGATTCTGGAAACTTGATTTTATGAATCCGACATCAAGAACATATCCATTAAATTCGTCTCGTCGAGATACACAATTTTCATATATGACTCGCCTTGATCCGAGGTCTATAGCTCCAGATATCCTTCGAAAACCGAACTCGGAATTTGTACAAAATTCTGTTACGAACCAGCAGCTTTGAAAAACGATATCTTGAGTTTTACAACTCCGATTGATGCACCGTTTTCACATACAGCTTCATTTTTTAGTTATCTACAATTTTCATGTTTTACGAAAACTGATCCGAGATCGTTATCAATGTCTAAACGACAAAATACAATTCTGCCCCCAACTTATGCATGCTGAATTTTCGCGTAGCAAAATTCACTCTCCAATGATACAAATCGGTAAACCATATTTTTCATGCAATGAGTACTATAGAAACTCTTTGCAACTCGTTGTATTAATGAGTGCTATAAAAACTCTTTAATACAACAATCTGTGAGTACTATGAAATTCTCAGATTTACAAAAAAAAAAATTAATTAAAACAGACTTGAAAACCAACGAAGCGTCAAAAACCAGTTTCGACACATAAAGCCTTAAGATTGTTGGAGAACAATCGAAACTGGACCGAAAAGAAGAAGATGGAGAAGAAGCTGAAACATAATCGTATGATAGAAAGTAACTAAATAAAGAAGAATTGAAATACTTACAAAAGTCGTCGAATATGAATAGTAATTTGAAACGATCTCGAGCATTGGCTCGATGTTCTTAAGGCTTTATTTGCTCCCTTTGGTACTGCTTGATCCGAAACAAACCGCCTCCCAAGATAATCGTCTCTCACCGTGCAAGAAGTCAGTACACCACTTACACCCTACGCACCGCAATGGCATGGTACCTCTCTTGAAGAAATTGAATTAGAATATAGGAATTCAAATTCTGAAAGTTGAAGGTTCTACAAAGTCTAGGAGGACTTTGTAGGGAATTAGGAAAGTAGAAGGAATGTTGGAATGCACAAATGGGTGGAGAAGCCCTCTATTTATAATAGAGTAGGTGACCCTTCAAAGGGGTGCAAATGAATAGATGTGTCTATTCATGATAATAACTAACTATGGACGTTATTAACTAACAATAACTAACTTTGGTTGATAACTAATAAACTTATTAGCAGTTCCAATAATTATTAATTTGCGATATTACGCACCCGAAGTTAAATTGCGTCCATCGAAGGACCTATTTGTACACCCATAATTTACAATAATTTTCATTCACCCGTAACTTATTATGGACAACTCTCAATTGCAGATTTAACATCTCAGAGTGAGAATTAAAGTCTACATATTTTATTATCCAAAATTCAAGTTCCAACACTTCTGGCAAGGTAATTTGAAGATTGGTTTAGGGAAATCGAAGGGTTTATCTCTTTCCCAGGGATTGGGAGTCTTGGACCACAATGTTAAGTCTGCGAGATTAATCTTGTGGACAGTGTAAAATTGGTCGTCACTGCGTTATAAAGCGAGGTAGAGGTGGTGGTCTTGGCTGTCAGAAAAGGTTCTTGCCAGTTGTGGTGATGGTGATAGCGCCGGCTATGAATCTGTTGATGATGACGGAGATGATGATGATCCTGTTGATGATGCATACGACGATGATATTGATATAGAAGGCAGGGCCGGCCTTGCCTCTAGGCAAGTTAGGCAAGTGCCTAAGGCCTCAATTTCAAGAAGGCTTCAAATTATGTAGATTTATATATTGATACGCATGTAAATTTAGTGAAATTATAGATGATAATGCCCTATAATTTTGGTTTCCCTGTGTAAGGAGCGAAAACCATGGAGAGAAATACACGATTAGGAAATTATTATTTAGACAAAGAAAGGGTGAGCATTAATTCAAAACAAAATTCTCTTATTGAAAATCATACCGATAAATCTTTTAGTTTTAATTGTGATTACATGGGTATTCCTCTTTCAAATATTTCAATTTCATTATTTTGTTCCTTAACTTTCTCATTTTTTTGATATCACTTATCTTTCGATTACAACTTCTTTGATATCACTTTCAAGCTTCAATATTTCTAGGGGAATTACCAATTTTCTCGAAGTTTACACAATCGAGTATTGATTTCAACTATATAGAGAACAAAGGAAGATTTTTCTTTTTGAGACAGCCATTTGCAGAAGAAAAGATGATCTGAAGTTTACACAATAGAGTATTGATTTCAAATTCAACTATAAATATGTTTTTAGAGCAGTGTCTGCTTTGTAGTATGAGTTAT
This sequence comes from Linanthus parryae, assembly GCA_023055425.1. Taxonomy (NCBI): domain Eukaryota; kingdom Viridiplantae; phylum Streptophyta; class Magnoliopsida; order Ericales; family Polemoniaceae; genus Linanthus; species Linanthus parryae. The sequence goes on along the minus strand of JALGPY010000006.1, from coordinate 13,900,044 downwards.
GCACATATGTTCAGGTTAATTACGTAGATTTTTTTTTTTTTATACAAAATTAGAAGAAAGTGCATGATATATTTTTATAGGTGGAAAGAAAGTCCACACAAAGTCGAAGAAGTATTCTCGCATCCCAGTTTTTTCGAGCACATCTTGATGACATAAACTAGGCCTCATTTGAAAATTATGCCTGAGGCCTCTCAATGTGTTGGAGACGGCCCTGATAGAAGGTGATGATGACGGAGTCTTCGCCGCCGGCGGTGACAGCCTCGTCTTAAAACCTGGTCGTCGTCGTCAATTGAAGGTTTTAAGCACACAGATTTATCCTCTATGCGACTAAATATTTAACTCCTCCGGAAACACCACGTCAGCATGGCACGTAGTGCTCTACACCATTCATTAACTGACACCTATGTCTGCTAGTATTCTCAACTATCCATGTAGGTTACAGTAAAAAATCATAATTATATTTGAATATTTTCTCCCTCACTTCCATTATACAAGTCAAAACTTGAGTAGTGTAGAGCACCACTTGTGATTAGCTCTATGAGCACCCAAGAAAAGGAAAAACTCCCTCAAAAAAAAAAAAAAAAAAAAAAAATCTACTGTAACCAAAAAACGAAGCAAGAAAGTGTGAAATTACAGGTTGCCTGCTACGATTAGGAAAAGTTTACATAAACTCCCCCTAAATATTTAGTGAAAAGATAAATTTTGAACATAGTTTCGTGTTCTGTGCAAAGGGGTCCTAGCTCAGTGGTAGAGCGTTTGAAATCCGTTTCCTGAGTTCGAACCCGTGTATATGATGTAATTCAAAAAAAATGATAAAAGACATTTTCCACCCTCTAATTATGGAGAAAAGACATTTTGCCCCCTGATTTATGGAAAAAGACATTTTGCACCCTTGTTAACGGATGGAGGGTGGACAGATACCACCCTTCTGTTACAATCCGTTAGTTTAGGGGTGCAAACTGACTTTTTGCGACCATTTTACCCTTACTGATTGTGGACAAATACCACATTTTTTGTTTTTATTATTGAATTCATCATGTTATTGGTGTTCTTGATCACCACCTCCACTACCACCACACCGCTGCCGCCGCCACGACAACAACAACAACAACAATATGAAGTTACACACATCACCACCATCTCCGCAGCCAATTCCAGCCAACACCACATGACCGCCCAATTCTGCTTCAATTTCAACTCGATCCCCAATCCCCCCTTCAATCTCCAGTGTTGAATTCAACACTAAGCAAATCTGAACCTTCAACCAGATCAATCAAAAATCAAAGTTTATGTATCAGATTCTTCACCACACAACAAAAACCATGGATAGATGATAAAAAAAACAAAACCCATGAATTACTTCTTTATTGTAGAAGGTTAGCATATAGAAAAGAAGAGGAGGAGGAGGAGGAAGAAGATCGCACCCTGCTTCGGGTGGGTCTGGAACTCCTCAATTCATGCGTCAATTTCACTCACAACCACCATCACCACCAAGAGAACCCACCGCTGTCCACCACCACCACCGCCACTTCACCGACCACCGCCACTTCGTCCTCTACTCCGGCGAAACCCACAGATCCAACCACCCCCATCACCGTCGCTATTACCGACGACCCAGAAGGTCCCAGAAACTAGCTGCGACAGCAGCGATTTGGATCTTGAGAAGCCAGTCCCTACCCGATAAGGACCCGATCCAGAACCAACGGACCCATCTCCGTCCTCGTGCCTCGTCGTACGTCTGCACCCATAGTCACTAATCGCCACCATCACAAAGCCTAATTCGCGGAGGTTCTTCACCATCTCCAACACCGATTCCCTGATCCATCCGTCGAGGCTGAGGGCTCTTCGATTCGACAAAGAAACAGCGAAAGCAGTGGCGGATATTAGAGGAGCTACGGAGAGGGGATGTGAGTCGGATGTGTCGTGCGGCGGTCGATTCCTATGGTGGGGGCGGTTCTTGGGTTTCGTTGGCCGAGAGAGAGAGAGAGAGGGGAAGGGCGAGAGCGAGTGAGAGATGGGAGAGATGATGCTAGTGTTAGAACGTAAGTGGAAGGAGAAGAAGGCCATTTATTGTGGAGTAATATCTCAATTTTCAGGGCCAATTTTGTCTTTCCAGCCCTCCGTTTTGTTCTCTGTTAGTTTTAACTCTGACAGGGGTGCAAAGTGTCTTTTTCCATAAATCAGGGAGCAAAATGTCTTTTCTCCATAATCAGAGGGTGGAAAATGTATTTTACCAAAAAAAAAAGATTTTTGTTCCGTAGTTTAGAGTGGGATTGCATAGCCATTGGTGCAGGGGGCGGAGTAGGAAACTGAACATAACTTAAATCAAAATTGCAGGTGTATTAAGGCACAATCCAAAACTTACTTGAACATTTTACAATTCTGCCAAAGACACTTAATAGGAATAAAAATCTTAGTGGTTATTTACCCATTGGGTTGGACCATTTAACCGGCTAATAAATGGAGCGGTCCTGACTATTCAATAAATGGTATTAGTATTTATTTGTATTTCAGACCAAATTGTAGATGGGGTGGGTATTGTCCCGGAGACCAATAAGACTCCAATTAGAAATAGTATTTATCCCAAAATTTGCCAAAACGAACATGAAGGTACCCAAATTTCAAAATCGAACACCATAGGTCTCAAATTTTGAATTTTCGAGCAAGTAGGTACCCTTCCGTTAACTTCCCGTTAACATTGGACGGAAAATTATAAAAAGACTTTTGTACCCTTTATTTTCACCTCCATTTTTTTTTATAAAATATGTTTTTATTAACACATATCCATCAATCTTAAAGTCTTTAATTTTGTTAACCGTTTTTAAAAAGAATCTCAAATTTTTTCACATGTACTTTTTAAAAAACAATAACATACAAGTATCTTTGTACATTTTATATAATAGTCTCTTTTACATTAGCATGAAAAATACAAATCATTACAATAAAAGCTACGTACAAATGTCTTGTATCAACTCTTATGTAAGTTGTTAAATTGAACAAAGATTCTTGTATGTTATTGTTTTATTAAAAAAATACATGTGAAATTATGAAATTTTAAGATTTTTCTTACAAAATGTTAAATTAAAAAAAAAAAAAAAAAAAAAAAAAAGCTAAAGACTTTTAGAACGGATATATGTTAATGAAAACATTTTTCATATCTTTTTTTTGAGAAAGGTTTTTTTTTTCATATCTTGAAATTATGTAAAAATATGTAATTTTGATGAAATGTATTGCATTATCATACATATATCAAGTTATTAAATTATTTTTTTGAATTACTTTTTAAATTTTAAGTAAAACTTGTATTTAAAAAAAAGGTAGGAGGTGAAATAAGGGGTAAAAAAGTCTTTTTATAATTTTCCGTCCAATTTTAACGGAAAGTTAACGGAAGGATACTTGCTCGAAAATCCAAAATTTGGGACATGTGGTGCTCGATTTTGAAATTTGGGTACCTTCTTGTTCGTTTTGGCAAACTTTGGGTACCTCCGCTGCAATTCAGCCATAAGAAAAGTGTAGATAAGATGTACAATATGAGCCTACTTTCCTTTTGTAGCAAGTTTTTTTAGATGACCTAACTACCCTCCCCACCTCCAGGTCCCCGTAAGTTAAATTGCGGCTACATGAATAGACTTTGCCGTGGAGGGAACCTAATTTATACGATTGGTGAAAACTTACCCAATTGATGATGCAATTCATGGATTTGCATGTACAAATATCTCTCAGGACTTGTTTCAAATATGTACCAGGCGGCGCCGTGGCGGTGAGGAGCGGTGGGTGTGGCGGCGTTGTGAGGACTGGACGAGGAGTGCCTCCTCCAAACATGTAGATTCTGAAACCGGAAGCAAGGAAACATTGTAGACCAAAAAAGAGATGTTGCTACTAGTAGGCTGTAGCTACTGGGAGTAGTCATTTTGGAACTTTGACTCTCAGCAAGCGTGGCTCAAAAAGTCGCAACTGGAGAAACGGTTTATTGTAGACAAAAAAAAAATGGTGCTAGAACATGTGTCCCCGACTTTTACGCATACTACATGCAGCAGCATCGTATCTTAAATCTTTTGATGGTTCTTCATTCCCACAGCAAGAAACAGAGGATTTGGCATAATATGGACATCTTTAGGTAATGTGATTCTAGGTGATAAGCTGGCTGTGTCTGAGTCTGAGGACTCCTTATTAAGGATTCGTTCAGTACGTCACAATTTCTTCTCGGCTGTCACTTAATGGAGCTTCTATTCCGTCTCTATTGAAGGTGTTTCTCGTGTCGTGGTGCAGTGCAGTGCAGTGCAGTGCAGGCACATCAGGTTTTCGCTCCTTCCCTGAATGGATGCACAAATTCATCCTGTTTATGAACAAAATAGTATTTGTAATTTCTTATAGTTTTTAGTACCAAACTACCAATTTGTCCCATAATCCTACAGTATATTTTTATGAATCCGCACTTTGAAGAATTTATGCAAATTTCAAGCATTCTAAGAATCTTGTATTCTCACCAGCAACTTTAAGTCACCTTAAATTAAAAAAAGAGACAAATGCTTCTACACCCGATCCATACAGTGGAAACCCTTGTAATATTTCTGTCCTGAACTAGGTTTTCTTAGAATTTTTCACTTAATAAAATCTGAAGTTCTGAACTATTTACATACCAAAGCGATGGCCCATCCATCACGTACGTGGTGACGGTACCTATAGCAGCCTTAGAAAATAGTGTATTACCTCATTTGTCAATTATAGAAAATAGGTAGCCTATACAAGTACAGAAGTGTAGGCTTCTTCACTTGTTACATAAACCTTTGCAACGTATGAACTGAAGCACGAAGCTTTGTGGGAAAATTGTGATTTGATAGCAGCTTATAGTTGGATTATTAGTTCAGATTGATAATACCGCAGGTCTGTGTGTAGATGTATGAACCTTTTTCAAATCTCTCAAGAGTAATTCACTACGGAGATGTGATCCATCCAAATGCTTTCTTGCTTCAAAGAAGCTCTTATACAATGTCCGCCCGTTGGAGCTCATAGGCAATGGCCCAGAGGCACTAGTGTTCTGGGAGAAGACACACTTTACATACTATCATCTAAGGGAGTTAGGCCCGGCTATCTTCTACTTCCAAGTTCATTCCCCTTTCAGAAAATTGTTCAACTACTCCCAATAAAAGGCATATACTACAACTGTATATAAAATTGTCATCTTCGAGTTTAAAAATAAATCTCTAAGAAAGCCGGATCCCCTGGCTTTTGAGATAAAAAGAACAAAGAATTAGTTAGAGAAAACAAGCAGAAAAAACATTATTACTTGAGTTGATTACCACATGAAGAAGAAATTCAGAGAACAGGTTATACGTTCTAGGTAAAGGAGAACTTGACAGCTCATCTGATATGATGCATACGACTAAGTGTATGACCGCATGAAAACGGAACGGGTCAGTTCCTAGTACCCTGTTGAAACACGTTAAATAAAAATTAAAGCAAAGTTACCATTTTTTTTTCTTTTTTGACTTAGCAATAAATATTTTATCAACATTCTGCCTTAGTTATAAACTTATAATAATCACTATTTTATATAAATAGTCTAATTATTCCATACCTACGTGGTCATGTCAAATGTATTGAATCAAGGTACTATAAAGATATGTTGGGCAAAGTGAAGTTGGATCAAGAGAAGTGAAGTTGCTCCTTGTATATGTAGCTTTCTGGACAATAGACTATAGCTTTCTAGACGAAAGGTTTCAAACCCAGAATCATGCTGTGCTGTCGGCAGGAGCCAATCACAAGGTGACCAAGCCAAGTACTGACATTATGAGTCCCTTCAAGACTATCTAGTTAAAGAACTTGGAAAAACTCAATAGCCAGGAGCGCTGGAGTTAACGGCTAACAAGAGTTCCATGCATACTACCAACTGTTGGTATCAAATTTGTCTATACCGATTTATTTTCCTAGGGCTAACCGGATCGGTGCTTAACATCAGGGCCAAGTTTACAAAATGTTGTTCCCCTTCTACTATAACCTATACCTGAATTTATTAAACACTGGCAAACTTTTCTGATGTCTAAAATACGCTAACCTGTTTTTGTCCCCGTACTTCTAAAGTTAATAAATGCAAAACACTGAACACTAACTCAAACTATATTCATATCAATTTTCACTTCCAAATACATGTTAGTCCTTATAATCCACTGCCGACACTGAGTGTGTGCCCAAGTCTGCACGCTCTAATAACAAAAGACCGTGTAAAAAGAAATGGAGGTCCAGCGCAAACCCATAATAAGCTAATCGATTACTAATAAATGTAGCTCCACTGGGCATTAAAGCCATATTGAATGAGAATACAACTTACACAATCTGCAACTTTGATGAAGCCAGACTATCCGGAATGGGCCAAGTAAACAGATTATTTGAAAGATCCCTACACCAAACGATGGGAAACAGTAAGTTAAGCCATCATCAGAAAGTGAGAAAACACAAATTGAATGATGAGGATTCTTCTAGTTTCAAAGATTAAGATACATGTCCAAAACTGAGATTGTTAAAAGATACTCCAGCAAAAATCAACTTTAAAGTGAAATTAACAAAATATATTTGTCAAAACGAAACACAGAGACCATGTTCACTTCATCAAAACGGTTATTCAACTCTTGTCACTGCTATTAAACCAGATTGATACTCGATGCAATTCCAGTACTGCATCTCCTCCCTCAGAATATCAAATTATGTTTGATGTATCAAGAATCAAGACTATGTAAACCCGATAACTCCAAATAACATGAGTAAACGAAAGGTCTGATGGGAAACTTCTCAAGTCTTTGTGACGAGGTAATATCTATTCCAAAATAAAACTATCAATGTCATGAATTGTTTGCCTAGTTTGGTGATCATTATAGCCTATTCTTAATCCTAGGCCTTAAATTCTCTATTTCATAGGAAAAACTGGATTCTGAGGCAACATATCGTCCAAAGAAATCTAGCATTTACATATTTGATTATGCTTCGTTCTCAGAAAATACGACTTATTGTAGGTCCTCGTATGTTGACTCCTGAATCCTGATTATTATTTTACTTACTAAAAAAAAGTAAGTTATTTCTAACTTCAACCTTTTTATCTTTTTTACTTCTTAAAATTACATTTTAGGAGGTAAAATCAAAGTTAAAGTAAACAAGTTTTTTTACTAAAAAGGTAACTGAAACTTTTTAAAAAAGTTAGTAGGCACATACTAGTAAACAATCTTTGGTAAAGAAAGCGGGGCCTTAGATACAGAATCACAACAAGTCAACAACCTTTGATGAGTTGATCATTTAATCCACAAGACTAGAAATCATCATAGATAATGAAACAGAACAAACCAGCACATATAGATAAATATAAACTTGGAAGGAAGCTTTTCATCATGGTAAATCAAACGAGGATGGAGGAGGAGGAACAAGCCAAAACGCCGGTAATTCAATCTTCCTCTTCTTCCCGCCAATCTCCCGAGATTCAACTGTGAGACGTCCTAAATGATGATCAGCACAGTACACCCCCTTGTCATAACCACCTGGACTAGTCGAAGAAGAAGAATACGACACACCCTGGCCTTGCCCCAAGAAGATGACACGGTCACCCAGCGACTCCTCCACCCATTTTACTTGTTCCAGATCGAGCTTATACAAGAAGTAATGTGGGGCAATACAAGACGGCCACAAGGGATGATCATGGTTAAATGTGGATAAATTACGCCTCCTGATAATCAAAGGATCGCCATTTGACTCCAATAAGAAAAACGGGCGACGCAACATATTCTTCTTCATCGAGTCGCCCGCCAAGATCGGGGCTACGTCCAACATTTTGATAGGACTTGGAAGACTAAAATCCCAAGCTTGAACTCCGTATGCTCTAGTTAGGGCGTATACGTAAGTATTCTTGTTGCAGGATATAATATTGCTGTAATCGCCTGCGTCGAGTAAAGTCCAATTAACATCCCCACGCCTAGCAAACGAAACTGACCTTCCTGTAATGGCAACAATGGCAAAGTCGGCGGTGGTGATCGGGTCCCCGGATAGTATGACAATTTGCTTACAACTTGCGGGGAGGGTTAACTGAGAAGCAGGCCGGATACCAATGTCCAGGACCGGATTGTAAAGAAACAAGGTTGCGTAACCCCCTTCGTCGTCTTGCTTAAATATAAGCCAACCGTTAGTAGATCCTGTGCACGATGACATCTTCAATTGTTCGCACTTATCGTTGAGTTTGATGAAGCCATCATCTTTGACACTGTAAAACCAACTGCCTTTAATAGATTCCTCGACCCTTACGATGATGTACTCCCACTTCTTCGTGGTACGAGTATATTTCCTTCGCAATTTTTCCTCGATCACGAGCAGTGGTGATGGTGGTGGCTCAATTCTTGAATTCAGCCAATGAGCAATGTGAGTTTTGGTGATAGATCGCCAATTCGTACAGACGCCTTTGCAACGCAGTCTGTCAGCAAGGGGAACTCTATCCAGAATTGATTCTAGTACATCACGGTCCACCCTTGACCAACAATTCATTGGCCCAACCATGGTTCTGAAAACACGAGAACATATTAATGTTATTACATATCAATAGGTTAAATGTGACCGAGGAGGATAACATGATTTTGGTAAAATTCGTTTGCCCGCCCTCAGGGGCGGAGCCAGGTATTCGAAACACCTAGGGCACTATCATAATTTTAGCATCATTTGTTAAACATTGATTTTAGCATTAGTCACATAACATGAATTTAGAACAAACTTTTCTTTTTCTTTTTTAGTTTAACATGATTTTAAACAAAATTCCTTTGGCATTAGGTTGGTTAAACATTTATTTTAGCATAATCAATGTTTGTCTAGCACAGGGGCGAAGCCTGAAGATTAAAGCCCCGGGGCACTATGATATGAAGACAAAATCGCAAATGTGCATTATACATATACATATACATATACATATACATATACATATCCATATACATATACATATGCATATGCATATGCATGAGCAAATAAATTGTTAAAATCACAATGGAGCATCACTTGTACAAATCCATGTACCACATTGAGGAGGAAAACAACCAAAATTCGCAATGTCAAAACCCTAGTCCTCTCCGTTCATGAAACCATAACATCAAAAAATCTGCAATTGAATCTAAAATTGACCTTGCTAATCGTGATTATGTCCTCCTAGACTGCCTAGAAAAGAAGCAAAATCGAAGTGTTGTTTATACATACCTCCGAAGTGAATGAAACACCAACAGGACAGAGACGAGGAGGTTGAAAACAAGTCGACTGGGCAGCAGTAATGGCTGACGTCTGGTTGCGGGGGTCGCAAAATCGTCTTCCGACTTTGTCTCTGTTTCTTCGCTAGTTTCTCTCTCTCGAACAAAATACCGAATGTGTTGGTTGTATTCTGATCAAATAGGTACTATATTTATAGTGAGCAGGGAGATAGGGTGCGGGGAGTACGTTTCCAAACCCGGCTTTTTTACAACTTAGGCTAAATTGCACCGGAGGTACCCAAAGTTTGTCAAAATGAGCAAGTAGGTACCCAAATTTCAAAATCGAGCACCGCAGGTCTCAAACTTTGGATTTTCGAGCAAGTAGGTACCCTTTCGTTAACTTTCCGTTAACTTTGGACAGAAAATTATAAAAAGACTTTTATACCCCTTATTTTCATCTCATATTTTTTTTATTAAAATACAAGTTTTACTAAAAATTACAAAAATTCAAAAAAAATTATTTAATAATTTGATATATGTAAGATAATGCAATATATTTCATCAAAATTACATATTTTTACATCATTTCAAAATATGAAAAATGTTTTCATTAACATATATACGTCAATCTTAAAGTCTTTAGCTTTTTTTAACATCTTTTAAAAAAATATCAAAATTTCATAATTTCACATATATTTTTTTAATAAAACAATAACATAAAAGTATCTTTGTGCATTTTAACAACTTACACAAGAGTTGATACCAGACATTCTTGAGAAGTTTTTTATTGTAATGTTTTGTATTTTTTATACAAATGTAAAAGAGACTATTGTATAAAATATAATAAACAAAATACTTTATGTTATTGTTTCTTCAAAAATACATGAAATTATGAAATTTGAGATTCTTTTTAATCACTATTAAAAAAATTAAAGACTTTAAGATTGACGGATATGTGTTAATAAAAACATATTTCATATCTTGAAATGATGTAAAAATATGTAATTTTAATAAAATATATTGCATTATCTTACAAGAATCAAATTATTAAATTAAAATTTATTTATTTTTAACTTCTTTTTTTTTAGATTTTTAGTAAAACTAGTATTTAAAAAAAAAAGTTGGAGGTGAAAATAAGGGGTACGAAAGTATTTTTATAATTTTCCGTCCAATGTTAATGGAAAGTTAACGGAAGGGTATCTACTTGCTCGAAAATCCAAAGTTTGAGACCTGTGGTGCTTGACTTTGAAATTTGGGTACCTACTTGCTCGTTTTGGCAAACTTTGGGTAACTCCGGTGCAATTTAGCCTACAACTTATAATCCACTTTGGAGTTCTAATCTGTTTTGAACTATTTCTGAAAGTTTGGTATGACTTTTTTAAGACGGTTTTTTAGATTTTGGATTTTGAGTTTGAAAAGTAAAACTAGATTCTGAAAAAGATTGGGTTTCACTAACTTTTTTTTGGATTTTTTTCTTCTTAAACAAGAAAAAGACTATTAAGTCCATATTTCTACATACAAAAATTAAACTACTTAAATCAAGTCTTGTAATTGGTTGTTAGTGTTATTTCGAAACATGCGGGGACTGGAGAACCCCGAAACGGTGCGTACTCTACATGATGTTGTTAGACGTCATGCCTCTCATCTTGTCTTTCTCACGGAGACAAAGTTGGATGCTAGTGAGATGGAGTATGCGAGAAAGAAGTTGGGTTTTGCTTGTGGCGCTTATGTTGATGCGGATGGACGAAAGGGAGGGTTGGCGATCATGTGGAAAGACATGATGAATATAACTCTACACAGTTCTAGTCTCCATCACATGGATGTCACGGTGGAGGAAAATGACTTAAAACAAGTTTGGAAATTCACGGGTTTTTACGACTACCCGATTAGAGAAGAGAGGATACACTCTTGGGAACTTCTTCGGTGTTTGGCTCCTTCGACAGAGGTTCCTTGGCTCGTAGCGGGTTATTTTAACGCAATCAAGTTTTTTACTGAAAAGGAAGGTGGACAGGCCCTCAGTTATAGTCAGGTAAACGATTTCAGTGTTGTGCTACATGACCTTGAGCTTTTTGATCTTGGCTTTGCAGGGAATCCTTGCACTTGGTCCAATAACCAAGCGGATGAATCAAACATTAACGAAAGATTGCATCGCGCAATTGGTAACTTGAAATGGCTTGACTTATACAGGGGGGCTCGGGTGAACCACCTAGTGGGACCGAACTCAGATCATTCACCTCTCTTGATTGAGTGGAAGCAGAAGAATAAAATTGTGCAAGGAAGAAGACGATTTAGCTATGAAAACATGTGGAGACGACATGAGACTTATCACCAAACAGTGGTGTCACAATGGTCCAAAGGATACGGTTTGCAGTTGAAGGAAAAACTCCAGAAGCTAGCTTCACACCTCTCGGGTTGGGCAAGGAATCAATTTGGGAGTGTAGCTCGGCAAAAAGAGGAACTGCTCCGACAGATTGATAGGCTCGACTCCCAGCCCAAAACAGTCGAGTGTTTGGAACAGACCCGGGTTCTAGCGGGTGAACTAAATCAAACTTTGGATAGGGAAGAGATGATGTGGAACCATAGATCGAGGGTGGATTGGTTGAAACACGGTGACCGTAACACTCGCTTTTTTCACTTGAAAGCAACTATCAGGCGTGCCATAAACACTATTAGTTGAATTGAAAAAAGTGATGGTTCTTGGGTTACTGAAGATGAAGGCATAATCCACAGTCTTGAGAACTATTTTTCTTCAGTTTTCAAAATCTACCAACCCTATGATGGAAGATATCAGTCCTTTACTGCACCATTCGGTTGAGATGGTGTTTGAGGAGGATAGGGCTTTTGTTGACCGACACTACACTTCGGAGGAGATACACAGTGCGTTATTCCATATTGGTCCTGACAAGGCACCTGGGGTCGATGGATTTACTGCAGGGTTCTACCAGAGACACTGGGACACGGTTGGTGAAGATGTTACCAATGTATGCCTCGATAACTTGAATGAAGGTCATAGAATCGAAGTTTTTAATTCCACTATTATTGCACTTATTCCTAAGTTAAAGCAGTCGCGTAAAGCGAGTGATTTCCGTCTGATAAGTCTCTGCAGTGTGATTTACAAGATTGTATCTAAGGCAATTGCAAACCGCCTTAAAACAGTACTCCAGGGTCTTATTGCATAAAATCGGAGTGCTTTTGTTCCGGGTAGACTCATCTCGGACAACATTCTTACAGCTTTTGAGATGATTCATTCTGTAAAAAAGAAGGGCAATGAGGGGTGTCTAGCTCGTAAAGTCGACATGAGCAAAGCGTGTGACAGGGTGGAGTGGAAGTTCCTTGAAGAAACTATGTTCCATATGGGGTTTGGGCCTCGGTTTATTTCCTCGGTTATGAACTGTGTTACCACAGTGAGATATAGCTTTGTCAGAAATGGAGCTATTATGGGACAGGTGACGCCTGAAAGGGGACTGAGATAGGACTGCCCCCTTTCGCCCTAACGCTTTCTCCTTTGCAGTGAATTACTATCTAGAGGCTTTTATGGCTGTCATTGATGATGGGGAGTTAGGCGGGGTAACAGCTTCCAGGGGAGGACCAGTGGTCTCCCATTTATTTTTTGCTGACGATAGCCTCTTTTTTACACAGGCTAACAGAGAAAGTATTATAACTCTTTTGGAGATTATTGATCGCTACGGAAGGGCCTCGCGTCAGCAATTAAATCTCGCAAAGTCAGCCATTGTTTTCTCCACAAATACTCCAGATGCGGTCAAACATGAACTCTTGCAGTTGTGTGGTGTTAATGAGGTGGCCCAATATGACACTTATTTAAGCCTCCCTACGACTATGGAGAGAAAGAAGGCGATTAATTTTTTCTTATCTGATAGAAAGACTCATCTCAAAGCTAAAGGAATGGAAGGAGCGAACTTTATCCAGGGGTGGTAAGGAAATCCTTATTCGAGCCATAGCACAAGCTACCCCTACTTATGCTATGTCTTGTTTTAAATTGCCCGACTGTGTTTGTGATCGAATGGAGCTTCTCATAAGACAATTTTGGTGGAGCAATGCTGAAAACAAGAAGGGTATCAACTAGATCAAGTGGGAACGAATTCAATTACAAAGAGATCAAGGTGGGTTAGCTTTCAAGGATCTTAAGTTATTTAATGATGCTATGTTGGCCAAACAGAGTTGGAGAATCGTGCGGTTTCCGAACTCTCTTATTAGTAGAGTTCTGAAGGCCAATTATTAAAAAAACAAAGAGTTTATGGATGCAGAGCTAGGAAACGCGCCTTCGTATGCTTGGAGGAGCATTCTTCTTGGTAGGAAACTTTTGGGCTCGGGTTTGCGATGGAGAGTGGGAGATGGTAGCAAAATTCACGTGTCAGAAAAGTGGATCCCAGGGGAACTATCGCTGAAACTTTTTGTCCAACCGAGCAACCAAGACCTAAGGGTTTGTGATTTAATAAATGAAGACAAGTCATGGAACATTCAAGCTCTACAAGAACATCTAGCTCCTATTGATGTGGAGGACATTTTTCGTATTCCGATACCAGTGAATGGTGGGGTTGATAGACTTATTTGACCTTTATCTTATTCAGGTCACTATACGGTAAAGACGGGATATATACAAGCTCAACGAATCAAGGTTTTTGAAAAGGTGGAAGGTACGTCTAATCCGACTATTCAAGCAATGAGTAAAATTTGGAAGATAAAAGTACCCCCTAAAATTTAGCATCATAATTGGCGAAGTGTTCACAATGGCATTCCAACAGTAGACAATTTGCGAAGAACTATTGATGTTTCTAATTTTCGCCAAGCATGTGGTCATAGAGGTGAATCTACAACGCATGTCTTCGGTCTATGTGAAGTTGCTCTTAAAGTTTGGAAGAAGGTTGAGCACAGGGTCTTTTTGACGCTTTAGCCGAACAATTTTGCGACATGGGTGAGTCACTGGCTTGAGAAGCTGAGCCCGAATGATCTCATCCCCTTCGCAGTCATTGTTTGGTGGCTGTGGAGGGCACGAAACAGTGCCATCTTTCGTCAAATAAAATTTAGGCCCAAACAGATTTATAAGGAGATTACTTCGTTCACCTCGGAGCTGACGAGTCTGAGTAGCTCCCAAAACAGTGGTGCGGCTACTGGAGTGCCGAGACCAAAACATTGGTCAAAACCTCCAAGTGGCTGGGTCAAAGCAAATTTTGATGGCGCTTGGTGCGAGCAGTCTCGGAGGGCCGGTATCGGAGTAATCACTAGAGATTTCTTACGGAGATGTAGTTAGGGGTGTCGGAGTGCCAATCCTCTGTGGGCTCTCGGCAAAGCATGTGGAAGCCATTTCCACTCAAGTAGTTGTTCGACTGGGATTAGAAACTCACTGTAGCGCCTTAATATTGGAAAGTGATGCTAAAGGGGTGATTGACCAGATTGCAAGGGCTCGCCAAGGACGCAGAGATGAAAATATATCGGAAGTTGGTTTTGTCATAAAGCAGATCGCTAATTTCGGTGAGTGCTTCGCTGATTTCAGGGCCAGTTTTCGACATCGGATTACGAACCACGCAGCTCACCTTCTAGCTGTTCACGCGAAGAAAGATGACATTGAAACCAGTTTCTCTTTTTTGAATGTTCCTCCATGGCTAAATAATTGTACTAGGAAGGAGTCAAACTCCGTAATGGTTAATGATTGATCTATATAAAGTGGAAATTTTAAATAAAAATTAATGATAATTATTCCTTCGTAATTGTGTTATGCACATACATCCATCTCTTGCTCACCCACCCACTCCAAAGAAATCTTTTTCTTCTTCGACTAGAAGGGGCAGTTAGACTATTCTTATTGTGACCTAGGTAAAATCGTTCTTCTGCTTATTCCTCCACCTTGAACATTTGATACCTAAACAATTCCAGGTTAGGTTTTTGAATCGAGTGTGCGTTGAGTTCTCAAACGGTGAGAGATACGTAATGTTTGGCCGAAAGGACAAATAAATAACTGAGCGTTGTTCGGGAATGCCAGAGTTTGGTGATTGAGAGAAGAGTTGTCGATTCTAATGGCGGTTCTGGGTTTGGTCGAGGGAAGGGGTGGTTGACTGTGGCGATTTCAGATCTAGGTATTTGGTGTCGTTCGGATCAGATGCCATGGCGCATTGGTGTAGTTCGATTGAAGACAACGCTGGGTTGTGTTTTTCAGGTGGCGGCGTCAACAGATTTGGTCGGCAGACGGCGAACGGTGGTTGGGCTGAGTACAATTGGTTATGGGTTTAGTATTCGATGATTGGGGTTATTTGGGTGGTGAAACACAGCAACCATTAGAGACCCTAAAAAGTCGACTTTAGTTGTCGTAAAAAACCCACGAGGCGGCGAACAATCCGGACCTCACCGACCCCAGACAAGATTTGATAAATCTTTAGATCGCAGAGAGAGAGGTAGAAGAGAGATAGAGAGACCTATTGTTGGTTCCGAGTATGTAAATGGCATAAAAAAAATGAAGCGTACTACTAACCAGTGAGGGACATTTTAGTCTATTATGATTTAATTGTGCTGTAAATAGTATTTTTGTGCTTTAATTATCAGCACCCTTAATAAAAGACCAGTGTTATTTTTTGTTGCATGAATGTAGTTTTTTAATAACATTTTTGTTGTTGTTACTGTTGCATATTATGCTCAGGTAGTGATTGTCTTCTTTCTATTAATATTGTCTCAAAAAATATTACTGATAGAAAAACAAAATGAGTTTTGTTTGTTCAACCTTGTTACTAAGCGGTAAAAGGAATTATTTTTAGAGGCTTTATTTTTATTTTTTCAATAATTGCTAGAAAGTTATTTGATACTTATACATGTTTATATATAATGTCACATTGAAATAAATGTTTAGTAGTGCATACAATAAGGGCAAACTGGTAATCTTTACTAAACAACAAAACTGTCACATCATTAACTTTTTTACCGCGCAACTTTTGTTACCAAACCCATAAAACTTTTTTCATCGGTTTTTTTTGCCACTGACTTTTTTTACGACAACTAAAAAGTCGACTTAAAAGTCCAAAAAGTCATACCAAACCCACCCATACCCAGTGGCGGACACATGATTTTTTTTTATTAGGGTTGGCATATAGATATTTCAACAAATAATTGAGCTTTTTATAACTTTGAGGAGGGACGTATGCGAGAATTTCTTAAAAGTAATGGTGAAATAGTAATAAAGGATACAAACTCAGGGGGAGTCCTATGCCCACTTTGAGACTGACATAGGTCCGCGCCTGACCTGCCCAAACCCGCTTAGGAACATGATCCATTCATTGGTTTATTCCACACCCTTTCTGTCTCATACCCGTCGGGTTGCCATTTAATTCCACAACCTTTATGTCCCATACCCATCGGATTCCAAATTAATTATTTTAAATGTTAGATCAAATGACATGAAGTCTAACAATAATGAGGACAGTGTGTCTAGTGGGAGTGAAAGTATGTATGCAAAATCCAGGGAGTTGGTAAGAGAACGGCAACAAGCACAGAGATGCAGTCGTGCAGCTCTTTGACAACCCTTTGGATGCTAGTGAGAAATCAGGGCGATTCTCATCGGAGGAAAAAAGGCAAAGGTATTGTTGTGGCACTAAGTTAACCCGCGACAAGAGCGAAAAGGGAGGTTAGTGAAGTGAATATGAGCCCAAATACGAACGTGAAAGCAAAGAATCGCCTGCAGGGGCTGGGTAGAGGTCTTGGTGCTTCGACTATGGGTCATGGAGGATGAGGTACGGTTCGAGGAGGTTCAAGGGGCGGCAGATCCAATGCCAACTCCGGTTTTGTACGTGCGGACAGCCACGGCAAACGAGCAAATATCCAGGCTACTCACACTGCCCACAAAAATTCCAGTGTTCGCCAGAAGGAGGATGAAGTTTCAGTTGCTATGTCACCGAACCATGCAATATACCTTACTTCTAAGTAGTACCACTAATCTAGTAAATAAAATTCAACGTAATTTCCTTTAAGGGTGCTTTTCTGGCGGCTGCTTGGGATACTGTCACCAAACACCACGGGTATGGGGGGTTAGGTCTTCGACGCGCGAGTTTGAATAATAAAGCCTGTATCCTTAATATGTGTTGGTGTATTCAAAACAATAGTAATGCTTGGTGGGTCTCCATCTCAAAGCATCACTACTTCCCTTGTGTTTCCTTTTTAAAAGCTACACATTCGACTACTGCTAGTGCAACAACCCCCTTATCCGGGTCGGGCGAACCGGGAAAGTAATGGCGGACATCAAAAGCAAAACCTTCATATATATATATATATATATATATATATATATTATATATATACTATTAAACATTACATAGTGTTCTTAAGAGTTTCATACGTTATTACTAAAACATTATGCTCATACTAACCACACTAGTTTATAACTCGTGACAGGATCCATCCTAGTGAGTCTCGCACCCAGCTTTCTCATGGGTTCGAGCTCCTAGACCTGCGGTGGAAAGGAAAACGGGAACTGTAGTTTCTAAAGTCATCATAAAATACTGAGTAAGTAAATACCCAACCTTGTAAACAGAAGATGAATCATAATTTTAGTTCAAAACAAACAGAAGGAAGAATAAGTCAGAAAAGTGTAAGCTTGATAAACAAAACATGAACACAAGTAAAACTCCTATCTTTAAAATTGTCCTTCTTGCTTCGTAACGGGGAGTAACGTCACAATCTAGTCTTCTTTCTATTCATAAAAGTCCTTGTTTCGAAGAACCATATTTTAACTTTGTTGATACGGGGAAGGAACTATTATCACTAGCAACCATGACCTTAAGTGCCGGCACCTCCCTAAGACTTCTTGCGGCCAGAGAGGTGAGTACTGTTGGAATAGGTGCCCTAGAGGCAATCTATATTTAGTATGAACAATGTTTTGGCTAGAATATTCATTTATTAATTATTGTATAATGAAGTCCTTAGATACAATGTGTTGGTTATCTTAAATATCCCTAGTCCATTATATTGATTAACAGGACGATCAAATATAGACTAGTATGTGTGTAGATTGATATGGAGTTATCAAGTCTAACACATGGGTATGCATTAGGAGTAATGGCATACTGGATTGACCCACAACGAGAAGGATACATTAGATAATGTTAAAGTCACAATCGCTTCTCGTAGTGCTAATATAATTGCAATCCTTAGACTTGAAGTTACTAGGTACTCTAGTTGTGAAATATCATGTTTTGATATTATCAAACGTTACACCGTAACTGGGTAGCTATAAAGGTAGCTATCGGGCATGATAGGAATCAAGCTTAGAGATCGTAGTGATGTAGAGAGGAATTGTCCTTCCCACATAATGGGAGAAAATATCCACGGCCACTCGATGGATGGTGCTTATTGTATGTCTGGCCAGACTCAGATAAATCAATATGGAGATATTGATGTTCTCTGCTTGCATAAGCATATTCCCAGGATCGAGGAACTATGGATTGGATATACGAGTGTGACTATTTATGTCTCGTGTCCAATCCGGATATGGAGACAAAGGGATAATGCAATATGTGATATTGGGCACAAGGTTTGTCGGGATCACTGACTTATTTCTATTAGTTGGGTGGCATGAATGTGCTAGACACCGCTCCATGTTAGTAATAAGTTACTACCAACTACGTGGAAACCTATGGGGTCACACGTCTAATAGAGTTGAACTAGATTTAGGATTAATTAATATGATTAATTAATTAGAATGATCACTTTACAACACATTGCAAACTTAGTAGGACTAATATGCAAGGAAGGTACAAATTCAAGTTCATGTAGAACTAGGAAGGGCATTGATATAGTAAACAAGGAGTTGTTGGACTATATAAAGGATGCTCTAGCTTCCTCCCCACAACTAATGCTCATAGCACAAGTGAGTGGGAGAGAAAGTAAAAGAGAAAGCAAGACAAGCTAGAGGCCGAAGCCCCTAGTCGGTCGTCCCCTACCCGTCAACTAATATAAAGGATGCTCTAGCTTCCTCCCCACAACTAATGCTCATAGCACAAGTGAGTGGGAGAGAAAGTAAAAGAGAAAGGAAGACAAGCTAGAGGCCGAAGCCCCTAGTCGATCGTCCCCTACCCGTCGGCCACAAAGAGAGGGTCGATCCTCTCTTTGTCCCTCGTTGCTTGATTCGTTCTTCCCTCTTCCTCCGGTTCAAGCTAGCACTAGGAGAAGGAAGAATCTAGATCTCACCTCTAGACGTGGATCAACCATAGAGACGAGGATATTATTCTCCGTGTTATCTCTCAAACCAAAAGGTACACATCTTCTATGTCCTTCATCATGTTATGAATGTCTCATGTGATCCTTGGTGGGCTTTGAGTAGGATTTTTTTTTTATTCAGCTGCGTTACCCTCGTCAAAACCCAACAAGTACATGGAGCGACCCAGCAGGTTGCGACCGGGTTAAAATACACAGGCCGAATGCCCGAAGTCAACACGAAAATAATAATCACAGGCCGAGTGACAGAAGTCAACCCGACAATAATTGTAACATCCTAGAATTAGGGGTGCCCCCTGCCCGAGGTGATGAGCCTCATTGGTAACATAGTGAGGATCTCGGTTCCATAGCTTAGTGTGACCCACGATATTCCAAAACAAATTTCATTTAAAATAAAAATTTGTATAACAGAAACATTTATCTGAGAAGTTGTACAATATTTGAAACAGAAATTACACCGTTTAGTGACTACCATATATGATACGTCTAGATCTCTAACCTGCAGAAGATGAATCGCCCCATTTGTAACACCCCCACATTGACCAAACCGGAAACCTGGGGGTGTCACTCCGTACCCGAGCCAAAAACCGGTTACAAGGAGAATTAAACAGTGGGATCTCAAGCAAAACATCCATAAAATTGTTAAATAATACTTATTAAAATTCAAAGTAGCGTGCCTCAAACATGGGCACAAAACCAAAGCTAGAATTATGTAATACTAAATATAGTTCTAAAGAAATTTAAATGTGAAAGTACTAATTGTCTATGTGATGATTGGCGTTTTCCCCATAAGCCAAGCTTCCATCTAAACCTGTGGTGCAGAAAATAAGAGAGAACACCTCAGTTCCAAAAGTCAGCGAAAATATTGAGTAAGCAACACCCAAGCATGTAAACAGATTATGAGACACTTTGCAAAACAGGAAGCATTTTATAGCAGTTTATAGCTAAAACATAGTAGAAGTAAAAGATTTGACACTTATCAGAAAACGACAAAGATTCCAATTTAATTTAAGAAATTCCGAAATCAACATATTGATAAATTTTCCATCAATTCCAAAATCACATTGTTTATTTGTTGAGACGGGGAACAGAACCAACCACTTCGCAAGCATCCAGGACGTTAAGTGCCGACACCCCCTTACAGACTTCTTGCAGCTAGAAGAGTGAGTACAAGAAGCTATATGGGGCATTGCAACCGGATTAAAATCAGATTAATTGGACGAGAGACCGAAGTCAACCCGACCAATGCCAATAGTAACCATACAATAAACCCCCACAACTCTTTCACTTTACGTTATCGTCGATTATTAGATTACAGTAATATTTTCAGAGAAACATTTCCACAAGTTGAAACAAGTATTCGGGTAGCACATATTTCACATAAAATCATTTTGAGACAAATATGAAGAAAGTTATTTGACACGAAAAGGCGGAATGGGCGCTAGGCCTGGCATGTTTACTTACCTCAACCAAATAGCAATCACAGCAAATCAGTCGTAATATTCGACACATCCTTCGTCGGAGAATTTATTTCCTACAAATTTATCATTTCCTAATTAATACATGCTAACACGCATACATACATAAAATCCTATAATTCTCCCTTAATAGTTTCCCAAATTTTTTACTAAGACAACGCAACAACATTTATTAATAAAAACATGACTTATAATGTGTTACGTTTATTATTGTAAAACCTAACTACAGTTTTATAAGCATAACTTATAATGTTATCTAAATGTTCACTATTATAAAACATAACACAACTGAAATTATAAGAAACTATAAGGTAGTAAAGTTTCATCTTTTTAGAACAAGGAATTTAATTTGAAATAACCCAAAAGTATTATTTTACAAATAGATTAGCTTTGTACATGGAAAATAAACTCTCAAAGAAATAACCCTCAAGAGTTTTTAAAATGGCTTTCATCCCCCTCTATATTCTCTTTTTATTTTTGAGTATTGTTGAGTAAAAAAATTTATTGTCTGCTGTAAGATTCGAACCCCAAGTTCAACTCCAATACAAGCATGCACTTTAACCGCTGGGCTAGCAGCAGCTTTGTTCCATCTATCTTCTCTAATAACCCAACTACTAATATTACATAATAATGAAAAAAAAAAAGAAAACAAAACAAAAGAACAGAAAGAAGAGGGAGAGACAGGCGAGTTTGTTACCCGAGAGAAAAGAGGGCGATGGGAGGGAGGCAAACGCCGGCGAGGAAGACGCCGGTGACGAGGAGGACGGCTGACAACGAGGACGGCGTGGGCGACGGCGGCAGATCTGCCAACGTCGGATGAAACAGGGGCGGTCAGAGCTGGGTTCGTCCGGCGAATCCGACGGGAGAGAGAGAGCTTCGAGAGTGAGAGATTGAGGGCGAGAGCTGTGATTTGGGTGTGAAAACAATATGATTTCGAGGTGGGAATTTATAGTCTTTCGACTGAAGAATCCCGCGACTAGTTGGAGTGTTCTCCGGGTCAAATTTGATTTCGAATTGGGTCACGAAATTGGGTGAAGTCGGCTTCTTCCCAAATCACCCCGCAGACCCTCGACCCTCTGCTTAATCAGATCCGAAAATCACCCTCGAACTTTAACTCCAATTCGAACCAACCCTCCAGATCAGAGACAGAGAGAGGGAGAGAGAGCGGACGGAGAGAGAGAGTGGGGGGCAAACTATTCCGAGAAAACCGACCCACCACCACCAATTGACTGCCGCCTGTGGATTCCACCACCGACCAGAACCACATTAATCAATCGCCGACTTGTGGAGAAGAAGAACATGGTCCGAATCGGCAGTTAGAGTCCTCGCAGAGGCACCAGTCTTGGTCCAGCCGAAACCGCCGCCGAAGGAGGAGGAAAATACCAGCAATTGGGTAAGCCGGAAATGAAACCCACCTCTATTCTTCAAGTTTCGAAGGGGGGTTGGGTTTGCACCGTCGATCTGTTCTTGTTCTTCCAGGACAACTAACCCAGCAAATACCACTGCAATCGCTGCCCTTGGACCCAACACTGTCAAGGGATGATCCGATTGCTCCAATCGACGTTCTTCAATTGAGGCCTATCGCCTCGCCGGAACTCGTCACTCCTGATTTGAACAACCATGAAGCCCTCGCTGCGTTTCCGGCGAACCAGCAGGCGGAGGATCCCCACGCCTCAACACCGCCGCTCCTCCAAAAACCGCCGCCCCCCAACTGCGGTATTGCCGTCACTGGCCGGACCAACCGCACCGTCGAACAAGAACAGATCTGGATAGGTGAAGGTGAGAGGGGGAGCAGGAAGGAACGGAGAAAGAGTGGGTGGAGGCGGGGGAGATCCATCAAGGAGTATAGAGAGAGAGAGAAAAGAGGGGTTGTTAAGGCTAGAGATGAGGGGTGAGGAGCAGAAATGATTTTACAGCAGTGTAATTTTTCTTGAAGGTGAGGATAAATATGTATTTTTGCCCCTTTGTTAGTTGTCGTAAGTCACCGTTAGCTGACATGGTGATTTTTGTACATCCCTGAACAATATGGTTATTTTTGTACATAACCCATCTAACGAAGGTGGTTTTTGTCTTTTACCCAAAAAAAAAGCAAATGATTCCATCCCCATCCACACAGTGGGAAATTTGGAACAATCTTGAGCTAATATCTCTGTCCTGAACTAGGTTTTTTTAGAACGTTTCACTTAATAAAATCTTAAGTTCAGAACTAGGTACCAAAGCGATGGCCCGTCCATCACGTACGTGGTGACGGTACCTATAGCAGCCTTTGCAAATAGTGTCTTGCCTCATTTGTCAATTATAGAAAATGAGTAGCCTATACAAGTACTGAAGTGTAGGCTTCCTCACTTGTTACATGAACCTTTGCAACATATAAACTGAAGCACGAATAGGGGTGCGATTTCGGTTCAACCGAACCGGCTGTAGCCGGAACCGGTTGGTTTTGGTTCGGTTACGCGGTTCAAGTTCCGTGTTCGGTTCGGTAGAACAGGAACCGGGATATTTGTTCCGCTAGAACCGAACCCGAACCGTGAACCGGAACCGGATCCTTCACCGGTTCGGTTTCGGTTCGGTTCCGGTTATGAACCGGACGGATAATTTTTTTTTATTTGTTTGTGTTGATATTTTAATTGTTGTAGTATTAATTAATAAAATTAGGGTTAGGGTTCATTAATAAAATTAGGGTTAGGGTTAGGGTTCATTAATAAAATTAGGGTTATGAACCGGTCGGATAATTTTTTTTTTATTTGTTTGTGTTGATATTTTAATTGTTGTAGTATTAATGAATAAAATTAGGGTTAGGGTTCATTAATAAAATTAGGGTTAGGGTTAGGGACTTAGGGTTCCATTAATGTTATTAATTAATAATAGATTTTTTTGAATGTACAAATGTAATGTACTTAAGCTTGACAAAAATTGACAAATATTGAAAAAAAACATCAAAACTTGACAAATATTGAAAAAAACCAAGTAAACTTTTATTATTGATTAAAAGTTAAAACATCAAATGTTAGAAAAAATTGCATCACTATAGTTTAAGTATATCCCAACTAGGTTGGCACCTACTTAACTAACAATCATTTGTATTTTTTCTAACTTACATACAAACTTATTAAAATTAACAAAAATACCCAATAATAGTCTTCATTTTTCAACCAATTGTCTTTGGCAATTCGTCTACATCTAGGGGAGTGTCCGGGTCTATTCCCAACGAACATGTTCAATTTCTTCGCGAAATGGTGTTTGTATCAAAGTTCGAATATGATCTATCGCACTATCACATGTCGATGCATTGTCAAAAGTAATTGATGTAATTCGTTGATCAATACCCCACTCTTCAACAATATCGATTATGGCCTCTCCTATGTTTACACCGTTGTGAGGATATGCAACTTCTTGAAATGCAATAACACGTTTTTGTAAAGTCCAATTAGTGTCAATGTAGTGTGCGGTGACGCAAATATATCCTTTGTTATTTCTACCCGACCACATATCCGAAGTGCAACCAACTATGAAATTAGAATTTAAAAATGTTTGCATAATTTCCGCTTTCCTCTCACTATATGTTTCCATTATATTTTTTCTAATAGTGTGTCTACTAATATGCTTATAACCCGGGCAAAAAGCGGTTTGTACTAATGTGTCCCACTCGTTGTCGTCGGTCATATTTAGGGTTTTTCGGTGGCGGTGATGTAATGAGATAATGCTTTTATTGCTCTATTTTCATCGTAGACAAAAGTAACTACGTTGCCTTGTGCGTCGAATTCTAGTTGGGTTTGGAGCATCGCGTCGCCTACGGCGGGTGTATCTTTCAAAAGTCCGTGTACATTTTGTAAATGTTTTCTAAGTGATCCTAATCCACCGGTTATATCCAATACAAAACTTTTTTGACAATGTTTGCATTTAGCCCTAAATTTTTGTCTACCGTTGGCGTATAAGCCATCGGGTAATTTATTCATATGTTCCCAAACGGGTATTTTTTTTAGTTTTTTCCACCTTACGTGTTCTTTTATTACTACCTAAATTCGGATTATTTTCCTCTATACCGTCAAAAGCGTTAGCGGCACCTTCGCCAAACATAATGTCCATTTGCTCATCAATAGTCATGTCCTCTACTACGGGTACGTATTGGTTGTTTTGGTCATCAAAATTTACGTGAGAAGAAGAAGCCATTTTTTTCTTATAGAAATTTGATGAAAAAAAAAATTTACAAATAAAGCACAAATAATAACACAATCAAATAGCAAACAACAAAAAATAAAACTTACAAACTCCAAGAATAATTCTTGGAGGTGAAGCGAAACGTCGAAGATTGAAGATGCGTTGCCGAATATGGAAGATGCGTTGCTCTTGCTTGTCGAATATTGAAGACGAGAGTGTATGACGATTTTTGAGTGATTTTGATTTTTGAGAGTGTATGTGGAAATTGGAATTGAGGATTGAGAAATATGGAGATTGGAGAATGAATTTTGGAGAGTTTAGGATGATTTTTGAGTGAAGAATTGTGAGAAATGTTGAGAGAGTTTGATGAGGAAGTGTGAAAAAAATTGTAGTATGGGTTGGGTATTTATAGGTGTTGAAGGAAGGGGAGGGAAGGTGAAAAAAATAAAAATAAAAAAAATAATGCCCAAACGGTCACTGGACCGTTTGCCCAAACGGTCACAATATAACGGCTATAATTTTCAAACATCCGGCCGTTACTTCGGTTCTCGGGTCGGTTCCGGCCCGGTTCCGGTTCCGGTTCCACCGGTTCCGGTTCCGGGTCGGTTCCCGGTTCCGAAAATACATTAAACCGAACTGGAACCGAAGATCCCACGGATCCGGTTCGGTCCGGGTAGTCGGGTCTTCGGTTCGATTCCGGGTCTCCTGCAGCGGGTCTTTTTGTGCCGGTTTCGGTTCGGTTCTCGGGTGAACCGAACCGATTTCGCACCACTGAGCACGAAGCTTTGTGGGAAAATTGTGATCTGATAGCAGCTTTATATTTGGATTATTGGTTAAGATTGATAATCCCGCAGGTTTGTGTGTAGATGATGTATGAATGTTTTTCGAAATCTCTCAGAGTAATTCACTGCTGAGATGCGATGCATCCAAATGCTTTCTTGCTTTCAAAGAAGCTATCACACAATGTTTGCCCGTTGGAGCTCATAGGCAATGGCCTTGAGGCACTAATGCTCTGGGAAAAGACACACTTTACATACTACTACTATCATCTAAGAGAGTTAAACACTTAAGCCCTGCTATCTTCTACTTCCAAGTTGATTCCCCTCTCAGAAAATTGTTCGGGTACTCCCAATAACGGCATATATTACAACCGTAGATAAAATTGTCGTCTTCGGGTATAAATAAATCTCTAGAAAGCCGAATCCCCTGGCTTTTGACTTAAAAAGAACAAAGAATTAGTTAGAGAAAACAAACAGAAAAACATTATTACTTGAGTTGATTACCATAACATGAAGAAGAAATTTAGAGAACAAGTTACATGTCCCAGATAAAGGAGAACTTGACAGCTCATCTGATATGATGCATACGACTAGCTAGTTATATGCACATTCGATAACAAAGCATGATGGCTTGTCGTCATAACTAAGCGTATGACCACATGAAAACGGAACGGGTCAGTTCCTAGTACCCCTATTGAAACACGTTACATAAAAATTAAAGCAAAGTTACCATTTTTTTGCTTTTTTACTTATCAATAGATATTTTATCAACATTCTGCCTTAGTTATAATAATCACTATTAAGTTTTAACTTAACCAGAGATTGGAAGTTTTCTCTCTCTAGAAACTCGCTCCCACCTCTCTCTAGGCCGTTATGAACGGTGAACACGCTTTTCCGCAACTCACGCCGGAGCCTCCTCCGCCATCATCGCCGATGATCGGAGTGGATCTGGAGAACACCATTCGTTGCTCTCAATCGAATTTCAAGCGTCGTTTCGTAACCGGAGGCGGCGATTTCACCATAGATGGCTCGGGAGGTACTCGATCGTTTGCAGAGACTATTCGAAAGACTCCAGTGGGGATTTACATGGAGGAGTTAGGTTCGGTGTCTGATCCAGGTCTTTCTTCGTCGGGAATTTCCTGTGAGAAACTGGCTGACGGTAGAGTGAGCTTCAAAATTGAAGGATCGACGCTGCAGAAGCTTCACCGGCCTTGGAGCCGCGCTCTAATTATTCGGATCCTGGGGAAATTACCGGAGTATTCGTTCCTACACGATCGTTTAACAGCTCAGTGGCGATTGTTCAGGGGATTTGAATTGACAGATATGGCAAATGGTTACTTCTGTGTAAGATTTAACTGTAAGGAGGACTACGAGCGAGTTCTCCTTGGAGGTCCATGGATGGTGCTAGGGCACTATGTGACGGTGAGGAAGTGGTCACCTCATTTCGATCCGTTTTCTGTGGAGGTGGTTACGACGCCGGTATGGGTGAGGCTCCGGGGTGCGTCGCTGGAATACTTTGATGAAGACCTCCTTATGGAACTAGGGCGAGCTTTTGGGAGGCCTCTTCGAGTCGATCTCGCAACAATTGCAGCGGCGAGAGGGAAGTATGCGAGGTTCTGTGTGGAGATGGATCTCTCTCAGTCTCTGCTACCTGCAATTGTTGTGAATGGGAAGGAGATTCTTGTTGAATATGAAGGTTTGGACAAGATCTGTTTCAATTGTGGTAAGTTTGGGCACCGGAGGGAGACCTGTGCTGTAGACAGTGGGAGTGAACCGAAGCCCAAGGATGATTCAATGCAGGAAGGAGTTATTCACGGAGCCTCATCGCCGGAGCCTGAGAAGACCGGCGATCGGCCGGAGTTTGGTCCATGGATGATTGCTAGAGCTCGCCGGAATTTGAATAGGGCGAAGAAGATGAAGAAACCGGGTAATCGGGCTGATCCGAATTTGTTGGATACCCCTTCGGATATTGTCCCAGATCCGCCCATGGTGCCGGGTATGGAGCGGCTGGGATCCGATGGAATTGGAGCCGTTGGATCTCGTTTCAACGCCCTCGCAGTTGATCCAACGGATGAGCATAGAGGTCAACGGTCGTCACAATCGGCTAGGAAGGAAGGAGTTTAAGCCGTGCGATTGGATACAGCTGGCAATAATAGAGCCATAGATCAGTCTAAAAAGGGGAAGATCAAGTTCAACGCTGAGTATAGTGAAAACCCTAATTTCCGTAAACCGTTGGGGGTTCTCAATAACAACACGCCTTTGAATCGAGACTTTCAGGTTGGAGCGTCGGCTCGGAAAGATAATCGTGGTGAAGGCGATGGACGGTCTTCTACACAGAGAACTTTCTCACGACGAAATCAATTTAGTAGTGGGGCAGGATTGGGTTCCACCGGCACTCATTCAGGCGGCCAGATGGGTCGACCTGGTGGAATTCTCGATTCAACGGTGGTTCAATCCGCCAATAGAACCAGTATGGCTCACGGAGCTCAGGTTGTCCCTCCCGTTGAGACAGAGGATGCTCACGCGAGCTTTGGAGGAGTGTTTCACTCCCAGCCAGTTGGTTGGCCACCCTCTTCAAACTAATCCAATGCGGTTGTTGTCTTGGAATTGCAGAGGGATAGGCAATGACGAGACAATGCGCTCCTTGTTGGAGCTATGTAGGGTTCATAACCCCGATGTTCTGGTTATTGTTGAGCCAAGGGTAGATAGTTCTCACGCTTCAACTATCTGCAGAAGATCTAGATTCACAAATGTGGAGAAGGTGGAGGCAAATGGTTTTGCTGGAGGTATATGGTTGTTTTGGAACAACAATACTGTGGAAATTGAGGTTCTCTCAATCACTAATCAGCCCTCTTCCTCTTAATAGAGATGAGTTATGGGGTTATTTAGTGGCTCTGGCTCGCTCTCATTCTCTCCCTTGGCTTCTAGCTGGTGACTTTAACCAAGTTAGCTCAGCTAGTGAGAAGAGAGGTGGGAGGGTAGCCAGTTCTAAGAGCTGTGCTGCTTTCATTGATTGTTTGAATGAGTGTAGTCTTGTTGATCTTGGGTTTTCTGGTCCTAAATTTACTTGGACTAATTCTCAATGCTTGGGAAAGAGGATTAGCCAACGTATTGATAGGGCTTGTTGTAATGAAGAATGGAGATTGTTATTTCCAGAAGCAATTGTGAAGCATCTTACTAAGGTGAATTCTGACCACCACCCAATTTTGGTGGATACTCATGGTCTTCTAACCCCTGCTCCTACCCTAAAATCGTTTCGGATGGAGCTTGCTTGGTTCACTGATGAGCAGTTTCATGAGGTGGTAGCTGACAACTGGGATTCTAGTTCTGGGTTTGTTAATTCTGTGCTACAACTCACTACTAGTCTTAAAAGCTGGAATGTGAATGTTTTTGGCAATATTTTTAATAGGAAAAAGGTGTTGTTGGTCAGGCTTAATGGTGTTCAAAGAGCCCTTGCTTCAAAAGAGAACAAATTCTTGCTGGATCTAGAAAAGGACCTTCAAGATCAGTACAATGTGGTGCTTGCTCAGGAGGAATTGTTTTGGTTTCAAAAGGCTAGAGTGGACAAGACTTTGTTAGGTGATAGGAATTCTAAATTCTTTCACTTAACAACTATTGTAAGAAGGAGGAAGAGTAAGATTTGTATGCTCAAGTTAGATGGCAATAATTGGTGTGATGATGAGGTCAGACTGAAGCAAGAAGTGACTTTGTACTTCAAAGACCTCTATTCGGATCCTCAACAATCTGCCCCTGATTTTGTTTGGCAAGGTGGGACTCTCTCAGATCAGGAGATTGGGTCTCTCAATGCAGATACTACTCCAGCTGAAGTCCTTAAGGTGGTTCAATCTATGGGGAGCTTTAAAAGCCCTGGTTCTGATGGGATCATTCCCTATTTTTATCAACAATGCTGGGCTACTGTGGGGAAATCAGTTATTAATATGGTGATTTCAGCTCTCCAAGAAGGTAGACTCCCTGAGGGGATTAATGATACTCTTCTTGTTCTCATTCCTAAAACTGAGTGTCCTGAGAATTTTGGTCAATTAAGACCCATCAGCTTATGTAATGTGAGCTTAAAAATTGTGACTAAGCTGGTAACTCGGAGGCTTAGACCTATTATGCAGAGAGTTATTCATCCTCACTAGTTTAGTTTTCTTGCTGGAAGAATGGCAAGTGACAATATATTGATTACTCAGGAGCTCATTCACACAATGCATCACATGAAGAGCAGGAAAGGGAGCTTGGAAATTAAAATTGACCTTGCCAAAGCTTATGACAAGGTCAAGTGGAGTGTTCTGAGGTCCATTTTGACACAAATGAAGATCCCAGATAATTGGTGCTCCCTAATAATGGACTCTGTTTGCTCCACCACTTTTAGTGTGTTATGGAATGGTGAAAAACAATCTGCTTTTAAGCCTCAAAGAGGAGTGAGACAAGATGATCCTGTCTCCCCTTATTTGTTTTTGCTTACTATGGAATTGCTAGCACAAGGAATTGAACAAGCTGTTGAAAGAGGTGATTGGAAGGGAGTGAAGTGTGCAAGGGGAGGGGTAGCAATAACTCACCTCTTCTTTGCAGATGACCTGATCTTATTTGGTGAAGCCACTGAGAGGCAGATGAGGGTTATGCAGCAAGTGCTTGATGATATCTGTGATCTCACGGGGCAGATGATAAATTTGGATAAGTCTAAGATCTTTTTTGCGCCTTGTGTGCCTAAGAGGAAAGCTAGAGAGCTGAGTAATCTGTTAGGTGTTGGTATCACTGAGGATTTGGGTATGCATTTGGGTATGCCCCTGATTCATAAGAGTTTCAATGCTAGTAAATTTCAGTTCCTCATTGACAAAGTTAGGAAAAGATTGGCTGGATGGAAAGCTGCTCAACTTTCTCTTGCAGGCAGAGCTGTGCTGGTTCATTCTGTGCTTCAAGCTCTACCTAGTTATGTTATGCAAACCACTATACTCCCTAAGTCAGTGGTGAATGAAATTAATAAATCTTGTAGAAGGTTTCTATGGGGGGGCTCTGAGGCTAAAGCTAAAATGTCTCTGGTAAGTTGGGAGACTGTTACTCTCCCCAAAGATAAAGGTGGACTAGGGTTTAAGAATTTGGCTGATTTCAACATTGCTATGTTGGGGAAAGCTGGGTGGAAAGTGAAGAAAGACCCAAATTCCCTCTGTGCTAGTGTGTTTAGGCAGAAGTATGGTGATCAACCCCTGAAGAGTCATCACTCCAGGGTGTGGAGACACCTTTTTAATGCTATAAAGGCTACCAGTAAGGGTATGGGAATGAATGTCAGAAATGGTAAAAATACACTTTTCTGGTTGGACTCTTGGGTAGGGAAGTTCAAGCTTGCTGATTTTGCCATGGTGGACATTAATGATGAGGAGCTTATGTGGCCTGTTGAATATTATTGGAAGGAGGATCAGGGGTGGAGATTGGAATTGTTAGAAGACATTCTCCCAAATGGCATTCTGGAGCTGCTTGCTGGTATAACTATTGAGAGTGATTCAACCCAGAATGATATGATGGTGTGGCAACTGTCAGGTTCTGGGCAGTATACAGTAGCTTCTGCTTATGAACTTCTTAGTGAAAATGGTGCTTCTGTGGAGAGCAACAGAGTCTGGAAGAAGGTGTGGTCTCTTAAAGGCACTCAGAGAGGAAGGACACTGATTTGGTTGCTTTATAAAGATAAGCTCTGCACAAATAAATTGAAATTTACCAGAGGTATTATTCCCTTTGCTTCTTGCCCTTTCTGCTCTCATTCTTGTGAGTCCTCTTTACATGTTGTGAGGGATTGTCTTTGGGTCAAAGCTATTTGGAAGAAGCTTGTTTTACCTTCTCTTTGGGAGGAATTTTTTACAACTAATATTCAAGATTGGGTAGGGAATAATATCAATGGTAGGAACTGGTATGGTGGGTCTGGTATTGATTGGTCTCTGCTTTTTGTTACTGCAATTTCCAGTATTTGGTTATGGCATAATAAGAAAATTCATGAAGAGGCTTTTGAAATGCCTACTGAGGCTCATTGGCTCATTTGGAAAATGGCTTCACAGATGCAGAAGATTGTGTCTCTTGATATTTCCAAGCTTGTTAAGTCCCCAAAATGGATTTGCTGGGATAAACCTCCTCCTGGTTGTTTCACAGTTAATGTTGATTGTGCTGGTTTGAGTGGGAGCACTGGTTTCTCTATTGGGGTGGTTTGTCGTAATCATGAAGGTACATGGATGTGGGGTGCTCAGAAATGGATTGGTCATGGTGGCATTCTTCATGGTGAGCTCTGGGCTTTGTTAGAAGGTCTTCAGTTGTGTCAGCTGCATGGTTTGAGGAACGCTAGACTGGAGTCTGATAGTAAGGAGGCCTACAACTTAATTCAAAGAGAAGATGCAGCTCACCCTTTCTGGAATTTAGTCCTGGGAATTAGAAATCTTATGACTGCTATTGATAGCTCAATTCATCACATCTGGAGGGAGGCCAATATGGTGGCTGACAAACTTGCAAAATGTTGCTCTAGTCGTTCTAGTGATAGATTGTTGTTAGCTCAGAGCCCTCTGTATTGTCATCTCTTGTTAGAGAATGATAAGAAGGGTGTTGGTTTTGTTAAGTTAGTTTTGTAAGGGCTTGGCCCTCGTTTGTTTACCAAAAAAATAATAATAATCACTATTGTATAAAAATAGTCTAACTATTCCATACATATGTGGTTATGTAAAATGTATTACTGTTTGAATCAAGGTACTATTAAGATATGTCAAAACAAAGTGAAGTTGGATTAAGAGAAGTGAAGTTGCTCCTTGTATGCAAGTTCAAGGGCCTTGTTGAAATTGGGGACGAGAAGAGGGTGCCATACACATGCATGTTTTCCTTGTGGGGGAGCATCCTCAATAGACTGTAGCTTTCTAGACAAAAGGTTTCAAATCCGGCAGGAGCCAATCAAAAGGTGACTAAGCCAAGTACTGACATCATGAGTCCCTTCAAAACTACTCCCTCTGTCCCAGCAGGTTCTTCAAAATTGACTTTTCCAAGTCATTTTGACCCGGTAATTTGATTACCAGAACGATACTAAAGTTTGATGAACTTTTCATGGTGATGAAGAGTTAAGTTTACTCTATAACACCATGAAAAATTTACAAAATTCTTGCATCGTTTTACTAACTAAATCGTGAGATCAAAGTGATCGGTGAATAGTACATTTTGAAGAATCTGCTGGGACGGGGGGAGTATCTAGTAAAAGAACTTGGAAGACTCAATAGCCAGGAGAGCTGGAGTTAACTGCTAGCAAGTGTTCCATGCATACTACCACCTGTTGGTATCAAACTTGCCTATACCAAATATTTTCCTAAGGCTAACCGGATTGGTGGCTTAACATCAGGGCCAAGTTTACAAGGATTTGATACCAGTGTTTAATATATTCAGGTATAGGATATAGCAGAAGGGGGGCAAAATTTTGTGTCTGCTTCTCACTGAAACTGGGCAAACTTTTCTGATATCTAAAATACACTAACTAACCTGTTTTTGTCCCCTTACTTCTAAAGTTAATAAATGCAACACACTGAACACTAACTCAAACTATATTCATATCAATTTTCACTTCCAAATACATGTTAGTCCTTGTAATCCACTGCCGACACTGAGTGTGTGCCCAAGTCTTCACGCTCTAATAACAAAAGACCATGTAAAAAGAAATGGAGGTCCAGCGCAAACCCATAATAAGCTAATCGATTACTGATAAATGTAGCTCTACTGGGCCTTAAGCCATATTGAATGAGAATACAACTTACGCACTCTGCAACTTTGATGAAGCCAGACTATCCGGAATGGGCCCAGTAAACAGATTATTTGAAAGATCCCTACACCAAACAATGGGAAACAGTAAGTTAAGCGATCATCAGAAAGTGCGAAAACATAAATTGAATGATGAGGATTCTTCTAGTTTCAAAGAATAAGATACGTGTCCAAAACTGAGATTGTTAAAAGATGCTCCATCAAAAATCAACTTCAAAGTGAAATTTAACAAATATTTGTCAAAACGAAACACAAAGACCACGTTCACTTCATCAAAACGGTTATTCAACTCTTGTCTTAACACTGCTATTAAACCAGATTGATAGTCAGATGCAATTCCAGTACTGCATCTCCTCCATCAGAATATCAAGTTTTGTTTGATGTATCAAGAAGCAAGACTATGTAAACCTGATAACTCCCAATAACATGTGTAAACAAAAGGTCTGATGGGAAACTTCTCAAGTCTTGGTGACGAGGTAATATCTATTCCAAAATAAAACTATCAATGTTTGTCTAGTTTGGTGATCATTATACCCTATTCTTAATCCTATGCCTTGGATTCTCTATTTCATAAGAAAAACTGGATTCTCAGGCAACATATCGTCCAAAGAAAATTAGCATTTACATATTTGATTATGACATTCTTCATTCTCAGAAAAATACGACTTATTGTAGGTCCTCGTATATTGACTCCTGAATCCTGATTATAATTTTACCACAGTAGTGAAATACTCCCATTTTGAGTGCCCAAGAAACCCAATTACCACGAAAAGAGAACGAGAATGTGGACTCCAACATTGCAAACAGGTAATAAGAATTTATGAATCAGGATTTTCATAGTTAAACAGGTAATAAGAAACCGCGGGTAAGAGATTTTTACCACAGTTAACCATATCACGTGGCAAATTGTATCCCTATTACCACGGTAAAATGTTTTGTTGTAGTTAAAGAATTTTTTCTGCACGTTTTTTTAGATCAACGTGGCATTTGAAAAATGGACTAACCACACTTAACAACCATGGTTAATAATACTATTTGTCACATTTAATACACGTGGCCAAATTTGGTGTGGGCAAAGGCCATTTTTCTGGTATTGGTAGTAGGAGTCAAACTTAGACGAACTGCAAATAAACCTTCATCTACGAGAAGTAGACATTAATGCCCGGTTAGGTCTACGCAGTCTGAATACAGAACTGAACAAATTACAAACTTACAATTCGACCACTTTCTAAACCAAAAGCCGAACTATATAGGTAACGCCAAACAAAAACAGATCAATAAACCGAACTGAGGAGCAATTGCCAAAAACTTACAATTTGACCACTTTCTAAACCAAAGCCGAACTGTATAGCAGAAGTCAAAATAAAACAGATCAATAAACCAAACTGTGTAGCAAAAGCCAAGCTAAAACAGATCACTGAGCACGATTAGATTAACTAAAAGAGATCACAGAGCATGATCAGATTTGGATTGCAGTTACAACCACAGAACCTACCAGTAACCTGTAAGGAAATGTGCAAGACCTCTATGTGTGTGTGTGTGTACACCTGTAAAATTAAGCTGAAACGAACCAGATTAAAGAAATTTATAGATTATACAAGACTTGTACATACGAGGACAGTCGTTCATCAACTCGGATAACATCTTAATGTTTGATTATAGCAAAATGCTGGCTATAATTGACCCTATTGTGAGGAATCGTTTACGTTTTCGCCTTGTTCGAACCTTTCATTCAATCTCCAACGTTAACTTTTTTGACTAATTTTAGGCGAATTTTTACCTTTTTTCAATGAGCCGTGCTAGAGGGACATAAAATTGAACAGAAATTTGAAGAAAAAGTGATGTGGCATATGCCACATCAATAAATGCCTAAGCATCATCTATATTTATTCTTTCTAGTTTCTTCAAATCTTCACCATGAGATTTTATTTATGACATGTTTCTATCCACGTCACTTTATGTTCAACTTTTTGTATGATTTTTTGTTCGCCTAGACATTACCTTTTTTAAGTCATAAAAAAAGTTCTATTAGGTCCTTTCCGTTAAAATTTATGTCGGGTAACTTTTTTACCATTTATAAAACCAAAAAAAGTAAATTATTTCTAACTTCAACTTTTTTTTGTCTTTTTTACTTCTTAAAACTACATTTTAGGAGGTAAAATCAAAGTTAGAGTAAACAAGTTTTTTTTACTAAAAAGGTAACTGAAACTTTAAAAAAAAAATTAATAGGCACATACTAGTAAACAATTTTTGGTAAAGAAAGCGGTGCCTTGGATACAGAATCACAACAAGCCAACAACCTTTGATGAGTTGATCATTTAATCCACAGGACTAGAAATCATCATAGATAATGAAACAGAAGCGCCAAACTCATACAACCAACCAATTAAAACCAAAATCAAAATAACTTAGGGATCCAGAACAAACCAGCACATATAGATAGATAGAAACTTGGAAGGAAGCTTTTCATCATGGTAATTCCAACGATGATGGAGGAGGAGGAGGAGGAACAAGCCAAAACGCCGGTAATTCAATCTTCCTCTTCTTCCCGCCAATCTCCCGAGATTCAACTGTGAGACGTCCTAAATGATGATCAGCACAGTACACCCCCTTGTCATAACCACCTGGACTAGTCGAAGAAGAAGAATACGACACACCCTGGCCTTGCCCCAAGAAGATGACACGGTCACCCAGCGAATCCTCCACCCATTTTACTTGTTCCAGATCGAGCTTATACAAGCAGAAATGCGGGGCAATATAAGACCGCCACTGGGGATGATCTTGGGTAAGTGTGGATTTATAACACCTCGTGATAATCAAAAGATCGCCATTTGACTCCACTAAGAAAAACCGGCGAGGCAACATATTTTTCCTCAAGTCGCCCGCCAAGATCGGGTCTACGTCCAACATTTTGATAGGACTTGGAAGACTAAAATCCCAAGCTTGAACTCCGTGTGAACTAGTTAGGGCGTATACGTAATTATTCTTGTTGCAGGATATAATATGGGTGTATTCGCCCGCGTCGAGTAAAGTCCAATTAACATCCCCACGCCTAGCAAACGAAACTGACCCTCCTGTAATGGTAACAATGGCAAAGTCGGTGGTGGTGATCGGGTCCCCGGACAGTATGACAATTCGCTTACAACTCACGGGGAGGGTTAACTGAGAAGCAGGACGGATACCAATGTCCAGGACCGGATTGTAAAGAAACAAGGTTGTGTAACCCCCTTCGTGGTCTTGCTTAATGTTATTACATATCAATAGGTTAAATGTGACCGAGGAGGGTAACGTGATTTTTGTCAAACAGGAGCTCGTTTAACATAAACATATTTTAAACAAATATTCCTTTGGCATAAGGTTGGTTAAACATTTATTTTAGCATAATCAATGTTTGTCTAGCACAGGGGCGAAGCCTGAAGATTAAAGCCCCAGGGCACTATGATATGAAGACAAAATCGCAAATGTGCATTATACATATACATATACATATACATATCCATATACATATGCATATGCATGAGCAAATAAATTGTTAAAATCACAATGGAGCATCACTTGTACAAATCCATGTACCAACATTGAGGAGGAAAACAACCAAAATTCGCAATGTCAAAACCCTAGTCCTCTCCGTTCATGAAACCATAACATCAAAAAATATGCAATTGAATTTAAAATTGACCTTGCTAATCGTGATTATGTCCTCCTACAGTGCCTAGAAAAGAAGCAAAATCGAAGTGTTGTTTAAACATACCTCCGAAGAGAATGAAACACCAACAGGACAGAGACGAGGAGGTTGAATCGAAGCGGCGGCGTAGCCTGACGTCTGGTTGCTGGGGTCGCAAAATCGTCTTCCGACTTTCTCTCTGTTTCTTCGCTAGTTTCTCTAATACCGAATGTGTTGTTTGTTTACTGATCAAATAGGTACTATATTTATAGTGAGCAGGGAGATAGGGTGCGGGGAGTACGTTTCCAAACCCGGCTTCTTTACAACTTATAATCCACTTTGGACTTCTAATCTGTTTTGAACTATTTCTGAAAGTTTGGTACGACTTTTTTAAGACAGTTTTTAGATTTTGGATTTTGAGTTTGAAAAGTAAAACTAGGTTCTGAAAAAGATTGGGTTTCACTAAAATTGTTTTGGATCTTTTTCTTCCTAAACAACAAAAAGACTATTATGTCCATATTTTTACATACAAAAATTAAACTACTTCTACAATAAATGATACTTACAGAAAATCCATTAGTTTTTTAGTTTCTCCGAAGTTCTCGGAGAGAGTTTGTGTGAGGCGTTTCTAGGGTTTGGGTTCCTGACGTCGACGGCGCCATAGCAGTGCTCCATACCGTCTCTATTTTTTCGATCCTTTCTTCCAAGCAGTGGTATGGCGGGTTCGGAGTATACTCAGAAGGAGAGGACTAGGGTTGTACTGGACGACGATTTCTGTAACGAAGCCGAGCAAAGTTTCAGCCATGTTTTGATAGGTTTTTTCGCCACTGAGGAGAAAATTGTTGCTTCCACTATGAGACCAATCTTCCGCAAGATCTGGAACAAAGGCTACGAGGTAAACATGATCGAAGTTGATTTTAACACTTTTTTGTTTGTGTTCCCGGACAAAGCTAGCATGGACCGTGTTGCTTCGGGAGGACCGTGGGCTTTTAATGGCAGTATTCTACTCCTTAAGCAATGGAAGCTGGGGGATTCGACTACTTCAGTCGAATTTTCTAATTTTGAGGCTTGGATTCAGATTAGCAATATCCCCTTGCATCTGATGAAGAAGGAAACAGCAGAGAAGATAATTGATTCTGTAGTAGAGGCTTTGTACGTGGATGGGCGTATCGAAAGCGAAGACGGCATAAACTATATACGTGCAAGGGCTCGGCTTTCATTGCATGAGCCGATACCTAGAGGAGTAAACCTGGTGGTGAAGGGGGAAGAAATTTGGATAGATTTTAAATACGAACGGCTTCCAACTGTCTGTTGTTGGTGCGGCCTCATAACCCACACTCGCGAAGACTGCGAAATTATACCCAAGGATGTGCAGAACGAAGTTGAACCTGGGTACGGTGATTTTTTGCTTTTCCATCCGCAAAGTTTGCGTAGGGCAGCCTTTCGAAGCAAAAAAGAGAATAACAAAAACAACTCGGATGTCCAAACGAAGACAGAAGCTAAAAGGGGCACAGAGACTTCTATGCCCTTAAACAATTCGTTAGAAAGCGCAGATGTTAATGTTGTGATGGAGACCATTGTTAATGGCGAAGACTTGCATGAAGACACACAAGAGAATGGCGAGGCAAACAAAATGAGTACTGATGGGGGTAAAGCTTTAATGATTTCATCTAATGATTTTTCTCAGGCCACCACAGTGAGTTACAATCCTCCACAGCTCGCCAACAAGCAAGCTGAGCAAGCAATTTCCCTCCCCATGGAGGGGCAGCAGGATCCAGCAATCACAATAGCTCGTGAAAACATGCAGATCACAGTTCAGACCAATGCAAACACAAAAAAAGGAGCCCACAAGAAAAATGACAAACAAGAAGCAGGAGGAATTATGGAGAAAATTAATCACTTTAATACCTCGGCTATGAAGGCGTTGGGGAATACACAGAAGAGCGACATGGGGAAAAGAAAAAGCCACTTGATGAATTTCAGCCCACCCACCCATCCATCAAAGACAGCAGTTGTCGAGGAGGGCACTCCTAACGAAAAAGAGATGGTTAATTTGGAGGACAGCGAGGTAAGGAATGCATCAGAGAAGAACGTTTCGAGATCTCTACAACCTGATTTGGCGGCGGCTGCTATGCAGTCCCGCCTTCTCCAATGAGTCTGTTGAGCTGGAACGTGCGGGGGATGGGGAACCCCTGTACGTTCCTATCGCTTCGCGATTTGGTGAAGCAAAAATCCCCAGTTTTGGTCTTCTTAATGGAGACTAAATTGTCCAGGCTAGATATGCTACAAAACATCGCGAAGCTAGGATTCTACAATGGGTTTGCAGTTGATTCCAAAGGTAGAAGCGGTGGCTTAGCTTTGTTGTGGAAAGATAGTATGCAAGTTCAGGTGATTAATCATTCTTTTTACTTTATTGATGCAATAGTAAAAAGAGATGATGAAGTTCAAAGTTGGAAGTTGACGGGTTTTTATGGAGACCCAAACAGATCAGAACGTTCTAATTCATGGGAATTGCTACGCAGGCTATCACCCCAACCGGAAATCCCGTGGTGTGTTGCTGGCGACTTCAATGCAGTTGCCTCTTTTACCGAGAAGGATGGAGGAGCAGGGGTCAGTTTCAGTCAACTAGAGCAATTCAAGGATGTTCTTAATGAGGTAGGTCTCATCGACCTGGGTTTTCAGGGAAACACGTTTACTTGGAGTAACAATCAAAGCGATGATGGAAATATACGAGAAAGATTGGATCGTGCTGTCGCAAACATACAATGGA
The DNA here is from genome assembly GCA_023055425.1 of Linanthus parryae. Lineage (NCBI taxonomy): Eukaryota > Viridiplantae > Streptophyta > Magnoliopsida > Ericales > Polemoniaceae > Linanthus > Linanthus parryae. The sequence goes on along the minus strand of JALGPY010000006.1, from coordinate 13,860,010 downwards.
TGGATTTGTTCCAAGGAGCTAGGGTCACTCATTTGTGGTGGCCAAATTCTGATCATATTCCAATCTTAGTTGAGTGGCAACAGCAGGGTACAGTTTGGAGGCGCAAGAGAAGGTTTCAGTACGAGATGATGTGGGAATCGCACCCGGGTTTCCAACCCATCATTGCCGAGAGCTGGGCCACCCATCAAGGGTCGATTCTGGCCAAACTTGACCGCTTGGCTAAGCGGTGTTCGAGTTGGAACAAGAACACATTTGGGTCAGTCCAAAGGAGGTGTAATCAGTTACGAGAAAGGGGACGTTTTCTGGACAGTTTACCTCAGAATCAGGAGGTGATTGTGGAGAAAAAAGCCATCACTACAGAGTATAACGAAGTCCAAAAGAGAGAAGAAGTAATGTGGCGGCAAAGATCCAGAATTGAATGGCTAAAGCAAGGTGATAAAAATACTCGCTTTTTTCATTTGAAAGCTACTATTCGTCGTGCTAGAAATAACTTTCAGGGTATTGAAGACTCGAATGGTAACTGGGAGACTACGGAAAGTGGGATTCGTAATGTTCTGGAGAGTTATTTCTCTGATTTGTTTAGATCCTCCAACCCGAGTATGGAGGAAATCGCTCCCCTCCTTGTTCCCTCAGCCCAAACGATTACAGACAGAGATAAAAACCAGTTAGAAGAGCTCTTCTCAGAAGAAGAAATCAAAACGGCTTTGTTCGAGATGGCTCCAGACAAAGCTCCTGGTTTTGATGGTTACAACGCAGGGTTCTTTCAGAAACATTGGGAAGTTGTGGGAAAGGAAGTATCAACAGAGATTCTGAAGGTGCTTAATGAAGGCCAGACAGTTAAAGATTTCAATCACACTTTAATTGCTCTGATTCCCAAAGTTAAGCAACCAAGGAAAGCTGGTGAGTACCGTCCTATTAGCCTTTGCACAGTTATTTATAAAATTGTTGCAAAATGTATTGCCAATCGTCTGAAAAGTGTTCTACCTGATTTGATCTCTGAGAATCAAAGTGCTTTTGTCCCTGGCCGTCTGATTTCTGATAATATTTTGACGGCTTTTGAAGTGATCCATTCTCTTAAGACCAGGAAAAAGGGAAAGAAAGGTTTCCTAACCCTGAAGGTAGACATGAGCAAAGCATACGACAGGATCGAATGGAACTTTTTGCGAGAAGTTATGTCACACATGGGGTTTGGCATGCGTTTCAGAAGCCTTGTCTTGGACTGTGTGTCTTCGGCCAGCTTCGCAGTTCTTCGGAATGGGGTTCCTATGGGCCACATAATACCGGAGAGGGGGCTCCGTCAAGGTTGCCCTCTCTCCCCTTACTTGTTCCTACTGTGTAGTGAAATGTTGTCACGGTCAGTTACTGCTGCAGTAGACGAGGGGCGGCTAACTGGTGTTACAGCTTCTAGGGGAGGGCCAGTGGTTTCCCACCTATTTTTTGCTGACGATTCTATGTTTTTTTCTCAGGCTGACACTGAAAATATCACGGTGCTCTTAGATTTATTACAGGCATATGAAAGAGCCTCAGGCAAAAAGATCAACTTGGATAAATCAGCGGTTGCCTTTTCTCCAAATGTCACTGAAGATATACGCAACAATGTTCTTCAAGCTGCAGGTATTCCAGAAGTTTTTCAACACGATCAGTATTTGGGACTTCCTACTACTATGGGGAGAAAAAAGAGCACCACTTTCAACAAGTTGATAGAGCGTCTTTTCAATAAACTCAAAGGTTGGAAGGAAAGGAATCTTTCGGCTGCAGGCAAGGAGACAATGATCAAGGCTGTTGCGCTAGCATTGCCCACCTATGCTATGTCTTGTTTCAAACTTCCCGATGGAGTTTGCGACAAGATGGAGCTGTTAATCAGGAAGTTTTGGTGGAGTAAATCTTCAAAGGATAGAGGCATAAACTGGGTTGCGTAGGAGAAGCTTCAAAAGGCTAAACAACAAGGGGGGCTAGCTTTTAGGGACCTGAAGAAGTTCAACTTGGCGATGTTAGCAAAACAAGGTTGGCGGCTAATTCATGACAGCACTTCCCTTTGCAGTCGGGTATTCAAGTCAAAATACTTCCCGAATGACACTTTTATGGACGCAAAAGAGGGTTATGCACCTTCATATGCGTGGAGAAGCATCCTGGCGGGACGATCAATACTTGAGAGTGGGCTGGAAGATAGGTGATGGGAAGAGTGTTGATGTGAAGGATAGGTGGATTCCATCTATTGGCTCTGGAAGGATTATTACAACTTTTCCTTCGAACCAAAATCTCAAAGTGGCAGAATTGATCGATCCTGAAACTCGAAGATGGGACGTGGACAAGATGAAACAGTTTCTGTGGGAAGTCGATATTGGAGCAATTGAAAGGATAAGCCTCCCAAGATTTGCCAGAGGTGATAGATTAGTCTGGAAATTTAGCGAAGATGGGATCTACTCAGTTCAGACGGGATATCAGGTGGCTATGAACTTGGCGCTTCCACAATCAAATATCAGCAACCGTTCTGGTGATATGAGGTTATTTACAAAGTTGTGGGAAGTAAAATGTCCAAAAAAGATCTCACACACTGTATGGAGAGCAGTTCGGAATGCTCTTCCGACGTGCAGTGCGTTAAGGCGGCGTGGTCTCAGTATTGAAGATAAATGTAGTTACTGCAATTCTCCGGGTGAGAACATCACTCACGTTCTGCTCCGGTGTTCATACGCCACGAAGGTCTGGTCCTCCATCTTCGATAAAAAAACCCTCAAGTTGGATGAGATGAATTTTGCGGAGTGGATTGGCATGCAGCTGAGTTCCCGTTCGGAAAACGAGCTTCAAATTATGTTCACTGCAATTTATTCCCTGTGGGTTGAGCGAAACAACAGAATTTTCACTGGGAAGAGTATTATGCCGACGGCCGAAGACATACTCAATCGTGTTGCAGAATTTAATGCAGCTAAAAATGAAGAGAACACAGGTACTAGTCTGAGCAATTGTCAGCCAATAAACTGGAAAAGGCCTCCTATGGGTATTCTTAAAATAAATGTTGATGGGGGATGGGATAGAAGCTCACTTACAGCCACTGCAGGTGTTGTTGTTCGTGACGAAAATGGGAATTTTGTTGCTGGCATCTCCAAATGCACAGGTCAGTGTTTGTCTTCTAGAGAAGCTAAAGCTAGAAGCTTCTTCGCTGGATTGGAACTGGGTATTCACTTGGGGCTTCAAAATATTTTGATAGAAGGGGATTCAAAAACAATTGTTTCGGAGCTTCAGAGACGCGCTTCTAGCAAGCCCCCCACTGATATCACAGAAGTTGAAGACATTGTGGAGGATATTTTTCAGTACTTGAACAATTTTGAGTCCTGCAATTTTGGATTTACTAAACGAGGTGGTAATAAAGTTGCGCATCAGCTAGCTGCATTCAGGAAGAAGTTCTCAGATGATTTAATTTGGCAAGGAACTCCACCAGTCTGGATCAATTCTCTTCTTCTAGATGATGTAATTTCTAGTTCTTTTCCACCTTGAGGTTCTATAAAATCGTCGTTTCTCAAAAAAAAAAAAATGATACTTACAGCACAACAAAATTTTGAAAAGACCACAATACCCTTAGTGCTTAATAGCTTTAATTAATGATAATTATTCCTTGATAATTGTGTTCTGCACATACATCCATCTCTTTCTCACCCACCCACTCCAAAGAGATCTTTTCTTCTTCGACTAGAAGTGGCACAGGCACATACATACCTGGGTGAATTCGTTCTTCTGCTTATTCCTCCACCTTGAAAATTTGATACATAAACAATTCCAGGTTAGGTTTTTGAATCGGGTCTGAGTTGTGCTCTCAAACGGTGAGAGATTGGTAATGTTTGGCCTAAAGGATAAATCAATAACTGAGCGATGTTCAGGACTGCCAAAGTTTAGTGATTGAGAGAAGAGTTGTCGATTCTAATGGCAGTTCTGGGTTTGGTCGAGGGAAGGGGTTGTTGACTGTGGTGATTTCAGATCTGGGTATTTGGTGTCGTTCGGATCAGAACCCATGGCGCATTGGTGTAAGTCGATTGACGACAACGCTGGGTTGTGTTTTGCACGTGGCGGCGTCAACGGAGTTGGTCGGCAGACGGCTAATGGTGGTTGGACTGAGTACGATTGGTTCTGGGTTTGGTATTCGATAATTGGGGTTATTTGGGTGGTGAAACAGAGCAACCGTTATACCCTAATGGTGTATTAAAGTCTGAAAGACCCCGACACCCACGAGGCCGCAAACAATCTGGACCTCAACACCGACCCCAGATAAACTTTGATAAATCTTTAGATCAGAGAGAGAGATGTGAATATGTGAATGGCATATTCACATTCTGAACCGACCTATTGTTGGTTCCGAGTATGTGAATGGCATAAAAAAATTTAAGCGTACTACTAACCAGTAAGGGACATTTTAGTCTATTATGGGCTGTAATTAGTATTTTTGTGTTGTAATTATCAGCACCCTTAATAAAAGACCAGTGTTATTTTTTGTTGCATGAATGTAGTGTTTTAATAACATTTTTTTTGTTTCTATTGGTGATTGTCTTCTTTCTATTAATATTGTCTCAAAAAATATTACTGATAGAATAACAAAATGAGCTGGAAGAATTCACAACCTATCTTTGGCAGGAAGGGAAATTTATATAAAAGCAGTGATTATGGCCATGCCCAGTTATGTGATGAGCTGTCTTCAATTGCCTACAAAATTCTACAAAAAAATGATCAAGCTAATGAGAACATTTTGGTGGGGTGGGAAGTTAAATGAAAAGAGGATTTGTTGGAAAAGTTGGAAGGAAATGTCAAGGCCAAAGACAGAGGGAGGATTGGCTTTTAGGGATCTAAGATCTTTCAATCTTGCTATGTTGGGTAAAAATTGTTGGAGAGTATTGCAAAATCCAAATTCCCTATGTGCGAAGATTCTCAAAGCTGCTCATTATCCTAATGATGATTTTATAAATGCAAAGTTGGGTTCAAATCCTTCATGGACATGGAGAAGTCTCATAGCAGGGTTGGAGGTGATTAAAAAAGGAGTCTGCTGGAGAATTGGTGATGGTAAAAATATTCAGATTTTGAATAGCTGCTGGATTCCAAGCATTCATCCTCACAAACTGACTAGAAGTGACATGGCTGCTGACTTTTCAACTGTTGATAGTCTCATTGATGGTACATTTAGAAATTGGAAGGTTGAAGCAGTTACTAATAGCTTTGCTCCTGCTACTGCACAAGCTATTTTAAAAATTCCCCTCTCTTGGAATTGTGGAAAGGATAAGCTGTACTGGGCTGCAAATACTACTGGCATTTATTCAGTCAAGTCTGGTACTAAAATTGCCAAGAAGATGTTGGAAGAAGCTGCTTTTCATGGAAAAAGAGGTCTTAATGATTATAAGGACTACTCCTGTTCTACCTCTTTTAGATTTCCAAAGGAATATTGGAACAGATTATGGAATTAGCAGTTGCTCCTAGAATTAAACTTTTTTGGTGGAGGTTATCAAATAATGCTCTAGCTACTGAATCAAATTTAAAAAAAAAAAAAAAAAGAGGTTGCAGCACTTCTGGATTCTGCAAGATTTGTGGCTTAGAGGTGGAAACCAGGTGGCACTTATTGCTCAACTGTGAATGGACTAGATTAGTCTGGTTAGCTATGGGATGCAAATGGGAGTTTATGACAGGTGATTTGATGGATTTCTCTAAATGGCTGTTATTGATTTTTGAACAAGATGCCCAGATGAAAAAACATGATTATTTTATGAAAAAAATAGCAGTGACTGCTTGGATGATTTGGAAGAGCAGAAATAATTTGGTGTTTCAACAAGAGCAGATCAACCCTGCACAGGTAATATTTTCTGCAAATAGATTGTGGTGTGAATCTGGGAAGGTTTTTGGGAAAGAAATAGATGATATAAATCCCAAAACTTCAAACAATGTTGGTGTTAAAAATGGCTGTTGGATTCCTCCAAATTATGGGCATCTAAAATGCAATTTTGATGCAGCCTGGGATAGTAGTAATTCTATTATGTAGGGTGGTTGGTTGGTAAGGAATCACCAAGGCTGTATGATTGATTCTGGATGGTTCACAAGATTAGCTTCTTCAGCTGTTGCAGCTGAAGCAATGTGTTTAAGGGAGGTTTTGTATCAATGCAGCAACTATGTGGATCCTATGGATTTTGAAGGTGACTGCAAAATTGTGTGTGATCTGGCAATGGATGAAGGCAGAGTTGGATGGGCTTTAGCAGATATAATGCAAGACATAAGAGAGATGATTTTAAAAATGCAAAGGAAGGTGTTATGGATACCCAGATATTCCAACAAAGCAGCAGACTTCATTACTAAATGGATCAGAAAGCATCAGAGTTGTAATTCTGGTAGTGAGTTACTTATTAGTTCTGAATTTTGTAATTTGCTGGCTAGTGATGCTAGCAGAGTGGTTTTGTAAGGTTCCTTTTCTTTTAATAATATTCAGTTTGAAAAAAAAAAACTTTATTACTAAGCGGTAAAAGGAATTATTTTAGAGGTTTTATTTTTATTTTTTCAATAATTGCTAGAAAGTTATTTGATACTTATACATGTTTATCTATAATGTCACATTGAAATAAATGTTTAGTAGTGCATACAATAAGGGCAAACTGGTAATCTTTACTAAACAACAAAACTGTCACATCATTAACGTTTTTACCGTGCAACTTTTGTTACCAAACCCATAAAACTTTTTTCATCAGTTTTTTTTGCCACTGACTTTTTTTACGACAACTAAAAAGTCGACTTAAAAGTCCAAAAAGTCATACCAAACCCACCCATACCCAGTGGCGGACACATGATTTTTTTTATTAGGGTTGGCATATAGATATTTCAACAAATAATTGAGCTTTTTATAACTTTGAGGAGGGGCGTATGCGAGAATTTCTTAAAAGTAATGGTGAAATAGTAATAAAGGATACAAACTCAGGGGGAGTCCTATGCCCACCTTGAGACTGACATAGGTCCGCGCCTGACCTGCCCATACCCGCTTAGGAGCATGATCCCTTCATTGGTTTATTCCACACCCTTTCTGTCTCATACCCGTCGGGTTCCCATTTAATTCCACAACCTTTATGTCCCATACCCATCGGATTCCAAATTAATTATTTTAAATGTTAGATCAAATGACATGAAGTCTATCAATAATGAGGACAGTGTGTCTAGTGGGAGTGAAAGTATGTATGCAAAATTCAGGGAGTTGGTAGAGAACGGCAACAAGTACAAAGATGCAGTCGTGCATCTCTTTGACAACCCTTAGGATGCTAGTGAAAAATCAGGGCAGTTCTCATCGGAGGAAAAAAACCAAAGGTATTGTTGTGGAACTAAGTTAACCCGCAACAAGAGCTAAAAGAGAGGTTAGTGAAGTGAATATGAGCCCAAATACGAACGTGAAAGCGAAGAATCGCCTGTAGGGGCTGGGTAGAGGTCTTGGTGCTTCGACTATGGGTCATGGAGGATGAGGTACGGGTCGAGGAGGTTTAAGGGGCGGCAGATCTAATGCCAACTCCGGTTTTGGACGTGCGGACAGCCACGGCAAACGGGCAAATATCCAGGCTACTCACAGTGCCCACAAAAATTCCAGTGTTCGCCAGAAGGAGGATGAAGTTTCAGTTGCTATGTCACCGAACCATGCAATATACCTTATTTCTAAGTAGTACCACTAATCTAGTAAATAAAATTCAACGTAATTTCCTTTAGGGGTGCTTTTCTGGCGGCTGCTTGGGATACTGTCAGCAAAGCCCATATCCTTAATATGCATTGGTGTATTCAAAACAATAGTAATGCTTGGTGGGTCTCCATCTCAAAGCAACATTACTTCCCTTATGTTTCCTTTTTAAAAGCTACACATTCGACTACTGCTAGTGCAACAACCCCCTTACCCGGGTCGGGCGAACCGGGAGAGCGATGCTTAAAGTAATGGCGGACATCAAAAGCAAAACCTTCAAATATATATATATATATATATATATATATATATATATATATATATTACATACTATTAAACATTACATAGTGTTCTTAAGAGTTTCATACGTTATTACTAAAACATTATGCTCATACTAACCACACTAGTTTATAACTCGTGACAGGATCCATCCTAGTGAGTCTCGCACCCAGCTTTCTCATGGATTCGAGCTCCTAGACCTGCGGTGGAAGGAAAACGGGAACTGTAGTTTCTAAAGTCATCATAAAATACTGAGTAAGTAAATACCCAAGCTTGTAAACAGAAGATGAATCATGATTTTAGTTCAAAACAAACAGAAGGAGGAATAAGTCAGAAAAGTGTAAGCTTGATAAACAAAACATGAACACAAGTAAAACTCCTATCTTTAAAATTGTCCTTCTTGCTTCGTAACGGGGAGTAACGTCACAATATATTCTTCTTTCTATTCATAAAATTCCTTGTTTCGAAGAACCATATTTTAACTTTGTTGATACGGGAAGGAACTATTATCACTAGCAACCGTGACCTTAAGTGCCGGCAACGCCCTAAGACTTCTTGCGGCCAGAGAGGTGAGTACTGTTGGAATAGGTGCCCTAGAGGCAATCTATATTTAGTATGAACAATGTTTTGGCTATAATATTCATTTATTAATTATTGTATAATGAAGTCCTTAGATACAATGTGTTGGTTATCTTAAATATCCCTAGTCCATTATATTGGTTAACAGGATGATCAAATATAGACTAGTATGTGTGTAGATTGATATGGAGATATCAAGTCTAACACATTGGTATGCATTAAGAGTAATGGCATACTGGATTGACCCACAACGAGAATGATACATTAGATTATGTTAAAGTCACAATCGCTTCTCGTAGTGCTAATATAATTGCAATCCTTAGACTTGAAGTTACTAGGTACTCTAGTTGTGAAATATCATGTTTTGATATTATCAAACGTTACACCGTAACTGGGTAGCTATAAAGGTAGCTATCGGGCATGATAGGAAGCAAGCTTAGAGATCGTAGTGATGTAGAGAGGATTTGTCCTTCCCACATAATGGGAGCAAATATTCACGGCCACTTAGGGATGGTGCTTATTGAATGTCTGGTCATACTCAGATAAATCAATATGGAGATATTGATGTTCTCTGCTTGCATAAGCATATTCCCAGGATCGAGGAACTATGGATTGGATATACGAGTGTGACTATTTATGTCTCGTGTCCAATCCGGATATAGAGACAAAGGGTTAATGCAATATGTGATATTGGGCACATGGTTTGTCGGGATCACTGACTTATTTCTATTAGTTGGGTGGCATGGATGTGCTAGACACCGCTCCATGTTAGTAATAAGTTACTACCAACTACGTAGAAACCTATGGAGTCACACGTCTAATAGAGTTGAACTAGATTTAGGATTAATTAATATGATTAATTAATTAGAAGGATTACTTTGCAACACCTTGCAAACTTAGTATGACTAATATGCAAGGAAGGGACAAATCAAAGTTCATGTAGAACTAGGAAGGGCATTTATATAGTAAACAAGGAGTTGTTGGACTATATAAAGGATGCTCTAGCTTCCTTCCCACAACTAATGCTCATAGCACAAGTGAGTGGGAGAGAAAGTAAAAGAGAGAGCAAGACAAGCTAGAGGCCGAAGACCCTAGCCGGTCGTCCCCTTACCCGTCGGCCACAAAGAGAGGGTCGATCCTCTCTTTGTCCCTCGTTGCTTGATTTGTTCTTCCCTCTTCCTCCGGTTCAAGCTAGCACTAGGAGAAGGAAGAATCTAGATCTCACCTCTAGACGTGGATCAACCATAGAGACGAGGACATTATTCTTCGTGTGATCTCCCAAACCAAAAGGTACACATCTTCTATGTCCTTCATCATGTTAAGAATGTCTCTTTCTGTGATCCTTGGTGGGCTTTGAGTAGGAATTAATTTTTTTTTATTCCGCTGCGTTACCTTCGTCAAAACCCAACAAGTACATGGAGCGACCCAGCAGGTTGCGACCGGGTTAAAATACACAGGTCGAGTGACTGAAGTCAGCATGACAATAATAATCACAGGCCGAGTGACAGAAGTCAACCCGACAATAATTGTAACACCCCAGAATTAGGGGTGCCCCCTGCCCGAGGTGATGAGCCTCATTGGTAACAGAGTGAGGATCTCGGTTCCATAGCTTAGTGTGACCCACGATATTCCAAAACGAATTTCATTTAAAATAAAAATTTGTATAACAGAAACATTTATCTGAGAAGTAGTACAATGTTTGAAACAGAAATTACACCGTTTAGTGACTACCATATATGATACGTCTAGATCTCTAGCCTACAAAAGATGAATCGCCCCATTTGTAACACCCCCACCTTGACCAAATCGGTAACCTGGGGGTGTCACTCCGTACCCGAGCCAAAAACTGGATACAAGGAGAATTAAACAGTGGGATCTCAAGCAAAACATCCATAAAATCGTTAAATAATACTTATTAAAATTCAAAGTAGCGTGCCTCAAACATGGGCACAAAACCAAAGCTAGAATTATGTAATACTAAATAAAGTTCTAAAGAAATTTAAATGTGAAAGTACTAATTGTCTATGTGATGATTGGCGTTTTCCCCATAAGCCAAGCTTCCATCTAAACCTGTGGTGCAGAAAACAAGAGAGAACATCTCAGTTCCAAAAGTCAGCGAAAATATTGAGTAAGCAACACCCAAGCATGTAAACAGATTATGAGACACTTTGCAAAACAGGAAGCATGTTATAGCAGTTTATAGCTAAAACATAGTAGAAGTAAAAGCTTTGACACTTATAAGAAAACGAGAAAGATTCCAATTTAATTAAGAAATTCCAAAATCAACATATTGATAAATTTTCCATCAATTCTAAAATCACATTGTTTATTTGTTGATACGCGGAACAGAACCAACCACTTCGCAAGCATCCAGGACTTTAAGTGCCGACACCCCCTTACAGACTTCTTGCGGCTAGAAGAGTGAGTACAAGAAGCTATCCGGGGCATTGCAACCGGATTAAATAAAATTAATTGGACGAGAGACCGAAGTCAACCCGACCAATGCCAATAGTAACCATACAATAAACCCCCACAACTCTTTCACTTTACGTTATCGTCGATTATTAGATTACAGTGATATTTTCAGAGAAATATTTCAACAAGTTGAAACAAGTATTCGGGTAGCACATATTTCACATAAAATTATTTTGAGACAAATATGAAGAAAGTTATTCGACACGAAAAGGCGGAATGGGCGCTAGGCCTGGCATGTTTACTTACCTCAACTAAATAGCAATCACAGCAAATCAGTCGTAATATTCGACACATCCTTCGTCGGAGAATTCATTTCCTAAAAATTTATCATTTCCTAATTAATACATGCTAACACGCATACATACATAAAATCCTATAATTCCCCCTTCATAGTTTCCCAAATTTTTTACTAAGACAACGCTACAACATTTATTAATAAAAACATGACTTATAATGTGTTACGTTTATTATTGTAAAACCTAACTACAGTTTTATAAGCATAACTTATAATGTTATCTAAATTTTCACTATTATAAAACATAACACAACTGAAATTATAAGAAACTATAAGGTAGTAAAGTTTCATCTTTTTAGAACAAGGAGTTTAATTTGAAATAACCCAAAAGTATTATTTTACAAATAGATTAGCTTTGTACATGGAAAATAAACTCTCAAAGAAATAACCCTCAAGAGTTTTTAAAATGGCTTTCATCCCCCTCTATATTCTCTTTTTATTTTTGAGTATTGTTGAGTAAAAAATTTATTGTCAGCTGTAAGATTCGAACCCCAAGTTCAACTCCAATACAAGCATGCACTTTAACCGCTGGGCTAGCAGCAGCTTTGTTCCATCTATCTTCTCTAATAACCCAACTACTAATATTACATAATAATGAAAAAAAAAACAAAACAAAACAAAAAGAACGGAAAGAAGAGGGAGAGACAGACGAGTTTGTTACCCGAGAGAAAAGACGGCGATGGGAGGGAGGCAAACGCCGGCAAGGAAGACGCCGGCGACGAGGAGGACGGCTGACGACGAGGATGGCATGGGCGACGGCGGCAGAGCTGCCGACGTCAGATGAAACAGGGGTGGTCGGAGCTGGGTTCGTCCGGCGAATCCGACGGGAGAGAGAGAGCTTCGAGAGTGAGAGATTAAGGGCGAGAGCTGTGATTCGGGTGTGAAAACAATATGATTTCGAGGTGGGCATTTATAGGCTTTCGATTGAAGAATCCCGCGACTAGTTGGAGTGTTCTCCTGGTCAAATTTGATTTCGAATTAGGTCACGAAATTGGGTGAAATCGGCTTCTTCCCAAATCACCCAGCAGACCCTCGACCCTCTGCTTAATCAGATCCGAAAATCACCCTCGAACTTTAACTCCAATTCGAACCAACCCTCCAGATCAGAGACAGAGAGAGGGAGAGAGAGCGGACGGAGAGAGAGAGTGTGGGGCAAACTGTTCCGAGAACACCGACCCACCACCACCAATTGACGGCCGCCTGTGGATTCCACCGCCGACCAGAACCACATTAATCAATCGCCGACTTGTGGAGAAGAAGAACATGGTCCGAATCGGCAGTTAGAGTCCTCGCAGAGGCACCAGTCTTGGTCCAGCCGAAACCGCCGCCGGAGGGGGAGGAAACTACCGGCAATTGGGTAAGCCGGAAATGAAACCCACCTCTATTCTTCAAGTTTCGAAGGGGGCCTGGGTTTGCACCGTCGATCTATTCTTGTTCTTCCAGGACAACTAACCCAGCAAATACCACTGCAATCGCCGCCCCTGGACCCAACACTGTCAAGGGATGATCCGATTGCTCCAATCGACGTTCTTCAATTGAGGCCCATCGCCTCGCCGGAACTCGTCACTTCTGATTTGCACAACCATGAAGCCCTCGCTGCGTTTTCGGCGAACCAACAGGCAGAGGATCCCCACGCCTCAACACCGCCGCTCCTCCAAAAACCGCCGCCCCCCAACTGCGGTATTGCCGTCACTGGCCGGACCAACCGCACCGTCGAACAAGAACAGATCTGGATAGGTGAAGGTGAGAGAGGGAGCAAGAAGGGACGGAGAAAGAGTGGGTGGAGACGGGGGAGATCCATCAAGGAGTAGAGAGAGAGAAAAGAGGGGTTGTTAGGGCTAGAATGAGGGGTGAGGAGCAGAAATGATTTTATAGCAGTGTAATTTTTCTTGAAGGTGAGGATAAATATGTATTTATGCCCCTTTGTTGGTTGTCATTAGTCACCGTTAGCTGACAGGGTGATTTTTGTACATTCCCGAACAATATGGTTATTTTTGTACATAACCCATCTAACGAAGGTGGTTTTTGTCTTTACCCACAAAAAAAAGCAAATGCTTCTATCCCCATCCACACAGTGGGAAATTTGGAACAATCTTCAGCTAATATTTCTGTCCTGAACTAGGTTTTTTAGAGCGTTTCACTTAATAAAATCTTAAGTTTGAACTAGATACCAACGCGATGGCCCGTCCATCACGTACATGGTGACGGTACCTATAGCAGCCTTTGCAAATAGTGTCTTGCCTCATGTGTCAAATACTATAGAAAATGAGTAGCCTATACAAGTACTGAAGTGTAGGCTTCCTCACTTGTTACATGATCCTTTGCTACATATAAACTGAAGCACGAAGCTTTGTGGGAAAATTGTGATCTGATAGCAGCTTATATTTGGATAATTGGTTAAGATTGATAATACCGCAGGTTTGTGTGTAAATGATGTATGAATCTTTTTCGAAATCTCTCAGAGTAATTCACTGCTGAGATGTGATGCATCCAATTGCTTTCTTGCTTCAAAGAAGCTCTTACACAATGTTTGCCCGTTGGAGCTCAATAGGCAATGGCCTTGAGGCACTAATGCTCTGGGAAAAGACACACTTTACATACTACTACTATCATCTAAGAAAGTTAAGCACTTAAGCCCTGCTATTTCCAAGTTCATTCCCCTTTCAGAAAATTGTTCGGGTACTCCCGATAACGGCTTTAGACTTAAAAAGAACAAAGAATTAGTTAGAAAAAACAAACAGAAAAACATTATTACTTGAGTTGATTACCATAACATGAAGAAGAAATTCAGAGAACAAGTTACATGTCCTAGGTAAAGGAGAACTTACAGCTCATCTAATATGATGCATACGACTAGCTAGTTGTATGCATCTATATTATAAAATAGCATGGTTTAACTAATTTGTAATTTTTCAGTCGTTAGATTAAATCAACCCCATCCCCACCATTAGATCTCACATACTTATAACATCTCTAACTATCCACTCTCCTTGGACATCCCTAACTACCCACTCTCTTTGGACATTCCTAACTAATAGGAGATAAGTTTTTCTCAACTACATCTCTAACTAATAGGTTGTGGGTGATTCCCACGTAATGCTGTAAATATAAGTTTTATAACACCTCTAAATTCATTTAAAAAAATCACATCTAAATTCAAAAACTATCCAATTTAGGGATAGTGCCCTCGGGCACGGACAATACTCTAGTATTCAATAACAAAGCATGATGGCTTGTCACCATAACTAAGTGTATGACCACATGAAAACGGAACGGGTCAGTTCCTAGTACCCTATTGGAACACGTTAAATAAAAATGTAAGCAAAGTTACCATTTTTTTTTTCTTTTTTTACTTATTAATAAATATTTTATCAACATTCTACCTTAGTTATAATAATCACTATTGTATATAAATAGTCTAATTATTCCATACATATGTGGTTATGTAAAATGTATTACTGTATTGAATCAAGGTACTATAAAGATATGTTAAGCAAAGTGAAGTTGGATTAAGAGAAGTGAAGTTGCTCCTTGTATGCAAGTTCAAGGGCCTTATTGAAATTGGGGACGAGAAGAGGGTGCCATACATGCATGTTTTCCTTGTGGGGGAGCATCCTCAATAGACTGTAGCTTTCTAGACAAAAGGTTTCAAACCCGGCAGGAGCCAATCAAAAGGTGACCAAGCCAAGTACTGACATCATGAGTCCCTTCAAAACTACTCCCTCTGTCCCAGCAGGTTCTTCAAAATTGACTTTTCCAAGTCATTTTGACCCGGTGATTTGATTACCAGAACGATACAAAAATTTGATGAACTTTTCATGGTGATGAAGAGTTTACTCTGAAAAAATTACAAATTTCTTGCATCGTTTTACTAACTAAATCGTGAGATGAAAGTGATCGGTGAATAGTACATTTTGAAGAATCTGCTGGGACGGGGGAGTATCTAGTAAAAGAACTTGGAAGACTCAATAGCCAGGAGAGCTGGAGTTAACTGCTAGCAAGAGTTCCATGCATACTACCACCTGTTGGTATCAAACTTGCCTATACCAAATATTTTCCTAAGGCTAACCGGATTGGTGGCTTAACATCAGGGCCAAGTTTACAAGGATTTGATACCAGTGTTTAATATATTCAGGTATAGGATATAGCAGAAGGGGAGCAAAATTTTGTGTCTGCTTCTCACTGAAACTGGGCAAACTTTTCTGATATCTAAAATACACTAACTAACCTGTTTTTGTCCCCGTACTTCTAAAGTTAATAAATGCAACACGCTGAACACTAACTCAAACTATATTCATATCAATTTTCACTTCCAAATACATGTTAGTCCTTATAATCCACTGCCGACACTGAGTGTGTGCCCAAGTCTTCACGCTCTAATAACAAAAGACCATGTAAAAAGAAATGGAGGTCCAGCGCAAACCCATAATAAGCTAATCGATTACTGATAAATGTAGCTCTACTGGGCCTTAAGCCATATTGAATGAGAATACAACTTACGCACACTGCAACTTTGATGAAGCCAGACTATCCGGAATGGGCCCAGTAAACAGATTATTTGAAAGATTCCTACACCGAACAATGGGAAACTGTAAGTTAAGCGATCATCAGAAAGTGCGAATACATAAATTGAATGATGAGGATTCTTCTAGTTTCAAAGAATAAGATACGTGTCCAAAACTGAGATTGTTAAAAGATGCTCCATCAAAAATCAACTTCAAAGTGAAATTTAAAAAATATTTGTCAAAACGAAACACAAAGACCACGTTCACTTCATCAAAACGGTTATTCAACTCTTGTCTTAACACTGCTATTAAACCAGATTGATACTCAGATGCAATTCCAGTACTGCATCTCCTCTCTCAGAATATCAAATTTTGTTTGATGTATCAAGAATCAAGACTATGTAAACCTGATAACTCCAAATAACCTGTGTAAACAAAAGGTCTGATGGGAAACTTCGTAAGTCTTGGTGACGAGGTAATATCTATTCCAAAATAAAACTATCAATGTCATGTATTGTTTGTCTAGTTTGGTGATCACTATAGCCAATTCTTAATCCTAGGCCTTGGATTCTCTATTTCATAGGGAAAAGGGGCTTCTGAGGCAACATATGTTCCAAAGAAAATTAGCACTTACATATTTGATTATGACATGCTTCATTTTCAGAAAAATACAACTTATTGTAGGTCCTCGTATATTGACTCCTGAATCCTGATTATTATTTTACCACTGAGTCACATAACAGTAGTGAAATACTCCCATTTGAGTGCCCAAGAAATCCAATTACCACGAATAGAGAACAAGAATGTGGACTCCAACATTGCAAACAGATAATAAGAATTTATGAATCAGAATTTTCATAGTTAAACAGGTAACAAGAAACCGCGGGTAAGAGATTTTTGCCACAGTTAAACATATCACGTGGCAAATTGTATCCCTATTACCACGGTAAAATGTTTTGTTGTAGTTAAAGAATTTTTCTGCACGTTTTTTTAGATCAATGTGGCGTTTGAAAAATGGACTAACCACACTTAACAACCATGGTTAATAATACTATTTGTCACATTTAATACACGTGGCCAAATTTGGTGTGGGCAAAGACCATTTTTCTGGTAGTGGTAGTAGGAGTAAAACTTAGACGAACTGCAAATAAACCTTCATCTACGAGAAGTAGACATTAATGCCCGATTAGGTCTACGCAGTCTGAATACAGAACTGAACAAATTACAAACTTACAATTCGACCACTTTCTAAACCAAAAGCCGAACTATATAGGTAACGCCAAACAAAAACAGATCAATAAACCGAACTGAGGAGCAATTGCCAAAAACTTACAATTTGACCACTCTCTAAACCAAAGCCGAACTGTATAGCAAAAGTCAAAATAAAACAGATCAATAAACCAAACTGTGTAGCAAAAGCCAAGCTAAAACAGATCACTGGGCACGATTAGATTAACTAAAAGAGATCACAGAGCATGATCAGATTTGGATTGCAGTTACAACACACAGAACCTATGTGTGTGTGTGTGTGTACACCTGTAAAATTAAGCTGAAACGAACCAGATTAAAGAAATTTGCAGATTATACAAGACTTGTACATACGAGGACAGTCGTTCATCAACTTGGATAACATCTTAATGTTTGATTATAGCAAAATGCTGGCTATAATGGACCCTATTGTGAGGAATCGTTTACGTTTTTGCCTTGTTCGAACCTTTCATTCAATCTCCAACGTTAACTTTTTTTGACTAATTTTAGGCGACTTTTTACCTTTTTTCAATGAGCCGTGCTAGAGGGACATAAAATCGAACAGAAATTTGAAGAAAAAGTGATGTGGCATATGCCACATCAATAAATGCCTAAGCATCATCTATATTTATTCTTTCTAGTTTCTTCAAATCTTCACCATGAGATTTTATTTATGACATGTTTCTATCCACGTCACTTTATGTTCAAATTTCTGTGTGATTTTTTGCTCACCTAGACATTACCATTGTTTAAGTCATAAAAAAGTTCTAATTAGGTCATTTCCGTTAAAATTTCTGTCGGGTAACTATTTTACCTTTTATAAAACCAAAAACAAGTTATTTCTAACTTCAACTTTTTTTGTCTTTTTTACTTCTTAAAACTACATTTTAGGAGGTAAAATAAAAGTTAGAGTAAACAAGTTTTTTTCACTAAAAAGGTAACTGAAACTTTAAAAAAAAAATTAATAGGCACATACTAGTAAACAATCTTTGGTAAAGAAAGCGGTGCCTTGGATACAGAATCACAACAAGTCAACAACCTTTGATGAGTTGATCATTTAATCCACAGGACTAGAAATCATCATAGATAATGAAACAGAAGCGCCAAACTCATACAACCAACCAATTAAAACCAAAATCTAAATAACTTAGGGATCCAGAACAAACCAGCACATATAGATAGATAGAAACTTGGAAGGAAGCTTTTCATCATGGTAAATCCAACAATGATGGAGGAGGAGGAGGAACAAGCCAAAACGCCGGTAATTCAATCTTCCTCTTCTTCCCGCCAATCTCCCGAGATTCAACTGTGAGACGTCCTAAATGATGATCAGCACAGTACACCCCCTTGTCATAACCACCTGGACTAGTCGAAGAAGAATACGACACACCCTGGCCTTGCCCCAAGAAGATGACACGGTCACCCAGCGACTCCTCCACCCATTTTTCTTGTTCCAGATCGAGCTTATACAAGCAGAAATGTGGGACAACATAATCCAGCCACTGGGGATTAGGCATGGATACATAAGACCTCGTGATAATCAAAAGATCGCCATTTGACTCCACTAAGAAAAACAGGCGATCCCACATATTTTTCATCAAGTCGCCCTCCAAGATCGGGTATATGACGTCCAACATTTCGATAGGACTTGGAAGACTAAAATCCCAAGCTTGAACTCCGTGTCCTCCAGTTAGGGCGTATACGTAATTATTCTTGTTGCAGGATAAAATATTGCTGTAATAGCCCGAGTCGAGTAAAGTCCAATTAACATCCCCACGCCTAGCAAACGAAATCGACATTCCTGTAATGGCAACAATGGCAAAGTCGGTGGTGGTGATCGGGTCCCCGGATAGTATGACAATTTGCTTACAACTCGCGGGGAGGGTTAACTGAGAAGCAGGACGGATACCAATGTCCAGGACCGGATTGTAAAGAAACAAGGTTGCGTAACCCCCTTCGTCGTCTTGCTTAAATATAAGCCAACCGTTAGTAGATCCTGTGCACGATGACATCTTCAATTGTTCGCATCACCAAGTAGCAGTGTCTTCTTCCCTTTTAATTTCTATTTAAACAATCTCTCAATACTACAATAACAAATTTTCACTTTCGCTCCTTTTATTGAACAGGGGAAACCCAAAAGTTATAAGGGAATCCAATACATGAGCAAATGAAAGCGTGACTTGTACAAATCCATGTACCAAACCAAATTAGCAATGTCAAAACCCTAGTCCTCTCCATTCATGAAACCATATAATCAAAAATCTGCAATTGAATCTGCTGTTCGTGATTATGTCCTCCTACACTGCCTAGAAAATAAGCAAAATCCAAGTGTTGTTTTAACAACATACCCTCTGAAACAGTACCAACAGGACAGAGACGACGACGTTGAAAGCAACGAACCCCCGTGAGAGAGTGAGTGGTCGACTGGGCAGTAATGGTTGCGGGGGTCGCAATTCAAAGAACGAGAAGCATTATCGAGATAGATAGATGAATTTGCAGAAGAATTGGGGAAGAAGAAACGAGAGAGAATAGAATTGATAAATTTTCGTTCATTCGAAACCTTCTCTGTTACAATTCCCACTTTATTTATAGGAAAGAATTGGCGTCCGTAAATACCCGTCTCTCACTTATATTTATTTGTTGACCTGACTTAGGGTTAACTATTGTAACTAATTCAATTATTTTTTAATTAACAACTGGGACGTTAGACTTGTTTGCTCGTCCCAGTTGTTTCTCGTTCCTGTTTGTATTCCCTCGTCTCATTCTTGATTGCTCGTCTCAGTGTGGCAATATACTGAGACGAGAGTTCTGCTCGTCTCAGTATATTGTCATACTGATACTGAGACGAGCAGTCTACACTGGGACGAGTAACTGCTCGTCTAACACAGAAACTGTGTTTTTCCAGAAAAATATACGAAACAACTTCCAAAAGATGAACAGTCATAACATTGAAAATGGAAACAAAACAGCTCATTACATTAAAAACTTAAAAATACTGAAGAAAGATTATATTTTTTTGGGATTTTTTGGTTTGCCGGGCCACAGCTCCGGATCTTCTTCTTCACTGCTCTCGTCTCTGTTTCTTTTGTTCAGCGGCGGAGATGGCGGAGAAACCACCGAGTCGTCATCATCTTCTTCCTCTTCATCTTCAGTGTACTGAGTCGTTTCGGAGCCCCTTTTGTCCTGAAAGATGCTGTAATTTCTGCATCAATGTCGGTGTCTTCACTGTCTTCATCTTCTTCGTCCGTTTCCTCTTCCACTTCCTCGTCACTTTCCTTGGACCTTTCACTTTCCTCCTCGTCGCTTTCCCACTCTTTTGGTAGCTGTTTCTTTGCCATTTCAGATGTGGTGAGTTTTGGAGGAGAGAACAGTGGCTTTTGTAGATGCTTCCTGAGTAGATGAAGAGACGGAGAAAGATTTTAGGTTCATGTGTCGTGGTTATGTTTAGCATGTTTTCTAGAAAATGTAATAATTTAGATACATTTTTTTAGAAAACATGCATGTATGTTTTCCAGAAATTGTAATAATTTTGATACATTCTTGAAAAATGTAACTGTTTTTGTAAGAAATGTATCAAAATTTAAAACATGTAACTGTTTTACAATGTATCAAAGTTTTCCTCTTTGCCAATAAATTTAAATAATAAATTGTTTATTTATGTAATAAAGTGCATATTTATATTAAAAAAACACAATAATTGATCGGGTAAAAGACACTGACCACCCCTGGGTTTAGGGAAAAACCCACAGACCACCCCTGGGTTTTGGATAAAGACACTCCGCACCTTTTTTTGGATGGAGATGGACGGTTGACTAACAGCACGAATAAAAAGACCATTTTACCCTTAAACTTTTATAAAATTACTCCCTATATATATAGCCTAACCCCCTTCTCTCCCCCATTTGTAACCTAATCTTCTCTCACTTCCCCCTCTTTCTCTCGTCCAACACCAGCAGCCGCCTCCCTCCCTCTCCATCTTTTTCTTCTCCTTCTCTCTTCCGCAATCGTCGTGCCGCCGTCGCCGTTCATCTGGTCGATGAACCAGATCCCTTTGCCCCCTGTTCTTCTGGCCTACTCTCCCATCTGTAACCAGATTGATCTGGTAGATGGAACGAGGAGAGGCCGCCACCAACGCCGCCTGTTTGAAACCCTAAGCCGCCACCAACGCCGTCTGTGTATCTGCTAAGGCCGTCGGGTCTCCCTCCCTCTCTCTGAATCACGAGTATACGCTCTCATTCGTAACCAAATCGAACCCAGTAGACCCCCAACTAGATCTAGTTGAACCCTCGCCGCCCAGGAATCACGACTCTACTCGCCCAGTAACCTCTCTCTGTTTTCTCTGCCTCTCTCTCGTCGATCTGGGCTACAAGCGAAAACTCTCTCAGTTTTCGCCCAATTCGAGCTGTTGTTGATTACAGGGATGGTGGTCGACGGTTGATTTCAGGGGTGTGTGGTCGGCTGTTTGATTCTTTAGTGGTGTCTGGATCACCGGAGGGAGGCGATGGTGATGAGGGTGGTTGGAGGTGCTGGTCGACGGAAACGATGGAGGTCGGAGTGGTGAAAACAGAGGTGATGGTGGTGTTGTTTGCTTCGGCAAAACACAGTGACGAGAGGGGGTTTGGGTGAGATTTTTTGGGGATAAAAGGAATTATTTTGTGTTTAATTTTGGGTTCTATACTTCTATTGCTAAGATTTGCCTATTGAATTGAAGAGGGGTTTTGGGTTATCGATTGGTGTTGTTTGCTTCGGCACCTTCTCCTTTTCTTCTTTCTATTCTGCGCTGCTCCTCTTTTTGGCGGTGCTGGGTTTAGTTTGCTCCGGCCATGGCGCAGAGGCGTAACGGTGTTATGTGGAGGTGGCTGCTATGGTGGTTTTGGGTATTGGCAGAGAGGTATTAGGTTGTGAAGGAGGAATTGCAGGGTGGTTCAATTGGTTGGTAGCAGGTATGTTGGAGTGAAATTGGTGACTGTTTAGGTGGAGATTAGTAGAATTATGCAGGTTGTATGTTGGAGTGAAATTGGTGGTTTTGGTGGTGTGAATTTCTGATGGTGAATGGTGAAGCTGGTGGTGGTGATTTTGGTGTAAAGGAGGAGGAGGTGCAACAGTGAAACAATGAACAATGTCGTCCATTTAAAAAAAAATAAAAAAAAAAATAAAGAAAAAAAAATGAACAATGTAGTCTAAAAAAATACCTAGGGCAATATAGTCCGAAATTTGTTTATCTCCCACTTTTCTAACGGAACTTGACAGAAGGGTGCGAAGTGTCCACGGAATATTCCGTCAAATGGGTGCATAGTGTCTTTATCCAAAACCCAGGGGTGGTCTGTGGGTTTTTCCCTAAACCCAGGGGTGGTTATTGTCTTTTACCCTAATTGATCGAAACAAGAGATATATTGTTTGCGCAATCATCATAAGAGGTTGCGAACTTGGAATTACAAAGAACGAAGAACAACGACTTCTATCACAACATTAATTTTTCAATTGAGGACAAATCTTTCTGGTATGCCCTTTTACATGGCAATGGCTACATCCGTACGTTCCTGTTCCTCGCTTCTTTTCACGCACGGTTTCGACCATTGGCTTGTGTCTTTTCTCCTGTCCCTCCCAACTGTTACCACTTTCTTCGGTGGAAGTGGGCGAATGTTTTTTTATGTGTGCAGGTACTTCGCTTGTGTCCCACGTTGCTGGGTTGGAAGGAGTCTTAATTGTACCTGCATAAGCCAGATTGTAGAAGTCCAGTGAATAGAACACGCTGGTGTGGTCGTACATGACCTTCATATCGTGGTCGACATTGTAACGGCCAAGTTTTCAGAGTTATTTTGCACAAGCACACGCATGTAGACACGGGAACCACATCTGTTGGTATTTGCCGCACGTGCAGGTTCGAGGCAATGTCCTGGTTTGAATTCCACGATATGAGTTTTCAGATGATTACCGCGGACTTCATACACAGACTCTGAAATTGCTCGCACGCGAAAACCTATACACTTTAAAGAACGACACAACATTCTTTTCTCCCTTTTTGCAGTCAGGTAGGTGTCTCCAATGTCAATGCCCAAGTTTCGTTTTTTCAGGTGCCACTCGCTCTGATGGTCGCATATTTGGGAGAACATTGTAAAGACACTTCGCACCCATTTAACAGAATATTCCGTGGACAGTTTACACCCTCTGTTAGGTTCCGTTAGAAAAGTGGTTGATCGAATTTTTTCGGACCATATTACCCCTGTGTATTTTTCGGACCATATTACCCATGTTCATCAAGAACACCAAGAACATCAAAAACATCAAGAACAAATGCATAAAATTCCCAAAACAAATCAGATACAACAAGTTTCCAATTACAAATAACAAGAC
Organism: Linanthus parryae; assembly: GCA_023055425.1. Lineage (NCBI taxonomy): Eukaryota > Viridiplantae > Streptophyta > Magnoliopsida > Ericales > Polemoniaceae > Linanthus > Linanthus parryae. The sequence goes on along the minus strand of JALGPY010000006.1, from coordinate 13,836,603 downwards.
CAAATATATATGTACAAGGTCAAGAACAAGAATCAAAAATTCCAAAACATTTGTTTCACACAAAATTTTATATAACTTATACGAAATCAAACTAGAACAAGAATTAACATTTTTGATATTCATGTTCTCGGTGAATATTAAGAACACCAAATAAATTGTCATGTGAAAGAGAATTTTTCCCAATTGTCACTTTAATCTAGCCTCTGCCCCAACTCCATGATTTGTGATGCCTAAAATGAAATCAAAGATTTCCGTTCTGAAGGAGGCCACACCGAAGAACAATAGACTCACAACCTAAAGCTCTACCCCCTGAATCCTTCGACAAACCTGGGTTGCTCTCAAACCCCAAATCAAGGAACATTATTATCCCCCTCTCTCATCCCCTCTCAACCTCCCCCAAATATTTATCTCCATAGCCTCTACCAAAACCCAGTACCCCAACGCCACCAACACCTCCATCGTAACCACCTCCTCCCGCTCTGCCAGACCGACAATGTTCAACAGAATGATTGTCCATCAAATCGAGCCCCAAATTGACTCGTCTAGGTACCCAGAACCAGATCGAGCCACCCACACCAACCTCGCCTCCACCTACGCCACCAAACCCTTTACCAGACCGTCACCCCACACATAGAAGATCTAGAAAGGAGAAGAAGAGCGGCAGTGGACCCGGTATGTTGTTTTGCGGTAGTGGAATCCTAGATCTGCAAACCCTCCATTGAAGCCGATGAATGGGGCAACTGCGATGGATAGAGGAAGAAGAAGGAATAAGAAGAGGAGGAGGAAGAAGAAGGCGAAGAATCAGCCCCCAAAGCGGCAAAGGCGAGGCCGTCCTCCCCTGCCCCCTCCTCCTCGTCCTTCCTCCGCCCGTGAATACACGAATCTGTGAGGAGTCGATGACCCATCAGCCTCATCATCCTTCCTCCGCCAGTGAATAGGGCGATTGTGGTTGGTGGTGTGGGTTTCTGGTGGTTTAGGTTCAGATCGAGAGAGAGAGAGAGGAGAGAGATGAATGAAGGAGATGAAGGAGAAGAAGGGTCGTTGTTTTCACAGTAGGAGAGAAAGAGGGGAAGAGAGAGATAGGGATTAGTTAGAAATGAATGTAGGAGGGGTTATAGTAATATATAGGGGGTAAATTCATAACACTTTAGGGGTAAAATCGCCTTTTTCTTCTTACTGTTAGTCCACCATTTGCCTCCATCCAAAAAAAGGTGCGAAGTGTCTTTATCCAAAACTCATGGTAGCGGGGTAGAATTTTCCCTAAACTCAGGGGTGGTCGGTGTATTTTACCCATAATAGAAACATGACTTATAATGTCTTACGTTTATTATTGTATAACCTAACTGTTGTTTTATAAGCATAACTTATAATGTTATCTAAATTTTCACTATTATAAAACATAACAAAACTAAAATTATAATAAACTATAAGGTAGTAAAGTTTCATCTTTTTAGAACAAGGAATTTAATTAAACATAACACAAAAGTATTAATTTACAAAAAGATTAGCTTTGTACATGGAAAATAAACTCTCAAAGAAATAACCCTCAAGAGTTTTTAAAATGACTTTCATCCCCCTCTATGTTCTCTTTTTATTTTTGAGTATTGTTGAGTAAAATAATTCATTGTCTGTTGTAAAATTCGAACCCAAGTTCAACTCCAGTACAAGCATGCACTTTAACCACTGGGCCAGCAGCAGCTTTGTTCCCTCTATCTTCTCTAATAACCCAACTACTAATATTACATAATAATGAAAAAAAAAACAAAAACAAAAGAACAGAAAGAAGAGGGAGTGACAGACGAGTTTTTTACCCGAGAGAGAAGACGACGAGGGGAGGAAGGCGAACGTCAACGAGGACGACGCCGATGAAGAGGAGGACGGCGTGGGCGACGGCGGCGGAGCTGGCGGCGGCGGATGAAACAGGGGCGGTCGTAGATGGGTTCGTCCGTCGAATCCGACGGGAGAGAGAAAGAGCTTCGGGAATGAGAGATTGAGGGCGAGAGCTGTGATTTGGGTGTGAAATAATATGATTTCGAGGTGGGTATTTATAGGCTTTCGATTGAAGAATTCGTCGACGAGTTGGAGTGTTCTCCGGGTCAAATTTGATTTTGAATTAGGTCACGAAATTGGGTGAAATCGGCTTCTTCCCAAATCACCCAGCAGACCCTCGACCCTTTGCTTCAAAAATGAATCAGATCCGAAATCACCCTCGAACTTCAACTCGGATTCGAACCAACCCTCCAGATCTGAGACAGAGCGAGGGAGAGAGAGTGGGCAAACTGTTAGAGTGCGAGAACACCGACCCACCACCACCAATTGACTGCCGCCTGTGGATTCCACCGCCGACCAGAACCACATAAATCAATCGCCGACTTGTGGCGAAGAAGAACATGGTCTGAATCGACAGTTAGAGTCCTCGCAGAGGCACCAGTCTTGGTCCAGCCAAAATCTTCGCCGGAGGAGGAGGAAAATACTGGAAATTGGGTAAGCCGAAAATGAAACCCACCTCTGTTCTTCAAGTTTCGAAGGGTACCTGGATTTGCACAGTCGATCTGTTCTTGTTCTTCCAGGACAAGTAACCCAGCAAATACCGCTGTAATCGCAGCCGCCAAAGCCCCTGGACCCAACGCTGTCAAGGGATGGTCCGATTGCTCCAACCGACGTTCTTCAATTGAGGCCTACCGCCTCGTTGGAACTCGTCACTTCTGATTTGCACAACCACGAAGCCCTCGCTGCGTTTCCGGCGAACCAGTAGGCGGAGGATCCCCTCGCCTCAACACCGCCGCTCCTCTAGAAACCCCCCCCCCCCCAAACTGCGGTATTGCCGTCACTGGCCGGACCAACCGCACCGTCGAACAAGAACAGATCTGGGTAGGTGAAGGTGAGAGAGGGAGCAGGAGGGGACGGAGAAAGAGTGGGTGGAGACTGGAGAGATTCATCAAGGAGTAGAGAGAGAAAAGAGGGGCTATTAGGGCTAGAAATGAGGGGTGAAGAGAAGAAATGGTTTTAAAGCAGTGTAATTTTTCTTGAAGGTGAGGATAAATATGTCTTTTTGCCCCTCTGTTAGTTGTCGTTAGTCATCGTAGCTGACAGAGTGGTTTTTGTACATTCCCGAACAATATGATTGTTTTTGTATATAACCCATCTAACAAAGGTGGTTTTTGTCTTTTACCCCAAAAAAACAAGGCAAATGCTTCTACCTCCGCTCCACACAGTGGGAAATTTGGAACATTCTTGAGCTAATATTTATGTCCTGAACTAGGGTTTTTTAGAACGTTTCACTTAATAAAATCCTAAGTTATGAACTAGATACCAAGGCGATGGCCCGTACATCACTAGATACCATAGTTATCAAAATCTTACGATTTAAGATTCGTATCCTACGACTCGATTCGATTCACCCATGAAACGATGTGAATACCTTAGTGAATCTCTAATGGACAAAAAATTGTTTGAATCCCGATTCAAGAGTCCGAATCTTACAATTCAATTGCGACTCAGACCGATTCTACGATTCATCGTCGATTCATCTGAAGGTCTAATTGAGTTGCAACATCAGTCCTAAGAAATGATACTTCCAACATTTTTCCTACATTTATGTCTGTTTTGCAACATGCATTTGTTTTCAATTACTAGTGCATTTTTCTCAAGTCCAAGGCCAATAGTTTTCTATAATTTTTAATCTCCTTGGCATTTTGTAGTTCATTGCTCCACATGCCTATCTATATCTAGATTATTCTTTATCTTCTAGATGTGTGAAACTCCTAAGCACTAGCTATGGATGCGAGTTTCCAATAATTTGAGCTTTCTTTTGTAAAAATATCAATATTTTGTTCAATATGTTATAGCTTTATGAAATATTTTATTATATCTACATAAAAAAAATTGCTAGTTGAATCTTACGATTCACGATTCATTGAAGGTGAATTCCGATTCACTATCTGAATCCCGATTTGACAACTATGCTAGATACCAACGCGATGACCCGTCCATCACATATGTGGTGACAGTACCTATAGCAGCCTTAGTAAATAGTGTCTTGCCTCATTTGTCAATTATAGAAAATCAGTAGCCTATACAAGTACTGAAGTGTAGGCTTCTTCACTTGTTACATGAACCTTTGCAACATATAAACTGAAGCACGAAGCTTTGTGGGAAAATTGTGATTTGATAGCAGCTTATATTTGGATTATTGGTTAAGATTGATAATACCGCAGGTTTGTGTGTAGATGATGTATGAATCTTTTCAAATCTCTCAAGAGTAATTCACTGGCTGAGATGTGATGCATCCAAATGCTTTCTTGCTTCAAAGAAGCTCTTACACAATGTTTGCCCGTTCGAGCTCATAGGCAATGGCCTTGCGGCACTAATGCTCTGGGAAAAGACACACTTTACATACTACTACTATCATCTAAGAGAGTTAAGCACTTAAGCCCTGCTATCTTCTACTTCCAAGTGCATTCCCCATTCAGAAAATTGTTCGGGTACTCCCAATAACGGCATATACTAAAACTGTAGATAAACTTGTCATCTTCGGGTTTAAATAAATCTCTAGAAAGCTGAATCCCCTGGGTTTTGACTTAAGAAGAACAAAGAATTAGTTAGAGAAAACAAACAGAAAAACATTATTACTTGAGTTGATTACCATAACATGAAGAAGAAATTCAGAGAACAAGTTAAATGTCCTAGGTAAAGGAGAACTTGACAGCTCATCTGATATGATGCATACGACTAGCTAGTTATATGCATATTCGATAACAAAGCATGATGGCTTGTCACCATAACTAAGCGTATGACCGCATGAAAACGGAACGGGTCAGTTCCTAGTACCCTATTGAAACACGTTAAATAAAAAATAAAGCAAAGTTACATTTTTTTTTTCTTTTTTTACTTATTAATAAATATTTTATCAACATTCTGCCTTAGTTATAATAATCATCATTGTATATAAATAGTCTAATTATTCCATACATATGTGGTTAGGTAAAATGTATTACTGTATTGAATCAAGGTATGTTAAGCAAAGTGAAGTTGGATTAAGAGAAGTGAAGTTGCTCCTTGTATGTAAGTTCAAGGGCCTTGTTGAAATTGGGGACGAGAAGAGGGTGCCATACACATGCATGTTTTCCTTGTGGGGGAGCATCCTCAATAGACTGTAGCTTTCTAGACAAAAGGTTTCAAACCCGGCAGGAGCCAACCAAAAGGTGACCAAGCCAAGTACTGACATCATGAGGAGTCCCTTCACGACTATCTAGTAAAAGAACTTGGAAAACTCAATAGCCAGGAGAGCTGGCGTTAACTGCTAGCAAGAGTTCCATGCATACTACCACCTGTTGGTATCAAATTTGCCTATACCAATTTAATTTCCTAGGGCTAACCGGGTTGGTGGCTTAACACCAGGGCCAAGTTTACAAGGATTTGATACCAGTGTTTAATATATTCAGGTATAGGATATAGCAGAAGGGGAGCAAAATTTTGTGTCTGCTTCTCACTGAACCTCGGCAAACTTTTCTGATATCTAAAATACACTAACCTGTTTTTGTCCCCGTACTTCTAAAGTTAATAAATGCAACACACTGAACACTAACTCAAACTATAGTCATATCAATTTTCACTTCCAAATACATGTTAGTCCTTATAATCCACTGCCGACACTGAGTGTGTGCCCAAGTCTTCACGCTCTAATAACAAAAGACCATGTAAAAAGAAATGGAGGTCCAGCGCAAACCCATAATAAGCTAATCGATTACTGATAAATGTAGCTCTACTGGGCCTTAAGCCATATTGAATGAGAATACAACTTACGCACACTGCAACTTTGATGAAGCCAGACTATCCGGAATGGGCCCAGTAAACAGATTATTTGAAAGATCCCTACACCAAACAACGGGAAACAGTAAGTTAAGCCATCATCAGAAAGTGAGAAAACACAAATACAATGATGAGATTCTTCTAGTTTCAAAGAATAAGATACATGTCCAAAACTGAGATTGTTAAAAGATACTCCAGCAAAAATCGACTTTAAAGTGAAATTTAACAATATCTTTGTCAAACGAAACACAAAGACCACGTTCACTTCATCAAAACGGTTATTCAACTCTTGTCTTAACACTGCTATTAAACCAGATTGATACTCGATGCAATTCCAGTACTGCTGCATCTCCTCCCTCAGAATATCAAATTTTGTTTCTTGTATCAAGAATCAAGACTATGTAAACCTGATAACTCCAAATAACATGAGTAAACGAAAGGTCTGATGGGAAACTTCTTAAGTCTTGGTGACGAGGTAATATCTATTCCAAAATAAAACTATTAATGTCATGAATTGTTTGTCTAGTTTGGTGATCACTATAGCCAATTCTTAATCCTAGGCCTTGGATTCTCTATTTCATAGGGAAAACGGGCTTCTGAGGCAACATATGTTCCAAAGAAAATTAGCACTTACATATTTGATTATGACATGCTTCATTTTCAGAAAAATACAACTTATTGTAGGTCCTCGTATATTGACTCCTGAATCCTGATTATTATTTTACCACTGAGTCACATAACAGTAATGAAATACTCCCATTTTGAGTGCCCAAGAAACCCAATTACCACGAATAGAGAACAAGAATGTGGACTCCAACATTGCAAACAGATAATAAGAATTTATGAATCAGAATTTTCATAGTTAAAACAGATAACAAGAAACCGCGGGTAAGAGATTTTTGCCACAGTTAAACATATCACGTGGCAAATTGTATCCCTATTACCACGGTAAAATGTGTTGTTTTGGTTAAAGAACTTTTTTGGCACGTTTTGTTTTAGATCAACGTGGCTGTTAAAAAATGGACTAACCATACTTAACAACCGTGGTTAATAATACTATTTGTCACATTTAATACAAGTGGCCAAATTTGGTGTGGGCAAAGTCCATTTTTCTGGTAGTGGTAGTAGGAGTCAAACTTAGACGAACTGCAAATAAACCTTCATCTACTAGAAGTAGACATTAATGCCCGGTTAGGTCTACGCAGTCTGAATACAGAACTGAACAAATTACAAACTTACAATTTGACCACTTTCTAAACAAAAGCCGAATTGTATAGTAAAACCCAAACAAAAACAGATCAATAAACTGAACTGTGTAGCAAAAGCCAAAAACTTACAATTTGACCACTTTCTAAACCAAAGCTGAACTGTATAGCAAAAGCCAAAATAAAACAGATCAATAAACCGAATGTGTAGCAAAGCCAAGCTAAAACAGATCATTGAGCACGATTAGATTAACTAAAAGAGATCACAGAGCATGATCAGGTTTGGATTGCAGTTACAACCACAGAACCTGCCAGTAACCTGTAAAGAAATGTGCAAGACCTCTATGAGTGTGTGTGTGCACCTGTAAAATTAAGCTGAAACGACCCAGAGTAAGGAAATTTGCAGAGTATACAAGACTTGTACATACGAGGACAGTCGTTCATCAACTCGGATAACATCTTAATGTTTGATTATAGCAAAATGCTGGCTATAATGGACCCTATTGTGAGGAATCTTTTACGTTTTTGCCTTGTTCGAACCTTTCATTCAATCTCCAACGTGAATTGTGACCTGCTTTTTTTTTGACTAATTTTAGGCGACTTCTTACCTTTTTTCAATGAGCCATGCTAGAGGGACATAAAATCGAGCAGAAATTTGAACAAAAAGTGATTTGGCATATGCCACATCAATAAATGCCTAAGCATTATCTATATTTATTCTTTCTAGTTTCTTCAAATCTTCACCATGAGAGTTTATTTAAGACATGTTTCTATCCACGTCACTTTATGTTCAACTTTTTGTACGTACAATTTTTTGTTCACCTAGACATTACCATTTTTTAAGTCATAAAAAAAAGTTCTAATTAGGTCATTTCCGTTAAAATTTATGTCCGGTAACTTTTTTACCTTTTGTAAAACCAAAAAAAGTAAGTTATTTCTAACTTCAACTTTTTTTGTCTTTTTTACTTCTTAAAACTACATTTTAGGAGGTAAAATAAAAGATAGAGTAAACAAGTTATTTTTACTAAAAAGGTAACTGAAACTTTTAAAAAAAAATTAATAGGCACATACTAGTAAACAATCTTTGGTAAAGAAAGCGGTGCCTTGGATACAGAATCACAACAAGTCAACAACCTTTGATGAGTTGATCATTTAATCCACAGGACTAGAAATCATCATAGATAATGAAACAGAAGCGCCAAACTCATACAACCAACCAATTAAAACCAAAATCAAAATAACTTAGGGATTCAGAACAAACCAGCACATATAGATAGATAGAAACTTGGAAGGAAGCTTTTCATCATGGTAAATCAAACGAGGATGGAGGAGGAGGAACAAGCCAAAACGCCGGTAATTCAATCTTCCTCTTCTTCCCGCCAATCTCCCGAGATTCAACTGTGAGACGTCCTAAATGATGATCAGCACAGTACACCCCCTTGTCATAACCACCTGGACTAGTCGAAGAAGAATACGACACACCCTGGCCTTGCCCCAAGAAGATGACACGGTCACCCAGCGACTCCTCCACCCATTTTTCTTGTTCCAGATCGAGCTTATACAAGCAGAAATGCGGGACAACATAATCCAGCCACTGGGGATTAGGCATGGATAAATAAGACCTCGCGATAATCAAAAGATCGCCATTTGACTCCACTAAGAAAAACAGGCGATCCCACATATTTTTCATCAAGTCGCCCTCCAAGATCGGGTATATGACGTCCAACATTTCGATAGGACTTGGAAGACTAAAATCCCAAGCTTGAACTCCGTGTCCTCCAGTTAGGGCGTATACGTAATTATTCTTGTTGCAGGATAAAATATTGCTGTAATAGCCCGAGTCGAGTAAAGTCCAATTAACATCCCCACGCCTAGCAAACGAAATCGACATTCCTGTAATGGCAACAATGGCAAAGTCGGTGGTGGTGATCGGGTCCCCGGATAGTATGACAATTTGCTTACAACTCGCGGGGAGGGTTAACTGAGAAGCAGGCCGGATACCAATGTCCAGGACCGGATTGTAAAGAAACAAGGTTGCGTAACCCCCTTCGTCGTCTTGCTTAAATATAAGCCAACCGTTCGTAGAAGATCCTGTGCATGATGACATCTTCAATTGTTCGCACTTATCGTTGAGTTTGATGAAGCCATCATCTTTGACACTATAAAACCAACTGCCTTTAATAGATTCCTCGACCCTTGTGATGATGTACTCCTTCTTCTTCGTGGGGTCGGTACGAGCATATTTCCTTTGCAAATTTTCCTCGATCACGAGCAGTGGTGATGGTGGTGGCTCAATTCTTGACAGCCAATGAGCAATGTGAGTTTTGGTGATAGATCGCCAATTCGTACAGACGCCTTTGCAACGCAGTCTGTCAGCAAGGGGAACTCTATCCAGAATTGATTCTAGTACATCACGGTCCACCCTTGACCAACAATTCATTGGCCCAACCATGGTTCTGAAAACACGAGAACATATTAATGTTATTACATATCAATAGGTTAAATGTGACCGAGGAGGATAACATGATTTTTGTAAAATTTGTTTGCCAACATCATTTGTTAAACATTGATTTTAGCATTAGTCACATAACATGATTTTAGAACAAACTTTTCTTTTTCTTTTTAGTTTAACATGATTTTAAACAAAAATTCCTTTGGAATTAGGTTGGTTAAACATTTATTTTAGCATAACCAATGTTTGTCTAGCACAGGGGCGAAGCCTGAAGATTGAAGCTCCAGGGCACTATGCTATGAAGACGAAATCGCAAATGTGCATTAAAAGATTATATACATATACATATACATATACATATACATATACATATACATATACATATACATATACATATACATATACATATACATATACATGAGCAAAGAAATTGTTAAAATAGCAATGGAGCGTGACTTGTACAAATCCATGTACCAAAACTGAGGGGGGGAAAAACCAAAATTCGCAATGTCAAAGCCCTAGTCCTCTCTATTCATGAGACCATAACATCAAAAAATATGAAATTGAATCTAAAATTGACCTTGCTATTCGTGATTATGTCCTCCTACACTGCCTAGAAAAGAATGGCTGGGCAGTAATGGCTGAATCGAAGCGGCGGCGTAGCCTGCGGGGGTCGCAAAATCGTCTTCCGACTTTCTCTCTGTTTCTTCGCTAGTTTCTCTAGAATATCGAATGAGTTGATTACTGATCAAACAGAGAATTTATAGTGAAGCAAAAAAATAGAGAATGGTTTTGGCTAAATTGCATGTGTGGTACCCATAGTTTCGTTTTTGTGTGGATTTGGTATACATAGTTTCAATTGCAGCATCCGCGGTACAGGTACTCATACTTCCAATTTGTTGCAACGGTGGCCCACCGTTGACTTTCCATCCGTATGTTGAATGGAAATATGTAAAAAGACTAGTGTGTCCATAATTCTTACCTCTACAATTTTGTAAATAATTCTTTATTAAAAAATATTGAATTTATTTATTTATTTTATTTATATATAATATATATTATGTATATGTAAGCAATTAGTTGTCATTGTACTAATTAAAATTTTAATTATTTTTACTCATGAATCCAAATTTTAGAAATTTTAATTTATTAAATTTAATTATTTACTTGTCATAGTTATAATTAATAAATATACTATAATATTTTCTCATAAAAATAAAAAATTAAATATACTCTAATTTTTTTTTCATCAAACGAAATATTCATCGTCATACCTTGTACGTTATAGTAATATGTAATTTTATTTTATTTTGAAAATAAATGATATTTTTCTAATATATAAGTAAATTAATATATATTTTTTTCAGTAATATTATGTAACATTTTCAAAATTAGTAGGTAAAACTTGCAATTTTAAAAGAAGATTGTGTGAAAATGAGGGGCACACTAGTCTTTTTACATATTTCCTTCTACCATATAGACGGAAAGTTAACGGAAAGTACCACCGTTGCAACAAACTGAAAGTATGGGTACCGCGGATGTTGCAATTGAAACTATGGGTACCAAAACCATTTAAATAACCTCTGACGGTGGACGAGATGAGGACGTGAAGTCCATCAGTGATGCGCAGTGTGTCTAGTGAGAGTGAAAGTATGTATACAAAATCCAGTGAGTTGATAGAGAACGGCAACAAGTACAAAAATGCAGCCATGCATCTCTTTGACAACCCTTTGGATGCTAGTGAGAAATTAGGCCGGTTCTCATCAGAGGAGAAAAGCCAAAGGTATTGTTGTGGCACTAAGTCAACTCGCGACAAGAGCTAAAAGGAAGGTTAGTGAAGTGAATTTGAGCCTGAATACGAACGTGAAAGCGAAGAATCACCCACATGGGGCTGGGTAGAGGGGCTGGAAATCCGAATAGAGGTTGTGGTGCTTCGACTATGGGTCGTGGAGGACGAGGTACGGGTCAATGAGGTTCAAGGGGCGGCAGATCCAAAGCCAACTCCGGTTTTGGACATGCGGACAGCTAGGGAAAACGGGCAAATATCCAGTCTACTCACACAACCCACAAAAGTCCTAGTGTTTGCCAGAATGAGGAAGAAATTTCAGTTGCTATGTTACCAAACCATGCAATATACCTTACTTCTAAGTGGTATCACTAATCAAGTAGATAAACTCAACGTAATTTCCTTTGGGGTGCTTTTCGTGCGGCTGCTTGGGATACTGTAAATCAAATGTGGTGCTCTATTCCACTCATATGTTGACACTTAACAAGAAAGTGGGGTGAGTGAGAGGCTCGAGTGGGAGAGAGAAAATAGCAACATAGGATTCTATTTCTTTTATTAGGACCTATAGGAGTAGTGGTGAACCATAATGAGCATAGATGTCAGTTATTAAAATGGTGTAGAGCCCCACTCATGATGGCAGCGGGCCGTGCTGTGCCGGGTTAAGGCCGTGTCGAGGCGCGGCGGGCTGGGGGACGGGTCGTGCCGAGTGGTAGGCGGGCCGGGCCGTGCTCGAAAATTCTAAAAACTCGGTACGTGCCGGGTTGTAGGGGGGCCGTGCAAGGGCCGTGTTGGAGGGGCCTTGTTTGTGCGGGTCGTGCACGGGCCGGTCCGGGTTGGCTAGGGGAGCAACGTGACCCGGCCGTGCCACGGGTTGAGCACGCCTTTGAGCTAGCCGTGCGCGTGTCGGAGGGTGGAGCGGGCCGTGCTTGGTGCGTGTTTAGAGCGTGTCGGGGCGGGTCGTGCCACATTGACACGCGGGTCGGCCCATCTTGCCACTATGAAACACCATGTGCCATGCTGATGTGCAGGCTCAAATAAAAATTCTCTGTTAAGATTCTGAGCAATCTCACCAGTAAACCATCCACCTGGACACGTGTACGGCCAGATCTGCATTCTTCTTGTGGCGTCTCCGTTTCATCTGTATTCGATGCTTCGGGAAGTAGAATATAAAACGTATACCAACTTCATCTTCTCTTGTTGAACCTGAAACCTGTGGCAAAACCCAGAAACAACCGAAGAAAGTGCATTCCAGTACTTCGTAGCACCATCAACTTTCATCGTTTCGAGTATGGTGTCTCTGACGAACACTAATTCACCAGACCAGGTCAAGATTTCACCTTGTGATGATCCCATGAAAGTGGGTGTTGTTCCAACCCACAATTCGAATTCGAACGAAGATTGGTCTCTGGATAGGAAGATTCGAAAGCCATACACCATCACTAAGTCCAGAGAGAGCTGGACTGAACAAGAACACGACATGTTCCTCGAAGCTATCCATCTGTAAGGCACCATACATTGTGGTTATATCACCAAAATTGGGTTTTTTGTTTTTGTCTTTGATTCAATTTAAATGGAGCTATTACATGTTGTTGGGCAATTTAATTGTTGATGTTTCTTGGATTCATCAACTACTGTGTCTGGGTTTAAGAAGGACAGTGAAATGGGTTTGTTTCTTGGTGAAGTGTCATATAATAGGCTATATGGATTGTAAAATCTTGGGAATTTCTGAACAGTTGACTTGTTCTCCATTGTGGAAGCATTGCTGGAAATAAAATGAACTTTTTATTTTAATTCAGACTTGTGCTGAAGTTCAGATCATTCAAAATTTCAGCTATTCTTGCTTTATGTGGGACTTATATCTTCTACTGCTTGAATTGCAGCTCGCCGTGGAATTGCTTCTGTTAGTGTCGTAGTTTAGAAATGCTGTTGGAGTTTTGAAGAGTAACTAATTTGTTCATTTTCTACTCCTTGTATAGGATGGGAGTTCATTTCATCAATATGTAAACCAAGTTAATATTGAGTAAATGGTTTCTAAAGAAATTTACCTTTGCCCTGAAGTCGTGGTATATCATTGAACTTAAAAAGATTGTACTCCATTAATGAGCCACAAGAAATTCACTATGGTTTGAAAAGAAATTTACTGGTTATAGGAACTTAGATGTGTCTCCTATGTCTGCCTATTGGATGCTCTTCATGTGTTAAAACATTGTCTGTCCGGGTTATTCTTCATTTTAATGTTGTTGATACCGTAATCGTGATGCCATCCATTTTCTTGTGTTATGTTTCGGAAAATAAATGACAGCTTTGATCGTGACTGGAAGAAGATTGAAGCATTTGTGGGGACGAAGACAGTGATACAGGTAATTTTTTGAACAGATGTTGCCAATCCCTGCTCAGAATAGCAAAGCAATTACCTATTATGATTTTTCGGCTAATTTTATACTCAACTGGTGGTTCATACTTCATAAGATACTCCGTTCCTTGAAGGCTTCAAGAGTTATCTTGTAAAAGTAAAAAAAGGGCTTCTTATTCAATATATTTTTACTTGAGAAATAGATGAAACTAATATTGGATTAACCAGAAGCTAATGAAGATGCATTTGCTGGACAAATAGTGAATTCTTTTTTGAAAGAGATATTGTATAATCTGATTCTGGTGGGGAACGCTTTATTATGTTCTCTCTTTCTCTAGATTTGTCAAAAATTTGAGGCTCCAAGATTGAACTTGCCTTTAGCACTATCATGGGTTAATAATTGCGGTTGTAAGGTCTTAAAACTCATCTGAATCTTCTCGGCTTCAGCTTCGTCAGATGTTGTGATTCATGGAATTACCCTAACATCATATTACAGAGGAAAAAAAGGAATGATGTTTACGGATTAGTTTGCGTCATCTTTTGGCTTTTGCAACTCTGTTTTGTTAGTGTTCTTTTTTTTTGTATTGCTGAGATGAATTTGCTTTTCTTGTATGATGAAGGGACATGTAAACTGCATACGTGTTGACTTAATGTAACATGTATTAATCAATTTGTTGTGAGGTAATCTATTAGGATGTTCTGCTCCACTTAATACTTGTAAAGACTATATAACAAGGGGTTGTGATAACTATTGCGTGTTATGTCCTGAGTTGTTTTTCTTTCTAGGCAGGCATTCAGCTACAAGTGGACTACTACGCGTCTTCATCACTGTGATTGTATGTATCATCTTTATTCCAAAATATTAAAAGGTAATCTTTGCAGATACGTAGCCATGCTCAAAAGTACTTTTTGAAGGTTCAAAAGAGTGGAGCAAAAGAACATGTGCCGCCTCCCAGACCAAAGAGGAAAGCAGCTCACCCATATCCCCACAAGGCCTATAAAAATGGTTTGAACCCTCAATCCGTACTCTTTAGATATGCAGTTTTTTTGTGAAAGTATACGGAACATTACTTATGAGTTATGACTCTATAACTTGCAGCTCGCGTGCAACCTGAGGTTGCAGGAGTAATTCAACCACCAAGTGCTTTGCCTGAACCTGCTTCTGTTGTTAACCATGATTTATCGTTGCTGCCTGCCAGCGAAACCAGTGTTCCATCTCTTTCTTACTGGACCGAGCAGCCCGTGAATCTCTCACAGTCTGATAATGGTATTACTTTCTATTACCTTATACTTACCTTTTGCTTAAAATCAATTGATTTTGATATTGTAATAGTAGTATAATATTCTCTGCTTACTTCAGGTGAAATGGGGGTGATAGAGCAAACCATGACAGAGAACTGTGGCAGCATCAGTAGCAGTGGAAGCACCCAAAGGATGCAGGCTGCTTGTGAAGTAGATGATGACAAAAAGATACTCAACAAGCTAATAAGAGGTTAGTATCTTCTCTGTACGTCATATTTTGTATTGATTGTCTAGGATTAGAACAACTTCTTATGGTTATTAAAACTCCTGATAGGAGAGTTCAATCTAAGTAACAATAAATAACGTGCTACTAGAGTGCACAGTTAGTTTCTTGATAAGTGGAGTTCCGATTGGAGCTTCTCCGGACTGCCCAACCTTCCCGGTCCGGCCCGGGGCCACGGTGGTCATTAACCTGCCCTAGCCCACCTAAGTAGTGGTCCCGGCCGGTTCCTGACTTTGGGAACCGCTGGCCAAGCCCAGAACCGGGACCGGCCCATGACCAAACCGCCAGCCCACCTAAATTTATACACACACACACACACACACACTAAATATATAACTATATATATACACACATATATATATATAAGAAAATCATGGGCTGACCTGGCCTGCCCTGATCCAGCCCACCCGTAGGGGTCCGGTCCTGTGGGGCAAGCTGGTCCTACAGATCTGGATTTTAGGACTGGCCCCGTTTTGACTCCAGGACCAGCGCGGGAGCGGCCCAGGATATCTTCCTTTCAGTGTCAGCATGTCCTGAGCTCCTGCCCATCATCCAGCCTATTTTTGCTGCCTATTATTATATCTTCCCTTCTAAGTTTCAGGTTTTTCTTTAGAGAAGAATCTGAATTTTCCTGCACTGCACCTCCATTCCTTCACGAATTTCTGAATGCATGGCTGCATATGTGCTTGTATATTCTCTCATCCGCTTGCTCCATCTTTAGTTCCCAGGTTTTAGCCATTTATTTCTGACGAAAAAGGCTACTGCGTATTATGTCATTCCTAACCTTATCAAAAGAATCCAGACAGTATTACTATATGTGCTTTTTTCTTCCTATCAAAGCCAATTTGTGTCCTGCCCAAAATAAAATTGTAATTTTAACTGTTAGTGTAGCCAAGTCATGTTAATTTTTTTATTCACATTGGCATTTCAGATACTTAGGAACATTTATCTCTACCTGTCGTAAACTATCTTTTGCATAAGCTTACATCGACAGTGCCGAATTTTCTGCTATCTTTCTCGTACACTAGATATAAAAAACCTTTATATTCCATGGTCTCTTTTTTTTCAATCGTAATTTTAGGTAATATGTGAGTAACGTCGTGTCACAGCATTAAATGTGCATTACTGCAACGGAAAAAGTAATCGGAGTTGTTCTATTTTCTTACCCATTGCTCCTCGGTCCTGTATAAACATCTTGTTTTTCTAAGTAGTGGGGGTTATTTTATTCTATATGTTCTCTTTTCTCTTGCAGTTATGCCCGATTTTTCCAAGGTGTACAACTTTATTGGCAGCGTTTTTGACCCTGGAACAACAGGTCACTGGGAAAAGTTGAAGTGTATGGACCCAGTAGATATTAAGACGGTAATTCTTCCTAAACTTTCATGGCTGATATATTTTTCTAAAGCTGCATTTTTTTACAGAAAATTAGCTGTTCTACTGCTCATGGTTGATGGTAAACAAAGAAGTAATGATCTAGACTTGGATATCCAAAGTGAGGCAAACACCGGTCACATAAACAATAACATTTGGATCTCCAAACTAGCACATGTATTGGATTGTACTTCTCGAATCCTCCAAGATCTCACTTCTGTTATTGTAACTTGTGGTTTCAATTCCTGTCCAAAGAGACGTGTCTTCTGGTTTTATTAAAGAGAATGCATCTGCTTTTCTGCTGTGTGTTCTTCAGTTAAAATATTTGCTCTAGCTGCTACAAGTTATTTCAGTATTTGTGACTCCATTTGTGTTTTAGATGCTCTACCGTGTTTGATAATTTTAAACGTAAACAAGAAGAGTTTCCAAGCTATTGTTGAAAACTAAAAAGGAGGAAAAGTCTCAACATTTGGTGAGCGTTGGTCATCGTCTACTTATGATCGAAGATGACCATTGTGGACACTGGATAAAGCTATATGATGATCCTTGCTACATGTTTCTTATGCTTTGTTTTGTGTTCGTATGGCGTGTTTGTGTGTATCTGATGAACCTTTGTTTCCTGTAAAGAGGGTAAAAATTGATTGTTATCTTTGGATCTTGCAGATTCTGCTGTTAATGGAGAACCTTTCTGCCAATTTGACGAGCCCTGCATTTGAGGATCATGTGAGTACTTTTGTTAGTTGCAATTATTGTTTTCAATCGGATTGGATGATTGAACTTGATTGAAATTTTTGTTTCTAGTTGTTTCAACTGCAGTAGATAATAGTATCTTGATCTTATACATACCACCTTGCTAAGCTAGGCCACTGTATAGTTTCCCGCGATGTGTTGTTCAAGTAATTGTTAAACATGCTCTACTGCCCTGAAAAGCAATGGTTCATGATCTCATACGAGAAGCCTTTGGGTGGTCGGGCCCCAGAAGACCAACCCGCTCTGCCCCCCTCCCACCCTCGGCCCCATCCCAACCCCCTACATAGTAGCCTGGCCCCGAAACCGGTCCGGGTTGCGTTTAACCCCCAGCGGCCTGGCCTTCCCGCCCCTCTCACAGACGAACCCCCGGATTAGCCCGCCCCTCAAAAAACCCTCCACTTAGCTATTTTTTTTAATTATTTTGACCATTTTAATCCGGCCTGTCCCCGAACCGTCCCCGAACCCAAGGCTAAAAGCTTTTAGCCCCTAACCGGACCGGATCACTTTCCTTCCCCCAACATCCCGTCCCCCCTCCCCTCCCAGCCCTCATCGAAACCCGGTCCCCACCAGCCCGAACAGGACCGGCCGTTTGACACCTTTATCGATGGTAAGACTTGTTTGGATGGTTAGATTTGTTTGGTTTATTAGGGCATCTCCAACAATTGTGTGTCTATCTCTTTCATTTCATGCATCTCACATTTGCATATTTTAACTTCTCATAACTATGAAATGTATAAAATATGTTATACTGTTGGAAGAAACCGCATGTCACTCAAAGTGTAAACCCGAAAAATTTAGCTTCTTTCACCCAATGCTGGAGATGCTCTAACCATGCACGTAGGGGTTTCTTGCATGCATATCTGTGTTTCTGTCTTCTACTGCATATGGAAAACATGTTTTCAGTGAGAAGTTTGCCATCATGCTTGATAGCCAACGCTAGATCGTCTTCACATCATAAGCCCTGCTTCTTGGGTATTTTGTGGTTTCTTCTTTTCTGCACCCATATTCACGTTAGGACGATTATTAGGGTACATCATTCGTATGAAAATTTTGCTGTCATGATCTTCTTGACGAAAAATGCCACGAATTGTTGTTGCAGAGGAAGATCATATCATCATATGAAGTTGATGCTGAGAAGATGAAGTCCTTGAGTAATTGCAGTGAGCTCCATAGCTGCAGTCCGCAAACTGTTATTCCCTCAGCTTAGAAGGCCTGAACTCTTCCTAGATGTACTGTGAATTCAGTTCATGGAACTATCTTGTAGAGTGTCCTTTTGTACATACGTACAATAAAGATTGATGTTCTCGCGATTTGCGTATATGCTTTATGTTTCAAGTTGTTTATGTTCCTTCTATTAATTGGTGTGTCGTTTTCGTGTTCATTCAAGGTTTGCACTTTTCTTTTGTTATTTTCTTCCTTTGGTGTAGGGATAGAGGGGTACAGTATCAATATTAACAGAATTCGACAACCAGAGCTGGTATCCATTATTTTTATTTTGAGGACCTACCATTTATAATCAATATAATAGGCATCAGAGATACAAAGAAAGCACAAACAAATGGGAGCTTGGTTGTTATAAGCTGCCAACCAAAATTCGGAAACTACAGGGAAAATTGAATAAGATACTTGATGCTTAATGATGAAGAAGTGGCTGGCTATGGTTAAAAGTCTTTGTCGCGAGCAGCCAGTCGAAAACCTACACATAAAGACATGTTGCCGATGCTGGGGAACTCAATGTGATGAGGTTATTAGCTAAAGAAGAAGAGTGAGAAAGGGTACGCGGATAATAACTGAGAAGTGGCTCGTATAAGTTTAACTTGTCGAGATGAGAAAAAATCCAACTTTGTTGAATCCAAATTAAGCCACAACAGCTGGAGGGAACGTAGAAGTGTGTCAATGCTTCGTTTGAGTTGAATGTCCTTGCGCAACTGGTAGAAGGATCAACAATCGGGCGGGATAACAAAAAAAAACAAAACCCAGTGAATCCTAACGTACTAAGAAAGCACCAAACGTGGGCCAACCTTCCTTCAATAGAAGGAGAAAATAGTGGCTGATTGAGCTGCACGTCTTGTCTCGACAGTTCCAGTGACTGACTTTCACGACTGAACTGAAGATTGTCGTGGAACAACATTCAAAGTCCCAAAATGACAAGGAAGATCAAGGCGAGAAAAAGCAAAGTGATTACTCAAACATTCACTCTACCGAAAGAATGAACCAACTTTGATCGGCACACTTCAGCATGGGTCGAGCAATGTCATTTGAAACCAAGGAAATTATGTCTGCTTAGCCAAGTACCGGATTGTTTCCTGGGTCAAACTGCATGGGATATACTGGTAGCCAACTTTGTAACCTTACAGTCTAGAAAATAAAGTGATTTTGTGGGCACGAAAGCTTGACCAGGAAGCGATAGGAAGTGAAAACTCTCTTGGATGCCTCTATTTGATCCAAAGTTTCGTTGGAAGCAGAAGGAGCCTTCCTACTCACCTGTTCTGAGAGAACAACTGGAATATACGGAACATGAAAATCAACTTTACACGGAGGGACCGATATCTTCTCTCTTGACGAGAGAACACATTTGTATTTTCGTCCTTTAGAACAACATAGCTTGAAATTTGTTAAATTTACGCCACTTCCAGTAAGTTCCACTGCTCATATTAAGTTATTAACGAGTATTGACAAACGCCTAATGTACCACCTAACATGGTCAGCCTGTGGGTTAATGTAACGAACCATGTTAGAGGAGGAGAAATGATCAAAAGTTCGTTCCTTGTCTAGCCTTCTCATCTCTTTGAGGAAACTGGCAAACGAATCCAAGAAGCTGCTGACACGGCAACAAAATATATTTCACCAAACAAAGAACAAGTCTCTACATAAGCAAGTCAATGTTATGATCTTTAAACCTCTTGGTTTCATATCAAAGAGCGAAAACCGCAAATTCAGTTCACACTTCATACGATAGAGAGACCTATATAACAGATATCCAAATGCCGTCTTCCCTACAACAACAAACTCAACTCCCTGTCTTACATATCTATCTATTTGTCGCGAACAAAAGCCTATATCGAGAGATAACCTTACATATCTCTATCTATTCCCGGTAACGAAAGCCTGTGTCGAGCTCCTGTCCATATGTTGTTCCTTGGTTGTGGCCAGCAGCATTATGCCTGCCGATTGCTCTGAGCTGTCTTTGGAATGCTTCAGGATGGTTAATTCCGCCACGGGCATTAAGAGCTGAAACAAAGATAACAACAATCGTCACGCTAAGTGAATAAGAATGTAATAGTTCTTATGTTTACATAAGAAGAGCATATTGCAATATCCAGGGAGGCAAATATAAACACAGGGTGGGTTTTGAGGCTTTCTCAGATAACCCACTCCTAGAAAAGGACTCCAGATCGGAAGTGAAAGGTGTGTATTCGACGTTTCTTAGAGAAGATGAACCTAGAAAATACTCGGGTAGCCATACTGACGTAGTTGCAAAAAATTCCAAAGGCTTGGCACACTGGCATACTAGGTTTTATTTAACATCCCAGTAATCCACCCAACAAAACCAAAGATCCTAGCACGATAAGCAATACTAGATGATCTAGTTGCAATTCCTCTAGATCATAATCAACAATCATATTCCAAACCCAGCTCAACGAAGATGCTAATGACAATTCATGAAGGTTAAGCCCACAGGATCATTTTAACAATATGGAACTTCAAGTTAGTGGTAGATGTTAAGACTGGAATATAGAGAAAATGCATTGGACTATACATGCCAGGAGGCAAAACCAACTTATATGACATGCCTATACTATCGATCTGCACAAACATTCATCATTCTGACCATAACAAACAAGCGACCCTGCTTCCAGTACTGAGAAAAAGATGGCAAAACTGACAATTCCAACAAGTTAACATCAAAAGAGAAGCTCTGAACTTCAAATTACCGAAATAACTACAACAATTACCTTGCAATGGTGACCCAGGACCAGCGAAGTTGGGTTGTTGCTGCTGCATCAAAGGAAAATTCTCCATGGGGTTATGTTCGTGCATAATACCAGCTGTACCGCGGTTGCTGGGATGTGCTGGTGATGGACCACCATGCCTAGGGAATTCTCGAAACATGTGAGGTGGAGGAAAATTACCACGCATCTGCTGCATTTGCTGCATCTGCTGCAACAGAGAATGAGGAAGATCGACTCCTGATAGTCCAGTGTTAGTGGGACGGAAAGATGGGTGTTGCATATTAGCAGGAAACTGATGGTTAGCAGGAGCATCAGGAGCATTGAAGCTTGTCCTGGAACTAACATTACTAGGATGTGAATCTAATGGATGGAGAAACGGCCTCCTTGTTACATGATTAATCTGAGATGCGTGAAACGGAGGAGACGAAGACGGTGCGTGAAGGTTGTTGAATGAGACACCTGGATTATAACGGTCACCAGTAACCAGACCTTCTTGTCTTGTAGAGCGTACATCATTGAACCCCGTATTGAGACCTTCCAATCTCTCAGCAATGTTGACCATCTTATTTGCATGTCGCAAGTCCCCTTCCGGTGCGTTTCCAGGTGAGATGAACAACGAATTGGAGCCACCCAAAGGATTTCCAACTGTTATCAAGCTCTCCTCCTCTGGGAGTTGAATGTCAATTGGCCCACCATGCTTCCAAACTATGTCATTTTGATGCTTTGATCGAGACATTCTAACTTGAGTATTATCTTCCAGACTATTTCCATCTGCGTTCAGCTGATCTCTCTGACTTGCAGCATCAAGCGATCTTTGGACAGAAACTGGTGCTTTAACTGATTGTAGTTCTTCCATGAAAGCAGAACCGAATAGTGTTTCAAGTTTCAGGCTATTCCCAGAACGATGAACATTTTCAGTCGCGTCCTCTTTCCGCAAGTGGACGTCGGGGTCAGAAGTTACTCGTTCAGAGGGGTTTTCAGAGATTGCACCTTCTTGATTTGGGTACTGTGTGAAAGCTCCTAAACCTGGTCCTTTCTGCAACAAGGACAAAAGATGTTGAGATGCATGATCAACATTCCCAGCTTTAGAATCCTTAATTTTTGCACCAGAAGAATCCAAGCGATGAACATTCGCCTGCAAAGTTGATCCTTCACTATATTCAGATAGTATTGTCTGTTCAAGGTCTTCGCATGTGAGGATTGCAGAACGGGTCTCTTGTTTACTGGAGTTGAACAACTCTCCAGATATCCCATTTCTGGAAGTTATATTAGAAGTCAAATGTTTGGCGGAAGGCTCGGGATGTTGGAAGGGGATATCTGGTGGAATAAGCTGGGTAGATTTCAAATCAGAAGAATGTGCTTCCTTACCACCTTCAAGTAAGGAAAGCCAGTTATTTTGTCTAGCACGGGACTGGTCTTCTGCTGCATTTTTTCCTGCAATTGAGAAGCTACTACCTTTGAGCAACAGACTTGAGCAGTAGTTCACAAACTTCTAAGAACATAAGCAAGAAAGTTATGCATACCGTCTTCAGGCAACCAAGTACTTAACTTGGAAGACTGACTAGTGCTGTTGTTCCATGTAGGAGCCCATTTGGTATCATGATGCTGAGGTTAGATAAAAAATATATTACATTACATCTTTCATTTACCAAATCCAATAACCACCATAAATGAGGTTAGAGTAACGTCTAATTCTACAGGGGCAACAAAACGGTCAGGCTTTATAAACTTCGCCTGCAAGTATTATTTCTCTAGCTATCCTAACATACAAAAATAATGAGAAGGTAACCAATGAATAAAATCAGCATGATGACTTTCACCATAAGACAGCAATAATGACTGTTCAAAGTTTCTGGAGCAATGTTCTTGCTTAATATGGCTAAGTACACCTTAATGGTGGACAAACCGAGCAGCAAGAGCCACACCACAATTGTTATTACTCTAATTAAGCCTCTGAAGAAAGGATGCGTTCATTTTAACCCAGAGCCTAGCAAAAAGATCAGCCCCCACCTTCACTTAAATAGTCCCTTCCCCTAAAGGTGTAATTATTTTGTCCCCTAAAGGACTATTTGTCTACAATAGAAAGTGCAACTTTCAATAGAATAATCATAGGATTCTATCGTCAACACTCAGCAGGATTTCAGTAATGATTAACAGACACAGTTGGAAGCATTCGTAGTTTGTCGTTATATGTAAAATCGCTTGATTTAGGAGACACGGACAACTGACGTTTTCAAGAACGGGAAAGTATAGAAATACCTGAACAAAGGGCGAGTCAGTACTTCCGAAAACATTTTCTAAAAGTGAAATTGGATGATCTTGCTCAGGGTCGCCGAGGATTCCATGGGTTGGTATCATCTTCTTGTTATCAAACCCGACATTTTCACAGGCTCCAGAAGGTTCTAAAAGCTTAGAATTCCACTTTAGTTGAATGTCCTCGCCCAGTTTCTTAGTGGCATCAAAACCTGGTGAAGGATTCTTAACCTGCTCGTCTTTTGTGGTCAACAGAGCAAGCACACCCGGATTCTTTTTCTGCTGCACTTGGAAACCCATGACCTGAATAGGATGTCTCTCCTCTTGATTAGCATGTATCCCATTTTGTATAGAAGCCTTAGGATGAGAAGAAGCATTCTCAGTTTCATGTTTTCCAGCCTGTGGAATGATATATAATACTCGTCTCAGTAAGAAAGTCAGACAAATTAAAACTTTGTAATACTACATTAACTCCAAAGAATCTTCCAAATTTATTTATCGGCTAAGAATAAGTCACAACCTACTAGTATGAACAGACACTTGTGAGCTGTGACCGCGCCATCAAACCATTTGAACCAAGCAACAACTTTTTTGCATCACTTACTGAATCATATGCTTGACCAAAACCCTCTATCTTTTCTTTCATAATTTTTCCCACTCTGAACTCGAAGTTAATAAATATCTCAAAAGTCCACATAGGTCGTGCCATACACCTCTATACTTCCAAAAACATTTTGTACTGAAATGTTTACCACCAAACACAACCAGCCATCAGCTGTAGTAACCTTGTCAGAGATACAATTATGTGAACACCCCATAGAGGATAAGCTTCAATACATATCTTATCTTATACTGGCAAATAAAAACTGCCAAAGTTAATTTGCTGATATTGTTGAAAGGTTCAGATGTCAACTAATACTCAGTCAGCTTGTAAGTTTTGTTTGGTTGATTACTATTAGCTAAACTTCATTGCTAGGCATCTCTATGAGAGCCTAGGGTTATGTAGACGGATTATTTCCCGGATTCAAGTCTTTGTTTCATGCCTATGTCTTTGATTCAATGAATAAGTGTTAGTCTCATGATTAAATTGATGATTCTAGTCTATTGACACGGCTAGTGTAGGATTTGATAATCATTGAAGCTAGGGTTTGTTCTTGAATCATTGTATTGCTTAAAGTTAATACTTATTCTTGTTACATGTTCTTACACTATGCTTAATCCTTAGAAAGAATGGATTCGCGACCCGGACTTGTTAATTAACTAGACAGTGCACGACGGTGACTTAACCTAGTTGTGAAGAGTGTTTGAACACAATCCCGTATCACCGAGACCTAAAAGGAGAAGTGTTAGGATTGGCCTTAGTGTGGGTAGATTCGGTAGGAGTATTCAGCTGTTCCTTGAAACGGTGGACCGACAGGACCCGTTATCGTACCAGTAGATGACCTGCTAGAACGGACCGGTAGACAACATGAGACCGAGAGGAGATTGTAGTCAATCGAGACGTAAAATGACATGAGACCGATAGGAGATTGTCAGTGCAATTACCCGGCTGAACTAGAATAGGTTTAACGTGTTACATAGTTGAACCGGAATTCGTCTACAACCCTAGGTGATCTAGAGATTGCCTAGTTTCTCCATATCTTGTTTCCTATATATAAAAATAAAAAAAATACAAAAATAGTAGCTTAGTTGTTATTTAAATTTCTAAAATCAATCAAATCTTTCCTCCTGCACCGTACTCTAAATTAAATAACTAATTAGATAATCTAAAGCTTGTCCTCGTGGGATCGATAACTCGGGGTTGAAATACCACCCCTATATTACTTGTTTGATATACTTCGCGTTTTAAAATGTTATCTTCTAGGCTGGTAGCTTCACCTTCGTTTTAAAGTTCTCTCTATAAGGAGGGTGTAAACTACCTTTTGTTGTATAAATCGACCTATCTCTGGAATAATAGCCAGTTACATACCGGCTTAATGGAAGCCTATTAAAGAAAGTACTTGGTACCAACTAAATAAATATATAAGGCATCTGGTGGGGAGTTCATAAAGCTAAAAACTTTCTCCACTTACAACAATAACATAATTATACGACCATAATTAGCTATACAGTAACAGAAGGGGAACTGAAGACAACTATATGAACTGTCTAAAGACAGAGGATAGAAGACGAATCCAGAAAAAAAAAAAAAAAAAAAAAAAAAAAAAAAAAAAAAGTATAGAACATAAAGACGCATCGCGCCCTTGATGGATTTCGTTTCACAGTATGAATGAACAAGACCGGAAACTAATTGGAAAATAAAAAGAATAAAAATAAGCAGAACCAGGAGCTCATTTCCATTAGCAGCTCATTAATAGAAAAATTTGCATGAGAAATTATTAGCAGTGAAAAAAATTATCAACTGATGAGTAACGGTGTACCTCTGCCGAATGGGGAGAAAATGAAGATCTAGAGTTCGAGCTCCTCTCCAGAACTGAGCCTTTAAAGCCAGGAGGTATCAGAGGTCTGCATCCAGGAGGTGGAAAAGAAGACTTGCTTGAGTCATTCTTTGGAGCTGCTTGTTTTGCAGGCACATTCAATTCACTGCTTCTGCTAAAAACCCTCTTTTCATCTTTGCTTCCTTCCACTGATTCACTGATATCAGAGAAAGGGTCATCTTTACGATTGTCAGAGTTCAGCTTAGGCTTTCCTTGAAATGATTTCTGTTGCTCCTTTCTCATCAACTCAAAGGACTCTGGGAATGCAGAGCTCCATGTTAAAATTAAGCACCAAAATAAAAGGACGGGCCAAAATCAAACCATACAGTTCTTCAGAGTGTAGAAAGAAGCGGCATTACCCCTTCTCCGTTTTTCCTCTTCCACTCTGTCATGACTTGTACCTTCCAAAGAACCAAAAGTTTCATCATTGTATGAGTCCTTGTCTCTTCGTGTGTGAGGTACTGCCTGCAGGAAACATAAGACATGAACCATGAAGAAGTTTAGATTTGGAATAATAGATCTTCGACTGAATAAACATATCTCTACCTATAAGCTTTCTTGGGATTATTATTATTAATCCATAAAACACCCATGTATTTACTGACGAGGTAGAAGAAGCTAATTAATTGCTAAGATATGCATTTTGAGAAGTTATATAGAAAAGACAAAAACTATTAATTAAACATATCAAATGACCCCCACCTCCCCTTAGAAAAATGCCATGTAAGAAATTGTATCCAATACTCAGTGATAAGATAGAACAACATTCTAGTATTATTATTACTTCAATTATCTACTTTAAAAAAAATCAAACGGTCCTACATAATTCTTTTGTTGATTTCTCAATTAAAATGGGGCTTTTATTCCAAGCCATATCTTTCCACGCCTCGTTCACATCATAGCATGGAGTTATATGTCATTTTGCTTCATGATTTAGAAGAGAATGAAGAGAATGATTATAGATTACATACCAGACTCAAGAAATGAAGCGAGGACTACACAAAAATCAATAACACTGGGGCATTTAATGAAACAAAATAATTGGTTATTTAGAAAGCATTCATCTTGATTAGTTAATAATAATACAAAACTTTGAATGAGGGGTAAAATAGGCATGTAGTCATTTCGTAAAATAAGAGCTACGAAAGTCACTTGATATGCTCATTGTTTAGTTTAGCCTCGTTTACAAATAATCTTTTAGATCTTCCATAATTTCTTAGATCTCTTTTGAAAATTAATTTTACTCCTTTGCCCTATCAGGACTCAGGAGTACCAATTTTCTGCTTTGATAAGAATGCTCTGAACCTTTATTCAACTTAAATTTTCTTAAATACAGCTGTATCTGGTTCCAAGAACCACATGTGCAGCATGGACATCATTAAGTTTCTAGTTAAGTCAACCAATGGGTCAAATCTATAAAGAAGCACTAAACTAACCTTGTAAGGACGTGGAGGCTGATATGGCTCAGTGCTTCTGTTCACTGGGAAGTTTTCGTTACATCGAATCTTGGGTGCTGAAAACCCGCCTGAATACCCAGAAGGTCTACCGAGAAGCCCATCATGCTCAGGACTTTGGCCAGACCTTCGAGAATCATTACAGAAACGTCTCCCAGAATCTGAAACAGATTTGCACGAGTTCAAGATACGCCCAAATCAATTAACATGCATAAAAATCTACATATTGAGTCAGACATGAACAAAATTTAGAATAAATTGTTCACAAAATTCTAACAGAAACACGCACTTATTCTTCTACTTACTACTAAATGTCTGCGAATTACATGTTACAGTGAGAAGGTACAGGTGTGTCCAAGAATCACTTTAACAAGTGCATGAGTCAAGCAAGGTATTCTTGATATTTAACAGTAAGAAATTGCAAGTATGACTACAAAGAAGGATAATGGTACAAGTACCATGCTGGCTGGAACATTTGTAGAAGATCACAATGAGAAACTAAAAGATTAATTTCTTTATAAAATTTATCATGTATATGGAGGACGGAAAAACATAAAGACCAATAAAATGTTTATTTAGAAAGAAAATTTCCATACTCCCCTTCGTTTGCTGATAATAGAGAAGGGAAACAATTTGATGACGTGATTAACTGTTTGAGCAGCACAAGGCCAACTTAGCCTGAGACCTCATTCTCACTGAATTCACAATATGCAGGGGGAAATCATTTGTGAGTAACTATGAAAAAGCAAGGAAGAAATCAAGGATATGCTGGAGTTTAATTAGCAAAAGAATATTTGTCTCGAACAGTGCCTATTTTATAAAAGGAAACTGATTATAATAGTGCACAATACACTAGCTTGGAGAGCTGATGGAGTTCTCAGACAACATCTTCGTTCGAACCTTCATTTAAGCTTAGCGATATTTGTTGATTTTTGTAGTGTCAACATCATACATCTATAGGACTCTAACCTGGTAAATGGTACCGAGTACAAATTTAGGCTTGCCTTATAAAACTATCACCAAAAAAAATTACGTGAAAGATTTTGTTCACATAAATTCAGGGGCCCTCTGGAAATATAGAACGAAATGAATAATCTACCATGAGCTGAAGTCCAACATGTGAACATCAACGACAATATCACTATCTAGGTCGGACGCTGTGGAGTAGTAGCATCAGGGCAAGCTTATTCCACCCTACAGGCTGAGGGTGTTACCAAAAAGAAAGCATATCCAACTAGAATCTTCTAAAATATAAAGCATCAAAGATCATGATGTATAATTATCTAACTCCCCAGGAGCATGGTTGATAAGGTAACCAACTAACTAATGAAGTATTCCAATCAATGCCAGGTTTCCTGCTTCCATAAAAGAACATTTTTAAGGCCTAAAAGGAGAAGTTTTAGTTGCCTTTTTTATTATTTTTTTTATATAACTGTTTCCTCTCAGTGATGGCTTTTAGTTGTCCTTACGTGTGGTGGTTGCTCAAATGTCCTATGATTTACTTCCAAATCCTAATTATTGATGGCTCCACTCTAAGATGAAAAAAGGGGTAACTGTTGGGTTGTCGACAAGCTTTGAAGTTTGCTACATTTTGATATGTCCTAGACATTCTAAGTTGTACAAAAAGTTCTCTATATCAAAGCACAGGGGCCGGTCCTAGACAATCGTCTTGATTTGACATAAATAGTTTCGCTACAAATTATTAACAGGTCGTAACTCAACCTATTTATCTAATCATGTCTCCGGCAGAGAATATACCAGATCTACATTGTGGAAGTTGAGCCAATGAGGCTTCAGTGTGGGTGCAGACGTCAATGAAACAAAAGCTAAATGAGGTTTTTTCCCAATCGAAAGCAGGCTTCAGCAACAGGACTCCTGGTGGACTATGTGGGACACCGTTACTAAAGAATAAATATCTGAGAGCATCCCCAGAGAGTCTATGATCTATCTACACAATATAATGTGTTATAGCTGTCTTTCACATTCAAAAAGCACATCCACATTGGGTAATGGATCAAAATGTGGATGATTTAACTAGCAGAGTTTCCTCTGTCCTGCACCTCACAGAGCATCATTTTCAAAATAAGTATATTCTTTTAATAAAGAGATCGCCATCTCCTTTCAAGCATGGCTAGTGTTTGAATTCATTGACCTACATGCAAGGAATATGTCATTCAGAGCTTCGTATCGGTCAATGCATAAAAGAGATTGGCCTTCGGCGGTCAGATTCATTGTATTTATCAAAGCTTTACATGAATTACAGTTTAGCTTTCCGGAACATAAGAGTAGGCTTGCATTTTTGCTGACTGAGTGCTTTACTACGAGGTAAACCTCGTAAACAGTTATGTGCACCCAATTAAGCATCAATAATTTTGAGCATAATTATGAAATCTAAAACCAAAGTTTCTTCTTTTGGAAAAACAGTTCAGTGATATGACGTCACTAATGTTGCATCAAAATATAAGCATAAATTATGAACACGGCTCAAGACAAACCTGGAGCAGAGTCGGATTGTGAGTCGGGTCCCTTATCACTTCGTTCAGACGAACGGCTGTCCCATCTACCATATATTCCCCGAGAAGAGCTGTGTGCATCTCCCTTGATTGGCGGAGATGAGCCGTACTCATTGCGTCTAAAGGGGAAGCTTCCAGGAATTCTTTGTCGCTCGTGTGTGCTTTGAGAGGTATCTTCAAGGTCACTGATTAAAAAGTGGGTAGAGGCCCAATTTCCGTCTCAGTAAAAATTGAATCAATCGGAGTAACGACAAAATCATGCAGGAACACTCAAACAATATAAAATAAGTCCTATCCTCGACTCTTTTCTAGAATGATTAACTAACTTCTCCGTTCCTTTGGAGTAAAATTCCATTTTGGGAATAATAACCGACTACTTTATTAAAAACAGACTGATAACTAAATCTTACCTCAGTATTGACTTGTCGAAACCACTAGGTAACTTCTTGCAAATATCTAAGTCACTTAACGACAACAGGAAATCTCTTGTATAAGCAAGTCTCGGATGCCTGATCCATTACAAAAGAAAGCACAAGTGAGCAATGATGGAGTAACTAACATTAATATAATAAAGCACAAAAGGCAGACATCATTACTTCTTAGAATCATGAAATGATTCACCCGGCTTGAAGGGAGTGCTCTGGACATCATCTTCTAAACTCATTCTTCCGCTTTTCAACAAAACAATTTCACTATCTATCTGATGGAAATGATCATGCAGCCCGCTAACTACCAACTCTCAGTTCAAACTCCGCAACCTCCCCTTCACAAAACAGTTATCAAAGTAGAGACTGTAAAATTCAAACACACACAAATTTTTAAAACACTATTCTATTCCTCAGTTATCAAATCAGAGACTGGCAAAATAAAGCACACTAAACACTATTCTATTCCTCAGTCTCCGATCAATCATACACTAATCACTGAAATCCAAAATTTATCTCATTTACACACTCATTTAGCTCATTTCAATTCAATCAAATCGCGTATAAATCCAACAACATGCCGATTCTCGAACTTCATTTCAATCAGAACCTGAATAACACAATTTAGATTGAATCGTAACTGAAACACGAATCAAACACATCAATCATTAAATTGGAATTCAATTCATTCAATGAGAGTAAACGCAAATGTTCGTTGCTAAAACGAGTTAAAGCAGAGTCCGAACTAGTAAAACTGCTAGGGTTAAGCCATGGGGAGTACCTGAAGAGGTTTTGATCTTAGTTTTCTGAGTGAGCTTCAACGATGGTGAGATCTGGAGGTGATGGTTATGAAAGAGATTCACCAGGAGCTAAAGCGAGAGAGAGAGATGGAGATGGTGAGGAAGAGAGTGAATGAAGCCATGAAAAGGGTCTTTCTTCTCTGCAAAAACAGAAGCAGGAACACCGATAGATACTTCTTGCTTCTCTCTGCAGACCAGTGCGAACAAAAGAAGGCGAGAGCAAGTGAAAGTGTATAAATAAATAAATTAAAAATATGGAAATGGATAAACTAAACTGAGGTAAACTCCAAACGCTCTTGTCAAAAGCGGAAAACAATGTGTTTAAATTGTCATTTCATCCTCCGAGTTTGGCTTCAAATCCATTAGGTTATTGCCCTTATTTTAAAAAGTTACTTATGTAGCTTCAAAAATAATACTTTAGTGTAAAATAGTACTAGTACCACTCTGTTTCAGGCTTTCAGCTCTTACTCCTCGTTCTGACATTTACTACTGTTCATTGGGCCACTTTGACAGGGTGATTTTGATAATAAAATGTACAATTTTCGGATAATTTCTTCATGGTATAAGTTGAGTAAAAGTTGCTCTATAAAACAGTGAAAAAATTATCAAAAAATTGCATCATTTTACTGTCAAAATTATCCGGTCAAAGTGACCAAGATTCGAGTCAAAAATTCATGACGAGGAGGAAGAGATGAGACAAAGTGGTACTAAATACGATTGTTCTTGATTGTTTTTTTCTGTACACTTCATAATTCTGTTAAGTTTTCAGTGCACTTTTTACTTATGTCAAACTTCCCTCAATATAATCGGAGGGGCCATTTGATCTTCCGTGAAAGTGACACAAGAGATATTTCACTATTCGAGTACGCATATTCGCCTAATTTTGTTTGATTACCATCTCAGAGAGGCAAGGTTCATTTGTAAGTTCTTTTTTGACAAATGCATGTATTTCAATTAAGTATCGAACATTGAGTTTATCGATAAGATATATGTTGGCCATGTGGACTCTACCTCGATAATTTCATCAATAATGATGCATCTGTACGGAGCGAATTTCTCAGCACATAAATTTCCACTTCTCCCGATGTGGTGAAACTCGACCTTTGTGACATTAGTTACCTGCACTTTTGAACAGACTCATCGGTTGTTGAAAGGTCTTCCTCGAGATATACTGCTTTAGCTTCTTGTTCATGCTCATGAGGTTATCACTTTGCATCTCAACTCTCTTGAACCCTCTTTATAGTGTATGGAGTATAGACAAATATATTGCTGGAGTAGGCATCTATATCCGATATGAGATGAAAATTCTGATCGTCGAAAAACTTCAAAGAGTGGGTAGAGGTGATCTACCATGAGAGATAAAATTCATGGCCGTCAGAAAAGGGTTGTAGTACACTTAGTTTTATTCTAAATATTGTATAATAATTAATATAATTATTTTGCTAATATATATATATATATAATATAACACCACTTTTAAGTTTATTTGTGTTATACTTGATATATTGATGGTTCTTATCTTTGATATTTTTTTTTGAACCAAGTTCCATAAACTATATGGAATTAGAGCCACTATGTTCTGTTACATCATTAACTATACGTTGAGACGATCATCGGGGGTCTTCGTGTATCGAGATCCACAGGTGAGAAGTGTCCAAACAATGCTTGGCGAAGAGGTGGACCACGTGATTGTTGATGCGTCTGGTGTACCTAAACGTAACATGTTAGAAAGAATGAGATAGGTGTCAGATGGTCTCTACAACAAGTGTTGTAACGTAAATGTTAGTATTAGCTGCTACACTCAACCATTCAATTGATTGATGAAGAGCATTGGATAGGATTCAAACTCCACCATCTCGGTTCCTCTGCTTAGAGCTATCTGAATTCCAAGATGAATAGCGTGTGCCTCTGCTGTTTTGGTGCTGTCATCCGGCGATAAACTTTATATTACTTTACCTGGTGACTGCACCACTGGCGGCCTTCTATGTCTACGGGTTCCACGCGCCGTCGGTGCTAATATTTGTCAATACCATATGCGCTCGTTTTCTAGAAAGGTAACGTGTTCAATGTTCAATTAAAAGTAAAGTATTTATACTCATAATACCGACTATCTGCCAATCATAGTGTCACTGCTTGTTATTAAACGCCTTTTTTTGTGAAAGGTGAGAAATTTTTAATATACGAGAAGTACAAGAACAGTAGGAACCCGAATACAAAGAAAGCACCTGAATATCGCCACGATGGAGTATATGCAGTTGAAAGATAGGTCCTAACGGTACTACAAGACTACAAGACCAACCAAATAACAAACGTGCTAAGACAAAGACTGGACTGAGGTCATCCCAAGAGTGGCCTTCTCAACTCCACAGACGTTTGGAGTAAAACCTTCAGACATTGACTGTTATGCCAAGGCAGTGCTTTTCTTTCCCTAGCCATCATCGAGTTCTATGGCGCCTGTCCCCAAATATTCTCGGTATCGTCTTCGGCGAAAAACTTCAAGACACATCTTCTCGCCTAGTTGGGTTTCCCGTTTCCAGTCATCGTTCCACGACCACTTGGTCGGAGTATCAGTTGCAGCGAGCACCCTCCGGACATATCCGCCTCGCCGCTACACCACTCACCGAACCCACCGCTCCACGCGTCTTTCAAATATATGACTCATCTCTGGTTCCATCCAACTCATCGTTGCTGTAAGGAAGCTAGTGTTTTTTTTGGGATTTAGAAAATGTTATTTGCTAAGCCCATTTGGTATTTCGTGAGTCTTTGTATGCTGGGCTATGTCTAGTTTTGTTAGAGAGGGTTTTGTGTTTCAGCCCACTATGATTTCACTTTATTTGACACCTAGGGGAGGACTTGCATGAAACTGGTGTAAAGACACGTCCATTTTTCCTGTTTGAATTTGGCCTTCGAGAGGCTGATGGAAAAGGGAAACTGGGTGCCTTGTTTATAGAACCTTTGGCTTCCGGTTTGGGGGTCGTCCCAGCAACTTGCATTGACTTGTTTTCATATGTGTGTGTTTCTCATCCCATTTATCTGCATTTGTCAATTCTCCTCTCCTGCTCAGCACATCTATCGACGAAAGCTTCGGCGAAAAGCAAGTAATAGATATGACACACGACATATGTGCCAGTGACATTGCTTAAAATAGCCCCAAAAAGATGTGGGAAAATAGCGACACATTTTGACAATGGAGGCGATTATTCGGAAATCTGAACGAATTCAATATGCTGCATCTTTCCATTAATTTACCGTTGTAGTAGAATCGGATTTGAAAGATTATCCATGTGAATGTTGGCTTCAAAGAGGGATCGCATTTGAAATGAGGTGAGATAGATGAAATGAAAGCATCGCGATGTGGCATGATCGGTGCACTTATCCGCCAAAGAACTCATAATCGTAACCTTGCTTAAATTAGACATGAGTTATTTTAATCTCTTTATTTGGTTGCATTTGTACTACTTTGACTACAAATATTTCGTCAAATTAACTTATTTGTGTGAATTAACCTAATTGTGTTTGCGTATTTGATTTTTTGCATATAATTGATCATACTATAATTGTACGAACTATGAAGTGGTGAACTTACTTAAATATGATTTGAAATAACTCTAAGCTTTGTTTGAATCAAAGTAGTAACATAACAATTTTTCCGATATGCGATAATGTCCTGGAGGCCTAACAATATTTATATTTTGCTATTGAAATAAAGTGTCTTTGGATTTGTTAGTTGAGAGTGTTTTGGGTTGTCAAAAAAATTTACAAGGGTAAATTGTTATTCTATCAACCGTATTTTGATTTTTTTTAGGAAACTGTATTTAGTTTAAAATTATCACCAAACACATTTATTAAGTTTTTAAGATAGTTTAAAAATTATAACAAATCACCAATCGTATTGTGCTTGTTTGGGAGTGAATGTTTTAACGTTTGGAAAAAATGCTCCGTGTTAGGAGAGACATTTTTGTTTGTTATTTTTTCAAAACAATTCTATCCGATCGCCAGTTATGTTTTATCTATTTTTTGTCTAAAAAGGTGAAACCGGAGCATTGGCAATGCATCGACCCTAAGTTTTTTTTATTATTATTTCTGTCCATTTTCAAAGTTTCTCTGTGAGAGTAAATATAAAAAAGTAAAAAGGCATCGGACACCTGAAAGTCTGAAATCTACACCGGGCAATGGATTTAGCAACCTTCTTGCACTACTCCTTCCTAAAATTTTAAAATTTGAGTTTTGCCCAATGTTTCTTAAACCGCTGTTCCAAAAAAGGTTTATTAGATTATTTAAAAAAAACTTTAAAAAATCACAAAATTCTTAACAAATTAATACATAATCTTTCAGCTTTTTTTTCACAAAAATCATTCTACCAAGCTCACTCTACTTATGTATTTTTGCGAAGGTGAATTCAAAGCCCGAGACACTGTATGGGTCAAAAGCGAACCTGAACCCACATCATCGCACAAATTTCCATCCCATTCTTCTTATGCAAAATGTCAAACATGTAAAAGAAATTTAAAATAACTATTACAGCATCTAACTATTTATAACTCATTTCATGTTACGCACGCGAGTGAAAGCGTATACCCTCGTTAGTGATCGTAGGACCATGGTCCTAGATGTGGTGTGTCCATGTGGGTTGAGGTGATTCAGTTGTGTACAATAAGCGGTTCAATGCCGTCAGTACTTCTTTAAGCGTCGAATTCTTTCATAATCCGGCAAAGATGTCTTGAACTTTTGTTTTGTATTGTAACAATGGGTTTGTAGAAAGAATTAATTATGTGGTTGCATTAGATTCATAAAATAAAAAAGATAAATTATGTTTAAATCATTTTCAAGTTTTGTCATGGATAATGATAAAGAGTTGATTGAGAAAATCTTACATAAAACCAACACACATCAAATTATATTATATTAAAAAGTTACATTAAATGCAGAGGTTTTCTTCTCTACTCCCAAAGTAGCATGAAATTGCTACACACGATTCACAAAAAAAATGCTATACACAAAAACGTTACAAACTTTTTTTTAGTAAAGTAGCTTTTAATATTGTAGTACATAAAAGATAAAGATAAAAGCGCATCAAATGATGCTAAGGGACAACCTTAACATGGTGCTTAATCCGTGACTCAACCGACCGTTTTATTTCTCGAAAAACTCG
The DNA here is from genome assembly GCA_023055425.1 of Linanthus parryae. Taxonomy (NCBI): domain Eukaryota; kingdom Viridiplantae; phylum Streptophyta; class Magnoliopsida; order Ericales; family Polemoniaceae; genus Linanthus; species Linanthus parryae. Next base: position 13,800,323 of record JALGPY010000006.1, on the reverse strand, counting down.
GAAAACACAACTTAACAAATCTTTACTGATCCTGCGAGCGGAAGCCATCAAAAGTGATCTAAAGCTAGCCAAAAAAAAAATAGTATGAGATTGGTGTGTAGCATTTTTTGACCGCTCCAGAGAGAAGATGGAAAGAGGGGAGTCAAACATACAATGTTCAAATTTCATCATTGAGTTATATCCTAGAAGATTGGAAAAAACTGGAGGGGAATTTTAATTGGTACGACTGGAGCACACGAGATGTGAAGAAAATAAGGGGTCTCGCCAATTTGCTTGCCAGTCCCCTTCAATTAGAAAAAACTGTGTTCTTTTTCAAACCCACGATTGGGCTACTGGTGTATTGGAGCAAGACTGTTTGAGCTTGGTAGCCCAATAAATTATACACGATCCAAGTTTACTCAAAAAAATATATCAAATGAAAAATTACAACTTTGTATATTGATATTCAATAGCATAATTCATCAGTAATTATTGGGCTTCTTTGAATAAACAGGTTGGGGAGGTGTATGTTTACTGTACCGGTGGGGTGTTTGGTTATTATGGTGGTTTTGATTGGGATAATACTGGTGGCCGATTTTGTTGTAGCCGTCAACAATTTTTTTATGACATGTACAACACTAGTGCCAGGGCTGGTAAATGATCGGTATAGCCTATCTCTTTCTCTCTCCCTCTCTCCGTTTGGAGCTGGTCACCAGTCGAACGCTCCCGTCCACCGCTTCGAAGCCGGGCACTGTACACATTAGCTGGCACCGAAACATGGTACCATTTTCTTATCATCTAGCTGTAGAGCCGGCCACCGCTTTGTTACGAGCGTTCCATAAGTCCTTTTTTACCTGGTCATAAAATCCAATAAGTTGGGTTTGAGTTTTCGTTAGCCGAACCTGTTTATCCAAACTAACCAATTATTCTCGTACCCATGTTCGTTTGGATTCTCGTTCTCAGTGACAAATTTTTTTTTCAACTTTTTGAATTTTCAAATTGAAATATCCGACCAACTCCAATACATCATACACATATCTCTTTTGAATGAGTAACCCTGACCTCTCTCTAGCTTTTAGAGAGAGAAACCACCGCCTCTCCAGCGGTGGCTCTCCGTCGGTCTCTTCTCTTGTGTTTTTGGTCTCCCTCGGGTTAGCCTATTCTCGGACGGTCCTACGATGGTGGTTGTCTGAAGCTACATGTTGTTTTCAGGCTAAATCGAAAGGGTTTTTTTTTCCGTTGTTGTTGTTCCTTGAGCTTTCATCCCTCACGTGACATATTGAGAATGGATCTTTGGTTCGTTTTGTGCAGGTCGCATACCTTCTTCCCCAGCTCCGATTGCCCTTTTTGGGCTGGGTGATTGATGGTTCCTCCCCCGTTGTTGATGCCCTTTCGGCCAATAATTTTTTGGTGTTCATTTGAAGGGTCGGTCCCCTTCGCGTCCAGCCATCTTCCGGCTCATCTCCAGGGGGATCTTCCTCTTCTGCTGCATCTGCCTCCCTCGTTGCTGTTTAGTCGTCCGTGATTCAGGCGCCGCCTACCTCCACCGCTCCGGCTAGGTGCTCTCTCTGCCACCGCCTCATCGTTAGCCTCTTGGTGATAATGGGGTCTTCTCCGAGCTGGATTCAATGCTTTTGGGCCGTAGTGGTCTTTTAAATTTTAGGCCTGGTGTTTCCTTTATGTATTATCTTTAGTATATGCTGGAGGTTAGATCACGTATCCTCTCGCAGGCTTTTCCTCTTTGTATAATCTTCTGCAGGTCCGGTTGTGTCTAGCAGGCTGGGTGCTTTTTCACCCTTATACAACTTTTATTTTAATGAAATTCTACACGTTTGTAAAAAAAGGAATAATCCCGATTTATCCGATATAGTTGGAATGTTTAAATTCTCTTCTCAAGTCAGCATGCAATTACAGTCTAACAGGACAAGGCAACCGATTTACACAACATTGGTGATAACTACATGAGTAAAAAGAAAAGAATAAATGACACTTTGCACCCCTATATTTAGGTAAAAAGACATTTGACACCCGTGTATTTGGAACAATACACTTGACCACCCTTGTAACGGAAAAATATAAGGACATATTGCACCCCTCTGTTATATTCCGTCCACAAAGGCAAAATTTTTAACATTTATTGACCAGCGTACCCCTGTTTATTGGTGTCATGTTTGTTGGTGTTTATGTAGTTAATGTTCTTAATGTTCTAGCTGTTCTTGGTGTTCACACTACCAGCCATTGCATCAAACGCAAACATTATTCTCCTCCTTTCTTCACCCAGAGAAAAAATTCTAACTACATACTAAACAAAAACAAAAATTTCTGATTTCCACCCAAAGAAACAAACTCATAGGTAATTGTACCCACTCTTAGGGTTTAAAATCAAACTAACAAATGTGAACATCTTGTTTTGTTTCCCTTGAATCATCAACAACAATGTGAACATCAAGAACCCATCAACGTGAAGCTAAAAATTAAAAGTTGAACCCATAAAAACTCATAAATTAGAAAGTTGCATCGTTCAACCACCAAATGAAACTCACACATAATCTTCGACGTACTCTTTACCCATTTCATACTCAATCGCCCTTCCTCGTCTCTGCTTGCACTACCACAAATTGTTGGCGAAAATGGTGTCCCTTTTCTTGGCCGAAAGGCGGAATCTTCAAGTCAACTAAACCATCAACGATAGTACCTTTAATTTTGTTCTTAAATTGACTAAAATCCACACTCAATTCTCAGCTTCTACCCAAAATCAAACCTAAACCACCTTCAACCTCCATCACAACTATCAATAGAAACTCAAATCGAGAACCACCAATATGAGAACCCATAAATTCGAACCCCCAAAATAAAACCTAGACCCTGAAACAGGCCCACAACGCGAACTGAAGTAGTTCTCTCGTTTAACTCGAACAGCTTCAGGTCGTCATCTTCAACCGAAATTCCGGATCGAAGTCGACGGAGAACCTATTATGGTCGGCGTCTCAACTGACATTCCAGATCGATGTTGAGAAGATGAGGGGGACACGAGCATAGGTACTTCAAATTCCCCTCCCTTGTCGCCTCTGGTTATCATTCTTTGTAATCTCCGATCTGTTGGGCAGGAGATGTTGCCTGTGGTTGTGGTGGTTCCTGCTTGAAGATGGAAGAGAAAGAGAGGGTCAGAGAAGATGAAGAAAAAGAGGGAGTCCGTTGGGAGAGACAAAGGTGAGGGAGGCTAGGGTTAGCTGGTAAAGGAGAATAAATTGTATAAGTAGTAGTATGTAATAAAACCCTTCGGGGTGTACTTGAGTTGGTCGGGTGAGCATTCTTAAGACTTTGAGCATTTGCCTTGAAGTCTTGAGTTCAAACCTTGAGGCAACCCAAAGGCAGCCTATTGGCCTTCTCAACTGCGAGTCTGTCAGCTCGGGTTTTCTCAGGCTGTTTTGCCTCTCTAGTGTGGTTTGCAGGCTATTGCACCAGAGCGGGAGTTTATCCAGAGCGGGGGTTTATCTCACGTCATCAAAAAAAGTAGTATGTAATATTTCAAAACTCCGAGGTTAAAATGTCTTTTCACGGAGCCGTTTTGTGTTCCATCAGTTACGAGGGTGGTCAATAAATACTAAACACAAAGGTGTCGATTGTCTTTTCACCTAAACATAGGGGCGCAAAGTGTCTTTTACCCAAAAGAAAAAACGAGCTTCGACGTCATCATCTTCTTCGTCAGTTTAATGCCTGTGATAAAGCATTAAGCAGCAATTCACACCGATCTATGTAGCTAATCTGAGTAGAGCGATGGTTTATTACTGTGGGATAGCAATGGCCAAACCCTCGTTTATCAGAGCCGACTTCCCCATGGCTTCAGATCTCTCCGCCGACTCCGCCGCCGTCTCTCGCTCGTCGTCCCACCGCCCCGACCAGGCCGACCTCGTCTTCGTCGTCAACCCCCAAGGTCCTCCTTCGAAGTCTCTCTCCTTTATACCTCCGTTTTCTTCACCGCTTTCAACGAAATTTGAATAAAATTGAATCGTGACAGGTGCGAATGGTAGAACTGGAAGGGATTGGAAGAAGCTGCTCCCATACTTGAGGTCTCGCCTCGGCTCAGATTGCAATGTCAGTTTTCTACTCTTCGTCTTGTCGGTTTTTGAAATGCATACTAGTACTTCTGTTTTCTTCTGTTTCAGCCTACTTCACTTTTTGTCGCTATTCACTGAGTCACTTTGAACTGGTGATTTGATTAGCAAAATGATACAAGAATTTGGTAATCTTTGCAAGGTCTTGTAGAGTAAACTTTACTCTATAATAGAATGAAAAAAAATTCAAAAAATTATATCGTTTTGCTATTTAAATCACGGAGTCAAAATGATCCAGTTACGGGTTAAAAAGTCAAAGTAGGACATTCCAGAAGAAAACCTAGTACTTCATTTGGAGAAATTTTTGTTTGCTCTAGGAGCAAATGATGTGGATTTGCTCTAACCATATAACACAGGACACGTTAGGAGGGAAGAGAATGAGTGGCAGACAAAAGAAAGTGGATTCCTACATGTTCCTGACGTGTCCTGTGATGTATTGATTAGAGCACCATGTCATATTTGTTCTTGGAGCAAGCAATAATTACTCACTTCATTTGGGGTAAAATACTAGTTAAATTTTGTGGGGGAGTAACACCACCTATGTTTGGATTAAGAATAGTACTAGCATGAGTAAGTTTGCTCTTAGGCTCTGTTTGGTTCGCAATAACATGTTTTACAAGGGAAAATATTCTACACGTAAAATAATATATTGTGTGAAAAAGTTTTCTCTGCAATTATTTTCTTGTGTTGGGTTGAAACTTGCCAAAACAGTGGGCCATGTCGGCAATGGTAGTGATGGGTGGCGGTGATGGGTCGTGGTGGAGGTAGGTCGTAGTGGTGGTTACAGGTGGTGCAGATGTTAGTATGAATTGTTGTTGTGCTCCTTCACTCTCCGGAAAATGGCTTACGGATTTGAAATGTATAAAATCATTTTACATAATCTGAGGGAAAACATTTTACTAGAAAACATTTTACCTCCAACCAAACAGCACCGAAACACCAAAACAACCACCAACCAAACGGAGCCTTAATGTTTGTATTATTGGCAATGCAAGGTCAAGGTGAAGGGGACTAAAGGGGGGAAGAGGTAGTAATTTGTTGGTGTTTCTAGGTTTAACAGAAGGAAAAATGAAATTAGTTGTGATAACACAGCTGGTAAGCAATTTACAATGTCATTTCTACTAAATTGTCGGAATTTGCATCGAATTAAAGTTTTGATGTGAGATCCAAAGAAAAAGTCATATCTATATGTATGAATAGCAAGAAACTCGAAGCTTGTTGTGCTTAAATGAAATGCGATCTCTTTGGTTGGAGTGGAGTCTCATCAATTCTATATGAAGAACATGAAAAAAAAGCCCTGAGTTGGCTCCTCAGTTGATTTGTTAGCATAGTATAAGAAGAAGCTACATTACCCAAGCTGCACAGACTTTTGTTTTCCTGAAATTCATACTGATTGCAGAAAGATGGTATGGAAATACTTGCTCAATAATTTCTGTTTGTTGTTACTTTGTGAGAATATAACTTCAGAATTTCTCACTAAAGCACATCAAGGATGCACGGGTAACAATCAATAACTGGCTTACATTTGAAATCATTTTGCAACATATTTGACAAACAATACCATTGTCCAAGATCAGATGCGCTAGGGGTTCCACAAATTTCCTGGGAAACACACTTAAGAGAGTTGTTTTTTTGACGAACTTGTTACTAAATATCAAAAGAGGACAATTCCACCGATGGATTAATTACATATTAACATATGCATAAATATATCACGTTGGTTGGATGCTACTGGTCTGAGCTGGAATCATATATACACGAAAACCATAATTCAGAGTCTATGTCGCACAATATCGTTTTCATCCTTTATGAAATAATGTTAGACTTTAAAGTCATTCATATTGGTTCTATTTGTGAATTTAGTCTCTGTTTCTTTCACCAGATATGTGAATCCTTGACTTCAGGTCCTTGTCATGCGATTGATATTACGAGAGAGGTTGGTAACCCAATTCTACATGATGTGATTGGAACTCTTATTATGTACTTATCGAGGCTAATCACCATTAGTTTTTTCATAGGCTATTCGTGAAGGTGCTGATGCTGTTGTTGCTGTTGGGGGTGATGGGACACTTCATGAGGTGCAACTGAATTCTCTCAACGTTGAAACTAGATTGTTTATAGTGTTTCATCAATTTAACTTCACAACTTATGCATCCGTTCATAAAAAAGATTTAAGAAATTGTCAACTCACTGGGAAAAAAGTAGTATTATCTGTCAGGTAGGCGGGCCATAAATAGGGAAGAACCTTTTTTGTCCTATAATAGGTAACAAGGGTTTCTTTTACTGCCAAGTAGAACTATGCCATTGCTTGTAAATGGTTGCTTAAAGTAGGACGTTGAAATTTATAGAATGTTTAATTCTCGTGCACTTTTAAGCATTCACTTCGTTGATCAGTTGATCAATAACATGTTCCGTCAATTACTATCATATGTGGTGAGGGTGAGCAAAACCCGCCCCAAACCGTCACCCGGGACCGCCCCGCACCAAACCTGTCCTAATTGAGCATCCATTGATGCTACTTGATTGGTTAGGATTATAGAACCACCAACCCGAACCAAGTTTATCTAATCGTCTGGGAGTTGGCAAAGCCGTTTAAAACTGAGCCGGTCCGAAAAGAGTTTTATGTAAAAATTACATATTTAATGTAGGTACATGGTTTACAAATTAATTTTCACAAGTCCACATAATCATCCTAGTTGGGTTTCCTCAGATTAATCCTTTTTTCTAGAAAATGTGTTTCCAAAACTTTTAACTAGATTATTACGTGTTTCAACTAAAAGATTCAAAATTTCCCAACCTGTTTAACTAGTCCAAAGCAGGGCTGAGTCGATAATTTATGATTGGGTTTGGGATGGGTTGGTTTACATAAACAACTGAGTAGGTTTGGGTTGAACATTCTCCAACCAAACCAATTGAGTCAGGTAGAAATTTGCGGCGAAAACCGTCCAAACCGGTCCACACTCACCCCCTTACGTGCTGCAAAAGATCCCCGTGTTTTGCTTTCTGAAACAGCTGCTAGAAAATTTAAACAAATTGAACTGCTTTGTATAAAATTCTTGCCTTGCTAACAAAGTGCTTGTCCATAGCAGACTTATTACCGGCTTAAGAGTAACCAAATTGTCTAAGATTACGCAGAAAACAAGCGTGATCAGTCTGTTTCCCCCTTTTTGATGAATTAGGCTTTCTGTTTAGGTTGTCAATGGGTTCTTCTGGGGCGGTAAACCTGTTTCTAATCATGACCGCACAGCTAGCCATACCACTGCACTCGGTGTAAGTAATTCTGACCTACCTATACATAAATTTGGAGTTTTTTGCTTATGTCGTGTACTGGGCTGTGAAGTTCAGTGAATATGTTGTGTAATGGGATCTGCTTGGATTGGGTCCCGGAGAAGAATATATGATCATTGTGTTTCTCAACAGCTTATCCCATTGGGGACTGGATCTGATTTTGCTCGAACTTTTGGCTGGTGAGCATATTTTTCTGTATTTTTTTGGTAATCTTTAGACTACTGAATGGAAATGATAATCGTGTTTCCTTTGTCAGGAAAAATGACCCATATGAAGCAGTCGAACGCATAGCTAAAGGTGATAACTTACATTTTTTAATCCAAAGCTGTTTATGGGGAAACGATTTGTCTATAATCCAGTCCTGATTTGTAGGCTGGTATAGTGGGTATATTTTTTCACTTCTGAAAGAGATTTTTTCAGGGCTGAGAACTCGGGTTGATGTTGGTGTAATCACTGGTGGAAGTGGAGAACCACACTACTTCATAAATGTAGCTGACCTTCATTTGTAAGGCTACTTTTCTACAAAATGCTTTGTCCAATCAATATGCACTTAATTTTGGAAAACATATCACTATGTTTTGCAACATGTTGCAGGAGTGCAAAAGCAGGTTATTATGCATCCAGATACAAGAAATTCGGAAACTTGTGTTATGTTATTGGTGCCTTACAAGGCTTCTTTGGCCATCAAAACCAGGATGTCAGAATCAAGGTTTGATGATATCATTTAATATAAAATGCATATTCTTATGTCCCGGATTAACTGACCATGTAAACGATTGGCCAAATGATTACACAATCACGCGTTTCTGGTGTTTGATAAAGATTCAAACTATATCTCTGTTATAGGTCAATGAGGGTGAATGGGAAGTATGTCCCAAGATGACAGCTCTGTGCATCGGAAATGCAAAATATTTTGGTGGTGGAATGAAGATTACTCCAAATGCTGACCCTTCTAGTGGAACTTTTGAGGTAAGAATCTCTGTACTATGTTTTAACTATAATTATAGCTTTAGAACTGTTGTGCGTAGAGTTCGCTTATGCCACGTTGGTCCTGCTCAGGTCGTTACGCTTCAGGATTTCAAGTGGTATGATTTTATCCTTAAGATGCATAAGCTGTACAATGGAACACATCTGTCTGTCCAAAATGTATTTTCAAGAAGGCAAGTTATTTTTCTTGACAGCAATATTGTTTTTTTTGTTTGTGCGTTTTTGCTTATAGTTTCACTAGTTGGAAAGTCTGTTGCTCCTTCTTCATATAACAAGAGTAAGGAAATATGTGCAGCATGTCTGATAGTCTGATAGCTATGTCTTGGTTATACTGTCCGTTAAGGTCTTTTCTTGTTATCATTTGTGATTTCCAGTGACTCGTTGATAACCAGCACTTGTGGGTCATCGACAATATAAACGTCCAAAAGATATATCATTAGGATCTATAGGACATATAGTGATACAGTATTGTGATTTATACTTGCATCTACTTTTAGTATCCTCCTCTTCCATTAGCGCTCATACTTGCAAGTGTTACAAAGATTTAGGCGTAGAAGTGAGTGCATGCGTGTTTCTATGTGTCAGATTTGTCAAATATTCTTGTATAATGATGCTTGGACATTTAATTGTTGGAGGCTTACATGTGAAATACCTTTATCACCTATTTAGGTGAAATGGTCTTTAGAAACTGATAGTTAAGCAGGGGTAAAAATGGGCAAGAGACAATAGAGGTGGGACTTGAGTGAAATTTGTTGCTGTTGCCTTGTTGGTAATCAGAGGGGTCTGATTGCTTATTACACTAGCATTGTGAACTGAAGGAGGGGAAATGAAGAGAAGAGCAAGTCGTTTTTGGAATATGCTTGTTTTTACCTAACTGGGTATTGCTTAGCTCAAATCACTGCCATTTGATGATGTTAATTACTAACTGGAGTCTGAATGGTGTTGGTCATCATCAGTTGAGTCAGATGTATATTTATGGTTGCTGCAATCGCTCCTTCCTTGTGAGTGATTGGTGTGTGTGATTCCAACCTACAGTTCAGGCATTCACTATCAAATTGCTCGAACACATATTATTATTTGGTTTCGAGGCCCCAAGTCTAAGTGGAGTATTTTTCCATACACTGCCGTGGCCACATTCATACTTCTATGTGTACATGCCATTCTAACATAGATTAGTGGTGAATCTTCACTGAATAGCATTCACCGTCACTTGATTACCCAAAAAAACATTCACCGTCACTTGATTACCCAAAAAAACATTCACCGTCACTTGATTACCCAAAAAAACATTCACCGTCACTTGGTTCCTCAAAGGAGGTCGAAATACAATTAGCATCCCCAGTTATTCCCAACTTGCCTGTTACCTCTCCCATTATTTACTTGTATGCGATAAGGTCGAACCATTAACTCTCCACATAATCATCCAAATGCTGGGTAACCACAGGCATTTGGTTGGACACCCCTACCTTTTCCTTGTTTACTCAATTTGTCTTTTACAGATTAGTGATTCCACTTTAAGTTTCAAAGCTCCTTGCCTTTTCTCCCTTCACTACTGCGACCCCGGACGCACTGATTTGCCAATGGATGGGAGAGCTCAGTATTCACAGCCATTCATAACTTCATATACCACTGAAGAATCGTCATAGGTGAGCAAAGAATCATGAACTTTAGGAGGTTATATTAGTAATTGTAAAGAAGCAAGAGTCTTGGTATCAACATATCTCGGTTAGAAGCTATTTGGTGCGCTGTGGTCATGGACTGGCGGTGATTTTCTTGTCTGTCTGGGTGTTTGTAAACACCTTCATTACTACTATTATAAGAGGGATAGTTACCCCCATTTTTTTAACCCCTGGATCTGTAGGAGAAGTCCCGTACTTGCATGTGGTTTTATCTTGGACCACATTGGAGTTTACGAAGATCCATAGAGGATAACAGAAGTAGAGCAGAAGACCAAAGACCAAAAGAAAAATAAACAATACTCCTATTAGTCAACACTCAACACCGGGACCCTTCAGGGTCTAGTTGAGTTGGTCGGGCTTGCATTCTTAAGACTTTGGCATTTGCCTGGAGGCTGAGTTCAAACTTGGGTTAACCCAAGGGCTGCCTATAGGCCTTCTCAACTGCGAGCCTGTCAGTCCGGGTTTTGTTAGGCTGGTTTACTTCTCTATTGTGGTTTGTAGGCTATTGCACTAGAGCGGGGATTTACCCAGAGCGCACCCGAAGGGTAGTGGCTGCGGGTTCCCACGTCATAAAAAAAACACCAGGTCTAATGAAACACAACGCGAACACATGATTTTCGATCCAACATGACTGAGCAGTTTATCCGAAAATGAGAACCCCACCCCTGAAAGGTGGAATGTTAAGGGAACTTGTCTATTGCTTTGGGATATACCGGTATAATATCATAATATGTGAGTAAACATGTCGTGGTGTTTTCCAGACCGCTTGTCCCCTCTAGATGATACACATTTTAAACCTCGTACCATCACCTGGATGACTTCACCCTCAAGAGTGTCGTGGTTTACTTGCCGTTTCGAAATTCGTTTTCCTCTGGTACGGTCCACCCTATGCTACTCTAGACCTGTCTGTAATCTGTGTAGTCATAGCACAATAATATAATAGAAACACAATTTATAAAAGCTGGAAGGTCAAAATCAGTGAGGTTATATTAATGTGATATGATGAGCCTTAAACCTTTCATCGACTATGATGATGCATAAGTTAAATTTAACTTTCTGATCCACCTCATTTGGATAATTTCCGAAAGTTTATTGTGGCGTCTGATTGTGCTTTTCATGTTGGTCACAGTGCACATTCCATAGAGGTCGAGGAAATAGAAGGCAGCAGCAGTTGTATCTACGTGCAGTCGGATGGGGAATTTCTAGGGTTCCTTCCTAGGAAGTTTGTGATTCTACCGGGGGCCATTGAGATGATCCAGTGACTTGAACCCCTCTGAAGAAAGAAAGAAAACCCCCTTCAGTGTCGCGCCTCCTGCTCTCAGTGGGTTGAACGATTCCAATAACGGGAGAGGAAAAACTTGTAAGATCCTAGTTGGAGTTGTTTCCATATAAGTGTGTACATTATGTTGTGGCTCTGAAATAAGTAGATCATCATCACTGTTGTAATATCATCTTTTTTGAGGAAAATAAATTGAGCGTAGAAATCACTGGAGAGGTAATTTGAGAAATCCTAGTCTAAAATAGGAGGGTTGCCGTTGAACTGACATGGTTTTTGTGGTAAGAACTAAAGAAGTCTTTCATTGTACTATGAACTTTTTGGCTGGATTAAGGTCGAGGCCCGAGGCAGGTAAAACTCAAATGTAGGATCATGCCAGACGGAACTACATTTGCATCTTATCGGCCAGTTAACAGATTATCGACTGAAGGGTTGGTTGTTAATTGTGCATCTTATAAAAGCATCAGTTGGACTTGTGAAACCAAATGATACTAGACTGACCCGAGCCAAACCAACGTGATTTTTTAATTTACTTATTTGTGAGGGAACCATCGTTATTTTCTAGGGACAGAAAATCGAGAAACTTGGTCAAAAGTTCACGACATTTTCTGTCACTGTTGACGAACTTTTTCGGTCACTTTTCCCGTCACTGTTATTGACTTCGGCCTTCAGTAACATTTTTCACTATTATGTGTAAGATATTTTATTTAAAATAAATATTATATACTCTTTTTCGTTCCTCTGAGTTCTTCAAAAAATTATTTGGATATTATGGGTCTAGCGATTTTATTAGCAAATCGATGCAAGAATTTGGTAATCTTTTCATGGTGTAGTAGAGTAAATTACCAAATTTTTGTTTTGTTTTGCTAAACAAATCGCTAGGTCCAAATAATACGCATGTAATTTTTTCAATAGCCCGGAGGAACGGAGGAAGTATACTGTATACATATAATTTAGTAAAAAGTCGCGGTAAATCCGGAACGGATGGCCGTTCCGTCTGAATTCCGGATCGTTCCATCCCACGAGAGCAAAACAGAACGGCCATCGGAATGGAATTTACAACTATGGCTAGAACTGCCCGGATTGCACGCTGAGTAAGAGTTTAAGCAGAACCCACGGTTTTGTGTGTACTGCAATAAGATTAGCCTCTTCGTTGTTTGTATCAACGCTGGATAGCGACAGAAAGATTTGCGAATGCAAGAAGAATGTTAATGATAAACCTTATCCACGCACGAGGAAGCTGCTTATGGAAACATGCTGTACTGGTGGCTTTCTCGCAATGGCCATGTTATATGAGGAAGAAGATGAGGGCGTCATGGTAGTATAAGAATCTAAGAAGGAGATGAGCGTTAGAGAATTAGAGCCATGGTCGCGGGGAAGTGACGGCTGAGGAACGCACTGCTGAAGTACTGCAACATTCTAAATACTTTCAGGATTTCTTTGATGGTATATCGGTTAATAAGGAGACGCATAAGTGAATTGCCACTGCTATTCTAAGGATCATGGAAGGTCTAGCTAGACGGGAGGATGGGCGAAGACATCTGACCCATCGGGCTTTGGACCCTTGGATTACGTTTGATGAGCACGATAGGAAACATGACTTCCCGCATTGTCGACCGCTATACATTCCTACATATTTGAAGGGTTTCGACTTCTTGCGGGCGTTTGTAGACATTCGACTGTCCGTGAATGTGATGCTTGAGTCAACATATATAGTTGTGCCTGCCTGACCGAGCTCTAATAACCGGGATCGCTGCTTTTGATGGTCAGCTTGTTGCGACTGTGATTGTCCCTGATTAGTTACTGGTGTGTTTTGATGGAGTTTTTCAAAATGATTTCGTATTTTAAATATGGGGTATGAAGATATAAAATGCAGGGATTTTTAAAGTCGTCGTTTCTGCTGAGCTCTCTCCCTCTATATATATATATTGAGAAATTGTTTTGTCTTTGAACTCGGAACCTCATTCAGGTGTTTCCAACACTTCTGAATTTATTGAGTTAGGAGAAACAACTAACTTCTTTACAAAATAATTTTATTTTGACGACCATCAGAATGTGAACTTTTCACTCGTGGTCCCGCTAATAATATCAATACACGTAAGAGCAAATAACTAGCATTTGGTGCACGGACAATTTCATAGAGTTCTACAACCCCTTACTGTCCTGATTTTATAACATCCAGGTACTTCGAATTTCTTACAGCACTTCAAGATAGTCAGCAGATTAATTATCCATACAGCACTCAAACGACACTGACTATCTATTGCCCACTAATAGCAACTTAAAGCAAGTAATCCAAGAAGAAATGATACAAAGCCAACAGCAAAGTTTGAGATACAAGTTTCTCAAAAGCCCCTCTTCATGCCATCTTTATTCTAGAAATACATCATATAGCCACCCGGGGACATTGTATAGTCATCGTAACCGTACACGCTCGAGCCTTCAAGCTTAACCCAAGGAATATGAGCTGCCGACTTTAAAACGTCATCATCGCCCTCGTAAATACCCACACAGTCCCTTGCATCCAACACCTCCAATTTCATGCAGGAATTCAAAATCACCAACAGGTTATCCTTACTAATGCGAGCACCTCTTAAGCTTAGAACCTTCAAGTTGGGGACAAATGCGCCTAGAGCTGATGCTTCATCTTTTCCAATCTGGCCTTTGGGAACTTCTAGTGTTTCAAGTTTGTTGCCGATCTGGGCAAGGATTTCTCTTGTCCTGGAACCCCGAGACAGGCACAACTTTTCTAGCCTTTTCCACTTTCCGACCAGGTAAGGCAACAACGAAGTTGTTATATGTTGCATATTAAATGGTAGCTCCAATGTTTTCAAATTAGGACACCTGCTAGAGATCATCAGCGAAATATGATAAGTACTTAGAATCAACTTCTAATGAGTCAGTTTTAGATAAAGAGTAGAAATTTTGACAGAAAACTCTCTGCAGTATTGTCTCGCTGATAATTAGCTACTAACAATATTGGTTTTGTCAGAAAATCCCCCTGCAGTTTCAGTTTTATCGACACGGCGCACCATTTTACGAATAGTGCTTGTAGCTAAGTGTTGGTAAAAGTGCAACTGCATGGGGGGTTTTCTGTTTGAAAATGGTCTGCAATGTCGGTAAAAATAAAACTACGGAGTTTATTTTTTGACAAAATCAATACAGGTGGTGGCTAAGTATCAGCGAGACAATACTGCAGAGAGTTTTGTGTCAAAAGTTCTAAAAAGTACCAGCAACTTACTCCTTCGATACGAAAATCATTGCTTCCTGTGTACAACAATATGGTAGCTTCACAAATGTAGCTAATCCATTGCTACGCTTCACCACATACTTGATGAAACTAGTAACAGCAGTGTTTTTGTGCAGCTTGTATGCGTATGTTACTCTCTTAGGGAAATTACTATTACCATCATTGCCAAGGTTTTCGTCCACTGAGGTTTTTGTGAAGTTGAGAGTGGTCCAACATTGAGGAATGCACGTGACGCTATACCATGATTTGCATACATAAGGAACATCAAGCAATAGATTTTCCATGTCGACTCTTGAGAATATGTTCACCAAACAATCCCTGTTCAAGTCTTCCCATTGCGGTTTCTCCTCAATCTCCTAACAATTAGAACAAAACCAAACATCAAAAGCAACATAAAAATGATTTATAAAAAAAAAAAAAATTAGAATAAGAGAAAACCTCGTTGCGAATGCAATTAAGATGCTTGAGAATAGAGCTAGACTGAATTCAACATAGAGGAGCAAAATCTTGGAAAGACACTGGAAATGAAAATTTTATCCTTGTTTAAGCAGACGACGTGTTTGTGACTATCGTCAAGAATTTGCATCAATACACAAGTTCCAATCACTTTGGCATCCAAAAGTTCGATATTTGGACTACTGCTTTTTGCCTCGCAGCAATACTAAATAATACACATCTCAGCTCTGTCTCAATTGGAGATATCTACCATTTGAAAACATGATTTAGTTTCCAAGCGTTAAAAATATCTCACGTGTTAAAAGTAAACCACGATGTAAAGAGTTAAATACTTGACTTGAGTGAGTTGCATAACCATCTATTAAGCCAGAGCCGAGGAGAAAATTTAATCCAGTATGCTGAAGAATTAGGATTTTTCAATGACTTGGTGAGTTGCAGAGCCATCTACTAAGCCAGAGTTAAGGAACACCGAACCAATGGGTGAGACTTCATAGCCGACTACGTTTTAATTTGGATGTAAAATAAGAAACATCAGATGCATCATCATTGTCTAGAAGGACTTGTATATCAGTGTATAATGATATATGTTGACATCTGTTTCGCCAACAGATGCAGAAAATAAGCATATAACAACAAGCACACTATGCAAAATAAGGCGTACTCAACCAATGGGAACACTCAAGAGAAGAATACAAACACCCAAAAACAAGTAAAACAGAAGTACTACTTCCGTTTCTTCTGTTTCGTGGTTTGACTTTTCAATCCCTAACTATCTTACTTTGACTCAGTAATTTAGATAGCAAAATATTGTAATATTTGGGTAATTTTTGCATGGAGTTGTCGAGTAGACCATGCAAAGATTGTCAATTTTTTTTATCGTTTTGCTAATCAAATTAGCGGGTCAAAGTGAACCAATCAATAGTGACAAAAAATGAAGTAGACTGATAAAGAAATTCAAGTTCCCGATTTCAAATAGGAAAGGAACCACCCAATTAGGGTTCACACCAGTCCCAAACTAGTCAGAGTTCCCAATTCTCAATCCATAGAACCCTATTGTCGCTGTCACAAACAATCGCAAATGTGGAGTCCTCCGTTCAAAATTATTACTAAACCCTAAAACTGACGCAGCCATCGCAAATCACACGACAATCTCAACCCCAAAAATGTATGTGATGGAGACAGTAGCAAGTCAAAGAAAGACCAGAGCCAATCTGATTAGAAACACACCTCTCTTTCGCCGCCGTATGTCTGCATCGTGACGCTCTCCGACTCTGCTCTCTGTCGCCGACAAATGGAATTGAAGGAAAAACCTAGAGGAAGTTCAAAAGACAGAAGAAACTCTTGGTGTGTGGTCCACCTCATTTGGTGTGACGCGCCACACCGGATAATTACTCGCATGAGTAATGAATTAAAGAAATACAAAATGAAAAACAAAAAGAAATTCATTTGTTGGTGTCTCCAGCTGTGATGTGCTGGGTGTGAATTCTTTTGAATTCAATGGGGCTGGTGATGTCTACGTGTCCCTTCTAAGAGCCAATCATTTGGCATCTTGGTTACTCACATGTATTGGTTGTGAGTGGTGTTGTGGGCTGTACACTCAGCAGTGAGAGAGAGTGGGAGTAGCAGAGAGAGCAACGGGTTGTTTTTGGGAGAAGAAACCAGCAGCTTTGCTGGGTTTGGTTTTGAGCGACCAGCAAGCTTCCGGCGACGTTCCAACGGTGAAATCTCGCCGGATTGAGCTCAAATTTCAGGGGTTTGCTCCTGGGTATATCCTCCTCACATCCAACGGTTGGATTTCCGGTTAGCCTCTTCTAAGTTCACTTTCTCGGTTTACCCTAGATACTTTGTCTAGATGCTTAGGTGATCCCAAGATTGTGTTTTTCTTGGATGTGTTGATTCTCTAGTAGTACTAGAATGTGTATCCCATTATTGTTGATTATAGTGGAAGATTTGAGTCGAGAGTGGCTCCGTGGTTTTTCCCGATTTCGGGTTTTCCACGTTAAAAATTGTCTTGTCTCGTTTTTAGCTTATTGTCTACTTGCAATTGTGGTGCTCTCCGTTTAGTTGCACGAAATTGGGGAAAGTTTGATTCTTTGGGTTACTTGCTTCCGCTACGGCTTTGTTGATTTAGTCGTGTTTTGAGCCCGGATTCCCCAACAGAAACTTCCTACTATAGTTTGTAACCGACGGTTTGATCGTGGGGTGTAAATACCATTTTGCCCGCAAACATTCTACTACTTCCTCTGTCATCTAAATTTTTAAACATAAAATGCTAATGAAAAAATACATGCAATAAGGGTCATTTTTTAATTTCAGTGGGTGCTAAATTGAATTTAATAGACAAAATATTAGATAAATTTGCAATTTTACTTAAGTTGAGTGGGAGCTATAGCCCCCACAACTCTAAGTATAGATCCACCCATGCCCGTAACTTATAGTTTAAAACTTCATACTACGCGTCTGATTCAGTCGTTTGCGGTTAACTACCTTTAGGTTACAGTTCAAGACAATGAGTTGGATGAAGGGACAAGATGAAGGAGGAAGAGAAAAGAATTATATCTTCAAAACGTTGCAAGTTTATAAACTATAAACACAATCCCTTGCGTGACAGAATTTTGTCATGAAATGCAGCCATTGCTTTGGATTCGGGGACAGTATTAGGGAACGGAAAATCAATCCCTTGCGTGAGTATTGATAGTCCGTTCTCCCTCTATCTTTCACGTTTGACTTTTTCTTCCGTAACCAGGTCGCTTTGACCGGTTATTTGGATAGCAAGACAATGTAATTTTTTGATAATTTTTCATGGTGTTACAAAGTAATATTTACTCTACAACATCTTGCAAAGTTTACCAAATTCTCGCATCGTTTTACTAATCAAATCACCGAATCAAAATGACCCAGTGAATAACGGTAAAATGCAAACTTGTAAGATAGAGACACGGAGGAAGTAACTCATATAAGAAACTTTGCATTTTGACAATAGCAGTCCAATCTTATGAAAATCATATGACTACAATAAGATAAAGACCATAAAGCCACAACAACCGCAATAGTTCTTGAAACAAATAGTCTTCATCTACGTACGTACATATATCAACTAATAAAAATCCTAAACATTAATTGTATTTCTTGAGAGGGTTTGTAATTTTCCGGGAAACTTTCGAGCCTTCCGTCTTAGAAGAACCATCTTCCACGTCAGCAAGTCTCTCGCACAAACCGTTGAGCAGCCCTTGTTTATGAAGCTCCTTGGTCGCTCCTAGTAAAGCATGAAGTAATCTACGCGTGTTTGCAAAGCCAGCAAATTTCTTCAAGCCTTTTGTGTTTTGCTGCGATAAATTAGAGAAGGTGGCAGATTGGAAGCCTACCTTCTCTTCTATCCTAGAATTTTCTCCGCTGTAGCTCCATAATGTCAGATACTCCTCGGCCGATTCTTGTGGTAATGGATTATATGAAAGTAATGACGATGAGAATGGCAGCGACGAAGACAAAGACAGCATAGCGATTGCTGATGGAGATATGTTATGAAAATTGAATACACAAGTTACGAGTTGAGAAACTTGTAGTTTGTTCATATATATAGATAAAAAAATTAAGTGTACGTGCTTTTCGTTGTCAGAAGAGAATTGAAATTCCAATCCCTAACCAGATTAGTGTGCCGACTCATGAGGCACCATTTATTTCTTGCGACACAATCAACAGAGCAGGGCCGGCATCATGCCAGTAAAGTGCTTACTTGGGTCACCGCAATTGAGAGGGCGCCACATTTTTAAACATATGGTAATTTGATAAAATTTAATAGTAGCTCAACATGTTAAAGAACGTGATATGTTCACAGGTCGTACATTGTGGCAACAGGTTCGATTACGCCTAAGAAATCTCTCTCTTTTTTTTTTTTTTTTTTGTATTGAACATGTAGACAAAATTTAATTACAGAGTAATGATAAGTAGCTCACTCTCGTAGTCAGAACGGTAGCCCGAATGTGAAATGGCATGCCACGTCAACACATTGAGAGAGGAAAATGTGAAAAAAAATATTATTATAATTTCGTTTGTTTTTAATACATGCCTTTCCATTCTAATTTGTTTTGATTTCTTACCTTTTCTTGTTATTCTTTTTTTTTTTTCTTTCATCAATGTGTTAAAATGATATATTCTCTTATAATGATATCGGGGTTATCTCATATTGTGTTAAAAATAATCACAGAAGATATCTAAACATTACCGGTTCGTGCTGGAACGAGTTTCTTGATTCCTGATGTGAGAGATATTTTGAAGTTTCCGAGCAGTGGCGGACCTACCTATGGACTGGTGGGGGCTATATCCCCCACTCAAATTTTTTAAATTGCAATTTTGCCTTTACTTTATTTTAGTTTTTCAGTTTAACCCCCACAAAAATTCACGATAGCCCCCACTCAACTTCATAAAATTTAATTTTATTCTTATTTTGTTTTGATTTTTCAGTTTAGCCCCCACAAAGAATTCACTACAACCCCCACTCACCTTCTTGAAATTTTATTTACCCCTTAATCTATTTGATTTTTCAAATTTAGCCCCCACTGCAAGGAATTTCTGGATCCGCCCCTGTTTCCGAGTAGTTTAAGATTAGAAGGAAACTACTTGATTTAGTAAAGATAATTACTACTGATTAATTGAATTACCTTATCTTCTTTTTCTTTTTTTTTTTCTTTTTTTTTTTTTTTTTGCAAACTTGAATTACCTTTTCTAAATTACATAATGTGTTCATAACGAAAGTTTTATGTAAGAGGGCCGCTATGCTTCACCCTTTTTTCTTCACCCACCAAGTTCACCTCCTACGGGTTAAGATATGATTGGTATAACTATTTATTTTAAGATATTTCTATAATTACATCACCAATCAAATAAATCCACATAAGTGGTGAACTTGAAGGGTGAAAAAAAAATGGTGACGTTTACAAATCAGCTCAAATTTGATGAGGTTGATCAATAAGAAAAAAGGGACGCGCAAAAGAACATTATTAGGATAATCCTTAAGGTATAATTTGAAGAAAGTGTTTTAGTAACCTAGTTGCTCCGAGAATATCGGGCGAAACCCTAAGGGACGAGTAATCGGAACAAACTAGGTTCGACGGCGGCATGGCAGCGAGAGCACCTACTGACTACACGGCCAAGGAGAATCAAGCAACACTGTTTGATGATGAGTTTTGTGATGGAGCAGAAAACAACTTTCGTTTCTGTCTATTAGGCATGTTTGCCTCAGAAACTAAAGTTAACGCGGGAGCAATGCGAGGCATGTTTAGACGGATTTGGACCGACGGGGAAAAGATCTCAATACTTGAAGTTGATTTCAACACGTTCTTGTTCTGCTTTCCGGATCAGGATGCTTTGGATCGGATAGCAGTAGGAGGGCCATGGATCTTCAACAAAAAGGTACTACTTCTCCAACCTTGGCAGTTAGGGCAACCTACAAAGGAGGTGGCTTTTAGTTCCTATGAAGTCTGGATCCAGATACTTGGCATGCCAATCCACTATGTGAACGAAGAAGGGGCGAGAAAGATTGGGGCTGGAATAAGTGGACTGATTGATTCCGATGATAAGACCTATAGTGAAGGAGAAGACGGAAACTATGTTCGAGTTAGGTCCAGCCTCTCGATCACAGAGCCACTACCGAGAGGGGTTTACCTCACTATTGGAGGAAAGAAAGTTTGGATTCACTTCAGATACGAAAGAATACCCTCAGTTTGTTGCTGGTGCGGCTACATCACTCACGATGGACCACACTGCGATGAATACACATCAGCAGAAAAGGAGAAGCTAGAACCTGGCTATGGAGACTATCTTCTCTACCACCCGGCAACCAAGCGTAACACTGCTCCGAAAACACAACAACCTGACAAGAGTAAGCAAACCAATGGTGAGACGAACCCCCAATTGCCAGACCCTACCCAAATCCCGAATGCAACGAAGGAGGTCTCAACTAATGGTGAAGCAGACAGAGATTCACTAGCTTTGGTCACAGCAACAGCCGCCGACAATATGGAGGAGGGTCTGATATTGGGACTTAGCAACCCCTTGACTGAAAACCCTAATAGTAATCCCCTGTCTGCTACGGTATCGAAGGAGAATCCACATGGAGATGTTACTTCCACCCAGATTCATGTTCCCGAAGAAATTTCCAAGTTAGCCGCGGAGATACTGATTCTGTTACGGAACACTTTAGCACCTCTGTGAGACAGAGGGTCAGTAATATTAATAAAAGCAATGAAGGAGGTAGAGCGGGAAACATGAAGGACCAAGCTCGCAACAAGGCCAGAGGAGCAGAGCTTTCAGAGGCGGACCAAACCAAACTCAAGGGCTCCACCACCTATTTCAGTCCACCAGCAAACAAGACAGCTTTGGAAATCTTCACCAACAAAAAGGTCAGGCAACTGAATTTCCCACATGACCCAATCCTACATAATGAGTTGCTGAATGAGACTGAGGACTCTCCCAAACTCCCCACTGATGTTACGGCGGAGGATGCTTTGCATCCCCGCCAAGAGCAATGATTCTCCTCAGTTGGAATGTACGGGGGTTGGGGAATCCCTGTACATTCCAGACTCTTCACGATGAAGTGAGGAGTCAAATCCCCGACATCGTCTTTCTTATGGAGACGAGACTCAGTGTTAGACAGATGGAACAACTTCAAGATCGACTCAACTTTCGCAATGGACTCCACGTCAGTAGTGTGGGGCAAAGCGGTGGTTTGTCACTTCTGTGGTCCCATCAAGTTAAGTTTAAGTTATTTCGTTACTCTAAATATCACATCTCTGGATGGATTTGTAACAGCAGTGGTAGTAAAGAATGGTTTCTTTCGGGGTTCTACGGCGACCCGGATGCTAGTCAAAGACATCACTCATGGGAGTTGTTAAAAAGACTCAAACCAGTGCCACCGTTCCCTTGGTGTGTACTTGGAGATTTTAATGCCTTTTGCTCTAGCTCAGAGAAGGAGGGAGGTCCGCCAGTTCGGTTCAGCCAGATTGAGCCTTTCACTCAGACAATCGATCGATGTGATCTGTGTGATATGGGCTATACTGGAGTACCGTTTACGTGGAGGAATCGACATACTGATGGCACCCTAATACGAGACCGGCTATATCGAGTACGTACTCCTCCAGAATGGAGAGGAAAGTTCAATAATGCGTCAGTGCTTCATAGATCTCTCCCCAACTCTGACCATGTGGCCTTATTATTTAATTTCTCTACTGGAACTCCTAACAGGAGTCAACCAAGAGATTCCAGTTTGAGTCTTTTTGGACTAAAAATGAGAAGTGCAAACCGAGAATCATGGAATCATGGGCAGCGGCTAGTTCGGTTAGAGACAATCTATGTGCAGTTGCTAATGGTCTTAAAACTTGGCACCGTGCCGAGTTTGGTAGTATAAGGAAGTAGGTTCAAGAACTCAAAGCTCAACTACAAAGCTTGCGGAGTCAACCTTAGACACAAGACTGTATCCTGCAACAAAAGGAAACCGAGGAAACACTTAACAAGCTTTATGATATAGAAGAACACAGATGGAAACAGCGAAGCCGTGCACTTTGGCTCCAACACGGAGATCGTAACACCAACTATTTTCATAGAAAATCAACAGGGAGGAAACAACGAAATCACATTAGTGGGCTGAGGAATGGTACCGAATGGGTTGAATCTGAGGAGAATATTTGCACTGCTTTCGAAGAGCACTTTCAAGCAGTTTACAAATCCCAGGCCCCCTCAAGTAAGCTGTTAATCACATCCGTACCTGGTGCTTTTAGCGCGTGCATACTTTCAAGAACTTTCAAGGAATGGTACCGAATGTTGTTTTGCGTTGTGTCAACTCCGTTAATTATGCTTTTAATATTAACGGGAGTGTGCAGGGAAGAGTAGTACCTGAACGAGGTCTCTTCCAAGGATGCCCATTATCTCTATATTTGTTTCTAATTTGTAGCAAAGGCTTATCTCGTATCCTTGCACATGCAGTCCACAACCGACATTTAGAAGGTGTTCGAGCCTCTCGAAGCGGTCCGATGATCTCCAACTTGTTCTTTGCTGACGATAGCATATTCTTCACTAGAGCTAGAGCACATGACATTACACAACTATTACAAATTATTACAAGATATGAGCAGGCCTCTGTCCAGAAAATCAACCTAGCTAAGTCAGCAACACTCTATTCGGCTAATGTACACGAAGAGGTAAAAGCTTCAATCAGCGCTTTGGGCGGAGTTGCCACGGTTGATAAACATGAAAAGTATCTAGGTCTCCCTACGACAATCGGCAAAGATAAGAAAGTTACATTCAGTCATGTCACAGACAAAATCAGAGGCAAAGTAAAAGGGTGGAAGGAGAAATACCTTTCTACAGCCGGGAAAGAGGTCCTTCTCAAAGCTGTAGTACAAGCAGCTCCCAATTATTCCATGTCGTGCTTCCTTCTACCAATCAGGACATGTGATCAGATTGAACAACTCATGAGGCAATTTTGGTGGGGTAATGGAAATCAGAGTGGCATAAACTGGATTACGTGGGACAACATGAAGAAAACTAAAGACAAAGGAGGGATTGGTTTTCGCGATATACAAAGCTTCAACAGAGCCCTCCCAGCCAAACAGTGTTGGAGACTCTTGTTGAATCCGAACAGTCTAGTAGCAAGAATATACAAAGCAAAATATTACCTTAACAAAGAGTTGGTTGATTCAGAACTGGGATCTCAAGCCTCTTATGCCTGGAGAAGTTTACAGGAAGGATTGAAGCTCCTAAAGCTAGGTCTACGGAAGAACGTTGGAGATGGCAGCTCTATTGATATGTATGAAGATCCCTGGCTACACTGTCCCCCTAACTTCAAGGTATTCACTCCCAAACCTGCAAATTCAGACAAGTTTGTCAAATGCTACATGGACGAAACTACAAAAACTTGGTGTAATACCCCGTTTCATTATAAGAGTAATTTTCAAGTATAAACGATAAAATTACGTCAAACGGGGAGGTATTTGTACTTTTATAAAAGTATCGTCTATTTAATTAGGGGGTTGTGATTGTCTTTTGAATAAACTCTAAAACCTAGTAGGTAAATAGCTAAAAGTGAATTTAATATTATTACAGAAAAAGAAAAACCCTCTGCCACTCTCCCGTTCCCCAAAATTTTCCCAACCCCCAACATCTTTCTCCTCCTCCCTCACGTCTCTCTCTCTCTCTCTCACCGATCCCCTATTTCTTCCCCTCTTCTTCCCCCTTCGGCACCACCACCCCTGAGACCACAACCACCACCCTCACCTCCCTCATCTCTCCCATCCCTCTCCATCACCCTCCGTCTCTCTCTCCGACCATCGGAGCAGCAGCAGCAGCGGGCATCAGCGGCATCGTCCGGCCACCGCTGCTGCCGACGGGAACCACCGAACCACCACCACCATCTCTTTATTTCTCTCCATCTCCCTTCGTTGCCTCTCCCTCTCTGTTCTCGACGGAGCCAGAGCCAGCAGCACCAGCAGCGGCGACGGCAACAGTGGCCGAAGCCACTGCCGAAACCACCGACCCGTGACCTGACCCGACGAGCAACGCCTCCTCCTTCGCTCTCCACCCCTTTCAGAAGCTCCCCCACCACCCTAGGAGCTCGACCGAACTCCAGGTATCCAGAAACAGCCACCCCAGTCGCCGGAGCACCATTGTTTCCGGCGATTTTCCGGCGAAACTTCGGCGGTCGATTTCTTCCCCATTCATTATCCGATTTTGATGATTTTTGTCATGAATCACATTATTTTAACTTGAATTTGATTTTATATTGTTGAAATCGTATGGGTAACAAAGGGTAATCGGATTGGTGATTCGGGTGTTATTCATGAGGAAGATGATGGAGGAGGGTACTTTTTGTTATTTTCAGAAACTTTAGGGTAGGTCATGACTTATGCAGAAACTGTTAAGGGGGTAACAAGTCGTAGTTTCAAGTAACTTTGGGATAGCTATATGAACAATACATAATCTGAATTTAATTATATAGCCAAGTTTTGTCTAATTTTGCTTATTAATTAAAGTTAAACACTAAATAAATTCTTTTGTATTATAAACTAAAATATAACAGAAGATAATAGTAGTTGAGATTAAGTTATAATACAATATCTATAAGTTAGATTTCTTAAAATATGATCTTGTATGTATATATATATATATGTGTGTGTGTGTGTGTGTGTGTGTGTGTGTGTGTGTGTGTGTGTGTGTGTGTGTGTGTGTGTTTGTAATGAAAATAGAAAGTTAAATTGTAAATTTGTTATTATTAATATTACAATCGATTTCTTGAAAATAAATAAATAAGAATTTCATTTTTATGTAATCAATAAATAATGATCTTCATTATTAACTATATGTCACTTTAATTCTATTTAAAAAATAGTGAGTTTTCAAATAACTATAATTTCTTTACCAACATGTGAACTTGCTAAAATTAAATATTGCTAGTTGTAAATTAGAAAATTTAAGAAATGATTTCATAAACTCAAAATAGCACTTCTAAGTTGTTTTATGGATTTCATTAGTAGTACTTGTTATTAAATAGTTGGAAAATAATATTTTATCAATATTTTAAATTATTGTTTAATTATTTAGTAACATCATTTATTTTAAATTATAAATGGATAGTAATATTTTATTAATAAATAAGTTAAGTCACTATTTAATTAACTAAGTATGTCATCTTCAAATGGGGATCGTGAGGGTTGGATTTGACTTTTCGTCCTAGCCGAGCACTCAAATAGGATTTGTGCATTTATTCATTTAGAATTACCGGCCTCGTGACTAGATGATTGATAAATTGTAGGCGACGGATTTGTGGACATTGGCTTTGTGGACCATCCTACGTACTAACTGCTGAGTCAAAATCATGTGAGTTTACATGCTTAGTCTAGTAAGCTTAGCTTCTTTCGCGTCTACGTGATTATATGCTTGTCTCCAAAATGTGCCTAGCTTCCTTTGTCTCAAATTGTGATAATGGTGACTGGTCTCAAAATATACTTGTGAATTATGTGCTTGGTCTTGTGGGCCTACTTGTCTAATTAGAAATGGCTGTCAGATTTGATAACAACTGATTAAGAGCCACAAACTTGCTATTCTTGGAAAGCTAAGTGTTTGTTACACCAAATCAGAAAATCATTAATAACGTAATAAGGATATGCACGTAATGGAATTAGACATGAGTTATTTGAGAATTTCCCTTGATCTTAATGTTATGATCGGCCCCGGCCGGAAACACCGATGCCAGGGAGTTTCCCTTGACTAGTTGAGTCTTGGATCCTTGTCGGCTCCGGCCGGGAACACAGATGCTGGAGTTCCCCTTGACTACTTGTTGTGGTCATGGACTACGGTTATGTTGGCTCCGGCCGGAAACACCGATACCAGGGAGTTTCCCTTGACTACCTGTTGTGGTCATGGACTATAATTACGTTGGCTTCGGCCGGAAACACAGATTCTGGAGTTTCTCTTGACTTATTGCCGAAATCTTGGACTTATTGGCTCCGGCCGGAAACACCGATTCGGGAGTTTCCCCCTACGCCTTGTTGGCTAGAGATATTATTTGGAAGGCCCTTTGTCGGCATTATTATTTGATTGCGAGTCCCGTTACCGCCATTTCCATTCCGGCACTGTGAATAATAACTCGGTTTATTTGATCTTATGGAAAAACTGATATTTGGATTCGTAATGACACTTGTGAATGACTTAATGGGACATGTTTTAAGCTTCAGATATTGAGTTACGTGTAATTTGGTTAACACGGTATGACGCTGCAACCCTGATATTGTATTATTTTTACTCTTACTCTGTTATTCCTCAATTTTTTTTTTGATAAACGCATAACACTGTAGTCTTTCTCAGCTTCCTGTTTTTACATGCTAAGGTGTATCTCACTCAGCATTTCTTGCTGACTTTCGAAAAACTGCGGTCTTTGTTTCATTCCCCCGCAGGTCTAGGAGCTGGGAGCTGGGAATAAGGGAATCGCAAACTTATCTAGTGTTTGGTAGCGCTTTTATCATGTCGAACTCTTAGTTAAATTCCACCATGTATAATAGTATGCATCATGTTGAAGACAATTTATCAGTATGTAATATATAATTATGGGATGTATTGTTCTTGATTTCCGCCGCTTTATTTTGAGTAGCACCCTCCTGGGCTCTCCGGTCCGGAACGGAAAGCTCGGGAACTGAGGGGTGTTACACTTGGAAGGAAGAGAAGCTACGACAAAACTTATCTCTGGTTGATGTAGAGGAGATTCTCAGAATTCCAATTCCCCCCTCGGGAGAAGATAAATGGACCTCGCACTTTGAAGACACGGGCAATTACTCAGTAAGAACAGGCTATGCTCAAGCTTATTCGCAGATTTCCCAGATTGGCTCCTCTGGCACTTCGGAGACAGATCAAAATAGATGGCTACAGAACCTCTGAAAACTAAAAGTCCAGCGAAAGATGACATTTTTAGTGTGGATAGTCCATCATCAAGCAATTCACACCAGACTCAACTTATACAGAAGAAGAATTTCACCAAGCTCGGAATGCCCCTTTTGAGGAGAAGTAGAAGACATTGAACATTTATTCATCACCTGCCGGACTGCAAATTATTTTTGGAACAGTCTCTTCAAAGGACAAGCTCTCAGAAAATATAACAGCACCCCAAAAAACCCAGATTGGGTTTGAAATCTCTTTTCCAAACTTGACGTTTGTGATAGAGAGAAGATGGTGGTCGGTATATGGGTCTTATGGCTCAATAAAAACTCGAAGATATTCAAAGATCCCTCAAGAAACACTGAGCAATTAATCAATCAAGTTTAGATGCTTCTGCAAGGTAAGCCTAACCTAGCTGAAGACTTCCCCTCAGACCATAGCCAAACCACGGGTGTAGATCTTCAATCGGAGACTGATAGACCCACATGCATCCGCTTCGACGGCGCCTGGTCGTACTTGCGAAGAGTAGCCGGAGCCGGAGTAGCTATCTTTGATCATCATTGGGGAATTATTTGTGCAAAAGCTGCAAGATTAACATGGATCAATCGAGCAAAAGAATCAGAAGCCCTCGCGCTTGAATTGGCAATGGATCTAGCAGAGGAGAGAGGGCTAACAGATGTTATCATTGAAGGCGATGCACAAGTGCTACTGGACCAGATCGCAGGGAAGTGGGATGCAGTAGTTGAAGACCGAACTCAAACCAGAATTGTTTGTGACAGAATCAAAGAGAAGGCCTTGCAATTCATATCTATTAGTTGGAAGTGGATTCCTAGAGAAATGAACGGCCAAGCTCACGCCCTTTCGAAAATGGCGATAAACTTCAATGAGGCATCAGAACAGAGGCAGTGGAACCACCAGTTCCCAACATTTTCTTTAATGTAGTGCCTTTCTCTTTGTCGGTTCTTATGGCTTGGTGCCTTTAATATATATCATCTTTCAAAAAAAAATAAAATTAATAAGGAATAGGAGATTTGGACTCCTATCTTATTCCTCGATAAGAAAAAAAAAAAAAAAAAAAACTATGTTATTTCCTTAATGTAAAAAGTACATATTTATCATCACCTTAAATCATCATATTCATCCGCCACATAAGCTACAAATTACTGAATCAACCTTGAAAACATAACTAAGGAACAACTCACCAATTACCCCCAAAAGAAAAACTATATAACGTTTCTTCTACTTCAAATTCCACCATTGTCAAAATCGTCTTAAAACTTAAACTTTTGTCGAACACATTTGAATCAAATGGATTGAACCCCCACCTATGAAGCTTTAAATTATCTCCAACCAAATCGATCGAACCGACACTCATAATTCAAACACAACAAACCCTAAGCGGCGGCTATGGCTCAATTGGAGGCCTAACTTAAGAAATCGACATAGAAAAGTTGATTAGTGGCGATGGTAGCTGAAGAAACTCGCCGGTACTATCGCTGCAACAAAATTAAAATTTTTGAGTGCTAGAATAGTAAAATTAAAATATGAATACTAGATTGTTACAAAAATCATAATATAGATACCACCAGTGCAATTTTGTCAAATAAAAATTATCTTACAGTAGAAACATGAGTTACCTCTAACTATTGGCTTTCACAAATGTTCTCATTGATTTGCCTCTCTAGTGTGGTTGCAGGCTACTAAACTAAAGTAGGGGTTTACGACCATCTCCAACCCCATGAGGGGAGTGGGAGGGAGACGGGAAAATCGTATAAAAAGACGGTTCAACTCCAACTCCATGAGGGGAAGCGGTGCTATGGGGAGAAATTTTAACTTGAGTGTGGGATAGTTAGGGGGATTTTCCCATGAACATGCCCACACCAAGGTAAAAATTCTCGCCATAGCACCCCATCCTCCTCCGCTCATGGGGTTGGAGTTGAACCACATTTTTATACAATTTTCCCCTCCCCCTCTCCTCCCAATGAGTTGGAGATGCCCCAAGTGCACGTATGATGCATACTGGCTGCGGTTCCCGCGTCATGATGCGTACTGATTTGCCTCTCTAGTGTGGTTTGCAGACTACCGAACTCAAGTAGGGGTTTACTGCTGGCTGCGAGTTCCCGCGTCATTTAGGAAAAGAAAAACTAAAATCAATTAATCATTTCTAATATATTTCTTGGCTACCATTTTTCGTAGCGAAAGATAATTATTGAGTCCCAAAATCGTGGCACGTCGAAGTACAATAGCTGCTTACTCTTCTTTTACTCATCCGATGGCCACTGCGATTTCATTCGCTCCAGCCACTCCAAACCTCCATCACCATCACCGTCGCCTATCAACTTTCCGGCCAAGTTTCGCCGGAAGAGTCACTACCTGCGGCGGTGGGAACTCAACAGACGATTCGTCATCAAAGACGGACACCACCGTGCCTGAAAATGCTCTGCTCAAGGTAGCTTGGTACACTTCCGAGCTCCTCGGAATCGCTGCTTATGCCATCCGTCCACCTCCGAGCCCCAAAGAGTCCGATGTGGGTGCAATTGAGCTAGTGTTTGATGGGTCTGGCGCAGTTTACCGTGCCCTTGTTGTGGAGACCATTCAAGAGGACTTCCAAAGGTCCTACTTCGTCACAGGTTTTCCTATTTCCGTGGGTCCAAGTTTTTTTTTTTTTTTTTTTTGTCAACACCGTGGGTCTAAGTTCATTGAATTGAGTCATTATATGTTAAGAAAATTGGTACTTGAGCCTTATGAACAAGTGCAGACTCTGCCAACTATTTGATGATATATTACTCTGAGAAGCATTGGAGAACTCAGCAAAACAAGGGTAATTTTCACTTGATTGATCTACACTTACCCTCCTCTTAGTTTGAAAAACTTCACTTACCAACCATGTTGTCACTCACACCCATGTGTGTATTCATTATTCACTCTGTTAGTTGGTAGACTAACTTCTCAAATTCAATTTTTCGGACAAATTTACCCTTAACGTCAATCCATTCCCAATTTTGGAAACCCTAGCTCGAGTTAGTCCAAACTTTTGCTTGTACAAGATGCACCATGTTTAATAAAGCATATGAAACTTTGCGATATTTGAACATGTTAAAAGTACACATTGGGGTAGATTGGCCTTTGCAGCCTCGAAATGGCAAATCTGTCCGAAAAACTGCATTTGGGAAGTTAACCTACCAACTAGCAGAGTGGATACACAGAGGGGGTGTAGTGAAGGTGACAAGTTTGATAGTTGTAAGGTGTGTGAGTGAAATTTTCCAAATCAAGAGGGGTGAAAGTAAAAATTAACCAAAACGAGGGGGTGCAAGTGAATTTTACCCTTTTAACAATGGTGTGTACAGTAAGCTACGTATGGTTGGTTCACGGACTAACCGTACTGGACTGGATTGAGCTAGCTGGATTAAACTGTGTTTGGTTCTGTGCAGTATTAACTTAGTACTATATAGTCTAATCTCGCTAATCCCGTCATGTAGGAGGAGACTAATATAGGGTATTGGTTGAGCACTACATTTCCACTGTAGTGCAGAATCAACACAGTGTAATGGACTGTAATTAGTCTCAGTACGGCTAATATCGGGAAACCAAATGTGTCCAATGTAGTAAGCTTCTTAATTTCTCAGTAGCTGACTAGCATGTCTAGTGGTAACTAGTAACCAAAAAGCCTATGTTGTTTCTTCTAGAAACTTGAATAAAAACCAAGAGACTAATTGAGTCGAAAGCTAATTGTTGATGCTAATGTCACATTGGTTGTGGAAGAGCCTAGTGTAGTGGTGTGGGGAACAACCTTAGCTCTTAAGTGAGTTATCAGATTGAGAAGCCCCGAGATTACCTAATGTTGGTATAGGACCATGGTATACCAAAAAATCTCCTGGTCAGAGTGCTAACTGAGAACCTGTAAGACAATCTAAAGTAATAAAAATAGGCTGTAATAAAATGGGAAGGAAGTGAAATGTTGAAGTGAGAAGCTTGGTGCAAAGGTCAAACAATGAAACAACCTTCATAAAGCCAATGCTTGTGGTGCAGCCCATAAGAACAGATGGAAATCCTTGCAATAATAGACTAAATGGAAACTTCTAAACCATGCACTAAACCATGATGGATGTACCAACTATCATAGACACTAAAAAAAGCCCGATAAATCTTCATTGAGAGGAATCAAGGTTCTGCTTATCCATCAAGTACCTAGATGGTTTTCGAGGATTAGTAGTATTAGCTGGGATTGGACTAAATAAGTCCAGGTATTACTTACCTAATACTGTGTTTGGTTGTTTTGGACTGAGTTTAATACCAGTACTAATTAGTGAAATGATGGTGTTTAATACCCTTTATTAGCCCCCTCTTACATTAGATGATTAGTTGGATTGGACTATTTGTACCTTAATACTGAATTAGTACCGCACAAAACCAAACAGTTTTAATTCAGCTAATCCAACCCAATCCTATCTGGCTAATATAATCCAGTTCAGTCCAGTCCAATCCGGCTACTCCTGAAAACCAAATGAGCCAGTAAAGTTTTATAGTGACGCGCAGGGAGGTTATCTGATGGGATCTGGCGCAACACTCATCGAAGCATGTTTCATGAAAACTGACCATTCTTTTCAACCACTAATTCTTGTTTGATTATTTAGGAAACCTTACCCTTGATGCGTACGAAGAGGACTGTGAGTTTGCTGATCCAGCAGGTTCATTCAAAGGGCTCGGCCGTTTCAAGAGGAACTGTACGAATTTTGGTTCTCTCCTTGAGAAGTCTAATATGAAACTCATGAAATGGGAAGACTTCGAGGTATGCTCACTAAAAAGTCAAGTCCTACAGATATTTTTGCGCCTGTTAGATAGACATTTGTTCTTATCAAACACAACCAGCAAACGGAGGTTGATAATGTCAGATGTGCTTGTAATTTTTGTCTACAGGATAAGGGAATAGGACATTGGCGTTTCAGTTGTGTGTTGTCCTTTCCATGGAAGCCTATTCTTTCAGGTATTCATTTTGTCCCATCGCTCTATTTGGGCAATTTGCATTTGCTTGCACTTTACGTGTATTGGCTGCTTTCTCCTCAAATGAATGATTACTCATATCTGTAAGAATGTGGCTCCTGTTTTTATGAATTTTCCAAAATAGTGACTCATGCTAGTTGTATTCTCTGCGTACTCTTTAGGATACGGGTTCACAGTGTAGCATAGGAAACAATAGCTTTTAGCAGGCGGTGAACAATATATATATATATATATATATATATTGTGTGTGTGTGTGTGTGGAGATTATCTTTTGATCTTGACAAGAACAGCCATGGAATTAGCCATCTCTCTCTCTCTCTCTCTCTCTCTCTCTCTCTCTCTCTCTCTCTCTCTCTCTCTCTCTCTCTCTCTCTCTCTCTCTCTCTCTCTCTCTCTCTCTGCTTCTCATAGCAATGCATTTTCTTCTTGTTAGCCGATTGCACTATATTTCATATGTTGCATTTCTAATATACTCCCATGTCTCATTCTAAGATATGATTTGTACCTTCTTTGTTGAATGTTATGCTATCCACGATATTATCCTCTGTGGTAAACAAAATAGTATTAGCTAGTTATTCTCTGGTAGGGGAACAATTTAGTCTCATTGAGTGAACTCCAACTGGAAATATTGTAGGAAAAAGAAGGAAAGTTACAAGCAGTTTGATGCTTAGATGACAAGTATACTTCTAAAAGCATCTTCTGTAGTACTAACTAAATTTAATTTATAATTCGATGAAAATCACATATTTATTTTAAATATTGTAAAATTTAGTAAGTGCTCCAATAGTGTTAGTTAAATGATTAGCTAAATTTATAGCTAAATAACACGTGGCACATTCTCGATATTTCGTGTAAGAGAACTTTACGGAATTCATGACATAACCGTCATGAGGTTAAAGAAAACATAAAGATCTCTATCCGACTCTTTAAATGTAGAGAGCGGGATAACTATCCGCTAAAGTAAAGAGCGGAGTAGAAAGTCTATTGGAGACAACATTTTTCCCATCTTGTTTATATTTCAAAGATAACCGCTATATAAATGACATATTGGAGATGCTCCAAGTCATCATTTCCTCAAAAGGATACATTTGAAGACCTACAGGATAACTCGCCCAATCCCTTATCTTACGAGCAAACAACCATTTGACATATGGGGCATTTGCCTGGTTTAGGTGGTTCATGAGAAGGATGTGTGCACAACATTCTTTTCCATGTTCTTATATCTGAACCTGTTGGTTTAATTTTGCAGCTACCGGATACACAGAGTATTACTTTGATTCTCAATCCGGGAAAGTTTGCAGGTATGACAATCACATGTCATTACCTCAACTCTCTTCTAACTTGGTTATTATTCTTATTTGATAGTTTCATGGAATTCATCTAACTTCCTGGTCTCTCAGGCATGTGGAGCACTGGAAAGTCCCTAAAATGGCCTTGTTCAAGCAAATCCTCCGGCCTAGCAGAGGCTGGTGGCAGAAGTTGACGAGTAATTCATAATTAGCTAGTTTGGGTGCAACTGTGGATGATATTATGTTTGCGACGATGTAAAACTGTGTGGCATGTTTCTCCTCAGGTCCTTCCTGTAAATGATATTCTCAGTATGTATAAGAAAGTCTTGATCACCAGTTCACCACTGATCTATTTAGTTGTGGGGTGCTTTTACATTCACGAACTCGAGTATTTAGGATGCTGTCAATTCTGCTCATTGGAATTCAATGGGCCTTCTTTGAGGCATGCTGTTATAGCGTCTCTAATCTTTTACTACCATCATTCCATTTCTATCTTCCTAGTGCACTATTCACCACGTTACTTTGACCTAGTGAATTGGTTAGAAAAACCGTACAAGTATTGGGTCAACGCCATGAAAAGATTACCCAATTCTTGCATCGTTTTGTTAACCAAATCACCGGGTCAAAGATTTTGCACCTCCTCTTCTCAAACAATACCTTTGTTTTCCAAGAAATTGACGGGCAGAATGTCAATCAGTTGCAATCGATCTTCAAAATCTGCAAATGATTAATTTTGAAAAATCAGAAATCTTCATGAAGAAACGGTTTCTCATTGCTTGCTTACTCACTTGGCCTCGTGCCAAAACAATCTGATTTGGTTCCCGTCTTGGTTTTAGGCATCTGCTTGGCGCGCCACAAAATTTCAACTCAGTTTTCTTTTCAATGCACCAAGAAGCCCCATTTACAAACAATAAGATATATATGATTCTTATTCTTAGGCAAATATGGCTTTCTCATAACTTTGATGCATGTCTCCATCCACCCTCTGACTCCCTTGCAGCCATCCATTCATCGAAAGCCCAAAACCATTTAGACAAGAACTTCTGCGCCAGCATACCTATGCTTAGCAAGACCAACAAAACACATATGGTTTTCAGTTTACAATTATATCGCCAGTTGCCAACTCAAGCATCCCTACAGTCAAAGATCTCTTCCAGGCTGATGCATCTTGGAAAAAATGTTTCCTTTTGTTGCAGCTTGGTTGAATATCTCATAATCCCAACTTTAGTACTTTTAATGTTGAATCTCCCCTTCAAGCTGAGGCGAGGGGTCTCAGAAGCTCTAAAGTGAATTCTCTCTAATGGACACGGACATTGACCTCAAACAAATCGTTAGATTCTTGTTGGATGCCTCCTAATAATGCACAACATGTGAATTTTTTTATGTTGCTTAAGGACATAAAGCACACAATTGTTATGCTGAGTGCATGTTCCATTTCTTTTATTAGTAGAAGTGTTATTTCTCCTGCCCATGAGCTAGCAAAGCTTATTCGACGACATTGTGAGTCAAATTTGTGTCACCTCCTTCTGAGAAGATTGGCATAAGTAGTTAAAAACTCCTGCTATAAGAGAGGTCGCTAGAGATGGTCTATCCAATTAGCTATGGAGTGTTCACATACTCTTAACCAAATCCCCTCTTCTACCTGTATGCTTAGGTCAAAAAAGAAATAAAAACAATAATTATGCATTTTTTTAGAACTTTTTTTTGTACAATATCATGAACTATGTCGGAGACCTCATTCAGGCACTTGAAACGCTCTACCACTGAGCTAGCACCCATTTACCAAGCTAATACTGTTAGTTAATAGTTTTGCGTTTAGGAGAGAAAATACAGGTTTTTTGGGACTTTAACTTTTCTTACCCTAATGTTTATCATAAAAGTTCATTTCCAGGAGATGAAATAGAAGTAAGCGACTGTTGTCGCTAACTAAAACATTTTAGAAAGTTTAATAGTTGCAAAGTACACAATATTTTTATTCTTTTAAATAAAAAATAAATAAAAATATTTTTTTCTTTTTGAATAAATAAAAAGCTCCACCGTGTTTTATTGTATGGGCTTGAATTTAGTTGGACCTTTTCGGACCCCAGTTGGTTATCCAATGTAATTGAGACAGATTCGTTGGGCTCTCTAGCCCAGCTTTTTTTTTTTTTTTTTTTGTCAAACACAACCTGGGACAATCAGAGAACAAGGCCTGTACTGAAATGACCCGAAGGACCACGGTTCACAGCTAGTACAATTCAACCGAAATTCCAAGTACATTATTTATATATAAAAAGGAGAAACCCTCCAACAAAGTTTGGAAACAAGGAAAATAAACAAAAACTAAACGTCTGAAATGTCTAAGTGACGAAATGAAAACTAAACTTTATTGCTACTAACTCCTAAGCTTCAACACGTGCGCGTTTCCCCCACCTCAATGCCAACCTGCGGGTTTTACAATAGACAAAGCCGACCGCAGGAAAATTCTAATTAGTAAAAACTAAGTAAGATATACCACAACACGTAAAAAACGGAGTTTTTGGCTAACACGAAAGTATAAGCAGGAAGATAAGCGATAACCACAACTTTATTCTTTTATTTGGTTGAGGCATAACACGAGCCCCAACAGGTTCGATGTGGACAGAGGGGTCACGATGGAATAATAATAAAGTAGGGTGCTTCTACGGGATATCACAGTCCATCCCGATTCTCCCTAAAATAACTAGTGAGACCTTAAGTGTCGACACCCCTATACTGTTGTGACCCACACTAGCATAGGTAGTACTCCTAGTTTTCACAATAAATAAGAGGGTATATACCCTAGGGGAATCAACGCACATGTGTCCCCGGCCGTAGCCTTCACACGCATCCTCTGTACACCGTTCCCAATTCTATTATCGTACATTTATATTTCACGAGGGTAAAAGATCACAATTTGGATAGTAACCACATGCTTCTCAAAACGTTCATGATAAATCACTAGGAAGGCTCAAAGTAGTGTAAAGAGGAAATCGAATTTACAGTTTGAGATAACGCACACGAAACAACACATTTTGATAATTTAAAGATGTTGTGCATATACTTACTTGGATTGAAGAAAGCTCCACACACACAAGCAAGCACGAAACTAGTACTCGTAGTACGGACTGTCAAAGAACTGATCGTCTACGAACTCGGAATCTACAATATTCAAATAATCCTAATATTAACACGTGATCAAATTCATACAACAAATGCAATTATGCCCTATATGCAAATGCAAGGAATATTTCCCGACAAGTCCCAATTGAATATACGTCACTCTAACATTAGAAAAGAATAATAATTTACAAAGTTATGATAATAATAGTAATAATAATAATAATAATAATAATATTAATAATAATAATAATAATAATAATAATAATAAAAAAAAAACTAAAACAATAGTAACAAGCTTTAAACTAATTAGTAATATACTTAAAAAAAAAACTAATAGCTATTTAGAAAATAGTATAGTATTCAACTTTGATATTAATATTAAATAAAAGTTACAATTACTTATTAGAGAGTATATATATATTTACATAATGAAATCTTGAAATATACACAAAATCGTCAAATTGACTAAGCTCATAAGAAAACTAATTTTATCTTTATTAATAAAACTCTTATTATAAAATTATACTAGAAAACTTATATTTATTTTCATGTTTAAAGAAATTAATTAAATTAGAGTTATTACTAATAATCAAAACACTAGTTATAAGTAAATAAAGAAAACAGTTCTAAGTAGTAACCAAGACCACCCCTATGTTTCTGAAAACCTCAACAACCACCCAAACAGTTTTAGAAAGTGCTTATCTACCCCACAACTCAGCTATACCATTTCAATTCAGTCCATCTTCTTCCTCTTCACTTCACAGTTACTTCAAATCACGAATTCAACACAACACCCACTTACAGAGACATGATTTACGGACACAACTACACAAAACATGAATCATGGAAGATATGGGAACAAGAGGGGGTTACTGTGATTACCAGTTGAGAGAAGAACCGAGCAAAGAAAACACGGCGGTGAAGATTGGAGACGACGCGGCGATTGGAGGGTCGCCGCTGTAATTGCTGCTACTGGCGGTGGTCGCCGGTGCTAGGAGGAGATGACTGAGGTGACGAGCAGAGAGGCGAGGTCGACGGAGCAGAGGGAACTGGGATTGAGTATTTGCCGTCGGGTTCCCGTCGGGTGAAATCTGGGTCGACTTCGACGAAGAAACGACCGAGACAGAGCACCGGAGAGATGGGTGTTTTGGTCTGTAGAAACCTCGTCCTGCGGGTCGCCTGAGTGAGCCGAGAGATTGGAGGGAGGAGGAAGCAAGTGGGTTCGCCGGAGATGGCGATTGAAGTGGCGGTGGTGATGGGCAAAAACAGAGGCAGTGTGGGTTTTGCTTCTTCGGCACAACAGAGGGTGAGGATGAGGAGAAGTGACGAGGGAGAAGTGGTGAGTTGATATAGGTTGATAGGCGCGGAATTGAGAGAGAGATCGTGGCTTGGTGGTGATGGTGGTGATGGTGGTCCGAAGATTTTGGGGAAGATGGGAGAGATGGGTCTCTTCCCGTCTGTGAGAGAGAGAGGGAGTTGCAGGTCACCCAAGTATGGTTAAAGACACTTTAACCCCCCCCCCCCACACTTAATTTAAGAAACTACAAAACATACCCCCCAGTTTAGAAGAAGTTAATACTAACCCAACCCACACAACTTATAAAATTCACAAATACCCTATAAAATATAGGGGTATTACATCACATTCCCCTTAAAACAACGCTTCGTCCTCGAAGCGTAAAACAGCAACTCCCAGCGAAAACATTATACCTACATGCACGATGCAATGATGCAAATTTCTATTGCACAAGAAAACAAAAAGATCATACCAACCAAATGAACGACAAATGGGGTGTTTCATCACATTCCCCTTAAAAGAGAGTGACGTCCCCGTCACTCAAGTTACACTCGATATGGGTTTCCTAAGTCACTAAACCAGGTATTAAGGTGGTCTTTTAGCTAGGTTAGCTAGTCCAGGTTACAGGGTGTCACAAGACAATGAAATTCGAGATCGAGACAGGTAGGCGAGATAAGAGTAAGTAATCCTAGGCCATTAACAGAAATTGACGAGATAAAGAGGAGTAATGATTCTGAATTAGGTAAGATAATACTAGGGTGAGATGGTTAGGGATGTACCAGTTGCTGCATTGGCATGTTCCGCTTGAGTCGGGTTCATGACATTGATAGTTCCCGTGGCGCTATTGGTTGTGGTTGGTGGTGCTGTAGTTGTTGGTGCAGTAAGAGCAGCTACTGTTGTTGCTGATGCGGCATTGCCTCCTTGGGGTCGGTTATTTTGACCA
The DNA here is from genome assembly GCA_023055425.1 of Linanthus parryae. Lineage (NCBI taxonomy): Eukaryota > Viridiplantae > Streptophyta > Magnoliopsida > Ericales > Polemoniaceae > Linanthus > Linanthus parryae. The sequence goes on along the minus strand of JALGPY010000006.1, from coordinate 13,761,226 downwards.
TTCCCACCTTGCCAATTGTTTCCCCTGTTGTAGCCACCTCCACTGTTGTTGTTGTTGTTCCTACCCTGGTTGTATCCTCCATTGTTGCCATTGCGGTAACCTCCACCTTGTTGATCGCTTTGCTGGTTCCCACCATATTGATTACCACCGTTGTAGTAGTTACCTCCACGGTTGTACTCACCATTGTTGCCCCCATAATCTCCACCGTTGTTGTTGTTGGGCCTGGATCGGCACTCATACCTACGATGGCCCAGCCTGCCACAGTTGAGACAATTAACCTTCCTTCCTCGGCAATCCACTCCGGGGTGGTTTCTGCCGCACCTCATGCAGTTGAAAACTCTTACTTGACCTTGTCCACCTTGTCCTGGGTTTCCAAACTGGTTGGTGGGGGCTGGGTTGGGACGAACCCTCTTATCTTCGGCGTTGTTTCCCGTACCGTAATTCTGGAATCCGGTTGCAGCTGGTGTCTCGGTCTTCCTTTTCTTGTTGGTTTCAGCATTACTATCCAGCATGCGCTGCATGTCGTGAGCCGCTCCATAAGCCTCCATGAGTGAGTTAAATTTTGTGGGTCCCATTGCCCTTCGGACTTCGAAGTCCAGACCTTCGACAAATTTGCGGATCCTTCGCACTTCTGTGGGTACAATTTCCCGTCCGAACCTCATGAGTTCCATAAATTTCTCATAGTAAGCAGTTAAGGTAGCTCCATCTTGCTTCAGGTGCAAAAACTCCTCAAACTTCTTCGACTTCACATGGTCGGGGTAAAAACGTTCACGCATAGCCTCCTTTAGCTGCTCCCATCCAAAGCCTTCCTGGGCGAGTAAGTCGGCTGAGACGGAAGTCCACCAGTTATCAGCTTCTTTCTTAAAGTAATAGACCGCCACTTCTATGCGTCGGTCCTCGGGGCAACGCACCGAAATCAGTGCCTTGTGGAAGTCGCGAATCCAATTCTCTAGGGTGGTCGGGTCGTCCGTCCCGTAAAAGAAATCAGGGCGGAGTTCTGCAAGCTTACTCATCACGTCACCTCCCCCAGCTTGTTGATTGTGAAGGAGTTGGGTTAGGGCTAGGGTCGCTTGTTCAAGGTTCAGGAACCGAATTGGGTCATATTGTTCTGGAAATGGAGCCGGTTGGTTTCCTTGGGTTCCCTGACTCATCGTTCCTACTTCTCTTGCACGTCTCCTGGTATAGTATTGCATTGTACCTTCTTAAATATAACCTTACTTAATAAAAATTCTATTCCAACCATACACATGAGAAAAAATATAGGATAACCATGCATTCATTGATTCAAATACCACATAATCCACAAAGAAATCCAATTAATCCAACAAAAGACATACTGAATCAAAATTCTAATCCTAATCGTTCTCACTTGAAAAAAAAATGCAATGAAGAATAGAAAATGCAACTAAGGGGTGAATGGTCGGGTGTGTTAGGGCTCCTCAACGTCAGTCAGGCACTCAGAGCCCGTCTCTGGAAGGTCGATCTCGTCTTCACCTATTTCCTCTTCATCGTCTATAAACTCATCGTGCTCTTCCTCCTGGTCATGCTCTTCTTCCTGGTCCTCATCCATGTCATCCTGGCCCACATCCATGTTATCATGGCCCACATCCATGTTCTCCTGGTCCCCATTCTGATCTAAGTCTTCTAGCCGTCCTTGAATCTTAAGTGGGTCGATCTCGTAGACGTCCTGCTCGCGATGTTTGTACCTAGATTCGTTAGGTACAGCCTCGCCCCACACGTTCCAAACGAGTAGGTCACGGTATTGATGCCTCAGGCTGCTCCAAGGGTGTACATCAGGCAATCCTCGGAGTATGTAGTAGCATATGGTTAACGGATGGCTATGACGGTCATCGAAGTGGCCCCATGCAACGCATATATCTATCACATAGGTGCAGTACTGTGCAATGGTTTCCTGACCGGGCTGGTACATCACATGCTCCGTTCGGTGTGCCTCGGTGAGGTCATCAGAAGCAGGGATTGGCTGTCTACCTGCTCCATATTCCCCTAGAACTTGATCGGGCACTTCCTCTTCCTCGGGAATCTGTTCCTCTTGCGCTTCCTGTTCCACCGGTTCCTCCGGATCTGACTCGGGTTCCTCATCATGATCTTCCTCTTCCGGTTCTTCATTTTCCTCCTGTATGAGTCGATCGGCCGCTTCCTGCAACCTATCATATAGGTCGTGGAGTCGAAACATGTAAACGCCGTTATGCTTCCAAAGTCCATCGTTAGGTACCAAGTTTCCATCTTCGTCCTCATGCACCAACTCTTCGAAGTCGTCCTTTATTGCCAGCCATGGTTGCACGTTGGGAAGTCCATTGAGGATACAGTGACCCACTACTAATCGGTTTCGAAAACGGTCATCACCAAATGCAGAGAAGCTCCAATCGTTGCAGCGTTCGTGCACACGAATGAAATAATCGATCATTTCCTCCTGAGGTCCTAAGTATGTCATGAGTAGAGGGGAATCCTCAGGCTGTAGTGCTGGTAGGGCAGGTGCGGGTTGGGCGGCCATCTGAGAAAAGAGAAGAAACAGTCTCAGAAAGGTTCTAATCCACGTATGCACTCAATATCGTAACGAAAATTTAAATTTAAACAATCTGAACAAGCAAACAAAATATTCACATAAGCTGAGCAACACCACAACAATATACACATGGCAAGTCATGAAATGATACACATAAGCCACATAGTAAACATCTACAATTGATAGAGAACTCAAATATTCATAGAAGACAACAGGGACTATTGCTAAGCTATCCCAAACCCCGGCTTGTTTAATTTTATTATCGGTTTTAGTTGTCTTAAGTAAATTTTAAATTTCTTTAGAAAATGTTTTTAATACTTGATTTCTCTTTATTAAAGGAAAATGGAGAATCGCACTAGCTTAGAACCGTCGGCTCTGATACCATCTGAAATGACCCGAAGGACCACGGTTCACAGCTAGTACAATTCAACCGAAATTCCAAGTACATTATTTATATATAAAAAGGAGAAACCCTCCAACAAAGTTTGGAAACAAGGAAAATAAACAAAAACTAAACGTCTGAAATGTCTAAGTGACGAAATGAAAACTAAACTTTATTGCTACTAACTCCTAAGCTTCAACACGTGCGCGTTTCCCCCACCTCAATGCCAACCTGCGGGTTTTACAATAGACAAAGCCGACCGCAGGAAAATTCTAATTAGTAAAAACTAAGTAAGATATACCACAACACGTAAAAAACGGAGTTTTTGGCTAACACGAAAGTATAAGCAGGAAGATAAGCGATAACCACAACTTTATTCTTTTATTTGGTTGAGGCATAACACGAGCCCCAACAGGTTCGATGTGGACAGAGGGGTCACGATGGAATAATAATAAAGTAGGGTGCTTCTACGGGATATCACAGTCCATCCCGATTCTCCCTAAAATAACTAGTGAGACCTTAAGTGTCGACACCCCTATACTGTTGTGACCCACACTAGCATAGGTAGTACTCCTAGTTTTCACAATAAATAAGAGGGTATATACCCTAGGGGAATCAACGCACATGTGTCCCCGGCCGTAGCCTTCACACGCATCCTCTGTACACCGTTCCCAATTCTATTATCGTACATTTATATTTCACGAGGGTAAAAGATCACAATTTGGATAGTAACCACATGCTTCTCAAAACGTTCATGATAAATCACTAGGAAGGCTCAAAGTAGTGTAAAGAGGAAATCGAATTTACAGTTTGAGATAACGCACACGAAACAACACATTTTGATAATTTAAAGATGTTGTGCATATACTTACTTGGATTGAAGAAAGCTCCACACACACAAGCAAGCACGAAACTAGTACTCGTAGTACGGACTGTCAAAGAACTGATCGTCTACGAACTCGGAATCTACAATATTCAAATAATCCTAATATTAACACGTGATCAAATTCATACAACAAATGCAATTATGCCCTATATGCAAATGCAAGGAATATTTCCCGACAAGTTCCCAATTGAATATACGTCACTCTAACATTAGAAAAGAATAATAATTTACAAAGTTATGATAATAATAGTAATAATAATAATAATAATAATAATATTAATAATAATAATAATAATAATAATAATAATAAAAAAACTAAAACAATAGTAACAAGCTTTAAACTAATTAGTAATATACTTAAAAAAAAAACTAATAGCTATTTAGAAAATAGTATAGTATTCAACTTTGATATTAATATTAAATAAAAGTTACAATTACTTATTAGAGAGTATATATATATTTACATAATGAAATCTTGAAATATACACAAAATCGTCAAATTGACTAAGCTCATAAGAAAACTAATTTTATCTTTATTAATAAAACTCTTATTATAAAATTATACTAGAAAACTTATATTTATTTTCATGTTTAAAGAAATTAATTAAATTAGAGTTATTACTAATAATCAAAACACTAGTTATAAGTAAATAAAGAAAACAGTTCTAAGTAGTAACCAAGACCACCCCTATGTTTCTGAAAACCTCAACAACCACCCAAACAGTTTTAGAAAGTGCTTATCTACCCCACAACTCAGCTATACCATTTCAATTCAGTCCATCTTCTTCCTCTTCACTTCACAGTTACTTCAAATCACGAATTCAACACAACACCCACTTACAGAGACATGATTTACGGACACAACTACACAAAACATGAATCATGGAAGATATGGGAACAAGAGGGGGTTACTGTGATTACCAGTTGAGAGAAGAACCGAGCAAAGAAAACACGGCGGTGAAGATTGGAGACGACGCGGCGATTGGAGGGTCGCCGCTGTAATTGCTGCTACTGGCGGTGGTCGCCGGTGCTAGGAGGAGATGACTGAGGTGACGAGCAGAGAGGCGAGGTCGACGGAGCAGAGGGAACTGGGATTGAGTATTTGCCGTCGGGTTCCCGTCGGGTGAAATCTGGGTCGACTTCGACGAAGAAACGACCGAGACAGAGCACCGGAGAGATGGGTGTTTTGGTCTGTAGAAACCTCGTCCTGCGGGTCGCCTGAGTGAGCCGAGAGATTGGAGGGAGGAGGAAGCAAGTGGGTTCGCCGGAGATGGCGATTGAAGTGGCGGTGGTGATGGGCAAAAACAGAGGCAGTGTGGGTTTTGCTTCTTCGGCACAACAGAGGGTGAGGATGAGGAGAAGTGACGAGGGAGAAGTGGTGAGTTGATATAGGTTGATAGGCGCGGAATTGAGAGAGAGATCGTGGCTTGGTGGTGATGGTGGTGATGGTGGTCCGAAGATTTTGGGGAAGATGGGAGAGATGGGTCTCTTCCCGTCTGTGAGAGAGAGAGGGAGTTGCAGGTCACCCAAGTATGGTTAAAGACACTTTAACCCCCCCCCCCCCCCCCCCACACTTAATTTAAGAAACTACAAAACATACCCCCCAGTTTAGAAGAAGTTAATACTAACCCAACCCACACAACTTATAAAATTCACAAATACCCTATAAAATATAGGGGTATTACATGTACAAACTACTACTCTTAACAATAACATTAATATCACTAATAATATCAAAAAGATCCCCTTCAGATACCTACTTTACCCAGCACCATATCCACTACACTTTTACAATCACATTCAAAAAATACATTTCGCCGCGCCTGCAAGTTTAGGAAGATTGCTTCTCTTAGGGTCAAAGCTTCAGCTTCAATTGCAGAAGCAGCAACTCCTTTTAACCATCCACTATCCATCATCTTACCATTCTGATTTCTCACAATCCAGGCTCGAGTCATGCTGTTAGTTTCTTTAACCCATATAGCGTCCACATTACATATTCCAACAATTATAGTCAGATGGATGCCATTTATAATCTACCACTACAGAGTCTTGAGTAGAGACATAAATTCTTTCCACCTTCAGAATTGACAAGTAAGAATTGAGAAGAAATTGCACCTCTTTCACTACTTTGGCAGGAATTTGCTCAATCATGTTGAAAATAAAGGCACTCCCCCCCCCCCCCCCCCTTCCAGATTTGTCTTGATCCGCCAAATTCAAACACACAAAAAAAGCCATATAGGCGTAACCCAGTCACACCCTGTAAACAAGTTAGTGTCATCTTCTGTGCCCTTATTACACAAATGGCATAAATCAGTAAGCTCACACCCCCTGTTAAGCAAATTGTTTTTAGTAGCTATAGCTTTATGACTTACTCTCCACCAAAATAATTTTAATTTTGAGGGAAGTTTTAAAGACCAACATCTGCTCCAAAACTCACTCGAGAATTTGAAAGAAGTGAAAGCTTTTTTACACCAATATTCCTTGAACCCCGGCTTACCCCGACTAGCTTCAATTTCAAACCACTGCTTAGTCAAAGCAACACCAGATTTTACAATATAAATACTCAGATTGTTAGCCATCCAGAAAAATTTGTCATCTCTAGAAAGCCATGCAATATTAACATCCAAGAGCTGGTTGAATGAAAGCTTTGTTCCTCAAAGAAAAAGAAAAAAAAATAAAAATACCACAAAACGTAGTAACAGCCAAATGAAAGCTTTGTTCCTTAAGACTTTAAACATATTCTAGAATTTCGTTAGTTTATTAGTGCGCACGCAAATTGACTCGAACACCACTACAAATTCCCTTGAAAAAACATTATGCAGTCAAGACCTACAAATAATTTGGTTAGGGATGACAACAGATCGGATTTGGATCAGATCAGTCTAGATCTAGATCCGATCCATATGATTTCGGATCAGATCGGATTCGAACCGAATTTTGCCGGATTCGAATCGGGGGTTATCCATCGGATCACTGGGAACAATATTTTAAGTTAAGCTGACCTAAGATTATTATGAGTTAGTATCAAAATTTAGATTAACATACACTTTACATCTATAATTTTTTTAGTTTGTTCACAATAAAAAATAAATATATTAAATTTATGACGTTATCTGAGGTAAACATAATAAAGTTTATATATGTAATTATATTGATACATGTAAATTATTGAAGTTATTAGGTACGATAACCTATCGGACAGGATCGGGTTTCACGAATCACAAATTTTTTGATCCATATCCGATTAATTTGTAAACGGATCGGATCAGATCTGCTCCATTAGGACGGATCATGTCGGATATCGGATCGGATCGAACCCAATTATCATCCCTAAATTTGGTTGACATAATGGTGTAGTATGGGCCTTGGCATTTAAGCGGGCCGGCCCAGTTATCTCGCTGCTTTAATATAAACATTGCTAGGGTTTAGCAATTTCATTTGCCTCAAACGAACACCAGCGTAGCAGCAGCATTGAAGCTTTTGCCTGTGGCCGTCACTCTTCTTCCACCTTCAACCAACCATGGTAAGATCTCTTCCTCTTCCTTCTTCTTTCACCGATTTCTCCATTTGCATTTGTATCTCTATCCATGAATCGACCCGCATCTTATACCTAATTCAATCGTTCAGATCATCACAGAGAAGAACCGCAGAGAGATCTCCAAGTACCTCTTTCAAGGTTCAAAACCCTTTAATAAAACTCGTTGATTTTGATTTTGTTGCATCTTTAAATGCTTAATCGTTTCTGGGTTTTGGTTTTCTGTACAGAGGGTGTTTGCTATGCGAAGAAGGACTTCAACCTCGCGAAGCACCCAGACATCGATGTCCCAAACCTACAGGTCATCAAGCTTATGCAGAGCTTCAAATCCAAGGAGTACGTGAGGGAGACCTTCGCTTGGATGCACTACTATTGGTACTTGACCAATGATGGTATTGAGTTCCTCAGAACTTACCTCAACTTGCCCTCTGAGATCGTCCCCAACACTCTGAAGAGAGCTGCTCGTCCTGCTCCTGGTGGTGGCAGGCCTTTTGGCGGTGATCGTCCTCGGTAATGCTCTTTTATCATTTGTGTGGTGGAATTGCTATGTGGGTTTGTCGTCATGTTGTGGATTGCTTTGTGGGTTTCTGATGAATTGTGAGTTGTATTCTGGGTTTAGCATGAATTCTCAGAGTTGGTAATGCTCTTTATCATTTGTCTGGTCGAATTGCTTTGTGGGTTGTTGTCATTGTGAATTGCTTTGTGGGTTGTGAGTTGTATTCTGGGTTTAGCATGAATTCTCAGAGTTGGTAATGCTCTTTATCATTTGTCTGGACGAATTGCTTTTGTGGGTTTTTGTCATATTGTGAATTGCTTTGTGGGTTTCTGCTGAATCGTTTGTTGTATTCTGGGTTTAGCATGAATTCTAAGAGTTGGTAATGCTCTTTATCATTTGTCTGATCTAATTGCTTTGTGGGTTGTTGTCAAATTGTGAATTCCCTTGTGGGTTTCTGCTGAATTGTAGTTTGCTTTCTTGGTTTAATATGAGTTCTTATAGTTGATTCAAAGGAAAGTATTGATTTGGTATGGAAAATGTACGTCTTTTGTTGACAGTGGACCTCCCAGATTCGACGGTGACAGGCCGAGATTTGGTGGTGATCGGGATACCTACAGGAGAGGGCCTACTGGTGAGGGTGGTGACAAGGAAGGAGCTCCAGCTGACTACGAACCCTCATTCAGGGTAAGTTCTTACTCTTAGAGCATGTTGCTATCTAGCTTGATTGATATGATATAACATTTGAATGCTTCGCTTGCTTACTTTGATGTTGTCACTGTGGGATGCCTGCTCCAGTGCTTTGTATCAACTTTGTGGTGCATTTTAGATAGGGTTGTTGTCTTTCATTCCTGCATTTACATTCAATGTTAGTGTCATAGCAATTAGCTGTTAGGACCTCCTTCGAGAATGTGAATTCTAGTGTTTCCTTCCCATTTACCGCCATGTCTGTACTGAATTCTAGGCGAACGACAGTGAAAGCACTTGCATCCACACTTGGTCCTCTCTGGACTCTGGAGTTGGACCTTTTTTACTGGGTTGTGATGGTTTTTGATTGTTTGTAGTATGTCTAGTTTGATATTGAAATTATTGTCCCAAATTGTTGGACTATTCCAACCTTATATCGGTTCAGTTGAATGGTGTCTGATCACTATAATCTCTGAAACTGTGCTGATTAGTATCACTAATGTACTTGATGAGTTGCCTTTGCACTTATGGGGATATTTCTTTTCTATAATTGACAGTGGTTTTCTCGTTTAACTTGCAAGAGCTGTCCCCTTTTCATGGATGGTATATGATTTTTAAAACCTTGAGCATGTAACATTTCTGGGGATGCAAACCTTGTCCCAGTCAGTTGCATGGAGTCTGAAAACTATGATCTCTCAGACTGTGCTCATGAACATCCCTTATATACTTGAAGAGTTGCCTTTGCACTTCTCGATACTCCTTTTTACATTTGACTTTGGTTTCTCCCTTTATCTTGCAAGCCGTATCCCTTTAAACCTTGAGCGAGTATGATTCTTTTGATGAGTGGAGAATGCAGTTAGACGTTTTTAACTGTTGGTTATGATTTATTGACCTTGCTGGTATTATGTTGGAGGTCAGGGAAATTTAGCTGCATTCCTTTTAGGATATGCTCTTCTGTGTTAAAAGATTAAATAGTGGAACTTCAGATATAATAAAATCCCGCAACGAAAATGAAGTTCCACCAAGTCAAATTAATATCAGAATTCGAAATGCTATGTACTCAGCAATTGTCAGAAATCATTCAAACCTAAGAAAGCACAATGTTTTTTGCCTTTGGTCCAAACACCGTAGTCCAAGATGTAAATCTCGGCGTTTCGCCTTGACCACAGTAAAAAATATGCGTGTAGGTAAACTTATATTGTAGTTGTCCTCTTCTTCGACACAAGATATCATCTGGTAAAGACTGAATTTATTGAGGAGATTGTATGTACTGTACAGTTGATAATTAGTTATTATGTGAAACAATGAGTCCCATGTTGGCTGGCATCTAATTATATTGCCACACCATGGTACCATTTCTTATTAGTAATTTCTAGCTTCGTCTTCTGTATTGTGGTGTCTGGTTGGGCATGGGGGTAGGGTAAATGTTTGGTAAGTGTCATGTTGATATTGTTTGATTGTCTCATTGATATACCCAGCCGCTTGCTTTTACTTTTTAATTGTCAATGGCATGTTCTATTCCCCTCTTCTTTAGAACAACTATTCGATCAATTGGTGTTCAATTCCCCTCACTTATTTTGAATCTCTATGAATAAGATTTGTATGTAAACCATGTGTCTCACTCGTGTTCTTTGACTTTCATGTGTAGGGTGCTGCTGGTACAAGACCTGCTTTTGGTCGTGGTGGTGGCAGCTTTGGTGCTGCACCTGCAGGAGGAAGCTTTGCTGGATGAACATGTTACTACTCCAATATGGTCTTTTAAGATGATATGGACTTACTATGTTCAGTCTGTAATAGAATACATTGTCTTTGTTTTATCAGCTGCCTTTTTGAGAAGTTACTTAGACAAGCTTGTGCTTACTGCGATATGAATTTTGCGTAGTGGATTTATTCAGCATTCTTCCTGTTGGATTTTTCTATATGTTTAAATACTTCGCATTTGCATGAATTCTTTGGGATTCGTATGGTTAGATGTTCATCTGTGATCATGTGTATCATGCAACACAATTTCCTATTTCCCAATTGATCTACTAGCAATTCTTGTTGAGACTTGCAAGTGTCTGCTTCTGTTAGATTTTGAATACCCATCTCTGTCTTGTATATTTTAGGAGTCTTAGTGCAAAAGGATTGGAATTTTGGTATAATTAGGAGACTAGATTTGTACTTGGACTTCACTTCAAATTAGTATTTTTAGTAAGAACTAATACAATGATAATATGCTTATTATGCCAGATTGGAACTAATAAAGTTCCTCAAAAACAACTAATAAAATAAAAATGAAACATTGTCATTGTATTAGTTCTTGAAATGTTTTTGAATGATCCTCGGAAGAGATGTTTTTGAATGTAATAGGTGATACTACCAGTGAAGTGCCAATCCAATTCTTCTCTTTCACCCCTTTCTATTTGGTACGTTCTTTTTCTTTCTCCCCTTTTTCTATTTGGAAAAATTAAGGTTTGGAAATTTATACTCATAAACTACTCCCACACAAAATTTATGTATGGGTTGATGAGTACTTTTTGGTTGACTTAACAACTCCACAAAGGGGTAAAAAAGAAATTGTCCATGAGTTGATGTCTCTCCTTAATCCAAGAGTTTTTCTAAGGGAGAGAAAGACAAGGAACGGAGTGGCAATTTAAGCTCTTGAACGCAGTTGCCTTCTTACTCTGGTGAAAGATGTAGCTTCAACTTATCCTATCTACATCGAGTTTTATATCCGTAGCTCCTCATTAATTACGAAAATTGGAAGCTCTTGAAGGAACCCCTCATCCCCCAATCCCCCAAAGATGGTCTCAGACAGCCTCATGTGTGGAGAGCCAAATCCAAGTGGGGGGTTTGGTCTTCGTAACTTTAGTTGTTTCAATAGTGCCCGGTTGGTTGAGGGAGTGCCACGCCATCTCATCAGCTCAATTTCGAGCTGACCCCCACATGTAGTAGTTATATAATATCCTTGTCAATGTTTTAACAAAAAAAAAAAAAACAAAAAGAAGAGAAAACAAAGTGCCCTCTTAGCTAACAATGATTGGCGTCTCATTAGTAATCAAGCCTCTTTTGGTGTGTTAGGTCTTCAAACCCCGCCTTCGCTCGGATTCTGAAGCCCTTCTCTCTCCAACGGCCTCTCCTGGATTGGCGGATCTCTTATTTGAAATGATATTTCTTGGCAGATTGGCAATGACTTAAGCATGAATGTTGTCAATAGATGGATCCCGGGCCTCCTCTACCCCCCCCCCCCCCCCCACACACACACACAGAGAGTTTCCTTAAAACGAGTCGCCATAACTCCTTCAGAGTCTCGGTTATTGTTATTTATGACTCTCATGATCTGCGTTGGACCAGGCAAAAAGTTAAAGATCTCTTCTCGGCATTTTTGGTACCATGGATCTGTGCTATTAAGCTTTTTTGCTTCTCTCATGGATGATAAAATAATATGGCCGTTCAGTAAATCGAGGCACTATTATAAGAAGTATGGCTATCGTTTTTGTGAATCCCAAGACAACCCGGTGTTCTATCCTGCGGGGTACTTTCATCTTTACGATACCTCCAATCTGGACCATCACTGGGGTAAGCTTAGGGCTCTTCCTCCCCAGGAGAAGTATAAGCTCTTCTTGTGGAAATGCCTCCATGACGAAGCTCTCCCGATTGTCAGCTAGCTAGCGCGTTTTCTTCCGAGTGTTCCAAACGACCGTCCTCTTTGTCGCGTTCTCTCTCAGATGTTCCAGAAGACTTCTAACCATTCAGAAAAAGTGTGTCGTCTCTTCTGAAACTCCCGGTTCCGCCACTACCGGGGCATATAGCCTTTTACTACTTGCAGTGTAAGTGAGCAAAGTGGAATGGCATGCCGACGTGTTATTTATAGACGTTATGAGAAACAAAAATACATAGTTAACGTTAGTTGCGAAAAGAACATTTCTCTTTACATCACTAGAAATTAGTGGTGTAGGTTCAAAATATGCACTATTATTACAAGCACATCACTCTATAATAGAGACTTTTTGTAATAGGCGTGTTTGAACATTTGATAGTAAACTATTGTGATAATTTTGTTATCTAATTATGAAAATCTCATAAAATAATATTATTAACATGACTCAGGTCTCCAAACTTATGTTACTTTTGACACTTAACAAATGTCTGTAACATACATACTAAGACAGTATCTACTGGCACATTCTTTCGCCAAAATGGGTTTGCTAGAAGATGATATGTCTTTCTACTTTGTTATTCCTACTTGGGCAAATGATGTATTTCACTTGGATCTTTCGGGCATGGTTGTCATTTCTTAATGATATATTTTTTCTAAAAAAAAAACATACAAACTAAAACACAAGTCACATTGTGTTTGGTAGTGGACATGGTCCACGAAGCCATCTATTGGTCCTTTAAATTGGACAACATCTGGCATATCTTGGCCAATAATATAATTTCAACAGCACTACTCAAATTTAACTCAATTTATAAACCTATAATTTGTAACAATACATCTTGTCCAAAGAAGTTCCCTCAAAAATTATTCTAAAAAAAAAGAAGTTCCATAAAAAAAGAAAACTTATCCAAAGAAAGCCTACATAGTAGTACGAACGGTTCCTCAACAAGTGGAAGGTTTAAATGGGAAGTGCTGAAAGCTACTGCGAACGGGTTCTAACCTATCAGAGATGAAATGAAACTAGTGTCGCAACAAGTGGAAGGTTTGGGAGAGAGGGGGAGATGGGTGGAGAGTGGACTCTATTCATTGAGACAGGAATATGATCACAATAATTGTGTGTTAACTGGTATGATCAATAGCCACGACCTCTCTCAGATCCAGCAACATCACCATATGGTAGGCTTGGCTAGGCCAACGCACGATATGGTATTTAACCCATACTCGAGAGGTGATTTTTGTCTTTTTACCCTTTTAATATTATGGCAATCTAAGCTCTTGAACGCTGTTGGCCTTCTTACTCTTGTGAAAGATGTAACTTCAACTTATCCTATCTAAAGGGGGTTCTATTTTCGTTTCTGAAGAGGTCCTAATCATCAAAATACAAAAATTGTAAGCTTCTGGAGGAACCCCTCATTTCGCGAGCCCCCAAAGATCGTCTCGGACACCATCTTGTGTTGAGAGCCAAATCCAATTGAGGGGTTGGTCTTCGTAACTTTAGTTGGTTCAGTACTGCCCTCCTAGATAACAGTGCTTGGCGTCTCTTTAATAATTAAGCCTCTTTGGTGTGCAGATTCTTCAAACTAGCCTTCACTCGAATTCTAAATCCCTTCTCTCTCTAACGACCTCTCCTGGACCTGGTCCAGTATGTAATTTGGGAGATGTCTTGTTTAAGAGGGCATTTCTTGGCAGATTGACAATGACTTAAGTATTAACGTTGGCACAAATAGATGGATCTCGGGCCTCCTCTACCATTTAGAGAGTTTTCTTAACAATAGTCGCTATTATTCCTTCAGAGTCTCGGGGCTCCTTATTCATGTCTCTCTCGATTTTCATAAAAACAGTCAAAACATGAAAGATATCTTCTCTGCGTTATTGGTACCTCGGATATACGCAATTGATTTTTTTTTTCTTATCCATGGATGATAATATAATATGGCCGTTCACTAAATCGGGGCACTATTCTACGAAGTCTGGCTATCGTTTTGTGAATCTCAGGACAACGCGATGTTCTATCATGTTGGGTTCTTTCATCTTCACGAGACCTCTACTATAGACCATCATTGGGATAAGCTTAGGGCGCTTCCTCTCCTAGAGAAGTATAAGCTCTTCTTCTGCAAATGTCTCTATGACGCAACCGATTGGAAAAATGTTCAACAAGGCTAGGGTGTTGGGCGAAAGCATGGAAGGGCGAGAGGTCATTTGCCCCCTAACATTTTAAGGAACTGTATGGGACTCTAAAAATTTAATTATTTATCCTGTTATTTATGCCACTTCTGATCCCAATAAATATTTGAATGAGACATTTATATTGAATAACCCTTCCACATACATTTCAGAATACTACTAACCATTCAGAAAGCTTGTGTCGTTTCTTCTAGAAATTCTGGCTCCGCCACTATTAGGGCATATGGCCTCCTAATACTCGCAGTGTAAGAGAGCAATGTGGAATGACATGCTGAAGTGTTGTTTATAGACGTTACGAGTAATAAATATATGTAGTTAACGTCTGTTGCGAAAAGAACATTTGTCTTTACATCACTAGAAAATAGTGGCGTAGGTCCAAAATATGCACTACTATTGCAGGCACGAACTTCACACCATAATAGAGAAAATTTGTAATATTCGTGTTTGAACATTCAATATTAAACAACCAGGATAATTTTGTAATATGATTATAAAAATCGCATAAATGAGATTATGACATGACTTCGGTCTCCAAACTTATATGACTTGGCACTTGACAAAAGAAGCCTAAACGGAGGAAGTAAAACACAAGTCGCATTTACTGTTCATGGACAGTAAACGTAACAAAATTATAATAGTTAGATTCAAATATAACCAATGTCAGTGGTTTTAAGCTGGTAATTGGTGATGGACGTTGTTCACGATGTCATCTGCCTGTATTGTTTAAGTTGGACAACCTCTTACATATGACCAATAATATAATTTCATCCTAAGGACTCAAATTTAACTGAATTTATAAACATATATTTTTCGACAAATATTTTTTATTGATATTTTATTCAACTATTCAACTTAGAGCTTGTTTGGTATCCGTTTTAAAAACAAAAAAATCTGACAAAAAAAAAACGTGCTGGAAAAACACGTTTAAAAACATAATCACAAAACTGTTTGGTATCCGTTCAAAATCAGTGTTTAAAATCAAAAACACATTGGCAACATTACTAAATGTCAATGTTAATCTGCTAGAATTTAATGTACAATACCAACATATATTCGATTTTTTTCATCTAATCATCATAGTTTAAATGTTTTTAAACACCAATAGTATGAAAAAAGCACCCAAAAATCACATTTGTTGTTTTTTTAAATAACTGTTTTTCAGTATGTTTTTGTTTTTAAACAGACAAAAAAACAGACATGCTAAATGAGTTAAAAAAAAACACTTTGTTTTGTAATCAAACCTACCGAACTTAGTCGAGAGCTCTGACCTCTCTCTACTTTTAGAGAGAGAGAGAGAGCACCGCCTCTCCGGCGGTGACTCTCCGTCGGCTTGTTTTTGGATCTCCTCTGGTCGGCTTCGAGCTTGATGGCCTCCCCTCTGGTGTTGTGGTCCACCGTCCTGTTGGGGGAGTTGTTTCACGGAGCTTTGTTTCTTTTGTTCTTAGGTGGTTTGCCTTTGCCGGTGTTTGCTCCGCCTCCGACGCTCGATGCCCTCACGGGCCATTTTCTTTGAGGCATTTTCGTCTGGCGGCTTTGTTTTCCCCTTCGCATAAAGCCTTTTAGGCCAAATTAATTATGGGGGTTTTTGTAGGTTTCTCTCCCCCTCGCTATATCAGCCCTCTTCGGGCCAAATCAAAAAGGGGAGTTTCATCTCTTCTGTGGGTGTTCGCTGATTCATGCGCCGAATCCCCTCTTGCCGCCACTGTCCGCTTGTTGTTGCCGTTGCCGTCTCAGGCTCTGCCAATTTCCTCTTCCCCGATACAACAAGCCCTCATGGGCTAGATCTAATTTGGGTGATCTTGCTCCGCTTTCCCCAGTTCGTCTCAGGCACCGCCCGGTCATCGTTTTCGTCTCGCCGATCAGTGCCCACCGCCAAGCCTAGTCTCCTGCTCAGCCACCGCCTCACCGCTTGTCTTTGCGGTGGTATCTGGATAGACATTAGCTTCCGTTGGGTTATTTCCTTGTTTAGGCTTGTTTGGCCAATGGTTATGTTTTTTAGATTTTAGGTTTAAGTATGTATAAATGGGTTTATGTTTATGTTCGTGTAGTGTAGTTAGATCTAAATTTAGACTGTAGGTACTCCGCTGCGGCGACGAAGGCTTGCAGATGTATTTCGCTGTGTTAAGATTTGACTGTACTTCTATATTATTAATGAAATTTCTTACCTTTTGATAAAAAAAAAAAAAATCAAACCTACCTAGCAGTACTTGCTGAAATGACCAAAAATACAAAATATCCCAAAAAAACACACCCTACCCCTAATTTCTCCAAGTCATCGTTAATTAATTTCCACCCTATTTTCCCAAACATAGCAAATACATATACATCTACCCCTCACGCAGCTTCATCTCCTGGTTTATTTCTCTTTCTAGAGAGCTCTCTGTCCCTCTCTCGCTCTGAAAACCTCCAACAACAGTCCAGCCATGGCGTTTCCCTACTTGGAAGCCGTCCTCGGTACGATTCGACTCTCTCTCTCCATCAATCTCTCTTTACTCTCTTCCTGAATGAGCATATCTGTATGTAGCTTCTTTCGCTTTCGTTTCCTGCAATTTTTCCCCAAGTTCGCTGAAATTGCTGTTCCTGTAATAGTACCTTTCGTTGTGCTTGAGCTCCGTCGGTTCTCAATCGCTAATCTGGTTACTTCGTTGTTCATTAGGCTTCGACCGATGTGTTTTTGCCGAGTATGTTGAGCTAGGTTTTCATGTAGTAAATGATTTCTCCGTTTTGAGATTAGTTTTGTGGATTAGTTCGATGATGATACCTCTGTTGACTTGTTGTTCCTGCATTGATTTCACAGTGCTTGGTTTCATCATTCATTGTCTACATTGATCTTTCTGGTTTCCTTTTGATGATAGATTTGAGTATTTTTTTTTCAATTTATTCACTCCTTATAAGCTTAAGTATAGCCTTTCCAGCACAACTACAGATGTAGTAGTTAGCGTGTAGAAATTGCTGTTGGATGGAGTAGTTCTGCAATGTTGGATCAGAATTATAAGAGAAAATTAAGCAAGTTTTATGCAAAATTTAGTAGACGCGGTGTAGGATTCGTCGTTAATCTCTTCATATGCACCTTGTAGTTTCTAGCAGCTTTGATAGTTCTTCATTGAAGGTTTCTTGATTCAACATGAGTGTGTGAAAATCTAATGCTTCATGACTGCTCAAGGCTACTGGTTGTAGTGTGATTAACATGTAAACGTGGCTTTCTTTTGTTGTTTTACAGGTATCATGATTTTGGTGTACATCTTTGAAACTTATCTAGATTTACGGCAGCATGCAGCTCTTAAACTACCAACTCTTCCCAAGATTTTGGAAGGAGTAATCAGCCAAGAAAAGTTTGAAAAATCTCGAGCATATAGTCTTGATAAAAGGTTTGGTGGTCCTTTCCCATACTCTAATTTATTTTTCATATTAAATTTCTTGTTCATTCTGTTTGATTTGTTATCTTTTGTGTATTACCTTCCACCTCATACCAATCTTTGAGCGCTGACTTATCTGTTTGATTTTTCAGCAACTTCCATTTTGTTCAAGAGTTCATAACTTTACTGATGGACACGACAATTTTGTTTTTCGGGATATTGCCTTGGTTCTGGAAGGTTTGTGGCCCGATTTTATGGTCATAGGCGTTCTTGCCGTAGATTATCAGTGCCTAATATTTCTTCTTAATTGCAGACATCGGAAAAGTTTTTACCGTATGTTGGGTTCAGTGCGGAGAATGAAATCATACACACTCTTGCATTTTTGGCCGGTGTGACGTTCTGGTCACAGGTGCTCCTTTGGATCTCATCTCTGTTTTATAGAATATTAAACAGTGACTTCAGATTTTTCTGTGCTATTTTAAGTTCATTTTTTATCCATGCATGTATTTTGTTTCTTGCTGATATAATCCTGGTTTGGTTAGGTTACTGCCACTTCTATGTGTAGACTGTGGTCTGTGTTCTGTTTTAATGATTAGGTAGGCAAGAGTGCGAGTTGGATCATGTTAGTATTTTATGTAGGCATGAGATCAGAGATGGAAAATAGGAATGATAGAAGAATATGAGATAGCAAAAGGTTGACCTCCATTCACTGTAGCCTGCTGCCATGGTGCAGTCCTTGAGCCAGCTCTGTTGCTAATTTATCGGAGTGTGTTATTTCAACAATAGGACTTTGATCTCAAAGCCGTGTAGGGAAGTCATTGGCCACGGCGGTCATCTTCCTTTTCAGATTGTTGAGGAAAAGCTGACACACTGTAACACGATAGATTGGCTCATCTATTGGCTGAGTGCTCCGCAATGGTGTTAGCATTATTGGTACCTTTATTGGTGCAACCACTGTCTGCATTGGTGCGGGTGTTAGCATTATTGGCCCCATCGTCGTTAGAGAGTGCGGAATCACCCCCCTTACATATGAACAGGGACTAAGTCACTATTTAGTATTTACATAAGGGTAAAAGACACTTTGCTCCCTTCACTTTTGAAGAAATACCAGAATGCTCCCTGACATATTAACAATTCCACATACCTCCCTGTAACGGAAAAAAGAAAAGACAAGTTGTCCCTTCTGTGCCATTTCCATCCGGAAGTGCGCAATTACAATGGCACAGAAGAATAGTAATTGTGCGCTACTGAACGAAAATGGCACAGAAGAGGCAACTTGTCTTTTCTTTTTTCCGTTACAGGGAGGTATGTGGAGTTGTTAATATGTCAGGGAGCATTCTGGTATTTCTTCAAAAGTGAAGGGAGCAAAGTGTCTTTAACCCTTTACATGAATATCCACTATCTCGTGTATGCTCTTGGTTGCCTTCAGGGACTAAGTCACTATTTAGTATCTACATAAATTTCCAATGTCTGTTGTGTATGCTCTTGGTTGCCTTCCTGCGATCATCAGAAATTAATAGGGTTAGGTTGTCTGTCTGTGTTTGGCCCTTGTGCCAAAATTGAAGGATTCCTTGTCCCCAAACTTGTAACCTCGAAGGTGAATAAGCTTATATGTGATTCTCTATAAAAACCTTGGATAGTGGACTGGCTCCTTCTGCTTGGAAAACTTAAAGCATCTTCATACATTAAGCAACGATTGTGATATCTGATATGAGTCCACTGTTTATTCTTTCTACTAATATAGTCTGGAATTTTTTTGAGAACACTGTTTGAACAAATGTGGCCTCCCTATACATTGAGCTTCTATTTCACCTGAGAGTACTTTAGACGAGGCTTTCAATGTATGTGATCATAAACTAAAACAAGTTCCTTCTATCCCTTACTCTCATCTCTGCAAATAAGAAGCTGAATTTCCAGTTTTTCTCCTTGATGAAAGATGAACTGTATATCTGAATAATGACATTATCGAATATTTTATTCTCACTCTGGTTTATTTCCACTATTGTGGCACATGGATGCATAGTTGACCAGGTCATATATGTACTCAATGTAAACTTAACAAAAAACGCATTGTTGGGCTGAAGACGCATCCTTACTGAAATCAGCATTAGATCATTGGTCAGCCTCAAAGCGTTTAGAGTGCTTTGTTAGGTTGGATTGTGCCCGATTTTGCTAGTTAGTTGAATTGACGGAATATGAATATCCTGGAAAGAAACTGTTGTTTTCATGTAGAGTCTATTCTGACTGAAGTTTGGGTTTGACTACTTCTCGGGCTCCTAGAATTGGGTGTGCTGAAGTTTCTTTGTCTCGTTTTATTATTACTTGGTATTCTCATTCCTTTCTATTATATCCTTGCAGCTTATTGACTTGCCATTTGCTCTATACTCAACTTTTGTCATTGAGGCTCGCCACGGCTTCAACAAAGTTAGTATTCTTTTCTGGAACTTTTTTTTGTAGCTTAGTGAAGTCTTCTCTGTTCTAATCGTGTTCCTCTTATTCTATTAGAACATGATTTGACTTATTCTCTATCATTATACAGCAAACAGTGTGGCTATTCTTTAGGGATATGATCAAAGGAATCCTCATAACAGTCTCAATTGGGCCTCCTATAGTAGCTGCAATCATTACTATTGTGCAGGTATGGACCTCCTCTTGTAGCATTTTGACTAGTTGATTGTGATTAGCGGGTTTCTCGTAGAACTATATCCCTGGCTGTGCATATAGTCTGTATTGCTGTTTCTTCTGTTTATTTTTGAGCTAGATGAATTTTTGAATGCCTTTTTCTCCAATTTTGAGGGCATTATGCTAACATTCTGGTTGGTGGTTGTTGATCAATATGTTTGTTCTCTTGGCTTGCAGAAAGGAGGTCCTTACCTGGCGATCTATCTGTGGGGTTTTATGCTTGTTCTGTCTCTTGTGATGATGACTCTTTACCCTGTTCTGATAGCTCCACTCTTTAACAAGTTTACACCAGTAAGTCAACTTAGATTCTCTGTTATTGAAATTGAAGAATTACATTACATTAAACTACATTACATCTATTTTACTTTCTTCTTATTGTGTCAACTCGGGACAAACAGCTCCCAGAAGGTGAACTCAGGCTGAAGATTGAAAATCTTGCTTCTTCCTTGAACTTCCCACTAAAGAAGTTGTTTGTTGTTGATGGATCTACAAGGTCAAGCCATAGCAATGTGAGTACCCTCTCTTGTTTGTGAACTTCAAACATCCAACACATTCTCTGTTACGGGGCTCGAGATCAGTACATATATTTTGAGAATCCGCCTAGGATATTGTTAAGATATGGCACCTTTCTGTTACGGCGGTCTCTCTAGTCAGTCCCCAAATATCTTGATAGTTTTCCATGGGCACATCTATTTCAATTTCTAGGTCTACAAGTCTTCTAATTTCAGAATACCAGTGGCATATACAAATCTTTGTACTTAGATAGTAAATCTACCATGTTTTTTTTTTCAGTGGCGTTTAGATAGGGAGACACAGAGCGTTTCATTAATAATATACAGTTACATTGTAATATGTAATTATGTGAATGATTATATGACTTATACAGGAAGTATCTTCATACCCTTGAGCATAGATCAAGTCTTCTTTTGGTACCTTGACTCATTTAGGAGAGTCCACATAACTTAACCTATTAGCTCAAGGTCCGATACAACGCAGATTGACCAATTCAAAAAAAAAAAAGGTTGTTGTTGCAAGTCTAAGTAAAATATGATTTCTTGAACGTTTATGCTATTTCAGCCGGACAAGAGTTGAAATATAGGTTGATAACTAGTTTTCGCTAGGTTTCTGGTTTAGTAAATTTAGATCCAAAAAGGTCAAAAGGACCTGTAATTAGTTCACCAAATCTTGTGTGCCCATGCACGAGTGTGAGGGATGGAGGGAGGGAGTTGGCTTCTCACTTACAGATATTTTATGGAGCGTTCTCCTTCCAAGAATTGTTATTACGCTCACATTAAGGTTTCAGTAGTGGGCAGCTCGCCAAAATTGCTGATAGACCTCCTCATGAGTCAATTTCTGAACCTAATTATTAGCACATAGTATGGATGGCAAAGAAAGTTACATTTTGAGCTGACCTAATTGAAGTTCTGTTGAAATAAGTGGGACGGTGGGGATATGCTCTTTATGTCTGACATAATCGAAGTTGTTTGGATGCGGTGGGTTTTTTGGTTTTTAGGACAAACCGGTGCCCTGGTCTTGGTGTAACCCGGACACCGGATTCTTTTTATTGATTTTTTGGCCCTCACAGTCTCACACCGGTGGACTCCTCATAAATCTGGTGTCTTGGTGGTGTGAAAGGACAAAAAAATTACATCAACCAATAAATGGTTGACACTTGTCCCACTAAGCCAAATTGTTTTGAAAGTGACACCAGGAGTAGTGGTGTTTCTTGTACCCAGGTAGCAGTCTTGAACCGTTTCCCCGGATTCAACAATTTTTTTTGGGTTTTCGAAATCCAAAAAACTAAATTAATATTTCATAAAAAACCAAAAAACAAGTTAGCCAAACTACCTCATTAAGGCTTCAGTAGTGTGCAGCTTGCCAAAAATGCTGATACGCCTCCTTATGAGTCAATTACTGAAACCTAATTATTAGTACATATTATGGTTGGAAAGTAAAGTTATATTTTTGAGCTGACCTAGTTGAAGTTCTATTGAAATAAGTGCTATGATGGGGATGGGCTCTTTATGTAGTCTAATGAACAAGGCAGACCGTTCTCGCTTGTCAGTATTAGCAATTGCATCTCCAGGATAATACTGTCTCTCTCTCTCTCTCTCCATACTTAAGGAGCTGAGGTTGAGGGGATCCTATATGCTTATCTCTCTCCCAGCTGGAGAAAATATCAGTTTGTTACATCTGTTTTTGTAGTTACATGTATTTGCAGCCAACGCCCTAAACTTTTGCACACTTACAACTAATGGTCCAAAGTTTCTATGACACGTCTGCCAAGACATATGCGACTTGATTATCATACTAATTTTCTACTAAATGATATAAGCACTAGCATTCAAGATTATAGTTGTATGTTGCAGAAAACTATTTCTTCTTTGAGTTCATTAACCGAAGAAAATCTTTAGGAAGGAAAAGAATATGTGAAGAAAATTTACAAGTTGACTGAACTTCAAAAAAGAAGAAGATAAAATCAAAAGAATAAAGTGGTGCGAGCCTCAACTCATAGGACTTAGTGGTATACACATGTGAGCAATGTACTAAAATAACAAGAAATATTCAAACTCGCATCTGTTTTCTTCATAGTCATGTCATATCATGTTCATAAAAGATAATCATTCACTAAGGTTGGTTACTTTAAGTCGCGTGCTGTCGATGTTCTAGTGTGATCTAACTTTCTCGTCTATTATGCAGGCTTATATGTACGGGTTTCTCAAAAACAAACGCATTGTCCTGTACGATACTTTGATTCAGCAGGTATGGAGCCACAGAAGATTAGTTTCTTACTTATGTATAAATTTGTTGTTAACTTATTGCGTGTTCCCAGTTAAGTTTATTCTTTGGTATTTAGAAATACAGTTTACCTTCTACATTTATCATGGTGTTAATCAATTTTGTCGACCAACCATCTTATTTTGTGCATACATTGGGGTGGGGCTAAATACTTCATTGTTACTCGTAGTGTTTAGTATCTATTAATGGACTGGAGCGAGTATATATGACTCCTTCTGAAGTCCATGGCAATTGATGCACTTTGTATTTTGGCCGTATTCGAGCTCACCTGGAGGGTTGCCTTAGAAGTTCATATCCCATGTGGGGGTATAACCTAGTCCTGAATCAGACATGTCACTTTGTCTTCAGATTTCTAGGAATATTTGTTTAGCGTTCGTAACATCAGATGTAAGGCCTTTGCGCTAACTAGTTCATTAATCTTTTGTGGCTCAGATTCGTCTATTCTCTTGCATTCTGGCCATGGTTGTAAATTAATTAAATTTTCATCACCTGTTGCAAAGGTCCCTAGATTTGCATATCCTGCAATATCTCCTGATAGGCTAATAACCTGAAGTGACTTTTCGATCTTAGAATGTGAATGAACTCAAATACCCCTAACACATCCACGTCCATATGTGTTCTGATGATCTTTAATAGTTTACTCTCTCAGCCCATCTTCTCTTGGTCTCCCCTCTTTCTACCTTAATCTGATTGAAACCACCGTTTTATAAAACATGGACCAAAAGTTTTGCTACATCATTCTGCCTTCTGATATACAAATTTACTGGGATATCTTTTTCTCACTGCTTCTATCTATCAAAGGGACAGTATCTTTTCTTCATCGCTTACTTTACTAATATCTTTAGTCATAGGTAATGCATAAAATTTTGAAATTGTATCTGGTTTTACTAGTGCACTTGTACTTGCTAATCAACATGTGGGTTATGCATCTTTCGCTACAACTCCTAGAAAATGCTTGTCAATTCACTGTAAAAAATACAAAATACCTTCCGTGATTAATCTAATACACCGTGACAAGGTTCAAGAATATTCACTTATTGGTGATTTCATTCCCATCATTATTTGTTTGTTTTGCATTGATGAACTGATTGAACTCCCTTAGCATTTTGGTGATGCAATCAGGTGTTTGTATTTTCTAGCATTTGCAATGAGAAGAACTTACGGTATTGTCTTTTTATACTAGCTAGAGTTTTTTGAATCGTGGTAGAGTATTGTCGTTTTATACTAGCTAGAGTTTTTTGAATCGTAATGCTACTGTGATTCTCTTAGAGATTCCAGTACCTTTGGAAGGAGCATTTTGTCACTTCACACACACTAATTTGCTCACACAAACATCTTGTAGCCTGTGGAATGTGGGATAGTGTACAATTTAGTACCACTATGTTTTAAAAGGAAGTTTTTACTTGTTTGATGGATCAGGCTACAAGCAATAGAGTACCCTGCAAGAATAGTCCGTGAGAAATGGTTTCCTTGAGATCTTTCTATTTGCAAATATACCACAAACTATGTTTCCGTTGATTGATGATTGAGACATTGTGTCTGATGTTTTCGGATTTCAAGTTTCAAATTGTGATTTTTTTTTGAAGATTTTGTTTCCAAGTATGCCTACTTATTCAATTATTATGGTTAAGGGGTTGAACTACGGTCTGATGTTTTGACCTGTAAGAACAAAGGAGACAGTGATAGTGTGATACATAAGAAGGGCTCTGGATTTGAAAGTTGTTTTTCTTAAATTTTACCTTTCCTCTACCTGCTAGTTTGATGAAAACTTTGGCTTTGTGCAGTGCAAAAATGAGGAGGAAGTTGTTGCTGTCATTGCGCACGAGTTGGGTCATTGGAAACTTAATCACACAATGTACTCTTTCATTGCTGTTCAGGTATAGTCACTTAACAGAAATGCCTCCAGATGATAATGATATGCTGGTTCATAGTCGAGATGTAATATATTTGCATGTTATCTACCTAGTATAAGATGATCACTGTGACACCCTTTATCCCAATATGCCCTTGAATTTGCTCTACAAATCACACCAGCATGAGTCCATAAGGTGCCAAAGTACCTCCACGTGTTGTTGCCCATATCGAGTGTTAGTGCCTATACCCTTTACTCTTTATCACAAATGTTAACCTTTTTTTGATACTGTGGCGCCATAGTTTTGTCAAACTTCCTTTTTGGACCTGGTATACATGACTATGGCTGGGATGAAAATAGCTATAAGATGTTTACCAAAAAAAATTATAAATGAGACAGTGACCTTGAATTGGGCTAGCATGAAAAATTGTGTTTTGCAGAAGTTACAATTTTCGAAGTCGTTTATAGTTTCTCTTTAAAATTGAATAAATTCACCATGCACTTTTTCGAAAAATGCTAGCAACACTTTCCGTGTGCACTCATGATCCTTTTGGCTGGACCTTTTGACAATAGTTTTTTTTCGAGGGTATACTGTCCGACAACTATTACAGGGGAGAAACTAATTAGTAATTACCACGTACGAACAATCAGATGCTCGTTCATCATGAAGTTCAATAAAAGTAATTTAAATTATGGCACTTCCCCGATAAAATTGTTATAGGAGGTTACTGTCTTTTTTGGGAGGGGGGTCAATTGTGGTCATTATTAGTTTGTCCACATTTAGTTATTACCACGTGGCCCAGTAAAAAAAAGGGTTTCATAAGTGAGTGTACGAGAAGATTGGCATTACTATAGTGTAAAAAACCAGACTGCAAGTGGAACCGGTTAGGCTTGTTTGTGGTTATCAGACTGCACGGTTTTAATAATATATAGAGTTTTCGACAGAAAACCCCCTTGCAGTTTCCTGACATCCCGCACCAGCAGTTTCAATTTTGACACATAACCCCAATGCAGTTTCTTTTTTGCTGACATCCCGCACCAGCAGTTTATTTTGACACATAACCCCCCCACTGCAGTTTCTTTTTTGCTGACATCCCGCACGAAAATTTGAACGGTCGTTAGTAGTAGTTTTGGTGCGGGATGTCAGCAAAAGAGAAACTGCAGTGGGGTTATGTGTCAAAATTGAAACTGCTGGTGCGGTCTGTCAGCAAAAAAGAAACTGCAGTGGGGTTATGTGTCAAAATTGAAACTGCTGGTGCGGGATGTCAGGAAACTGAGACTGCAAGGGGGTTTTCTGTCGAAAATTCTAATATATAATTATATTTGTCATAGAGATATACAATAAACTTAGTTGGTTGACAAAAAAAAACTTAGTTACAAAATAATATAAAAAACCTGAATATGACCAACATATCAATCAAATTCCACAACATTATCATCATCTAAGTTCATGAACATAACGTTAACCTCATTTATAGACTTCTTTTTTCAGAAATGATGATTGCTTAAAGCCTTAAACTTACAAATACTATGACGTCGTAAGAAGGTAAAAAAATACTATGACGTCGTAAGAAGGTAAATAATAGAAACAGTAACAAGATAAAACCTGCAGTGTTTTTACAAAGATGCTCTGAGTTGAATAGTTGATGAGAAGTGAATATAAGATGTAAAAGACAGTGACCACCCCTGGGTTTAGGCTTAATTCCACCTTGCTACCCTGTGTTTTGAACAAAGACAGTCTCCACCTTTTTTATGGATGGAGCTTACTAACAGTACTTCTTGAAAGACTATTTTACCCCTTGAATTTTATAAAATTACACCCTATTTATTGCTCCCTCAATCCTTTTAGCTCATTTCTTAACCTAATCCTCTCCCATCTCTCTCTCTCTCTCTCCCTCTCTACTTCTTCCTCTTCATGTCAAACACCCAACCACCGCCACCAACTTCACAGCCACCAGTGGTCCATCCTTACCCGAACTGCAATCAGCAGCAACCCGTTGCCTCTTTTTGGGTTTCCATTGCTTTCAGGAGCTGAGAAACTTCTGACAAATCCATCTCCTCAGAATCACCATCTTCATACACGATTTGGAATAACCCAGTTCAGGAATCGTAGGAATTGACGACTCTGGTGAAGACCCCAAACCCTTTGAAATCTTTCCTCACTCTTCTCCCGACGAACTCCATTGATGGAAGAAGAAAAATTAGGGTTCGGGAAGAAACTCCACAGGAGAGAAGATCGTACAGAATCAAAAGCTCCCTCTCCGATCTGGGTCAAATCAAATCAAAACCCACCAAATATTCTCCTTTATATCCCCCACCCCTCTGTTTCTCCCTGACTCTCAATCAAAACCTGCAGAGAAGACACGATGAGGCTCAGATTCAGATCTCATGGTGGAGGCTGTGCCTAGAAGACACGAAGACGCCGGCGCCAGTGAAACAAAATCAACAGAGAGACGACTGAATTTGACAAACGGAAGGCAATGAAGCTCTCGATCTCTCTGTGTGGCGGTCGTCGGTCGGTCGATTCCCGGATGCAAGTACTTCGGTCTCCAACACTTCTCGGCTTCAAGTCCGTCGGTAGCTTCTCCTCAGACGGCGGCGGTCGTCGGTAGATTCAAACCAAAATTACCCCGAAGCTCCCTCGATCTCTGTGTGTGGCGGAATTGGTTGCCGGGTTCTCTGTTTTCGGTACTCATCACCACCGCATGGGTGTTAGTGTTTGCTTCCAGGAGGTGTTTGGCTAAATCAATTGAGATGAGACCGGTCCTGCAACCCATTCCTTTCAGATTGAAGCTGAGGCCGTGTTTCTCCCTCTTCTTCTTTGTTGTCAAATTTGTGCAGAGGGTTAGTTTTTCTGGGTTGGGGTGTTTGACGAGGGTTTCAATCGTTATGGGTTTGGTCATGACCAAAATCCACGGTGCAAAATCGATTCGTTCGGGTTTTGATAAGGGTTTGGATGGGTTTTGATGACGGTTTGGATTTGTATGTTGAGTTGATTTCAGTAGCAATTGGGTTTATATTTGAAATAGCAAATTGAGTTTTTGGATTTGATTTCAGCACAAATTGGGTTGGTTGTTGTATTGGATTGAAATAGAAGAAATATGTGTGTGTTCTTCGTGTTCTTGAACCATGAATTCTAAGAACATCAACACAATAGTCAGTTGTGGTTTGTTGTTTTTTTAGTTTTTCATTGCTTTTTTCATCCTCCAACATGTTCTTCAATTGCTATTGGTGTTATTGATGTTTTGAATCCAAAGTGGAACTAGTTATTGGTGTTTTTTGCGTTTGAACCATCAACACAATAGTCTGAACTTTTGCAGGTTGTGTTGAGGTTGAAATTAGAGATGATACTTTGTGCGTTGCGTTTTGTGTTTGGTTTTTTGTTTAGGTCTGATGAATCTCATTGTGTTCGTGGTGTTCTTGAACCATGAACAAGAACACTAAGAACAACAAAACAAAAAATAAGACACAGGGGCAATATGGTCCGAAAAAATTCAGTGAACCACTTTTCTAACGGAACATTACAGAAGGGTGGTAAGTGTCCACAGAATATTCCGTTAAATGGGTGCGGAGTGTCTTTATCCAAAACCCAGGGGTGGTCTATGGGTTTTTCCATAAACCCAGGGGTGGTCAGTGTCTTTTACCCATTAAACTATTGCTAATTGTTATATTCTTCTTACAGCTTTAATGAAGCTCTCTTATTATTTGTTATTAGTTGTAGCTGTCAAACAAAAGTACATGCAGTTAAGATGGTTCTGTTCGATATAGTGAACGCAGGGTTCGAGTATCCTCTCACTCACTCTCTCTCTGTGTGTGTATATTAAATAAAGAGAGACCCGGTTGAAAATAATAATGCGCCTATCACGATTCTACTGGGCTTCAAAATAAATCCATGGCTCCAAACGAGACATTAAGCCACGCGAATGCGGTAAGAAATAACCTTATTGTAAATGAAACCGCACTTAGGCGGCTGGAAACCTCCCCACGGCGACAGAGAATTGCTCCTAGGTGGTAGTTGGCAGCCCTATGGCGGACAAGAACTGCCCTTAGGTGGTACTTGGCCGCCCTATGGCAGAAGAACACTTGCTCTCAGGTAGTAGAAACTGAAAATACAGTAATAGAATAATAAGCGCATTCTCTCCCGTTGGTAGGAGTCGGATGTAGTCGGTGGAAGGCGTCGGTGAAGACGTTTAGAACTAGGTATTCTATTGAATAATTAGTACTGGGAGTACTTAAGTTTATATAGATACTCCTAGGGGTACACAGTTAATTATGTAATTATGACTAATATAACTTATTTATCTCCTATACGCCCTCACAATATGGAGCTAATGTACTGCGAGAGAGAGCCTTGGTAAGACAATCGGCCACTGACGAATACGATGCCACTGAGTCCCATTTCCTTGGCAACGTCCCAAAACGGATACGGTTGGCGGGAGGAGGATCCCTGTGCTGATGGGGTCCAAGGACGAAAAGGAGAGGCCAGTGTAGGTGGCGCCGCTAGAAGGACTGCTGGACTGGCGGCTGTTGGCCAAACTGCCTGTGGCCGCGATCCCGACCTCGTCCAGTCGAACCGAAGCTGGCGTGAGCAGACGGGAGTATTGTGAGATCAGCTCCCAGGGTGGTTTAGAGAGGAGGGAGTGAGGGACAGCTCCTAATGAGTGAGTTTTTCAAATAGTTCTTCGAATCCAGTGTCTGTCTTACGTGCCTTAATAGCTTGAAGCCTTCAACCACAGGTGCATAGATTTCATTCAGGCCATCCACAATCGTGTAAATTAAGTCTGTTTCATCCATTGGTTTGCCAAGAAGGGCTAACTCATGCCTTTTGCATGACAAAGTGTATGTAGCCTTAATAGCTTCAAGCCTTCAACGACAGGTGCATATATTTCATTCAGGCCATCCACAATCTTGTCAATTAAGTCTGTTTCACCCATTGGTTTGCCAAGAAGGGCTAACTCATGCCTTTTGCGTGAGTTTTTCAAATAGTTCTTCGAATCCAGTGTCTGTCTTACGTGCCTTAATAGCTTGAAGCCTTCAACCACAGGTGCATAGATTTCATTCAGGCCATCCACAATCGTGTAAATTAAGTCTGTTTCATCCATTGGTTTGCCAAGAAGGGCTAACTCATGCCTTTTGCATGACAAAGTGTATGTAGCCTTAATAGCTTCAAGCCTTCAACGACAGGTGCATATATTTCATTCAGGCCATCCACAATCTTGTCAATTAAGTCTGTTTCACCCATTGGTTTGCCAAGAAGGGCTAACTCATGCCTTTTGCTTGACAAACCAAAAGACCACTTCAAGCCTGAAGTGGTCTTTTGAGATGTTCTTTGATCTGCACGATGTGGCTCCTAGATGGCTTGGCGTAGATGTTATGAAATGTGGTCCAAACCGGATTGGACGTTTCAGATCCTGAGACATGGTGAGAGCAGCCGGAGAGCAGCTGATGATAAGACCAGCTGATCTTGCTGGTACCAGGAGCTGTAATCATGATTCACTTGAGCGGTCAATCTCGGAGACGTCAGAAGAACCCGCAGATGTAGCAGTAGAGTGGGCAGAAGGCTGACCGAGGGCTGCAGCTGGCTGGCCTCCCCAGTGGGACGTTGGCCGACTATGTAGCAAGAGTGCGGGTGCGGCGGGGGTGCTGGTTCGGGAACTGGGTGCGGGTGCGGTAAATTCCCAAAAATCAAGGGTGCGGGTGCGGCGGGGGTGCGACCACATTATTTATATTTTTATCTGATATTATTAGTGATACCATTATACTAATATAATATCAACAATAATAGGGATCATATTATAATCGAACAGGAATTCATACACATTCGAAGATACAAGGTTACTATATCAATAGTATAATCTCTTCATGTCGTCGTTCTTAGATGGGGAGAGATGAGTAATCTAAGGGTTAAAAATGTTCACATAGATGCACGTTTCGTTGTTGAAGTCTAGTTGTATTTGGAAGACCTCTCATCTAAAACTTTCGAAAAGGACCCTGGCTTATCCACAAAGCACCCACAAAGCACCCAAGCACCCACGAAGCATCCACAAAGCATCCAGAAGCACCCAGTGCAAGTGCGTGACCAATCAGAAGCACCAGTGCAACATAGTTGGCCGACATCGGGCTGACCAGGGTTTGCTGGTAGATCCGTGGCTGGCGTTGCAGTTGATAAAAAATTAGAGATCAGATGTGATGAGAGAGAGAGAGGAGGGGGGGGGTTATGCTGTGAGAGAGATTCGTGGCGACTGAATTGATTTGAATTGTTTTAGAGAGAGGGAGGGAGGGATTGCGGTTGGAAACTTTTAGGGAGGGAAATCGTTGGTGACATTGACATAATAGAAATCTCTCACAAAGTGATTGTTGAACTTTACCAAGACCAACATAAACTAGTAAAAGAGAGGAAGAACAGGGATCTCGCCTCAGGTGAGCTCCTATGAATGAAGGCTTGACCAAAACTGAAGACTGTTTTTGGAGAGGGGAGAGCAGAGCCGTAGGAAGTTTGGAAAAAATCTAATGGAACTAGGACTATCATGATCGCAAACTATTTTAATCCAAGTTACAAAAGATCAAATGAGAAAGATTCACAATCATGCTTCCACCAAAATATATGTGGTTACACATCTAAGAAAAGTCTACAAATGAATCAGCTCATTTCATGATCTTGCTGGTAACATTTTAATGTGTAAATTTTCTATAGACTATTGTGCCTATGAAAAAATATCTCGAGTCGCAAAAAATTGTCATCCCATTTTTCAGTCCTCACCTAAAGGTAATTAAGTGGTCATATGCGCGTAGTGCGTGAGCAAAATTAAATTTGTCATCTCATTTTTCTATTCTCATTTAAAGGTAAATTACATGGTCATGTCCGTAGTGCGTGAGAAAACTAGTCTTTAATAAATGTATCTTTTCTGCTAAAAGGTTTAAGTTGGTTTGGAATGACGATAATGTGGATGCAAATAAGTAGGGTTCACAAAGGCTTGATGAATGGCACGGTGTTACCTGATACTTATGTACTGTAATTTAGACTCTTCTGTATCCAATGTTGCGGCTAGGACTACAGATCCTTTCCATTATATCAGGTGTCTATTGGGGAACACGGTGAATTGTTCACTCAAATGAACTTATCACGGATAAAAAGACGGAAATAACCCTCATTTGGAGAAAAACACCAAAATAAGCTCGTTTGGAAACCCAAACTTGGAGTATCGGTTTCAAGCTTTGAAAACGATACCTCAACTGTCGGTTTTAAGCTTTAAAACCAACACTCCAAGTGTCAGTTTTGGATATGTTGTTGAGAATATAAAATTGAAACCGATACTCCAAGTGTCAGTTTCAAAACGAGGCTATTTTGGTGTTTGGGGCCGAATGGGGGGTTATTATCGTTTTTTCCGGCCGTGATAAGGTCATTTAAGTGAAAATTTCGGAACATGGTGGGGGAAAGAGGTAGTGATACCTTTCAGTAGAAAATCGAACTTGTCTGAAGCTTGAGACGCACTTGTTTCATGGAATAGCAGTGCCTTGGCATTTTATTCTAAGCTCAAGTAGGTTTCACAAACAGCACCGCTTTACTTTCTCTAGACGTCAGAGCTCCCTGGATTTAAGTTTTACGGCTAAGGCTACAGCTTAAGCTATTGGTTTGTCAGGATGAGTATTAGGAACCATTAAAAAACCATAAGAGTTCATGGTAACCACATGGGCAATGATTGAGCCACCTCTCAATCATGTGGGCACGTGGCCTTTTACCACCGAAAAGATAGTTATAAAGGCCAATCCGGTGCAACGGTCATTTTTCACCCGGACACTAATCAATCAACTCTACACTGGTATATAATCAGGGACTTGTTTTTCTTGGTTTTTGAACTTAACAAACTCAGACCAATATTTTATAAAAAACCAAAAAACTGCATGCATCCAAACACACACACATTGATGGGATTTCTCCATTGGTTTTTGTGCACTGCAGATTCTGATGTTGATTCAGTTTGGAGGATATGCGCTCGTGAAGAATTCAAAGGATTTATTTGAAAGTTTTGGGTTCGATACTCAGCCAGTCCTTATCGGACTCATCATATTTCAGGTATACATATTTGTTAGACGCAGGCATCAGCTGCATCATGCAGGCATGCTTGTATTAGAGTCTGGGCATCTTTATGCATGATAGTACATCTATGTGAAATCCACGCTCGACCACAATTTATTTGACTATTTCCACCTTGTCAGTTTATTTCTGATTAATGTGGATATATTTTATATTCTGTTTTGTTAATCTCTAGATAGATAACAGCTCATATACTGCCTCTTTGAGGGATCCTGAAATAACCTAGTGGCGAAGTAGAAGTTGACTTCCTGGAGCTGATCTTAGCTTTGGCAAAGTTGAATTCTATTGCTCGTTTTGTGGTCTTATGCCTCTGCCTAGTTTTTAGAGTTCTTCTGGAGGAGCTTATTTGTTCTTTGATAGTTATTTTTTGGTCAAGTTGGTATATATATTCCATAGGACCTTATGCTACCAATATCTATGTGACGTATCTCCACCATTGACCTTGTTGAACAACACATGTGTGTTGAATCAACCACAAACCAGCCTTCGGAACCATCTTCATACAAAACCTGCCTGCTTTCTTAGGGCCAGATTGGGAATGCTTCTGCTGTCAGCACAGCTGCTTTTCGATAGCAGAAGCAGTTTTAGTGCGTTTGGTCAAAATATGTTTTTAAAAAAAACTTTTCGGACAGTTTTTCAGGAAGCAAGGGGGGAGATGTTTCAGGTTCACAGTTGATTTTACCGAACACAATTATTATATCAACATTTCACCGCAGCTTTCACGTAATATTTACCAAACAACATTTTATCTAAAATTCACAGCAGCTTTCCCACAGTAATTTTCACATAACAGCGTCTAGCACCGCCACAGCATTCCCAAACTGGCTCATAACCTCAATGACCACTGAAATCCTTTCCATTTTTTCTATCATGATAATGGTGGTAGGGTTCTCATACAGTAAAGGAGGGAGAGGGCAGATGAAAGGCAGGTAGCAGTCGGTGAGAAGAGGAAAGAAGAAGATTCAGATGGAAGTTACTTCTAATTCATTGATTATGGAGAAGTTACTGCTGTTGGTTGGGGTAGCAAGATAGAAGGCCTATACAAAATTATTTGCTTTCAAATGATTTGTGAATAACTCCCCGACTTGGATGGACGTGATGATAGTCTCTTCCTATATTTTCCTCATTAACTTACCTTGTCACTCCTCCCTTCTCCGATCACCATCTGACTCTTGTTTCTTTTTCTCATCGGCTGCTACCTGCCTTTCATCTGTCCTCTGCTTCCTCCTAATCTCCACATCCCTCAATGTTGTCAAATAGTTGACAATCTCCCCTCCATTCTCTCCTCCTCCTCCTCCTCCTCCCACTTCTCCTGCTTCGATCAACTTCTGGCCAGAGTATTCGTCCTTCTTCCTCCTGATTGAATCATCCTGTCTGTCTTCCCA
Source organism: Linanthus parryae (assembly GCA_023055425.1). Classification (NCBI taxonomy): domain Eukaryota; kingdom Viridiplantae; phylum Streptophyta; class Magnoliopsida; order Ericales; family Polemoniaceae; genus Linanthus; species Linanthus parryae. Next base: position 13,726,723 of record JALGPY010000006.1, on the reverse strand, counting down.
GTTTGTTTTCTTCTCTTCTCTATCCTTTTCTCATCTTCCTATTCTGATCTTCCCTCATAGCCTCCAATACATTCCTTCTTTAACGAGGAAAAGGATGAACGATATTTGTTTGAACCCTTGTTTATAGATATTCTTGCAAGGGTGGTGTACAATACCCCCCTGGGGCGTGGCTCAGATACACTTGGTAGTTGGTGCCCCTCTGGTCTTTAGAGTTCAGATATACACCACTACCTGTGCTAACTTCCGTTGATGGACCGTCATATGAATGATATCTTATTTTTACACAGAATATCAAGACAGGCAAAAGGATAGTTTTGTCCTTAACATGACTTATTTCCTTTCTGATCTTTCCATAATTATGTTTGCGCGGGCTCTCTTGTAAATCTAGATTCATCATTGTCGTTCTTGACATTTATACCTCACTATCTACAACCAAGAGACAAGACAAAAGTGAGATGAAGGAGTGAAAGAAAGTTTGAGAGATATGGAGAGGATAAGAATGACATTATGGAGAGGATAAGAATGACATTATGGGAACCCGGGTGTTGTCAATTTGCCCCCTCTTGGTTTTCCTCTTTCCTTTTCACAATAAGGGTGCGTAGTTCGAGTACTTGATATTCTTCAAAAATTTAGCTGGCATTATAACATTTGTAATGCAGCATACTTAATGACCCTCATGTAGGTATTACGGTTCACACATCTTTTATATTCTTGTAATTGAAGTGCGACAATAATGTGTAAATTCTCGGTACAAATCTAAATGAGAAGTGGACATGGACAGCAGATTGCTTCTTGTTAATACGAGCTTAAAAGTTTGCAGGCGTCATCCGTTTTTGTTTATTGTCATTGAGCACATTGTGGTCTTATGCGCCTCTCTTTTCTTTACATGTAATGGCTGTGACTGGTGAGCTCATTGCTTGATTTATCATTGGATGAACAAGCGGCTAGTTTAAGTGGTTGATGACACTTATGTCCAAGTTCACCCCCAGGGTTCAACCTTCAAACTTTGTAGCCACCCACCCCCTAGAAAATAGGCTAGTAGTAGGTTCTTACTTTGTAATCATTAAAGAAAAATCACTGGACGGACACCGAGCTTTGGTTGACCTTTAATACTTTCTGAGCAAGACAAATCTTAAATAATTGAATTGCTTGCTCACTTCCCGCTTTGAGGAGTTTGCATTCTTGGAACTTGTGCTGTTTACTTGAATTACCCTATGTTCACTTGCATGTAGCCGTACGCTCACCTGTTCACTTCTATTGTGCGAACAAATTGTCGGACAACTGATTAAGTCCTGGGATATTTGGTGAAATGGATTTTTAGATCTATCATGCTGGTTCTCCATATCACAATCATAGAATAATTATTGAGAATTAAATTATTATTTTTGGTTATGTACAATGAGAAATTGTTGCAGACAACAATAATAAGATCTGGCAAACACAGCTCATCTCCCTCCCTGCTTCTGATCTTTGTTGATTTTGATTTGTGGGGACAGAGGAAGCAATTTAATTGACATATTTTAGAATCAAGGTTCCTAGCACTTAGAATTTTTTTATCAAGTAGTACCTTAGATATAAAGGTGTATTGGAGTATTCATATTCATATTCTTATTTTATTTCTTGGTTGCAGCACACCGTAATTCCTATCCAGCACCTCATAAGCTTTGGCCTTAATCTTGTGAGCAGGTCCTTCGAATTTCAGGTAAATATTGCCTCTAGAGATGGACTATTATGCAACTTTAAATGTCCATCCTAGTCGATGTCTGAGGTCTCTCTTTTCTGTTCTTTTGACACAGGCTGATGCTTTTGCTAAGAAGCTTGGCTATGGCACACCGCTCCGAGCAGGTCTTGTAAAACTGCAGGTGAGTTCCCGTTTTAACTACCTTGCACTTTTTCTTCCATTTCCTTTTGTTGTCCTCTTGCTCACAGTAATACGAATCAGCCTCTATATCATTCTCCCAGGGTGTATGTTAAGAAGCCCGTACTTATTTTTTGTCAATTTCACTCTCCCTTTTCTGCTTCTTGTGTATCTTTGCATCTCGTATTCACTTGATTCGAATTTTTGTTGGAATGTTAGCAATTAAAATTTGCTTGGAACTATCACATTGTAATATTGATTTTGAAATGGTTAATCACCTTGGATAAAGAGGATCCAAAAAAGAAAAAGAACAATTTTTTTGGATGAAGGTTCAGTGGTTTACGCTCCTGGGCTATAGCGCGCTCATAGTTTGCTCTATCCAGCTTCAATTTTGGTAACAACTCTAATCTCTAAAACTGAGCTGTGTAGTCTTTCCCTGCCCCAGGTAAATATGAACAAAATAACGTGGGCTCAAATTATGTAGCCACCTTAAATACTGAAATGGTTGATTTTCATTCATGACTGGAAGATAAATAAGTTATGTTTCACCATGGAAGAACTTTAAAATTGCATCTTAGAAGACATAATGAAGAGGAAAACAGTTGGAGGTGGTTTGGTCATGTAGGTACTCAGATGCATTTCTAAGACAGCGGTTCGGGACATTTCTCGAACTGCAGTTTTGTTCTCTCTTCAAGGTCCTAGTGCAATTTTTTACGTCCTATAATTCCTACAAGGCATCTGTCAATGATACATATGTGATGACTCACTCCATACTGCTACGAGATGGTGCATTGCTGACTGACTAACTTATGTGCGATTAATTTTTCAGGAGGAGAACTTGTCGACCATGAATACAGATCGGTGGTACTCTGCCTATCATTACTCTCACCCACCCCTTGTTGAAAGATTGGCAGCACTTGATGCAATGGAAAAGAAGGACGAGTGAGGGAATGAAGGAGGCTTCGTCGTCATATACTCCCATATCATATTATAATATCTAGTGCAAAGTTTTGGAAGCGTCGAGCAAGCACCACCTGTAGGGTAGACTGTGTTACAGGAAGTAGGGCGAAGAAGGAGAAGTGAACACAAAAGTAGATCATTTTGACTGGGATGAAATTGTTCATCTCCTGGCACGTTTAGTTGATCATAGCGACTGACCTGTCTTTTCTGCTCGTAATATAGCTAAAATGACGAGAACAAATGTTTTGCCTGTAACGAGAGTGCTCCTCAGGAGCTGGTGCTATGAATGAGTTAACTGTAAGTTCCACAAATCTGAAGTGCTGCACCTCAGACTGATATATGCTGTGTCTTTCTTTCTTGCAGATACTGTTGTATTGCCTATATATGTGTCTTTGCTATTTTCTAGCAGATACTGTTGTAGGCTGAAGTAGTAGAATAGCGAAGTGCGATCCTCCAGTGGCAGATCCTCTGTTTTGGAAAGAAGCAGTGGGGAATCGGGATAGTTAAGTTGTTGATAGGAGTGACCAATGAACATATTGGCCTTGTTTGCCTAAGGTATAAGAAAGATGGATATAGAGGATAGGGACCCTAGAGGATATGATGATAGAATGTGATTGTACTTTCATAATGTAGGGTATGAATTTGTTTTTTCTAATAGAGAGTGTTTGGGTAGGCATGATATAAGGGGAGATAATATGCGATATTTGAAGTGTCTCGGTGAATGAGGGGTTCTGATGTCACATTTTGAGATTTGCTAGGGTTTTTTTAGTCTTTTCACACAGCCGACTCTATTTCCCACTCTTTATAGTTTATATTGACTTACACGGCGAATAAGTTTTTAGGCGAAAATGGGAAGTTTGTATAGAGAGATGAAATGCATATGTTGCTCACCACCCAAAAGCGGTACAAGATAAAATGTGTACTATTTATTTATGCATCCATAATTCCATCCCTGTTGGACTGTAGTAGAAGTAATCGCTCCGCGTGGTAATTTCTTCCGTTGAATGAGAAAAGGTTGAGAAACAGAGGAGTGATTCAGAAGGGAGGAATAATTTACACGCCTTTTTGTATTTGCCTATTGTGCCAAAATCACACTCAGCTTGAGTGTTCAATACCAGTCTGTCCCGTTTCTTTGTTCTTAATTTTATTTTTGTTACTATTCACTTTGACCCGGTGATTTGAATAGCAAATCGATGTAATTTTTTGATAATATTTTCATGGTGTTGTAGAGTAAAAGTTGCTCTATAATATGGTGAAAAAATTATCAAAAATATCGTATTATTTTGCTATCCAAATTACTCGGTCAAAGTAACCCAAATACGAGTCAAAAAAGTCAAATAGGAACAAAAAGACGGAACAGACTAGTAATAGTAAGTAGTAGTAGGCTGGCAATAGATATGCATCAAAATCCCTTTTATGGCTCCACGTAATACTAGCTGAAGGGGGTATCTGCAACTAGTACTACAAATTGTAAAGAGACGTAACGTAAACTAAAGTCTCAATTTGCTTACGAAGCTACAGTATAACCGAGGCACATAGCTTGCAACATGTAATACAAATTGCATAGCTCAGGGAAGTTGGAAAATTTTACTGATGTAACCGTTTTGGTTCTATTTTCTTTACACTATTTTGGAAATACAAGGTGATTCCATGTTTGCGCTCATGCATTGCATTCCCACTTCCACTGCCAAATGATCACGGGAGGAAACCAAACGAACAGACAAAGTGAGATGGTGCTCCAGCTCCATTTGAATGGCGTACAAACTTTAAACGAGATTTGAAGCATTTATTATGTAGTAAACTAACTTTTATTTGCCGAAGTAACAGGATAAAATCAAACCAATAATTTGCAGTCGATCTTCTGTAATTGTTCTGGCAAAGAGATGGCTTGATTGTCTTCATCGTTTGTGTTGTGGGAGGGAATGAATCTGCGGTTGGAGAAAAGAATATGTCGAGCATGTTCCAGTTTAAGGGTTAGTTTGGGAAGCGGTGTTAGAAGCTGCTGTGTGAAAAACACTGTGGAAAAACTGCAATGAATTCTATATTAAATTATTGGTAAATATTAAGTAAAAGCTGTTGTGAACTATTGATGTAGTAATTTTGTGTTTGGTAAAATCAGATGTGAACTTGTTGTGAGAGGGTAAAATGACAAAAATATGTGACACACTTCCGTAAAGATAATTATTGATATTCTTAAAAATTGTGAGATTAGAACTGATCATAGATAAATTAATCAAAAACACTTTATGGAAAAATATCTCCCCTTTTGCTTCCTGATAATTATTGTGGGACGGATTCTACTTTTTCACAGGGTTCTTTTTTCTCCGAGAAACTCGGAGGCGACGAGGGCGACTCTCTGCAACTAGGGTTGCAACCAGAATTTCATGGCGAAACAAGGGGATTCAAGCAGTTTGATGGACGATGTTAATCGAAGGACAACGAAGCTCTCCCTTGAGGAAGAAGAAGTTGTTGAGTTCTCAGAAGCCCATAGTCTTGAGGCGGCGCAAAACCTAGGTCCGTGTCTTGTGGGAGCCTTCCTTCTCCCAATCTCCTTCAACGTCTGGGCGATGAAGCAACTGTTCACAAAGATCTGGCATGAAGGCGAAGATATACGGATCAACGAGCAAATCCCTAACAGGTTCGTGATTGAGTTCCCTTCTCGTGAATCACTTGAGTCTGTCCTGAATGGAGGCCCATGGCTCTTTGATGGGAATTTATTGATGCTCAAACCATGGACCGTGGCAGCTCAAGTTGATAATATCTCCTTTGACTATATAGAAACTTGGGTACAAATCCGAAACTTACCGATGTTTCTGCGATCAGAGGATGATATACGGAAGGCCATAGCAAAGCTTGGTGAAGTTATTGAGGTTGATCAACGTATCTTATCAAGCAATGGAGGTGATTATGTTAGGGTTAGGGTTAGGATTCACAAGCACAAACCTTTAAAAAGGGGAGTGTATATCAAAGCCCTAGAAGCCGAGAAACTTTGGCTTGATTATGTCTACGAGAGGTTACCACAATGTTGCGAATGGTGTGGAGAGCTCATGCATCAATCTCGGGATTGTGCAAAAAGGGCTGAACTTGAACAAGAAGGTGAACCACCCGGTTTCGGAGATTGGCTCATCTATAAGCCACCCCCGAAGCGTAGAGTATGGCCTGTTGATGACAGTAGCAGAGATCATGTGAAAGAAGGGGAAGAAGAAAGCTTTGAGAAAGAAACGATGGGGGAAGAAGGGTTGTCAAAGGATAGCAACAGTCAGCAGGTTGAGCATGGAGCTGGCATGGAGGTGGAAGATGTGCAGGGAACGGGAGATAACAACACGAAAGTTTTTTCCAATCCTTTATGTTCAGAACTGAATGTTGAGGTGGACAAAGGGAAGGGTGTGGCAGTTGATACTCAGCAAATAACTACAGGGCCAAAACGCAAAGCAAGCGAGACAAATTTCAGCCCCAACCCGAAGGTTAAAGGGGGTCAGAATGTGCGGGGAAAAGGTAGAGGAAGGGGACGTGGTGGAGGTAGTGGTAGAGGTCACTTGACTCCTGGACCTCTTCTAGTACAGAATACCATCGGTGCGAAAACCAGCAAAGTGGCAGATAAATTCGAGGACCCCATGGGACAAGAGGAAGCTGCGGTTAAGGGAGCAAAGACAGGGAACTATAGCCAAACTAAGGAGATGAGCGCCTTAAAGACTCAGAATGCGTCATTGGCGGCGGGTGCGGTGCACCCCCGCCAAGCATAATGTGTCTCTTAGCATGGAACGTGCGCGGGCTTGGGAACCCGAGTACGTTCCTATCGCTTCACGATCTTGTGAAGCGGAAAGTTCCTAACTTGGTTTTTCTCATTGAAACCAAGTTGGATGAGACGGAGATGAAGAAAATTCAACAAAAGCTAGGTTATGTTAATGGAACTTTTGTTAGTAGTAGAGGAAGGAGTGGGGGGATTGCTCTTTTCTGGAAGGCCAGTATGCAAGTACAAGTTAATAGTAAGTCACAAAGATTCATTGATGTTACTATTGTGGAAGAAGATCCAAGTTTCACTTGGAGATTCACGGGATTCTATGGGGATCCTAACAAGGAAGATAGACATCACTCTTGGGAGTTGTTAAGGAGACTTGCTCCTCACCCGCTGTGTCCTTGGTGCGTCGCTGGAGATTTCAACGCAGTTACGACCTTTGGGGAAAAGGAAGGGGGAATGGAGGTAAGTTATATCCAACTCTCTCAATTTAGAGATGTTCTTAACGAAGCGGAACTCATTGATTTGGGGTTCTCGGGTACACCTTTTACTTGGAGTAATAACCAAGCGGATGATGATAATATCCGCGAGAGATTGGATAGAGTGGTTGCAAACTCTAGATGGATGGATCGTTTTCAAGGTGCAAGAGTTTCTCATCTCAGCGAGCCTAATTCGGACCATACTCCTATTCTACTTGAGTGGGAAGTTGTACACCGTCCCGCAAATAGGAGGTTTCAGTACGAAATAATGTGGTCCAGACACGATGAGTACGACAGTGTGGTCCAGGAGGCTTGGATAGGCTCGACTGACTCCCTTTTGACTGACAAGTTGAAGTTTATGGCGCAAAAACTGAAGCAGTGGGACTCCAGCACCTTCGGTAGTGTCAACAAGAAGAAGAAGGTGTTGCGAGATCAACTTGAGAGCCTCGGTATGTTGAGCCAATCCGCCGAAGTGATTGCAGAAACTAAACGAGTAACAAGTGAGTACAATGACATCTTGAGATGCGAAGAAATAATGTGGGCACAACGTTCAAGGGCTATGTGGTTGAAGTACGGTGATCAAAATACTAGGTACTTCCACCAAAAGGCAACTATTCGGCGTGCAAGGAACAATTTCAGAGGTATTGAGGATGGTAATGGTACGTGGGTCACTGATGATAATTTGATCACTCAAGTTCTTGAAAATCATTTTTCTTCCTTGTTTACATCTACCAATCCGTCTATGAATGAAATTGATCCTATTTTGCAAAGTTTTGAGGGTGGTTTAACGCAGGAAGAGAGGTTATCGATGGAGATTTTTTATACCGCCGAGGAGGTCAAACTGGCCCTAATTCAGATGGCACCTGACAAAGCTCCTGGGATGGACGGTTTTAATGCAGGTTTTTTCCAGAAACACTGGGATATATTGGGGACCGAAGTTACTACCACAGTATTAAAAATTCTGAATGAAGGAGCAAGCTTGGAAGGTTTTAATGCTACTCTTGTGGCACTTATTCCGAAGAAAAAACAGCCGATAACCCCAAGTGATTATAGGCCAATCAGTTTATGCACGGTGGTTTACAAGTTGGTCGCAAAAACCATTGCGAACAGATTAAAGAGGCTTCTCCCGAATCTGATTTCAGAAAATCAGAGTGCCTTTATACAGAGGCGACTTATCTCTGACAACATTCTCACGGCTTTTGAGGTGATCCACTCTCTCAAAACCAGGAAGAAAGGCAAAAAGGGGTTTCTTGCACTAAAAGTCGATATGAGCAAGGCGTACGATAGAGTTGAATGGGAATTTCTCAAGGAAGCTTTCTTTCACATTGGTTTTGGGCCAAGGTTCATAGCACTAATCCGAAGCTGCATCACTTCGGTTACTTATTCTTTCGTGCGTAATGGGGTGGTGACAGGAAAGGTAGTTCCAGGTAGAGGGCTTAGCCAGGGGTGCCCCCTCTCCCCTATCTTTTCCTCATTTGTAGCGAGTTTCTGTCTCGAGCTATAATGGTGGCAGTGAGGGAAGGGAGGCTGGAAGGTGTGACAACCTCTAGGGGAGGACCAGTGGTCTCCAACCTCTTTTTTGCTGACGATAGTTTGTTTTTTACAGGTGCAAACATGGAAAATATGATAAATTTACTTGGAATCATTTCAGATTATGGCACTGCAACTGGCCAACAAGTAAATTTACAAAAATCCGCACTCGTTTTTTCATCAGGTGTACCAACGGAAGTCAGAACAAGCTTACTCAATGCGACTGGAATGGTAGAGGTAGACCAGTATGACAGATATTTGGGGCTGCCCTCGACTATGGGCCGAAACAAATCCGTTACTTTTAACTCTTTGACAGATAAGTTTGGCAGCAGGTTGAAGGGCTGGAAGGGCAGCTCCTTATCAATTGCGGGTAAGGAAGTATGCATCAAGGCAGTGGCACAAGCACTTCCTACATATGCAATGAGTTGTTTCAAACTCCCGGACGGAATTTGTGATAAGATGGAGGCTCTAATAAGGAAATTTTGGTGGGCAAGAGGAGAGAAGGAAAGGGGCATACATTGGATGGCATGGGAAAATTGCAGTCGTCAAAGAATCAGGGAGGGCTTGGGTTCAAGGATCTAAAAGCTTTCAACCAAGCTATGTTAGCTAAACAGGCTTGGAGGATTTTTCAGAAGCCGGACTCACTATTGGGGAGAGTGTTACAAGGTAAATATTTCCGAAATTCCTCTTTTCTTGCTGCAAAAATTGGAAACAATCCTAGTTATGCGTGGAGGAGTTTATTATTTAGGAAGGATATGCTCGAGAAAGGCTCACGTTGGTGTTTAGGATATGGGCATGGTTTTACACTCGCTGATAGTTTTATTCCAAGTCACTACAATTTCAAAACAATTACCCCACTCCAGGATGATGTTCCCTCTGTTAGCAGTTTCATTACACAAGATAGAAATTGGGATGTGACACTCCTAGAACAATTTGTTTGGAATGTGGATATCAACGCTATCACAGCTATTCCAATTCCTACAATTCCTAGGAGAGATCGTCTAATCTGGAATGATTCAGTAGACGGACGCTACACGGTCAAATCTGGCTATAGCTTCATCAAAAACAGAGAAAATAATGGTGTAGGCAGCAGCTCTATTTCAGCATCGTGGGAAAAATTCTACCAGAAATTGTGGAAAATCAGAGTGCAAAAAAAGATTACTCATTTTTTGTGGAGAGTAGTTCATGAAATACTCCCTACAAGGAGTAACTTGTGCCGAAGACAAATCCAGATCCAGAACTGCTGTGCACTGTGCGGAAATTTTGGGGAAACCGAACACCATCTCTTCAACAGCTGCAAGAAGTTCAGAAATTTGTGGACAGCAATGGGTTTTGATGAAGATCAAAGGGCTATTTCATCGTCATTCAAAGACTGGGTTGCTAGCTGCATTGAGACCCTCCCGGAAATAAGAGTTGAAACTTTTTGTATTCTTCTATGGGAGTTCTGGAATCAGCGAAATTCCACCATCTTCAGAGGAAAAACAAAGACTGATGCTCAGATTGTTGCGGGAATTGAAGCTAGACTTGAGGAATAAAAGAAGATCAGAGAGAAGAATGCGTTGGGGTTACAAACAATCAGCAAAAATGGATATGTCCGAAAAGAGATCAGGTGAAGATTAACTTTGATGGGTCTTTCTTACCTCAGACGGGCCAAGCGGGTGGGGGATTCATCATTCGAGATTCAGATGGACGATGCTTAGAGGCGAGGGCCTTTCCCATCCCCAACAGCTTTGAGGCGAAGACAGTTGAAGCTCAGACTTTAGTGGAATGCGTTCGAACGGCGATAAACCGAAATTTTCATAGAATCTGCGTCGAAGGGGATGCCCTGGTTCTAATTGAAGATCTGAGAAGGTGTGCAAATGGCGAAGATGTGAAGATGTAACTGAAGCGAAGGAAATGATACAAGAAGCTGTTGAGCTCTTTAAAGTCTGTGAGGAAGTTGAGATAAAAATGGATCCCACGCGCTTTTAATCAAGTGGCTGATAGTCTAGCGTCTTTTGGAAGACAAAATAACTTCTCTGCTGGATGGGGTTCAATAGTTCCAGATTGGCTTGACAAACTTATTTCACTTGATGTAATTCCTTCTTAATCTATAAAAAGGCCTATTTTCCCTCAAAAAAAAAGATAAAATTATTGTGGGACAGCAGAAACTGTCCGAAAAAACATAATGTTTATTTTTACTAGACGTACTAAACACACTAAATTGTTGAAAAGCAGCCGTGCTGGCAGCGGAAGTATTCTCAAACTGGTCTAAGTCATACTACTATTAGGGATGTGGGCAAGTATAATTTGACCATTCTACCCTTGCATGGGGTTTCTTTAATTTCTTATCTGATGGTAGGTTTAAATGTTTTGATTTTCAATGTCAAAAAGTTGAAATGTACCAAGAAAAAAGAGTTGCTGATAGCGATGAACAACCGCCAATAATATTTTTCCTCTATTAAAAGGAGTAATTGTGGGCCAGTGACTGCATGGAGATGCTTTTACCCAGATGTACAGAATTCCGAAGACCATGCTGTTGTTGTCATTATTAGCAATGCTTAGTTGGATAATTAATTCCTTCTGAAAACCCAATTCTTAAGTCATCCCATTCTGTCAAACACCTCGAATAAATTAGTAGTAGTACTAATTAATTAATTAATCTGTCCAATAAGAAAAAAGCATTTTTTTTAGAAATATCAATTTATATTACTAATGAGAAATATTATTACAAGCCTGAAAAGCTTTTCGAGCCAGAGCTAAACGACATACGAAATCTGAACAATAAGAAAAAAAAGCCTTTTTTAGAAATATCAATTTATATTACTAATGAGAAATATTATCACAAGGCTGAAAAGCTTTTTGAGCCAGATGATGAGGTAATATTACCTTAAAACGACATACAAAATGAAATGTACAATTGATACGGATGTCGTTGCCTCACCTATGATTTCCTACATTTCCTTATCTTGTTTTAGGAGAAGGATGATGTTTCTTGAGTCACTCATGATTTTCATGTTATAATATCCTGAAGAGACGAGTCATCTCTTGTAATCCTTTATGGTAATTACAGTTATTTTAAATTTAATTTTGTTAGTTTAACTTTTTGAAATTCAAATTAAAATTTACTCCTGACAAAAAAAAGTGCAAATTATTTAATTTTTAATTTTACATGTTTTCAACTCATACCCAATTCTAAAATTTTCAAGATTTTCAACTACTTTAAATCTTAAGCCAAATTACTTTCTCATATTATTATGTCCATTATTTAAATTTTCAACTGTTAGCATACATGTACAAATTGTCATTTGCTTCTGTGTATAGTAGACAAGGTAAATTGCAGCTTGTGGCTCAACCTATGAAAGCAGATGTGATCAGGCTGAGTCAAACACCTAATTTGCATGCGTCAACTCAAGGTGCAAGCGGGTCGGGTTGGTCGAACCGGGCCGGGCTGAGGGATAGTGTGTTGGTTGCGGGCTGTGTAAGAGGCTAGGGTGAGCCATGTTCGAAATGCGCGAAACTTTGCACGTGCCGGGTGTGATAGGGGCGGGCCCTGCACGACTTGAGGGTGAAGGGGCCGCTTTTGTGCGGGTCGTGCATGGCCCAAGAGCGGGTTGTATGCGGAAGAAACATGACCCGTGTGCACGGGCTGGATTCCATTTTGAGCGGGTCATGTTAACCTTTTCTTGGGAATGAGCTGGGCCACTTTTAACATGCAAGTCGACCAGCCTGCCACCTTGAGAGTCAACGTAACAGTCACCGCACCACTCAAACTCTTTATCAATTAAAATCATGATTTATGGAAACAAATCAATCAACCAATAAAAGAGTTCCTTAATCAGAGTGCCGTTAAGTAGGTCCCACATTAATCACGGTTAAATAAACGTAACATGACGTAAAAGTGACCCGGCCACACCAGATTCCATTTCACTAGCCGTTCCCGTCCTCTTAAGCAACCAACATCATTTCGCCGTCTCTGTCTCTAGAAAACCGCACTCTCCTCTTTCCCCACACTGTCGTCACCGCTTTTCTTCGCCGGAAAACCGCCGATAAACATGCTAATTTATACTACTACGATTCTCTGAGTTTCCCCCATTTTTTCCCACCCAGCTAAGAAAACTATGACCATATTCAACACATCTGGTTTAAACGCAGAGCTCTCCAAGCAGACCTCCATCTTCGGCCTCCGCCTATGGGTAGTCATCGGAGTAGTCGCCGGAGCTTCCATCGTCCTCATCCTCTTCCTCATCTCCCTCTGCTTCTTCTGTCGCCGTACCCACAAAAAACCCCCCAATCGCCGCCCCAAGACGTACAGCGGAAAGGGGGAATTCACGCCGGCGACGAAGGAGATCCAGGAGGTGGTTCACCGGCCGGTTCCGGTGCCGGAGATCCAGATCGATATGGGGAAATCGGAGCACAGGGTTGTGTACTCTGATCGGCCGTCGAGCGGTGAGAGCCGTGCGGCGGCGAGCGCGGCGGAGAGCGGTGGTGGGTCGATGCCGGAGGTGTCGCATTTGGGGTGGGGGAGGTGGTACACGTTGAGGGAACTGGAGGAGGCGACTAATGGGTTGTCTGATGGGAATGTGATCGGAGAAGGTGGTTATGGGATTGTTTACAGTGGCGTTTTGGCTGATCACACTCGTGTTGCTGTCAAGAATCTGCTGAACAACAAGTATGAATTCTAAACTGTCTCTATTCTTCATTTGTGCATTTCACATAATCTTTCGAAATTGATCAATCTTCAGATGGGTTTTTACTTTTATTACTTCATTCAAGATGATAAACATGGTGAATTATACTCTTGAAATTTCTCATTCTTATTTGTGCATTTCACAGTTTTGAAATTGATCAATCTTCAGATGGGTTATTTTCTTTTGATTCAATTAATGAACTGTTAAATGTTCATATGCCATGATGCTTTCTGCTACAAAAGAATATAGACCCATGTGGATTTCTGTCTCTTTTCTCTTTATATCCCCAACTTGATCTGTTAAAGCTTATTGATGCTGCAGAGAGAATTAAGTATTTGATTTCTTTTATAAAGTATCTGAATTGGTTTATAGGGATAAACCGTTTCTTCTCTATCACACCGGTTTGACTTTTACCACTATTCACTGGGTCACTTTGACCAGATGATTTGGGTAGCAAAACGATTGAATTTTTTGATAATCTTTTCATTGTGTTGTAGAGTAAAAGTTTCTCTATAACACGGTGAAAAAATCATTAAAAAATTTGATCGTTTTGCTATCTAAATCACCCGGTCAAAGTGACCCAGATACGAGTCAAAAAGTCAAACTGGTGCTATAGAGAAGAAACGGAGGTAGTACAAAACACTTCTAAATTGATCTCAAGAGGTTGCCCTAGGTAATCCCTTGGGCCCCACTAAAGGGTTTTGACCAGCTCTTAAATGGTGTTGTCTTCTGTCATTTAGTCGAGGTCTGCACAAAGCTGACTGAGACTGACACTAGCATCATGGTCATAGAAATGAAAAGCCTTCCGATTAGAATTCTCTCGTTTAACAATCGCTTTTCTCTAGTTGGTCATATGAAATTTGTGGTTTTCTGGATTTAGTCTAGGTCTGTGCAAAGCTGACACTAGCATCATGGTCACAGAAGAATTCTCTCACTTAACAATCTCTTTTCTCTAAATTGTCATTTGATTGTTGTTTGAGTTGTAATTTGATTTCCATGGTGGCCTAACGAGACTGGCTAAGTTTCAGGGGTCAAGCTGAGAAGGAGTTTAAGGTAGAGGTCGAAGCAATTGGCCGTGTGAGACACAAAAACCTCGTTAGGCTGTTGGGTTACTGCGTGGAAGGAGCTTACAGGTACTAATTCACTGATTAATCCATCAGACATGGAAGAAGTTCTCAAGTTGTTGTGATTGTAACATTTTCACTATGTATATGTGTTCATCAGGATGCTTGTATATGAGTACATGGACAATGGCAACTTGGACCAATGGCTTCATGGAGATGTTGGAGCAGTTAGCCCCTTAACTTGGGAGATTCGTATGAATATCATTCTCGGAACAGCAAAAGGGTAATTTCACCTTCAGTTCATTCTTTGTTACCTTCATCCATATCATAGCTTAGAAGCTTATTTCTACACTTATTTTTTTGTAGATTGGCCTATCTTCATGAGGGGCTTGAACCAAAGGTGGTCCATAGAGACGTCAAGTCCAGCAACATTCTACTTGACCGTCATTGGAACTGCAAGTTGTCTGATTTTGGCCTTGCCAAGCTTCTGGGTTCCGAGATAAGTTATGTGACAACTCGCGTCATGGGAACATTTGGGTGAGTTCATTTTCCGCAGTTAGATCTTGGATTGTTGAATCTTGACTAGAAACTAACACCTTGATGTCCTCAATTAAGCTATGTTGCACCAGAGTATGCTTGCACTGGAATGTTGACCGAGAAGAGTGATATCTACAGCTTCGGAATACTTATAATGGAGATTATTTCTGGGAGAAGCCCTGTAGATTATAGTCGGCCAAAGGAAGAGGTTAGCCTCCTTTTATTGGCTTTCTTGGCACAAAGTTAGCAAAATGTGATGTTTCATATTAGGACTGGTACTATGTTTTAGTTGGATTATGTTTCCAAATCTCTATATGCTTCGTCGGGGTAAGGTATAAAAATCATGGGAATAAGAGATGTACTGCAATCTGAGGTATGATATGATTGTAATAGGGGGTATTTTAGTCTTTTTTTGCACTCACACTCAATCCCCACACGTTCCTTATCTTGCTTATACCACCTAGAAGTTTGTAGGAAATTGTGAGGGTGTGGGGATAAGGGAGTATAACTTATACAAGTTTTTTATACCGCACCCAAATACGGGTAAGAGAACGTTTGGTTTTCTAGTATTAGCGGTATTAGCTAGGATTGGACTAAATATAGTCCAGGTATTAGTTAATATTGTGTTTGGTTGTTCTGGACTAATTTTAATACCAGTACTAAATAGTGAAAAGATGGTGTTTAATACCCTAAATTAGTACCCTCTCACATGAGGGTATTAGCTGGATTGGACTATTTATACCTTAATACTGGATTAATACTGCACGTAACCAAACACATTATTAGTTTTAGCTCAGCTAATCCAATCCAATACTATCCGGATAGTCCAGTCCAGTCCAGTACAGATAGTCCGGAAAACCAAACGTGCCGAAAAGGTATAAAGTTATCCTTATCCCCCTCCGTATACCTCACCCAAACAAGGCTATGGTTGAACCCACCAAGGGTGTTGTTGCATGAAAACATTGGTTTCTTTGAATTGTATCCCTAGAATTGTAACCCTAGAACAAGGTATGGTTCTATGTGAGTTTTGTCTCCAACAACCTTAAATGTTAAACAATTCAACAGGTGAACTTGGTAGATTGGTTGAAGATGATGGTTGGCAACCGGAAATCAGAGGAAGTTGTGGATCCCAAACTGCCTCAGATGCCTGCGTCAAAGACACTCAAACGCGTGCTCTTGGTTGCGCTCAGATGTGTTGATCCTGATGCTTCAAAGAGGCCGAAGATGGGGAATGTGATCCACATGCTTGAGTCAGACGATTTAATGGTGTGATGAATTGACCTAAAAACTCATCCCCCCCTTAGATTTATCATTGCTTTAACAACTATCAACACTCAAATTCAATTTATTTGCTGGTTTTGCAGGAGAGAAGAGGGCCCAGAGAATCTCATCCGAAAGCGGCAGCAGATAGGCAGTTTGTTGAAGGTCCTTCAGATACAAGTGAAGGTGACAACGATAGAAGACAGGAGCACCATAATAGGTGGCGATAGCTTCACGGTTGGAGTCCTTCATACTAAGTTATTTGAATGAGCCTTCTAGTTACAAATTCTTTCATGTTGTTTGTTGTATGATAATTTTTTCCTGGTTGTTCCCATCTGTTTCTTGTCAATGTATGTATTTGTTTCATATTACTTTAACAGTATCAGGTTTCCCGGGTTTTGTTTTCTGTTAGTTCTTGTCCTGGTTGATAGTATATACGAGTCGCTTACTCCCACATCGTGTCGTGTCTCTGTATATGATGTTCATCGGCTTATTGGTCTTCTCAATTGCGAGCATGTCAGTTAAAGTATTTTCAGGTCAGGCTGGTTACCTATCTCAATTGCAAGTTGCCATTCAAGTTTGTGAAGTGCAGTGACAGTGATGAAATCTGACGAAACAAAACTAAATTACAAAGGAGGGATTAAACAATGCAATTATTGCAAAGTTAAAGAGAATGGTGGTGAGGAAAAAAGTGGGTGCTGAAAAAGAGACATGGGGCTGAACTGGTGGAGATGGGAGAAAGAAACAGATATAGAGGGAAGCAAAGTGAACGGAAGAGCAAGTGGGATCAGTGAGTGCTTTCGAAACTGAAGCAACACTTGTGCATTGCTTTTTCTTTTCTTTTTAGTGATGTGGGAATTTGCAACTGCTATATTGGCCCTGTTTGGATAACAAGGTTTGGCTTGTTTGGTTAACCAAATCGGTGGATGTTTGGATTTAATGGTTTTGGTTTTGAGATTTTGACTTTTATGTGAATAGAAAAATGAGTGGAATGTGGGTCCTATAAATTTTGGGTTGAAGTTTTGATTAACTTTTTGTGCAGGTTAACCAAGGGTGGGTTTGGTATGACTTATTTCTAGCTTTTAATCCACTTTGGACTTTTAATCTGTTTTGAGCTTTTTTGAAAGGTTTGGTATGACTTTTTCTGTGACAGCTTTTGGATTTTGGCTTTTGTCTTGTGGTGTTAAACTAACTTCTGAAAAAAGTTGGGATTCATGAACTTTTTTTGAACTTTTTTCTTCCTAAACAATACAAATGACCAATTTACCTCTACTTTTTTTCGTACCAACATACTATAACATCTAATTAGACCTATTATAATTTTATTAGTAAATATAAAAAATATAAAATGATAATTTTCACTAACAAACAAAAGTGTTGCATCCTAACTTTTTACAGCATAACTTTTTTCACCAAACCCATACATCTTTTTTCATCAACTTCTTTGTCACGAACTTTTTTCACAACAACTTAAAAGTCGACTTAAAAGTCCAAAAAGTCATACCAAACCCACCCCAAACCGAGATATCCAAACAGGGCCATTTTTGGTGAGGCGCATAGCCATAGAAAGTCATAAGGGGTCACTTACTCCCTCTCGATTTTTTAAGGAACTATAGATATACCCCATAATTTGAAAGAAACTAATATTTTGTTGTGTTCGTCACAAGTGTACCGTTAACAAATCTCAATTATGTCCAAAATAGTGAAATATTTCTTTTAAAGGGCACTTGCACAGACATTTTATAAGACCCATAAGTGTATTAAATTCTTGTTAACACACTTCGGATCTTCATGTTCTTCTCTCTCTCTAGAAGTGATTGGGTTTGGAAGATGGGGAAAGAAGAATCCACCAGCTAATGTTAGTTATGTGATGAACTGTCATCTGATAATTTGCTAGCGTAACAAGCAAGCTGGTACGCATATACCTCCATGTTGATGTTTGTTTTTGGTTGGGCTAGATTTGTTTTGGTGTTCCCTTACTGGTACTTCGCTTTGGGCTGAAGTGACTCATGGAAGAGCCACCACTTGGAGCTGCCACAGACCCACAGTTAGTTTCTACCATGCTGGTAATTAATGTACACTAAATTTGTAAATTCTGTACCCTGAAAAATATTCATATTTCTTCTATGGTTCCTATTTTATTATTCATCCGGTCACTTTGATCCCGTAATTTGGTTAATAAAACGATGCAAGAATTTCGTAATTTTGGTGTTGTAAGAGCAAAATTTAATCTACAACACCATAACAAGATTATCAGATTCTTACACTATTTTGTTAATGAAATTACTAGGGCAAAATGAACTGGGATAGTTAAAATAAGAAGGAAGAGAAAACATAAGAATTACACTAAATTAGTACTACAACTATTAATAGTATTTTTATTATATTGTTTGCTGGTAGGTTCTTGTAGCTTCACATTTCATTTCTCGACTCTATTGTGTCACTGTCTCAAACTAGCTTACTACAACAACTTTGGTATCTGTTTAACAACAGAAGAAACAAGGTCACGCATAACTCCATCAGTTTGCTCAACATGTAACCTCAACTTACCCAATAAATGTATGTGGCCCAACCCCAAGCCCTTGTGGACTTCACAACTACTCCCTCCGTTTTACTAGATACTTCAAAAACTTTATGGGCACGGTAATTTAGGAATGCACTCAAATGACTATTTTACCCCTTCTTCTTTTAATAATTCCACTCTCTCACATCCACCTTTTTCAGCACCTCCTAGATTAACACCAACAAGAACTCACAAGAACACAAGAAAACTTTGTAAATTACTCGTACCATAATCTATATTATTACTACTACAAATTAGAACGGTTATGCTTTCGAGAATTTGAAATGTATTTCTAACCATAGGATTAAAGCGTTTTTCAGCCATTGGATGTTATTCCGTTAAGGAATGTTTTTGGAAAAGGTAACGGATGGAAGTTTGTTAAGACCAGCGAAGGAAATTTTATACACAATCATGATTGTCAAATTATAGGAGTCTAAGACAATACGAATAAGAAGATGAGAAATTGTACTTCTTCCTCCGAGTAAAGAAGTTGTTCCTCAGAAAATGAAAATAAAATTTACTACTCAATTGTCTGGATAATATGTTCTATAAGTAACGTCTTACCATTATCTCTCTCTGAGTATCAAATGAACTCTGCTAAAAAAATCTAGTGAGCTTACACATGAATTGTATATACGTCGATATCTCGAATCTGTTAGGGGAGGCAGAAGAAAACAGACTAAGTTTTGATATTATAATTTTTTTTCCAAATAAAACTTTCCATTAAATCTGAAAACTTGTGGTTACACTCTCCTATTGGATAACTTTCATAAACAGAGTATCAAGACTTTCTACCTCACTACTATTATATCTAATAAGTTTTACACAAGCATCTGCAGCTTTGTTTGCACTCCTTGAAATCCACCTTAACTTTGCCTTCAGAGTCTGCAAACCCTCATGAATGTCTTGAGCTAATGAGTTTATTTTCCATTCCTTTTGCTTGTGGTTTACACAGTCACTAACAGTTTTGCTGTCTGTGTCAAACCATATGTTGCTGTCATTTAAATGTTGTAATCTCCAGATAGCCAATTTAACCGCCAAAGCTTCAGCTTGATGAGTGTGCACAAGAGATTCCGGCGGGGAGACCTCCGTGTACACCGTATGTAGAGGATCAGAGATAGCACAGGAAGAGTTGAGTTGTGTGTAGGGAGAGAGTAAGGCAGTAGTAATGTCTGAGAGAGAGACAGAGGTTTGGCAGAGCTTCCGCGTATGGCTAGTGTGTCCTCCTTTGTATGGAAAGGTTAACGTCTTATATATAGCAGGGAACGTGACCGTTGTAGTGTGGTTAATGCGCCCATTAATGGCGGCTTAATTAGCTTAACCACAACGGCACGTTCGTCCTCATATATAGGGACCGTTACAGCACGTTGTGCGCGAATACCGGAACCGTTATGAGGTTGACCGGGTTTGACCGGATTGACCGGGTTTATGGAGCTCGTGCCATAAATCTCTCAAAGCAGCTACTAAAGGTCGCGCGCGGGCTTGGCTCGCACGCGACAGGACTTACTCTAGCCTCTAAACCACTAAGTCCCTACAAGTCCCGTGCAGTGGTATGCGAGGGCTCTGTCTCGCAGCTCCCACATGGATCAGCGCGGCTGGTGATCCAGTGTGTATGGAGCACAATATGGTGTGCTGGATGGTTGCCACGTGGCCAAGATCTGTCAGCTCAGAAAGCACTATCTACATTAGCCCCCTTTCTGCGCGTGAAGACTCATAGCTGTATAGACTTCCATGCGCGGAAACCAACATACGCGTCGCCGCCACGCACCAATTCAAATACGGGTAAGTTCAGCCCCCGTGCGTGCCATTATGACCTAAAACCCCTAGAGTCGTGCCGTCTGGCCTTTAGGGTTTTAGGCGTGACGTCAGCTTGTCCTGTGATTGCGCGATTCGACGGTGACGGTTGCGATTCGACTACTGAAAGGACGCAACCCTTCATTGTTTTTGGATAAATACATTGTACTCTCCATTGTCGCAAAGCATCACTTCTTTCTCTTAAAGTGAATGATACCCGGAAGTCTTCGAGAGCAGATTCAGATAATCAATCATCAGTTCAGAACTGCAAATCGTCTTCTTCAACTGTGTGTATCCAAGCAGGCTTCGCGAAAACAAGGTTGGCCTTGTTCAATTTCGATTTAAAGTACCAGTGTATGCTTTGAACTGCGTTGGATTTGCAAACCCATATTATCTGTTGAAACTTGTGAAGAAGCTTTGATCTTTGAACCCACTTTTGCTTTAATCCTTCAATAATAAGGACTTCGGATGTGAGGTTTTGAAATCACTGATAATGCAACCCTCTAATTTCTGAAATCGATACCAGAAACTATTCATCTTTCTTTCCATAGATCTTGAATCTCGAAATCCAAACTGAAGTGTGGCATATTTCTCCCCCCCTTTTTTCTTGCTCTTTCGCAGGAATGGCCAAAACAAAAGGAACCAAATCCACCAAGGAGGACGAAGAAATACCTGATCTTCCGCAAGCTTTGTGGCGAAAAGCCCCCTATCTGGGTGGCAAAGATTTCTACCACGCGAGGGTTAAGGCGAAGAAATTGCCTGCTTCTGTCCCCAATGAGGGATTGCTAACGCTGACTCCCCCAGTTAACTCAGCCTTGCTCGAGTTGATTGGCTCCGAGGACGTGGTTCGATTGGGAATCGAAAACGGGTACTTCCCCTATGCTGCGATTTCCACCCAAGCTTTTGTCCAGAAATTGGACTACATGGATGAGTGGATTGACCACGTGTTAACCGATCATGCTGTGACTCTTAATGAGGCCGGCATATACTTCGCTGTTCGTGCTATGAAGGGTGCTGCCGTGAAGCTGGACCAGTCCATGCTTCTAAACCTTCTTTCCCGCTATTCGCCTGCGACTCACACATTCCACTTTGCTGAGTTCGAGACTGCCCCCACACTCGAGGACGTGCACATGCTGTACGATTTGTCTCCCATGGGTGAAGTGGACCCTTTGAGTCCTTTGAGGACAGCTGCGGAGATCGCTTTGTACACGCAGATGGAGGAGTGCCTATCAGAGGTGAAGAAGATCTCCACCCGGTGGACTACTACCAAAGCCCTTCCGAACTGGCAGTTGGTTGATACGTCTGCGAAGAATACCTGGAACAAATGGTTGCAGTACTTCTTTCGTGACTACGCGAACAACAGTATCACCAAGAAGCTTCTGAGTGAGGACCCGGAGGCCAAGAATTATGTGGAGGGTAAAGGCTATCACTTGACCCTTTGTGCTTTCCTTTGTGCATGGCTGTCGAGGTACTTAATCGATGGTCACCCGCGTGATGGGGTCTTCTATCACGTTCTGCCGCTTGCTTTGAAGCTCGCCCTTGGCCAGAGAGTCGCACTCGGACCCTTGGTCTTAGGCACGCTGTACTATAGACTGGATCAGCTAGTTGTGGCTATGAAGGAGTCGCGTGGCCGCCTCGATATACTGACTTTTGTCAACATTTCCTTCTTGACAATGTGGGTCTTCGAGCGATGGCTGTCCTATGCCCCGACTGCTCTTAAGCCCAACAAGTGGTGTCCCCCAGGCGAGACGGAGGAGCGTAACAGTGGCAGGGCTGCGAGGTGGTTCGGAGCGAACAATACCAAGTGCGTTTGGAGCCTGATATGCGACAAGCGGCAAGAGTTCACTGCCAGGCCCTATGCCATGCGCATTGAGAACGTGGGATGGTTTCCAAAGCTGTACCCTTCTAAGGGTGTCGTCTTCTCAGAAGAGCTCCTCTTCAAAGAGGGATCGCATTTCCACGAGCGCTATCGCGAATTCTTTTGCTGGTGCCTGCGAGGTTCCCTTCCTGCTCTCGCAGAGCATATTCGTGAGCTCGCGCCTAGGTATGAGAGGATTACCGTGGATGTTGACCCCACTCGAGTTTCTCCCCAGTTAGGCTTTGACGCAGTGGCACCATCAATCTGGCCCCAGTCCATTATCAGAGGTTGCTATAAGCGCTTGCTAACAAAGGAGTGCAAGACAGTCTTCATGAACAATCTTCCCTTTGAGCAGCCTGCGGGTAACCGCGAGGGCGGTTGTTCCCAGAACTGGCTCGCATACTGGATCGCCCAGCAAACGAGGATTGAGACACAGTCGGCCGCCCAGCCGAGTAGAGCTCCCTTGATCAAAAGAAACTCTTTTCCGTTTCGCCCCAATTGCAGTCTGAGCGAGTCTGAGTATGGTTGCTACTCATTGTTGGATCATGAGAACCATTTGTGCCCTGACGTCATTCTGAAGGAAAAGATCGTCGCAGTTAAGAAAGGCGACTCGCATGTCATCAGATATAGCGAGACATTTGCTAAGGTAAGCAACTTTTTCCGTGCGCGTTAAGCTTCTTGATCTCCACATGTTGATGCCTTTATTCTATACTGTTTGCTGTAGTGTCATGTGCGGAGATTCGCATCTGGTGATCGTTCCAATTCGTTGGTTAACACCATTGTTGCCACCAAAAGACAAGGACAGTCGTTCCTGCTAGCATCGAGGATGGACCCCGAGGTCGAAACCAGGATTCGCGCAGTCATGAATGCTTTTGCTGACTCGCTGATAGATAATGCTCCGGCCTTGTCTCCGCCCAGAGATAATCCATCTCCTCCAGCGACTACGGCGCCGAAAGCTAAGAGACCCAGGCAGAAGGGAATTACAATATCTTCCCCTAGGAGCGCTCCAACTTCTCCTCCAGCGAAGTCCCTTTCTGCCAAGGACAAAGGCAAAGGTCGCATGCCCAGTAAAGCGCGGAAGGAGCTCGCAGTTGAGACATTCGTTCCATTCAACCAGGAGGAAGAAGAGGAGAGGCAGGAGCCCAGAGAAGGTGATGAAGAAGAAGAAGAAAGAACAAATGTGATACATGAGGAAGAATCAGGAGGTACCTCCATCGCGTTTCCCTTCTCATTATCGTAATTCTTTTGCAACTCTTTCTTAAACCAATCGTTTCTTCGCAGATGATGATGATGATGAGACCATCGGTGGCCTTTTGGCCAAGAGACAAAAGAGAGATACCCATTCTGGCATTCCAGACGATCCCATAAGCGAGGACATTCTTGCCGAGTCCCGAAGGACAGCCGCGGAAGCTGCCGAAAGAAGAAGGCAGCGCGAAGAGGAGGAGCTCGAGCGTGTGAGACAGCGGAGCCTCGAAGAGCAACATGTTGACGACTTGGTGCGTCCAGCTGACGAGGAAGATGTGCTTCCCGAAGAGGTGGCTCCTCAGGCGGAGGAGGAGGATGCGGCTCCAGAAGAGGATGCAGCAGCCCTGGAGCAAGCCCAAGCAGATTTTGAAGAAATCGCAGGCGGCGATAAAGGTGAGATCTTCAATCTCGCAGTAACTTATAGAGATGTTGTAGTT
The DNA here is from genome assembly GCA_023055425.1 of Linanthus parryae. Classification (NCBI taxonomy): domain Eukaryota; kingdom Viridiplantae; phylum Streptophyta; class Magnoliopsida; order Ericales; family Polemoniaceae; genus Linanthus; species Linanthus parryae. The sequence goes on along the minus strand of JALGPY010000006.1, from coordinate 13,702,732 downwards.
GGTGCATTAAAGAATGGTGTGTCAAAAGCTGACATTCAGCGTTGGCTAGTAGGAAAGTGCGGAGAACATTCAGGTAATCATTTGAACGATATGCATAGACCAGACCTTAGCAACTTGAAACAGAATCATGACTGGTTTCTTCGCGTCCCAGGTCACGCTCATTTTAAGGACCTGCTTAATAAGGACACACTAATAGGGCATGGTTCCACGTCTTTAGTGTATGACGAAGATACTTCAATCCCACCTTCGCGTGGAGGTGCTTGCTCTTAGCTTTAGCAAAGATAGTAAAATAACGTACAATACGAGTTACCTCATACTATCGCATTTTGTATCGCAGGCAATGCTGAGGAACCTGTGCTGGAGCAAAGAAGTCAGCCTTCTGCGTCCCATGTTCCGATTCCGAGTTCCCATACCGAGAAACCCGTCGCAGCCACTGAACATGCAGGAGAGCCTCTTGAGGACATCATCGAACTTTCTGATGATGCTGAAGCTGACGCTGTGCTAATTGAAGAAGATGCCCGTACTGGCGCTGAGGAAGTAAGAACAAGTATTGTTGATGCTTCCGCATCTGAAAATGTCCCTCTCCAAGCAACTTCGGCTGTCACTTCGCTTCCGGCGGTGACTGAGTCAGTGGCACCTCTTCCTGCATGGAGCTTTTGGGGCTCGCAGGTCGGGAATGCAGTCGCAGCTGGTGCGGCTTATACTCTTCCTCCTAACTATGAGAGGTTAGAGCTCGCAGCTGACAGGAGAGCTATGGAGCGAGGACAGTCTTCGACTACTCCAGCAATGCGCATTCCTTCTCTTCATGAGATTCTTGAAGGAACTGGTAAGTAGAGATTTGCTGTTTGCATTTCGCATTATTCATTTGCGAGTTTGATAGCATAACTTAGCTTTGACATTGCTTTAGGTTTGAAGCAAACTGATGTGGACTGGCTAGTTCGGATGCGCCTCACCTACCCCCAATCATTTGCGAGATCTCTGGAGATAGGGCCCTTTGACAGGAGGCTGTTTCTTACCGAAGCCATTTGGATTTTGGAGCAGCTGTCTGCGGCCACGCCTGCGACCATTTCTGTCCAGAGTGCCCAATTGCTTTTTGGCATGTGCCAAAATCTTCTTGCCAAAGTTCAAGGCAGACTGGGTTTCAGATTTCTTATGAAAAGAGTTACCCTGATTCGCGCAGCTGTAACTTTGAAACTCGGCCACCAGAACCTCGCAGTTGAGAAGCAGAAGGTGGAGCAGCAGAAGCAAAAGGCTGAAGAGGCTATGAAGCTCTATCATGAGATGAATGCCAAGTGCGAGCAATTGAAGAAGGAAGTGGAGCAGGTAGAGAATCTGAGCCATCAGTTCGCCCCTCATGATTCCTTGATCAAGAATTTGCTTTGACTTTTCAAATTCAAAATTAGCAAACAAATAGCAGAAACATTAATGTAATGTTACTAGAAACATTGATGTAATGTTGCTAGGGTTTCTCCCCCCTTTTTTTAACAAAAGAATGGACATGCCCGTTTTGCCCTTTCCGAGATTTGATGGAATATCTCTGTGCATATCTAATTATGACATCAGCAATTGATATTCTGCTTGATTTTCGCGCTAATTTCTCGTAAGATAAGCACGCTTTCCTTGGGAAGTCCATCCGAATCATGACCGTCCGTCATTTATTAGGATACGCAACTGAATCGTCGTAGCCTTTAGTAGGGTAATTGATCGTTACCGCTTTTCAAGGTGTAAGTGATTGACCTTACCCTCTTTTCGAATTCTGCTGACTCATCTTGGCAACTAAAGAGTCTCCACAAGGTCTATATAAACCCTGTCTTTGCCATTTGGGTTCTTCATCCCAAAAATGTGCTTTGCCGTGAGTCCTTACGACTGCTGGCTTCAACGCTTGTTTCTCGTTGATTCATGGTAATTCCAAGTCATGAGACCTGAGTTTGCGCTTTGTGCTATAGAAATAGTTTCCCAGATCCGCTTTATGAGGCTTATTGATCTTTATAACCATCATAAAGAAGATGGAGATGATATCTCATGTGTGTTCGAAGAATTTTCTTCGTGTATTATGATTGCAGGTCATGTTTCCGGCCGCCTCCCGGAGAGGTGCAGCGCCGTAGTGACCGTGCTACCGACTCGTAATGAACGGCGGAATTCTCCTCCAGCATCCCTGGAGGAGAATTTACTGCCCCCACGTTCGTGAGCTCAGGGTGGCGAACCGCTGCGTTCATCCCCGTCTACAAGGAACCCTTGCCCATCGGAGCTTCTGCTTGCCTGTTGAACGCCGGAACCGGTGGTTCCTCAAGCACATCTCATGGGATGTTGATCAGACAAGGGCCTTGTCAAATACTGGGATCTTGAACGTATGGCTTCATGTGGCTCTTTGGAGCAAGGCCCTTCTTGCGATAGATGTTCGGCCGCAGATCTACGTATCGCATAGCCGGTATTAGGACCGTTGGGTTCGTCCTTTCTCAGTTAGGATTCCCTCGGTGTGTCACTGCTGGCTTGTCAGTTACTTTTCGAATGCATTGTAAGCCATGTTGGCTGCGTAGTTAGATTTGAGCTTTTTCGCTTGTAAGTTGTTATCTAGACAGATAAGTTGTAAGTCTTTTTGACTCATAATGATAAATGGCTTTTGTATCATCTGCTGTCTCATCACAACAAAATACAATTTCGCATGCGTATCGGCATATTTCGCCTTGTGTAATGCTATATACATACTTCGCATTTGCTATCTACCTCATTAGTTCGCAGATGTCTTAATAGATCGTTCGAGATCATGTTTTCGCAGATGTGCCATCTTGGCAGATGGGCTTGTGATTTGCTTTCAGATTCAAATGTAAGTGCTATCATATCAGATAGACCTTTGTAGATCACTTGGGATCATTTCGTATGATGTTGCTATCACAATAGATAGGCTTGAGGACGAATTTGAGATCGCATTCGTATGTTGCTGTTATCACAGCAGATAGGCTTGAAAGATTGTTTCAAGATCATGTTCGCATATATTGCTATCGTGGCAGATAGGCTTAAGAAGATCAATTAAGATCATTTTTCGCGTGGGCTGCTATCGTGGCAGATAGGCTTTAGAAGATCAATTAAGATCGCATTTCGCATAGGTTGCTATCGTAGCAGATAGGCTTAGAAAATCAATCAAGATCATTTTTCGCGTAGGCTGCTATCGTGGCAGATAGGCTTTAGAAGATCAATTAAGATCGCATCTGCATATGCTGCTATCGTGGCAGATAGGCTTTAGAAGATCAATTAAGATCGTTTTTCGCATAGGCTGCTATCGTGGCGGATAGGCTTAGAAGATCAATCAAGATCGCATTTCGCATAGATTGTTATCGTAGCAGATAGGCTTAGAAGATCAATCAAGATCGTCTTTCGCAAAGGGTGCTATCGTAGCAGATAGGCTTAGAAGATCAATCAAGATCGTATTTCTCGCAGATTGCTATCGTAACGGATAGGCTTAGAAGATCAGTTAAGATCGCATTTCGCAAAGGGTGCTATCGTAGCAGATAGGCTTAGAAGATCAATCAAGATCGTATTTCGCACAGATTGCTATCGTAACAGATAGGCTTAGAAGATCGATTAAGATCGCAGTTGTACAGATTGCTATTGTGGCGGATAGCCCATTGTTAACAGTAATAACAAACTAAATAAAGCAACATAAACAGCTAGGAGTATGAAGTTCTCATTTGGGAGAACCCTTTTATTATAATGCTCTCATGTGGGAGAGATAAGATTACAATTCTCTCATATGGGAGAGGAGATTGTGTAAATCATAGCCATACAAGACATGAAGCAACGTTATAATAAAACGCATGAAATGAGAGAAGTCAAGGATAGTACTTCTTAATCCAGCGCATGTTGACTGAACTCGGGGTTGAGGTTGTTCCGTACAACCTTCGTATGCTGCAGTAGCCACTGTCAAAGACTTCTGTGACTTCGAAGGGTCCTTCCCAATTGGCTGCGAACTTTGGGTGAGCCGTTTCTCGCATGCAATGATCAGATGCGCGCAGGACCAGATCTCCAACTGTGAAATCTCTTCGCTGGACCGTCTTATTGTAAGCACGAGCGATCCTTTCTTGATACCGCTTGTTGGTCCTTTTAGCTTGTTCTCGCTTTTCCTCCAGCAAGACTAAGTCATGATCGCGTTGATTGTCGTATAGTGCGTGAAAGGCCAATCTCGCCGAATTGACTCTCACCTCCGCAGGTACCACGGCCTCGGCTCCATAGCATAGGAGGAACGGTGAGGCCCCCGTGGGTGTCCTTGGAGAAGTTCGATAAGCCCACAGAGCTATGCTTAGAGAATCGGTCCATTTCTTGTGGTCATCTGCGACCATCTTGCTCAAAATCCTCAACAGCGTTTTGTTGGTCGCTTCGGCTTGCCCGTTCCCCTTCGGGTAGTAGGGGGTGGAACATATTTGCCTGATGTTGTACTCTGCTAACTTCGCAGCTACCTGGCGATTAACAAATGGAGTACCATTATCTGAAAGAATGGTGTTTGGAATTCCGAACCTGCATATGATGTTTTCTTGGATGAAGTTGACCACAGCTAGCGCATTTGCCGTCTTTAGTGGTATCGCCTCCACCCATTTGGTAAATAGCTCAGTTGCGGTGAGAATGAAATGATTCCCATGCGAAGTTGGTCGGATGGGACCAATGAAATCCATTTCCCATGTATGAAATGGCCACAGCGTTCCCAATGCATGTAGATCCACAGCAGGAGCGTGCACTAGGTTTCCTTTGAATTGACACTCCTGGCAGCGTCGTACTTTGGTGCGACAATCAGCCTCCATCGTGGGCCAGAAATATCCAATTGAGAGGAGCTGCCTGCATAATTTCGCACCTCCTTGGTGTTCCACCTGATGAGAAAGGTCCATGACTTCTTGTGCTTCCCTGCCGTCTAGACATCGCAGCAAGTTGCCCTCATGACCTCTTCGCCAAAGCAAGTTCTCCTGCACCACATATCGGGATGCTTTCCTTTTTACCTTTTCCGCTTCTTTTCTCGATTCGGGTAAGGTGCCCTTAGTGAGAAAGTCAAAGAGTGGCTTCCTCCAATCCGTGTCATCATCGGTTAGAGCGATGAGTAGAGAATCTTTGATCAGTGCGCAACTCTCGCACTTCCCTTGTATCAGGGCCGCGGCTGTTGACATGTCTGGCCAGTGAATGCCATATCTCTGAGCCTTCCGATAGATTGACACCTCACTTTCTCCGCAAGCATGTTGGTGAATATTTTCTAACAACAGTTGTCCCTCCTGCTCGGAGACGCATCGCATGAGTATTCCGCCAGGACCCTTGTAATAAAGGGTGTTGTCATGTGTGCAATATCCCTTTGTGAGTGCCCAGCTTTCACTGCTCGTGCCTTCTGCAATAGCTCGTAGGACTGCTTTTCTCCAATCCGTGTCATCCATGTGTTCGTCGTCGCACGCATCTTCTGTCAATGCCGACGATGTTCGCACTTCGATGGAGATCCTTGCGGGACATTTGTCTGTACTGACCTTAGATCCCAAGGTGGCCAAAGCATCTGCATGCCTGTTGTCTGCTCGGGGCTTGTGCTCGTACCTCACATCGCAGAACTGTTGCACCAGCTTCTGTACTAAAGTCCGGTAGGACAGAAGGTTTATCTCCTTCAAACCGTATTCTCCCGAGGCTTGCTTGACGATCAATTTGGAGTCTCCCATGACCGTTAGATTGCTTACTTCCAAAGCCTTCGCTGCGCGCAGTCCCGCTATGAGGGCTTCATATTCTGCCTCGTTGTTGGTGACTGCGAAGTCGAGCTTTGCGGACATCTGTATGACCTCTCCATCCGGCTTGGTCAAGACTATCCCAATGCCCCCGCATTTCCTTGTTGACGAACCGTCGAAATGGAGCGTCCAATAGGGCACGTCGATTGCATAGATTTCAGGTCCTTCGAGCTCTTCTTCGATCACGGGCTCGTGGCTGTTGTCGGGGAACTGTGCCAACAAATCCGCTACCGCCTGCGACTTGATCGCTCGCGGTCGCACGCAGGTGATATCATATTGAGAGATGGTCATGTACCATTTCGCCAATCTTCCTCCAGGAGTAGTGTGAGTTAACAGATATCGTATGGGATCGCTTTTGGTGACCACTACTACTTTGTGCGACGCAAAGTAGTGTTTCAGCTTCTCTATCACGAAGAACAAGGCAAGGCAATGACGTTCGATGTCTGTGTACCTTGATTCAGCAGGTTGCACAATGCGAGAAATATAGTAGATAGGCCTCTCTTGACCCTCGTACTCCTGAGCCAAGAGTGCTCCTATGGACCTCCTGGTTGACGTCAGATATAATAGAAGCGGTGATCCCAGTTGAGGTGCGATCATTATTTTCGAAGACGTCAGCAGATCCTTTAGCTTTTCGAACGCAGCTTGGTGCTCCGGAGTCCAGCTGTATACGGCGTCTTTCTTGAGGAGGGCACTAAAACAGCAGGTGATTTCGGCAATCGCTGGGATGAATCTCCGCAGATATGATAGCTTTCCCAAAAATGTCTTCAAGGCACTTTGGTTATGGGGCGGCGTCATGCCAGTGATGGCTGATACTTTTGCAGGATCAAGTTCGATTCCTTGACGATGAACCACGCATCCCAAGAACTTCCCCGATGTTACTCCGAGTGCGCACTTCATGGGATTCATTTTCAGTTGAAAGCGTCTACATCTATTGAACACTTTCCGCAAATCCGCGAGGTGATCTGCTTCCTGCTTGGACTTAACCACCAGGTCGTCCACATAAAATTCCACTTCCTTGTGCATCATGTCTTGGAACAGGGCCATCATGGCCCGCTGATAGGTTGCACCCGCTTTTTTGAGACCGAACGGCATTACTGTGTAGTTGAACACCCCCACCGGAGTGATGAATGCAGTTTTCCGCGCGTCTTCAGGGTCCATCTTGATCTAGTTGTACCCGCTGAAGCCGTCCATGAAACTGAACATGCGATGGCCCTCTGTTGAATCGATAAGAAAATCGATGTTGGGCAGTGGAAAATCGTCCTTTGGGAAGAAACGATTGAGATCCCGGAAGTCCACGCAGATGCGAAGCTGTCCGTTCTTCTTTACCACTGGCACAATGTTGGCCAGCCATGTGGGACGATGATTCGGCTCTATGAACTTGGCATCTAGGAGTTTGACAATCTCCTGTTTGATCTTCACGTTAAGCTCCAGCCTGAAGCTTCTTGTGCTCTCCTTTACCGGCTTAGACCCTGGGATGATGTCTAAACGGTGCATAGTGATGCTTGTATCCAGACCTGGCATCTCATCATACTCCCATGCGAACACATATTTGTATTCAGTTAGGAGCTGTAGCAGTCCTTGCTCCTCCTCGCTTGTTAGGTCCGCACTTAGAAAGACTGACCTATTCTTTTCCTCGTTCGGGCTGAGGAACACTTCCTTTAGCTCTTGCTTTTGTGGTCTGGGCCTATCTTCCATGCATTCAGGCGCTTCTTTGAGCTTCTCATCCGGAGTGCCCTGCATTGGCTTTTCCGTTACTGCAATCTGCTCGATTTGGTTGATTTGCCCAGGGATATCCCCATGCCCGTGTGAGGACATCCCCGCGCACCTTCATATGCGATATCACTTCTTCCCATTGGCGTAGAAGCTCTCTATTTCCTTGCCTTCGGGGTCATGCTTTGCAATTCTCTTCAGTGTGTACACACTCTTTCGCTGGTAAGCGATTCGCGGCGCCTCTTCGCATGTGGGCGGCTTTTCCTTGGCATCTTCCCTCGTCACCATCACTCCCGCAGGTGACTGGTCCTTGATATCCTCCCATAGAGGTAAAGGAGCGGGATTGAATGGTCCCGGTGTTTGCTCGTCCGCCATCTCGGTGAACCATACCGCCTCGCTGATATGTGCTTCATCCAAGTTGAATGGATTCGTTGAAGCCGGTATCTCGACTATTCTGTCGTTCCAGATAGCTTTCATGACTTGGTGAGCCGTTGAAGGAACCGCGTCAAAGCGGTGAATCCAGGCTCGACCTATGATCATGTGATACGTAGTGTTCGCATCTATGACATAGAACTTCGCTGAGCATTTGATTTTGCCAATCTGAACGCCCAGGCGGATCCATCCGATCGTCATTCTAGAGTCGCTCCCGAATCCCATCAGCGGAGATGGACGCCTGACAATCTTGTGCTCGGGGATCCCTGCTAGCTTCAGTGTGTGGAGCGAGACAACGTTGATCGCTGCTCCTCCGTCTACAAATGCTCGTTTGCACTCGACTCCATTGATGATGGCCGTCACGTACAGAGGCCTCTGGTGGCTCGCATCTGTCTTTTTGTCGCTGGCAGAAAAGGTCATAATCTTTTCTGTACAGCGAGACGCACTGATGACTTTCCCGTTGGAGGCTACAAGATCCTCCTCGTAGTCCTCCGCTACCCTCAAGATTGCTTTCGTCATTTCTGTCCGACACTTCTCCGAGAAGTTCATTTCGTCGAAGAATCTGCTAAAGCCGTGCGAACCCTTCATCCGATCGGCACGTTCATCCTCCGTGTCTACACTGTAGTCCTCGTCATCATGGACTTCGGCAATGATGGGTAGACCATCCTCTGCGACTTCTTCCAAGTTCACAATCGAGATCATGGCGACCTCTTTGCCTTTTGAGTCTTGTTCCGCATGGGCAGGAAGTGGATTGTTGCGCACATCCTTCCTGTGATCACTGACGATCAGCTCGCCGTTCTTCATCTTCTGATTGAACACAATCCTGAGCTTCTTACATTCCGCTGTGGGGTGCATGACCTTGCCGTGGTACTCGCACCACTTAGGGTCCCTCACCATCTCCTTGGAGGGTATCTTCTCGAGCGGCGGTAGGACGCCGTCCTTGCGCCATTGTCTGCAGAGGTCACTTGCCTCCTCCACCGAACATGGTAGAGGTGGTACGTCGAATTTCACAACCTTCGCCTGCTTCTGGGGTGAAACTGTATTGACCTCAGCTTCGCGTCCCCTCTTGTAACTGAATCTCCCGATTTTGTAGGTGGTACCGCTCGCAGCTCGCTCCGGAGCGTTCTTCTTTTTCTGCCTCTCAACTATAGGCTCGATGTTCTTCGTGCATTCAATTAGCTTTGAAAACGTAGGTGTTTGCAAGTTGATGAGCATACCTTTGTATTCATCTCGCATGCACTGCAGGCATATCTCTACGAGCCGGCTTTCGAGCATTGGATCTTTGCATTCCAAGGACTTCGCCCTGAATTTCTTGATGAAAGTGATCCCGTCCTCCTCGCGCTTCTGATACATCCGCGAGAGGTGGATCATTGTCACCTTTTCTTCCATCTGGAAGAACTTGGTATAGAACTTCTGGACCATGTCGTCCCAAGTCTTCACGGATCCGGTCTCCAACGTTCGGTACCACTTGTACGCTACGTTTCCCAAGGATTTTGGGAACTCTCGCATCAGCAATTTAGGATCAGCTCCATATGGTCCCATGACATCAATGAAACGCATGACATGCTCATGAGCGTTCCCATTGACATCCTCGAACTTGTCCCATTTAGGAGCCTTATACCCCACTGGGTTAGGCATGAGATAGATCTCCCGCGGGATGGGTGGATCGTTGTCTAGCTTCGGGATGATAGTATCCGCGAATGATTGGTGAGCCAGAATAGTGTCCATGCGCTTCTGCAGAGACGTCATGCATTCGGGAATGCTTCCCTCGGTAGCAGAAGGAGGAGTTGCCGCAGGCGGAGGCGACACATATACCGCCGGAGGGCTGGGGACATATTGGCTGCTCACATTGCCCCAGATCGCTGTTGACGGAGGAAAGGGATACTGCGACGCCGAATTAGGTACCAAAGCCGGAGGCTGAGGAGTATGAGCAGTGAGAGGCAACATCTGAGCCGTTGACCCCTGAACTGAAGGCAGCTGCGTAGTCGCCGGCGGAGTCTGCAGATTAGGGTTGGGAGGTGTGGTTGACACTCCCAGTCCTGGAGCGGTAGGGGCTCCTCCTCCTTGAGAAACGGCGGTGGCTGGTGAAGGAATTGGTGCAAGGGTGCCCAGAACGGCCAGGATCCGTTCTAGCTGCGCAGACTGTGCCTTGAGAGCCTTCGCCTGACCTTGGACAGTGGCGTCCAAGGATTCTAGTGTCGGTGTCTCGCTGGGGGTCGCAGGAGTACGGCGGGTCTCCTCTCCTGAGGCAGTTTCGGTGGAAGGCGATCTGTTGCTAACATCATCCTCCTGAGACATGGTTGCTTTTGTTGGTAAGTTCACGTCGGGTTCACCAAAATGTGCACAAGAGATTCCGGCGGGGAGACCTCCGTGTACACCGTATGTAGAGGATCAGAGATAGCACAGGAAGAGTTGGGTTGTGTGTAGGGAGAGAGTAAGGCAGTAGTAATGTCTGAGAGAGAGACAGAGGTTTGGCAGAGCTTCCGCGTATGGCTAGTGTGTCCTCCTTTGTATGGAAAGGTTAACGTCTTATATATAGCAGGGAACGTGACCGTTGTAGTGTGGTTAATGCGCCCATTAATGGCGGCTTAATTAGCTTAACCACAGCGGCACGTTCGTCCTCATATATAGGGACCGTTACAGCACGTTGTGCGCGAATACCGGAACCGTTATGAGGTTGACCGGGTTTGACCGGATTGACCGGGTTTATGGAGCTCGTGCCATAAATCTCTCAAAGCAGTTACTAAAGGTCGCGCGGGGGCTTGGCTCGCACGCGACAGGACTTACTCTAGCCTCCAAACCACTAAGTCTCTACAAGTCCCGTGCAGTGGTATGCGAGGGCTCTGTCTCGCAGCCCCCACATGGATCAGCGCGGCTGGTGATCCAGTGTGTATGGAGCACAATATGGTGTGCTGGATGGTTGCCACGTGGCCAAGATCTGTCAGCTCAGAAAGCACTATCTACAACGAGAAGAGTTAGCAGCTTCAAATCCCCATCCTTCATCAATTAATTCACCAGAGTTGCCACAACCCCCTTATCCGGCTGGGGACAAGACCAGGAGGGCGATGCTTAATTGAAGCGGCGGAGATCCAAAGCAATACAATTCAAAACTCTTAGTGTATTATTAAACAACTGTAGATAGTCTCTTATACAAACTGATTACTATTACACAACACTTATCTAACGTCTTTAGATAAACTACTGGTGACGTCCATTGTCTAGATGATTCTCGCGCCCCTTCTACTTACAATCCCATCTCCTAGACCTGCAGTGGGAAGGAAAACAAGAACCGCAGTTTCCAAAATCAGCTTGAAATGCTGAGTGAGATACACCTTAGCGTGTAAAACAGGAAAGATGATATAGCTTGATATTTCTCAGAGTTATATAAAACTTTGGAGGAGTATGAGTAAGAAATATCAGAGTTTGCAGCATCATAAACACATAGTTGAATGACAACACTCAAAGCTTCAAACATTCCCGATTACATCCTTTACTAGAGCCAGTTTCCAAATATAGAATCAAATAGCCTCTTATCGTACATAGTAAACTTATAGTGCTCAACCAAGGACCTCCCAAAACGTTAGCGGTCAACAAAGGACCTCCCAAGTGTTAGCGGTCAACAAAGGACCTCCTTGTTAATGGTCAACAAAGGACCTCCTTGTTAGTGGTCAACAAATGACCTCCTTGTCAGTAATTGTCAACAAAGGACCTCCTTGATTACTGGTCAACAAAGGACCTCCTTGTTAGTGGTCAACAAAGGACCTCCTTGTCAGTGGTCAACAAAGGACCTCCTTGTTAGTGGTCAACCAAGGACCTCCTTGTTAATAACGGATTCCAGTATGTGCAATCCACTTTACGATCTTAACATGTCAAGGCAATCTTTCCGAAACTCAGTCAAGTTCACGTAACAGCATGTGATTCACAGAACACACTTTGAGGCAACATATAAATCATGTTATGATATGAAATAAGACAGGCATACGAGGCCAAACATATAATTCACAAATATATCTTGAGACAGATCACAAAATCACACATTGACACGAAAGAAGCTAGGCTCTCGAGGCTAAGCATGTGAACTCACAAATATATCTTGAGACAAGTCACAAATATCACAACTTGACACGAAGGAAGCTAGGCTTGCTAGGCTAGGCATGTATACTCACAAATATATCTTGAGACTGAACATAGAAGTCACACATTGACACGAAAGAAGCTAGGCTCTCGAGGCTAAGCATGTGAACTCACAAATATATCTTGAGACAAGTCACAAATATCACAACTTGACACGAAGGAAGCTAGGCTTGCTAGGCTAGGCATGTATACTCACCTGAAGACGACTTAGCTGCTAGTATGTAGGATGGTCGACGAAGCCTATGTCCACAAATCCGTCGCCTACATTTTACAAATATCTAGTCACAACGGTGTTATTTCTGAATATGCAAATGCAGTAGCCTTATACCAATGTTCGACTACATCGAGTACTAACTACATCTCTCGCAATTCCCTTATAAAGCTCGTGTATCTGTTAAAATACTTATACATACATGTATATAAAGAAATATTCATGGAATAACTTGAATAATCAAAATAACTCTATTTACGAGTCCTTATCTAATTAAGCGATAAGTATCTAAAATCATTTATATCACAACTACTAGCAATAACAAGAAAAATAATACTTATTAAAGAGTTATTTTAGCTTTAAATAAACATTTATATTTTTATGATAATGTATTAGTGAGTAATTATTGAAACTCAATGCTTATTTAAATAGAAATAAAGTGCCAAATAGTATTTTTCAAATAAACAAATATAATATTTTTCCAGCTTATTTTCAAGAAAAGTATTCATTACAACAAATTTCTAAAACATATATTTCCTCATTCTCTTAATTATTTATTTATTTGTAACAAACTTTTGTAAACAATTATTATAAACACCTCTAATTTAAGCTAATAATATATTTATGTATTCAAATACTCTTACTAGTTCATTTTCTAAGATAAATACTTTATTATCACAAATTGATACAAACATATGTATATATATATATTTATAAAGTATTTGTTGTATTTATTTAGTTAAAATACAAAATTAATCAACAATTAGATTAATACTATGAATATCAATAATAGCAGAATATATAAACTACAACTACTCCCCCTACAACTTTATTAAAAGACACTTACAATCCCTAAGCTTTTGAAAACAACTTTATCAAAATGCACTTAGCTCCCCCAAACATGAATATTCAAGTTCATTAATCAAAACATGAATTGAAGCATGTAAGGATTGATTTTGGCTATGTAATTCAACTCAGGGCGAAGAGTAGAGCGTACCCGTACCAAAAATTACAAGAAACCGTCAAGAAACGGTCCGGGTCGAATGGGCGAACGGTGGCGTCGGAGGTGGAGCTCGACGCCGGCGATTGGAGCTTCCCCAACTCGTTTTGAGGCTTCTAATGGTCTGGTCGGACCTTTTAGGGTCTAGGGGAATGGGTCTTGAGGCTTGGGTGCCTCTATTTTGGGTTACCCGAAGCTTCGCCGGAAAATATGGAGTTTGCCGGCGATTCTTCACTGCTTGCTTCGAAATCTCTGTTCTTGTTCTTCTTCTGGCTTCTGGACAGTGAGGAGGATCGATGGAGAGAGAGGGGAAGTGACGGATGAAGAAAAGGGAGGAAACAGGGGCTTGTTTGGTGGTTCGGGCCTCTTTCCCGTCGGCGGCAGCGGCGGTGGCTGGGTTTCGTCGCCGGCTGCTGCTGCTGCTTTCTCTGTGTTCCTGTGCGGGTCAGAGAGAGAGAGAGAGAGAGAGACAGAGGAAGGTAAAGAAACAGAGGCGGTGCTTGGTGGGTTGTTCCCGTCGGGGAAACGGCGAAGGTGGTGATGGCGGCTTTTGCCGCTGTTGCTGCTGTGCTCTGTTCTGTCCAGAACAGAGTGTGAGACAGAGAGAAATGGAGAGGGAGGGAGGAAGAGAGAGAGCTATGGCAGTGGGTGTTGGTGGTGGTAGTGATCGGTGATGTTGGCGGTGTGGTGTGGCCGTGAAAGAAGAAGAAGGAGGAGGAAGAAGAGATGAAGATGAGAACGTGATGATGATGCTACTGATGAACCATTATATAGGGGACAAAAGGGGGGGTGAATGATGATGATGGAGGCGGTGGGTTTGACAATTGTGGTGGCGGTGAAAAATATCACCGAAGGAGAAGTTGAGTTGTAGAAGACAATCATAAGAAAGTTTATGGTGTGGGTGGCGCACCAAGTGGTTGGGTGATTGGGTGTGTCACTCACACTAAATCTCGCGGTGGTCGTACACGCGTTAAAGAAAATATTCGCGTTTTAAATTACGACTATTAACATAACGTATTCTAAATTTTAATACGATAAATAACCCAAACTTATTTCTCACGACTAAATTATTATTATTAATATTAGTACTATTATTATTATTATTATTATTATTATTATTATTTACCTCTCTAAATTACTAAATTGCCCCTAAAAGTAAGACGGGGTATTACAAGAGTGATTTCTCAAAATCCAGCCCAACCAAGCTTGACCCGTTTCCTTGTTCCATGAAACATCAGTGTTACATTTTATCACATTTCTTGGTGGCCTTTTCCATCCAGTCTTCACCTCTTTGTGTATTCTTTGGAATTTGAGAATTATACACCCTACCTCTTTTTGTCTTAGAAATATGGTTGTTGATTAACCACATTTCATTCTTGCAATCTGTCACCACTCTAACATGATTTATTTTTTTCATGAAAATAAATTCATTTATTGTCTTCCAAATAAACCAAAGACCCAGAATGAATAAATTGCATCTATCACTAGGAAACCCACCTAGTTGCACTATATCCACCATTTCAACCAGCCAAGCGGTTTCCAATCTTCTGACATTCATCTGGTGACAAAATCCTCAGGACAAACCAGAATGACTTCACCCAGAACACAAAATCTTCAGTGTTCCGAAGACTCAAATATTATAATGCCCACCCTAAAATATAATGACTGCATATTTTTTTTAACCCTTCGTGGTGTAGTTGAGTTGGTCGGATAAATATTCTTAAGACTTTGGACATTTACTTTGAGGTCTTGTTACTTTGAGGTCTTGAGTTCAAACCTTGTGACAATTCAAGGGCTACCTATTGGCCTTCTCAACTGCGGGCCTGTCAGCCCGAGTATTTTCTCAGGCTGGTTTGCCTCTCTAGTGTGATTTGCAGACTATAGCACTTGAACGTGAATTTACTCAGTGCGCACTCTAAGAATAGTGGATGCTGGTTCCCACATAAAAAAAATGACTGCGGATTTTTCTCAGTCATCATCAAACTTGGCATTGTTGCCATGCTTATGGGTTAGGATGGTGAAAACAAGACTACACAAAATCACAAACATAGTACTATTGTAGTTTAATTAATATAAACCAAACACGTCCTCAAGAATTTCCGTTAAATATCTCAATTCTCTCACCCTCTTTCTCGACTCTTCCTCGAGCCGAACTCCCTACCGTCGATCCATTCTCACATCGAAATCCAACGGTCTATCTCCTCCGGTTGACCTTTTTGCCACCCTACGCAAAAAGGTCACTTAACGGACAAAAAACTCTATTTCTTGTCGTTATTCCGTAGTGTGTTATCTTCCACAAAATCCGCCTAATCTCTTCCCCACCCACCAATCCCCTGCACTCCGTTTCACGATTACATCCCACTCCAACGAAATTTCATTAGAGGACACTATCACCCCCTCTATTTCATTAGAGGACACTATCACCCCCTCTAGTTTAGAAAAAGACACTTTCATCCTTTCAGTGTACCGAATTTCTAATAATTTACACTCTCCGACCATGAAACACTTAGGGTGAGTTTGGGAATGCTTCTGCTGCCAGCACAGCTGCTTTCTGATAGCAGAAGCAGTTTTAGGGTGTTTGGTAAAAATAAAATTTATGCTTTTTCGGACAGCTGTTCCACAACAGTTTTCAGGAAGCAAGGGGGAAGATGCTTTTCCAGAAAGTGCTTTTGATTAATTTATGTACAACCGATTTTAACCTTACAATTTTTTAAAATATCAATAGCTATCTTTACGAAAATGACACGTGTCATATATTTTTGTCATTTTACCCTCTCACAGCAACTTCACATTTGATTTTACCAAACACAAAATTACTATATCAATATTTCACAGCAGCTTTTACGTGATAGTTACCAAACAACATTTTATCAAGAATTCATAGCAGATTTTCCACCGTGTTTCCACACAGCAGCTTTCTATCACCGCCACAACATTCCTAAATTAGCCCTTAGTCTAAAAGTGAGGTCCGTCACTAGAAATATTTTATAGACAAACTTGACTCTATTGGGTATCCTTATAATTTTTATAACATGAGGGCGGATTTGTTCTATTTTTTCTTTAACTGACATTTCTCAATTCCATTCTAACAGTGTAACAATATGGGTTGTAAGTTTTCTGACGCTCGGCACACCGAAGGGATTAAAGTGTCCTTTGTCAAACTAGAAGGGGTGATGGTGTCCTACAGAGAAATTAAAGGGGGTGAAAATGTCTTTTATGCTAAAATGATTAAACCACTTAATTTTGAACACGTGTCGTTATGTGAGTGTTAACATTCCACTGGATAATAACCTCCATTTCCACCTAAAAATCGTTTGCGGCGACTTCAAAGAAGGTAGGCTTTCACACAGAAGAGCGGTCTCTCTACGCGTTCTCATCGACTTTTCTCTGAAGCTTCCGATCGATTCAAGTACTTTCAGGTACGACCTTCTCTCTTTGCTCTATCTGTGTCTTCTCTCCCTATCTGTGCATAGTTAGGGTTTCTAGAGCCTCCGGCGATACGTGACATTGTTCTTTTTTTTTGCCGGATTCAACAGGATTGCTCGTCTAATCGCGTCCTTTCTTTGAAGATCTATCGATCCGGTGAGTGATTTGATGCGATTGTTTGTTGTATGTTGTGTTTTTGTGATGATTGTTGAATGATTTGGTAGACAATTGGTTCGATTATGTTCAGATCTATTAGGTTTTGGTATGATTGATGTAAATCTGGTTTACTGCTTGGTGAATTGTTTATCTGGTGAAATAATAAGTGTGATTTCATCTATGTGTTGACTTTTTTTGGATCTGTATTGTTTTTACATTACCTGAACTTTTTCAATTTGATGAGATCCCAAGGCTTCTTAATTATATATGTTGTTGGAAAACATGATTTTGGTCCAAATTCAACTTCATACAACACCATGTTATCGCTCCCCTGGTTGAACTTCGATTGGATTATTTTTATTCCAAGTTCAGTGGTGAAGAAATTGCCTAATTGAGGAAATATTTCACTTTTATTAATTGGTTATGTTATGATGGATCCTGGATTTAATAACCTAATCTGGCCATCTACCTGAATCTGAGAAGGTTCAGTTTGGATAAAGTTTCATGGTCGTTAACCTGAAACAAACCCTGACAAGATGTTGTAGATCTATTAGAGATAGTCGTGTAATTGTTCATAGAGACATAGCAGCAGGTAAAGGAGAATGTGGTTGAGATGGGAAAGCATGCCGATTAATATGCGACCTGGAAAGAATCAACTAGCTTTAACTGATTGCTACAACCAACCGTCCAACCCTGATTAATTGGGATAAAGCCTACTTGAGTTGTACGTTGATTAAGTATTTTCTTGTTGATGTGAGAGTGCCTTGTTACTGTAACAATATCTGATTCATTTTCTCTTAAATTTTACCTGCAGATTAATATCATAATGAGTCGCCCACAGGAACAACACAAACCTCTCTTCTCGTTCGGAAACCCATTCAAAATGATGCTCCCTAAGGGTTCGCATCTGTCTCCTAGGCTCACTGCGTTGTTGAACAATTTTGAGGTATCCTTGGCGGAGAGGCTTAGTAAGATTAAGCCAAAGGACAAGGAAGATGTTCTTAGTCTATCGTGGATGAGGTTTATGATTGAACAGCTTGCCCTGACTCACTCTGACATAAAAACCCTAATCACTGAACTTGAACTCCCTATTTCTGACTGGGATGATAAGTGGATCGATGTGTACTTGGACAATAGTGTCAAGCTGCTTGATATCTGCATTGCTTTTAGTTCCGAGCTCTCGAGGCTCAACCACAGCCATCTCTATCTTCAATGTGCCTTGCAGAAGCTAGATACCCCCTCTCCCCCACAGTTTGTGCAAGCTGTTTCTTCACTTGATGGCTGGAAGAAGCATATCGGGTCAAAGAACCCTAGAATTGAGAATTGTTTTTCCTTTATAGGTAGTCTTACCATGACCCTTAACCTGCCCAAAGTGAAGAACTCAGCCAAAGGGAAGGTTTTGATGCAGGCCTTGTACGGAGTGAGGGTGATGACTGTGTTCATCTGCAGCATATTTGCTGCTGCCTTTTCAGGTTCTATTGAGAAATTGGCTAAGATTGAGGTCCAAGAGACTTGTTTGTGGGCGGAATCTTTCGGGGATGTTGAGGCTTATCTTCATTCGGAGATTAGAAATATATTCTCGGAGGGAAGGGTTACTGCACTGAAAGAGCTTGAGGCAGTTGACGCAAGTGTCAAGAAGTTGTACCCCATCATCATACATGGTGGCGCCAATGATGGCGAAGCTGAAGAGCTTCCAAGGTGTGTTTCTGATTTAGGGGAAAAGGCGGAGAATCTCTCGAAGGGTTTGGATCTTCTTATGAAGCAAGTGGATGGCTTTTTCCAGATTGTGCTTGGTGGACGTGATGCTTTGCTTTCTAACTTTAGATTAGGTGGTAATGTTCTTGGTTCGAAGCCAGAGACTACTAACAAGTTAGGGCAAGTTGTGAGGTGAACCAAAACCGAGTCCCTCCTCCTCTTCCTGTTAGCACACGGGTCTAGGTATGGGTTGTCTTGTCGCTTGGTTGATCAATATATAGAATGTGGTATGATATATAGTACTAGTGAAGTTCGTGATGATGTAACTTGTAAAGTTTGTCGTGCTGAAATTGGACCTTCATATATCTTCCGTAGTGTAATGTGGTTTAATATAAAAAAGCATTTCCTCAATTCGTCTTGTTCTAGATTTCTTTGTTCTACAGTTTTACGTACTAAGTTAGATATGTGCAATTTATTTTCTCATTTATTTGTCTGCTGCTATAAGAAATGGAACTTACAGCTACCTTGAGTGGCGGAGGCACGGGGTGGCACGTTCACCCCTAATGTTTTCAGAAACTACATTTCACCCTACTTTCTGAATTATAATTCATTCTTGCCCTGCATTTATTATAGAGCACCCAAGAGAGTTTGATTATAGAAATTGCGCCACCCCAGTGTCGAAATTCTGGCTCCGCCACTGGCTAACTTGACGATGATGTTGCTTTAGCAGTGTGGTCTTTGGTGTCTCCTAAATTTGTTTCCTAGTTGATGGAGTTTATGTAATATATTTTTGTTATTTGTTTTCAGGGGCTGTTTCTGTAACTAGTGATTAGTAGCATCAATCATTCTGGACTTACGGCAAAACATGTTTTGTAGTGTCAAGCTCAAGGCTGCTCCTTCTTCCTCAGTGAAGTGGGTGGTTTCTTGACATTGGTTTTTTTTTTTTTTTTTTTTTTTTTTTTTTTTTTTTTTTGATAAATTCATATATATTAAAAAACGAGGGGAAGCAAACAACAAAGAGATCAAAAACAGAGAGAAAACAAAAATAAACCACCCTACACTACCCTCTCTCTAAGTCTATGACAAAGGCCAGATCAGGCTCACAGTTGCTAAGATTTAACACTCCCACACCATTCTGTCTTCTAATCCAATTAGCTGCTATATGTGCAGCTCTATTAGCAAGTCTGGAACAGTGAGAAAACTTCATGGATTCAGCACACTCTGAGATTTTTATAACACCATCAGCTCTATTTCTCCATATCCAATCCGCGCAAGTCTTCCCATTCAGAGCTTTAATTACCTTCAAGCAATCAGATTCAATCAATGTCCTAGGTATCTTGTTTGTTGTAGCCCAGGTTGAGGCCATTTCAATTGCTTGGAGCTCAGCCTCCTCTATACTCTGTGCTTGTATGAAATCAGTCAGAATGCAGGCCACTTCCCCTTTATAATTTCTCCAAATCACAGCCACACCAGCAACTCCTTTCTTCAAGTCCAAACTGGCATCACAATTTGCTTTGAGGACATTTTGCTGAGGGGGGATCCAGTTCTTACTTTCCAGATCAGTGGCCTTCACACACTTGATCTCTTTATCAACATCAACCTTATACATAGCACATTTAGCAGTAATATAATCACAGAGAGCTTCCAACCATCTTTTATCAAAAGTTTTAACCTTTTTCTTAACTGCCACCTCATTTCTGATTTTCCAAACTTGCTCAAATATCACACTAGTCAGCATCAACAACTCTGTAGTCTTCAAATTCCAATTCTTACCTTCTTGAATCATCCAGCTATACCATTCAGCAATTGAATTTATCTCCACAAGGTCAGTTCTAACTCCAAGGCAATGAAACCACACTCCCCTGCTCACACTACATTTGACAAGTACATGTAGGACAGTTTCTTTTTCACAGCCACATAGAGGGCATTCCTCTTCAACAGGTACTGCCCTCTTTCTTAAATTTTCCCTGGTGGGAAGAATATTAATACCAGCCCTCCACAACATCATTTTCAGCCTATTATGGATAGGCATCTTCCATATACAGTTCCAATCAATTTGACTATTAACTGAAAAATTTAGATCATTACCTTGACACTGGTAGGCTCTCCTTACTGTAACCTCTCCTTTACTATCCAGAGTACAGCACCACCTATCCTTGGTTTCAGAAATTGGCAGCTTTATTGCTTTGATAGCATTTCCTTCCTCATCATCAAACCAATAAGTTATCTTTTCATAGTCCCATTTTCTAGTATTAGGATCTATCAGCTCACTCACCCTCTTTGGTGCATTTAAAAGATCATCAGGGGGTTTTGGTTTTGCATTCTCCAAGTTTGGCACCCAAGGGTCTTGCCAAATGTCAATGCTAGTCCCAGAGCCCACCACTTTGCAAGCAGCCAACTCAACAATTTTCCTACACTCTAACACTCCTTTCCAAAAGAAAGAGTCCCCCTTCCTTGGTTCAACCAGTTGAAAACAGAGCTGCTTGCAGTATTTATTTAGCAGTTGAGTCACCCACATTTTATCTTGCATAGTCCATAATTTCCAGGTCAGCTTAGCTATAAGAGCATGATTCATTCTAGATGCCTCCTTGAAGCCCAGCCCTCCTTTCTCTTTGTGTTGGCACAATTTATTCCAGCTAACCCAGTGAAGCTTCTTTTTGCCAGCAGTGGACCCCCACCAGAATTGGGCACATATATTGTTCACTTTGTTGCAGAAATTCTTTGGAAGTAGGAAAGTAGACATTGGATATACAGGTGTGCACAAGAGATTCCGGCGGGGAGACCTCCGTGTGCACCGTGTGCAGTGGATCAAGGATCGCACAGCAAGAGTAGGGGTGTGTGTAGGGAGAGAGTAAGTCAGTAGCAATGTCTGAGAGAGAGACAGAGGTTTGACAGAGCTTCCGCGTATGGCAAGTGTGTTCTCCTTTGTATGGAAAGGTTAACGATATATATATATACTGGAGAATATGACCGTTGTAGTGTGGTTAATGCGCCCATTAATGGCGGCTTAATTAGCTTAACCATAACGGCACGTTCGTCCGAGTATATAGGAACCGTTATAGCACGTGGTGCGCGAATACCGGAACCGTTACGAGGTTGACCGGGTTTGACCGGATTGACCGGGTCTAGGGAGCTCGTGCCATAGATCTCTCAAAACAGTTACTAAAGGTCGCGTGCGGGTTTGGCTCGCACGCGACAGGGCTTACTCTAGCCTCCAAACCACTAAGTCCCTACAAGTCCCGTGCACTGGTATGCGAGGGCTCTGTCTCGCAGCCCCCACATGGATCAGCTCGGCTGGTGATCCTGTGTGTGTGGAGCACAATATGGTGTGCTGGATGGCTGCCGCGTGGCCAAGATCTGTCATGTCAGAAAGCAGTATCTACATTAGCCCCCTTTCTGCGCGTGAAGACTCATAGCCGTATAGACTTCCATGCGCGGAAACCAACATACGCGTCGCCGCCACGCACCAATTCAAATACGGGTAAGTTCAGCCCCCGTGCGTGTCATTATGACCTAAAACCCCTAGAGTCGTGCCGTCTGACCTTTATGGTTTTAGGCGTGACGTCAGCTTGTCCTGTGATTGCGCGATTCGACGGTGACGGTTGCGATTCGACTATCGGAAGGACGCAACCCTTCATTGTTTTGGATAAATACCTTGTATCCCCCATTATTGCAACGCATCACTTCTTTCTCTTAAAGTGAATGGTACCCGGAGATCTTCGAGAGCAGATCCAGATAATCAATCACCAGTTCAGAACTGCAAATCGTATTCTTCAATTGTGCATATCCAAGCAGGCTTCAAGAAAACAAGGTTGGCCTCGTTTACTTTTGATTTAAGATACCAGTGTTTGCCTTGAACTGCGTTGAATCTGTAAACCCATGGAATTTGTGAAGAGGCTTTGATCTTTGAACCTGCTTCGTTTTAATCTTTCAACAATATTGGATCTTGCAACTCCCCAATTTCTGAAATCGGTACCGGAACTGTTCGTTTTCCTTCGCATAGATCTTGAATTCCAAAATTCAAACTGAAGTGTTGTATTTCTCCCCCCTTTTTTTCTTGCTCTTTCGCAGGAATGGCCAAGACAAGAGTAACCAGACCCGTCAAGGAAGATGAAGAGATACCCGACCTTCCGCAGGCCTTGTGGCGAAAAGCCCCCTTTTTAGGCGGCAAAGATTTCTACCATGCGAGGGTAAAGGCGAAGAGGATGCCTGATCCTGTTCCAGTTGAGCGATTGCTGACGCTGAGAGTGAAGAGACCTAGGCAAAAGGGAATTACGATTTCTTCCCCTAGAAGTGCTCCAGCTTCTCCCCCAGTGAGGTCCCTTTCTATCAAGGACAAAGGCAAAGGTCGCATGCCCAGCAAAGTGCGAAAAGATCTCGCAGTTGATACTTTTGTTCCATTCAACCAAGAGGAAGAGGAAGAGAGGCAGGAGCCCCAAGCAAGTGATGAAGAAGAAGTAACGGTTGTGATGCACGAGGACGAATCAGGAGGTACTTCCGTCGCATTTCCTTTCCCGTCATCATAACTTCTTTGCCATTCTTTTCTTTGAACCGATTGTGTATTCGCAGATGATGATGATGAAACCGTTGGTGGCCTTGTGGCCAAGAGACAAAAGAGAGATGTCCATTCTGGCATTCCAGATGAGCCCATAAGCGAGGACGTTCTCGCTGAGTCCCGGAAGACAGCCGCGGAAGCTGCTGAAAGAAGAAGACGACGAGAGGAAGAGGAGCTCGAGCGTGTGAAACAGCGGAGCCTCGAAGAGCAGCATGTTGACGACTTAGTGCGTCCAGTCGGCGAGGAAGACGAGCTTCCCGAAGAAGTGGCTCCTCATGTGGAGGAGGAAGATGAGGTTCCCGGAGAGGACGCAGCAGCACTAGAGCAAGTCCAAGCGGACTTCGAAGAGATCGCAGGCGGCGATAAAGGTGAGATCTTCAATCTCGCAGTAACTTATAGAGATGTTATTGTGGGTGCGTTAAAGCATGGTGTGTCAAAGGCTGACATTCGCCGTTGGTTAGTAAGCAAATGCGGAGAACCCTCAGGTAATTATTTGAGTGATATGCACGTACTAGGCTTTAGCCACTTGAGGCAGAATCATGACTGGTTTATTCGCACCTCAGGTCACGCTTCTCTTAAGGACCTGTTTAGTGAAGACACACTGATAGGGCATGGTTCCACGTCCTTAGTGTATGACGAGGATACCTCAATCCCACCTTCGCGTGGAGGTGCTTACTCTTAGCTTTAGTAAAGATAGCGAAAATAACTTATAACACAAGTTACCTCATATCATCGCATTTAATGTCGCAGGTCATGCTGAGGAACCTGCGCTGGAGCAGAGAAGTCAGTCTTGTGCGTCCTATGTTCCGATTTCGAGCTCCCATACCGAGAAGCCCGTCGCAGCTGCTGACCACACGGGTGAGCCTCGTGAGGACATCATCGAGCTTTCCGACGATGCTGGAGCTGACACTGTGTTGATGGATGGAGATGTCCATGCTAGTGCTGAAGAGATAAGGACAACTGCTGCTAATGCTTCCACATATGAGAGTGTCCTTCGACAAGCGACTACGGCTGCCCCCTCGCCTCCGGCGATGACTGAGCCAGAGGCACCTGGGAATGCAGTCGCAGCTGGTGCGGCCTACACTCTTCCTCCTGACTATGAGAGGTTGGAGCTCGCAGCTGATAGGAGAGTCATGGAGCGAGGGCAGTCTTCAAACAACCCGGCAGCCCGCATTCCTTCTCTTCATGAGATTCTGGAAGGAACTGGTAAGTAGAGCTTTACTGTTCGCACGTCGCATTATTCGCTTGCGAGTTTTGACATCATAACTTATCTTTGACGTCTCCTCAGGTTTGAAGCAAACCGATGTAGACTGGGTGGTTCGAATGCGTCTCAGGTACCCTCGCTCGTTTGTGAGATCTCTGGAGATCGGGCCTTTTGACAGGAGGCTGTTCCTTACTGAAGCCATTTGGATTTTGGAGCAGCTATCTGCGGCTACGCCTGCGACCATTTCGGTCCAGAGTGCTGAATTGCTATGCGGCATGTGCCAAAACCTCGTGACCAAAGTCCAAGGCAGAATGGGCTTTAAGTTTCTTAAGGACAGAGTCACGCTGATTCGCGCGGCCGTAACTTTGAAACTCGGTCACCAGAATCTCGCAGTCGAGATGCAGAAGGTGGAGCAGCAGAAGCAAAAGGTTGATGAAGCTCTGAAGCTGTATCATGAGATGAATGCTAGATGCGAGCTACTGAAGCAAGAAGTGGAACAGGTGGAGAAGCTGAGCGAGCAGTTCGAGCCCCAAGACTCTTTAATCAAGAATTTCCTTTGATTTTTCGAATTTTGCAAAAATAGCAAGAAAAATAGCTGAAACATTAATGTAATGTCTTGAACATTAATGTAATGTTGCTAGGGTTTCTCCCCCTTTTTTTAACAAGAACAATGGATTTTCCCGTTTTGCCCTTTTCCGGGATTTGATTGGACATTTCTGTGCATATCCAATTATGACATCAGCAATTAATTCTCTGCTTGATTTTCGCGCTAATTTCTCGGCAGATAAGCACGCTTCCGTTGGGAAGTCCATCCGAATCATGACTATCCGTCATTTATTAGGATACGCAACTGAATCGTCGTAGCCTTTAGTAGGGTAATTGATTGTTACCGCTTTTCAAGGCGTAAGTGATTGAACTTACCCTCTTTTTGAATTTTGCTGACTCATCTTAGGCAACCGAAGAGCCTGTACAGGGTCTATATAAACCCTGTCTTTGCTATTTGGGTTCTTCATCCCAAACATGTGCTTTGCCGTGAGTCCTTACGACTGCTGGCTTCAACGCTTGTTTTTCGTCGATTCATGGCAACTTCAAGTTTTGAATCCTGAGTTTGCGCTTTGTGCTATAGAAATAGTTTCCAAGATCCGCTTTATGAGGCTT
Organism: Linanthus parryae; assembly: GCA_023055425.1. Classification (NCBI taxonomy): domain Eukaryota; kingdom Viridiplantae; phylum Streptophyta; class Magnoliopsida; order Ericales; family Polemoniaceae; genus Linanthus; species Linanthus parryae. Next base: position 13,677,313 of record JALGPY010000006.1, on the reverse strand, counting down.
ATTGCTCTTTATAACCATCATAAAGAAGATGCAGATAATATCTCATATGTGTTCGAAGAAATTTCTTCGTGTATTATGTGTGCAGGTCATGTTTCCGGCCGCCTCGTGGCGAGGTGCAGCGCCGAAGTGACCGCGCTACCGTCTCGTAATGAACGGCGGAATTCTCCTCCAGCATCCCTGGAGGAGGATTTCTTGCCTCTTCGTTCTTGAACTCAGGGTGCTCGTCAATGCGCTTGTCCAACATGACAAGGAATCCATCACCAGAGGAATGACTGCTTCGCCTGTTTTGCAGAGTAGCATACGTCAAAACAGGAAGCTCCTCCGGCGCCTACCTTGATCAGACAGAGGCTTTTGTCACCCCTTGGGGTCCTGGGCGTATCGTTTCCCAGGTTTCGCGGCTAGGAATGTAGCGAATGACAAGCTGATCTCTTCGCGGCAGCATCCCTTTTGCTACGGATCTTTGGCCGCAGATCTGCGTGTTGCATAGCCGGTGTTGAAACCTGTGGGTTCATCCTTTTCTAGTCGGAATTCCCGTAGTGCGTTTCTGGCTTGTCAGACATTTTTCGAATGTGTTGTAAGCCATGTTGGCTGCGTAGTTAGATTCGAGCTTTTCGCTTGTAAGCTGCTATCTAGACAGATAAATTGTAAGTCATTTGACTCGTAATGATAAATAGCTTTCTGTATTATCCGCTGTCTCTTTACAACAGAATACAATTTCGCATGCGTTTCGGCATATTTCGCCTTGCATAATGCTATGTAATTGTTTCGCATCTGCGATATATTGATTCGCGGGTGTTTCACTAGATCGTTCGAGATCGTATCTTCGCAGCTGTGCCATCTCGGCGGATGGGCTTGCAGTTGGCCGTTGTAAATCATTTAAGATCATGTTCACAACATTGCTATCGTAACAGATAGTCTTTAGCAGATCAATTAAGATCGTTAAGTGGTGCGAATTGCCATCACAAAAGATAGGCTTTATTAGCGAACTGCTTGAGATCGTTTCTCGCATAAATTGCTATCGCAACAGATAGACTTTTAGATGATCCAGTAAGATCATCTTGCGCATGCGTTGCCATCGTAACAGAGGCTTGGGTGATCAACTAAAATCACTTTGCATGTAAGTTGCTATCGTAACAGATAGGCTTGAGAAGATCAGGTAAGATCGTTTTGTGTATAAGTTGCTATCGTAACAGATAGGCTTGAGATCGCACTTGTATAGACCGCTATCGTGAGAGATAGGCTTAGATGATCAATTGAGATCGCATTTGCGTTTGGCCGCTATCGTAAGAGATAGGCTTTACATGATCAATTAAGATCGCATTTGTGCTTGGCTGCTATCGTAAGAGATAGGCTTTAGATGATCAATTAAGATCGCATTTGCGTTGGCTGCTATCGTGAGAGATAGGCTTTAGATGATCAATTAAGATCGCATTTGTGTTGGCTGCTATCGTGAGAGATAGGCTTAGATGATCACTTAAGATCGCATTTGCGTTGGCTGCTATCGCGAGAGATAGGCTTAGATGATCACTCAAGATCGCATTTGCATTGGCTGCTATCGTGAGAGATAGGCTTAGATGATCTCTTAAGATCGCACTGCATTGGCTGCTATCGTAAGAGATAGGCTTAGATGATCACTTAAGATCGCGTTTGCATTAGCTGCTATCGTAAGAGATAGGCTTAGATGATCACTTAAGATCGCATTGCATTGGCTGCTATCGTAAGAGATAGGCTTAGATGATCACTTAAGATCGCGTTTGCATTAGCTGCTATCGTGAGAGATAGGCTTAGATGATCACTTAAGATCGCATTGCATTGGCTGCTATCGTAAGAGATAGGCTTAGATGATCACTTAAGATCGCGTTTGCATTAGCTGCTATCGTGAGAGATAGGCTTAGATGATCACTTAAGATCGCATTGCATTGGCTGCTATCGTGAGAGATAGGCTTTAGATGATCAATTAAGATCGCAGTTTGTATGGATTGCTATTGCAGCGAATAAACCATTGTTAACAGTAATAACAAATTAAATAGAGCGACATAAACAGCTAGAAATATGAACTTCTCATTTGGGAGAATTCTTTTATTATAACGCTCTCATATGGGAGAGATGGGATTACAATCCTCTCATATGGGAGAGGAGATTGCGTAAATCATAGCCACATGAGACATTAAGCACGTTATCATAAAACGTATGAAATGAGAGAAGTCAGGGATAGTACTTCTTGATCCAGCGCATGTTGATTGAACTGGGAGTTGAGGTTGTGCCGTGCAACCTTCGTATGCTGCAGTAGCCACTATCGAAGACTTCTGTGACTTCGAAGGGTCCTTCCCAATTAGCTGCGAACTTTGGGTGAGTTGCTTCTCTCATGCAGTGGTCAGATGCGCGCAAGACTAAGTCTCCGACTGCGAAATCCCTTCGCTGGACTGTCTTGTTGTAGGCGCGAGCGATTCTTTCCTGGTACCGCTTGTTAGTCCTTTTGGCTTGTTCTCGCTTTTCTTCCAGCAAGATTAAGTCATGATCGCGTTGATTTTCATAGAGTGCATGGAAAGCCAGCCTTACCGAATTGACTCTAACCTCCGCAGGTACCACAGCTTCGGCCCCATAACACAGTAGAAATGGCGAGGCCCCTGTGGGTGTCCTTGGAGAAGTTCTGTAGGCCCACAGAGCTATGCTTAGAGAGTCGGCCCACTTCTTGTGGTCGTCTGCGACCATTTTGCTCAATATTCTCAACAGCGTCTTGTTAGTCGCTTCGGATTGTCCGTTTCCCTTTGGGTAGTAAGGGGTAGAACATATCTGCCTGATATTGAACTCCGCTAATTTCGCAGCTACCTGGCGATTAACAAAAGGAGTACCGTTATCTGAAAGAATGGTGTTTGGGATTCCGAACCTGCATACGATGCTGTCTTGGATAAAGTTGACCACAGCCAACGCATTTGCCGTCTTTAGTGGTATTGCTTCCACCCACTTGGTGAACAGCTCGGTTGCGGTGAGAATGAAATGATTCCCGTGCGACGTTGGTCGGATGTGACCGATGAAGTCCAGAGCCCATGTGTGAAATGGCCATGGCGTCCCTAGTGCATGTAGATCCACAGCAGGAGCGTGCACTAGGTTCCCTTTGAATTGGCATTCCTGGCAGCGTCGCACTTTGGTACGGCAGTCGACCTCCATCGTGGGCCAGAAATATCCGATTGAGAGGAGCTGTCTGCATAATTTCGCACCTCCTTGATGTTCCACATGATGAGAAAGGTCCATGACTTCTTGTGCTTCTCTGCCGTCTAGACATCGCAGCAAGTTGCCCTCGTGACCTCTTCGCCAAAGCAGGTTTTCCTGTACCACGTATCGAGACGCTTTCCTTTTCAATTTTTCGGCTTCTTTTCTCGATTCGGGCACGGTGCCCTGGGTGAGGAAATCAAACAGTGGCTTCCTCCAGTCCGTGTCGTCATCGGTTAGGGCGACGAGTAGAGAGAGTCTTTGATTAGCGCGCAACTTTCGCACTTCCCTTGTATCAGGGCTGCAGCTGTTGACATGCCTGGCCAATGGATGCCATATCTCTGAGCCTTTCTGTAGATTGACACCTCGCTTTCTCCGCAAGCGTGTTGGTGAATCTTTTCTAACAGCTGTTGTCCCTCTTGCTCGGAGACACATCGCATGAGTATTCCTCCAGGACCCTTGTAGTAAAGGGTGTTGTCGTGGATGCAGTATCCTTTTGTGAGTGCCCAGCTTTCGCTGCTGGTGCCTTTTGCAATAGCTTGCAGGATTGCTTTCCGCCAGTCTGCGTCATCCATGTGTTCGTCGTCGCACGCATCCTCTGTTAATGCCGACGATGTTCGCACTTCGATGGAAATCCTTGCGGGGCATTTGTCTATGCTGACCTTAGATCCCAGAGTTGCTAAGGCGTCTGCATGCCTGTTGTCTGCTCGGGGCTTGTGCTCGTACTTCACATCGCAGAATTGTTGCATCAGCTTCTGTACTAGGGTACGATAAGACAGGAGGTTGATCTCCTTCAAACCATATTCGCCCGAGGCTTGCTTAACAATCAGCTTGGAATCTCCCGTGACTGTTAAGTTACTCACTTCCAAAGCTTTCGCCGCACGGAGCCCCGCAACGAGAGCCTCGTATTCCGCTTCGTTGTTCGTGACTGCGAAGTTGAGCTTTGCGGACATCTGTATGACTTCCCCGTCTGGCTTTGTCAAGACTATCCCAATGCCTCCGCCTTTCCTGGTTGACGAACCGTCGAAGTGGAGGGTCCAATAGGGCACGTCGATTGCGTAGATTTCAGGGCCTTCAAGCTCTTCTTCGATCACGGGTTCGTGGCTGTTGTCGGGAAACTGTGCCAACAGATCCGCTACTGCCTGCGACTTGATCGCTCTTGGTTTCACGCATGTGATATCGTATTGAGAGATGGTCATGTACCATTTTGCCAATCTCCCGCCCGGAGTAGTGTGAGTTAGCAAATATCTTATGGGGTCGCTCTTGGTAACCACCACTACTTTGTGTGATGCAAAATAGTGTCTCAACTTCTCTATCACAAAGAATAAAGCAAGGCAATGACGTTCGATATCTGTGTACCTTGATTCAGCAGGCTGCACAATGCGAGAGATATAGTAGATGGGCCTCTCTTGGCCTTCATACTCCTGAGCCAAGAGTGCTCCTATAGATCTCTTTGTTGATGTAAGATATAGCAGAAGCGGTGATCCCAGCTGAGGCGCGATCATTATCTTTGAGGACGTGAGCAGCTCTTTCAGCTTTTCGAATGCGGCTTCGTGGTCCGGAGCCCAGTTGTACGCGGCGTCCTTCTTGAGAAGAGTGCTGAAACAGCATGTGATTTCTGCAATTGCTGGGATGAATCTCCGCAGGTACGACAGTTTTCCCAAGAATGTTTTCAAGGTACTTTGGTTATGGGGTGGCGTCATGCTGGTGATGGCTGACACTTTTGCAGGGTCAGGCTCGATCCCTTGGCGATGGACCACGCATCCCAAAAACTTCCCCGAGGTCACGCCGAATGCGCATTTCATGGGGTTCATCTTCAGTTGAAAGTTCCTGCATCTGTTGAACACCCTTCGCAGGTCTGCAAGGTGATTCGCTTCGTGCTTGGATTTAACCACCAGGTCATCCACGTAGAATTCCACCTCTTTGTGCATCATGTCGTGGAATAGAGCCATCATGGCCCGCTGATAGGTTGCGCCCGCGTTCTTAAGACCGAACGGCATTACCGTGTAGTTGAATACCCCCACAGGAGTGATGAATGCAGTTTTCCGCGCATCTTCGGGATCCATCTTGATTTGATTGTACCCGCTGAAACCGTCCATGAAACTGAACATGCGATGGCCTGCTGTTGAATCGATAAGCAAATTGATGTTGGGCAGTGGGAAATCGTCCTTAGGGCAGAAGCGATTGAGATCTCGGAAGTCCACGCAGATGCGGAGCTGTCCGTTCTTCTTCACCACCGGCACGATGTTGGCCAGCCATGTGGGATGATGATTTGGCTCTATGAACTTGGCCTCTAGGAGTTTGACTATCTCCTGCTTGATCTTCACGTTAAGCTCTGGCCTAAAGCTTCTGGTGCTCTGCTTGACCGGTTTAGACCCTGGGATGATGTCCAAACGGTGTATGGTGATGCTTGTATCCAGACCTGGCATCTCATCATACTCCCATGCGAACACGTCCTTGTACTCAGTTAGGAGCTGCAGCAGTCCTTGTTCCTCTTCGCTTGTGAGATCCGCACTCAGGAAGACTGGCCTTTTCTTTTCCTCATTCGGGCTAAGGAACACTTCCTTTAGTTCTTGCTTTTGTGGTCTTGGCCTGTCTTCCATGCATTCAGGCGCTTCTTTGAGTTTCTCGTCTGGAGTGCCTTGTGTTGGCTCTTCCGTCAGCGCAACTTGCTCGATTTGATTGATTTGCCCAGGGACATCCCCATGCCCGTGTGAGGACATCCCCGCGCACCTTCATATGCGATAGCATTTCTTCCCATTGGCGTAGAAGCTCTCTATCTCCTTGCCCTCGGGGTCATGCTTTGCGATCCTCTTCAAAGTATACACATTCTTTCGATGATATGCGATACGTGGCGCCTCTTCGCGTGTAGGCGGCTTTTCCTTGGCATCTTCCCTTGTCACCATCACGCCCGCAGGTGACTGGTCCTTGATGTCCTCCCAGAGAGGCAAAGGAGTAGGGTTGAAAGGCCCGGGTGTTTGCTCGTCCGCCATCTCAGTGAACCACACCGCCTCGCTGAGATGTGCTTCGTCCAAGTTGAACGGGTTAGTCGAAGCCGGTATCTCGACTATTCTGTCGTTCCAGATAGCTTTCATAACCTGGTGAGCCGTCGAAGGGACTGCGTCGAAGCGATGAATCCAGGCTCGACCTATAATCATGTGGTATGTGGTGTTAGCGTCTATGACATAGAACTTCGCCGAGCACTTGATCTTGCCAATCTGGACGCCCAGGCGGATCCATCCGATCGTCATTCTAGAGTCGCTTCCGAATCCCACCAGTGGAGATGGACGTTTGACTACCTTGTGCTCGGGGATCCCTGCTAGCTTCAGTGTGTGGAGTGGAACAACGTTGACCGCTGCTCCTCCATCGACGAATGCTCGCTTGAATTCGACGCCATTGATGATGGTGGTCACGTACAGAGGCCTCTGGTGACTCGCATCCGTCTTCTTGTCGCTGGCAGAAAAGGTCATGATCTTTTCTGTGGAACGAGACGCCCTGATGACTTTCCCGTTGGAGACCACGAGGTCCTCCTCGTAGTCCTCCGCTATCCTTAAGATTGCTTTTGTCATATCAGTCCGGCACCTCTCGGAGAAATTCATCTCGTCGAAGAATTTGTTGAAGCCGTGCGACCCTTTCATGCGGTCAGCACGTTCATCCTCCGTGTCCATGCTATAATCTTCGTCTTGATGGACCTCAGCAATGATGGGTAGACCATCCTCTGCGACTTCCTCCAAGTCTACGATCGAGATCATGGCGACCTCTTTGCCTTTCGAGCCTGACTCTGTATGGGCAGGAAGTGGGTTGTTGCGCACGTCCTTCCTGTTGTCGCTGACGATTAGCTCGCCGTTCTTCATCTTCTGATCAAACGCGAACCTGAGTTTCTTGCACTCGGCGGTGGGGTGCATGATCTTGCCGTGGTACTCGCACCACTTAGGGTCCCTCACCATCTCCTTGGAGGGTGTTTTCTCGAGCGGTGGCAGGACGCCGTCCTTGCGCCACTGTTTGCAGAGGTCACTCGCTTCCTCTACCGAGCATGGCAGAGGCGGTACATCGAAGTTCACAACCTTCGCTTGTTTCTGGGGCGAAACTGTATTGACCTCAGCTTCACGTCCCCGCTTGTAGTTATACCTTCCGATCTTGTAAGTGGTGCCGCTCGCAGGTCGCTCTGGAGCGTTCTTCTTTTTCTGTCTCTCGACTATGGGCTCGATGTTCTTCGTGCATTCGATTAGTTTTGAAAACGTAGGTGTTTGCAAATTGATGAGCATACCTTTGTATTCATCTCGCATGCACTGTAGGCATATCTCCACGAGCCGGCTTTCGGGCATTGGATCTTTGCACTCCAAGGATTTCGCCCGGAATTTCTTGATGAAGGTGATCCCATCCTCCTCGCGCTTCTGGTACATCCGCGAGAGATGGATCATTGTCACCTTTTCCTCCATTTGAAAGAACTTGGTATAGAACTTTTGGACCATGTCGTCCCAAGTCTTCACGGATCCGGCCTCCAATGTCCGGTACCATTTGTATGCTACGTTCCCAAGAGATTTTGGGAACTCTCGCATCAGCAGTTTGGGATCGGCTCCGTACGGACCCATGACATCAATGAAACGCATGACATGCTCATGAGCGTTTCCATTGACGTCCTCGAACTTATCCCACTTGGGAGCCTTGTACCCCGCCGGGTTAGGCATGAGATAGATCTCTCGTGGAATAGGTGGATCATTGTCTAACTTCGGGATAATGGTATCCGCGAATGACTGATGAGCCAGGATGGTGTCCACGCGCTTTTGCAAAGACGTCATGCATTCTGGAATGCTCCCCTCGGTAGTCGCCGGAGGGGTTGCCGTAGGCGGTGGCGACACATATGTCGCTGGAGGATTGGGAGCATACTGGCTGCCCGCGTTTCCCCAGATCATCGTCGGGGGAGGCAAAGGGTATTGCAGAGTTGGGTTGGACGCCAAAGCCGAGGGCTGAGGAGCGTGGGCGGCAGGAGGCAGCATCTGTGCCGTTGATCCCTGAACCGAAGGCAGCTGCGCAGCTGACGGTGGAGTCTGCAGATGAGGGTTGGGAGGTGTGGCTGACACTCCCAATCCTGGAGCGGTAGGGGTTCCTCCTCCCTGAGTGATAGCGGTGGCTGGCGGAGGATTTGGCGCAAGGGTGCCCAAAACAGCCAAGATTTGTTCTAATTGCGCATATTGGGACTTGAGAGCTTTCGCCTGACTTTGGACGGTGGCGTCCAAAGACTCTAACGTCGGTGCTTCGCCGGGAGTCGTCGGAGTACGACGGGTCTCGTCTCCCGAGGGAGTTTCGGTGGAAGGCGATCGGTTGCTGACATCATCCTCCTGAGACATGGTTGCTTTTGCCGGTAAGTTTCACGTCGGGTTCACCAAAATGTGCACAAGAGATTCCGGCGGGGAGACCTCCGTGTGCACCGTGTGCAGTGGATCAAGGATCGCACAGGAAGAGTAGGGGTGTGTGTAGGGAGAGAGTAAGTCAGTAGCAATGTCTGAGAGAGAGACAGAGGTTTGACAGAGCTTCCGCGTATGGCAAGTGTGTTCTCCTTTGTATGGAAAGGTTAACGATATATATATATATACTGGAGAATATGACCGTTGTAGTGTGGTTAATGCGCCCATTAATGGCGGCTTAATTAGCTTAACCATAACGGCACGTTCGTCCGAGTATATAGGAACCGTTATAGCACGTGGTGCGCGAATACCAGAACCGTTACGAGGTTGACCGGGTTTGACCGGATTGACAGGGTCTAGGGAGCTCGTGCCATAGATCTCTCAAAACAGTTACTAAAGGTCGCGTGCGGGTTTGGCTCGCACGCGACAGGGCTTACTCTAGCCTCCAAACCACTAAGTCCCTACAAGTCCCGTGCAGTGGTATGCGAGGGCTCTGTCTCGCAGCCCCCACATGGATCAGCTCGGCTGGTGATCCTGTGTGTGTGGAGCACAATATGGTGTGCTGGATGGCTGCCGCGTGGCCAAGATCTGTCATGTCAGAAAGCAGTATCTACAACAGGGATAGAGCTGATTGAAGCCTTAATCATCACATTCCTGCCTGCAAAAGAGAGATGCTTCTCTTTCCATCCACAAGCTCTTCTTTGAACTTTCTCCAAAGTATCACTAAAATATTGCATTCTAGACTTCTTTAGGAACATTGGGAGTCCCAAATACACTGCTTCCTTGCTACCCTTTTTCAGTCTCAACACTTCTTTAACCTTTCTTCTAGTTTCTTTGTTGCAGTTGTTACTAAAGAACACAGCAGACTTCTCCTTATTCACTTTTTGCCCTGTGGTTTCTTCATAGAGCTGTAGGCAAAGGTCCACATAATTTGCTTCTTCTGCATTTGCTCTTGTCATGACAATTAAGTCATCAGCATACATAAGATGGTGTAGTGCACTACAATTTCTACCAAGCTTGATACCCTGAATCCACTTGTTGTTGTTTGCAAACTGTAAAATTCTAGACAAGAGCTCAGAGCCTATAATGAAGAGATATGGGGACAAAGGGTCCCCTTGTCTCAACCCCCTTTGAGCTCTGAAAAAACCATAGGGACCCCCATTTATATTAATAGAGAATCTAACTGTTTGGAGACACTCAAGAATCCAGTTTCTCATAATTGGAGGGAAATTCAGCCATTGCATCATTTTATCCAAGAAACTCCACTCCATTCTATCATAGGCTTTCTCCATATCCAGCTTCACTACCATTAATCCACCATTGCCTTTCTTCTTCCTCAAAGTATGCATCACTTCATGTAAAAGAATAATATTATCTTGAATATTCCTCTCAGGAACAAAGGCAGCTTGCATGGGAGATACAATTCTTTCTAGTAGAGGCTTGATCCTGTTAGCTATGATCTTTGCAGCCACTTTATAAGTTACATTGCAGAGGCTTATGGGTCTATAGTGTTTGACCCTACAAGCTGCTTCAATCTTAGGAATAAGAGTTATGCAGGTACTATTCATGAAAGCTGGCATCTTGCATTGAGTAAATAATTTCTTAATGAGCCCACAGAAGTCAGTACCCACAAGTTGCCAATAATGTTTATAAAACAGAACACTCATACCATCAGGGCCTGGGGCCTTATGACTTCCCATCTGGAAAAGCACCTCCCTGATTTCATCATCTGTGGGGATTTTACACATCTCTTCCCATTATGTGTTTTCCATAATTGGTGGTACTATCTCTTGCAGCCACTCTGGGATGTCAGGTTTATCAGAGGTGAACAGGTTCTCATAGAAGTCAACAAAAGCTTTGCCAATGTCTTCCCTTTTATGTAGCCACTCATCAACATCATTCTTAATACCTTCAATTCTATTCCTCTTTCCCCTTATAGTACCTGTAATGTGGAAAAATCTGGTATTTGCATCCCCTTCTTTAAGCCACTGTATTCTAGATTTTTGCCTCCAAAGTATTTCTTTTCTGTGCATTAACTCTACAAGAGCCCCTTTTAATCTCTTTTCTTCTTCCACCTGCAAATCATCTTCTAGTTGCACTTTCTGCAGTTTTTCCATAACCCCCTGTATTTCAGAATCAATCCATCCAAAGGACTCTTTGTTCCATTTCTTTAGAGCTTCTTTAGTAGCCTTCATCTTCTTGTACCAGTGGTCCCCAGGGTCCCTACCTTGCATACTCCCCCAGCTAGTGGCAATCACATCCCAGCTGGTCTTGTCTCTAGTCCACATTTCTTCAAACTTGAAAGTTCTTTTAATACCTTCCTTCTCCCTGTTTAGATCCAATACCATAGGAAGGTGATCCGAGACTCCAGCAGTTTTATGAAACACAGTAGCTCTAGGGAATTGGAGTCTCCACTCTGCATCAGCATAGCACTTGTCTAATCTTTCTCTAATCAGCCTTCCTTTCTCCCATCCATTCGACCATGTATATTTCGCTCCAACAAAACCCAAATCAATCAAACCAGCTTCATTAACAAAGTTTAGAAGCCCTCCATTTGAAGTTTGGCCCACACTTCTTCCCCCTCTCTTCTCTCTTTGAAAACAGACCTCATTAAAATCCCCCACAATAACAGATGGGAGTCTAGTCAATTCCATTATATACTTGAGATCTGCCCAACATTTGTTTCTATCCTCAATTTTACATGGGGCATAGACACAATGTAGTATCCACATTGGTTTATCCATATGAGCATACATGAGAACAGAAATGATATTATTAGAAGTGTATATTACCTCACAATCCACACTCCTCTTCCAGCAGAAAGTGGTTCCACCACTTCTTCCCCTTGGATCAATGCCACACACATTCATAAGACCAGTCAGTTGAATCTTTTTTTTGTAATTTTCAGAGTTCACCTTTGTTTCAGCCAGGAAAATCCAATCTGTATCTTCCCTTCTTATTAGGGCTTTCAGTTGTCGAACTGTAGAGGTCTGCCCCAACCCTCTACAGTTCCAAATCAGGCCTCTCATGGCGCTTTTGGGGGCGTGATTAGGCTCGCCTCCTCAGCCGCAGTTGATTTCATCCCACTGTCTTCCTCTTCCTTATCAATAAAGTCCTCAACTCTCACAACAGCTCTTCGAAAAATCCCATCTTTCCCTCTTTGATAGAACTTCCTCGCATCCACATACTTTTTCGTGATGAACACTGTTTGCTCCTCTGAATCCCAGTTTTCCTCTTCTATGACTTCCTCTAATCGTTCCGGAACCCATCTTGTGCTGGAACTTTCCCCTAACCCTCTTCTCTTGTACATCCTTGGCGCTGAATACATGACTTTGCTGAATTCGCGTTTGAGTTGTGCCTTCTGCTTCAGTTCTTCGGCAAGAAAGGTGTTGACAACCCATCTCCTCGTGTCTTCCTTGAGTTCCTCTTCTGTATGAAGGTGCTTCTTCTGTTGAATCTCCTCCTCTTCTATTTCCTCCTCAATTTCAATACTACCCATGTTCTCTCGGGTCGGGTTGTGTTCTTGAGTTGGTGTCCGGGTATTAGTCCTCCGGATTAGAGATGGATTTTCCCGGGTTGGGTCCTGTAACATTGGGTTGAGGTATTGCATTACATAATGGCCCAGGTTCTGGATTGGGCTATTTCGCCCAAAGCTCATGTATCCACCAAAATTTGGGCTTTTTATATTATTGAATAAATGTGGCCCAATAGTTTGTTTCTCTCTATCCAGCCCAAAAAAATTCGGTGTAATTAGGTCATTCTCTCCCCAAGCTCTGTCTTTCCATTTTTGCCCTTCTGAGGAACCTTCGTGTAGCTCTTCGTCTTCCAAAGAGAATACAGTTATTCCTTGTTTGTCCTTTCCTTTCTCAAGCCGCCACCTGTCCTGCAGATCTTTTTCCATCGTATCTTGCGCGTAATCATTCACAGCTGTCACCTGGAGATTCTGTGTACCTACCAAATCACGTGCTCCACCTTCCTTATTCCTGATTGTATCTTCACGCGCCGTCTGCCTCATCTTCTCCGGCGAGCTCTGTATCAACTCCGGTCGTCTGTTCCGCCCCTTTTCCACCAGATTTTCCTTTCCTCGTGAACCCCCTTTTTTCTTGTTGAAGAACCTCTTTTGTTCAGTCGTACGGAGATGAGCTCCGTACCCAGAATTGAGCCCCTGTTTCTGAGTTAGGAATTTACATTCAACCTGTTCATGTCCCAACCTTCCACATCTAAAACAGAAATCCCCAAGTTTTTCATATTTAAAGGGGATCCAGAGGTAATTACCATCCACCATGGTCATTCGAAAGCCCTGTTTTAATGGCTTCCCTGTATCTAAATTAACACGTATTCTGATATATGGGCAGCTATCCATTTCACCATTCTCATCAGTGTCAACTTCTATTACTTCCCCAATATTTTTCCCAATTTTCTTAGCATTGGAACTGTTGATTTTCTCCAAAGGAAGTCCTCTGATTTGTACCCAAATTGGTAAGAATCTAAAACCGAGATCCTCTGGTGTTTTCCCCATTTCAAATCGTTTCATCACAATCATGTTATTCATCACATTCCAAGGCGTCCCTTCTAGAATTCTAGAACAATCTTCCTCATCAGTAAACAAGAAGGAGAAGAGGTTATTACCTCTGGCTGTGACCGTGAAATCTCCTCTTAGTCTCCAGATTTTGTTGAAGATCCCTTGAATGCTCTGTACTCGAACCTCCCTTTTGGCCAGAATCTTCCCATAGATACACCTTTTTTGTAGTTTGTTGATTTGCCCTTCATCATCATCGAGCTCGATCTCGATCTCTGTATTTGCCTCATCTAGCGATTCCATCTCCGGAGCTTCAGAGATCGCCGCCATCTCCTGTAACCCTTCTTGTGTTTGTTTATCGGTTTGATCTTCCATCTAGGCGAGTATAAACAGAGAATAGAATAAACGCTATTCACCGCCGTACACTAAACCGGTGACCGGACTAAACCCCTAAAAAACGCAAGAGGTTTTTGGGGTACTCAGGCTCTAGCAGACAAAAAGTTAGGGAGAAAACCTCTCTCTAACGTTTCTCTCTCTAGGACTCTTGTTATGCCTCCATTGCATTCTTGACATTGGTTAAATTCATGGGATGAGGCTTCTCTGGATAATGGGATGCTGGAAAAATATTTGACGGTTCAAGCAGTGGAGCAGAATGTTACTAATAGACTCCCTTGAGCTGTGCTGTGCAAGTAGAAGGACAAATCCAGGCCTTCTTCAGTAAGTTTCACTGCTAGGTTTTTCCTGTTTGGCTCTTGTTTGATGTGTCCTCCATAGCAGGGCGACTTGGGGCCAGTTTGACAGTGTCACTGATTTGTTACACCTGAAGTTGTTTTTAGTGCGTTTTGGTAAAATGTAATTCTGATTTCCAGACAATTTTTGATGTTAACAGCTACTATCAGAAAGTAGAGGGGGATTAGAAACTGCTTTTGACCAAGTCTTCTACAACCGATTTTAACCTCATTATTTTTCAAAAAAAATCAACATTTATATTCACGGATCTGATACATGTTATATGTTGTTGTCGTTTTACTTTTTAACCTCATTTTTTTTCAAAAAAAATCAACATTTATATTCACGAATCTGATACATGTTATATGTTGTTGTCGTTTTACTTTCTCGCGATTGGTTCACAGCTGAATATCAATATTCTACCATAACTTTTTTACGTAATATTTTCTAGAGGACATTTTATCTAAATTTCATAACAGTTTTTGCACAGTAATTTTCACACAATGGTTTCCTTACTGCCACAGCATTCCTCGCTTAGCCTGAGATGTACATACAAGATACATCCATCAGTAAGTTCTGATAGCTTTATTGTTCACTTGTGTATGGACGGATGTTATATAACCTTGTAATGTGATGCGCGAGCCTGTTTCAGCCCAGAAATCATTTAGTACTTGGAAGTAATTTGTTTTACTTGTGCAGCAATTGGCTCTGTGGCTGGCCTGAGTTCAGATGCCTGTTCTCCAATCTCCAATATCAGCTGTCGAACACTGTTGGGTCATGTCCGAGCTCACCCTACTAAGATGAAATGATCTCGTAAGATTGGGACCCTGATACCGGTGGTTGTGCAAGTCTTGTAGATGTATGAATGGAGAACGACGATAGTGAGATTCACGTTCGATGTTGTATACATGTGGGACTTTTCTCTTGCAATTTTTAGGGTTGTTCATCAACATGTTACACACTGAATATTGAAACCTGGCACGAAGTTCGTTTATTTGTCTTCTGGATTTGGTTCAATAAATTGGTACATGAATTACAAACACGCAGTGCAACTTTGAATATTTCCTCAAACGCATGCTTAATTTTTTACCGTATACAACACATGAACCAAACTAGAAATATTATTTCATTTCACCATGTAAACAGTCTATTAAAATTAAGTACCATAAAACAATCACTATCTCGATGTTATAGACATCGCAAAGTTAAATTATTCCGGATATCAATCACCCTTGTAAAGGGCACCTTCCAAATTGATGTTACATGAGCGGAAAAATAAAAAAGAAAATCACGACGGGGTCATGACAAACTCACATCTTTAACCGGTTGGTCAACTTTCAACTCAAGCTCACCGCGTCCAAGATGAGAGTCGAGGGTCCTCGAACCCCTTAAATGGCACCCCCTCACATGGAAACTGCAATGTTGAAGTGCATGTCGATTGCAAGCTAGGTTGAGAATATTGCGGGGACTTGAGTTGACCACTCTATCAACTTGCTAATCAAACACCCTCGTAACCTTACCAATAATTGTGCTTCTATTATAATTTGCTCACCCGTGAGCATGTCGTAACGTAAGATTTCCAAGAAAGTTTCTGAATTCATATATCAACAAATATATCATGATTCTGTTTTTCTCCCAAAGAAGAAAGTTTTAATTAAAATCCTTTAACTTCATTAAACTCCTTTTACTTAATTCATGGTTTCAAAGCATCGGGCCAGGCCGGTCCGGTTTCGAGGCCTAGCTGCTTCATAGGGGGGCAGTCCGGGGCCAGGCCGGTGGTTTGGGGCTGATTTTGGCCGCGCGCGGCCCCTATGGCCTAAAACATTTTTGGTAAATACTAGGTTCACTCCGCGCGCGTTGCGCGCGGCGTGCCATTGCACCGGGCGTTGTCCGGCTTGGAAGTTCACAATTGTCTCACTGTACGTGTAATTGGAATTCACGTGTCGCATAAATAGTATAATACAAATTGTTTTTAATTTTTTCTAAGAAGAGGACGTCAAAATCTATGATTTGATGCAACAAATTGGTATTGCGTGTAGTAATCGTACTCAAGGAAATTCATATTGACATTTACTAATGTCAGTGGACGTGTTTTTGATCTCACATATTTTCTTTAAAAGAAAAAATAATTATGTTTACAACCGTGTGTTTGTGATACAATAAGTTCACACCTTATTTTCTTGGTTTTAAAATAGATATCATACGAAATCATACTTCTTTAAAATTGATTTTCGTAAGTATACTCTGCTGCTCTCACAGAGGCCTTAATTGCTCCGCAACCGCCAGGAAAACACAATTATAACCTGAAACCCTAATCTATTGTCAACGCCTAGTTTCCTCTCCAATCAGTCACCCTCTGAGTCCTTTTGATTTACGTTTCATCATTTAGATCTATCGTTTCGTGTGTGTTGAAGATTTCTGCGGCAGATTTAGTGGGGTTTGCAATATCTTCTCATTGATTCAAAGTGTGCATTTATTAGAGACGTGTCTCTTAGAAGATGCATGGTAATAAGTTCTCTGAATGGATGTCAACAGTTGCAACGGTCTTTTCACATTCATATTCATATATTGTATATAAGCACAACCAATTTGCTGTGGTTATAACATAGAGTAGAGCAATGGATTCTGGTAAAGAAAGTAGTGATGGTAAGGTGAGGAAGACTGCCAAGAAGAAGATGAAGAAGAAGGTGAAGAAAAGTCAGAGATATGATAGTGAGTTGGAGTTGTCAGAGAGTATGTCTTCGTGGGAGAGTTGGCATGATCATTCGTATGTGGTTGGGAAGGGGTCGGAGTCAACTATATATTCAGATGCATCGGAGAAAGATGAATTCTGGCGGGTTGACACAGCTTCCTCCTTTCCACATAATTGGACTTGTACTCCCCATTCCGTTAAAAGTAAGAAGAAGAAAGTTAAAGGCAAAGGCAGCGAAGGTTCGCGGAGGAAAAAAACGAATTGTCCACCGGATGGTACACAAGATCAGGGCGGCAAGAGGAAGAACAGAGATGATAGCGTTGTGGATTCGTCCCAGAAGAAACCAAAGGTGTAGAGGGTCTTGCATCTTCTGGTATTCTGTTCCAGTGAAGTGTAGTTTGATGTTAGGTTTTATGATGAATGTCATGAAGTTGGGTTATGTTTAGTTTGAATTACTTATGCAAAACTATGTAATCGTGGAATATATTTTGTCTATTAATGCAGTTTTTAATTTGAGTTAATTTAATGTTCGTTCACATTGGTTTGTTGTCCAATCCGAAGCACGCATCATTTGAAATTTTGTATATGACATCAACCAATTTATTGTATCAGATTAATGATAATATTAGATGAATCACAAATCACACCATCAATCCTTCCTATGAAACCAAGCTGCCAGTTTTCGTTGTCATCGCGGCAGACACCACCAATATGAATCACAAATCACAATATGAAGCCATAGCATTTGAAAGCACTTCGAACAATGGAACGAATAGAACGTTATAAATTAGAATGAGTATTCGTTGTTGTTGTTGTTGTTGCTGTTGCAGAAATTGGTGCAAGCAAGTTTCGATTTGCACTGATACAGTTGACAGATATGAACTAATGTACTCCTGCGATATATTACTTTGTTGATGCCGTTTTTTTTTTGAATTAAATTAACATTTGATTACAATGTTTTATTGCATATTTTTAATGAAATTACGTTGAAAATTTTGTATGATAGATCAAACAATTTATGAATTTTTTTTCCCGTTATAAACTGATACGATTGATTTGCTCATACACTAAACCGATACTGAATTTTAATGAAGCAAATGTCATCATGCATTGTATTAATTATTATGTTGGGAAGCAAGCTTAGATATACACTACGATGTCTTTGCAAGATTATATTTATAGCTTTCCCCAACCTTTTTTTTTTTGTTGGTTTTGTTCTTTTCCCTCTTTCTTGTTTTTAACATCCACTTCATCGGTAAGTCACATCTTTTACGATGTTAAATGGAGCTCACTGGTATTCGTCGTTTGTCATGAGTTCATACCACTGGTGCTACAATATATATTAGTTGACGTTTTACACATCAGATATATGACGGATGATGCAAGCAATGCACTGTCAATTAGTACAACAATTTCATCGTGACCTAATAATGCGCTGTTCGATCACGCGACGTATATTAATTGACATATGGGTTTTTTGGCTTGAATTGACGACAAGTTTTGGTCTAATCAAGTTTTGCTACGTTCAATACATATTCTATGTCGAAAGAATAGATTCCTATCAATGTTGTAATATTGATAAATTACGTGAAATAACAGCTGTTAATATCTCAGGGCATTAGATCCATATCAATGTTGTAATATAAATAAATGAAGTGAACTAACAACTCCTCAATAAGTGAAATATAAAGTGTTGACATAGCCATTATTTATTTAAAGATGAAAATTACAGAATAGCATGGACAGAGCGACGTAATTGCCATACAGATGAGATTGCATTAGTCTGTGTCAGTTGAGGAGGTGTAACGCTTACAACTTTCTAATTTGTCCTCAACAATTAGATCTTGAATAATATCTGGAGCATCATATAATATTTTATAACGATCACTTTGTTGAGATCCCATAGATGCAAGCCGTTCTGCAACGCTATTGTCCAGTTTTTCAATAGGGATCAAGGCTATTTTCATTCGTCTAAGTAATGCATATCCATCACGGATCTCGCGCCTCATCGAGAGTGGAGCAGTAGTCTGCAGATGAAAGATTTTGCTAGCCTCATAGTTGGAGGTCTCAATCTTGATTTCTTTCCAGTCATTTTCATAAGCTGAATGAATACCTTGATAAATTGCCCACAACTCACTTTCCAATTGAGTGACCCCATCAATTCTTCCTATGAAACCAAGCTGTCAGTTTTCATTGTCATCGCGGCAGACACCACCGATTCCACCGGTATTGGTTACCGGTGAGCTAAAACCATGCACACTTATCCTTATCACTCCTTCAAGGTAGAGAAATAAATATTAAGATATATATCAGGTTTATATTTCAATTAATGTAGCAGGAAATATGATATGTCATTGGCTAACTAATATCGTACAATATTGTGGCCGCATTACATTTTGAAAGTACTGTAGATACGAAAACATGGTAGGAAACTTACTGCGAGGAGTCAAAATGGGAGGCGGAGGTGTTTCTTGAAATCGAGTTGCTGCAGTAACAAACTGCGAGAGTGATGGACTTGAAGCTGAGGAACTTGCAATAGTTTCATTACTGGTTACTTCTTCCTCGGAGACTGCTCTTCTGTGTCTTGACATTGTAACTGCTTATTCTATGAATAGATAGTTTATGCTCCTTGTTATGTTGAATAATGGATCTATAGCTTTCTTATAGAAGAGGTGAGTTGAAATGCATGGTAGATAATGCCAGATAAAACTGGACAATTGGTCCGTGACTTTGTCAGGCAATTTGTTTCTTTTCATTTGACTGTTTATACATTCAGCACTCACTTACTGTCATTGGATTCATATGTGGTATGAATGTGTGTATGAACGACAAGAGTTCCGTGAACTACGTTGTCATTGTTCACATGTCTGACAGAGGGTTTTTATTATAAGTGGTTTGAATATGTGTATATAGGATGCTGACTGTCTGTGTAAACGCTATCCTGAATATATACGTTGCAATTCAAGGTTTTCCAATATGTGCGAACTGACGCCATATCCAGAACACTGAAGTTGCTGAAGTTTTTCACTAACAGGTATACTATATTGGATGTGCAGATTATATTCGGTTTCGGACGAAAGAAATTGTGTAAATATTGAATTCACCGAGGACGTTCTAACTTTATAACGGCAGAAATGATTTCTTTGTATTTACAGACGATGCTGTGACATACTTGTGAATGTATTGTTTTTTGTATATTTAAATAAAAGAAGTCGATAATGTAAGAAGCATTAGTAGTCGCTTTATTATTATTTGCGGTAGAAGCAGAAAGTGATACAATTTCTAACATAACACAACAAAGAGGAAACATCATTGTGAATAGTGCAATGCATTGTAACAGCAATGAGGCAAACATTCGGTGGTCTTTCTCTTCAGATGTTGAGCAGCATCGTCTTCGACTGTGCATGGAATATCAATTTGTTTACCATGCATACTGAACTTGCTTGACAACCCATTTAGTTACCCTGTGGTTGTTTGGCTGCGTGCATTTCAACACGCGAACATACACATTTTCATTTGCATTTTCCATGTTCAAGCCAACCAGTAGAGCTTCTTGTTCCTGAGAAAAGAATGCCGTTATTTGTGTACTACATAACTATGAGCAGCTGCATATTTCATATGAATAAGTACTGCACTGTGGTTGAAGTTGTTCGGAGCAAGTTAGGTAATACCTGTGGTGTCATTGCTGCCAGATTTTCAGCTGTGTTTCGTAGGAGGGTCTCCGCAGCCTGACCGAAAATCATTACATCCATTATTCCAGTGTCATCTCGCAGCTCCACCATAACTCGGCATCTGTGAAAATGGTATGTAATCATATTATACACGAATGTATCTGTAATGTGTGAATTGGTAGTGTTCAATTATAGCCAATGGATTTCGTTAATTTTAATGTATTCATCAGGTATGAAATAATCAACCTGGGGCTTGTGTTGCATTGTATGTCATTGCATACGGGACAGTATGGACGTCGACGTTCACGATTGCAACGGTTACATGCATTGAACCAAGTGGTTTGACTGGTCGGAAAGATCCGTGTTGATACCCTAACCCAGGCTTCTTCATACATAGGCTTCTCAGCGTTGGATGAAGCCGGAGAAACAGAAATCAGAACGATGCATTATGAAATAAACATGTTTGAATGAAGTTAAATTATGATTAAGAGGAGAGATTGAAAAGCAAAGGGCAGATATATGCGAGAAGAAGAATTCTGTGAAAGATTGTGCGTAGAAAATACTTTTTTTAAATTGAGAAGCCAAAAGTATACGCAGATCGAAAATATTATGACATAGTTGGATATCCTGGAATTTCACACATTCTGTGATAACAATAATTTGAGGTTTTCTAACTTTACCAGTGACGCACGAATATCTGCAATCTTGGACGGCATCATCTTCAGAATACAATGGATTTGTTAGTTGTATACTGATACAACTTCTGAATCTCAATTGTATTGCTTGCAATTTGATACTGATTTTAAACATGGGAAGCAGTTCTTATATAGTGAGTTCTTCCCTACCTGTGCTCACATATTCTGCAATATATAATTAATGTAATTTCTAAATTCGATGTAACCATTGCAAGTTGAATTTTCATCCTGTTATTTCATATCTGTTGATCATGTCTTGAATTGACAGTTCACATTCGTAGTTAATTTCTTGTGCAATTTGCAGAGATGGTCACATGATCACAATTACTTCTGCACTATCTGATCAGCGAGTGCTTTCCAAGAGGGTTCATATATCAATGAGCTATTTGGAAGCTTGTTACCTAATTGCATCTGAAATTGAAAAGAGATGCTCTGTGGAGACTTCTGCCAACCGTTCAATATCTGTGACTTTGTGTGTGCAGATTCAGTATGTAGGCAGGTGTAGTTCTTCTTCGTGATCTGATAGATATTGAAACAAATGCATTATTTGAAGTTTGCATGTGTGGAATCTCGAGGCATTGAATTGTACAACAGCATGTGAGTGTTATAGTTTGATAGTATTCAATCCAATGCGACAATTGAAATACTGTTGTTACTTGTGTGCAGGATTTGGCTTTATTATTACTGCAGCTGGAATTGTTAAGTTAGGTTGTGTTTGAACGTGCCAAGTTCAATTGAAATAAAAGGAACATAGATAGTTACTTTGATATGTCACAATATATATGACACATAATGTAACCTAATGCATTAGATATTAAGCAAACCATAGACAGAGCTTTGAATTACACGATACATGATGCATGTCATTAAAGTAATAGTTATATCGCAACATTAGGTTGTTATGTTTTTGCAAAGATAATAACATAGAACAATACTGGAACATGTAGCCAGAATGACAATATTAAAAGAGATGTCTGGTTATTCTTAGTACATAGTACTTTCATACGTTGAGGCTACGCTGGAAACACTTTCACTCGAAATTTGGGCATGCTCGGATCAACTAATTCCACGGCACATGCATCTCCAGTACGTACATTAGCGCTTCTAGCAAATTGATACCAAGAAACTCGTCTCTTGTCGCTGTTCTCTCCACCTGGGAATTTACAACGGCAGGTCCAAGTTGTATTACTGGAAGTCCCTGTAATGTACACAAGCGTTGTCCGCTCTTTCAAGTACGCCCTGCTGAACTGAGCTGGTATATTCTGTGATGCGAACATGAGGTTGTCAACCGCTATCGTTGCAATTGAATATAATAACGTTGTAAAAGGAAGTTAACATTGAAAGTTTACCAGTCCGCCAGACGATTCCAAATGGGACTTCTGTATTTGAACAGCGAAACATGGCTTGTTGCAGTGAGCCTTGTAAGAATCAGCCTTCTTCAATGCGCGAGTAGCTGCACACTTTCTCGCATTCAGAATAGAAGCTCCAGCACTATAATCTAGCTCCGATGTAGTGAGATCATAGATTGTCACTTTGAATTTCGAATGTCCCTCGTACTTGAAAGTCAGCATGTGCCCAAATGAGAGCGAATAATGTGCCGCAAATTCCTTCCACCCTGTTGTCAAATATATGTCGTTACCTCTACTTTTCATTTTAATCTCCCATTCTCGGCCATCTGGGAGTACAAGCTCTGCATTAATTCCAAGATTGGATCGATGACGTTGCACGAAGTCATCTGGCAGTCTCTGCAGTGAATAGATGCTTGGCATCTTTAATAAATCTACCTCTTATTACAATTAATATTAGTGTTAGTCAATCTCATTTCTTTCTAAAAAGGGAACATATACATATACATATATATATATATATATATATATATATATACACACACATATATATGCGACATAAGGCCTACCAAGTTGTTGTTGTCTTCATCTCGATCCGTGATAACTCGGAAGAATTTCATTTCCAGATAGCTGCAAGAGGAATATAGTGATCTGTATTACTGATTGTGGCATAGGGGAGACGATCTAAAACATATGCATGTTAATGCGTTCTCTTCATTTATGCTACATCAGCAATTGGTTGGGCAGAAGTTGCGATATGGGGATTGAAATACATGTATGATTATTTACTGAAACTATGAATGATTAATGTCAGTGCAAGTTAATTTGCACGAGATATTTGCTCAGCTACGTCGTAATGAATTCACATACTAATGCTATTTCTTCATAACTCTTCATACGTAAAATAACAATATGCAGTGGAAACTATCTGGTAGAAATTAATTGTACTTAACATGATTGAATCTGCACGTTTTTTGGTTTAAGGAGTTAGAGCAATAAGTTTTGTGTTTAGTGACCTGCTATTTTCAAGAAATTGAAATTTCTGGACTACCGTATTTTTGTAATAAATAATCAGTATTTGAGTAGTCGGTGGCCTATATATATTGGTATAATATCCATTGGTATTAATTGATCTATATGTTTGCTAACACGATTGGATAAAGTATGGTTGCTATTTTACGCACAAGGTTAATTGTATATATCTGCAAAGGCTGTCTTGTGAAACTGCACGTTCCATATGACTACAATTTAATCTATTAGTGAAATTAACAACAGTAAATTCATGAATCTTGTACTTACAATTTCACAACATGTTTTTTCCCGATCCTTTTTTTTTTTAAATTTCTTTTTTTGCTCACTATCCAGCCAAATATACCAATGTGTGTCTTAAATTGAAACAAAATATGAACTTCTTATCAACAAATATATTTATATCCATTCGGTACCAATATGACAGATTTCGTCGCTACGTGGAGTTTACTATTTATAGATCAAGACATTGATAGCAGATCTGGAATAGAAATCACTAATATAACATATGAAAGCAGTAGCACCCGATAAATGCCAATTATTTGCTCACAGGAGGGAATGAATATGAGTAATGTAGATTTCTTTCTGTGAGAGATTATACAGACAAAGAAGATGCTATTTGGAATCAGGTACCTGTAGAGTGATGATATTGGAAGCTGTGACTCCCCGAGATCTGATGAATCGAGTTTGAGAATTCGTCACCTAAACAATCACGAATAGGAATACTGTGAATAAGTAGATCGCTATGACAAATACATTATGACATCGAGTACCTGTTCGAAATTATGGTTGCGAGATAAGTCGGAATACCTGTTAGAGAAAAGTTAGAAATCAGGGAAGATTTGGCTGGGAGGATGAAGTTGAAAGGTCTTCTTACCAGCACAACGAAGTTGGGTAGTTGTAAATTTAGGATGTGGATAATGTTTCTTCAAATCTTAAAGTTAGCTCTGCTTTTTAGGTATCAGTGATAAATTTTTATAATGTTATTTTCCATTGTATTTCACAAATTGGGTGTCCATAACCACTATATTGATTCTCATTTGTAATAATCTTGATCACGGTTTTTGCTTACTGACGTTACTTTTTAATGTTCTGAAGTAATGGATTTTATCTAGTAAATTGTAATATTAATATATAATATGTGCCCAGTTATGACTTTGACAGTGCAGACAAATTAGAAGATCATATTTGGGTGTAATATATGTATATGCGACGCCAAGTTCATTATATGAGGAATGAAACACATATTAGCAAATTACAATAGACGGAGAACTTTATGTCGAATAATATAAGGGAAATATTGTATCTCTATTTGAGCTTTTATCATTCTAATTTTAATCAAATGTGTGCAATTGGAAATGGCATGATGATGCGATAATATGATGCAGAAGTTTATACTTGAACCAGTTAAAATGGAAATTGCGGAAAACGTACATGTTTAACTCTAGAGAGACTAAGATTTGCAAACTAACATGATTGAATGATTACATTGCAGGATGAGCAAGAACCAAGTTTGTTTAAGGGGGGGGGGGGGGGTTGGGGGGAGAGAAGGGGGAAAAAAAAAAGAAAAAAATAAAAAAAACACGCACACCAAAACGGAAAAGAAGAAGAGAAAAAAAAGAGTGGAAGGGGAAAAAAAGAAAGAAAAAAGGAAAGAGATGTTACAAGTTGTTGACATCCCAAAATTATGAGGCATAAGTTACTACGAAACGGGTGCAACGTCAAATTGCAAGAGTACCGTAAAAACAACTTTTAAACTCGAACATCCAGAATATCTTAACAGATTCATTTTCTACTAATCCTCTGCTGTGGTTGTTGGAGACCGTTTTCGCTTGGATCCCGATGATGACGTGCTGGATGTTACCGACCGCCTACTGGCAATGCTCATTCGCTGCAGTTTTAGAAGAAATTGCGTCTGGATCTCGAGCTGCTGTTGCTTGAGAAAGGTTACTTTTCCCAGTATTTGTATTTGTCGCTCCACTCGTTGAATTTCCTTTTCAATATCTGTGATCATTTCATCAACATTTTTACCACTGTTGAATATTTTGCGACAGATAGCTGCTCCCTCGGCCCTTCCTCTTGGAATACTGCGTGTTTCCTCGGTTACGGTTGGCTCAGTTGCAGTGTTACAACAGCTTTCCATTGAAATATATCTGTCATAATTTCGATAATTACAAACCAAAATAAGGTATATATTTGTAATGGTCATTTGTTGCAGTATCTAACTTACTAACGTGGATTACGAACACAACACACGTCGTTGAACTGGCGATACAGAAGTGGATACTACTCTTGCATCCAGATTATACTTCTCTTATTTATCTGCACATTGTAAAGTAACTTTGTTAGATTTCTGTTTGTGGAAACAATATTTTCAATTTATGCTAGTATATAATGGTTACCTTGAAGTGTTGCTGGGCAGATAGTTGAAATTGTGGAATACTAATTTATATCTGTTCTTTCAACTTGGTCTCCAAGAAATTTCAGAATTCTGTTGACAAGTGTCTTCAACCAAATCTTTCACTGTTTAGGAATACAGATTACAGTATAGCTGTAATGGGTGAGCTGATGCATTGGTTCCTAGAAAGTCATGAATGTCAAGCAGATTTTAGCAGCCACATGTTTGGCATGCATGCAACCTGTGCTGTTGCCTCTACTAATGGCTTACTCACATTGCCTTGAATTTTCTATCACAATGTGCTGCATTCATTTCAATAGCAGTAGGGATGTCTATTCTTTCCAACTGTTTCCTACTTTCTGGCTAGAAGCCATAAATTACCACATATTAAAATTAATATAGGAAATATTAATCATAGTATTCTTGTAATTTCGTGGAATGTAGCTATAAATTTGATACGTTGCATTTCTGATGATTTGTGGGTGTATTTATACAAAGGTGTAGTAGAAATAACAATATAAATTGATTTTCGTGCATATATCTTAATATATGTAATTAAATGTATATTATATTATACACAGCAATAACTAATTTGTCTGGGATAGTACTTCAGTTTATATACAGCTCCATTCACAGATGAACTGATTTTGTAAATAGTAGATCCGTGTAAATATTGGACGGAGTATTATAAAAAAAACCTTTTTTTTAAAATTTTTTAATTTTTTTTTTCTTTTTCTTTTTTTTTAATTTCTTTTTTGGTGAGTGGACACTACTTAACCAAATTCCAATGTCAACGTGGATTGGTAAGAGTATCTGAATTCACCGAAATTAACAACATTACATTACACAAATTATTGATGATGTTAGTGTTACAAAATGAACCAAGTACAAATGCTAGAACCAGTTACTACGCTCTACGGTATGTCTTCCCTTTCTTTTCTTGCTCGACAATATCCTGAACACGTTCAGGTAGACCCATTGTTTCGAATGCATAACATCCATCGTGATGTTTGAAAGCTACACAGAGCGCATCTGCCGCAGAGTTACCTTCACGATGGATGAATGTTATCAAACATGATTTGAATTTTTTTTGTAGTTCTCTAATTTCTTCGATTTCGGAACAAACATCTTCTGGGAAAACATGAGAACAGACACCAGTTATGTGGTCAATAATGTTTTTGGCATCGCCCTCTGCCCATATATCAAGCCAGTTCCGATCTAATGCATACTTCAAACCTTTGCAAAGTGCAGATGCCTCTGCAAAGTCAGAGTTCTTCTCATGCTAAATTTCAGCAAAGGCATACACACAATCTCCTGTATAATTCCGATATAGACCAGCACGAACTATAGTTGACCAGGTTGGACGTTTGTAGTCACAGTAGAATCCCCCATCAAAATTTAGTTTGATGATATGTTTTGCAGGAGGTGACCAGTGGATTCTAAGAGATGATGTAGATGGGGAACGGATCTTCTTGCTAGTTGAAGAAGAGGATGCAGTTTCATTGCCTTTACCTGGGTTCGTAAAACTATGATGACCTGGCGTGCGAGTCAAATATGGATTCGGTTGTCTCGGAGGAGGCGAGTTTTCGAGGAAGAATATACATTCATCATCAACATTGTCTGAAGCATATGGCGATTGCAGATCACTTTGGTATACCAAAGGTTGCTCGGTGATTTGCGGAAGAAAATCCGATGTGTGGGTAGAGAAGTTTAAAGGTATTAATAGCTGATTGTCTGGTATTGGAATTGGTGAACCATAATTCTGTGGTGAGGCTGAGTACGAATGTGATTGTGGGTGAATATTTGACGAAAGAGGGGAGTACTGATACTGGGGAGATGCAATGGAGTTGTAATAATTATATTGTGGAGGGGAATGTGGTAGGGGAATACCTGTATTATATGAGCCATGCAGGAAATCTGTACAGGTAGGCGGCGATGCATAGAAGACTGGTGACGTTGGACTTCGCATTAGGGGACTGTTCCAGTGACAATGTTGCGGACTGTGAGATAGTGCTACACCGACACCGTAAGCTGCATGCATAAATTCGTTGCCACTGGGAGGCGATGCGCGGAAAATTGGTGATGTCGGGCTGTGAATAACGTGAAATTGGTGATTTCCGGCATCATACATTGTGTTTCCAGTCATTGGATGATAGGGTGAGCCCATGTTAGGCTGCACTGTGTTGTTGGGTGAGAAGATGTGAACATAGCTCCTAGTTGGGATGCTTATTTCAGCGGTGGGAAGGTCTGTTAGCAAGGTGGTTAAATTCCAGCAAGAATGCTCTTCATCAGAATTGTAGCCTGACATGGTGAATAGATTGAGAAATAGTTCATGAATTGCTTACAGTCAATCTTGTAACATTATATAGGAGACCTAGAAAGTGCAGGTATTTGAAGTCATCTCGAAGCATGTGTATTAAATGTAGACAAGAATATTTTGTGTTGGTTATGAAATCTAATAACTGATGCAACTCTTTGTTTTTGTTTTTTCCCTTTTATTTTTTCCTCTTTCTCTCTTCCTCACCAAAATTTCCAAGGATCATTTATTGTTTTTATTCTGTGTACAAGTTATTATATTATACATACGTATTAGAATTATATCCCTGCAACTGTAACTTGTTGTAATATGGAATATCAGTTCTATTGACTGCAATTGTGAACATGGAGAACTTAATGTAGATTAATATTAAACGATAGGCAGAGGACGAATGTGTTTGAAGATGCAATAGTTTTTGGGAAAGAAGGGGGGGGGGGGGAAGGGGGGGGGGCAAAAGGCAGGGAGATAACAATGGAACATTACCATGATGTTATCTCCTCGCATTTTTTCAGGTGGAAAAAAGTTGTAGTGCTAGTGGATCACAGCAGAGCTTCTATTGTAGTAATGCTTCTATGTACACATGTGGTTGCATACTTGATCTGCAGTTGGGCGCATACGCTGGCATTGTGTGCAACTATGCCGTTTCCACTTGACGAACATTCCATTTGTTGACCCTTCTGCGGTTCATGCTTGTGGATCCAGCAAGTCGAAAATAGAACATGTTCTTAACACTTGACTCATTAGCTTTAACTAATAGCTCCTTCTGTTCCTGAAATGAATCAATGTCTTGTAGTCAGCACTCTGTTCACAAAGCACACTAACTTATGAACTATAACATTAATAAATTATGGATTCAAGCCGTAAGTGTAGGGTGCATACATCTCCTGTCATTGCTGACAATATAATAGCACTTTTCTTCAGGACAGCCTCGACACCATGTCCGAAAACGACGACATTCAGCTCTCCAGTGTCATCTCCAATTTGGACTTCTAGACGACCCCTACAAAGCAAAAATGAATGTACTCAAAACCTTTTTTCTCTTTTTTTTTTTTTTAAATTTTCCAGTCTTCTGTTTCATAGTTGCTATTCTATATTTGCCTAGTGCAGATTGAATATACAGCTTAAGTTGGATAGAAGAGAATTATATCAAATTACCATGGTACAGAAGTGCAATCAGAATTGTGGCAACCAGAACAATTGAATTTTTCTCCAGTTAGATAGCTAGTTGCACGGGTACACATATTGCAAGCATGATACCATGGTCTTTGTGTTTCAGGTAAGGCAAGAACTGAAACTTTCACCCACACATCAGTGTCTACAGACTGCAGGAAATATAGAGAGAACTGTCAACCGGACATAACAATAAATTCCCAACAATACGATATAACTATGGTGTAAAAAATACCGGTTTTTCTGGGAGGTCCGCAATCTTTGACAACTTGAATTCAGTCTTCTTTGTCTTAGGATTCTTCTGTGCCAACAATAATTCAGGATTCCTGAGTTTATCAATCTTCTGATAATTTGCATCACGCCTATGCGGGAGAAACAGATATGAGATTAAATGTGGGAAATATATCATGTTGTCGCAATTTGAAACTGTATAAATAGTTGCATTCATATACCAGTCAATCAACTCGTCAACTCTTGGATCCTCGATATTGTGCAGGAACATAGTGGACATTGTTGTCCTCAGAGAAAAATCTACAAACACATGTACAGCAATTACATGAATATAATGTTGTGCAAGCTATGTTTTCATATAATGCATTCATATTTCCATTCCGACTATAATCTTGTAATTCCATACTCATTAATACTGACGTTAAGGGAAAGTTACCCAGATATGTTGTTGAACACACATTCGTTGCAATTACAATCGGATGAGCACTGGCCAGTATATTTAGTTTATCTCCTTCTGTTGTGGTTGCATCGTCCCATAAGGATAAACAAACTGGGACACCGCTGAAATGATATATGTAAATATAGCCTTCAATAATTGCACGCACCAAGAAGCAACACTTGAACACTACGTAATACAAAACAATGTTCAGAGGCGGGGTACTTACGAGTCGTCCAGAACAATGACATCCCTCACTCGAGCACGACCTGCTGAATCTTTTCGGGGTACTGTCTTCGTGGACATAACAGCAATGATGATGACAGCAACATCTATGATCATAGTGAAATACAAACAATACAAATAGAAGTGTGTATTAATTATGGGGAAACATTTAACACTTTATATTAATATGGAATATCTATGTAGAAATTATGCAAAGCAGTGCATATAACCTACCAAATTTCTCACGGGAATTCACAAGAGTGCGAGCTTCTTCCAGACTTTTCAAATTATATTAGCTGCAACAGCCTTCGTCGACCTTATCTTCAACTGCAGTTACCTCCATTTCTTTGTTAAGGACAAGGGAGAAATCATGATCTATGTAACGGTACTTGGGGTTGACAGGTCGCACAACACCATTGCTAAACCAGTACGAATGATAGACCTGTAATTTGTTGTCGAAGTTGGGTATATCTGCATCAAATGATGTTGCTTGGATTTGTTTGCCCTGCAACTTGAACAAAAATTTATTGAACATGGAAACCGGAAGATTAAGAATAACCATTGTGAGCACAGCAGCAAAAGCACATTACATTTGCGAAATAAAAGAAACAAACAGTCGGATTATTTGACCAATATCTTTGCATAAATTTAATTACAACCTCACTGTCACAGAGCACAAAACGCTGGTACTTTGTGTTGGAAGCCTTTCCTGTCAATATCCGTGATTTCTCAGCCACACGCAGTCGCAGTTTCCATTCTTTGCATTCGTCCGTCAATCCAGACAACTTTAAAATTTTACCTTCCATGATTTCAATGAATTCCTACAAAAGGTATTTGAATGGTGTTAGTATATAACATATCAAGATTTTCAACTAATGATCAAGTTTGTTTCAGGTAACATTATGTTTTATATTACTGCGCACCACACGAGTGGCATCTCCGCATGATGAAACCAGCAAGCACTAACCATGGTTGGAATCTATAATGTGCTGTGTACGCGTGTTGCTCTACGCAATAGATCTTTGTAGACAACATTTCGAGTTGTGCAATTAAATTGAATGCCGTCAATTGGTTCGATTAACACTTTAACTGCGGACCCTAACTTGGCTCTGGATAATGCCACATACAGTTGACCATGCGAGAATACAGGTTGTGGTAGGTAAACACCAACACGTTTCAGAGTTTGGCCCTGCGACTTGTTGATGGTCATAGCGAAGCATAGTCGAACTGGAAATTGTTTACGCTCGAATTCTATGGGGTAGTGATCTGTTTGGGACGGTCTGAGCGGGATCCGAGGAATGAACACGGATTTCCCCTTACTTGGACCGACTGCAATCTCATCATATATTACATTAGGCAACAACTCCTTGCAAATAAGTTTGACACCATTTGACAATCCAGACGACGGGTCAATGTTGCGTAGCAACATTAGTGGACAACCTGGCTTCACTTCTAAGTGGTGAGGTGGGATCCCATTGGGAGTTAGTGTATGCAGGAATTCTACTGGATGAGTCGACTGATTCTCTGGCAGAGATCGATCGAAGCTATTATATGTATGAGACTGCCCTGGAAATCTACTCAGCAAAATTTGATTGATTCGGTCTACGCAGTCATTCCGAGGAGTCAGAATTGCTCTTTCAGTAAGGTACCGCGGGTCCAGACAGTCAGATTGGAAATTGCAGTATACAGCTTTAATAAACAAATCTATTGACATGCTTTCATCAATAAATGGCACAATCATCGATTTTGGCAAATCTATTGTCGCTTCATCAACATCTTGCACACTACCATTTCCAATCGACAGGAGAAATTGGCAGAAGGTGGGATCGTCAAGAGCACGCATATTTTCCGTAAGATAAAGCAAATGCATACTGGCCCATAGAGGTGAGTCAACAATGCTGTTCGAGATACATTCCTCCTTAGTGGCACGCACCGTCACAGGCAGCACCTGCCTGAAATCACCTCCAAAGACCACGACCTTACCTCCAAATAGCGATTCATTGGAACATATATCACGAAGCATACATTCAAAAGCCTCTATATTCTGCTTCTTCGCCATCGTAACCTCATCCCATATGATAACTTTGGCCTCACGAATAAGGTGAGCAAGAGCTGTCTGTTTTCCAATGTTGCAGGTATTCTTATCCGTGGTATCCAAGGGGAGCTTGAAGCGAGAGTGCGCAGTTCTTCCACCAGGCAAGTTTGAGGCTGCAATACCAGTGCTAGCAGTAGCCAGATCAATCCCTCCACCACTGCGGACATATGCCAGCAGAGCTCTGTACAGGAAAGTTTTCCCCGTGCCACCTGGTCCGTCAACGAAGAAACATCCACCTTTCATTTCGTTGATATGATTTGTGATTATTTTGTAAGCTGCTGATTGCGCGTTGTTTAGCTGGTCAATGGCAGCCACGTCTTCGGCCGGAATCGGTACTGCCAATTCCTCTTCAATTTCCCGATTCACTGAAGACATTTCCTCACTATGACTAACTGGTAACGAAGTAATGAAATCAATCAATTGTCTCCCCATTTCCTCTAGAAATATATTCACTCCTTTAACAGTTCTGAATAGAATTTGAGCTTCATTCAATCTCCCCTCTTTCCGGAAATCTTCAGACAAATTCATATACATCCGATCCCACAAAGACCGTGGATTGCCTGGTTGGCAGTTGTAGATACTGCTTTCTGACATGACAGATCTTGGCCACGTGGCGGCCATCCAGCACACCATATTGTGCTCCACACACACAGGATCACCAGCCGAGCTGATCCATGTGGGGGCTGCGAGACAGAGCCCTCGCATACCACTGCACGGGACTTGTAGGGACTTAGTGGTTTGGAGGCTAGAGTAAGCCCTGTCGCGTGCGAGCCAAGCCCGCACGCGACCTTTAGTAACTGTTTTGAGAGATTTATGGCACGAGCTCCATAAACCCGGTCAACCCGGTCAAACCCGGTCAACCTCGTAACGGTTCCGGTATTCGCGCACCACGTGCTCTAACGGTTCCTATATACTCGGACGAACGTGCCGTTATGGTTAAGCTAATTAAGCCGCCATTAATGGGCGAATTAACCACACTACAACGGTCACGTTCTCCAGTATATATATATCGTCAACCTTTCCATACAAAGGAGAACACACTGCCATACGCGGAAGCTCTGCCAAACCTCTGTCTCTCTCTCAGACATTGCTACTGACTTACTCTCTCCCTACACACACCCCTATTCTTCCTGTGCGATCCTTGATCCACTACACACGGTGCACACGGAGGTCTCCCCGCCGGAATCTCTTGTGCACATTTTGGTGAACCCGACGTGAACTTACCAGCAAAAGCAACCATGTCTCAGGAGGATGATGTCAGCAACCGTTCGCCTTCCACCGAAACTCCCTCGGGAGACGAGACCCGCCGTACCACGACGACTCCCGGCGAAGCACCGACGTTAGAGTCTCTGGACGCCACCGTCCAGAGTCAGGCGAAAGCTCTCAAATCCCAATCTGCGCAGCTAGAACAAATCTTGGCTGTTCTAGGCACCCTCGCGCCGAATCCTCCACCGGCTGCCGCTATCCCTCAAGGAGGAGGAACCCCTACCGCTCCAGGATTGGGAGTGCCATCCACACCTCCCAACCCTCATCTGCAGACTCCGCCGTCGGCTGCGCAACTGCCTTCGGTTCAAGGATCCACGGCACATATGCTGCCTCCTGCTGCTCACGCTCCTCAGCCCTCGGCTTTGGCGTCTAATCCAACTCTGCAGTACCCTTTGCCTCCCCCAACGATGATCTGGGGAAACGCGGGTACTCAGTATGCTCCCAACCCTCCAGCGGCATATGTGTCGCCACCACCCACGGTGACCCCTCCAGCAACTACCGAGGGTAGCATTCCAGAGTGCATGACGTCTTTACAAAAGCGCGTGGACACCATCCTGGCTCATCAGTCATTCGCGGATACCATTATCCCGAAGCTAGACAATGATCCACCTATTCCACGAGAGATCTATCTCATGCCTAACCCGGCGGGGTACAAGGCTCCCAAATGGGATAAGTTCGAGGACGTCAATGGAAACGCTCATGAGCATGTCATGCGTTTCATCGACGTCATGGGTCCGTTCGGAGCCGATCCCAAACTACTGATGCGGGAGTTCCCAAAATCTCTTGGGAACGTAGCATACAAATGGTACCGGACATTGGAGGCCGGATCCGTGAAGACTTGGGACGACATGGTCCAAAAGTTCTATACCAAGTTCTTTCAAATGGAGGAGAAGGTGACGATGATCCATCTCTCGCGGATGTACCAGAAACGCGAGGAAGATGGGATCACCTTCATCAAGAAATTCCGGGCGAAATCTTTGGAGTGCAAAGATCCAATGCTCGAAAGCCGGCTCGTGGAGATATGCCTACAGTGCATGCGAGATGAATACAAAGGTATGCTCATCAATTTGCAAACACCTACGTTTTCAAAACTAATCGAATGCACGAAGAACATCGAGCCCATAGTCGAGAGACAGAAAAAGAAGAACGCTTCAGAGCGACCTGCGAGCGGCACCACTTACAAGATCGGAAGGTTCAGCTACAAGCGGGGACGCGAAGCCGAGGTCAACACAGTTTCGCCCCAGAAGCAAGCGAAGGTTGTGAACTTCGATGTACCGCCTCTGCCATGCTCGGTAGAGGAAGCGAGTGATCTCTGCAAACAGTGGCGCAAGGACGGTGTTCTGCCACCACTCGAGAAAATACCCTCCAAAGAGATGGTGAGGGACCCTAAGTGGTGCGAGTACCACGGTAAGATCATGCATCCCACCGCCGAGTGCAAGAAACTCAGGTTCGCGTTCGATCAGAAGATGAAGAACGGCGAGCTAATCGTCAGCGACAACAGGAAAGACGTGCGCAACAACCCACTTCCTGCCCATACAGAGCCAGGCTCGAAAGGCAAAGAGGTCGCCATGATCTCGATCGTAGACCTGGAGGAGGTCGCAGAGGATGGTCTACCCATCATTTCTGAGGTCCATCAAGACGAAGATTATAGCATGGACACGGAAGATGAACGTGCCGACCGCATGAAAGGGTCGCACGGCTTCAACAAATTCTTCGACGAGATGAATTTCTCCGAGAGGTGCCGGACTGATATGACAAAAGCAATCTTAAGGATAGCGGAGGACTACGAGGAGGACCTCGTGGTCTCCAACGGGAAAGTCATCAGGGCGTCTCGTTCCACAGAAAAGATCATGACCTTTTCTGCCATCGACAAGAAGACGGATGCGAGTCACCAGAGGCCTCTGTATGTGACCGCCATCATTAATGGCGTCGAATTCAAGCGAGCATTCGTTGACGGAGGAGCAGCGGTTAATGTTGTTCCCCTCCACACACTGAAGCTAGCAGGGATCCCCGAGCATAAGGTAGTCAAACGTCCATCTCCACTGGTGGGATTCGGAAGCGACTCTAGAATGACGATCGGATGGATCCGCCTGGGCGTCCAGATTGGAAAGATCAAATGCTCGGCGAAGTTCTATGTCATAGACGCGAACACCACATACCACATGATCATAGGTCGAGCCTGGATTCATCGCTTCGACGCAGTCCCTTCGACGGCTCACCAGGTTATGAAAGCCATCTGGAACGACAGAATTGTCGAGATACCGGCTTCGATTAACCCGTTCAACTTGGACGAAGCACATCTTAGCGAGGCGGTGTGGTTCACCGAGATGGCGGACGAGCAAACACCCGGGCCTTTTAACCCTGCTCCTTTACCTCTCTGGGAGGACATCAAGGACCAGTCACCTGCGGGCGTGATGGTGACGAGGGAAGATGTCAAGGAAAAGCCGCCTGCACGCGAAGAGGCGCCACGTATCGCATATCATAGAAAGAATGTGTACACCTTGAAGAGGATCGCGAAGCATGACCCCGAGGGCAAGGAGATAGAGAGCTTCTACGCCAATGGGAAGAAATGCTATCGCATATGAAGGTGCGCGGGGATGTCCTCACACGGGCATGGGGATGTCCCTGGGCAAATCAATCAAATCGAGCAAGTCGCGCTAACGGAAGAGCCAACACAAGGCACTCCAGACGAGAAACTCAAAGAAGCGCCTGAATGCATGGAAGACAGGCCAAGACCGCAAAAGCAAGAACTAAAGGAAGTATTCCTCAGCCCGAACGAGGAAAAGAAAAGGCCGGTCTTCTTGAGCGCGGACCTCACAAGCGAAGAGGAACAAGGACTACTGCAGCTCCTGACTGAGTACAAGGACGTGTTCGCATGGGAATATGATGAGATGCCAGGTCTGGATACAAGCATCACCATGCACCGTTTAGACATCATCCCAGGGTCTAAACCGGTCAAGCAAAGCACCAGAAGTTTCAGGCCAGAACTCAACGTGAAGATCAAACAGGAGATCGTCAAACTCCTAGATGCCAAATTCATAGAGCCAAATCATCATCCCACATGGCTGGCCAACATCGTGCCGGTGGTGAAGAAGAACGGACAGCTTCGCATCTGCGTGGACTTCCGAGATCTCAATCGCTTCTGCCCTAAGGACGATTTCCCACTGCCCAACATCGATTTGCTTATCGATTCAACAGCAGGCCATCGCATGTTCAGTTTCATGGACGGTTTCAGCGGATACAATCAAATCAAGATGGATCCCGATGATGCGCGGAAAACTGCATTCATCACTCCTGTGGGGGTATTCAACTACACGGTGATGCCGTTCGGTCTTAAGAACGCGGGCGCAACCTATCAGCGGGCCATGATGGCTCTATTCCACGACATGATGCACAAAGAGGTGGAATTTTATGTGGATGACCTGGTGGTCAAATCCAAGCACGAAGCGGATCACCTTGCAGACCTGCGAAAGGTGTTCAACAGATGCAGGAGCTTTCAACTGAAAATGAACCCCATGAAATGCGCGTTCGGCGTGACCTCGGGGAAGTTCTTGGGATGTGTAGTCCATCGCCAGGGGATCGAGCCTGACCCTGCGAAAGTGTCGGCCATCACCAGCATGACGCCTCCCCACAATCAAAGTACCTTGAAGATGTTCTTGGGAAAGCTGTCGTATCTGCGGAGATTCATTCCAGCAATTGCAGAAATCACATGCTGTTTCAGCACTCTTCTTAAGAAGGACGCCGCATACAACTGGGCTCCGGACCATGAGGCCGCATTCGAGAAGCTGAAAGAGCTGCTCACGTCCTCAAAGATAATGATCGCGCCTCAATTGGGATCACCACTTCTGCTATATCTCACATCAACAAGGAGATCTATAGGAGCACTCTTCGCTCAGGAGTACGAAGGTCAAGAGAGGCCCATCTATTATATCTCTCGCATTGTGCAGCCTGCTGAATCAAGGTACACAGACATCGAACGTCATTGCCTTGCTTTATTCTTTGTGATAGAAAAGTTGAGACACTATTTCGCGTCGCACAAAGTAGTGGTGGTCACCAAGAGCGACCCCATATGATATTTGCTTACTCACACTACTCCGGGTGGAAGACTGGCGAAATGGTACATGACCATCTCTCAATACGATATCACATGCGTGAAACCAAGAGCGATCAAGTCGCAGGCGGTAGCGGATCTGCTGGCACAGTTTCCCGACAACAGCCATGAACCTGTGATCGAAGAAGAGCTCGAAGGCCCTGAAATCTACGCAATCGACGTGCCCTATTGGACCCTCCACTTCGACGGTTCTTCAACCAGGAAGGGCGGAGGCATTGGGATAGTCCTGACAAAACCAGATGGGGAAGTCATACAGATGTCCGCAAAGCTCAACTTCGCAGTCACAAACAACGAAGCGGAATACGAGGCTCTTATCGCGGGGCTCCGTGTGGCAAAGGCCTTAGAAGTGAGCAACTTAACAGTCATGGGAGATTCCAAGCTGATTGTTAAGCAAGCCCCGGGCGAATATGGTTTGAAGGAGATCAACCTCCTGTCTTATCGTACTCTAGTACAGAAACTGATGCAACAATTCTGCGATGTGAAGTACGAGCACAAGCCTCGAGCAGACAACAGGCACGCAGACGCCTTAGCAACTCTGGGATCTAAGGTCAGCATAGACAAGTGCCCTGCAAGGATTTCCATCGAGGTGCGAACTTCGTCAGCATTAGCAGAAGGTGTGTGCGACGACGAACACATGGATGATGCAGACTGGAAGAAAGCGATCCTGCAAGCCATTACGAAAGGCACCAGCAGCGAAACCTGGGCACTCACAAAAGGATACTGCATCCACAACAACACCCTTTACTACAAGGGTCCTGGAGGAATACTCATGCGGTGTGTCTCCGAGCAAGAGGGACAACAGCTGTTAGAAAAGATTCACCAACACGCTTGCGGAGAAAGCGAGGTGTCAATCTACAGAAAGGCTCAGAGATATGGCATTCATTGGCCAGGCATGTCAACAGCCGCAGCCCTGATACAAGGGAAGTGCGAAAGTTGCGCGCTAATCAAAGACTCTCTACTCGTCGCCCTAACCGATGACGACACAGACTGGAGGAAGCCACTGTTCGATTTCCTCACCCACGGCACCATGCCCGAGTCAAGAAAAGAGGCCGAAAAATTGAAAAGGAAAGCGTCTCGATACGTAGTACAGGAAAACCTGCTTTGGCGAAGAGGTCACGAGGGCAACTTGCTGCGATGCCTAGACGGCAGAGAAGCACAAGAAGTCATGGACCTTTCTCATCAGGTGGAGCATCAAGGAGGTGCGAAATTATGCAGACAGCTCCTCTCAATTGGATACTTCTGGCCCACCATGGAAGTTGATTGCCGCACCAAAGTGCGACGCTGCCAAGAATGCCAATTCAAAGGGAACCTAGTGCATGCTCCCGCCGTGGACTTACATGCATTAGGGACGCCATGGCCATTTCACACATGGGCTCTGGACTTCATCGGTCCCATCCGACCAACGTCGCATGGGAACCACTTCATTCTCACCGCGACCGAGCTGTTCACTAAGTGGGTGGAAGCAATACCACTAAAGACGGCAAATGCGCTAGCTGTGGTCAATTTCATTCAGGAAAGCATCATATGCAGGTTCGGAATCCCAAACACCATTCTTTCAGATAACGGTACTCCTTTTGTTAATCGCCAGGTAGCTGCGAAATTAGCGGAGTACAACATCAGGCAGATATGTTCTACCCCTTACTACCCAAAGGGAAACGGACAGGCCGAAGCGACTAACAAGACGCTGTTGAGAATATTGAGCAAAATGGTCGCAGACGATCACAAGAAGTGGGCCGACTCTCTAAGCATAGCTCTGTGGGCCTACAGAACTTCTCCAAGGACACCCACAGGGGCCTCGCCATTTCTGCTATGTTATGGGGCCGAAGCTGTGGTACCTGCGGAGGTCAGAGTCAACTCGGCAAGGCTGGCCTTCCATGCACTCTATGAAAATCAACGCGATCATGACTTAATCTTGCTGGAAGAAAAGCGAGAACAAGCCAAAAGGACTAACAAGCGGTACCAGGAAAGAATCGCTCGCGCCTACAACAAGACAGTCCAGCGAAGGGATTTCGCAGTCGGAGATCTGGTCTTGCGCGCATCCGACCACTGCATGCGAGAAGCAACTCACCCAAAGTTCGCAGCTAATTGGGAAGGACCCTTCGAAGTCACAGAAGTCTTCGATAGTGGTTACTGCAGCATACGAAGGTTGCACGGTACAGCCTCAACCCCCAGTTCAATCAATATGCGCTGGATCAAGAAGTACTATCCCTGACTTCTCTCATTTCATACGTTTTACGATAACGTGTTTAATGTCTCATGTGGCTATGATTTACGCAACCTCCTCTCCCATATGAGAGGATTGTAATCCCATCTCTCCCATATGAGAGTATTATAATAAAAGAATTCTCCCAAATGAGAAGTTCATATTTCTAGCTGTTTATGTTGCTCTAGTTAATTTGTTATTACTATTGACAATGGTTTATGTGCTGCAACAGCAATTTATACAAACTGCGATCTTGAGTGATCATCTAAGCCTATCTCTAACGATAGCAGCCAATGCAATGCGATCTTAAGAGATCATCTAAGCCTATCTCTGACGATAGCAACCAATGCAATACGATCTCAAGTGATCATCTAAGCCTATCTCTAACGATAGCAACCAATGCAAATGCGATCTTAAGAGATCATCTAAGCCTATCTCTAACGATAGCAGCCAATGCAAATACGATCTTAAGTGATCATCTAAGCCTATCTCTAACGATAGCAGCCAATGCAAATACGATCTCAAGTGATCAGCTAAGCCTATCTCTAACGATAGCAGCCAATGCAATGCGATCTTAATTGATCATTTAAAGCCTATCTCTTACGATAGCAGCCAACGCAAATGCGATCTTAATTGATCATCTAAATCCTATCTCTCACGATAGCAGCCGACAGAAATGCGATCTTAATTGATCATCTAAAGCCTATCTCTCACGATAGTAGCCAATTCAAATGCGATCTTAATTGATCTCGTAAAGCCTATCTCTTACGATAGCGGCCAAGCACAAATGCGATCTTAAGTGATCATCTAAAGCCTATCTCTTACGATAGCAGCCGACAGAAATGCGATCTTAATTGATCGTCTAAAGCCTATCTCTTACGATAGCAGCCGACAGAAATGCGATCTTAATTGATCGTCTAAAGCCTATCTCTCACGATAGCAGCCAATTCAAATGCGATCTTAATTGATCATGTAAAGCCTATCTCTTACGGTAGCGGTCAAGCGCAAATGCGATCTTAATTGATCTCGTAAAGCCTATCTCTTACGATAGCGGCCAAACGCAAATACGGTCTCAATTGATCATCTGAGCCTATCTCTCAAAATAACGGTCTATGCAAGCGCGATCTCAAGCCTATCTGTTACGATAGCAACTTATAGGCGAAGTGATTTTCGGCGGATCACCAAAGCCTCTGTTACGATGGCAACGCATGCACAAAAATGATCTTACTGGATCTTCTAAAAGTCTATCTGTTGCGATAGCAATTTATGCGAGAAGCGATCTCAAGCAGTTAGCTAATAAAGCCTATCTTTTGTGATAGCAATTCGCACCATTTAATGATCTTAATTGATCTGCTAAAGACTATCTGTTACGATAGCAATGTTGTAAACATAATCTTAAATGGTTTACAATGGCCAATTGCAAGCCCATCCGCCGAGATGGCACAGATGCGAAGATACGATCTCGAACGATCTAGCAAAACACCCGCGAATCAATATATCGCAGACAATTACATAGCATTATGCAAGGCGAAATGTGCCGAAACACATGCGAAATTGTATTTGTTGTAAAGAGACAGCAGATAATACAGAAGACTATTTATCATTACGAGTCAAATGACTTACAATTTATCTGTCTAGATAGCAGCTTACAAACGAAAAGCTCGAATCTAACTACGCAGCCAACATGGCTTACAATACATTCGAAAAGTGGCTGGTAAGCCAGCAGAGACACTAGGGAACTCCCGACTAAGAAAAGGAGGAGCCCACCGGTCCTAACATTGGCAGTTCAACACGCAGATCTGCGGCCAAAGATCTATAGCAAAAGGGATGCTGCCGCGAAGAGATCAACTTGTCATTTGCTACATCCCTAGCAGCGAGGTCAGGGATGCGATACGCCCAAGACCCCAAGGAATGACAGAAGCCTCTGTCTGATCAAGATAGGCGCCGGAGGAGCTTCCTGTCCCGACGGATGCTACTCTGCAAAACAGGGGAAGCAGTCATTCCTCTGGTGATGGATTCCTTGTCATGATTGACAAGGGCATTGACGAGCACCCTGAGTTCAAGAACGAAGAGGCAAGAAATTCTCCTCCAGGGATGCTGGAGGAGAATTCCGCCGTTCATTACGAGACGGTAGCACGGTCACTTCGGTGCTGCACCTCGCCACGAGGCGGCCGGAAACATGACCTGCACACATAATACACGAAGAAACTTCTTCGAATACGCATGAGATATTATCTGCATCTTCTTTATGATGGTTATAAAGAGCAATAAGCCTCATAAAGTGGATCTTGGAAACTATTTCTATAGCACAAAGCGCAAACTCAGGATTCAAAGCTTGAAGTTGCCATGAATCAACGAAAAACAAGCGTTGAAGCCAGCAGTCGTAAGGACTCACGGCAAAGCACATGTTTGGGATGAAGAACCCAAATAGCAAAGACGAGGTTTATATAGACCCTGTACAGACTCTTCGGTTGCCCAAGATGAGTCAGCAAAATTCAAAAAGAGGGTAAGTTCAATCACTTACGCCTTGAAAAGCGGTAACAATCAATTACCCTACTAAAGGCTACGCCGATTCAGTTGCGTATCCTAATAAATGACGGATAGTCATGATTCGGATGGACTTCCCAACGGAAGCGTGCTTATCTGCCGATGAATTAGCGCGAAAATCAAGCAAAGAATCAATTGCTGATGTCATAATTGGATATGCACAGAAATGTCCAATCAAATCCCGAAAAAGGGGCAAAACGGGCAAATTCATTGTTCGTTGTTAAAAAAAAAGGGGGGAGAAACCCTAGCAACATTACATTAATGTTCAAAATGTTACATTAATGTTTCAGCTATTTTTGCAAGATTCGAAAAATCAAAGCAAATTCTTGATTAAGGAGTCTTGGGGCGCGAACTGCTCGCTCAGCCTCTCCACCTGTGCCACTTCTTGCTTCAGTTGCTCGCACCTGGCATTCATCTCATGATACAGCTTTAGAGCTTCATCAACCTTTTGCTTCTGCTGCTCCACCCTCTGCATCTCGACTGCGAGATTCTGGTGACCGAGCTTCAAAGTCACGGCCGCGCGGATCAGCGTGACTCTGTCCTTCAGAAACTTAAAGCCCAGTCTGCCTTGGACTTTGGTCACGAGGTTCTGGCACATGCCACATAGTAGTTCAGCACTCTGGACCGAAATGGTCGCAGGCGTAGCCGCAGACAGCTGCTCCAGTATCCAAATGGCTTCAGTAAGGAACAGCCTCCTGTCAAAGGGCCCGATCTCCAGAGATCTCACAAACGAGCGAGGGTACCTGAGACACATTCGGACCACCCAGTCTACGTCGGTTTGCTTCAAACCTGAGGAGATGTCAAAAAATAAGTTATGATGTCAAAAGTTCGCAAGCGAATAATGTGACGCGCGAACAGTAAAGCTCTACTTACCAGTTCGTTCCAGAATCTCATGAAGAGAAGGAATGCGCGCTGCAGGGGCAGTTGAAGACTGTCATCGCTCCATAGCTCTCCTATCAGCTGCGAGCTCTAATCTCTCGTAGTCGGGAGGAAGAATGTAGGCCGCGCCGGCTGCGACTACATTCCCAACCTGCGAGCCCCAAAAGCCCCACGCAGGAATGGGTGCCTCTGACTCAGTCATTGCCGGAGTCGAAGAGACGGCCGTAGTCGCTTGTTGAAGGACACTCTCGGATGCGGAAGCATTAGCAGCGGGTGTCCTTACCTCGTCAGCACTAGCATGGACATCTTCATCCATCAACACAGTGTCAGCTCCAGCATCGTCGGAAAGCTCGA
Organism: Linanthus parryae; assembly: GCA_023055425.1. Taxonomy (NCBI): domain Eukaryota; kingdom Viridiplantae; phylum Streptophyta; class Magnoliopsida; order Ericales; family Polemoniaceae; genus Linanthus; species Linanthus parryae. Next base: position 13,633,785 of record JALGPY010000006.1, on the reverse strand, counting down.
TGATGTCCTCACGAGGCACACCCGCGTGGTCAGCAGCTGCGACGGGCTTCTCGGTATGGGAGCTCGGAATTGGAACATAGGGCACAGAAGGCTGACTTCCCTGCTCCAGCTCAGGTTCCTCAGCATGACATGCGACATTAGAAACCATGATATGAGGTAACTTGCGCTATAAGTTATTCTGCTATCTTTACTAAAAGCTAAGAATAAGCACCTCCACGCGAAGGTGGGATTGGGGTATCTTCGTCATACACTAAGGACGTGGAACCATGCCCTATCAGTGTATCCTCACTAAGCAAGTCTGTAAGGGGAGCGTGACCTGGGATGCGAATAAACCAGTCATGACTTTGCCTCAAGTTACTAAAGCCTAGTACATGCGTATCACTCAAATGATTACCTGAAGGTTCTCCGCATTTGTCTACTAACCAACGGCGAATGTCAGCCTTTGACACGCCATGCTTTAACGCACCCACAATAACATCTCTATAAGATACTGCGAGATTGAAGATCTCACCTTTATCGCCGCCTGCGATTTCCTCGAAATCCGCTTGGACTTGCTCTAAGGCTGCTGCATCCTCTCCGAGAACCTCATCTTCCTCCTCCGCATGAGGAGCCACTTCTTCGGGAAGCTCGTCCTCCTCAACAGTTGGACGCGCTAAGTCGTCAACATGCCGCTCTTCGAGGCTCCGCTGCTTCACACGCTCAAGCTCCTCTTCTTCCCGACGCCTTCTTCTCTCAGCAGCCTCCGCGGCTGTCTTACGGGACTCAGCCAGAATGTCCTCGCTTATGGGATCATCTGAGATGTCAGAATGGACATCCCTCTTTTGCCTCTTGGCCGCGAGGCCGCCAGCGGTCTCATCGTCATCGTCATCTGCGAATACACGAATGGTTTAAAGAAAAAAAAAAAGTGCAAAGAAGTTACGATGACGGGAAATGAAGTGCGACGGAGGTACCTCCTAGTTCTTCCTCATGCATCACAACTGTTGCTTCTTCTTCTTCATCACTTGCTTGGGGCTCCTGCCTCTCTTCCTCTCCCTCTTGATCGAAGGGAACAAAAGACTCAACTGCGAGCTCTTTTCGCGCTTTGCTGGGCATGCGACCTTTGCCCTTGTCCTTGATAGAAAGGGACCTCACTGAAGGAGAAGTTGGAGCACTTCTAGGGGAAGAAATGGTAATTCCCTTTTGCCTAGGTCTCTTCGCTCTTGGCGCCGCAGTCGCTGGAGGAGACGGGTCATCTCCAGGAGGAGACGGAGCCGGAGGATTGTCTATCAGCGAGTCAGCAAAGACATTCATGACTGCGCGAACCTTTGTTTCAACCTCAGCGTCCATCCTCCATGAAAGCCGGAACGGCTGCTGTTGTCTTCTGGTGGCAACAATAGTGTTGACCAGCGACTTGGAGCGATCACCAGCTGCGAATCTCCGCACATGACACTACAACAGTACAGTAAAAGTGTCAGCACAAGGAAATCGAGAAAACTTAACACATGCGGAGAAAAGTACTTACGTCAGCAAAAGCCTTGCTGTATATGACGACTTGCGTGTCGCCCTTCTTGATTGCGGCGACCTGCTCCTTCAGAATGAAATCAGGACACAAATGGTTCTCACGGTCCCACAGTGAGTAGCAACCATACTCAGACTCGCTCAAGCTGCAATTGGGGCGAAACGGAAAAGAGTTTCTTTTGAGCAAGGGGGCCCTACCCGGCTGCGCCGCTGACTCCGTTTCAATCCTCGTTTGCTGGGCAGCCCAGTATGCGAGCCAGTTCTGGGAACAACCACCCTCGCGGGTACCCGCAGGCTGCTCGAAAGGAAGGTTGTTCATGAAAACCGTCTTGCACTCCTTTGTGAGCAAGCGCTTGTAGCAGCCTCTGACAATGGACTGGGGCCAGATCGATGGGGCCACAGCGTCAAAACCAAACTGAGGAGAGACTCGAGTAGGGTCAACATCCACTGTAAGCTTTTCATACCTTGGCGCGAGCTCACGAATATGCTCTGCAAGGGCAGGAAGGGAACCTCGCAGGCACCAGCAAAAGAACTCGCGATAACGCTCGTGGAAATGCGGCCCCTTCTCAAAAAGAAGTTCTTCTGAGAAGACCATACCTTTGGGGGGGTATAGCCTTGGAAACCATCTCACATTCTCGATGCGCGTGGCATAGGGCCTGGCAGTAAACTCCTTCCGTTTGTCGCATATCAAACTCCAAACGCACTTGGTGTTGCCTGTTCCGAACCATCTCGCAGCTCTTCCGCTGTTGCGCGCTTCTGTCTCGCCTGGGGAGCACCACTTATCAAGTTGGAGAGCAGTTGGGGCATAAGACGGCCAGCGCTCGAAAACCCACATTGTCAAGAAGGAAATATTGACAAAGGTCAAAACATCGAGGCGGCCACGCGACTCTCTCATAGCCAGAACCAGCTGATCGAGCCTATAATACAGCGTGCCCAAAACCAAGGGTCCAAGTGCGACTCTCTGGCCAAGGGCGAGCCTCACAGCAAGTGGCAACACATGGTAGAAAACCCCATCGTGGGGGTGACCATCGATCAGGTACCTCGACAGCCAAGCACAGAGAAAAGCACAGAGGGTCAGGTGATAACCCTTGCCCTCTACGAAATTTTCGGCTTCTGGGTCCTCACTCAGAAGTTTCTTAGTGATGCTGCTGTTCGCATAGTCTCGGAAGAAGTACTGCAACCATTTGTTCCAGGTATTCTTCGCAGACGTATCAACCAGCTGCCAGTTCGGAAGGGGCTTGGTAGTGGTCCATCGAGTGGAGATTTTCTTCACCTCTGCTAGGCATTCCTCCATCTGCTTATACAAGGCAATCTCCGCAGATGTCCTCAAGGGACTCAGAGGGTCCACTTCACCCATGGGGGAAAGCTCGTACAGCATTTGCACGTCTTCGAGCGTGGGAGCAGCCTCGAAATCAGCAAAATGGAACGTGTGAGTCGCAGGTGAGTAACGGGACAGAAGGTCCAGAAGCATGGGTTGATCCAGCTTCACGGCAGCACCCTTCATAGCACGGATAGCAAAATACACGCCGGCTTCGCTAAGAGTCTCGGCATGGTGTTCCAGCACGTGGTCAATCCACTCATCCATATAGTCCAATTTCTGGACGAACGCCTGAGTAGAAATCGCAGTATACGGGAAGTGCCCGTTCTCGATCCCCAATCGAACTACATCCTCGGAACCAACCCACTCGAGCAGGGCTGAGTTAACTGGGCGAGTCAATGTCAGCAAGCGCTCAACGGGAACAGGATCAGGCATTCTCTTCGCCTTTATCCTCGCATGGTAAAAATCTTTGCCGCCTAAGAAGGGGGCTTTTCGCCACAAGGCCTGCGGAAGGTCGGGTATCTCTTCATCTTCCTTGACGGGTCTGGTTACTCTTGTCTTGGCCATTCCTGCGAAAGAGCAAAAAAAAAAAAAAAAAGGGGGGGAAGAGAAATACCACACTTCAGTTTGAATTTTGGGAATTCAAGATCTATGCAAAGGAAAACGAACAGTTCCGGTTATCGATTTCAGAAATTGGGGAAGTGCAAGATTCAATATTGTTGAAAGATTACAATGAAGCGGGTCCAAAGACCAAAACCTCTTCACAAATCCCACGGGTTTACAGATTCAACGCAGTTCAAGGCAAACACTGGTATCTTAAATCAAAAGTAAACGAGGCCAACCTTGTTTCCTTGAAGTTTGCTTGGATACGCACAATTGAAGAACACGGATTGCAATTCTGAACTGGTGATTGATTATCTGGATCTGCTCTCGAAGATCTCCGGGTACCATTCACTTTAAGAGGAAAAAGTAATGCTTTGCAATAATGGGGGATACAAGGTATTTATCCAAAACAATGAAGGGTTGTGTCCTTTCGATAGTCGAATCGCAACCGTCACCGTCGAATCGCGCAATCACAGGACAAGCTGACGTCACGCCTGAAACCCTAAAGGTCAGACGGCACGAATCTAGGGGTTTTAGGTCATAATGATACGCATGGGGGCTGAACTTAGCCGTATTTGAATTGGTGCGTGGCGGCGACGCGTATGTTGGTTTCCGCGCATGGAAGACTATACGGCTATGAATCTTCACGCGCAGAAAGGGGGCTAATGTAGATACTGCTTTCTGACATGACAGATCTTGGCCACGTGGCGGCCATCCAGCACACCATATTGTGCTCCACACACACAGGATCACCAGCCGAGCTGATCCATGTGGGGGCTGCGAGACAGAGCCCTCGCATACCACTGCACGGGACTTGTAGGGACTTAGTGGTTTGGAGGCTAGAGTAAGCCCTGTCGCGTGCGAGCCAAGCCCGCACGCGACCTTTAGTAACTGTTTTGAGAGATTTATGGCACGAGCTCCATAAACCCGGTCAACCCGGTCAAACCCGGTCAACCTCGTAACGGTTCCGGTATTCGCGCACCACGTGCTCTAACGGTTCCTATATACTCGGACGAACGTGCCGTTATGGTTAAGCTAATTAAGCCGCCATTAATGGGCGCATTAACCACACTACAACGGTCACGTTCTCCAGTATATATATATCGTCAACCTTTCCATACAAAGGAGAACACACTGCCATACGCGGAAGCTCTGCCAAACCTCTGTCTCTCTCTCAGACATTGCTACTGACTTACTCTCTCCCTACACACACCCCTATTCTTCCTGTGCGATCCTTGATCCACTACACACGGTGCACACGGAGGTCTCCCCGCCGGAATCTCTTGTGCACAGCAGTACACAAGGACAGTGGCAAATAGACGCCGCAATGTCTGGGGCATTTGAAAAGTCGCAGCTTCTTCCAAACAATCTTCAAGTGCTGTGTCTTTTTCCAACAGACCGAGCTTCTCACATGCCTCACGGTATGTTTCACATATGTGATTCCTGACTGTCCGCAACTGCTCGTATGATTCAGCACCTCGGACATGAGTCAGTAATAATCGGAGGAAAAAGCGGTCTCCCTCCGAAGGATTAGCAGCAACAATACGTCCAATACTGTAGCCCTTCTTCCAAGGTTCCCAGCATAAATTTGTCTTATTCCACACGTAATGTTGTGGAAATTCGCTGTACAACCAACGCTTTGCACTTTCATCACGCTTATTGGTTTCGAAATATTCCGTCAACATTGTCTTCGCGTACTTCTTATCCGCGGCAATGTATGGAAGCTTCGTATATTTGTCGAAGGAAATAGATTGCATGCCGGGAAGGTGAAGTGAAAGTGCAGTTACAGAAGGATACATCTCGTTGAGCGGGAAACTGTAAAGACGCCATGCAGCCTCCGGAGGTGAAATCCACCTGGCAGACTGAAAGGCTGCAATTTCATCAATACCACTTGTTTGATTTGACACAAGTTGGAATGCAATTTTATCGTGCCCTTTGTAAATATACTTGTACAGATATTTAACTGCCTTGATTGTTGAGCAAATCTCGACATTTATGTGGCAGTCATATTTCGCCAGCAAGTATGGATTGTAAGGCACGACCCATCTATTATCAAGAGTAGCTCCTCGAACCTCAACAGTGCGACCGTTGCGCTGTCGTCGATAAATAGCAAACGAATTATCACCAGTTCTTGTGGCATTGCAAAAATCCCGAGGATATCTGTTCTTGCACCCAGTCCGAGGCTGCATACATACATTCTTCTTGTTGTGTTCACCACAAGGACCGTGCATCATATGCCTGACAACAGCATTGTAGAGATGAGGATTGACCTTAGGATCAGGAATTTCAGCTGAGATATACCTGTCATACTCATCAGGTTGCATCAATTTTGCAAACTTTTTCAGAATCAGCAGGAAATGCACATGTGGAAGACCACATTTCTGATACTCAATGACATACGTATAAGCTGCAATCGGGCCAAGAATTTCTCGTTCGATTAAATCACGTTTCAGCTCAACTACCTTCGCACGGAAAATGCGAGCTACTAAATCCGGTCGATTCGATGCTTCTTCATGAGGCAGGAGCTCATCTTGGATTTCAGACCATCTAGGATTGCAAGTCATCGTTACAAAGTAATCAGGCTTCCCAAACTGACGCACAAGAGCCATTGCATCTTGATAACGACGCTTCATATCTCGTGGTCCCCCAACAAATGAAGGTGGTAGAACAACATGACGACCAATGTTCTCAGGATTCGTTTCTCCTGCTGCCAGACTATCAATTATACCTCGATAAAGTTCTGCGCGGATATCATCCTGGTTAAAGCGCACATAGTCAAGTCGACTTGTTTCCAATTTGATGTACATGTCAACAATATATTGTTGAAGCAAACGACCGAAAAATAAAATCGAGGAATGCCGCATGCTTCGAATTTGCAAACGGTAGCAGTAGTACTGCCGACAGGTCACAGTTGGAATCTCTGGCTCTGCATCCTCTTTACCTGCATCAACCAAAATAACAGTTAGAACATCATGTAAATATGTCTGCAAAGACGAGAAGATTGTGTCATTCAAGAACATTGGGCATGTGCAAACCTGAACGCCGCTTCTTCTTCTTTGGCCCTTTTGCAGCATTATTCTTCGCAGGTTTCTTCTCGATACCAGTATGCCAACCAGGTTGACCATAAGGGAACATAATCGGGTACTGTAGTGGGTCGTAGCACCCCAAGTGGTACTTGATTGGTTCTGGCCCACCCTTCTTTCGCTGCACCAAGATATCACGCGAATACTTGCCTGCACGATATTCATCATCTATCCAAATGCCGGCAACCTGATCTGAAGTAGGCATGTTATGGGTTCTCTAATCCAAGCCGGGATCACACCGAATACGTATATCACAGTCCATGAGATCAGGGGTCTCAGACATTGACTGGAATTTTTCATTGTAGGGATTTGATTTCAGGATGTCAGTCAGGCAAGCAATAATGGACGGATCAACATTGCTGAACGTCTGAGATCGACAATGTAACTGATAAGCAGGATCGTAAAAATATAATTGCAGATATCGAGGTGTCTCCTCACCGGGGTCGAGGTTATTGATGTAATGATATATTTGACCCTGAACCCTGAATGTATAAATTCCTTTGCTATTTTTGAGGATTTCACGATCATTCTTCACGCCCATAGATGTGAAAGAAAACAAACTGTTGTATGCACGAATCGAAGTTCTGAATTCCTGACTTGTTGCATTATCCGACAGTAGCAATGCAGCCAGTGTATCAGGAATTTCATGTGCAGCAAGAACAACTCGGCCCGAACTGCAGCAAAATCCATCTGGTTCGTACGTAAAAAGTTTGGCCTGGCAATGAGGACATATCCTTGGCTGGGGTAGCCGGCTCGGTTCAGTGGGAGGAGAGGGCGGATCACGTTGCCACCTCTTTCTACGCTTCTTCTCTGCAAGACAGACACATTGAAAATAATAATCAATACCGAGAACAGAGAAGAGGGGGAATATCATGACATCAGCAGGAGTATAATACTCACTCGATGGTTTAGCGCCAGTGGAAGTACCGGGAGGACGCTTGCTGGACTCACCTGACAACGACCATGATGCACCACCATCACCAATAGGCTCCGATGATGCAGGAATGTCAGATGATGACTGAGTTGCAGCATATTGAAATAAGGGAGGTGCATATGAATCATGCACTGTGCGAGAACACGGAGCAGTAGTGACGCTAGAAGGAGCAAATGCCAGTCCATGATTCTGCTGACCGTTGTACACATCCAGAGCAGTGACACAGAAGCCATGCCGGACAACAATCCGGGAAGATCTAGAATGTGGCGTTAACTGTGCAGTTGCTGTGGACGGAGGCACTGAGGTACCGACTACATTTGTTGAGGCTGCAGGGCAATGTTTTGCCGGGAGACATGCAATACCACGTTTTCGTAATCTCTGAGAGGAAACTTTCCCCGGACCACTGTGCTTTCGTTGCGAATCACATGTAGCCCGAGGCACAACAGTTTTCTCCTTTCCTGTGCATTCTCGACTATTGTTTGGACTCACACTGCTTCTGTTTTCACATACTGGAGAAGCACTTGAAGCAACTTTCGACGGTCTACCCCTCTTCCGACAGTTTCCTGGAATTGCCACGCTACTCACTGCCTCGTTTGGATTAGCAACACTACAGTCTACGTCTTCTCCATCACGAACAACAGCTTTGGGCGTCTGTTCTTGTTCATTATGTACTTCGTTACCACCGCCTTCAGGCAACAAAGTTGGCCGATGAGTTACTGCTTCCGAAGAAGTAAATTGTGAACCATAGGGATGCACAATGTCAACCGATGATTCTCCACGAACGATGTCCGCAACCTCTTCTATCTCAATCACAGGAGCAGCCTCATGATCAGCGGATGAATCTTCCCTCTCACAGCTATAGCAACCTTTTATTGATATGGTGGATGAATTTACTTGATCACGGAAAAAATGATTAGCGACAACCTTCGAGCTGTTTGGAACTGTTGAGTCTTTGGTTCCCTGCAACCTTTTCTGAACACCACTGGGGTCATTGTGCGAAGTTGCACCCGATCCATTCTTCCGAGGTCTTCCTCTTATGCCACGTTCACGACGACCCCCAGGTGAAATATGTACATCAGTTATCCCTGCTACAGCATTTCCAATTATCGGACAATCACCGACAGCAATCTTACTCACTGGTTCAGTTGCAGCACAGTGACGAACATCATTGCCTGCAACTTCACCAGAACAGCTGCGGTCAGCAGTTGGGGTTACAGAAGAAAAATCAACTCGTCCTCGCAAAACCTGATTCATTGCATCAGAACACATAGATTGCATAACATCACAACGGTCAACATCAACACATGAATTTCCGCTAATAACATTGGCGACATGCTGTTTTTCAGAAGGGGGAGGTGCTGTAGGAGTAACTGACGTACTATCTCCGGCACAGGCCGTGTCAGACGGTGCAGTTACAGCAGTGGACTCTACGTGTTCACGGAAAAATTGATTCCGCACAACCGCATTAAGATCACACATTGTGCCATCGTTCTCTCGCTCGAGCCTACGTCCTGGCCGGACAGTTAGGCTCTCTAAAATTGCACCAGCTTCATTTTTCCGAGGTCTTCCTCTTCTACCACGTCCACGACCAGTCCTGCATGATAGTTCTTGAGCAGATATCCCACATTCAACATTTTCAACCTCGGAACCATCCCTAGCAGCAACGACAGTCATTGCAACACTACATGATTCGGACGGTGTAACTTGCCTGGTACGGCAACCCAGAACATCAGCCGATGAACTTTGAGGACTAACATCAGAAACCTCCCGTATTTCAATCACATGAGACACGGGAGTGGACTGGTGTGTTACATTGGAGGGACACGATATAACGGTATTGGAAGAACCACCCCCAGCGGAGGGATTGTGCGCCGGCTTGGCCACACCAGCTATTTCTATTTGTTCACGGAAAAAATGGTTGCAGGCACCCGCAACATTATCAAATACTTTTGGATTGTTGTCTCGCTCCGTCCTTCCTTCAACTCCGTCAATGACCTTCTGCGAAGTCAAATCAGCTTCAGCTTTCCGGGGTCTTCCTCTTCTACCACGTCCACGACGACCCCCTCGTGAAATCTCTGCAGCAGATGTTGCATCTACAGCATTCGCAATTTCAAAACAATCCACCGCATTAATTCCAGTAACTACACCTCTACATGATTCAGTAGCAGCGGAGTGACGAACATCATTGACTTGGACTTCACCTTGTTCTCCGAAAACCTGATTCATTGCATCGGAACACATAGATTGCATAACAGCAGAACAATCAACATCAGCACATGAATTTCCGCTAATAACATCAGCGACCTGCTGTTTTTCAGAAGGGGGAGGTGCTGTAGGAGTGACTGAGGAACTACCCCCAGCACAGGCTGTGTCAACCGGTGCAGCAACAGCAGTGTCCTCTACGTGGTCACGGAAAAATTGATTCCGCACAGTCGCAGTAAGATCAAATATTGTGGAATCGTTGTCTCGCTCCACCCTAGTTGGAGGACCGTCAGTTCGCCTATCTGAAATCGCAACAACCTCATTTTTCCGAGGTCTTCCTCTTCTACCACGTCCACGCCCAGTCCTAAATGATAGTTCTTGAGCAGATATCCAACATTCAACATTTTCAACCTCGGAATCATCCCTAGCAGCAACTACAGTCACTGCACCACGACATGATTCAGACGATGTACATTGCTTGTTACGGCAACCCAGAGCAGCAGGACATGAATTTTGAGGCCGAACAGCAGAAACCTCCCGTAATTCAATCACATGAGACACGGCAGCATACTGATGTGTGTGATTTGAGGGAGATGATATAACGGTATTGGATGAACCATCCCCAGCAGAGAGATTTTGCGCCGGTTTGGCTACACCACATGTTTCTATTTGTTCACGGAAAAATTGATTGCGAGCACCTGCAACATTATCAAATCCTTTGGATTGTTGTCTTGCTCCGGCCTTCCCTCAACTCCGTCACTGATCTTCTGTGAAGTCAACCAACTTCATTTTTCCGGGGTCTTCCTCTTCTACCACATCGAGGACGACCCCCCCGTGAAATCTCTCCAGCAGATGTTGCATGTACGACATTTGCAATTTCAAAACAACCCACCGCAGCAATTCCAGTAACTGCACCACCACATGATTCAGGCGGCATAAATTGCATATTATGGCATCCCACAACATCAGTACCTGAATTTTCACTAATAATATGATCAACCTTGTCTACTGCAGTCGCAGAATCGACGGCGACATCACTGCATGTACCTTCAACAGAACGACTGTTTGCATTGACTTTTGGTACGGCAGAGCACTCAACTTGTTCTACCAAAAATGGATTTCGAACCATTGCAGAAGCATCCAACACTCTTCTACTGTTGCCTATGTTGAGCATTCCGACACCGCTGCTGTAGACATTGTCCGAGGTTGCACCACCAGCATTTTTGCGAGGACGCCCTCTTCTACCACGGCCACAACCACTACAGTCCACACTTCGTCCACCACCTACATTATCAGCATCAGGCAATGCGGATGATGCATCAGTAGTGCCAGCATATACAGGATGGATAACAGTCAATGGTGATACATCATCTCCACCAGGCACTAAATTCCTGCGCAGTCTAGAATCCTGCAATGATTCTGATTCAGCACGTACTGCGAGTTTGCTTGTATTAACTAACTCTGGCGTTGCCTCACGGCTATTGCATGCACCGTGTGAGGTTACAACAACTGCATTTTTCCGAGGCCGCCCTCTTCCACCGCGGCCACGAGCGCCAAAGCTTGCAATTCTACCACTGCATACTTGATCAACAGGAGGCAATCTACAAGACTCATCATTTGTAGCATTAGATGCAGTACTGATAAGAGCTGGCGGCTGTGATGTCAGCACGCCGGGGCATTCAATCTCTCCATCACCCAGGGAATTACCGCACAGTCCAGGATCTTGCAATGCTTCTGATTCACTGACCAGTGGACTCTTGTCTGTATTAGTAGCAGACATACCTATATTGTAAATCATTACTCAGGACACACCACAACAAATCTAGAATCGAAGAATTTTTGTGATACAGGGAATGCTGGACTTTTTCCCATATCTTGGGACTTTTGTATTAACCTTCCACCTCCCTCATTCTGCAACGGTCTGCTGCCGTTAGTGAATACACACTTAACTCAATTCAAACTACTTGAAAATTTACTTATTCACTGACAAAATTAAAGTGACGCACATGTTCTAACATAACATATTCATCACCAGTAATGACATTTATCTTTTTAACATACATCCCATATTATATCATATTAATCATCATATTGTACGAATCACACAAAAAAATATGCACTCGTAGCATTTCAACTATCCAATAGAATTAGGACCACATAACAACATATACAGTTCACACATCACTAATAAACCAAGCTATGGCCAACATTTTGAACGACAGTACCCGCATCATTTCAGAAATTGCAGAAAAGAACCTGTGATATGCAAACAACAATGCCAATACAGCAACCACTCAGCCCAATAGCTCCTTCCACGTCGCTGAAAAAACAGGTAAACCCAGAAAATATTAAAAAATAAAAAAAAAGGAAAATTTAGATCATCCCTGAATTTCAATCATGCCATAGAACAAACCATTCATTCGAACATCTTACCAGGAAAACAGTCGACAATGCGGTCCAATGAACTCGTCACAACCGGCAACACATGTGTAACCCCACAAACCAGCTGGAACAGATAACGTAATGCAATTAAACATGGGATATTAAAACAAACTGAATCAAACAAACAACTGTCTAACCAAATTTTGTTCCCGGCACGAAATACATCAAAGAATAGATACAAAAGTTGATCACAAACAGGGCAATTTTGTTATGACATACAATATACAAGCTGCTGAATAGCACAACACAATGCAGTCAGGTAATTACCAAATCATTGGTATTTAATAACACCCAACCTCCACATCAAACTCCATATTACACCAAACTATAAACATTTAATAGGGGACCTACAAACTGCAATCGATCTGTACATGCAACTGTGGTGGAACACCTATGTACATAGAATAAACCAGATCATCAGCATTTAATAATACCAGACCACCATACCAAACCCAATCTTACCACAAACTACACACATTTTATCCAACAACCACAAACTGTACCCAGGCTGAACATGCAACTCCTCCATTCAACCTCCGAATGGAAAATAAATTAAGCAGTGAGTAAAATGTTGCGAAAATATAAATGAATAATTAAATAAGATAAAGAAGAATTATCCAGAAACAGAAACAAACCATTGCACACACCTCTTACATCAAACTTCAAACATGCAACCCCTACATTGAACCTTTGGAGCACAAAAATGAAGAAGAAGAGAAAGGAAAAAAAAAAAAAAAAACAGGGGATAAATTCATCCCAAAATAGGGAGAGAGCTTTGCACATACCAGGAAAGAGATCGAAGAGAGTAGACAGTGGGAGAACAGAGACATCGTCTCATTAAACCCACGAGAATGTTGCGACACGTGTAAGCTGTGTAACAGCAGCTTACGTCAGATTAGTGGCGGGAACAGTACATGTACTTGGGCTCCAAGCAACAAAAGGCGGTGGTAATTCCACCAATGAGCACCGACGCAGAGTGAGGGCAAAGTTCTGAGTGAGAAGACGATGATATTACCTCAACCACTGACTATGATCGGCGTGGTAGGAAGGTTGAATAACCAAGGGAAAAATCGACTGCTAACAAATAATAACTTTCTGGATCAATTTGATGACATCTCCATCAATCTAACAAAAGCTATTTTTTCCTATCAATTTCACATCTGCATCCAACTAAGTGAACAATATTACGGCCACCAAATATAAAATCCACACCGAAACATATGGAAATAGCATGGTTAAAATGGTCAATATAGAAGGAAGCATGGTCAAGATCAAATAACCCTTTAACTAAATAGAATATAATGAATAATTTAAAAGTGTGCCTAAAATCACTTATTACAAAAGTACCTATCTAAAATTGTTAATTACAAAAGTACCTCTGCTAAATTTAGACAGCTCACTCTTGGACTTTTGATCATTCTCTGACCCTACAGTGCGTACGTCGCCAAACGACGCAACCCTAAACGTTTAACCGACACAACCCTAAACGTCGCATATTTCTTCTGATCCTCTAATGAAGAATAAGCATCTCTCTCCTGTGGAAGAAAGCATGGTTAAGATGAAATAACCCTCTAACCAAATACTTTATCATCTCAAATACAGCGAGTAGCAAGGGCGAAGGGAGAAATTAAGAGAAATTGACATGTAAATCCTAGGACAATAAATAAAAGAGTGAATAATTTAAAGGTGTGCCTCAAATAACTTATTACAAAAGAACCTACTTAAAATTGTTAATTACAAAAGGGTCAATATAGTCACTTATTACAAAAGTACCCACCTAAAATTGTTAATTACAAAAGTATCTCTGCTAAATTTAGACTGTTCACTTTGGGACTTTTGGTCATTCTCTGACCCTACAGTACGTACGTCGGCAAACGACGCAACCCTAAACGTCTATCCGACACAACCCGAAACCACAAATGGAAATTCACAGAATCCATTTTTCTGCTCTCGAATTTACATGTACATCCGACTCACACAGCCAAACCACAGCCACAAAATCCATTCAGAAGTTGCATTAAAAGACAAACATGAAGGGTAAAAACGGAAGTCAACAGAAGCCAATTTTTTTGATCGAATTTACATGTGCATCCAAAGCACACTACCAAATTACAGCCACCAACTATATTCAGGACACCTAATTAAGAGACCACGTCGGGGACAGAAATGGAAGTTAACTGAAGCTATTTTTTCCAACAAATTTACATCTACATCCAAGTCACACAACCGATTTACAGCAACGAAATGTATTGAGGGCATCCCATAAAGCAGAAACACCAGGGGCAGAACCGGAAGTTAATAGATTCTATTTTTTTCATCGAATTTACATGTGCATCCAAAGCACACTACGAAATTACAGCCACCAACTCTATTCAGGATAGCTAATAAAGAGACCACAACAGGGACAGAACTGGAAGTTAACTGAATCTATTTTTTTCAACAAATTTACATCTAAATCCAACTACTACACCAAAATTACAACCACTAAATCTATTGAAAACAACCAGTAAATGACAAATAGCAGGGGCAGAACCGGAAGTTATCAAAAGTTATTTTTTTCATCGAATTTACGTATCGGTACGAAGCACACTACGAAATTACAGCCACCAACTCTATTCAGGATATGTAATAAAGAGACCACAGCAGGGACAGAACTGGAAGTTAACTGAATCTATTTTTTTCAACAAATTTACACCTACATCCAACTACTGCATCAAAATTACAACCACTAAATCTATTGAAAACAACCAGTAAATGACAAATAGCAGGGGCAGAACCGGAAGTTATCAAAAGTTATTTTTTTCATCGAATTTACGTATCGGTCCAGACCAGATAACATAATTACATAATGATGCCATTATAGCCTCAGTAAAATACCGGTCCGCAGGAGGACAACACAGACATTTCAATCCGAAATAAATTGCAAGGAGTGGTGAAGAAGGACGTGGCAAACTACCGTTGGAGGACGATGGCGACAAACCCACATGCAAGCCAATCAATGATCCACGGTGTGCAAAACGCTTAGCTGGCAAAGTGGCCATATCTCCTTTTATTATAGGTAGTATGATACCTAGTAATAAATGATTGACTGCCGAAAACTTTCTAGAAAAAAAAGGAAGTAGAGAAAGAAATGGAGTCGTCACCCGTGGTCATGGTCTTGATCACGAGCAAAAAGAGAGCGTACGAGAGGGTAAAGGTTCACACGTATTCACATTTTTGTGAGGAAAATCGCATTCATACCTCACTTTCTCTCTCTCTCTGTAGAAGGAAAGACAGAAAAAGTAAAAAAAGAAAAGACTCACAAGCATTCATCAGCATCATCGCCACCTCTCCTTCCTAAAACCCTCCCAACGAACCCACCCCCATTGAAATGTCAAATTCAATACTACTACCACCACCACCTCCACAACCAATTACTCATACCCATCTCTCTCTCCCTCTCCAAATTCAGCAACACAAACCCCCCCATCCCTCTCTCTCTCCTCAAATTCAGCACCTCATCATCATCTTCTTCCTCCTCTCAATTCAGACTTCTGGGTTTTCTGATCAGTAGTTGGTGGGTGGGTTTTTTTGATTGATAGTAGTGGTGTTTCTCTGGAGATGTCTGTGGAGTCTGGTTCAGCTTCTTCTTCAGCAGCTGAGATCAGAGGAGTTCAGACGCATGGGGGACGGTACGTGCAGTACAATGTGTACGGCAATCTGTTCGAAGTCTCCAAGAAGTACGTCCCTCCCATTCGCCCCGTCGGTCGCGGCGCTTACGGCATCGTCTGGTAATTATCAACTCTGGAATAATCTTTGTGATTCATGCTAAAGTAGGGAGAGACAGGGTTGAGAGATATTTCTTTATTGACTGATTAATATGAAGAAGACTACATCACTTATATAGATAATTAACCTAGCCCTACGGACTTATTCTACGGCCTAACCCGTATTAATGATTAAATAACTAACTTAAATAAATAAACGATAATTAATTGATACGATACCCGTATCACGGTGCCAGAAAATCGAAACAGTGTGGTGGTGGTGGTGGTGGGGGTCTCAATTTGTATGTACTTTAAGGTTACTATTGAGAACAAATGAGCACGGCCGGGGTTTATGCATCTATTATAAGGGTATTGTTGTGTCAATATTGTAATATTAAGGGTACTAATGGTATTTCAAAAATGTCGGGGGGGGGGGGGGGGGCGAGTGTTACCTCTTCCCTCCATGCGCCTCCGCCCCTAGCCACGGGTATTCCTTTAAAAAAGTATAGAAATTTTGTTATCAGTGTCTCCTCTAGCTGTTGCGATGGATTACACTCGTAATATTCCTATCTTTGAGTGTGAATATTACTTAAGGTTGATATTGGCTTTCATTCAGTATCAGCTAATGAGTCCTCTTAACTGTATGCATAACACTTCCCTCTCTTCATTAGGAGAAAGTATTCATTGGGGCTAGCCCCACCACTGGGGCATTCCTGCGTGGTGGCGCGCGCCATTCAGTTTTTGACAAATAGTGCGCCCCACCACGCAGGCATGCCACAGTGGTGGGGCTAGCCCCAATGAATACTTTCTCCTTCATTAGCCCCTGCCCTCTGGTCAGATCATGATTCTTTTCTCTGTGCCTTCCATTTGGAAAGCACTGGTACCATTTATCTTTTGAAATGACTATGTCGCATCGAAGGTATGCACTAGTCTATGAATTATGTTATGCTGATTGTTTTGTTTACCAAATAAGGCGTATTTACTTATTTTGGATTTTTTTTTTAAAGATCTAGTAGCTATTCCTATCTGAAACAATAAAGATTCATTTCTAATATATGATAAAGTAATAATAATAACAATAAGCAACTTTAAGAATGGGACGCGGAAACCACACCCTTCCCATTGTCGTGTGTTAGCCATCGGGGCTTTGTTAGCATAACGTTTTTGAAGTATTACATACATGGTGATTTGAATGTAGTCTTGCATTACATGAGAAGATTCTTCACCCATAATAGTACTATCCTGATGTTTAAAGTATGGTGGACAGTCTCCGTCTGTTAACTATCTTTTGAAGCCATAATCGTGAATGGAAACATTGATCTTTTAATTTTGTCTCAGTGCTGCGACAAATGCGATGACACGTGAGCAAGTTGCAATCAAGAAGATTGGCAATGCTTTCGACAATAGCATAGATGCAAAGAGGACACTTAGAGAAATAAAGCTTCTTCGCCACATGGATCATGAAAATGTAAGGTCCTTTTGCCTTCAGCATCTATTTGCTTATACACCTTTTGGCCCTGGGCGCTGCTTTACCTTCCGTATTCAAATCTTACAATAGAATTTTATCGGCTCTCTTCTATTTCAGTATATACTATTGGCATCATTAGTTACTGGAAAAGTTAGGTCTGTAGTTTCGTTGTGTAGTAATTTATCTGGGGAGATGGGAAAATTGCAGGATGTGCATTAACTTGTGATGAGAATTTAATTAGTGAGGATTCTTTTGAGGCCTTTCTTGGACCGACCGTTCCACTAGGGAATTTAGAATAACTGAAATCAGGGAAATGCAAGTAGTGATCAGAATTGTGGGCAGTATCCGAAGGAGGAAGGAATGCCATCTTTTACCAAATAGATGTCATTCTAAGGAAGGCACTAGAGACTTTTCACAAAAAGATAGCCCTCTTTGTTTTCTTTGTTTTGGTGTCATATTTCAGTTAGAACGAATCCATCCTGAAATGGAATCCCTAGAAGGTAAAATTTTAAGAAAAATAAATAAACAACAATGAAGTCCACACAGCTTAGCATTTCAGTAAAGTATATCAAGGTTCAGAATGAAACTTAGTATTCACGATTTCAGCTTTGAACTCCCTAGAACTGTAGTTGATGAGAGGAAGATTCCAGCTTTAAGCGCATATCTTTCTGCGGTAGGTGAATGACATCCCTGAGAAGAAGTTGAGCTGAATCGGGGAGGCAGGGAGGAAGAAATTACTGGTGACCGTAGATAATTTATAATTAGGCCTGGTTTTACTTGGTAAAGAAGAAAGTTCAAGTTTAAGTCCATATATTGTTGCAGAAGCCAAATGACATACTTGAACAGAAAGCATATTCTAATTGACATGATGTGCTGAATTCTGGGCAATCAAACTTGAAGTTTCTGGTTGTACAGCTTGGTAAATATCAGTAGATAAGTTTAACTTGTTGCACCTGACTTGAGTGTGGGTTAATTGAGTCGGTAAATCTACAGCTTTGATGTTTTTTATTAGTTCCTTGGATGATATTTGTGAATTCTTACGTTTGGCTTTCTATGAGCTTTGAATTATTAAAGTTAGCTCTCATCTTGTGGTGCAGTCTGGAGTTTATTCAATGTTTCAACATGCTCTGCAGGTTATTGCCATCAAGGACATAATACGTCCTCCAACAAAGGAAAACTTCAACGATGTCTACATTGTTTATGAGCTAATGGACACTGACCTTCAACAGATAATTCGCTCCAACCAACCACTGACTAATGATCATTGTCGGGTTCGGCTCTTATTTCTCGTAGTTGATTGCAAATTTGTAGCCCCGTGCAATTCACTGATTTAAACAACTACCTTTTAAGAATATTTTTGGGCCAGTTCTGTATTTTTAATTCAGCTATGATTGTGGTTGTTTGTCTTGATTCACTGAATTTCCCTTGTTTTTTCCATTGCCATCTCCTGTGTTTTCCCCAGATAAAAAATTTGGCTATTGAAATTAACGCTATTAGAACCTATTGATTTTCAATTTCATTTGTACACTTCTTAGGCAGACAATTGAGCTTTTCTTAAGAATCACAAAGTGCAATAGATCAAACCCAGCTTTCAGGTTTAGTGATTATTTTATCGATCTATGCAAGTCATTTTCTTACTTATCTGAGCCTTAATGATCTTACTCCAATCTAGTTGGCATTATTGATTTCCTGTTCCTCTTTGCTTGTTTTGTGAAATTTGTTCCAGAGGAATGGCAATTAGAGACCTCAGCTCACTTTATAAAAGCGTTTCTTTTCTTCGAATTCTCAACTTGCTCAAATAAAACGCAATATTCCTGTACCAGTCCTTGGACCTTTGCTCTCCCTTCAGAAAGAACATCACCGAAACCATGCATAAACTTGCAGATATTCTAGTGTAGCTCACTACTGTAACTTTCCTTTCACATTTGGAATTTGTAACAGTAACTGTATGTTATTTGAACTGGAAGGCGATTGATTTTTTCACAAATTTTGCAGTATTTTCTGTATCAAATACTACGAGGACTCAAGTATGTCCATTCTGCGAATGTCTTGCATCGAGATCTAAAACCTAGCAATTTGCTTCTCGACGCAAATTGTGACCTCAAAATAGGAGATTTCGGGCTTGCAAGAACCACATCAGAAACAGATTTTATGACTGAGTATGTTGTCACTCGTTGGTACCGGGCTCCGGAACTTCTCCTTAATTGTTCAGAGTACACTGCAGCGATTGATATTTGGTCAGTAGGTTGCATACTTGGTGAAATTATGACCAGAAAACCACTCTTTCCTGGCAAAGACTACGTTCACCAGCTGATTCTCATTACAGAGGTATACACTTAACTGGTCTGTTAATTCATCTTAATTATCATGATTACTATTAAGTATTATCATCGTTATTATTATTTCCTGATGTGGTTTGGTTGGTTTGTGATATATCAATGTTGTGTATCCTTCTTACATTCGAGCAAGTGATATCTCTTCCTTGTGTCATTTTTGGCATGAAGCATCTTAGAAGTTCCAGATTGATTTTGGCACTTGTGTACTTGTCGCTCTTTTTTAATGATTATGTGATACACTCCTGCACTTGGAGCTTTCCAATTTACTATTAGCCAGAGGGAAGATGAGTGAACATTGCAACCTCACCTGAAAGATAAAAATGCAAAGATTTACATCAGGAAAAACCTAAAGCCACAGCAGCATAAAGTGCAAGATAATCAAAAGCATTTTTAGATGGTTAAGTCATCCATTATTGGTTTCTTGATGTGCGCATAAGAAACTATGATGTGGTTAAGAAGTGAGAACCTGGAAAACTATGGTTGAGGTAGCAAAAACTCTGTTAGCTAAGAGCATTCTTAGGGCGAAATCAACTCGGAAAAATGAATCTAAGCAGTGTGTTTAGTTAAGTTAAGTAAAATCTGCAGGTGGCAGAGTAAAACATGGTTATTTCTGAGATGATGTTCACACAGTTGGCGGGCATATGAAATTGACTGGTTTCTTCAGAATGCTTCATCTAATGTTTTGATTATTAGTACGAGGGAAAAAGATTTAGGTAGATCAATGCTGGCACAATTCTAATTTTCACACAACATGCGGCAGAGGAAGCTTTTTTCTATTGGAAGACTAAATTGCTTTTGTACTTTTTTCCTGTTATCAACAAATTCTAAAGCAATTTAAGTTACTTTTCTCACAAGAATACATAATTTTGAGAATGCTAGGCAATAATAGTACTTCTTTTGCTTCCCTTAGCTTATAGGTTCACCTGATGATGCTAGTCTTGGGTTTCTCCGGAGTGACAGTTCTCGGAGATATGTGAAGCAGCTTCCTCAGTACCCACGCCAACAGTTCTCTTCTAGGTTTCCTAATGTGTCTCCTGGAGCTGTGGATTTGCTGGAGAAAATGCTTGTCTTTGACCCTAACAAGCGCCTCACAGGTATAAAAGGACTCCGTCTGCTTTCAAATTGTGATTCAATGTTTTTCCTTGTGACTAGACAACTAGAAAATTTGGCCAAGATCTAGGCTCCGTTTGGTTGGTGGTAAAATATTTTTCTGTAAAATGCTTTCCCTTATTTTGACATTTGGTTCGTCATTTGTCTCGTAAAATGTTTTCCCTTGTAAAATGTTTTCACTCAAATGATGTAAAATTATTTACACGTTTAAAATCCGTAAGTCGTTTTCTGGAGAGTGAAGGAGAATGACAACAACTCATACAAACACCTCCACCACTAAGAACCACCATTGCCGCCACCCACCTCCACTGCCACTGCCGTCGCGGCCCACTGCCACCACCTCAACTGTCACTCTCACTTTGGCTGTCCACTGCCACCGCAACCGCCACCGTCACTGCCGCCACTTCTCTGCTCTACCACCACCAAATGTCGCCACTCCACCACAACTCCATCACTTGGCCACTAGCACGTTTAAAATTCATGTTTTGGGACTGGAACCTACAATCTCAACTCATTTTAAAGTCACTTACAGCTAACCGTTGAACAAATTAATTTATTTATCGTTAAATGTAAAAATACTAGTAATATCTAATCCACAGGAAAAATGTCTTGTAAGTGTCAACCAAAACACAAGAAAACGATTGCAGAGAAAACTTTGTCATGAAAAATTCCTTTGTAAAACATTTTACTGCCAACCAAACGGAGCCCTTGTGCTTGAAGGTATGATTAGTAGTTCAGCTGACCTTAGAATAAACAGATGTTATCTTGCGAAATGTAATCTCAGAGCTCTTAATATAGCAATGCTAGGAGGTTATTCACTCTTGGAGGAAAGAAAGAATCGTTTTCTAGTCGTGTAGGATCTTCACTTGTTTGTTTGGACAATGTTGCTGGATGGTTGGGAATGGAATTATCCAACCTTAACGTAAGTTGGCTTAATCATCGTGGATTAGGACCATAGTTGTCCTGGCATATGCTGTTAAGTGGTCGCTTATTCTCTGAACCGTGCTCGTCTCCACTAAGCTTATCATACCGAATGTTCTTCATACTCAACTATTCATGATGTTTTCAAATGTTCATATCTGATAAGCAAATGAAGCTGTCTAATCGGGTGAGATATCAGCATTTTGTATGGATCATTATGGGATATGATGAGAAAACATGAACTTTAGCTGAACGTCACTGTGGTTGTTTGAGCTTGGTCCGATTACACCTTATTTAGCTCATGCCGGAACATGTAGTACTGAGTTGGTGTTTTTCTAATAAACATTTAGATTTTCATTAATAAGAAATAGTAGTACCGAGTTGGTGTTTGAGTTCTAATTTCTATGTCCGAGAGTTAAAACTATAGTGACTGACTAATAAAACTAGGTATTCATAAGGCTTATAAAAAAAACCTAATATAAAAAACACTTACCTGTAGCAAAAATGCACAGCCAACTGCTCTACCTAAAACTTAAAATCAATGGACAAATGACACCAAACCTGTATGCAGTTTGACAGTTGTGACACTAAACCTCCGGCACTTTCAATTTCATAGCAAAACCCCGTTGCAGTTTTCATTTTGAGACAAATACCCTCCAATCGTCAGCAGAGTTAGATCAAATTAACGAAATTTACTGTAATACCCGTCACGTGATGGGTATTACAGCCCATCACATGACCTCACGTGATGGGTATTACAGTAAATTTTATTAATTTAATCTAACCATGTTAACGATTGGAGGCTATTTGTCTCAAAATGAAAACTGAAACTGCAGGGGGGGTTTTCTACGAAATTGAAAGTGCTGGAGGTTTAGTGTCACAATTGTCACATTGTATATAGGTTTAGTGTCATTGGTCCTACTCCTACATACATACGCACTCACCATATGTCTGCAAACTGTTATGCTAACATAAACAAATGGACATCTGTAAAGCTTATTATGTCTCTGCTAATGTATTAAGCAAACACCTTCAATGTTTGCATTTCTTTTCTACTTCATTGAACTTGACATTATTGAACTTCGAACAACCCAGACCCTAGCTAATGCACTAACCCTGGCTACTTACGAATCTGCCTGAAGTCCGTTTCTTCATTGGTTCTCCTTCCTTTTGTTGGTTGCAGTTGATGAAGCACTTTGCCATCCATACTTGGCACCTCTGCACGATATCAACGAAGAACCTGTATGTCCT
Organism: Linanthus parryae; assembly: GCA_023055425.1. Taxonomy (NCBI): domain Eukaryota; kingdom Viridiplantae; phylum Streptophyta; class Magnoliopsida; order Ericales; family Polemoniaceae; genus Linanthus; species Linanthus parryae. Next base: position 13,610,874 of record JALGPY010000006.1, on the reverse strand, counting down.
AGGCCTTTCAGCTTTGATTTTGAGAAGCCATCCTTCACTGAAGAGAACATTAAGGAGCTCATTTGGAGGGAATCTGTAAAATTCAATCCTGACCCTCCTATTGTCTGAGCGATTGATATTTTCATTCGACCTATTTGGCAAAACTTCCTTGTGCCCTGTACTAAACCCATGAATGAAATCCTCGGAGGGAAGCAAATAAAATGATGGGATTTAAGAAGAGGAAACTCGTGCAGCGATGGTTATGTACATAGGAGCTGCAGCTCAAACTTCTGTGAACTGTTGTTTAAACTTAGTCATCTATGTGTGTATAGTATACCTGTAATGTTCCGACATTATTATGTTATTATTACTATCTTCTAACTTAAAACACACGGCCGTGTGGATTCTATTTTATATTATTCATTTTATGGTACCGTGGGTTTTCCATTTGCCTGAAATGTTCAAGAGCCCTTTGACTCATTATTGCATTTTGGGTTTCTTCTATTAATCAGTCGTTAATCTTGATAAAATTGATGCACTATAAGATGATATAATTACATCGCACTGTGGAAAACTTAGTATCACTTCTGTTGCAACTTGCAAATGAAACTTGTGCTTGTATCTCAGTGCTTGTTTCGAAACACTGGTTATAGGGCCAGTTAGGTAATGCTATGGCGTTTTAAAAGCAGCTATGCTAGAAACCTAGAACTACTGTGAGAAATCTGTTGTAGAAATTCACTTAAAAAGTGTTTGGTAAATTTCACATATAACCTACTCTGAAATCGCTTTTTGCATTTTATGCTTGGTAATTATTGCCGTCGACTTATTGTAAGTGTCAAATGGCAATAGCAGACATAGTAGAGTTTTATTGCAGTTAGATATATTTTTGAATTTATTGGTATGGCAAGCATAAAAAAGTACATATGTATATAAAGAAAAACCATGTCCAGAAAAGCAACCCCTCTTATGCTTCCCAGAAGTTGCGGTGGGAAAGCAGTTACTTTCCAAAAAACAGATAAATCATAATTTACAAAACAAATTAATTTCAATCTTCCTTCATTAAAAAAGCAGTTATAGAAAGCAAAAACATTACCGAATGGGTTCTTAATATGTTTTGATTAAAATCAATCATTGTAATTTAATTTTGCTTGGGAGACTGTTTTGCTATATCTCACATTCTGTAGATTTTAGCTCATACCAAATAAACTTTTCAAGTACTTTAGATATTCAGCCAGCTTAATTCCTCATGCTTATTTCAGCCTATTATTTGGATTTCCAGCTGATACCAAACTGGGACTCAATTCATTCGCCCGTAGATGACATGGTGTCAAAGTATTTGAATTTGAACATCTAGGTTCAGAAATTCTTAACATTGGTGCAAAGGATAAGACACTCGGGTACCTAATATTGTAGTAGTCATATAGCTCTCTGCTTCAGATTACAAGTTTTCATAGTTTACTGAAGTATAAGAGCACTTTTTGATGTCTACTGTATCTATCGGTAGACTTTCAGTTGGGAAATTACACTTTCCAGCTTTCTCCTGACCCTGTTCAGGCAACAGACCGCACGGCGGTGGAGTAACACCGCTCGTGACCCCCTCAATGTCGGCGCAAGTCCAAGGCTGCTTCTTTGCCTTGGCGGCCATTCCTATCGTCACATTTGAAATACATATTCCGGTGAAAGGACTCCCGGAGATACCCTCCAACCTAGCGGCCATAGTCACGTTCTCCGCCACCATGTCTTGGTAGTTGATCCCTTGGATCACCGGGACCGCCTTGGGATCGTAGTGGCTATCGGCGTGAGACCCGTAGTTCCCGGTCATCCGAAACGCCCATTTCATGGTGTGCATTGTCATCCCTCTCACGTATACGTCCTTCACGTAGCCTCCCCTTCCGACAGCTGTCTTGATCCTGATTCCCGATTCGGTGTGGACGGCCACGATGTCCTCGGCCCGCACGTCCTCGATCCCGCCCGACATCTCGCTCCCCAGCGCGATTGTCGCACTATAGGGGGAGACACACGTCAGCCGTCGGATGACGAGGTGTTTGGTGGGCATGCCGTAGGCTATCCCGTACTCGTCCCAACCGCTTTTAACAGCAACACAGTCGTCTCCGGAGACAATGTAACAGTCTTCAATTCGTGTATTTGTGCAAGAGTCTAATCATGAAAAAGAAGACATATAAGTACGCTTTATCGTGTTATTATAGATAAGTTGATGGGACGCTTTATCGTGTTAATCAACGTACCTGGATTGATCCCATCAGTGTTGGGAGACGTTACTGGTGCGATAATCGTAATGCCTTGTATGAGAATATCCCTGTGATAGTTACATATGATGATTTATCATAAAGCTTAGCAGGTGATTAGATGGAATGAGTAATTAGGAATGGCAATGGGATCCAATGCGATAGAATATTCAGCATGATCTGACTCTAATGGAGCAGTTCCGATCCGTTTATGAATCGCATGTTTTTGAGATCCGATTGAGATGTTATACCTATGAAATTTTTGAGACAATATACCTATGAAATTCAATAATATACATATATAAATATAAATTATTTAATATTTACATTTAATGACAAACGTCTGATACGTGTATACTTCTTTTATAATAAAATTGATTAACGTATATTTGTAATTTACTAATTAATCTAATTTTCATTAATATAGGCCATATGAACTAGAAAATTGTCCGCTATTCGAAATCTGATTCGAGTCCCGCGAAATTCGATTTCAATTCTGTTCCGATCCGGACCCGTGAATCAGGTTTGGATAGGGGCTGATCCGATCCAAACGAGTTCAGTTGCCATTCGTAAGTGAGTTTGTTTTGGAAAATAATCACCTGCTGTAGACGGGATGGACGTTCCACGATGGCGAGTTTACGAGTGTCAAATTCGATATCTGGATGTTATCGGAGTGCATGATCTCGATCAGGTACGGCCGGGTGTACTTGAGCTTCTTCTTGTGAAACTGTTGCCACCATGATGCGCCTTGGCCGTCGATTGTGCCGTTGGTACCTATGTTCATCATAAATCATGGTTGAGACTAATTACACTGGAGGATGAATTCTTCTTATGTAAGTTGTTCAAAAGATAATTACCTGTGATGACCACATCTGTGAGGTTTGTTCCGAATATTAAGCTGATGTACCTCCCTCCCGCGGTGTCTCGCCCGTGACCGTATGATGGCAAGGGATCAATCACAGACCATTCATTTATGTCCTATACAATTTCAGCAATTATTATAGAAGTTAAAACATGTGACCTTTAAGGTTGTTCCGGTCAAGTGGTAGCGACTTGTGACTCCAGAGGAGAGCTTATCGAGTCTCCAGCTAAAATTATAGGAGCAGCATCTCTAAACAGAAGATCATGCCGTGTGTGGTTCCAGAAAGCAACATTATCTCACATATATTAAACTTCAAAAACTGTTTTGTACGGGTTCAGAAACAGCAAAAGCACCTAAAAAACACAAATACTGGTGTTTCTAGAAACAATATTTTTAAGTAGAAGACTTCCTAAAAAAACAAGTAGGGGCAACCGTACATGTTTTCATAAAAAGGAAACATTGTTTAAAAACAGAGTTGTCAAACAGACACTACTAAGTTAAGTTCTATTAATACCGGGAAAATAGAGTCGGGCTTCCAAATAGCAACTCCGGACATGTTCGAGTCTAGTTAAGTTGGTCAGTAAGAAGAATCAAAGACTGAGAGGTCAAATTACTGACCCTCTCAGCTACGAGTCTGTCAGTTATTAGTAAGAGAGAGATATCAGGTACGGGGGGAGGTTAAAAAAATGTTCCGTTTCTTCACGAAAAATGAACTTCAGAAACGCCTCAGTTTCATCTGAATCACCCAAACAAGAGAGAGAGAGAGAGAGAGAGAGAGAGAGAGAGAGAGAGAGAGAGAGAGAGAGAGAGATGAACCTGGGAAGCAAGGAGGACAGCATCGTGGTGCAAGAAGAGAGTGAAGTGGCTAGTAAGGTTGAAGCTCCCAGTTAGCCACTGTCCAGCAGGAACAAAGAGCTGAGCACCACCATCTGATCCATATTGGCTCAGCTTATCAACAGCTTCTTGAAATGCCTTTGTGTTTGATGTCTTCCCATCACCAACTCCACCAAAATCTGTTATTGAAGCACTGTGAGCTCTGCAACTTATGGCTGTGTACTCATATGTCTCCATCACTGATCTTCTTCCTCTTCTTGGCTTTCTGCTTTCTACAACTGATCTTCCTAGTAGCCCAAACACCACCACAAGCACCCAAATCATCTCTCTCACCTGCAACAACAAATTCAAGAATCATTCAAGAGTCAGAAAGCAAAAACAAAAATGATGAAAGGGAATGGGAGGATTTGATGGCTATAACTAGTATTTACCTGAGACCTAGCCATTGTTATGAGAATGTGTAATGGAATTGGTTAGGTATATGGTAGTGGTACTCTTATATATAAAGGAATGTTGGTATTTATAGAACAAAATCTTAGTGAAAAAGGAAGAAAGTTGGACCCCTCACTTGCTCACTTCCCACTCTCAATCTGCTCTAGAGAGAGAGGATGATAAAAATAGCAGAATGTGTCTCAGCTAATCAGAATGCTTAATCTTGTTTGATTGATCTTATTAAAAAATGTTTATACTTTACTAGTGAATGAAAGGCCAATAGTCACGACATGCCATGTTTTGGAATGGATTTAGCTTTCGACTTCAATGCCGTAGTGTTAGGTCAAAATATAAATGCACCTAAGATGTGCAATGTTGGAAATGCAGTAAACATATAACTAAACTCCAGAAATTTACAAGTTCTATGAATTTGGCGTGTAAACCAAATGATAACGGGCAGTTTTCGGTCGGATTCATCTGCTCGATAGAATACCAAACTTTTAAGAGTAGAACATTTCTTTACAATAAATGACTTCAAGTATATGTTCGGTGTTTTAGAGAAAAGTTTACTCTATTTTAGTCACTGAATCATCATTGCTCTTTCTACTTCAAAGCAAAAAACTCATAACCTATTGTAATATGCATACTTTGAGCTCGTACCTTAACTAAACACTCTATGGTTAATTTTGAAATTTTCTGATTAACATAATATTTTTTCTAGTCCGTTTGTTTCTAGAGAGATTTTTCAAATTTTCAGTTGGAAAAAGTAGTTAGGTGGGACCAACACACCGAAATTGGCCTCTTACTAATTGGATGGGTTCATTTTTTCTCTGGGTTAGAGTTAGACCCGTGAACTCAGAAGAGGCCAATGGATTTGATTTAACAAATGAAATCTCGTGAGCTCCACTTTCTTACCCAAAACCGCACCACTGTTTTACGACCGACCCACTTCACGGGTGTTTGAGTACCGTTGGGCCCCCACCTTCCACTCTTTTGTTAAAGTCCTGATCAGTTATCCACTTAGAGCAGCCGCAGCACCCATGCATAGCATGGTTCCTTGGTAATTTCTAGTTTGATAAGGGAAATCACAGAAAACGAATATGTTAATGAAGGTTACAAATTCGGTCAAGAGAAAGAAACCTATATTATCATAGCTGCTCATGGTTATTTTGGCCGATTGATCTTCCCAGCTAGCCCTTGAGCACGATTAGTGCAAAGATAGCGCCAGGAGGAGGGATTGGGGTCAGGTTAGGGCTTGGAGGAGGTTAATAGAGCTTCCCTCCGGTCTTCTGAAGCCTGCAAAGAAGCACAGTGTTCCTTCTGCAGCCGTCTGAGTTTGAGGAGATATACCCTGTTTTGGGGGTATGAGAGCATCTCCAATGCTATTATGTAAAAAATAGGCATATTATGCCTAAGAATACGATTTACATTTTTATTTTTGCACTGGGCTCTAATGCTACTAGCTATAAATTAGGTAATTTAAATTGAATGGTAATAGTTAGAGATTTTTTTCACGTACTAGATGAAAATGAAAAGAAAGATTTATGACAAGTGGTGGAGAAACTATAAGAGACATGGTTTAAATAATTAGTCACACCCCAAAAAGTGGACAAATGTCTCAAAAACCTAAAAAATAGGGAAAAAACAAAGATGGCAAGGGAATAAACTTCGCCAAGTTTGACGATGATGATGCTTATTTTGTGTTTTGCATAATAAGATGCATAATCCATTGTACTTCTAATTTTGTTCAATTTCTTTAAATTTTGCCTAACAATACCAATTTACCTAATACACATTTCCCCCTCATTTTTGATGCAAAAACACTTTCACCCCTCTTGTTTTGTTTTTTACACAATTGTGAGTACATACATATTGGTCCTGTTTGGATACCATAGTTGGACTTGTTTGGTTAACCAAACCAGGTGCATGTTTGGATTTGATGGTTTTAGTTTTGAAATTTTGACTTTTATGTGAGTAGAAAAATGAGTGGAATGTGGGTCTTACAAATTTTGAATTAAAATTTGGTTAACTTTTTATGGAGGTTAACCAAACCATGATATCCAAACAGGACCATTGTATAAAAGTGTAAAAGAACATTTCCACTCACGTTTGATGCAAAAACACTTTCACTCCTCTTACTTTTTTAAACAATTGTGAGTACATACATATCGTATAAAAGTGTAAAAGACACTCCCCCCCCCTCACGTTTTATGCAAAGACACTTTCCTCTTGTTTTTACACAATTGAGTACATACACATTGAATAAAAGTGTAAAAGACACCCCCCTGCACGTTTTATGCAGAGACATAGCAATAGCGAAAGAAAGAACATTAACACAAAATTCTTAATGAAACACGGAATTTCAAAAAGCGAACAACACAACAAAATATTTTAGTTTCCTTGTCCGTGTTTCACCCACAAAAAGAAGATGGAAAATCTCAAAACAAGTGTTTCATTACCCGATTTTAATTATGTATCCTTCATATTTTAGTAAAACCATACATATTTTTTAGGAAAATACTGGTAAATATTATTAATCAACTACAGTTGGGTTTATGAGGCCCAATACATCATTTCTAAAGAACACTTCTTGATCTGCTAATAAAAGCCCATGTTTGGCGTGGGAGTGAGCCACTTGATTATTTCTTCGGCTGGTGTGAACAAAACGACACGTCTTGATGCTTCGGGAAAGTGCCACTGCCTCGTGCAGTACATTACCCACCTCCGATGCAGACTTCCCACCTTCTTTCCTAATCCTCTCGATTTCCTGCATCACCAAAAGAGCATCGGTTTCGATTACCAGATTCTGGTATCCACACTCGATGGCAAGCTTTAGTCTGTCGTGGATAGCTTGCCCTTCCTATGATCTGGATCTGGTTCCAAACGGTATTCGTTTGGCGAAACCGGCGATGTATCTTCCTTACCCGTCCGTGATGACTCCTCCGGCACCGGCTGCGACTTTGGTCCCAAGCACCATCCACATTGAGCTTCACCACACCTGTCTCCGGTGGTCGCCAGGTCTGAGACGGTGGAACGGCGGTGATGGGAGAACGAGATCTGGCAGCTTCAAAAATACATATTTAAATGCTAAAAAAATACATTATCAAACTAGAAACATTTTATTTGAAAATTGTTGATTATTGGTGCTTTGAATATACTCAAGAGCTTGGCGAGGAGTTAGAGACTTAGAGGCGGAGGAAGGCGAAACGACAGATCAACGGATGACAAGGAACAATTCTGGAGCAGTTTGGGAGGAAGGGGTCACACGACCTCTAGCACAGGCCGCACATGACTTGTATCCGGGAGTTAATGAGGCCGCACGACCTCTGGTACATGTCGCAGAGGACCTGACTCGGGGCTGGCGGTTTCTAGATTGTTTTCTTATCCGTTTTAGGGTCGTTTTGGGATGTCTTATGCACTAAGTCGGTCCTACATGTCTGCATAAGACACCTAGGTCGTGCCATTACATCATTTTTGTATTCGTATACGGTTCTCTCAATAAAATCAAAAATTTGGACCGTGAAGGTGTGATATGATTCTTTTGTTTTTCATCGTTCTCTTGCTAAAAATAACAATATGAAAGACATTATTCTCAAAAAGTTACATCACTTAATTTTTGGACATCTAAAATTACAAGGCACCATACTCATTTGTCTCTAATTATTTCTTATGTTTGTCCCTTTTAGCTGGTGTCCGATTTCTCTATAGCACTTTTCCTATAGTACTTTGGGTGCACTTTTGTTACGATCATAACACATCATCACGAAGAAATCTTATGAATTTGAACTAACTGTTGGGTTGCAAATCATACAAAAAAAATCAACTATGTTACAATCACTTTTAGTTGCGATGTGTTTAAATTTAGAGACACCACTATTTTAGGTGAGGAGTTTGAAATCCATTTTAAGCGTATATGAAAATTTTAAATTTGCAAATAGATGTTAGCTCAGTGGTAAAACATTTGAAAGCCCTGGATGAGATTTAGGGGTTCAAACCCGGCTATATGACATATTCCTAAAAAGAGAATTAACATCTGACAATTTTTCGTATCGTTTTGGCAATCAAATCACTCAATCAAAGTGTCGTAAAAAGGCTCAAACCGGCTATATGACATATTCCTAAAAAAAGAATTAAAATCTGACAATTTTTTGTATCGTTTGGCACTCAAATCACTCAATCAAAGTGTCATAAAACGTTTAAACAGAGCAAATAATATGAGATTGAGGGAGTACTTATTTTGGAACAAGAAAAGTAGAGATTCCTGAAAAAAAACGTAGAGATTTCTGTATTGCATCGTAGTTGATATGTAAAGCTGTGATCCAGCTTGACATGCATGATGCTAGCACTATGTAGGACATGAGTGTATGGTACTATAAGCATTCCATAACCTTTGTGTTTCCCACTTAACCCTAAAAACGCATGTTTGTCTACAGAAATTATTAACAACAAAAGGGAAGCCTCCAATCAAATGGTCTGGGTGGAGGGTTATGTGGCCTTCACACGGGCTACCAACTAACTACCGCAAATATAACATATCTAACCAAACAGCAACTATGTCATCTAAGAGCAATTTTTCAGTGATTCAAAAGAGCAGCTCTACAGAAATTAGAAAAAGAAAGAGGCCTCCAATCCAATGATCTGGGTGGAGGGTTATGTGGCCTTCACACGGGCTACCAACTAACTAGAAGATATCACATATATAACCAAACAACTATGTCATCTAAACAACAAAAAATTTGAGCATAAACCTCTAATTTCCTTATCCAAAAATTAAAGTGGGAATAATATGCCCCTCAATCAATTTTTCCATGTGGACATATCTTCTTTTTCTAATTAAATCTCTAGATGTGTTAAATTGTTTGATTACATTCTATGTTACAAAATATATGAGTTTAGCAGCTATAAAAATGATTATAGCTAGCCATATTACTACTTTGTGAACGAAATTTGTGATAGCAGATCGGTATGTGCTCATCCGCATAAAAATTTAGTAGCGCCCTCGGGCAGAAGTAATGCACTAGTAAGTGTGTATATCTATGTCTATCTCTCTCTCTCTCTTTATATATATATATATATATATAAGCACGGGTGTTACACGTGACATTTTTTTTTGATAAACATGTCTTGTATTACGAAACCAAAGCAGAAGCTTAATCAAAACTTAGAGTCTTACACAAAGAATCTGGAAGTGCACCCATATGACATTTAATTTGTTATAATATACTACTTATGTAATACCCCGTATAATTGCTAGGGGTAAAATATTAATTTGGAAAGTTAAATACAACGTTAACTGTGAAATAGCGTTTGGATGAATTATCGTGTTTTTAGTAGCTAAGAAAATCGTGTAAGAATTCTAGAAAAGTATTAGAATGAGAAATAATATTTGTAACTAATTCGTATGTGTCTTTCTATTCGCGAGCGTGTGTGCGAGCACCGCAAGTTTTCTTGAGTAGCATTGATGTATAAAGATCTATGTTCGCAATTGCTACTGCCAACGCAGTCAAGAACCTAAAAGATCACACAAAAGAATCGAACAAGCTAAAATTATTTTCTCATTAGTTGGAATAAAGAGCAAATATGGATTTCAGACTTGAGTGCAAACTAATCCTAACTGTTATATTAAATGGCAAGTTCAATTCTCTCATCCTTATAAATACCCTTGCATGGCTAGGGTTAATCATGATTCCAGCACTATTCGTATCAGATACTAAATAGCTAGGGTCTGAGGGGAGCATACCAAGTTCAGTCGATTTTGTGAGACAAAATTGTTCATCTTCCTCCAGCAGACTAGCACCAGCGAAGAGGGAGTCATGTGCGGATCCGTTCGTGTGGGTATTGTAGAGACATTGCATTTTCAGCGTTGTAATCGCCACCAGTCAGTGTAACTGAGGTAATCCTCTACTCATCAGATGATGCTCATTCACGTTAGTCCTTGGTGAGTTTTAGGCATTAATTTTTTGTATTTCCGTTCCTTTTGATTGCTCAAAACTCAGAGACTAATGATCAGGAGTTTCATCTTCAATAGTCTAAGTATGTACAAAATACTCTTCAAAAAGCTGGTTTAAGTGAGTGCAAAATTTGTATCTCTCCGGTTTCTCCAAAGCTCTTGCTTTCCTTTACGGAATTGAAGCCATTTCCTAAGATTGAGCTATATAGATGTTTGGTTGGAGCCCTGCATTAACTCACATTTTCTTGACATACAATTTGCAGTGAACAAAGTATGCCAGACTCGTCATGGTCCAAGGATGTGTAATTTTACAGCAGTTAAAAGAATTCTTAAATATGTCAAATGTAATTTGAATCTTGGCTCCAATTGCAGCCTAGCAATCTCCAGCTCACTGATTTCTCAAACGCATATTGGACTGGAGATCCTCAAGACAAGAAAACTACGACATGTTTCTATATCTTGCTAGGTCACAACTTGATCCCTTGGTGCTCAAAGAAACAGACGACTGTCTAGAAGTTCTACAGAAGCTGAATATAGAGATATGACATCTAATGCAGCAGGGATTAAATGGTTACAGTTTATATTGAGAGATTTGAGAGTATATTCTTCTCGGGCACCAAAATTGTTACGTTACAAAGTATCAGCTCTTTTATTAAGGTCCAATATCGTTTTTCATGACGAGGTAAACATATTGAGATAGATCACTTCATTAGAGAGCAAGTTGTATCCCAAAAACTTCAGGTAGCTCATGGAGAATCTTCACTTCAGCTTGCATATGTATTCGCCAAGGCTCTACAAGTGTTTAGCTTTCAGAAAATTCTGCCTCAGCTCAGTCTTATTGGTTATGTGCCTACGCAGAAACTTGAGAATCAGTAGTGAAGAACTGGGTCAGTTTGAGGGAGGCTATTGAATGCGAAGGAGTAAAATAAAATGTAATTTAAAGTAAACGGAGAGGACTGCTAGTGCAATTAGTATGGAAGAGTTTGTTAGAGACTGCCTATCTTTATCGTGTATTCTTTCTTCAAGTTATTTTGCTCCAAGTGAATGTCCGACTGCTAATCTGTAATACAAACAAATTTTATCCATACGAAAGACATCATTCATAGGGAACTAATTTGTTTTCTACTAATTAGTCACCACAGTCAAAACGACCATGTGACTTTATACCGTGTATGTGCTTGAATCTCCCAAGTCAACCCATATAGAAGTTGTGCTCTCAATCTTGATCGGGGTACACAAATTAGTTGGCCTCGTTTGGGTAGCAAAAAAGATACATCGGATACGGCTTATGCTGGGTAGGAGTGTTCGCGATGCGGTTTGGGCTCATACCATAAACCAAACCAAATATACCGGTTTGGCGATTAACCAGCCCAAACTAAACCATATGGACATAAAAACCCAAACCAAACCATCAAATATGTCACCGGTTCGGTTCTGTTTGTTTTGACCGGTTTTTCAATCGACAAAAATAAGAAAGAAATGTGATTTAAGCTGATAATAAATCAATACAATATCATAAATTGCATATTTTCATGCACACAAAAAAAAGCTTGATGATTAGCACTGTTGGGACAACCAAAATGGCAAGCAGTAAAGCACATCATACACTTCACTACTGGTTCACTCCCTTCAGTGTACCGGTGAGGCAGTGACCAAAGGGAACTAGAAGTAGAGTCCAAAGTGCATCTAAATCCTCAATTTTATTATACAAAAGTAGAAATAAAAATGTTTCATCAATATTATTTAGCCAAAATCTGAAACTAACAAATCAACATGTGGATTGATTGGAGAGACGAAGAGAGAAATTGAAAGGTAAAGTCAACATGTGAATTGTGTACAGCCCTAATAAGAGGTTATACGACATGATATTATATTGTATAATAGTATAATTGTATATATCATAATAAATGAGCGGTCGAGCCGATCAAAACAGTTTGCCCATTATTAAACTGCATATGTACCAGATGAGGTAAGAAACCGACCAAGCCCACTAAATTCGGGCGGGTTGGTCTGGTTCGACCAGATTTTCGTAGAGCCCTAATGCTGGGATCGAGGTAGGATATGTATGTTGTTGGATAAAGTCTGATATGATATGCTGGCTTATTGTGTTTGTGTGCTGCAAGATATGAGGCATAATAAGAAGCAATATATGTGTCCACAGACTATAATACCCTCAGTGCAGTGCGTTTATATAAAACTAATTGTATTGAAATTTGAGGCATGAATTGTATGAACTGTTTGTAAATAATGATGTCTATCTAGATAATGCTCATTTTGCTTCAAAAAAATTACGTAAATGATTGTTATCATACATTGGAGTAATTTGATATAATATTGATATTGTAGTTAAATAACAAACGACAATAAGATTACAACATGTTTGAAATATGAGTGTTGAAATTGTCGTTACAAAATACTTAAATTTAATACGAAAGTAGAAAATATATATAACGTTAGTTACTGTGAAAAGTATAAGTATACTAAATAGAAATACTTAGTATTAGTTGTCGTTATCATATTATATTACTGATTGTCAGATTATTTTGCTGCAATACAAGGAATTATGATTAATTTGGTTTCTCTCCAATGACACTTGAACTCATTAAGGTTAGGGTATTGTCATCCATTTTTGACCAATAAATTACAGAGGGGAATGAAGTCCCACCAAGTGCAATGAAAGCTACATTTCTATGAAGAAACTACTTGCAACATCACCAATGTGGCTCCAACGGATGCACCCTCTTGAAACATCTGCAGTAGGTCAGTGCAAGAGACGTAAGAGTCAATACCCATAAGTCATGCTTTTCAATAACCACGAGTATTGAGCATGCAATTCGAAGTGGTTTCTTCGGGACATATTGTGAATTATTAAGATTGGATGAGGGTATTTTAGTCAACAATGGGACCCCATCATCCCCTTACCTAATGTTTACCACCTACGATATAAGAATGAAGGAAAAAAAAAGAGGGAATGATAAGGTGATGATACGATCTCCCCTCCTTATACCTTCACCCCAAACAAGAGATGAGATAAGGAGGGAATATCATGGGTGGGTCTGATATAACTTATTTCCAGCTTTTAATCCACTTTAGATTTTTAATCTCTTTTGAACTTTCTTGAAAGATTCGGTATGACTTTTTCGTGTGCCGTCTTTTGAATTTTGGTTTTTGACTTTGTAGTGTAAAATTGAATTCAGAAAAAAAAAATGGGTTTCATAAGCCTGTTTTAGATTTTTTTTTTCTTAAACAACAAAAAATGGCCAATTTATCCATACTTTTTTTTTATATTTAACATACAAACTTAACTACGTTAACCTACCATAATTTTATTAGTAAATATAAAAATATAAAATTGTAATTTTTACTAACAAACATTTTTTTTGCATCACTAGTTGCCCCCATATTTGCAAGCCCATTAGCAACTTCATTTGCATCTCTTGTCACACATTGAATTTTACCATTCATTCTAGTCAAAATGTGCATACCATCACTTATTTGAGATCTCATAGACATAGGCCCCTCCTTTGTGCCTTGGAAGATGTTGATTGCTTCTTGGCAGCACTCTCAAAAGTAGCATTCATCCAATTTTAATTGTAGAGCACAGTAACACCTCTATATAGAGCCCATATTTCACTTTCTAGACTTGTACAATTCTTGAGTCTTGCCAGAAAGCCAATTTGCCACTCTCCTCTAGCATTTCTTCCAACCCCACCAAAGCCAGCAACCTCTCCATTGAGCCTAGCACATCCATCCACATTGATCTTCATAGATCCTGCATATGGGAAACACCAATTATTTTGTGCATTTAACAGATTGAAAGAAATGAAATTAGGGTTGTTAGAAAAGGCTCCCTGTATGAGCTTAACTTGCTTCCAGATTCTTTCCACACACATTGACAGGTTCAAGAACCTTGTTGAAAACAAACTCATTTCTGCGTTTCCAGATATGCCACATAGTGACACTGAATAAAACATCCTGATTGGAGCCATTAAGACTCTTATTTGATTTAATATTCAAGCCAACCCAGCTTTTAAAATTGTGAACAGTGCTATTTCTGCACCAGTTGGCACCCCAGATATCAGTCCAGATATCTTTAACTTTGATGCATTCAAAGAAGAGATGCTCATGACTTTCAGGTTGTAAGGCACAAATAACACACAGATCAGATTGAGTCATGCCTCTTAGCTTTCTACCCACATTAGTCATGAGTTTTTCATGAAGCACAGTCCAAAGAAAAAAGATCAATTTGTGTGGAACTTTCAATTTCCACATCTTGATCCAAGTTCCACTGCTCACCTCATTATTGATAAGCTCTTCCTTATCAATACTGATAAGCAGCAGACACAGTGAAGGCTCCCTTATTGGAGCCTTTCCAAAAAGGTATGTCCACTTTCCTCAAAAAAAATGTATGTCCACCATCTCAGAAAAGGAATTAGAAATAATAACACCCTCAATACAATGCCTCGCCTCATTATCAATGAGATGATCAATGCAGCTCAAATTCCAGTTGCCATCAATATCAATAATGTCACAAACATTTTGGCCTCTTATACCAACATTACAATAAACAACAAGTGGTTTATCTCCACACCACCAATCTTTCCAAAAATCAATTTTTCCCCATTCCCCACATTCTACTCAACTAAATGGTCGATTTAAAAACCTAAAAGGTCATACCAAAACCACCACACATCTTATCTAGCCTCCTTATCCGCTACCGAAACGTGGCCTCTAGATTTTTAGTACTATCTCTGTTTCTTCTCTAATACACCGGTTTGACTTTTGACACTATTCACTGTGTCACTTTGACTCGGTGATTTGGGTAGCAAAACGATGCAATTTTTTAATAATGTTTTCATGGTGTCGTAGAGTAAAAGTTGATCTATAACACGGTGCAAAAATTATCAAAAAGACGCATCGTGTGGCTATCCAAATCTCTCGGTCAAAGTGACTCAGATACGAGTCAAAAAGTCAAACCGGTATGAGAGAAAAACCGAGGTAGTATTAATTAGCTAAGTTAGGCTATAAAAGTTTACAAACATGGTAGAAGTACTAATGTACTAGACCAGTAACACAATAATTAAATAGTGTAAAAAAATCATGGGTAAAAGACATTTTCCACCCTCTAATTATGGAGAAAAGACATTTTGCCCCCTGATTTATGGAAAAAGACATTTTACACCCTTGTTAACGGATGGAGGGTGGACAGATACCACCCTTCTGTTACAATCCGTTAGTGGAGGGGTGCAAACTGACTTTTTGTGACCATTTTACCCTTATTGATTGTTTGTGGACAAATACCACCGTTTTTGTATTTATTTTAGTGTTGATCATGTTCTTGGTGTTCTTGAACACCACCCGGACTACCACCAAATCTCCACCACCACAACCAACACCAACACCAATTTTTTTTTTGCTAATCCATTTAAGGATGAACTTTTTGAAGGATCATCTTGGCATCTAGCCATTAGCATTCCCTCATTTATGCTCTTAACCAGTATCAAATTGTCACATTCAAAGAGCAAAGTCTCCACTTCATTATAACAATACTCCAATATTAAACCCAGAACATTAAGCACACAAATAACTAGCATATCAAGAACACCAATATTATGTTCATCATCATCATATCCCTTCCAAAAGACACAATAATTATTTGCCCTTCTTCACAATCCCCATTTCCTCCAAAGCCACAATCCTCACCAAAGCCACAATCTTTCAAAAAACACAATAACTTCTATGGCATTATTCTTCACCATCCCAATCAAATCGTCCCTCTGTTCATTTTCAGATTAAGATGATGATTTGGCGATTCCTCCTCTGCAATGGAGTTTGATAAGATGCATCTGCTGATTTTCTCCAAGCTTGACCAGAAATGGCTCTACCACTGCGACGCCACCAATAAGACGAGGATTCTCGGCATCGACGGCGGCGGAACCACCGGCATTTTCGCCGGAGCTTCCTTAATTTACCTGGAGGACCAGATCCAAGCGAAAAGCGCCGATCCTCACTCTGGAATTGCCGATTTCTTCGACATCGTCACCGGTACCGGAATCGGCGCTCTCTTCACCGCGATGCTGACCGCCGACGTCGGGAACGGCCGTCCTCTCTACACCGCCAGGAAGGTCGTCGAATTTGTGACGGCGAATCGGTGGGAGATGTTCAAGGTGAAGCGCGTCTGTGTGCTCCGCCGCCGTCGGAGATTCTCCGGGAAGAGCATCGAGAAGGTTCCGAGGGAGGCTCTGAGGAGAGAGGACGGTAAGGCGTTGAAGACGGGGCTGGGAGGACGGTAAGGCGTTGACGGGGAGAGAGAGACAGAGGGATGGATGGAGGTGAGGATTGAGAGAGATGGGGCTTGAGAAGAGATGCGGAAGAGATAAAGATAGGGAGGATTGAAAGAGATGCGGCTGGAGAAGAGATGGGGATGGAGAAGAGAGGCGGAAGAGAGAGTGGGAAGAGATAAAGATAGGGTTTTGAAATGAAAATGATAAGGAAGGAAAGGGGATTTATACTGAGGTCATTTATCAGTATTGCAGGGATATTTTTGTCCTTTCAGTCTTCCGTTAGTTCACCAACTCTGACAGGGGTGCAAAATGTCTTTTTCCATAAATCAGGGGGCAAAATGTCTTTTCTCCATAATACGAGGGTGGAAAATGTCTTTTACCCAAAAATCATAGAAGGATACAAAAGAAACAGATGAGTATACATAGGCTGGTATACTCGGGCGGAGGCGGGTCTAAATGGGTGAAAAAATGTTGAACCCACTGATCACCCAAGTTTGGTTGGATTGGAGTCGCCTCAACCCATAACCAATTAGACATACCCAATCGTCTAATAGGTTGGACTGATTCAGGTCGGCCTAATCGAGTTGGGCGGGTCGATCGGGTTATGAATAACCCTCCATTTTTTTTCCACAACAACCCTACATTGAACATATTACATATATTGTTAACTACCACCCTCTCGTCAACGCCTTTTTAACTTATTATTTTCATACAATGAATTTACTCTTTCCGTCCTACAAACTTAGTCTATTTTTAAAACTTTAATATTTTTGGAGACGTGCAATTAATGCATCCCACTACAAGTTTTTGACATGCTATTTTCACTATTATTCTTGGTTTTGTTTTCTCCAATACTATATGCATTGAATATGAATGGATATTATTGTAATTTCAGTCTATTTTTTTACCTTGAAAATGTAAGTAGACAACTATTTTGAGACAGACCAAAATAGAAATATGAACTATATTACGGAACGGAGGAGTACTTTATATGGAAACTGATACTATTCGTCGTAGTCCACTAGAACTCTTTATTATATTGATAAATTCCACAGCCACTGAACTAACAACCACCAATTCAATGTACACCTACCTCTTTGACGATCAAATAAATGTACACCTACCTCTTCACCATTTAAATAAGCTGACAAAGAGAGCCCATTCACCAAACACCCCCAAAACAGAACAAAATCTAGGGAGAGAGATTGATCATGGAAGCAGAGTTGAAAGTGGTCCTTCTCCCCTACGTAGCTTTCGGCCATATGATGCCCTTCTACGAGCTCGCCCTTTCTCTAGCTAAATCCGGTGTTCATGTTTATTACATTTCCACCCCAAAAAACATTTACAGGCTCCCAAAAGTTCCCCAAAACTTATCACATCTTTTCACTTTCGCCCCTCTCCCATTCCCCATAATCCCAAACAGTCCATTACCGGAGGGAGCTGAGGCCACAGTCGACGTCCCGGCGGAGCTCATCCCTCACTTGTATCGCGCTTACGATCTCCTCAAACAACCCTTGAAGGAGTTTCTCACCGGCTTGTCGCCGGACTGGCTAATCATCGATTTCCCAGCACATTGGGCAGCTGACGTAGCTATGCAATGCGGCGTACCTCTCATCGGCTTCTCCGCTTTCGCAGCCGCCACGAAAGTGTACTTCGGACCACCCGAGTACTTAACTGGAGAAGGTCGGAGGAAGGTCAGGTCTAAGCCGGAGGATCTCACGACACCTCCACCGTGGGTTAAGTTTCCGTCCCAAGTAGCCTACCGCAAATTCGAAGCAGTCGGTGCTCTTATCGGCTACTTCGGGAACACATCCACGGAGGAATCTGCACCTGCAGGACGAGTAGCCAAAACTCTCCAACACTCAAAATCCGTTGCGATACGTACATGTAGGGAGATGGAAGGCGAGTATTTGTCTCTGTTTGCTGAATTGCTCGGTAAACCTGTCATTCCGGTGGGATTCCTCCCGCCTGAGATACTAAAACAGAGAGACTTCCCCGAGGGGGACTGGACTAAGATATTCATTTGGCTGGATGAACAAAGAAACAAATCGGTGGTGTTTGTTGGATTTGGAAGCGAATGTAAACTGAGTAAAGAACAAATCACTGAAATCGCGAATGGACTAGAAGAGTCGGAGCTTCCGTTTCTCTGGGCATTGAGAAAACCCAGCTGGGCAGTTAAAGATTCTGACGCTCTGCCGGACGGATTCGTCGATCGGATTGGTGGGAGAGGCAAGGTGTGCTTCGGTTGGGCGCCGCAATTGCAAATACTCGCACACCCGGCAATTGGCGGCTCTTTGTTTCATGCCGGATGGGGATCGGTGATCGAGACGCTTCAATTTGGGCATGCAATGGTTGTTTTGCCGTTTATAATCGATCAGGGACTGAACGCGAGGCTATTGGTGGAGAAGGGTTTAGCGATTGAAGTGGAGAGGAACGAAGAAGACGGGTCATTCTTCGGGAAAGACATAGCCAAGTGTCTGAAACAAGCAATGGCGTCGGAGACGGTGAAGGAGAGAGTGACAGAAATGGCGAAGGTTGCCGGAGATCGGAAGCTGCACGATGGTTACATGGCGGAGTTCGTTAAGTACCTCAGGACTAGTGCTCTTGATAATATTTAGTTGATGCTCATTAAGTATCCCTATGTTTTGTTTGAATAAAAATAAGTAGCCGACCTTGCAGGCCTTTTTGGTCTAATTGAAATAAAATTTTCCCTAAAAAAAAGTCTGCAGTTTGAGACTAGAATCCACCATCCCGAGTTGTCTTTCGAGCTCGAGACTAGGAACCCTTGTTTTGATTTCTTTTCATTTGGCGTATGTTTCTTCAATCTTTAGATTTTCATTGGAACTATTCTAAAACTATTATTTTTTATTTTATTTTTAGCATATACTACTTTTGTTTCTTCATTTTTAACGTATTTAATTTTTCGACACTATTCACTAGGTCACTTTGTCCAGGAGATTTGATTATCAAAACGAAACACAATTTGATAATTTTTGCATGATCATATTTAATTTTACACTACAAAACTATGAAAAAATTGTCCATAAAAATGCATCATATTACTATCCAAATCACCGAGTTAAAGTGAATCAATTACGTGTTAAAAGTCAAACAGAGTTGAAAGAGAAGAAACAAAAGTTATAGATCATAATATTAATCTCATAAAATATCGTTAGAAATTTAAGTTTTGCATGCATGAAATAGTGGTCGGAAACCTTGTTTTGGCCCGATTTGCATGACGTTTTGATGAGCTTTTAACTGTTTTGGGACGTCAAATATTTTTTTGACACATATTTGAGTATAAGATTCAAGTATGGGCATGACAAGAATTCTTAACTCGTATGCGCAATCGCACGATCAAATAATATATGGATGATATTTAAATTTTGAGTTATCAATCCATATAGGCAGATAAATGTCATTGTTTGACTAGAAACCGAATTTAGAATTGTAAAGTAAATAACATGAAGAGTTTGATTGTGATTGTCATTTCTACACTAAAGTGAAATTCCAAAATTGTAAGAACAATGTCTTTTTTTATTAATTTCTTGATTTGTTTATCAACTATTAAAAATAAACTAGGCGGTCCCTAGAGTCTTTAGAGAATTACGAAAAAGTGATGAGACACGATATTTCAATTCTAGTTATGTCGTGTAATGGCCTCGTGATTACTTCTCGATCTCTCTCAATTTTACAAAGCGGTTGGTAATGAGTCTTCTCAGTCCACCGTTACCTACCATCACGTTCTAGCCTCGTAACGGAATTCGTGTCACCGGGTTCTATCGATCCATGGTTGCCCGAAAAGAACTATTCTGATTTTGAAACTACATTTACTAGGCCGCTTCTACTCACTTCACCTCTCAAACTTGTTATTTATCTACTCCGGGTTAACTTACTCTAGCACACTCGCCTAGATCAACTAGCAATTCGTGGTGTACAGACTATTCATGCATAAGAATGAAGTTCAAGAACAAGATATTTGACTAGGACATCAAATATTCATTAAGTTCAACAAGAACGTGAACCAACAATGTTTTTCCAGAAAAATATTTAGTCATAACTCATAACCGTAGGTTCACCTAAAAACCTAGTAAATTATTTAGCTAGAGATTGATAAAAATTTAGCTCGAATCGTGTTTTCCATACAAATTGATTAAGGTAAGGAATATAATTATCAAACGGATTAATCCTCGACGACGAGCCGAATATGATATTCCAAGAATTCCTCCATTCTGCTCTCCCTGCCTCCAATGATGAATGTATGATTTTTCCAGCCCATGCTGCTTGCTACTCCAAGTTTCATTTCATCAATTTGGCTCTCAATTCATTTCAGTCCATTATCAAGCACCCCAAGCCAAGATCAACCAGATTGACGAGGAAGAAGCACTTCTCTGCAATTGAAGCAGGCACCAACATGCGATGGCAAACAGTTGGCCCCAGCCTCTTCGCTGTCTGCCTTCTTCTCAATTAGTTGGGCCTCTTCCAATTGTTAGCCCACTAACATCTATATGCCACATTATATTTGGGCCTTATTATTGTTTGGTTTATAAAAACAATTTGGACCCAGCATGCGAATTGTGTGAATTTGGATTCCACAGTTGGGTTATCAAGAATGTCCGACGGTAATTTGACCCGGGCAAGAGTATGGCGGATTTTTCGACACTCATCTTGAGGGCAATGAGGTTTTTAATGGTGGGAGAGTGATACGGATTGGGATCCTCTCCAGCCCAATTCTCCCTCTAGTCCCTCCAGCCACGCGATCTGAGCCGTCCAACTTTATAAGCGGTTCAGATGTTAACAAAACCTTCACTACGTCCTTGCTCCTGTCGTACTCAATCCCTCTCTCTCATCCCTTCCACCTTCAGCGCCAATCTCTCTCTCTGCAATTAGAAAACCCAGCAAGATTCATGGTTTTGGAGATAAAATCAAACCATATGGTGGATTTTGTGGTTATCACATAACCGATCAAGAGATCATATAATAATCATTTGACTTTATCACCGGAGAATAGTATCCAATTCT
Source organism: Linanthus parryae (assembly GCA_023055425.1). Lineage (NCBI taxonomy): Eukaryota > Viridiplantae > Streptophyta > Magnoliopsida > Ericales > Polemoniaceae > Linanthus > Linanthus parryae. The sequence goes on along the minus strand of JALGPY010000006.1, from coordinate 13,589,265 downwards.
AGTTCTAATTACTTCAATTCGCATCCAAATGCAACCCAAACTGATCGGGTTCGTACATGAGAGGAGTTCACTGTTTTCAGTCAGATCGAAAAAACACACCAATATATTACGAATCAATGAATATTGTATAAATCTTCCAATTTAATCACACGGTTTGGTTGTTGAGACATGAAATCGACAAAGACACTTAGTCGCTTGTTCATCGGTTTTTTGTTTGAGATCGGCCTCTGCTAGAGATTGATCCGAAAAAAGAGATTTGCTTGTAGAAGGGCAAATGCCGAGCTCACATCAATGTGCTTGGTTATCTCTCGCATACTATGACCGTACTTTATTTGCTTAGTTTCAGACAACGTTTTACATTTTTTTGATTTACTTAGTTTCAGACAACTTTTTACCTTTTTTAATTCATAAAAAAGTTATATTTTGCTCCTTCTTCTAGCAGCTTTCTTTTTTTTTTTTTTTTTTTTTTTTTTTTTTGAGAGCAAAACTTATTGGATTAACTCAAATGGGCCACGAAACGGTCCCGAACATCATTGTCTAATACATCTTTGGCCCAACTCGGTGGGTTATTTAACCAGCCCATCTCTAGATTGTTCTTCAATGCTGCCGCAGCAAACACGTGGGCGCATTTATTCCACCCACGTTGCACGTATTTCACCACGCGTCCCGCGGTGTTCTCCATTAACTCGATACACTCCTCGAGAATTCTCTCGACCTCTGTAACGTCTTCTGGTGGTTCCTTTTGGATGAGCCGATTCAATTCTCTCACTAGAGAGATTGAATCCGATTCAATCCAAATCCTTCGAATTCCCATCTTCTTTGCAAGATCCGCTCCTTCCCTCAAAGCCTCTGCTTCAGCTTCCTTGACTGAATTGGAGAAGGGGATTGGTCTTGAGATTCCGGCGATGAAGATCCCTTTTGGGTCTCGTATCACCACTCCGATTGCCGCCTGACGCCGTTGTTGGTTCCAGGCAGCGTCTGTGTTGATTACGACCCAGTCCTCCGGTGGCACCGGCGGTGATGAAACCGGAGAGGGCCCAATCTGAGCCGGCACAACATCACCACAAGATTGCATCAAATCTTCCTATCTGTCCAGGTAACTTTGAACTTGTGCCACTAAGTCTTCAAAACCGTTACTTCGATTTTTAAATATCAAATTGTTTCTATTTTTTCACAGTTTCCAAATCAGAATGCTCATTTTCTTTCTTTCTTCTGTGTTTGCTGCAAGGAACCTCTCGATCCACCAGATCCGGAAGTGCATGTGTTTCTCAGCAACAAAACTTGGACCCAACAGTGAGACCCAACACTTTCTGGCAAATTTACAGTGCAGAAACAAATGAGTTTCACTCTCAATCTCTTTTTTGCAAATTGAGCACTTCAATTCTGTCACGATCCCTCTCACAGAGAGGTTTTGTCGAACCGGCAAGCTTTGGTGCAAAGCTCTCCAAGTTGTGTAGAGAACTCTTCTTGGAAGTTTTACTTTCCAGAAGAGTTTCCACCAGCTTGGGGTTGTGTTCGAACTGTTACCAAAAGGTTTTGATTTCCTCCTTTCTTCTTGTTGGACTAGCACTTCAAACCCAGATTTGACATCGTAATGTCTAGAATTTGAGAAATGCCATATTAATCTATCGGGTCTTGGGGTTTTAGGGATGGAGATTCGTCGGATCTCGGCGATATCTTCTTCCCAGAACAGACTTGATAATTTATTGTGATCCCAACTCCTGTCTTCTGTTAGTAGATCAGAAACCATCACTGGTTGACCCCCTTGATTTCGGTTTGGAGTATAGGGTTTGAAGGAATCAGCCCTGTAGAGCCACGGGTCTCTAAAGGCATTAATGTTCTCTTCATTTCCAATTCTCCATCTGCAACCACTTAAAATTAGTTTTTTGCTTGAAATAATACTCTTCCAAACAAAAGAACTGTTACTTTTTGCCGTGGCTTTCAACAACCCTGTATCCTTGTAGTATTTGTGTCGCAATACTCTTGCTAGTAAAGAATTTGAGTTCATCAAAATGCGCCAATATTGCTTTGCTAACAAAGCTGTGTTGAAAAATTGTAGGTGATGAAAACCCAGCCCACCTTCTGATTTGGGACGCTTCATTTCTCCCAGGATATCCAGCTAATCTTTCTTTGCTGTTCATCGGAGCCCCACCAAAACCGTGACATCGCTGATTCAAGTTTGTCGCAAAGAGAGGTAGGTAATTTGAAACAACTCATTGCATACGTTGGAATTGATTCAATTACCGCTTTGAGTAAAACTTCCTTTCCAGCTGGGGATAGGAACCGTTCTTTCCAATTGGACATTTTATCTTGTACTCTGTCTGGAATGTGTTGAAAACTAACCATCTTCTTCCTACTCATCTCAGTTGGGAGCCCAAGATATCTGTCATGGAGCTTTTCCTGTCGGATGCCACACAGATTGCTGAGATCCATACTATCTGCTTCAGAAACATTGTTGGAGAAGACCGCGGAAGATTTGTCAAGATTTATTTTCTGCCCCGTAGCTTTTTCATAGTCTTGTAGTAGCTTTGTTAGGAACTGTATTTCTGCTGCTGTAGCTCTTGTAAAAATAAGGCTGTCGTCCGCAAAAAAGAGGTGGGAGACCCTTGGTCCCCCTCGCGACGCTGCCAAACCTGTAATCGCACCACTAGACATAGATCTCGTGAGAGCACGTGAGAGAAATTCACCACAAAATAAAAATAAATAAGGTGAGATAGGGAAGCCCTGACGAAGCCCCCGCTTGGGCACTACATGACCCACAATTTGCCCTTTAAAAGAGAATGAAAAGGAAGTTGTCGTAATACAGTCCGCTACCAAGTTAATCCACTTAGGTCCAAACCCCATTTTGTGAAGGATTTTAGTAAGGAATGACCACTCCACCCGGTCATACGCCTTGCTAATGTCCATCTTCAAAGCCACAAAGCCTTCCTTACCCTTGAGTCTATGCCTCATAGTGTGTAGAAGTTCAAAGGCAGTAATAGCATTATCCGTGATTAATCTGCCTGGGACAAAGGCACTTTGGCTTTCGGCTATAAGAGAAGGAAGGATCCTTTTAAGCCTATTCGCCATCGTTTTCGACACAAGTTTATAAATCACAGAACATAAACTAATAGGGCGCAAATCAGCAGGCTTTCTAACCTGTTTGATTTTAGGGATGAGAGCCAGCAGGGTGTGGTTGAACTCCCGCACACTCTGCCCTCCGTTTAAAATCCTTACTACACAGGCCCCCACATCTTCCTTCAGGATTTGCCAATAGTTTTGATAGAATATCGCTGGAAAGCCATCAACCCCCGGGGCCTTAATCGGACCCATCTGCATAAGACTTTCTGTAACTTCTTGTAGCGTATAAGGTGAGTCCAGAAAATCGCGATCTTGTGGGCAAATACTGTGATCGATAAAATTCAACATAACATCAATATCATGGTCAGAAGGGTAGGAAGAGTCAAAAATACCTTAAAAATCTTGAGAGAGTATATTGATGATTTCTTCGTCTTCAGTTTTCCACTCCCCATTCAAGTCTTCTAACCCTTTAATTGTATTTCGGGCTTTCCGTGCTGTTGCTTTCCTATGAAAGAAGGCCTTATTTTTATCCCCCGATTGTAGCCACTGAACCCGTGAGCGTTGTTGCCATAACTTCTCCTCTTTTAGCAGAAAATCTGCCAGCTCCTTCTTTGCTTGTCTTCGGTGAAAAGCAACTGAGGCAGTTTGTTTATCTCTCTCCAGACGACCAATTCTTTTCTTCAGCTTCTGGATTTGTTTTTTGACATTGCCAAAATTGTTCGTAGCCCAGCTACGCAGGCTGTCTGCACAATCTTCCAGTTTCCTTTTCAAATTGGCATTTTGGGAATGCCAGCTGGAAAGGATTGCTTCATCACACGCATTATTTTGCAGCCAGGCCGTTTCGAAGAAAAATCTCTTCTGTCCAATAACAGATCCCATATGTGACGGTGCTCCAAAGAGTACCTCTATCGGATTGTGATCCGATGTGGCTGCCGTTAGGTGATTGACACGGGCGTTTCCAAACAATAACCTCCAGTGAACATTGGAAACCGCCCTGTCAAGTCTTTCCCTGATATTTGCATCATCCTCTTGATTGTTATTCCACGTAAAGGGGTTCCCAAAGAAACCCAGATCTTTTAGATCGCAATAGTTAAGAGCTTCCAGGAAAGGAGTTGTTTGAGAAGAGGTCACTCCTCTGCCACCCTCCTTATCCTCTTGACGGGCAACTTCGTTGAAGTCTCCCACCACACACCAAGGGGCATCCCCATGGGGTTTAAGTCTTGATAGAAGAGCCCATGAGTGATGGCGCTCTCCCCTATCTGGATCTCCATAAAATCCAGTAAAGAACCAAGGATCCACATTGGTGTCGGTTTTAACCAGGCAATGTATGTGGTGCATTGTCCTGGAGATTAGTGTAACTTCTACCGAGTCGCCCCAGAGAAGTGCTAACCCACCACTTCGACCTATACTGTCAACGTATAGACCTTTTGCATACCGAACCTTCTTTCGGACTTCCTCCATCTCATGTGAATACAACCTAGTCTCCATGAGAAAGACTAGGTCGGGACGTCTTTCCTTCACAGTATCGCAAAGGGATAGAACGTTACAGGGGTTTCCAAGCCCCCGCACGTTCCAGCTTAAAGCACTCATTGTTTTAGGCAGAGCTGCGTAGCAGCCTCTGCCTCTGGTTCAACTGGGTTGTTTTCACAAGTCATTTCACAATCCACACCTATTCCTTTTGAGGAAATCTTTCCTTCACCTTCGGGTGGGATTTTACCATCGGGGGGTCTCGGATTTTCCTTCCCAACTTCTTGATTACAGCTTCTTTTTCCACCTCCTAGTAGTAAGCCATCATCAATTGTAGAAATTACCAATTGACCCAAAGGCTTTCTTTTGTTAATGTTTTCATCCACACCCGAGCCTCCTCCTTTGATACGGGCCTTATCTTTTAGATTTACTCGTTTCCTTTTTGAGAAGGATTGAGTGCCGAAAGATCCTCCTCTCGGGCCCGCAACTTTATGGATGGCTCCCAAGTCAAAATTAGGTTTATCTCCACTAGGGGGGATAAACTCTAAAGTTGGAAAGGATTTTATTGGCCATTGATTGTTACCCAAATCACTCTCAGCGATATCAGGGATTGGGATTGATTTGGGTTGCCATTTTTCTGATTGACTAGCTTGCACATTGGTTGACTTCCCTTTCCCCCGCTGATCTGCTGCAGATTTCTTGTCTGTCGAATTACGTTTCTGCCCCTCTGCAAATCTTCGCTTTTCACTTCGGTCCCCCTGACTTGCTGGACGTCTTTTCCCGGTGGGTTTTCCAAGCATCCACGATCCATACTCTGGCGGACTCTTGTTTTGGATCATTGAATCACGCCTTCCGCAGTTACCAGCCTTGTGGTCCAATCTACCACACCATTCACAGACATTGGGTATCCTCTCATAGACAAGATTCACCCATATCTGTTCTCCTTCAGCAGTTTTCACAAAAGCTCTTCGTCGAAGGGCTTTGTAGGTTTTGATCCGAATTCTTGCTCTAATGCAACGATCCTTCTCTTCGCCTTCAATATGGATCATAACCCTACTAACCTCTCCGATGGAGGCTGCAATAAGTGAACCAACATCTTCATGGATTAGATGAAGGGGGAGACCCCTTATCTGAACCCACACCCACACATCATTGAAAACTTCATCTTCTTGCTTCTTTTGGATATCCCAACTTTTTAGAAGCAACAACTGGTCGTTGAAGTTCCATGGACCCCCAAACATAGCTTTCTCCATAGATTCTTTGTTGTCGAACCTATAGATGAATCTGTTGGGACCGTCTTCCATAATTTTAAGGTCATCATCCGGACACCAGAGTCTCCGGAAGATCTCCTTCATCTCAGATACGTTGACTTTTGCCTCACCAACAAACTTGCCAATGAGACAGAGTTTCCAGTCTTCCCTGACTTTGGTACAAACTTCTTCTCCGATGATTACAGCTTCTTTTTCCTCGTCAGAGAGGGTGATACGCTCCATCCAGTCATCTTCGTCGCCCGCCATTGCTACAGAAAGAGCCTCCAACTTCTATCTAGAGAGAAAACCCTAGAGAGAAAACTCGACAGAAAACTACAACTAATACATTTTCTAGCAGCTTTCTTAGGTAGCTTTTCTTTTATCTTTTTTTAAGACTAAAAAAAATTAATTTTTTCTAACTACCACTTTTCTTACGTTTTACTTCTAAAATATTTTTTTTAGGAGATAAAAATATGAATGATTAAGCAACATTTTTCTAAAAAAAAGTATATAAAAATTTTTAGAAAATTTAAAAATATCAAAATATGTGACTTTTGTTTATCTTTTTCAAAAATATCTAAAAAGTCAACTAAATTAGGTAAAGGTAGGGAATAGTATACCTGATTGAGACGTCTTTTTCCTGTATTTGAACGAATATTTTGCTGAAGCGAAAGAAAGTAGGAGGTTGATTTCCTTTTCAACGGATTGCATGCTGCTTTTTGTGCACTGTTTGTACTATTTGGGTATTTGCGTGAATCATATTATTTTTTCATTTGATTCTCAAAAAAAAAAAAAAAAATGTTTCATTTGGATTAGCAAATACTGTATATCATGATTACGTGGTCCAGTGCAGTGCAGCTATATTGAGGAATTTCCTATAGTTAGCTTGGAATCGTGGAGGAAACTGAAATATTGCTTTCAGCGACACTGTGACGCATAGGCTCTATTACTGGAAAATCATTTGTGGAGTTGTACGTAACACATCAGTAATTCCAACGTCCTCAATTCTAACTCCATTACTGGAAAATGACTTGTGCAGTTGTACAATTCTAACGTCCTCAATTATAACTCCATTATTACTCGTGCAGTTGTGCTGGCCCTTTTGACCTACCTCTCTTTTCCAGATGAAAAATCAAATATCGTTACAAATTATAATTTCATAAAAAGTGAATGTTAATTCAATGTTAAATGGTCCGCTTTAAATGAAAATAATCAGAAATATGTTAAGAAATATGATTTTTTCTTCAATCCTTAGAACAATGCCCTCCAAATTAGCCAATACAATATTGACTTTGACTAATTTGGAGGTGTAAAATGGTCCAACTAGCATAATGGGTTGTGTCGTGATGTCCTCTAAATGAGTCGCGACCAAACCGTGCTAGGACACCAAACCTGCTAATTGAGTCGTGCTTGGCGATACCTTTAGGTCTCGTTTGTTTTTCATTCGTGAGTGTGGAAGTAGTAGTACTGTGATTAGTAGTGATAGGATAAACAGGGATAAATAATGAGGAATGTGATATAAGATTGTGTTCGGTAGATGAAATTATGGGTGTAAAATTAATTGTAGAAACACTAGATTAACATTCCTATTTCCAAAAGTAGAAAGAATTAATACTGAATTTTGAGTAGTTATGTCTTTTTGCTCCTAATCACCACCGAAATGCTATTACGACCTCCGTTTTTTTTTAGACATGGGTTTGACTTTACGACTCGTATCATGGTCACTTTGATCAGGTGATTTAGATAGCAAACAATGCGATTTTTTAATAATTTTTTACCGTGTCATAGAACAACTCTTACTCTACAACACAATAAAAAGATGGCTTAATTACTTAATGGTATCCTCCAGTATAGCGAAACTATCACTTTGCACTACCCACTATCAAAACTTGTTGATAATGTTTCCCATTTGCAATAAATCAATCACTTTCAAACTGGGAAAACATTTCCGTCCATGACTTAACGGAATAAGCCGTTAGTTGACTTTGATGTCCTTTTGTGATGAGGGTAGAATTGTCAATTATTTCCGTTGAAGAACACTAAGATCATCAACTGAGTTTCACCACCACATGAACCCAGAAACTGGCCATCCAACCACCACAGCCGCCACATGGACCCAGAATCCGGCCACCCACAACTGCCCAATTTCAATTCTACCATTAAAAGTACCATAAGTGCAGACTACTCCTGAGCTCTTCCGGTAGCCATAAATGAACATTTTTGCGGAAAATTAATAAAATCTAAGCAATGCAAGGGACGGGGAAAGAAGGACATACCGGAGATATTACAGAGATTGAGACTCCAAACTACACCGCGTCGGTGGCCAAAGAGGGCCGAAGAATTAGAAGAAGAGCAGGAAAAGAACGAAGGAGAGGAGGCTAAATAGCGATTTCTGATCTTGAAACCCAAAGAGCAACAAAAACACCCAAGTTTTGAAACCAGTTCTAGCCCAAGCAATCCACCCACCACTGCCCCAAACCCATCAAAACACCACCACCATGGAGCCATCAAAACCCAGAAAACACCCAAGTTCTTCCTCAATTCGAAGGTCCTGAGCACTACGATGGCTACAAACCACTAAATTCAAAACCCAGTAACATTCGTCCAGCCCCCAAGTGAACACAACCTAGGACAGAGAGAATCGATCATCCTAGTTAGCCCTACCTGCAACCAGAGACCTCAAACACTAGAACTCGATCCGAAACCCAGAGCACACCCACAATTTTTGGCAGCAACTCCCAATCGCCCCTAAGCCAGATTAAGAGGGTTCGATTTGAGGATAGGGCATGGTTTGGGGCTCGGATCGATCTCTGGTATTTGTTGAAGGAGCGACCATGTGCAAGGACGGAGAAGAAGAAGAAGAAGAAGATAGGGAGAAGCAGTGAAGAAGAATGAAAGGCTAGAGATGGAGATGAACCTTATCTTCTTCTTCTTTTTCTTTTTTTTTTTCTTCATCTAACATAAGACATTTTTACCCTTTTGACATGGAAGGCGTTTGGATGATTTTTTTCCCCAATTTGAAAATGACTGATTTATTGCAAATGGGGAACATTATTACCAAGTTTTGATAGTGGGTAGTGCAAAGTGATAGTTTCGCTATACTGGGGGGTACCATTAAGTAATTATATCAAAAAATCGCATCGTTTGCTAGCCAAATCACCTAGTCAAAGTGACTCAGTGAATAGTAATAAAAGTCAAACCGGTGTCTAAGTGAAGAAACGGAGTTAGTACTACTCAACAACCGTAGGTTCTGGTTGATAACGAATTAGTTTATTTTTTCAACAAACAACAATGTAGGCTTATATCTTATCCCACACTGTTGTAAAAGAAAACTAATGTGCCCCTATTTTCATGTACCATTCAAATGTGAAAAGAATGTACCACTTTGAAAACCAATTTATTGTAGCTTAACTATAATATTGAACTTAAGCTTCCTACCAAGCTATAGAAATGTCACGCATTTTTCGGTGACTTATATGGTATATCCAATGTAGGTAGATATGTGTTCTCCTTAGTGTTCAAGGAAAAATATGTTAGTGTTGGATTTTTGGCAGTCAAACGCAGTGCCTTTTTTTTTGCCTAATACCCAACAAGAACTCACGTGTAGGAGCATAATATGATATTTATATGTTTACCTTAGTCGCATTGACTGGTGACGATCACGAAGGCTGAAGGTTGCAGAGCCTCTAAGGTATCCATACGAAAAGTCTGAACTGACCTTCCTCTTCTCCGATGCTAGTATGCTGGAGGAAGGATTAGTGATCTCGTCTCACAAAATCAGCTGGACTCGGACGACTTGAACTTCTCTTTTTCAAAACCCTAGCTATTCAGTATCATATACGAATAGTGCTAAAAGCATCAGAACCCTAGCCACGGTGAAAAAGCATTTATAGGTGTTGGAATAGATGCCCTAGAGGCAATCTAGTTTAGTATGAATTTATTTGTGGCTAGAAATTCATTTATTATTTATTGGATATTTAATATAATGAAGTCCTTAGAATTACAATTGTGTTGTTTATCTTAAATATCCCTAATCCAGTATAATGATTAATTGGACCATCATCTATAGACTAGTATGGGGTTGGATTGATATGGAGATATCACGATCCAACACATAGGTGTGCATTAGGGAATGTTGCACTGGATTGACCCATCTCCGAGAAGGCTACATACACGTTATGTTGAGTCACAAGCGCTTCTCGCGGTGCAACGGTATTGTCATCCTTAGACTTGAGGTCACTAGATATTCTAGTTGTGGATTATTGTGATTTTGGTAGTGTTAAACGCTACACCGTAACTGGGTAGTTATAAAGGCCTGTACTGGATACAATAAGAAGCAAGCTTAGAGATCGTAGTTGACGTAGATAGAATTTGTCCCTCCCACATAACGGGAGCAAATATCCTAGGCCACTCGAGGGATAGTTCTTATAGAATGTCTGGCCAGACTCAAATAAATCAATATGGGATATTGATGTTATTTGCACGAATAAGGCTATTCCCATGGATCGAGAAACTATGGATTGGATATACGAGTGTGACTTGTATGTCTCGTGTCCAATCCGGATATAGAGACAAAGGGATGAGACAATTACTTGTACAAAGGTTGTCAAGGAAGGGACTAATTTGCAAGGAAGGGACTAAATTGAATTCTAGTAGGACTAGAATAAGTTCTTTAGGTAGTTGGCAAGGAGTTGTTGAACTATATGAAGGACCTTTCTTCCTTCCTTCCCATAACTTATGCTCATTATTGAACATAACAAGAGTGGGAGAGAACAAAAGGAGAGAGAGCAAGCAATCAAGAGGAGCCGACCGCCCCTCTTGCCGCCGCCCGTCCCCGTCGGCCACAAAGAAGGCCGAGACCCCCCTTTTGGGTCTCGTTTTGCGTGATTCTTCTTCCTCTTCCTCTTCCGGGCTAGCACCAAGGACTTGGGAGATCTAGGATCAACTCTAGGCGTGGATCAACCATAGAGAACGTGACACAATTCGCGTTTGAAGTCATCAAAGGAGAACCCTAAGGTGTGTTATTGATTTCTTCCTTTACCATCGTTATGTTTCTTGACTTGTGATCCTTGGAGGGTTTTGCATGGTTTATTTTTTTTCCGTTGCGCATCCATGAATCAAAACCCTACAGTGGTATCAGAGCCACAGGTCGTAGAGCATAAATGTGGTTTATGTGTTACGTTTTAGTTGTTTTACACCTTAATTTGATTGTTTATCGCGTAAAACAAGACAAATCAAGCATGGGATGCAATTTGTCAATAATTAATCATAACAAGATCTAATTTTTGCATTGGATGCATGAATTGGTGAGTTTGAGAAATTTTAGGATCTTAGATCTAGGGTTTGGGCATCCTTGGGAAACAAGGACCGCCCCTCTTGCTTGCCGCCCAAGATTGGCCGCCCTAGGGGCCAGGCGGCCATAACCCGCGGCCTAGGCGTGTGGGTTTTGGGCCGGGCCGGCCCTAGGGCCTTGTGGTTCACCTTTTTGGGCCCGGACAATTTGATTGTTGGGCCCATGGACCGTTTTAACCCTAGAAATCCTAAAATCAATTAAAATTGACCAAGCGCGTTAAAATTGGATTTTAACTGTTTATGTGCAAGTCGCATGGTGATTGGATATGGCCTTAGGATGTGGTTTGATGTGGATGTTTAATTTTGTGGTTTGGTTTTACGGCCTGCGAGCTGATCAATTAATTGTAATAATTAATTAGGGTTTTATGGCCTGCGTGCCATTTTTTTTTCTCAACTTGTGAGATTTATTTTATTTAGTATAGAAGTTAGCTAGTGCTAGATAAAGTAGATTGTTAGCCAAGATTGAAGAAAAGAAGCCCAAAGCCAAAGAAGCCACAAAAGATGGAGCATTGAGCATTCCACATGACTATGAAGGATGGACCAAAAGATCAAGACGCATGGAGATGTGTTTGTTTTAGGGTTCATAGATAATTCCATTGGCTTGGAATTATCTTAGTCTAGAAAAGGTCATATCCACGTCACGTTTAATTTCTGTTTTGTGGTTGTTTATTTTATTGTCTTATTATTGTGTGGTTGGTGTATGGATGATCCATGAAATTAGGATAATAAGATAATTAGACAACCCGGATCTATTATTTGGAGTTGTGCCCAAACTCAAATAGATAGATTAGTTGATATTGATCAACAAAAACAATTAAAATTGAATTTAAAATCCCTCAAAATTCAAAATATTGTGTTCTTGCCTTCTCGTTATTTAAACACTCATTATCATCATTATTTATCAAGATCGTGCGTGCCAAAGCATGGCGACTTGGTTCATAATGGTGGAATGCGATGGCACGTAACAATGTGCAATTGTTTAAATAAGATGTCGAACACAACTGGATTATTAATATGATTAAGAAACCTAGAGGCAATCAATTGGGATTATCCATATGGATGGATAAATAAGGATTTATTTGCCCAATTGAACCAAGAGTTGCATATGGGATGCAATTGGAATTGTTCCTACCTAAAGTAGCCAAGTTATGGGTGACTTGCCAAAGCAAGCTCATAAGGAGGTGAAACATGGATTTTGGCCCACTAGAAAATATAAATATATTTTCCGCATTAATATCTTGAGGGTTATTAATCCGTAGAAAAATAGTGGGAGCTATATTTGATAAACTAGCCATTATTGAATATAGTCAAAAATTCACAAATACTAAAACTTGCGTATTTTCCTTTTTGTACAATTCCAAATGGCAAACAACTCATCGAGTTCACAACATTCCCTACGATCTGTCCTTGAGAAGGACAAGCTCTCTGGAACTAACTTTCTTGATTGGTATAGAAATTTGAGAATTGTTCTCAAGCAAGAGAAGAAATTGTACGCAATAGAGGAGCATGTTCCAGAAGGTCCAGAGAACCAAACACCTGCTGCCCTAAAGGCGTATCAAAAGCGTGTTGATGACGCTAATGATGCGGCCTGCCTTATGCTATGCACCATGACTTCTGAGCTTCAGAAGCAACACGAAAACATGAATGCTGTCGATATGATCGAGCATCTGAAGCAGCTCTTCCAAGAGCAGGCGAGGGTAGAGAGGTATGAGGTCTCTAAGGAACTGTTCAAGTGTCATCTAGCAGAAGGGAACCCGGTGGGACCCCATGTACTCCGTATGATCGGGTACTTGGAGAATCTCGCCCGACTAGGGTTCCCGGTCGGCCAAGAGTTGGCAACCGATCTCGTGTTGCAATCGTTGCCCGAGAGTTATGGACAGTTCATCATGAACTATAACATGAACGAGATCGTGAAACCACTGCCAGATTTACTCAATATGTTGAGGACAGCTGAACAGAGCATCAACAAGGGTAAGGGCAAGGCCATTATGATGGTGCAGAAAGGAAAGGGCAAAAGGTTTGCCTCATCCTCCAAGGGCAAAGGCAAGTCAGTTGCCAAGTCCAAGGAACCTCCCCTTAAGCCTGTTGATGGCATTGCCAAAGGTGTGACTAAAGGTGAGTGTCACTACTGCAGTCAGCCTGGACACTGGAGGAGGAACTGCCCAAAATATCTGGAGGACAAGAGGCTTGGAATAGTGATTCCACCACCACCAGGTATTTTTTTTGTAGATGTCAATTTAACTGTCTCTACATCATGGGTATTAGATACTGGATGTGGATCTCATATTTGTCGAAATATGCAGGATCTATAGAGAAGTAGAAGATTGGCTAAAGGAGAGGTAGATCTGCGCGTTGGGAATGGAGCAAAGGCTGTTGCGTTGGCCATAGACGTGTGCGAGCTATCTCTGCCTTCAGGATTAGTTTTAGAATTAAATAATTGCTATTTTGTGCCTGCTATGGGCAGAAACATTATTTCTGTTTCTTGTTTGGACAAGGATGGTTTTATTATTTCAATAAAGAACAATTGTTGTTCCTTTTATTTAAATAATATTCACTATTTTAGTGCGCAATTATTTAATGGACTTTATGTCATTGATCTAAACAATCCTGTCTACAACATTAATACCAAGCGGATTAAAATAAATAATTTAAATCCTGCTTATTTATGGCACTGTCGTTTAGGCCACATAAATGAGAAACATGTATCTAGACTCCATAAGGATGGATTGCTAGACTCATTTGATTTTGAATCATATGAAACATGTGAGGCTTGTTTATTGGGAAAAATGACAAAGTCCCCTTTCAATAAGAAAGGTGAGAGGACTAATGAGCAATTGGCACTCATACATACTGATGTGTGTGGGCCATTTGCCACGCCAGCCAGGGGTGGTTATGTCTACTTCATTACATTTACTGATGATTACAGTAGATATGAATTTGTGTACCTCATGAGGGCAAAATCCGAATCCTTTGAAGTGTTCAAAGAATTCAAGAATGAAGTAGAGAAGCAACTTGGCAAAAGTATCAAGGCTCTACGATCGGATCGTGGAGGAGAATACTTGAGCCAAGAGTTTGACGACTATCTTAGAGAGTGTGGGATCGTGTCCCAACTCACTCCACCCGGAACGCCACAATGGAATGGCATGTCCGAGAGGAGGAATCGAACCCTATTGGATATGGTTCGATCTATGATGTGTCAAACCGATCTTCCATTATCATTTTGGGGCTATGCTCTATTAAGTGCAGCTTTCACCATTAATCGTGTTCCATCTAAATCAGTCATGAAGACACCATATGAGATGTGGAGTGGGAGGCGTCCCACACTGTCGTTCATAAGGATTTGGGGCTGCGATGTCTATGTAAAACGTTTACAATCAGACAAGCTAGGTCCTAAATCGGATAAGTGTAAATTTGTGGGGTACCCTAAGGAAACTAAGGGATACTATTTCTACAATCCAACCGAGAACAAAGTGTTTGTTGCTCGGACCGGCGTGTTTCTAGAAAGAGAGTTTGTCTCTAAAGAAGCAAGTGGGAGGAATGTAGAACTTGAAGAGGTTCAAGAACCACAAATCACTGAACCGTTTATGGAACATGAACAGGAACCACAAATAGTTGTGGAGCAACCTGTTCAGGTAACACAAGAGCTTCGTAGATCTAGTAGAGTGCGCCAGGAACCCGAGAGGTATGGACTTCTCGTGACCGATTCTGGTGACACGATGCTCATAGATGATGAGCCTACTACCTATGAGGAGGCCATGAATGGCCCATACTCTCAGAAGTGGCTAGAATTCATGAGATCCGAGATGGAATCCATGTACACCAACAAAGTATGGACTTTGGTGGAACCACCCAATGGGGCGCGGCCTATAGGGTTCAAGTGGGTCTTCAAGAAGAAGATCGACATGGATGGTAATGTGATTACCTATAAGGGCCGATTGGTCGCTAAAGGATTATGACAGATTCATGGTATTGACTATGATGAAACCTTTTCACCAGTCGCTATGACCAAACCCATCCGAATCCTACTTGCGATTGCAGCATACCACGACTATGAGATTTGGCAGATGGATGTCAAAACAGCATTCCTTTATGGGAATCTCCTCGAGGACGTGTATATGATACAGCCAGAGGGATTTGAGGATCCAAAGCAAGCCAACAAAGTCTGTAAACTGCAACGATCCATTTATGGATTGAAGCAAGCTTCTAGGAGTTGGAATCGACGTTTTGATGAAGTAGTCAAAGAGTTTGGCTTCATCAGAAACGAATATGAGTCTTGTGTTTACAAGAAGGTTAGTGGGAGCTCTGTAGCTTTTCTGGTCTTGTATGTAGATGACATACTACTCATTGGAAACGACGTTCCCATGCTACAATCTGTTAAAGATTGGCTAGGGAAGTGTTTCTCAATGAACGACTTAGGGGAAGCAGCCTATATACTCGGTATAAAGATCTATAGAGATAGATCTAAGAGGTTGCTAGGCCTAAGTCAAAGTACATATATTGACAAGGTGTTGGAATGGTTCAACATGTAAGATTCCAAGAAGGGATTCTTGCCCATGTCACATGGAATCACTCTTTCGAAGAGTGGTTGTCCTTCCAATGAGATTGAGAAGGAACGCATGAGTATAATTCCCTATGCCTCGGCCATAGGATCTATCATGTACGCCATGTTATGTACTAGACCAGATGTGTCATATGCCTTGAGTATGACAAGCAGATACCAATCCAATCCGGGTGAGAGTCACTGGATTGCAGTCAAGAACATCCTAAAGTACTTGAGAAGAACTAATGATGCTTTCTTGATATTTGGCGGTGAGGAACAGTTTCGTGTAAGGGGTTACACTGATGCAAGCTTCAAAACCGACAGAGATGACTTTAGATCACAGTCGGGATATGTGTTTTGCCTGAATGGAGCAGCGGTGAGCTGGAAGAGTTCCAAGCAAGAGACGGTAGCTGATTCTACAACAGAGGCTGAGTACATTGCTGCAAATGGCGCAGAAAAGGAAGCTGTTTGGATCAGAAAGTTTGTTTCTGAACTTGGTGTGGTCCCTAGCATTGCGGATCCAGTCGAGTTGTTCTGTGACAACACTGGGGCGATCGCGCAATCGAAGGAACCCAGGTCGCACCAAAAATCCAAGCACGTGCTCAGGAAGTTTCATCTGATTCGAGATATTATCGATAGAGGAGACGTTCGGATATGCAAGATTCCTACAGATGAGAATCTTTCAGACCCGCTTACAAAGCCGCTCACGCAGTGGAAGCATGAAGGGCACACTAGGAGTATGGGCATACGAGATGCGCCAGATTGGCTCTAGTGCAAGTGGGAGACTGTTGGAATAGATGCCCTAGAGGCAATCTAGTTTAGTATGAATTTATTTGTGGCTAGAAATTCATTTATTATTTATTGGATATTTAATATAATGAAGACCTTATATTTACAATTGTGTTGTTTATCTTAAATATCCCGAGTCCAGTATAATGATTAGTGGGACAATCATCTATAGACTAGTATGGGGTTGGATTGATATGGAGATATCACGATCCAACACATAGGTGTGCATTAGGGAATGTTGCACTGGATTGACCCATCTCCGAGAAGGCTACATACACGTTATGTTGAGTCACAAGCGCTTCTCGCGGTGCAATGGTATTGTCATCCTTAGACTTGAGGTCACTAGATATTCTAGTTGTGGATTATTGTGATTTTGGTAGCGTTAAACGCTACACCGTAACTGGGTAGTTATAAAGGCGTGTACTGGATACAATAAGAAGCAAGCTTAGAGATCGTAGTGGACGTAGATAGAATTTGTCCCTCCCACATAACGGGAGCAAATACCCTAGGCCACTCGAGGGATAGTGCTTATAGAATGTCTGGCCAGACTCAAATAAATCAATATGGGATATTGATGTTATTTGCACGAATAAGGCTATTCCCATGGATCGAGAAACTATGGATTGGATATACGAGTGTGACTTGTATGTCTCGTGTCCAATCCGGATATAGAGACAAAGGGATGAGACAATTACTTGTACAAAGGTTGTCAAGATGACTATTCTATTAGTTGGCTAGAATGGATGTTTTGCTAGAAACCGCTCCATATTAGCAAATAGTTGCTACCAACTAGATAGAACCTATGGGGTCACACGCTATACAGAGTTGAACTAGATTTGGGAATTAATTAATTGGATTAATTAATTAGAAGGATCACTTTGCAAAATCTTGCAAACTTAGTAGGGACTAATTTGCAAGGAAGGGACTAAATTGAATTCTAGTAGGACTAGAATAAGTCTTTTAGGTAGTTGGCAAGGAGTTGTTGGACTATATAAAGGACCTTCCTTCCCATAAATTATGCTCATTATTGAACATAACAAGAGTGGGAGAGAACAAAAGGAGAGAGAGCAAGCAACAAGAGGAGCCGACCGCCCCTCTTGCCGCAGCCCGTCCCCGTCGGCCACAAAGGAGGCCGAGACCCCCCTTTTGGGTCTCGTTTTGCGTGATTCTTCTTCCTCTTCCTCTTCCGGGCTAGCACCAAGGACTTGGGAGATCTAGGATCAACTCTAGGCGTGGATCAACCATAGAGAACGTGACACAATTCGCGTTTGAAGTCATCAAAGGAGAACCCTAAGGTGTGTTATTGATTTCTTCCTTTACCATCGTTATGTTTCTTGACTTGTGATCTTTGGAGGGTTTGGCATGGTTTATTTTGTTTCCGTTGCGCATCCATGAATCAAAACCCTACAATAGGTACAAGACAATTCGACTTGCCTATTAATCCTAACATTTATGATTAGTTTGCACATAAGTTCGAAATTCATATTGTTCTTTAGTCCAACTAATGAGCAATTAACCCTAGTTTGATCCATTCTTGTGTGTGACCATGTAGGTTTCTATTTACGTTAGTGGTATCAATTACAAACACTAAGCGGTATCTAGCAATACATCAATCTTTCCCAAGTAATAGGAATATCAGTGATCTGACGAGCCTCTTTGACCAATATCGTTGTGTCATATAACCAATTGTTCATATATCTGGATTAGACACAAGGCATGGAGTGCCACCGTCGCATATCAATCTATAGTTTCTCGATTCCCTGAGTATACTTAGATAGAAAAATTGCATCAATATCTTGTATTAATTCATTTGAGCACGACCCTGTATTTTATTAGTCTCTCTCATCTAGTGGTCATCGACAGTTTGCGACTTCTCTTGAAAAAAAGCTAGCAGGATTGTGCTCCCGAGTCATACCTTATGTTAAATGGAAAGGATTGACGCCACTGTTGCAGCATAAGATTGTTTGGCGTCCTATTTGTGTCAAGAACACCTTTGTGGATGAAAAGGTTGAGGGCAATGTGGTCTTTTTGTATTTCATTCAGACATGATTTATTATTAATGAGAGATCTACGAAATTTCTTGGTGCGTCATGCTCCTTTTTCAGACGAATTGTTTACTTTAATGGCATAATCAAATGTTTCATTTTGAACTGTCAATGCAGGTGACCGGTATGGGGAACAATGAGCTCGCTGCACACTTCCAAGAATATTACCCAAGGAGGGGCACGCAAGCTAATGGGGCATAAGAGCACCGTGGGTTTGGCATTCTAATTTTTAAAAAAGACACCTATGGGACTTCTGAATTCTATGTGCCTGCATCAACTTTTCATTGATGAAAGATGTGATAGAGCTGTAGGGGATAGAGGTAACCCATCTAGTGGTTATAACTTATAAGCTTGAATCCTCTTCATAACTGTTTAATAAGTTTTGTATGGAATAAACATGTGATAATTTACACATTCAACGTGTTACTGTGAATAACCATGGATGTTCTCAAAAGAAAAGTCAGCGATTTTTTGCAAATGAAGTGTTAATGATCCTACGGTAGGGTAAGTACCTGCAAAAACTAAATGAAAACGATTACAAAGTTTTTTTTTCAAGAGAAGAATAATGTCGAAGAGAAAACAAAAAATCAGTATGAAAATATTATAACTGCAAATATACATAGTTCCACTTTGTATAAAAAAATAATGATGAACTACTTTTAAAAAAATATTGGTAAAAGAATGGATTATAATTACATCCACGGGAAAGTAAAATGATTGAGAAAAAAAAGGACATAAGAAAGTTAACTAACCTTAGGAAGATGCACGAACAATGCCAATAAATAAGAAAATGATGGGGCACCAACAATTAGCAAGTGATAGTGAAAGTGTATAGAAAGCTCTCCACGGGCGCTGAACATTACAGCACAAATAATACTAATTACAACACAAGTAGTATACAAAACCACCACTATACCCCTCTCCCTATCATCTCCTTCAAATCTCAAAGAGACCCACGTACACTTTTACTCCTTCAACACCCCAGTTTTCCAATCTAACATCATTCCTTTGCAAATCTTGGACTGAAGGGCAGGAAGGATCTAACATGCTCAGATCAACAACATGAACTAAAGCGGAATATTCATGTGTTTACCTTGTCTTCCTAAGCTCCTTAGTGCAGCGGATGATCGTTGTGTTGCTTGCTTTCACGCGCCTACTCCTTGATCTTGCTCCCACCAATCGAGTGCGAATCTCGAGGACGAACACTGATTTCCACACCACGTTCCACCTCCTTGGATGAAGTTGGAGAGAGACTAGGGTTCTCTACAACTAGTATGAATCTAGACAGAGAGACTTTTCTGTATGGAATAGCCAATATAATATGTAGGAGGCTGCCTCCTTATATAGGCAAAACTTCTCCTAAGTTTGCACATAAACCCCTAGGGTTTGAGCCTTAGCTGCTAACCCCTCTAGTTTATGTATTAGTGCAACTAACCCCATAAGGTTATGTTAATTGCATTGGGCACCCCACATGGGCGCACCAATTGCTAACATCTCCCACTCGCACAGTGGGGTTGCACAATTCATCCAGTCTCCATCAATCTCCAACTTTCTATCATCTACAAAAGAGTATTGTGTGGCCGTGGCGTGTGACCGGTGAGAGTACCTGCATTTCGGGAGATCCGTACACCAAACTCGTATAGCCAGCATGGGAAGACACCCTCTCGGGAGATCCACATACCAAACTCGTATAGCCAGCGCAGGAAGGCACCCTTAAAACATAAAACAGTGATAATGCTCTCCGTAACTCTCGTATTCCCCAGATTCCTCCGATTGTCATCTCGTGGATCATGAGCACCTGCCTTGTCCCGAAGGCCATGCTCCAATGAGTCCACATCTCCTTTATATTTTCATATCCTACATGATCCCATAAGATCTTGCAGGTGGGCCCAATGAAAGATAATAAAGAGCGATGCAACGAGAATCTTTCCTTACATACATGTGTCACTCAGATTCGGCTCAGCTGCTTTCCCAGCAGTGTCCGGAAGGCCGAATCATCCATAGCCGTAAGGTGTCACGCCAAAGTAGCACCACCGACCCGTCTCCTCATGACACAGACGTAAGTACAAAGGGTATACAGTGTCGATCATCCTCATACGATCGACGAGGCTCACACGATGAGGAATCCCAGGGACTAATTCTACTCATCACCTCATGGTCACTCATAAGCGCGCGTTATTCAAGGGGAAATATGCGCCATAGTGTTTACACTCTGATGAGAGCGCATGTCTTATCCTTGCAAAAGGACCACTATGCAGATGTCTATCCGGTAGCCCTCATGGCCACCAGCCCGAGTGCTGCCATGTCACACGGTTGTGATCATTTATCAGCTCTCGCATCTGGCTTCTTCTACACAGACTATACATGGTTCGGGGTAGTAACCATGTTCGATTGGCCACAACCGATCTCAGCTTGGAACTTATTTCCAATGCGACATTTGGATCCGTCTGACAGGCTCCTAGCACTACTGATAGACTTCAAGCTCTTATCATAGGCCATATGCTCATATGAAGAAGGCATCTCATATCATATCGTAGGCCTTCAGCGCTTATCTGGATTCCGTCTCATCTTCCGCCACACCCAGACATATCCAGGATACTGCGAAGGCAGTTGCTCGTGTGAGTGAGCCAACTTAGTGTCTGTGTGACATGCTCTAAGCTAGTACAGGAAATGTAACATATCATACATGTATCGAAATAACATGCAGCATAAATAAACAAATCCATTCCTAATATCCAATCAATCAATGTCTCAAAATGTTTAATCAGTCTGACATCTAGTTCCATTTGCCTAACCCTATATTCCTAGTATGACCAACAAAAGTAGCCTTAAGAAGAGGCTTGGTCATTGGATCAGCTAACATCTGATTCGTAGGAATATGCTCTAGAGTGATATCTCCCTTAGCTACTACTTCCCTAATGAAGTGGTACTTTATCTCAATATGTTTGGCCTTGCTGTGGTATTTCGGATCTTTAGCACAAGCTATGGCCGACATACTATCACAACGAAGCGTTACTGGTCTTGGTTCGTCAACCGCTCCTAAGCTGACCAGAAATCTCTTCAGCCAAACACTCTCCTGCGCTGCCGCGGAGCAGGCAACGTATTCAGCTTCCATGGTTGATAAGGCAGTGCAAGTCTGCTTGCTACTGTGCCATGTGATGGCTCCTCCACCCAGCATGAAGACGTAGCCTGAGGTCGATTTACGTGCGTCTAGGTCCCCACCCCAGTCAGCATCACTGTAGCCAATGAGCCTTAGCTCAGAGCCTCTGTAGCTTAACACGTAATCCTTAGTACCTTTGAGATATCGGAGAATCCTCTTAACAGCCTTCCAGTGTCCAACACCGGGATTAGACTGATATCTGCTAACTAAACCGACAGCATGACATATGTCGGGCCTTGTACACATCATTGCGTACATTAAACTTCCGACAGCACTTGCATAGGGTACTTTGGCCATCTGGTCTCTCTCGTGTTGGGTCTTGGGACACATTTCAAGGCTGAGTTTCTCGCCATGTGCAATGGGAGTCTCGAATGGCTTAGAGTCCATCATCTGGAACCGTTCAAGTATCTTCTTGATGTATGTCTCTTGAGACAAGCCAAGAAGTCTCTTAGAGCGGTTCCTTAGGATCTTTATCCCAAGGATGTAACTCGCTTCTCCAATATCCTTCATTGAAAAACGAGAGGATAACCACCCTTTGGTAGTTCCGAGCATTCCTTTATCATTGCTGGCTAGTAGTATGTCATCTACATATAATGACAGTATCATGAACTTCTTTCCGGAACGTCTGACATACACACAGTGGTCCTCATCTACCATTGTGAAGCCATATGCCACAATGTCTTGATGAAACTTCAAATACCACTGTCTTGAGGACTGCTTCAGTCCATATATGGACTTAATCAGTTTGCACACTTTGTGCTCTTGACCTTTCTTCTCAAAACCTTCCGGTTGAGCCATATAGATCTCCTCATCTAGTTCTCCATTGAGAAATGCAGTCTTAACATCCATTTGATGTAGTTCCAAGTCCATGCTAGCCACTATTGCAAGTATAAGACGAATGGAGGCAATTCTCACAACCGGTGAGAACGTCTCCTCGTAATCCACACCCTGTTGTTGGGTGTAGCCTTTCGCCACTAGCCGGGCCTTATGCCTCTCAACGCTTCCGTCTGCCTTCCTTTTGACCTTGAAAACCCATTTGTTTCCAATGGCCCTTCGTCCAGGAGGCAAGTCAACTAAATCCCAAACATGATTGGTTTTCATTGACTCCAGTTCTTCTTGTAAAGCAATGTTCCATTCTTTCTTGTCAGGGGATGAGAGAGCTTCAGACAATGTCCTAGGTTCATCATCTTCTTGCGTGGTGACCATCATGGCCTCCCCTTCGATGTCAAATCGTCGACGGGGTACGCTCCCACGAGCGCTCCTACGCAAAGAGGGTTCTTCTTCATCTTCATCATCATATATGATGGGCTGCTCACTAGGCAAGTCACTCCCACTGTTCTGAAGATCCATAGGGACTGTTCCCTGTAGGTCTGTAGAGAACTGAGTGTCATCCAGTGGTTCCTCTTCTTCGTAGAGAATGCCATCTCCACGTGCTTCTCCCTGACTAGGAAAATCTCTCTCGAGAAATTCTACATCTCGCGATTCCATCTCCGTTAGACTACCATCCGGCTGTTGCGCTATGAATACGTAACCCTTAGAGTGCTCAGAGTACCGTATGAAGATGCACTTCTTACCTCTAGCACCCAATTTCCCATGAATATGGGAGACGTTACGTACATAGGCGGCCGACCCCCATGGCCTAAGGTGACCCAATTCGGGTTGCCTTTTGGTCCACATCTCGTAAGGGGTTGTGGCTACAGACTTGGTGGGCACACGGTTTAGTATGTATGTGGCAGTCATCAATGCATCTCCCCAATAGGAGATAGGCAGATTCGCATTTGCCATCATACTACGAACCATCTCTAACAGCGTTCTATTCCTTCTTTCCGCTACACCATTTTGCTGCGGTGTGAAGGGAATAGTCAACTGCCTCACTATTCCTTTAGTCTCACAGAGCTCCTTAAATTGCTCAGATAGATATTCACGCCCTCGATCTGTCCTAAGAGCCTTAACTCTTTTGTCCAGTTGGTTCTCTACCTCTTGCAGAAATTTTCTGAAGCACCCTAGCGCTTCAGATTTATGTGCCATCAAATACACATAACCAAAACGAGTGTGATCATCTATGAATGTGATGAAATAGCGAGCACCATGTCTAGCTCTAACATTTAATGGACCGCAAACATCAGAATGAATAAGTTGTAAAGGCTCAGTAGCCCTTACTGCTTTACCGAACGGTTTGCGTTTAGCATTTCCTGCAAGACAAGACTCACATACAGGTAATGATATCTTGGGCATATCTCCAAGTAGGCCTGCCTTAGCCAGCCTGTTCATCCTGTCCTGTCCTATATGTCCCAATCTAGCATGCCATCTAGTGGCATCATCATCACTAGAAGATGTAATATATGAACGAGAATCATAAACATCATCAATGCTAGAACCAACAATGTCTAAATAAAATAAACCACGAGAAATATAACCAGTACCAAAACATGAGTTGCCAACAAACAGTTTGGCAAAACTACCCTCAAAAACAAGTCTAAAATCCAAATCCAAAAGTCTAGAAACTGAAACTAAGTTCTTGCGTGCATCAGGAGCGTATAAAACGTCATGAAGAACAAGCGTCTTTCCAGACTTCATCTTCAGCTGATATGTGCCAATGCCCACCACATCAACGAAAGAGTTGTTCCCCATGTACACTCTTCTACTGCCCACTGGTACTCGCCTATAATCCGTGCACGCGTCTCGGTCACATGCTAGGTGGTCACTCGCACCTGAATCCAATACCCACACATTAGGGGAATCAGCAATATAAACTTGACTTATAACATAACAGTCAGAGTTTGGATTATAGTGTACCTTTGGCTCGGCGCAGTCACGAGCAAAGTGGCCATATGCCTGGCAGTTATAGCACATAACTTGTCTCATATCCCTCTTGGACCTCTTCCACATTTGGCGCTTACTGATCTTGCGGCATGGGCCCATGTGGCCTCCACTCTCGTGCTCTACGATGACTTCCTGACCCTTTGGCACATATGCCATGGGAGGGCTCTCTACCTGCGATGGTGGACTAGAAGTTCTGGCAAATTCCAGTCTCTTTTCCTCAAACAATAAATATCGCTTTGCATCATCAAATGTCTTAATGTCATCTGATCCTTGCAACACTTTTCTCACGGAATCCCATGAATCTGGTAGAGACATTCTTACAGCCTTTAGCTGTCTCTCATCGGATACATCATGCCCAGAAGTTATAAGTTCAGTAATATAGAATGATAAGGTCTTTAGGTGCGTATTCATAGAGACATTATCATCCTTCACCGTGGAAGTGAGCATCATCCATAGACATGTCTTTTGGAATTCGTCTGCACTTCCGTACAGTCCTAGAATGTCTTCCCAGAGCTTCTTTGCATAATCAATCACAATTGACTCTAGGAGATCAGTCCTCACTAGATCCATCAATTCTAGACATGCTTTCTTGTCATCAACTTCCCATTTCTGGTAAGCCTCAAGATCACGTCTATATGCATCAGTAGGGCCGCCCGGTGGTACCCATGGCTCCATCTTTGCCATATGCAAATGATCAGACAGTCCTAGCTCAATCATGCGACATATCGCACTTCTGTACCATGCACGGAAGTTGTCTCCCTTTAGAATTACAGCAGATTTAGGAAATAGATTCGTGTTCATCGTGACTGAAAAACGAGACAAAATGGATATTAGTTACTAGCTTTGTTTTAGCTCCTAAGTAACATGTGACATCGATTAATTTCAATAGTTCCTCACAAGGACTCCACCAAAACCTAGCGTATATCCTAGGAATCAAATCTCATCACTTGTGATTTCCTATCAGTTTTAATCATGTCATCATGTGAGCTCTTTTGTTTTAGTTCTTTAGCATGCGAGGTTAAACATATATATCCAATCACACGCAGTTATAACATAAAACAAGCACAAGCATAAATAAATATGCAATGGATGTGGCCCCTAAGGTGCACTCCCACTATTGAGAGCACTTCTTGAGCAAGTCCTGAACTCCATCTCACGCCATCTCGCCTACTCGAGGACTCCAAGCTTGAGGCTCCATTAGACCGTCTAATTGCTCCATGCACCTTGCGCCATAGATTTTGGTTTGGCCACCTCTCTTGAAGCTTCAATCTTCAATCTCTACTAACTATCTTATTTCTAATAAGAAGTAACCTCATAGAGGCGAGTGGATGAGAAGAGAAGACACTAGAGTATAGAGAGGCACGACACGCAGGCCGTATTTTGATTACATATTCAAAAAACCAAAACCAAAACCAAAATATAAAACATCTATGCCACATCCATGCACCAAACACATCCATTCAACCCACAACAGCATGCATAACAATATAATAAACATACTGGAATTTTCTGGAAATTTCCGGAATTAAGCAATAATTACTGGAAATTAATAAGCAATAATCTAATCAACTAAAAAGATCGAAAATTGCTCCCTACCACTTAGGGTCTCACCACCTATGGCAAAACGTAGGGAAAATTGACCTAAGTCTCCAGGAAAAATTTGGGCTCAAAACAGTGTGTTTAAGGTCGTCAAACTGCCTCGGGAAGTGTGCTAAACACTAATTAATTAATCTGGAAATTACTAAAATTTTCCGTCGCTCCAAAAATTATGAAAAAATACCCATAAAATAGGAAATTTAATTTGGAGTCCCTAGGAAAAAATCGGACGAAAAATGACGGCGGGAGGAGGCCGCACGCGCCGACACGCGCCGCCGCGCGTGGGCGCGTCCGCCTCCGCCACGCGCTGACGTCGGCCATGTGCCACGTCAGCATGCCACGTGGCATGCCACGTCAGCACCTATGCTGACGTCAGCTGCCACGTCAGCCCGCCACGTCATCGCCACGTCAGCTGCCACGTGGCTGCCACGTCATCGCCACGTCAGCCTCTTGCTGACGTGGCACCGCCACGTCATCTGCCACGTCAGCCCTAGGGCCACGTCAGCAGCCGCCGCCAGCCCTTGGGCGCGTGCGGCGCGTGGCGGCGCGTGGCCGCGCGTGGGGGCGGCGTCGGTGGCGCGTGAAGCCCACGCGCCGCCTTCCCTTGCTCCGATCGCGACGAGAAAAATTTTCCCGTGATCGTCTCTTCGTCCTGATCCCGATTATGTGGTCAAAATCCAATTTTAACAAGTTTTTGAAAACCGTGTTCTAATTATTGGATCTAGCAGTCCAGATTAATACTGTTCCGAAACTTTGAAAATTCATAACTAATTCACCGTAAATCCAAAAAATATAAAATTTATATATCTGGAATCCTCGTGAAAAACCCTACCTAACCATATAGGTTTCGTCTACTGGTTATGAAAATTCAGAAACGCGATTTTTTATAACAGGTTCGGGAACGCTTATCGAGGCACGAAAAGTAAGCCTAGGGCTCTGATACCAATGAAGGGCAGGAAGGATCTAACATGCTCAGATCAACAACATGAACTAAAGCGGAATATTCATGTGTTTACCTTGTCTTCCTAAGCTCCTTAGTGCAGCGGATGATCGTTGTGTTGCTTGCTTTCACGCGCCTACTCCTTGATCTTGCTCCCACCAATCGAGTGCGAATCTCGAGGACGAACACTGATTTCCACACCACGTTCCACCTCCTTGGATGAAGTTGGAGAGAGACTAGGGTTCTCTACAACTAGTATGAATCTAGACAGAGAGACTTTTCTGTATGGAATAGCCAATATAATATGTAGGAGGCTGCCTCCTTATATAGGCAAAACTTCTCCTAAGTTTGCACATAAACCCCTAGGGTTTGAGCCTTAGCTGCTAACCCCTCTAGTTTATGTATTAGTGCAACTAACCCCATAAGGTTATGTTAATTGCATTGGGCACCCCACATGGGCGCACCAATTGCTAACATGGACAAACATCAACTCTGTTCTCTTCAAAATTTAACTTGAAGCTCTTCCCGAAAGTATCAAGAGTGAGCCACTCCACTATAGCAGTACTTCCGAACAAATGTTGGAATGCCCTAAACCCTAAAACCCTAAACCCTAAACCCTAAACCCTAAACCCTAAACCCTAAACCCCACTAGAAATTCCCCACTAGAAATCAATCAACAGACCCAACAGTGAACAGCGGGCGCCATTTCAAAAACATCGGACCATCCTCTCGTCCAGTGGCGGACTCTCAAATTTTTGAAATCGCAATTTAGCATTGTTTTTTCTTAGTTTTTTTAGTTTAGCCCCCACTCAACTTCATAAAATTTAATTTTATCATTATTTGTTTTGATTTTTCAGTTTAACCACCACAAAAAAATTCTCTATATTTTTTCAGTTTAACCCCACTCACCTTGAAATTTAATTTTACTCTTACTCTATTTATTTTTTCAAATTTAGTCCCCACTGCAAAAAATTTATGAATCCGCCCCCACTCTCGTCTCTCTCACCACAACCCGACTGTTGCTCCGCAGCCGGCGCCGTTTCAATCTCCGCAACACAGACGCCCCCACAACACACACACAGATACACATCACTCACACAACCCTCGTGTTTGACCCAATTGCGGACTGTATCCAATTATCCATGCCATCACCAACCCTAATTTGGTAAGATTGGCAAATATATTTCCAATTTTATGTCTATAAGATCGGCAAATATCCGAATTTCGAGAGGATTGTTGTTTCATTCGAGAACTAGTGATGTTGGGAAGTAAAAAAGTGTATGTGGGTCAGTCCGTTGAGAGAGAGTTTAGAGAGGGGTATCATCGTCTTTGAGATATTAATTGTGCAGTAATTATCAGCACTCATAAAATTTTAATTATAAAATAGGATAAGAAATATCAAAAAGAAACAGTTGCTTTTTTTTTTAGTTTAGAATCTTAATATTATTCATTATGTCTTTTTTGTCATTCATTTTGTATATTTATTTTTTTGTTATTTTTTGTGCTTCCCTACAAAAATCCCTTTGTGTTATGCAAATATCTTTTGGGATTTATATATGATATTATATTTAACTTAAAATTTACATTAATTAATTCTATGACAAACTCCATAAAGTTCTTCTGAAATATTATATAAATTGATTGATTGCTCAATATATAGGCGAGGAAGAACATTAAATACCCCTATTTTGTACCTAAAATACCACAATTCTTGTACAAAATTCCAAAAGGCCTCCGTTTTGAAACCTCATTTCCATCTTGAGGTTTCTATGCAATGTAACCTCTGTATTCCGGTTTCGTCTTGAGGCTTTTATGCAATGTAGCCTTGTTTTCAACTTGAGGCTTTTTGAAAACCTCAGCTTCGCCTTCTCTGTGGGTCATTTAGCCTAGCTCACACAGAAGCCTCAAGTTGAAAACAAGGCTACATTCATAAAAACCTCGAGACCGAAATGAAGTTTTAAACGATGGCATTTTGGGACTTTTTACTAAAAATGTGGCATTTTGGTATTATAGATTCAACAAAGGGTTATTTTAGGTTCTTCCTCATATATAGGCTAACCCAATGAAATGATCCACCTCCGTACAACTAACTTCCTACATAAAGGAGGACATGGAGAGGCAGAGGCAGAGAGAGATGGCCGGAGGAGGAGAGACGAAAGTGGTCCTTCTCCCCTACGTAGCTTTCGGCCATATGATGCCCTTCTACGAGCTCGGCCTTTCTCTAGCTAAATCCGGTGTTCATGTTTATTACATTTCCACCCCGAAAAACCTCCACAGACTCCCCAAAGTTCCCCAAAACTTATCACATCGTTTCACTTTCGCCCCTCTCCCATTCCCCAAAATCCCAAACAGTCCCTTGCCGGAGGGTGCAGAGGCCACCGTCGACGTCCCGGTGGAGCTCTCCCGTCAGTTGTTATCCGCCTTTGATCTCCTCAAACAACCCTTCAAGGACCTCCTCTCCGGCCTATCGCCGGACTGGCTAATCACCGACGTCTTCCCCTCCTGGGCCGCCGACGTCGCCAAGGAATGCGCCGTCCCTCTCCTAATCTTCTCCGTTTTCTCAGCCGCTGTACAAGTCTATTACGGACCGCCGGAGTACCTCTCCGGCGAGGGACGGAAGAAAGTCCGGTCCACCCCGGAGGGTTTCACTTCGCCGCCTCCGTGGGTGAATATCCCCTCCCTGGTGGCCCACAGTCGCTACGAAGCCGTGAAGGTACTCATTCGCTTACAAGGCGCTAATTCGCTGTTCGACCGCATGGAGAAACTACTCAGCGAATCGAAAGCGGTGGCGATCCGCACTTGCGGAGAGATTGAAGGGGAATACCTGATTCTTCTTGCAGAACTGCTCGGCAAGCCGGTGATTCCGGTGGGACTCCTCCCGCCGGAGATCCCGGCACTCGAGGGAACATGGTCACAAATCTTCAACTTTCTGGACCGGCAGAGACCCAAGTCGGTTGTGTTCGTGGGTTTCGGAAGCGAATGTAGACTGAGTAAAGAACAGATAGCGGAAATCGCAAATGGGCTGGAGCAATCCGAGCTTCCGTTCCTCTGGTCAATCAGAAAACCCTGTTGGGCAGTCGAAGATTCTGACGCTCTGCCGGCGGGATTTGTAGCCGGCGGGAGGGGGAAGGTGTGCTTCGGGTGGGCACCGCAGTTGCAAATCCTGGCACATCCGGCGATTGGCGGGTGTCTGTTTCATGCTGGATGGGGATCGGCGATCGAAATGCTCCAGTTTGGACACGCGATGGTTGTTCTGCCGTTGATATATGACCAGGAGCTGCACGCGAAACTATTGGTGGAGAAGGGTTTAGCGATTGAAGTGGAGAGGAACGACGAAGACGGGTCGTTTACCGGGAAAGACATAGCCAAGTGTTTGAAACAAGCAATGACGGCGGAGTTGGCGGCGGAGGAGGAGGAGAAGGTGAGAGAGATGGCGGCGGTTGCCGGGAACAAGAAGCTACACGAGGGATACATTGCCGAGTTCGTTAAGTACCTCACTACTACTGCAAGCACTACTGCTTATAGTTCTTAGTTGTGTTTAAATAAGTAGTTATGTTGTTTATGTTGTTGTAGTAGTAGTTTATCTTGTTTGCTAAACTGGTACTACCACGTAAATTGTGTGACGTGTGTTGTTGTGATTTGATGTTTGTGATGTTTAATGTAATCCTCCCCCATTTCCTAGTTCTTTTAATGTTTGTTATAACTTTTTTTAAGAAAATATTTTTTCGTCAACCGAGTTTGAACCCGAAACTTTATGCAGGGACTTCCAAGGTTTTAAGGTTCTTAAACTACCATTCTAGCTGCAAGTTTGTTATACTTTTTGTTCACAAACAGCGTGTTCTTTCAATTTAATAGAACCTCGCATTTTCAAATAGGAATGGCCAATGGTCGAGCTCAGAATTTTACGGGCTTGTGTTTAACAAATTTCGGTTTGTCATGGACTTGGACTTGAAATTTGAACCCGGCAAATATATTGGGCTTGGGCTATGCAACTTCGGCCCAATCCTAGCCTGACCCAGCCCCAACTATATAGGTTGGGCTTAGGTTATGCAACTTCAGCGAGCCCAGCCCGAGCAAGCCCAACTAACTGTTATGTCTATTATTTATGTGTAGCATGTTTAAATATTTATATGTACTTATCTATATAAGTGCACAATAAATTAAAATTTAAATAATTATGTTAAATACATAACATAAAATATTGTAAAAACCTAACAAAGTCGTCCAATATTGTAATTGATACTTACTGGTCAATTAATATTAAGTTTCTTGTTGTTACATTGTGAATTTTTAATTTCATTTTTTAAGTAAATTAAATTAATAATTAGGATCTAGGTTGGTTTGGGTTTAGTTTTTTTAAGAACGTTGCGGCCCTGGGCTTGAGTCTTGTTCCAATGGGTAGGTTGAGTTGGACTTGGACTCACCATATTAACACTTTGGCTTAACTCCAGCCCTTCCACGGCCAACCCTAATTTCAAAAGGAGCCAATTATTTTTTTTAGGGAAAATATGTCAACTAGGCCAACAAGTCAGCGAGGTCATTCTCCAATGCATTCAGCGCCCACTCGGGTGGGCGTGTATAAAGACTAATTGGGAGAAACTAACCGACCTTCGAGCAAACAAATCCGTAGCAGAATTAGCTTCGTGCCTTATATGACGGAAGGCTACCTCTTCAAAACTAGAACAAAGCTGCATGCATTCATTAACTTCCTGCATCATTTCCATGCAAATTGAGTCTGCTTGCGTTCTTCCACTTCGCCAAGCTATTAGCAGATTAATACAGAGTTGGGAGTCCGATTCCACCACAACCCTTCTGCACCTAGCGTTTCTTCCCAACACTAAGCCCTTCTTGATGCCCAACAACTCCATTAGTTTAACTTCGTTGTAGTAAGGTATCCTCTTGAAACGCCCCGCCAAAAATTGTCCCATTGAGTCCCGAAGAATAGCTTCGCTTCCCGCCACAGCAGCTCCCTCGAACATGCGATATCAGTTTTTATCTTTTGCCGTCCCTCCTCCGGTGGCTGCCACCCTTCTTCCGTTGCCGATGTTATGCCTCCTGCTGCTGCTGAGGTATCAACGAGTTGCATCTCTGCTAAACGGAACTCCATGCACCTTGCGCTTTATGGCCTCGAAAGTGAAATGTTCATTGTTGAACCGGGCTTTGTTCCTGACTTTCCAAAGACTCCATGCTATCACCGCCCTATTGCTTCATAAAGCTACCTTTTGTTCGTTGAAAATCCCGGCTATCCAGTCTCGTAATGAGTTTCTCCGAGTTTTGACATAATCATCCTCGAGAAAATAGTTCCACACCTTCTAAGAAGTATTGCACATAGTAAAGAAATGGTCACTAGTTTCAATGCCCATCTGACAACCGTTATAACGAATAGGAACCCCAACTCCTTTGTCTCTCAACCTTGCTGCCATTGGGAGCGAACCCATCCACATCCGCCACACGTGGAAGATTATTTTCCTAGGAATTTTCTGCCTCCACAAGTCTCGCAGCCAGCTTGACGCTCTTTCACCCGAAGTTTCTGCCAATAAATCTTTTCCCTCATGTTGTAGTTTGTAACCAGTGGACGTGGAGTAACACCCATGTTGTGAAATCCTCCATTTGTATGTATCTTGAACAGAGGACTGTGGACTTGGAATTCAGAATGTCTTGCATATCTACCTCCCCCAAATGGGTTCAAAGTTGATTCTCATGCCAGTGTCCATTAGACGCATAGTGCGAAACTTTCAACTTCGCAAAATCAGGGCTAGGAATTATAGCTTTAGAAAAATGACTCAGATGGATCCATCTATCCTTAAACAAGTTTATTTGAGTACCCGAAACTACCTTCCACTCCAAACCTTGTTTTAAAAGATTTCGTCCCGCTAATATGTTCTGAAAAGAAAAAGACACTTGGCTCTTTGGCTTTGCATGAATGTAGTCGTCTTTAAAATACTTGTCTCCCATACTACGGATGAGAAGACTTTGAGGATTTTGAATAATTCTCCACTTTTGCTTGGCGAGAAGCGCGATATTGAAATATTGAAAATCCTTGAAGCCTAGTCCTCCCTTCTCTTTACTTCTCTTAAGAGCTTCCCAGTTTGTCCAATGGATCTTTCGCTTATACGAAGTATCACCCCACCAAAATTGACGAATCAGCTTCTCTATGTCTTTGCATATACTAACCGGAAGCGAGAAGCAACTCATAGCGTAATTCGGAATTGTCTGGGCCACAGATTTAATCTGGACCTCTTTCCCCGCAAATGACAGCGTTTTATCCTTTCATCCTTTAAGCTTTGCGGCTATGCTCTCAATGATTTTTTGAAAATAACTCTCTTGCTTCTGCCGAACACTGTCGGCAACCCTAAGTAATTTTCATGGCTATTCTCGATGGGGATTCCGCATAACTGACTACGTTGCTTCCGCAATAGATCATCCACACCATCCGAGAAAACCATCGAAGACTTTAGAGCATTGAGACGTTGACCAGACGCCTTCTCATAAACCTCTAATAGGTGCATCAGACATGTCAATTCAGAAACATTAGCTTTAGTGAATATCAGACTACCGTCAACAAAGAATAAATGAGACACAGTCGGGCCACCTTGGGATGCTTTTGCTCCCGAAATTTCTTCTTGAGTTACCAACTTTGTGATGTTCCGAGATAAGACTTCACTGACTAGCAAGAACAGGTAAGGGGCCAGCGGACAACCTTGGCGCAACCCCCTTTCCGGTATAATTTTCCCCTGAACTGAGCCATTCACCATGACATTGTAAGTTGTTGTGGTGATGCACTGCATTACTACTGAAATCCATTTGAAGCCAAATCTCATCCACTCCATCTTTGCACGTAAAACGTTCCACTCGACTGTATCATATGCTTTGCTCATGTCCAGTTTAATAGTCGTTGTCCGGTTTTTATTCTTCCTCGTCTTCATCGTGTGCACTATCTCTTGGGCAGTCAATATATTGTCAGAGATTAAGCGACCCAGTACAAAGGCGCTCTGGTTCTCTGAGATAAGCTCCCCTAGTACACTTTTCAGTCGATCAGCTAAAGCCTTAGTGATAATCTTATAAACCGTTGAACATAAAGATATATGTATGAAATCAGACACTTTTCTGACCTGCTTTATTTTGGGTATAAGTACTATCAAAAGTATGATTGTGTTCTGAAATATCACCACCTTCATTCAAAACATTCAAACAAACTTTTGTAACCTCCTCCCCAACCTTTGGCCAGAAATGTTGTGGACTCAGACGTAGAGGAATTGAGGCTCCTGCTAGATGTACTATGTGCTCTCGAGCCGATGAAACTCTAAAGCACCTAATGCTTCAATGCCCTCCGGCGAAAAAAAATCTGGAGTGAAGTGATGGGCTCAAATTTTCTGGAAAGAACGAATGGTAACTTCTCAAACTGGTTGTTTGCATTGATAGTCAGTCTCAAGGAGGAGATTTTGCAAATAGTTTTCACAACTTTATACACCATCTGGCTAGCTAGAAAAGATAAGAAGTTTAATAATGTGTAGCTAAACATGAGGCTGACGTCGGAAAGGATTCTGAAGCGCATAAAAGGAGTTGAACGTACACAGCGACCCCCCTCAGTTCGCAGAGTCTATCAGTGGGAAAAACCGTGTCTGCCGTGGGTAAAAATAAACTTCGATGGAGCTTGGGAGGAATCAACAGGTGAGGCTCATGGGGGTGCAATTATGAGGGATCATAATGGCAATCTCATTCGGGTGGCGTCCTGGTATACAGGGTGGTACACTACGGCAAAACGAGCGGAGATAAAAGCTGCAATTAGAGGAGCCAGCATAGTTGTTAATGAAGGCTTCACTCACCTCACCTGGAAGAGGATGCGAAAGTTTTAATCGAAGAAGTTGATAGAAGAAACTGCCACCTAGCGACATCACAGAAATTCAAGAGGACATCGATGACATACTGACTCTGCTAAACACAGTTGAAGAATGGAAGATAACGTACACACGAAGAGAATGCAACTCAGTTTCGCACGGTCTTGCGCAACAAAGGAAAGAGTGAATGGTTGATCAAGCTTGGAAATCTGACCCCCTTTTATAGCTGATGAATTTGCTACAGATTGATGTACAATTGACCTCTGGTCCTAGTTGATTTTTCTAATACAAGTTGGTTTCTCAAAAAAAATATATGTTATTTTATTCATTCAACAAGTATAAAATGTACAGTGTTCCATCTTTTGCATTATTTGTTTTTAAATATGCATGCAAATTTCAATTCCGAATGAGGGTTAGAAAATCGCAAATGAGTGCTAGCTCAGTGGTAGAACATATGAATCCCCTGTATGAGGTATGGGGTTCGAACCCGGTTATATGATGTAATTCTCAAAAATGAGATTTAGAAAAAATAGTTATTTTGTCTAATGACATGGGAACAAATTATCGTAACCATACCAGTATACTAACAAGAAATCAGAACTTTAGCAGCTGCTGTAACCGCTGGCGTAAACCCCTAAACCCGCCGGAATAGATCTACCGCAGCGGGTGAGTATGCACTGGCAAATGATCCATTAGCTACCGATGTGTCCCTGCTGGCCTAGCTCTCAAGTGACGGGTAAGAAAGCCGCTGCGGTAGGTACCTAAGTAGTTGGTCATTTGTTATCGAAATGTATTACATTATTAATTGAACTCGAAACTTATATGCAGTAGTTGGTCATATGGCGTTAAAAAGGCCTCGACACCATTAATATCACTCTCTTCTTTGTAACAATTGACATTTACCATCAAGTGACAATTGTGGTTTTCCCCATATCTAATACGTAGTCATCATTTACCTCATCACATGTAGTCACGCACGGGGTTTTATGAATTCATTTAACGTGGAAGGGTATTTGTGAAAATATGTAATATGTAAACTGCATGAAAAATTTAATGTTAAATTGAAACTGCAGTATATTTCCAGTATATAAAATAACAAATTGATGCAAATTTGTGAGGTTAATTCGGAACTTCAGCTTAAGAAATGAAAAAGTATAGCTAGGTTTCCCACTAATTTGTCCTTGCAATGTTTAGATTTACTGCTTTGTACTGTGAGAATTTTTAATCGCATGAAACACTTAGCAAGTTAGCAGAGCCGGATAGATACAAAACACCTCCATTCTTATCTCTATATTGTTACGTGTTTATCTCCGAATCAACTTATTTTCATTTACAACTGCTGAATATAATTCAACTTCATAGTTTTAATCGAAAGCTGAAGAAACCTTCCAACACTCTTCCTCCTTCTTCTACATCGTCGTTGGGTTGTTCCTCAATGTTTGTGTTTTCATGTGATTTCTCTCAATCAATGGGGAAATACAATTTCTCATTGAAAATACACTTTCTCTACTTAATTCTTCTCATAGTACCACTCTCGTTACTTTACCTAATTACCTTAATCGACATACCCTCGTACGATCGAAACAACATTCACCCACACCTTCCAATCACTAACATCACCAAGCTAGTGCAGCCGTCGCCGGAGCCAGAGCCGGACCTCGTAAACCCTAACAAAGCTCAGCTCCACCAGCAGCCGCCGGAGCCAGAGCCCGAGCTCGTAAGCCCTAACAATACTCAGCTCCACCACATTGTCTTCGGCGTGGCGGCCTCCGCCACCCTATGGAACCACAGGAAAGAATACATCAAGCTATGGTGGCGGCCCGATGCCATGAGAGGCTACGTTTGGCTCGACAAACCGGTGAAATACACCGAAGAAGACCATAAAACCCTACCTCCGATGAAAATCTCCGGTAACACGTCGAAGTTCAAGTACACGCACGAGAAGGGTCACCGGTCGGCGATACGGATATCGAGGATCGTGTCGGAGATGAAGAGGATGGGGATGGCGGATGTGCGGTGGTTCGTGATGGGGGACGACGATACGTTCTTTGTAGCGGATAATTTGGTTAGGGTTTTGGAGAAATACGATCACAGACAGTTTCACTACGTTGGTAGTTCCTCGGAGAGTCATTTGCAAAATATAAGGTTCTCGTATAACATGGCTTATGGTGGCGGAGGGATCGCGATTAGTTTCGCGTTAGCGGAGGCGCTGGAGAAGATGCAAGACGGGTGTATAAGGCGGTATCCGGGTTTGTATGGCTCCGACGATAGGTTGCAGGCTTGCATGGCTGAGCTCGGAGTTCCGTTAACTAAAGAGATCGGATTTCATCAGGTCTGTGTTTCTTTTATCTCGGATCTTCGGTTTAGATTGTGATTTAGAGTGATAAATTCCTAGTAATTGAACATAACGAGTGTTTCTCAAAAAAAAATAACAAAACAAATGGACATCCCCAAAAAAGTGCAACCGAATAACGCTCTTAGGCACTAGTACATTTGTGTAGTTAATAAAAATGTACTATTATCAAAATACTCAAAATTAAATGTGCTCGTTTCTAAAAATAAATAAATAAATGTGCTCGTATAGTTTCTGAAAATTAAGGTGACTAGTGTCACCTCTAATTCTCAAGTACCTCTCCACCCCTGAACATCCATGTTAGTTTGCTAGAGTTAATGAAAATCCAAATATGATAGAATAATTGTAGATTCACTAGCGGTAAATTAGAATCAATGAAGTGAGTTTATCTTTTCTCTTACTTTAATTCCTCATAGATGATCACCCTGTTGCCGCTCCAAGTTTGAACAATGTTTAATTTGGACTCAAATTTTCATTAAGTATCATTTTCAACCTTGTATTTAAGTTTAATTACACTTGTTACCCGACCTTACCTTCATTTACTAATAGCACATAGTAATATTAAACAAGGATTCATAAATTACTTCCGTTTTATAATTTAAGGCTAGTTTGGGAATGCTGTGGCGGTGGTGGAAAGCTGCTGTGTGGAAACACTGTAGAAAGCTGCTGTGAATTCTTGATAAAATGTTGTTTGGTAAATATTACGTAGAAGTTGCTGTGAAATATTGATATAGTAATTATATGTTTGGTAAAATCCACTGTGAAGTTACTGTGAGAGGGTAAAATGACAAAAATATATGAAACGTGTCATTTCCGGAAGGATAACTATTGATATTTCAAAAAATTATAATGTCAAAATTGGTTGTAGATAAATTAATCAAAAGAACTTTCTGGAAAAGCATCTCTCCCCCCCCCCCCTTTCGCTTCCTGAAAACTGCTGTGGGACAGCAGAAACTGTCCGAAAAAGCAGACATTTTATTTTTACCAAACACACTAAAACTGCTTCTGCTGTCGGAAAACAGCTGTCGGAAAACAGCTGTGCTGGCAGCAAAAGCATTCCCAAACTCACCCTTATACTAGCAAATGACTCGTACCCGTAGGGCACTTATAAAATATACAATTTGACTTATGCTTAATTTCTTGAAATAAATTTAGATAATAAACTTTTTTAATGAACATAAAATTAATGAAGATTGTGTTTAGATATGTCTGATTAAATAGATAAGACCGGAATTTTGAAAATATAAACAATATCTTAATTTACTTTAACTGATTTGAGGTTTGAACTTTTTTTTGAGGGTTTTTCTTTTAGGGAAAAATTTGAACTTGTGTATAAAAAAAAAAAAAAAACACGAAACGTTTGCAAAAAAAACATTCAAATCAACGCACCAAAATGTCTCAAGACATTTTTATGTATTAGATGGCTAGGATTTTCTCGTCTAGATTTTTGGAGGGAAACACCTAACTGATTTATTATATAAATTTTAAGGTAGGGGGGAAAGTATGCTTTGTTATTATATTTATGGTTTTACATGTCATGAGTAAGTATTTAGGGGTTCAATATTTGGGGTTCAGGGTTTTACAAATTATTTATTTTGTGTTTTCAAATATGATTGTTCAATGTAATAGTGAACTAAAGATGCAGTCAAAATATGAGATAAAATATCCCCATTTCTGTCTTCCATCTATTTAGCTCTTTTATTTGTAATAACAATATTACTGTATAATTTTACGTGCTAATTTGATATTTACATATTTACGTGCTAATTTGATCATTTACATAAAAAATTTATTTTAAGTTTTTAACATGATGATTCACTCTTTATTTCTCACTCATGTATCACCTCATATGTCAAGATATGATTGCTAATAATGAATTATTTTGACATCTTTCTAAAACTCTTCTAGAACCCAACGTGAATGGTATTTTTTTTTTATGTCGGTGGTAAAATTAAAATGTGAAGAAACATTGGTGACAAGTAGAATTTTCCGTTTAACATGTACTGCAAGCAGTGAACATAGATGGGTTTACATGGTTGTTTTGGTGGGCCAAGAATTGAAGAAAGTATCACACAAACAATAAGCCACATTTCTAAAAGATGGGTAATGTTGTTATACTGATATGGGTAGCTCATATGGTTAATAATGTTAGAGCCGAAAGGATATCGAAGTAAAATAGCTTCTAACCGGATCGTATAGGGCATCTATTAGATCTGATCCTTTATTTCAGTCGGATCTAGATAGGAGTGAATCTTTGATGTTGATATCCCTATCCAATCTATTTATAAATGGATCGAAATTGGATCACTCGTACATTCGGTCGGATTGGATCACATTGACATTCCTAGGGCTGAAGACTTGCTGGTATTTGTAAAAGAGGGGAGTAAATTGAATTCATCCCAGAAATTGAGGATGCTAAATGAAACAGGCTCAACTCCTCCCGATTGCTAATATTTTGATTCCACACCTTTTATTTTGCATTATTTGTACTTTTGACCCTATACTTTTGCAACCACTAGTTAACAAGATAATTCCTTTTGATGTTAAATCAGTTTGACATATACGGCGATTCATTCGGGCTTCTGGCAGCTCACCCTGTCGCACCCCTCGTATCAATGCACCATCTAGATGTGATCGATCCGATCTTCCCTAAAATGGACCAGATAAATTCACTGAAGCGGCTCAAAATAGCCATGGAACTCGACTCAGCTGGGCTCATGCAACAATCCATCTGCTACGACAAGGTCAGGAAATGGACCATCTCGGTCTCATGGGGCTACACGGTCCAAATCTACCGGTCCATACACTCGGTCCGAGAAATTGAGCGACCCTCGCGCACTTTTGACAATTGGTATAGAGGTTCTGGGTATATCGGATTCCCCTTCAACACTCGTTCGACGATGAATACAAATCCTTGTGACACGCCATTTGTGTTCATGATGTCGAATGCATTTTATAATCCTTCTACTAACCAGACTGCGAGCGAATACCTTAGGAATTGGGGATTCAACCGAAGATGCAACCTTAGAAGATCGCGATCCTTTAAAGTCACTAGGGTTGTGGTTCACAAGAAGCCTGACCCGCACGTATGGGAAAAGGTATGTATTCTGATAGAATGTTGATGAAATTCAAAGTAGACATTTATAATATTTTCATCGCGTTTTCTGTGTGAGATGGTGTTGATGTTTTGAAGAATTGATTATGCAGGCTCGTCGAAGAAATTGTTGTAGGACTATGCCGTCAAAGAAAAGGAGCACAGTGGTGATTGAGGTCAGGGAATGTCAAGAGAGTGAAGTAATTAGTTTATAGAGAGCTAATTTTGTGTAAATGATGGCACATTGAAGTGTAAAGTACCCGAACAGGCTTTTTAGGGTGTCTTTCTAGCCAAATCCACCCTCAAACTTCTGAAAATAGCCAAATCCATCCTGAAACTTCTGAATATTTACAAAACTATATGAAAACGGCCACCCCTACACTTTTCTAAAATGATATAGTAGACTTAAATGTAAACTTTTGTATTTAACAAGCCCCCCCCCCCCCTTCGGAAAATTTTCTGGATCCATCCATGTACAGAGTTCGTAGAAACGCGCTCTTAAATTTTGGGAGCGAGAATTATAAACGAATTCTAACTGTGAGCACTGGAGAGAGGATTGGGAGCGGAAGCAAAACCTCTCCCAGGTGTTTTAGGTGATCTGGGGCACAACTTGGTTTTAGGCTAAGAAAAACTATAGAATACCACTAAGTTCCCAGGCACTAATTGGAGAAAGAGAAATACTACAAAATGTATGGCTGGTTAAACCAAACATTTTAGGAGAAAGAAAGTGTACAAAATGCATGGCTGGTTTATTATTGTGATACGCCATTTTTTTTTAAAGCAACATATAATTACACAATTCAAAGGTTGTTCTATGATACTGGACTTTAATTAGTGTTGTTTGCTGATATTAATTCTTTTGCGATACATTTTGTTGACGAGAACATATATAGGTAGGTAGACTGCACTAAAGCACTTATCAAAAATTGATAATTCATTGACAAAATTAGTCAGTTATATTGTACGTCATTACGTCACTATATGTGATTTAATAGTGCTAGCGAAATTGAGACGTCATTTTCCAGTATTTGAGCGAATATTTTGCTGAAGCGAAAGAAGGTGGGAGGTTGATTTCCGTTCCTAATCGGATTAAAACTGGTATTTGAAATGGAT
The DNA here is from genome assembly GCA_023055425.1 of Linanthus parryae. Classification (NCBI taxonomy): domain Eukaryota; kingdom Viridiplantae; phylum Streptophyta; class Magnoliopsida; order Ericales; family Polemoniaceae; genus Linanthus; species Linanthus parryae. The sequence goes on along the minus strand of JALGPY010000006.1, from coordinate 13,547,845 downwards.
TGTTAGGCTGCTTTTTGTGCGCTTTTAGTGCGCTATTTGTACTATTTCAGTATTTGCATGAATTCTATTATTCCCTGTTTCACTTGGATTAGCAAATATTTCATGAATAGGTGGTCCAGTGCAGGGCAGCTATATTGAGGAATTTCCTATGGTTAGCTTAGAATCATGATCGAAACTGAAATATGTTTTCAGTGACACTACGACGCATAAACTCCATTACTGGAAAATTACGTGTGCAGTTGTACATAACACATTGGTAATTGTAACGTCCTCAATTCGACCTCCATTGAAGGAAAATTACTTGTGCAATTGTATATAACACATTGGTAATTCTAACGTCATCTATTCCAACTCCATTTGGAAAATTACTTAGTTGTACTGGGCCTCTTGACCCACCTATCATTTCCAGATGAAAAATCAAACATTGTTAAAAATATTTTATTTGATAAAAAGTGTGTTATTCAATTTTTTTTTTTTTTTTTTGACAGAAATAGCATCATATTGTAATTAAACCACAAGGGATAAAGCAAACAATACAAAGCAAAGACTCACCTGGCTGAAACAAGTAATTAAGTCAGGTGACGAAAATAGACAAGCTACTACAATGTTATAGCTAAAACCCATAAGATGAAACGTGAAGACATGCTTATTCTTGAGTACGAATCTCCCAAACTTGTTGCATGCGTTGAGACCCGATATCGTTGTGTTGATCTCGGTGCCGGAAAGGTTCACTGCATAGGGGTTGAGGATTGGAGTAGGAATGAGGAATTGGAGGGTCGGATTGAATATGATCTTACTGATAACTTTTTGTGAACCAACTTGTTGGATGAGACCATCACCCGATTGTGTTGATACGGGTGTGGAGAAAGAAGGACCCAGTACGAGTAGTGAGGATGAACATCCGGTGGTGATTGGAGACGAGCCCAACATACGTCACAAACGTAATGTTGGTCCGCCGGTTTATCTGAAGGATTACGATTAGTCGTTATTTATTTTGTTAGTGGACTTTATTTAAATTGTTTTGGGTTATTTAAATTATGTTGGAATATTTGTTTTCACCCAAGGTTTCTATACGGTTCTTTACCTGGGTTAGGATTAGGGTCGAACTGTCAGGGTTAGAGGTCATATAAAAGGGTGTAAAATTTCTTCTGAATTATCAATAAAAAGAATTTTGCCCTAATTTGTTTTTTTTTCTCTCGTTACTCTTGCTCACGGACGAGCAGTACTCTCAGGGAAGAACCTCTGTTACCTGACGGGTAACATTGGTGCTTTCATTGACTTTGTCGGTCAAACCCTTGTTCGCAGTGATCTTCACTCCACCGCATCCCCCTTCACCGGCCATCAATGGGGGATAAAGAGGAACAACAACCCACCACCCCAGTTTTATCACAAGCGTACATCATCGCCACCATCCACGCTTTGCGCCAGGTAATGATCTCACGCGACAAGCGATGGGGGGGCCGATCTCATGGCCAGGGACAAACGGGTGCAGACTGAGTTCTCGGCACTCCAAAATACCGTGCGACAGCTCGGCCATCGCGTCACGCCGCCGCCTCCTCCGCCTGGTCAGTCGTGTCACAGCGCCTCCGAACAACACTTCACTTCACCTACCAGTGCACATAAAGTAGAATGGCAACCGGCCCCTTCGCAGGTAACGGACCTGGCACTACCGACATTGTGCCGCAAATGCGCGCCGATTCACCGTGCTTTAACGGTAAAGACCCCGTCGGCTCGATCTTCAAGGTGCAAAAATACTTTAATTATCACCGCACATCCGACCTGGAGTGACTGCAACCCGTCGCCATGTTCATTAACCACCCCGCCTCGGAGTGGTTTTGCTATTATCGATCCAATAACGAATCGGCGACTTGGATGGAGTTTCTCACCGTCGTCAAAGTGAGGTTCGACCCCCGTCATTACGAGGACTATGTGGGGATGCTCTAGAAGTTGCAACAAAAGTCCTTGGCGTATCAATCCGAGTTCGAGACCATTTTGAATAAGGTTACAGGCGTTGACGAATCAATTTTGATCTCTTTGTTTAGTTCCGGACTAAAACAGCCCCAAAGTTGGAGCTTTCGCTTTGCCACCCACGAACACTGGCTGAAGCTTTTTCTCTAACCCATGAATTATCGGCCGGCCAAGAGGAGTTACCCCAGTCCTATGTACCTCGCCACACCTGGAATTCGCCGACCACTCGCACAACAACCGTCCCCGGACCCACTGTCGTAAGCCCCTCGGGTTTGCCATCTTCCACGGGTGCCCAAGCAACGGGTCTCCTGATTGTTCGCCTTTCGCGTGAGGAGTGCGACGAGCGTGCGCATTAGGGTTTTCGCGTGAGGAGTGTGACGAGCGCGCGTGTAAGGGTTTGTGCTACAACTGTAATGAAAAGTATGAGCAGGACACAAGTGCATGTCCCATTTCCTGGCTCTTTTGGGGGATGACGCTGACGAGACTGCAATTCCGGCACTAGCTGAGGATGACGACTCCGAGGTTATTATTGACAACCTATCACATCTACACACGTTAGCAGGTAATCCTCACCCTCGCTCGTTGAATTTAACTGGTGTTATTTCAGGGGTCACATTACAGGTTTTGATTGACGGGGGTAACACTCATATTTTTATTCATCCGTCCATGGTTGAGCACTTAGCACTCTTGTTGCATCCGGTCTCGCCTTTTCGTGTTTATGTTGGTAATGGGGAATCGCTGTGTTGTTCTTATTATTGTCCCAAGACACCCCTGGATGTGCATGGTACCCGATTCGAGGTGGATCTTTATGTTTTGGTTGTTCATGGGATCAACATGGTTCTCGGTATTCAATGGTTGCAGACACTTATGGTGGTTTCTCATGACTACAGCAAGCTGACTATGGCATTTGAGTGGCAGGGAAAATCTGTTGTGCTCTCAAGGGTTGACCACGGGCCCAAATCGATTTCCTAAATTCAACTGACCGTGTTTTCGCAGACCCACAGTGATTTCGAGATGTTTGAGCTCCTTGATGTCCCTACTCGTGTATTTTCCGACGAAGGCTTGGTCGGCTTCCCACCTGACATTCCGTCTGAGATTCGATTCGTGCTCCATCAGAACTGTGAAGTTTTTTCCATGCAGACTGGTCTTCCTCCAGCACTCCGCTAGAACCATCATATTCACTTACCGGCGGGCACCAAACCCGTCAATGTTCGGCCCTACTGGTATCCTTATTTTCAGAAGTCGGAGATTGAGCGTCAGGTTCATGAGATGTTGGCTCAAGGGATTATTCAGCCCAGTACCAGATCCTTTTCTTCACCGGTTTTGTTGGTGCGTAAGAAGGATAGTACATATCGATTTTGTGTGGATTACATGGCCCTGAACGCCGCTACTGTGCCGGATCATTTTTCAATACCCACCACTGACGAGCTATTCGACGAGCTAGGCACAGGACGTTATATATCGAAGCTCGATTTACGTTTCGGGTACCACCAAACTCGGATGCATGATTATGACATCGCAAAGACGACCTTTCGCACGCACGACGGACATTACAAGTTCCTGGTGATGCCTTTTGGTCTCACTAATGCCCCCTCCACGTTTCAGGAGGCCTCTTTCAGCCACTTCTGCGCTCCTGTGTGATCGTTTTCTTCGACGATATCTTGGTTTATAGCACATCTTTGGAGCTACACGCCCAACACCTTCATCTGGTTCTTCAACTTTTATCTAAATATTGTTTTTATGTGAAGCTGACTAAGTGCTCATTTAGCGAAACGGCAGTGGACTATCTGGGCCATATTATCATGAACGGTCAGTTACAGGCAGATTCTCAGAAGCTTGAAGTTATGGTTGCCTGGCCCACGTCCACTACAGTTAAGCAGTTGCGGGGATTTCTCTGTTTGACAGGGTACTACCGCTGCTTCATCCGCGATTACGCTTCCATTGCCCCCCCCCCACTAATCTCCTCACAAAAGAGGCGTTTGCTTGGTCGGACAGCGCTGCTGAGAGTTTCGTGGCCCTGAAGGAGGCTATGACGTCCACACCTGTGTTACGGTTGCTGGATTTCGCTGACACTTTTGTGATTGAGACAGATGCATCGGTCCTCGCCTTCGTACTGCTTCCGCTTACCACAAGGAGTTATAAGTTGTGGTGAGGTTGTTCAGAAATCGCGCCAGTATTTGTTGGGTCAGGAATTCATCATCCGCAGTGATCTGAAGAGTATCAAGGAGCTGTTGTCTCAGGTTATTCAGTTTATATACGCAAGTTGATGGGCTTCCAGTTTCGTATCGAGTACAAGCCCGGAACGGCTAGTCGAGTCGCGGATGATCTTTCACGGCGTGAGGCCGCACCTAACCCTGCCTCATTGTTCCTCACAGCCATTTGGCCCTTGCCAGCAGTCCTGGATTCGCTGCGTCGTGATCTCACTATTCAGCCCGATTTACAGGCTTTACTGACTGTCGTCCAGTCTGGCGACAGGCTGCCTCACTTATCCTTTTCAGATGGTTTGTTGTACTACAAGACCCGTTTATGTGTCGGTCTTCAGTCGCCGCTTCGCGACGTTCTTTTGTAGGAGTTTCACAGCTCACCAACCGCTGGCCATGCAGGTATTGATCGCACGTTTTGCCGGTTGGCTGCTGTTTTCCATTGGTCGGGCATGAGGGAAGACGTTATCCGCTGTGTTTATGCTTGTTTAACTTGTCAGACCACCAAATATTCTACTCAGAAGCCGGTCGGCCTCCTACAGCCTCTCCCCGTGCCTGATCAGGTGTGGTCCAAGGCCACCATGGATTTCATTACTGGCCTTCCCATGTCTCAGGGCTCGACGTTATCATGGTGGTACTGGATCGCCTTACAAAATATGTCTACTTTGGCTCTTTACCCACCAACTTTGATGCACCGCGCGTAGCGCGCCTTTTCGTGGATGTGGTGGTTAAACATCACGGCTTTCCGTAGGAGTTGATTTCGGGCCGTGAATTGTTTTCTTGAGTTCGTTCTAGAAGGAGTTGTTCAAGCTCAGTGGGACGTCACTTAAGTTCAGCACTGCCTACCATCCTCAGACGGACCATCAGACCGAGGTCATGAATCGTGGCCTTGAACAGTATCTCTGGGCATTTACATCGAAGCGTCTGAATCGTTGGTCTTTGTTTTTGTCATGGGCGGAGCTGGCATTGAACTTCAGTCACAACGAGAGTATCAACATGTATCTCTTTCGGGTTCTGTATGGCCGCGACCCTCCCTCATTGTTTCCCACTCTCTCGGCCACCAGTAGTTCCCCCTCGGTGGATGAGCTGGTTACGGATTGTGTCGAGTTGTTGAAGGATTTGAAGATCCACTTGACTCATATGCAGCAGCACATGCGTAACCAGGCTAATAAGCATCGGCGGGATGTGTCTTTTCAGGTGGGGGATCTCGTGCTTTTGCGGCTTCATCCTTATCGGCACGTTCGTTGGCCCGTCCCTTATCTGCCAAACTGGCCCGTCGGTTCTGTGGGCCATTCATCGTAGTTGAGCAGGTTGGTCCGGTGGCGTATTGTCTTCTGCTACCCGATTCGTGTCGCCTCCATGATGTGTTCCACGTGTCGTTGCTTCGCCCCTATGTGAATTCGGAATCGGGCACTACTCTCGTTCCTTTACCATCTGAGTTCTTCAAGGGACACCCGATAGCGGTTCCGGTTGCTGCCTCTCAGTCTCGTACGGTGTTAGTTTATGGGTTTCCACAGCAGCAGTGGCTCGTGTCTTGGCCTTATGGGGCGTCGCCAACTTGGGAACCCGTGCCAGATATACAGTCTGTTTTCCCGAATTTACAGCTTGAAGACAAGCAGGTTTTCTAGACTGGGGGAGTTGATACGGGTGTGGAGCAAGAAGGACCCAATACGAGTAGTGAGGATGAAGACCCGGTGGTGATTGAAGACGAGCCCAACATACGTTCCAAACGTAATGTTGGTCCGCCAGTTTATCTGAAGGATTACGTTTAGTCGTTATTTATTTTTTTAGACTTTATTTAAATTGTTTGGGTTATTTTAGTTATGTTGGAATATTAGTTTTCATCCGGGATTTCTATACGGTTCTTATGATTAGGGTCGAATCGTCACGGAAAGAGGTCATATAAAAGGGTGTAAAATTTATTCTGAATTATCAATCAAAAGAATTTTGCCCTAATTTTTTTTCCTCTCGTTACTCTTGCTCACGGACGAGCAGTGCTCTCGGGGAAGAACCTCTGTTACCCAACGGGTAACAGTTGAATTCGAACTAAGCGAAGGTTGCCAAAATGCAAGGTAGAAGCAACAATGTTCTTTGTTTGGGGAGTTTATGGATACATTTCTTCTTATAAGAAAGACAGTTAGCATAGACAAACCGAAAGGGAAAAGGAAAAACTTACTCCAAGAGACTCTCTTGAGGTTGAAATCGCATTGATCACAGCGAAAATCATATGCAACCTTGTTTGGGATTTGCACCAAGTTGAACAAACATCCTTCGATACGACTTGTAAGTAAGCTCCAAAGGTAGTCGAATGGGGACAAAAAGTGCATTGTTTGAACTGAACAAGGATGTCCCAAGTCTTGACAGTTCCATAAAAAGATGCTCAATGCACCGGAGATTGTTGAGAAACAATCTCTGAAATCCCGGAATGGAAGAGCAAAGAATTGCTGAAGGAAGGTAAGTGATTCCAGAAACACTGGCTATCAGACTTCTAAATCTTCAAAGTAGGGTCGTTTCTTCACCGAGGTACTCTGCTTCCAAAGCAAGAGATGATCCGAGAAAGGAGTCCACATTTGACGCCTAAAAGTAGAGAGGGTTGAGCAGTGTCATTTTGAACTATGGATAATTTGCATGCAGAGACGGTAAGGATCCCTTTTCTTGTGATGTAAGCGCATGGTAGAACCTGATGAGAAGTTGTGAAGCTTCAAAGTGCAATGAGTTGTACGAGCAACCACTTTCCTCTTTGAAGGGTTCCTTGACGGATTCAGACTGTTCGAATTCAACTTAACTGGTTCCACCAGCATAACACTAGACTTGTCACCTGATGGCGGAGATGATTCCTTCATGCTTCTGCTAGGAGATACAACACATATAAATATTTTTCCCTTTTGAACACCGAAGTTTCAGTGTTGCAGATTTGTTGTTGCACATCTCATTTTCAGTCTGGTGCCTGATAGAGAGCACCGAAGAGCGTTTCAGAAATCTTACTTGCTTTGTCCTTTGATTTATGTAAGGAATAAAATTTGCGGAAGGGTGTAGGGGTTTTCTTCTTTAAAAGAAATTGATATGAAAATATGTTAGGAAAATGAATAGGGTTTAAAAATCCTTAGAAAAATGCCCTCCAAATTAGGTCTCGTTTGTTTGGAGGTGTAAAATGGCATAAATGGGCTGTGTCGTGATGTGCTTTAAATGAGTCGCGACCATACCGTGCCAGGACATCAAACCCTCTATGTGAGTCGTGGTCGTCCAAACCCGTGCTGGTGTACTAAGGCCAAAGCAATACCTCTAGCCTCTAAGTCTCTTTTATTTTTTATTTTGTGAGGGTGGAATCAATATATTGAGAATAATAGTTATGTGATTAGTAGTGATAGGGTAAAGAATGAAAAATGTGATATAAGATTGTGTTTGGTAGATAAAAGTATTGGTGTAAGTATAGAAAGACTGGCTTAACATTCTTATTCTTCACTGTTCAAATACTATTACTCCCTCCGTCCCAGTCGATTCTTGAACTTTTTGAAAGTTTCTTTTATTAAAAAAAGGTATAAAACGTCCAGAATGGTACATGTAAGTGAGTGTAAGACTGTATTTTAACTGCAGAATGTTGATTTTTTAAAGGGTAAGATGGTATTTTTTTGTAAAAAGTTACCGAAAATAAAAGTTTAAAGAATTGGTTGTGACGTCCAAAAAAGAAAATTTTAAAGAATTAGTTGGGACGGTGGAAGAGTAGTTATATCAAGAGAATTTGGCATGCCTATTAATCCTAACAGTTAGGATTAGTTTGTACCTAAGTCTGAAATCCATTATTGTTCTTTAGTTTAACTAATGAGCAATTAACTCTATTCTGAATCATTCTTGTATGTGACCTTGTAGGTTCCTATTTGTGTTGGCTGTAACAAGTACAAACACTCGGCGGTATCTAGCAATACATTAATGCTACCCTAGTAATTGGAATGTCCGTGATCTGACGAACTTATATGACCAATATTATCGTGTCGTGTAATCTCTTTGTTCATTTATGCAGATTAGACACAAGGCATGGAGTGTCACCCTTGTATGTCCAATCTATAGTTTCTCGATTTCCTGAGTAAACTCTGATAGACATATGACATCACTCACACCCCCAGCATGTTTCACAGCATGTTCAATTACCACCTCTATAATCACCTTGTCAGGGAGTGATGTTTGACGATATTAATACATGTCACTCCACATCTAGGGAATGTAATCACTTCAAGTCAGAGGATCACAACAAAATTGTCACTATGAGAAGCACTAGTGACACTCACATAAGATCCATGTAGTCTTCTCGTGGTGGGTCAATCCAGTACGCCATTACTCTTAATATGTACTCATATTTTAGTATTGATATCTTATATCAATTCACCCACATACTAGTCTGGATGCATTATGGTCGTCATAATAAACAATACTACTAGACTTGGAACATTTAAGAATATAACATATATTCTAAGGACTTCATTATGTCCACATATCACCATATAGATAATATTATGAATAAATGTCTTTATCATTAAATGAATATCACGATAATATAATGTTGGGGTAATTCAAACATACCTAGCTCGTAACTACGTTGACTTGGTCCAAGGCGGCTTAGGAGTTGTTTCATATTCAATTTTGGCAACATTTGATATTACTTTGGGCACAAGTCGATGCTCTTAGATATATATAAGTCTATAGAACTTGGGTAGACTTGTGTGTGGTGTATCGGGGTGGCCCTGTGGTCATTGTGGCCACGGTGTGCATTGTAATCGGGTTCTCTCTCAATAAAGTATCGGGTTTTCAGGCCGTGGATATAGCTAGTTTTCACAACTAGTGAACCACGTTAAATCTCCGTGTTTCTCGTTCTTGATTTCCACGTTTTATTCGTTCTTGATCGAATACCCCTTAGGTTATAAGATACAGATTTCCTCTAAGACATACACTAATAATTAAAGGCTCAAATATCTCAATATCTAGTGGATGTCCATGTACATCCTGCTAAACAAGCATGCATGTAAAATTCTCACACCACCGAACCATAAGCTATGGTGGTACGATAGACATGTACCGGATAATGGAGCTTGCACAATCATCGAATGAAAATCCTCTACAATTTAAATATGTTAGTTCATGCTTGTTTCGAGTTCTTGATTATGGTGAAACATGCGAAATTGATAACCCACCGTTGCCGAGAACCCAAGTATCAAGAACTACTGGCGGTTCGAGCAAAGCTTTCGTTGCTGATCTCTTTTCACATCATTTGGAATTCTAGGGAGGTCTTTTCCCCCACACCCCTTCATCACAGGGAGTAAAAATGTAAGCAACATTTTATTTTTTATTTTTATAGTTGTTTCTGTACCCCGCGCCATGGCGCGGGATATGTATCAAAAAGAGCTGCTACATCCGTCTCATAATTTTAGTCGTGTTAGGTGAATCCAACTATTTAAGTAATGTAATTATAGCACTTTCACTATCTTTATATTTTTCTAATCTTTTAAGGGAATATTAGAGAAACTAAAATATTATGAGCCACGGAAATTTAAAGCGGACATTTTTCTGAATAATCACTAAAAAGAAATGTGGAATAAAATTGTGGGAAGATAATAACAAAATTTGAATAGAATGACATAGAAATAATATGAGTTTATGGGCATTTAGTATTGAAGCTTGGTATAAACGTTTATGGTAGTCACATATAATGTACCACGAATATATTTTTATTTGGAGCTATTTTAGTTGACATACCTAAACCTAAATAAGTGTCGGAAGAAAACATATATAAAAATGTCAAATTGCACTGTCCATGCAGTAGAGAACTATGTCAACTTCATGTCATTGAAATCGACTAGGTAAATTCTAATTGACAAAAGATATTAGACTTATGTAACTTCAACGAAAAATGAGATAGTCATGCTTATATGTGTGTGTGTGTGTGTGTACATGTGTATATTTATATGTATGTATATATATATATATATAAAACATACATATATTATGTAATGGATTGGAAAATATGCTAGTCCGGAAATCCTCTTGAGGAAAAAGGAGATCTATATAATAAGCGGTACGTGTTAACCCGCGCTACACCGTGTAGGTTCTACCAGGAAAATGTAGCAGCCCACTAAAAAGGAGAACTCCTTGATTTTTTTCTAAAATGTAACAAAAACACTATCAGCCTCTTTGGCATCTTTCTCATGTGTTTGGAAGAAATATGGTTGATGAGTGAAAGGTATTGGTGGGTTCTCTGACATTTGTCAAGGCAAGATATGTTAAATTAAACAAAGATAAAGGAATTGCATTTTGTTTAACTTTGTCTTTTTCGTTGGCAAAAATAAAAACTGTCTTTTTCATTTGTTATAATTTTTTCAAACCTAAGTGAATTACAATTATTGAATGTAAAAATAAAAATATATATATATGTAACATTCTTTATTTGCTATATTCGTATTATTTTAAAAATATATGTAATAAGATGAAATGCATACAAAGAAACAAAGATTGGGTAGAAATTTTTACAATAATTGAGGAGCAAACTGTTGTGAACTAATTCAATTTGTTTAACATTAATCAACCTTGTATATTATTTCCTAAATACCAAATATGGTGGAATTTTCACGATGTTAGGGATCTTATAAGATGCATGTTGAAATTAGTTTTACAAAGAAAATTCATGTTCATACATAAGTGAGCCTAGTAAATGCAGGTTGTCATGTTTGAAGCAAATCTTCATACATAAGTGAGTTTGTTCCCTTATTCCAGTGCTAGTGAAATATCTTGGGCATAGTCTCCTTATTCAATTGCTATGTGAATGTATAATGGTTCCTCATTCAAGCTCTGTGCACATTCTCATTGTCAAAGACACTACTTACAATTTAGAGCTATTTTAATTAAGGTTGCACGTCCATATGATATGTGGATGAGTATTCATTTTCCTTTCAAGCCTAGTTGATGTAACAAATGCAACTATAAATAAGGCATCAATCAACAGACATTTGGAACAGTAAAAGAAAACAAAGAATGGTGAGAAACAATTATTTTGCATTTTGTTGGAAACCAAATAAATTGATCAAGAGTTGATGATTATTTGTGGCCCGAAACAAAATCTAAAAGATTATGTAGATTGCGATGACTGATTTAATTTTCGGGTTAGTATACCGAGCAAAAAGATAAATATAGGTCATATCTTGACAAATAAGTATGTTAGGAGTACATGCAATATGAAATAATTATGCTTACCATGCACCACTATTTTAAAGATGAACATTTAATTGGTTCGGCGGAAGGATTTCGGCAGTATATGCACAATGTGACATAATGCATGAGAGCAAATGAGCAATAAAAGCCCCTGCAAGGTTTTAAGGAACGCACGTGACATACCAAACCGCCCACTAAGAAACCATAGATATGAAAACGAAAAAAATAAAACAAAAGGGTGATGAAATAATGGTGAAATGTATTGAATATCTAAAGATAACGGTTTGATACAAATTCGTATATATGTATGAACTTACATCAGAGGAGTGCATGGATGTGGAACAAATGGTTTGGATTACCAGTGACAGTCGATTTTCCATTTTTCGTTGTTGTAGTTCCCAAATGATCACAAATATGTACAAATAAGTTGGAGGAATCTGTGTCTACAAAGGAAAGAGAAATATAAAATTCATGAATCTTGGTTAATGTGTAGTAATTTGGTTCATGAATCGTACTGGTAGTATGTTAGATAACTGAATGAGATATGAAACACCACATGTAGAAAATAGAAAATGCTTCATATTAGTAATATATCTATTAGACTTTTGTAAGGAAAAATCTACATACACAATTGAATAACACTTCAGTGGGCACTATTTGGTTCATTTCTACAACTACGGGGCATGAAAGTAGTTAGTTAAGAATGTGCCATAACTCGCACATTAAGAAGATTGCAAGTTTTTAGATATTTTATACCAATTATATTTTTTGTTATATTTTTTGCCCTCTATTGTGGAAGCGTTATGTCTATTTTTTTTTTTGTCATTTTATTTTTATACTTTATGTAAATTGAAAAGATTAGATCAGACTTGCTTTACAGTGGAATTGAAACTGACATTGGCCCTTCCACTCCCAAGAAAATTATATGTTTTCTATTTAGCTATTTTTATGTGATTTCTCTTTTTTCTTATCCCGGTTACTTTTTTTTTTCTTTAGGTAAGGTTCGCTGAATTGAATAAATGCCATGAAAACCCATATTTAAAAAAGTTTAATTCTTTTAGAAAAACAATGTGTTTCATGCTCAAATTCTATGAATTGTCTCATTCATTGAACCAAATGTTGCATGAAAAGAAAAAAACTTAGTGAAACGTATCACTCTTCATTGTATAGGAAAACTAAAAGTGTGTTTCATTAATTTTTCTCAATACATGCATTAGCCTATTAGGATAATATGTGTCAAAGAAATTTGAGATGGCAATATGTGATTGGACTATACATGTCACGTGTGTTCCACTTGTAAAACAATGTGACATGTGTCATTGTAGAATGCTTCTCATAACACACTTGTCATAAGGAGATGGACCTTCTGCATTTACTTTGCTTTTATATATATATATATATATATATATATATATATATATATATATATATATATATATATATATATATATATGTGTGTGTGTAAAAGACAATTACCACCCCTGGGTTTAGGCAAAAATCCTCCCCGCTACCCTGGGTTTTGAATAAAGACACTGCGCACCCATTTCTTGGATGGGGCAAACGGCTGTTAAAAAATCATGGGTAAATGACATTATTGCCCTTCTGACTTGTTATTATAATCAACAAAAGCATTTGATTAAAATACCCTTGTGATATTAAAAACTATTATCTAATATAATAATGAAATAAATTAAAAAATATCCCAACCACCTTCATTAAATTCTAGAGAACCGAAGGGGTTCAACCCATTCGTTCTCATTCAGTCGAGACACACCAAGAACACAGAGAGAGAAAGTTAGGGTTTGTGGGTTTGCTCTTCGATCTACTGAATCGAATCGGTAGATCGAAGACTTGGTTCGATCTTCCTTCAGTTTGCACTCTAGAAACGATTAAGGGTTAGATTGCTCACTGACTGGGTGTGTAGAAGCGGAATTCAAAGGCCCGAAGTTGTCGATTTCACAGGTATGGCTACTGTTACTCTCTCTTCGAAAAATCTACCTTTGGCTGTTTAATGTAACTCCAAAGTGATTTGTTGTTTGAATTTGGGTAATGAGAACTAGGGTTTGGGTGATTGAATTTGAAAACTCCAGTCTTCCACTTTTTCTCTTATTCGAAACCATAGAACTCGTCTTTCTCCCTTTTCCTGTTTAATGGTACTGCGTAGTTGGTCTGTGGTTTGAATTTGTGTAATATGAACTAGGTTTTGGGTGATTGAATTTGAAAACTCCACTCCCGCACTTTTATCTTTGATTGGAAGCCTAGAACTCATTTGATGTTAACATTTGTTTATAACTAGTTTAGTACTTGTTTAATGGTTGTCAGTACTGAAATTCGAAACCCTAATTTCAGTTGTTGTTAGCTCTTGTTTATAAATTGTTTAGTAGTTGTTTAATCAATCTCAGTTCTTGCTTAGAACTTGTAGTAGTTGTTTGTTACTTGTTGCTCATGTTATAAGCACTTACCTATTACACACCAAAGTCTAGATTCTAGACATGTTAATTCTTGATCAGTTCGTGTTTAGTCCAATGTTATGTGTTTTTGCACTTGTTAATTCTGGGTTCTGTATTAGTAATTGTTAATACTTGAATAGTTGTATAATGTTGTCTGATGTTGTATAATGTTGTTTAATATTCCTTAATAGTAGTGTAGTTTCTGTCCAGATTATTAAACAAGTTATTTCAAACACAATTTTCTAGAAGTTCACCAAAGTGATTCAACAATAATGTTACCCTTGTATGTCTGTATGTGTTGTTTGATACTTGTTAAGTTTTAGACAGTATATGGTTAGTTTGAATATAGTGTAGAAAACTTTTGTGTTACTTGTCTGTACAAACCAAAGTCAAAACTTGTCCTTATTACTTCTGTGTTCCTTGTTTATTACTAGGGCTAGGACATGTTTAGTTGTTATTTACAACTTGCTCACTTTTAGGCTTTTGTTTAGTTGTTATTACTATGTATGTTGTATTTGTCTATTACTAATGACTTGTTTGTTTCATGTTTGGCAGTAATGGGGGATCCATTTCCGGATGTTTCGGTGATAGACGATGATCAGACATGGGAGCTCCATGTCCATTGTGGCGGTAGACGTGTTGCCGGAATTGTGGGTGTAAGTGTGGATAACATGAGCTACCACGCGCTGTTGTTGTGGATCAATAGGACAGCATTACCAGCATTAGGTGTGAACAGGCCAATTGCGTTTACTGTGAAGTATGCACCCCCGCTTGATTGGAGAAAGTTCATCGTGCTCAACACGGACGAGGATGTCTTGGAAATGTTCTTAGTAAACAAGTGGAGAGATTCAATTAACCTCCACCTCACCTTCGAAGATGCCTACCCGGTACAAGTTATCGATCCTAACAGACCACCACCACCACCACCACCACCACCACCCCTTCTTCTTGAAGCACCCCCACCCCCAACAGGTTCTGAAATTCCACAACCACCCCCCCCCCCCCTCTGTGGTTTCTTAAACTCCACCCTCACCCACAGAAGTTTCAGAAGTTGCACCTACACCCCCAATTGTGGTTAAGGAATCTACACCTGTACCCCCACAAGATTCTGAAAGCACACCTCCCCCCCCCCCCTCCACCCCCCACAAGTGTCTGAAAGTACACCTACATAACCACCTCTATTTTCAGAACATGAACCTGCACCCCCACCAGTTTCTAAAACTGCACTTGCACCCCCACTAGATTCTGAAACTGCACCTGCACCCCCATAAATATATGAAACTGCAGTTTCTGTAACTGCACCTGCATCCCCAACAGTTTCTGAAAATGCACCTGCACCCCCCCAGCAGTTTCTGAAACTGCTCCTGCACCCCTTCCAGTTTCTGAAACTGTTACTGCACCCCCAGTAGTTTCTGAAACTGCACCTGCACCCCCACCACTTTCAGAAACTACACCTCCACCAAGGCCAGTGGACCATTCTCCACTCCTTCCTCACATGTCGAAGTCGAAAAGAAGTCATAAAAGTGGAGTGATGTTCAGAAACTAGCGCAAGAAAAGAGGAAAAGCCCAATCACCCCAACTCCTATGAGGTTGATTGATGAGGACACCTCCGAGAGTGACTCTCCATCTGACTCAAGTGATGAAGATGGTATTGCACCACCACCGGCTGTGGAGGTGGATAATGAGACAATGAGGAGAAGAGAAGCCGAAGCCCAAGAGTACTTCAATGATGCCGATGACATTTACGGCATGAGTGAGGAAGATTGTGATTGGGAAGTGGAGGGAGAAATTGAGGCAATGGGGGAGTCTGATGTGGAGGAAGTTGATGAAGAATTGGTCGATGAAGAAGTTGTGCATGAAGACGATGAGCTGTCCGATTACAATTCTGAGGAGAAGGAGGGTGAGCAGTGAGTGAAAGTGAGTTGGAGGGTTCTAGTAAGTTGTACAAGTTATTTAGAGGGAAAGAACCAAAATTGAATGACGAGGGCAAGGTTGTGGTAGAAGTGGGTCAATTGTATAGAAGTGGTGAGCATTTGAGGGACACACTCAGAGATTATGCTGTGGAGAACGCATTTGAGTATCACATGAAGAAGAATGACCCCGAGAGGATCACATGGTTGTGTAAGAAACAACCTAGTTGCAAATGGAGGATCCATGCTAGCCGCCTCAAAGACAAGAAGTCCTTCAAGATTAAGACCCTCTACGACGACCACGATTGTGCTAGAGTGAGTAGAAATGCAGAAGCAACCTCCACTTGGATGAGCAAAAAAGTGGTGGACTTGTTTAGAAATGATCCAAACTTGTCACTTGAAGGTGTGCAGGGTGTATTAAGGGATAGGTGGGGGCTGGAAGTGGATTGTCAAAAACAGCTTTACCGGGCGAAAAGAAGAGCAATTGATGAAATTGAGGGTAGCCACAAAGAAGCATTTCAACAACTGTCTTCTTACCGAGATGCCTTGATGGAAACTAACCCTGGGTCTACCTTCAAAGTTGAATATGATAACAAGACCGGTACACAACCAAGATTCAAGAGACTTTTTATGTGTCTTGCTGGCCTCAAAGATGGTTTTATCAACGGGTGCAGGTCATTCATTGGCTTGGATGGATGCCACCTTAAAGGTCCTTACAAGGTACTTCTTGTCAAGTGTTAATTATAAGCTCTTAATTATTTACTGGTTTTTGTGTCTTAGATTGATTTTTAAATGTAACTGTTTTTTTTTTGTTAACTGTTAGTAAATCTAAATGTGTTAATCTAAATGTGTCTTAGAAGTCTTAGATTGGATTTTTGTGTCTTAAAGGTACAAACATAAACTGTTAGTAAATCTAACTGTTAGTAAATCTAAATGTGTTAATCTAAATGTGTCTTAGATGTCTTAGATTGATTTTTTGTGTCTTAAAGGTACAAACATAAACTGTTAGTAAATCTAACTGTTAGTAAATCTAAATGTGTTAATCTAACTGTAAAGGTACTTCTTATCAAGTGTTAATCTAAATGTGTCTTAGATTGATTTTTTGTGTCTTAGATTAATTAACTGTTAGTAATTTAATTTTGGTCTGTTATGTGTAATTTTTGGACAGAAACCACCCCTTATTACATACAGTTATTTGGACACCTTTAATTAGTAACTGTTTGTCCTATTAATTAACAGTTACTAATTTAATTTTTCTGTTATGTCAGGACCAACTCCTTAAATGATATTACATACAGTTATTTGAACACATTTAATTGTTAACTGTTTGTCCTATTAATTAACTGTTAGTAATTTAATTTTTCTGTATGTCAGGACAAACTCCTTAAATGTTATTACATACAGTTATTTGAACACATTTAACTAGTAACTGTTTGTCCTATTAATGAACTGTTAGTAATTTAATATTTTTGTTACGTATAATTTTTGGACAGAAACACCCCTTATTACATACAGTTATTTGAACACATTTAATTAGTAACTGTTTGTCCTATTAATTAACAGTTACTAATTTAATTTTTCTGTTATGTATAATTGTTGGACAGAAACCACCCCTTATTACATACATTTATTTGAACACATTTAATTAGTAACTGTTTGTCCTATTAACTGTTATGTGTCATTTTGGACAGGATAAACTCCTTTAATAAGGCACACTTTGTCCTACTAATTAACACTTTTTGATTCTGATTTATTTGAATATGTTAATTTTTCGGGGTACACTACTGCGTGCTGTTGGACTGGATGGAAACAATGGGGTGTGCCCCATTGCTTGGGCTGTTGTCGAGTCTGAAAACAAAGAAACTTGGAAATTTTTCATGGAACTGTTGCATGAATTTTTGGATGCTGAGAGGGTTAACACCCAGTGTTGTTTCATGACGGATGGACAAAAGGTGTGATCAATACTTCCTATTTTCAAAGTTGTGTAATTATGTAACGTCGGTGCACGCACATCTAAATGTCTTCTTTCTTAATGCAGGGTTTGCCCGAGGTGGTGCAAGAATGGTTTCCGGGGAGCTGAACACAGAAGGTGCGCTTGGCATTTATTCAACAACTTCAGGAGCAAACACTCGGGTGTAATGTTAGCCAAGTACTTCTGGAAAGCTAGCAGGGCGTACACTGAGCCTGAATTCAGAGCTGCTATGAAGACAATTTGTGGGTTGAAGCTAGAAGCTTATGTGTGGCTGTTGAAGCTTGATCCGAAGATGTGGAGTAGGCATGCATTCGGAAAAGGTACAAAGAGTGATCACATCACCAAAAACCATACGGAATCCTTTAATGGTTGGTTGGGAGACTTGAGGGAGAAAAATATTGTGAAGTTGAACGATGGGATAAGGCAGAAAGTAATGGTTAGGAGACACTTGAGGAATGTTTTGAGTGAGAAGTGGGAGGGTAACTTGTGTGCCAACATCACAAAAAAGTTGAAGAAGATTGTACTTGAGGGTAGAAGGTGTAGTATTGCAGTAGCAAGCCAATCAGAATATGAAGTTCTAGATGAATACAAGATGAAATTTGTCGTGAACTTGGATAAGAAGAGATGTACATGTGGGTCATGGGAGTTAAACGGTGTACCTTGCAAGCATAGTGTGACATGCATCACTCGTGCTAGGCTAAAGCTGGAGGATTTTGTGGACAGGTATGACATAAACTGAAGGGAGGCGAATCCCTGGACCAGTTCGATTGCATGTCTGCTATACCGATTAAAACTTGTTTCAACATGAACGCTAGAAACCCTACTAGGCGGAATTAGGGTTCATACCTGCGTCCAAGCTTATCTGATGTAGGTCTGAACACTCCGGATCTTCTACCGTATTCCTGAAGTTCCTCCTGGATGCAAGTGTGGGCTTGCTGCTTCCAGAATCCTTCTTGGCCTCCAAACTAATTGCTCTCACTCTCGAAACCCTAGATTTCGGTGTGTATCTTAAGCATCCGAATTCTGAAGACTAAGGACACTTATATAGGCTACGGGAGGGACCTGGAGGAGAAAATACGAATCAGGCTCCTAACTTTATTAGGACTTCTGGTTCCACCCGAACCTAGTCCGAATAAAGTTAACAACAGTTAGTACCACTAAATAACTGTTATTGCACTCCTGTCCATATTCTCAAAACTAATATTTCGAGCTCCTGTTATTAAATACTTATTATCTCCCCATGTTAAGATTACAGATATCCGTCGATTAAATTAATTACTGACTAATTCATTTAATCGACCTCTTCCCATTTCCTTGATCCTTACCACTTAACTTATTCGATATGTCCAGATTACCACGTAATCTACCTGCAAGGTTTGACATAATCAAAACTTATAAGCTTCATCAAGGGGATATCATCAATCCCATAACCGGGATATGGATTCCTTTGATATATCAGTTTACACCATGGACTCAATAGTATCACCCAACTCATCGAGGTTATTGATTCCATAGGAATCTCACTCACTTGACTTGTCAAAGCAATAACTACTTAATACATGTGCGCATTGACTATCTAAGGATTAAGAGCATAAGTAATCATAATAACCATGAGACATAGCTTGTCTTATTATGTCAGTACAAAGACAATGATCCCAACTTGTCCTGTTCAATATACACAAAGTATACTAGCACATTGAGTTGAAACTATAGTATGAACCATACTGTTTCCTGTAGCCAAGACAGACCTACTAAAACAATGTGCTACAATCGTTCCGATGGTTTGTCTAATTCCATCTAGATTGTGAACTCACAACTTTCATTCCACAAGAACCGAAGATACGATCTTCTGTGTGTAAGCTACACTCTACACACCAGATCTTCTACTATGCAGAACAATAGACAACTATGCACAATAATATAATGCAAAAACATTGCCCAAAACCATTCTCATAAATATCAAATTCATATAATCCAATACAAAAAGCATGGCTTTTAGTATTCAATCCAACAATCTCCCACTAAGACTCAAAGCCATGCAGCAACACACCTCAAACCCATTCCCTCTACGTGACCATCAAAAGCCTTAGCTGTCAAACACTTCGTAAATGGGTCTGCCAGGTTATCCGCTGATGCAATCTTCATCACTGCCACATCACCTCTGTGCACGATTTCTCTAATCAAATGATACTTACGCTCTATGTGTTTTCCTTTCTTGTGAGCTCTTGGTTCCCTTGAGTTTGCAACCGCGCCGCTATTATCGCAATAAAGCGTCATAGCCGGTTGTGCACTCGACACCACTCCAAGATCCATTAGAAAGTTTCTGAGCCAAACATCTTCCTTAGCGGCTTCAGAAGCAGCCACATATTCAGCTTCCATAGTGGAATCAGCAATACAAGATTGCTTGATGCTCCTCCAACTAATGGCTCCACCTCCTAATGTGAAAACATATCCAGAGGTAGACTTCCTGGAATCCCTACTGAAAATCTGAGTCTGTGTACCCGATGGGTACAAGACTATTTTCATGGTAAACCAACATATAGTCTCGAGTCCTTTTCAGGTACTTCAATATATGTTTTACCGCAGTCCAATGTTCTCTGCCAGGGTTAGACTGATATCTACTAACCATGCCAACAGCAAAGCAAATATCTGGTCTAGTACATAACATCGCATACATGAGTCTTCCTACTGCAGAAGCATAAGGAACTGCTTTCATACTTTCTATCTCATCAGGTGTCTTAGGACACTGATCCTTAGATAGACTAATTCCATGTCTGAAAGGGATCAACCCTTTCTTGGAATCCTGCATGCTAAACCTTGCAAGAACAGTATCAATATAATTGGCTTGTGACAAGCCCAACATCCTATTTTTCCGAACTCGCATAAGCTTGATCCCTAGAACGTATGCTGCTTCTCCCAAGTCTTTCATATCAAATTGACTTGATAACCATACCCGCACACTAGATAATACACCCACATTGTTTCCAATGAGCAATATATCATCAACGTAAAGTATCAAGAATACCACAACGTTTTCTTTACACTTCTTGTACACACACGGCTCATCCGGACATTGATCAAAACCAAAAGATTTGATTGCCTGATCAAAACGGATGTTCCATGATCTAGATGCCTGCTTGAGTCCATAAATAGACCTCTTAAGATTGCACAACTTGTGCTCCTGGCCCTTAGCTACGAATCCTTCTGGTTGCATCATATAAATGCACTCATCAAGACTTCCATTAAGGAAAGCTGTCTTGACATCCATTTGCCAAATTTCGTAATCGAAATGAGCCGCAATGGACAAGAGAATCCTGATAGACTTAATCATGGCTACTGGCGAAAAAGTTTCCTCATAGTCGATCCCTTCTTCCTGAGTTAAACCTTTCGCAACAAGCCTTGCTTTGAAGGTTTCAACCTTCCCGTCTACCCCTCTCTTTTTCTTGTAAATCCACTTACAACCGATGGGTTTTACCCCATCTGTTGGATCTACAAGATCCCAGACCTGATTGGAGTACATAGACTCCATCTCAGAAATCATAACCTTTTTCCACTTTTCCGCATCCGTACTTCCAACAGCTTCATTATAGTTACTGGGATCAGTATCATGTTCATCAGGGACCTTGTCAAAAGACTCTCCCAAGTACATGTATCTGTCTGGTTTACGAGAAACCTTCCCACTACGACGAGGTTGTACTTGTGGTTCACTAGTAGTAACATTTTCCCCACTGCTCGGTTGCGGCGGAATGTCACTACTATCTTGTGGATCACTAGTATTATCATTTCCCCCACTGCCCTCTTGCGGTGGGATGTCAACACTATTTTGTTGTGTATCACGAGTATCTACATTTCTCCAACCACCCAAAGGTAGTTGAATGTCGATATCATTTTCTTGTGGTATTTCTTCTTGTACAGTTGGTATATCATGACCTTGGACTACTTGATTTCCTCGCATTTCTTCCAGAACAATTTTACTTTTAGGCTTGTGATCCATAATATAGTCTTCCTCTAAGAATCTCGCATTGGTGCTAACAATGACTTTCTGATCTTTCGGACTATAAAATAAACCACCCTTTGTTCCTTTCGGGTATCCTACAAAGACACATACTTCTGTCCTTGATTCCAACTTACTTGCGTTCCCCTTCATCACATGTGCTGGACTACCCCAAATCCGAACATGTCGTAGACTAGGCTTGCGCCCAGTCCAAAGTTCTTTGGGTGTAGTTGGTACTGACTTAGACGGAACCAAGTTCAGAATATATGCAGCTGTCTCTAAAGCATGCCCCCAAAAAGAAATTGGTAAATCTGAATAACTCATCATGGATCTCACCATTTCTAAAAGAGTCCTATTCCTTCGCTCTGCCACACCATTCTGTTGTGGCGTACCTGGAGCAGACAACTGGGATTGAATCCCTTGTTCCTCCAAGTAATCCCTGAATTGTCCCAAGAGGTACTCGCCACCTCGATCAGATCGAAATGACTTGATATATTTTCCTAGACGCTTCTCTGATTCTGCCTTAAAAATTTTAAATTTGTCAAAGGCCTCAGACTTATGCCGCATCAAATAAATATAGCCATATCTTGAGTAATCATCAATAAAAGTAATGAAATACTCAAAACCTCCCTCGCTTGGACATTCATTGGTCCACAAACATCTGAATGGATAAGCTCCAACAGTTCTTTGGCCCTATTACCCTTTGCCAAAAATGGCCTCTTGGTCATCTTACCTTCTAAACATGACTCACATGCTGGTAGTGCCTCCACTTTTAATGAACCTAATGGTCCATTCTTAACCAGCCTTTCTATTCTGTTTATATTGATATGACCAAGTAGTAAATGCCAAAGATATGTTTGGTTTATCTCGCAAGGTTCCTTTCTCTTTTTAGGTAAGCTATCCGAGTTATTCAGTTCATATAGCTGCGCTATGGGAGTCTCAGGATTTATAATGTAAAGACCATCCACCAATGTACCAGAACAAATAAAACGTTTATTTTTCTTAATAACCACAAAGTCATTAAAATAAACTGAATATTCATTCTTAACCAACTTAGAAACTGAAATCAAATTCCTTCTAATGGAAGGTACATAAAGGCAATCTTTCAAAACTAAAATCCTATCATTCCCAAAATGTAAGAAACAAATTCCTATTGCAACTGCAGCTACTTTATTCGTGTTTCCCAAGTGTAGATAAATCTCGCCATCACTAAGCTGTCTGGTTTCCTGGAACCCTGCAATGAATTGCAGACATGGTCAGTGGCTCCCGAATCTACACACCAGGTTCTAGTAGATCGAACCGCTAAACATGATTCAACTATTAGTGAAAGAGATATACCTGAGTTGTTCTGGATTGGACGAGTCAGGAACTTTGGACATTGCTTCTTCCAATGCCCTCTCTGGTTACAGAGGAAACACTTGCCTTTCGGCTTTCCCAATGTCCCCTGAGGAGCAAGTGCTGACTGTGGCCCACGAGCTATTCCTTGAGGTGCCGGAGCAACCTTCGGAACTACTGCTTGTGCAACTTTCTTCTTCTTCTTAGCCCTAGGGTTAGAAGCAGAAGACTTTTCAGCCACCATTACATTAACCGGTTTCTGAAGGAGTCCCTCAGCTGCTTGAAGCTCCTTTAACAATTCGGCTAAAGAATAAGTCTTTTTGTTCATATTATAATTTAGCCGAAAACTGTTAAATGAATCAGACAGCTTCATGAGCACTATATCGACCTGAGTTTCCGCATCGATTACAGCTCCAAGGATCTCTAGTTCACCTAGAAGACTTATCATCTTCAGAACATGATCCCTTACGGAGGACCCTTCAACCATTTTTGTGTTCATGATGTTTTTCATAGCAACCTGCCTGGCAGCACGATCCTGATCCCCAAACATCTCTTTGAGGTTCTCCATGATCTCAAGGGCAAAGCCCATGTTCTCATGCTGATGCTGCAACACATTAGACATGGAGCCTAATATGTAGCATTTAGCCATCTGATCGGCTTTCTGCCACCTCTTATAAGGCTTGGCTTCTTCCTCAGAAGCCCCTTCTAGAGGTTCTGCAGAACATTCCTCAAGAAGCACAAATTTGTAATCCTCAGCAGTTAGCACAATATTCAAATTCCTCTTCCAATCAATATAGTTTGATCCATTGAGTTTGTTTTGATTCAAGAGAATAGATAGTGGGTTGAATGAGTTCGACATTTTTTGAACCTGAGAATCATGTAAATAAAACATGTAAGGGAAATGTAAACCACCAATAGTCTAACACACATAAAAATAGTATGCCACGATGGGTGGACGTCTACCATTCATTCTATAGTTAGACATGGTACCTTTGGTCCTGCAAGCCATAGCAGTGACTCCGATGGGGAGGATACTATAACTTACATCTAAGTGTATACCATCATTTTACTTCTAAACCCCTTACCCCATTACATGCCTCTCAGATGGAGAGATGACACATAAATAGTAATTGTTAGAAGTATCCTCATAGGAATTTATACTAGTGATACTGTAGTGGTTATGTTCGATACAAAGGTTAACTCCAAGGCTAACACACACAACCAACTACATCACTTATAAATCAATGATGGAGACCGCGGGATCTAGCAGCACTAGACTCCCTCTCCCACTTAGTTGTTTGAACAATTTAATACAAATTAAATTATTTATCCATGTTGTCCATGATTAAAATGCAAGCATTCAGAATAATCATACACATAGATACAATCAAACATGTAATAAGCATTCAACCACACAAAGCCCTGCTATTATGGTCGGAGCTTCTTTAGTCGGGTCAGCAAGACCCATCTGACCGATCTGCAATCTTTCGTCCTTCTGTCTTCACTAATATTACAGTAACCCTAGTCTCCATGGATTCCGCAAATCAGCCTGTAACAGAGTACCAGAGACTGCTACAGATTTTCAATGCCACCAAGGAGCTCACACGTTCATCTAATACTGGAATAAGAGAACCTAGGGTTTACTATTACAGAAGGTTACAAATATTTTTCATCCACGAAAAACAGCGTGGGAATCAAAACCAAATCAAACCACATACATCAAACAGTATGACCATAATAGCAGGACACGATTCAATCTGCAAAACAGAGTTAGACATCGCAATCTTCCTACTCTAACATGCATAGCCGGTTCGATTATTGCACAACATGGATGTATAGCAGATATGCAGAGTCGAACGGAGCTCTGATACCAATTGAAGGGAGGCGAATCCCTGGACCAGTTCGATTGCATGTCTGCTATACCGATTAAAACTTGTTTCAACATGAACGCTAGAAACCCTACTAGGCGGAATTAGGGTTCATACCTGCGTCCAAGCTTATCTGATGTAGGTCTGAACACTCCGGATCTTCTCCCGTATTCCTGAAGTTCCTCCTGGATGCAAGTGTGGGCTTGCTGCTTCCAGAATCCTTCTTGGCCTCCAAACGAATTGCTCTCACTCTCGAAACCCTAGATTTCGGTGTGTATCTTAAGCATCCGAATTCTGAAGACTAAGGACACTTATATAGGCTACGGGAGGGACCTGGAGGAGAAGATACGAATCAGGCTCCTAACTTTATTAGGACTTCTGGTTCCACCCGAACCTAGTCCGAATAAAGTTAACAACAGTTAGTACCACTAAATAACTGTTATTGCACTCCTGTCCATATTCTCAAAACTAATATTTCGAGCTCCTGTTATTAAATACTTATTATCTCCCCATGTTAAGATTACAGATATCCGTCGATTAAATTAATTACTGACTAATTCATTTAATCGACCTCTTCCCATTTCCTTGATCCTTACCACTTAACTTATTCGATATGTCCAGATTACCAAGTAATCTACCTGCAGGGTTTGACATAATCAAAACTTATAAGCTTCATCAAGGGGATATCATCAATCCCATAACCGGGATATGGATTCCTTTGATATATCAATTTACACCATGGACTCATTAGTATCACCCAACTCATCGAGGTTATTGATTCCATAGGAATCTCACTCACTTGACTTGTCAAAGCAATAACTACTTAATACATGTGCGCATTGACTATCTAAGGATTAAGAGCATAAGTAATCAAAATAACCATGAGACATAGCTTGTCTTATTATGTAAGTACAAAGACAATGATCCCAACTTGGTCCTGTTCAATATACACAAAGTATACTAGCACATTGAGTTGAAACTATAGTATGAACCATACTGTTTCTTGTAGCCAAGACAGACCTACTAAAACAATGTGCTACAATCGTTCCGATGGTTTGTCTAATTCCATCTAGATTGTGAACTCACAACTTTCATTCCACAAGAACCGAATATACGATCTTCTGTGTGTAAGCTACACTCTACACACCAGATCTTCTACTATGCAGAACAATAGACAACTATGCACAATAATATAATGAAAAAACATTGCCCAAAACCATTCTCATAAATATCACATTCATATAATCCAATACAAAAAGCATGGCTTTTAGTATTCAATCCAACATAAACTTGATCATTTTGTTTGCTATTACTATACTGTCAGAATTAGGACACAAACCACCCCTTGAATATTATTGTTGATTAACTTTGTACAAAGTTAGTGAATTGTGTTGCTATGTTATAATGTGGACATAAACCACCCCCCATCTGTTACTTTTGGTTAAGTTTGGACACAGTTAGTTACTTGTGTTGGCCATGCTTAGTTTTTGGACAGAATCCACTCCCTAAAGTGTGATTGTGGATTTAGTTCAAAAAAAAGTTAGTTAATTGTTTTGTAAATTACCAGTTTAATAATCTGGAAAAAAAACCACCCCCACAAGTGTTAGTGTTGATTTACTATGTATGTTGTTAATTAAGTGTTTAAAATTAACAATTTTATAATCTGGACAGAATCCACCCCATAATTGTGTTTGTTGATTCAGTTTCTTAACTGCTAGTCATTTAAGTTTAGTAAACCTATTTTTATTTGACCCAATTACAGGTGCTACTACAAGGATACATTCAAGAGGGCTAACGGGGAATACATTATTCACCCAATTCCCGACCCTGCTTTTTGGGGACCCGGCATAGGAACCGCACCACAACCACCGGAGTCTAAGAGAGGAAGAAGAAGGCCTCAAAATGTGAGAAGGAGGGACCACAATCTAGAGGCAGCAGCCACTTCAAATGAGCATAGACATGCTGGGTTGGTTCAATGCGCAAACTGTAAGGGACTTGGTCACAATTCCAGGACATGTGGTAGGGTTCCTATGAAGAAAATGACTCCCGAGGAGAGACAGACTCATGAGGTAAAGCATAAAATAATGTTGTTGAGTTGCAATTTACCAATTGTGTGATTATTAGTGTAACTATATGATGTGTGGTTGTGTAGGCAAGCAAGTCAGCCGCAAGCAAGTCAGCCGCAAGCAATTCAGCCGCAAGCTAGTCAGCCGGATCTTGGCGGACTCGGTCCAAAAAAAGGTCAAACAAGAATGCTGAGGTTGCACAGTCACAGCCACCACCCAAGGTACTGTTATGATCCAATTTACAACATCAGTATTAATACATTATGCATGGTAAATATTGAGAATACAGTTTGTTCTTGTAAGTGTTGGATGGTTTTGTAGCTATGAACTAGGTATACTCCAAACTTCCATGTGTTGGTAGGTTTGGGTACATATTAAATTAGGCTCCACACTTGCATGTGTTGGGAGGTATCTAAAGATCAAACCTAGGTTCCCCTCCAACTGTATACAGTTGCGAGCATTTTTGTATAGCTGATTAAAGCTAACTTTTGCTAATATTGGTGGAATGAAAAGTTCTATATAATTTGCCACCAAATTCGTTGTTCCTACTTCATCTAAAAGGTTATTTTATTGTTCTTCTTTACGTGAAAATAAACATTCAGTATTTTCTTTGTTTTGCAGGTATAAAGTTTGTTAAGTAACCAAAAACTTAACATTTTCTCGCAAGGATAATCAGATTTGCTTGGCGTGTTGGAAAATTGCAAGCATATCTTACAAGGTAAATAGTAGACAGTAATAACAACTACGAAGTGAAACAGGTGAACTTGCTTACTAACATACTAGTTCTTAGCTAGCAAAATTGCTACTGCCAAGAAAACGGCGAAGGAAAAAATCACCAACGGGACTTGTTTCGTCTTCTCATTTCCAACAGCCACTTCTTTCACTTCCAAACGGGTTATTCTTTCGTTTAGTGAATGGATTTGTGCTACAGCCATATCAACTGTCTTAGCAACCCACTCAAGATCACGCTCCGGTGGTTTTGAAGTCGCTTCACAATGACCAATTGGGAAGCACCACTCCCACAAACGACAACGATCTTGCCTGCAAACGTAGTAAATTCTCCCTCTATTGCCCTTCTCATCGGATTGTGTCACCCTAATGGCGGCGACAAGTGGTTGCTCACAATAGCAAAACTTCCGCTCGAACCTTAGGTACTCTTGTTCCCGTCTCATGGTTTTACTAGAGCTGGACATGGTACCTGCTTAAAACACAAAACATATTGTAAGACAGAAAATCAATTATCAATCCAAAACATTCAAATTATATATTACCTTTCTTCACACAGTTCTTCAAAAAGTTCCGTGAATGTTATTAGAATGGAAATGGTGCCCTTGAGGACATATATGTAATGTGACCTATGTACAATTTGTTGTAGACTTTATGGAGGGAAAATTGGGAGGGAAGCTTTTTGGAGGGAAGTTTTTTGGAGGGAAACTTGGAAATTTAATGATGTGATGTGGTTGGTGGGTGATTTGAGGCTTCTGGTGGTTGAGAGTTTCAACTGTATAATGTGATGTAATATTTAGTGTGACACTTTATAGAGTTTCAAATTTAGACACCCATTCACACACCTAAATACTGGGAGGGGTGGAAAGTGTCCTTCCAGGAAATGCAATTACTGTGAAAATACATACAAGGGTGGAAAATGTCCTTTTGGACATTATACCAGGTGTCTGCCACGTGTCAATTAGGGGTGGTCATTGTCCATTTGGATTTGTCAGACCTGACCAGGTGATGTAATCGTGCCAAAAAGTGACGTCATAATGTATTTTTATTTAGTTAAAATTAAATTATACCATAAGGGCAACTTTGTCTTTATTTTAAGGTAATAATCCTAAACTGTGATGGGTAGAAATGTCAAAAAGGGTAGAATTGTCAGAAAATTTGAAAACCCTAGTGATATAGACGGAACCTAACAGAGGGGTGGTCATTGTCCACGGAATATTCCGTTAAATGGGTGCGCAGTGTCTTTATCCAAAACTCAGGGTAGCGGGGAGGATTTTTGCCTAAACCCAGGGGTGGTAATTGTCTTTTACCCATATATATATATAGATAGAATAATATTCATTATGTCACTGACTCTAACTTAGAGCAGTTGACATGTGGTACTCTAGACTATTTATATTTTAAAACATTAAATTAAGTGAGGTCCTTGGGAGATAAAATAGCCAAAAGTTCGTTTGAATGACAATGAATTTGATGGTAGATTTGAATTGGAGACGTTTTCATACCAAATTATGTGTTTAAATAAATTATATTGACTTAGAGTTTGATTACAATACTAGAGCATCAGTTGTCGATGCTGACACTTCGTGATTAAGAACAACACAGAGAGCAAGCATACGTTTGTTCGCTTCTTCTCCAGTAGGGACAATAAGGGATCGGGTTTGAATCGGATTAGCCTATATATAAATCGTATTCACAAGATCGGGTCAGATAAGGTTTAGATCGGAATTCATCGGATTTGAATGGGATTATTTATCGGATCATTGACGATGATATTTTTAGTTGATGTAACCTAAGATAATCTTTAGTCACAACCAAAATTAGACAGATTTTTACTTTACAAGTATAAATGAATCAATTTGTCATAACAAAATCATGATAATGTAACATTTATTATGTTATTTAATTTAAAGTGTTAATAAAATATTTAGTATTTATAATTATATTAATACATGTATATTATTATTATTTTTTTGCAAACCATGTATATTATTAAATTTAATGACTACAATACCGGATCAAATCGAGTTTCACGTTTCACAAAACTTGTTATGAATATTCGGTTCATTTATAAATAGTATTTGACTCTAGTATGAGAACATGTGTCAGCTAGTGAATGGCGTTGAGCACCAAGTATCTTGGTTACGTGGTGCTCTTCTCTTTTGAAGTTTGAACACTAGAGAAATGAGTTGACTAATAAAATAAAACAGAGCTTGACTTATATATACCTCCATCATTCATTCCATCTTCGTCACACAAACCATAAATGTGAACTCCAAACCACATCTTCTCCACCGTTTCCTCGTCCACAATGGAAAACCGTGGGATCATCCTCCGCAGAGCAACAATGGCGATTATTCTACTTCTCTCCCTCGGATACCTCACACTGTGGGCTATCGCAGGCCTTAGTATAGACCAAAAATTCTACAATCGAGTGGCATCCGCCACCAATTCCGCTTATTTCGGCTCCCAAGGTGGTTTTGTCGACGGTCCAAATCTCAGTGTCAAAATAGATTTATATTCGTGATTTTAACGTACTATACAATTGATGCAGGAACGATGATTCTGCTATACACGACCCCAGTTCTACTTGTTTCTGTTCTCGCCTGTCTCTATCTCCATCTGCGTGTAAGAGAGATTCAAAATCCAAGGTAGGTATCGGGTTGATGATTTCATTTTATTTTATTTTTTGAATAACAATCTTGACTCAATTAGCAAATTAATTTCCCTGCAGAAGCATAAGGACGAGTAGTACATTTGCCTTGTGGAGGCAGCGTCCCATGATAGTCAAAGGATTAGGGATTGTTTCGTGGACTGAGCTAACCATCTTCGTGTTGTTCGTGTCTTTCTTGGTGTGGGATTTCGTAAATTACTTGATGCTATTCGGTAAGCGTCACCACCACCAACCAGAAGAGAATCACAAATTATAGTAAGTACAACATCGTACTACTAATTATTAGTCATATGTTGTTTCAAGTCATATGTTGTTTTAATTGATAATGTTGTTTGATTAGTTGGGCGACATTGATGAAGACGGTGGGCGTAACACTGGGTTGCGTTGGTGATTTCTGCATCGCGTTTCTCTTCTTTCCGGTGACTCGTGGCTCGTCGGTTTTGGCTCTGTTTGGTCTGAGCTCAGAGGGTAGCATTAAGTACCACATATGGCTTGGTCACATTACCATGTTCATCTTCACTGCTCATGGTCTCGCTTTCGTCGTCCCTTGGATTTGTTGGAAGAAATGGTTTAGACGATAACATTTCATACCCGACTTTGAGCTCGGTTTGAATCCGACTCACTTGAGGTTTAACAATACCAATCGCATCTTTAGAAAGAGGGCAACTTGGTGGTCGTTTCGGTAACACACTCGTCAAAAACCATTATGAAATGAATGATCAAATTGAGCTCTCAAAATGAGTTTATGATCAAACTTGTGTTGTGAAGAAATAGAAACCACATCTTGGTTCAAGGAGGAAATTGGGGAGTTTATCTACTCCAAGTTTGGACTATAGGGCACGCCCTTTGGGTGGAGCAATTTATTGCAGGAGAGAGGACCTAGACAAAGGTCGAACTACCACACGCGCGCGCGCGCGCGCCGCCGCCGCCGTCCGTCCGGCTCGGCTCGGCTCGGTCTCGGGTTCGGGCACGGGCCGGGCCGTGACGTGGTGTGGTGTGGTGTTGGGCTGATTTGTTAGTGGGCTTCAAAATTATTAATTTTTTGGGCCTGAAACTAACAATATTAATCTCTTAACTAACAGTTTTAATTACTGTTATTTTCGGATGCAAAACTGAACGGTTGCAACTTTCTGAACAGTTGCAACCGCTCCCAACCAACACCATTGATTCAATAAATAGTCAGGCTCCTTCCTCATTTGAGACATCTGAAACCAACGAATTTCTCCAGAACACCATCTTCCAAACACAAACAGAAACTTCAACGTGGTCTCAGTTCGTTGTGTGCGGCGCTGTACGCCGTGCTTTCCACCGCCGCACAGGGAAGCTTTCATCCTGGGAAGCAGTCGTCCGATCGTTCCATAGCAAGCACGTGTGGGGGACGAATCTGCTTTAAGGAGCCTCGTTCTACATGAACGAAACTGTCTTCCAACTTTGTACAGTGTTCGGAAATCTCACTATCAGTAAGTTCTGCGTTAATTTTTGTTTTCGGGTACTGTTTGATTATACACAATTTGTTCGGAACAATAAAATTAGTAACAATCTTAAAGCAGATTCGTGTGTTATAATCAATCAGTGTCTCTAAAATTTCTGTCCATCTTGGTCTGTTCTTTAAATTCTGTTAAATTAAAACAGAGTCTTGCGCATTCATTGTTGAGTTTCTGTTCGTCTTTTTGTAACTGCTGTGACCAATACATGCACTGTTGTTGTTACATTTCAGTTGTTTCCTTTTTGATTAACTTATTTGTTATGTTAAAGCATCCCTGTTAGTGCATAGATTTATTGTTTAGAAGTTCACAACTGTTACAACGTTTACAGTTTGTGTTAATCAATCTCTGATTTCCAGTTTCAATTTCAGTTTGTTTTATTAGCGAACAACTTAAGAAATTTACTATTGGTCAGATTCCTTGTTTTTCTTTTGAAGAAGTTGGTCAGATTCGTTGTTATTCATTACTTCAGATTCCTTAGTCGTTTATATTTGGTCCAGTGGTTTCAATTTCGTCATTACAGGAAGGGCTTTTCTTGTTTACTTTGCCTAACTTTCATGTTGGTACAAATTGTTATTACTTGGCCATTTTAGTCTTTCGTGTTTCTTTTTTCCTATTGCAAAGTACAGTTTGTATCTGTCAAATTTTGTAATTCTCATTATCAGTTTCATGTGAATAATTTATTCTTTGACTTGCTTCTATAAATTCAACAAGTTTCCTATAATTCTGTCCGGTGCTTGCTTTAATAAATTCAGCAAGTTTTCAGTTTCTTATATCTTGTCTAGTACTATCTATTACCAAACGCTTATAGTACTGCAATTCCATTTAGTTATTCATACTGACGAGTATATAAAAAAATATATATATATATTTCTATTTGTAGAAATGGGAGACAATTCCGGAAAAGAGGCGGGTGAAATGTCAAACTTGACTTCCGTTACCGCCAACCCCGTTGTACCAGTGGGTTCGCATCTCGTTGAGAAG
The DNA here is from genome assembly GCA_023055425.1 of Linanthus parryae. Taxonomy (NCBI): domain Eukaryota; kingdom Viridiplantae; phylum Streptophyta; class Magnoliopsida; order Ericales; family Polemoniaceae; genus Linanthus; species Linanthus parryae. The sequence continues at coordinate 13,515,019 of JALGPY010000006.1, read as the reverse complement.
CCGGAGAAATTTACGGGCAAAGACTTCAAACGTTGGCAGCAAAAGATGTTGTTTTACCTGACGACTTTGAGTCTTGCGAAATTTCTTAACGAAGATGCTCCTCCATGTCCAGAAAATGCCGATAGACAAACCGTTGCAGCGGTGGAGGCTTGGAATCACTCCGATTTACTTGCAAGGAACTATATTTTAAATAGTTTAGACAACCAGTTGTATAACGTCTATTGTGCTGTAAAAACGGCTAAGGAACTTTGGCACTCGCTCGAAAATAAATATAAAACCGAGGATGCTGGTGCCAAAAAGTTCGTAGTCGAGAACTTCCTAGAATTTAGAATGGTAGATTCCAAGGGGATAATGCAACAGGTGCAAGAATTTCAGTGTGTAATACATGATGTAATAGCGGAGAAAATGATTCTCCCTGAAGGATTTCTTGTAGCCGCAATGATACACAAACTACCCCCCTCGTGGAAGAACTACAAAAATTACTTGAAGCACAAGAGGAAGGAAATGAAGATGGAGGAGCTCATCGTTCGACTTCGGATTGAAGAAGGCAATCGACTAGCCGAAGACAAGCCGTCAACAAGTTATCAGTCTAAGGCAAACGTCGTAGAGGAAAAGCCGAAGAAAAATCTGAAGAGGAAGGCTACGGATGAGAAGAAAAAGTTCACGGGTAAATGTCACAATTGTGGCAAGGTCGGACACAAGATAAAAGATTGTCGGAAAAAGAAGAGTACCTCCAAAGGGAAGAAACCCGAAGCCAACATGGCCGAGGATGGAGAAGACGGAAACGACTTTGCAGCCGTAGTCTCGGAAGTGAACCTCGCCGGAGGAAATCCCAAGGAGTGGTGGATCGACACCGGTGCCACAGGGCACATATGTTCCGACAAGACTATGTTCTCATCATTCGAGCCGACTGAAAATGAAGAACCGTTGTACATGGGAAATTCAGCAACTTCCGCCATAAAAGGGAAAGGGAAAATAACGCTGAAAATGACTTCCGGAAAAACCCTTACCCTCAATGATGTTCTCTATGTTCCCGATATTAGGAAGAACCTAGTGTCAGGATCGGTGCTTAGCAAGAAAGGGTTTAAGCTTGTATTTGAGTCGGACAAATTTGTTCTGACTAAAGGTGGGGAATATCTAGGTAGAGGGTATCTCAAAGATGGGCTATTTAAGCTCAATGTCATGACTGTGTTTCCGACTATGAATAAGAAAGCGCAAGTTAATTATTTGTCGGAGTCTTCTACTTCTTGTTTATGGCATGCACGATTAGTTCATGTTAATTACGAGTCAATTCGTAAATTAATGAAATTGGACCATCTTCCTAAAAGCGCGATTAATTCCGATCACAAGTGTGAAATATGCGTAGAGGCAAAATTGACAAGTAAGCCATTTCAACCTATCGGTTCGAAATCAACGAGTCCTCTCGAATTAATTCACACGGACATATGTGATCTGAAATTTGTGCAGACAAGAAGTGGAAAGAAATATTTTATAATGTTTATCGACGACTGCACTAAATACTGCTATGTTTATTTATTGCATAGTCGAGATGAAGCGTTAGACGCATTCAAGAAATATAAGGCCGTGGTGGAAAATCAATTGAATAAAAGGATTAAGATTCTTCGAAGCGATCGAGGAGGAGAATATGATTCTCCATTTGCAGAAATTTGTTCGCAAAATGGAATCATCCATCACCCCTCAGCACCCTACACACCCCAACAAAATGGGGTTGCGGAAAGGAAAAATAGAACATTAAAAGAAATGCTCAACGCATTACTTTTAAGTTCAGGGCTACCACAAAACATGTGGGGGGAAGCTTTATTAAGCGCCAACTATATTCTAAACAGAATTCCTAAAAGGAAATTGGACAAGACCCCATATGAAATGTGGAAAGGCCGGAAACCCTCATACAAACATTTGAGGGTATGGGGATGTCTTGCTAAAGTAGCAACCCCACTACGGAAAAAGGTCAAGCTAGGACCTAAAACGATAGATTGCATCTTCATTGGATATGCGGCAAATAGTAGTGCTCATCGATTTCTGGTCCACAAATCAGAAATACCTGATATTCACGAGAACACTATTATTGAATCAGCCAATGCCTCATTCTTCGAAGATATATTTCCTTGCAAGATGAAGGAAGTAGAAGCGTCCGGAAAACGGTCGCATGATACCGCCATTGGCAATGACCAGGAGGAAGAGGTAAGGCGGAGTAAACGAGCCAAAACTGCAAAAACTTTTGGACCTGATTTCCTAACATATTTAACGGAAAATGATCCAACAAGTTATAAAGAGGCCATGTCCAGTGTCGATGCTCCTTATTGGAAAGAAGCTATAAATAGCGAGATTGAATCCATCTTACATAATAATACTTGGGAATTAGTAGATATTCCACCAGGCTCCAAGCCCCTAGGTTGTAAGTGGATTTTTAAGAAGAAGCTTAAACCCGATGGTACAATCGACAAGTACAAGGCAAGACTTGTCGCAAAAGGGTATAGGCAGAAAGAAGGACTAGATTTCTTCGACACATATTCTCCTGTGACCAGAATAACGTCTATTCGGATGCTTATCGCAATTGCTGCATTATTCAATTTTGAAATACACCAAATGGACGTTAAAACGGCCTTTTTGAACGGAGAACTAGAGGAAGAAATCTATATGGAACAACCGGAAGGGTTTAAAGTTCCTGGAAGCGACAACAAATATTGTCGGCTAAAGAAGTCCCTTTATGGACTAAAACAGGCCCCCAAGCAATGGCACGATAAGTTCGACAAAGTCATGAGCAATCATGGATTTCGAACTAATGAATGTGATAAGTGCGTATACTATAAGAAAATAGGAAAGGAATGTGTCATAATATGCTTATGTGTCGACGACATGCTAATTATGGGGAGCAGCAAGGCAATAATTCTTGACACCAAGAAATTATTGTCCACAAAGTTTGACATGAAAGACCTAGGAGTGGCGGATGTGATTTTAGGGATTAAAATTACAAAGACTCCAGATGGTTACGCACTTTCTCAAACTCACTACATAGAAAAGGTGATCGAAAAGTTTGACAAAGGGAATAATAAACCGATTACCACGCCAGTAGACGTGAGTTTACATCTCGCCAAGAATCGTGGCGAATGTGTTAGGCAACCGGAATATGCCCAAATAATTAGAAGCCTCATGTACATCATGAACTGTACAAGGCCGGACATCGCACAAGCTGTCGGGAAATTGAGTCGCTTTACTAGCAACCCTGGTAAGGATCATTGGACAGCCTTAATTCGAGTGCTGAGGTATCTTCGTTACACCAAGGACATGGGTCTACAATACTCGAACTATCCAGCTGTCTTGGAAGGATATTGCGATGCCAATTGGATCTCTGACTCAAGAGACTCCAAGTCCACAAGTGGATATGTATTCACTCTTGGTGGAGCGGCAATATGTTGGAAATCTTCAAAGCAGACGTGCATTGCAAGGTCTACTATGGAAGCGGAATTCATAGCGTTAGACAAGGCAGGGGAAGAAGCAGAATGGCTTCGTCATTTCCTCGAAGATATTCCAACATGGCCAAAACCAGTGCCTCCTATCTGCATTCATTGCGACAGCCAATCAGCAATAGGTAGAGCACAAAGTAGCATGTATAATGGTAAGTCTAGACATATACGTCGAAGACATAATACCATTAGGCAACTTCTCTCAAGAGGAATAATATCGATCGATTATGTAAAGTCAAAAGAAAATATAGCGGATCTGTTGACTAAAGGCTTATCGAGAGAACTAGTTGCAAGTTCGTCAAGGGGAATGGGATTAAAGCCAATCTCGTAAGAGTTGCACGTAGCGGCAAACCCAACCTAGGTGACTGGAGATCCCAAGAACTAGGTTCAAAAGGGACAACCCAACTACCAGTGCAAATAAATAAATCACTCACCCGGAAATTAAGTTTCCAAACTCATTCCTAGGACGAACACCGAGTGATGGGACAGGGTAAGCTAAAGGCTTTTAATGAGACCACATCTTAAGGTACTTTGAGAAGAGTATGGTAGGATACTCGTTGTGTGTCTCACCTATGTGAGTAGGAACGGGCCGGTTCTAGGAGGATGACGTGGCTAAACTCCTCTAAGTCTACTCATGAAACCAGGAAAAGTGTTTCAAGGCCGAAATGAACACAACCGTGAGAACGGACTACGTTTAGGTTGTTAATTGTGTGCGATCTACCGACTAGGTATACAACGCGGCAAGCAGTTCAAGGCGTCTCGCTCACTGTCAAGCCAGTATATCCTGTAGTATCTCACTAAGGGGAAGGTTCAAAGTCTATGACTACCTTTCTTTACGCAATTAACTACCGCCAAAGGAGTTTCAACCACATAGAGACATTTTACGCTTTGAGACGTGAATTTGTCATTCATGTGGGGGATTGTTGGAAGAAATGGTTTAGACGATAACATTTCATACCCGACTTTGAGCTCGGTTTGAATCCGACTCACTTGAGGTTTAACAATACCAATCGCATCTTTAGAAAGAGGGCAACTTGGTGGTCGTTTCGGTAACACACTCGTCAAAAACCATTATGAAATGAATGATCAAATTGAGCTCTCAAAATGAGTTTATGATCAAACTTGTGTTGTGAAGAAATAGAAACCACATCTTGGTTCAAGGAGGAAATTGGGGAGTTTATCTACTCCAAGTTTGGACTATAGGGCACGCCCTTTGGGTGGAGCAATTTATTGCAGGAGAGAGGACCTAGACAAAGGTCGAACTACCACACGCGCGCGCGCGCGCGCCGCCGCCGCCGTCCGTCCGGCTCGGCTCGGCTCGGTCTCGGGTTCGGGTTCGGGCACGGGCCGGGCCGTGACGTGGTGTGGTGTTGGGCTGATTTGTTAGTGGGCTTCAAAATTATTAATTTTTTGGGCCTGAAACTAACAATATTAATCTCTTAACTAACAGTTTTAATTACTGTTATTTTCGGATGCAAAACTGAACGGTTGCAACTTTCTGAACAGTTGCAACCGCTCCCAACCAACACCATTGATTCAATAAATAGTCAGGCTCCTTCCTCATTTGAGACATCTGAAACCAACGAATTTCTCCAGAACACCATCTTCCAAACACAAACAGAAACTTCAACGTGGTCTCAGTTCGTTGTGTGCGGCGCTGTACGCCGTGCTTTCCACCGCCGCACAGGGAAGCTTTCATCCTGGGAAGCAGTCGTCCGATCGTTCCATAGCAAGCACGTGTGGGGGACGAATCTGCTTTAAGGAGCCTCGTTCTACATGAACGAAACTGTCTTCCAACTTTGTACAGTGTTCGGAAATCTCACTATCAGTAAGTTCTGCGTTAATTTTTGTTTTCGGGTACTGTTTGATTATACACAATTTGTTCGGAACAATAAAATTAGTAACAATCTTAAAGCAGATTCGTGTGTTATAATCAATCAGTGTCTCTAAAATTTCTGTCCATCTTGGTCTGTTCTTTAAATTCTGTTAAATTAAAACAGAGTCTTGCGCATTCATTGTTGAGTTTCTGTTCGTCTTTTTGTAACTGCTGTGACCAATACATGCACTGTTGTTGTTACATTTCAGTTGTTTCCTTTTTGATTAACTTATTTGTTATGTTAAAGCATCCCTGTTAGTGCATAGATTTATTGTTTAGAAGTTCACAACTGTTACAACGTTTACAGTTTGTGTTAATCAATCTCTGATTTCCAGTTTCAATTTCAGTTTGTTTTATTAGCGAACAACTTAAGAAATTTACTATTGGTCAGATTCCTTGTTTTTCTTTTGAAGAAGTTGGTCAGATTCGTTGTTATTCATTACTTCAGATTCCTTAGTCGTTTATATTTGGTCCAGTGGTTTCAATTTCGTCATTACAGGAAGGGCTTTTCTTGTTTACTTTGCCTAACTTTCATGTTGGTACAAATTGTTATTACTTGGCCATTTTAGTCTTTCGTGTTTCTTTTTTCCTATTGCAAAGTACAGTTTGTATCTGTCAAATTTTGTAATTCTCATTATCAGTTTCATGTGAATAATTTATTCTTTGACTTGCTTCTATAAATTCAACAAGTTTCCTATAATTCTGTCCGGTGCTTGCTTTAATAAATTCAGCAAGTTTTCAGTTTCTTATATCTTGTCTAGTACTATCTATTACCAAACGCTTATAGTACTGCAATTCCATTTAGTTATTCATACTGACGAGTATATAAAAAAATATATATATATATTTCTATTTGTAGAAATGGGAGACAATTCCGGAAAAGAGGCGGGTGAAATGTCAAACTTGACTTCCGTTACCGCCAACCCCGTTGTACCAGTGGGTTCGCATCTCGTTGAGAAGCCGGAGAAATTTACGGGCAAAGACTTCAAACGTTGGCAGCAAAAGATGTTGTTTTACCTGACGACTTTGAGTCTTGCGAAATTTCTTAACGAAGATGCTCCTCCATGTCCAGAAAATGCCGATAGACAAACCGTTGCAGCGGTGGAGGCTTGGAATCACTCCGATTTACTTGCAAGGAACTATATTTTAAATAGTTTAGACAACCAGTTGTATAACGTCTATTGTGCTGTAAAAACGGCTAAGGAACTTTGGCACTCGCTCGAAAATAAATATAAAACCGAGGATGCTGGTGCCAAAAAGTTCGTAGTCGAGAACTTCCTAGAATTTAGAATGGTAGATTCCAAGGGGATAATGCAACAGGTGCAAGAATTTCAGTGTGTAATACATGATGTAATAGCGGAGAAAATGATTCTCCCTGAAGGATTTCTTGTAGCCGCAATGATACACAAACTACCCCCCTCGTGGAAGAACTACAAAAATTACTTGAAGCACAAGAGGAAGGAAATGAAGATGGAGGAGCTCATCGTTCGACTTCGGATTGAAGAAGGCAATCGACTAGCCGAAGACAAGCCGTCAACAAGTTATCAGTCTAAGGCAAACGTCGTAGAGGAAAAGCCGAAGAAAAATCTGAAGAGGAAGGCTACGGATGAGAAGAAAAAGTTCACGGGTAAATGTCACAATTGTGGCAAGGTCGGACACAAGATAAAAGATTGTCGGAAAAAGAAGAGTACCTCCAAAGGGAAGAAACCCGAAGCCAACATGGCCGAGGATGGAGAAGACGGAAACGACTTTGCAGCCGTAGTCTCGGAAGTGAACCTCGCCGGAGGAAATCCCAAGGAGTGGTGGATCGACACCGGTGCCACAGGGCACATATGTTCCGACAAGACTATGTTCTCATCATTCGAGCCGACTGAAAATGAAGAACCGTTGTACATGGGAAATTCAGCAACTTCCGCCATAAAAGGGAAAGGGAAAATAACGCTGAAAATGACTTCCGGAAAAACCCTTACCCTCAATGATGTTCTCTATGTTCCCGATATTAGGAAGAACCTAGTGTCAGGATCGGTGCTTAGCAAGAAAGGGTTTAAGCTTGTATTTGAGTCGGACAAATTTGTTCTGACTAAAGGTGGGGAATATCTAGGTAGAGGGTATCTCAAAGATGGGCTATTTAAGCTCAATGTCATGACTGTGTTTCCGACTATGAATAAGAAAGCGCAAGTTAATTATTTGTCGGAGTCTTCTACTTCTTGTTTATGGCATGCACGATTAGTTCATGTTAATTACGAGTCAATTCGTAAATTAATGAAATTGGACCATCTTCCTAAAAGCGCGATTAATTCCGATCACAAGTGTGAAATATGCGTAGAGGCAAAATTGACAAGTAAGCCATTTCAACCTATCGGTTCGAAATCAACGAGTCCTCTCGAATTAATTCACACGGACATATGTGATCTGAAATTTGTGCAGACAAGAAGTGGAAAGAAATATTTTATAATGTTTATCGACGACTGCACTAAATACTGCTATGTTTATTTATTGCATAGTCGAGATGAAGCGTTAGACGCATTCAAGAAATATAAGGCCGTGGTGGAAAATCAATTGAATAAAAGGATTAAGATTCTTCGAAGCGATCGAGGAGGAGAATATGATTCTCCATTTGCAGAAATTTGTTCGCAAAATGGAATCATCCATCACCCCTCAGCACCCTACACACCCCAACAAAATGGGGTTGCGGAAAGGAAAAATAGAACATTAAAAGAAATGCTCAACGCATTACTTTTAAGTTCAGGGCTACCACAAAACATGTGGGGGGAAGCTTTATTAAGCGCCAACTATATTCTAAACAGAATTCCTAAAAGGAAATTGGACAAGACCCCATATGAAATGTGGAAAGGCCGGAAACCCTCATACAAACATTTGAGGGTATGGGGATGTCTTGCTAAAGTAGCAACCCCACTACGGAAAAAGGTCAAGCTAGGACCTAAAACGATAGATTGCATCTTCATTGGATATGCGGCAAATAGTAGTGCTCATCGATTTCTGGTCCACAAATCAGAAATACCTGATATTCACGAGAACACTATTATTGAATCAGCCAATGCCTCATTCTTCGAAGATATATTTCCTTGCAAGATGAAGGAAGTAGAAGCGTCCGGAAAACGGTCGCATGATACCGCCATTGGCAATGACCAGGAGGAAGAGGTAAGGCGGAGTAAACGAGCCAAAACTGCAAAAACTTTTGGACCTGATTTCCTAACATATTTAACGGAAAATGATCCAACAAGTTATAAAGAGGCCATGTCCAGTGTCGATGCTCCTTATTGGAAAGAAGCTATAAATAGCGAGATTGAATCCATCTTACATAATAATACTTGGGAATTAGTAGATATTCCACCAGGCTCCAAGCCCCTAGGTTGTAAGTGGATTTTTAAGAAGAAGCTTAAACCCGATGGTACAATCGACAAGTACAAGGCAAGACTTGTCGCAAAAGGGTATAGGCAGAAAGAAGGACTAGATTTCTTCGACACATATTCTCCTGTGACCAGAATAACGTCTATTCGGATGCTTATCGCAATTGCTGCATTATTCAATTTTGAAATACACCAAATGGACGTTAAAACGGCCTTTTTGAACGGAGAACTAGAGGAAGAAATCTATATGGAACAACCGGAAGGGTTTAAAGTTCCTGGAAGCGACAACAAATATTGTCGGCTAAAGAAGTCCCTTTATGGACTAAAACAGGCCCCCAAGCAATGGCACGATAAGTTCGACAAAGTCATGAGCAATCATGGATTTCGAACTAATGAATGTGATAAGTGCGTATACTATAAGAAAATAGGAAAGGAATGTGTCATAATATGCTTATGTGTCGACGACATGCTAATTATGGGGAGCAGCAAGGCAATAATTCTTGACACCAAGAAATTATTGTCCACAAAGTTTGACATGAAAGACCTAGGAGTGGCGGATGTGATTTTAGGGATTAAAATTACAAAGACTCCAGATGGTTACGCACTTTCTCAAACTCACTACATAGAAAAGGTGATCGAAAAGTTTGACAAAGGGAATAATAAACCGATTACCACGCCAGTAGACGTGAGTTTACATCTCGCCAAGAATCGTGGCGAATGTGTTAGGCAACCGGAATATGCCCAAATAATTAGAAGCCTCATGTACATCATGAACTGTACAAGGCCGGACATCGCACAAGCTGTCGGGAAATTGAGTCGCTTTACTAGCAACCCTGGTAAGGATCATTGGACAGCCTTAATTCGAGTGCTGAGGTATCTTCGTTACACCAAGGACATGGGTCTACAATACTCGAACTATCCAGCTGTCTTGGAAGGATATTGCGATGCCAATTGGATCTCTGACTCAAGAGACTCCAAGTCCACAAGTGGATATGTATTCACTCTTGGTGGAGCGGCAATATGTTGGAAATCTTCAAAGCAGACGTGCATTGCAAGGTCTACTATGGAAGCGGAATTCATAGCGTTAGACAAGGCAGGGGAAGAAGCAGAATGGCTTCGTCATTTCCTCGAAGATATTCCAACATGGCCAAAACCAGTGCCTCCTATCTGCATTCATTGCGACAGCCAATCAGCAATAGGTAGAGCACAAAGTAGCATGTATAATGGTAAGTCTAGACATATACGTCGAAGACATAATACCATTAGGCAACTTCTCTCAAGAGGAATAATATCGATCGATTATGTAAAGTCAAAAGAAAATATAGCGGATCTGTTGACTAAAGGCTTATCGAGAGAACTAGTTGCAAGTTCGTCAAGGGGAATGGGATTAAAGCCAATCTCGTAAGAGTTGCACGTAGCGGCAAACCCAACCTAGGTGACTGGAGATCCCAAGAACTAGGTTCAAAAGGGACAACCCAACTACCAGTGCAAATAAATAAATCACTCACCCGGAAATTAAGTTTCCAAACTCATTCCTAGGACGAACACCGAGTGATGGGACAGGGTAAGCTAAAGGCTTTTAATGAGACCACATCTTAAGGTACTTTGAGAAGAGTATGGTAGGATACTCGTTGTGTGTCTCACCTATGTGAGTAGGAACGGGCCGGTTCTAGGAGGATGACGTGGCTAAACTCCTCTAAGTCTACTCATGAAACCAGGAAAAGTGTTTCAAGGCCGAAATGAACACAACCGTGAGAACGGACTACGTTTAGGTTGTTAATTGTGTGCGATCTACCGACTAGGTATACAACGCGGCAAGCAGTTCAAGGCGTCTCGCTCACTGTCAAGCCAGTATATCCTGTAGTATCTCACTAAGGGGAAGGTTCAAAGTCTATGACTACCTTTCTTTACGCAATTAACTACCGCCAAAGGAGTTTCAACCACATAGAGACATTTTACGCTTTGAGACGTGAATTTGTCATTCATGTGGGGGATTGTTGGAAGAAATGGTTTAGACGATAACATTTCATACCCGACTTTGAGCTCGGTTTGAATCCGACTCACTTGAGGTTTAACAATACCAATCGCATCTTTAGAAAGAGGGCAACTTGGTGGTCGTTTCGGTAACACACTCGTCAAAAACCATTATGAAATGAATGATCAAATTGAGCTCTCAAAATGAGTTTATGATCAAACTTGTGTTGTGAAGAAATAGAAACCACATCTTGGTTCAAGGAGGAAATTGGGGAGTTTATCTACTCCAAGTTTGGACTATAGGGCACGCCCTTTGGGTGGAGCAATTTATTGCAGGAGAGAGGACCTAGACAAAGGTCGAACTACCACACGCGCGCGCGCGCGCGCCGCCGCCGCCGTCCGTCCGGCTCGGCTCGGCTCGGTCTCGGGTTCGGGTTCGGGCACGGGCCGGGCCGTGACGTGGTGTGGTGTTGGGCTGATTTGTTAGTGGGCTTCAAAATTATTAATTTTTTGGGCCTGAAACTAACAATATTAATCTCTTAACTAACAGTTTTAATTACTGTTATTTTCGGATGCAAAACTGAACGGTTGCAACTTTCTGAACAGTTGCAACCGCTCCCAACCAACACCATTGATTCAATAAATAGTCAGGCTCCTTCCTCATTTGAGACATCTGAAACCAACGAATTTCTCCAGAACACCATCTTCCAAACACAAACAGAAACTTCAACGTGGTCTCAGTTCGTTGTGTGCGGCGCTGTACGCCGTGCTTTCCACCGCCGCACAGGGAAGCTTTCATCCTGGGAAGCAGTCGTCCGATCGTTCCATAGCAAGCACGTGTGGGGGACGAATCTGCTTTAAGGAGCCTCGTTCTACATGAACGAAACTGTCTTCCAACTTTGTACAGTGTTCGGAAATCTCACTATCAGTAAGTTCTGCGTTAATTTTTGTTTTCGGGTACTGTTTGATTATACACAATTTGTTCGGAACAATAAAATTAGTAACAGGATTTTCACCAACCAGTTCCACAAGGTCAACATCTCTCTCTCTCTCTGATCAAGTTAGGGATGAAAATTTAATGGTTGTGGATAGTTTGTTAGCACTGATGTCCGGAATTGACTAGTTTTGGAGGTTAGTCTTTTGGTTGTGTTTGTCTTTCAGCTCTGAAAATGTAGTCCATAAAGTTGACAGATTGATTTTTAGGTCGTCTGGACCATTAATAATTTAGGGGCACGGTGTCTAAAAAAGTATGAATTAATATCGGTTGTTTTACTAGTAGTAGCCATTTCCGTCCTCTAGTCTGTCACTAAGAGACTGCTAAATTGAGAAATATTACTATCAGTTATTGACTACGGGCCACTGATCAGTTATTTTATTACTACTCGCACTAATGATGCGGTTCTCCAGTGGCGGACTTACATGGAGACAAATGGGGGCTATAGCCCCCTCTCAAGTTTTGGAATTTATGATTTTACTTTATATTTTGTTTATTTAATTATAATAGCCCTCACTCAAGTTTTGATATATATAATATTTATCTACATTCCGTCAATAATATTACATTAACCTCCACTCATGTTACATATTTGTCTAAGTAATATATTAAAGTCATCATTTTAACAATTAAGTTCTTCAAAATTTATCGGAAGATTCGTTATTAAACTGAAATTTTTTTCTAGCCCCCATTGGGCCAAAAAATTAAGTTCTTCAAAATTTATCGAAATTTTTTTCTAGGCCAGTTAATATTCCAGAAACCTCTGACCGTTTGGGTCGGTTCATGATCTTATATATATATATATATATATATATATATATATATATATATATATATATATATATATATATATATGTGTGTGTGTGTGTGTGTGTGTGTGTATATACACACACGATTAACAGTTCGGTTAAGATTATTTAACGATTCGGGCAGATTTAGGTTCAGTTAATATTCGGGCTGCTTAAGGTTAAGGTTACAATTCCCTAGGTTCTACGTCCGTTAGGCCCTGGTTCGGGCTGGTTATGTCACAGTAGGGACCGTTAACCGTTTAGAGTCCGTTTGGTAATGTTTTTGCTTTCCAGAACGCTGTTTTTTGAATCAAAAAGCAGTATTAATGTGTTAGGTAATTATTATTATTATTATTTATTTATTTATTGCTTTTGGAAAAGCAGTTGCTTCCCCACATCAGTTTCTGAAAAGTATGAGAGGGGTTGCTTACCAAGACATTCTATTTGATAAATGTATTATTTGATATTCTTATCCGTTAATAAATATCAATAATCATTTACAGTAATAACACTATTTATCATCATGTCTCATGGCTATCATTTCTACATAACTGCAACTCTGAAATTGTAACTACCAAACACAAAATTTCAAAAGTACTTTCTCCAGTAGCTTAAATACGAAATTTACCAAACACTTTTCCCGTATACATTCTCGATAGCTTTCTCACAGTACTTCATATGCAGCAGTATTCTAAAACGCCACAGCATTACCAAACTAGCCCTTTAGTCGGTTAAGAAAAAGACACGCTTGTAGTCAGGGGCGGACCTGTATAGGGACAGGTGGGGGCTATAGCCCCCACTCAATTTTTGAAACTTGTAATTTTACCCCTAATTTTCACATAAATTATTATTTAGCCCCCACAAACATTTTAGAATTTATAATTTAGCCCCCTCTCATTTATTTATATTTGCCTAATTTTGACTTTTAGCCCCCACTCTAACAAATTCCTGAATCCGCCCCTGCTTGTAGTTACAAATGTTTGCATATAATTTGACTAGTAATAAAATAAATCTGTTCATAGTCAAAAGACACCATGTTCGGGTGGCTCGTTTAGCAAAACTAGCTAAAAAGGGGCTCTAACTTCGCTTTAGTACACAGTCCGGGGCTCGGGCTTCGACTGGCCTGGCTCTTGAGCTGCTCGAAAGCCGCTCTTAGCACATGGAAAAGTTGACAGATAAATCACCCTTTACTAGTTTGCAGCCACAACTAAGAGAGTAATTGTAGTTTAACGTGTTGTTGAACTTTTCAGTTTAACCCCCATATTAATTGTATCTTAGTCCTCACTCAGTACTAAAAAAATTAAAATGTACCTTTATTTTTTGTTTTTTTTCTTAACTCGGCCCCACTATCGTAAAATGTTAGGATCCGCCCCTGTATCTATGGTTCCTAGCATATGAATATTGAGTTGTCAACTGTACAAGATTTGAATCCATGTAATGCAGGCCTTGACTTGGAACGGCAAGCACGTATCAAACCTAGCCGGAGAGCTGTCGTTGCTGTTTGGTTTGATGTTGTGGATAACAACATATCCGCGGATAAGGCGGAAGATGTTCGAGCTATTCTTCTACACCCATTACTCATACATCCTCTTCATGTTCTTCTATGTTCTCCATCTCGGCATAACTCATTGCTACATCGCCATCCCCGGTTTCTACCTCTTCCTCATTGATCGCTTCTTGAGGTTTCTGCAGTCTCGTTCTGGGGTCCGTCTAGTCTCCGCTCGCCTCCTCCCCTGCCAAACCCTTGAACTCAACTTCTCCAAAACCAAAGGTGAAAAAGAATAGTGTGTTTATTTGATATTTTTTTTTGGTATAAGTGTTTATTTGATATTTGAAATATGTTAATCGGCTGTTTGTTTGATGGTTGGGATAAAATTATTCCAGATTTAAGGTACAATCCAACCAGCAGTGTTTTTGTGAATGTGCCTAGCATTTCGAGGCTGCAGTGGCATCCATTTACGATTAGCTCGAATAGTAATTTGGAGAGCGATAGCCTCAGCATTGTTGTGAAAACAGAAGGAAAGTGGACGGAAAAGCTCTATGGGATGCTCTCAACGACTACTTCAGCTCCTGATCGTCTCCGTGTGTCGCTTGAGGGGCCTTATGGACCTGTTTCGACACATTTTTTAAGGTACAAAGAATAAAGTCTCCTTGTCATTTTGCTTATTCTTCTTCCCGTGTTCTATAATTTTATTTAATTTAGCTTTTTTCATGTACTGAACTAATGGTTTAGCTCAATAAAAATAACTTGACACAATTCTTTGAGGTTTTGAGTTCCAACATCCTTTAAATATGAGTTGCACTTCAAGGATTGAAAAAGTCAAAAAGGAGCAAAAGTTGTGATACAGAATGAGAGTACTACAAATACAAATTAGGCCTGACCGCCGGTTGGGCTGGGCTAGGTTGGATTGGGCCGAACTACGCTATATGTTTTAAAAGTGTGAACCCAAATCCACCCCTATCAATCCATCAGGCCAAGACTCAAGCCCAAACCCCTAACATTAAAATTTTTTGGAAACCCAAACAAGTGCACGGGCTAAAATATTTATTTTATTTTATTAATAATTATTAAAAAATAATTACAGGATACATAATGTTATTTTACGAACAAATATCATTCACAACATCAATTTCAGAAAAATATCGTTCACATTGTCGAGCGACATTGACATTTTTCAATAATATTCTCTATAACATAACATATATAACAACTAATTTATGGAGTACACCTATAAGTACGAATAATAATAATAATAATAATAATAATAATAATAATAATAATAATAATAATAATAATAATAATAATAATAATAATAATAATAATAATAATAATATACAGTTCAAGCGGGAATGGGTCCGGCTTGGGTCGAAGTTACATAACTCAATCTCAACTCATTTGTTGGCCGGTTTCACATTTCAAGCCCCAACCCATGGTGACTGAAATTCGTTAACCCAAGGCCATACAATTCCGGGCTGGGTTGGACAGGCTGGTCTGTCCACCAGCCTGATGGCCAGCCCTCTATTACAAATGTCTTGGCACTTTAAGATTGAAAACTCAAAGGAACAAAAATCATGAGAAATTTAACCGAAAATGAGATACATTATGTGATAACTTGGTACAAATTGTGGTTGCAGGCACGATACGCTAGTAATGGTGAGCGGCGGTAGCGGAATAACCCCTTTCATTTCAATCATCCGAGAGCTCGTCTATCTGAAAACCATCACCCCAAGTCGTGAAATCCCAAAACTAGTCCTCATCAGCGCATTCAAGCACTCATCGGAGCTCACCATGTTAGACCTCATACTTCCAATTCCCACCACCACCCACCGCGACTTCTCCAAATTAAACTTACAAATCGAAGCCTACGTTACCAGAGACGAACAACCTCAAACAATTCAACAACAACCCGATAAAATCAAAACCATTTGGTTCAAGCCCGCACTTTCAGATTCACCAATTTCCCCAATTTTGGGACCCAATGGCTGGCTCTGGCTGGGCGCGATCATCGCGTCATCTTTCATCATCTTCCTTATCTTCATGGGGATCCTCACGCGATACTACATTTACCCTATTGATCACAACACGGGCACTATCTATTCACGCACTTCACAGTCATTGTTGAACATGTTGATTATAGTTGCCTCTATTGGTATAGCAGCCAGTGTTGGGTTTCTTTGGAACAAAAGAGGGAAGGCCATGGAAGGACCAGTGCCGGTTGTAGCTCTTTCAGATGATGTTCCCTGGTCAAGTGATGATAGGGAGATGGGAAGGTTGCCCCTCCTACAAAGTCTTTGGAACTCTACAAAGGTTCATTATGGTACAAGACCTGACCTAAAGAGTAAGTTTTATTTTCTATTTTATTCTATTTTTTGAACAGATTCGCTGTTACTATGTATTTTACTGGATTATGTTTTCTGCCAAACACGTAGAACTTCATTGAAATTTGCTCTGTATTGTTTACTACATGCGTACTTGTTGAATTTTTCCAGCGCACTATTCACTAGGTCAAAGTGACACTCAAAAAGCTCAACTTGAATGATTTGGGACAAACAGATGTGGTATTATTTATACAGTTTATCCCCTACGCATATTACCTAATAGCCCGAAATACTAAAATTTCTTTCAATAGAGCCACAAAATCCTACTCCCTTAGAACTTTATGATCCATATTAGTACTTATATAATTCTTTGGTTTCCATTATTAAATTTGCTATAATCTTGTCAAGAATAAAAATCAAAATGTTACTTTAATTTTATTATTTTTTTAGATAAAGTTTAATATGTTTAGTCTTTCATTAAGGTAAATAAATTTCTGGTTCCCCCTGTGTAGAGGTGCAGAGCTTTTGAATTGTCAAAATTGTGCTTTGACGGATCTGAAGCTCGACTGCCGATACCTATATGGTCTTTGAAATCATGGAGAATTGCATTAAGCTCATGGATTTGTTGTATTGAAACCCTTTTTTTGTAGGGATTTTGGTAGATCTCAAAGAAGCAAGTGTTGGGGTTCTTGTTTCTGGGCCCAAGGAAATGAGACATGATGTTGCAGCTATATGTTCATCTCATGGTAATCAGAACCTGCAGTTTGAGTCCATAAGCTTCAGCTGGTAAATAAATCACCCAATTCTCTATTGAACTTGTAAGAGTTGGGTTAGAAAGAAGCTCAAAGCATCTTTACATAGTTATAGTAGAAAGTTAGAGGTTATGCTATTTGAAGATTAGTAAGCAGGAAAAGTGCACTTTGAAAACTGAAAGTGCTTCCAACTACAAACAATAATTGATGATTTTCCTTTCTTTTTCTCTTTTGATATGATCTCATATGATGGATGTAAATGTACCCAGGCAAGAAGCATTTCCTCAAACACGTAACATACGTCCTCACTTCCCGGACGGATCCAGGAATATGCTTGAGTGGGGGCTGAAAAAAGAAATTACGAACAAATTGGTGAGCTAGTGGGGGCTAAACTCTAAATTACGAGGACAATAGGGACTAATCAAGATTACTTGAGGAGGGCTAAATTGAAATAAATACAAAAATTAATGGTGAAATGACAAAATTTGAACATTGAGTGGGGCTATAGCCCCCTCCTGTCTTCATGTGGCTCCGCCACTGCTCACTTCGTATACATATCATTCTGCTTTGCGTTCGTGACAAGCCTCATGATGTAAGCCCAAAGCCCAGCCCGGCCCCAAGACTACCAACCCGGCCGGGCCCAACCCACCTTGGCCCCAGCCGGACCCTTTACAAGTAGCCTAGCTCCGAAACCGGTCCAGGTCGCATTTAGCCCCCAGCACCCCCACCCCCCCCCCCCCCCCGAAAAACCCTCCAATTGACGATCTTTATCCGGACCGGCCCAGACCCCTCCTGGCCCAGAACCCAAGGGCTTTAAGCCTCTAACCGGTCCAGATCACCTTCCTCCCCCAATAGCCCAGTCCGGCCCTCCCCTCCTAGCCCTCCTCCAACCTACTCCCACTAGCCTGGTGTAGATACTGCTTTCTGGCATGACAGATCTCGGCCACGTGGCGGCCATCCAGCACACCATATTGTGCTCCACACACACAGGATCACCAGCCGAGCTGATCCATGTGGGGGCTGCGAGACAGAGCCCTCGCATACCACTGCACGGGACTTGTAGGGACTTAGTGGTTTGGAGGCTAGAGTAAGCCCTGTCGCGTGCGAGCCAAGCCCGCACGCGACCTTTAGTAACTGTTTTGAGAGATCTATGGCACGAGCTCCCTAGACCCGGTCAATCCGGTCAAACCCGGTCAACCCCGTAACGGTTCCGGTATTCGCGCACCACGTGCTCTAACGGTTCCTATATACTCGGACGAACGTGCCGTTATGGTTAAGCTAATTAAGCCGCCATTAATGGGCGCATTAACCACACTACAACGGTCACGTTCTCCAGTATATATATATCGTCAACCTTTCCATACAAAAGGGAGAACACACTGCCATACGCGGAAGCTCTGCCAAACCTCTGTCTCTCTCTCAGACATTGCTACTGACTTACTCTCTCCCTACACACACCCCTATTCTTCCTGTGCGATCCTTGATCCACTACACACGGTGCACACGGAGGTCTCCCCGCCGGAATCTCTTGTGCACATTTTGGTGAACCCGACGTGAACTTACCAGCAAAAGCAACCATGTCTCAGGAGGATGATGTCAGCAACCGATCGCCTTCCACCGAAACCCCCTCGGGAGACGAGACCCGCCGTACTCCGACGACTCCCGGCGAAGCACCGACGTTAGAGTCTTTGGACGCCACCGTCCAGAGTCAGGCGAAAGCTCTCAAATCCCAATCTGCGCAGCTAGAACAAATCTTGGCTGTTCTAGGCACCCTCGCGCCGAATCCTCCACCGGCTGCCGCTATCCCTCAAGGAGGAGGAACCCCTACTGCTCCAGGATTGGGAGTGCCAGCCACACCTCCCAACCCTCATCTGCAGACTCCACCGTCGGCTGCGCAACTGCCTTCGGTTCAAGGATCAACGGCACAGATGCTGCCTCCTGCTGCTCACGCTCCTCAGCCCTCGGCTCTGGCGTCCAACCCGACTCTGCAGTACCCTTTGCCTCCCCCAACGATGATCTGGGGAAACGCGGGTACTCAGTATGCTCCCAATCCTCCGGCGGCATATGTGTCGCCACCGCCTACGGCAACCCCTCCGGTGACCACCGAGGGAAGCATTCCGGAATGCATGACGTCTTTGCAAAAGCGCGTGGACACCATTCTGGCTCATCAGTCATTCGCGGATACCATTATCCTGAAGTTAGACAATGATCCGCCTATTCCACGAGAGATCTATCTCATGCCTAACCCGGCGGGGTACAAGGCTCCCAAATGGGATAAGTTCGAGGACGTCAATGGAAACGCTCATGAGCATGTCATGCGTTTCATCGATGTCATGGGTCCGTTCGGAGCTGATCCCAAACTACTGATGCGGGAGTTCCCAAAATCTCTTGGGAACGTAGCATACAAATGGTACCGGACATTGGAGGCTGGATCCGTGAAGACTTGGGACGACATGGTCCAAAAGTTCTATACCAAGTTCTTTCAAATGGAGGAAAAGGTGACAGTGATCCATCTCTCGCGGATGTACCAAAAGCGCGAGGAGGATGGGATCACCTTCATCAAGAAATTCCGGGCGAAATCCTTGGAGTGCAAAGATCCAATGCCAGAAAGCCGGCTCGTGGAGATATGCCTACAGTGCATGCGAGATGAGTACAAAGGTATGCTCATCAATTTGCAAACACAAACGTTTTCTAAACTAATCGAATGCACGAAGAACATCGAGCCCATAGTCGAAAGACAGAAAAAGAAGAACGCTCCAGAACGACCTGCGAGCGGCACCACTTACAAGATCGGAAGGTTCAGCTACAAGCGGGGACGCGAAGCTGAAGTCAACACAGTGTCGCCCCAGAAACAAGCGAAGGTGGTGAACTTCGAAGTACCGCCTCTGCCATGCTCGGTAGAGGAGGCGAGTGACCTCTGCAAACAGTGGCGCAAGGACGGCGTCCTGCCACCGCTCGAGAAAACACCCTCCAAGGAGATGGTGAGAGACCCTAAGTGGTGCGAGTACCACGGCAAGATTATGCATCCCACTGCCGAGTGCAAGAAACTCAGGTTCGCATTCGATCAGAAGATGAAGAACAGCGAGCTAATCGTCAGCGACAACAGGAAGGACGTGCGCAACAACCCACTTCCTGCCCATACAGAGTCAGGCTCGAAAGGCAAAGAGGTTGCCATGATCTCGATCGTAGACCTGGAGGAAGTCGCAGAGGATGGTCTACCCATCATTGCTGAGGTCCATCAAGACGAAGATTATAGCATGGACACGGAGGATGAACGTGCCGACCGCATGAAAGGGTCGCACGGCTTCAACAAATTCTTCGACGAGATGAATTTCTCCGAGAGGTGCCGGACCGATATGACAAAAGCAATCTTAAGGATAGCGGAGGACTATGAGGAGGACCTCGTGGTCTCCAACGGGAAAGTCATCAGGGCGTCTCGTTCCACAGAAAAGATCATGACCTTTTCTGCCAGCGACAAGAAGACGGATGCGAGTCACCAGAGGCCTCTGTACGTGACCGCCATCATCAATGGCGTCGAATTCAAGCGAGCATTCGTTGACGGAGGAGCAGCGGTCAATGTTGTTCCCCTCCACACACTGAAGCTAGCAGGGATCCCCGAGCACAAGGTAGTCAAACGTCCATCTCCACTGGTGGGATTCGGAAGCGACTCTAGAATGACGATCGGATGGATCCGCCTGGGCGTCCAGATTGGCAAGATCAAATGCTCGGCGAAGTTCTATGTCATAGACGCGAACACCACATACCACATGATCATAGGTCGAGCCTGGATTCATCGCTTCGACGCAGTCCCTTCGACGGCTCACCAGGTTATGAAAGCTATCTGGAACGACAGAATTGTCGAGATACCGGCTTCGACTAACCCGTTCAACTTGGACGAAGCACATCTCAGCGAGGCGGTGTGGTTCACCGAGATGGCGGACGAGCAAACACCCGGGCCTTTTAACCCTACTCCTTTACCTCTCTGGGAGGACATCAAGGACCAGTCACCTGCGGGCGTGATGGTAACAAGGGAAGATGCCAAGGAAAAGCCGGCTGCACGCGAAGAGGCGCCACGTATCGCGTATCACATAAAGAATGTGTACACTCTAAAGAGGATCGCAAAGCATGACCCCGAGGGCAAGGAGATAGAGAGCTTCTACGCCAATGGGAAGAAATGCTATCGCATATGAAGGTGCGCGGGGATGTCCTCACACGGGCATGGGGATGTCCCTGAGCAAATCAATCAAATCGAGCAAGTTGCGCTGACGGAAGAGCCAACACGAGATACTCCAGACGAGAAACTCAAAGAAGCGCCTGAATGCATGGAAGACAGGCCAAGACCGCAAAAGCAAGAGCTAAAGGAAATATTCCTCAGCCCGAACGAGGAAAAGAAAAGGCCGGTCTTCCTGAGCGCGGACCTCACAAGCGAAGAGGAACAAGGACTACTGCAGCTCCTAACTGAATACAAGGACGTGTTCGCATGGGAATATGATGAGATGCCAGGTCTGGATACAAGCATCACCATGCACCGTTTAGACGTTATCCCAGGGTCTAAACCAGTCAAGCAAAGCACCAGAAGTTTCAGGCCAGAACTCAACGTGAAGATCAAGCAGGAGATTGTCAAACTCCTAGATGCCAAGTTCATAGAGCCAAATCATCATCCCACATGGCTGGCCAACATTGTGCCGGTGGTGAAGAAGAACGGACAGCTTCGCATCTGCGTGGACTTCCGGGATCTCAATCGCTTCTGCCCTAAGGACGACTTCCCACTGCCCAACATCGATTTGCTTATCGATTCAACAGCAGGCCATCGCATGTTCAGTTTCATGGACGGTTTCAGCGGATACAATCAAATCAAGATGGATCCCAAAGACGCGCGAAAAACTGCGTTCATCACTCCTGTGGGGGTATTCAACTACACGGTAATGCCGTTCGGTCTTAAGAACGCGGGAGCAACCTATCAGCGGGCCATGATGGCTCTGTTCCACGACATGATGCACAAAGAGGTGGAATTCTACGTGGACGACCTGGTGGTTAAATCCAAGCACGAAGCGGATCATCTTACAGACCTGCGAAAGGTGTTCAACAGATGCAGGAGCTTTCAATTGAAAATGAACCCCATGAAATGCGCGTTCGGCGTGACCTCGGGGAAGTTCTTGGGATGCGTGGTCCATCGCCAAGGGATCGAGCCTGACCCTGCGAAAGTGTCAGCCATCACCAGCATGACGCCACCCCACAACCAAAGTACCTTGAAAACATTCTTGGGAAAACTGTCGTACCTGCGGAGATTCATCCCAGCAATTGCAGAAATCACATGCTGTTTCAGCACTCTTCTCAAGAAGGACGCCGCGTACAACTGGGCTCCGGACCACGAAGCCGCATTCGAAAAGCTGAAAGAGCTGCTCACGTCCTCAAAAATAATGATCGCGCCCCAGCTGGGATCACCGCTTCTGCTATATCTCACATCAACAAGGAGATCCATAGGAGCACTCTTGGCCCAGGAGTATGAAGGCCAAGAGAGACCCATCTACTATATCTCTCGCATTGTGCAGCCTGCTGAATCAAGGTACACTGACATCGAACGTCACTGCCTTGCTTTATTCTTTGTGATAGAAAAGTTGAGACACTATTTTGCATCACACAAAGTAGTGGTGGTCACTAAGAGAGACCCCATAAGATATTTGCTAACTCACACTACTCCGGGTGGGAGACTGGCGAAATGGTATATGACCATCTCTCAATACGATATCACATGCGTAAAACCAAGAGCGATCAAGTCGCAGGCGGTAGCGGATCTGTTGGCACAGTTTCCCGACAACAGCCACGAACCTGTGATTGAAGAAGAGCTCGAAGGCCCTGAAATCTACGCAATCGACGTGCCTTATTGGACCCTCCACTTCGATGGTTCGTCAACCAGGAAGGGCGGAGGCATTGGGATAGTCTTGACAAAACCAGATGGGGAAGTCATACAGATGTCCGCAAAGCTCAACTTTGCAGTCACAAACAACGAAGCGGAATACGAGGCTCTCATCGTGGGGCTCCGTGCGGCAAAGGCCTTGGAAGTGAGCAACTTAACAGTCATGGGAGATTCCAAGCTGATTGTTAAGCAAGCCTCGGGCGAATATGGTTTGAAGGAGATCAACCTCCTGTCTTATCGTACTCTAGTACAGAAACTGATGCAACAATTCTGCGATGTGAAGTACGAGCACAACCCTCGAGCAGACAACAGGCACGCAGACGCCTTAGCAACTCTGGGATCTAAGGTCAGCATAGACAAGTGCCCTGCAAGGATTTCCATCGAGGTGCGAACATCGTCAGCATTAACAGAAGATGCGAGCGACGACGAACACATGGATGATGCAGACTGGCGGAAAGCAATCCTGCAAGCCATTACGAAAGGCACCAGCAGCGAAAGCTGGGCACTCACAAAAGGATACTGCATCCACGACAACACCCTTTACTACAAAGGTCCTGGAGGAATACTCATGCGGTGCGTCTCCGAGCAAGAGGGACAACAGCTGTTAGAAAAGATTCACCAACAAGCTTGCGGCGAAAGCGAGGTGTCAATCTACAGAAAGGCTCAGAGATATGGCATTCATTGGCCAGGCATGTCAACAGCTGCAGCCCTGATACAAGGGAAGTGCGAAAGTTGCGCGCTAATCAAAGACTCTCTACTCATCGCCCTAACCGATGACGACACGGACTGGAGGAAGCCACTGTTTGATTTCCTCACCCACGGCACCATGCCCGAATCAAGAAAAGAGGCCGACAAATTGAAAAGGAAAGCGTCTCGATACGTGGTGCAGGAAAACCTGCTTTGGCGAAGAGGTCACGAGGGCAACTTGCTGCGATGCCTAGACGGCAGAGAAGCACAAGAAGTCATGGACCTTTCTCATCAGGTGGAGCATCAAGGAGGTGCGAAATTATGCAGACAGCTCCTCTCAATCGGATACTTCTGGCCCACCATGGAAGTCGATTGCCGCACCAAAGTGCGACGCTGCCAAGAATGCCAATTTAAAGGGAACCTAGTGCACGCTCCCGCCGTGGACTTACATGCATCAGGGACGCCATGGCCATTTCACACATGGGCTCTGGACTTCATCGGTCCCATCCGACCAACGTCGCATGGGAACCATTTCATTCTCACCGCAACCGAGCTGTTCACCAAGTGGGTGGAAGCAATACCACTAAAGACGGCAAATGCGCTTGCTGTGGTCAATTTCATTCAGGAAAGCATCATATGCAGGTTCGGAATCCCAACACCATTCTTTCAGATAACGGTACTCCTTTTGTTAATCGCCAGGTAGCTGCGAAATTAGCGGAGTACAACATCAGGCAGATATGTTCTACCCCCTACTACCCAAAGGGAAACGGACAAGCCGAAGCGACTAACAAGACGCTGTTGAGAATATTGAGCAAAATGGTCGCAGACGACCACAAGAAGTGGGCCGATTCTCTAAGCATAGCTCTGTGGGCCTACAGAACTTCTCCAAGGACACCCACAGGGGCCTCGCCATTTCTATTGTGTTATGGAGCCGAAGCTGTGGTACCTGCGGAGGTTAGAGTCAACTCGGCAAGGCTGGCCTTCCATGCACTCTATGAAAATCAACGCGATCACGATTTAATCTTGCTGGAAGAAAAGCGAGAACAAGCCAAAAGGACTAACAAGCGGTACCAGGAAAGAATCGCTCGCGCCTACAATAAGACAGTCCAGCGAAGGGATTTCGCAGTCGGAGACCTGGTCTTGCGCGCATCTGACCACTGCATGCGAGAAGCAACTCACCCAAAGTTCGCAGCCAATTGGGAAGGACCCTTCGAAGTCACAGAAGTCTTCGATAGTGGCTACTGCAGCATACGAAGGTTGCACGGTACAACCTCAACTCCCAGTTCAATCAATATGCGCTGGATCAAGAAGTATTATCCCTGACCTCTCTCATTTCATACGTTTTATGATAACGTGTCTAATGTCTCATGTGGCTATGATTTACGCAATCTCCTCTCCCATATGAGAGGATTGTAATCCCATCTCTCCCATATGAGAGTGTTATAATAAAAGAATTCTCCCAAATGAGAAGTTCATATTTCTAGCTGTTTTATGTTGCTCTATTTAATTTGTTATCACTGTTAACAATGGTTTATGCGCTGCAATAGCAATTCATACAAACTGCGATCTTAATCGATCATATGATCCTATCTCTAACGATAGCAACCAATGCAATACGATCTTAAGTGATCATCTGAGCCTATCTCTAACGATAGCAACCAATGCAATACGATCTTAAGTGATCATCTGAGCCTATCTATAACGATAGCAACCAATGCAATACGATCTTAAGTGATCATCTGAGCCTATCTCTAACGATAGCAACCAATGCAATACGATCTTAAGTGATCATCTAAGCCTATCTCTAACGATAGCAGCCAATGCAAATGCGATCTTAAGTGATCATCTAAGCCTATCTCTAACGATAGCAGCTAATGCAAATGCGATCTTAAGTGATCATCCAAGACTATCTCTCACGATAGCAGCCAATGCAAATGCGATCTTAAGTGATCATCCAGGCCTATCTCTCACGATAGCAGCCAACACAAAGGCGATCTTAATTGATCATGTAAAGCCTATCTCTTACGATAGCAGCCAACACAAATGCGATCTTAATTGATCATCTAAAGCCTATCTCTTACGATAGCAGCCAAATGCAAATGCGATCTTAAGTGATCATGTAAAGCCTATCCCTTACGATAGCAGCCAAACGCAAATGCGATCTTAACTGATCATCTAAAGCCTATCTCTCACGGTAGCAGCTAATTCGAATGCGGTCCTAATTGATCATCTAAAGCCTATCTCTCACGGTAGCAGCTAATTCGAATGTGGTCTTAATTGATCATCTAAAGCCTATCCCTCACGGTAGTAGCCAATTCAAATGTGATCTTGATTGATCTTGTAAAGCCTATCTCTTACGATGACAGCCAAACGCAAATGCGATCACAATTGATCATCTAAGCCTATCTCTTAAGATAGCGGTCTACGCAGGTGCGATCTCAAGCCTATCTGTTATGATAGTGACTTATACACAAAACGATTTTACCTGATCTTCGCAAGCCTATCTGTTACGATAGCAACTTATATGCAAGGTGATTTTAGTTGATCACCAAAGTCTCTGTTACGATGGCAACGCATGCGCAAAATGATCTTACCGGATCTTATAAAAGTCTATCTGTTGCGATAGCAATTTATGCGAGAAACGATCTCAAGCAGTTAGCTAATAAAGCCTATCTTTTGTGATAGCAGTTCGCACCACTTAATGATCTTAATTGATCTGCTAAAGACTATCTGTTACGATAGCAATGTTGTGAACATGATCTTGAATGGTTTGCAACGGCCAACTACAAGCCCGTCCGCCGAGATGGCACAGCTGCGAAGATACGATCTCGAACGATCTAGCAAAACACCCGCGAATCAATATATCGCGGACACGAAACAATTACATAGCATTATGCAAGGCGAAATGTGCTTAAACGCATGCGAAATTGTATTTGTTGCAAAGAGACAGCAGATAATACAGAAAACTATTTATCATTACGAGTCAAATGACTTACAATTTATCTGTCTAGATAGCAGCTTACAAACGAAAAGCTCGAATCTAACTACGCAGCCAACGTGGCTTACAATACATTCGAAAAGTGGCTGGTAAGACAGCAGAGACGCGGTACGGAAACCCGGACTGCAAAAGATGAACCCACCGGTTTCAAAAACCGGCTACGCAACGCCCAGATCTGCGGGTGAACATCTGTAGCAGAGGGGATCTTGCTCTAGAAGAGCCACATGAAGCCATACGCTCGAGATCCCGCTATCCGACAAGACCGTTGTCAGATATGCTCCCCATAACATTTGCCCAAGGAGCCACCGGTGCCGGCGATCCACAGGCAAGCAGAAGCTCCAAAGGGCAAGGGCTCCTTGTAGACGGGGATGAACGCGACGGTTCGTCACCCCGAGCTCACAAACGTGAAAGTGACGGATTCTTCTTCGGAGATGCTGAAGAAGAATTCCGCCGTTCATTACGAGACGGTAGCACGGTCACTTCGGCGCTGCACCTCGCCACGAGGCGGCCGGAAACATGACCTGCACACATAATACACGAAGAAACTTCTTCGAACACACATGAGATATTATCTGCATCTTCTTTATGATGGTTATAAAGAGCAATAAGCCTCATAAAGTGGATCTTGGAAACTATTTCTATAGCACAAAGCACAAACTCAGGATTCAAAGCTTGAAGTTGCCATAAATCAACGAAAAACAAGCGTTGAAGCCAGCAGTCGTAAGGACTCACGGCAAAGCACATGTTTGGGATGAAGAACCCAAATAGCAAAGACAGGGTTATATAGACCCTGTACAGACTCTTCGGTTGCCTAAGATGAGTCAGCAAAATTCAAAAAGAGGGTAAGTTCAATCACTTACGCCTTGAAAAGCGGTAACAATCAATTACCCTACTAAAGGCTACGACGATTCAGTTGCGTATCCTAATAAATGACGGATAGTCATGATTCGGATGGACTTCCCAACGGAAGCGTGCTTATCTGCCGAGAAATTAGCGCGAAAATCAAGCAAAGAATCAATTGCTAATGTCATAATTGGATATGCACAGAAATGTCCAATCAAATCCCGGAAAAAGGGCAAAACGGGAAATTCATTGTTCTTGTTAAAAAAAAAGAAGGGGGAGAAACCCTAGCAACATTACATTAATGATCAAGATATTACATTAATGTTTCAGCTATTTTTCGAACTATTTTTGCAATATTCGAAGAATCAAAGCAAGTTCTTGATTAAGGAGTCTTGGGGCGCGAACTGCTCGCTCAGCTTCTCCACCTGTGCCACTTCCTGCTTCAGTTGCTCGCACCTGGCATTCATCTCATGATACAGCTTCAGAGCTTCATCAACCTTTTGCTTCTGCTGCTCCACCTTCTGCATTTCGACTGCGAGATTCTGGTGACCGAGTTTCAAAGTTACGGCTGCGCGAATCAGCGTGACTCTGTCCTTAAGAAATTTAAAGCCCATTCTGCCTTGGACTTTGGTCACGAGGTTTTGGCACATACCACATAGCAGTTCAGCACTCTGGACCGAAATGGTCGCAGGCGTAGCAGCAGATAGCTGCTCCAAAATCCAAATGGCTTCGGAAAGGAACAACCTCCTGTCAAAGGGCCCGATCTCCAGAGATCTCACAAACGAGCGAGGGTATCTGAGACGCATTCGAATCACCCAGCCTACGTCGGTTTGCTTCAAACCTGAAGAAACGTCAAAAATAAGTTATGATGTCAAAATTCGCAAGCGAATAATGTGACGCGCGAACAGTAGAGCTCTACTTACCAGTTCCTTCCAGAATCTCATGAAGAGAAGGAATGCGCGCTGCAGGGGCGGTTGAAGACTGTCCTCGCTCCATAGCTCTCCTATCAGTTGCGAGCTCTAATCTCTCGTAGTCGGGAGGAAGAATGTAGGCCGCGCCAGCTGCGACTACATTCCCAACCTGCGAGCCCCAAAAGCTCCACGCAGGAATGGGTGCCTCTGACTCAGTCATTGTCGGAGGAGAAGAGACAGCCGTAGTCGCTTGTCGAAGGACGCTCTCGGATGCGGAAGCATTAGCAGCAGTTGTCCTTACCTCGTCAGCACTAGCATGGACATCTTCATCCATCAATACAGTGTCAGCTCCAGCATCGTCGGAAAGCTCGATGATGTCCTCACGAGGCACACCCGCGTGGTCAGCAGCTGCGACGGGCTTCTCGGTATGGGAGCTCGGAATTGGAACATAGGGCGCAGAAGGCTGACTTCTCTGCTCCAGCTCAGGTTCCTCAGCATGACCTGCGACATTAGATGCGATGATATGAGGTAACTTGCGCTATAAGTTATTCTGCTATTTTTACTAAAAGCTAAGAATAAGCACCTCCACGCGAAGGTGGGATTGAGGTATCTTCGTCATACACTAAGGACGTAGAACCATGCCCTATCAGTGTATCCTCACTAAGCAAGTCTGTAAGAGGAGCGTGACCTGGGATGCGAATAAACCAGTCATGACTTTGCCTCAAGTTGCTAAAGCCTAGTACATGCGTATCACTCAAATGATTACCTGAAGGTTCTCCGCATTTGTCTACTAACCAACGGCGAATGTCAGCCTTTGACACGCCATGCTTTAACGCACCCACAATAACATCTCTATAAGTTACTGCGAGATTGAAGATCTCACCTTTATCGCCGCCTGCGATTTCCTCGAAATCCGCTTGGACTTGCTCTAAGGCTGCTGCATCCTCCCCGAGAACCTCATCTTCCTCCTCCGCATGAGGAGCCACCTCTTCGGGAAGCTCGTCCTCCTCGACAGTTGGACGCGCTAAGTCGTCAACATGCCGCTCTTCGAGGCTCCGCTGCTTCACACGCTCAAGTTCCTCTTCCTCCCGACGCCTCCTTCTCTCAGCAGCCTCCGCGGCTGTCTTACGGGACTCAGCCAGAATGTCCTCGCTTATGGGATCATCTGGGATGCCAGAATGGACATCCCTCTTTTGCCTCTTGACCGCGAGGACGCCAGCGGTCTCATCATCATCATCTGCGAATACACGAATGGTTTGAAGAAAAGAAGTGCAAAGAAGTTACGATGACGGGAAATGAAATGCGACGGAGGTACCTCCTGGTTCTTCCTCATGCATCACAACTGTTGCTTCTTCTTCTTCATCACTTGCTTGGGGCTCCTGCCTCTCTTCATCTCCCTCTTGATCGAAAGGAACGAAAGACTCAACTGCGAGCTCTTTCCGCACTTTGCTGGGCATGCGACCTTTGCCTTTGTCCTTGATAGAGAGGGACCTCACTGGAGGAGAAGCTGGAGCGCTTCTAGGGGAAGAAATGGTAATTCCCTTTTGCCTAGGTCTCTTCGCTCTTGGCGCCGCAGTCGCTGGAGGAGACGGGTCATCTCCAGGAGGAGACGGAGCCGGAGGATTGTCTATCAGCGAGTCAGCAAAGACACTCATGACTGCGCGAACCTTTGCTTCGACCTCAGCGTCCATCCTCCATGAAAGCCGGAACGGCTGCTGTTGTCTTCTGGTGGCAACAATAGTGTTGACCAGCGACTTGGAGCGATCACCAGCTGCGAATCTCCGCACATGACACTACAACAGTACAGTACAAGTGTCAGCACAAGGAAATCGAGAAAACTTAACACATGCGAAGAAAAATGCTTACGTCAGCAAAAGCCTTGCTGTATCTGACGACTTGCGTGTCACCCTTCTTGATTGCGGCGACTTGCTCCTTCAGAATGAAATCAGGGCACAAATGGTTCTCACGGTCCCACAGTGAGTAGCAACCATACTCAGACTCGCTCAAGCTGCAATTGGGGCGAAACGGAAAAGAGTTCCTTTTGAGCAAAGGGGCCCTACCCGGCTGCGCTGCTGACTCCGTCTCAATCCTCGTTTGCTGGGCAGCCCAGTATGCGAGCCAGTTCTGGGAACAGCCACCCTCGCAGGTACCCGCAGGCTGCTCGAAAGGAAGGTTGTTCATGAAAACCGTCTTGCACTCCTTTATGAGCAAGCGCTTGTAGCACCCTCTGACGATGGACTGGGGCCAGATTGATGGGGCCACAGCGTCAAAACCAAACTGAGGAGAGACTCGAGTAGGGTCAACATCCACTGTAAGCTTTTCATACCTTGGCGCGAGCTCACGAATATGCTCCGCAAGGGCAGGAAGGGAACCTCGCAGACACTAGCAAAAGAACTCGCGATAGCGCTCGTGGAAATGCGGTCCCTTCTCAAAGAGAAGTTCTTCCGAGAAGACCATACCTTTGGAGGGGTATAGCCTTGGAAACCATCTCACATTCTCGATGCGCGTGGCATAGGGCCTGGCAGTAAACTCCTTCCGTTTGTCGCACATCAAACTCCAAACGCACTTGGTGTTGCCTGTTCCGAACCATCTCGCAGCTCTTCCGCTGTTGCGCGCTTCTGTCTCGCCTGGGGAACACCACTTATCAAGTTGGAGAGCAGTTGGGGCATAAGACGGCCAGCGCTCGAAAACCCACATTGTCAAGAAGGAAATATTGACAAAGGTCAAAACATCGAGGCGGCCACGCGACTCCCTCATAGCCAGAACCAGCTGATCGAGTCTATAATACAGCGTGCCCAAAACCAAGGGTCCAAGTGCGACTCTCTGGCCAAGAGCGAGCCTCACAGCAAGTGGCAGCACATGGTAGAAAACTCCATCGTGGGGGTGACCATCGATCAGGTACCTCGACAGCCAAGCACAGAGAAAAGCACAGAGGGTCAGGTGATAACCCTTGCCCTTTACGAAATTTTCGGCTTCTGGGTCCTCACTCAGAAGTTTCTTAGTGATGCTGCTGTTCGCATAGCCAGCATTTGTACGTCCTCGAGCGTGGGGGCAGCCTCGAACTCAGCAAAATGGAACGTGTGAGTCGCAGGCGAGTAACGGGACAGAAGGTCTAGAAGCATGGATTGATCCAGCTTCACGGCAGCACCCTTCATAGCACGGATAGCAAAATACACGCCGGCTTCGTCAAGAGTCTCGGCGTAATGTTCCAACACGTGGTCAATCCACTCATCCATATAGTCCAATTTCTGGACGAACGCTTGAGTAGAAATCGCAGTATACGGGAAGTGCCCGTTCTCGATCCCCAATCGGACTACATCCTCGGAACCAACCCACTCGAGCAGGGCTGAGTTAACTGGGCGAGTCAACGTCAGCAATCGCTCAACAGGAACAGGATCAGGCATTCTCTTCGCCTTTATCCTCGCATGGTAGAAATCTTTGCCGCCTAAGAAGGGGGCTTTTCGCCACAAGGCCTGCGGAAGGTCGGGTATCTCTTCATCTTCCTTGACGGGTCTGGTTACTCTTGTCTTGGCCATTCCTGCGAAAGAAAAAAAAAAGGGGGAGAAATACCACACTTCAGTTTGAATTTTGGGAATTCAAGATCTCTGCGAAGGAAAACGAACAGTTCTGGTTATCGATTTCAGAAATTGGGGAATTGCAAGATCCAATATTGTTGAAAGGTTACAACGGAGCGGGTTCAAAGATCAAAACCTCTTCACAAATCCCACGGGTTTACACAATTCAACGCAGTTCAAGGCAAACACTGGTATCTTAAATCAAAAGTAAACGAGGCCAACCTTGTTTTCTTGAAGCTTGCTTGGATACGCACAATTGAAGAACACGGATTGCAGTTCTGAACTGGTGATTGATTATCTGGATCTGCTCTCGAAGATCTCCGGGTACCATTCACTTTAAGAGGAAAAAGTAATGCTTTGCAATAATGAGGGATACAAGGTATTTATCCAAAACAATGAAGGGTTGCGTCCTTTCGATAGTCGAATCGCAACCGTCACCGTCGAATCGCGCAATCACAGGACAAGCTGAAGTCACGCCTAAAACCCTAAAGGTCAGACGGCACGACTCTAGGGGTTTTAGGTCATAATGACACGCACGGGGCTGAACTTACCCGTATTTGAATTGGTGCGTGGCGGCGACGCGTATGTTGGTTTCCGCGCATGGAAGACTATACGGCTATGAATCTTCACGCGCAGAAAGGGGGCTAATGTAGATACTGCTTTCTGGCATGACAGATCTCGGCCACGTGGCGGCCATCCAGCACACCATATTGTGCTCCACACACACAGGATCACCAGCCGAGCTGATCCATGTGGGGGCTGCGAGACAGAGCCCTCGCATACCACTGCACGGGACTTGTAGGGACTTAGTGGTTTGGAGGCTAGAGTAAGCCCTGTCGCGTGCGAGCCAAGCCCGCACGCGACCTTTAGTAACTGTTTTGAGAGATCTATGGCACGAGCTCCCTAGACCCGGTCAATCCGGTCAAACCCGGTCAACCCCGTAACGGTTCCGGTATTCGCGCACCACGTGCTCTAACGGTTCCTATATACTCGGACGAACGTGCCGTTATGGTTAAGCTAATTAAGCCGCCATTAACGGGCGCATTAACCACACTACAACGGTCACGTTCTCCAGTATATATATATCGTCAACCTTTCCATACAAAAGGGAGAACACACTGCCATACGCGGAAGCTCTGCCAAACCTCTGTCTCTCTCTCAGACATTGCTACTGACTTACTCTCTCCCTACACACACCCCTATTCTTCCTGTGCGATCCTTGATCCACTACACACGGTGCACACGGAGGTCTCCCCGCCGGAATCTCTTGTGCACACCTGGACTCCTTCCCAGCCGAAACGGGCCCGGCCCTGCACGTTGACACCTTGAGACAAGCCTTCTCACTGGTTAACATAAGATCTAGGATCAAACAAGGGAATTCACATATGTTAACATTCGAGTTTTATATCTCCTTTTTTTTCTTGGTGTTTTTAAAAATTAGGGATGGAAATACGGGTCTGAAAATCGGGTCGACCTGCATCCCAGCCCAATAAAACTAGGGAATACTTTTGGGGGCTGATAAAGACTAAAAGAGCATCCAAAAGGGGGACACTAGAGGAGGAAAATCCAAGTCAGGGGTCAAAGATGCAGTACAAAACCCACCACCCATGAGAAGATAAGATAAATGCTTTGAGGAGTTTGTGGGTTTTGATTGAGAGTGTTCATGAATGAAATAAGAAAATAATTGGAGAGGAGACAGTGATTGAAACACTTTGTATATAAGCCCATTCCTCAATGCTGTCTTCACATTCTGGGATGTGTGGAGGATATGCTAATTCTACTACCACATATTTTGGTCACTAACAATAATAGTGAGACAAGTATGTCTTTCATAAACTTGAATTTTTTTACAAACAACAAATTTCATGGTGTGACGTGTTTGTACTTTCTATTAATTCTAAGCTGTCATATGAACCATTGCTCATGCAATGCTGAGTCAGGTTGTGCAATGACAAGTCACTGCTAGAGTGATTCTTTTACATGATACGAGTGGAACCATAATCTTCTCTGGGGTGCCAAGTTGCTTACCACTTGACAAAACTGGCTTCAGTGAGAATTTCAAACAATATCATGGATCTTACAAAATAAAAATTATTGTACTGGAGATTAAGTTTGCCAAATAGATGGGGATCTGAAAACATATTGGAGATTATATTTCCACCACTTAATTCTTGGTAGTATTTTGTTGTTTCCATTCCCATGTTTATGGACCAAAATAAAATGGGCCCATTAGTGTCTTGGACTGATCAGGCAGAGCCCAAACAAAGGCCCATGGACATCATGTTCAAAGACAAGGGTCTTCACATTGGAGCCATGATGGCTTGTTGGTTGGCAAGGGTTCGCAGCACCGACAATTTTTTGTCATGTCTCATCACTCCAAATTCGTAGTCCTTCTTGGCCCTTTGGATTCCTCATGCTCCTCCCTATTATCATGATCATGGCCCTTCATCTCCATGGGACCCTCACTCACTTTCAGAGGTAAAATTTTGCGGTGAGACCCACCACGAAATAGAATTCAGGAGTGTGTTTGATAAATACCATATCAGTATCGACACATAGTAGTCTTTTGCATCTTTCAAACAATTGGATTGTTACTTTCTCCCCTGATAGATATGCATTCATGTGGTGGCATAACTTTTATTGGTGAAAACTCGAAATAGAGCACATGGAAGCATAAATTCATATGTTTTTCCTCCACACATTATAATAAGTTGTTGGGTGATACAAGGGTTAGTTTGTTTTCCTTCACATATTATTATAAGTGGTAGTTTGGTGATTAAAGTGTTTAGCATCAATAATCAATGGAGGGGCTATCATTAGGACAAATATTTAGTGTCAAGTATGCAATCCAATGTCATGTTTAAGATAAGATTCGAATTTTAAGTAAGATTTCATTTGGGGCCTACGATGACCAAGGTTTGTCTTCTCAATTTTTATTAGTTGATTTAATCATGGTCATATGAAACTATGTAGATTATAAAATAAAATGCTCCGGAATAAATGACAACCCAGATACACTAATGACGTAATTAGTCATTGTGCGCATATTATAATGGCATAAAGTAACGGGGAAGTTAATAAAGAATGGATCCACTAAAGCATTATAAGATTGTTTTGGAGTAAAGTAATGTACTAATAATGCTTTAATTTATGTGAGATATAAGTTTGTAGCAAAATGTTACATTCACACTCCATATTATATTAATCTTAATACAGAGGTTCTAATGATATACAGTTTACATGTGTGTAATTTTTTTAATGGAGCGTTTGGTTTTCTGAACTAATGGAATAAAATTTTGACTGAAAATTAGATGAATTATTTTCTCAAAAAAATAGATGAATTATAATTAGTGCATATTTGGTACCACAGCTCTTAAAAAGTTTTGTTTAAAAACAGTGTTTTCTCAATAAAAATAGTTTTACAGTTCCTGCTTCTGTCCTATTTAAAAACAAAAATAGTTTGAAAAAATGTATGTTTATAAAAGAACACAAGTTTCGTTGTTTTTTCATACTTTTGGTGGTAAATATTTTTTTTATGGGAAGTGGTAAAACATATTCATAATATTTGATGTTCTATGTGCAAAATAATGTTAGAGCAAATCAATATTTTAATGTAGTAATGTTGTCAGATGAGTTTTTGATTTTTAAACACTGTTCCGCTGAACATATCAAATAACTTTTTATTATGTTTTTAAACATACTTTTAGAACTTAGTATTTTTTTTTCCTTCTTATTTTTAAATGGATACCAAACATGCTCTTAATAATTTGTATTATGTTGTGCAATGTTAACTCAATTTCAAGGTATAAATATCCAATCCAGTTACTCCCTCGCGTGAGATAAGACTAATTTGAGATACCATTATTTCACAATTTAGTATTGATATTAAAATTAGTGTAGAACAACTAAACGAAACAAATACATTGACTATATTTAGTCTAATCACAACTAATACTGGCTAAGTCTGGAACAATAATTATAAACTGACATAATTATTGGCATAATTTTAGCCATAAGTTTTAGTTATTTCAATTTGTCGTCAATTTTTCAAGCAGTTTAGTATTTTCTTAGTATTCTTTAGTTCTACTACATTCGGAATTATGTCTAAATTTACGTATAATTTTTTTTTTCCTTGTAGCTTGACTCTTTCCAGAAAACGAACTACACGTGTGATTTGTTGGAATGTGCCTTGAATATTGAAGACACTTAAACGAGCACCACGTGTGATTTGCTCTATGAGCACCTAAGAATTGCTCACAAACAAGACCTTAAAAGTTACTCCCTCGTCCCACCAGGTTGGTGAATAAATTAATCGGGTATTATTTGGACCTAGCATTTTAGTTAGTCAAACAAGACAAGAATTTGATAATTTTTGCATGGTTTTGTCGAGTAAACTAGCCTCTACAAGACCATGCAAAAATTATCAATTGTTTTTTTCCTTGACTAACTAAGCCGCTAGGCTCAAATAATACCCGATTAACTTATTCACCAATCTGGTGGGACGGAAGGTGTATTGTTCAAAATGCAATTGGAAGAAATTGCTATTGGAAGAAGCACAAGCACCCACCCAAACAAGACCTTAAAATTGCTTGTTTAAAATGCAAACATGGTCCATTTATGTACATACAGTCATACACCAATGGAAAGAACCGTACATTGTGCTGCTCCTATATATCTCCCCCCCAAGTGCCTGACCCGAATCTCCCGCTATCCATCTCTCTCTCTCTCTCTCTCTCTCTCTCTCTCTCTCTCTCTCTCTCTGCCATGGGTTTCCCTGTAGGCTACACAGAGGTCTTCTTCCCAAAACTCCTAATCCTCACCCTCTCTCTCCTGGGTCTCATCCGAAACCTCATCTCCACCCTCTTCCGCTTCATGGGTCTCTCCCATTTCCTCGAACCCGACCTCTCCTCCTCCCCCATCCATTACCCGACCCGACAACCCGCTAACCCGTCCGTTTCCACCCTCATGATCCGGGACCTCCTCCCCGTCGTCAAATTCCGGGACGTCGGCGCCGGAGACGGCGGAGAGCCGCCGGAGAGCTGCGCAGTCTGCCTCTACGAGTTCGAGGGTGGGGAGGAAAT
The DNA here is from genome assembly GCA_023055425.1 of Linanthus parryae. Taxonomy (NCBI): domain Eukaryota; kingdom Viridiplantae; phylum Streptophyta; class Magnoliopsida; order Ericales; family Polemoniaceae; genus Linanthus; species Linanthus parryae. Next base: position 13,477,948 of record JALGPY010000006.1, on the reverse strand, counting down.
CAGGTGGTTGTCCAACTGCAAGCACATTTTCCACCTGACCTGCCTTGACCGTTGGATGGACCACGATCAGAAGACCTGCCCTCTCTGCAGGACTAATTTCGTGCCGTATGATCAGCAGGATGATTTTGATCAACGGCTCTGGGCTGCCTCCGAGTTTTACAACGAATACAATTCCGTTTCGGATCTGTGAGACCCGGGATGATTTGGTACTTTTTTTCGCCCGACCCGGAATGTTTGTAGATTGTATAGAGAAATATTTCATCAGGCTTGGTTTTAGTAAAACAAGAAAACCTTGAATCTTTTATCATTTTATGTTTCTTGTGACGTGAGAATCCGTAACTAGTGGTTTCATTCTGGTGCGTATTCATTTAACAATCGCTTTACTACAGTATGTAGCAGCAGAGAGGCAGCTAGTTCGAATTGAATAAATTCGTGAGGCCTGCAATTGGAGTCCTGAACTAGTCGCTTCTTGTGAGGTATGAAAGGATATTAAATTTGAACTCCGAATAATAAATAGTTTGTAATTCATTAATAATCAAATTTTTTAGACAGTTAACTGGTCTGTTTCTTCTGGATTATCCTACTATAACTTTTTAACCCGTAACTGGATCACTTTGACTCGATAATCTAGATAGCAAAATAATATGATTTTTTGATAATTTTTTATGGTAATATAGAGGAAAGTTAACTCTACAAAACCATGCAAAGATTACAAAATTCTTAAATTATTTTGCTAATCAAATTACTGAGTCAAAATGACTCAGTGGCAAAAAGTGAAGTAAGTTAAAGAGAAGAAACAGAGCTAGCAGTTAGAATAAATTACAACAGGTTGATGGGCAGCACAACGGTGGGGTGAGTTTTGATTTTGGACATTAGAGACAACACACGTGTTTTGTGTGTTTGGAACACAGACTTGCTTATCTATCTACTTGTAGAGCTAAGTTGTTTTGGTCGACCCGATCCGGTGTAGTACCTGAATTGAATATGGGCCCAGGATTGGTTGGTAATTTGGTATGATGATTCTTGAAGATTTTGCTACTAAAAAATAGGAGTAAGCAAGTGGTAGAAATATGAGAGTTTGTTAGGGTTGTTTGGGCAGACAGATACATGTACCAGTACTGTGTAATGTGGATCTTACAAGATCAGATATCTTGTCACTAGATCTCACTACCAATATGGATATTATATTATTTCACATTTTTTTATTAATTTTCTCTTGTAAACTACTTTTATTGTTTATTTTGCTTCTTCGTGTTTTGACTTTTTACTATTATTCACAAGGTGAATTTGACCCTGTGTTTTTTATTAGCAAAATGATACAAAAGTTTGGTAGTTTTTTCAGTGTTCACTCTCAAACATTGTAAAAATATTATCAAAAAATCACCTCGTCTTTTTATTTATCTATATCGCATAGTCAAAATAATATAATTACGAATAAAAAAGTCAAAATAAGAAGAAGAAAAAAAAAGAAGAAGAAAAAATGGATGAAGTGGCATATAATTTACTAACGAAGTGTAAGACAAACAAAGCGGGTAAGTTACATCGCTACCTACCTCATAAAAAGGCTCGATAATAAAAGAGATAAAATAACCATCCGTATCAAGATGAGTCATTTCCAATAGAAATATATTCTAGTTAACTGTTGTGATTATTCATATCACGTCACCAAGCCCGTCGATTGTATTTCGGGGTGTAATTGGGTTGGTCGGTGGGTATTCATTAGATTTTGGGCATTTGTCTTGAGGTCTAGAGTTCAAATTTTGGGGTAACTCAAGCGCAGTCTATTGGCCTTCTCAACTGTAATTCTGTCAGTCCGAATTTTTTGAGTCTTGTTTATCTCTCTGGTGTGCTTTACACGCTACTGCACTACAGCGGTGGTTTATCCTGTACGCACCCAAAGAGTAGTGTCTGGGGTTTGAAACCCATGCATGGGTTCCTGAGTTCGAACCCGACTATATGATGTAATTCTTTAAAAACAAAATCTTTTGGTGACTGAAGAGTTTCAGTGAACTGCAGGGATGGAAACCAATAGCATATCACACAACAGATCTTGACAATTGCTCAAAAATCTAAAAGTAGGAATCCTTCACAAACGTCTGCAGCAACTGTTGAAATTTTGTTTGAGGTAAAGTTCTTACACGTTACATCTTCAGGAACAAATTGAATTTTGTTGTTTTGTTGTTTTGTTGATTTCCTATCCTTTATTTTAATGAATCTATAAATTTGTAGAGGGAAAACACAAAGTAGATGCAATTAGATTTAAGAGATTGACATATAAGCGTTTTTTCTCCTATTTTAGTACACACGCCCGCGTAAGTATGTTTCATTATTTGATTTCACTTCCCTAAACACTAATAGCCGTGTAAGGGGGTCGGCCCGACGGTCCAAACCGGCTCAACCGGCCCCTTTCCCCTAACCGCCCATAACCCGACCGCCTCCCCATCCTTAACCTATTCCAGCCCACCCGGCTTGCTTTCCCCCTTACCCACCGCTAATCGACCCCCTGCTCCTCCCTAACTCAGTTCAGCCCCAACTCCCACCACTATTGGGACCGGTCCGGAAAGCATTTCCCTTCGGATTAATCGGACCACAGATAAACCTTCGACTCGCACCGATTCAATCTGGTCTGCTCTAACCTAGGTTAAGGTGTATGCTGTGATATAAACTGGGTTATGATAACTCCTCGCATATCCCTTCACCCAAACACGAAATTTGATTTGGAGGAGATTTCATATCTTATCACACTGTTGTGAGGTTTACCCAAACGAACCCTAAGAGGCACTATCATGTTATGGGTGACATTTTTCAGTTATCTAAACCATCATAAAGGTCTAGTGCATGGATGTTTTGGTTCACTTATAGTAAGTTTAGGTATTGGAATGGAATGTGAAATGACATTGGAACACAAGTGAGGAAAAAGAAGTGTAATTAATTCAAAGAGCCCATTTTAAGATGACTTTTGTAATGCATTGTTGAGGTGAAGGTCACTTTTGTGAAACTTCAAAAAACTATGAACATGTTGATCAGGACTGCTGTGTTCATGACAGCAAAGAAACAAGTCATGTGGCCAAGTACCCTCTGGCCTTCTTCACTGCACTGATGAGTGATGACTGCTAACCAATTAATGGACTCTGCAAAAATAGTGATAAGAGAGTGGAAGTACTACTCAGAGTAGTTTGTGTGAAGGGAAAGATTTGAAATTAATGATTGTTCATAAATTGGGACACTCCACCTGCAATGCAGGACTATGCATCACTTTAGAGCATGTTTGGCAAATCTATGTAACAAATCAGCTTGAAGAATAGCATATCTCAAAAATATACAAATTCTGCCGAACAAGAGATAGACTATCCAAACAGAAAAATTTGTCTCAACAGCCCTGCAAAATTGGGACAACACACCTTAGAGAACTGGGATAGCATACCCAAAGTGTGTAGGCTAAAGGCATCAGCCACTCAACCTGTTCATCCGAAACTAAAAGCCTAGAGCATATTTTGAATTTCAAAAATCAAACCAAATCCCCTCTCCTGTATATATCTCTCTTCCAAAACTCCTGCAATGCTGTCCTTTCCTCTCCTCTCCTCTCCTCTCTTTGGAACTCAGGTCATCTGCTGCAATACCAAGATCAATAGTTGATTTTGGTATGTTTTACGAAGAAAAAAAAAACTGTTTGGCATATGCGAAAAAACACACAGGTTAAAAATTAGAAACACATTTGACAACACCATTACATTTTATTGTTAATTTACTATGACATCATCTTAGACAGACAAAAAAATTTAATTGTTAATTATGCATTCAATAAAATTATGAATTTGTTTAACCACCAAAAGTACAAATAAAAACTTCAAAACTAATCCAAAACTCGTGTTTTTCTTATAAAACTAGCATTTCGGTCTTCTTTTGTTAAACAGATCATAAATAGACACTTTTAAACATTTTTCTTGAAAAAGTAAAATTTTAAAATTGGTGTTTTTAACGGATCATAAACAAACTGCTTCATTTGCTTTTCTGAAGTTCTTACTTTTCATGTTGCAAGTATGATAATTTTGACCACTTGTTTCATTGGAGCTGTTTAGATACGATTACGTCTGAGTATAGTCAAAAGTATGAGATTCTCAGTCAAACCTTCCAAAAAAAATAAAAGCTGGAGTTGTGATACATGATAGGATATTAGTATTATTTAGTTATTTAATTAATAGTCAATTTGATATTTATTTATTTAATTAGTAGATCGGGCCGAGCCCGTTAGGTCAAGCTATCTAGCTAGGGTTAGAAGTTTATCTATTTAAGTAGTGTATTAGTTTGTTATTAAGGAGTCAATGAAATCATATCAATTCTTGTTCTCACTTCTTTTATTCTCGTTAATCTTTTTCTTCCCTTTTCGTCTATTTCTCTCCCAATTTCTCCATCTCGTCTATCGAATTCTTCCTTTCACGATACTTCTCTATATCAAGTTGCGAGAAAAAAATACAGAATTCCGGCTAGTTCTTTTCCCTCAAATTCCGAATTATTTTTTGGAGAATCCCAGATTATTTTGCGGATTTCTGGATTGTTTTGGAGGGAATTCCTTAATATTTGAGGGAGTTCCTGATTGCTAAAAGTTACGAATTTAATAAAAGAATTACTAATAATCTAGAATAATCTATCTCGTCTAAACAGTAATACTGATTGAAAAAGATTTCAACTTCAACCGCTCACTTACTTTTACTTATCCAAACAATCCCATTATAGTGGGTACAGTACACCTAAAGATAACTCCAATTGCAGCTCACTTATTAACTTATGGTCAATTAAGGACACATGACATGCCCTTACTTTGAGGGGCAATTTCTTCCCTTTCTCACTTTGCTTAAACACCAAGAACGCCTCAACACTCTTCTCAATGTTGAAGAAGAAAACTAAAATTCTCCAGAAAAGTACTCCCTCCATGATCATCAATCACTCTCTTCTCAATGTCATCAACTAACAAGAAAGTAGTAGGAAATATAACAGTGTATGTGTTTCTTCTGGTGCTAACTCAGTTTCTGGTGGGATCAATCAATTATGCAGCAGATGCTCAAACATGTGATGATGATTCTCAATGCAAAACTACTGGATCATGCAACACTTCTACCGGCTATTGCATCTGCGATCTTCCTCATCCCTCCACGATTCTTGACGGTGATCGACCTTTTCAGGGGTAATGTAGTAAATTCCAAATCTTAATATCTCTTCAAATCATCAATGTTTTGATTTCATGATTTCATTTTAGTAATTCAAGTTACATTTTGTCAGAAACCTCTACCTAACACGGAAAGTTATATCCAAAAAACAAAAAAGAGTTGATTTGGACGCATGACCTTCTGCATTTTCGCTGAGTGTTTTTTTGTCAACTGTGATGTTAAACAGATTTACTTAAAAGCAGTGTTTTACTCAAAACAAGTTCTTCGGCACACTTACCTGCTTGATCTTTACGTGATTTGTTTGTTTATTTACTAAAAAACATATATTTATGGAAACATATTTTTTGTATTTTTTATCCGTTTTACTGTTAAAACATTCACGGTAACATATATGATGTGAGTCATCGGACCCCAATAGAACAATTGAGCATATGTTTGGATGGCGGTCGTGGTTGGTGGTCCTATATTTGCCCGAACCTTTCTGCCCCATGTAGGCCTAATATTTCCTTCTTCTGACGACCTCTGAATAATGGGGTGCTACAACACATGACGGGAAACACAGGGTGTTACTCCCTACGTTCCAACAGGTTCTTCAAACTAGACTTTTTCAAGTCATTTTGACCCGCCGATGCTAGAGTTTGATAATCTTTTCATGGTGATGTAGAGTTAAGTTTACTCTACAACACCATGAAAAAATTTCAAAATTCTTGCATCGTTTTACTAACTAAATCATCATAGATAGTATTTTTTGAAGAACATGTTGGGACGGAGGGAGTATATGTCATGAAGTGTAAAATGCAGGGCAAATATAAACTATAAATGTGATTTTTTATGTAATTTGTCCTCTTCAAAAAAATGAACTTGTGAACTGCACAGCTGTTCTAGTGGAAAGTGAGCCTATTACCAGTATTACTGGTTCTTGCTCGGGTTCGGATAATGCTAGCTTTTTTACCTTTGTACTACATCAAAGAATACTTCTGTTCTTTCTTGAGTGGAATGGTTGTACAATTGTTGTTTTTTGCAGGGGAAAAATGTGTGATGAGACAGTGATGATGTGTGATGGGACTAATTCATTTTGGTGTGAGCATGATGGGAAATGTGAGGAGATAGTGCAGGGTGAAAGTTACAAATGCAAGTGCCAAACAGGGTATAGTGGAGAACACTGTGAATACACTGGGACACCTTGTGGTGGTGGTGACATTTTCTGTTTTCATGGAGCTAACTGTTTGGCTCAGAGTGATGATTCAGTTGCTAGTACTACTAGTACATGTGAGTGTCCTCCTGGTTGGAAAGGTGTTGATTGTTCTCTCCCTACCGCAACCACCCAAACAGGTCCTTACTCTGCTTTACTCTGTTCAATTTTACTCTTATGTTACTTTCAGTTAGGGATGGCAATGGATCGAATTCGGATCGGATCCACCTATATTCATATCCGAATCCAATCAAAATAAGTGGATCCATATTCGATCCAAATCCAACCGGATCCTAAACGGATTCGGATCGAATCTGGATCGGATTTAATTTGCAATATCCGTATTCGATCCGACAATCCAAATTTCCAGAAACGGATCTGATTCGGATCAAGATTCGGATCATGGGCATTGCTTTTTACTTCTCATAAAAAATACACAACAAATTCAGAAAAATATGTAAAAAAGGTCACCACACCAAAAAAAATCTGCCTAAAAAGTACAAGTATAATAAAAATATTTTAGCAATATGACAAACGTAAATCTACCGAGAAATATAAGCAAGTCATTCAAAGGTTAAATGCACCAATAATGTCTAAAATTGTCTACAAATTCAATCGAAACAACACTAAAATTTTTCATAACCATAGTAGAATATTTTCTTCAGGGCTGAAAACATAATGTTTAGTGATATGTGTAATGTGTTTATATATATGTAGGTAACACATAATTTTTATAACTCTAAGGGTATTATCGTAAAACTATGTGTGTTCGGATCCTTTCGGGTCGGATATCCATCGGATATCCTAATATATTCGAATCGAATCCGGATACGGATCGGATTTTGATTTTCAATATCCATATCCGATCCATTTTAAAATGGATCGGATTCGGACTTGATCCATTCGGATCGAATAACTCGGATTTCGGATCGGATCGAACCGGATTGCCATCCCTACTTTCAGTACTCAGTCACATTCATTCAATAAACGATATTGATGAAAGTTCAATGGGTGCAAATGTGTTTTATGAAATTGGCTTTCTAAACTGTTTTTCTATATTATGGCTATTTTTTCTTACACTGTTTTGAAATTTCAATGAGTTGATGAATCACAAACCAAACTAGTGGATGATCAGAGTCTTTGATATTGTTTTCATGAACAGATGCTTCAATAGATTCGGATGGAACTGGATCGAACCGAGAGGGCAAAAATGGAGCAAATGTAAGTATGCAATCATATCTGTTTTATTTTCACGTATAAAGTGTCTTCATCTAACAAATAAATGAGGTGAAAGAAAGGAAGAGAGAGGAAAAAACTTTTCTTTTTATCATTTTTATGGTCGTTTAACTGTTGTAGGATAGTAGTGATACATAATACAATCTATTTCCTGCAACAGAAAAATTCCTTAAAACAGTGTTCTACAAAAAAGAAAAGATAAAGTGGACGCATACGGGAATGTAAATTTCCACATTTCCATTTTCATTTCTTTCCACTACGTCTAATGTTCTCGGGGATATATTTCTCACTTTTTCCTTCTAGTAGAGAGTGTGAAATGAATGAGTTCAGAAGAAGAAGAAACAGGAAAGGAGTCCAGCAAATTTGGAAATTAATCCTAAATTTGGCGCTGAAACATAATTTTTGCATCTTCTTTGTGCAGTGGGTAATAGTGGTGGTGGCCGTCTCACTATCGGTAGCAGCAGTTACAGGAGGTATAATCTACTTCAAGAAGTTCTTCAGCAAGGACGACGAAAAAGCAGCTACCAGGTTCCAGCAGCTTACCAAAATGCAAACACACAGAATCTTGGACGACGATGAAGAAGATGCTGATGAGGCTCAAAACTCAGTTCACCATCGCCATTTGCATAACTAAATACTGTAATGCTAGAAGTACTGTTTTAGGTTTGTTGGCTACTATCTCGTGCCAATCTGCGGACTCAGTTACAATTTCTGATATTGTGATATACTTGTATTGAGGGTTATAACACGAAAAATCCATCAGCAAATGACATTTCAACGTGGACTCCACTATGTACAACGATCGTTTTGTTCCATGGGTAGCCGATGAGCATGAAAAACAATTCCAAGCCCAAACGCAGATGTGTGATCAACATAACTAGTTTACACATTTCACGGGGCAGCGAATAGGAAACGGGTCGGATCCGGATTGGATCAACCCCTTCCCGATCCAGGTCCGATCAGGAGGAGTGGGATCCAGATTTGGTTGGGATCCCGTACGGATCGTCACTGGATTCAGATCGAATAGGATCGGGTTTTATTTAGCTGATCAAAATCAGGTCCAGAGATCCATGTAGCGATTAACCACAATCAACCACTCTCCTATCAATTGCCACCACCGCCGCCTCAACACCGCATAACCCGCTAACAGGCAACGTCGCCATAGTTGTAATATTTCAAGACTTTGAGGCTAAAACATAACATAAAATGCCTAAAACATAACATAAAAAGCTTTGTTTGTTAGGTTTAGATTTATTGTTGCATTCTTCTTTGAAGCGTAAGTGGGGACGAAATAGTTGTATATTTGTAAAGCACGTAAAATCGGATAAGATCGAGTTCGATCCACGACTGATCTGCCCTGTGATCCGGATCCAGATTAGAATCCGACCAGTCTGGCTTTCCAGATTCAAATCCATTTCATTTTCAGTTGGATCGGATTGCTCGGATCTCGGACCATACCGTGCCATCCTAAACTGCATTTAACCATAGCAAGCAGAGCTAGAACACCAAGATGTTAGTGCCATATATATACAGCACGGAATGGAGAAACGGAAAGAAAGACTACAGAAGACATCTTCATGGATAATAGTACCTCAAGTTTTACTCTTCCGCGTTTCACACAAATTACGTCAACAGAGAGTTTCAAGTCTTTTCTCTAATAGTAGTAGATAGTAATAAGATTGTATATTGACACAGATTTACGAAATATAGGGTTTCTCAATGAGCTATATGGCCCAAGGATAACGAAATCTCGACCTCATCTCAACCAAAAACCATCTTCCTCGTATATGTTCAGTCAACTTAACAGGTCTTCCTGAGCACATTTTGCTTGCACGTCAACAACAAACTTTGGTAAGATCACTTGGGGTAGCCGGCTGGAGGATAAGCACCTGGAGGGTAAGCTGCAGGAGGATAGCCGGCTGGGGGATAACCACCACCTGGGGGATAAGCAGCTGGAGGGTAGCCTGCCTGTGGATAACCTTGTGCATGTGGTGGTGGATATCCATAACCTGGTGCTGGCGGATAGCCTTGCGCATATGGTTGAGGAGCATATCCAGCGACTGGAGGAAGTTGTTGATCTAAGCGCGACATGTGTTGAGCAGGTGGCACTGCCATCACGGGAGGATCTCCAAATTTGCCGTCTCTTTTATCCATTTCCATCTTATGTTGAGTCTGCATTCCCCAAAAAAGTTAGTACATATGAGAGTTGAAGATTTGAGTGAATGTAATAATACTGTCAAACCTCTGAGGCTCTGATCATGTAATGTAAGGGTGTCTCCAACCTTTGAAGATGAAGGGGGAGGGGTCGAAAAAGGGGTGAAAAGGGAAAGGGAGAGGGGAAAACGCCTTACATGTTCCATCTGGGTCATGTCCAATAACCATTACTTGCGACCATTTACCCCTAACTGGATGAATAGACATTTGTGCCCTCATTACATTTAGTTATTTACATGTTCCAAAATGATCATTTTACCCTTCTATATTAATTATAAAAAACAACACAATGTTGCATTTTTATTTTTATTTTTTTGTAAAAGAGGAAGCTTTCAATATTAAAAGCTCAAACTTTAATTAGAAAATGGGCATCTCTTTAGGTTTTAAACTCAGATTGAGAAAGTAAAAACTTGTCCAGGTTCAAAGGGAGGATCAACATAACTTATATCGTGGTTAAATAATGAGCCGAGTTCTTCATCAAGAGGGGGATGGAACCCATAAAGGGAGAACTATCTTGGTTGTAGCTTATGCTACTATCAGACTACGAGACCCAATGAGGTATGGATTTTTCACAGGGTTGCTTCTCCTGCATCTTCTATTTAGAAATTATCTACGAGTTCTAATTTTCTATATAGATATCAGAGAGCTAATCAACAGCTGATCTAGCATAAGAATGAGCAGACAGATTCTCATCCCTGGGAACATAAGAGAAGGAACAAAAATCAAATTTTGAAGTCAAAAGTCTGCAGTCTTGAACTGTAGTGCAATACATATGGATTCGCCCCCTTTGGACATAGCCAAACTAAGAGCATATCTAATGCTCATTGCTTCCAGCACCAAATCTTAAGAGTTACATGGGTGCAAATTTTGAGGGTAAAAACGTCTTTTCAAAGAGCGGTTTGGGCTTTACATGGGTGCAAACGGGAATTTCTCATATGTCAGAGGCGCAATGTGTATTTTTGCCTAAATACAGGGTGGAAAGTGTCTTTACCTAAAGAAAACTAACTTAATATTTGTAATATAAATTAATGTTACACATTGCAATATTGTATACATTATTTTGTTTAAATTTTAAGAGTTATATTTTTTCGAGAAAAATGTTTTAATAGGTTTTTAATATCGTGAGTATTATTTATTTGCTGATTTATGTAATTATTTAATTAGTAATCAGTTGCGTAAATTGTTTAAAATAAGTTCAATTGGATAATGTAAGTTATTTGGTTGGAGATGATGGCGTGGTGAAGGAGAAGGTGAAGGTGAAGGTGAAGGTGAAGGTGAAGGTGAAGGTGAAGGTGAAGAGCCAGGTGAAGGTGAAAGGGAAAATAACTGGATACTTGGGGCTTGGGGAGAAGGTGAAGTGGAAGGGTGAGGTTTAAGTGGGCAAATATTGAAAACCCAAACGAGAATCCAGCAGGGTTATAACATTCCATTTACAAGAGTTGTCACCTACACCACCTACACACATGACCTAAACCCCTGGAGAGCAACCTCGGTAAACCAAGGTACAATTTTGAAGTAAATGAGTAAGGCAAAATATCATAAGATTGGAAGGAGAAAACATCAACCTTTTGGACTATAAGCCTTGTATTAATTTGCAAAAGCTCGTAATTTACTAATTTCTCACGTTCCAAGTTCTATTAGGTGGAACATTAAAGACTAAAAAGCAAATCGGGTAAGCATTTCTCTATGAAACCAGGGTCCAAAAGAACCAAAATTATATGTTCCATGTTTTGTGGTATCAGACTTCTGCAAAACTGCTATAGTTTTGACAACGCGATCACATGCTTAATGAAATAATATCCATAGGAGTGGGTATTTACTATTTAGTACGGAAAAACAGGTAACAGTAATGACACTCACCTGCATGCAAGCGCAAACCCTGGAGAAGTAGAAAGAGTACATTCAGCACAGCGTTCTTTAAAACTCTTCAAGCATAATCGTAAAAAAAATATAATAAGGGGCTTACGTGCAGTAAACTAGATCTGCAAGGCAATTTAAGATCTGAGAAGCCTCTTGAAGTTCTTCCATTCCACTGAGACAAGCAACAATGGAGAAAATACAGGCTAACTGCTGGAGGCAGAACATAAATCCCTGAAAGTCAATGAAACCGTATAAAGTTAAATACCAGATATTTCAGAAATCAAAAGCAGTTTTAACGAGAGACTGAGAAGGTACAATGATGCAGTTATCACACTGGGTAGTCTGTATATTGAACTCATCTTGCAACATGAAGCGGGTAGATGCAACTGAATTTCCAAAACAGAGGAAGACCTGAAGAGATGAAGAAAAATGTGGGTGACTGACAGTTGAACAATAAAACATGAGAGAAACAAACAATGGGTGAGAGAGAAGATCAAGAAAGAAACACCCAAGAACACATCATATGAATGTATTACCTCGGTGCAAAGACAAAACTCTGGGCATTTACTCTCTCCACACTTACCACTGCAAGGCATATAGCCACCACAGCATGTGTACCTATATGATAACAAATACAAAATTTTGGAAACAGCTCACAAAGCAAAGATATACGGCACTGAGCAGCTAAAACTATAACAGTGAAGAATCTCTTGCCTGGACATGTCATTATAAAGGGCTCGTTTGCGGAGCATGTAAGATATGCAGGGAGGACTACAATAACAATGAGAAATTAATTAGGCCAACTGATACAAGTGAGTTACACAGCATAAAAAAGATACGACATCAAAAATCATGTTAGTCGTTAACTCATGAACACAAGATCTGCACTAAGAATCAAGAAATGAAACGAGGAAGCTGATTCTTACAGAGCAGCACTTAATTCTTACACAGCCATTTTCAGAATTTGCGCTTGAAATGTCAATTTTAACCTTTCAAGGAATTCGCTATGGTTGGAACTATTCTTACAACATTCAGTTTTATGGCACACGACAATTAGCACCAGACCCGATTTCTACTTCATCGTCGATCTCTAGTTCTCTACCTCCACAAACCACCACTGCAACCACCATTGACCCCTGCTGGCATCCCCAACTGGTGACAAATCAGGCCACTGGTGACAATCACTTTCAGTTGCTCCACCACCAACTACCAATCGCTCCACCAGATAACCCAAACAACACCTCCAACACCAGCAGGTGAGAGTCGTGAGACCCATGAGACTCCCTCAAACCCCGTTATTTGGTAAACATGACGGGATGTTTTAGACTGGAAACAAAATTGTTTGACCAAAACTTAAAAATTTAGAATCTCACAATGGCAGGCTGCAGCGCATTAGCTATCAAATTGGTGCATATATCGGGTACGGTCCAGCACATAAACTCTGAGTTCTCAAATTAGAAAGCAACTTAAAGAAATCAAATCACTGAACTCGAAATTCAAAATTGTTTCCACAGTGGGTTAATATGTCACTTGTTCTTCCAAAACTTAATCCATGTAAAAGATGTTTTCGCTGAGCAAAGAAGGAGACAATTGAGAGGAGGGAGAGAGAGAGAGAGAGAGAGAGAGAGAGAGAGAGCGCTCATGGCTAATTTGATTACCAAACAGGTGCATGAAGATTGGTAGAGAGATGGGGGACCGTCCTTTCAGTTAAGTTTTAGAGCATACTGCACAACAGTACTGAACTTAACTGAAGCATTTATGCAAGGGTAATCGTGAAGTTGAATTACAAGATAAGGTCTTCCTCATCAAAAGAAGCTCCTAATTCATAAATAAGCTAGGATACGCACTGCCACTATTATGTCCGTCCTTTTTTTAATTCTTTACATTTTAGTGCTTCTTTAAGGTTTTTGATCAGGTTCAGCAAGATCACCTATCAGCCAACAGTGACTTCCTTGGTTACCACGATTTCATGACTCCAAACTAAGTTTTTTACTGTTCAGTTGACATGGAAATTATTTTTGTTCCAAATGCATTTTAAGGAACAACTGAATGTATATTCAAGAATCAAATGCACAAACTGAGAAGCATAAATGTCAATATCTAGCGATACGTGACACTGCACACGATAGGTCTCAATATACAGAAACCAGTTGATACATATCAATCAATTGTATCTTAAGTTGGCCAGTTGTCACAGAACATGTTACATTACTTATGATACAAGATGATACACCCACCAAACAACTTTTATGCATGTTCAATGCAAACCCACAGGCTGAGAAGCATAATTGTCAATATCTAGCTATAAATGATGCATATCAATTAATTGTATCATCGTAAAAGGGCCACTTATGCATGTCACAAAACACGCTATGTATCTTTCTTACCTTACAAGACGACATACTCACCAAACCGGTACTTACCAATCTACTGTATAGTTAATTATTGATTACCGGTTGTATCATAAAATACGCAATATGTAAAAATAAAGTGCCAATTGATACATTTAGGTAAACCGTGAACTTCATAGCACTAACATATTGCATGTAGTGGATACTGGTATAACACATGTATTATCAGGTAGAAGTCAATATGAAAATGCATCATTTATGTCAAGTTGAATGAAGAAATCCTGTATACGATACACGATAGAAAACAATGAATTATGTTAAGCAATGCTTATCACATCTGATAAACCATGCACAGAAATCGAAACGATAAAGATCGAACAAAGTGAACAATAAGTATCCGAATCCCAAATTGACCTCACTGAATAGCACAATTCCTATTTCCTACATATGAATACCCCCCCTCCCCCCCCCCCCAAAAAAAAATTAAAAAAACAAAAAAAATGTATATATATTAAAAAAAAAAAAAGTGACGGAATATCCAATGAGCTTTACGGTAATCTCAATCAAAGGAATAGTATAGTTCATCTTATTTTGTTTTCAATCGTCACAATTTTCCCGTCGATTTACAAATTAATCAACTCCAATCGAGAACAGGCCCAATCAATAAACTGTTAATTGCATAGAAACATCACAAAAATGTAACATAAGCAGACTCAAACTAATAAAATCAGCTATTTAAAAAAAAAGGCTCTTTCGAACAACAGGAATCAAATCAACGGTACGGTACTCACCAAAGCGCCGATAAACAGCAAACTGCAAGAGAAACAAACACAAACGAGAGACGATCACAGATCAGAGTTCAATTCGCGAAACGAAATACAACAAAGATCAAAAATCGAATTCGACGAGAGATGAGCTTACAGCCTGGATCGGCACCCATGGTATCCATGAGACTGGTATGCCAGAGGTTGCGGAAGTTCTTGCGAACCTCCATTTTGTCGAGATACACCTGAGACGACGCCATTTTTTGCCTGTAAATCTAGAGCTCCGCGACGTCTAAACAAACCCTAGTTTGGGAGAGAAGATGGAGAGAGATCTCTAATGAAGAAGAAGACGAAGAAGAATTATTATTCACAGAGAGAGAAAGAAAATAAGTCTACGAAACGCGGTACAGAAGCTGAGGAATTGAGGAAAGTCAAGTCTATGTAAAATACTCATTTATAGGCTCTCTTTTTCTGCAAATGCTATTAATTATTGTTTTTTCAACCAATCAAATTCGATGAACGTGCGGTGCTGTTGTGAGTGGGTTGGGCCTTGGGCCACAACTGTTGAAAGTTTTAGCCCAGGCCTAACCTGGCCCAATATTGGGGTCAATAAATGAGCTCAAGCCATACTAGCATACATTTGTAGCTAGGGATCAATCCAAGGGATGGCAACTTGTTCCAAAGAAGGGCTGCAACTCAAGAGAGAAAGGAAGAAAAGTCAAAGGATGGGGAGAACACCCTATGCTGCCCATACCAGTCCGTCGGTCACCATTGTCAAATTTGTGGCTTGTGTGGTTGTGCACAGGGGATGCTGAATGGGTTGATTAATGTGTGTACCTGTAGGACGATGAAGAAACAACATACGTAAAATTTATTGAAGAGTGGAATCAAATGGATAGATGGTAGTGAGGGATAAAAATAAGTCAAGTGTGTCACTGATAAGAGAGGCAGCTTGCTATCAAAGTTCCGAAACGCTGCTACGAGGATGATATATCTCTATATTATAAGTCCAATAAAAGGCGGGCGCAGTTACATAACTTTCCAAATGGCAGTTATTACATCTACCAATGAAATTCATATACATGTGGTTATGCTAGGTATTTGTCATGTATGTACAGATGGGATGCAAGTCTTCTCTATAACAGACATGGGTCGCAGATGGAAGGGTTCCATCTGCGATGAACATTATTGCAACCTCCAAACCACTTAACCCCTCAGTTCATGTGTGAGCTTACCTGCGATGGGGTCCCATTTCATGACCCTCGATAATTCCACAAGGTGCATTCTGGTGTGTGTGGAGTACAAATAAGTAGTTATGTGTATCGTGCCAGCGAGGTCACGTGACTAAGAACCATTACAATAATTTGGACTATCTACAATGGACATCAACGACGGATTGGTTGGTTTTCCACTCCGTCGGATATTAATTCTTTTGTCATTTTGGTCCTCAAACTCTTATCATATTGGATGGATACCGAGTTAGACACTCAGACCTATGAGTATGGTAGAGACTGGAGAACTAGGTAAATTAACATTTGACCCTTCCGATAGTTTTCGAAAAGTCTTCAAACAGTAAATTCACGGCATCTTGAACTACTTGTAGAAACGATGAGTATCACAGATTTATCAAAGTATAAAATTACTTGAGACCGGTTCTAACCTATACAATATAATAATATGGATTTTAGTATTACTTCCCTGGATTGACAACTAGATATAAACATAATTGATGTTTCATATAAAATTTATGTTTCGACGATGAATGTATAACAAAGGGAGTGCCTATGGGTTCTCTCAATATTGTAGTAGCGAGACTTTTGCATGCGCAAACCTAGGAAAATGTGTATTAGGTGAGATGTGTGTGTTATTTGACCTCTTTGTACATGGTCCTTTATTATTTCTTACTCCCTTCTTAACTATCATGTAAGGACATGTGCTTCTGGCTCCTGTTTGTGCTGCTAGAACCAGAACTGGTGGGAGTTTTGAAGGGAATGTTGCCAAGACATGTGCTTCGCCTGGCTTGCATGATGGAAGAAATCTTCGTAGTCGGTATAATTTTATTATTTATGTCTATTACCTTTCCCGTGCAATGCACCGACGGTTTGCTAGTTCTATGGTATTGCATGCATGTCTTGTTTCGCAACAACTCATCATTATTACATGAACACTACTAAGTTTCTCAATGCTTGTATGTACGACCAATAAAATGACTATTGACAAGACAGGCTGGCGCCAAGTAAGAGAATTGGGTTAGTCATTTAGATTTGACCCATCTCCCTTAATGCGGTGTGTCGAATGGAGAAGGCTCTTCTCGGACAAGTACGTTAACGCATGACGCCGTTATTGAGTTCATTGGATGAATTCGCAAACATGTAGCACGATCTAGTATGTTCCAAATGATAATCGCATAGAGAGTGTCCTTGCGAATGTGGTATGTGGCCCACAATTTTGTTCAATCACTCATAAAATGTATAGTTTATTGTTTCTTGAATAAAGGGGGTAATTTTTCCTCCAAACATTTTGACTCATCCTTTGTGTCGGGCATAATTTCTCGTTTCCCATTTGATAGTTCCACTGAACAGAAATGACATACACAAATTATAATGTGCAAATCTAAAATAATTATGGCTTTACATAATCTCAAATCAATTTACTAATACGAAACTTTTCTAAACAAGTATCATGTTACAAGACGTACTTGTAAGAAATATCAAGAATGAAGAACAAAATTATTTTGAGTTGAATTTGATCAATCGGAGCAGTAGATACCTCGAGCTTAGTTCTTCTTCTAGGTTATCCATATAGTGAGCTATTGTTCGATGGAAAGTGTCGGTTTCTTACGATCGGAATGAGCGACTTGAAACACAATAAGACACGAGCATATACTCAATCAGTTTAATCTAATAAGCAATGATAAAAAAATAGTCAGGTATTGAAATGTGGGTATGTAGAACTTAAAAGATAGATGTTAGTATGACATAAAGACAATTCACTAGTCTCGTGATGTGAACCTACTACAAGTGCACGGTTGTCAGTACAATATTATATGGGAAGAGAGCTATCTAGTTCTTATATATAATTGAAGTGCATTCAATTTGACATTATTATCTTAGACTAATTTTTTGAAGTATTGAAAACTAGAAGTTAACTAATTAAAAGTCGAGAAATATACTGAATTTAAAGAAACAGTATACCAGGGCTCATTGCTGGGACACTAGGGATGATTCCGTTTTACTACTGATATTTAAAATATGATGATATATTCACATATAACCAAGTGTAAGCTGTTATCCATATTTTTATTCGGTAAAAAATATAATTAAAAATAAAGAAAAGTTTATCCCAAGATACTCTAACAAACTCTACTTTTTTAGTAATTGATACATGTGTGTGTCTCCATCACTCGTTCCAGCTAGCAGAAATTTTTTTTCTTCGGTGAATTACTAACACTTAGCTACTATTTTGCTAACACAAACATCCCATTGTAACGAATATCAGGGAAAGAAACATGTATCGTGAACTAAAATCATCAATTAAGCTAACTTGAGCATTAATCAAAGAATAAATATTCTAAACTAGAATCAAATCGTAGGAATGCGACTCGAACCCTAACAAAACAACTTAGCTACTCAAAATCTAAATCAAAATAGAGATAAGAAAATAACTGTTCAACTCAACTCATAGCATCCTTATCCAGCCATTGAATGTGTCTGGATGACACTCTCAAGATCCTAGGTTGAGTTTTATCCACAAGCACGAGTTCATATATCAAAATTTTAAAAGCATATTTTGTTCCGAGCAATTCTGATGATCTCACATAGCTCGTCGGGCCTAGATCTCTGACTCGCCGTGGCTGAGATGGCCATAGAGCTTACAATATTAGACCTCCAACTTCCCAGAGCCATATATCTCCCGTTTGGATGTGAATTTAGCTATATAGTGTATCGTTGGAAATATCTTGCAGTCTACGTTTATTGTTCACCGGTATCACTCAAAGTTTGTTAAAATTCTGATTATACTCAAAATAGTGGAGATTGTATAGTTTTTTTGTTCAACTTTTAATCACAGCTTCATCTCGCAACATCCACTGGTATCCTCTTTCTTTACCGAGCTTCGTCAGACCTTGATACCTATATTGATGTGATTCCCCATCGTACCTTGGTGTCCTATCTTGATTTCAAAGTTTTTCAACCACATTCTTCATTGTCTGATATCTCAACTACACACCAGGCTCAATAAATAATTGAATGTAGAAAGGGGAAGCCTACTCAAAGAGAAGATGTAGTCTTAAAGAGAAGATTACTTGTTTTAGAATTGCAATCGGGACTTGCCAATCAAAGCAAAGAATTCTTTATGTAATTGGACTTTAGCTGCCCCCCGTTGCCCAATCAATCATTGTGCCCCGATCTTGCTTCGCAGTTTCCAGTTTCCTACGATCACGCAGTCATTTATGCACCTAAAGTAGAAGAAATTGGAACAAATAGGGTGGGTAGGCCACTACGCGTATAGACGCGAACCCCCCTCGTCCATGCTCATGCTTCTATTTGCACGCCATCCATCACATGCACATGAAATACATATCAACAAAACCGGTGACCATACCATTGATAGGAAAACGAGTCGAATCACATAAATTACTTAACAAAACATGAATATATATGATATCTCAATGAAACACTCTCAAGCTCAAATATATGACAAATTAACTAAGATTATGTCATTTTGTGATCAAAAGTGTTCACAAATAATATAAAATGGTGAAATAACTCAAAATACATAGCTATCACCTTCTAATTGGGACGTACTGGACGGGTACGTGGCATCCCATGGCGATTGATTTTGTTAAAAAAATGCTTACACGTGTTGTTGGGATAAGCCAAATTGTTATTTTTTATTACTATAGCGTGTAATTTTTTATTACTATAGTGTGGGATAGGTGACGAGGGGAATAGCTATGGTTCCTCTCTTTCTATATAACAATGATAAGATTGTGCATGCAACCTCAAAATGTGTGTGCAATAAGGTGAGTAGTGCGCATTTTTTTTACCTATTTGTACCACATAATTTATTTATTTATATTCTATTCACATTTTTTATGGAAGGGTTCGTGTAATTTTATGATATTACATGCATATTATTGTTTTGCTACAACTTTTTATTATTAAGGAATAACACTATTATATTATTTCTTAATGGTTGTATGTGGGTCGGTAAAATGGTTATTGACACGACGATCCGACACGAACACCACACGAAGTTAGAGTGTTTGGATTAAATCTTATGGATTTATTAGAGGGTAGTATGGTAGCAAGAAAGCTCACACGTCCCAAGGATTGAGTTACTATTAATTATCATGATAGATGGATTATTAATGTTAAAACTGGTGCCGACTCAGAGCTGGACTTCCTATCAATTTAGAGAGGTTACCCCTTTATAGGGGATCAATTTCCAAAAATTATACTATATAATAATTAGGATAATTATACATGCTCGTATCTTTTACACAAATAATATGGGGTTAGTTGGGGTGAGCAACATAGTAGACGTGAAATTAAGGCTAATCTAATTTTAATTTTCCCCCGAAGAAATTTAGTTCTAAAGGAAGCTCAGGTGAATTCGTGAGCACTAATGAAATCAGGGCCACAACAAAAATTCGCTTGAACATGTCTAAGTATTAGTATTTTTAAAGTCCATGGTGAATTAAGCCATAGTATCGCAACAGGAAGTCAAGTGTCTCCCTCCATTAAATGTTCGCATTCCCAGCCACTATATCCTCGTTAACTAGTTTTAAATCGTTGTGAAGTGGAATTTAGAAGTAGAAACAACAAAGTTTCACACTTTGCACTTCGGTTAGCAACGATAACTAGCGACGACCTTGAGTTTTTATGTTCGATCTATCCGGAACATTCCGAGTTTATTACTCCACCGACAACGAACACCAGCGTAGTGAAGTGCCTCCTAGCAGTCACAGTTTTTTCTAGCAAAAGTCTATTTTCTAATTGTGACAATCTTGAGAGAGTGAAAGAAGAGTGCTTGGGGAAGTAGTAGTTGTGTATTTGTATTCTTCTTGTTATTATTCGTGTGAGGGGGGGGGGGGTAGAAGGTGTAGTAAGCCCCTCCACAAGGGCATGAGGATGAACTTGTGTTGGACTGTTGTCTTCCTTAAACAAAATTATTTTTTGTTAGATATTATTATATTACAGTTGTAATTAGATTGATTTTATTGTATTAAAATTGTAAGTGGTAAATACTTGATATTCCAATTGGAGAGGGGTGTTACTATCCCATCAGTAATATTATTTATTTATTTATGAGTAAATTATATATGTACCAACACAAGCATCCCAATAATATCTCAACTTACCCACATCACCTACACGACCTACCACTATCTAAAATAATGTTTAAAGCATTGGTCAATAAAGCTGGTGTCACAAGTTGGGATATTATCGGGACATTAAATTTGGGGCATATAGCATTTTATTTTATTTATTACATTCTATTAAATTAATGTAGAGATAACATTGTTTCTATTAATTATTCCCAAGAGATCATATTAATGTATATTATATTTTATATTTAATGATAAGTCCATTAAGTAATTTAAGTAATCATTCAAACTCCTTCAGTGTCATTTATTTATTGGTAAAATATTATAAGTGAAATTTCTTATGTTATAATTAATTAAAATAATAAAAAAATGTATTTAATGCAACATAATCAAGGCTAGTAGTTTTTATCTTAAATTTATTTTCCTCATTGCATATTATCAAGTATTATTGTAGGGGTGGAATTTTGTGTCACGGGCCGTGTTCGTGTCGGGTAATATTCGTGTCGAGACCCATATAGGGTAAACTCTAACCCGACCCATATATGAATACAAACCTTGCTTAGTATTAAGAACAAGGCTTGCCATGAAAGTTATTCAATTTATATTTTTAGACAGTTGCACGCATGTCTATTAGTATATTTAAGCATTTATATGTATCGAAATGGAAATTTAAAAAACAAAAATATAAAACAAACATCGCAATTCCCGACGAAAGCATTGACTACACAAGTCTAAACATTATCTTTACTCTACTTCAAACATCCAAATCAACTAGTTGTATGTAAAATTACACATTATTGTCTCTTACTTGACAAAAAAAAACAACATAAAACACGATAAACAACGCATTGTCCTGACACAATTGACTAATTGTCATATATCGATTGCTGGTATTGTATAAGTACTTCAACAGTCTGGCTTTAACGAGTTTCTTCCCTCCGATTTCAACAGTTTTCACATTCTCTTCATCAGGTTCAATGTACACCAATTTTTCTTTGTTCAGGTTTAATCCACATCTCATGTTGCGCTTCATAGGTGAAACATACATGGCTTTTCTTGAACGACGTAGGCGCTTGGCGCCCTTGTCTAGCTCATTAGATGAAGATGCACATATATAGCATGAACTTATCTGTTCAAGATGATTGTCATTTAGAGAGTGCCTTAGCAAATGTTGCTTGTTGCACACAGATCTCGTTTCATCACTCATAGAACACAAAGATGATCGTTTATTGAGTAGAGTACGACATTTCTTCTTGGCACATTTTGCTTCATCCTTCATGTATACCATAATATCTTCTTTATCCTTGGATAGTTTCACTAAACTGCAATAACATGAACTAATTACACTGTGAAAATCTAAAATAATTACATGTGTGCACGATCTCAAATATCTAATGTTTGTTCTAGTAGTATAGATATTTTTTCTTTAAGAGGTATTAAGTTACAAGTCCTACTTGTAAACAACATCAATAAAGAAAATTGACATTCTTTTTACATTAGTTTGATCGATTAGAATAATAGATTACCTCGGGGTTGCTTCTTCTTCTTGGGCATCAACCGAGATATCATTCACCACAAATCGTTTATTTCCACCAATATGCGTACGCGCCTTTAAATGAAAAAATATATTGATTTAAGCGTAACCAAATCTATTAAGCAATTAGAAGAAGCGATTCAAATATCGATGTGGATATATACAATTTATGCAAATTTCTAAACAATTTAGGGAAGAAGTACATCGATACATAGTGAAATTGCATGTGAGAGTTCCCCGTGAAGGTGATGGAGAAGTGATAACATAGAGGTTAGTAAGACGGGAGAATACTCACCCGACCTTTGGATTGGGACGACTCAGTAGGAGATGAAATGGCGTCCCATGGAGATTGGTTCAGCTGGCAAAGACCTACACGTAGATCTGGGATATGTTGAGCCGTCATTTTTTAGTATAGCGACGAAGAAGAGAGAACGAGGGGAGTGCATCTTATTTATCTCTATATGTATAGTGGTAACGAGACTGTGTAGTAGGTAGGCCCAACCCTAGAAATTTGTGTGTGATATGGCATGAGCTGTGCGTTATTTGACCGCTATGTTCACGTCCGTTTACTTTTTTTAATCCCTTATCAAAATTGATGTACGCGTGCCATTTTTTTTGAGGAAATGCACGTGTGCCTTATTCGTTTGTTATTACACGCTGGTTTTGTTTTGCTACACATTTTTAACATTACAATATTATTGTTATTATATTTATTAATGCTTGTACATGTCACATTAAAGTGCACTCAAAAAATATGTGTTACAGTTGTAACAAGACACTTTAAAGATAAAGAAAGCATGCTATTCCATTATCCCATGTGTCATAAGAAGTTAAAATGCAATTTGGTTAGTATGACAATTGGCATGTTATGAACTTAATTTTTGAGTCATACATACATTTCAAATAGGCTAACGGAAATTATATAAGAGGAAACATATGCGCGCAATATATAAAATATAATTTTCCACAAAGTAGGTGACTAAGCCATTCAATGTCATATACTAAATGTGTGTGTGTGGGAGTGTGTGTTAATTGCATGCAATTACACATTACCCACATTCAATATATTGTAATGATCCAGCTTCCCCTCCAATTTCGAACCCACATGATGCCACCTCCGTCCGCGGCTGTTGATTACATGCAATTAGAAACTGGGCTGATTGCAATCCATATTTTCTTCAGTTTATGTAAAATAAAGAGTAAAATGGTATATTAAAAGATATGAACATGAAGAATACACTAGCGCCATAATCCCAAAATTTGACAACCACCACAATCACCACCGCTTCAACTAGCAATTCAACACTAACCCAATAACTCATTTTCGACCAGTGTTGCCTTCGATGCCCAATTTGTCATGGGAAAACCCCCAACAGACCTTGCCCAAATCATCATTAGTTTTTGCTGAACCCCCAAGGCCTTAACAGACACGATATCTTCTAAAAGCTCGCCCAACAAGAAGATCCCTCTGAAAATCCTATAAAATCAATAATTAATGAGAGAGAGTGTGTGTGTGAGAGAGAAACGGTTATTAATGTTATGTTTTTAGACAGTTCCACGATGTGTCTATTAGTCTATTTAAGCATTAATATGTATCGAAACGGAAATTCAAAAAAATATATAAAACAAACATCTCAAATTTCCAATGCAAGCATTGACTACACAAGTTTAAACATAATTTTTACTCTACTTCAAACTTCTAAATGAACAAGTTGTATGTAAAATTACACATTATTGTCTCTTCTTTAACGAAATAAAAAAAAAACATTAAACACAATAAACAAACACATTGTCTTGACACAATTGACTAATTGTCATATATCAATTGCTACTATTGTATAAGTACTTCAGCAGTCTGGCTTTAACGAGTTTCTTCCCTCCAATTTCAACAGTTTTCACATCCTCTTCATCAGGTTCAACATACACCAATTTTTCTTTGTTTAGGTTTAATCCACAGCTCTTGTTGCACTTCATAGGTGCAACGGACATCGCTTTTCTTGAACAACATTTCTCCTTGGTACATTTTGCTTCATTCTCTATGTATACCATAATCTCTTCTTTATCCTTGGATAGTTTCACTTAACTGCAGAACATGAACTAATAACTATGTGAAAATCTAAAATAATTACATGTTTGCACGATCTCAAATCTATAATATTTGATCTTTCGACACGTGACCATGTGAATAACCAGAGTACACAATACTCTATACTGCGGTAAGCAAATACAGATATCGCGGTATGCTGGAGTTTCCAGCAGCGTTTTAGCCTCATCATTCTTCACCGCGCTATAAGAAGTTTCATATCACAGTATGGTCCGTCTGGAAGTCGTGCGAAGAATAGGGTCTAAGGTGCAATTTTCAGCAACTTATGGGGAACTAGGGTCTATTGTTCAATATTTTTTCAATGTATGATCAAGTTGTTTATAGACTCATAAATTCTTATAACGACTTAATTAGTATTGGGAACTAGGTTTGCCATGAAAGTTATTAATGTTATGTTTTTAGACAGTTGCACGATGTGTCTATTAGTCTATTTAAGCATTAATATGTATCGAAACGGAAATTCAAAAAAATATATTAAACAAACATCTCAAATTTCCAATGCAAGCATTGACTATACAAGTTTAAACATAATTTTTACTCTACTTCAAACTTCCAAATGAACTAGTTGTATGTAAAATTACACATTATTGTCTCTTCTTAAAAAAAACAAAAAAAAATATTAAACACGGTAAACAAACACATTTTCTTTGACACAATAGACTAATAGTCATATATCAATTGCTACTATTGTATAAGTACTTCAGCAGTCTATCTTTAACGAGTTTCTTCCCTCCAATTTCAACAGTTTTCAAATTCTCTTCAACATGTTCAACATACACCAATTTTTCTTTGTTTAGGTTTAATCCACATCTCTTGTTGCGCTTCATAGGTGGAACGGACATCGCTTTTCTTGAACGACATTTCTCCTTGGTACATTTTGCTTCCTTCTCTATGTATACCATAATCTCTTCTTTATCCTTGGATAGTTTCACTGAACTGCATAACATGAACTAATAACTATTTGAAAATCTAAAATAATTTCATGTTTGCACGATCTCAAATCTATAATATTTGACCTTTCGACAAGTGACCATGTGAATAACCATAGTACACAATAGTCTATACTG
This sequence comes from Linanthus parryae, assembly GCA_023055425.1. Classification (NCBI taxonomy): domain Eukaryota; kingdom Viridiplantae; phylum Streptophyta; class Magnoliopsida; order Ericales; family Polemoniaceae; genus Linanthus; species Linanthus parryae. The sequence continues at coordinate 13,452,130 of JALGPY010000006.1, read as the reverse complement.
CGGTAAGAAAATACAGATATCGCGGTATGCTGGAGTTTCCAGCAGCGTTTTAGCCTCATCATTCTTCACCGCGCTATAAGAAGTTTCATATCGCAGTATGGTCCGTCTGGAAGTCGTGCGAAGAATAGGGTCTAAGGTGCATTTTCAACAACTTATGGGGAAATAGGGTCTAAGGTTCAATATTTTTTCAATGTATGATCAAGTTGTTTATAGACTCATAAATTCTCATAACGGCTTAATTAGTATTGGGAACTAGGTTTGCCATGAAAGTTATTAATGTTATGTTTTTAGACAGTTGCTCGATGTGTCTATTAGTCTATTTAAGCATTAAAATGTATCGAAACGGAAATTCAAAAAAACATATAAAACAAACATCTCAAATTCCCAATGCAAGCATTGACTACACAAGTTTAAACATGATTTTTACTCTACTTCAAACTTCCAAATGAACTAGTTGTATCTAAAATTACACATTATTGTCTCTTCTTTAACAAAAAAAAAAAAAAAAAAAAAAAAAAAAAAAAAACGGTAAACAAACACATTGTCTTGACACAATTGACTAATTTTCATATATCAATAACTACTATTGTATAAGTACTTCAGCAGTCTGGCTTTAACGAGTTTCTTCCCTCCAATTTCAACAGTTTTCACATTCTCTTCATCAGGTTCAACATACAACAAGTTTTCTTTGTTTAGGTTTAATCCACATCTCTTGTTGCGCTTCATAGGTGGAACGGACATCGCTTTTCTTGAACGACATTTCTCCTTGGTGCATTTTGATTCATTCTCTATGTATACCATAATCTCTTCTTTATCCTTGGATAGTTTCACTGAACTGCATAACATGAACTAATAACTATGTGAAAATCTAAAATAATTACATATTTGCACGATCTCAAATCTATAATATTTGATCTAGCAGTATAGATTTTTTTCTTAAAGAGAAATTAAGTTACAAGTGTAACACCCCCGATTTCCAGAGGAGCCGGATACCGGGTGGTGCCCTCCGTACAGGGGATTTTACCCTTTCGTACAAGGAGTGGTAACCATAAACAAGTGAAAAGAAACATCCACTACTGATTCATATTACAAAATTTAACAGTGTTTAACTAAATATAGTTTTAAAACAAAAGTTGACCCTCCGGTTAATTACTAAGCTTTACTAATGCAAGTGAGAACGAGTCGTGATTCCAGCGCGTTACCCCAAGCTACCAGTCATATACCTGCGGGGGAATTAAAAGACACAAGACCGCAGTTTTTCGAGTATCAGTAAAAACTGAGTGAATAAACAACTTAGCATGTAAAACAGAAGGGCTAGAAAGGTTACGGGGTTGTATTTGAAATAGTTCGAATAGTAACAGAGTATAAGTATAAACATCAGAGTAAAGACTTGAGCTGTTTTCAGAAATATAAGTACGAGTAGCAAATTTGTTTATCGATATATTCACACGTTTCCAAACGTGAAATGAAACAAGTCATTATAAATTCGCAGTGACCAGGAGAGACCAGAGTAAATAGTAACAGATGATACTGGCGTATAGGGGGTTCTGATGACCCAACCTCTCTGACAAGCGTTATGGACGATTCGTCCCGCTAGTCATCATACAAGCAGCTACTAGACCTTAAGTGTCGACACCCCCTTAAGATTGTAAGTCAGAAGAGTAGTACTAGAATGCTGGACCCCAGCCTACGGCGAAAGGAGTCGGAGCACACGGAGTCCCCATTTTAGGGATCTTAGCCCAAGGAATCTAAACCCAGAGGCACACGGAGTCCCCATTTTAGGGATCATAGCCCAAGGAATCTAAACCCAAGAGGCACACGGAGTCCCCATTTTAGGGACCGAGCCCAAGGAGTCTGAACCTGAGAGGCACACAGAGTCCCCATTTTAGGGACCGAGCCCAAGGAATCTAAACCTGATATAAGTGACGTAGCTGGTTCCGGTACATGCAATTCTTTCCCTTTACGTTATTAATGAATTCTGACCGTGTGATATTTGAACCGTAAGTTCGGCGATTTGAGTACAAGTGACGGTTTAAAAGCAGTACGACTAGCTTAGCAATTTCAGAATAAAGTACGACAGTTGTTTTCAAATACACAAGTAGATCACATGAAAGAAGTTGGCACGCAAAGCTAAGCATGTAAACTCACGGGTATATTTTGAGACGAGATATAAATCACATTTTGACACGAAAGGAGACAAGTACGCAACGCTAAGCATGAATACTCACCGTGAGAGCCGAAGATACGCAAGCTGCACTACTGGTACAAAACGCATGGTTCGACGAAGTCAGACTCTACAAACAAACACATATAGTCCTAATCACAAACAAGTTTGATCAACAAACGTACGACGATGCACGTGTCATAGGTGATATGCAAGCGACAACTCTAATCGTATTTCCCCAAGGTAGTTATAAACCACTAAACGATTTAAGGAAATTAGAGAATAAATTTTAAGAATATAAAACTACTTAATATCCTAATTACGATCACTAACATTTACAAGAAATTAGAATTCTCAATAAATAGCGTAAAGGAATAATTCATATAACTGTAAAATAGATATTTGTATTCAAAGAAACTATTTCTTAACATTTCACAATTAATACATAATTTCCAAACAACTTATTTTACTATAGTAAAAATAATAATCAACTAAATAAATCTATTTATTTGTAAAACGAATAATATCGATATTTGTTAACATTTCATAAGCTCACTACTTATTTGTTTATAACAAAAGTGACAGTTATTTAAGATATCTCAAAGATATTATTTATCGATTATATAATCAAATGTAAATAAACAATATATTTTTTTTCTTTAACTAAATTTTTCAGAAAAACAACTTATCAATTATTTAAATATAACTAATTTCTCCATTTCTAAAATGGTGACTTTTCATTTACATTTCAAAAACATTTATTTAATTAAAAAAAAAAAATATTTAACTTTGGATAATAATAATAATATAAACTAATTAAAATAAATAAATTATATTAATAAAATTAGATTATATAAATTAAATGAAGTCCCCTCAAGTTTAGTAGAAACAACAACTAGTAACCCCCACCAACACACTAACAAATCTGGAAATAAAAGAAGATACCCTTAGAGTTTCGCAAAGTGCACAAATACCCCCCTTAACCTAAATTCTTTTCAAAAACACCATTTTCTCCAACCCGCCTCCACACACACATACAAATCTAGCGATCCAAACATGATTTTGACAATCAATAATGAACGACGAGAAGACTTAGTGCATACCCAGGTCAAGATCGATGAAAAGCGGCGGAGAAACGAGGTGGTTCAAGAACGCGACGGCGGTTCGGCGACGGCGATCGACGGGACTGCTCCAGCTGCCTTCGGGCTTTGGCTTGGAGGCTCCTTGTGCTCCTCGGGAGCTCACGAACGCAGTGAGAGTGAGAAAACGACCTGGGTGCCGCCCGGGTTGTCGGGCCCGAGCTCCTCGCCGGAAACAATGGCGCGACGGCGGCGGTCTCTGCTTTGTCGGTGCTGCTAGCTGCTGCTGCTTCTGGTGTTTCGGGAGGAGTCAGAGAGATGGAGAGAGATCAGAGAAAGGTTGAGGGAGGTCGGTGGTGTTGTGGAAGGTGGTGGTGCCGTTGGTGATGGTGGTTTCGGTGGTTAGCAGGGTGGTTGTTTCTGCTGGGTTTTCTCCGGGCCAAAACAGAGAGAAGGAGAGAGAGAGATTGAGAGGGAGGATGAGCAGCGGTGGCAGTGGCGGCGTCGGGGCTCTGTTTCGCTGCTCCCGAAGCTGCTGCTGCCGCTGATTTGAGCGGCTGTTTCTGGGTTGCCGAGGCAGAGAGTGAGGAGGGAGAGAGCTGGGTGTTGATGGTGGTGTGAGACGATGGTGATTGTAAGTGGTGGCCGAAGGTGGTGTTGGTTGTTCTCGGTAGAAACAGAGAGAGGGGGAGTTTGAGATGGGAGTTGTTGGGTTTTGAAGTTGAAGAGAAGAGATGATGAAGTATAAGATAAAGGGGTGAAGATAAGAGTTGTGTGGAGAGGAGGTGGTGATATTGACGGGAGAGAAGGTAGAGTAGGAGGTGATGGAGAAGTGAATAGGGAGGTGGCCGCAGCAGGGCTACGGCGCAGAGAAAAAAAAATATAAATAAATAAAAAGAAGAGGAAGGGGACGAGGGATGCTACGGTGTGGCGGTTCCACGGGTGACGCGGTGGTTGGACACGAGACGAGAAATAATAGAAACGTGACTAAAAATATAACGCGGCTAGAAATAAATATAGACGCAGTGAAAAATTTAAAACAGAATGATCGATAAATTACGCGTCTAACGATTAATATGCTACTCATGTCTTGGTACGCGACTAAAACTATACGCGACGAAAATTTGATGCGCGGTAAATAATTAATACGAAAATTAATTAATAAACAATTTTGACTAAAAAATAATTGATTGTTAAATTTAAGAATCCAAATAATAAGAGTTGTGAGAGAACATTTAGACAACTAAAATAAAAATATTGATTTCAAGAATATTATATTTAATAAAATTTACTAAAACTTTATATCAGAGTTTCTAACTAGCTTATCATTTAAAATAAAAGAGACTTCCCTCAATAACAAAAATAAAATAAAATAAAATAAAAATATTTGTTTTAGAGTAATTTATAAAAATAATCTAGCTTATTAAAATATTTATAAACGAAACGAACAGTTAATTACTATGAAATAATATCACACATGATATCTACAACGTCTTATTAAGACTAACATTAATATCAAACAATAGGATTCTCACGTTCTCCCATAATAACTACGTCATATAAAATTACTAAAATAACCCTAGTGCAAAATACGGGTTGTTACATCCTTCCCTCCTTGGACTAAGCTTTGTCCTCGAAGCTTGAACGCGGTACTAGGACTTAGAGGTCTCTATTGGAAGTCACAGCTAGACAAAGATGCAAATGAATGTAAGGAGAAAACAGGGTCGTTACATCTTCCCCCACATAGGACTGAGCTTCGCCCTCGAAGCTCAAAGGGTTTCTAAAAGTCTCTATGGGTTTCTAATATGACGTGAAAAGCTAGTTGATTGTTGAAATATAGTGTACCTGTCACCACTTCCGTTGTGGTTCCCCTACTGATCAGCGACGCTGTTCCTGAAATTGTTGTTACTACTGCGGATTTGATTCCCCCCATTGTTGTTGTTCTTTCGAAATTTATTCCCATTCTGATTATGTCGATTTCCTTGGCATTTTTGTCTATTTCCCCGGTAGTTATGTCCACGACGATTCTCTGCTTCCATCCTCCGCCTACAGTCAGGAGATATGTGGCCTTTGATGCCACAAAACTTACAAGACATGGCTACACCTTCGCAAGTGTATCCCCGGTGATAGCGACCACACTTGTTGCAATTTCGAGTAGGCCTCGCCATCTGCTGGTTCTGATTCTCTCCACCATTACCAGTTCTGAATCGCTTGTCCCCTCGTTGGTTGTTGCTTCCTCCTTGGCCATAGCTGCTATTTCCTTGAACTTCCAGCTTCCTTTTCCCCAACTATTGAGTTAGCGCCTGATCGACTCTCCATATGTTCGCTGCTACTCCATAGGCTTCTGACAAGGTGCCATAGCCTCTGGTGAGCATGATCCTCTGTATTTCGTGCTTCAGCCCTGCTATGAAGCGGGTAACCATGCGCCCTTCCGTTGGCACTGTGTCCTCTACAAATCGTGCTAACTCCACGAACTTGTCATAGTAGTCCGTCACTGAGCCATTCCCCTGCTTTAGCGCGATGAATTCTTCGTATTTCTGCTCGTTGACATGCTCCGGATAGAAGTTCGTCCTCATGGTAGCCTTCATTGCCTCCCAGTTGAAGTCTTCTTGAGCTACGAGCCTTGCTCGATTAGCTGTCCACCAGTTATCAGCCTTGTCCTTAAAATAGAAAGCCGCCTCATTGACCTTGAGAGATTCGGGACATTCCATGGTATGGAAGATTTTATCGAAGTCCCTGATCCAGTTTTCGAGCAGTACTGGATCCTCTTTCCCATAGAAGTTGCTCGGGTTCCTCTGAGCTATCTTCTTAGCCCAGTCTGGTTCCCGTCCATTGGCAACATTGCTTGGATTGTTCATAGCCTGAAAGAACTGTCCCATCTGATTGAACAACTGAGCCACTTGTGGGTTCACTGCTTCTACTCCTTCCATTTGTACTGATGTGCTTTCTTCTCGCTTAGCGGTCTAGCGGTCCTAGGTCCTATACGATTGCTTATCGATTACGTGATGCGGATGTATGCAGGTTGGTACGATAGGAACAATGCACACAAAAACGGTTCTAACCGTGCAAGAGGACATCACATAGATAGGTATGACATTGCATTTAATATAGGCAAAATCCGAGTATAGAGCTCTTACAAGTAGGATCATATAAATCGAAGTGCGAGTGCAACACCATACAATTATCACAGACAGACGGTAAAAACCATAAAGTCAGGTAAGCAAGAAATAAACAAATGTAGGATATAGCATTCCAGAACAAAGGATGAGGGTGGGTGGGATAGACCCCCAATCAGTCACTGGTCTTTCGAGCTCCTAATATGCACTGAAGGTTGAAAATAGAAAGAATGTAAAGACAAGTAACACATATCAGTTAGGCATGCGAGGGTAAACAAGAGACATAACCCAAATCCCCGGCTTATTCAGATTTTACTTTACAGTTTGTCTTGCCCTACCGATTTAAACTTCAAGTTCAAAATTAGCTTTAGTTACTTTCAAAAATCTTAGTTTTAAGTGTTTTCTCCCTACAGTCCTACTGGATGTCACTGCTCTGATACCAACTGGAACACCCCCGATTTCCAGAGGAGCCGGATACCGGGTGGTGCCCTCCGTACAGGGGATTTTACCCTTTCGTACAAGGAGTGGTAACCATAAACAAGTGAAAAGAAACATCCACTACTGATTCATATTACAAAATTTAACAGTGTTTAACTAAATATAGTTTTAAAACAAAAGTTGACCCTCCGGTTAATTACTAAGCTTTACTAATGCAAGTGAGAACGAGTCGTGATTCCAGCGCGTTACCCCAAGCTACCAGTCATATACCTGCGGGGGAATTAAAAGACACAAGACCGCAGTTTTTCGAGTATCAGTAAAAACTGAGTGAATAAACAACTTAGCATGTAAAACAGAAGGGCTAGAAAGGTTACGGGGTTGTATTTGAAATAGTTCGAATAGTAACAGAGTATAAGTATAAACATCAGAGTAAAGACTTGAGCTGTTTTCAGAAATATAAGTACGAGTAGCAAATTTGTTTATCGATATATTCACACGTTTCCAAACGTGAAATGAAACAAGTCATTATAAATTCGCAGTGACCAGGAGAGACCAGAGTAAATAGTAACAGATGATACTGGCGTATAGGGGGTTCTGATGACCCAACCTCTCTGACAAGCGTTATGGACGATTCGTCCCGCTAGTCATCATACAAGCAGCTACTAGACCTTAAGTGTCGACACCCCCTTAAGATTGTAAGTCAGAAGAGTAGTACTAGAATGCTGGACCCCAGCCTACGGCGAAAGGAGTCGGAGCACACGGAGTCCCCATTTTAGGGATCTTAGCCCAAGGAATCTAAACCCAGAGGCACACGGAGTCCCCATTTTAGGGATCATAGCCCAAGGAATCTAAACCCAAGAGGCACACGGAGTCCCCATTTTAGGGACCGAGCCCAAGGAGTCTGAACCTGAGAGGCACACAGAGTCCCCATTTTAGGGACCGAGCCCAAGGAATCTAAACCTGATATAAGTGACGTAGCTGGTTCCGGTACATGCAATTCTTTCCCTTTACGTTATTAATGAATTCTGACCGTGTGATATTTGAACCGTAAGTTCGGCGATTTGAGTACAAGTGACGGTTTAAAAGCAGTACGACTAGCTTAGCAATTTCAGAATAAAGTACGACAGTTGTTTTCAAATACACAAGTAGATCACATGAAAGAAGTTGGCACGCAAAGCTAAGCATGTAAACTCACGGGTATATTTTGAGACGAGATATAAATCACATTTTGACACGAAAGGAGACAAGTACGCAACGCTAAGCATGAATACTCACCGTGAGAGCCGAAGATACGCAAGCTGCACTACTGGTACAAAACGCATGGTTCGACGAAGTCAGACTCTACAAACAAACACATATAGTCCTAATCACAAACAAGTTTGATCAACAAACGTACGACGATGCACGTGTCATAGGTGATATGCAAGCGACAACTCTAATCGTATTTCCCCAAGGTAGTTATAAACCACTAAACGATTTAAGGAAATTAGAGAATAAATTTTAAGAATATAAAACTACTTAATATCCTAATTACGATCACTAACATTTACAAGAAATTAGAATTCTCAATAAATAGCGTAAAGGAATAATTCATATAACTGTAAAATAGATATTTGTATTCAAAGAAACTATTTCTTAACATTTCACAATTAATACATAATTTCCAAACAACTTATTTTACTATAGTAAAAATAATAATCAACTAAATAAATCTATTTATTTGTAAAACGAATAATATCGATATTTGTTAACATTTCATAAGCTCACTACTTATTTGTTTATAACAAAAGTGACAGTTATTTAAGATATCTCAAAGATATTATTTATCGATTATATAATCAAATGTAAATAAACAATATATTTTTTTTCTTTAACTAAATTTTTCAGAAAAACAACTTATCAATTATTTAAATATAACTAATTTCTCCATTTCTAAAATGGTGACTTTTCATTTACATTTCAAAAACATTTATTTAATTAAAAAAAAAAAATATTTAACTTTGGATAATAATAATAATATAAACTAATTAAAATAAATAAATTATATTAATAAAATTAGATTATATAAATTAAATGAAGTCCCCTCAAGTTTAGTAGAAACAACAACTAGTAACCCCCACCAACACACTAACAAATCTGGAAATAAAAGAAGATACCCTTAGAGTTTCGCAAAGTGCACAAATACCCCCCTTAACCTAAATTCTTTTCAAAAACACCATTTTCTCCAACCCGCCTCCACACACACATACAAATCTAGCGATCCAAACATGATTTTGACAATCAATAATGAACGACGAGAAGACTTAGTGCATACCCAGGTCAAGATCGATGAAAAGCGGCGGAGAAACGAGGTGGTTCAAGAACGCGACGGCGGTTCGGCGACGGCGATCGACGGGACTGCTCCAGCTGCCTTCGGGCTTTGGCTTGGAGGCTCCTTGTGCTCCTCGGGAGCTCACGAACGCAGTGAGAGTGAGAAAACGACCTGGGTGCCGCCCGGGTTGTCGGGCCCGAGCTCCTCGCCGGAAACAATGGCGCGACGGCGGCGGTCTCTGCTTTGTCGGTGCTGCTAGCTGCTGCTGCTTCTGGTGTTTCGGGAGGAGTCAGAGAGATGGAGAGAGATCAGAGAAAGGTTGAGGGAGGTCGGTGGTGTTGTGGAAGGTGGTGGTGCCGTTGGTGATGGTGGTTTCGGTGGTTAGCAGGGTGGTTGTTTCTGCTGGGTTTTCTCCGGGCCAAAACAGAGAGAAGGAGAGAGAGAGATTGAGAGGGAGGATGAGCAGCGGTGGCAGTGGCGGCGTCGGGGCTCTGTTTCGCTGCTCCCGAAGCTGCTGCTGCCGCTGATTTGAGCGGCTGTTTCTGGGTTGCCGAGGCAGAGAGTGAGGAGGGAGAGAGCTGGGTGTTGATGGTGGTGTGAGACGATGGTGATTGTAAGTGGTGGCCGAAGGTGGTGTTGGTTGTTCTCGGTAGAAACAGAGAGAGGGGGAGTTTGAGATGGGAGTTGTTGGGTTTTGAAGTTGAAGAGAAGAGATGATGAAGTATAAGATAAAGGGGTGAAGATAAGAGTTGTGTGGAGAGGAGGTGGTGATATTGACGGGAGAGAAGGTAGAGTAGGAGGTGATGGAGAAGTGAATAGGGAGGTGGCCGCAGCAGGGCTACGGCGCAGAGAAAAAAAAATATAAATAAATAAAAAGAAGAGGAAGGGGACGAGGGATGCTACGGTGTGGCGGTTCCACGGGTGACGCGGTGGTTGGACACGAGACGAGAAATAATAGAAACGTGACTAAAAATATAACGCGGCTAGAAATAAATATAGACGCAGTGAAAAATTTAAAACAGAATGATCGATAAATTACGCGTCTAACGATTAATATGCTACTCATGTCTTGGTACGCGACTAAAACTATACGCGACGAAAATTTGATGCGCGGTAAATAATTAATACGAAAATTAATTAATAAACAATTTTGACTAAAAAATAATTGATTGTTAAATTTAAGAATCCAAATAATAAGAGTTGTGAGAGAACATTTAGACAACTAAAATAAAAATATTGATTTCAAGAATATTATATTTAATAAAATTTACTAAAACTTTATATCAGAGTTTCTAACTAGCTTATCATTTAAAATAAAAGAGACTTCCCTCAATAACAAAAATAAAATAAAATAAAATAAAAATATTTGTTTTAGAGTAATTTATAAAAATAATCTAGCTTATTAAAATATTTATAAACGAAACGAACAGTTAATTACTATGAAATAATATCACACATGATATCTACAACGTCTTATTAAGACTAACATTAATATCAAACAATAGGATTCTCACGTTCTCCCATAATAACTACGTCATATAAAATTACTAAAATAACCCTAGTGCAAAATACGGGTTGTTACAACAAGCCCTACTTGTAAACAACACCAATAGTGAAAAATGACATTCTTTTTAGTTTAAATTGATGAATTAGAATAACAGGTTACCTCGGAATTGCTTCTTCTTCTTCTTCGGCATCAATCGAGATATCTTTCGCCGCTAATCGTTTATTTCCTCCTATATGCGTACGCGACTTTAAATGAAATAAGATATTAATATAAGCGTAACCAAATCTATTAAGCAATTAGAAGAAGAGATACAAATATTGAACCGTGGATATATTCAATTTATGCAAATTTAATAAACAATTTAGGGAATAAGTACATCGATACGTAGTGAAATTGCATGTGAGAGTTCTCCGTGAAGGGAATAGAGAAGTGAAAACTTAAAGGTTAGTAAGACGGGATAAGACTCACATGGCCCTTGGATTGGGACGACTCAGAAGGAGATGAGATGGTGTCCCATGGAGATTGGTTCAGTTGACAAAGACCTACATGTATATCTGGGATATGTTGAAATGTCATTTCATAGTATAGTGGCGAGGAAGAGAGAACGGTGGGAGTAAATCTTATTTATCTCTATAAATAGTGGCGACGAGACTGTGTAGGCCCAACCCTAGAAATGTGTGTGTCATAGGGCAAGAGTTGAGCCTTATTTGACCTTTCTGGTCACAACCGTTTACATTTTTTTAGTCCCTTCTCAAAATTGATGTATGCGTGCCTTATTCGTTTGTTTTTAGATGAATATATTTTTTGATAAACATTTTTATTATTACAATAATAATGTTATTATATTTCTTACTGCTTGTACGTGTCACATTATAGTGCACTCAATAATTGTGTTACAGTTGTATCAATACACTTTCATGATAAAGAAAATATGCTATTCTAGTATTTCAAGTGTGATAAGAACTTAAAGTGCAATTTGTTTAGTATCGACAAATGTCATGTTATGAATTTAATTGTTGAGTGATACATACATTTTAAATATGCTAATGCAAATGATATAAAAGGAAACGTACGCGCGCAATAGATAACAACTCAACTTACCCACATCACCTACACGACCCACCACTATCTAAAATAATGTTTAAAGTATTGGTCAATAAAACTGATGTCACAAGTTGGGATATTATCGGGACATTAAATTTGGGACATATAGTATTTTGTTTTATTTCTTAGATTCTATTAAATTGATTTAGATGTTAACAATGTTATATTAATTGTTCCTAAGAGATTATATTAATGCATATTATATTTTATATTTAATGATGAGTCCATTAAATAATTTAAGTAATCATTCAAACTCCTTCAATGTCATTATTTATTGGTAAAATATTATAGGCGAATTTAATTATGTTATAATTAAATAAAATAATTACAAAAATTATTAATGCGACGTAATTAAGGCTAGCAGTATTTTATCTTAAATTTATTTTCTTCATTACATATTATCAAATATTATTGTAGGGGTGGCAATTCGTGTCACTGGTCGTGTTCGTGTCGGGTCATATTCGTGTCGAGACCCACATAGGATAAACCCTAATTCGACCCATATATTAATCATGTCTACAACTATGAACTCCAACCCGGCCTGTATAATAAACGGGTTACCCATCGTGTAACCATTTTTTTTACACAATCACAAAACTATATCTACGTAATGTAAGCTACATGTACATATAATACATGTACACAAATAAAAACATATGTGAATACTAATGTAAACACTCAAAAAATAAACTTTGGAACCCAGTTAAACATTGAATATCATTCAAAATCATACATAACTTTATAAAACTAAAAATATAAAATTCAAAATAGAAATAAAAATAATATAGTATTAATTGCATTGTTCATCGAGTTCTAACTAAACATATTTTTTGAAATAAAAGTGACTAAGAACTTAGTCGTATTTCAGATCATAGCTTCACGCCTTCACCACATTCCGTGTAGGAGCTCGGACTCAACAACACACCACTAATAAAGATAAAATGACACTAACAACAACAATTTTGAAATCAAAGCAGTTCAACCTACAAATTTATTAGAAATTAATTAATGATAATTCCTTTAGGATGAAGCTGAATCGCAATCTGCAATGAGCCTACGGTTGATAAGGGCGGTAAGAATCGTGAGAGACTGAAAAGTTGTAGACCTGTCGTAGACTTTTTATGAGAATAAATTATGGTAAATTTTTAGTGGGTTTTGTCTTAAATGTCTAGTATAGTAGCTATATTCGAGGTTTTTAAATACGGGTTGAAACATGTCGTGTTAGTTTCAAATGTAAATGGGTGACTCAGTTTAAAAAGTGCGAGTTAAGCGGGTTGTAATTGGGTTTTGCAAGTCAACACACATGTGACCTGTTATGCGTCGTGTTTAATCGTGTCGACCCGTTTACGACTCAAACCCATATGCCTAAACCCAAACCCTATAATTCCGTGTCGTGTTCGTGTCGGCTGTCGTTTCAATACCGATTGTGCCGGCCCTATATTATTGCGATAACATTGTAGCTGTAAATTATTATATTAAAATAATTAAATTCAAATACTGGATACTTCAATTTGGGAGGGGGTATCAATATAGCTATGTTAATATTTTTAGATTTATTGTTCGCAACAAATATTAATGAATATATTCTAGATTTAATGACATATACATTAATTAATTTAAGTAATCATTCAAACTAACTGTTGAGTATAATGTATTTATTTTATAAATATCATTAAGTGGATTTAATTATGTTCATATTGATTACACTAATAAGTTCACAATTAATATTTTCGTTGTGTATAACACTACGATAAAATCTTCAAAAACTCAATGAAGGAACTTTTAGATAAGTTAGTATCCACAAACATTGCAACCGATTGTTTGCAAACAAATTTATAATATATATATACATATTTTGCAATAGTTATTGTTTACTATTATAATTGGTCTCGAAAAAATATATCCATTTCTATATACTCTATTAACACATACGTACTCAAAATTATATTTTGACCCGTGAAATAAATTTATTTTAATTTACTTTTTTTTAAAGAGACTAGTGAAGACTGTTAAAATAGTTGACCGATTCTCTCGTGTTATGGCCAAAACATGAATACTTAGTGTGTTAAAGTTTCCTTATATTCTTGCAAAGTTTGATTTGAAAAATATCATGCGGTGGATAAAAAAATATGGAAGATAAAACAATGATAATTGTGCATAGAAGTATCAACCCAAAGTGCCTCGACGTAAAGAATTATAAGAGGCTTGTTTTTGTTATGTTTAATGTACATATTATTATCATAATTATCTGGTAGGTGCAGTACGCTAAAAGTCACGTCTCATTTGAGATCGCATAAAGAGCATTTTTTTTCCAAATTGTGTTGTCATTCCATTATATAAAATCACTAGCTAATTACCCGTGCCCGTAGGGCACTGTATGCAAGACCTAAGTAAATTAACAAAGCAAACATTTCAAGTGAAACCTCTACATGTAGTAACTCAACTAAATAAAGTTTTCTGTTAGAAAATAGAATTAAAAGACATACAAAATTACATATAAAGTTCACCAAAATTAGAACATACCATTTGTTTATTCCTTCCATCAACATAGACGGGAAGGACCTGCTAAAAAAATGGTGTCATATTATTTATCTAACATGTGATTTTCACTTTGAATTGGGTATGCTATATAATATCATTTACTTACATTCCTTTTTCAAGATAATGATTGATTTTTTAAAGAAAATTTCTCTAATCAATTTGGTAGAGGAAATTATATATATATATATATATATATATATATATATATATATATATATATTACTATAACGTAATACTGCACATTCCTCTTCGAAAGAGATAATTAAGGATGAATTGATGGGTGAAATAAAGATAGGAATGTATTTATGGAATTTCCATTTCATATTCAATGGCACTATCGTAGTATAGTTTATATTGATGGTTAATTATAAAATATATCAAGAGACAAAGAGTGGCTGAGATTAAAAGTTGAGAAAATCAACGATTAAGATTGCCCAGTTGAAATCGTTTTGGCGGGAAACACCGTTCTATTTTATTATATAGATAATAATGTCCATTATAAACAATCAACTAAATTGAACCAATTTGTTTCGAGATACCAAAACTTCTATATCAATCTGCTTAGTATTAAGAATAAGGCCCGACGCAAAAAAATAAATAAAAATTTAACTCTTTTCTGAATGTCCCCGAATTTTATTATTTTTCTTCAGTGTCTGACCAAGTTGTTTATAGACTCGTAAATTTATCTAAAGACTTGCTTAGTATTGGGAATAAGGTTTCCATGAAAGTTATTCGATTTATGTTTTTAGACTGTTGCACGCATGTCTATTAGTATATTTAAGCATTTATATGTATCGAAATAGAAATTCAAAAAACAAAATATAAAACATCTCAAATCCCCAACGCAAGCGTTGACTACACAAGTTTAAACATAATCTTTACTATGCTTTAAACTTCCAAATCAATTAGTTGTGTGTAAAATTACACATTATTGTCTCTTCTTTAACAATTTTTTTAAAAAACATAAAACACGGTAAACAGACACATTTTCTTGACACAAGTGACTGATTGTCATATATCAATTGCTACTATTGTATAAGTACTTCAGCAGTCTGGCTTTTAACGAGTTTCTTCCCTCCAATTTCAACAGTTTCCACATTCTCTTCACGAGGTTCCATGTACACCAACTTTTTCGTTGTTTAGGTTTAATCCACATCTCCTGCTGTTTCATAGGTGCAACGGACATGGCTCTTCTTGAACGACTTCGGCGCTTGACGCCCTTGTCTATCTTATTGGATGAAGATGCGCATATATAGCACATACTTATTTTTTTCAAGATGATTGTCATTTAGAGTGTGCCTTAGCAAATGTGGCTTGTTGCACAAATCTTGTTCCATCACTCATAGAACACAAAGATGATCGTGTCTTGAGTAGAGCACGACGTTTCTCCTTGGTACATTTTGCTTCATCCTTCATGTATACCATAATCTCTTCTTTATTCTTGGATAGTTCACTAAACTGCAATAGCATGAACTAATTACAATGTGAGAATCTAAAATAATTACAGGTTTGGACGATCTCAAATATCTAATCTTTGATATAGTAGTATAGATTTTTTTCTTAAAGAGGTATTAAGTTACAAGCCCTACTTGTAAACAATAACAATAATGAAAATTGATATTCTTTTTAGTTTAACTTGATCAATTTGAATACTACATTACATCAGAGTTGCTTCTTCTTCTTGGGCATCAATCGAGATATCATTCCCTGCAAATCGTTTATTTCCTCCAATATGTGTACGCGACTTTAAATAAAATAAATATTGATGTAAGCGTAACCAAATCTATTAAGCAATTAGAAGAAGATATACAAATATTGAAATGTGGGTATATTTAATTTATGCAAATTTCATAAACAATCTAGGGAATAAGTACATCGATACATAGTGAAATTGCATGTGAGAAGATGATGGAGAAGTGAAAACTTAGAGGTTACTAAGACGGGAGAAGACTCACCTGACCCTTGAATTGGGATGTATTAGAAGTAGATGAGATGGCGTCCCATGGAGATTGGTTCAGTTGACAAAGACCTACACGTATAAATGGAATATGTTGAATCGTCATTTCTTAGAGTAGCGGCGAAGAAGAGAGAATGAGGGGAGTAGAGAGAATGAGAGGAGTGCATCTTATTTATCTCTATAAATAATGGCGACGAGACCGTGTACTCTTTTTAGTCTCTTCTCAAAATTGATGTACGCGTGCCTTATTTATTTTTATGAAATGTGCGCGTGCCTTGTTTATTTTTTATTACATGATTTTATTTACTACACATTTTATTATTACAATAATAATGTTATTAATTTATTAATGCTTTTACGTATCACATTATAGTGCACTCAAGAATTATGTGTTACAGTTGTATCAAGACACTTTAAAGATAAAGAAAGCATGCTATTCTATTATCCCAAGTGTTATAAAGAACTTAAAGTACAATTTGTATAGTATCGACAATTGTCATATTATGAATTTAGTTGTTGAGTGATACATACATTTTAAATAGGCTAATGCAAATGATATAAAAGGAAACGTGCGCACACAATAGATAAAATATAGTAATTACTACAAACAAGGTGGTCATGCCATTCCAAGTCATATGCTAACAGATGACTAAATGATCATATATACATATATATATATATATATAATAATAAATCAGTCATGTGTTTCCTCCAAAGAGTGTTGATGGACAGATCCTAACCCTCCAATTGTTAGAAATGTCTTGAGACATTTTGATCAATTGAAGTTTTTTATTGTTTCTCTTTGGTTGTCATAAGTTATCAAAAATTAGTTACGATAAATTAAATTAAGGATAAGATAATAGTTGAATCTTCAAAAATCTCTTTCTTATCTCATTATATATTCGGAATCAATTTCTTTCACTAAATCTTAAATATGTAAACACGTAAATGTTGCACAAATGATATCTCAAAATAATTTGATTTACAATTTTTTTTTATAATATCATACGGGCACGGGTAGTTTATTTTTGTAGTGCCCTACGGACACAGGTCATTTTTTAGTCTATATAATAAGATAGCATGGTGTGAGTTCCATGCATGTTTTTGAAAGAAATTTTTAAAAGACATTCTGAACCGTTAGATTATAATTTCAGTATTCATTTTTAACCATCCGATTAAAACTTCACATAGGAATTAGCTCTCGCTGTTAGGGATTAGCTCATCAACATTTTGAACCGCACACGATTGGGTTTCCCGTCAGCAAACCCAGTGGCCATGATTGAGGATCCCTTCAGCAAACCATCGTCGTCGCCTTTGCTATCGGTGGTTCCATCTTCGTCGCCGTCTCTGTCATTGGTTTCTCCCTGTACCAGGTATGTCTCTCTGAATCAGCAAACCCCGGTCTGATTTGGCTGTCGGTTGGGGGCTTTCTTTCAGGGGTTTGAGTTCCCCCTCTCGGAATTAGTGGTGAGAAACACTAGAGACTCTAGTTCGCGTTTCATCTTGGTGTAGTTGTTTCTGTGACAATCATTCAATGGATTGTCCACCTGAACGCTTCGATTCGGTAACTTTAAGCACTGTTTTTCTCCACCGATTCCAGCGATAATTGCTTCTCCGTGTTTTAGTTTTGACGCAGAAAGTTTAAAGGGTTGTAACCATCGTTTTAAAAACCGGACCGGACCGGCCGGTTCGACCGGTTCGACCGGTAATCTGGCTGGTGACCGGTTTGGTTCGTAATTCAGACCGTATATGCAAGAACCGGTCAAAACCGGTCAAAAACCAGCCGGTTTTGAACAAAACCAATGAACCGGACGGTTTACCGGTTTTGACCGGTTTTATGAACTATCAATTTTGCGGCCTGCGTTCTCAGGCGCCACACCGGCGTGCGTTCGATCCAACGAATAAAAGAGCGAGACCGAGAGGGGTGAAGAGGGAGAGCGATCAAGGGAGGGATGGAAGGGTGAGCGCCATGGTAGAGTGCGAGATGAAAAGGGACGAAGAGAGAAGAGAGACGTTTTGTGTTGTTTTGTGGAGAGAGAGAGAGAGAGTAACATGTTGTGCAGAGATTGCGTAGATGTAGAAGGTGGAGAGAAAGCAGAGAAAGAGGTGTAAATAGATTTTTTTAGAAGAACGTGTGAAGAGATAAAGAATGATTCATTGGAGATAATGGAGAGAGATAAAATGAGTCAGTTTCCTCTTTTTAAGGCAAATATTTTGGGTTTTTTACCAAGATCATGAGATAATGCTTCTTTGAAAGATTTTTTTTTATGCTCACAATGATTTGACTTACCTATTTATCTCATTTGACTTCCCTATTTATGTCACCAAATTTCAAAATAATTGAGAGGAATGGATAATTTTTGGTATATTTCATAATTTTTTTCCCGTACAATTAGACTTATTAAATATCTTAAAAAAATAATTCATATTATTATATAAACAAACGGTCTAACCGGTTGAACCACCGGTCCGACCGGTTGAACCACAAATTGGGGTCTCGCCGGTTCGATGACCGGTCCGGTAATGAAAACTGTGGTTGTAACTATAACCGGTTCTACACTTCGATCTGGAAAAAAATCCAGTGGGACATTATCTCACAAGTACCTTGGTGTTTTTATACATGTCTGCGGGGAAATCTGCAAACTAACTAAGCTGCTAAGGTTCTACTGACCCATTTCAGTTTCGTTCTATTTTTATTTCTTATTGTTAGTTGATTTTGATTTAATTCTATTTGATTTCAGTGTTGTTTCATTTGGAAACCAGCTTCAACGGGTTTCTGATTTTGGTTGTTGCTGCAATTGGACACCAACTTAAATGGCTACACTGGTGTCGGAAGAACGATACACGGGGTTGTAATAGCGATGCCCACGAAATCAGTGAAAAGAGAAGTGAGGTACAAGATTCAACATATAATATTATCCTTGCACTTTGATCTCAATAATACTGACTATGGTGATGTTTTTGGGCAACCAAATATAAGGGTAAGGGAAAGCACCATGCTGACCACAAGGAAAAGATAATCAAACTCCTAGCAGGGCAGTACGAGTAACGCTTGATTGTGTCTTCAGCTTTCTGTTATGAGCTATATTTCCTAAACTCTCAAACATATTGATTAATCTCGCCCTTCACCATGTACATATCCATCTATTGAAAGAGAGAAATGTCGGTGTTATAACCAATATACGACAGTGTCTCGAGGTAAACCTTTCAGTAATTCATAGTGCTAAAGTTTTGACATTTGGTCTGATGTGTTGGGTTACTAATTTTGAGGTTTGGGATTGCTGCTGACCTGAGGCTTGGTAGCGTTAATGTTTAAATCATTGTTTAAATATTGGGGTTCTTAATGAGTGTGTTTTCATTTTCAATAGTTGTCAACTACTACTCAACTTCAATGTTTAGGTAATGGGCACTACATATTCTTTATGTGACTATTGGCTAAACAAAAATATCTAATGCATATGGCAACACATTTTTAGATAATCTATTAAAATAAAGAAACAAAGGAGACCAAAGGAAAAAAAGTTGGACTCGGAGAAAACCCGCTACTTTTCTCCTCCATACCTAATTTCTTGGTTATCAAATCACTCATAATTTTTTGCTTATAGAGGAAAACCAAACAATCTTGAAACCTCTCTGTAGATGCATAACTGTGTCAATTTTGTTTTTTATGATGGTGACTTGGGCACTCAAGAAATCAATCAGTACATTGTCACATGTTCTGTAGTTTTCTTTGTTGTGGCTACCTATATATGAAAATATGCAGGTTTTTAGAGGTTAAAGAAGTGGGAGAGTTGATACAAATTAAACCTTAGTATACCATTTAACTATTAATATGAAATTTATTTCTGACACATTCCTCTAAGTTCTAACAGCTTTGTACCTCGGGAAACATTAATATCTTTTGAGGGAAAACATTAATTTTAATTACAAAGGAAAACTTAATTTTTTAATTTTCTAGATTCAAAATCTATCTAAGTGACATTACTGAGTTTTGCAGGTCGAGATCTGAAAGTAATCCAATCGATTTCAGGTTGAGAGCTCGCAACACTCAAGTCCATGCAGTGCAGAGTAGACTTTAGAGGAGCTGAGCTAAGCTTTTATTAACTACGAAACTCTGAATACCACCGAATAAGGGTTGATTGTCTGACCATTTTTTGTCTCAGGTGGCAATTTTTATTTTTTTATTTTTTGCCATTAAGTTTATGTTTTTTGGCCTTACTAAATAGTGTTTCATTTATTTATTTGACCTTTTAGAGATGCGATTTGATGAAGTTTCTTAATAGAGTCTTCCATTTCATTGATATATCTTGAGTCGTTCTTCGATACTTAGTGAATATGATGGAAAATATTTCTATATGTATATCGAGTTCAAACATTGTTGTAATTTACGGTTGTGCCTTTAGGCGTGGGCACTATATATATATATATATATATATATATATATATATATATATATATATATATATATATATATATATATATATATATATATTTGTGTGTGTGTGTGTGGGATCAATTACACATTACGCACATTCAATATATGGTAATTATCTAGTTCCCCCTCCAAATGCGAACCCACATGATGCCACCCCACTCCGATCGTTGATTGCAAGTAATTAGAAACTGGGTTGATTGCAGTCCGAATTTTTTCGTTAGTTAGCGTAAAATAAAGGGCAAAATGGTATATTAAAAGATATTAACACTTCCTCAAAAAAAAAAATATTAACACGAATAATACAATGCCGCAATGATTCCTGAATCATACAATCACCACAATCACCGTTGCTTCAACTAGCAATTCAACACTAACCCAATAACTCATTTTCGACAATTGTTGCCTTACATGCCCATGCCGAATCCGTTATGGGAAAACCCCAACAAAATCCCGTCCAATTAGTTATGGGCGAACCCCAAGTCCCTAATAGACTCGAATCTTCTAAACACACACACCCAACAAGAAAATCCATCGAAATCCATATAAAATCAATAACTATTTTTTTTTCACCAGAAAACTTAAGCATTTCATTCAAACAAGGCAGAAGCCAGAGTACAAGAACTCAAACATTTCTCAAGCAATTCTTTGCCAAATTATGGGCCAAAGAATTGAAACATCTAGGAACAAAAGAAAAAATACAACTCACAAGAACACCCTAAGATGATAAGCATTCATCAAGCAGAGGGAAAAATTTTGAATGCCATGAAGATGGATCAGAGTTGAGCTGCTTCACCACAAATTCACAATCAGAGAACAAAGAGATGGAGGAACACCCCTTATCAATGCACCACAAAAGAGAATCCCTGATTGCCCAAGCTTCCAAGATAGCAGGATCAACCACTCCATTAATAATAGATTGCAAGAACCCATATTAAGCCCATTGGAATCAATGCATACAGCTGCAATAGCCCCTCTTCTACCAGCTAAATCTACTGCAGCATCAGTAAAGACATTGAAAGGAGCAGAGAGAAGGGAAGGAGCAGAATGAACAACATCACCAACAGGATGGGGTGATTTAACATTATGAACTGAAAACTCCAATAAAGAACACATAGCTTTTGAAGCTATTTGATCAGACCTCCATTTAATAACATTAAAATACCAGTCATTCCTAGGCTTCCAAATGCTCCAGCACATGTTCAAAAAGAGGCTTAAGAACCACTCTGAATCAGAGGAAGATTCAGCAAGATCACAAACCCGATTGCACAACTCCAATGGAGTGTCTGCATGAAGATTAAATTCTGAGAGCCTAAGAGAAGAGAGCTTCCAAACTAATTGAACTCCACAGCAATTTTTGAGAACATGAAGCTCATTCTCAATCTCATTGCCACATAAAGAACATATATCATCCTCAGCAATACCTTTAATCTTCAAAGCAGCTTTGACTGGCAAGGCACCACTAAGAAATTTTCAGAAGAAATTCTTCAATTTTGGCTGCACATTCAACCTCCATAACTTCTTCCACAGTGGCTTTGAGCTAGGAGAAGCAAAAAACTCATCAACCCCCTCCTCAAGAAATTTATATGCTGAACTAACCTTGTAAGAACCATCAGAAGAGTAGTTCCAAATCAATTTATCTTTGCAATGTCTCCTACCCACAAGAAGAGAAAGTACCAGCCTTGTTTCCTCTTCAGAAAATAAGCCAAGAATAATTTCTTCAATCCACCTTCTGTCATTATGATTAATGAGCTCGCTCACCTTCGTAATTTCACAATTGTCAGGCTTTCTTGAGTGAACCATAAAATCTTCTTTTCTTGGAAGCCAAGGATTTTCCCAAATCCTAATAGAATCACCTCCACCAATTCTCCACCTTGTGCATTTTCTAAGGATCTCCCTGCCTTCACACAAACTTCTCCATACCCAAGAACTGTTATTGGGAATGGGGGCACACTAGAAAGAGGAACTGGGGAAATACTTACCCTTTAACACATCCTTGAAGAGAGAATTACCCTCAACACAAAGTTACCAAGCTTGTTTTGCAATCAATGCAAGATTGTAGTTGTGGAGATTTTTTAAATCCCATTCCTCCCAAGTCTTTGGATTTGCACAAAGAACCCCAGCTCTTCCAGAAAATCCTTTTATCACCAGAGTTACTCACTCCCCACCAAAACCTATCCATGATCTGAGAAAGCTCATAGCAGGTTTTTTTGGGAAGCAAGAAGCAAGACATGGTGTAAGCAGGGAGGGCAGTAAGCACATACTTCAAGAGTACTTCCTTACCAGCTTGACTTAAAAAAGAAGACATCCATGAAGACAGCTTCTGGAAAATTTCTCCTTCAATAAACTAAGAGTATTGTGCTTAGACCTCCCAATCAGGGTTGGGAGACCTAAGTAATCACCTTCCTTAAAATCCTTGTCAATCACATATAAAATTGAATATAGTTTTTGTAATACCCCGTCATATTCCTAGGGGTAAAATAGTAAATTCAGAAGTTAAATAATAATTTAATTGTGAAATAATATTTGGGTAAATTAATTGAGTTTTATTTGTGTAAAATTTTAGATTAGTAATCAAAGAATTAATACGTAACGTTTCGTAAGTTTTAGATAAATTTAGTTTTTACGCGTATCCGACCACCGTGATGTTTGATAAGTGTGTAACACCAAATCACCCTAACAATTGGTACACCAACCACATGCTACAACTTCTCTTAACCTCATCTTCTCCATCACATTCGGGAAGCTTTCACCGCCCTCCTTTCCTTTGCCTTCACGGCAAAGGCACAACACCGCCCCCACTCTCAATCGCCTCAACCTCCCTATAAAACCCAACACCTCCTCTCGCCTGGCACACCCCAGCAGACACCACAGCCACCCTAATCACCATTACCACCGTATTCACCACCGCCACCACCCTCGGCAAATAGAGAAACAACCACCACCTCCATCGTCCTTGCTCTCTGCACCACCCTCTCTCACTATCTCACTATCTGTTTTTCGACGACAGCAGCAGCAACGTTGTGGTGGTAGCAGCCTCAACCACGTCCACCATTGTGGCCGGCGGCCACCACCATTGAAGCTCTAGTAAACCCACCTCCACCTTCCCGTCCATCTCTGTGCCCTCTCACCCTCTGCTCTCCCTCTCCATTCTCTATTTCGAACAGAGCATCACACCAGCAGTAGCAGTGGCAGCAACCACCACCAATAGCCACCATCATACCCGTCGGGAACCACCACCGAGAGGAAACCCACCGAGATATCTCTCTCCCTCTGTTTCTCCCTCTCGGTTCCTCTCCTACTCCCCCTCTATCGCGACCCAGAAAGAAGAAAGAAGAAGGAGGAGAGGCAGCAGCTTCCAGCCGCTAGCAGAACCACCGTTGCCGTCGTCGTCCACCATTAAAACCGGCGAAGTGCTTCAGCCCAGAGAATCCGGAGCTACCCAGACTCTCTCCTCCACCCAGTCAGCTCCCTGAGGCCCGATTAGAACCCAGGAGGTCCCAGAAGTGCCCAGCAGCAACCAGAGGACCACCGTCAACCACACCATCGTGAGCTCCGACCGTCGTCTTCGACCCGGCTCAAATCTCCACCATTTCTTGCGTTTCTTCGGCCGGACGAAGGCTACGTGTTCTTCTAACGGGACTTTACGTGCTATTTGCTGAAAATTAAGGTAAGTAAACATGCCAAGTCTTGCGTGTCAAGCTCCTTTCGTGCCGTCATGTGATTTTCAATACGTTTCTCAAAATGTGTTTATGATTTATATGTCTTATTTGTGATTACTTTACATTTTAAAGAAGCTGATTTGATTTGACGCTGTCACATAAAAGTTAATAATGCGTAATAACGTAAAGTGGAAAGAGTTGTGCGGGATAAGCTTATTAATATCGTGTTGACTTCTGTCACGCGGCCCGTGGTTGTTATTATTGTCGAGCTTGACTCGGCCCGTGATTATTTTATTATTGCCGAGCTTGACTCGGCCCGTGGTTATTATTTTATAATTGTCGAGCTTGACTCGGCCCCTGGTTATTATTATTGGTCCCTGTACTCACCTCTCTGGTCGCAAGAAGTCTTAGAGGGGTGCCGACACTTAAGGTCTTGGAGTATGCGAGATGGATAGTAGATTCTTCCCCGTATCAACACAGTTAATAATATAGTTTCTATGAGATTGAGATATTTACTAAAGAAAAGAAGAAAGAGATTGAGACTAATCCTCCCCGTTTGAAAGTTGAGAAAGAAAGATCAAAAGAATGAGGATTTATAAGTTTTCTTACGGGATGCATCAGGTTCACTTCTTACAGTTTCAAAGTTTATGTTTGAGTTTTTGATTTACTCTGCAAGTTTACATTTTTATGATTTAATTTCCTCTGTATATTTATTGTGAAAAGAAAATTATGCTTCGTCTTCTGTTTTACGAGTTTGGGTGTCACTTACTCAGTATTTCCATGCTGACTTTGAAAACTGCGGTTCCTGTTTCCTTCCCACCGCAGGTCTAGGAGCTGAAGACTAAGGTGTAGCTGGGTACGAGACTCACTTAGTTGGATTTCACCTTGAGTAGAATCTAGTTTTGGCTAGTTAAGAATAATGTAGTAGTTTCAGAAACGCTTGTGTAATATCTAGAGACTTTGTGATGTTTAATATTATGTAATAAATAAATAAGTTGGGATGTTATGCTTTTGATTTCCGCTGTTACTTTTAGCATCGCCCTCCCGGTCTTGTCCGAGCCGGATACGGGGTTCGTTGCAGATTTTTTGGAGACCACTTGTACTAGGACTGAAAAACATTTGAGACTTGTCGCTGTTGACAGATTGTCCAGAGGCCCTTTCATAGAGTTTCAGCACTGTATTAATAGCAGAGCAGTCTGTAAGAGTTGCCTTGCAAAACACAATTGAATCATCAGCAAACAGGAGGTGACTGATATGAGGAGCAGACTTAGAAACCTTAACACCTGAAAACCATTTCTCCTTCTCAAAATAATTAAGCAATGAAGTTATTGTAATAGATGCCCTAGGGGCAATCTAGTTTAGTATGAATTTATTTGTGGCTAGAGCATTCATTGTATTATTTATTGGATATTTAATATAATGAAGTCCTTAGATTTACAATTGTGTTGTTTATCATAAATATCACTAGTCCAGTATAATGATTAATGGGACAATCATCTATAGACTAGTATGGGGTTGGATTGATATGGAGATATCATGATCCAACACATAGGTGTGCATTAAGGGTAATGACGCACTGGATTGACCCATCTCCGAGAAGACTACATACACGTTATGATAAGTCACAAGTGCTTCTCGTGGTGCAATGGTATTGTCATCCTTAGACTTGAAGTCGCTAGATATTCTAGTTGTGGATTATTGTGATTTTGGTAGCGTTAAACGCTACACCGTAACTGGGTAGTTATAAAGGCTTGTACTGGATACAATAAGAAGCAAGCTTAGAGATCGTAGTGGACGTAGATAGAATTTATCCCTCCCACATAACGGGAGCAGATATCCTAGGCCACTCGAGGGATAGTGCGTGCTTATAGAATGTCTGGCCAGACTCAAATAAATCAATATAGGATATTGATGTTATTTGCACGAATAAGACTATTCCCATGGATCGAGAAACTATGGATTGGATATACGAGTGTGACTTGTATGTCTCGTGTCCAATCTGGATATAGAGACAAAGGGATGAGACAATTACTTGTACAAGGTTTGTCAAGATGACTATTCTATTAGTTGGCTAGAATGGATGTTTTGCTAGAAACCGCTCCATATTAGCAAAATTGTTGCTACCAACTAGATAGAAGCTATGGGGTCACACACTATATAGAGTTGAACTAGATTTGGGAATTAATTAATTGGGTTAATTAATTAGAAGAATCACTTTGCAACACCTTGCAAACTTAGTAGGACTAATTTGCAAGGAAGGGACTAAACCGAATTCTAGTAGGACTAGAATGGGCCCTTTAGGTAGTTGGCAAGGATTTGTTGGACTATATAAAGGATGCTCCTTCCTTCCTTCCCATACTTATGACTTTATTGATCATAACTTGAGTGGGAGAGAACGAAAAGGAGAGAGCAAGCAAGCAAGAGAGGCTCGCCCGCCCCCCTTGCCGCCGCCTGTCCCCATCGGCCCACAAGGAGGCCGAAACCTCCTTGTTGTCTCGTTTTGCGTGATTTCTTCTTCCTCTTCCTCCATTCCAGGCTAGACCAAAGGAGTAGGAAGATCTAGAATTCAACTCTAGGCGTGGATCAACTATAGAGAACGTGACACAATTCGCGTTTGAAGTCATCAAAGGAGAAACCCTAAGGTGTGTTATTGTGTTCTTCTCTTACCATCGTTATGTCTCTTGACTTGTGATCCTTAAGGGTATTGTATGGATTATATTTGTTTTTCCGTTGCGCACCCATGATCAAAACCCTACAGTGGTATCAGAGCCACAGGTCGTAGAGCATAAACGTGGTTTATGTGTTACGTTTCGATAGTTTTACACTTTAACTTTATTGTTTATCGCGTAAAACAAGACAATTAATCAAGCATATGATGCAATTTGTCAATAACCTATCATAACAAGACCTAGTTTTTGCATTGGATGCATGAATTAGTAAGTTTGAGAAATTTTAGGATCTTAGATCTAGGGTTTGGGCATCCTATGGAAAGAAGGAGTTCTTCCCATACAAGGAAACAACCAAACTTGGGCACCAAGCAAGGGAGTTGTTTTGGAAACAACTCCCAAAGGAGGTTCGGCCCCCTAGGGGACCGCCCCTCCTTGCTTTCCGCCCAAGCAAGGCTCGGCCTAGGGGCCGGGGCAGCCCGAGCCCGCAGCCTAGCCGCGTGGGCTGGGGGCCGGCCGGCCCAAGGCCTTTGCGGTTCTCTTTCTGGGCCCGGGCAATTTGATTGTTGGGCCCCATGGACCGTTTTGACCCTAGAATATCCTGAAATCAATTAAAATTGACCAAGTGCGTTAAAATTGGATTTTAACTATTTATGTGCAAATCGCATGGTGATTGGATATGGCCTTAGGATGTGGTTTGATGTGAATGTTTAATTTTTGTGGTTTGGTTTACGGCCTGCGAGCTGATCAATTAAATGTAATAATTAATTAGAGTTTTATGGCCTGCGAGCTATTTTTTTTCTCAACTTGTGAGATTTATTTTATTTAGTATAGTTGTTAGCTAGTGCTAGATAGAGTAGATTGTTAGCCAAGATTGAAGAAAAGAAGTCCAAAGCCAAAAGGAGCCACAAAAGATGGAGCATGGAGCATTCCACATGACTATGAAGGACGGACCGAAAGATGAAGACGCATGGAGATGTGTTTGCTTTTAGGGTTCATAGATAATTCCATTGGCTTGGAATTATCTTAGTCTAGAAAAGGCCATATTCACATCACGTTTTATTTTGTTTTGTGGTTGTTTATTTTATTGTCTTATTATTTTTTGGTTGGTGTATGAATGATGCATGCAATTAGGATAATAAGATAATTAGACAACCCGGATCTATTATTTGGAGTTGTGCCCAAACTCAAATAGATAGATTAGTTGATATTGATCAACAAAAACAATTAAAATTGAATTGAAAATCCCTCAAAATTCAAATATTGTGTTCTTGCCTTCTCGTTATTTAAACACTCATTATCATCATGATTTATCAAGTTCGTGCGTGCCAAAGCATGGCGACTTGGTTCATAATGATGGAATGCGATGACACAAGCTAGTAATGTGCAACTGTTTAAATAAGAGGTTGAACACAACTAGGCTATTAATGTCATTAAAAACCTAGAGGCAAACAATTGAGATTATCCATGTCGATGGATAAATAAGGAGTTATTTGCCCAATTGAACCAAGAGTTGCATAAGAGATGCAATTGGAATTGTTCCTACCTAAAGTAGTCAAATTATGGGTGACTTGCCAAAGCAAGCTCATAAGGAGATGAAACATGGATCTTGGTCCACTAGAAAATATAAGGATATTTTCAGCATTAATATTATGAGGGTTATTAATCCGTAGAAAAATAGTGGGAGCTATATTTGATAAACTAGTCATTATTGAATATAGTCAAAAATTCACAAATACTAAAACTTGCGTATTTTCCTTTTTGTAGAATTCCAAATGGCAAATAACTCATCGAGTTCACAATATTCCCAACGATCTGTCCTTTAGAAGGACAAGCTCTCTTGAACCAATTTCCTAGATTGGTACAGAAACTTGAGAATCATTCTCAAGCAAGAGAAGAAACTGTACGCAATAGAGGAGCATGTTCCAGAAGGTCCAGAGAACCAAACACCTGCAGCCCTAAAGGCGTATCAAAAGCGTGTCGATGACGCTAATGATGCGGCCTGCCTGATGCTATGCACCATGACTTCTGAGTTTCAGAAGCAACACGAAAACATGAATGTTGTCGATATGATCGAGCATCTGAAGCAGCTCTTCCAAGAGCAGGCAAGGGTTGAAAGGTATGAGGTCTCTAAGGCATTGTTCAAGTGTCATCTGGCAGAAGGGAACCCGTTGGGACCTCATGTACTCCGTATGATCGGGTACTTGGAGAATCTTGCCCGACTAGGGTTCCCAGTCGGCCAAGAGTTGGCAACCGATCTCGTGTTGCAATCGTTGCCCGAGAGTTATGGACAGTTCTTCATGAACTATAACATGAACGAGATCGTGAAACCACTGCCAGATTTGCTCAATATGTTGAGTACATCTGAACAAAGCATCAACAAGGGTAAGGGCAAGGCCATTATGATGGTGCAGAAAGGAAAGGGCAAAAGGTTTGCCTCATCCTCCAAGGGCAAAGGCAAGTCAGTTTCCAAGTCCAAGGAACCTGCCCTTAAGCCTGTTGGTGGCATTGCCAAAGGTGTGACTAAAGGTGAATGTCACTACTGCAGTCAGCCTGGAAACCGGAGGAGGAACTGCCCAAAATATCTGGAGGACAAGAGGCTTGGAATAGTGATTCCACCACCAGCAGGTATTTTTGTTGTAGATGTCAATTTAACTGTCTCTACATCATGGGTATTAGATACTGGATGTGGATCTCACATTTGTCGAAATGTGCAGGATCTAAAGAGAAGTAGAAGATTGGCTAAAGGGGAGATAGATATGCGCGTTGGAAATGGAGCAAAAGTTGCTGCGTTGGCCGTAGGCGTATGCGAGCTATCTCTGCCTTCAGGATTAGTTTTAGAATTAAATAATTGCTATTTTGTGCCTGCTATGAGCAGAAACATTATTTCTATTTCTTGTTTGGACAAGGAAGGTTTTATTATTTCAATAAAGAACAATTGTTGTTCCTTTTATTTGAATAATATTCACTATTTTAGTGCGCAATTATTTAATGGACTGCATGTCCTTGATCTAAGCAATCCTATCTACAACATTAATACCAAGAGGACTAAAATAAATAATTTAAATCCTGCTCACTTATGGCATTGTCGTTTAGGCCATATAAACGAGACACGTGTATCTAGACTCCATAAGGATGGACTACTATACTCATTTGATTTTGAATCATATGAGACATGTGAGGCTTGTTTATTGGAAAAAATGACAAAGTCCCCTTTCAATAAGAAAGGTGAGAGGACTAGTGAGAAATTAGCACTCATACATACTGATGTGTGTGGGCCATTTGCCACGCCTGCCAGGGGTGGTTATGTCTACTTCGTTACATTTATTGATGATTACAGTAGATATGGATTTGTGTACCTTATGAAGGCAAAATCCGAATCCTTTGAAGTGTTCAAAGAATTCAAAAATGAAGTAGAGAAGAAACTTGGCAAAAGTATCAAGGCTCTACGATCAGATCGTGGAGCAGAGTACTTAAGCCAAGAGTTTGACGACTATCTTAGAGAGTGTGGGATCGTGTCCCAACTCACTCCACCCGGAACGCCACAATAGAATGGCGTGTCTGAGAGGAGAAATCGAACCCTATTGGGTATGGTTCGATCTATGATGTGTCAAACCGATCTTCCATTATCGTTTTGGGTCCACGCTCTATTAAGTGCAGCTTTCACCATTAACCGTGTTCCATCTAAATAAGTCATGAAGACACCACATGAGATGTGGAGTGGGAGGCGTCCCACACTGTCGTTCATGAGGATCTGGGGCTGCGATGTCTATGTAAAATGTTTACAATCAGACAAGCTAGGGCCAGAGTCGGATAAGTGCAAATTTGTGGGATACCCTAAGGAAACTAAGGGTTACTACTTCTACAATCCAACCGAGAACAAAGTGTTTGTTGCTCGGACCGACGTGTTTCTAGAAAGAGAGTTTGTCTCTAAAGAAGCAAGTGGAAGAACTATAGAACTTGAAGAGATTCAAGAACCACAAATAACTGAACCGATTATGGAACATGAACAGGAACCACAAGCAGTTGTAGAGCAACCTGTTCAGGTAACACAAGAGCTTCGTTAATCTAGTAGAGCGCGCCAGGAACCCGGGAGGTATGGACTTCTCGTGACCGATTCCGGTGACACAATGTTCATAGATGATGAGCCTACTATCTATGAAGAGACCATGAAAGGCCCAGACTCTCATAAGTGGCTGAAAGCCATGATATCCGAGATGGAATCCATGTATACCAACAAAGTATGGACTTTGGTGGAACCACCCGAAGGGGAGCGGCCCATAGGGTGCAAGTGGGTCTTCAAGAAGAAGATCGACATGGATAGTAATGTGATTACCTATAAGGGCCGATTGGTGTCTAAAGGATTCAGACAGATTCATGGTATTGACTATGATGAAACCTTTTCACCAGTTGCTATGACCAAATCCATCCGAATCCTACTTGCAATTGCAGCATACCATGACTATGAGATTTGGCAGATGGATGTCAAAACAGCATTCCTGTATGGGAATCTCCTCGAGGACGTGTATATGATACAGCCGGAGGGTTTTGAGGATCCAAAGCAAGCCAACAAAGTCTGTAGGCTGCAACGATCCATTTATGGATTGAAGCAAGCTTCTAAGAGTTGGAATCGACGTTTTGATGAAGTAGTCAAAGAGTTTGGCTTCATCAGAAACGAAGATGAGTCTTCTGTCTACAAGAAGGTTAGTGGGAGCTCTGTAGCTTTTCTAGTCTTGTATGTAGATGACATACTACTCATTGGAAACGACGTTCCCATGCTGCAATCTGTTAAAGATTGGCTAGGGAAGTGTTTCTCAATGAAGGACTTAGGGGAAGCAGCCGATATACTCGGTATAAAGATCTATAGAGAGATCTAAGAGACTGCTAAGCCTAAGTCAAAGTACATATATTGACAAGGTGTTGAAACGGTTCAACATGCAAGATTCGAAGAAGGGATTCTTGCCCATGTCACATGGAATCACTCTTTCTAAGAGTGGTTGTCCTTCCAATGAGATTGAGAAGGAACGCATGAGTAGAATTCCCTATGCCTCGACCATAGGATCTATCATGAACGCCATGTTATGTACTAGACCAGATGTGTCATATGCCTTGAGTATGACAAGCAGATACCATTCCAATCCGGGTGAGAGTCACTGGATTGCAGTCAAGGACATCCTAAAGTACTTGAGAAGAACTAAGGATGCTTTCTTGATATTTGGCGGTGAGGAAGAGTTGCGTGTAAGGGGTTACACTGATGCAAGCTTCCAAACCAACAGAGATGACTTTAGATCACAGTCGGGATATGTGTTTTGCCTCAATGGCGCAGCGGTGAGCTGGAAAAGTTCCAAGCAAGAGACGGTAGCTGATTCTACAACAGAGGCTGAGTACATTGCTGCAAATGGGGCAACAAAGGAAGCTGTTTGGATCAGAAAGTTTGTTTCTGAACTTGGTGTGGTTCCTAGCATTGCAGATCCAGTTGATTTGTACTGTGACAACACTGGGGCGATCGCGCAATCAAAGGAGCCCAGATCACACCAGAAATCCAAGCACATGCTCAGGAAGTTCCATCTGATTCGACATATTATCGATAGAGGAGACGTTCGGATATGCAAGATTCCTACATATGAGAATCTGTCAGATCCACTTACAAAGCCGCTTGTGCAGTGGAAGCTTTAAGGGCACACTAGGAGTATGGGCATACGAGATGCGCCAGATTGGCTCTAGGGCAAGTGGGAGACTGTTGGAATAGATGCCCTATAGGCAATCTAGTTTTGTATGAATTTATTTCTGGCTAGAACATTCATTGTATTATTTATTGGATATTTAATATAATGAAGTCCTTAGATTTACAATAGTGTTGTTTATCTTAAATATCCCTAGTCCAGTATAATGATTAATGGGACAATCATCTATAGACTAGTATGGGGTTGGATTGATATGAAGATATCATGATCCAACACATAGGTGTGCATTAAGGGTAAGGACGCACTGGATTGACCCATCTCCGAGAAGACTACATACACGTTATGATAAGTCACAAGTGCTTCTCGTGGTGCAATGGTATTGTCATCCTTAGACTTGAAGTCGCTAGATAATCTATTTGTGGATTATTGTGATTTTGGTAGCGTTAAACGCTACACCGTAACTGGGTAGTTATAAAGGCTTGTACTGGATACAATAAGAAGCAAGCTTAGAGATCGTAGTGGACGTAGATAGAATTTGTCCCTCCCGCATAACGGGAGCAAATATCCTAGGCCACTCGAGGGATAGTGCTTATAGAATGTCTGGCCTGACTCAAATAAATCAATATAGGATATTGATGTTATTTGCACGAATAAGGCTATTCCCATGGATCGAGAAACTATGGATTGGATATACGAGTGTGAGTTGTATGTATCGTGTCCAATCCGGATATAGAGACAAAGTGATGAGACAATTACTTGTACAAGGTTTGTCAAGATGACTATTCTATTAGTTGGCTAGAATGGATGTTTTGCTAGAAACCGCTCCATATTAGCAAAATTGTTGCTACCAACTAGATAGAACCTATGAGGTCACACGCTATATAGAGTTGAACTAGATTCGGGAATTAATTAATTAGATTAATTAATTAGAAGGACCACTTTGCAACACCTTGCAAACTTAGTAAGACTAATTTGCAAGGAAGTGACTAAACCGAATTCTAGTAGGACTAGAATGGGTCCTTTAGGTAGTTGGCAAGGTTTTGTTGGACTATATAAAGGATGCTCCTTCCTTCCTTACCATACTTATGACCTTATTGATCATAACTTGAGTGGGAGAGATCAAAAAGGAGAGAGCAAGCAAGCAAGAGAGGCTCGCCCGCCCCCCTTGCCGTCGCCCGTCCCCGTCGGCCCACAAGGAGGCTGAAACCTCCTTGTTGTCTCGTTTTGCGTGATTTCTTCTTCCTCTTACTCCATTCCGGGCTAGCACAAAGGAGTAGGAAGATCTAGAATTCAACTCTAGACGTGGATTAACTATAGAGAACGTGACACAATTCGCGTTTGAAGTTATCAAAGGAGAAACCCTAAGGTGTGTTATTGTTTTATTCTCTTACCATCGTTATGTCTCTTGACTTGTGATCCTTGGAGGGTATTGCATGGATTATATTTGTTTTTCCGTTGCGCATCCATGATCAAAACCCTACAGTTAGGCCTTCAGCACAAATAAACAAACAACATAGGAGAAAGGGGATCTCCTTGTCTTATGCCTCTAGAGGGAGTGATGAAGTCACTAAGTGAACCATTGATGACTAATCTAAAACTCACTGAACTCACACAAGTCATTATCCATTTCCTCCATTTAGAACAAAAGCCTAGTTTTGACATAATACTATCCAAGTAGGCCCAACTGACCCTGTCAAAAGCTTTAAGCAGGCCTAATAGAATCACCTCCACCAATTCTCCACCTTGTGCATATTCTAAGGATCTCCCTGCCTTCACACAAACTTCTCCATACCCAAGAACTGTTATTGGGAATGGGGGCACACCAGAAAGAGGAACTGGGGAAATACTTACCCTTGAACACATCCTTGAAGAGAGAATTACCCTCAACACAAAGTTTCCAAGCTTTTTTTGCAATCAATGCAAGATTGTAGTTGTGGTTTAAATCCCATTCCTCCCAAGTATTTGGATTTGCACAAAGAACCCCAACTCTTCCAAAAAATCCTTTTATCACTAGAGTTACTCACTCCCCACCAAAACCTATCCATGATCTGAGAAAGCTCATAGCAGGTTTTTTTGGGAAGCAAGAAGCAAAGACATGGTGTAAGCAGGGAGGGCAATAAGCACATACTTCAAGAGTACTTCCTTACCAGCTTGACTTAAAAAAGAAGACATCCATGAAGACAGCTTTCTGGAAAATTTCTCCTTCAAGAAACTAAGAGTATTGTGCTTAGACCTCCCAATCAGGGTTGGGAGACCTAAGTAATCATCTTCCTTAAAATCCTTGTCAATCCCATATAAAATTGAATATAGTTTTTGTAATACCCCGTCATATTCCTAGGGGTAAAATAGTAAATTCAGAAGTTAAATAATAATTTAATTGTGAAATAATATTTGGGTAAATTAATTGAGTTTTATTTGTGTAAAATTTTAGATTAGTAATCAAAGAATTAATACGTAACGTTTCGTAAGTTTTAGTTAAATTTAGTTTTTACGCGTATCCGACCACCGCGATGTTTAATAAGTGTGTCACACCAAATCACCCTAACAATTGGTACACCAACCACATGCTACAACTTCTCTTAACCTCATCTTCTCCATCACATTCGGGAAGCTTTCACCGCCCTCCTTTCCTTTGCCTTCACGGCAAAGGCACAACACCGCCCCCACTCTCAATCGCCTCAGCCTCCCTATAAAACCCAACACCTCCTCTCGCCTGGCACACCCCAACAGACACCACAGCCACCCTCATAACCATTACCACCGTATTCACCACCACCACCACCCTCGGCAAATAGAGAAACAACCACTACCTCCATCATCCTTTCTCTCTGCACCACCCTCTCTCACTATCTCACTCTCTGTTTTTCGACGACAGCAGCAGCAAGGTTGTGGTGGTAGCAGCCTCAACCACGTCCACGATTGTGGCCGGCAGCCACCACCATTGAAGCTCGAGTAAACCCACCTCCACCTTCCCGTCCATCTCTCTGCCCTCTCACCCTCTGCTCTCCCTCTCCATTATCTATTTCGAACAGAGCATCACAACAGCAGTAGCAGTAGCAGCAACCACCACCAATAGCCACCATCATACCCGTCGGGAACCACCACCGAGAGGAAACCCACCGAGATCTCTCTCTCCCTCTGTTTCTCCCTCTCGGTTCCTCTCCTACTCCCCCTCTATCGCGACCCAGAAAGAAGAAAGAAGAAGGAGTAGAGGCAGCAGCTTCCAGCCGCTAGCAGAACCACCGTTGTCGTCGTCGTCCACCATTAAAACCGGGAAGTGCTTCAGCCCAGAGAATCCGGAGCTACCCAGACTCTCTCTTCCACCCAGTCAGCTCCCTGAGGCCCGATTAGAACCCAGGAGGTCCCAGAAGTGCCCAGCAGCAACCAGAGGACCACCGTCGACCACACCGTCGTGAGCTCCGACCGTCGTCTTCGACCCGGCTCAAATCTCCACCATTTCTTGCGTTTCTTTGACCGGACGAAGGCTACGTGTTCTTCTAACGGGACTTTATGTGCTATTTGCTGAAAACTAAGGTAAGTGAACATGCCAAGTCTTGCGTGCCAAGCTTCTTTCGTGCCGTCATGTGATTTTCAATACGTTTCTCAAAATGTGTTTATGATTTATATGTCTTATTTGTGATTACTTTACATTTTAAAGAAGCTGATTTGATTTGACGCTGTCACATAAAAGTTAATAATGTGTAATAACGTAAAGTGGAAAGAGTTGTGCGGGATAAGCTTATTAATATCGTGTTGACTTCTTTCACGCGGCCCGTGGTTGTTATTATTGTCGAGCTTGACTCGGCCCGTGGTTATTATTTTATTATTGTCGAGCTTGACTCGGCCCGTGGTTATTATTATTGCTCCCTGTACTCACCTCTCTGGACGCAAGAAGTCTTAGAGGGGTGCCGGCACTTAAGGTCTTGGAGTATGCGAGATGGATAATAGATTCTTCCCCGTATCAACACAGCTAATAATACAGCTTCTATGAGATTGAGATATTTACTAAAGAAAAGAAGAAAGAGATTGAGACTAATCCTCCCCGTTTGAAAGTTGAGAAAGAAAGATAAAAAGAATGAGAATTTCTAAGTGTTCTTACTGGATGCATCAGGTTCACTTCTTACAGTTTTACAGTTTATGTTTGAGTTTTTGATTTACTCTGCAAGTTTACATTTTTATGATTTATTTTCCTCTGTATATTTATTGTGAAAAGAAAATTATGCTCTGTCTTTTGTTTTACGAGCTTGGGTGTCACTTACTCAGTATTTCCATGCTGACTTTGAAAACTGCGGTTCCTGTCTTCCCACCGCAGGTCTAGGAGCTGAAGACTAAGGTGTAGCTGGGTATGAGACTCACTTAGTTGGATTTCACCTTGAGTAGAATCTAGTTTTGGCTAGTTAAGAATAATGTAGTAGTTTCAGAAACGCTTGTGTAATATCTAGAGACTTTGTGATGTTTA
Organism: Linanthus parryae; assembly: GCA_023055425.1. Taxonomy (NCBI): domain Eukaryota; kingdom Viridiplantae; phylum Streptophyta; class Magnoliopsida; order Ericales; family Polemoniaceae; genus Linanthus; species Linanthus parryae. The sequence continues at coordinate 13,415,010 of JALGPY010000006.1, read as the reverse complement.
ATATTATGTAATAAATAAATAAGTTGGGATGTTATGCTTTTGATTTCCGCCGTTACTTTTAGCATCGCCCTCCCGGTCTTGTCCGAGCCGGATACGTGGGTCGTTGCAGTTTTTTAGAAGACCACTTGTACTAGGACTGAAAAACAGTTGAGACTTGTCTCTGTTGACAGATTGTCCAGAGGCCCTTTCATAGAGTTTCATCACTGTATTAATAGCAGAGCAGTCTGTAAGAGTTGCCTTGCAAAACACAATTGAATCATCAGCAAACAGGAGGTGACTGATATGAGGAGCAGACTTAGAAACCTAAACACCTGAAAACCATTTCTCCTTCTCAAAATAATTAAGCAATGAAGTTAGTGTTGGAATAGATGTCCTAGAGGCAATCTAGTTTAGTATGAATTTATTTGTGGCTAGAACATTCATTGTATTATTTATTGGATATTTAATATAATGAAGTCCTTAGATTTATAATTGTGTTTTTTATCATAAATATCCCTAGCCCAGTATAATGATTAATGGGACAATCATCTATAGACTAGTATGGGGTTGGATTGATATGGAATTATGGATATATCATGATCCAACACATAGGTGTGCATTAAGGGTAATGACGCACTGGATTGACCCATCTCCGAGAAGACTACATACACGTTATGATAAGTCACAAGTGCTTCTCGTGGTGCAATGGTATTGTCATCCTTAGACTTGAAGTCGCTAGATATTCTAGTTGTGGATTATTGTGATTTTGGTAGCGTTAAACGCTACACCGTAACGGGATAGTTATAAAGGCTTGTACTGGATACAATAAGAAGCAAGCTTAGAGATCGTAGTGGACGTAGATAGAATTTGTCCCTCCCACATAACGGGAGCAAATATCCTAGGCCACTCGAGGGATAGTGCTTATAGAATGTCTGGCCAGACTCAAATAAATCGATATAGGATATTGATGTTATTTGCACGAATAAGGCTATTCCCATGGATCGAGAAACTATGGATTGGATATACGAGTGTGACTTGTATGTATCGTGTCCAATCCAGATATAGATACAAAGGGATGAGACAATTACTTGTACAAGGTTTGTCAAGATGACTATTCTATTAGTTGGCTAGAATGGATGTTTTGCTAGAAACCGCTCCATATTAGCAAAATTGTTGCTACCAACTAGATAGAACCTATGGGGTCACACGCTATATAGAGTTGAACTAGATTCGGGAATTAATTAATTGGATTAATTAATTAGAAGGACCACTTTACAACACCTTGCAAACTTAGTAGGACTAATTTGCAAGGAAGGGACTAAACTGAAAATCTAGTAGGACTAGAATGGGTCCTTTAGGTAGTTGGCAAGGATTTGTTGGACTATATAAAGGATGATCCTTCCTTCCTTCCCATACTTATGACCTTATTGATCATAACTTGAGTGGGAGAGAACAAAAAGGAGAGAGCAAGCAAGCAAGAGATGCTCGCCCGTTCCCCTTGCCGCCGCCCGTCCGCGTCGGCCCACAAGGAGGCCGAAACCTCCTTGTTGTCTCGTTTTGCGTGATTTCTTCTTCTTCTTCCTCCTCCATTCCGGGCTAGCACAAAGGAGTAGGAAGATCTAGAATTCAAATCTAGACGTGGATCGACTATAGAGAACGTGACACAATTCGCGTTTGAAGTTATCAAAGGAGAAACCCTAAGGTGTGTTATTGTTTTATTCTCTTACCATCGTTATGTCTCTTGACTTGTGATCCTTGGAGGGTATTGCATGGATTATATTTGTTTTTCCGTTGCGCATCCATGATCAAAACCCTACAGTTAGGCCTTCAGCACAAATAAACAAACAACATAGGAGAAAGGGGATCTCCTTGTCTGATGCCTCTAGAGGGAGTGATGAAGTCACTAAGTGAACCATTGATGACCAATCTAAAACTCACTGAACTCACACAATTCATTATCGATTTCCTCCATTTAGAAAAAAAGCCTAGTTTTGACATAACACCATCCAAGTAGGCCCAACTGACCCTGTCAAAAGCTTTAAGCATGTCTAGTTTAATTGCCATCTCACCTCTTCCATTCTCTTGTTTTTAATATGATGAAGCAGCTCTTGTGAAATCATGATATTTTCAACAATTAGCCTCCCTCTCACAAATGCAGACTGATTGGTAGAGATTATTTTGTCAAGAATAGAACTCAACCTGTTAGCAAGACATTTAGACAATATCTTGTATAGCACATTACACAAGCTGATAGGCCTGTAATCTCTTACATTAATGGGATTTTTAGTTTTTGGGAGAAGGCAAATATGAGTTATATTGACACTCTTGAGCAATCTACCTGAACTCAGGAAGATTCTAATAGCTTTGCAAACATCACCACCAACAACATCCCAATAAACTTGAAAAAATAATGCATTGAAACCATCATAACCTGGGCACTTAGTAGGAGGGAGTTCAAAACAGGCAGTCTTGATTTCATTATCACTGAAATCACTATAAGAAAGTGTTTATCCTTATGTCCACCTTCCTTCTAACAGTAGAGAGGACTGGTTCCAAGATGCTGATTTCATCTTCATTAAAGAGCTTGCTGTAAAATTCTAGAAATTGCTTTTGGATGTCTTCTTCACTACTACACCAAACACCATAATTATTAGTGATCCCAGGAATTGAATTCCTCCTTATTTTCCGTTTCACCACTGCTTGAAAGTATTTTGTGTTTCTACCCCTGATTGCAACCAATTGATTTTGGCCTTCTCTTTCCAGAGGAGCTCTTCCTCAGCCCAAAGAGATTCAAGAGATGATTCCAGCAAGCACAACTTATCAAGATCAGCCAGGTCACCTTCTTCCCTAATCTTCTTAACTTCTGCCTCTGTGACTATGATTTTCTTTGAGAGACCTCTGTCATTAATGTTGCTCCAATGTCTTAGCTTCTGCCTACATAACTTCAGCTTTGTTTTTACCACAAACATTGGATTTCCTTCAACATTGGAGCTCCACACTGATTTAACCAGCTCCCTGACATCATTAATTTTTGCCCATCTACTATCAAAATTAAAAATCTTACCAGCTCTGAGAGGAATAACAGGGCTGGTATCAAGCACAAGCATGCAATTATCAAAGCCAGAGACTAACAGGTGCTCCACTTTGGATTGAGCCCAGAGATTCAACCATTTAGGGAGAGCCAAGCACCTATTAATTCTTTCTTCTATGCAGTTTGAGCTACTTCTCTTGTTCCACCAAGTGAAGGGATATCCACTGAAGCCCAAGTCAACAAGATTGTTGAGAGACATGAAGTCTCTAAGGGGCCTACAGGAATGAAAAGATCTAACTGAACCTCATCTTTTCTCACTTGGATTAGAGATGTCATTGAAGTCACCCCAGATAACAGTATTTTCAGAGCAAGAAGAAGATAGATAATCACTTAGAAAACATAACTGGGATTGTCTGACTTTATCATCAGGGCACAAGTACACAAAAAGAAGCTGCCATTCCTCCCAATCCTTTGAACACAACCTAACATGGATAAAATAATTGCAGTATTTGATTAACTGCAGATCTATTTCAAAAGTCCACAAAAAAACCTCTAGATTTGCCCTGAGAATCAATCCAGAAGCTATAACACAGCCTTCTACTACAATACTTCTTAGTGAGAAAACCAGCTTTCATTTTTGTCTCACTAAGAAAACAAACATCAGGTAGGTAACTGGTGGAGACTTTTTTAAATTGCTGAATTGTCAGGGATCTGCCTGCTCCCTGACAATTCCAAGCGATAAGTCTCATTGGGCGGATTGGGACCAGTTGGGGCTGGTTTCCTCCACCCAAAAATATTGGTCATCAAATTCAGAAGAATTTTGAAGCTTTTTACCTTCAATAGCTTCCACACCATCGACATCCATCCAATCTTCATCCCTTCTCTTCAGGCTTCTAAATGATTGATTCTCTGACTTGTGCGGAATAGAATCAAGCCTCCTTGCCCTTCTCTTCCAACAACTGACAACCTTTTTCTTTGCACTCGTTCCTTCTTCGCTGGTTAGGGTTGATGACTTCTCACCCCTCTCTCCTCCAGAAGAGAGAGACGATTCCGAAGAGCTCTTTTCCTAAATTACCGAAATACCCTCCTTAACCCCTTGAGTGGGCTCAAGAGACAATGGGCTATGAGCTGCAGCCTGCACTTGGGCTAGATTAGAATCGGCCTCGCCAGGATGGTCATTAACAGACTCACCTTGGCCCAAAAGGGTAAGGCCCATATTTGATTTGGTTTGAACTGGGTCCACTAGTTCTAAACCAGAAACCGAGTCATTTTCGGATCTTACAATACCAATTTCTCCCGCCTTCTCCATATTTAAAAAAAATTTGAGCTTAGTGCAGTTCACTTGGTATTCCTTCTCGAGCTCCACAACCAAGGAGCTTTTACTACCAGTGTCAGGTTCCAACAGGGAGGCGGCGTTGGAAGTCGGGCTTGTCTGCTGACTGTTCGAGTTCTCCACCAACCTCGACCCTTCAGTTCCATCCACCTCCAACGCCGGCGAGCTCATCTTCTCCAAAAGTTTATTCCGAATAGATTCCGACAATGGAACTAGCAGAGGCTTATTGGCTATCTTTAACATTTCTGATGAATCAACATCTTCCTCCTTGGACATTCCACTCAGCCAGAGATCAGATGGGTGCTTGGCTCTGAGCTTGTTGACATCGAAAGCCACTGATGACTGACCCTGTTTCCCGTCACAATCATTTTCCTTATGATTGATAATTCCGCAAACTTCACAGATTTGGGGCAATCTGTCATATTCAAAATCAACTCTTGTAAGGCTCTCCCCTTGAAGCTTAAGGTTGGAATCCTTCATCAGCGGCTTCGAGGTGTTTAAGAGAACCTTGATTCTAACTATTCTCCCCGCCTCAGTAGCCTTACTAATGAAATTTGTTTCCAGCAACTCGCCAAACTTACTACCAATCTTCTTGATAACTTTTTCCGTCATATAGATACTTGGAAGGTTCCAAACCTGAACCCAAAATGGCGACCAAACAAAGTCATCATCCTGGGGCGGTTTTTCAGGGCTCCAACGATTAAGAATGATCAAAATTTTTCTTGAAGAACCAGGGCCTCCCCTTTAGCACTTTGTTGAGATCTTCCTCCCTTCTGAAGAAGAAATGGTACTTCCCCCACACATGCTCAACTTTAAAGTTCTTCGGCTTTCCCCAAACTTCTTCCATTGTCTTCCTCAGACCCGTTAGGTTGACAGGACTCTTCGAGATAACTCTTCCAACTAGACTGTTGCAGTATTCTCCTATCCTTTCTTCAACCTCCTCATCACTAAGTTCAATCTCTACCTCCTCCTCAGAATGAAGATCAACTTGTTGGATTCTTTTGACTAGCGACAACTCATCATCGAAACCCATGACAGAACTGAAGCGGAACTGGAAACTTCACTCAAGTGAAGAAAGAAACTTGTTACTCACAAGACGTTTTCTCTCTCTAGAAACCTAGAGAGAACTTGTGAATTGTACAATTTGAGTAAAATAAATAACTAATGAGAGAGAGTGTGAAAGAGAAACGACATATTCAGAGCTAACATGGAGAGAGAAGACGGAGAGAGACATATAGTAGATTAATGAAGTTAGAGTTTGAGATTTTTACCCCCTTAAATCGGTAGATTTTGGAGTTTTTTCGAGAGTTTTATGCCCGAATTCCTAATGATTAGGTGAATTTTCAAATGTGTGAACAAAATCCAGTTTTATTGTGAAACACATGTTGATTCATCATTTAATGTCTGATTTTGTGCATTTCTTACAATCCCATATTTGAACACGGTTGTGTTGAATTATTTCAGGTAATAGTGACTCAAGGCATACAAATCGAAGAACGTCTGATGGTTCACAAGAGACTAGAACTAAAGCGGAAAGATAAATAACGGATAAAACGAGAATAAGAATGGTGAAGAGTCCTAAAAGAAGAAGGAAGAAAAGGGTATCAGCAGCTTATACCGCGGTATCAGGACACCGATACTGCTTACGACATGTGACAATGTGAAGAACTAGAGTTCGCAACAGTCTATATTGTGGTAAGCAAATACAAATATCGCGATATGCTAGAGTTTCCAGCAGCGATTTAGCCTTGACATTCTTCACCGCACTATGAGAAGTTTCATATCGCAATATGGTCCGTCAGGATGCCGCGTGAAGAAGAGGGCATGAGGTGCAACAACATTTAAGGGGAGCAATATATATATATATATATATATATATATATATATATATATATGACATAGAAGACTTCTACCCTATTCTCCTACTATTTGAAATGAGATGAACCAAGACACGTAATATAAGAAAAAAGATAGGGAGAAATAAGATAGTTTTAGCGGGGGAAAGCTTTGATAGTGCTCTACGAAGGAGGTACTACCATGAGGAGACACCGGTGGAAGAATCAGTTCCCATTTATAATTGTATATAAACAGTTAATAAATTATGAATTAAATAAATAAATGACAGTGTAATAGAAATAGTACATTAAAATATTAATTGATGGTGGTGGAGGGGGTGGGGGAGACCTCCACTGTTGGAGGAGTTTTGTGAATATTAGGAAGTTAAACAGTTGGGCTAGAGGGAGTTTAGGGGTAGGGGAAACCTCCACCATTGGAGATGGCCTTAGAGAAGAGGCTGGAGAGATAAGATCAGACACCACTTATTCAATATGTTTGTTCATTCGTATTTCTCCATTAAACTGAATGAATATGTCTATTTGTTTTGCGATGATTTGCACTATGAGTAGCTAAGTCCATTGTTCGGGCCCGAGTTGGATGCCTAAGAAAGCCTTTGCGAGGAAGCAAAGTGGTTGTTGCATGTGGTCAAGCATAACACTTAACACAGTAGCTATGACTCTCACTTGAACCATGATGATTTTGTCTTGATCTTTTGTCTGATGAGTGTCCTATGGGTCAACATACCTCGTTACAATCATATGGTTTTACTTTTACATAGAGAATTATATACTTGGTTTTTAAGTACGAAGAACTAAAATATCATTACTTCATATTTTGAATATTTTTTATTTTTAAAATTATAATTTAAAATGGTGATGCAAATTATCAGACGCCAAACTCATGGAAAACCCATGAGTACTACTAGATCATGACTTCCCAACAAAAATCTTGCTAACACGAACGTACAAGTAAGGTTGACAGTAGGAAATAACGCATAAGACAATTTTCACATTTGTTTTCGGAGCATAAAAAGAGGAATAAAAATCCGATTAAGACGCAAACATTCTATTATGTTGTTATGCATATTTATGTCACATAACTTACTATGTAACGACTATCATATTTACAGTATCATCTTAATTCACACGAAACTCTCTTTTTTTTAAATGCACAAAATTGTCTTGATCTTATTATGTTAGCATTAACTAAATAGAAATCACAACAACACCAAATATTATCACATTATATCATGACTTTTACTTGCACGTATGGTTTCTTCCTCAATTTGGTGATAAAACAAGTTGTGACAAATCTCTGCATCTAAATTGTTAAAAGTGGGTAGGTAATGTCATTATTAGCAATATATCTTCTCCAACAAGAGTCAACAAATGCAATACCTAAAAATAATAAAAATCATACCCTCTTGTTATCTTCAGTTTCTTCTATTCTCACTCTAGCCCAAAACCCAGAACAAACCCCCTATTTCCCTCTTGTCATGAGTACTAGATCATGACGTTCCAACAAAATTCTTGCCAACACGAACGTGCAAGTAAGGTTGACACTTGACAGTTGAAAATAACGCATAAGACGATTTTTCACATTTGTTTTCGGAGCATAAAAGTGCAATAAAAACACGATCAAGACACAAAAGTGTTGTTATATTTTTATGCATATTTACATCACATAACTTAAGATTTAACGACATATATCATATTTACAGTATCATCTTAATTCACACAAAACTATCTTTTATTTGAAACGTGAAAGAGGTATTAGGGTTTGTGAGAGAAGAAGGTGAAGAAATGTGTATCGGCGGAAGAGAAGAGAAGACTGTGTATATACATATATGAATTAACCCTAATACAAGAGGGTATTTATAGCCTCATCTAAATGCTACCGTCGGATTGCAATCCAACGGTAGGAAACAAAGAAAGCAACAATGCAGTGGGCTTAACTCAGAAGAAACAGTAACAATAAAATGGGCCTAGAATGAGCCCAATACAATAAACAGAAGTCCACAACTAGGTCCAATAATCAGAAGTCCACAGCAAGCCCAATATTATTTGGAATCATCTTCTATTATCCCCTCGTAAAGTAATGGTGGTGGAACGACCATTACTTTAGACTTCAATGTATGAAACAGAGGTGGTGGGAGAGCTTTGGTAAAGAAATCAGTGAGCTGACCTGCACTGGTCACGAAAGAAACAATAAGTTCTTTGTTAAGGGCTTTTTTCACGCACGTAGTGATAATCAAGTTCAATATGTTTCGTACGTGCGTGAAAAAGGGGATTGGCTGTTAGAGCAAGAGCATATTTGCTATCAGTCCAAAGTGTGGGAATAGTGTAAATAGAGAAACATAAATAAAAAAATAAACGCTTAAACCATGATAATTCGGCTGCTGCAGTGGCGAGAGCCCGATATTCGGCCTCAGTTGATGAACGGGCCACAGTAGCCTGTTTCTTAGAGGCCCAATGAATAGGGTTTGACCCAATATAAACAATAAGCCCAGTAGTGCTTCTCCGATCCGTTGGGTTACCAGCTCAATCGACATCGGAATAGATATTAAGAGGTAGAGTACCAGAACTGTAATACAAACCATGTGATTTAGTGCCATTAAGGTATCGCAGAATGCGTTTGGCACCGGTGAGATGAATATCAGTTGGTTGATGCATAAACTGACAGAGGTGGTTGACGACAAACGCAATATCAGGCCGTGTAAACGTTAAATATTGTAGTGCACCTAAAAGTTGGCGATAGATAGTAGGTTCTTCTAAAGGAATACCCTGGGTAAGATGATATTTAACACCGGAAGCTAAAGGAGTTGAACAAGATTTAGAAGTTGCCATGTTAAATTTTGTCAAAAGATCTGCAGTATATTTTTGTTGTGTTATTTTTATACCATTTTTCCTACGAGAGATTTGAAGACCAAGAAAGTAGGGCAAAGGACCCAAATTAGTCATCCGAAATTCTTTGTTTAAAAGAGTTAGAAGAGTAGAAATATAAATTGTGTCGTTGCCGGTAACGATAATATCATCTACATATAATAAAAGGAGTGTCAAACAATTGTTTTTATGACGAATAAAAAGAGAAGGGTCAGAGTAAGCGGACTTAAACCCAAGTGAAAGCAAATAAGTAGTAAATCGTTCAAACCAGGCCCGTGGGGCCTGTTTTAAACCGTATATAGACTTGTGCAAGAGACAAACGTGTTTCGGGAAATTAGGGTCGACAAAACCAGTGGGTTGACGCATATAAACTGTTTCGCGAAGAAACCCATGCAAAAACGCATTTTTACATCTAATTGGAGCAAGGGCCAAGAGAAAGTAGCAGCTAAGGCTAAAATGGTACGAACAGTTGCGTGTTTAACTACGGGACTAAAAGTTTCATCGTAGTCGAGCCCATGAGTTTGGTGAAAACCTTTCGCCACAAGACGGGCTTTGTAACGAGAAACAGTCCCATTTGGGTTAAATTTTGTTTTGAAGACCCATTTATTTCCAATTACGTTTGTATGTGGTGGCAAAGGCACCAGGGACCAAGTCTTTTGCTGTTTGAGGCTTAAAAATTCATCAGTCATAGCGATACGCCACTGTGAAAGTTTTGAAGCCTCAGAAAAAGAAGTAGGATCAGAGTGAACTGTGGGTGCAGTGATAGTAAAACCAGCGTGAAAAGGGGCAGAAGAAGAAGAAGAAGAAGAAACAGTGGTGTTGTAAAGCAGCTTCTTCTTACTTATGCCAGACTTACTACGGGTCTGCATAAGGTGAGAAGTAGATGGGGGAGGGGGGTTGATCATCACTGGACTCAGATTTGCCGTGCCAAGACTGGAACTAGGAGATTGATGGTTAGGAACTGCTGGGGGCGCAGCAGCACTAGAGCCAGCAAGGTCCTGAGTTGCAGGTGGCTGCAAATCCATGTCATTGTCCTCAGACATACCTTGGTGTTGCACATATATGGGAGGTGCAATACTGTTGTAATCAAATGCAGTATCTGTTCTAGAGAGACCATCATCGGGTATAGTATCTGTTCTGGAATGCACATGTATGGGAGGTGCATGACAGGATTGATCAAGTGTAGAATCAGTTCTGGGGAGAGATCCTGTGGACACAGAAGAAGAGTGCAAATCAGTAGTGTCTGAAGCAGGTTTAGCAAATGGAAAAGAAAATTCGTCGAAAACAACATCACGACTAATAAAGAATTTGTGTGCAGATTTATCATAACACAAATAGCCCTTATATCCATCTGCATAGCTAAGGAACACACATTTGCGAGTCTTAGGATCTAATTTAGAAGGCATATAAGGTTTCAAATATGGAAAACAACAGCAGCCAAATACTTTTAAAAGAGTGTAATCAGGTGCAGTATGAAACAGCAACTCATAGGGAGATTTATGCATAGTGTTAGAACTAGGTAAGCGATTAATCAAGTATGTGGCAGTAGCTATAGCATGGTACCAAAAACACTTGGGTAAAGAAGCATTGTGCAATAAAGAAACAGCAGTTTCAACGATATGACGATGCTTTCGTTCAGCTACCCCATTTTGTTGGGGTGTATGGGGACATGATTTCTGATGTAAAATACCATTATCATGAAGAACTTTTTGAAAAATATAGGAGGTATACTCTCCACCACCATCTGTTCGTATAGTTTTGATAAAAGAGTGTAACAATTTTTCAATAAATAACTTAAATTTAACAAACACAGTACTGACTTCAAATTTGTGCTTAAGAGGAAAAAGCCATGTAAAGCGAGAGAAGTCGTCAATAAAAAGGACATAATATCTATACCCATTAAAAGACAGAGTTGAGGCTGGACCCCAAACATCACTGTGCAGCATGTAGAGAGGATCAGAAACAGTAGTAGTTGACAGTTTATAGGGCAGTCTATGCATTTTTCCAGCCATACAAGATTCACACAAAGAGTTGGAGTTTGAGGTAGAACGTAATTCTAAACAGTTAATACATTTAGAGAGAACATAATTGGTAGGATGGCCTAAACGAGAATGCCACAAAGTAGATTTAATACGTTGACCCAAATTAGCTTGAGGACCAGTCTTGAAGGACATGGAGGACAAGGGGTAGACACCATTTTTACTTTGACCCTGATAAAGGATTCTCCCTGTATCCATAGCCTGAATATAAAAGCAGTTTTTATCAAATATGAAACGAACATTGTTATCAGAACACATTTGATTAACAGAAAGGAGATTAACAGATAAGTTGGGCACATGTAGTGTTTTAGGTAAAGAAAAAGAATGAGAAGCAGTAGTTAACAGTGCAGTACCAGAATGATGTATAGGCAACGAGTAACCGTTGCCAACAGTGACATGATCAGAACGAGAATAGGGTTCAGATAGTGAAAGATTGGCCAGGTCCGCAGTCATATGATTAGAAGCGCCAGTGTCTGTAAGCCATACCTCAGAAGAAGAAGATGGTTGATGTGAAGATGAAGTTGCAGCAAGGTGCTCTGGTGGATGGCGTCCTTGATACGCATAGTCCATTCGGTGATAGCAATCAAGCGCCGAATGATAGTCATTGCCGCATATTTGACAGGTAACCGGAATACGACCCGACCCACAAGAGCGTCCTTTCTGATAACCAGAACCGAATCGGCCGTATCCGCCACCACGATCCGATCCGTATCCATATCCGGACCCGGATCCGTATCCACCACCAGACCCGGATGCATATCCACCACCAGACCCGGATCCATATCCGGATCCAGACCCGGAGTTCGAACCATAGCCGGTGGAAGAACCCGACCCACCGAACCGACCCCCTCAGGAAGAGTCAAATCGTGCGCCCCCACGTTGACCATTCCGACCACCGCCTCGGTGGTTATTAGGGTAACGACCGCCGCGGCCGCCGCCGCGGTTGGCGAAGAAGGCAGCGGGAGAGGGCAAATCGGGCGGAGGAGCCTGTGATTGGAGCATCTATTCTTCGGCTCGTAAGAGGACATGGAGTTCTTCAAAAGAAACCGGCATGGAGGTGATTCGAATGGATAAGCGAAAGGGGTTGTACTCAACAGGTATACCATTCAGTGCATACAACAACATGTCCTCATCGTCGATAGCAACCGATGAGACGGCAAGCTTGCTACGAAGGGTGGAGAGTTGCTGCATATAGATATATATAGACTCAACGCCCTTTTTGATATTTTGAAGCTCATATTTGAGTTGGAGGACATTGGATCTGGTGAGAGAACCGTAACGACGCTCTAGGGTTTCCCAAGCAGATCTGGCGAGAGAGGCACCAAGAACAAGAGACAAGGCTTCGGTGGACAGCGTAGCGTTAAGGATGGTAAGAACTGCTTGATCTTGCAAGATCCAGGCGATGTAGGCCGGATTTGCAAGCGGAGAGAGAGATCCGTCAGGGCGTGTAAGAACCTCCGGTGGACAGATTGAAGATCCGTCCAAGTGACCATACAAGCTGTGGGTTTTAAGAATAGAAGCGATTTGATGTCGCCAAAGAATGAAATTACTCGAATCGAGTTTAAAAGGTAATAGGTTGTGGATATTGGAAAGGAGATAAAGCGGCGGAGCCGGTGAAGACCCGCCGGAGTTTGGGGAAGGATTCATCGCTCTGGCTCTGATACCATGAAAGAGGTATTAGGGTTTGTGAGAGAAGAAGGTGAAGAAATGTGTATCGGCGGAAGAGAAGACTGTGTATATACATATATTAATTAACCCTAATACAAGAGGGTATTTATAGCCTCATCTAAATGCTACCGTTGGATTGCAAAACGGTAGGAAACAAAGAAAGCAACAATGCAGTGGGCTTAACTCAGAAGAAACAGTAACAATAAAATGGGCCTAGAATCAGCCCAATACAATAAACAGAAGTCCACAGCTAGGTCCAATAATCAGAAGTCCACAGCAAGCCCAATATTATTTGGAATCATCTTCTATTAAAACGCACGAACTGTCTTGATCTTATTATCTTTGCATTAACTAGATGGACATCACAACCACACCAAATATTATCACATTATCATGACTTTTTACTTGCACGTATGTTTCTTCCTCAATTTGGTGATAAAACAAGTTGTGACGAATCTCTGTATCTAAATTGTTAAAAATGGGTAGGTAATGTCATTATTAGCAATATATCTTCTCCAACAAGAGTCAACAAATGCAATACCTAAAAATAAGTAAAAATCACACCCTCTTGTTATCTTCAGTTTCTTCTATTCTCACTCTAGCCCAAAACCCAGAACAAACCCCTCTATTTCCCTCTGTTAATCGGTCGATTCGGAGAGAGAAAGCCCAGGAAATGGCAAATGATGATTCGTTTCTTTCTGGGTTTTCTCTGAATCGCCGGTTCTGGGTCATATTCGTAGCTATTGGTGCTCTCTGTGTCAGTGGTAGTAGTCCGTACAATTCCTTCACTATTTCGAGCTTCTCTTATGCTACAACGAAGCTTAAACCCTATGAATGGCGATACATCAGAGGTACTTTTCTGGGTTTTTCTGTTTATGGATCAATACTTGGATTTTGATTTTGGGTTTATGTGATTTTTCTGGGTTTATAGTTTTTAATTGCTACCTAATTTATGAACTAATTCTAGCTGCTTTTGTAGTTGTGTTTGTGTTTGTTGAAGATTATTTTGCATGCTTACCTGTGTTGTTTGAATTTAAATATTGTAGTTGATTTGATGGGAGAAATTGTTAACGATTCATCATGAGATCCATTAACTTAATTGTGTCAATTTTAAATTGTGCAAGTCAAGGCAGTTCTCTGAAGTATTATTCTTCTGCATGTAACACCACATCTATTTTTTTCTGAGTTTCTCTTGGTTGTCTTTGGCAAATGATAAATAATCACGGTGGTTCGATCAAAAACATTCAGAAACGACTCACTGAATCCACAGCCAATTCAGAGGGAATTAGTTTGTGTGTTGTATACTTGTATACTTGTATGACAGTTTACTCATTTTACGAATGCTTGAAAGCTGATTTTTCCCTTTCGATTTTGTAATTTTATATGCTGTTCTGCTTGTCAGTTTTGGTTGTGCATGATTAGACTGCCATTACAGAAGATTTCTAGTTGATCCCTTCCATTGCCGTAAAAATTAGTACCAAAACTCACTTGATAACGTGCACCTTGTTGATAATCTTTTGTGGTGTATGAAAATTACATTGAGAAAATTCTAAGGCGCGGCTGATTCCAGTGGGGAGATTCTTTTTTACAGATTGTATATCCTATCTTACTAGTTTCTCTTGGATATTATGTTGCAGTGGATATACCGCTTACTTTCTCCTCTCTATCTGTGGCATTGGAGTCAGACATCGTAAGCTTTCTTGACTTTTTACAGAAATCTAGTGAACTTCCCTTGGGAAGTAATGCTGTGGACCGAGATAAAACATAGTGTTTACTATCTTAGTATCTTTATGTATACCACACTTTCTGTAATTTCATCCTGTTGATCACACCTGTTGATCACACAATTCACAAGTGACAACACATTTTAAGATAGCCGAGTTACAATTTCTTCATCAGTCTTCCTGTTTCCTCATTTCTTTTCATGCAAGCTGAGGTGGACATGGAGTTCTTTTTTTTTTTTTTTTTTTTTTTTTTCATTTTCATCCACAAAAACCAATACAAACAAGGCCGAGTTTTTGATTTTTTTTTTTGTTTTTTTGTTTTTTTTTGTTTTTTTAATTTTTTATTTTAATCAATTCCATTTCTAGATTCTCTTTTGTGTGCTCATGTGTGGCCATTCAACATCTTGCAGGACCCAAAAAGCAGTAAGCATGTTGCTGTAGACAAGCTACCAATAATATGCCTACGAGAAGGCAGCCCCCCTGTGCCTGATGCCTATAACACCTCTTTGGCTGGCTTAGGTGAAAACTATGTTTTTGTACTTCCTTAACTTGAGCTTGTTATTTTCCCTTGAAGCGGATGCTTTCACTAAATTATGCTTCAGTTGATTGTGTACCATGAAGCTACCGAACTTGGATGAAATCATTAGAATGTAGAAACTAGTTCTCATCTCAGTTACATATACTCACAGCCACACATGTCACATACATCTTATTAAACAGTCGGTGATATTTATGATCAGTCCTATTGATGCTTTTTGCCAGTAATTACGCCTAATGATTATTTTGCATGCAAGATTAAATTCAGATGACTCAGTATGGACCACTTCTGAGTTATGAATGGTACAATAGGGGATTTGGAGATGCTGTAAACATGAATCTAAAGGCTAGGCCGGACTAAACAACAGGCTGATAATACATCTGGTTTATTTGGACTAAAACCTGTTTAGTACCCCATAGATATGTGACATAAGTCGTAAATTTTATGCAGGACCACCCTGCTTATAAGTGCTTGTACAGTGAAATATAATTTGTTCTTGGTATAATTTTGTTCATTTGAAGATTTCTTAGTATTCCGTCGTCCATCTTGCCTGAAATTCTACTTCTGCAATGCAGTTTTAGATCCTATAACAAATGCATCGTTTCAAGACATGAAAGGCCTCCACAATGCAGAGCGGTGTTATCCCATGCAGAAGAATGTATCTTTGAAGCTGACTAATGAACAGGTTCTGTCAAACTTGCTTTGCTGTTTACTCATTTATGATGACTAAGAGGGTATCATGTGAATTTGTGCGCTAACTTAGTGTTTAAGGCATAGGGGCCCTCAGGTCTTTTATAAGCAAATTAATTCAGGAGGTCCAAACCTTGGGACATCCACCCCCTTCCCTTCAATTGCCAAGCATCACTTTATCAGCTTGTCTTAGGACGTTCTTTCATTTCATTTGTTCGTTGTTGGCTTTCTTTTAATAAAATGCTCTAAAGGATGCTTCTGCATATTTTTTGTATAGAATATTGGACATTTGACTATGTTTAACGGACTTTTTATATGCAGATCTTTTCAGGGGTTTGGTATTGGGGCCTTTTCAACGGCATTGGATCTGCAAGGACACAGTCAAAGATGGTAAAATCTGACATTTGACTAACCAAAGCTCATAATTTATTTATCTTCAATACATCTTTTTTTATTTTTATTTTATCTTATCGTCAATGTGCCTGTCGTGGTAGCTTATTTCCTCTAAGAATGCTTCTCTAGCTTATCCCTGGCACATGAAACATTATAATTGGACATGTACATGCTGGTTATGAAACAGCCCGAAGGACCACGGTTCACAGCTAGTACAACTCAACCAAAATCCAAGTACATTATTTATAAATAAAAGGAGAAAACCCTCCAACAACGTTTCGAAACAAAGAAATAACATTGTCTGAAAAGTCTAAATGATGAAAATGAAAACGAAACTAAACTTTATTTGCAGCTAGCCTAAGCTTCATCATGTGTGCGCGTTTCCCCCACCTCAATGCCAACCTGCGGGTTTTACAATAGACAAAGCCGACCGCAGGAAAATTTTAAGTCAGTAAAAACTGAGTAAGAGCATACTACAGCACGTGAAAACAGATGATTGGGCTCTAACTAATATAAGTTTAAAAACAAGCTTTAGAGATAGAATTAGAATCGTAACAATAACCGAACCATTTAATTGGATATTAATTCAGCTGAAGCACATAAGGCCCATCAGGAACGATGTATTCAGAGAGGTCACGATGCAATATAAAACATCATCAATAGAGGTGTCTCTTGGGATATCACAAATCCCATTTTACCCAGAGCGTTAAGGGCTACCCTACGCAGCCCCGCTCAACCACATAGCTAAAAGACTTTAAGTGTCGACACCCCTATACTGTTGTGACCCACACTAGCATAGGTAGTACTCTATAGCTTTCACAATAAATAACCCCCCCGCTACCTCAGCACATCGGTGCATATTGGCCACCACAGGGGCGGGTATGTAACCGCTATGGATTACCCCCGAGGAGGTTCGCGTCCTAGCGCCTCCGGCATTAGCCTCCACACACATCCTCTGAACATCGCCCTATTTCTATTAGAGTGAATTTAACTTCCATGTTTACAACTTTAACCATCGATTTCCAAACCAGTAGTTTCCACAAATACTTTCCAAATCAGGGGTTTGAACAAGTTCATTACAGGATATATATAAAACATGTATAAAGACATTTTCACAAGTAATCACATTTTGAGAGTAAAAACTGTACATATGAACTTACTTGGATCGAAGGAAGCTCGACACACACAAGCAAGCAGAACTAATAGTCGTAGCACAGATCCTCAACAAACTGATCGCCTACGAAGTCGGAATCTACAATAGCCACATAATCCTAACATCAATACATATTCATTTGCACGACAAATGTAAATACAACAATGCCCTATATGCCAATGCAATCCAATTTCCCCAACAAGTTCACAATTCAATTATACCCCCAAAATCATTAAACGACTCTAGTATTAGAAAGAAAAGATAAGTTATAAAGTTTTGACAATAGTAATAATAATAATAATAATAATAGAAAAAATAATAAAACTAAAACAATAGTAACAAGCTTTAAACTAATTAATAATATACTTAAAAAAATCTAATAGCTATTTAGAAAATAGTATAGTATTTAACTTTGATATTAATATTAAATAAAAGTTACATTTACTTATTAAAGAGTATATACATATTTACATAATGAAATCTTGAAATAAACACAAAATCGCCAAATTATCTAACTTCTTAAGAAAAACACCTTTGTTTATTATGAAAGAAATTATTTTAATTAATAAACTACTTCTTACAAAATTAAACTATAAAACTTTATATTTGTTTTCATGTTTGAGAAAACTAATTCAATAAAACATTAGTTATATAATAAATAACAAAACTAAAGAAAACAGTTGCTATTAAATAATTAAGCCTCCCCAAAGTTTTCTGAAAGTTACAACAACCACCCCAATAATTTTCACAAAATTTCCAGAAGTACCCCACAAACATAACACTGTATTACCCAACCCAGTCTTCTTCTTCTTCTTATTCTCTAACACTTCTGCAAACGTGAAATCAATCCAACCCACACACACACATGTATGATTGTTCGAAAATGGATAGAGGAGATGGAGACAATCATGAATCAAAATGAGAATTCAGAAAGGAGCTCTCGTGATTTACCGATCGGAGAAGATGAAGACGAACAAGGCGGCGACGATGGTGATGTCGCTGCTGCTGCTACTAGCGGTGGTCGCCGGAGATTGAGAACGGAGTGGCGGAAGGAAGAAGGGCTGCGTCGAACGGAAAGTGAGACGAGAGTCGCCGGGGTTTGCGTCGGCGGTTCTCGGGTCGAAATCGGGCTGTGTCAAAACAGAGCCGGAGATGGCTCTGTTACTTCCTGGTGGTTTCGCCGGGATGAACAGAAGCTGGAGGCGAGTTGGTGGGGGTGGTTTTCGCCGGAAATCGGACGGAGCTGAGGTGGTGATGGTGGCGGTGATTTGAGAAACAGGGGAAGTGGGTTTCGGCAAAACAGAGGTGAGAGTGAAATTGACGAGGGAGAAGAGAGGTGTTGATATAAGGTTGACGGGGGTGGAATTGAGGGAGACGTGGGTGAAATCGTGGGGAAACGTTGAGGTTAAATCGGAGGGGAAGTTGAGGGAGAATCGGGGTCTGGGTTTTTCCGTTGCAATGGGGAAGAGAGGGTGCAGGTGGGTTCTCCACCTGTTTTAAGGTAAAGACACTTTAACCCCTCTCTCATTAGTTTCTAAAATTACAAATACCGACCCCCCCCCCCCCCCCCCCCCCCAGGTTAGGAAAGAATAATTATAGCCCCAAACTCAAGATTAATACACCAAACACCCTATTTAAAATAGGGGTGTTACATCACCTTCCCCTTAAAACAACGCTTCGTCCTCGAAGCGTAAAACAATATATTCCCAAACTAAAACGTCACGACGATATGCAAGATGTAGATGTGATTCTAATGCACATGCCTACGAAACACTACAAAGAAATTACTATTCAAGACAAGTGGATTGCGGGGTCACCTTCCCCTTAAAAGGAGTGACGTCCCCGGCACTCAAAATTATACCTTATCGAATAGGTGCGGATAACGCTTCTTCATATCAGCCTCGGTTTCCCACGTTGCTTCCTCCGTGAGATGGTTCGACCAAAGAACCTTAACCAACGCAGTGGACTTGGTACGGGTGTCCCTAGTCTTTCGATCTAAGATTTTGATGGGTTGCTCCTCATAGGTTAGGGATGGTTCTAGCTCAACAGGCTCGGGATCAAGAACATGGCTTGGATCATGAATATAAGGCTTGAGTTGGGATACATGAAAAACATTATGGACTCGACCTAGGTTGTTAGGAAGATTAAGGCGATAGGCTACCTCTCCGATCCGATCCAACACTTCATAGGGTCCAATGAACTTGGGGCTCAGCTTCCCTTTCTGGTTGAAACGCATAACGCCCTTCGTAGGAGAGACCCTTAGGAACACTTTGTCACCAACCTTGAACTCCAATGGTCGTCTCTTCAAATATGCGTAAGATTTCTGTCGATCCTGAGCTGTCTTCATCCTTTGTTGAATCATTCGAATCTGGTTCGTCGACTCCTCAATCAATTGTGGTCCTAAAATCACCGTCTCGCTGATGTCGCTCCAACACAAAGGTGTCCTACACTTCCTTCCATACAACGCCTCATAAGGTGCCATCCCTATGCTGCTATGGTAGCTATTGTTGTAGGAGAACTCAATCAGTGGAAGCTTGTCCACCCATGATCCTCCAAAGTCCAATATGCAAGCTCTTAGCATATCCTCCAGTGTTTGGATTGTCCTTTCGGTTTGCCCATCTGTAGCTGGATGAAATGCTGTGCTAAACCTTAGTTCTGTTCCCATAGCTTTCTGTAGCTCCTTCCAAAAATGAGACAAGAAATTTGGGTCTCGATTGGAAACAATTGAACTAGGCACTCCGTGTAACCTCACTACATTCTTAATGTACGCATCGGCTCTCTTTTCCATGTCCCACGTGTCTTTCATGGGAATGAATCTTGCTGTCTTTGTCAGTCGATCAACTACTACCCAAATCTGGTTAAGTCCATTAGTCGAAACTGGTAAAGCCGTAACGAAGTCCATTGAGATGGAATCCCATTTCCATACTGGAACTTCTAACGGTTGTAAGATTCCTCCTGGTCTTTTGTGCTCAAACTTAACCTTCTGACACGTCAAACATCGACATACAAAATCTGCAACTTCCTTCTTCATACCCTTCCACCAAAAGTTCTTCTTCAGATCCTTATACAGCTTGTCTCCTCCTGGGTGTACAGAATACGGCGTATTATGAGCTTCCTTCATGATCTTCTCCTTCACTTCCGCACATGTAATCGGAATACACCATCTTCCCTTGAACTTTACACTTCCATCTTCCTCAACCTTAAAATCGAGTGCTTCACCCTTCTTGATCTTTTCCTTGATCTGTTGCAGAAACGCATCCTCTTTCTGTCCTTCCTTTATCTCAGCAAAGATATCCGGAACTATCGACAAATTGCATAACATGCTACTTGTCATCCCTTTCACACAAACCTCAATCTCTAATTTCTGAAAATCTTCATAAAGTTTACGCGGCAAAACCCATAAGGAATTCACCGTGTGATTTGTCTTTCGACTCAAAGCATCCGCCACTACATTGGCTTTCCCTTCGTGGTATTGGATTTGCAAATCATAATCCTTTACCAATTCTAACCACCTTCGTTGACGCATATTCAGCTCCTTCTGGGTGAATATGTACTTCAGACTTTTGTGATCCGTGAAGATCTTGCAAGGCGTTCCGTACATGTAGTGTCTCCATATCTTCAAGGCAAACACTATAGCAGCTAACTCCAAATCATGGGTAGGATAGTTCTCTTCGTAGGACTTCAGCTGCCTAGAAGCATACGCTATCACTTTCCCACCTTGCATCAAAACACATCCTAAACCATGCTTCGACGCATCACTATAGACTTCAAACTCTCCTCCTTCAGTAGGCAATGTCAACACAGGTGCTGACGTCAACCTATCCTTTAACGTTTGAAAAGCTTCTTCACACTTATCATCCCATACATACTTACTCGACTTCTTCATTAAGGCTGTCATGGGTCTCGCAATCTTCGAGAAATCCTTTACAAACCTCCGATAGTATCCTGCCAATCCCAAGAAACTTCTTATCTCAGTCACACTCTTTGGTGTTGGCCAGTCCTTCACTGCCGCTACCTTCCCTGGGTCTACTGACACTCCTTCCTTGGATATTATGTGTCCTAAGAAAGGCACTTTATCCAGCCAAAACTCGCACTTCGATAACTTCCCATACAACTTTTCTTCCCTTAAGGTTTCCAACACTTCTTTCAAGTGTTGCTCGTGCTCCTCCTTTCCCTTAGAGTAGATTAGAATGTCGTCGATGAACACGACAACAAACTTATCTAGAAACTTCTGCAACACACGGTTCATCAACTCCATGAACGCTGAAGGTGCATTTGTCAAACCGAATGGCATCACTGTAAACTCGTAATGACCATATCGAGTTCGAAATGCTGTCTTAGGAATATCCTTCTCGGCTATCCTAAGTTGGTGGTACCCTGACCTCAAATCAATCTTTGAAAAGGTATCGGCTCCTTGCAGTTGATCAAACAAGTCGTCGATCCTGGGAAGTGGGTACTTGTTCTTGACGGTCACACCATTTAACTCACGGTAGTCTATGCAAAGCCTTAGACTTCCGTCCTTCTTCTTCACGAACAAGACTGGTGCTCCCCAAGGTGAGACACTAGGTTTAATGTAACCCTTATCTGATAGCTCCTTAAGTTGCTCCTTCAACTCCTTCAACTGAGCTGGTGCCATCCTGTATGGCGCCTTAGAAATAGGTCCAGTCCCAGGCACTAAGTCGATTTGGAAATCTACTGCTCTCTTTGGTGGCATTCCTGGTAGTTCATCCGGAAACACATCTGGAAAGTCTCTCACTACTGGAATATCCTCTAATTTCTCCCCTTCTTTCTCATGATTGTGGATCGTACAGAGGTATGCCTTATGCCCTTTCTTAACTTCCGAAAGAATGGTTAAGGCTGACACAATTTGGATGCTAGGTCCGCTCGTTATACCCCTATAGGATAGACGTTCACCTTTCGGTCCACGAAACCTAACTTTTTGGCTGGCACATTCTATGGTCGCCTTATACTTGCTAAGCCAATCCATCCCCAAGATAACATCTAAGCTGCCCAAATCGAAAAGGATAAGGTCTGATGGAAGTTCAACACCTAGGATTTCTAGTTTGACTCCAGGGTACACGGTCTTACACGATGTGACTTCTCCATTAGGGGCAGAGATAGAAACAGATATAGGTGTGGGATTGGGTAATTCTAATTTCCTAGCAAAAGAAGATGAAATGAAAGAAAATGTGGCTCCAGAATCAAATAAGACATATGCAGGGGTAGAATGGATAAGGAATGTACCAGTCACTACGTTGGCCTGCTCAGCTTGTGTCTGGTTCATCACGTTGATAGTCCCTGCCTTGCTGTTGCTTGTGGCTGCTGGTGCGGTAGTTCCTGCTGCTGTGGATGCGGATCCAACATTGCTCCCCTGGGTTCGGTTGCTGTGACCATTCCCTCCTTGCCAGTTGTTGCCCCTGTTGTAGCCACCTCCATTGTTGTTGTTGTTGTTGTTGTTGTTGTTGTTACTGCCTTGGTTGTAACCGCCGTTGTTTCCATTGCGGTAACCTCCACCCTGCTGGTAATTCTGCTGGTTTCCGCCATACTGATTGCCACCGTTGTAGTAGTTACCTCCACGATTAGGACCATTGTTTCCCCCGGAGCGGTTCACAACATTCCCATTGTTTCCACCTCCGTAGTAGTTGCCCCCATTGTTACTTCCTTGAGGCCTCGTTTTGCACTCGAATCTACGGTGTCCTAATTTGCCGCATGCGAGGCAATTAACCTTGTTTCCTCGGCAGTCTGTCCCCGGATGGTTATTTCCGCATCGGCCGCAGTTGTAGACTCGAACCTGTCCCGAACCTCCATTGTTGTTTCGACCACCATTCTGATTGTTGGAATTAAAATCTGGACGGTACCTCTTATCTCCGTTGTTGTTCCCAGCATTACGGTTTTGGAAGTTAGGTGCCGCCGGTGCTTCAGGCTTCCTCTTCTTGCTTTTCTCGAGATTCTCGTCGATCATGGTTTGGACGTCTTGGGCTGCTCCGTAGGCATCCATGAGGGTGTTAAATCGGGCTGCTGCCAAAGCCATTCGAAGCTGGAAGTTCAAGCCTCCCAGAAATCTCTTGATCTTCTTCGCCTCAGTCGGAACGAGTTCCCTTCCAAATTTCATCAACTCCATGTACTTCTTGTGATACGCATAGAGGCTATCACTTCCTTGTTTCAGGTTCATGAACTCCTTGAACTTTCTATCCTTGACATAGTCGGGATAGAAACGTTCTCTCAGTGCTGCTTTTAGCTGCTCCCAATTAAATCCCTCTTGGGCACGTAATTCGTCCCCCTTAGCTGACCACCAATCATCAGCTTCCTCCTTGAAGTAGTAAATCGCCACCTCGACGCGTTGATTCTCAGGGCAGCGACTAGACCTTAAGGCTTTCTCAAAGTCCCTTATCCAATTCTCTAGGGTAGTGGGGTTGTCCGTCCCATAGAAGAAATCTGGGCGGAGTTCAGCTACTTGACTCATCATAAACCCCCCCCCCCCCCCCCATTGTGGGTGTTGTGGATGATTTGGGTAAGAGCTAGCGTTGCTTGCTGCATATTCCGAAATTCAATCGGGTCCATTGGTGGGACTTGTCCACCCTGGGCTTGTTGGTTTCCTGGTTCCATCGTGGTTGGCTGGTTTAAACGAGTCCTGGTATAGTAGCGGTGAGGATTTGTGTATCGCATTGTACCTTATGAATTAACGTACTTAATGAAATTCTAACTCGATCATACACATGAGAGACATAATATAAAATAACCATACATTTATTGATTCAAATACCACACAAAATTCACATAAGGAACTCAACCAACAACTAATCCAACATAAAAGAACATATTGAATCAAAATTCTAATACTACTCATTCTCACTTGTAGCGAAAGAAATAAAAGGATAATCCTAATGGAAAGAACATCATATCGGGGAGTCGTACTCGTCATCTGTAACACACTCGGGACCAGTTCCACCTAAGGTCACAGGATAAGTTTGAGGTGTGTAAGTTGGTTCATCATCTCTCAACATATCAGGTTGATCATCACCCATAACCAAGTGCGCAAGCGATGGCTCAACGAGTTCGACCTCATGCTCTTCGTACATTCCATCGTCTTCCTGCCCATCCTCCATGTCCTCATCTTCGTGTTGCTCCTCTTCTGGGTCCTCTTCAGGCTCGTATTCTTCCTCCGGATCCTCTTCTGGGTCCTCTTCAATTTCGTCGGCTTGGTGCTCGACGTCCGGTGTCACCTCCCGGGGCATTGGTGGATGTAGCAATTCTTCCATCTGGCACCAAAGCTCTAAGTGGTTCACCCAATAATGATCATAATCGCGATGCTTGTACTTGGTGACATTAGGCACCATTTGGCCCCATATATTCCTAACAAACAAGTCATCGTATCTTCCCTTAAGGCCCGCCCATAAAGGTTCATCTGGTAGACCGTTGAGGATGTAACAGCATATCTTCAGCGGGTGGGCGTGGATTTCTTTTCCATGTGGGCTTTCGCTCCAAGCACGGCACAAGTTTCGTACATAAGTACAATACTCTCCTATCGTCTCCTGTCCCGCAAGGTATGTGACATAGCGCGGCGCGTGGGCAGGTGTGAGGTCAGCAGGGGCTGGGATGGGTGGTCTAACCGCGGAATCAGGTAGGGCAGCCATCTGAAAGAAGAAAAGAAGAAGTCTCAGAATTGTTCTAAACCCACACATCACTTAATATCTCAATGGAAATTTAATTTAAACAATCTAAAGAACTAAACAGAAATTTTCACAAATTTTAATTAACCAATACAGTAATATCCACATGACGAGACATGAAATAATACACATATGCCACATAAGAATTTCCAAACAACGGGAACTCAAGCATTCACCAATGAAAAAAAAACAAGAATATTGCTAAGCTACCCCAAACCCCGGCTTGTTTAATTTTATTATCAGTTTTAGTTGTCCTACGTAAATTTTAAATTTCTTTCGAAAATGTTTTTTAAAATTGAATTTCTCTTTATTAAAGGAAAATGGAGAATCGCACTAGCTTAGAACCGTCCGCTCTGATACCAACTGAAACAGCCCGAAGGACCACGGTTCACAGCTAGTACAACTCAACCAAAATCCAAGTACATTATTTATAAATAAAAGGAGAAAACCCTCCAACAACGTTTCGAAACAAAGAAATAACATTGTCTGAAAAGTCTAAATGATTAAAATCAAAACGAAACTAAACTTTATTTGCAGCTAGCCTAAGCTTCATCATGTGTGCGCGTTTCCCCCACCTCAATGCCAACCTGCGGGTTTTACAATAGACAAAGCCGACCGCAGGAAAATTTTAAGTCAGTAAAAACTGAGTAAGAGCATACTACATCACATGAAAACAGATGATTGGGCTGTAACTAATATAAGTTTAAAAACAAGCTTTAGAGATAGAATTAGAATCGTAACAATAACCGAACCATTTAATTGGATATTAATTCAGCTGAAGCACATAAGGCCCAGCAGGAACGATGTATTCAGAGAGGTCACGATGCAATATAAAACATCATCAATAGAGGTGCCTCTTGGGATATCACAAATCCCATTTCACCCAGAGCGTTAAGGGCTACCCTACGCAGCCCCGCTCAACCACATAGCTAAAAGACTTTAAGTGTCGACACCCCTATACTGTTGTGACCCACACTAGCATAGGTAGTACTCTATAGCTTTCACAATAAATAACCCCCCCGCTACCTCAGCACATCGGTGCATATTGGCCACCACAGGGGCGGGTATGTAACCGCTATGGATTACCCCCGAGGAGGTTCGCGTCCTAGCGCCTCCGGCATTAGCCTCCACACACATCCTCTGAACATCGCCCTATTTCTATTAGAGTGAATTTAACTTCCATGTTTACAACTTTAACCATCGATTTCCAAACCAGTAGTTTCCACAAATACTTTCCAAATCAGGGGTTTGAACAAGTTCATTACAGGATATATATAAAACATGTATAAAGACATTTTCACAAGTAATCACATTTTGAGAGTAAAAACTGTACATATGAACTTACTTGGATCGAAGGAAGCTCGACACACACAAGCAAGCAGAACTAATAGTCGTAGCACAGATCCTCAACAAACTGATCGCCTACGAAGTCGGAATCTACAATAGCCACATAATATTAACATCAATACATATTCATTTGCACGACAAATGTAAATACAACAATGCCCTATATGCCAATGCAATCCAATTTCCCCAACAAGTTCACAATTCAATTATACCCCCAAAATCATTAAACGACTCTAGTATTAGAAAGAAAAGATAAGTTATAAAGTTTTGACAATAGTAATAATAATAATAATAATAATAGAAAAAATAATAAAACTAAAACAATAGTAACAAGCTTTAAACTAATTAATAATATACTTAAAAAAATCTAATAGCTATTTAGAAAATAGTATAGTATTTAACTTTGATATTAATATTAAATAAAAGTTACATTTACTTATTAAAGAGTATATACATATTTACATAATGAAATCTTGAAATAAACACAAAATCGCCAAATTATCTAACTTCTTAAGAAAAACACCTTTGTTTATTATTAAAGAAATTATTTTAATTAATAAACTACTTCTTACAAAATTAAACTATAAAACTTTATATTTGTTTTCATGTTTGAGAAAACTAATTCAATAAAACATTAGTTATATAATAAATAACAAAACTAAAGAAAACAGTTGCTATTAAATAATTAAGCCTCCCCATTTTCTGAAAGTTACAACAACCACCCCAATAATTTTCACAAAATTTCCAGAAGTACCCCACAAACATAACACTGTATTACCCAACCCAGTCTTCTTCTTCTTCTTATTCTCTAACACTTCTGCAAACGTGAAATCAATCCAACCCACACACACACATGTATGATTGTTCGAAAATGGATAGAGGAGATGGAGACAATCATGAATCAAAATGAGAATTCAGAAAGGAGCTCTCGTGATTTACCGATCGGAGAAGATGAAGACGAACAAGGCGGCGACGATGGTGATGTCGCTGCTGCTGCTACTAGCGGTGGTCGCCGGAGATTGAGAACGGAGTGGCGGAAGGAAGAAGGGCTGCGTCGAACGGAAAGTGAGACGAGAGTCGCCGGGTTTGCGTCGGCGGTTCTCGGGTCGAAATCGGGCTGTGTCAAAACAGAGCCGGAGATGGCTCTGTTACTTCCTGGTGGTTTCGCCGGGATGAACAGAAGCTGGAGGCGAGTTGGTGGGGGTGGTTTTCGCCGGAAATCGGACGGAGCTGAGGTGGTGATGGTGGCGGTGATTTGAGAAACAGGGGAAGTGGGTTTCGGCAAAACAGAGGTGAGAGTGAAATTGACGAGGGAGAAGAGAGGTGTTGATATAAGGTTGACGGGGGTGGAATTGAGGGAGACGTGGGTGAAATCGTGGGGAAACGTTGAGGTGAAATCGGAGGGGAAGTTGAGGGAGAATCGGGGTCTGGGTTTTTCCGTTGCAATGGGGAAGAGAGGGTGCAGGTGGGTTCTCCACCTGTTTTAAGGTAAAGACACTTTAACCCCTCTCTCATTAGTTTCTAAAATTACAAATACCGACCCCCCCCAGGTTAGGAAAGAATAATTATAGCCCCAAACTCAAGATTAATACACCAAACACCCTATTTAAAATAGGGGTGTTACAGGTTACCTTATATATATGTAGAGGTGGTGGAGTGCAACCCCCTAGTGTTCCTATTGGCTTAATTACTTAATGTATACCCCCATTATAACGAAATTAACACATTACAACCCCCACTTCTACAATAAGCTTATTGCATCGCCCAATTTTAGTAAATCATACTAATTGCAACTAGTACAAATTATTTGACAGAATACTCCATTAGTTGACGAACATGTCCAATTTATTGAGGGTTAAAATGGTCCACCCTTAAAAATATGAACACCACGGTAGCATTCACCATTTCCGCAATACTCCCAGATTCCGGCGAACTAACCTACCACCGCCGCTACCTGGCTCCTTGATTCTGACGAGCTCAGCCTCCATCTGCAGCCACAACTCGACAATTCCTGTAAACCTCCGTCATCGCATCAAACCCCCTTTACCAAACGGTCCAAACCCTCCACTGCAGTCACATGAATCCGTCTTAGCAAATCTCGTAATTGAAATTCTGAGGCGTCCTTTTAAACTTGAAGAAAACAAAGCTCTTGAAATCCATAGCAGATACAAACCTCTGCCCAAGATTGGGCGAACCAAAACAGAGCCTCAATCGAAAGCCGACAACCCATTCACATTCCTCTCTTCCCTGACAACCTTAATCGAAAAAACCAACAACCCAATTGACATTCCCTCTCTTCCTTCAATCAAAGCTTCAAATGATGCCAAACCCTAACCCAGGAACCCAAAACCAGATTTATATTAGAGAGAAGGGGGAGATGGTCGAGAGGGGGAGAAGGTTGAGAAGGGGGAGATTTCATGATTCCTGAAATCACGAGAGAGAGACAGGAGAAGAAATCACGAAATCTCTTTCAATTGTTTTCAGTCGTTATCTTCTAATCTTTTTCATTCTTATCTTCATCCATTTTTTTTCCTTTTTCTTTTATTAGGTATTTGTGTATTGACACATTTACCCTCAACTTATAGATGATGTTGGAATTAATTGTTTTACCAGTTGCAATATGTATAAATTATTAAAATTGGGGGATGTAATAAGCCTATTCTGAAAGTGGGGGTTGCAAAGTGTTAGTTTCGCTATACTGGAGGTATGCATTAAGTAATTAAGCCTAATTTAAAAAAAAAAGTATGTCAGTACTTAGGGGTTGAGGATGTGTTATCCATGTTATATGTGTTTGGAGCAGCAAATGGAAAGAGAATTGAAAATCCACATAGTTATTCCCCCCCCCCCCCCCCCCCCCCCCCCCCCCCCCACAATTGGGATACATAGATGCCCACTTAAGGCATGTCCAACCATTGGGGATCTGGGGCAGGGGCAAGGGGATCTGGGGAAAGACTGGTCATGTAATTCTCAAAACTTACCTATTTGTCTGCTCTGGAGTATGATAAGTTTCTAGGTTTCAAGATTAATGGTCATCGTCAGAATCACTATCAATCACAATAGCATTGATGAACTTTAAAGATCTTGAGAAATAATGGCTCTTTTTACTGACTTTTGTTGCTAGATATGTATATTGATCCAAAGAAAAATAGAGGGACAAAAGCGTTCATTTGTGTAGTGCTATGTTATGCATGTATCTATCGGTAATATCTACTCATGTTGTATGTGAGATGATTATGATGATTGACTCTGTACAGTGCTATGTTTTAATCAAGCCAGAATTCCGAATTCGTTCTTTTGTTAAAATGTAGATTAATCGAGGCTCAGTTTTCTCCTTCAGTGGGAATATCACCGTGGAGGGATGTGCAACTCCAAACCTTTGGGGCCAATTTTGCAACCAAACAGTTAATATGCTCAACTGTGCTGAGAACTACAATTCAACAGAAACACACCAAACAGTTGAAAATGTTGTGTTTTGTAGACATTCTGGGAATTCTTGCCATCAAGATGATTCACCAAAAATCTACTCCTTGGATGTTGTTGGGATTTCTGAACAACTTACAATAAGGGTGACTAATTTAAGTTTGGATGGATCAGCTTATTCCAACGGCAGTGGAATTGTTTTGCTGTGTTATGCACGCCTTGATGCAATACCATTGGTCACTCAACACGACTACTCCGCTAATATCAGTATGAACCCGTTGGTTATACACACACCAAGAGCTGGACGCTGGTACATTGCAATCTACCTTGCCTATTCGAAAAACGAATCTGGAAAGCTTGAGGATACGAATAGGGGACTTTGCTATTCCTTGGATTGGCTAGTACAACAGTGCCCTGAGCAGAAGGCTGGATTGAACTGCACTTCGGAAAGATACATGCTGCAGGTTAGATTCCATGTAACTACGCATCTCTGTTTTTCAAAGGCTTCGCTATTCAGTAAAATCGTACAATATTCCAACTTAACTTTCTCCCACATGTCAAACATCTGTAAAATTGTTTTACACTTATGCCCTCATGAAGCATTTTAAGGATTAATGTAATGACGTCGTTGCAATCCCAAATCAGTTTCTCAATATCATACGTTTAAATAAAACTAACATGTACTTCAGGAACTTCTGTGACCAATCTGCATCTCCTTAATTATTTATGTTTTTATATTTAAATTTATCGCTTTTATTTTCTATTGAGAGCACCTCTATATTAGAAGTCAAATGTTAGTCACTTATTTTCTATTGAGAGCACCTCTTTACAATGCCAACTATATTTTAAATTGATTTATTACGTACTTCATCTTGATTCTTGAAGAAACTTATTCGCAGGAGTAATTTATTGACAAGGTGAGAATGATTGTCTGCAGACGGTCCCGAGGAGGAGGAGTCCAAGCTTGCCTTTCGAAGCTTATTACTTGCCCATAACTGGGAAACTATTGTCAGATTCAGCTGATTTTCCTGTGGAAGCCCTCTTAAGCAACAGCTCTGATGGAGGAGAGTTACGAGTTGCTTGGACCTTTTTCTTTTTAGACATCCCATTTGGTGCTGTTGGAAGCAATCTCCACATTCGACTGAAATCGGAAACAAAAATAAAGTATGAAATATACGTCAAATATGGTGGATTGCCATCTCTTGATAGCTGGGACTACTTCTATACAAACAGCACAGAGAACAGCAACGGCTCAATGTTTTTTAAATTATACGACTCAAAAGATGATGAGATAGACTTTTATATCCTGTATGCTAGAGGTGGAACCTGGAGTTTGGGGTTGAGGCATAGCAACACCAGTGGCATTGCTTCCTCAAGTCTGACGACGATGGCTATATCTTTAGACAGATGCCCTAGAAGATGCTCTTGGCATGGTTCGTGCCAAAATGCTTTTGATAATAGTGGATTAACAGTGTACAGGTTTGATCTCTTCTTTCTTTTAATTTATGAGGGGATATGTACACCATTTGCACACTCTTGGTGACATTTGACAACCAGCACCTCTACTTCTCTTGCAACCAGTGCCAGAATGCTTTCATACTAGTAGATTAGCAGTTTGTCATGCAAGTTGAAACCTATGCCCCCCCTATAACCTGGAAAGAAATATTGGCTCTGTTCTTTTAGAGTTATTTTACTATATTTGTTATTTTCTTAAACTTCCTATGTCATCACATTGTCTAGTGGACAGAGGATCCGTGTATTCAAGCTTGTGGGCTAAGGTTTTCATAGTTCTTGTTACGAGGCAATTATCCAGCTTCTACACTAAAATTATCTTTCAATTGGGACGTCTTGAATGTACTTTTGGAAGAATGTTCGGGTGGTTTTCTCTCACCATCCATTTTGTCCATCTTCATTCGTCCTCTTTCCTACCGCTGTTTGGAGAAGAGAAGGAAAAGTGATATGCTGTAGGGTAGAAATAGGAACTTTATGTATCTTTCTCGTTTTAACAGATGCAAGCTTGAGAGGGTAAAATAAAAATTATTCAAACAGGGATGGATAGAAGGACTAATCAAGTAATCGTAGTTATGACTATTATACTTACTTAACACAGTAGTTTTCTTTTGGTAAATCAGAAGAAATTATCTTACATGGTTCATGGTTGTAAATGCCGATTTCTGCTAAGTTTCAGAGCACTAATGGGTGTGACTAATGTACATGGAGATAAAAATTAATTCTTCTTGTCTTTGTAATATTCTGTGCTTATCGTATTATTGTATTCTGTGCTTCCAGTTACTGTTCCTGTGACCGAGACCATGGAGGCTTTGACTGTAGCATTGAGCTTGTAACTCATAGTGGTAAGGCTTGTATGGCTGTATTTTTTTCTTTTTCTTTTTTGTATCAGTAACCTACAAATAAGAAACTGGCGAGTCGATGACTGGAGTAAAGAGAGGATGGTCTTCCAAGCTCATAACTTGGGGTTATCACTTCGTGTTCCTTCTCTGAATCTTTGACCAGCCATGCAGATCTAGTTTTACTTTGGCATTACCTCTGCCCATTAAGCCCTTTTAGATTTTGAAATACGCAACCACTGCATTCTAATTTTAAATGATATTTTAAAGTCAATTCAAATTATACTGCTACAAGTTGAATTTTGCAAATTTTCTGGATTTCATTACTTCATCGGCAATTTACGACTAGAATTGTAGTTTCATTTTTTTTTTCTGAAATAAATGATACATGCAACTTGTTATCCCCCCTACAGTTGCATAAACATGTTCTATAAATGAAGTATAAACATGTACAAATTGTACAAGCACTAAATATCACAAATTTTGATGTCCAACTTCTTCCAAACATGGTTCACGGGTTTGGTTAGTTCTTTACTGGTTCAAATAACTAGCTCAGCATCAGGCTAGCCAGCTAGTAATCTTTTGTACATATATTTCAAGATCCTTTTCTATTGGTTCTTCTCTATTGTGGTAACAAGTGTCATCTTGCGTTATGTATTTAAACTTCTATGGGTTTTAAGAATTCCATCAACTCATGCAGGACACATATGGCAATCAATTGCTCTTATCGGTTCAAATGTCGCCGCTTTGCTTCCTGCTTATTGGTCCCTTCGCCAGAAGGTAAAGAGGAAATAATTTTATCTTATGCCATGCTTGTTACCACCTCTTATGGTGTCTAGAATATACAGATTGCTAGGAGGAATTGACACTTCTAGTTTTCTCCAACACCCTTATGTTCCCTTTTTTACTATCTTGTTTGTCACCATGACCCAAAATGTTCATCTAATGCAGGCATTTGCAGAATGGGTGATTTTTATGTCTAGTGGTGTTTCCAGTGCAATATATCATTCATGTGATGTAGGCTCAGGGTGTCTGTTAAATTTTCATGCCTTACAGGTAACTTCTTTTCCATTTGTGATATCTATCTGAACTGCTGCTATTCACACTAGTAGGGTAAGATGTGAGTGGGGATTGAAGTATCATCTGCCAACTAGAAATGATATCCAATCTGCTCCTAGTATTGCACATCTTCTGTTTATGTGCAAGTGATCACCTCTTTGTTTTGGCTGAGAGCCTGTTTGGTGTCCGTTTAAAAACAAGAAAAACAGTAAAAAAAAAAAATGCCGAGTAAACACGTTTAAAGCAGAATAAATAAACTGTTTGGTATGTGCTGAAAAACAGTGTTTAAAATCAAAAACACATTTGGCAACTACTAAATTTCAATGTTCATTTGCTTGAATATCATTTTTACGTAGTATACAAGCATATATATGTCAATTTATGCATCCAGTCAGAGTTGAAATATCTTTAACCACCAATAGTATGAAAAAAACACCAAAGTTGCTGTTTATAGAAGCAACTGTTTTTCAGCATGTTTTTGTTTTTAAATAGGCAAAAAAACAGCGATGCCAAATGAGTTTCTTGAAAAAACAGTGTTTTTAAACAATCTTGTTTAAAAAAGGTATACCAAACATGCACCGAGTCTGTTTTGGTTTGGTTGCCTAATTTATTGACTATAAACTACTGCTTATACGTTTCTCAGTTCCTCGATTTTTGGCTCTCTTTCATGGCGGTGGTCAGCACCTTTGTGTACTTAGCTGACATCAGTGAAGGGTCGAAGAGGACCATTCACACCGTCGTAGCAATTGTCACTGCATTAATGGCCGAAACTGGACCAACCAGGTACTAAAGCACGAATTTTCAACTTCACGATTCTTACTGAAAGGCTTCTAACCTTATTACAATGATGCAGGTCGTCAAACATTATTCTTGTAGTAGCAATTGGGACACTAGGACTGCTTATAGGTGTGTTGCTAGAAATCAGCACTAAGTTTAGGACTCTTTCCTTCTCAATGGAGTTGCATTTAAATATTCTTGCGAGGTGAGCTGCTTCTGGTATTAATTCTATAAAGATGTTTCAGTTTATTGCTCTTTTCACCAATTGTTATTTGACCCTCGTTTATGTTTCTCTACCAGAAACTGATTAAGTAAACTGAATAAGAGGGATATCTATACACATTCTGTATTATAGAAGCTCTGTCCGTGGGAACTCTTAACAGTACCCACAAAACATAGAAGAATGCTAAATTAGCTTTCTTTCTTTTTTTTTTTTTTTTTTTTTTTCGAAACCTCGTAGTCTTCTGCTGGTGACTTTGTATGTGCTACAGCATTAAGGATTTTCCATTAAGTGTTCATTTCACTTCCAATAGTTCCCGGCCTTTCGAAAGCATTAATCCAGCTTAGGGATAGTTTGGGAATGCTGTGGCCGTGGTAGAAGCTGCTGCGTGAGAATTACTGTGAAAAAGCTGTTGTGAATTTTAGAAAAATATTATTTGGTAAATATTACGCGAAAGCTGCGGTGAAGTACTGATATAACAATTTTGGGTTTGGTATAATCAACTGTGAATCTGTTGTGAGCGTGTAAAATGACAAAAATATTTGACACGTGTCATTTCCGTAAAGATAACCATTAATTTTTTTAAATATTGTAACGTCAAAAACTGTTGTTGATAAGTTAATCAAAAGCAGGTTCTGGAAAAGCATCTCCCCCCTTGCTTCCTCAAATCTGCTGTGGGACAACAGAAACTGTCTGAAAAGTCAAAAATTTAATTTCTACCAAACACACTAAAAACTCCGTCTGCTGCCGCGAAGCAGCTTTGCTGGCAGCAGAAGCATTCCCAAACCGGCCCTTAGTATGACTTTCATAATCTGCAAAATCCAACTTGCTTTGCACACATTAGTTCCTCAAACTGGTCTGAAACAATTAGTTTTTTTCTTCTCTCTCAAGATAACTTAGAAACTAAACTCTGTGGTGTGGACTCCGGACCTCATAACTGCTTCCTATTTTCCTGAACTCTCTCTCTCTCTCTCTCTCTCTCTCTCTCTCTCTATTATCTGAGGAAGTTCCCTTAAAGCATTTCACATGCAGACCCTAAATCCATGGATGAATTTCTTTCTCAGGTGGCAATCTGTGAAGGTGTGGTTTGGTAATTTTATCAAGACTCTAGTCAAGCGATTCCGATGGGGCTTCATACTTGCAGGTTTCACAGCTTTAGCACTGGCTGCAACTAGCTGGAACCTGGAGTCAACTGAGACCTACTGGATTTGGCATAGGTACGACTACTCCATATCTTTTCATGGCAACTGTTTCTAAAAATTATACTTTCAGTAGGATTTCTCTTTTTAACATGTGAGGGGCATTGAACCCCGTTCACGAGGGGTTATCTCAAAGAAATGTCTATAGTATATGATAAGGGAAAATAAGGATTTCGGTGATGCCTTTTTTGCTTACCCCAAAACATTCAAACTAAGTGGAAGTTACACGAAGATTGGTGTTGTAAAGCGGTAAAACTCACAACATGGAAGTTGTATGATGGTTACTTTTGCAAAATTGTCAACCACGCGAATTTCTCCATTACTACATGAACACGACTATAATTTCATTTTCTGGACTTGGGCATTTGTAGTTTGTACTATTACAAAAGTGATAATGCGTCAAATTTGGCACACACGATAGGTGTAATTATGTGTGCTAAAAATGTTTAGTTAATTCTAATTCAAAACACCCACACACCTCTATTCTTCACAATGCTGTAAAAGTTTCTTATAGATTTTTCTTCACGATGTTCTTTCTCATGGCTTCTTTTTTGTACGATGCCTTGCAGCATGTGGCACATCAGCATCTACAGCTCTTCCTTCCTCTTCCTGTGTTCGAAGTTGAATAAGGTAGAAGAGCAAAGACCTACCGATGTAAACTATGAGTTGACTCGGCAAGATTCTTTCTCAAGAAGTGGGTAGAGAATCAATAGAAAATAAGCCGGGGTTCATCTTTATGTACAGAAGTAGTAGTTCATAATTTACAGAAACAGAAAAGAAAGGAAAAATGTAGCTAGAAATAGTAGTTCAGATGAAGAAGAAAAATAATAAGCCAAGAGATGTATTTGTCATGTAAAGTACTTGTAATACCCAGACAGATGATGCTGCATATTATATCACCAAATTTTGTATTTTAAAGCTTCGATGATTTTACATTTCTAGCTCTAACATGAAGAGCTTCTTTGCCGCCTGCCTGCTATGCTAGTAGTCCCCCACATTGCCGTGAACATTGCACGCGCTCCACAGTGGGGGTATGGGAAGCCCCCAACATGGGTGGTCAGGGTTCCGTAGGCATTGATGTCGAAAGCTTCATGGAGAAAACCAGCACGCTCAAGTAGTATTAGGTTGTTGATCCGGTTTTGATTCAATGTAGTAGTCGTCGGTCACTACATGTAGTGATTCCTTTCCTGACTACTTACCGGATATGGTCTAGCTAGAACTGCCCTGTAGCCTACAACGTAGGACATTGAAGTCATGACACGATACGCTCTGTAGCCTACAACGTAGGACATTGAAGTCAATGACACGATACGCTCTATAGCCTACAACGTAGGACATTGAAGTCAATGACACGATACTTAAGGACAAGGGGTGGCACTTGCCCTTCCCCAACTTCACTAGTCTGCCAATGCCCTTAATTTTCAATAATTTGATATCGGCGTCATTTTATTAAGTACACGAATGCCTCGATTGATTCTGAATTTTTGCACCAATATTCAAGTTATTGAAATCACATTGAATTCTGTCTCGACTATGCAACATTTTTTGTTCTTTTTTTTAGAATGCAACACTTTGGTTTTCTTTATTTTTTACTTATCGAGAACCCATCTCTGCTGGTAGGGCGGCATAACCTCGCATATTATTCCACATAAAAAATGCTACGTTTCATGTAGTAAATTGCGAGGTGGGAGACATCTGGCATTACCAACTAGAACAAGGGCCTCCAAATAGAGGTAAAACAAAAAGAAATGAGCATTCAAGGAGGATGGTAGTTCATAAGATTCAAAACCTCTCATGGTTTCAAGAGGACCGCCCAGCTCGGCCCTCAAACCACCAACCCGGCGCGACCCCCTACTGCCCTAGCTCCTAGTCCGGCCCCTACAAAGCAGCCCGGCCCCGAAACCGGTCCGGTTTGCAGTCCTCCTCCAAAAGCCCGACCCAACCCCTTCCCTCGACTGCCCTCTCCGGGCTAGCCCGGCCCCCTCCGATCCCCCCCCCCCCCCACCTCCCCACAAGATACCCTCCAATATACCATTTTAACCCGGACCAGCCCGGTCCCGAAACCGATCCGGCTCACATTCCTCCCCCAAAAGCCTGCCTCCATCCGATCCGACCCTTTGACACCATGAAACACGTCCTGCCAATAGACTACTTTGAGAAGCAATTTGACTACGACTCCGTCCCTGCTCTTCTTTCCATGTTGACTTTTTATTCGTATCTGGTTCACTTTGACTGGACAAAACGATGCGATTTTTTGATTTTCTTGTCACCGTGTTATAGAACAACATTTACTCTACAACATCATGAAAAGATTATCAAAATATTGCATCAATCACCGAGTCAAAGTGGCCCAGTAAATAGTGATAAAAGTCAAATTGAGAAGAAAGAGCAGGGCAAAGAGGTATTATGTATGCATACCCACTCAAAGTTAACATAAGATTTTTGCTACTAGATATTTATCACACTTGTATATTTAAACCAAAATTACTTTGATGTCGGGGTGTAGTTGGTTCGAATCCGGCCGACGCCATTTTAGAAATTATAATTTCACTAATAATAATCAACATTTATGTAGAAGAAAAAAGCTCATCTCCTCCTCTTACTAATTAATTAACTAATTTTTTTTGAAACAAATTAACTAATTATTTAAACGGTGGTACCTGTTTCCCATAAAATAATAATAATTAATTAATAATTTCAATTTTCCATTTTCTTTAGTTTTCCTTCTTCTTCCTCCAAAGAATATCTCTCCTGAAAGAAAAGAGAGAAAGAAGAAAGGGAGTTGTTGCAAAAAGCAGACGAAACTCCCCAAAACCCTCCTCTCCTTTGTCTCAACACAGAGCGGCCACCGTCCACCAAGAGCAATCCCTAGGTAAAACCCTCTCTCTCTGTGTGTAGATTCTCTGTTTGATGCAACAATTCTGCAAAATACTAGTGGTTTCTTCACTGCTCTACTTCATTTTGAAACTGTTCTTCAGCTTACTCATCTCTTTTTGTGCAATTGCCTTTATTCTGTTCTTGTTAGGGTTTCAATTCCCTGTTCCCATACTTCTCTATACTAGTAGTAATACGTAACAACGATTGTATCTTTGTTTCTGGTTTTGTTAGTCTCTTCTGATGGATGGTAAAAAAAGACCCCCAAGTTTAAATGCAATTTTCTACTGTTGTGTTACTTCTTTGATAATTTGATTGTGGGGGATAAGAAAAAAAAGAACAATTCAAAGGGTTGAAAACTCGTTTTATTCACTTAGTAAAAGCTACCTACAAACCTAGTAAAAGTAGTAGTGTAGGTAACAATTGCTACTATATATCTTGAACTTGGGTGTAAAATGATCGAATGAGAATGAACTAATGTGGTTGGGGCTAATTCTTCTAGTCAGGGACACCTGGGTACTTGCGTAATTAATAGGCCTTCGAGCGAGATGGAACTTCTGCTGGAGGTTTACTTCATCGGTGTACAGGTGGAAGAACTTTATGGCACATTTGGCTTTTTGGGTATTAACCGTATTAGTTGGGAACTTGGACTAATCATAGTCCAGGTATTAACTCTTGATTATTTTGAATACCCGTACTAAATAGTGAAACTGTAGTGTTTAGTACCTTAAACTGAGAGACTGATTGTCCTTGGAAAGAATATTCTACCCTCCATGAGGGAATTGGCTGGATTGGACTATTTATTACTCCACAGTGTAATAGTGAGTTGATACTGCACAAAATCGAACATGTTTGTTAATCCAGCTTCTTCAGTCCAATCCAATCAGTTTATTCCGAAAACCAAACATGTTATTCATTTTGCCCTTTTGGATTACAAACAAACTAGTAGCTTCATAACTTCACTTTGGGGTTTTTATCCTTGTAATTGTTCGAATGTTTACTGCATTTGTTACTCCCCATTTAGATTCGTCACTTTTTTTTAAACTCAAAAGGGTCTTTTGGGGGTCTTCACAACTTCAAGTTAAAGGTGGGATTGCCACATCGTTCCCCAGTTTGGCTGAATGCACTGGGTTTGTCTGATGGTGCCAGTAATAGATTCCTCTCTCTAATGCTTGCTCCCACTTAAATCACACTTTCAAGTGCTCTCCAACAGTGTCTTTTAGTTCACATGCTAGAGCTATCTTATGGTTGCCTTGTCTGAAAACTAATGAAGTATATGGTTTCTATTACAGGTTCCGGGCGTCCCACTTAGCCAATATTGCACTATGCAACATGCCACATGATTAATTATTTGAGTGAATGACATAGATACATCCAATATGGGGGGTTGTTGTTGCTCTTCCAGAAAGACTCAGTTCCATGGAACTCCTGTTTATTACTATGTCAGTAATTTCTTCAATTTCCCTCTGCATGCAAGCATACCACCTAATGCATTCATGTATTTGATTATCTTCAAGTTATTGA
The DNA here is from genome assembly GCA_023055425.1 of Linanthus parryae. NCBI lineage: Eukaryota > Viridiplantae > Streptophyta > Magnoliopsida > Ericales > Polemoniaceae > Linanthus > Linanthus parryae. The sequence continues at coordinate 13,375,306 of JALGPY010000006.1, read as the reverse complement.
ATGGTTTAGTGTTCTGTAGTGCAGTAGTGCAGATAAGGTTATCATCTACTTATAGATTGGAGGAATTCCCTTTAGACAATTATCTACACATATTGGTAGCTTAAAGAGAATAATGACTGTCCATTAACGAATGCCGTGTGTGCCTGCATAGTTTGGCTCACAAACCATCCAGCTGGAATTTCTACCCGCTTCTTAGGTACTACCTCCGTTTCGTCTGTTTCGTCTGCGTTTGACTTTTTAACCCGTAACTGATTCACTTTGACTTGGTGATTTGGGTACCAAAACGATGTAATTTTTTAACAATTTTTTCATGGTATTTTAGAATAAACTTTCCTCTATAACACCATGCAAAGATTACCAAATTCTTGTATCGTTTTGTTAATCAAATCACCGGATGAAAGTAACCTAGTGAATAGTGACAAAAAGTGAAGTAGGCTGAAACAGGCGAAACAGAGGTAGTACCCCTTAATGTCGATGCAATAATGAAATTTGGAGTTATTCTACCTGAATGATTTTGTTTGGATTATACCTCTTTTGGGGGTTTATTCAGCTTATCAATAGAAACTGGAATTCCTTATCACTCATTTAGACTATTCTGGATGAAGGTAGATGGTATGCACTTTAGTGGCCTAGTGGGTATACCCGTATAGATAGATTGGTTGAGGGACTATGTATCTACCTTCCGTGCATGATCTTGTAGGTGGCTTCTGATTGTAGATGGATGTTTTTTGTCTTTAGAAGCACCACATAATTACAAAACTTGGAAGTTTGAGTTTCTTCTTTTAGCCTTGTTGCTCCAAGCCTCTCCCTCCCTCCATTTTCTTTATAAGCAGCTAAACCTTACCTTCTATGTCTTTTTGGTTCTGCGCATCATCAACATAGTTGTCAAAGCTTGATACGTATCGTGTATCGATAGTAGGATTTTCATATCGTGTATCGTATCGTATCGTATCGTGTATCGGAACGATACGCACGCCCTTCTTAAAACAACTTAAAAACTATATGCTGACCCTTATAGGGAAGAGTTTATGTGTTGCATCTGGCATTTACTCTCATACAATATATCTTAAATACATATAGAGGTTGATCAGGTAGTCTAACCAGCACCAACACGTATCAACATCTTTTGTATGCAGCTAGATTGTAGAGTCCCATTATAAAGGAATGTTAATATATTTTAGCATCATGTCCAATAATGAATGCCATATTCACATTACATAAGTGAGAGTAATAGTTAATTAGAAGAATTGAGTGGATTGTTAGTCATATGTAGGTTATATCTATGTGGCATCGTTTTAGTAGTTCAATATTCTTGCTTCTATGTGGCAAAAGCACCCAATTAAATGAAATAGAAAACTGGAATACTAAAGCTAGATATCTCTAATCAGTCCCCACTACGAACATAACTGTATTCCACTAGAGTCATGTAAAAAGAACAATTTGTCTTCTCTCTGCCATTGTCTTCTTCTTTCTTTCTCTTCTAAAGGCTAGATCAATTATCAAGAATTCAAGACAATTGAGTTTTTAGACAAGCAAGATTGAGGCAAACCTGGAGAAGTAGGACCATCTAACAAAATATTCAGATGTATCATGTAATACGAAGCTCTATATCAATTGGTTCTGACAAACCTAGCCCTCTTTCAGTTCCCAAATGTATCGTGCGATACGCGATACGTATCGTATCGGATGTGTATCGCTCGATACAGTTTGATACACTTTCATTAGCGATACAGCGAACGATACGTAACGCTGATGGCATGTATCGTATCGTATCGTACGATACGTATCGAGTATCGCTCGATACTGATAACAGAGATCATCAACACTGAGTGCAGAGCATTACCTATAAAAACACATCATGGCACCTCAAAAGTATCAAGTGGTTCATTGTTGGCCATAGTGGAGATACTACGTGCATATTTCTTTCTTTCGACAACTCGTGAGTACTAAATCCATCTGCAACTTTCTGCAGTGTCCTCCCATTCTGGAAGAGCAAGAGTCCTTGACATCCCATGATAGTGCTAGCACAGTATTCTCGTCGGGATTACTGGTTGATCTGAATATAGATATGTCAAGCCCAGACACCTACCGCCCCCCTCCTGCCCCTATCCCCTACGATGTGGTACTTGGAGGTGTGCAGTCTAATGATAGAGAGTCTCTTGGTGGAAATATGAGTCCCAGGGATTTTGGTGGCTTTTCAACTTCTCTGGAGTTTAAGGAATCTGATTGTACCACTGGTACTGGCAAGTTTTTCGCTCCCCAGAAGAAAATTGGATTTGAACATTTGAAGGAGAATGATCTTAAGCTATTAGATACAGACGAAGAAGACGTCTGCCCTACTTGTCTTGAAGGTAGGAAACATCTCCCTTAGATTATTGTACCTTATCATTTACAGTACATTTTGTAGCTCTTGATGTGTTCTGTCATGTAACTGTTACTTTTTTCCGTATCTGCATTCTAGATTATGATGCAGAAAATCCAAAGATTGTAACCGGATGTCACCATCATTTTCATTTATCATGCATTCTTGAATGGATGGAAAGAAGTGACACTTGCCCCATATGCAACCAGGTATTTCTTATCTTTCTTGTGTTTCAATGTAGCTCAAGTGTCAACGGTGCGGGCCGGGTTGGAGGGGGCTGTGCTGGGGCCAGGTTGAGGGGGAGAGGGGCCGGGCCGGGTTGAGGGGTTGGGAAACTTGAACCCCACCATTCCCGGGCCCTACACCCGTGGGGTTAGGGATTGAGGGAGGGGTGCCTGGCCAATATATATTGTCATGCCCCTTTCACATCCCCTTTTTCTTCGCTCTTCCGGAACCGGTCTAGAAATAGGTGCTTTTTTGATCATTCTCCTACCGCATTTAGGAGTCTGTTTTCCCTTTCCGGTCTACTCTCTCGATCTTCCAAACTGATTGGATTCTGTTTTTCCCTCTCGAACAGCTATATAAATAAATTAATAATATATTAATAAACGGTATCTTTTTTTTTTTTTTTTTTTTTTTTTTGGGGGGGGGGGGGGGAGGTGTTTGGGGCCTGGGCCGAGCCAGTTTAAGCGTGGGCCGCCCCCCTTGACACCTTGAAATGTACCATAGCTGGTGCAATGTTCTTGTCTACACGGTCTTATCCAGCTCTGTTATGATGAGTGTCGGGTGAACTTTTCATGGAGTTTGAGAACGTGCTTTTGACTTGATAGATTTACCAGAAGGTCCTCTGTTTTATGTGGTACTGAAAACGTACGAATTTGAAAAGGGGTATGGAGAGTAGAAAGTATAATTTTTCTATCCGCATTGCATCTGCATCGATCGCGGATGCTTACTTTATGGAGAATAGAAAGTAGGAATTTTGTATCCGCATTTTAACAGCTCTCCTGATTCTGATCAAATGGTTACGCTGCTTTTTGTTGCAGGAAATGAAATTTGAAGCTAAATAGTACATTTCCAAGATAGAGCTTTCTCGCTCTTCGTTGGAGAAGCTTGCCAACTCAAATTATAGGAGCATTGGCGACTATTATTGAAGATGGTCCATGCTTGTTTGTTGTTACAATTTTATCTGTTGTTTGTCGATAGTTATGTGTAAGCCTCTTTTGTGTGTGTATCAGAGCGCCGTTTGATTTATTGGATTGGACCAAGTAAATAGATCAAATTTGCTTTATTCATTTAGTCCAATCCTTTGGATCATACAGTGACCTAAGATCATTCTTCTCTAGTTCAATCCACCCAAGAGCAGGATTAGGAGAACACGACCCTGGTCCGATGGCAGAGCTAAATTACCAACTTGGTGGTTTGCTCTGAAATAGATGAACTCTTTTTGAGCACTCTTCATCCTCTTGAAAGAAAATAGCCCTGCCTTATCTGTTGTAAGCTTGTTACGGTTTCATTTCACCTTCGTTTGTATATAAATCTCTATTTTTTTCTCTTTTCGATGTATAGGGATCTTCAATCAATATTCATTTCCAGTTGTTGTCTAGCTTTATTGATTTAGATCCTAAATCGTGGGTCCTCTTAATCATGGAAATCAATCAAATTGCAATGAGCAAGATGGGTTGGAGTTTAAATTTCAGTGAGATCCATGTTTCGCCTCAAAATTAATTGGCAATGGGTGGAGTAGCCGGATTATTTATTTTGTTCTTCTTCATAAAATGTCTGATGTAGAACTTCTCAACATAACCCTTCCCGTGCAGTATCTTTTGGATTGCAGACAACCCAACCATCTGAAATAAGGGTTGGTTCCATCTGAACCAACCCCTTAGCGGATCTGTTTGTCGCAACTGTGAGGGGGATTTTCTTGGAATCAAATCATTGATTATCATTGGTTATGTGATGTGTGTGGTTCAAATTGCAGATAGCTGCAAGAGGTATTCTTTTACTAGCCGTGGAAACACAACTTGAAAGTAGCATCCAAATGTTATCCTCATTTTGATGGAATATTAGCTGTCTTATCTGCCTCCATCACTTCTAGAAATATCGCGTGCGCTGTTTTTATTAATTCAGCAAAACATCACACAAAATTCGATATATTGAGAAAATGTTTTGAGAAAATAAATGCGCTGTAAGTTTGTTAGCACTGTTTTTCGCTACTAGCAAAGGCTTTCTTTTGTCACGGGAGGTCTCCGCCTTCGTGCTTACAACTGTTGAAAGATTAGTGAATATTCTCATTAAAGTGGGCATGCTTGACGTATAAAGTCGGATATTTTTCAAGCGAAAGTGTTTTGAAATTTATGGGAAGATAGTGCAGTGATTGCATTAAGAAGTGCATCCCACTTGGGTTCCATGGCCAACAGAAGACATGTCTCAATCACTTTTGAAATTGGTCATCACCTTTAAAACAATACTAGTGATTTACAATGGGAGAAAAAATCGAAAAGAGACAGTGCAAAATGATAGAGGAAAGAAAACCGAATGAATGTAATATATCATATCCGCGACAAGTATTTTTCACGTCTTTTGTAACGTGTTTTTAGATTCGTAGATGAATGATATAGTCGGTCTGAAGCAATACGAATTCACCATCTTCAGCTCAACAGAGAATGCCCTTGCACTAAAAAAGTTGGTCTCAAAATTAAACTTTTCTACTTTATCTTGAAATTAATACCAGGACAGAGACATTAATAATATGTGATAAGAAGGCTCGAGTAATGCATGGTAGCACATAACCATCACAAATAAAGGAAGAAGTTTGGGATTTTTCTCTTTGTGGTGGTTGAGAATTCATTGTCTTTTGGGGATGATGCTTCAAAGACAAGAGTTTGATTATCTTGTATTTGTCATGGTGAATCAATGACTACTAGTCTACTACTACTATTTTAGTTGAGAGAAGATGCTTCACCCACTAATTAATCAAAGCTAATTGTGTATATTCATGAACTTTCACTCTTTTATTTGCCTAATTATTGAATGGCAACAAAAGGTTCTTTCCCCTCTTTCAAATAATTGGAGGTAAAAAGTACTATAAATTGGAAGTGAAGTTACTTTTCAAGCAAGGATGATATAAATTAAGCAAATCATGATTATGTGAAGAAAAATTCCTAACCCGACATAAATTTGGACATAATTTTCTACTAAGTTTATGTGAAGAGTTTGGCATTCCTTGTGTAAATTTAATTTTACTATATTAAGAATTTATTATTTACATTTTTGTCTAAAATGTACAACCTCCGTTTCTTGTATTTCAACTTCGATTGATTTTTTTGCCCGTAATTAGGTCACTTTGACCCTGTGATTTGGATAACAATACGATGTAATTTCTTGATAATTTTTCATAATATTGTGGACTGAAGTTTAATCTATAAGATCATGCAAAAGTTATCAAATTTGTGTATGGTTTGACTATTCAAATTACCGAATCAAAGTGATCCAATGAATAGTGTCAAAAAGTAAAGTAAGTTGAAAGAGAAGAAACAGAGATAGTATCTCTGTAAAGATAGTTGGAGACTAATCCTCAACATTCGTCCATTGTTACTTCTCAAAAGAAGTAGCACTTTTATCACACACAAGCACTCGAATTAATCCTAGAGCCTCATACTTAAGAAACTTAGCTAGTCACTACTCACTAATTGCAAAAACCTTCTAGGTAGACAAATTATGAATACACATATCAATACATTACACATTAACAAATTTGTGTCTCAATAGTTATCATTCACACACACTGTGAGTAAATGTTATTGAGACAGTTGAACACAACATTCACAATTGTTTTTGTAAACTGAAGATCAATATACGATACGGGCTCCCGGTGCTGATATGTCAATTCATCTCGCTCAACTGCTACTTAACTCTCACCTTATTGTCACGAGAAGACTTTAGAGCTCCAAAACTCCGTGGAGACAAACAAGGCCCTCAATGTGGATAAGCCAGAAGAGTGACTCAAAGAGAAGGAATCAAATCAATCAATAGTTTTTGTATTGAAAATAAGAATCTTGGAAATAGTAGAGTATTATTAGGTCATTTGGAGGATAAAATAATTGAAGGGGCTGTTCTTGATAGTATAAAATAGAACTTCTGACAGAAATCCCAACGCAGTATCGTCTAGCTCATATTCAGCTACCATCAGTATTGATTTCGTCAGAATATCTCTCTGCAGTTTCACTTTTACCAACACTGCGCTTTATTTTTGAAATAAAAAACCCATACAATTTCACTTTTTACTTAGCTACCAGCCGTTGTTGTAAAATGATGTGTGATGTCGGTATAAGTCAAACTGCAAGAGAATTGTCTGACAAAATCAATACTACAGATAACTATGTGTCAGCGAGATGATACTGCAGGGAGTTTTCTGTCAAAATTCTATAAAATAATGAGGGACCTAATCGCAATACGTTTCCATCTTCCTCCAAGTTTCTCTCATCTCCCTTATTTTGCCTCAAAGAACCCATTTTTCTTCTTCTTTGCTTCTCCTAGTTGTTCAAGTAACTCCTCCATAACCTCTCTCTCTCTCTCTCTCTCTCTCTCTCTCTAAGCAGACATGTCTTCGCCGAGCAAGCGCCGAGAGATGGACCTGATGAAACTGTAAAAATCGAAACCTGTTTGATATATTTGTTTGATTCCAGCTCAAAAGATTTGATTTTTGATTTGGGTTTTTATTGATTTGGACTTGTTTTGTCGATTTCTTATGTGGGTCTTGATGTTCTTGAAGGATGATGACTGATTACAAAGTGGAGATGGTCAATGATGATAGTATGCAGGAGTTCTTTGTGCAGTTCCATGGACCCAATGACAGTAAAATCTTCATACCCTTTTCCCCTAATTAGATTATTATCTCAATCACAGAAGAAAAAAGAAAAAGAAAAAATAATTGATGTTGTTGCTTTTTTTGAGTTCTTTGACCATGTGTTCATCTTGTGAGCTACATGTGTTTGTACTCATGTTGAAAGCATATGTGATTAGATTTGAAGTTGTTGATCTATGTGGTTGTTATAGTAGCATCTGCATCTTATTTCTGTAATTGGACACAAAGTCACAAGCTTGTCTGTTTAGTTGGATGCACACAATCTTGAAGTTTACTCTTGAATTCTTTGATTTTTCAATACAAATATGGGAACCGATTCGACCTTAGTAGTAACTCTGATGGAATCAGTTAATATTGGTTAGTAGTCAATCGGTTCATTTGTAGCCCTCTAATGAGTTTGGTAGGGAGTACAATATAAAGGGTTATGTTTTACATGAAGGAAGGAATTTGTTCTTAAACAAGCTAAATTTGCTTATTTTTTGGTCATTTTTGTATGTGATTAGATTTGAAGCCGTTGATCTCTGTGGTTGTTTTCTGGAATAGGACACAAGTCACAAGCTTGTTGTCTGTTTAGTTGGATGCACACAATCTTGAAGTTTAGCTCTCGTATTCTTTGATTTTTCAATACAAATATGGGAACTGATTCGACCTTAGTAGTAACTCTGATGGAATCAATTATTGGTTAGTATTCAACCGGTTCATTTGTAGCCCTCTAATGAGTGTGATAGGTAGTTCACTTTAAAGGGTTATGTTTTACATGAAGGAAGGAATTTGTTCTTAAACCAGCTAAATTTGCTTCTTTTTTGGCCTTTTTTTGTTTGTGGTAGGCCCTTATCAGGGAGGTGTGTGGAGAGTAAGGGTTGAGCTTCCGGATGCTTACCCTTACAGGTCTCCTTCAATCGGCTTTATTAACAAGATTTATCACCCAAATGTTGATGAAATGTCAGTAAGATGTTGTATTCTATACAGGTTGAAATATTCTCAAGCGAGTGTTTAAATTTGATTCTGTGCTGGTTTTTTTAATACAGGTCAGGATCAGTTTGCTTAGACGTTATCAACCAAACCTGGAGCCCAATGTTTGGTAAATTACTAAATTGAGTTCAAACTGAGACATTTTAAACACGTGAATATGGATTTGAGATATCTGAATCCATTTAACATAGTATCCAGTTGTTTTCCTATATTTCTAATTGATGTAACTAGCGAATGATGATTTCTTTACCTGTATGTTTCTCAGATCTGGTGAATGTGTTTGAAGTGTTCCTTCCTCAACTGCTGTTGTATCCTAACCCATCAGACCCTCTGAATGGGGAAGCTGCTGCCCTCATGATGCGTGATCGACCTGCTTATGAGCAAAGAGTTAAAGGTATGGAATGTTCTTAATCCACGTGCTTTGTCTTGCATGCTAGTTTTTCCAATGTTCATACTGTTCCAACCAAATGAGCTTCAGATGCAACAGCAAGAGAGTAGGTATCTGCTTCTTCCTAGAGGCAACTGTGTGAAATAGATAGAAATCTTATTAGCTATTTCTTTACATACAAAAGAGGTATGCAGCGATTGATGCGCTGAGGGCGAGGCTTAAACTGGTATATGACACACTTGGCTTGGAAGTTGAAACCTATGATCAGATTTGGTTCATCAGGGCAACTTTTGAACTTGCGTGCAGTCTCAGCTAATTGTGTAATCGGTTTACTCCTCTAGAATACTCTGTGCACAAATTTGCATATCTCGCCTCTAGGCGCCATGTTTACCTATGGCTTGGTGCCTACAATGGCAGTGTGATGGCATGTTCTTAGTTCAAGATCAAATGAAGTTCTATCATGCACCTTGGGTGATTAAAAGGCTGGTATGTTGTAAGGAGACCTGGTTTGTGTAACCTTACTAGATATGAAAATTCCCTTTTTAATCATATGCATATTCTTATTGCAAAGAATTATTTGTTAATTACCATTCAAAGAGTCTCTTGCCTTACCCATTTGAGCTTTCTTGGATAAGCACTGGTCTCCAGATGATGAACGCGCTAAGGTTTTCATCAAATTAGGATCATGTGTTTAAATGTCCAAGTATGTAAGATGGTTTGAGCTTGAATTTGGCGAATACCCACCTGGGGGAGGGTAAAAGGCCGGAGGCTGGTAGGACCCAGTTTGGGTTGTTGTTCCCGGCGCAGCCGGTTGGTGCCTGGGGTTTCACGGTAACTGGAAATTATAGGAGGGTGCTTTTTTTTTTCTTTTTTTTTAGGGTAAACAGCTTCTATAAAAGATCAACCTGAAGACAAAAAGTTTACATCATTCAAAAGAGCATTGGATAGCCATGGTGGGAAATTGGCATTCCAGTCTTCATCAGATTGATAGTCTCGTGCGCGCTTTGCCAGTAAATTAGTAACTTCATTAGCCTCTTGACATACCCACTTAAGCGTGTATTCTTCAAAGTTGGCTAAGAAGCTCTGCGTTTCTTCAAGAAGGTCAGCAACGACCGTAATATCTTCTGGAGGTCTCCCCTTCTGACGCATCTCCAGCTCCTCCAAACTCACTTTGGCATCGCCTTCAAAAACAGGATCTCTGACCCCCATCTCTATCGCCATGTGAACTCCCGTCCGTAGAGCCGTCGCCTCGGCTTCCTTGGCACTGTGGCATGCCGGAACTCTAAAGCTTGTAGCTTCTCGGCAGTGGCCTTCTTCATCTCTGACCACGATTCCTCCACCAGCTCTGCCAGTTGCTGGATCAAAGGCTCCATCGAAGTTTATTTCCAGAAACCATTGGGCGGTGGTAGTCAACTCTGCTGGGTTTTGGAGCCATAGTGTGTGACAAAAACTAGCCCTTAGAGAAGGTAAAGTGAAAGACCGAGAATTTAAAGGAGAGGACAATATGATACCAGCAAATAGAACCACAGTTTTTTTTTCCCATGCTTAAAGCTTACAATCATAGAGAGAACATTAATAGAGAAAAGAATAGGCGGAAGAGAGATGCCTCTAAACTGAAGAGAAGGTTCCCTTATATAGTCGGAACTACACACTACTAGTACTGTTGCTTTACAGTAATTTACAATCATTTACAAACACTACAGAAGCACAATAATATTAAGGAGTGGACAAATAACTTTATACAAGAATAGAATCAAACTTTATCAATCAACCCAACAGTCTAAACATGGAAACGAATTTAAGGGAGATCAACTTTCAATAATCAAAACTTGAACCCTTCACTAGATAACACTGATTCACCCAGCAAAACATGATTCAAACTACAAATTCAAGAACAAAATAACCTCACTTGATTCACGCTACACAAGCTGAGACTAAAGATGGAGATGAAATGAAATAAAGACGGAGATGGCATAAAGTTAGATTGTATTCTTGTATAAAGTTAGTTGTCCTCTCCGTAGTGTTTGTAAATGATTGTAAAGTACTGTAGTGCAACAATACTACTAGTTTTTTGCAGTTCCATCTATATAAGCGAACATTCCCTTAAGTTTAGAGGCATCTATCTTCTGCCTCTTCTTCTCTCTATTAATGTATACTCTATCATTGTAAGCTTTTGAGTATTGAAAAGAAATTGTGAATTTCTCTCTATCATCGTTGAACACCTGACTAGGCCATGCCAAATATGACAATTACACACACGTATAACCTCTTTGATGACAAGAGATATTATATACATGTAAGATAGTGAGATACTCGAGTAATACGTAGAAAGATTGTGTTCCCAATTACACAGGGTGAGGGAAGTACCTCTTAGAGATAAGATATGGGGATTTGTGGTCTCGTCATATATGTCATTTGCTTCTTTGACAACAGGTGGTGAAAGAACTGGAGGGAGACCAGTCTGAGCTTAGTAGATATGATGAGAAGTAAATAGTTAATCTAAACTCAACCAAGACAGATGAAAATTTTCAGTTTTATCCGTGTAGTGGGCAGCCACACTCTTGGCAGTGCCGCTAGAAGTTGGTAAAACTCTACTTATTAATATTCCGCAGACATATCGTGGGTCTTAGAAGGCGATTTTGGAATAGGTGCGCAGATGAGTAATCAGGATTGTACATAGACTTCTGTGTTCGAAAAACTTTTGACGTATGAATCATCCTATTCAGGTTCCACACAAGTACAATCTGGATTAAGTAAGCAATATTGGTAATTTACAATATTAAAAATTATGTGATGCTACCTCTTTAAGAATGGTCATAATCATTCTTCGCATGATTAAGAGAAGTGTACCTCTTTTTTTTTGGCCATATACAAAACATCCTAATCCTCTAAGAAAAAGTGGGTTTGAACCACATGCAGGAGTAGTTATTACGTACTCCAGAGTATGTGACGTGTCTGTGCTCCAGTCTATTTAGCACGTGACACGTATGTACTTCATATCATGGGTCATGTGTTGTATGGATTGGGGTACGGCCACATCATTTACCCCGGAGTACCTAATAATTAGTCCTCATGCAGGGGCTACAAATGTAGCCTTCTTCCACTGAGCTAGCACCCATTTGCAAACATGTACTCTTAGGATTTAGGAAGAATTATTTCACATTCTCCTTCTTGTAAGGATGTATCTGTTCCCTTCACCTTCTGTAACCTCATGTTAGCATCTGTTTTGGAACCTGAAGGACTTGGGTATACAAGGATATGAAGTGCCTATCTTTGTTTGCCTTGAATAAATTAAAAAATAATGGAGAAAAATCAAAATGGTTCCCAAAGGTCGAGCATCTTTGAACTGTCCTTCAGACATATCACTCGTCTCAGTGTATTGTAAGAAGAAAGTAATTGCCCTTCACATGTTTTGATTTCGGTTTCATTTCTCTAGACAACTGGTTGAATATGACAACTTCCATTGTTGTTGCCGCTTTATTTTTCCAGAATACTGTCAGAAATATGCGAAACCAGAAGATGTTGGAGCTGTTCCGGAGGAGAAATCTAGTGACGATGAGCAGTTCAGTGAAGATGAATATGATTCTAGCGATGAGGCCATGGCAGCAGGACCTGTTGATCCTTAGTAGTCTTTTCGCTGCTTTTATCCAGTATCTCATTCTGTACATAGTGTTTCATTTTCTGTACCCTAACTAGAAGAAAACTATTTATTCGGAGGCCTCTTTTACAAGCCCCCTTGTGTATGTAAATAAAATTGATGGTCCCGTGTTCGTTGCTTAAGAAAAATCTGTGGCTCGATGAATTTTAGCTGTTTGACTTCGCATTTGGTTTGAGCAATTTGCATTTTATCTCGCTCTCTCACACACTCTTAATAATCATGTGAGGGCTCGTCCTTCTCCTGCCCCAGTCTATGCTTCTCCTGTGTAGCGAGGGACGCAAGACCTCTCTCTGAACATGGTGTTTTTTTGGCAGCTCGATGAAACCCTTGGTGGTTAAATTTTGAATCTAGTAACTTCGTGTTGGTCGTAGATAGAGAAGTGATTCAGATCGACGATGGTAAATGAAAGAGGTATAAGTGTAGAGAATAAACCGCGGTAGATGGAGAGGCAAACGAATTTGGGTGAGATTGAGATAGAATCAACGACAAACTTGGGTAGAAATAATAAGACAAGACTTCAGCAAGCAAATGCCAATGCAGCTGCCATCTTAGCTTCCTGCTGTTTAGATGATTAATTGTATCCTTGCTTTGTTTGTAGTTTCTGCTGCCTTAGTGGAGATTGCTGATGAGAAGGGAGAGTCCTCTTGGGTTCCTGGTTGTGTTCAATTTACTTATTCTCCAGTGGTGGAAGTTTCAGATGCATGTCCTCTTGCCCCCCCCCCCCCCCCCCCCCTGCTTAGATGTTCTTGTCAATGCTGCTGATGGTGTCCCTGCTAGTGCTGGTCCTTTTGATGTTGTTTTCTCTCATGATCCTAGCCATGCCAGCTTTAGCCTGGGTTCACAGATGGTGGCTCCTCCAGTTCCTGTGTTTACTCCAGCCCTTGGAGATGAGCTCTCAGCTGCTATTATTCCCTTCATTGATGCTTAGTGTTAGGGTGCTTCATCTTAGCTATGTTATATTTGTCTCTTAGTAATGTATGTTTCTATGACTTTGTATTTTGGTTTTGTTGCCTGCTTCATCAGAGGCTTCTGCTTTTGCTCTTTGGTCTTCGGATGTTTCTTTTGTGGTCTTAGTTAGGTGTCTTGGATGTAATTTTCTAGTCTTCTTCTTTGCTTTGGGTTGTACTTGGTTTATGCTAAAGTAATCTGATGTTCTTCTTGGATGCAAAAAAATAAAAATAAAACAAGACTTAGTCTAATCAAATTTAGCATAACGTAACTCGAGAAGAATGACGTAACCATGAGTCAAACTTAGATTGACGAAACTAGAAAAGTAGTACCTTTGTTTCTTTGGACAAAAAGGTAGAGACAGTCACCCAGATGCTCATCTAGCACCTCCCAAGCCCCATAAACGGGTAAATTAGGTACACAGTGGCCTCCTAGGGCATCCTAGTGGGGGACGGCCAGAACATGGTGCCCACAAGGAGGAACTCCCACAGCGGCTGTCATAACTCGAACCTTGCACTTTGGGACAAAACTATCCCACCGAGTACCTACGCCCTGGGGCGTTTCTTCTGTTTCTTTCTCACTCACTTTTTGTCACTATCCACTCGGTCACTTTGACCCGGTGATTTGATTAGCAAAACGATACAGAAATTTGATAATCTGTGCATGATCTTGTAGAGTAAATTGACCTCTACAATAGAAAAATACCCAAAAAGTTGTATTGTTTTGCAACCCAAATCACTGAGTCAAAGTAACCCAGTTACAGGTTGAACAGTCAAGCCAGAAAGAAACAAATGTAGAGCCCGTTTGGTATTGCTTTTGCTTTCTAGAACGCTACTTTTCAAATGCAAAAGCAGTATCTGTGTTTGGTAAATTTTTATTTTTCTGTTTTTTAGAAAGCAACTACTTCCCCACACCAGCTTTTGAAAAGCAGGGGAGGGGTTGCTTTCTACTACCTGCTTTCTGATTAATTTATTATTTGACATCATTATCCATTAATAAAAACTAAAAATATATTATTGTAATAGTAATATTTATTATATCATATCTGAAATGGTCGTTTCGACATTTACAACAAGTCTAAAGCACTAATTACCAAACACAAAATGTCAAAAGTGCTTTTCAACAGCAGGTTATATACGGAGTTTACCAAACACTTTTTGTGCAGATTCTCACAGCAGCTTTCTCACAGTGCTTCCAACACAGTAGCTTTCTAAACTGCCACAGCATTACCAAACTAGCCCGTATTATGATCTATATGCAGCCGAACCAATTTATCGAGACAAGACTTGTTACAGTTGTTCGATAACATCTTTTCAATTGAGTGAACATAGCACAAATGAAGTCTAGTGATATCAACTACAAGTGCATATTGATTGGACTCTAAAAAAGGATTATTCATCTTAACTTACACCAGAAGGCAGAAACTGAATTTTTCCTTCCTAAAAGAGTAACTTATACAGATCAGCAAAATACGACGATAGTTGGCAATAGAAAAGGCTTACACTATATTCACAGGTAATGATAACCAACCAATAGTTCTCAATTTCACTTTTTTTTTAACTACAATATATCGCCTAAAAAGGGCCGCTTACATGTATCATCAGCACCACAATACCCACAATGTTACCAACATCATCAAGCACAAACATTTTATTACCAGGAGGTCCGGTCAAACCAGTCATAGATGGCTCGGTCGTCTCTTCCCAGAATCTGTTCTTAATCTCTTCACAGGATTTGCCCAACTAACCATACCTGCACCGCCATTCATTGACTGGTTTGGCTGGTTAGCCCACCCTTGCTGATGAGACAACTGCTGGCCAGACCTCAAATCCTTGGAGCTTGAACCAGATGCTGAACCCGAGGCTGGGCTTCTAGTAGCACGCACGATGCTTGGCGGAGATACGGGCCCGCTTGACCCGTTTCCGGATTTAGCCGCTGACTTTTCGCGGTCTTTTCTTTTCTTCTTGCAGATGACAAGCTCACCTGGATGTGTTAGTAATGGTCCAGCTGATACAGAACTGGGTTCTCTCATAGGCATATGACTCCTGGTTCTTGGCTCTTCTCCACGAGAAGGTGGCCTTTGGGCTGGACTTGGGTCGCGCTCAACTTCATTCATCAGTTTGTTGTTTCGCTTGTTTTGGCCAGCAACTGCGTGCCTTAACGATGCAGGAGGTGTAGAGGTAGGAACTGGGCCCGAGAAAGATAGGTTATTCCTTGCCTCTTGAAAATCAGTGTCTGGGAAAGCAATCTTCAAGATGTCAAAGAAGAGATCGTGCACCTTCCTCGCTTCAGATCTCACCTATTCATCATGGTTATAGAGTTTAGTAAAAAAAAAATGAAGATGTCAAGATTTGATATGTTATAACATGTATGTTCGAATGTTTAATGAGGAAACAAGAACTGGCAAGCAAATTCTCATGAAGGCGTGATCATGTGGAAGTAGAATTGTGTACCCAAAATGGATGAGCTATGGTAATTCCTGCTAGCAAAATGGCAAAAACCTAAGTTGGGAGGCAACAGACAGAACATGTCCTGTGGCTGATCCTCTGAAGTCTGTAACTGACATTCTGGGCACTAGTTATTAATGTTTCTCTTTGCCTAAACACAATTAGCACTTGGCACAGTAGATCTCAGAAAATTCCTTCATTTCAGTTTTATCGCTGAAATTTCAGTCACAAATATGATGAAAAAATCAGACGTTTGAATCCATGCAAAGCAGCATACTGTGCTAAGTTCTAACCGCCATGATCAACCAACAACGAAAGCAAGTAAACTCTCAACATCCATTCAACTTGTTTCCAGGCAACGATTAAAGCACTGTGGAATGCACGGAAATCAACTAGGTATGTGAAGGAAACAGATAAGCGAGATTCATCACATGCGAGAAAGTGGTCAGTCTTTTGACACAACGAAGAGACTTCCTACCAAACAACGATCGTGTCTTGACACATTTGTGCACAGTGCACATAAGCGAGTTGGTTTAATGGCTGCAAAATAGTGGCACTGGCAGATACTACAATGTAATACTAGTAAACAAGCATTGCTGGTTTGTACCTAAGTCACCTTGAGCGGGAGCCGGAGCGCAAAAGGGACATACTCCGAAAAAGTTGCATATGAGAGCGTCATGAGAGCGCGTATATAAATTATATATTTAATATAATTTTAGATATAAGCATGTTACAAATAGATATTTTGTGTTATCTAGATTTTGTAGCAATAACTACAAAGCTTATATATGAGATTAGAACCTCCTATAGTAAAAAATGTATAGAAGTTCAAATTGACTGAGTGTTAGCAATGCAAACTTGACATACAGTGAGACAGGGGGCTACATCAGTAATGATTTGGACAAGTCATTTTAGTTGAAATTTTAGTTTAACTTAGTTTCGAGTAGGCTTGGTAACTTCATACCGAGGTTAATTGCTAAAAAAGTACAGAGCGCTGGTAAAAACGCACTCTAAAATATTGGGAGCGAAGATTATAGGCGAATTCGAGCTGAAAGCGCCGGAGCGAGGATTGGGATTGGGAGCGGGAGCGAAGCCCCTCCCAGAGGTTTTAGGTGATCTCGGTTCGTCCCATGACAGTCTCATGCCACCTAGCAGCTTAACATACTAAATTAGAACACTCACAGGCAGTTCAGTCCTTAAATTGAGGGTTGTCTTGACCAATTAACCAAAACATCAGTCTCATCGGTGTCTTGAATGAACTGTTGAACAAATAAGCAAATCGGATAAAACAAATGGAGTTTCATGAGGAAGGTTACTTATATGTTCTGGTCTTCATGGTCCCTATGAAGAAAGAGGGAGCTAAAGACTACTACTAATACTTTAGTTTCCAGTGTGATAGCCATGAAATTTTATATAAGAGATGCAGTAAGTGGAATACAGCCGCTGGTACTTCAAGCAAGTTATAGCAACTGGGGCCTTAGAGGAGAGTATTAAGTATTAACCATTATAAATCAACCCACCATTAGCTTCAGAATTCGACTTGTCCATCTATTATTTGTTTCCTGACCTGGGTAAGACTGTTAAATTTGGAGATAAATAACAAGTGGGATTCATATGTTCACATATTATCAGGATACCCGGTTTCAAAAGAAATAATTTGTTCAAAAAATATACTGACTCGGCCAAAAAAAGTAGGTTACACCCACAGGGATGTGATATAACTTCCGCATACATATTTAAAGCTATACATTACGAGAGATCATGTTGTCTGAAACACGACTGTATATCGACAAGCATTCTAGTAATCTACAAGTAAACCTGGCTGTACTAGGTATCCTATGATTAAAGCAATCTAGCAATCCCACAAATTAAATATGAGAACAAAGTAATGTGTAATGTAAAATGTCCAGACTCATTTTAGCTTAAAGCCCTGTAAGAGAATCAGCCATCACATGTGCACAACTGAAACAAGTTGTGCCCAGGGTTCGACTGGATACATACCTCTCAAGTTTGATAATTGGTGTCATGGCTATCAATTCTTCCTTATCTCTTTCAATCAACCTTACCAGCACAACCCATCTCCACAGCCTACCAACTCCTTATGCTCTACCCAACTCAAGTACAAATATTACTTTTATAAGCCACAACAACAACCCATGTACACCACCATGCAATCCTATTTCCTTCAGCTCCTCCCAATTTAAACACTGCCACCACATGTTCCACAACCACAAACAAATACCACAACCACATACACCCGACATCCCACCACCATTCCACCCAGGTGGATTTGGCCAATCTGAAACCATTTTGGTATATCGGCAAGGAAAAGTAAGTTTTATGTGAGAGGAGCATATATCTTCCCATAATCCATTTCCCATGATTTTTCTCTCTTTCGCCATTCTCTCTCACCCTTCTATTTTATAATGTAGCAACAAAATCCTTCATATTCATTTAATTGCCAACTAAACGAAAGGAATATTCCCCTCCACAACCAGATAACTTAACAATTTTTCCGATTAAACCACATCCAATGAATCCCAGCACATCCAACCACAGATTCCCTCCTAATAGGCTGTAATCGAACAGAGCTGCTCGTGAGCTGGCTCGGCTTGTGAGTTCAAAAAGCCGAGCTAGAGCCGGCATTTAGGCTCATTGTGTTGAGAGAGTCAAGCTTGAGCCTCGGGACGATTCACTCAAATTTACCAGAAATTGCTCAACAGGGGGTGATCTGCGATCCAGATGTGAGATCCCAAACAGAGGTCATTCGTGATCCAGATCGTTGATTCTGGCAATCCCTTAGGCTTTTTACATATAAACCTAAACTTTATCAAGTAATTATGTCTTTACCCCGAACTTGTCTTATGTACGATTTAAGTCCCCACAAATTTTGACCTCAGATTGATATTACTAGGGAATGCTGCTAATATGAGTATTACGTGACATTCCTAAAAGCATTCTTCGAACCAGACAAGCGAATATCAACCCAACTGATCGACCCAAGAAGCCTTCCCCAGTGAACCGCATTCCTATCAGACCGCGTACCGCGTTCGCGTTCACGTTCCGAAAACCATGGCGTTCCGCAATCCTGGTATCCTTGGTTTGGCTTTTAAGCTCTAGAGCTGGATCGTTTAATTAAATAAAATATATATGTTTTTTTTAGCAGAGTATACAATCTATATCTTATTAATATATACGTATAAGTTTCTTAAATGTTATATAGTATTGTATAGTGTAATATTTTATGTTATACATATATACACATTTAATATCCATACAGTATTTATGGATATTAAAAGTATATATCATATACTGTATGGCTATTAAAAGTATATTAGCTATGTAAGTTATTACATAACTTATACTAGCATGTTATAAAGTAGTATTGTACTTGTATAGTGTAAAATTTTATGTTTTTTTGACCCTTGTAATATTTTAAGTTATACATATATGTACTTTTAATATCCATACAGTATTTATATGCTACAATTATCTATCGTTATTTGTATTTTTTTTGTGATCATTTAGTCAAAACTAGTTGTGTAATCGAGTTATTCTCGTGTATCCCTCCATATATTGCATACAAACCAATAATTTTACCAAAAAAGATCCAGACTCTCTAAATTTGAGGAAAAAACTTCATATCCGCTCGAGAGCTTCTCGCCTGCTCGGTAAATATATAGGCGCGTTCGAGATCCGCTCATATTGCAAACGAATAACTTGAGCCTGATTTTAGCCTCACTTAGCTTAAAGAGCCGAGCTTGAATATGCATGAACTCTGCTCGGCTCGGCTGGTTCACACTCCTAGCTTCAAATAACTATAATTAGTATGTTGCACGTAGTACTGGGAGTGGATTCTGGTTTGGTGTATAATGGTGGTGAATGATTCAGAAGCGAGAGGAGCTTTCGGTGGTGGGTGGCTTTCAATTTATAGGGAATCTTGGGAGACATTTTTCAGATAGTTAGAATTTCTGGGAATGCTAAATAAAAAATATACGGGCAGACTCTAGACAACCGAGCCAGATTCTTTATTCTTTTATTATCATTTTCGAATCTATTAGTCAATAACATCATAAAAAGATGAGATAACAATCTCGAGCAATGAATGTGCAAATTAGCAAAAAGAAGCCACACCTCATGTGAGAACCCAAAGTACTGCATGGCTCCATTCAGCATAAGTTGCACGTCAAAGACAAGCTCTATAACACCGTTATATTCGTATCTTTCAACACGCTGATCTATTTTGCGCAAATCCAATAGACCATTCGAAGGACCACCGATGAAACCAGAATTTTCTATCCTTTTCCATAGATCTGTAAGCAAAGGAACGATTTGGGGACCTTCCTTGTCGATTCTCTTTTGAAGCTTCCCGATCACATTCTTGCACTGCAGACATGATAAGACGGAAATCAACAAATGCTAATTCCACAACTAATATGAAAACATCATAAACTGAACGGAAGTTGACCCAAAAAATAAAGCAGATAAAAAAGGGGTCGAGTCACATAGACATGCTTTACAAGTCAATCTTCTACAAATATGCATAGGAAATTTATTAATGTGTTCCAGAGTAGCAAACTTTGATATGGGGTATATCCACTATCATGACATACATATTCCATAAACAGTAATTTTATCCCATAACAACCAAAAGAATCACTATCTCACCAGAATGTTCCATTGTGAAATACAAGTTTATTTTACTTGTATGCACGGGGAAACTCAGGCCAAACATAGTTACTGACAACAAGAGATAACAATTTTACAAATGTATATATAAGTTTGGGTTTTTTCAAGGCACAAATCTGTATTTCTTGTAGTGATGATGTCGACAGACTATTGGTCAAGAATTAATGAACACATCCCCTAATTTTCCAATATTAGTCTCCGTCCATATTTGGAAAACCTTGCCATAAAAAAAATGAGCACAATTAATCAGGGCCCTGTCTAGGTTACAGGGACTACCAACTTCACAACCATCAATGAGGTAAAATGGTAACTATGAGAGTGTGACCATGTAAGAAACAGAGAAATGTAATTTCAATTCATGGGAAAATGGTTATAGCCTCTGACTCAAGTATCTCAACATAATGCATGATCAAGTGCTTGCAAACTTAAACGTTAATAGATGAATGCTGAAAAGCACAAAAATCTGGGGAGCAATATCTAAGGAAAAGATAGATCAATCAGAGACCAGTTCGATGACGGTACGGGAAAAGGAGAAACCTACGTAACTAGTAACAAATTTATGCTAGTATTCAAAACAGCATTTAAACCCAGCACATATGAGATAGACCATGAACAATACATACCCGCCTTTGAATGACATCAGACATCTTACTGCCAATACTTGAAATACCACTGGTGTTCATAACTCTACCATCCCAACTTTCTCTAGAGTATTCAGCAGCACCATCAGAGGGAGCCGATGTACTCGACCTAGTACTTTTTGCTGAAGCATGTACTTTCACTGGATTTGGAACTCTCCTCAAGGGCATATTTCGCTTATTTCTCACGGATGATTCATTATGATCGTGCTTTAAAGTATTGGACTCTGGAGGCGTCTTGGCTTCAGTGTGGTTTCTTATCATAGGCTCATACTTAAGGTCCGTTTGGTATGGCAGCTGTGATAAATCTCCACGACGCAAAGATGGCTTTTCACAAGGATACTTCTCCTCTGATCTCTCCAAAGCATGGCGGGGTCTAAGCCTGATACTGCGCTTCCGTTTTATTTTTGGTTGCAAAACCTGTTCATCTTCAACTTCTTCACGATCTTGAATCCAACTGCCCGATTGTTGGAGTTCCACATGAGAGTCCGCAGAAACAGCAATTTCGCCTTCCTCTAAATCGTCAGGCTGGCAACATCCAGAAGAAAAAAAATCAGCTAGAGAAATTCACGATTTTAACAAAACATTAATACAGAGCAACACAAGACATACCAGTCGTTTAGAACGAGAACTTGGCCTGGCATCTAACGCAGAAAGTGATCCAAACTTCTGTGAAGATAAAGAAGGAGTGGCGATTTGTGCCACTCTTCGACCGTCCGAGGATGATCCAGATGAACCAGCTTGTTCAACTGCCTGGGGAGGTCTTGTGCCTCCAGAAGCTCGAAGATAGCCGTACTCACCAGCGGCCACTGGACCTTCTTCTGATGGTTCTTTATTTCCTGGGCGTTCTACCGCGGCACCACTAACATCTTCCTCTTCAAACTCACCAATTTCTCCTTCTTCTTCCTGGCCAGAATACCCATTTCTCTCCTCAGAACTAGCCTCATAGAAATCCTCATTATCATCGTCAAGCTCTGCGTAATTAGGGAATTTTTTCCCCTTAGGCCGTCCTCTTTTTTTCTCAACTAAATCTTCACTTGGTTCCACATCAATATTACCACCTAGTAACGCCCTCTTTGAAGGCTTTTTGGCCAGATTAGCAATAGTAGTGTTCACTTCTTTTGTGCCGGCTCGCAGCCATTTAGGAACTTGGTCGTACCTCACCATCTCCTCCTCCCAGTCAAGCTCTTCATCCATCTGATCAAACAGCTCAACTTCCTCTTCACTTCTGGCAATCATGCGATTTACCGCCTGTAGGGAAGGGACATCATGAAGAGTTTCTTGATACCTCTCCTCGTCATGCAACAGTGTCTCCAGGGTCAAACGCCTCTCCTCATGAGTTGTCCGCTGATCAAAACGACCAGCATTGATCACCTCATCAGCCATGTCAATCTTATATTGCTGGATGTTATTTCGTATGAGACTTTCAATAGATCCCATATACCGGTCCTTACCAGCAAGGTCATCCTCTGAATCAACCTGCCCGCTACTCCTAAATTCATCCTCTTTCTGGTGGCTGGAGATTTTGTCAACCACTGCTTCCATATAGATAACTTTTACTTCTCTCTTCTGTCCGATACGATGGGCTCTAGCAACGGCCTGCTCCTCATTTTTGGGGTTTGGATCAGGATCATATATAACAACAGTATCAGCAGACTGGAGATTTAAACCCCTTCCAGCAGCACGGATACTAAGCAAGAAGATAAAGCAATCAGTTCCTGGGCTATTGAAGTCCACAATAGCGGATTCACGGTCTTCCAAGCTAGTTGTACCATCTATCCGTCTGTATACAAGTCGACGCCACTGTAGATATTCCTCTAATATGTCTAGAAGTTTTGTCATTGTACTAAAGAGCAGTACTCTGTGTCCGGTTCTCTGAAGCTTGACAAGAATCCTATCCAGAACCCATAGCTTTCCACATGACCTGACAAGGAAATCCTTGGACAAATCGCTATAATAAGGGTAATTAAGCAAGGGATGATTGCAAGCTTTCCGAAGCTCCATACATCTATTATTTAAAGGTTTATATATCTTGGGCGTGTAATTGGGATTCTTCTGAGCCCTGACCTTCTCATCTTCAGGATCAACACGCAGAGTACCAGTTGATTTGATCCAATCATAAACAGCCCCCTGAATAGCTGACATCTTACATCGTAAGACGATGGAAACCTACAACACAAAAGTGGTATTAGAAATAGGACTTGTTGAGAGATAAAGCTAAGCAGTACTCGTATAAAATCACACCTTTGGCGGAAGTGAGCCTTCAACATCTTCGACACGACGCCGGAGCATAAAAGGCTCTAAAATCTGATGAAGTCGGTGAATAATGATAACCTTCTTCTCAGTCTCAAGCCAGTCGTCTTCGGTATTATGGGACGGGCCCTCCTTTTGGAAGGGTTTAGAAAACCAGTCATGGAATGCTTTTCGATTATCAAAAACTTCAGGAAGGAGTAGGTTCAGAAGTGACCAGAGTTCTTTGAGATCATTCTGCAGATGAAGGAGAGAGAATGTTACGGATATCTATTTAACATCAAATTGTAATAGAATAAAGGTAAGAGAGCATAAATTACGTCACTAAAAAAACTACGCCTAGATAAATTATACATGAAGATCTAAATAGTGTAACACACTTTCTTCTTTTGCTCAGGTTACTAAGTTTTAGGTCAAATCATGATAACCGAAGAAGATTATTAGCTACATAGCACCGAAACGGGGACGGGGACGGGAACGTTGAATGGCGATTTTCAAAAATTAATGAGACAAAAAGCCGGGGGAACGACGATATATATTATAATATATATAGGTGTATAAACATAAACTTCTCAGGGGTGGTCAGTGTCTTTCACCCTTTTTATAATGTTTATGACATATAACACATAAATATGTACTTACTAAAAACGCCCAACTTATGAAATATAATTGCCCACAAGTCCACGGTAGCCCGTTTGGGCTTTTGTAAGGAAGGGCATGCTTGTAAAATCAAGAGAAAACAATGGGTAATACAGTAAAAAATAGGCATGAGAAGTGGGAATCTTCTTCAACATCGTTTAGACGCTGCTGTTCTCGATTACAGGCATGGCCGCGGCCTGTGCTTCCTAGGCAAGAAAAGTGAGTCTTCTCCTTCCTGTGAGTGACCAAGTGATGCCGCAAAACCCATCCTTCACGTCGCCGGTGAACAAGCAGCCGCGTCGGCAGTCTTTTCCGAGAAGAAGAAGCAAGTACCTTAAAGATCGACGTTAGAGTCGCCGATCTGGTGGAGGTCGAAGTCGCCTGACATCATGACGTCGCCGAGAGGTCCGTGGATCTCTTGAAGGTCGGTTAGGTACGTTCCCGTTTCAGGAAAGACGGAATGCGTCCCCGTGCTATTCCAGTCATGTTCCGAACTCGAACGTCTGTGGGAGCGTTCCCGCGTTCCGGACGGGTACAAAACGGGGACGTAGCCCTATGTGGAGTTCAGTTGCTTCATAGATTATTAGAGATGTAGAGAGTCAAAGGAAAACACTTCTATATTTCAGAAGTTGATGTACGCAACCAAAATTTTGGGACTAATTGTTTCACATAAACCTAAGATGACAAAATTCAAATGTACTTTATTTTCAATAGAAAAACTCTTATAATCCAACTTCAAGCAGACACCCACCTATATTGAATGACTTCTTCTCAAACTGATAACTCTAATGATGATTCTAGGGCTTTTAACGAGTCAACCGCTCACGAGTAACTCAGTGTTCAGATTGGAAGCAATCGACTCGATTTTTGGCTGACCCAAACCTTAGCTTGATTTAGGAGCTTGTCTCCCAAATTGGACGAGCTTGCGCATCTCGCTCTTTTATTAAATCGAAAATTAAGCTTGCAGGCTCTTTCATTAAACATGCTCCTGGACCTACCTCGAAAATAAGCCCGGTAGGAGCTTCTAAACAAGCTTCTTTTTAGCTCGAAATATTTTCTGAATAAAAGATGTGTATAAAACTTCCAACCAATAACCTTCTACATTTTAAGAGCTTAAAATTGTGTTTCTTAAAACAGGATAAAATTGTGGTTACAATTAAGAGCTTCCGTCTGGAATTTGTTGTGTTATCTACTTTCAAACCAGCAACATATTTTACTTATACTGATACTTGGAGAATCAATTCATTCTATTGTGTTTGCACATAAATTAATTACATCGTGTATTTTTTTTTGGTTCTTATCGTTCTGTCATTGGATATGTTACCCAAGTGTGAACTCTTGTGGGGAACTTTTAAGTTTTGTTTAGGTAATTCCCATTATCCAAGACTACGATATTTTTGTTAATTTAGGTATATAACGATTTCTTGCCTTGCTCAAGTTAAACCAACTTCACCCAAAAAATCTCAAAGATAGACCGACTCGAACCTGAGCTCGAGCTAACTGAACCAACGAACCAATCTAAGCTCGAGCCCAGCCTCGAGCTTTATGACCGTCAAACAATCCAAACTTGAGCCTCATTTACTGTCTCGTGGCAAGAGATCAAACCCATGAAAGATATGGTGAGAACCTAGCTCACCATGAAACTAGACTCGGCTTGCTTACCCTTAAATGATCCCCATTTAACAATACTCAAGCAAATTTAATGATCCATAGCATAACTCGCTGAGTAATGTAAATGACTTCTAAGTTGGTTATTTTCTTATAACAGTGGTGGCCGGACCAGCTTGCACACACCTTAACAATCTCATCGGGCCCTGAAGTTAACAGCCTGCTAAACCTCCAGTGGCCCTAAGGGGTATCGACATATATGGGATTCAAACCTGAGACCACAAGGGCAGAAAACCCTTGTGGCCCATGCCTTTACCACTTGCAAACCCCAGACAAATCATTCAGATCAACAAAATCAGAATATTCTTAAGGGTGAAGTTCTCAAGTTTACAAGTCACAACTATCAAGAGGGAAAACTACAGAGATTTAACCAATCAAATCCTTAACTGTAAATGAAACGATTATTTTTCAAAGGAATAACTTTTAGAGTATCACATTATGAATCACACTAGACATCATGCCTCAACAAATGTTCTCTTCAATCCAACTCTATGATCTCTATTCACCTGCATATGAGATATCCTTTGGCAATTCGAGCCCCTTAGGGTAACCCGAGGTTTAAATGAGTGTTAAACCTAGGGCCTTGGGATAAGCTAAGGTGCAACCGAACCCCTGGTTATATGAGTCTGTATGTGTCGAGAGAGAGAGAGAGAGAGAGAGATTCTTTCCCCAATTAACTTTTGTAATTGTGTACGTACTACGTCTCTTGGTTTCTGATGCTACGCTAAGACCGGCCTGCATATCTAGTGCAGCCAGGGGCGGATCCTCCATGGACTGGTGGGGCCTACAAGTCCCACAGGTATCCCCAAAACACCCCTACTAGTTTGGCTTAGTTGCATTTTGTTGAGAAGTCCCACATCGGACATTCAAGAAGAGAATGAATTAACAAGTGTCATGGGCTACTCCCCTCATTGCCAATTGGTTTTGAGGTGGAGCCCATGAATTCTTTACATGGTACCAGAGCCACGGCTCATACATGTGAATGGTCTAACAACCCACGCGCTCGCAGACAAAAAGATCCACATGTAGGCCAAAGGACGCCACACGTGAGGGGGCGTGTTGAGAAGCCCCACATCGTACATTTCAAGAAGAAGAAAAAGAATTAACAAGTGCAATTGGCTTTGAGGTGGAACACCATGAATTTCTACATATTCTAGTCACGAGACATTTAGAATTTTTTCCTTAAATCTAGGTATCCTTTCCCAGTGAACTTCTACAATAGTGTACGCCTCTCTTGGTTTCCGATGCTACATTAAGACCGGCCTGCCATAATTGTGTAATTTTTTTGTACAGATAGATTTTCCTTAAATAAAGGTATCTTTAGTCATGTCAATTTACGTATTAAGGCAAGTATAAAATCATAGGCCTTGACTTTAAGAAAGAATATTTCTATTTCGAGATGAGATCAATTAAACCCCCAGTGGACTAATTTTCTAGATCCACCCCTGGGCAGCAATTGCATACTTCACACTACAGAAGAAAGGACCATGTTCACTGGAAAAATAACATAAAGGAATACAATGGTCGGTGTGCTATCAAAGAGAGATTGCATTGATGCTATCCCCCAGATGCCCTAGTTAAATTCTTTTGCACTAAAATATTAACTTAAGGCGAAAATGATATACCACAGTAGCTAAACATCAATGTCAAAGTCACTTCCTAAGAGTTTTCACGCCTTGATTTACCTTTTTCTTTGCTCCACTCTCATCCTTAGAAGTTGGTGGTACGAGCACTCACTATACCTATTCGTACAAACAATTACAGAATATTGGGTCCCACAGGAAGTTGACAATTAAACAGGCTGGTGATTTACGTTTCAATTGTTTTTCAAGTAAATAATACAAGCTCTTAAATTCTGCACCGTTGCATACGTCAAACAGTGAAACATTATGTTTTGAGATATTTATTTCGTGCTCTTTGGAAATCTTTAGATTCAATAACTGTGCGTTTCTTGTTGTACTACTCAATTTGGAGGCAATGTTTCAAAACATGCTGGATCACGATACTCCATGCTTGGAAACCATATAGAACACGAAAGCCACTGGTCATAAGAGTGGAGTATTGACAGGACACATCTACAATCTGGTAATCTCATTTGCATGGCTGTTTTAGCACCTCCAGTAAAGATTTTAATTCCCAAAATTAAACCAGTCCAATTTAATGCAAGGCACTCCATGATGGATCCATTACAGAAGCTAGAAAACAATAAGATCCAAGTGTATATTGTAAAATAGATGCAACACATATATGATGAGCACCATAAAAGGTAACATAAAAACCTGCAGTGGAGTGCCGGTCAGAAGTAAGCGTCTCTGGCAGCGATATCTATCAAGATCTCGAGCTAGCACTGATTCCCTGTCCTTCATTCGCTGAGCTTCATCAATTATGATATACTTCCAATCGACTTTCGAGAGCTTCGTACGATCATACATGATGAACTCATACGTCGTCACGAGGACATTGAATTTCAGGGCAGAAACTTCCTGGGCACAGCAACCAGAACATGTTCAGCAATATAGGAAGTGAGTCATGAAATAGATAGATTAATATATGGGAGTTCGTACTTGAGAAAACAATTTCGACCGCTGATCCTTCCCGCCAACATAGAAAATGCAAGATGCAGATGGCAACCAATTAAGGAACTCACTCTGGAAAATTCACCATGTCAGCAAAATTACAAAATGGGGGATTGAAACTCAGTTTTTTGGAATAACATCAGCTAACCTTCCAGTTGACTAAGACAGCATTTGGTACAATGATAAGATGAGGGCCATAGTTTCCCTTGAACTCCATCAGATAAGCAATTAATGCCATCACCTGAGCAAGCAAAGAAGAATATAAGAAAGTATGTGAATACTTCAAAGCCTGTTTTGATCAGTGATGAACCTCCTTATTAGCATACAACACAGGTATATTTTCGTGGAAAACACAAGTTAAGCATGTTCTGCCTTTTGATGCAGAGAGAAAGAGAGAGATAGACCTGTACAGTCTTTCCGAGACCCATTTCATCAGCCAAAATTCCATTTAATTTGTTGTTATACAAAGAAAGCATCCATTGCAATCCAACCTGCAAGATTCAGTAGAAGACTAAGACTGGAAGTTTTACCTCAGTTAAAGGAATACTGAAATAATAATTAAAGAAGAGGATGGACAGATCCAAGTCCAGCAAAAAAAGACCAGTTTAGGAAATAAAAATACACATACAAGTTGATAATCTCTGAGTGTTCCGGCCCGTAGCATGGAAGGTTGCCTTATAACCATTTCATTCACAGCATGTGCAAGATTATAATACCTGTTCAGAATCATATAAGAACAGTATTCTAAAAATAAATCTTCCAAAGTAATTTACTATGTTAAAAATAGGGGTTAGACATGCAATTGTGGCTGTGCAGAATAAGAAAATGCTCCCACAAAGGCACTGCCATCGATAAACAGTAAGTACAAACTTTGGCTTGGAGAGTTGCAGCACTCCTCCGACATAATAATAACTTCAATCTGTAAATTACCGTCTACAATAAAAATTCACTTCCGTGTAGGATGGTACTCAGATATGTTATTGGAAGGATGTATGGGCGGAATGAGCCCTTATCTTCATATTACCCTATTTTGTTTCAGCTTTCCACTAACAAAGATGCAAACGTTGCAAACTTTTTGAAAGTTACAGATGCAATTGTTGTTTGGGATCCTGTGTTTCTCCGTATCTTGCTCGACTAGGAGGTTGATATGTTGCTACAATTTCTACAAGAGCTGTATGCTGTTCAAGAGGATGTGGGCACCAACGGTAAGGTTTAAAGGGCTGGGATTTCAAGAAAAGTTCTGATTGAGTGGTTTGTATTATACTTCTAGTTTTTCTGAGAGTAGATTTCCATATAGAGCAACTTGGAAACCGGGGACTCCATTGAAGATGAGTTTCTTTGCACGGGTGGAGGTGAAAAATGCTATTCTAACGCTGGATAATCTAAAGAGAAGAGGGTTCATGGTACCCAATCGGTGTTTACTGTGAAAATACTCCGAAGAAACTGTGTCACATTTGTTGTTGCACTGCCCGGTTGCAAGGGATTTTGGGGGACTGTTTGGGGTTTGTTCGGTATACACTATTCAGTGGGTCCAATCGGCTAACCTATAGGCTCACCTTCATTGTTGGTCAGCTGGTTGCAAGGCTTCCAGAAGAAAGACATGGCGGGTTGCGCCGTTTTGTATAATGATGTAGCAAATTTGGAGGGAGTGTATTCTTCGTATATTTGATGGCATTGAGATTTCAGTTCAACTATTAACGGCCCAGTTTTTACAGACTATACGGTTTTTGTTTGAGGGAAATTATTCCAACTCTCCCATTGCACTGTTAGACTATTAGGGCTCGATCAAAACCTAAGTTGATCTGTGGCTGTAATTAGTCACAATTGTTAGAATAACATTTTCTTTACTTACCAAAATAAAATTATTGTCTATAATGGCAAAAGAAACAGAAGATAGTGACTAACTTGTTCACGGAAGAGCCATCTTTAGGTGCATTCATTTCAGAAAAACGGTTTCTTATTGTTACTTCCTCCCCAGCACAAGCTGCTGCTGCTCTCACTTCTTCTTCAGAGAGACCCTGTTCCCAAAGACAGAAACATAAACATCTAATAGCAGTTTCAACGAGAAAAGAGCTAAAGATGTAAAATTAGATTTAAACTGTCAAGCAGAGAGAGATGGAGGGAGGGAGATCAGAAAGAGAGGATTTGCCTGAGCCCTTGCAGCAGCAGCGGCAGCATTTGCTGCTTCTTCAACCTCCTGATGATTCTTTGTGGCTGTAATTTTACCTCCAAGTTTATGAAGATATTCCTCTGTCTGGGATAGAAATGATGACAGAACAGCATATCTCTCAGCAGCCTCACCCGGCATGCTGGTCTGCTGCTCCAGCAACATTTCCCTGTACCTCTCAACATCATTATTCTTTAATGCCTCCATCCTTTTATTCCGGTCATCGTCTTTCCTCTTGGAGAACTCCCTCAACATCTTTTCATGATATTTCGCAACACCTCTGTTACGGGCTGTCCTCGCATCACGAATAGCCCAATGTGACTCAAGAAGTCTCTTACGCCACTGAAAAATAGATTTAAGTTGTTTCTCTCTAGAAGCTTTCTGTGAAACTTGGACTTGCCTAGAAAGCTCCATTCTTTGACGCTCACAGAGTCTAACAAACTTACGATATGGCCTGTCAGGCATCACCATTATCTCCTGTTGCTGTTGGTCGACTTCTTCTCTCAGACGTGTCTGGCGATCCAAAAGTCGAAGTTTCTTCTCTTCAATTTGTAGCCTCAAAACCAGATCCGGCCTGATCCGTTTCCTTTCCAAGTTCACTGCTAGTAAGGTACCAATCTTCCTCAAGTTTTCTGTTCTTTTCTTCGTAAGAACTTCTGCCCCTTCCTCCAGAAGCAAATCCTTGACGTCATACGCCAATGACAAATTGGTATGGTTGTTTGCCATCGTGGCAGACCCAAAGGAATCATGTTTACGCGTAAAATAAGGGAAATCAAACAGTGGTCCGTGATACTTTCTGTTCGAAATTGCATCCTTCGTCTGCGGGACATTGCTGGCTTGTGCAGGTTTTTTAGCCTGTGCTGTGTCAGATACAACAACCTCTGGTGCAACTGCCTTTCCCCTGTCTGCAGTAAAATCACTTCTGATAGGGGCTTTCTGGTTACGAGGTTCAATTTCATGATCAAGTTTACTGGGGAACATGGTGGTTTGCTGCCCATCTTTTCCAGAGGGATGTGCTGGTACAGGCTCAGTTACCACACTAGTTATGCTTTGTGAATTAACTTTTGATGTATATGCTGTCTCATCTGCTGTCAGAGCTTCCTCTTTGGGGTTATTCGGTCCACTGGAAGATACTACAACATGAGTATCTTTCTCAACAGGCTCCAATTGTCTAGTACATCCTTCGACATTTTTTCCTGCAGAAATATCCTGATTATTACTTCCGGTAGGGAGAGCTACCTGCTGCAGCTGTGTCTCTAAAGGTGGAGGAGCAATTGCTCGAAGTAACTCTTGCGGGAGGGTTACATCTCCTTTCTGTCAGAATAAAAAAAGAAAGAAAAATATGTATCATATATTAGGACTGAGCAGTAAATTTAACAAGATTTACGAGTCTTTGAAGAAGTAAATCAGATACAGGTCTGAGTGCGCATGGGATGTGAAAAGTAAACCTTCAATCGTCTGAATGCTAGTATTTGAGCCTTAAGAACATGAAGTTGCTGCTTGGTAAATCCCGAACGCAGTTGTTGAGTCTGGGGCGCAGTTCCGCTCTGAGAAGATAATGTATTTCCATGGCCTGCATCTATTGGAGAGGTAGAGGACTGTGAAGAAGAGCGGTTCAACTGCCTAGTATGCTGGATCTGTGAAGTTTCTGGACCAGTAAATGAATTTGTAGGGTGGGATGAATGATCGACGCCCGGGTTCAAGTTCAAGGAAGCTTGTGGTGGTTGCATGGAGGGCATTCCATTACTAGTCATCATTGTCTGTCTTGGAGGCACTTGATTCTCTCGGCCATGGGCAGAAAGCTGCTGCATTGAAATGTTGCCGGCACCATGGTTAAAGGTCATCGTTGGATTTTGACCAAATGAGCCAGGATTAACTGCCTGTCTAGGTTTATTGGAGCCAGATTGTCCAGATAAGTCACTTGACGAATTTTGATGGGTACCCTCAGGTGCAGCTTGCGGAGAAGCAACCTGCTGTTTTGGCATTGAGACAGGTGATGATTGTCCACCCATAGAATTATCATTAGCCTTTTGCTGAGCAAGCATCCTAGACTGCATAAGTGGGATGAGCTGAGCCATCAAGTTGGCATTTGCAGGATTTGTCATATCAATGTTACGTTCCCGAGCAAAAGCCTGCATCTGTGCAGCCATCGCAAACTGGTTATTTGCCAAGTTCTGAATATTTTGCTGAGCCTGTGGGGCCTGCATAGATCTCATATTTGATTGCATTAGTAGGCCTGCAGATGCTGGCTGCACCGGAGGTTTTGGATCACTTCTCTGATCAGAAGACGCTTGTTGAGCATGCTCACTCTGCTTCTCAGAATGGGTGAAATGTTCAGGCAGTTTTTTGGATGATGATGCCTGAGCCTGATTAGCAGCCTGAATAGACATGAGCTCCTGCATCTTCATATTAGCTACCCTATTCTCATGATCCCTCCCAGGCAAAGGCCCCATCATTCCCATTTTCCCGTGCTGTTGAGTTTGAACTCCAGCACCTGATTTTTGTTGAGCTGCCTGAAAAGCATATTGGAGATAAGCTTGTTGGACGGGGCTCAGTCCTTGTTGCTCAAGACCCTGACTCCTATTTTGGCCCTCCTCCCGATTCTGAGCAGCATTGTGTTGTTGAGCCATGTCCATAAATTTCCTTGATTGCTGAGGCAGTTGCATCAAACCAGGAGAAGAAGGAAACCCGCCACCTCCAAATACTCCTTGAGGACCAGCAGCTTGGTACGCTAGAATGGCTTCATTTCCTTCAGGTTTCCGAAGAAACTGCTGTTGGAGTGACTGTACCAGCAACAATATAGGAAACAAATTAATGTTCAAACACCAAGTAACCAGAGTTAAATTATTTAATAAAAAAAGTTCTCCTTAAGATTCACACGCACAATACCAGTGGAGTTCAAACCTTGCAATTGCATGACATACTTCTCTTTCTGCTTTTAATATTAGTCATTCTCAAGTACAGCAGAAAACATTAACTATATATTTGCTCAACCAAGTTCTATAGAAGTATTTGTTCCTCACTCTTTTTCCCCAAATAGTTCAAACTAAGACATGACCCCGTGGCTAGGGGGCCACTACCAAATCCTCCAACATTGATCTTAAAACAATCTCACGGATATAATGCCACCACAACTAATATGAACAATAAACACAAAGGTATACTAGAACATCGAATTTTCAGGAGGGCAAGCAGAATATCAAATACCAATCTACAAGCAAGCGAAGGTCACAAATCCGAAAATCCATCCAAAGCGAAGGCTATAGAGACCAATCAAGCTCGAAACAAAAAGATATCATCTAAGTTTGACCTCTTTTAACCACAACAAAACTTCCGATATTAAAGAAACAGATCTACTTAATCATACATACAGTTGCCTCCTCAAACCAGCCCATGAAAGAAAACGAGATAAATCAATGGAAGTCCAAGCATATAAAAGCCACAATTTGGTGGGGACACATAAAATAGATACAACTATAAGTAATAACCTTCCTCATCATGAGGCAAGCAACTCGAGAGTTAATGGAACTATCAGTTACCTTTTCCTTCTTTCCTAGGATGTCATACTCTTAAACACAAAGCTCAATTAATTCACTGTGAAGCTGATGTCAACATATATAATAAGTCTCTCCTACTCACATCAGCTCAAAATCTGCCTATTCACAAATAATAACCTATACTAGACCTCATCAAATACTCATCAACACATGTTCCAATTCACTCCAGTAGTGATAGTGATAATTTAGAAAGAACAACAAAAAACAAATAATCAAATTGAACAAATTCATAACCCTAACCTGTCTTTGTTGCTGTTGATGTTGCTGTTGGTGGATTGAATCGAACCCTAAATGAGGGGCAGAAACGGCAGACGAAGAAGACGACGGCGATGCCGAAGAAGTGGAGGGCCCCACAGCTGCCGGATTCCGTCCTCCGCCACCACCAACGCCGCCGTGGCCCTGCTGGGCCCCAGCACCTCCAGATTGCATACAAAAAAGCTGATGACAAATCAAATCCAAAATTCACGCGGCTTTCTGCAAACAAAACCGCTGTCGTTTAAATCACCTCCTCACCACTCCGATCCCAACGTTCCAAAAAAAAAACGTCTCTCTCTCTCTCTCTCTCTCTCTCTCTCTCTCTCCCTCTCTCTCTCTCTCTCTCGATTCGTCTCTCTGTGGAGAGAGAGCGAAAATTGCGCTGCGGGGCCAATGGGAAGATCGATCCAGTGGTCGGCGAGGCCCCGAAGTTGCCGGAATCTTCCGAATTCGAGTTTCTCTCTCCTCTCTCTCTCTCTCTGACTCTCTCTCTCTCTGTGTGTGAAATTTTCGCAATTTGCGTTTCAGTCAAACCCTAAGCTGTTATTTCTGCTTCTTTTCTCGATTTTGGTATTTTATTTTTTGTTTTTCTTAACCGGGGTTAACTAGTGGTGGGTTAAGGGGAAGGGAAGGGTACGAGTTTGACCAATGGATGGGATGTATTTACGACGCTGCCATTCGTTGTTGTTGTTGTTGTTGGGTGTGATCTTGAAGAAATCATACGGGTGCGGTGTACGTATTGATTTTCATTTATGAGTAGGGGAAAGGACAGAATTAAATAGGTTTTGTGATAATTGCAGGAGTAAAAATGATTCTTACACAATTATTTATGACAATGACATATTTGCCCTCACATTATGTGAATGAGGAGAGTTATTGGTTCTGATTTATCTCTTCTATCGGGTTCTGAGATATATGCTTGTACATTTTTTCTTTCTTTGATGAAATAGTCTTGGGTCATAAACCAAATGAACCTTAAAATGGTATACGATTATACATGTGTGTGATCTGATAAACTGACAACACAATTCAGATAAAGTTGTCTTTCAATATCCAGAGACATGTCCATGTCGAGTTCGTACGACAAGGCTTTCTAGGATTTTGGAGGCGTGCAAGTGTAGATTATGATAGGAAGTACATATGCTTGTACATGTGTGTTTGGTCCTTTGACTTTGGATTTGCCAATGTCTTTTTGGGCCATGTATAGAATATGGTACAGACTTGAGCTTGATCTCTCTCTTCTCTCACATTTTCTCCCATGTCTTGCTATACTTTTAATCGAATTATCTATGGGGGAACCACAGTCCGTCACCACGGCCTTCAACCCCACCGGCACAACCAACGACTCTGAAAACAGCCAACATAGCAACCACCATCATTGTCAAAACAAACCCAAGTAGGCACAACCATCACTGAAACTCCAACTTGAAATATCATCAACACAATAAATATTTGGCCACGACCTTCAATGTTGCCAAGTCTGAACACTATTGCAACCATGTCCCATCCAAGAACGAATCGTATAGATCGCGACCAAATGAAAATCTCATGACACAACGAAAACGAAATTAAGAAACCTTGACTTTTTTACTCATTTACTGCTCACTTTGTTTTCTATATGGAGACTTGTTGACATCACAAATCCTTAGAATAAATTATGTACTCTTAAATATTCGTAGCTCCATTTGATCAAAACTTGAAACTAGTGCTTACCCAAGGAAAATATAATTAATGCTTGAAGGTAGATATTGTTGGTGTATGAACTAGAGGCAATATTATCATGACATTTATTTATAAATGCTTTCTATTTGTAATGTTGTCTATATGGAGATATGTTGACATAAGAAGTTCTGATAATAAATGTTGCACTCTCAAATATTCCTAATATAGTATTATTGTTAATTAGGACGACCATAATGCATCAAGACTGGTATATGGGTAGATTGATATGAGGTATCAAGTCTAACACATGGATACACGTTAGGAGTTGTGTACAAGGAAATCCCTAGGAGAGATCCAAGAGTACACCTCAAGTAGGGGATTAGAGTAGAACACAGAGAAGTGTAGGGTGTGAGTAGGGAGAGAGTAAGCAATGGCAACTATCTGAGAGAGAGACACCTTAATGACGGCAAAAGAGCTTAAAAGCAGAATCATTGCCATGGAGGGCTAACATTCCTATATATAGTGGGGAAGTGACCGTTGTAGGGGTTAATGCACCATAAATGGTGGTTTAATGATAGCCCCCGTAACGGCACGCTCGACCGTATATATAGGGAACGTTACGCACCTGTCCGCAGATACCGGACACCGTTATGAGATCGACCGGGTTTATAGGACGTGGTCATTAAGTCTCTCAAAGTTAGTTACAAAGGGTCGCGCGCAAGCTTGGTTGTCGTTCGCGCGTGACGGACCTTACTCTAGCCTCCAAACCACAAGTCCCTACAAGTTCCGTGTAGTAAGCATCGCGGGTGGTCCTGTCTCGCAGCCCCCATGTGGATGAGTATGAGCAGTGATCTAGTGTATACGGAGCACAGTCAGGTGTGCTGGATGGCTGCCACGTGGCTGTGAGTTTTCTGTCTTGAATGCAGTATCTACAGGAGTAATGACGTACTGGATTGACCCGCTATGAGAACACTACATGGATTTCATGTGAGTGTCACAAGTGCTTCTCGTAGTGACGATTGTGTTGCTATCATATGACTTGAAGTCACTACATTATTTAGATGTAGAATGACTTGTTTTAATACTGTCAAACATCACTATGTGACGACGTTATTATAAAAGGGGGTAATTGGACATTTTATGAAATATGCTGAGGGGTGTGAGTGATGTGGATAGGATTTGTACCTTCAACATAACGGGAGTACATATCCATGGCCACTCGATGAATTAGACTTAGGAAAAAATGCATGGTCGTGCTCAAATTAATCAATATGAGATATTGATTAGGGGTGCAACTTGGACGGGTTGAACCCGACCAACCCAAACCCAGCTCGGACTAAAGTCGATCTTGGGCACATATTTTGAGTAATTTGGACGGGCATGGGCAAAAATTCTCAACCTGAATTGCAATTAGGGTCGGACTTGGGTACGAATATTAAATGACGGGCTACCCTGAATTGCCCGATTCGTATACTTATTACCTATAAATGTTATATTTGGAGATTATTATGTATCATATTTATCAAGAATTTATTATTTTTCTATTAATTATTAGTGATATTTTCAACTATATTTATGTTTTTAACTAATAGATTATTTTCACAAAATATTTAGTATTTTCTTGTATAGATGGATAAATTTTTTTGAGAAGATAAACGGATACATTTTTAATTTATTCTAACAAATGGACAAACATAAATCGTCAGACGGCGACGCAATTCTCACTCCCGGTGGCTCTATGGTGGTCGGAATTCCAGAGGCTTATACTTCTTCCACGGCGCCAGACGGCGGCGCACATCTCACTCCCGGTGGCTCTATGGTGCCCGGAATTCCGATGGCTTCTACTTCTTCCACGGCGTCAGATGACGGCTCACATCTCACTCCCGGTGGCTCTATGGTGGCTGGATTTACAAAGGCTTCTACTTCTTCCACGGTTGTTGTGATGAGTGGGTTGGCTACTAATGTAGCAGAACCCATGGAA
This sequence comes from Linanthus parryae, assembly GCA_023055425.1. Classification (NCBI taxonomy): domain Eukaryota; kingdom Viridiplantae; phylum Streptophyta; class Magnoliopsida; order Ericales; family Polemoniaceae; genus Linanthus; species Linanthus parryae. Next base: position 13,337,585 of record JALGPY010000006.1, on the reverse strand, counting down.
ATAGACCCCCAAGAGCCTTGGAGACCAAGGGGCTCAACTTACATGGTGATGAAACACCCCCAAAATTTATGGGTGCCCTCCGCTCGTAGTGATGAGCTACATTAGGAACGGAGCAGGATCTCCGGTTCACAGTTAGTACGACCCACGATAATCCAAAACAAACTTTATTATAAATTAAAAGATAACTAGTACACAATGTTTGTAAAATAATAATATTACAATTATTCGGTAACATGAAATTACTAAGTGATGTTCTAAGCAGCATATGTTCCTAGCCAGCAGTTCTCGTGATACGTCCCCCACTTCTATTGATAACCTGCGGGTTTTCAAATAGCACAAGCCGACCGCAGAAAAATTTATGTCAGAGAAAATGAGTAAGTACATACTACAATAAGTAAACAGGAGTTTTGACACAAAAATTAACACACATGATTATGAGAAGTATCCTGTAATATTAGTTTGGCTGGGGAAACATAAGGCCTCCAGCAGGTACGATGTATTCAAAGAGCCACGATGCAACAATATATAAATAAGGGTACGTCTTGGGGAACACAGCCCCAATTCACCCTGAGCGTTCAGAGAAACCCGTCGCAACCCCGCTCAAACCACATAGCTAAAAGACCTTAAGTGTCGACACCCCTATACAGTTGTGACCCACACATGCATAGGTAGTACTCTATAGCTTTCACGATAAAATAACCCCGGGACCACATCACCTCGGTGTATGTCGGCCACCACGGGGGTCGGGAATGTAATCTCATAAGGATTAGCACCCGAGGGGAATCAACGCACGTGTGTGCCCGGCAGTAGCCTCCACGCGCATCCTCTGTACATCGTCCTAATTGCTTTATTATTCATTATTATACGTAACAAGAGCCGTTATTTTAAACCTCGTCTACAATAAATGAATTTCCCAAAACATGCTTCAAAAGCATTTTTATAATCACACCAGTATCACAAGTTATAGAGAAATTAAAATGACTCACACAAAATCATATGTTGATAGTTCAAGGTATTGTACATATGAACTTACCGAAATGAATAGAGCGGCGCACACGAAAAAGAGGAACATCCTAGCACTCGTACTACGGGTCTTCCACGAAATCCCCTCCTACGAAGTCGGAATCGAAAATGACGAAATGACAAGATGGTAGCGGTGATGAAAAGAATGTCATAGTGTCTTATGACCTTGGCGGTGTTTGGTGCTAGACGGGGACTCCGGGGCAGCGGAGAAAAACCTAGAAGAGGAGATAGAGATAGAGCACCGGTAGTGCGGCCAGCCTCAGGTCAGCTTGGTGCCATCGGCCTCCTTGGGCGACGGCGGAGGCTATCGATTGTGATGGAGAGAAAGAGATAGTTAGTGAGAATCTATGAGTTTGAGTGATGAAGAATGGAGGGATGGGTGGGTTTATATAGGTGTGGTGTGGGGGAGGTTATGGATGGAGGAGTTATGGGGGAGTTATGGATGGAGGAGTTATGGATGGGGGAGTTATGGGGTAAAAATTGATGGAGAATAAATAGAGACATTCATTTGAAAAAAGGGGTTACAAGTTGGGTTATTTTTGGTTGGGTATTTTGGGAGTACCAAAGTGCATGGTGACAAAGAGGTATTTTAGGTGATTTAGGAGCACCAAAATGGTTTTTAAGGAGTAAAATAAATAAGAATGTTAATATTTAGAAAAATAAAAAAATAGTAAGTGTAGAGATATATTAGAATATGAATTATATCAAATTAAAATAGAGGACAAATGGTTAGAATTAAAATAGTAATAGGAAAACATATAAAAATAAAGTAGAAACAAAGAATGAATTGAAGGACATTTAGAGAATTCTATTGAAATAAAATTAGAGATAAATGATGAAAGTTTTGGATTATATTTAAAATCAAATAGGCTTTGTTAAGTAGTTAATAAAATAAAAAAATTGTTTACCACCGCTTTAACAAATTATAATTACCAATATAATATGGATAATTTATGTAATCATCAAAATAAGCTGACCGAAAATCCGGGGTATTACTGGTGATCTCAAATCTGGTTGGCCTCCGCGGTTATGAGCTCTTTGATATCTCAACCAAGAGTTCAACAAGCTTCTCCAATGAGCATTCTCAAGGCTGTGAGATGATCGCTTGCAGAATGAATGGGTGGTTGCTGCTGCAGAAAGAAGATTCACTATTCCTCCTCCTTCCCTTTAAGAACCTCGAGAGCACTCATCCTATGCTGAGGGCTGATCTCTTCCCCTCTCCAAGAGGGGTATTTCAAGGTGACCCTTTAGAAAAGCAATCCTTGTTCACTGCCATCCTGTCCTTCAAATCTCCATACTTTGTCGTTGATGTTCTGAATGGTGTGGGTGATGGTCGTTGGAAGGTTGTGGAGAGCAGTGAGCGTTCTTTGCCACAAGACGCTGAAATCTCTTGTGTTAAGATGCACAACGGGCTCATCTATCTCCACATTGAGCAGGTTGTGTACTGTTTCAAACAATGCGGTAGCCTCCCTTGGGGGACCAGCAGAGTATGTGTCAAGCAAGATAGGTTTGCTGCTTTTTTCACAAGAAGGCAGTGCCTCTATTTCATCTTTGTGGATAACGATTACGAAATCCACTTCTACCGCATGTCAATCATTGAAGGAGGTGACATAGAAGAGACAATGGTCGACTTGGATGGTGTCTTGATTGCGTCCTCCATGGACGGAGGTGAGATTTTTCCTCCCCACAAGGGGGAGGAACATCTAGTTGGTTGCGGGTTTCTATGCGGAGGTTGTTGGACCGAAAGTAACACTGTTGAGTGCGTCAAGTTCAAGGAAGGAGGAACTCCCATGATTGAGTGTTTCAAGACTTGGGAAGACCCATCTCATGGATAGTCCAAGCACGGATTCGGGATCGTTCGCTTTACTGCGAAATAGGGTATTAGGAGTACTGTTTTGGACATATGTGAATCATCTCTCTAGAAATGGTCTTGATATCACAATCCCATAAATATGTTGGGGATTGTGATATCAAGACCGATTTCCCTTTGTTGAATTTAATTTTTGATTTTAATGGGTGGATTTGGTAACAAGGTTTAATACTATTTTTGAACATTTATGCTAAAAAAAAGTTATTCTAACAATATATAGCCATTATTTTTTTGTCTTAAATAAAAAAATTGAAGTGTCTACATTCGGTATCTATTTTTATATGTAAGTTATTAACTTAACTTTGAGGGGACGATTTTGATTGATTTGAATGCGATAATTATGTTAATTCATTTAGTTCAATGGGCTAACACGAATTCAACACAAACCCGAATTGGTTTGTTTGAATCTGGGCTTGGACGGGTTGGCAATGCTCCTAACCCGGGCTGGGCTTGGGAAACCCCGACATAACTCGAGCTCGGGCTTGGACAAGAGTTTCAACCCATCCCACCCGAGTTGCAGTACTAATATTGATGTCATTTGTTTGTCCAAGTCTACTAAGATAATCAAGGAATTATAGATTGGATGCAACACCCCCAAAAATAAAGGGTGCCCTCCGCCCGTAGTGATGAGCTACATTGGGAACGGAGCAGGATCTCTGGTTCACAGTTAGTACGACCCACGATAATCCAAAACAAACTTTATTATAAATTAAAGGATAACTAGTACACAATGTTTGTAAAATAATAATATTACAATTATTCGGTAACATGAAATTACTAAGTGATGTTCTAAGCAGCATATGTTCCTAGCCAGCAGTTCTCGTGATACGTCCCCCACTTCTATTGATAACCTACAGGTTTTCAAATAGCACAATCCGACCGCAGAAAAATTTATGTCAGAGAAACTGATTAAGTACATACTACAATAAGTAAACAGGAGTTTTGACACAAAAATGGAGTAACACACATGATTATGAGAAGTATTTTGTAATATTAGTTTGGTTGGGGCAACATAAGGCCTCCAGCAGGTACGAAGTATTCAGAGAGGTCACGATGCAACAATATATAAATAAGGTTACATCTTGGGAAACACATCCCCAAATCACCCTGAGCGTTCAGGAAAACCCGTCGCAACTCCCCTCAAACCACATAGCTAAAAGACCTTAAGTGTCGACACCCCTATACAGTTGTGACCCACACATGCATAGGTAGTACTCTATAGCGTTCACGATAAAATAACCCCGGGACCGCATCACCTCGGTGTATGTCGGCCACCACGGGGATCGGGTATGCAATCTCATAAGGATTAGCACCCGAGGGGAATCAACGCACGTGTGTCCCCGATCTAGCCTCCACGCACATCATATGTACATCGTCCAAATCTTTTATTGTACATTATTATTCACAATTAATAACTGTTATTTCGAACCTTGTGTATAACAAATGATTTTTTTTTCCAAAACATGCTTCACAAACATTTTTATAATCACACCAGTATCAAAAGTTATAGAGAAATTAAAAAGACTCACACCGAAAATCACATTTTGATAATTCAAGGTATTGTACATATGAACTTACCGAAATAAATAGAGTGGCGCACACGAAAAAGAGGAACATCCTAGCACTCGTACTACGGATCTTCCACAAAATCCCCTCCTACGAAGTTGGAGTAAAAAAAATGCCGAAACGACAAGATGGTAGCGGTGATGAAAAGAATGTCATAGTGGCGTATGACCTTGGCGGTGTTTGGTGCTAGACGAGGACTCCCGGGCAGCGGGGAAAAACCTATAAGAGGAGATAGAGATGGAGCACCGGCGGTGCTGGGCCAGCCTCAGGTCAGCTTGGTGCCATCGGCCTCCTTGGGCGACGGGGAGGCTATCGGTTGTGATGGAGAGAAAGAGATAGTCAATGAGAATCTATGAGTTTGAGTGATGAAGAATGGAGGGATGGGTGGGTTATATAGGTGTGGTGTGGGGGAGTTATGGATGGAGGAGTTATGGGGGAGTTATGGATGAAGGAGTTATGGGGTGAAAGTTGATGTAGAATAAATAGAGACATTCATTTGAAAAAGAAAGGGGTTACAAGTTGGGTTATTTTTGGTTTGGTGCTTTGGGAGTACCAAAGTGCATGGTGACAAAGAGGTACTACCTCCGTTTCTTCTGAGCCGTCCTACTTTGACTTTTCAACCCGTAACTGGGTCACTTTAACTCGGTTATTTAGATAGCAAAACGATAATTTTTTTTGGAATTTTTTTATGGTGTTGTAGAATAAAGTTTACTTTACAAGACCATGTAAAAATTACCAAATTCTTGAATCGTTTTGTTAACCAAATCACCGGGTCAAAGTGACCCACTTAATAGTGAAAAAAGTAAAGTAGGCTGAAACAGAAGAAACAGAGGTAGTATTTGTTAATGTGATTTATGTGCACCAAATAGATTCTACGATTTAGAATTTAAGGAGTAAAATAAGATGCTTAATATTTTTAATTAAAAAAATAGTCATATAATAAGTGTAGAGATAGATCAGAATATGAATTATATCAAATTAAAATAGATGACGAATGGTTATAATCAAAATAGTGATAGGAAAGTATATAAAAACAAAGTGGAAACAAATAATGAATTGAAGGACATTTAGAGAGTTCTATTGAAATAAAAATTGAGATAAATGAATGAAAGTTTTGGATTATATTTAAAATCAAACAGGAAATTGGTTAAATAGTTAAGAAAGTAAGAAATTGATTTACCACCGCTTTAACAAATTGTAATTACAAAAATAACCCGTATAATTTATGTAATTATCAAAATAACACAACTAAAAATTCAGGGTATTACATTACATCTCCCTTAAAATCAAGCTTCATTCCCGAAGCTTAAAATAATGTATCCACAAGAAAAAAAAACATGAGTGTGTGCGAGTTCAATGCAATTCTAGTGTACAAGGAAAGAATGACTACATTAAGAAGGCGATCAAAATAAGAGTTGTTGGTAGTGCAAACACTAGGTATGAAGCCATTTAGTAATGAAGGAAGAAAAGTCTCAGAAATGTTCTTAAATCCCCGCATCACTCATCGACTCGGCTGAAGGTAAAGTAAAATGAAGTAACCAAAGAGTAAGTATCACATACATCTAGTAGCATAACCACAATAACTAGGCATATAATGATATGAATGTAGTACATTGCAAAACCATTTATAAGTCAGCAGTAGTTTTCACATCAGAATATTGAGACAAATAATAGACAATAGGAAATAAGGACTATGATACCCCACTGTTTAAATTTTTTAAGTGTGTTTTGTGGTAAATGTTAATCCCTATTAATTGTGAAGGGATAAATTGCTATGTGGCTCGTGACTTGTAAATTTGTTAGTTTATTCACGTTACATGCCTGCTTTAAATTTCTTTAAATTGATTCCGTCGAGTAATGAGCGTATAGGTGGGTTAGTACACTTCCGAGACTTTGTCTTTTCTTCTTTCAGATGGATGTCCTACCTGGTCCATCGGCTAGACCACCCATCCCAGCCCCTGCTGACCTCACGCCTGCTCACGGGCAGCGCCATGTCACATTCCTTGTAGGACAAGAGACGATAGAAGTACTGTACTTACGTTCGCAACCTATGCATTGCTTCGAGCTAAAGCCCACATGGCAACGAGATCCACGCCCACCCGCTGAGGATATGCTATTACATCCTCAACGGTCTACCGGATGAGCCTCTATGGAATAACCTCAAGGAAAATCTTGGCGACCTGTTTGTCATGAATATATGGGGCCAAAGGGCGCCTAATATCACCAAATACAAGCATCGCGATTATGATCATTATTGGATGAACCCACTCGAGCTTCGTACCATATGGAAGAATTGCTAAATCCAGCAATGAACCAGGAGGCAGCACAGGACGCCGAGCACCAAGAAGAAGAGAATGAAGAGGTCGAAGAAGTGGGAATGGAGGAGGACCAAGCAAACATGGAATTGGATGAGGACCAAGAAGATGAGCAAGAACAAGGTGCAAACCAAGATGAGGAGGCACAGGAAGAGTTTGATGCTGACATAGACGAGGTTGAGCATGAAGAAATCAACGAAGCGGAAGAGATTGCGATTGACCCTACCGATATCAAGCTCATGTTCACCACGGATGACGAAGAGTTGATTCACACCCATCCCACCCTTAGGATTTTTATTTTTTGTTTTTCTTTTATCACGAGAGTGAACGTTTAGCTTGCTTTAGGAGTTGCTATTTCTTTTATTTCAATAAAGTAGTCTTGGTTATTGTTAAGTCGTACTGGCAAGGAATCGTAGGTTCCGGATTGTTTCATTGGGTATACAAGGGTGACACACCATACATAGACAAAAGGAATATACGACACGATGACATTGATCATAGAGGTTAGTTAGATCATTGGTATTCATATTACTTCGGTAGCATTAATGGATTGCTAGATACAGCTTAATGTTTGTAATTGTTACTGTCTACGTAATTAGGAGCCTACATGGTTACACACAAGAATGGATTAAACTACAAATAATTGCTCATTAGTTGGAGTAAAGAGCAATGATTGATTTCGGACTTAAGTGTAATCAAATTATAGATGGTAGGATTAAAGGGCAAGTCGAATTCCCTGAGACCCTATAAATATCCTGCATGGATAGGGTTTAATAATGCTTTTTCAACACTATTCGTATCATATACAGAATAGCCAAGGTTTAAGACGAGTCGTCTGTGATCAGGTGATTTTGTGAGAAAAAATCCTTCGTCTCCCTCCAGCATGCTAGCACCAACAAAGAGGGAGTCCAGTTCACATCCATTCAAGTGGATACCTTAGAGGCGTTTCAGTTTCAGTCCTTGTGATCCTTACCAATCAGTGCGATTGAGGTAAATTTCTCAACATCAGATTATGCTCCTTCACAACCGAATCATTGGTGGGCTTTAGGTAGAATTTTTGTTTTGTATTTTTGCTGCGTATGACTGCTTAATCGTGACAAGTAACCTAAAAAAGCATTTATTGAGGGTAAAAATTTCACTATAATAAAATACTTGTGTAATAAGTTGTATTACTTGTGTAATTATCACCGCTCTCATTAAATAATTAAATGATTCAAATTGAACAATTAAATTGTGCAGAAGAATACGCAATGTACTCCATTTTGGCCGTCGATTTAAAATAGGAAACCACCAAAATTAATCCATAAGCTCGAATTAGTAATGTCCTCGAGAGGACGTATTTTCCAGTTAGAGATGTGCTACAAGCCTTGATTCCAAAACGGGCTTTGTATACATGGCGGAGTATAATTTATTGTGAACATCTTATTAAGAAGGGATTGAGGTGGGATGTCGGTATGGAGAAAAGAGTAGGTGCTTCAGGTCATTACTAGCAACCTCGTAGAAGCAGAAATCATGGTGGTGAATCATTGACTAGGAAAATAGTCAATGGAACACTACCAAAATTTTACGAAAGCTATAGATGGATGTAGAAGAAGTTATAATAATCAACCTCCCTTTAATACCTCAAGCAGATTCTCGGGTCCATTTTTCTGAGTCAAGAGAGTATGTAGTTAGATCATGCAATCAGTTGCTCATAATCTCGAGTTCATCATCGCATGAAGCAATTACATCTATGCAAACATCCACCAATTGTCTTGATAAATTATGGAAATAATCGATTCCAAATAAGTGCATTATTCCAATTTGGAGGGGCTGGAGAAAACCCTTACCAGCGAGGCCAAATTGCTTAGAAAGGGGTGGGGTCTCAATGTACTGCCCGATCTGTGATTGTAGCCCTGATTCGGAGACCTATTTATTCGTACAATTTTCCCTAGCGGAAGCCATTTGGTGAACTGCTTTTGGTTTGGAGTTTTTTGCAAAATAAGGGTGGAAGTTTTAGCGATTGGCTATCGTAAGTAGTTGATGATCTGTATACGGATGAAAGATCTGTGATTTTTATTCTTCGTTCGTTGATATGGGGAAATCAAAACCACAAGGTCTTCCAGCATAGAGTGAATTCAACAGAGAAACTAGTACAAAGTAGAAGAAGTTACTTACATGAGTACAGATAAGTCATTAAAAGTGACCTTTTGCAGCTGAAAGCTCCAAAAGCAACCGACGTAGATCCACGGTGGAATCCCCCCAAGATCAATTGTTTACAAACTCAACACGGACGTCGCATGGGAAAATATTTCAAGGAAGTCGGAGCATGATGCGTTATCAAAAGACACCAATGTGACTTCATTGCCGCCCATAGTTGTCCGATCTCTTTTGCAGAAAGTAACGAAGAAGCATAACTGCTTGCGTTGAGATTCGACTAATAATGGCATCAAATATGGGTTTCAAAGGGATGAAGGTTGAAACGGATGCTCTGTTGATAGTATGGAAGATGAAAGACGTCATTGAAGGTCGACCTACTGAATTGAGAAAGATGACACTTTAGAAGACTGAGCGAAGATGTACCACACTAACATATGAGTCTCTATATAATATGGACGACGTACACCAACTGTAGTATCCCACCTATGTGCCAGGTGGGCTTTGCAGTTGGACCAGGAAGAGGTTTGGTTAGAAAAGAACATGAACAGGTTTTGCAAGCCTTAAGAACTGACGTAACTGGCCATTCCAGCTCAACCACTTGGACTAATAGATCTTATTTCCCAAAAAGAACCATGTTGAGATAGTTGAGTCGAGCAAAATTCTAAAAAACACAAATCAAACAGAAGCATACACTTAAATTGAGTTAAACTGTTTAAATTACATGCATAAAAATTATGCACTCAAAGTATGAAGTATAAATTATTGTAGAGTACTTACTCTACAGATCATTAAACGATTATAAAAAAATTGCATCATTTTCCTATCCAAATTACTGGGTCAAAATGATCCAGTGAATAGTGGTAAACGTAAACATAGAAAGAGAGGGAACATAGGAAGTATCATTTTTTACAACAAGTATATACTCCCATAACAAGTAGTAGAAGAAGTAATAAAGTGGAAATATGTGCTTACAACCTTTCAGATCTCAGACCGAAGTTCCAGCTCGTTGGAGGGGACACCAAATGGAGGAAGCCAAAGCAAAGTTAATGTAAAGTCAACTTTGACGGTTGGTGGGATCCCCTCTCAAAGTGGTAGCCGGCGAATTAGCATTAGGGATACTGTCATGATTCGGTTAGAGCTTAGAGAACGATGATAATAGACGAAACAAGAACACAAGAACACACCCGATATAACGTGGTTCACTAGCGAAGAGCTAGCTACCTCCACGACCCGAAAACCCCGGATTTATTAGAGAGAAACACCACGAATACGACCCGCACTATGGACAAAGGCCATAGTGACCAACCACACGTAAGCCACGACCCTAGGTCATTATATAGGCCTAGGATACCGACTTGGTGCCCATGAAACAAAGAAGTTACCAAAACGAACAAGGAAACAATATTCAGCCGTCCTATCGAACTATTCGGGTTTGTCATTATCGGATTGTTCCCGGACCCGTCGAACTGTTCCAGACCCGTCGAACTACTACTTCTTCTTTGTCTTCTTGCCTTCGTCTTGATCCGTTTATTCTCCTTGTTTCTTGGCCCATCTTCGTTGCCAACTCCTCGCCAAGCCCAAGTACATTCAAGACACCTTGGATTCCCAACAGATACTAATGGTGACCTTCGACGACAAAGGCGGAGGTGATTCACGATTTCCGCTTCGCGAAGGAGGTCGAGGTAGTGGCGACCAAGGAGGCTCTCACCCTAACAAAGAAGACCGGTGTTGCAGAAGTGATCTTGGAGGGATATGTGAAATAACTCATCAGAGACATCGACACAACTTTCAGGGGTGAAGAGATTCAAGACCTCTCCGCCACGGGAGATGTTTTATTGGAACTAAAAAAGCCTTGCCAGAATATTTGTAGATCTCGAGGTAGTTTTATTCAATAGATAAAGCAATTGTGCAACACACATATTAGCGAAGGAAGCTAGAAATACGAGTGATGTAGAACGGACGTGGCTTTCCAATAGAGTAATAGATGATAAAGCAGGCGTAAGAGAAGAGCTTTAATGTCGGTATTAAAAAACTCCCTCCAAAAAACCCCTAACATATACATAAAATCTAATCTAGATCTGTGATCTTTGGACCTAAATTGACAACGGTTAGAAATAGTCAGAGATCTCAAATGACACATCTCATTTCAATGCGCATTCAAATCATCATTCTCAACAAATTCATCGTGATGAGCAGATGGGGAGACAGAGAACGAGAAGATGCACGATAGAGAAAACAAATATGATGGGAGGGAGATATGACTTATGTTTCTAATCGTGATTGCTATTGTTTCTTCGTCACAATTACTACTACTATCATTACTTATTCACTATAATGTTAGATTTTGTTTTCAATCTCAGTTTGTTTGACTATTAGTTTACCATTTGTTGTGAAAATTGTGAAAGTCTGGAAGGATAATTGATTCTGCAATCAGTTTTTGTGGTTGTGGTGAGGATAACGGGAGAGATAGAGGGGGAAAGCAGAGCAGAGATTGGGTGACAGCGGGAGTGGTTGACGGTGGTGGCAGTGAGGAGATCGGGGGAGAGAACATAATGGTAAGATAGAATCATGACAGAGAAAATGACGGTTATATCCTTCATTCCATCAACTAAATTAAACGGCATTTCATATTCGGGTCTATTATTTTGAAATTATAATATTGTAGTCAGTTTTATGTATCGATCGAAGGTGCAAGGGGTGGAGTGGATGAACTGGCAATTTGCAAGGAGGTTCAGTGAGTATCTCCAATAGATCATTTATATAGCGGTTACCATTAAAATATAAATAAGATGAAAAATATATTGTCTTCAATAGGCTCTCTACTCCGCTCTTTATCTTAGCGGATAGTTATCGCACTCTCTACATTTAAAGAGCCGGATCAATAACTTCATATTTTTTTTAACCATGTTATTAACGATTATGTCCTGAATTTCTTAAAATTCTCTTACTAGAAATATTGAGAATGTGCCACGTCTTATTTAACTCATTTAACTAACAAACTATTGGAGTACTAATTAAAATATTACAATATGTAAAATGACAATGTTCAATTTTCATCAAATTAAAACTAACTTTTAACTAGTGCTACTGGAGATGTTACTTACTAGCAACACTAATTACATGTTCGCTTGACAAATTATGAATTCCAAACAATGTTGAAAAGAATCACACAATTACCTCTGGAAAAAATGACACAATTATCTTTGAACGATAAATGAAACTTTTAAACTTAGTTCAGCTGGAGAGTGCAATCATTTTCATAGGGTAATGTAGTCGAATTGCGGGGTATTAAACCAAAGGAAAACTAGAATGGGTTATTAAAAGACAACTAAATGAAGGATAAAAGGGAATTTGCACCCCCGTGGTTCGGGTTATATAAAAAAAACAACCTTGTTGTTTGGGGATATGCAAAAATCACTCCTGCTAACTAACAGAGTTAACGGATGGGCTGGAAAGACAAAGTTACCCTTGAGATTCAAATAAATTACACCACTATAAAACCAACTTCTTCTCCTTTTTCCTCCCATTTGTAACCCTAGCTTCTATTCACTTCTATCTCCTCCTCATTCACCTCTGCACCGCCTCCTCTCATCTGCCTCCATCCTCCTTCACCTCCGATCTGGGTGCGAATTGGCTTCAATCGACGACGACGATGACTCCGCCAGTGGCGACGACTCCTCCTCTTTCTTCTTCCCAGATCAACTTGAATAAGTGACTTCAATCGAACTGGCTTCAATCAAATTAAAGAAAGCGACGACCCTAGAAACCCAGCCACAAACGCACCATCAAGGTCCCACCTTTACCCTCATATCCGAGAACCCATCGACGGACGAACCCATATCAGGATTCATAGTTGAATAACCACGAACCCTACATCCCTAAATCCCTCCCCCTTATGGGTTGTTGCCACGAACTCTCACTAGTGTTGGTTACGCCGGTCGAACGTCAGACATGGAAGAAGACAACTTAATTCAAAGATCGGACAATTTTCACTCTCAGACCCACTTTGTTTCACACCCTTTCTCTGTTTTGTCTCTAATGGCGAAGAACTGATGAATTAATGCCATATATTAATGTAGAATTAGCCACAACAGACAGTATTCTCTCAGGTTTTTCGTTTAACTTGGTGGTGGGGTTGTGGGTATTGCGAAGATGGCAGAGACCCCAGAGTAAGTGAAGCCAATGTTGGGGGCGGAGAAGAAGATGGAGCAAAGCTTACCCTTTTTTAGCGGAAATTTTGTTAATGGTCTGTTAATGTGTTTGGAGTGGAGAGGTTAATGGTTTGTTAATGGTTGTTTGAAGTTTTGGATGGAGGATGAAGTTGTTGCAGGTGGTGGTAGTGTTTAATGAGTGCAGATTGTGAATGCAGGTGGTTGGGAAGGTGGTGTTGTTGTTGGCGGTGAATCAGTGATTGTGGTGACGGTGGTGGCGGCGCTTGTGGTTGTGGTGGTGGGGATGTGGTTGTTGTGGTGGTGGGGATGCGGTGGTTGCGGTGGAGGTGGCGGCCAAGAACACCAAGAACACCTAGAACACCCAAAAACAATAACAAAATAAACACACTTAAGGATAAAATGGTCATTAAAAGGTCATATTGCACCCCCTACTGACTAACACTAACAGGAGGGTGGTATTCGTCCAACGTCCATCCACTGACAGGGGTGAGTCTTGTATATTCTCGAACAACATAGTTGTTTTTGTATATAACCCAAACCACAAAGGTGCAAATTGTCTTTTACCCCTAAATGAAACCCATAAACACCTTTTTATTTTAATCTATTTTATTTATTTTTTTGAGAAAACCCCAATTGGGTTGGTATCAAACCTGGGCGGCCCAGGAAATCAAGCTCTAAGAAGTTACAAACCCACTGAGGTGGGTGATGAGTCCATAATACTGTGTTCATCTCCTTGGCTAGGGAGCTCGAATCGGTTCCAAGAACAAGATTGTTCAGATTCCTCTAGATTGCTAAAGGGACGCCCATCTTCATCTCTTGAGCTTCCGCCTCCATTTCTAAACTTCACAAAGGAATCGGTTAACACAATTCGGTGATAAAGATATATTCGCGAATCACCCACTACTTTTTCTCTTGCGAGGCTTCCAAGCGCGCCGGTATATCAATAAAGTTTATGAAAATGTTTAAAGTGGTTGATGACGAAACTATGTAACTAACAAGAACATCTAATGTGTGTAGTCCAACCATTTTTTTGTGAGTAATAAGATTCACATATAGCCAAAAGAAATTAACGTTATGTGCCGAGAGAACCTTTCAGTTTTCACTGGAGTTGAGTATAAATCTTTTACTATGATTGTTTCTTTTTTTTTTTTTTTTTTTGAGAACTGGAAACTATTCATTAATCAGATAACATCATAATCAAAAATTACATCATAATTAGCAACCCAACTAGGATAACTACCCATCCAGATCCTTGCATCCGGTATTTCATAACCCAGGTTGGCAAAATTATGGGCCAACATATTAGCCTTTCGTGGACACCAACTACCATAACCTCGTCGAAGCGGGATGTCAAAACTTTACAATCCTGAGCCAACAACCCGAACCCAGAATTGTCTGAAGTAGCAGATCTCTCACCCAACAAAAACGAACAGATTCTTTGAAGGTTTGTTTCGACCACAATCTTGCGAACATTCAGCCTTTGAGCAAGCAATAAACCCTCTCAAATAGCTATAATCTCCGTCAGGCATGCATGAGTTGAATTCGGAAGAGCACCCGCCATCGCCGCCGTTAACTTCCCTGTATTGTCTCGCAACACCACACCATATGATCCCCCCTCATCCACACTTTTCCAGGAGCCATCCGCATTTAGCTTGACATAGTTTTGCGGTGGCGGCGTCCACCTATTGCTACTTTGCTCTGCTATACTCTCCCCCCTTCTCTGTCCCAAGTACATAACCTGAAGTTGAGCCTCTTCCACGAACGTCTTCACAGAATCTAGAAGTTCCTGGGCAGTGTGTGTTATCCCCTTAAACACTTTCTGATTTCTACTCCACCAAATCACCCACACGGCAGTGACGAACAAGCTCTACTTTTCCGTCGACAAGTTCTCCAAAGAATCCTCAATCCATGACTGAACGTGGATGTGATTGGAATGGCGTGTATCCGACCCTATGAGCAATTCCCATAGGCGTTTACTTGTTTTACACCTCAGAAACAAGTGGGAATCAGTTTCCTCCTCCTTAGCACATCGACCACAAACGCGATCTACCACCATACCTCTCTTCGCTAAATTCGCTGTAGTCGGAAGCGAAGAGTGGAGAGCACGTCACGTCGTAAAACATTGCTTTCCTAGGAATGGGTAAATCCCAAACTTTCTGAATTTTACTTCCCGTCCAGGAGCTCGCCTGTGCCACTTCACCTTGTTGCTCACGCCGGATCTCTTCTGCAATCAAATACCCAGACTTGACCGAATATTTTCCTTCTTTGTCGTAGAACCATGACCAAGTGTCCCTCTGTGGCGTGCACGGGAGAGGAATGGTCTTGATTACTTCAATATCCACTCCATAAAACACTTCCGCAAGACGATCCTGATCCCACACATGTGCAAACTGATCTATGAAACTACTCACTGGGCACTCCACATGACTATTCCTTGGAGTTATGACCCTGAAACCCGATAGTCTCGGTATCCATCTATCCCGAAATGCATCAGCCGTCGCACCATCACCAATGCGCTAATAGACACCCTTTGTTAAGGACCGTTCTTCCTGCAATCACCCCACGCCAAGTTTGAGACGGGTTCCTCCCCAAGGTGGCTTCCAGAAAATGAGAATTAGCAAAGTATTTAGCCTTCATCACTCGTGACAAAAAAGACTCAGGTTGGATCAGAATTCTCCAACCTTGTTTTGCGAGCAACGCAAGATTGAAAGAGCTGATATCGCGAAAACCGAGTCCTCCTTCTCCCTTAGATCTTTTGACTTTTTCCCACGCCACCCAACACGTCCGCTTCTCTTTACCACTTCTCATCCACCAAAAATCACGAATTAAACTTTCAATTCTATCGCAAAGAGATAACGGTAATTGAAAGCATGACATCAAATAGTTGAGAATTGCTTGAATTACCGACTTGACAAGGACTTCTTTTCCCGCCGTAGACAAGTATTTTTCATTCCATCCATTCACTTTGGCACTGATCCGTTCCAAGATACCCGAAAACGCTGGCATCTTTGCTCCACCAATCTTCGTGGGCATACCAAGGTATTTCTTAAAAACAGAAACACATGGCACTCCTAACAGAGAGCAAAGTGTTGTCCGGACACCCCTTCCCACATTAGTAGAGAACATAGCATCAGACTTGTCCAGGTTAATCTTTTGTCCCGACGCCTCTTCATATTTTTGCAAAATCCGAGCAAGCGCGCCAACTTCTGACTGAGTTGCTTTCGTGAAGAAAATACTATCGTCCGCAAACAGCATGTGAGAAATAGTTGGCCCCCTCTAGATGCCTTGATTGGCGTAATAGATTTCTGAATACCTGCGTCAGTTAGGGAATGGGACAATCCTTCTGTACAAAACAAAAAAAGATAAGGGGAGAGAGGACAACCCTGACGCAACCCTCGCTGCGGAATGACTTCGCCAGCTATTTCACCATTTCGAACGAAAGCGAAGCTAACCGAAGAGACACAATGCATGATCACGTACACTAATCTGGGTCCAAAACCGATTTTGGTGAGAATAGCTCTCAGGTATCCCCATTCAACCCTGTCATACGCTTTGCTCATGTCAGCTTTTAGCGCCGTAAACCCCGTTCTTCCATTCATCCGCGTCGTCATCGTATGAATCAATTCGTAAGCTACAATCACATTATCTGAAATCAACCTGTTTGGCGCAAAAGCACTTTGGTATGGTGAAATCAGTTGATTCAGGATCACTTTAACACGATTAGCAATAGCTTTCGCTATAAGTTTGTAAATCACCGTGCACAGACTTATTGGTCTGAAATCAGTCGGCCTCCTTGGTTGTTTAATTTTCGGGATAAGAGAAATAAGAGTCTTGTTAAAACAGCTGACGTCGACTCCATCATTCCGCACTCCCAAGCAGGCCATCGTCACTTTTTCCCCCATAACCGGCCAATAACGCTGGAAGAAAATTGGTGGAAAACCATCAATTCCCGGAGATTTAAGAGGCCCCATTTGGTGTAGAGCTGTAAAAATATCGTCAGCGGTAAACGGAGCATCCAACTCTTCTCTCCGCAGCCCATCAATCAACGTTGGAACCTTCCCAACTACGGCTTCAATCTGTTGAGGATTAGGCCGCTGCGATGTGAACAAATTCGAGAAGTACTGCTGCAAAATTGCAGTGACATCAGCCTTCTCTTCCTTGCAAACCCCATCATCATCCTCAATTCCGAAAATAAAATTTCGACCACGGCGAGAGGAGGCTTTATTGTTCACTCATCCCTCACACGTCTAACAACAAATTAACAAACTGTTATACATCGATGCATAATTGACGACTAGTTGAGCAAATAATTCCTTCGGAAGATGAAAAAATAAATATGGTCAATAAAATATTTAGTATAAAAGTACTTCGCAACCTGAAATAATTAGGGTTATAAAGTTTGACCAATTTTGTTCTATTCATATACATATTTTTCCAAAAGTTAAGTCACGCTTAATTTATAAATGAAATTTCATATTTTGAAATTCATACAAATAACAAAATGGAGAGAGAGCAAAAATAAAATAAAAATAAAGGTTATTCTCGAAAAAAAAAAAAAAAAAAAGCAAGGCAAGGGAATAAAGACAAAAATAAAGAACCAACTAATAAATAAAATAGAGGCAAAAAAAAAAATTGCTGAAAATATCAAAAATCCGACCTGCCGGATTCGAACCAGCGACCTAAGGATAACAGCTTCGCAGACTACAGTCCTCCGCTCTACCAACTGAGCTAAGGTCGGTTTGTGTTGCTATCCAATCAAAATAATAATTTAATTTTGTTTTCTTAAAATTCAATGCATTGGACAGTTAGTTATTGGGTCAAATTTACTTTCACCCCTGCAATTGACTGAAGGACACTTTTACTCCCTTCCAATAAAGGTCTAGAGTCAGCCAGGGTCTTTCGCACCCTTCGATCTTGTACCAAGTGCTATGTCGCAAAGGACTACTAACGTAAACGAAGACCAAAACCAATGCCGAAGTTACTGTTGAAAGGTCGGTTTACCGATTTCTGCACAGGTTCAAGTGACTTACAACATTTGTTTTTTTTTGTTTTGCCAGACAATATTTGATTGTGATAGTGTTGGTCTGGGGTGTGGTCCTTAATGGAAGTAGTTTTGGAGACAAATCCCCCACATCATGGATAAAAGTATATCATAATAAGGAGGGTAATATGAGGGTAAATTTATCCTAAAATTTATTCTTAGTGACAAAACCTGACTCTAGATTAGCGCCGCCACAATAAGGAAAGTAAGTTTCAAGAAGTTTGGAACACTTTAAGAGGTGAACGTGATATTTTCCGAGCCGGAAGGGTTGAATGTGTGCTTCAGTCAAAGTAGAGGAGGTGAGAGTGTCTTTAATTTACAGTGTTTCATTATAATTTTTAATTTTTTAAGAATGAGTGGTTAAGGTATCGCAGTCTGATCTACTCTTAGTATAGCTTTGTTGAGTACTCACATTATTGTTGTCATCCTATTCCATTCCATTCCCATTAGCCATTAGCATGCATGTTCATTCGAAATAAAGGATAAAACCCTTAAATCTTTGAAAAAAATGAAATAATTTTGTTTGAAACATTGCATTATTAATCTAACCAAACACAGTATTAAACATAGTATAGATGACCCCAGCACAGAAATACCACTAATTTCCGGAGGCAAATTTTACTAAAATGCAAATAAAATTGCTTATACGATATCCAGGTACACCGACATATCTCCCAAACACGATAACATTTAGGACTATAATAAATCTCTTATATGGTTTCCACTTCCACATTTCACTCGGAAATTTTAATCGACTGAAACAGGCTGCATGTTTTCAGCTTCCTTCCTCAGCTCTTCAAACAAGACAGACGACAAGTACCTTTCTCCAAAACTCGCATGAACAGTCTGCAACATGACACAAGTTCACAAGATCAGTAAATTTCACGTATTCACAGTGTTTTACGCTATGGTGAAGTCCATTTTATCTTTTTCATTGAGAAATGTAAAGAAACTGCGCAGTGCATACCACAATGAGTTTGCCTTTGTTCTCTGGCCTTCTAGCGAGTCTCAGCGCCGCAACTGTATTAGCACCCGAAGAAATGCCCACCTGAGGAAAATCAACCACATTTTTTATTTAAAAACATGTATGGTCTGCTGCTTTCTGCATTTTTTTAAAACATCTGTTTCTAGAAGCACAAATATCAGTATCTTTTGAACAATTTTATTGTTTTTAAACCGTTACCAAACATACTATAATGGATTAGATTCTAATGATTACCATTAGTCCTTCCTTCAGTGCCAGCTCCCTAGCCATTTTCACCGAGTCTTCACTTGAAACCTAAACCGTGAAAACAAACATAAACTAGATCAATCATATAACGTGACGAAACACAAGAATGCCCCAACAATCATAGGATTTCATTTTTTACTCACCATGAGAACTTCTTCCATTATGTCCATGTCCAGTATATCGGGCTTGAATCCGACCCCGTTGCCAGTAATATGATGAGGGCCTGCAGAAAAAAAATCGTTGTTTGTCCCACATCAGAAGTCTATGAAAAAATGAGTTGAGAAAGGGCTTTTGATATTTAGTTTCAAAAGGGTTGTCTACTTACCTGGTTTACCCCCATTGAGCACATTGCTTTCTTCAGGCTCAAGCCCATATATCTACAGAATCGCAACAAATTTAAAATCCTTATATAAGTTTAAGTCGATGAAATGAAGCATTTTGAACATTTTTGTTCATTTATATTTTACCTTAACATCCGGATTTTTGGATTTGAGGTAGCGTCCAACGCCAGAAACAGTGCCTCCGCTACCAATCCCCATTATGAAGATATCGACTTTCCCATTAGTGTCCTCCCATATCTCCGGCCCAGTTGTCTCAAAATGCGACTATTTCAACAAAACGAACCAATAATACATCATTTCAAAAGATAACCTTATCACAAATGTATACAATTCTCGAACTAGCTGTTTAGGCCAGTGGTTAGGGCCATGAGACAGTAGTTCGAGCCTCCCCTTAGCAGTAGGCTAGAATAGAAATTACCTGATATTCTATGTACTTGGCAAAAAAATGTATAAAACTCTCAAGAGAACCAACGAATCAAACCTGCGTGTTGGCGGGGTTTGAGAACTGTTGAAGCATGAAACCATCGGGCGTGGAGTCCAAAAGATTATACGCCTGCTTAACGGTCCCTCCCATTCCTTTTGTTGGGTCGGTGAGGATCAAATCAGCTCCGAACGCCCTCATAGTCACCCTCCTCTCCAAGCTCGTGTAAGACGGCATTGTCAAAACCATCTTGTACCCTTTCATCGCCGCCATGAACGCCATGCTTATTCCCATGTTTCCCGACGTTGGCTCAATCAGAACCGTCTGATACCACAGTGGCAGAGCCAAGAATTAGGCACAGTCAGAGTAAAATTCAATGTAAAGTTAATGACAGAGGGACCCATACAAATGTTTGAAATCAGTCTGGACATTCGTGTAGTTAATAAAATGGCACTTCTGCTAAAATATTCAAATGTATTAGGTCAAAAAGGAGGGGAAATTAGTTTTTTTTACCTTTCCCGGAGTAATCAGTCCTTTCTCTTCTGCATCGTTGATCATGGCTAGTGCTGGTCTAGTAATTCGAAAAACGAACCAATTATACGTGTCATGAAACACCGAACCTCTACTGCGATAAGAGGAAAGGTTAAAAAGAAAGTTACCGGTCTTTGATGCTAGAGGTTGGCTGAAACATCTCCTGCTTAACAGCAACATAGGCTCCACAACCTTCGGTAACTCTATTGAGGTACACAATAGGAGTTCTCCCAATGAGCTGAAAAAATCGACAACTTTTTCTGTTAGTTCAGTAAAAGAAACACCATTTAAACAAATTTGCACATATGTAATGTAAAGTGAGCAGAACAATTCAATCACTTGTTAATTGTCCATAGTTGAGAATTTTGTTCTGGACTTCGTTTCGTTATTTTTCCTTTCGGAACGGAATGTACTGTGATCCACCTTGAACGGGATCCATTTGGGATTTGAGACAATTTAATAGTATATCATAACTTTTGAGAGTTATATCATCCAGGGGTTCGAACTCGGGACCTCATGCAGAGGTTTCAAACGCTGTACCATTGAGCTAGCACCCATTGCAACAGTATATTAAAATTAAATAAACGTGTTCAAAAAATGGTAAAAAAGATTACATTAGAATAAATAAAAAATTGGGGATACTTTGAAATAATTGGTGGGAAGTGTTTCGTGTTCCCTGTTTCTGTATGGATGCCTGAGTTCCACCAGAACAGAGCGGAACTGTCCGGAGTAACAGTGGTTCATTCCCATTTTCCAATTGAAGGTTGAAACGGAACATTTCGGCTTGTTCCCATGGAACGGAACGGAATTGATATGGCGCAGTACTTTATTTCAATTAGACCCTCAATTAATGTGGAATCAATAAAAGATGACGGTTTCATATGCATATCAAATCAACTCAACTAAACTCATCTCAAACATTTCTTGACCAAAGTTGGTCTCATTGTGAGGTGTCAAAATTGGACATGAGCCTACAAGGCTACAAGCAATGTGATTGGCACTCCGAAGGTTCTATTTGGTGGGTGTGGGCCCTCGCGCCATATGCAGCCATCATTAAAGGTTGCAAGTGCATGGTAGGAAAATAATCTGAATAACACTTTTTATTCACATATCCTGCTGCTGCCTAACTGTATGTTCGGTAACACTGTTTTAAACATATTTGACTAAAAACATAAAACATGTTTGGTTACCCAAACCAAGTCATCCCATGGAGAAAGTTTAATTTGCTCTAAGAGCACATTGACAACATTCTCTACATAGTGGCTGAAAACACGAAACACGTATAGTTTTGCATATTTTCTGTCCTAGCAGTATTTTTTTTCTAGCCTGGTACCGAACAAGCTCTACCTCCATAATCAAACAAGAACCAGACAACCCATCATATAGTAAGACTATAACAGTACAAAAAATTGCCAAGTGGACATTAAATCCCCAAAAAATGCAATGAAAGTTTTTGTGAAGGAGAGAAATAATATTATATGCAAGAATTACAAGAACAATCACAGCTACAATTCATGAAATTGAGCTGCTTAGTGAAGAACAAAATTGCAATCCATAGAGAGAGAGAGAATACTTGGGAGACTTCTTTCTTGATGTTGGTACCAGGAAGATCTTTGGGTAGATCTCTGATTCTCTGTGCAAAAGATGTTTCAGATTCAACTGTGGCTTGAGCTGAGAACAATCTTGCTGTTGTCAGAAGAGAATTGGGTCTCCTTTTGATGAACAAAGTTCTGAGAGAAGCCATTGATGGTGTTTTTTCCTTCTTCTATTTCTGGAGAAGCTAAGCTTTGGTGGATACTGTGGGTCACTAAAACACACCAGTTTCTGGTTCGAAATTGGTTGATTTCTATAACAGGCTGGCTATATATAGGCCAAGAAACCTAGTAGTGGTAGTGGTTCATGGTCATGAGAGGCCACTTATTTAGTGATATCCAATTAAAAATTGCGTTTCTAGAAATGGATGTTTTAAGTAGAAAAAGACATAATTCAAATTTTGTTAAAAAAAGCTGTTTGAAAACATACTGTAAAATTAGCACTAAAATTTGTTTTACTTTGAGAGAAATAAATGTAAAATTAAGTTCATTTGTCTTTTAGAATAAATTGTAAATTTAGTTTTGGGCTTGCATATTGTGAATTGATTGCTATATAAAAATACTAACAAAAATTAATGCATTAAAATTCATGTTATTATGAAAGTAATTGCTAGTATACATCTAATTTCATGGTAATAAATATTCTTAATCTAAAGATTAAGTTGATATTAATATAAGAATTTAATTGTTTTCAGTTGGAAATTGAAGCCTAATATTAAAAAATTCAAGACAGAGCATTAAATATTTGATTATTTTTCTTGGAAGAAGCAAATTTGAGTTTACCAGATCTGGGCATGGTCTATTGAGTCAACAAGCCAAACAATGATGGCAAAATTGCACCGGAGGTACCCATATTTTGCCAAAACCGACAAGTGGATACCCAAATTTTCAAATCGTGCACCACAGGTACCCAAATTTTCAAAATCGTGCACCGGAGGTACCCAAAGCTAACTGCCGTTAACTTTCCGTTAACTTTCCATCCAAGTTGGACGGAAAAGTATAAAAAGACTATTATACCCATTATTTTCACCTCCAACTTTAAAAAAAATACAACTGCTACTTACGAATCTTAAAAAAATTAAAAACAATTAAATTTTAATTTAATAATTGATATATGTAAGATAATGAAATATATTTCATCAAAATTACATATTTTTACATCATTTCAAAATATGAAATATGTTTTTATTAACATATATACGTCAATCTTAAAGTCTTTAACTTTTTTTTAACAAAAATATCAGAATTTCATAATCTCAAAATGGAAAATAGTAAGGGTACATGTGAAATTATCAAAGATACTTATATGTTATTGTTTTATTAAAAAATATATACGTGAAATTACAAAATTTTGAGATTGTTTTTCTTAACATATATCCGTCAATCTTAAATTCTTTTAATTTTTTTATAACAATTTTTAAAAAATCTCAAAATTTCATAATTTCAAATGATTTTTAATAAAATAATAACATACAAGTATCTTTGATAGTTTCACTTGTACCCTTCCGTTAATTTTCCATTTTGAGATTACAAAATTTATATAATTTTGTTAAGAAAAATTAAAGACTTTAAGATTGACGGATGTATGTTAATAAAAACATATTTCATATCTTGAAATGATGTAAAAATATATAATTTTGATGAAAAATATTGCATTATCTTACCTATGGCAAATTATTAAATTTTATTATTTTTAATTTGTTTAGATTCTTTAGTAGCAGTTGTATTTTAAAAAAAATTGGAGGAAAAAATAATGGGTATAATAGTCTTTTTATACTTTTCCGTCCAATTTCGATGGAAAGTTAACGGCAGTTAGCTTTAGGTACCTCCGGTGCACGATTTTGAAAATTTGGGTACCTGTGGTGCACGATTTGAAAATTTGGGTACCCACTTGCCAGATTGGCAAAATATGGATACCTCCGGTGCAATTTTGCCAACAATGATTGGTGTAAACTTAGAAATTACGTGAAGCACCACCCAATTTGATATCAGACCGAGCACATGCCTACAAACGATACTGCAATTAATTATGAGTACCAAACTTACTTATGTACTGAATTGTTGGCCATGTTTGGCAGAGTTAAATTAAACGATAGCTTTAATGTTTTTATTGAAATTTCACTAGAACTGTTTGAATGAATTAGGTTATTATTATTATTATTATTATTATTATTATTATTATTATTATTATTATTATTGTTATTATTATTATTATTATTATTATTATTATTATTATTGCGTTAGTCGGATTGCACACAATAAAATTGTCAAATTCTAATAAATTTTGGGTGCTGATAATTACAGCACAAGAATATCTAATTACAGCACAATAAAATTTCAAGAGACGATAATGCCCCTTGAATATTACCGGTAATTGATCGCCCTTCAATTACAGAATTGACTTGTTGATAAATTCATTCCAGTTCCTAATCTCTCTCTCTCACCCTCTCTCCTCGTGTATTCTTTATATCACCCCAATTTTTTCTCTCCCCTGAAGCTCTTTGTCTCTCTCAGATCTAAAATATGATCTCAATTTTATTAAAAAGCAATATCAATTTGATCTCAAACTCTTACACCATGAATGTTGATACTGCGTAAGTGGTTCTTACACCATGAATGTTGATACTTTCGTACACATCATATACACTTTAGATAGAGCTCTGTATTGGTGTTTCTTTAATGACAATGGTTTCTTTGTTGTTGACTATTAAGCATTAGAAATCATGAACCGATTCAAGATTTTTAATTGAACAAGGACTCTGTTCATGATTGGAAATCTTAGTACTGTCAGAGCCCATTTTTATAGGCTTGGTTGGCTTTCAGAAAATGAGGATGATCTCTCTTTCTCTGTTTTTGTATCATTTTCTAATGTTTCTCAACAACTTTGCATAACATTTCATTCTTGTACAAACACGCAGAAGATAGACATTTTTAGGGACACAAAGGGAGCAAGTGTGTGGGTGGGTTGGGGATTTAGTTATGTGAGTGAGAAAGATGGTCAAGAATAGAGATTGAAACAGAGAGGGAGTGAGACCGAATTAGTTTATCAACAATAGAGAGTTGGGGATAGAGATTCTGAGAAGAAAAAAATGAGACTGATACAAATAAAATGAGAGAGATATTAGGAATTGGAACGAATTTATCAACAAGTCAATCCTGTAATTAAAAGATTAAAAGATAATCAAAAACCAATAATATTCAAGGGGCATTATCGTCTTATGGAATTTTATTGTGCTGTAATTAGTTTTTCTTGTCCTGTAATTATCACCACCCTAACTTTTTTTGATAGAACAGAATTTATCCACCAAACTGCAAGTATAATTATATTAAAAAAATATTATAATAATTCTTAAACTTTCATAACGCAGTTTCACTGGCTCCGCTTATGACGAATTTATGTGGGATCCTTAATTTACTTTGAGAGCGTTACATCATAAGAGCATCTCCAACCATTATCTCCATTTTTTCCTCCATTCTCCATTTTTGGTGGAAAAAAAATGGAGCAGCCTCCAACCATTCTACATCCATTTCTCCATTTCTCTATTTTTGGAGGAAGAATGGAGATTTTAGTCTCCAACCAATACAACCAAATTTTACTCCAAATCATAAAATAATATATATCTCCATTTCTCCATTTATGGAGAATGGAGATTTCAGTCTCCAATGGTTAATACCAAAATTCCTTCAAAAAATTAGTAACGCTAGTTTCAACATAATTTTTAACAATTTAATTTCAATACGATAATCTGAATTATAAATTTAATTAAAGCATACATCAAATGATTAAAATTTCATAAAATACATCTCATTCACCATCATTTTCTGTTTGATCACGCATATCCCACAAGTGTTCACTTTTTTATATTAATATTTTGTCGGAAAATGTTAATTTTAATTTTTATTTATAAGTTACTAGAATGAATATAAACTTATATTATTATTTTTTACTTGTAATAGTTAACAATTTTCAATATATCATACTTTTACCAATAATATGTTTTAAGTCACTGATATACACAATTAGAGTTAAATTATTCATTTTACACGCTAATCGATGAAATGGAGATGAATCTCCATTCTCCATTTTTTCCTCCAATTATGGAGGAAAAAATGGAGAATGGAGATTTTTTTGGAGAAATGGAGGATGGTTGGAGATGAACATCTCCACCTCCAAATAAATGGAGAAAAAATGGAGAATGGAGAAATGGAGATTTTTTGGTCAAACATGGTTGGAGGCCTAAAAAAAATCTCCATTTTTTTTTGGAGAAATAGAGAAATGGAGATTTGAGGTTGGAGACTAAAATCTTCAAAAAAAATCACCAAATATAGAGAAATGGAGGATGGTTGGAGATGCTCTAAAAGAGTATCTAACTTTAAGAAGAAAAATGAATGTTGGATTTGGACTCCATAGCACTGTTGATACGTGAAAGCCGCCCCCACTATGTGCTTGAAGTACACAAATTGTCTTTGTTTTACCATTGATATGTCACAAAAAGCATCTAATTTGCCTTTTGTTTGGGAACACCGATTATGATTTAAATCGGCAGTTCTAATTTAATTTGTTTGGGATACATTCTGCACTTGGAATTAAGATATGTTCATTATTTAATATCAAATTTTGCAAATTCTTTTATGCAAATTTCTAACTCATAATAAACAGTGTTTAAATTTTCAACTATTTAAGATTTGCAGACAATTTAGCTGCTCATATTATTTCCAAACGATTATTATGATTTGTGCTGGTATCGAACATGCCCTTGGTGTATGCAGTTTTGGCAATCACCTACCTGGTTGCAACTTTTTGGATTCACAAAAAAATTGGGAAAATAGCTCACTGTTTAATGTTGAATCAAGTATCTATAAACTCTTTATACATAACTATTTTACAGGTGTCTCTAAACACAAAATTATCCATTTCGACAATAGTCCACATAAGTTCCAAACAATAGAAGTTTATAATAAAAATTTAAGAAGAATTAGTCAGTAAAATGTATGAAAAAACCAGCCACAAGGTTTTTGAATTCTTACTAATCCAAAGGTTCGGCATTCAAATGCCATTAAGCATTAGCTAATGACCATAAGCTTACAAGTAAATAAGGACTCACCATAACATACAAGCAAGTGGTCAATTTTTACCTTACTGTTCTGCACAATAGATTAGAAAGTAAAGAAAATGACACATCCTTATACAAACATCTACACTGAGCAATCCACAGAGATATTGATTAAACATATCAAATTAGAAGTATCACAATGGTCGTGACATGATTTTACTTTAACGAAATTTCGACTATTGAAAGACATGAAAGAAATATATATATGGCTTTACGAGGTAGACATCTTGATCATCCTTGTCAAAATCTTTTATGAAGAGGAGCACGAGAGGCCCGGAGTGGATGAAGAAGCATCCACTTATGTTGCAGATCATGTTGTTTTCATTCTACTCATTGTTCATGTAAATTCCTTTGGCTACTGTTTTATATGATTCCTCTATAACATTCATTCATGTTCTCATGACTACTTAGTGTTGGCGTGAGACTGCAAATAATGAAACTATCAATTTGAGTCATTAGTAAAGATCTTAATAGGCACATGATATCTCGGGTTTGAGATTCAAATAATGTTATAGTGTCATTCTGGAGGCGAACTATTTGTGTGTATAGATTATTTTTCTGACTATTAGGATTGAAACACTATCACATACTAAGATATTGGAGCTTACTAAAGCTGGTCTAGCTATGAATATGGAAACTTTTGTAAAATTTGAAGAAAGGAATAAAGATCAGTGACTATCCAGCATTCGAAAGAGAAATAGACGAATAAACTCTCAATTTGATGGGGACAGATTGGTGGAAATGAGATTCCTCAACTGACATATTTAGACTTAGAAGAAGAAGGTTTGACTCCTCATATTATAGTGCAAATTGGTGGATGTAGATGTCTTTAAAAAAAATAAGTGCATGCAGTTAGTTGATTTGATTTAGCATGGAGTGATTCCGTTATTTTGTTGGCTTAGCTCATTATTTAGTTATGTTCAATTAAATAAACAATTATTTTGTTAAATTCGTGTGTAACATATAGGGAATAGTTTTAATTTGGATCTTCGCTATGGAATAAAATTGTTATCTTTCTTTGACAAAGTTTGGGGGAGTAATTTTTATTGATTGATGTTTGTTATGTTTATTATCTCCATTGTTAATTGATAATGATTCATTTGGTGTGTTTGATAAAATTGATGAATAAAGTGATGTTGAATTGGTTTATTTATTTTATATACTTCATGCTACTCTAATAAATTCGAATATTGGATTTAGACTATCTATAGAGCTTCATGCTTGAATCTTTGAATTATTATATTCTAAATCAATTTAAAGAAAAAGAAGTCATGGCAATCTTCTTACTCCAATATACTTTTATTAATATGTTTTATTATTATATTGTAGATAGTCCAAAGCATGGTCCAAGTCCGCAATCACGTGTACATACCAACATGTTGCATCTGGTCAAGGACGTGTCCTTCAAATGTACCAAATCATGCCATGTCAGCATGTAAGGACCACGAGACAGGTCCCTCTGTAGCTTGCTGCTCGCACGGGATCCAAGGGATCTAGTGACTTGGATGCTGGAATAAGGCTCGTCGCAGTTAGTTGTTGTCCCATCTGCGATGTATGTATGCTATAGAGGAGAATTGACTATATGAAGATCCGGTATTAATGACAACGCTCTTTCGAGATCTCCGCCTTGACCACTTAATGGATGCATGATTAACGACGTAACCTCCGATTACTGTCGCGTACTAGTTATGTATATATATGGATCTTACCATCTTCATAGATGTTCGACATTATTGCTATTGATTAACCCGAACAAGTTGTCGCTCTCCTCTGTGACACACATGGCTTATTTCCAATCCCCACTACCACCTATATCTCTGTGTTTCCATACTTGGATCACTAATATTGTATTAGCTTGGGAAAAGTACACATTGCTTGTCATCTTGGTCAGCAAACCTTATTTGCATTTGGTGAGCCCGATGTGAAGCTTCAACAAACATCAAGTGATCTGATCATGTCTCGCTCTGTAGATGGTGGGATTGGAAACACTTCCACCAGCTACCGAGAAGTCCCTTCGACACTTTCGGTTAATCAACCTAGCAACCCTCAGCTAGGAAATCAGCAGATACCAATCGTTGCTCATCCTACCACCATGGTTGTACAAGCACTAGCAGCGACATGCAGTCCTAGATAACCGAGATGATGCAAATCATCAATGAAATGGCAACCACAAACACACAGAGGAACGAAGAATTATCCAGGAAATTGATGCGGTCCACAGTGCATTGAATCCATCAAACTTACCACCCGCAACCTCCAAGATATGCTGCTCAGCCTGAGAATGCCCCCGGTAACTTCTAAACCTCACCATCCACAACCACGATGAATTTTTTTCTTTGGAACCCATGTCCTCGGAGCAACCCCAAGCCTGACCCTAGAAAACCATAAACCTCGCCCTTTCTAACCCTCTATCAAATAATCAATCACTCGCAATAGGAGGGATCAGGGTCGTTCCAGTTACAACACTCATAGCTAGCTTGATTGCATAGGAGCAGAGGCTATAAAATTTCATGGCTAGTGAGGGCACCAGCGCCAATGTTCTGCCTAGCACAAAATGCACACCTCTTATCCCAATTGAGATCTACCCGATGACCAAATCGTGCAGGATACAAGGTACCGACGTGGGAGAAGTTTATGAGGTTAATGGAAATGCGCAGGAACACGTCATGAGGTTCATTGATCTGCTATGGCCTTATGGCGCATATAAGAACTTCAGGATGTGAGAGTTCCTCAAGTCTCTGGGTCAAGTGGCGTACAAATGGTAGAGGCAGCTCGAGCCTAACTCCACTCGCACATGGAAAGACATGGTAAAGAAGTTCTATAGTGATGATCTAAAAACCTATTATCCATGGTGCCAAAACAAATACGAATACCCTTATCCAATGATCAAAAATTCTACCACCCGTGGTGGTAAAATAAATTTGAAAACCCTTTTCCAAGGGTCAAAAAGTCATTCATCCGTGGTGGTAAAACAAATGCAAAATTCCTTAACCAATGATCTAAAAGCAATGTGAATATCCTCGATAAGGATTGAAAAACCAAAAGCCCATCACCTGCAATGGCAGCGAACGCGAAAATCCTTGATAAGGATTTAAAAATTAAAAGTACGCAAAAAATCCTTGATAAGGAATGACGAACTAAAAAACCCGTCACCTGTGATGGCAGAAATTCGAAATCCTCGATAAGAATAAAAAAATCAAAAGCCCATCACCTGCGATGGCAGCAAAAGCGAAAAATCCTTAATATTGATTGGAAAATTAAAAGCTCATCACCTGCAATAGCAGCATATGCAAGAATCCTTGATAATGTTTGAAGAACTAAAAGTCCGTCACCTGCTATGGCAACAAGTTTGAAAATCCTCAACAAGTATTGAGGAACAAAAGTAGTGCAAAAATTCTCGAAGAACTAAAATCCCATCACATGTGATGGTAGCAATTGCGAAAATATTTTATAATGTTCGAACTAAAAGCCCAGCTTGAGAGGCAATAAATTCGAAAAATTATAAAAAATGATTGAAAACGAAAAGCCCATCACATGCAATAGCACTGAATGCGAGAAAAATTAAAAGTCCATCATATGCGACGGCAGCGTATGTGTTCGACAAAAATAATTCCATGTATAGGATATCGTTTCAAGTAGTAATATGGTAAGACCGAAGTCGAATCCACAAGGATTGGGAAAGAGAGATCTCACACTTGAAAAGCAAGGGACAAGCTAAACTAAAGCTAACTAGTGCGATGAAAGTAAATTTCTCAAAGGCTTAAGCTAGTCAAGCTTCTAAATCCACCAAGAAAAACTTGATGGAGCAAGGATTTTTGTTGAACAATTTAAAGTAACTAAGCAAACACTTAAGGAGAATCTAAAACTTGAGAAGAGTTTGTAGGATTGAGGGAAGAGTTGGTCTTAATTGAATCATCTAGGTGTGCTGTTAATGAATCCAACACCCAAATGATATTATAAGGAGATGTGTGGATTGTAATGTCAAATCCAAGTATGATTCACGAGGAACACTAGTGGAATCCAAAACTAAGTTCTATCAACTATCAAGTATGTGTGTTCAAACATGAATCCACATACAAGATGAAGCTACAAATCGGATTTGTATTCCAACACTTGTTCAATCATGAATCACAAGAGGAACTCCTCAACTCATTGAATCAACAATTGAATCCACAACCAACACACCTTGATTTATTTTAACACCCCCCCCCCCGAACCGCAAGGTCGGCCGGGCCCCACGTTCGGAAGAGATGTCTCCGCCCGAGGTGATGAGCCTCATTGGGAATGGATAAGGATCGTCGGTTCACAGCTAGTACAACCATCGATAATAATTCAAAACATAATTTATTACAATTCCAAATAAACAAGTGACAACATTTGAAAATCTAGAAATACACTTTTCAGTGAGATAATATACTATGTGATGTTCCAACTAACAAGCCTTACTGTCCGATGTGTCGTGAACGTTCCCCCACCTCGATAGCCAACCTGCGGTTTTAAAATAGCAAAAGCCGACGCAATTTTACAGAAAAGGATCAGCAAACGACTGAGTAAGCTAACACCAATAGCACGTAAACAGATTACGAGACACATGACAGGAATAACCAATTCGCTGATAAATAATAAATATCAAATTTTCGCGGGAAAAGCGTTCACAGCTGATTTGGTGTGTCAAACTCCGCAACGATCTCAAATTTCGTGTTCCAACCCAAAGATGTGGTCCATCTCGGGAACTCACTGTTAATAGTTTTACAATATTACTTAAATCTCAAGATATCTCATCGATAGGAATCGAGTCCCGAAAATCATTTTAATTACTAGTTGATACGGGGCGTGACCATATCCAATCCACAACCTCTTTCTCATATGTGCAAAAGCACCCACATAACCATAACTCAATCACAGGAGGTTCGCATCACAGCGCCTCATAACCATAACTAATCAAAGGAGGTCAGAGCCTCGCAATCTCATAATCTCATAATCAGTAACCAACACAATATGTCAGAAATGTATTGTATCAGGGATATGACACAAACCCACACGCAACAGCTTCCCACTTTACATAATTACGAATTTTCTTTCTAGATGTGGAATCGAGTAAGGAGCTCCAAACAAAAGCCGGTATGGCACAAAATAATAATCGATGTGTGATTGAGAGATATTCAGATTTAACCAATAAGTGAGCGGTGTGCTACTTTTGGTAACCAAGACAACGATTTGAAATTTCGTACTTCCAACCCAATGACGTGGTCAGTCTTGGGGAATCACTTTAACAAATATTTCGCAATATCATTTAGATGTTCGTCTTTCGGATTGTTATTTAGATTTTGATACCAATTTCAAACGAGACTTCAAAGAGGAGTATTTCAAAACAAGAAATAAAGTCAAATAAATCAAGTACGGTAGAAATTTCACAATTAACTCACGCGATACGCGAAATGAAGGAAAGGCACACGAGGCTAGGCATATTAACTTACCAAAATCCAAGCACGTCATATAAGTCGTTCTCGTCTACGGAAACGTCACCTAAAAATCGGAGCTTCTAACTTAATACAACTTCAACAAATAAACAACCTATACATAATTCTAGCTCCTTTTATTTTTCTCAAGTAAATATTAATTTTAACTTATTTATAAACCAAAAAATATATTTTCTTCTTTAATATTTACCCCAAAATATAGTTATTGATTAGTAAATAATAATATAGATAAATTAAAGAAAAACTAATTTTATAATTGATTATGAAATTGAAAACTGTTATAGTACCTAAAGTTTCTGAAATGACAAATGCCTCCCCAAAGTTTCTGAAACGACATAATAACCCCCAGAAAAGTTTCTGAAAATGACACTTTAACCCCCTAAGCATGAACTTTCAAAGTAACCGACTAAAACATGGATTCAAGGCTTTATAACTTGATTTTGATTACTAATAACAACTCAGGGGAACATTTCAAGCATACCCATATCAAATTTCGCGAGAAACGGTCAAGAATTCGAACGGGTCATGATCGCTGTCGGGTCGCCGGAGGTGGACCTTCGTCGGGGCTTCTCTGGCTGTTCTTGGCCTCATTTGAGGCTTCCTATAGCTTGGTCGGACATCAAGGAGCTGTACGGCACTGGTTTGGCGGCTTGGATCGTCATGGTTGAACTCCGGCGAGAAGCTAGCCGAAATTCATGGTGGTCTTCGCCGGTGATGGTGGCGGGCTGCTTCGTTGCGGCTTCTGCTACTTTCTCCGTTGCTTCTGGTGGCTCCATCAAGCAAGTGAGAGATGACAGAGATGGAGAGAGCTGGGATGGAGAGAGGTGGATGGGTAGTGGTGGTGTCGGGTGATTTTCTCCGGCGTTGCAGCGGCCATTGTTGCCGCTTCTGATGCTGCTTCTGTTTCGTCGGGGCAGACAGAGGAGAGGGAGAGAGAGAGGTCAAGGAGAGAGAGAGAGCTAGCTGGAGGTTGTGGTGGTCGCGGATGGGGTGTTCCAGGTGGTGGTGGGTTGCCGGAGATGGCAGCGGTAAGGCCGCTGCCGCTGCTGCTGCTGTGTCTTCTTGTCGGCAAAACAGAGAGGAAGAGGGGGGGGGGAAGGCAGGGGAGAGAGAGATGGAGGGAATAGGGTGGTGAAGATGGTGGAGAGGTGTTGGGGGTGGTGTAGGTTTCGGGTGTGTTGTGCCGAAGAAGGAGAAGAAGAGAAGAAATAGGGGAAGGGAAAGAGAGAGAGAGAGAGAGAGAGAGAGAGAGAGAGAGAGAGAGAGAGGGAGAGAGAGAGAGAGGGAAGGTGACGGGAGAGAGAGGGAGAGAATAAAAGAAATTGTTGGGGAAACGTGTGTGTGTTGGAAAACACACAATCTGATGAAAATTTTTGGTGTAAAACTCTCTCGATTATTATTATTATTATTATTATTATTATTATTATTATTATTATTATTATTATAGTAATAAATATAGTATAAAATACGTATAAGTAGAGTATAAATACGACATAACAATACACGTATAGTATAAATACACAAATACAAGTGTTTACATACTCTACAAGTTATGTAAAAGACAAGTAATACTCCCAACAACAACTATTTAATGCTAGCTAAGATTACAACTACCTTCCCTACTTAGTCATATAATTCGAAAATAGCTGATTAATTTTTACGACAAATACGTCAAAAATATTCAGAAAAATACGGGGGTGTTACATTTATTAACTTCAACCACCAACAAACTTAGTTACTCATGTTGAAGAGCAAAGCAAGAGGTATAGCAAGAACATTCGTAGTCATCTTCATTCAATTTCAAGGTTTACTCAAGTGTTTTTGCTACAAATGAAGAACAAGGCCACAAAAACTTGATTCAAACTACACTAGATCAACTACTAGCAGCTAATTTAACCCAGAATCATCAACTAACTGTAGCTAATTAACCAAGAAATGAAGAACAATGAAGAACACGTGATGGAGAACAAGCTAAATCTGAAACCCCCCAACTCTAAGGTTGTGATTGGCTCCCAATAGCTCAGAGAGAGCTCGGAATCACCAACACAACCTAGAACTCGACCAAGGCCGAGAGAGAGAGAACAGAGTTTCGGCTAAGCAAAAGCGTGAGTGAGAGCCCCCTTTTGATTTTTTCGATTCTGGTTTATATAGATGTGTCTTCGGGATTACTTGGCCTCCAAGAACGTATCTCAACCGTCCAATTGATCTCAGCTCTCTTGAATCGTCGATTTTCAGCCGCTCTTTATGAACCCAAGAATTTGGGCGTTTCTTATAGAAGAGTTCTTGATCCGTTTTTAGGGAATGTCTAGGTAGAGCTCGGTCTTGGGAGCGTTTTGGGACCAATTTCGCTCGATTTGGTTGAGATTTGAGGTCGGGGTGAGGATTTGAAGAGCTTGAGTGAAGCTTCAATGGTGGAACGTGGTTTTGCTCGTGAGAAACGTCGGGGAGAGAGAGAAGGACGCTAGCTGGCTGAACTTTCGGCGAAATTTCACTCCTGCCCCCTCTAGTTCGCTGGGGGCTTTAAATGGCCTCCAGCTTTTCTTGAAATGTTTGGAAAATAGCACTTTCACCCCTAACCCGTTAAAAACTCTACATATCAGTCCTTAGAAACTTTTTAGAAACTTGCATTTAGCTCCCCGTTCCGTTAAAATGACTTCAAATAAATCTTCCGATGTAACTTTGGCTTTACAAATTGGTCCATTGACTTTTTAAAATTCACTTTTTGGCCTCTATCTTCAAATATTCTTCCAATTAAGTCCTCCAAGTCCCTTCTTCATGTCATCTTTGCCCTCCAAATCTTGTTAATTCATCGTTTAAGCTCCCACTAGCTAGCCTCTTTTATTCAAAAGCACGTCTTCACCTACAAAATGAGAGAACCAAAACTACTAGAAAGAGCATAAGTCTATAAATACGAATATAATACATAAATTACACATAAAAGCAACTTATCAAGTGTTCAGTAACCTACTAAAACATGCAATTCTAATTACTTAACAATATGCAAAAAAACCTTTATAAGGATTGATGAACATAAAACCCATTTGCAATAGTAACATATGCGACAATCCCGTTAAGGATTGAGAAAAATCAAAAGCTTATCACATGCGATGGCAGCGAATGCGAAAAACTTATCACACACACCGCACTAAAACTTATCACAACTGATGGATAAGCCATCTGCTGAGTCATCAGGACTAGGGAGCTGCGAGATGCGTCTAGCCTTGCAAGCTCGACTCGCGGGCAAGGGGGCTAAATGTAGACAGTCCAAAACATGGCTCAAGACCAAAACCACGTGGACCTACCATCTGCTTACATAAATTCACACAAGATAAATGCTAAGGAAACTCTCCTTGCGCACTCTCTTCAGAGACTCTCAATTAGATTGTGCCATGTAATTCTATTTTTTCTCCACAAAACCACTATCCCTAATTGATAGGAGAGAGATAGTGAGATATTCCCACATCCACTTCAATGTTAATCACATATTTGTAGATTTTTGAATGCTAATAATTAAAACACATAAAACACAAATTACAGCCAAGCAATATTAGATAGACTAAACTACCCCTAACCAGATTAACTTATGAACTAATCTTAGTTAAGTATGCCTTCGAATCACTCCCAATTGCTTCAAACAATTTCTATCATGTTTATCATCATTTTTTGCGGCGAAGAGAGTGCATAAAGATCAGGGAGCTCCACCAAGATGAGAAGAGCAAGGGTTGGTTGTTGAGGAATTAGAAATTTACATCGTTTTCACGGCGAAGAGATGAGAGAGAGCTCTGAAGTTATGGGTGTAGAGGAGAAATCATGGCTAATTTTGTCTATTAAATATTAGTAGTTTTTAAAATATGGTCAAATAAAAAATTACCAACCGCCAAAAATAGGATTAACGTAAAACTGGACGTGGGAAATCATCTCACCTCCACACTCCTACTAATTAGGAATAGTAATTTTGTTGAGAAAAAATAGGACATGTGGTAGAATCTAGTGGAGAGTTTCTAAAGAGAGCGCATAAAGAGAGTTTAATTAGCATTTCTCATTCAGACAATTGTGTTTCATGCACAACGAATCAGACCTCAAGCAAACTTAGTTACTCACGAATCACACCTCACACACACTGGATATCCGCCATGATATACGCAACGACCAACTTAATGGGCTTAATAGGGGTGTGATTAACGTCGTAGCACCCCCCTGACTGTTGCCACCGGATGTGTACATATAGGAGGCTCACCCTCATCACAGATGTTCTCCGGATGATCATCCGTCCATATCCATAACAACCCGTCTCTTTCTCTCCCTCTCTTTTATCACACTTGGCTTATTTCCATCCCCATCTCCACCAATCTCTCTGTGTTCTCATACACTCGGATCACCGGAACTTATACTAGCTATCATCAACGAGCACACATCCTCGCCACTAAACCCCACCTACAAACTTTTTCACCAAACATCTACATCTATTTTCATCAATTCTTTTGTCACCATTTATTTTACAACAACTAAAAACGTCATCTCTTCAAGCGTTTTCGCTCCAGTCTGAGCGTTCGTCTTCCACTCCGACTGAGGGGGCGTAATAGCAATAATATCAATATAGAAATGTATAGGGGTTTATATGTAAATAACATTCTTGTATATTGATATATATAAAAATAATACATCAGGTCTGATTGAGGACTTTCACATAAATTCCTAAACTTACACCACTTATGTTGCAGATCATATTGTTTTCATTCTACTCATTGCTCATGTAAATTGCTCTGGCTACTGTTTTGATATGATCCCTCTATAACACTCATTCATGTTCGCATGACTACTTAGTGTTGGCGTGAGACTCCAAATAATGAAACTACCAATTTGATACATTAGTAAAGATCTTAATAGGCACATGAAATCCAGGGACTGAGATTCAAATAATGTTACAGTGTCACTCTGCGTGCTAACTATTTGTGTGAATATTTTTTTTCCAATTATTAGGATTGAAATACTATCACATATTAAGATATTGGAGCTTACTAAAACTGATCTAGCTATGGATATGGAAGATTTTGTTATATTTAAAGAAAGGAGGAAAGATCAGTGACTATCCATCATTCGAAAGAGAAATAGACGAAGAAACTATCAATTTGATGTGGACAGAAAAAGGGAAATGAAATTCCTGAACTGACATATTTAGACTCGGAAGAAGAACGGTTGATGTAGATGTCTTTTGAAAAAATAGGTGCGTGGAGTTAGTTGATTTGATTTAACATGGAATGGTTCCATTATTTTGTTGCCTTAGCTCATTATTTAGTTATGTTCAACTAAATAAACAATTATTTTGTTAAATTCGGGTGTAAAAATGGGGAGTAGTTTTAAATTAGATATTCGCTATGGAATAGAACTGTTATCTTTCTGTGACAGAGTTTGGGGGGAGTAATTTTTATTCATTGATGTATGTTATGTTTATCATATCCATTCTTAATTGAGAATGATTCATGTAGTGCGTTTGATCAAATTGATGAATCAAGTGATGTTTATTTGGTTATTTATTTCATATACTTCATGCTACTATCTATAGAGCTTCATGCTTGAATCTTTAAATTATTGTATCTAAATCAAGTTTAAGGGAAAAGAAAAGATCATGGCAATCTTCTTACTCCAATATACTATTATTAATACGTTTTATTATTATATTATAGATAGTCCAAAGCATGGTTCAAGTCTGCAACCACATGGACCAAGGACATGTCCTCCATATGTACCAAATCATGCCATTTCAGCATGTAGGGATCACGAGTCAGGGTCCCTTCGCAGCTTGCAGCTCGCACGGGAACCAAGGGATCCAGTAGCTTGGAGGCTAGAATAAGGCTCGTCGCAGATGGTTGTTGTCCCATCTGCGACCCATGTATGCTATAGAGGAGACTTGGCTATATACAGATCTGGTATTAGTGACAACGCTCTTTGGAGATTTCCGTCTTAACCACTTAATGGATCTGCGATTAACGTCGTAGCCTCGTATTACTGTCACGTACTGGTTCTGTATATATATGGAGATTACCCTCTTCACAGAGGTTCAACATTACTGCTAATGGTTAACCCTGACAAGTTGTGGCTCTCCTCTGTGACACACTTGACTTATTTCCAATCCGATTACCATCTATATTTCTCGCTCTCCAATTCAAGAATCATCAAGTGATCTGATCATGTCTCGCTCTGGAGATGGTAAAATTGATAATACTTCCACCAGCTACCGAGAAGTCCCTTCAACACTTCGGGTTAATCAACCTAGCAACCCCCATCTAGGAAATCAGCAGCTACAATCGTTGTTGATCCTACCACCATGGTTGTACAAGCACTAGTAGCGACCATGCAGTCCCAGATGACTTAGATGATGCAACTCATCAGTGAAATAGCAACCACAAAAACACAGAGGAATGAAGCATTATCCAGGGAAATTGTTGCGGTCCACAGTGCGTTGAATCCATCAAAGTTACCACCCACAACCTCCAAGATCTACTGCTCAGCGTGAGAATGCCCCGGGAACTTCCAAACCTCACCAGCCACAATCATGATGCACTTTTTCTCTGCGACCCATGTCCCTGGAGCAACCCCAAGCCTCAATCCATAAAAGCAAAGCCATGTACTTTATAACCCTCTATCAAATCATCAATCACTCGCAAGAGATGGGATCAGGGTCGCCCCAGTTACTACACCCACGGCTAGCATATCTGCATAGGAGCAGAGGCTAGAAAATTTCATGGCTAGCCAGGGCACCAGCGCCAATGTTCTGCCTAGCACAAAATGCACACCTCCTATTTCAGTTGAGATCTACTTGATGACCATTCTTGCAGGCTACAAGGTACCAACGTGGGATAAGTATATGAGGTTAATGAAAGTACGCCGGAACACGTCATGAGGTTCATTGATCTGCTCTGGCCTTATGGGGCATATAAGAAATTCAGGATGTGAGAGTTCCTCAAGTCTCTGGGTCAAGTTGCGTACAAATGGTAGAGGCAACTCACATTGAAAGACATGGTGAAGAAGTTTCATATTGATGATCTAAAAGTCTATCATCCGTGGTGCAAAAAAAAAAATGCAAAAAATCTTAACCAATAGTCAAAAATCCTATCACCCTTGGTGGCAAATTAAATGCGAAAACCCTTGTCTAAGGGTTAAAAAGTCCATCACATGTGGTGGTAAAACAAATGCGAAATTCCTTAACCAATGATCTATAAGTAATGGGAATATCCTTGATAAGGATTGAAAAACCAAAAGCCCATCACCTGCAATGGCAGCGAACGCGAAAATCCTTGATAAGGTTTGAAAATTAAAAGTATGCAAAAATCCTTGATAACGACTGAAGAACTAAAAAACCCGTCACCTGTGATGGCAGCAAATTTGAAATCCTCGACAAGGATTGAAAAATCAAAAGCCCATCACCTACAATTGCAGCATAAGCGAAAAATCCTTAATAACGATTGAAAAATTAGAAGCCCATCACCTGCGATGGCAACATATGCAAAAATTCTTGATAAAGTTCGAAGAACTAAAAGTCTGTCACCTGCTCTGACAACAAATTAAAAATACTCAAAAATTATTGAGAAACAAAAGCAGTGCGAAAACCCTCGATAAGGATTGAAGAACTAAAATCTCAGTGGCTGTGATGGTAGCAATTGCGACAATCTTTTATAAGGTTTAAACTAAAAGCCCACCGCCTCCGAGGCAACGAATTCGAACAATTATAAAAAGATTGAAAAATGAGCCAACACCTGCGATAGCAGTGAATGTGAGAAAAATTAAAATATCATCACCTGCGATGGAAACATATGAATTAACCCTTGATAATGATTGAAGAACTCAAAACCCATTTGCAATAGTAGCATATGCGACAATCCTCGATAAGGATTGAGGAAAATCAAAAGCTTATCACATGCAATGGCAGCGAATGCGAAATCTTATCACCCACACTAGCCTTATTGTTGTCACAACAGAAGGATAAGCCATCTGCTGAGTCACCAGGACTAGGGGGCTGCGAGATGCGCCTAGTCTTAGCAAGCTCGACCCGCGCACAAGGGGGTTAAATATAGACTGTCGAGAAGTCCCACATCGGACATTTAAGAAGAAGAAAATATAATTAATAAGTGTCCTGGGCTACTCCCCTCATTGCCAATTGGTTTGAGGTGGAAGCCCTTGAATTCTTACATGGTATCAGAGTCAGGTTCCACACACGTGAATGGTCTAACAACCCACGTGCTCGCCGTCACCCGCAGACAAAAGATCCACATGTAGGCCAAAGAATGCCACACGTGAGGGGGCGTGTTGAGAAGTCTCATATCGGACATTGAAGAAAAAAGAAACATAATTAATAAGTTCCTGGGCTACTCCCCTCATTGCCAATTGGTTTTGAGGTGGAACCCCATGAATTCTTACATAGACAGTCCAAAACATAGCTCAAGGCCACAACCACGTGAACCTACCATCTTCTTACATAAATTCACACAACTGTGTTTCATGCACAGCGAATCAGACCTCACATTCACTGGATCGCATCAAGGGACCATGAGACAGAGTCGCTCGCATCTCGTTATCTCATTTGTGCTCGTCGCATGTGGTTGCTTTCCCACCTGGGACCCTTGTGTGTCATAAGATCCTATATTAGCAGATCCAGTAATGACTGCCCCCGATATCCGTCGTGATATCCGCAACGACAGACTTAATTGCCTTAATTGGGGGAGGGGGTGTAATTAACGTTGTAACACCCTTGTGACCGTTGCCACTGGATGTGTACATATAGGAGGCTCACCCTCATCACAGATGTTCTCCGGATGATCATCCGTCCATATCCATAACAACCCGTCTCTTTCTCTCCCTCTCTTTTATCACACTTGGCTTATTTCCATCCCCAACTCCACCAATGTCTCTGTGTTCTCATACTCGCGAATCACGGGAGCTTATACTAGCTATCATCAACGAGCACACATCCTCCCCACATAACCCCCGCCTACAAACTTTTTCACCAAACACGTACATCTATTTTCATCTACTCTTTTGTCACGACTTATTTTACAACAATTAAAAAGTCGACTCAACTCCTAAAGTCATACCAAACCCACCATCAAATGATTTAAGATCTAAACCCCTGAAACAGTCACCACCACAAAGACCCATCAAAAGCCCAATGAAGAGCTCGTGGTCTTCTTCTTCACTTCTTCTTCTTCTCTGCCTCCTGATCATCGCCGACCAGCATCACATCTTTCTCCGGCGAGCGGAGGCAGGTAAGCGGCGGGTTCAGATCCCCGACGACCTCGAGGACGTGGTCGACGACGAGGAGGACGACTCCTGGAGAGAATGGGGAAAGAAATCGTCTCGTTCGGACGACGAGTTGGATCCTCCTCCCGATTTCTCCACCATGGAGATGCCGCAGATCCAAGCTGAGATCATCAAGCGCCAGACTGGTCCCGTGTTGGGATTCGTCAAGCTCCGATTGGGCGTCAACTGGACTCCGGTACGATCTCAGCACATTTTTGTTTTTGATTATTAGATTTGAAATTGGGGTTTGTTGCAATGTTTGGGTAAGTGATAGATCAGCGTTTTGATAAGTTGAAGTTTTACTCTAGAATTAAGTTGCTTTTTGTTGGCTTCAAGCTGCGGTAAAAAATGAAGTGTTTTCTCAAACAACTAGGGGATCGCCCGTGCCCTCGGCCCCTACCCAAAAAAGACGTTTCATAATCGATTTTGTTGGAGGTAAAGATGAAAATGGCGGCGTCTCGGTAATTTTATATGATATCCATCAAGTCATGTTATTACACACTTTTGATAATTGCGTAAATTAATCAGAGAGAGGGTAAATTTTCAAGTAGTGGGTAGTTAAGTAGTGGGTAGTTAAGTGGATGGTATGTGAAGATCTAGGGGCTGATTTATTTAATCTAAATGCTGAAAAGCCATAAGTTAGTTAAATCATGCTGTTTTATATCCTCAAACAATGTACAGTCACTGATTCGAGGAACGAGTACATTGGTGATCCCTGAATTGGGGGTTGGGGTTTTGTTTCTGGATTGTGTTAGTATATCAATACTTCATCGAGCATTTCATCGATTTCGATAAGCTAATAAGTTGAATTCACTCTACTTAGAAGTAGAGTGATTTTTGTTAGGTT
The DNA here is from genome assembly GCA_023055425.1 of Linanthus parryae. Lineage (NCBI taxonomy): Eukaryota > Viridiplantae > Streptophyta > Magnoliopsida > Ericales > Polemoniaceae > Linanthus > Linanthus parryae. The sequence goes on along the minus strand of JALGPY010000006.1, from coordinate 13,294,608 downwards.
CAAGTTGGGGGGGCTAAGTAAGAATTTCTCGGATGGAAAATGAACTGTTTTCTCAAACAATGTACACTGATTTGAGAAACAAGTACAATGGTGATCTTTGATTTGGGGATTAAATCTGGATTGTGTTGGCGATGTTTGGGAAAGTGATATAGATCAATATATCGATAAGATAAGCTAATAAGTTGAATTCTGCTTAGAACTAAGTTGCTTTTTTGTTGGTATCAAGCCTTCAAGTTGGGGCGGAATAAATTTTTCTAAGATGAATTATGCACTGTTTTCTCAGACAATGTATATTGATTTGAGAAACAAGTTCATACGAACTGATAGCTCATGAAATAAAAAACTGAGTACATGAATATCGCTATATGCACGACGTGATGTAACTAGTGTTGTAGGTTGATGGAATAGAAACGGAAGCAATTGTGTAGAACGCCCCCAATTGAAACATTAGCAAATGCGGTATGGGTAATGGATAATAGCATTGGAATTAATGGTGATGGTAGAAACGGAAGTAATGATCTGCTATCTGGAAACTTGATATGTATGGGGATGGTAGCATTGGCTATTTCAGAAACTTTGTTCATTGATGTGGGTAAGAGTTCATCTTATGTTGTGCAATTGAACGGATTAATCCAACAAGTGAAACATCGCGTGTAGAAAATATTTAGATAACTTTATTATTAAAAGCTAAATGTCGCCATTGTATTATTTCATGCTGCACTGTTAGGTTTTACTAATGGGGGTTTCAGAAAATAAAAAACTAACAGAACGTGCCCTGTCGGATTCGTTACCCAGAATCTAGTCCAACATATTTAGCTAGCTTTTCAGAGCTGCAACATATTAATATGTAATATCTTGCATTTTCATTATTATTGTTTATGAAGCATCAGAATAGTCACTGTTTGATTGGCTTTATATTCTCAAAATTTTCAGGAGATGGTGACTGAGATTGCTGTGAAATGGTCGAAGCTTTCAAGAACAGGTGCTATTGAGACAAGGTTTACAGCTTTTGATAGAAACACCATCATGATCAGTATGGATAGAGGCCAGGATGCTCTAGAGGTATGCATTATGTCCATTTACCGTATATAAATATCCTTGTGAGCTGTAATCCTCTATAAGGATAGCATGCGGTTGCATTCTGAATGAATGTCTATAACCCACAACCTAACCATTCCCTAATTGGGGAAATTAAATAGTGCACCCATTTGGCATGAATTGATTCAGTTCAGACTTCAATTGTTGTTTACGAATATTTAAAAATTGGACCACCATGAACCTTTTAGTCCACAGAAATTTATATGCAACGGTTATACGTGTAAATTATGACTTGTACCTATTGTGATATCGGTCTATGTAACTTTTTCAGCTTCTTCTTGTCCGTTGTTAGTAAAACTGAGTAGCATATTGATTATTTTGTTAATGCGCATCTTCTTGTTCAACTGTTGTTTGAGATTGATACCTCTGGAGTACAAATGTTGTGGAATTCCAGTTGCATGCTCAACCAACTCGGAGTTGTTGAGTTTGTTTGAACATCACAATTAGTGCATGGTTTGGTTATGAACCTCTTGTTCAACCACAAACTGCACTTCTGCATTTGCACTCAATTTAGACCAAAGTATTCATGAGTTCTAATCAAATGTTCTTTCTTCAAACAGCTTAAAGAATTTATTCTGAGCCAACCGGAAGCTTACGAGATGAAGATAGGAGACCAACTTTATCGCAGGCCAGGAGATCCACCTCTGGAAGAGGTCATTGAGAAGCTCAGAAACGAGAAGAACAGTGCAGAGAACACTCACATAGATGGGAAAGATGAGTTGTAGCAGTCTGTTATAGGATTACTTTTTTTCTCATAAACTTTCTTTCGAACAACTCTTGTAGTACGACAATATCACGTCCCCTCTTTTCCTCTTGTTGATTATGTATAAATCCTTTTACCTTCCATTCTTTTGCGGGATAATTTGATGCATGAATTTGTTTTTTCATGGGTAAAATGACACGTTCACCCCTTTTGTTTGAGTGAAGGACACTTTCACCCCCTTCTAGTTTGGAAAATGACACTTTCACCCTTGAGGAGGGTGCCGAACTTCAAGAAACCTACAACTCCTGATTGTGACTTCATTTGCCCTGGAGTTGGGAGTGGGGTTTGTAGCTGAAGACAGTTTTTTTTGACAAATTTACCCCCTATATCATGCAAAAGTCTATTATCCGCTTGGGTAACCTCATAATTTGCATAGCATTGGGACAAACTTGTCCCGACAATTATTTCTAGCAGCGACAGGCCGCAACTCCGGGCTAATTGTTTCACAATAAGGGGGTAAAATTTCGTGAAGTTCGGCACACCGAAGGGGTGAAAGTGTCCTTTTCCAAACTCGAAGGGTTGAAAGTGTCTTTCATTCAAACTGGAGGGGGTGTAAGTGTTTTACCCCCCTTTCATTCATATTTAGCCGGAGGCATGTACAGAACCAGAAATTTTTCCCAAGGGCGGCCGTGTTAATTATAAGAGTACATATTTAACTCTGCCTGATTTTAAGAGAATGAACGGATACAATAAGCAATATGTTTACATTCCCGTTGTAAATTATGAAAATATGGTGATCCAATAGGAGTTTTGATTGGCATTAGAAGAATCTATAATCTTATAATTATAAAAGTTCAAATGATAAAATTTTCTGCTTCGCAGAAGAATATATTTTAGTGCATTAATGCAAATTTTAAAAATGTAGGGGTGGCCACATCCGTAGGATGATGCATATAAAGACATTTATGGGTGGTGTGTGTAATTTTTCTAAATCTAAGGAGGGCCACATGCATATGATACTGTATATATGAAGACATTTATGGGTGATTTATGTAATTTTTCTAAATCTAAGAGGGCCTGTAGGTCTTAACACAGTTCTGTCCCTGGCTGGAGGAAATAGCAATGTGACCCGATTTGGACCTGGAAGGCTGGAAACACTGGCATATTTTGTCTATTCATTCAGAATGCATTATTGTTTACAAAGGTGTATCTGTAGCAATGGTATTGCTCTGATAGTAGTACATAAAATACAAGAATAAATATCTGATAGCTAAAAGAAATGGTGAAAACGAGGTGGTCACTTCAGCTTCTTACTGAAGTCAGAGAGCTCGAGAAGGCGAATCCTGGGTATGCTCGCAGCTTCTGCTCTCTCCTTCTCAGTGTTATATCCCCAATCCCCTGTTTCAACAAAATTTGCAGCTTAGAAACTAAACAATACACACTGTGGCAATTAAATGAACTTTGTTCTCAGTGTCTGAATATTCAAATGTCACACTTTACATCTTGAAAACTTGAGGTTTGCATAGCCCCCAAAGAGTTTCGAAAGTCTAACAAGATCAGTTGTTGTGTGGGTCTTTAGAGCATGTTCACTTGTTTAAGCTCTGTGGTAAGACACACTATTCATGTATGCCCCTGCCCTTACAAATAGGAACACACATTGAAAAATACATACACAGTGTCTTACCCCACTGCCCAAAAGCCCCTACCCTAGTGCCCTGAGGTTAGTGCCTCCAAAACCTCTTACCTGAGCAGTTCCTATTTCCTAATTGCATGGATACTTTTAAAGTAGTGATGTGTTATGGTGATAGTTATGAAAAATATCATCCATTTTTAGAAATTTGAATCATAGAACAATAGTAGGAGAAGACTTCAACAAAAAAACCAGAATATATACTACTATCTAGTTGCCTAGAACTGAGAACGATACAAGGAGTAAAACTCAAATCTCGAATTTGGGTGCAGCATCTCTTAAAATTCAAATCCGATAGAAGAGCGAGTGAGAAGCGGAATTACCTAAATACAAGTTCCAGCCATCCAAATCAGACTCTTTAATGACATTCTTCAGGGTGGCAAGCCGATCTTCCACAAAGCTGGTCAAAGAAAAGAATTAGTTTTCTCAACCCATGTTTCCTTTCCCTACTATGGAGGAAAATCATATCCCCTCCGGAGAATCTACGGCCTAAGCCCAGTGACAAATTATGACCTAAATTCATAATTCATCAAGTACAATGGGAGTGAATCTTACTGTAGGTTTAGGCCCTGGTGTTCTGGTTTATTCTGAAGCTGCTTCAGCACTTCTACTTTTGGCCTAATAAGTAGCCAGAGGCAAGAAAAGATTACAGTAAATAAATGATTAATGGGACCTCAAAGCACCTATATTTCATCTTGACAACTCATAGCACCCACAGACATGAAAAATTGAATACTAACCCAGTTCCGAGACCAAATATTCTGTCAGAAGGTATGTTGGTTACACCTGCAAGCTCCCTTAACAACGCCTCAGCAAAGCGTCCCTGATCAAAATGGACGAGGAAAACAACAAACCAAATATCACTCCCAAGTGCATGCACATATGGCCTCGTTTGAATTGGGTATAAAAAATGGTAGGATACAACATATGCTTGGATATGAGGTGGGATTTAATTGATGGAGGATAAGGTGGGATATGAAATTCTGTATTCCTATGGTTGGTTAGGGCAGGAAATGAACCGGGATATGATGCCGATTTATATAAAATTTAAGTTTGAAATAGTACATGTTCAGTAGGTTAGTCTCGTAATTGTACAAGGACACCAAAGATGGAATGCGAAGTTTGAGTTTCACCAAATAGAGTGAATCAAGATGCAGTATCGCCAGGCCCAATTTAATTTTCGGGAGGTCCGTCCGGAACGAACCTGTTTCGTGGTGACGATGTATATCCTCGAGCTTGCAAATTTAAGAGCATCGGGAATTCCTGGATAAAATCTGAGGAGGAAGCAATCAGTGGTTACAGTCAACTTTAAAGTACATTTTTTGAGTGGCACTTAACAATCAGTCAGGTGAAACTACAGCATCCTTTTGGGAGTGTAAGTGTCTTTTAGCCCCTAAAGAGGGTGTAAACTCTAAGATATTGTTATTAAGACATGCACTAGAATACTAGGGGGTGGACAAGAAGAAGCATGAAGCAAAACACTGAGAGTTGCTTCTGCAAAATATATTAATGAAAGTTGAAAGATAAATTGAAGTTTAAGAAGGCGTGCTTCATGGTAAGACGGTGATGATTAAAAGGTGAAGTTCATTGGTGATATGTGCATGTAGGGCTCAGGTTTAGCCAAACTAAAAGATGAATAATGGAAGTATGAGCTGCTATGATATCAAACAATGCCCATGTTTCAGATTCTTGTGAAGTTTAAAAGAATTTCCTCATGAAAGAGAAACGTTGCTATGATATATTTCATAGATAATTATTAAGAAACTAGAAAAACGCTTACATGACCAATGAGGCAATGACCCGCAGAACATTTGAAGAATATGAGGCAAAGGGAGAAGGTTCGTGGTGGTCCTGTCAACTACATCACGAGACTTTACATGTGTCTCCATGAAATGTGTCATTTTACTCTATTTTTCAACTTAATTAAGGATGCAATAAATTGGAAAGGAAGATGAAATGTTAAGGAGATCTGAAATCCAAGCTTAGTTAGAAAGAGAAATGCCAGGTGAGTAGAGTTCAGCAATATGTGTCGACGCTCACATAAGAGCTTTCAAACCACAGCACATGTTCGCATCCGTTTTATACTAAATCTTATATTTAGGCATGTCATGAACAAGAAAAAGCAACTTAAAGCTTTCCAGTTTTCCTATTTAAATCATTGATACCAGTTTGCTATAAAAAAATAGACAACGAGCATGCAGATACTTTTTGTGAATCAACAATTTTACATGCTTCATGAAAACATGAAAACATCTCTTTCACTGTGTCTTAGAAAACTAGAACAAAGATAAAATGTTGCAGGATTGCAAGGACTTGTTGGGCAATTGTAATTCTGAATGAATGCTAGCACAATTAAGTACATAAAACTTACCTATTTGCCCCAATCCATGTTGCCAAGTCATTCTCGAGCCATTCATCCCTCACCTTTCCAAATAGATCTATTAATGCATCCCGATTCTCATCCCATGCTTCCATTATAATAGGTTTTATCTTTGACCAGTTCTCCAAAATCATCTCAACCGTGAGTCCTTCTGCAGCCTTGCAACTCAAACTACAGTCATCAGAGCAACTTCAAAGAAAGAAAGAGAACAACCAACAATTACAGGCTGCTATTTAACTGGATACACACCGACGACTTGCGAATGGAAGGAACTCTCATCTCCACCAGCAACCTCACGAGCAATAAATTCTCATATCCAGTTTCTACAACAGGTCTCACCTGCCATAAGTTCAGAAAGATGACTAAGCAATACATAGAGATTTTGCAATCTAAAACAGTGATAGTATTGAGAATGAGAATAGCTTTGTGTCAAGTATTAAGTAAAACCTTATCTAAACACTCGTGCAAATTATCACATAGCATATTACACAATCATCAGAAACGACTTGCCAGCTTTGGTATCAATGGCATGCATAATCATAATGGTTTTTTTTATTTGATGGCAGTTTCATGTCTTCTTATGTCTTATTAACTTTGTGGAGACCAAGAGTCTTCCATAGCTCCAACTTCCTTTGCTTACCATCAGTTTCCTACACAAAGTTCTGACCTTTGGATCGTTAAAATGAATCCTCATCTGAATTTATAGCATAACATTTTTTCTTGAGGTCTGTAAATCTTGATGATCAGAAGATATTAGGCACCGTACAGTGGGGTTTCCCTCTTGTGCAGATCCAGAAGGAGCAGGATTTACTTTGCTACAACCTAATAACGTTGTTAAAAATCAATTGATCCCTCAAAAGTTATTTTCCCCAATGAAGACAATAAAAAAAGCAAGAAACTTAAAGAACCATAGAGTCCAATGTGTGGAGCTAATAAGCAGAGGACTTTCAAAGATTAAAGGATCTAATATCATTGCTTCATGTGACTAATTATACCCTGAGTCAAAGGGGCTGAAATGACCATACACTTTTGCATTGTCAGTCTGTGGCCCATTCAAGATCAGTACTGAGCATGTCTTAAACATCTAGAAGTGTCACATTGTTAACCTTCAAACACACAATAAATAAAAAATAGTAGCTCATACGTACAATAAATAAAAAATAGTACCTCAATACTTCTAAACATTGAAACTATCCAAAATAAGGTTGAAATCCTCTACCCGTCCCTCCATGACACCCATAAGCAAGCTTTCGAGCGTAACCTTCACTTCGAACTCAAAGAGCTCTTAGTTCAAGAAGAAACTCTCTGGGCTTAAAGAGAAAAAGTTAAATGGTTCAAGGATGGAGATCGTAACACGTGCTTCTTCCACAAAACCTGTCGAGCCCATGCCGCCAAAAATATAATCAATGGCCTCTTTAATTCTCAAAATGTTTGGGTTTCTGACCCTGAAGGCATCTCGGATACTCTAACCTCTCACTTTGAAGTCAACTATAACAGTGCGTCGAATGCTTGGGTCTCTAACTATCAGGCTTAACGCCTTTAGCAGTTAAACTCTGAGTAGGCCTTTCACGAGAGAAGAGAACATATCAGCCGCTTTTTCTTTTGGACCCTATAAATCTCCAGGCCCGGATAGCCTACCTCGAATTCCTTTATCATAAAAATTGGGAGACCGTCGAGGATTCTGTAATTGAGGCTGTTATGTCATTTCTTCACTCAAGGTATATGCTCAAAAAGCTAAATTACTTCTTCATAGCCCTGATCCCAAAAATCACAACAACCTCAAGCTGCTGCTGAATTCAGACCAATCAGTTTGTGCTCTTCTCTTTATAAAATCATTGCTAAGGTTCTTGCAAATAGGCTTAGATTAGAGCTTCCAAGTATAGTTTCGGAAGAGCAGAATGCCTTTGTTTCCGGACACCCTCTTAGCAAATGAGTTATTTGCAAAAATCAGATCTCTTAATCAAGGGAACACCCATCTTAGGGCCCTCAAAATTGATATAAGCAAAGCTTTTGATAGGCTCAATTGGACTTTCCTTGAAAAGGTCCTTATAACGATCAGCTTCCTTGATCACCGGGTTCACCTATTGCGCCAAGGTGTCCCTATCTCTTCTTTCTCAATCATTGCAAATTGCTAACCAGGTCGAAGATCTTTCCCAAAAGCAGGTCTTAGACATGGTGATCCTTTGTGCCCATACCTCTCTATTCTTTACCTGTAAGCCCTATATGTTGTTCTCTCTAATAATAACCATAGCAACAGATGTTCAGGGATAGAGCTCACTAGGAAAGGCATTATATTGTTTCACTTATTCTTAGCAGATGACTGTGTTATTTTCTTCAAACCTACCCGCATCACATGTTCCTCCTTAAGCCTAAGCTTGAAAAAGTAATAAAGACAAATCCTCACTCATTCTTAGCCCAAATGTTCCACATTATCTTACAGCCATTTTTGAAAGTTTACTTGATTCAAAACACAATCAGAATAACACCAACCTATCTAGGTTTTCCCTTAGCGCCAGGTGGTAAGAAAAAAGGAGCTCTTCAACTTTATAATGGATCCTTTCTCATAAAGCTAAGCTTCTTAAGAGTTCAGGAAGGCTCGCCCTTGCGAAATCAGTCCTCTCACCCCCTCCCAACTTATAGAAGTTCCACCTTTAAGCTCCGTGTCTTACTCGATCAAGCCAGGTTGTGGAATCCCCAGAAATCTACTCCCTTGAGAACTATCCAGCCAGGACTCTGTCCAAATCCAAAACTAGCGGAGATCTCGGCCTAAGAAACCTTAACTGGTTCAATCAAGCTCTTGGCAAGGCAAGCTTGGCGTACCTTTGATAATCCAAGTCTACTTGTATGGAAACATAGTTGTCAAATCGGGATTCAGATAGTGAATCGAAATTGACCTTCACTGAATCGTAAATCGAATCGAATCGTGAATCGTAAAGATTCAGCTTGCAATATTTTAATGTAGATATAATAAAATATTTCATAAAGCTATACCATTATTGAACAGAATATTAATATTTTTACAAAAAGAAAGCTCAAATTATTGGAAACTCGCATCCACAACTAGTGATTAGGAGTTTCACGTATCTGAAAGATAAAGATTATCTAGATATATATAGGCATGTGGAGCAAGGAACTAGAAGATGCCGGGGACAATGAAATTAATAGGAAACTATTGGCGTTTGATTTGAGAAAATGCACTAGTAATTTAAAACAAATGCATGTTGTAAACAAATATAATTGTAGGAAGTAACTTAGACTCATACTGCAACTCAATTAGACCTTGAGACGAATCGAAGGTGAATCGTAGAATCGGTCTGAATCGCAACTGAAACGTAAGATTCGGACCCTTGAATCGGGATTCAAGTAATTTTTTGTCCATTAAAGATTCACCAAGGGATTCGCATCGTTTCATGGGTGAATCGAATCGAATCGTAGGATACGAATCGTGAATCGTAAGATTTTGACAACTACGTATGGAAATGTGTGAATGGTTCTCTACCAGCAAGGGACTTCTTGAGCAGGCGTATGCGCATCAATGCAGGACAATGTCCTCACTGTGGAAACTTTTAAAATGTGGCTTCAGCAGTTGCTTCAGAGCGATAATGGCTCTAATGTGGTGGAATTGTCCATATCTTGTGGGCAATTTGGAGAGGTAGATGCCGAAATATTTTTCAAGCCACAAGCTTCTCTTTTGAAGCTATTAAACGCAACATGGAGGTGGAAAGAAGCTTTATAAATTTCAAAAATGCCGAAGAAAGAACGAATAAGAATGTAAGGAAATCTGAACAGGAATAAAACAATGTCACTACTCAAGGGCAGACAGATCCCGCCCAGATGACATCATCCATATTAATGTTAACAGAGCTTGGAATGACAAATGCTTCATAGGTGGTACAATTCGATTCGCATATTGTAGTATTACTAAAGTTGCTCGTTCTATGGTTTGTAAGGCTAATAGAGCCGCAAAGAACGTTGTTTCTAGTCATTTCCCTACGTAGTTCTTATGATGTTGTTACCCTAGTAGTCATCTGTTTAGGCCTTTTGTTCTACTTGTACTGTAGATTGTACGCTTGGTCCTATCCCGTACTCTTGTTCTTCTTGAGGTATTCAATGTTGACGTTTCACTTAAAGCTAACCAGAAATTTTAGTACTGGACGCAGTAAGGAAAATGTTCCGCTATCAGAATTTTTTGCAAGTATGTTGCACGTGTCTAGGATATACGAGAGCTGGAATTCTCAACCAAAATTTGGAAGGATGCGTATCTCCAGGAAGAGGAATATTCTGATATTTTGAGCTAACCAAAGCTTTTAGATTCAGCCCTCACTACTTCAACTCTGAGGTAGCAATTTGCTCCAATTCACGATTGCAAATAACCAAAACTGATTGTCCTTGGCTACTTATATTTAAATTATGAGAGGAGAAAGTATTGCACATTTGTCAAATTTTGACTAGCGTGTACCACACGCAGACATGTCACGTGGTGGGGCATGAATACTTCTCATAAGATAAGTGATTAGAACCCTCACGATTTAAACTCTCGGATTCGGTTATTCCAGCCTATTCATTCTCTAAATATAATTTAGGATTTTGGGTGCAGTGAAAAATGTTGATAGTAAACAGGTCGAAAATGTTCCGTCAATGCTAGAATACGATAAGAAGAGCCATTATAGGCTCGAGGTTGTATTAAGAAGAGACAAACAAGGAATTTCAAATGATTAATAACATAAAGTCCTTAGGAAAGCACCAGAAGTGTTCAGGCCAGTTTGAGAGTGTTGTGGCGGTATAAGAATGTACGAGAATCACTGTGGGAAAATTGGTGTGCGTTTGGCATAAAATCTAATTTGGTAAATATCGCGTAAAAACTGCAACTGAAGGCTAAATAGAGTGATTTGTTGGTTGGTAAAATCTACTGCGAGCAGGAAGTAAAGTGATTGAAATATAAGATATCAGTTCTTAAAGATGATTATTGGAAAAATTGTACAGTCAAAATTGGTCGTAGGAGAAAATAAAAAATTGAAAAGCAGGTTTCAGAAATGAAACCCCTATCTGTTTCTCAAAAGTTGTTAGTTACTGATCCGATAAGTAGGTTATGTTGAAGTTTTGCCAAACATTTAAAAACTGTTTTATGCAGTCTCGAAGCGCTTTGGCGCAGCAAAAGCAACGGTTAACCAAACAAGCGTTACACGGGTTGGATATCTTGGTTGATTGTTCAACAGGTTGGGCATTACCATGGAACTCAAAAAGATAGCAGCAGAAATTTAGGAATAAGGACAACAGATTACACTACTTCTTACATTTCCAATTCTAACCTCATTTTCTAGTATGTAGCTATCTTAATTAATAAACGCAATACTATCCAAAAACGAATGAAGAAAAATGATTTAATTGGATCAATTAGCGAAGTTTGAAACTGAGTATGTGTGTGAGAGAGAGAGAGAGAGCTTACGAGGTGCATTTGGTCAACAATCCAATCCTCCAGAGCCGAATCGACGCTTTCGAATAGACTCGGCCATCTCACTTTCGCGGCCTACAAATACACAAATCATCGATTTCAATTCATAACACCGTCGTCATCTACATAGGTTTCAACGTGGTGGTGGTGGTGGTGGTGGTGGTGGTGGAGAAATTACCTTAACGGCGGAGAGAGAGCTTTCGCCGCAGCTATCGCACAGGACTCCGTCGAAGTCCAGAGCATACAAATCCCCCATTCGCAGGTGTTGTTGTGTGGCTGGCTTGCTACTTGAGACTTTTACGGTGCCTCCTGATTTTTCCGTCTAATCTAGGCAAAATTGCACCGATGGTACCCATATGACTTTTGTTACACTTTAGTACTAAAGTTTTCAATTGTATCATAGTTGGTACCCAAAGATTGATTTTATGGCATCTGTGGCACCAACATATACTCAAATGGGCCATTACAACCTCAACTTCTTTTCTCCATGTTTTTATCTTTATTTCGCTTTATCCCCACATCACTTGCTATAATTTACATTACAGCATCCCAAACTAAAAAAAAATCACCTTCACCACCACACCAGTATGCATCGACACCACCACCACCATAACCATCTTCCACCCATTGTCAACGATCCAATTTACTGTTTCCCAATGCCACAATCATCCTAGAGAAAAAACAAAACATACTCAATGTCTTCCATCAACCATCTCTGATCCAGTGATCCAACCACCACTCACCACCCTCGATTTAATTCCGACACCATCCTGCTCTCCTTTCAATCCTTCATATCGCCAAGAATTCATAACTATTTTCGACTCAACCCAGTCGCCCTCCTCGCAACGATCAAACCTATACCCACAACTGATCACCAAGCCTCGGCCATGGAAGCTGGTGTAGATAGTGCATCTCAGGCAGACCAACCACTGTCCACGTGGCAGAATTCCAGCAGGTTCGATGGTACTCCAGTATCACTCTATTAATGTCTTTATATTTGCACTTATCCGTATGGGGGTTGCGAGACAGAGTCACCCTCGATACTAACCGCACGTGAGCTGTAGGGTTCAAGTGGCTTGGAGGTTGGAGTAAGGCACGTCCCGCGCGAACATCGACATTCGGGCGTGACCCTTGTCAATTGTCTGAGAGATCTGATGAACACATGTCCTATATACACAAATGACCGTTGTGACGTGCCCTACAAACAAGGACAATCATGTAACGTTCTATATATACGGGTAACGTGCTGTGAATGAGGCGGTTATCTCGCCATCAGTTACGGCCGCATTAACCCCTCGTAACGGCACTCCTATTCCCTATATATAGGAACGTTGGCCTTCCTTAGCAACTCTCGGATCTCTTGCTAATCATCAGACAGTCTCTCTCTCAAGCAACTGGCAAGAGCTTACTCTTCCCCTACGTCCTTACTCTCACCCTCTATGCATTGTTCTTGTTCTTAATTCCTATTCTATGGTATTGGTGTACACTTGGATCTTCTCCTATGATTTTCCTGTACACATTTGGTGAACACTACGTTCAAACCCTTCAAGATTTCCGCAATCATGTCCCTCTTTGGAGATGCTGAATGCCACAATCCAGAGCCAAGACAGGGCTATGCAAGCCCAATCTGCCCAGATAGCCCAGATTATGGCAATTTTGGGAGGACTTGCACAAATTCTATCTAGGGGGCTCCAGTCCCTCCAGGAGCAACCACGGCGTCTGCGCTGCACAACCCTACCCAATCAAACCCATTGCCCGATTGACCGCCTTGTCTCCCTCTCTATTTGTCAGTTTTTGGTCGAATGAAGAACACATAGAAAACCTCTGAGTTCGAAAATTCATAACAACCATATTCGTTCTTGAAAATCTCTATTTTATCCGATTATTGATTTCCTGTTTATACCACCGAAATATTTTAATCTGAGAGCTATTCACACGACTCAGAGATTATCCCAGTCAATTGATTTCCATATACACACCCATAAATCCTACACGTATGTCGTTTATTTACACTAAGGTCCATAGTTTTTTATGTTTAGTAAAGCTATGTCATTTGTCCCTTTTACAGCCTTTGTAAGTATATAATTTTTCGAAAAACTGAGTTAAAAAAGTTAACAGAATAATTACAATAAGGCGTGTAAGTGACAACACATTTAATAGTCATCAAAACTGTAAGTGAAGCTTTATAAACTGAAGAAGTGTGATTGAAACTGAGGAGTGCAAGTGAAACTAACGAAAAATTGACGGTGCAACTTTTTTATGTGCATTTTCCCTTAAACTAACGGAAAATGCGCAGACACGAAAGCATTTGGAACCCTCGAGAGCTATTTCGCACAAATCGGGGTAAAATGCAATTAACCTGAGTGTGTTTTTGGTACTCAAATGGAGAAAAATTCTCCCAAACGAGTAATTATTGCTTGCTCGCAGAGTAAATATGACGTGATGCTCTAATCAATACATCACAGGACACGTCAGGAACATGTAGGAATCCACTTTCTTTTGTCTGCCCCTCATTCTCTTTCTTCCTGACGTGTCATGTGCTGTATTGATCAGAGCACCGCGTGTATTTGCTCTTAGAGCAGACAAAAATTTCTCCTCCCCAAACTGGGGTTTTCATGACCGAACGCCAATTATCGTTTTGGCAGATAGTTTTCGCGCTCAAACAGAAAAAAAAATCCCTCTATTTATGCTTGAACTCAGAGAGCTCCGACGACGGCGACGGCAAAGACGAGTAACAACGACCAGCGGTGGCCTGTAACGACGCGTCTCCTAGTGGTAACAGGTTAGTGATAGATCTCCTTTGGGGTTGTTTAGTGTTCAATCACTCACTGGTCGTTGGAGAGCTGTTCTCAGTTGCTGTTAGAGTTCAATCTAAGCGCAATATTTAGATCGCTAGTCATTTTTCACTTGAAATGCCTATTTCACATGCGATGATTTGAAATATTGTTGTTTCTCACCGGCTAGGGTTTTACGATTTTGGAAATTGGTCATCTAACCTCACCCGAATTCGGAATTGGAAATCTAACCTCCGAGGAAAAAGACAAACAACTTTTCCCTCTCACAAATGGAGGTTAGATGTCCAATTTTGAATTGTGGCAAGGTTATAAAACAAAGAGGGATTTGTGGGGAGGTTTTAGTACAAATTTTCCTGTTTTTTTGTTGTTAATTACCTCCATAGATTTATTGTTTAATTCCAGATGCAATTAGCATGATAAGACTTGTTGAAGAGGATTTGAGCCATTGTTATCAGTTTCTATACGAAATATTGTTGTTTGTCACCGGCTAGGGTTTTGGAAATTGGGGATTTCTAATAATAAAAGCACATTTCACATCTGTTTTGTTCTTGATGACCGTGGATTTTATATCATTGACTCCAGATGCAAGTAGCATGATAAGAGTTGGTGAATAGAGTTTGAGCCATTGTTATCACTTCATAACTGATCTCTGTATATTATAACTTGTAATGCATCTTGTTTAAATACAATCCGTATGTTGTTATAGAATAATCCAAGTTCAGAAACACATATAAGCGTGAGAAATGCATCTGAGCAAGGTTTTTTTAGCAAGCCTATGACCTGTACGACGCAATGCCTAGTAGTTATATGGTTCTAACTTTCTGGTTTGTACTCCTTGATTTTACCCGCGTGTATGAGAGTGTTCAATAACAGATGGGTTTTCTCTTCGGGGGTTGTATTATCTAAAACAAAAGCTTGGTTTGTTCCGACATTGAGCAATTTTTTAGTGGGTTGTAAATTTTTTTTTTTTTTTCTGCTTGCCAGGAAGTTTCAGACCGTGGATCTTTAGAAGGCATGGCAAATGATGGAAGTCCCCAAGTTACCAGAAGAAGTTCAAGATTGTCCTCCTCCGAACCTATTTCAAAATATCTAGCCAAAAACACGAAAACCAGCAATCTGCCACCATTGACAATTGATGATTTTGCATTTGGAGATGAAAACACTATAACCTCGGCTGAGTTGATTTCTAGTTTCCCCGGGAGGCGGACACAAATTCTTGAACTAATCTCCCTTTTGGGCCCTTTGAATTCTCCAACAATCCCTTTGTTTGTATACGGAGGAAGCTCAACAGGGAAGACAAGTGTGGTTGTCCATACTTTCAGACACTTAAACCGCCCCTTTGTTTATTCAAGCTGTCTTACCTGCCATAATCCTCGGATTCTGTTCGAATCCATCTTGAATCAGCTGTTACTTCATAGGAAGGATGCAGGAAATGGTTATTCGAGTGCAAAACGATGCGAAAAGCCAGCTGATTTCGTAAATCTTTTACGGGAAGCCTTACTGAAGATTGTAGAAAATCTCAAAGGACGTGGGGGGAAATCAAGCTCAGGGAGGGTTGCTAATGGGAAGATGATATACTTGATAATCGACCACTTGGAGCTTGTTCGTGAATGGGATAAGAGTGATACTATATTGCCCTTTCTGTTTAAACTCTACGATATTCTAAAGGTGCCTGAGCTGTGTCTGATTTTTATCAGTAAAACTTCACCAGATACATATTACTCAGACACAGGTTGCGTAGAGCCCATCCCTGTTTATTTCCCTGATTACACCGAAAAAGATATTCAAGAAATCTTTATGAGGAACCAACCAAACCCAAAACTTTATTCATCTTTTCTCGAGTAAGAAGCCTATATTTGTTTAATGACTTTATGATAATGTTTCATATTTTTGTCTAATTAATCGATTAATATCCTTGGTCTTTTGTGCAGCGTTGTAATGAGGCCTTTTTGTAGAATTACACGGCGGGTTGATGAGCTAAACAGTGCATTTTCAACATTGTTCGCCAAGTATTGTGAACCTCTATCTGACGTGGGAATCACTCCTACTGAAGCGATGAAGAGGAGAATGTATGAAGATCTAAAACCACATATCGCTCCATGTCTTAATGAAGTTTTTAGAGTTTCTTCACATCTTACCTCAGAAGGTGAAGCCAAGAAAGAAAAAATTAAGCGTAAGGGTAATGCACAGACATGGGGTAGTTCTCCAACTCATGAGGAGCTGGAGTTCCACATGTCTACTTCTGCTAAATATCTTCTTATTTCTGCATTCCTTGCTTCAAGGAACCCTGCTACCCTCGACGCTTCAATGTTTGATTCAACCGGTGGCTCTGATAACCGGAAAAGAAAGAGGAAGTAAGTAAATCAAATATAATTGTTAGATATGGTTATTGTGATGGTGATACTGATGCATGCTTACTTGTTTGAGTTTGATATAGTTGAGGAAGCGAACAAAAAAGTTCCATTTTTGTTCTTACTGAATTGCAGAAAACTGAAGGGAGTTTTTATTTATGAGTTGGTTGGAATAGCTCTACTTTATTTGGTATTTATAGTAAGCTCTACTGTATTGTTTAACCTGGAAATGAAGTATCCTATTGAATCACTGAACATCTGAAGGACACTCGCTATCAGTAGAAAAAACAAATTGTCTTTTACAAAACAATGAAAAAAGGCGAACTTTCTGTTCTCACAGTCACAGGTTACGCACTCATTAGGATAAATACCTTCACCTGATTTTGGTTTATTCATCTTATCCATGCATTGACCTTCTTTATAATAGAATATTGGCCGTGCTGGGCTTATTTATATCATGATTATGCCAGTTAAGGCTCTTAGCCCGTGCTGGGCTTATTTGTATCATGATTATGCCAGTTAAGGCTCTTAGCCCGTGCTGGGCTTATTTGTATCATGATTATGCCAGACTGCCAGTTAAGGCTCTTAGCCCTTGCCAACATCAAAATAGTGTTTGAAGTCCGAATATTGTTATTCATTTATGTGGGTGTAGACTTGAATCCAGGTTATCAGTTTGGGCGAAGAGAACTAGATTCATACTTCTAATTGTTTAGTGAATGTAGAGAGTATTGATTTGATAGTAAAAAACAAAATGAAGGTGTCATTGTTATTTCAATATTTATGGAGAGCCTTCCTGGCCTTTTGTAGTTTGAGAATGCTCCATAATGTTATATTCTTCTTGTCGGATTGATTGGTCTTATATGCACTCTTGTCAAAGCAATTGGGGTTGAAATGAGCTCTAATATTAGAAGAGGAAATCAAAGAGATCTATGGGATAAATGAACCTGAAATAGTGTTAGCCTTTCCATCTGAATATGAAGTATCTGAAAAGAGTAAGTAATAAAGGAGAATAGTTTCAGCCCAAGGGCTTTGATTAATAAAAGATCTACACGGACCTTAATTCTGCTTTCTGGCGAAAAATGGAACGTCGGTTGATTCTTCTTTATTTTTCGCTTAAAACCCAGAAGCTGAAGTGAACCCTCCTCGTAAGACCTCCATTTACCAGCTTGTGCGCCATCACATGTTCACATGTTTGATCGAAGTGATTTATCTTGTGGATTCACTGTGAATATGTTAATTTGGTATTCACCATAAACTTTTTTTATGATTAGGAGTTCCGAGAAAGCAATAGAGAAGAAGGAAACAGCGGAACAAGAATCACTCTTGAAAGGACCGGGAACATTCCCATTGGAGAGGCTATTAGCCATATTTCAATGCATCACATCTGTAATAGAAGACTTGCCTGAAGAAGACGGAGCTAATGGTTTAGGTTCAGAGAATTGGGATAACAGACTCATGCCTGATGTCCTCTTGCAACTATCAAGTCTCTGCAATGCTAATTTTATCAGCAAAGGTGCGAGCTGTCCCTTGGACGGTTCAACGCGGTACCGATCCACTGTATCTGAAGAAATGGCTCTGAAGGTAATTGCCTAGAACTATACTACTATCTAGTTGCCTAGAACTGAGAACGATACAAGGAGTAAAACTCAAAACTCGAATTTGGGTGCAGCATCTCTTAAAATTCAAATCCGATAGAAGAGCGAGTGAGAAGCGGAATTACCTAAATACAAGTTCCAGCCATCCAAATCAGACTCTTTAATGACATTCTTCAGGGTGGCAAGCCGATCTTCCACAAAGCTGGTCAAAGAAAAGAATTAGTTTTCTCAACCCATGGTTTCTTTCCCTACTATGGAGGAAAATCATATCCCCTCCGGAGACTCTACGGCCTAAGCCTAGTGACAAATTATGACCTAAATTCTTAATTCATCAAGTACAATGGGAGTGAATCTTACTGTAGGTTTAGGCCCTGGTGTTCTGGTTTATTCTGAAGCTGCTTCAGCACTTCTACTTTTGGCCTAATAAGTAGCCAGAGGCAAGAAAAGATTACAGTAAATAAATGATTAATGGGACCTCCAAGCACCTATATTTCATCTTGACAACTCATAGCACCCACAGAAATGAAAAGTTGAATACTAACCCAGTTCCGAGACCAAATATTCTGTCAGAAGGTATGTTGGTTACACCTGCAAGCTCCCTTAACAACGCCTCAGCAAAGCGTCCCTGATCAAAATGGAAGAGGAAAACAACAAACCAAATATTACTCCCAAGTGCATGCACATATGGCCTCGTTTGAATTGGGTATAAGAAATGGTAGGATACAACATATGCTTGGATATGAGGTGGGATTTAATTGATGGAGGATAAGGTGGGATATGAAATTCTGTATTCCTATGGTTGGTTAGGGCAGGAAATGAGCCGGGATATGATGCCGATTTATATAAAATTTTGAGTTTGAAATAGTACATGTTCAGTAGGTTAGTCTCGTAATTGTACAAGGACACCAAAGATGGAATGCGAAGTTTGAGTTTCACCAAATAGAGTGAATCAAGATGCAGTATCGCCAGGCCCAATTTACTTTTCGGGAGGTCCGTCCGGAACGAACCTGTTTCGTGGTGACGATGTATATCCTCGAGCTTGCAAATTTAAGAGCATCGGGAATTCCTGGATAAAATCTGAGGAAGCAATCAGTGGTTACAGTCAACTTTAAAGTACATTTTTTGAGTGGCACTTAACAATCAGTCAGGTGAAACTACAGCATCCTTTTGGGAGTGTAAGTGTCTTTTACCCCCTAAAGAGGGTGTAAATTCTAAGATATTGTTATTAAGACATGCACTAGAATACTATGGGGTAGACAAGAAGAAGCATGAAGCAAAACACTGGAGTTGCTTCTGCAAAATATATCAATGAAAGTTGAAAGATAAATTGAAGTTTAAGAAGGCGTGCTTCATGGTAAGACAGTGATGATTAAAAGGTGAAGTTCATTGGTGATATGTGCATGTAGGGCTCAGGTTTAGCCAAACTAAAAGATGAATAATGGAAGTATGAGTTGCTATAATATCAAACAATGCCCATGTTTCAGATTCTTGTGAAGTTTAAAAGAATTTCCTCGTGAAAGAGACACATTGCTATGATATATTTCATAGATAATTATTAAGAAGAAAAACGCTTACATGACCAATGAGGCAATGACCCGCAGAACATTTGAAGAATATGAGGCAAAGGGAGAAGGTTCGTGGTGGTCCTGTCAACTACATCACGAGACTTTACATGTGTCTCCATGAAATGTGTCATTTTACTCTATTTTTCAACTTAATTAAGGATGCAATAAATTGGGAAGGAAGATGAAATGTTAAGGAGATCTGAAAACCAAGCTTAGTTAGAAAGAGAAAGGCCGGGTGAGTAGAGTTCAGCAATATGTGTCGACGCTCACATAAGAGCTTTCAAACCACAGCACATGTTCGCATCCATTTGATACTAAATCTTATATATAATATAGGCATGTCATGAACAAGAAAAAGCAACTTAAATCTTTCCGGTTTTCCTATTTAAATCATTGATACCAGTTTGCTATAAAAAATAGACAACAACCATGCAGGTACTTTTTTTGAATCAACAATTTTACATGCTTCATGAAAACATCTCTTTCACTGTGTCTTAGAAAACTAGAACAAAGATAAAATGTTGCAGGATGGCAAGGACTTGTTGGGCAATTGTAATTCTGAATGAATGCTAGCACAATTAAGTACATAAAACTTACCTATTTGCCCCAATCCATGTTGCCAAGTCATTCTCGAGCCATTCATCCCTCACCTTTCCATACAGATCTATTAATGCATCCCTATTCTCATCCCATGCTTCCATTATAATAGGTTTTATCTTTGACCAGTTCTCCAAAATCATCTCAACCGTGAGTCCTTCTGCAGCCTTGCAACTCAAACTACAGTCATCAGAGCAACTTCAAAGAAAGAAAGAGAACAACCAACAATTACAGGCTGCTATTTAACTGGATACACACCGACGACTTGCGAATGGAAGGAACTCTCATCTCCACCAGCAACCTCACGAGCAATAAATTCTCATATCCAGTTTCTACAACAGGTCTCACCTGCCATAAGTTCAGAAAGATGACTAAGCAATACATAGAAATTTTCCAACTTAAAACAGTGATTGTATTGAGAATAAGAATCACTTGTGTCAAGTATCTAACATCGTTCTTGTTTTAAGTAAAACCTCATCTAAACACTCCTGCAAATTATCACATAGCATATTACACAATCATCATAAACGACTTACAAGCTTTGATAATTGGCATGCATAATCAGAAAGTTTTTTTTTTTTTTTTTTTTTTTTTTATTTGATGGCAGTTTCATTTCTTATGGCTAACTAACTTTGTGGAGACCAATATTTCAAAAAAAAAAAAAAAAAACTTTGTGGAGACCAAGAGTCTTCAATAACTCCAACTTTCTTTGCTTACTATACAAAGTTCTTGAGGTTTACCAATTTCAGTAAAAAATATCCATTTACTGGCCTGTTGGGGTGACTTCTGTAAATCTTGATGATCAGAAGATATTAGGCACCGTACAGTGGGGTTTCCCTCTTGTGCAGATCCATAATGAGCAGGGTTTACTTTGCTACTACCCTTGTTAAAAATCAATTGATCCCTCAAAAGTTATTTTCCCCAATGAAGGCAATAAAAAAAGCAAGAAAATTAAAGAACCATAGAGTCCACTGTGTGGAGCTAATAAGCAGAGGACTTTCAAAGATATCATTGCTTTATGTGACTAAGTATACCCTGAGCCAAAGGGGCTGAAATGACCACACTTTTGCGTTGTCAGTCTGTGGCCCATTCAAGATCAGTACTGAGCATGTCTTAAAAATCTTAACCTTCACACGTACAATAAATAAAAATAGTAGCTCAATACTTCCAAACATTAAAACTATCCAAAATAAGCTTGAAAACCTCTACCCGTCCCTCCATGACACCCATAAGCAAGCTTTCGAGCGTAACCTTCACTTCGAACTCAAAGAGCTCTTAGTTCAAGAAGAAACTCTCTGGGCTCGAAGAGAAAAAGTTAAATGGCTCAAGGATGGAGATCGTAACACGTGCTTCTTCCACAAAACCTGTCGAGCCCATGCCGCCAAAAATATAATCAATGGCCTCTTTAATTCTCAAAATGTTTGGGTTTCTGACCCTGAAGGCATCTCGGATACGTAACCTCTCACTCTGAAGTCAACTACAACAGTGCGACGAATGTTTGGGTCTCTAACTATCAGGCTTAACGCCTATAGCAGTTAAACTCTGAGTAGGCCTTTCACGAGAGAAGAGAACATATCAGCCGCTTTTTCTCTTGGACCCTATAAATCTCCACGCCCGGATAGCCTCCCTCGAATTCCTTTGTCATAAAAATTGGGAGACCGTCGAGGATTCTGTAATCGAGGCTGTTATGTCATTTCTTCACTCAAGGTATATGCTCAAAAAGCTAAATTACTTCTTCATAGCCCTGATCCCAAAAATCACAAAAACCTCAAACTGCTGCTGATTTCACACCAATCAGTTTGTGCTCTTCTCTTTATAAAGTCATTGCTAAGGTTCTTGAGAATAGGCTTAAATTAGTTCTTCCAAGTATAGTTTCGGAAGAGCAGAATGCCTTTGTTTCCCGGGACACCCTCTTAGCGAATGAGTTATTTGCCAAACTCAGATCTCTTAATCAAGGGAACACCCATCTTAGGGCCCTCAAAATTGATGTAAGCAAAGCTTTTGATAGGCTCAATTGGACTTTACTTGAAAAGGTCCTTATAACAATCAGCTTCCTTGATCACCGGGTTCACCTATTGTGCCAAGGTGTCCCTACCTCTTCTTTCTCGATCATTGCAAATGGCTAACCAGGTCGAAGATCTTTCCCAAAAGCAGGTCTTAGACATGGTGATCCTTTGTGCCCATACCTCTCTATTCTTTACCTGTAAGCCCTATACAGTATGTTGTTCTCTCTAATAATAACCATAGCAACAGATGTGCAGGGATAGAGCTCACTAGGAAAGGCATTATATTATCTCACTTATTCTTAGCAGCTGACTGTCTTATTTTCTTCAAACCTACCCGCATCACATTTTCCGCCTTAAGCCTAAGCTTGGAAAAGTAGTAAAGACAAATCCTCACTCATTCTTAGCCCAAATGTTCCACATTATCTTACAGCCATTTTTGAAAGTTTACTTGAATCAAAACTACAATCAGAATAATACCTACCTATCTAGGTTTTCCTTTCGCGCCAGGTGGTAAGAAAAAAGGAGCTCTTCAACTTTGTAAGGGATCCTTTCTCATAAAGCTAAGCTTCTTAAGAGTGCAGGAAGGCTCACCCTTGCGAAATCAGTCCTCTAACCCCCTCCCAACTTATAGATGTTCCTCCTTTAAGCTCCGTGTCTTACTCGATCGAGCCAGGTTCAAAATTTCTGGTGGAATCCCCAGAAATCTACTCCCTTGAGAACTATCCAGCCAGGACTCTGTCCAAATCCAAAACTAGGAGAGGTATCGGCCTAAGAAACCTTAACTGGTTCAATCAAGCCCTCTTGGCAAGGCAAGCTTGGCGTATCTTTGATAATCCAAGTCTGCTTGTATGGAAATGTGTGAATGGTTCTCTACCAGCAAGGGTCTTCTTGAGCAGGCATATGTGCATCAATGCAGGACAATGTCCTCACTGTGAAAACTTTTAAAATGTGGCTTCAGCAGTTGCTTCAGAGCGATAATGGCTCTAATGTGGTGGAATTGTCCATATCTTGTGGGCAATTTGGAGAGGTAGATGCGGAAATATTTTTCAAGCCACAAGCTTCTCTTTTGCAGCTATTAAACACAACATGGAGGTGGAAAGAAGCTTTATAAATCTCAAAAATGCCGACGAAAGAACGAATAAGAATCTTAGGAAGCCCGAACAAGAATAATACAATGTCACTACTCAAGGGCAGACAGAGCCCGCCCAGATGACATCATTCATATTAATGTTAACAGAGCTTGGAACGACAAATTCTTCATAGGTGGTACAATTCGATTCGCAAATTGTAGTATTACTAAAGTTGATCGTTCTATGGTTTGTAAGGCTAATAGAGCCGCAGAGAACGTTGTTTCTAGTCATTTCCCTACGTAGGTCTTATGATGTTGTTACCCTAGTAGTCATCTGTTTAGGCCTTTTGTTCTACTTGTACTGTAGATTGTATGCTTGGTCCCATCTTGTTCTTATTGAGGTATTCAATGTTGATGTTTCATTTAAAGCTAACCAGAACTTTTAGTACTGGACGCAGTAAGGAACATGTTTCCGCTATCAGAATTTTTTGCAAGTATGTTGCACGTGTCTAGATTATACGAGAGCTAGAATTCTCAACCAAAATTTGGAAGGATGCGTATCTCCAGGAAGAGGAATATTCTGATATGTTAAGCTAACCAGAGCTTTTAGATTCAGCCCGCACTAATCAAACTCTGAGGTGGCAATTTGTTCCAATTCACGATTGAAAATAACCAAAACTGATTGTCCTTGGCTACTTATATTTAAACTATGAGAGGAGAAAGTATTGCACATTTGTCAAATTTGACTAGCGTGTACCACCACGCACGTCACGTGGTGGGGCATGAATACCTCTCATAAGATAAGTGATTAGAACCCTCACAATTTAAACTCTCGGATTCGGTTATTCCAGCCTATTCATTCTCTAAATATAATTTAGGATTTTGGTACAGTGAAAAATGTTGATAGAGAAGAGGTCGAAATGTTCCATCAATGCTAGAATACGATAAGAAGAGCCATTATAGGCTCGAGGTTGTATTAAGAAGAGACAAACAACGAATTTCAAATGATTAATAACATAAAGTCCTCAGGAAAGCACCAGAAGTGTTCAGGCCAGTTTGAGAGCGTTTTGGCGGTACAAGAATGTACGAGAATCACTGTGGGAAAATTGGTGTGCATTTTGCATGAAATCTAATTTGGTAAATATTGCGTAGAAACTGCAACTGAAGGTTTAATGGAGTAGTGGTTAGTTGGTTGGTAAAATCTACTGTGAGCAAGAAGTAAAGTGAA
The DNA here is from genome assembly GCA_023055425.1 of Linanthus parryae. NCBI lineage: Eukaryota > Viridiplantae > Streptophyta > Magnoliopsida > Ericales > Polemoniaceae > Linanthus > Linanthus parryae. The sequence continues at coordinate 13,270,079 of JALGPY010000006.1, read as the reverse complement.
TGAAATATAAGATATCAGTTCTTAAAGATGATTATTGGAAAAATTGTACAGTCAAAATTGGTTGTAGGAGAAAATAAAAAATTGAAAAGCAGGTTTCAGAAATGAAACCCCTATCTGTTTCTCAAAAGTTGTTAGTTACTGATCCGATAAGCCGGTTATGTTGAAGTTTTGCCAAGCATTTAAAAACTGTTTTATGCAGTCTCGAAGCGCTTTGGCGCAGCAAAAGCAACGGTTAACCAAACAAGCGTTACACGGGTTGGATATCTTGGTTGATTGTTCAACAGGTTGGGCATTACCATGGAACTCAAAAAGATAGCAGCAGAAGTTTAGGAATAAGGACAACAGATTACACTACTTCTTACATTTCCAATTCTAATTCCTCATTTTCTAGTGGAAATCATTGTCTGTAGCTATCTTAATTAATAAACGCAATACTATCCAAAAACGAATGAAGAAAAATGATTTAATTGGATCAATAAGCGAAGTTTGAAACTGAGTAGGTGAGAGAGAGAGCTTACGAGGTGCATTTGGTCAACAATCCAAACCTCCAGAGCGGAATCGACGCTTTCGAATAGACTCGGCCATCTCACTTTCGCAGCCTATGAACACACAAATCATCGATTTCAATTCAAAACCTCACAGCATCATCATCGTCATCTACATAGGTTTCAATGTGATGATGGTGGAGAAATAAGAGATGGGGTTACCTTAACGGCGGAGAGAGAGCTCTCGCCGCAGCTATCGCACAGGACTCCGTCGAAGTCCAGAGCATACAAATCCCCCATTCGCAGGTGTTGTTGTGTGGCTGGCTTGCTACTTGAGACTTTTACGGTGCCTCCTGACTTTTCCGTCTAATCTTAGGCAAAATTGCACCGATGGTACCCATATAACTTTTGTTACACTTTAGTACTAAAGTTTTCAATTGTATCATGGTTGGTACCCAAAGTTTGATTTTATGGCATCTGTGGCACCAACATATACTCAAATGGGCCATTACAACCTCAACTTCTTTTCTCCATGTTTTTATCTTTATTTCGCTTTATCCCCACATCACTTGCTATAATTTACATTACAGCATCCCAAACTAAAAAAAAACCACCTTCACCGCCACACCAGTATGCATCGACACCACCACCACCATAACCATCTTCCACCCATTGTCAACGATCCAATTTACTGTTTCCCAATACCACAATCATCGTAGAGAAAAAAGAAAACATACTCAATGTCCTCCATTAACCATCTCTGATCCAGTGATCCAACCACCACTCACCACCCTCGATTTAATTCCGACACCATCCTGCTCTCCTTTCAATCCTTCATATCGCCAAGAATTCATAACTATTTTCGACTCAATCCAGTCGCCCTCCTCGCAACGATCAAACCTAGACCCACAACTGATCACCAAACCTCGGCCATGGAAGCTGGTGTAGATAGTACATCTCGGGCAGACCAACCACTGTCCACGTGGCAGCTATCCAGGAGGTTCGATGGTACTCCAGTATCACTCTATTAATGTCTTTATATTTGCACTTATCCGTATGGGGGTTGCGAGACAGAGTCGCCCTCGATACTAACCGCACGGGAGCTGTAGGGTTCAAGTGGCTTGGAGGTTAGAGTAAGGCACGTCGCGCGAACGTCGACATTCGGGCGCGACCCTTGTCAATTGTCTGAGAGATCTGATGAACACATTCCTATATACACGAATAACCGTTGTGACGTGCCCTACAAACACGGACAATCATGTAACGTTCTATATATACGGGTAACGTGCTGTGAACGAGGCGGTTATCTCGCCATCAATTACGGCCGCATTAACCCCTCGTAGCGGCACTCCTATACCCTATATATAGGAACGTTGATCTTCCTTAGCAACTCTCGGATCTCTTGCTAATCATCAGACAGTCTCTCTCTCAAGCAACTGGCAAGAGCTTACTCTTCCCCTACGTCCTTACTCTCACTCTCTGTGCATTGTTCTTGTTCTTTAATTCCTATTCACTGGTATTGGTGTACACTTGGATCTTCTCCTATGATTTTCATGTACACATTTGGTGAACACTACGTTCAAACCCTTGAAGATCTCCGCAATCATGTCCCTCTTTGGAGATGCTGAATGCCACAATCCAGAGCTAAGACAGGGCTATGCAAGCCCAATCTGCCCAGATAGCCCATATTATGGCAATTTTGGAAGGACTTGCACAAAATTCTATCCAGGGGGCTCCAGTCCCTCCAGGAGCAACCACGGCGCCTACGCTGCACAACCCTGCCCAATCAAACCCATCGCCAGATTGACCGCCTTGTCTCCCTCTCTATTTGTCAGTTTTTTGTCGAATGAAGAACACATAGAAAACCTCTGAGTTCGGAAATCCATAGCAACCATATTCGTTCTTGAAAATCTATGTTTTATCCGATTATTGATTTCGTGTGTTTACCACCGAAATACTTTAATCTGAAAGCGATTCACACGACTCAGAGATTATCCCAGTCAATTGATTTCCATATACACACCCAGAAATCGTACACGTATGTCGTTTATTTACACTAAGGTCCATAGTTTTTTATGTTTAGTAAAGCTAGGTCATTTGTCCCTTTTACAGCCTTTATAAATATATTATTTTTCGAAAAACTGAATTAAAAAAGTTAACAGAGTAATTACAACAAGGCGTGTAAGTGACAACCTATTTAATAGTCATCAAAACTGTAAGTGAAGCTTTATAAACTGAAGAAGTGTGATTGAAAATCATTCTAAACTGAGGAGTGCAAGTGAAACTAACGAAAAATTGACGGTGCAACTTTTTTATGTGCATTTCCCCTTAAACTAACGGAAAATGCGCAGACACGAAAGCATTTGGAACCCTCGAGAGCTATTTCGCACAAATCGGGGTAAAATGCAATTAACCTGAGTGTGTTTTTGGTACTAAATGGATAAAACCTTCTTTCAAACGAGTAATTATTGCTTGCTCCAAGAGTAAATATGACGTGGTGTTCTAATCAATACATCACAGGACACGTCAGGAACGTGTAGGAATTCACTTTCTTTTGTCTGCCACTCATTCTCTTTTTTCCTCACGTGTCGTGTTGTATTGATTAAAGCACCACGTGTATTTGCTCTTAGAGCAAACAAACATTTCTCCTCCCAAACTGGGTTTTTCATGACCGAACGCCAATTATCGTTTTGGCAGATAGTTTTCGCGCTCAAACAGAAAAAAAATCCCTCTATTTATGCTTGAACTCCTACCAGGAGAGAGCTCCGACGACGGCGACGGCGACGGCAAAGACGAGTAACAACGACCAGCGGTGGCCTGTAACGACGCGTCTCCTAGTGGTAACAGGTTAGTGATAGATCTCCTTTGGAGGATCTGTATTCGTGATTTTGCGGTTGTTTAGTGTTCAATCACTCACTGGTCGTTGGAGAGCTGTTCTCAGTTGCTGTTAGAGTTCAATCTAAGCGCAATTTTTAGATCGCTAGTCATTTTTCACTTGAAATGCCTATTTCACATGCGAGGATTTGAAATATTGTTGTTTCTCACCGGCTAGGGTTTTGGAAATTGGGGATTTCTAATAACAGCACATTTCACTTCTGTTTTTTTTGTTAGTTACCTACATAGATTTATTGTTTAATTCCAGGTGCAATTAGCATGATGAGACTTGTTGAAGAGGATTTGAGCCATTGTTATCAGTTTATATACGAAATATTGTTGTTTGTCACCGGCTAGGGTTTTGGAAATTGGGGATTTCTAATAATAGCACATTTCACTTCTGTTTTGTTCTTGATGACCGTGGATTTTATATCTTTGACTCCAGATGCAAGTAGCATGATAAGAGTTGGTGAAGAGAGTTTGAGCCATTGTTATCACTTCATAACTGATCTCTGTATATTATAACTTGTAATGCATCTTGTTTAAATACAATCCGTATGTTGTTATACTCTAGAATAATCCAAGTTCAGAAACACATATAAGCGTGAGAAATGCATCTCTGGAGCAAGGTTTTTTTAGCAAGCCTATGACCTGTACGACGTAATGCCTAGTAGTTATATGGTTCTAACTTTCTGGTTTGTACTCCTTGATTTTACCCGCGTGTATGAGAGTGTTCAATAACAGATGGGTTTTCTCTTTGGGAGTTGTATTATCTAAAACAAAAGCTCGGTTTGTTCCGACATTGAGCAATTTTTTAGTGGGTTGTAAATTTTTTTTTTTTTTTTTTTTTCTGCATGCCAGGAAGTTTCAGACCGTGGATCTTTAGAAGGCATGGCAAATGATGGAAGTTCCCAAGTTACCAGAAGAAGTTCAAGATTGTCCTCCTCCGAACCTAATTCAAAAAGTCTAGCCAAAAACACGAAAACCAGCAATCTGCCACCATTGACAATTGATAATTTTGCATTTGGAGATGAAAACACACTAACCTTGGACGAGTTGGTTTCTAGTTTCCCCGGGAGGCGGACGCAAATTCTTGAACTAATCTCCCTTTTAGGCCCTTTGAATTCTCCAACAATCCCTTTGTTTGTATATGGAGGAAGCTCAACAGGGAAGACAAGTGTGGTTGTCCATACATTTAGACACCTAAACCGCCCCTTTGTTTATTCAAGCTGTCTTACCTGCCATAATCCTCGGATTCTGTTCGAATCCATCTTGAATCAGCTGTTACTTCATAGGAAGGATGCAGGAAATGGTTATTCGAGTGCAAAACGATGCGAAAAGCCAGCTGATTTCGTAAATCTTTTACGGGAAGCCTTACTGAAGATTGTAGAAAATCTCAAGGGACGTGGGGGGAAGTCAAGCTCAGGGAGGGTTGTTAATGGGAAGATGATATACTTGATAATCGATCACTTGGAGCTTGTTCGTGAATGGGACAAGAGTGATACTATCTTGCCCTTTCTGTTTAAACTCTACGATATTCTAAAGGTGCCTGAGCTGTGTCTGATTTTCATCAGTAAAACTTCACCAGATACATATTACTCAGACACAGGTTGCGTAGAGCCCATCCCTGTTTATTTCCCTGATTACACCGAAAAAGATATTCAAGAAATCTTTATGAGGAGCCAACCAAACCCAAAACTTTATTCATCTTTTCTCGAGTAAGAAGCCTATATTTGTTTAATGACTTTATGATAATGTTTCATATTTATGTCTAATTAATCGATGAATATCCTTGGTCTTTTTTGCAGCGTTGTAATGAGGCCTTTTTGTAGAATTACACGGCGGGTTGATGAGCTAAACAGTGCATTTTCAACATTGTTCACCAAGTATTGTGAACCTCTATCTGACGTGGGAATCACTCCTACTGAAGCGATGAAGAGGAGAATGTATGAAGATCTAAAACCACATATTGCTCCCTGTCTTAATGAAGTTTTTAGAGTTTCTTCACATCTTACCTCAGAAGGTGAAGCCAAGAAAGAAAAAATGAAGCGTAAGGGTAATGCACAGACATGGGGTAGTTCTCCAACTCATGAGGAGCTGGAGTTCCATATGTCTACTTCTGCTAAATATCTTCTTATTTCTGCATTCCTTGCTTCAAGGAACCCTGCTACCCTCGATGCTTCAATGTTTGATTCAACCGGTGGCTCTGATAACCGTAAACGAAAGAGGAAGTAAGTAAATCAAATATCATTGTTATATATGGTTATTGTGATGGTGATACTGATGCATGCTTACTTAATTGAGTTTGATATAGTTGAGTATTTCCATTTTTGTTCTTACTGAATCGCAGAAAACTGAAGGCGAAGGGATTTTTTATTTATGATTTGGTTGGAATAGCTCTACTCTATTTTTTTTATAGTAAGCTCTACTGTATTGTTTAACCTGGAAATGAAGTATCTTATTGAATCATTGAACATCTGAAGGACTCTCGCTATTAGTAGAAAAAACAAATTGTCCTTTACAACACAATGAAAAAGGCGAACTTTCTGTTCTCACAGGTTACGCACTCTTTAGGATAAATACCTTCATCTGATGTTGGTTTATTCATCTTATCCATGCATTGACCTTCTTTATAATAGAATATTGGCCGTGCTGGGCTTATTTGTATCATGATTATGCCAGTTAAGGCTCTTAGCCCGTGCTGGGCTTATTTGTATCATGATTATGCCAGTTAAGGCTCTTAGCCCTTGCCAACATCAAAATAGCGTTTGAAGTCTGAACATTGTTATTCATTTATGTGGGTGTAGACTTGAATCCAGGTTATCAGTTTGGGCGAAGAGAACTAGATTCATACTTCTAATTGTTCAGTGAATATAGAGACTATTGATTTGATAGTAAAAAACAAAATGAAGTTGTCATTGTTATTTCAATATTTACGGAGAGCCTTCCTGGCCTTTTGTAGTTTGAGAATGCTCCATAATGTTATATCCTTTTAGTCGGATTGATCGGTCTTATATGCACCCTTGCAAAGCAATTGGGGTCGAGTTGAGCTCTAATATTAGAAGAGGAAATCAAAGAGATCTATGAGATAAAATGAACCTGAAATAGTGTTAGCCGTTCCCTCTGAATATGAAGTATCTGAAAAGAGTAATTAATAAAGGAGAATAGTTTCAGCCCAAGGGCTTTGGTAAATAAAATATCTACTCGGACCTTGATTCTGCTTTCTGGTGAAAAAAGGGAACATTGGTTGATTCTTCTTTTTTTCCCTTAAAACCCAGAAGCTGAATTAAACCCTTGTAAGAACTTCATTCGCCAGCTTGTGAACCATCACATGTTCATATGTTTCATCGGCACCTGCTGCTACCTGAAGTGGTTTGCCATGCGGATTCACTGTGAATATATTAAGGAGTTCACCATAAACCGTTTTTCTTGGTTAGGAGTTCTGAGAAAGCAATAGAGAAGAAGGAATCAGCGGAACAAGAATCACTCTTGAAAGGACCAGGAACCTTCCCATTAGAGAGGCTCTTAGCCATATTTCAATGCATCACATCTGTAATAGAAGACTTGCCTGAAGAAGAAGAGCTAGGAGCTAATGGTTTAAATTCAGAGAACTGGGATAACGGACTCATGCCTGATGTCCTCTTGCAACTATCAAGTCTCTGCAATGCTAATTTTATCAGCAAAGGTGCGAGCTGTCCCTTGGACGGCTCGACTCGGTACCGATCCACTGTTTCTGAAGAAATGGCTCTGAAGGTAATTTCCAGAAACTGTATGTATAAACGAACATCAACCTTAGCCACTTTTGCCATTTTCTTAACACTCCAAACTTGACAGACTTCTAAAAAAAAGACCATAGCATATCTGAACCCCAATGTTACTTCGGCTTTTTTGGTTTGATAATGAGGCCAATATTGTAGCAAATTACCTATTTTACCGGTTTCTATTTGTCAAATTTTCATACTAAAAATTTATTTTTTTTGTAATGGGAACAGGTAGCAAGGAGCGTGAAGTTTCCTTTGTTCAAGTACTTGTACAGGAGATAACGTGGGATTGAAATATCATATCCTTTGTGTTCTTCAATGATTCGAATTCACAAAGCCCTTGTCATGGTGAGCCACCAAAGATGACAATCACGCTTCTTAGCTCGATGTCGGATATGATTATGGAGTGCATAGAATCAGCTATACTGAATCAGTTATTGGGAAGGGTTTGAGAGATAAAGTCACAGATACTTCTCCACATGACTAAAAAGTGCGATCTCGTTCTTGTTTCGTTTTCATCCAGCATGTTTATCTTGTAATGGAGTTTTAGGTACTTTCTCAGAGCAAGAATTTTTGGTATTTTTTTTATCTTGTTGTAGAACTAAGCTTTGGATCAATTATGATTTTGTGCGGTTAGACTTCTCACTGTTCGTGGTTAAGAGCTTGTTTGGTACCAGTTTATTTAAGAACCAATGAAAAAACACCTAAACTAGTGTTCGTAGAAATGGTTTTTTTATTGGTAGTAGATAGCCCTTATCTATAACCTATGTATAAAAGAAGGTAAGCGTTTTAAGGGGAGGCGGTTCCCACGACGTGGCCCAATCAGAGGCGCGTTTCGCGCACCAATGACAAATACCCATTTGCCCTCCCAATCATCTGTAATGCGATGTCGTTTAGATCGGATGTACTGTTGCCCCACACAAGGCTTCCCCGAGAAGCTGTTCACTTTAGAGACAAAGAAGAAAGAGAGAGAGAGACTGGAGGAGGCGGTGGCTAGGGCTTCGCTTCTTCTCTGGGTAAGTCTCAATTTTGAGTAATTTATGTACCCTGTCTGATTTTTGTCTGAATACTCTGAAATTTTGGGGTTTTTTTTCCACTGTAGAGGAAGAGGTCACTGATTTCGATGGCGTTCGTGGAGGATCGATTGACACCCATGGCTTCTCTCTCTATGCAGGCTGAATGGCTTCTCTCTCTATTCAGATTGAAGGAGGTGATTCCTGGACAACGAACAGGTACATTTCTTCCCCTCTGTTAGCTATGTTTTTATGCTCTACTTCCGTGGGTTTGAAGCTTCCCTCCCTCCCTCTTGTTGGTAGACTTCGGTGGGTTTAGCAGCAATTAATAGTTGTTTGTTTTTTCATTTCTCTTCCCATGTTGTTCTTTGCTCTGCCTGTATATAAAGCTTCAGTCTTTAGTGATTTCATATATACCAGACAGAGAAAGCAACTGTTTAATTGAGAGATTTGGTACTACAAACCAGGTATTTTAGTACTAAAACTTTTGACTGTAATCCCATTCTTGATTTGTGAAGATTCATGTTGAAGGTTATGGTTTCAATTTGTTATTTCTTTGTTGTTGCGCTCATCAAACTGCAAAAAGTTTCATTTTGTGTCATCCTTGGTTTGTAGGGTTGATCAGGAACAATGTCTGCAAAATTATCATCAAGTATATGTCTGCAAAATTAACAATTTAGCCCCAATTGTGTTTCTTTCATCTTATTTCAGTGTCTGTGTAATTCTTATGGTGCTAATATATTAACTGATAATTTGACCCCCAATGGATCCTCCAATACATTCTCTTCCATGGTTTCGTCTTTGTACATGTTCTCAGATTGCAATGTTGATTTGGACTGTTTATTATCAGTTTCTTTACGGTAACTCTCTTTGTTGGTATATTAAGTTCAGGGTTGACTGAATTGGCGGGATATTGATAACTGCTGAATATGAATATATGATAGGTTTCCTTTAGCTTCTATTTTGCTTGGAAAATGATACTTCTATGGTAGGAACATATCCACCAATCATTTGCTCATTTTATTTTTTGTTTCTCAAATATGTTCCATTCGTCTCTTATTGCTTTGAATATGTTGTCTGAAATTTGCTGGTCTAGCCAGTTTTAATTCTTCACTGAAGAAAACTCCCCACTTATTTAGCATATCTGCATCATACCCTAATGTTTGTAACATTATCTGGTTGGAGTACTGGCTGGGTTGATCTTGACAAAGAATTCAGACTTGTTCACTCAAGTAGCCGTATCTCTCCGACATTCACGCATTCGTTTGCTGGATTTTGTATTATTTTGTTTTTATTTGAATATCTAGATTCACTATATCTTGAATTGAGGATTCAACTGAAAAATTAATAAACTTTTGCTGATTTGATGAGACAGAAGAAGGAGGAGAAGGCGAAAGAGAAGGACCTGAATGAGTTGTTTAAGGTTGCTGTTAGTCAGACCAAGGTGCCAATTGGTAATAATTCTCCTCCTTTCTGAATTCTGATGCTTTTGTTATCTTCTCGTGTTGAAGAAAGTGAATTAAACTTTGTTTGGTGTTGATCCCAAGTCGATATTATGTGAGTTTTTTTAAAGTGGGGCAGTGTCTAAAGGGGTCCAGGGGCAAGTTCTCGCACAGTTTGAATGTTCAAAGGAAATGCGAGAAGATCCAGTATCTATAGCGATTAGCGTGATGAAGGTTGGTTGGTTGGTTGTGAATTTACTGGATAATGTTTGTTTCTTATGTATGGTTTGATCTCAAACTTACTTAATTTTGACTATGCTTAATTTTATTTTGCTACCCCTGTTTCTATAAAATGGGAAAAATGATACTATGGCCAATTCATTTGAGTCGCCCTTCAACTCTTCCGTCCTCCCCGTTTCTTCTATCTTGGCCATACCTGTTTTCTCTGGCTCTCTACTTTTTTTGACTTACAACCCATATGCAAGTATGCCACCATCACCGTGGCCGTCAATTCCACCAGCAGTGAGCAACAAAGAAGCCACCACCGCGCCACTAAACCACTACCAAGGCTGCCGCCGCTACTTCCTCCGCTTAAACTGCCACTATTAGCATAAAGCCATATCTCAGCGAATCATCGGAGAGGCAGACGGGTATGCATGATGAGTAAAAGAAGCGGTCAGCATAAAAACAGCTCTTTTAAGTGAAAGAACGAGTACGCAGTATCGATTTGACATGAAATGTCACACCCAAAATTGATGAATTTAAAGCAACTGGATGAATTTAAAGCTTATACTCTAACAAAATTGAAGAACCTACCGCTTTTCCTTTATGTATTTTGCTCTTTCTCTTTTATATTTGGGATTTTATAGAAGTTGTTTCCTTGCTTAACAGCGTAAATGGCCCGTTAAAAGTATCTTTAATCACAGGTTTGGATGGCCACAAATCGCATTGACAGCCTGGATCAGGTTCTTTTGAGCCCTGGAAGAATAGACTGGAAGATAGAGTTCCCCAATCCCAATGAAGATGTATGTTTCTTTCCCTCAAAGTAGCTTATATTGGTCTTGTTGCAGTCGATTGATTTTGAAACCTGATCACGTGTTTTTTTTTTTGTTGGCTAATCAACTAGCTACTGGTTTGATTGTGGACCATCATCCATGGTAAATGATGATTCCGAAGTTGGGCTATACTTTTGGTCCTTTCGGAAATTAGTGTGCTTGACGAAGTTTAAATGTGAAACAGTTTTCACTAATATGTTTTATTTTCCCACGTCGTGGTGGTAAATTCTCATCTGCTTGTCCTTGTAACTTGCAGTCTCGCTGTGATATTTTGGAGATTCAATGAAGGATAATGAACTTAATGCGAGGGATTGATTTGAAGAAAATAGCTGAGAAGATGAATGGTGCTTCTGGTCAGTTAAGTTTCTCTTCTCAGCCCAGCTTTATGTGATTTTGTGTGCGTGTGTATTTAAGGAGAGGGCTTTCTGTCGACTTGGCCCAATAGGAGGCCATTTTTGCGTTCCGATGATAATGACTAGATTGCCCCTCCACGGTCTGCGAAGCGGCGCGTTTCCTCCGGTGACCATCTGTGTCTGTGGAGTCCCGTCTTGGGTACGCCACAGCAGGGGTGGGTAATCTTCGCCGCCCTGGGTTTACCTTGGTGACCAAGCACGGGAAAGCTGAGACCATGTCATGTGCTTCGGGTTTGCTTTCATCTCTTTGGTGGTTCTCTCGCACGAGGGAGGCGATGGTTGGGGTTTCGCCTCAAGTAGTTAAGAAGAGATGGAGACGGAGAAAGGAGCATTTTGGTTTTGTTCTCTCAGCAGGCTCTCTATTGGATTAGGGCGTGGAGAGAAGACGACGACTATGGCGGTGGTGGAGTTTTGTGGTGGTCTTCGACACTGTCGGTGTTTTCCAAGCCAGCATATGCCGGAGGTCCTTCGGGTTCAGATCGTTCTGATTGGCTTCCGTAGTCTCAGTTCGATTGAAGCGTAGAAGAGACTCTACAGTTCTTTCTCTCTCTAGACAACACGAGGATGGTGATTCGAAGAACGCATATGGACGACTATTCGTTCTCGGCAATGAGATCGGATGTTCGATTCTCTGAAATGGGTTTCCGTTTCTGCGTATCTGCATTGCTTGCACTGGCTCTTGCAAGCAAGCTCCTGTACAATTGAGCCATTTTGTTTTCTTCGTGTGTTTATTTGTGGATTAACTTCCAATTGTTCTATTTGACGAAAGGAAAAAAGTTTCTGTAACGGTTTCAGTTTAGGTTTCCTCCAATTTCTCAAACATGTCTATTGAGACTAACTAAAGATGCTTTCTTTTTGTTTCAGTCAGTGAGCTTCCTGATGGGTACTATTTGCCTCACTTCACCAGTACACTACGGAATGCACGCCAACGCATACTTCTGTGAAGGGCACTTCACACAGGTGACAATTTCTTGTTTATATAACTTTTAAGGTTATGTAATTCTAGAGTTTCTTTAAGCTTGTTTCCTGATGTTTCATTTCTGGAACAATTCACAGTTCAATCTACCGGCAGCTGCAAGCACCACTGGTGATATCGGGCAAGCAGGAGATAGTGGGCTAGGTCCGAATGCGGGTAATTCTGGTGGATTGGATCTTGTTATGACACTTATGTTTCGATTACAAGCTGTCAATTTGCATTTATGTTTTGGTACTATCCATCACACTGAATGAATATTAGAATACACAGGCTTACAGTCCAACACAGAGTCCTTTCTTCCTCTTTCAAATTTAGCACTTCAATTATTTGGTCATGCTTTTCTAATTGAATTGCTCGCAGTCTTTTGTTTTGAAACTATTTATGGAAACATTTGTCTATTTTTTGTTTCATGTGATTATGCCTTTCTAGTTTAGTTTTTTCTTGAATTGCTGCTTCCATTCAGTCTATCACAAGACTGAAAATATTTTCAAAAGATATTAATAATTTTCAAATTCATACAAAGTAAAAAAATATTTCTAAGAAAAAGAAATATGCTGCAGATGAGGTGAGAAGCAGCGTAGTTTTATTGAATATATTTTTTTACTTTTTTACGTATGTTTGAGCACATGCCAATATTTAATGAGTAAAACACTCTTATTTGGTCCCTCTTTGTGATGATGCACCAACCGCAAATTACTAAAAGCATGTACGAATACATCGGAATCTTTAGAGATTCTTTTAGACATCAGTTCTTGAAATAATTAATTTCAGAGCGTCGCTTTAATTGTCTAACATGCAACAATTACTTTGTTTCCTAACTTTCGAAAAAATCAAAATTTCTTAATTTACTATCAGCATCAGAAAGGGAAGCAAGTGATCCAAATTAAGCTGGATTTATTCACTGTTATTTTTTATAAGGCCTGGGACCAAAATGATGCCTTTGGTTTTGAAATCTGAATGGTCACTGTCTCATTGCAAGTCTCCCTTGGTCTTGTTGTAGATTTAGATTTGTCTGGTCTTCTGAATTCTTTGGGAAGATGCTGTCATTTCCGTATCCAAGTTTGTGATTTGGGAATTTGTCTTTGTTTCTTGCTCTGAAGCTGCGTTGTGGTATTCTCTGGCTCTTTGCTTGATTCGACTCTACATTGTAGACAACTTCATGTTCTTCAATTTTGATCTTTTGGGTTGTAGGTTAATACTTTTCTGAAAAAAAAAAAAGATAATAAATTGACCATGTATAGATATTGTTGTCAAAGTTCTCATCCTTACTTTGTCGGTGGCAGAAAAGAACCATTCTCTGCATTTTCTGAAGTTGGTACTAATGCAGCTTGGTAATCTGATAGTATTGATTTCTTGATCAGGCCATCATCACGTAAGAACTAGAGATTTTTTATCCGTTCATTGTGTCGACTGTTCATGGTTGCTTCAATTAATTGTCATCGCTTAGATGAGGCTGCGAAGTTGTCTCCGTCCTTTCACTAATGAACTTTAGTTGTAAGTATCCTCATCCTTGGAAATGTGAAAATACATTCGGCATGTTAAGAAATGTCTCGATTAAGACAGCCCAAACCGTATATGAAATGAACTGTAAAATTCACTTACGATTAGTATTGCATAAGAAAAGGCAAGAGCACAACTTAGTTGCCTTCATCTTTTGCTTGCATCTTGATTGTCTTCATCCATTTTTTTCTTATTGCAAGAGTACTAAAACTCTTTGTCCAGTTAGAAAGGTAAAGAAAATGGAACGTGATTGATATTGAAGAGTTTAGCAGGTAAATTATAAAATCGAGTCATTATTCTAGCCTAATGCTATAATTAGTGAATTATGGTCTTTATATCAGAATAGTACTGCTAAATCTTCTCAAATTATGACGGAAGTTCCATAGACGAAAAGTAACAATAGCACCAGTTTAGTGTAGGTGCTTTACAGAGAATTAATACTCACAATACTATTATTTTTCATTTCTGTATGTGAAGTTAGCATTCTTCATTGGATTCAGGATATGAATTGACGTTTCCTCGGTGATTTATTCACATTACATTACATTCTCCCAAAGCTCTTATATTACTTGACACTGCATTATTCATATGCTTTGTTTCAGTGAAAACACATCTCTGATGGAGCTTAGTTGAAGTAGCTAATGAATGCTGCAGGAGGCTTCATAAGTGGTCCATAAAAGATCAGGTTTGGAGGCATTAGATTCATGATTTCCAGTATACTTGTAATATTTGATACTGCGGCTGCTAACCTTTCTTCAGATATCATGTTCCATTCCGCAATCTCACTAATTACATTATCACGGCCATCTTTCAACAAGAATAATCCGATGCATTGGACCTCCGGCAGACAGCTTTAGCCAAAGCGCATAATGATGAACGTTTGCTACTTTCGATTACCCAATGTAACTCAAACAACCTGTAATAAAACCTATCCTTTAAGAATACATTGTAATGCGACCAATTTTCTATGCAATTATCTCAGTCGATCGTTTATCATGCTCCCGCTATCAAAGCAACCCCGTGCGCAACGCGCACGGGGTAAAACTAGTTGGCAGAAAATAGTCCAAAAACTATGACATAGAGCACGGGGTAAAACTAGTTGGCAGAAAATAGTCCAAAAACTAGGACATAGAGTCGAAACCAGGAAATTGCCAAGCCGAACTGAACTGAGCTAAATTGAGCCGCAATAAACTGAACTCAGGCAAATTGTGAAAAGCACAAACCAAATCGAACCACTTGAATATGCTAGCAAGTTTAATGACCCGAACAGATTGTGTATAATCTAAATAGTACCTGAAATTAACAAAACACATAACGAACTTACTGATAGTGAGATTCCCGAACGATGTACAGAATTGGAAGACAATTTCGTTCATATAGAACGAGGCTCCTTAGAGCAGATTCGCCCACCACACATCGCTTGCTGTGGAATGCTGGAACAACTGCTTCCCAGGACGAAACATTCCCTGTGCGGCGGTAGTAAGCACGGTACACGCAAGACACGACGAAATCACACTACGATGAGGTTTCTGTTTGGAGTTTGGAAAGTTTGTGGTGTAGAAATTTGTTGGTTGGGAGTGATTGCAACTGTTCAGTTTCAACAGACAATTGCCACTGTTTGCAATTCGTCAAAAATTAACAGAAATTTAAAAAATCGTAACAAATTACTTTGTTAATTTATGACCCAAAATTTAATACTTGTTGAGTTGAAGCCCACTAACAAGCCAGCCCTCTCTCCTGCAATAAATTGCTCCGCCCAAAAGCGTACCCTATAAACTAAATTTGGAGTTGATAAACTCTCAAGTTTCATCCTTGAACCATGATGTGGTTTCTATTTTCTTCACAACACACGTTTGCTCAAGAACTCATTTTCAGAGCTCGATGTGATCATTCATTTCTTAATGGTTTTCGATGAGTGAGTTACCGAATCGACCACCAAGCTGCCCTCTATCCAAAGACGCAATTGCTGTTGTTATTTCAGAAGTGAGGCGGGTTAAAACCGAGCTTAAATTCAGGTACAAAATGTCTTCTTAAACCATTTCTTCCAACAGAATAATGATACCGTTCAAACCGATATGCATAAAAAACATGAACTCAAAGCATAAAATGCTTATTGTTTTACTAACCGCTCAAATATTTTATTTCAAGTAATGACACATTATTATGTAAAGCGTAAGTTTAATCGAATTGAACCGCATAAAAAATGAGACCGATCAAGAACCGAGCATAGATAAAACCGAATCGAACCAAACAGAACAAAAGGCAACCCAAATGGATACAAAAATTAGGCTTAAAAATTAAATTAAACCGGTTTTGAGTAGAAACAGGGTTGCTAAACAGACACTAGGAAAACTTTCCGATGTGAATTCTTACTACGTTAAGTTAGTTTGGTTGCATCCAAAATGAGTTCTTCGGTAATATCACAATTCACAGACGAAGATGTTTAAGTGGGCATAAAAATGACTACTTTCGATTACATAAGTTTCCGAATATTTCATTTACTTCGATTGACCAAATAAGATCAACTGAAGCAAATTTTACATCATCAATGACTAAAACAATTGCTACACAAATCAGTAGAACAACAACAAACTTAAACAGCAACAACATAACCCAGAATTAATATATCCCCAATACAGAACCCACCTTGAGACTCTTATTTCTTCATGGATTCCACTTTCCCATCATTTCCTCCTAGCAACAAATACTTGTCCTTCCTCGTCAACTGAGTGCATTCAAACCCTAGAACACCAGCCAAGACCTTCTGCACATGATTCGCCACCTCGAACGATGTTTTCCCACCCCCTTTGACCGTCATTTCCTCCGGCAACCTCTCCAAGAAGGTAAGTTCATACTGAGGCCTAGGGTTCATGAAGAAGAAATAAGGGTCCCAAAACTTCACCCCACGGACCGTAGTCCCATGAAACATACCTTGCTTAATGTTCATAGCCACCGGGACTATCCTATCGCTCAATTCGGCAAACAATGCGCTAAACCGGAGCAAGAAGGGCTCGCGACAAGTGGTTCCTTCCGGACACACGACTAGATCCCCCTTCTGGAGCAACGACTTAATCCTCGCCGCATCGGCTTCGCGATCACGTGTCAAGGCGATAGCTGGGATCGGAGACAGCAGTCTGGAGAGGCGACTCACGCTGTAGGTGACACACGAGACTTTCCGCCCGAGCGCTATGGCGATGATGATCGGATCGAGGGCGGAGCGGTGGTTGCAGACGTAGAGATTGCCTGGAGTGCCTGGAGACGGGGGCGGGGGCGGGGTCCCACGGATCACGAGGTTGATCCCGAGCATGGCGTAGGTGTACGTGACGATTCTCTCGGGGAGGGGAAGGTTGAAGTAGACGCGGATGATGGAGAGGACGAAGCCAAATGGCAGCCAGAGATAGGTGATGAGGGCGTTGAGTGGGGTCGGGGGCTGGACCAATCGGCCGTCGTGGAAGATGATTGGGCTCTTTAGTTGATTACGTGGCAACGGCTTCGCTGACTTGTCGGGGAGTACCATGTAGCCCTCCTGTTCAACAAACATACAATAGAAACTCAAAACCGAGATCTTTTCTGGTGAAATAAGTTGGAAATTGTTCAGACATGGAAATCAAGAAACATTTATTGGACATGCTTTGACAGAGGCATTTTCCCAACCAACTACTGCACCAACAATTCAATACCAAATTGAATAAATCATGAAGATGGGGCTTGTGAAGGACTTTGCCATTTACTGGCACATGCCTTCTACATCTACATTCAAAGGACCACTGGGATTGTAAATGCAAATAATGCCCCACACTCAACTACCATCAACCTCCAAGATCAATTATTTTCAACTTTCATTGTAAATATATTGGTTATTCTTGTGTAGTTGAGCTAATAACTTGACCATACTCTAATTCATCAACACATGACCATTAACTACTTATTTTATGTACAGCCTTTTTAGTGGAATTTCATATTTTAGTGTAGGGAGGTAAGTTAAAACGTTTCAGGACGCGAAAATCCACACCGTTGAACATAGGAATAACTACGAAGTTTCAGCTGAACTGGATTTGGAGATTATTCAAGTTGAATATTTTGACGTATATCTGTGTTCGAGTCTGCATGGATTCGAACTTTGTGAGGTCCAAAATAGAATCTACATCAAACGTATAGTGAGTCCATTTGAATACTCAATAATATTTTATTTTATTGACGGCCACAATGTAGCTATTAAAATTGGTTTTCCTTTAAGTGAAGTGTGGTATAGGAAACCTCACAAAGTTGGAATAACATTTGAAATTGTTTCTTCCAACCATAGGTTTCCTGTAAAAGCAAAATATTAAGATACCTTAACCAACGCAGAGTTCTGCGCAGTAAATTGCAGTGCAATTCACATCGCAGTCCTATTGTCACGAGCATTGTTGGTAGTAGTACTATCTTTTACCGCTAAACTTATTGCATCCAACTTTATTTTGATGGGTGGACCAGCTACCTAATTACTAGTAATCGCAACAAAAAAATCTTAAATGACAATATCTAAACCCAATAGGCAAATCTAATCCTCCCAAAATTAGGTAATATACACTTTCACCCCCTCTAGTTTTATGGAAGGAATCTTTCACCCCATCTAGTAGAAAAGGACAATTCCCCCCCCCCCCTACGTATAGAACTTCAAGTCATTTTGCATTCTCTAATTGTGACGCCCTTAGTCTGGGAGTGGATTCGGTCACTGAAAAATAGTTTTAGAGACAAATTCAACCCCCATAACATGTAAAAAGTCTAATATATCGTGTTAACCCTACAATTTTCATAACATAAGCGCAAATTTGTCCCAAAGATTATTTTTACTGAGAGTTCTTATTCCCAAATTATACAGGGTGACAGTGTCCTTCAATGAAACTAGAGGGGTGAAAGTGTCTTTTATCCTTCTTTTTAAGTGCCCTTGTAACGCTAAACCACTTGATCATACGAAAACTGGCCGAAAACAGTTACAATCATTCTAAACGGACATAATTTTAAACATAATTTTCTGTGTTA
Source organism: Linanthus parryae (assembly GCA_023055425.1). NCBI lineage: Eukaryota > Viridiplantae > Streptophyta > Magnoliopsida > Ericales > Polemoniaceae > Linanthus > Linanthus parryae. The sequence goes on along the minus strand of JALGPY010000006.1, from coordinate 13,251,538 downwards.
GTAATTTGAATTAGCTGTTTAGGGGTTTAATATTTCCTCAATAGTGTTTGATTTTAATATATTAGAAATTATGTCTAGATTTATGTCTAAAATTATGTCCGTATAGCAGTTTAGTAGTAATTTCTCAGAAGTTAGAGATAATTTTAAGGGTTTAGGGGGAGGAGAAAAGGATGACTAACCTTACACAAGGACATATAATCACGGTCCGATTCGCGATCTCCGATCCCGATATCCGGCGACTCCCCGTGAAACTCCTTCTCAACAGCCAACTTCTTCAACTTCCCCACCAAAACCCCGGGCCTCTTCACAAACCCCGTCGCCCTCTTCGTCTTCATATTCACCTCAATCTCCGTCCCCAACACCTTATCCGCCCCCAAATAGTCCTTACAAAACGCCTCCACCATCACCACCGGATTCGCGGTCACCACAACCTTTCTCCCACACTTCTCGAACACCGCGTAGCTCTCCGCCCTCACGTCGGAGGCGTAGAACCTTGGCAGCACCGCGCGGGCCGCCAGCTCGATGTCGCGGATCTTGAGGCCCGCGTAGGAGATGAAAATAAGGAACTGTATTGCGAGAGATTCGGAGACGAAGAGGTAGGCGATGGCGATGATCGGGAAGGATAGGAGGAGGATTAGGCCGCGGAGGAGGCTTCCGGCTTCGATTGCGACGAGCATGAAGTATGGGAAGGAGGAGCGGGAGATGAGGAGGGTTCCGTCGAGGTCTGCCGCGATCGAGTCGCGGCGTTTAGCGGCGGATATGTCACAGGAGGTGATTGGAGGGAAGGATTTGAAAGCGCCGTTTGACATCGGCTTCGGCGACATAGTGAGAAATTGAGAACGCTCTCTCCCTCTGTATCGCTCTCTGTGTGTGTGAGGCTCTGTGAAACTCAGTTATGTCACGAGTCTTTGCAAGGAAGGGGAGGGAAGGACTGGTTTTAAATGCGGGGGGTGGAGGTCAAAAGTACGTAAATAGCCCTGTTTTGTCTTTCTTTTCGCCCGTCCTACTATCTGATTTATCGGTTGCTTCCTGTTTTCTTCGGTCAACGGTATGAAAAACAACACAATATTTATGGGGCGACGGAGGCCGGAGGGTGCAGCTTCATGATCCTTAGAACTTCTTTGGTGAACCGTCAAAGTGCCGGTATGTACTATGGGAATTGACGGATAACTGATTTTATTGACATGAAAAGAGATGCTATCTCAGTGATAGAGAGGTTGTTTTTTTTTTTGTCCCACTATTTGATTTAATTTAAAAAAATTATAATTTTATGAACATTTATCGGAGTTATTTGTCAAAAAAAATCAGTCACAAAATCAACTTCCATATTAAAAAAGACGTCATGTCAGTAAAATCAACGTTATCTGTCAAAAATAAAGAATCTTCTAAGACAACGTGGACTCCAATATTTGTGGCACAACTTTTTCTTAAGATCAAAAGTCACTTATCCTCCATATGTTCAGTTTTGGGATGAATTTATTCAATAAAGGAGATGCATTCATGCTACTATCTAAGTAATAGGTCTGGAGTAAAAGACACTAGGTTAAAGAAATGTAAGTTAATAGCGTGTTATTTTTATATTTTATTTTTTTTTAACATGAAGCTAATTGCATGTCACGAATAGTGTAAATTGAATAAAATAATTATTCTCAATTCTCAATAGTCGCATGTAAATATTGCTACTAGATTTTGTAGCATGAGTTTGGAGTGCTCCCTCGTTTCTGAATACTTCATCCGAAAATGCGACATGGATTCATGGATTTTTGTCTCAATCACGACACTTTCTTGTGCGACTATGTTTTATGAAGTTTGGATAGGGACATTGTTTGGTATTTGATGATAAATGGTATAAACATTTTCACATGCCATTGAGCTACGTCTAGTTAAATCATATGGATGGGTGATTCTAGTTTGGCTCTTTCAAAAGAGTGTAGTGTTACTGTGTAGTGTTATTGTTGAGAGTTCGCAAGTCAATTATTGTTCTCATCACCATTCTCGTTTATATATAGGTTGAATTTATTCTTCCTTTACAAGAAATTCGAGTCTAAAATTTTATTGCGATGTATCTAGCTAGCGCGACTCCCTTCGCTAGTTTGCAACCATTGAATGTTCGGGCAGCTGCTGAGAGTAGTTGAACCATAATTGAGACTCTCTTATCAAATATATACTGGTACTAACTTTTGCTTCCTTACCAAAATGACTACAAATGTTATTGGGCCGTGCTTTAAGTTTCAGTGAAGCTACATACTAGTCCTTTAACTTGCATTTTAACATTTAAAATGTTTAATGTAACGGACTAATGATTTCTTTTATATGGTTGAAGTTGAACCAATGATTCTAACGAATGGGTCATTCACAAAGTTGTTTAATGTATCAAAAAGACATGCAATCAGTAACACAACATACGTTTAAAATGAAATAGAGTTATTGTGGGCATTATTCGCCTGAGCAATTGAGACTCGAATTGACAAAATATGAGACTAGAATTGAGAAGCATGAAGTGGTGCAAGATGTCACATTTTGTGATGTTGTAAAGTTTATTTGGAGTGCACCAGCTGATTTTAAATCACCAAATTTTAATTGCGAGGTTGCAAAAACAAGCGGTTAGTTGATAGTTGGATGTTAAATGATGGGTAAAGAAAAAAGAAAACATACAATGTTATTAATTGTTGTACTACCTCTGTTTCGCCTGTTTCAGCCTACTTCACTTTTTGTCACTATTCACTGAGTTACTTTCATCCGGTGATTTGATTAGCAAAACGAATTAAGAATTTGGTAATCTTTACATGGTGTTATAGAGGAAAGTTTATTCTAAAATACCATGAAAAAATTATTAAAAAATTACATCGTTTTGGTACCCAAATCACCAAGTCAAAGTGACTCAGTTACGGGTTAAAAAGTCAAACGCAGACGAAACAGACGAAACGGAGGTAGTACTTCTTGGGGTTTGGTAAGAAGTAGTTGGAGACTTGAAGAGTTGAGCATTTTTACACTTCTCGTTTTAGGTGATGACCCTACTTTGCTTGTCAATTTGTGTGATAACTTAGTCCTATTAAAGTGTCTTGCTCTTTGGTCTTTGACGAAGTAACATAAGGCGCGAAACCATAAACTAATTTCACATAGAAGTTTCAAATGTTCAGCCATTACACCAACACAAATTCGCAAAAAACATCAATCACGTTATATAAGCGTTTTATTTCTTTTCATGTCCACTATATGAGTATACTGAACTCATGACAATTAAGGGGTCAAAGTCACACGATATGTGAAGGCCTGCGGTCCAGAGCTATCCTCCGTAATATTGAACTCGTATATTCACTTTTCTTTATTATTCATGTAAAGCATATTAAAATAATGTGACATAGACAACTTTTATATCAATCATACTTGTTATCCCTCTAATTCTGTGTTAAGATAACTGGAAGTTATTGGTTAGATTAGTCGAAGTATTTCTCTCCCAACAACCTCTACCAAAAAGATGGTAGTAAATACTCTGTATATATTAACACTCAACTTAATACATCTATCCATATATTTCTTTCGTTGCTGAAAAAGAAAAGGAAAGACATGGCCAACTTATCTACCAACTTTCTAAGTTCTTTACCTTGCACAAAGCCAATAATCTTTACTATTTCTTTCCCTTAACAATTGATTGATTAACGAATTTCTTTTGTTGTTGTCGGGGGAGATAACAAAAGCTATTTTTGGGATCAGGAAAATTATGCATTTGAATGAAATCTTAAACCTAGAGGGTGTGTTTGTAATAAATAGCTGAGGATTCGACTGACGAAATTTGTTGATTTTTCATAACGTTGTAAGGTAAAGATTACTCTGTGAAAAAAATAACAGATTCGTGTCTCGTTTAACCAATCAAATTATCACCTTGTAAAAGACAGCTTAACACGCAGTTTTTTCGATAAACACTTCACACATAGTTTAGGACAAGAGTATTAAATCGAATTAATTCCTTAAAAATCAAAAAAGGGAAGCAAGTTGTCTAATTCATTAATGTGCTCCCATTTTCTTTTCACTAAATTGGAGAAATTTATTAGAGTTAGCTGCTGGTGCTGCCTTCCTGCCTGCCACATGACATCCACCGGTTTTATAGATGGGTGGACGAAACGGCCCACCAACTTCAACCAATACCCTCTTCTGATATTGATTAGTAGTGCTTGTTGTAGTTATGACCTACACCTTCATAAGGTCAAACAAACCCTATCCTTGCTTAATAGAATATTGATAAAACATTAGTGCTTAAATAGTACTGATATGATTTGGGGCTATAGAAAATGGAGTAATTATTGCGTGCTCTAAGAGTAAATATGACGTGGTGTTCTAATCAATACAGCACAGGACACGTCAGGAACATGTAGGAAATCCACTTTCTTTTGTCTGCCACTTATTCTCTTTCTTCCTGACGTGTTCTGTGATGTATGGTTAGAGCAAAGCCACATCATTTACTCTAGAGCATACAAAACTTTCTCATAGAAAATGACATAGAAGAGGAGTCTTCGTATTACCATTTTGCATGGTTATTGATTTCTTAATTATAATAATAAAAGAGAAATGTTAAACGTCAACATTTTTTCTTCACTCTTCAAGTTCACTCTTTATGTGTGTGTCTTTTTATTGGTGGTGTGATTTTAGAAATGTCTTAAAATAAATAGTTACAGCAATCATGTCTTGACACATAGGAGGTGAACTTGAAGGGTGGAGCATAGCGGCCCTCATAATAAAATGATATTGACCGCATGTAACATTAGTTAAAAAATGCTTCTCAATCATTACTAATAAATGGAGGTTTTCACCGTGGGGATTATCCAGTCACTGACCAGTTTCCCTCTATTCAAGAGGTGCCGGTGTTGTAGAAAGATTAAGGGTTAATCCATCCCTTCGAGATTACTTCAAATAACTGAGTAAGAGAGTGCGTAAGAAGAGACCAAATATTTTTCATAACATTATAATTAACCAAGAATTTGACAAATTTCGAGGATGGGTGGGAAGAAAATACAACCATTACCGAGTACATTGACAAAAAAGACATAAAATTTGAACTTCAAAATATGTAAAGAAACTTTTTAACAAACATAACATATGTTCTCATCTCACAAAAGATAATAACAAAATAGTTTCTCATAAAAAAAGATAATAACCAAATAACTCGGGCAACATAATCCCTACTTTAATATTTATTTTATTCACATACTAAAATGCACAAATAATATCATGTTGGCAAGTAATATTACCTCTGTTTCCTCTCTTTCTTCTGCTTTGACTTTTCCATCCATAACCAGGTCACTTTGACACGGTGATTTGAATAGTAAACCGATTCTTCATGTTGTTGTAGATTAAAGTCTGTTCTACGACACCATAAAAATATAATCAGAAAATTACATTGTTTTGTTACCTAAACCGTTAGATTAAAATGACCCAATAAATAGTGATAAAAGACAACTCAATAAGAAAGAAAGAAAACGGAGTTAACATATATATATCTTTTACATAGTTATTGGCCGAGATACGCTATTTATGTGTTCGTTTTTGTCATGAGAAAAACGACATAAGTTGTGAGAAGTCATCTAAGTTATAGAGCTCGGCAAAATTCCAACAAACGAAATTCTTTGAGGTCACAACTCATAAGCATAGTTAGTAAAATACGGGACGGAAATAAAACGTGATACGGCACGTACGTGTATTACACGATTTTATGTTTAAAAATACGTTAGTAAAAATTCAGATTAAAAATACACGATTTGATTAATTCGAGTTTTCTATACGTACGTGTATAGTTCGTATTATAGTTATTCATTCGGAATTAAAAATACGGGTGCATTTCTTAGTATTTTAGCATATATAATGAGTTTGTTGTGTCACACATTGCCATCTTTTCATATTTTTGTCAAATATTTAAAAATAATTTGTAAACATGTACTCGATTGTTTATCATTTATGATATTTACGCTATTACTCGTGACTAATTACTTGTGTAAAATAATATCATACTATTCAAACTACTTGCGTAAAAAAAGTTACTACGCATTCCCTAATTTTAAACATGCGTTACTTTAAAACTTAATAATATAACACGTAAGACTCAAGATGCTTGTACACACACACACATATATATAATTATAGTTATTTTAACTTAATATATTCAAAGTTATATAATAATATTTGTAAATATTTATAACAATAAATATTTAAAATAGATAAATAGTAAGAAAATATTTAATAACAACTAATTACTAAAAGTTACACTATTTTTGGATGATAATTTAATCACTGCAATATTGTTTTCAAGAAGTTTTATTCGGAAGTATTGTACGTTAAAACGTGAAATACGAGTAATAAACTTTTTTGCTCAAAAATTCGAGTATTTTTCATTAGTTCCAGCAATAGTACGAAATACGGAAGTATTTTTCATTTATACATACGGACGTGTATTAAACGAAAAAATTCGGAGTATTTACTAACTAGGCTCACAAGACGCTTACCCCAATTAGACACATCATAAAACAACCATGACACCTACATTTTTTCTCAGTGAAGGAGAAAAACATCTTTTAAACAATGACACTAAAATGAAAAAGAAAAAAAAAAATCAATTTGTTTGCAGACTCCACTATAGCCCAGTCTGCTATTTTATGTTCATTCACTTGACCCCCTAATGGACTCTCTGGCCCATCAAACTAATGTGGACCTAAATCAAAGCCCATTCTCCATCAAACATAAGACCCAAGTCAAATATAAGACCCATATTAAAAATACCATACAACACATTTCTTTTGGAGCTCATGAGTGTATAAGAATTTTGGAGATATGTGTTTGGTTCGGTCATCTTTTATTCTTCAGTTCAGCCAGTCAACATTATATTCATGTAGCATTGTTTGACATTCACTATTGAAATTGAATCCGCAAGTCTCTTTGATATGTTGAACTACTGATTTTAGCCACACACATTCTCAACTAGGTACATGAATTAAAATAATCTCTAAGTGGTTTGAAGATATTGTTGTCATTGTTTGCTTCATTGATCTCCATGATATAGCAGCTCCTCCATAAGTGAAAACACACATGTTTGTGATCTCGCTTCATGGGGGTTTGATAAGAATCCAGCATTAGCATATCAAAAGAGGGGGGAATTCGAAACCTGCCAACCATTTTCTTCATCAACAACGCCTATGAAATATTGACCATCCCCCTGTTACGATGCTTCTACGATGAAGACATCACAATGAAAGTTATGAACATATATTCCACTTTCTCACCATCAAGACAAAATGGTGTGGGAGAAAAACAACAACGAACTCTTTATTGTGAAATCTGCATACAATTTAGCGGCTTGTACTATACACTCATCTCTTGTTAATTGCACTTACGGGACAACCATTCGGAATAATTCCTAACCACCCCAAATTCAATTTATTCTTCCTCAACGATAAACGCATATTTAACGATAAATCTGGTAATGTACCCTAACACATGATGCACCAAACCCTAACACCTAACGCCGCCCACAACCACAATATCTCGGTAATGTACCCTAAGTCCCTAACACCTAACGAGACCCAATATATCTCTTCGATGTGAGACGAAGAAGGGGTATGCCCAAATTGACACTAAATTGGGTTTTGAGCTTCTACGTGCCTATTTGAAGAAGATGAGGCGACTCCGGTGGTTATCATGGTGGTGAGGAGAGATAAGATGTTGCTTTTGGTGTGGCGGTGGTTGTGACGAGTATTCATGGGTGAAAGCAAGTGGTGGTGGCACCACCGCTTCGTCGTCTTGACCGACAAATCTGGATGGTGGTTATGGCAGTGGCTGGGTTGAAGATTTAGATTAAAAGGTTGCACCAGAGTTTGTGTCGTTGCTGCCTGAGAGAAACAGATAAAATTGTGTAGCTATGCTAGAAACTAGTGCATAACCCGAGGGCACGACCCCAAAATGTTTTGGAATGTTATATTTTAATTTTTTTTATCAAGTGTTTGGTTTCTAGGATATGGTGAGGATAAACTATTCCACATATCACATTATGTGGGATAGCTTATTCCCCCTATCAGCTTATTATGTAGATAATGAGGAGGATCGGGAGAAGAAATGATTGACAATCAAGAAGAAATGACTTCTATAGTAGTGTGATTTTACATCAATGTTAGGGGTAATACTGTCTTTTCGACCAAGAAGTTTGGGTATGTCAGTTATGTGGGTGCAATGAGGAATTTTCAAGTGTCAAGGGACGAACGAGTATTTTCACCAAATTATAGGGGTGGAAAATGTCTCTTATCAATAAATAAATTATAATAGGAGGGATGTAACTGCAAGTATAGTAAATGTTACCCCAAAGTCCCAAACAGCAGCTGAAGAAAAAGAACCCTAAACGAAGAGAGTCAGGTGGGGCTGCCCTCAGAAGTCAGAAGCCATCACCACCCAAAACTGTTATGCTGAATCTTTTCTAGAGAGAGAAAGAGAAGAAAGTTGTGGTAACCTTCTAGAGAGAGAAACAGAGAGAGTCCTTCCCTCTCCCTGTGCCTATCTAAATTCGTCGATTCTCCGGCCACCGCTACCACCACCACCACCACCACCACCTCTGTAACTCCATCCGTCGATTCTCCGGCCACCGCCGCCGCCGAAGACTCTCTCTTTCCGGCGATAAACCTCCATCCGTCGATTCGGAAAAGGTACTCGAGGAGTTTTCTGTTGCTCGTCTACGTTCTCTAACGCAATTGGAGGTCGATTGTATGTAGATTTTGATTGTTCGATCCAGCATGCTGACCGCAATGTGCTCTATCGATTCAATTTTGCAAGTATTTGCAACAACTTCGTGTTGAAATCTGTTTGTCCCTTTGAGATTACAGCACCGAAATTCCAATTTGTTTTTTAGATGAAGTGTGATCATGAGTTTGAATTAGTACTTCATTTTTATGAAGAAGTAGATGAGCAGTACATGCTCAATTTAAGCTATCTTCACCCCTACTGAAATTGAGAAAAAAATGACTATATTAATAGGTAAGTGACATTATATTGCAATGTACTGGTTTTTCTTCTCAGTGTGTAATCTCAGGATAGAATGTGATTTTGTGGTTTATGGAAAATATTAGAGTAATTTAATGAACTGGCCACTTACTGTTTATACTACAGGTTGTCACCAGAGAAAATGATTATTTTGGTCATGATTTATTCATCTAGTAATTTACTAGTACTAGTTTTAAACTTTCCTATTCTGTTCTCCTTTTAGTTGTACTTAATAGGAAAAGTATGTCTGCAATTATGCCTACAATTATGTCCATGTTGCATTACCCTATCATTAGTGGTTCCAGGTTTGTTCTAATGCTTATTTGAACAGCTTCTGATTTACAATCTTGTTTAATATGGTAAGCCTCAAAGGATAGAGGGAAAACAAGCATTTTTTTTTCTTTCATCATAAGCACAAATTAGTGAACAGAAATCACCAATAGGGGTAAGAGTGGAATAACATTGCCTCTCATTATATTAAGTACCAGAGGGATGTCAATCTAGTATGAGACTGTCCAATTACCTCTCAAAATAGGACCCCGAGATTCTCTCTATTTCATCGTTGAAACTATCTTAACCAAGTCAGAGGTTTACAGTTTGAAACTAACTAATCGTGATATGCCTTCTATAGCTCTATGCTCAAGTTAATATGACACGCCTTTCTTTAAAAAAAAACATACAAGAAATGGCAAATAACAACATCATGCTTTGTTCATACAAATGGGCACTAGACCATTAGATTGCATGAAAACTCTCCGCCTATTAGGCTAAAGTACTTTTACTTTAGTTGTGTTAATATGTTGACTGTTCCAACCTTAGAATATCTATCTCATTTCCTTAAAGTTGTTATCTGGGGGTTGTCATCTGTGGCACCTTCTTCTAGTTTGATACTAGGCCTCTTGGATTTTCCCACCCGTTATTCTTTCTCTGCTGCTTGTGCACTCTACTTGTATTTGAGTTTGTGACAGCTCAACATGGTCTACTCGAAAATTTAGACATCAGACCCTTATGGTAATTTTATGTAGGGAAAGAATGTACATATTAAGTATCTTAAGTGTAAGCTTCATAGCTGCCCTTGTGAGGGTGAGGGTCACTAGTGATTCCCTGGTATGTTTGGTAATGGAACACCAACAAACCAGAAATATCCCTATTCGTGTCATGACATGGTCTGGCAATCTCGTCAGTTGTCATCTCTTACCACCTAGACAATCCGTTCTACCCATTGGTTTGTTGGGTAGAAATTCTCTTTCGGAGGAATGGTATTCCTCACCGTCCACTGTAGATACTTCCTCTGAGGCATCAATGTGGCACCATCAGACATTATTGGCACATAGTATCTACATGGACATCTCAGTCTCATAGCAGTTTGCTCTTACTCCAATCATCAACCACCAATTAGACTGTCATGCACGCACAATCGGTGATAAGCTGTATCATCTATCATATACTCCCTCCGTCCAGAAATGGTTGTCCTGTTAGCCATTTCGGCTTGTCCCAAAATTATGTCTTCTTTGAATTCAACCACTTTTTACCACTACTTTTCCACTCTTACCCTTCATTAACTACATGATCTTATTCTTTCTATGCGGTCTTTCTATGCGGTCCCACATGTACTACCATCAGTGGATATGAGGGTAATTTTGGTAGTGCAAATTTTTTTTGTCATCTTTTTCCACTACTTTAATATGTGTTAAAAGGCAAACAAGACAAACTTTATGGGACGGAGGGAGTATGATACTAAATCAGGATTTTGCCTATCTTGTTCTTGTGGTTGTTTCAATTTATGCACGCAACTCTAGATAATTGCTTGGCTACTTCGTGCCTTTTTCTTATAGCTTTGCTCTTTTGCTCTTAACTCAGTGATTTCCCAGTAGGTGGAGTTGATTTTTCATATCATCATTAAACCGAGAATCATAGTTAAACCGAGCATCTCCAATGGTTAGGTTAAAAAGTTAGTTTAGTTAAAATTTACATAGCTAAAGGAAACAACGAGCTCCAATGGACTAGTTAAATGACTCAATACTTTACATATTATGTATCCCCCTCTCTACTAGTAGCTAGCTAGAAAGTAGGTAGTTAAAACTTTTTGTGTCTATCTCTCTCCTACTTTAATTTAATAAATATATATTTATATAATTCAATACACACGAAGTTATATAAAATACATAACATTATTGGAGCAAACACCCAAAAGTCATGTTAGTTAAAATTCATACTAGTCAAAATTTAACTAATTGTTGATTTTATTGTTGGAGATGCTCTTAAGGCCTCTAATTTTACTGTGTGCAAGGAAAAATTGTTACTCTAGCACTCTAATACTTTATGTTCACATAAACTCGCAGGGCATACTCGAAAAGAGTTTCAGTTAGAAGAAACTTGTAATTCCAATGTCTGAAGCGGATAGAGAAGCTATAAAACCTCAGGTATCTTATATTTTTAAGTCTCCACTCCTGCTATCTGCTTGCCCTGACCCTCGTGCTTGCTCTGTGAATTTCCATTTTTAATGTTTCATTCTATGAAGTGAAGTAATATTTCCTCATGCATCTATGCTCCTATTTGAGTGAGGTAGGACAGTTAATAAGCTGTTTGAAGTCCCTTATGATGCTTCATAAATCGTGTGAAAAGTTTGATTGTATCCTGTTTAATTTGAACATTCCTGATTCCCTTATGTAGTCGTTGGTAGAAACAGAAAGAAGAGAAGACGCATCGAAGATAATAATACACGGTCAATTGATAAGAATAAAATAATTGTCCCTAAAATTTGAAACAAATTTCCAAAGTTGGTCTATCAGTTTCAAATTGATTGACACCTCGACGGGTATACCAAAGTTGATATATTTTTCTTCTCATACTGATAGATATAATTACCAAATGTCTCTATGTTTAAAATCACCCACTTCTTGTGGCAGCGAATCTGCGTGCTTCACAAGATGCCGGTTCCTTACCTCCGCACCTCCTCATGGCTTAGGTTCCTGATGAAATACTATTCTACTACATTTAGGTGTTTAGAAAGCATAACAATGGACTTCCTCCCAAGTCTTCCCTGGATGCTATGTGTCAGCAGAGAATACTGTTAAGTTACATGAGGATGGCATTACTGATGAACCTGATGGTAGGATTACAGGGAAATTAAGGGGAGTTCACATGCTAGACTATCTGAACCTAAGTCACCGATTGTCCATGACGGCATGTGGGAACGAGAGTGGATTGTGAAAGAATTGCGATTGAGAGCTTGATGCAAACAGCCAGCTAGGTGAGAGCATGGATTACTCTTTTAATAATAAGGCTGGATGAAAAAGAAACTTAATAGAAACCAAAATATTAATATAAACAACAAGAAGATACATATCTTATGCTAGTCTCTCGTGCATTCCTGCAGCGAAGAGAAACGGCAAGAGAAGGAAGTGGGTTCGAGCTAGTCCTTGTGCAGTCCTGCAGCGAAGAGAGATCAGTAGGCGCCATGGGTTGAATCCTCAAAACCCAAGCCTCCAATACATACTTGAAACCGTAGCTGGAATTGAGCGTTTGCTCTGCACTATTTCTAAACCAAGCATCCTCTGCAAGCTAGCTGCCCTTTGAAAGGGCTGAATCTTCCAAGAGAAACTTCTGCCTTTTAAAAAGCTGAATTTCCAAGAGAAGTTTCAGTTTATGTCATAGTAATATATCGGGCATGTTTGGATGCGTTGGTTTTTGTTTTTTTCTAAAACTAGAATATGGGATGTTTGGTTGGGTTAAGTTTTTCTTTTGGGCTTTTTGGAGAAACCGAGAAACCATGTTTCTTCCCCGGGGTTTGAACTAAAATACTATATTTTTATTCTATAAAAAAAACCAAATATTTAGCTTACCCCCACAAAAAGAGAATAATATAAGAGAACCCCAGATTCATAAATCTGTAACCGATCTCTCTTCGCCGCTGGAGTGCACGAGAGACTAGAGCGAAGCCACTTCTCTATCTTGCTGTTTCTATTTGCTGCATGAGTGCGCGAGAAACTAGCATTATCTATTACTACTACCATCTTCTTGTAGTTTCTGTTATTATTTTGGTTCCTTCTTAAATCTGAGAATAGTCTTATGATTATATTATAATATGTCATTATCTCCTAGCTGTTTGCATGAGAGCACCGGGAGAGCGTCCGGTAAACAATATGATGAAACAGGATTATGCCTTTTGAACGGTTAGATCAGGTGATTTGTAGCAGTGGAGTACTTGCATATTCGGCGCACACGTATCCAAATCGATGGGACGTTATCTATGTTGCTGCGACACTCCATCTGGGCTGTGGTTTTCTGTTTCGGAAACTCCGGAAACTCAGACACGCGTCTTCTACACGTAAACTTTTTCGAACTTGCATATAGAAGTATAACAAATGGTTCCAAAGACGCAGGCGTTTGTCAGGCAAAAAAGGACCTCGGATTTTTTCTTGAAATTTTGGATAACTCGGGGGTTAGAGTATCATAGCCGAACGACTTAAGAAGGCTCGTACCTGTGAAAGGCAAACTTCAAAATCTTACATGTAACCCCTAGACTCTTGTGATTCTATTTCTTTCGGATAAAATATAGAAAATTCGTTTAGTACCCAACATTTATAGTCCTATTAAACTAAAATAACAGACAGGAATAGAGGTGATCGAACACTCTTTATTAAACTACATGTATAAAAAAACATTTATTCGTACAAAAGATAACATATAAACCATTGTCTTAAAACTATAAATATTTGCTGTCTCTACGACGTTTCCGTGTCGGCCCATAAGACCCCATTCCCCTACTCTCTATCTCTCTTATATATCATTTCACATTACTAATCTACTTACCCATCATTATTACACTAATCTGTAATATATTTGGGAAATACGGTATTTGTGAAGTAAATGTGAATATTTTTACTACAATTGTGATTTAGCAGTGCTTAAGTTGATTCGCTATTATATCGCCACAAGTCATCCATGGTCTTGAAAAGATCATTACTAGACATTTTACAACAAGCAAGTGAAGCAAAACATGAGTGGAAGGATATTTCCTAAATTAGTTTTAACCTGTGCTCCACATGAACTCCATATAGGTTCAGCAATTTCTGGAATGCCGGAATGCTGCCGGAACGCCCTGTAAAAAATGGTGGCGGGAACTTCAAAGAAACGGCCCTGGAACTTCTGGGGAACGTCACAGGTTAAAACAATAAGAAACATGGTCTTTTTCGCAAATTTAAAAAAGAAGGGGTGTTTTTGTAAATAAAATATGTTATATATGTAAACGATCCTATCAGATCCCCGGTCTCAACCCTAGCCGTCTCCCTGCTTCGAAACAGACTTGGAGAAATCGATTTGGATTTTAAGAGGCGGACTTCCAGATGACTTCGCCACTTTCGATTTCTGAGGTAAGATCTGAATGGTGATGAAGATGCTGATGATGCTTGAAGACATGATCTTCTTGTTAGCACATCTACAAACTTATTCATGCTTCAACATGTTTTGTATGACTTGATTATCTCGTTGATCATGTTCTGGTGAGGATGGTTCTGTACTTGTTAGTTGTTTCTTCAGAAAGAACAACTTGGTAGTTGTTATTTACATTAGAATAAAATTGCCTTTCCGGCATTCTTGTTTTGTCTTGTCCCGTCCCCATCCATCCCCGTTTTGGTGCTACATAGATCTTAACTCAATTATGTTCAGCTAGTTAGTTTACAAATCACTAACATGCTATATTTGTTTGGCACCATATATAGAAAATACAAGATAACTATGTGGCTTAATAGGAATTTAAATAGATAGTGACAATAAAATTACAAAGAAACTTTGCATGATCTGAATAAAGCAGTTGGTCCTCATCAAATCTGAAATATCTCTCTTTCAATGTTATCAGTAATGTCACAAGGTTTGATAAATGACTACTTACCCTTTAGCCTACTTTTGATAAATGACTTTTCCATCTCCTATATGTAACTATTTAGGTGGTAACTTCTCCATTGTCTTGTAGTCTATACCTAGTCGGCTGAGTGACTCCACACCAGACAACACAAATTCCCTCCCACGAAGATAGAATATGAATGAAGTAACAATGTTCACCGGTCCCATACTGAGCCTACCTTTGAGAACTAACTTTCCATCTCCTATATGTAACCAATTAAGTGATAACTTCTTCATTGTCTTGTAGTCTGTACCTAGTTTGTCGACTGACCACATCAGGCAGCACAATTTTCCTCCCGATGATAAGAGTATAAATGAAGTAATAATGTTCATAGGTCCCTGATTGAGTCAACAGAAAAGCCGTAGTATTTACTATGGCTATAAGTGAGTGGCTGGGCCCTTTTATATTTAAACAATGCTATGAACATCTGGGTATCATGTTGGATATAAAATTCGTTAAAAACAGAAGTTTAGGCCTGGAGAATTTTGGGCCCTGTTACAAGTCACATTCTTTGGGCCACACTGCCTGAAAAATCGAGTATGCCGATTTAACCCGCTTTTGTCTGTAAGTTTGAGAGCGCAAACGCAGTGCTGGAGAGGTACCCCTGGTAGGAGTTCTTGTGTCTGAGACGAGGACTGGTCTTTCAAATGTGAAAAATTGATTACATTTGTGTGACTAGAGATTTCAGCAAAGGTTTCTGTGCCAAAGTTATGGAGCTAACATTTGACATTTTTATTAGCTCATTTCTATAGCTTTTGCCATTCAGAGCGAGGGAGTCGTTATAGTGGAGATCTTAATGGGCATCTTGACAGGGATAACAAACTTTTTGAGAAAATACATAAAGGTTTTGGTGTCGGAGAGAGGAATGAACGTGGGAGTGACGAATTGGGGTTCCCTTGGGCACGCATTTTCTCTATTCGCGTCTTCCTTGTGTTGCTACCAATGAGACAGTCTATATGAAAGAAGTGCCTTTTGATCTTACTGTGCTAACCTGGCAAAGGTACCCTCATTGTTCAAGAGAATTGCTTTTCGAGTCGGAAGGTAGTTATGTACAACAAATAGAGCACAAGTAGATAAAGTCCACACATCAATGCACCCCGCCTGTTGTTCGATCTTCTTTCGCCAAATGGCTTTGTCTATCGATCTTATATAACATTCTAACAAAGAACCCTGCCTTACCTATTCTTACTTACTTTCTTTCCCAACGATCATGGACGCGGGAAAGGCAGCAGCGCGTTTTGGTGTTCCTGTGCTTGAAAGACGAAGGAAAGGCTAGCTATATGCCTAACATATGGAAGTTGAATGTGAAACGTTCTTTAAGAAGAGGGATGAACACTTGATAACTGTTAAAAGTTGAACAACTGCTAACCAAGTAGACTTCTTCGTTAGTGGAGAGGCAATAAATGGATGTGTAAGGATTGTATGGTAGGCAAGAGTTTGGCCACCCTGCATGGACTTTCGGTTTTGGACATTTGTATTAGGAGATGGAAGATTAAAAGTCAAAGAACAGGCACCCGCATACCAGGTGGTGGAATTTCAGCAGTGAAAACTTAAACCAGATGTTTGAGGAGGGAACATGGTGTACTTGAGTTACCTTAAGTGTATTAAGGATGGTGATTGTAGATTTTTAGTGAAGAATGAGGCGATTAAGGAAAAGTGAAGAAGTTATTTTGAGAAACTCTTTAATAAACCATTGAGGTAACTCGAGGTTAGGGGATCTTGATGGCTCTAGTTTTTGCTCAAACTATAACTTCACTAGTAATGTTAGCGAAATTGAGGTTAAATTTGCGTTGAAGAAGATGAAAGTGGGGAAGGCTGTAGGATGTGATGGGATTCTCAAAGTGTGGAAGTCGTGAAGGTGACAAATGGGTAGTATGGCTGATTAGCATATTTAATGAGATTTTGAAATGTAAGAAAATGCCAGGAAAAAGAGGACAATGGTGCTTCTTAAGAAGGTAGGTATTCAAAGTTGCTCTAATTATCAAGGTATTAAACTTACAAGTCAGACGAAGTTTTAGGAGCGTGTTATTGAGAGGAGATTAGATGTCAGACAACCGTCACCCAAAATCAGTTTGTTTTTATGCCAAGAGATTGACTATGGAGGCCATATTCCTACTTAGGCGCTTAATGGAGAAGTACGAAGAAAATAGGAACGACTTCCATTTAGTGTTCATAGATTTGGAGAAGGCCTGTGATGCAGTGTCTAGAGAGCTAATGTGGAAAGTCTTGGAGAAAGAGGGTACGTATTCAATATTTTGAGGTGAAGGACATTTACGAGGGGGCTGCTACTAGTGTGAGGACAGTGGGAGGAGAGGCAAGATAATTCCCTTAACAATGTGCTAACACCAAAAGGTCGGCACACCAACAATTTGTGTATGGCAGTTACACCAAGGGTCGGCATTAAGTCCTTGCATGCGGATTGTAATGGATGGGGATCCAATACAGGATGATAGTCCCAGTCCTTGGTGTATGATATTTACAGATATATTGTTTTGATTGAGGAAATAAGAGTGGGCTGAATGGTAAGTTAGAATCATGGTGAGATAATTTTGAATCGAACGTATTAAGGGTTAGTCAAACAAGGGTATGGAGTGTAACTTTAGTGGGCAACCTGCCATCAACACTGAAAGAGGAGGCAGTAGTTATTGGTGAGCAAGAGGTGCTAAACAAGGATTATTTTGAATTTCTTGGTGTGATTCTGTGTAGTGATGTAGAGATAGGCAATGATTTTACCCATAAGATAAAAGCGGGGTAGATGAAGTGGAGGAGTGCATCTGTTGTGTTGTGTGACCTTAGGATCTGATTAGGTTGAAAGTTTATAATAATAATAAAACAAGTATAGCATAAATGAAAATAACAAGTGATACACAATGACACAATTAGAAATAATTCAGGCGTTGCACCTATAGAAGATAAATGAGGGTGAATTGTTTGTGGTTGTTTGGTCAATCTTAGGCCGTTCGGATGCCCCGGTTAGGGGAGGTGATTTTGTTCCGATTGAGGGTGGTAGACTAGGGAGAGGGAGACCAAAATGGACCTGGGTAGAGACAATAAGACAACTTGTTCAAACTAAACCTCCGGGTGGAAATGAGTTTGGACATACATCAATGGAGACGTTTGATCCATGTAGGTGACCCCTGGTTAAACTGGGATAAAGTCTGGTTGAGCTGAGCTGAGTTGTTGAGCGTGGTCTGAGATTGTTTTTTTATGGTCGTAAAGCATTCTTTGTTTGTATGGCTCTTATCCTACCAGTTCAACTTGCATTTGAGGTTGTAGTCTTTATGAATTATTATTTGTTTGTTACTGGTTTTATGTTTACATTACTTTACTGATGAGTTCTAATACATTAAGCTTTCCTTGCTTCTTCAGATGATGAAGTCCTATGTATGGCTACAGACTGCTGACAGTTCAATCCAACAAGTTGAACAAGAAGTGGCCATGTATTGCCCATTGATATGTCAGGAAATCCATACAGGCACAGGATCTTCAAAGAGCAAACCTATATCTCTTCCACCAAGAGTAAATCCTGCCATGTTGAGCTTAGTTCTTGATTACTGCCGATTTCATCAAGTAGCGGGTCGCTCTAACAAGGTCATCTGCACGAAAGATTGTTTCATTGCTCTATAATTGATGTTTCATGGTCTTACTTGTTTCATTACTGGCTCTTTTTCTAGTTGAATAAGATAATTTTGTATCATTAGTATGATGCTCATTGATTATTTGTTTCATTTGTACAGGAGCGTAAGTTGTTTGATGAGAAATTCATTCGCATGGAGACAAAAAAGCTTTGTGAATTAACTTCTGCTGCTGACAGCCTTCAGCTGAAACCCTTGGTTGATCTCACCAGTCGTGCACTGGCACGAATGATAGAAGGGAAGAGCCCCGAAGAGATACGAGAAACATTTCATTTACCTGATGATCTCACAGAGGTGTCTTGTGTTTGCAAGCATTGTGTATGCTTTGCATATCCTATAAATGGTCTTGGTCCTCACTAAACCTTTTTCTTATATTGACATAAATCAATTCGTACAGGAAGAGAAACTTGAGCCTTTAAGAAACATGACTGATGATCCACGGATCCGGCTTTTGAATAGACTCTATGCTAGAAAGAGGAAAGAACTGAAGGATAGAGAGAGATTGAAGGTGAATTTGCAAATATCCGCCTTCATTCAGTTTAATCATTTTGTATTTCAATTGTTCTCCTTTCAATGCCGTTGTTTCATTCAAATTAGTGCTCGGTATACTCAATATCTGTGTTTGTGCTCACATAGTTCAACCTTCTCCATGTCTCAGAATGTCGAAGTTGAAGAGGAACGTGCCGACGATCGTTCTCTTGATGACCTGATGTCGTTTATTAATGGAGGATCTGGAGGTATCTAGGTTGTTGTCTGTTGTCACTTTTTGATGATTGATCATACTTGTACGCTGTCATTAGCATTAGTTCAATTGTTATTGATTACTGGATCTGGGATGGTTCAGAGAAATAAAGATCAATTTGTGTAACGTATCTGTTACACCGTCTCATTAGAGTTGATTGGTGAACCGAAATTTTATTGCGGTCTTCCGTAAACTCTCTTTTCATGAGACTTATCCTAGACCTCTGCGATTCTTAACTATCCGAATCCATTACTCTAACCTACCGTTTAGTCAACTCCTTGTTTCATCAACCAAAACTATATCATCTGCAAATAACATGCACCACAGGTTCTCTTCTTGGATTCTCCTAGTAACCTCACCGAAGTGAACATGGAGTGATTCATTGCCGGTCCTTGGTCTAAACCTATTGTTATGGGAATTCTCTTGTATCTCCTCCCACTGTCCTCACTAGTAACTGCTCCCTATTACATGACCTTAATCACGTCAATAGATTGAATAGGCTCCCTTTTTCCCTCCAAAACTCTCCTTATTAGCTCTCAAGGCACTATGCCATGTGTTTTTTGTAAGTCTATGTACACTAAATGAAGGACTTTCCTATTTTCTCTTTACTTCTCCATCAATCAAGTAAGAATCTGGCCTCTAAATTGACCTCCCTAGTCTCATATCTCAGTCTCCTCTCAATACCACGCTCCGAAAGCTGCCTATCAAAATAAAATGAAAAATACCATGCTCCCAAAGCTTCATTGTGTCCTCATAAGGTCGATATCAGTGTAATTAGAGAAATTTTGAATACCTCCCTTATTTTTATTGAAGTGATAAAAAAATACTTAAGTGACTTTCCAGTACCGTTGTCTTATAGTCTCATATCTCAATCTCCTCCCACGCTCAGAAAGCTACCTATCAAAATAAAATAAAAAATACCACACTCCCTATGCTTCATTGTGTCCTCATAAGGTTGATATCACTGTAATTAGAGAAATTTTGAATACCTCCCTTATTTTTTGTTTGAAGGAACCAATGTACTCTATGCTTCATTGTGTCCTCATGAGGTTGATATCACTGTAATTAGAGAAATTTTGAATACCCCCCTTATTTTTATTTGAAGGAACCTATGTACTCTTGCTCCACTCGTCCGACAGTTTTCTTATACTCCAATAAAAAGCTCCCAGAGCTTCATTATGCGACTCACAAGTATTATCGCCATTGTTTTTGTTGCATGAATGTCTTTGCTTGCTGTCACTTGAAATGTGAAGACTGTTTGAGCTCGTCAGGAGTTGAACTATTTTTCAGTAACAAAATTTATTTAAGGAGATTTAATCTAATAGCTCTCTTAAAATCTTAATACAGGATGGATATATATTCTATACTAAGTGCATGTATGGTATCCACTGTTCTTCAACGATTTTGGTTAAAACGGTGATTTTTCAAAAAACATGTTTGGGAGTGACAATTGAGGTGGTGTTTAAAAACAAAAACAAAGAAAAAAACAGGTGTTTTTTAAAACACCACTTCTGATGTTTTTTTGTGTGCTTTTTGAGACCAGGCTAGTTAAGAGACTATTGTATCCTCTGCTTCTCTTCCCAGCCACAGCTGTTCCACAACACTTGAAATTAACTGAGATCTGAGAACCAGAGGAAGTGGTATGCAGAGCATTTGAAACCATTACACTCAATCTGTCTAACACTAATTTCAAACCATCCTCAAGATGCTCTACAGTTTACTGGGTAATTTATGATTATGTCATGTTCTTCATCTTTCAATTGGGTAATCAAGTCTCTTAAACTTGTTCACAAGAGTAGAGAGGAATAAGACAAAGAATCATGTTCTTCATCTTCCAATCTGGTATTCTTAGTTTACTATACATACTGTAATACTGTAATATCAGACATATCGCACATTTTAGTTTGTTAGTATTTGTTATACATGAGGACCATATAGTAAATTACTACTGAAAGCTAGTAGTGTTGCCAAATGTGTTTCTGTTTTTAATCGCTGTTCTTCAGCACATACCAAACAGTTTTTAATTCTGTTTTTAAACATGTTGTTTCAGCATGTTTTTTTTTGCTGTTTTTAAATGGATACCAAACAGGCTCTAACTCACTACTAAAGGGCAAGTAAGGCTTTGACTCACTACTAGGGAGGTTTTTGGCATGGGTCACGTGGGGCTATATCACGTTGTATTAGTCATTTTAAATGCAGTGCTGAAAAAAATACTTGGATTCCTTAATGAGATGAACCTCGTACTACAATATGCAGACTGTAAGGTGCTCAAGACTTCTAAGAAAAAGAAGAACCGTAGAAGAAAAGACCAACCAAAGAGTGCTGCTAACTGTAGTGCTGTTTCCAAAGATGCATCCTCTTCAAACACCAGAGTTGAGGCCCGTAAGAAGGTGAACAGCACACTACTCGAAGATACTATGTTCTGTTTATACAGCAATTTGAGAAGTTGATAGTTAGGTTCTTGTTTAGTTTTATCACAGCATCTTCTCCGTCCATAGGTTTAAGGAGAAAAGGCAAATTTTGTAATACTCTGAAAGTGGTGCTGACTTTATGTTGCAGGAGTCTAATGGGCTTGCATCTCCGAGTAAGGCTACTAAGATTACCGATCAACTTCGCGACATATTAAATTTAGAAGATGATGGGGATGATGGTTTTGCAATTGAGAATGAGTTTGATGATGGTGATATCGATGACGAAATAGATCCTGCAATGAAAGAAAAAATTGACAGGTAAACTTATTTTCTGGGATTTTAAACCTATTGGCAATTGCACTGATTAGGCACATTTATGTTATGAGGATGGTTATGTTTTGTTTTCCTTCATCAGAAATCATTATTATTTCGTTTTTAATCACCTTGCCTGAATCTGTAGCTGTACGATTGTTGTATAATTTGCAGCGCGCTTAGCTGTCGTACCTTCTTGACTTTTATACACTGCATTTATTAACTGGTTGCTCGACAAACCATAGTTTCATCCCTGGCCACTCTATAGATCAAACAGTTTTATGAGGTGATGACTTGTTCTCGTAGGATGTAGGTTAATCCTGGGTCATTCAGGACTTGTTTTCCGCAACTTCAAATCTTGTGGTAGTAACTTCCAGTCGTATACTCGTATGTTCCCATGGCTTTTCTTACTTTCTATAAGGTCCCTCTATCATGGATTTGGGGATGCTACTCTCTGATCTGCTAAGTACAACCCTTCATTGAATTCAATGTGGTTGGATAGGCATCTTCAACCCGCCTGGTATGAAGAAGGAGCGTTAGTTTTTGTCTTCGTTTAATATTATTAGATAACTCTTTTCTATGCTTTCTAATTGCTAGAAAGCATAATTTTATCTGATATCTCTGGGGCAATAAAGTTAATATGTTAACGAAGGGCATATCTCCGGTTGCTAACTTGCTATCCTCTCTTAGGTTCATTATTGGTTGTCTAAGATTGTTTTGGCAGAGGGTGCATGATACGGGTAGCCCGTATCTTTATTTAGTTATTTATTTAGTTATGAGTTAATTTTTAAATTAGTTATTAATTAATAATTTAGTAGATTCGGGCTTGACCCGTTGGGTCTAGGGTTAGGTCAGTGTTAGGGTCAGTTTATCTATTTAAAGGATGTAATCCCTCAGCTTACGAATCAATCAAGAAGAAATTATATTGTTTAGTATTTTTACTTTCGTGTTTGTGTGCGTGGGTGTGCCCGATCGTTACCCGGGGGGTAACAGTTGATACGGGTAGCCCGTATCTTTATTTAGTTATTTACTTAGTTATGAGTTAATTAATAAATTAGTAGATTCGGGCTTGGCCCGTTGGGTCTAGGGTTAGGTTAGGGTTAGGGTCAGTTTATCTATTTAAAGGATGTAATCCCCCAGCTTACGAATCAATCAAGAAGAAATTATAGTGTTTAGTATTTTTACTTTCACGCGTGTGTGTTTTTGTGCCCGATCGTTACCGGGGGTTACAATTGGTGCTTTCATTGAGAGCGTCGGTCGGACGGTCGTTCGCGGCGCTCACATTCTCAAGCTCTAGAATGGCGGACAAGGAGGACCCTTGCGCTGTTCTCGTTCTCATCAACAAGCTCGACCAACAAGTGCAAGACGTGAGGAAACGTTTGGCAGAAGACAGCGCCGCCCGAGCCGCGCGTATGGCGGAAGACTGAGCGGCGTTGCAATCGTCCTTTGCAAAGTTTGAATATTTAGCGGCGTGATTTGTGTTACAGCAGCAACAGCAACCACCGCTGTAATGGTCTTATTGTTTGTTTAAAATATTCTTTTCCTTTGTGATTTACCAATTCAATATTGGTATTACATTTTAGTTCGCAGTCCTTAATTGCATAGTTACCTAATGAAAATAGACACGTTGAAAGTTAAATTGGTTGTAATAAGTGTCATTCTTGCTCTGAAATCTTGTTTCTCTAGACGCTAGTTTTAGTAGTGTGAATTATTTGTAATTTCAGGATTGAAGTGAACCGGCTCTAGAAGACTAGAACAATTGAATATGTTATTATTACTTTACAAGGGTGTATTTTGCAATTTGCCTCAAGTTTAATAAGAGGAACAAAATGAAAACCTAGGAAAACCCAACCCACCTGACTTAGGGGCGTCTTCTGCATCTCAGAAAGGGGATTCAAAATATTTTCTTCTTTTTTTTTTTTTTTTTTTTTGGTCATGGCCTTCTCTTCGTGACTATTGGGTGGACTCAATGGAGTATCTTACACTCGTCATGATTCGATGTCGCAAAAGAGATTACTTAACCAGAGTCGCGCAATACTATTACAATAGTATTCAGCCTTTGGTGAATCTAAAGCTTTTGGGTTAGGGTCGTCAAGTCGAGGTAGGGGAATTAACTATCTTAAATATTGCGATTTGATTACTTGTTGATGCACGTATTTTATATCTGTGTTAATTGTGTAATAATACGCGGATATGTTATTTAACTTAATTGAGTCTTATACTTGGATTAATTGGATATAAACTGAAAACTGTGGTATTTGAGTTTGTATGACTTGCTGATGATTGATGGATGACATCTTACATTGCCATCGTTGATAATTTTGAGTCGTTTTTGGGATGATTGTGGTATATACATATGGGTAAGTTTGCGTGCTTGGTTGGGAATTTCAATAAGTGGTATTGTTGGGAATTGTGTACCCGTAGAGTAAGTGGGGCTTGGTGCCCATCGGTGAAAGACCGTAAACCCGCGCGGAAGGTGCCTGACTGTCCTTCGGGTTAGTAACCCGTAAAGCTGTGCCGTATGTTTGGGTTGCCTGTTCCCTCGGTTTGAGACCGTAAACGGCCGTAAGTTTGGGTTGCCTGTTCCCTCGGTTAGATACCGTAAACGACCGTATATTTGGGTTGCCTGGTCCCTCGTTGTAAGTCCGTAAACGGTCCTGAGTGGTACACTTCCTTTAGGTGATGTATTGAAATGCAGATCATATGGAGATATATGTAATTGGCTTGAGGGTGTCAATGTGTTATATTGATGAATGGATTTGAGTATTCATAATGTTATTTTCGCAGTCGTTCTGTATGTCCCAAGTAGACTTGTAGTAATATTTTTGCTAGTTCTTTTTCCTACTGGGCTGTGGTTGCTCACCCTATCATTTTTCAGGTACATAAATAATAAGTGATGGTCAGAGATGCTACTTTTGGATTGTTTTCACTCGTCACAAATTAGTATGCTTAGTTCATGAAGCTGGAGCTTTGTTAGATTGGTGCTGTTGAGTAGCTGAGTCTGATCTGATAATGAAATTTGGCATGTTTGTTTTTCCAGTGGGTCGTTCTTTCTTATCTTGAATGGTCTAGAGACCAATGTGTGAGTTTTATGAATACTAAGAAATCATGTTCCAGTTTATGATAAGGTTGGGATTTAGGTTGTGAATACTCAAAATTTCAAGGAACGTTCATTTTTGTTATTCATTGGACCATTTTGCTCTGCGAGTTTGTAGTGTAAAATATATCACATTTTGACTAGAATATTAGCAATAATTTTCCATACATCTTGATGTTATTGAATTTTATTTGGACCTACTTCAAATTACGTTTGTTAAACTGGTCAATTTGTACATGCTTATACTTAATAATTCTTATCTGGAGATCCGACCGATGGATCGAAGTGATTCAAAGTGACTTATAAACTATACATATATGAGTTCTTTCAAGCTTAATTTGGTATACAATTAACAGTTAGATTGCCCAGAAACTATTTTCTTAAGTTGGTCGTTCAGTTCTCAAAATTTCGCTCCAGCAGTCATCTCACGAAAAAAAATATAATTCAATATTGGTAACCCCGAATCAAAAACTGTTTTAGTTGGGTATATTAGACATGTTTAGAAAGCTCTCTTGCAAAATTTCATGTTATTTGGGCTTATCGTTTATGAGTAATTAAATTTTGAAAGTTCGGGTTATAGTTCTGAATTTTCTGCCAACCAGCCACACGTTTGGGCTTGTATATCCCGAACCCTTACATGCTTTTCAAAACTGTTTTATATGGTGTAATTAGACATATCTAGGATGCCTCCGACCAAGTTTCATAATTTTTCACCTAGCCCTTTCAGAGATATCAAATTTCCAAACCGAACTGTTGAAATGGTTCCTTTCAGCGTATTGTTTGTGAATATGATTACGTTCTCGGGTCTTGGGGTTCCGGGCTGTGACAACCGCTGTTGCCGCTGCCGCCACAAGATCCACCAGCTACGCCTACACCATCACCCAATCCTCTTCCGCCACAAACCCAGCATCCCATCGAACAGTTACCCATTGCTAGCCTCAAATTGGAGAGCAACTCCATCAAATCACCACCCACACAGTCGCCACACCCGGAGGAAATCCAGCAGCAGCAGGAACGATTATCACCGCCGCCGTTTTGCAGATTTGCACCAGTTGGTAGGGCATCAAACAAGGTGCTGATTTGCACCAGTTGGGCTCCAACCATAAATGGGCTTAATTTATTGCTTTGGGCCAACCCAATTCCAGCAATTGGGTTTAATTTCTCAAGTGGTTTTATTTTTTGGTTTAGGCTCCTTTTCAAGTGGGTTCATTTCACGTTGGGTTATCTTCCTCAGAACATTCAACATCCGTTTGATCCGGGCAAAAAATGATCAACCTCCGCCTTGAGGGCAAGGCGGTTTTCAAGCATGGGGGAGTTGATACGGGTAGCCCGTATCTTTATTTAGTTATTTATTTAGTTATGAGTTAATTATTAAATTAGTTGTTAATTAATAAATTAGTAGATTCGAGCTTGGCCCGTTGGGGGAGTTGATTCGCGTGTGTGTGTTTGTGTGCCCGATCGTTACCGGGGGTAACAGTGCATATGCTAGAATCTTCTTGACAAGTTGATGAAATGTAAATTCCTGGTTTTAAGTATTTCAAAGTTTGAGGGTGATCTTACCATGTATTACTTCAATTTTTAGCGGAGTGCAAGTATAACATTACGCACTTGCCAATTAGGTCCAGTGGATCTGGTTTTGGTTTCTGGAGTATTTTCTGGAAGACAGTATTCAGGTTTCAGGCAAGATCCCCCTTCGAATTAGACCTTCAGATGTCGACATGTGCATGACATACCTGTTTCTCCAATGTTTCAACTTTCAACGTAGTTACATGCAAGCAAAAGACTGACACATAAATGTTTGGTGTTCTGCATCATTGTGCTAGTGTGTTGTTGAAAATGATAATCTGATCACATGGATGGGATGATGTTTCAGGCCATCAGGAGGCTAGAATAACGTCTTGGATCTTATTTGTCTTTTTAACCTTGCAGCTTTTGGGTTCCCGAGTAATTTGAGTGCCAGATGTTTATTTTTCCCTTATTTTGCTGTATCTTGAAGTTGATGAAGTCATAGTTAGAGAAAATTATAATTTCTCTTTCAATTCAATCGCAGGGAGGTCGAGGATTTTGCGCGGAGGCTAAATTCAGACTGGCCTGAGAGAATGCAAGAGATTTTATCTCTTGGGCAGGAGAGGAGGGCAGTACCGGTATCAATCAATGGAAATGGTTCCTTGAGGAGATACACTGATGCAAGTATGTCCTCTCTCTCTCTCTCTCTCACACACACACACACACACACACACCCATTCGCTATAAGGCTTTATGCTTTACGACTTCTCACTGAACTAGCAAATAGGCATGACCGTGTACCCAAAGAAATTCCTTGATGCCAAAACCACAGTATATCCCGACGGTTGGTTAGGTTCTTACCCGTCTCTGAATTTTTGGTGGCCCTAGGCGAGTATCATACCCTAGACCCTTGACAGGTTGAAATTTTGAGAGATGAAATTGATTTATTCAAATAAATGATTCCGATTCTTTGATATTATTTTCACCAATGGTACATCATTAAAGGTCATTATGAGAAAACTTTTCTAAATGTTGCTATGAGAAAAATAAATGGTCAATTCAGAGTTTTGAGGAGAAAATTTGGGGGTAGAAAGATAGGTTAAGGTAATGAATCAGCAAAGCAATGTCAGCGAACGTCAGAGAAAGATAGGTTAAGGTAATGACACTTTTCGAAATGTCAGAGAAAATTGTGTATACATATATAATATACACAGCCCAAGATTTTGGTGGCCCTAAGCAAACATCAGGAACAACCCTGATTAGGTAAAATTCAAGGTGAGAGTGGGCCGGGCCGGGCTTCAGCTGGGGCTGAAAGAGAAGGGGCCGGGCTAGGAGCGGGACGGGCTGGTTCAGCAAGTGTAAATCGTGAACCCCACCGGGCCCGGGTCAATAACCGGGGTTAGGGGGGCTTACACATGCCGGGCTCCTTTTTTTCTAATTTATTATATGTATATATATTATATATGTGTATTAAATATGTATATATATTTATATTATGCTTATTTATATTTTAAACATTTTAAGTTTGTAACTTTAAAAAAAACAAGTAATAAAAATACTAATACTATTAAAAATGTGTAATAATTTATTTTTGAAGAATTACCCGGGTGGTCAGAAATACCCCTCAAACTATCCGTTTTTTATGGGGGCAAAAAAGTCATTATGGGTTCATGGCCGTTGGGTGTTAAAAAAATGCGGAAAGGGGGGGCGGGGGGAATCGGGCTGGGATAAACCGCACTGGGCTTAAGTGTGGCACGGGCCGGGCCAAGCTGACTTCGGCGAAGATAGAACCCGCACTGGGCTTCAGGCTGGTTCAGGGGGATGGGGGCCGGTAGGGTTCAAGGGGGTGGGGCCCGCGTAAGGGCCGGTTGAACCTCCAATTGGGCCGGGCCGGGCCCAATCCTAGTCTGGTCCGGCCCACCCTGCCACCATGAGGTAAAATACAGTTGACGTCGTTCCAGTAGAACTTTCGTTTCCTCACAGCTGAAACTAGGGCCGACAAAATGGGTATTGACACGACCACCGGCACGAACACAACACGAAGATATAGGGTGTGGGTCGTAAACGGGTCGACACGATTGAACACGACGCTTAATAGGTCGCACGTGGGTTGACTCGCAAAACCCAATTACAACCCCCATAACCCGCACTTTTTAAACAAGTCACCCGTTTACATTTGAACCAACACGACACATTTTAACTCGTATTTAAAACCTATTATATTTTATAATATATAGCTAAGATATAATATATAGCTAAGATACTGGACATTTGAGCCCAAACCCACTCGAAAGTTACCCTAGGTTATTCTTATAAAAGTCTACGGCAGGTCTACAACTCTTCAGTCTCTCAAAATTCTTTCCGCCCTTACTCACCTTAGGCTCTTTGTGGATTGCGATTCTACTTCATTCGAAAGGAATAATCATTAACCAACTTCTAATAAATCTATTGCTTGAACTACTTCGAAATTCGAGATTGTTGTTGCTAGTGTCATTCCATCTTCACAAGTGGTGCGTTGTTGAGTCGGAGCTCCTACACGGAATGTGGTGAAGGCGTGAAGCTATCATCTGAAATGCTACGAAGTTTTTCGTCAATTTTATTTCAGAAATTTTGTTTAGTTAGAACTCAATGAACAAGGCAATTAATATTTGATTATTTTTATTTTGAAAATTAAATTTTAGTTTTAAAAACTTGATGTATGATTTTGAATATTGTGCAAAAGTCAAAATATGTTTGATATTCAATGTTTTAATTGGGTCCTAAAGTTTATTTTTTGAGTGTTTATATTAGTTTTCACATGTTTTTATTTGTGAACTCGTATTGTATGTAATGTAGCTTACGTTACGCGGTAATCGTTTTGTGATATTGTGAAGTAAACGTGTTACACGACGGGTAACCCATTTAATATATAGGTCGGGTCAGGGTTCATAGTAGTAGACACGTTTAATATATGAGTCGGGTTTGGGTTTACCCTATATGGGTCTCGACACGAACACGACCCGTGACACGAAGTGCCACTCCTAGCTGAAACAATGTCTAAATTAATGTGTACAAGAATTGAGGTACATGAATAAAATGTAATTTAAAATGAAAGGAAATTTGGTTCAGATCGGCAAATGTTCGAGGCATTCCATCATCGCATCCTTGGATTGATTCTCTTTCTACCTGCTTCCAGATCACATGACAAATACTTTGACGCGTGATATGAAACTTATATCTTGCTTACATTCTGTTTAACCTGCGAAATTTACTGGTTACAATGTACAGGAGGAGTACGTAGTCAGAAGTGATGCATCACATTTCGGCTTCCTCTGGGTCCAAATGTTGGACTAGATCCCTGGTTGCAGATGGCCCCTGAAGAGTTGGTGATGCTGTCGCTGTACAACTTATTCCCGAACTAGATAGGTCTGCTTTTGTTCTTCCTTTTTTTCGGACAATTTGGGTAGATACCGGTGTTAAAGTGCAATTTTGCTCTGTGACCTTTCTGTAACTTATGATTGAGGAAATAAAAAGAAACAGAAATGTGTTTCTTTGACTGGCTGTGTGTTAACAGTCAATTGCACAATTTTCTAGTAAATGTACATCGATGTTGAGCAATGTATTTTCTGGATGAACTTAATAAAGTTGTACATGAACTAATAGTTGCTGCATACAATCCCCGGATGTACTCGAGTTTCCATGGCTATTTGCATGTTTGTTGACGTGCCACTGCCATGGCCTTGTGAAATTAGTGTTCTTTCTTCATCGATATGAGCCTTTTGGCGTTTTGGTTGTAAGCTCATTCAGTACAAGCCTAAACGAATCAAGGATCATTTCTTTTCCGACACCTTTGGCATCCAAGCATAGCAATTGCATGACCCTAAGATCTCATTTAACACTGTGGCGTGATCTGAATGAACGGCGGTATATATATTGATAATGAAACGACGGTGGTGATCTGGTTGCCAAAAATGTTCGTTGTCATCATTCCAGAAGAAATTTCGACATTTAACTACCTTGCAGTTTGGGCTGACTGACATTGTGGTACATGCAGTATGAAAAATGACATATAACTCTACACACTATTGAAAGCGCCGGTACCGCGCTCCAAAATTTTGACATTAGCTGACATTAGACTCCAAAATCTCGACATCAAATGCCAGCATTTTGGAAAGCAACGTCAGCACTTCCGTAGTGCGTGGATTTAAATGTCACTTTCCTTTCTGAATGTAACACAGTGTCAACCAACATAAACAAGGTAAGAGTGTTCCATTTCAGAAAGGGGAAGTATTAGCACACACAGACACACTAGTAGAGAGTGAATATTGACTATGAAAACCACAATACAGAAATGCTGTGTAGAACGCTAGTCTTCAGAATTACTCTGTTCTGCGAATGGAGTGGAGTCTATATAATTAGCATGTCGTAAATGCACACGTATATATACATCGTTCGTAAGATATGTATAACACAGGATAAATTGGTATAAGAAAAGAGATATAGACAACCCTTGAGGCAAAACTTTGAAGTTCAATAATTCCTATTCATGGCTTTGCAGCCACTCCTGGATTGCAGACCGGAGGGCATGGTTGGGGATGAGATTCTGGTGAGATAGCTTGAGATTCGTCATCGGTGAGGTTTCGTGGCCACTGTCCAGCCATCCTTTCAATGCCTCCAATTCATAGGTATACCCATCAGCTGCGACGTGTGGATCTTGCATTATTTCCTGCAGGTCCAAGCATGGAAACCAAATCAAAACACTGCTCACCAAAAGTATATTTTTTCTTGCACGAGTCTCTGCAAAAGAACATGCCATAACAATGCACAATCCTGAGCTATCTTGCGTGACATGAAGAAGTATCAGATGACTACCAGTATCTGATTGAAGTTGACAAAACACAATCAGATTTGGTAGATAGATGATCATCACTTTTTCCTCATTTACTGTTTCTTTTCCTCCTAACACAAATGCTTAGCTCCATGAAAAGCAAGTTGTTTGCAGATAGTCCCATTTATCCCAGTGACTGGCGATCCTTGGTGTAGGGTTTATCAAAGAGATACCAGTGCCCTTTATAATCAAAATTGCGTTGAGATGAGAACTTAACTAGTGTACCACCTCATTCAACTCTTCCAAATTACGACCTCACCATGTATTTTGTAAATTTAATTCATTTTAGCCCCCACAAAAATTACACAATAACACCCACTTCTTAAATTTATTCATTAAGACACCATTATCTGAATCGGCAAAATAGCTTCGCCCCCATTGTATCAAAATCCTAGATCCGCCACTGAATACATTTCTTTTGCGAATTTGACGGCAATATGATCATACACTCGGGCTCCGTTTGGTTGGCAGTGAAACGTTTTCTGGGAGAATATAGTATCAATTTCCGGTGTCTGTTTCGTAATTTGATTCATAAAAAAGTTTTACCAAGTAAAAAAATTGTCCTCAAATGATGTAAAATGACTTGCAAGTTCAAACTCCGTAATTCATTTTCCAAAATATGTGGCAACCTCCACTGCCTCGACTACAATCCGTCACCATTATCACCATTACGCCGCCACCCGCAGCCCCCACCACCTCTTGCCGTTGCCCCCACAACCTACTGCTACCTCCTCCTCCACTGCCATTCCCAACACAACCACCACTTCCTGCCGCCGCCACCAATTCCACCCTCCACCTGGAACCACAACCACGACACTCCACCTAGAACCATAACCACCACCACCGTCCTGCAGCAGTCACCATGCTGCTGCACCACCTCCATAAAATTTAATAACAAAATGTTTTAAGTCGCGACCAATTGTTGAACCATTGAACTAATAACTTTAGTTGAGGAAATTGTTCAAATGTATGCATTTATCTACACAAGTAAATAGTTTTCCTTTGTCAAAAAAAAAAGTAAATTGTTTTCCTAAATTTTATCCAACCACTGAAAAATAATTGCAGGGAAAAACATTCTCACAAAAAATATTTTCCGTGTAAACAGTTTTACAGCCAACCAAACGGAGCCTCAATTCATAACAAAGGAAAGAAATTGAAAATACAATCCATTGAGACCAATCGTTTCAATATAGAGGGATGTTTGTCACCGCTTAACATGTTCAAGTGTAATCGGTTACAATTAACATATCAAGCAATTCAGGGAGCCTCTAAGACAATCTTATATTTTTCATCTAGTTTCACTACTTGCCTATTTGCTAACATGATTTTCTTCTTTGTAAGAATTAACTAATTGATTTTCTCTCTTCTATTGCTCTGTTTACTTCACGTTTTCTACTAGAGACGAAACCTACAGCCTCAAAGGGAGAAATAATAAATTATATCAAAATTATTTTGAGAAACACTAAACCAACCTGAAAAATGGGACAGATGAAATACGGCGGAATCTGGCGACGCTCCTCGGAGCTCATCCGAAATGATGATGTTCCACACGAAACTCTCATTGGTTCAAGAGTCCTCCATACTTCTGTGGGAAGGTCTGGTCGGCTCCTGCGGTTCATCTCACAGCACCTGATCGCTAAGTGAGCCAACTGTTTGGCTTGTACGAAAGGCCAATCCCCAGCTGTTGGATCTAACAGCTCATTTAGATTTCCATTCTCCAACGCTAATTGCACTTCCTTCGCTAACCCTAATGCCGGCTTCCCAGTCAATAATCTTAGCAATATGATCCCAAATGAGTAAACATCTGACTTTGGGGTAAGCTCTCCAGTAGCTAGAAACTCAGGATCAATATAGATTAAAGTGCCCTTGGGGTCAGTTCGGCAACACAGCGTGTTGTTGCTTGAGAATTCACCTTCAGTGATAACACGACATATCCCAAAGTCGCTCAATTTGCTGACAAAGTTTGCATCTAGAAGAATATTGGCAGGTTTTATATCACCATGTACTATGCTGTGGGAATTGCAGGAATGGAGGAAGATGAGAACAGAGCACAGCTCAGTGGCAATGCGGATTCGAGTCTGCCAAGATAGAGGGGGAGTGTTGTCTCTGCAATCCAGTCTGTCTTCAAGGCTACCATTTGGAACATACTCGTAGACAAGGATGCAATCTTCCGGGCAAGCTCCAATTAGAGTGACAAGGTTTGGATGCCTCAACTTACTCAATATGTTGACCTAAAAGAAACCATTAGAGAGTAAAACACTTGTATATGTTCGACGTATTTGCAAATGAAAGCTATCATGTTCGATAAGTACGCAAGGTAGAGGTATTATCAAGCATTGTTCTCATAACCTGGGTTCAAATCAAATGGCATCTATTCCATTCAATTGTTTAATCCCATTAACATGTCTTCGCTGATAAGTTTAAATTGGTATAGGGTTACTCTATAGTTCTCTAATGACTCTTAACATACGTGAATGCACTAAGCAAAACATCAGAATGAGAGATCGGAATGTGTATTTCCTCCCAATACAGTACAACTATCTGAGCATCAGCAATAAAAATACACGTCCGTCATAAAAGATAAAACAATAATCAGCCCATCCAAAACAAAAAAATGTCATCACAAGAAAAAGGTTCTTCGAAAAATAGTGCATTTGGCACTGAAAAATTCTATCATCTCCTCCACAGGACTAGACCAAAAAGGATTGATTCCAAGGTTATTCATTGCAGAACCAGAAATAAAGTAGGAAGGTGGTCTTTACATCTATTTTCTCATGGACAGTTTATTGTGCAAATCTTTTCTGGTGCATATATAACCTAGTGAAAGGAGACTGTTCTAGCATTAAGAACAAAAAAGCAAACGTATATGGTTCGCACGGATAAGACTGTTCCAATATTCAAAACAGCAGAAAGAATGACAGACTTGTGAGAACTTTTATAAGTTCTAGGGGTGGGTCTATTTACAGTTTTTGATTACACATCAGAACTTTCTAGAACATTTGGGGTATATCTGCAAATACTTTTAGGGTCCGGTATAGCAAATTTAAATATAGTTTCTTTTAGGCAGATAAGGAGTATAATGGACATGACGTACAGTTCAAAATGAGGCTTTGGAATACCTGGATGGTACCAAGCAGCTCCATCAGTAGTTGCGGTTGCTCAATGTCTTTGATATTCCTTTTCCTTGCCAATTGTTTAGAGAATAATGTGCCTAGCTTTGCTACTTAGTTACAGACACTAATTATAGTATACCAAGGCATTACTTACTCTATCCAATACTTCATTCAAACGGATTAAGCGGCTGACAGGGATACTCAGAACTAAAATGGCTACAAGCTGTCAATGGAAACTGCAACTAGGATGTTTCAATAGTGAGACTAGAAAACTCAACCTAGGATGACCTGGACATTTTACTCAACTCTTACATGTCCGATTTCGCATACTATGACTCAATTACGCGTAAGTCAAAAGAAACATCAACTCTTAGGATATACAGGTGCAACTCTACATATTTTAAAGGAAAAACACATACTGAATTTTTTTGGAACCTGTTGACTCTGATAAGACGTTAACCTCCTCAATTACCAGTTACTAGCTATGAAACTCATCTCTACATGCATTACTTAAGCGAGTAGAACAAGTAAAACAACATAATAGCCATCTTACCTCCTGCTGAAATTCTGAGGGACCTTGCAAGCTATGAGAATGCAACATCTTAATGGCTACTTCAGTATGGCGAAGGACACCTCTGTATATACTCCCATAACCTCCCTCTCCAATCTTCAGGGAAGGGTCGAAGTTGCTAGTGGCTTCTTCAATTTCTGAGAAAGAGAATTCTGAAAAAAACTGAGGGACCAATATCTCTGATGACTCTTCTTGTCTTTTCCTCAACTCTTCAGCTACTTGGAGGGCATTGTCACGCTCTAACTGCAACTCGTCTCGTTCTTTCTTATACTTCTGAAGCAGCTCCACAGCAGAGAACATCTTCTCTTCCAACTCCTGCACCACCTGGTTGGAGTTCACAATTTGGCTTTGCAGATACGACTCTTGTTCCATTGCAGCATGGAGTTCTTCCATAACTTCATCCACTTGATGTTTCATATTTTCAAGTTCTTCTTTTCTGTTGGCTAGTGCCTCGTCAATTTCTCTACGTTGTCTCCTTTCATCTGCACGCAAGCTTTCCAATGTTTTAACCTGCATATTGACTATTGTGTCAGATCTCATCACAGATCATTGATCCTTATATCCAAAGTCTAAGTTATTTGCGTGAAACATTTCTTCCAGTGCCAGTGATGTTTCCATACAGTTTAACATCTAAATGAGATCATCATAGCTTTTCTTCTGAAGGAAAGGCCAGAAAACAGAGCCGTGGATGCATTGAAACCTTAAGTTGTGCAATAAGCTCCAGACCTTTGGTCTTTTAATTCCGGATGTAATCAAACCATTTCTTATAAAAACATATTTTTTGGTCAGTAATGAATGTCTCTTGCAATTGAACGTCTTGGCATACCTTGTTCTCTTGATCAGAAAACCAGAAAACAGAAGTGGTAGATACATCATTAAGTAATGTCTATGCAATCACCAATACTAGATCTTTTAATCTTAATTCCTAATAGTTAGTCAAACTACGCAAAGTGGGCACGTAGATATTTCAAATTGAAAGAGCAGACGGCAATTTTTCCATTGCACTTTTGCATCTAGAAATTTGGACATCACTAGTACGAGAAATACAAAGTTAATAAGCACATTCTACATCTGATATTGCTATTCCCAACACCGGGAAAAGGATTATAATAAAGAAAATCTCACTTTTCGGACAGCCTCAAGAGCGTCTTTCTCAGCCTTCCGGCGCCTCATTGACTCCTCAAAGGCATCTTTCTTTGAAATTTCTACTTCAGCCATTGCTTGTTCAAGCTGATCATAAACTTCATCATTCTTAACTCCGTCCTGCTAGAATAATGAACTCTTTAAGAACATTTGCAGACAGTTTCATCCCAAAGGTATAACAGCTATCTCAAATCATGATGATACCAGGAGAGCAGTATTTAAAATTTGACTACTGGAAAACATGCTGCTTCATGAACACACTTCATAATGAACGTTAATTAAGTACCAGTACACTTGGAGGAGATGAGTGCAGATGATGGTCCTCAGTGTGATTCAGTGCATGCAGCTTCAATCCAGGCCCGTCTCTCGGACTTGATGTCAAACCCGAACATTCAGCCACATCAAGAGAAGAACATGATGATCGTGAATTCAAAGACGAATTTCCCCTTGAAATTCCATCCAAGTCGCCCAAACTCCCTTTTCCACTCGACCTCATGGCAGGAGTTAACCCTCCCGAAAAACCATGGGAGGAAGTTGACACTTTCGTCCAAGGGTTATCAGACTGTACTCTGCGATGGTCTCGACCTCCACCCATGATATCTAAATGTTGATGGTTTCCTTCGGCAACAGAATGCGATCTAGAGGGACTCAATTCTCTAGTTCCAGAGTTTGGACTTGCTTGCAGCGTCCTGGATCTAAACCCAGAACTAAATCCATCGGATCTACTTTGCCTATAGAGACAGGGAGTCTGCATTAGGATGATGTAAAAGGGATAGAGCGAAAAAAACTCTAGCAACAGGTTAGATAAGTCTGCCCAGATAAATTTGCACCACCACAAATCTCCTTAATTCAAGCAGATGACCAAAGGTGCTACATTTACTCGAAGTCGCTCCTATATCCATTTCAAATCATAATTATAACTATAAGAGTTGTGACCATTGACGTGTGTTCATTTTTTTTTCAAGGTTGCAAGAGCAAAGGCATCAAATAACAAACGGACAGCTTACCTTGTGTAAACTAGACGACCTTTGCAAATGAATGAGATTTGACAGAATTCAGGAGCTTGGAGGCGGAGAAAGATGGCTTTCTTAGACAATGGTTCGATCATGTCCCTGAAAATTTGAGGAAGTAAAGGTAATCAGACACAACGTATGCTTCTTGAAATTCAGGTATGGAGGAGGAGATACAGAGTTTACTCTAAGGATGTTAAGTGCATGTACAACAGTTCACAAAAGTATATGACGAGCAGCAAGAACCAGTGAGAGCAGCCAGAGACAATTGAGCGTTAGAGAAAGTAAGATATTATTTTTGTTCCTGTTTTAGGTTGTTTGACCATTCATGAGTCTTAAAAGTGGGCTTGTATTGCAAAGGGAGCTACTTTTTCTACTAACAATTTTGTTTTGCACTTTAGGTACTATTAACTATGAAGTTTGTTAACAAGGGACTAGATATATGGCATACTCGCAGAGGATATCAAGAAATAGAGTATCAGCAATAACAAAATCTTTGATATATTTACTTGGAGTACTTCTTGTCTGCTGCTGCTCCCATAACAAGCTTCCGGATACCATGCTGAGATATGAGTTTCACAATCCCCCTCTCAATAGACTGCATTTCAATGTGTAGCAAATCTGGATGCACCTAAATAATGATATCACAAATATAAAAGAGAGTTAGGCAAGAACACTGACTTATAAGAGGACCAACCCAGTAGTGATCTTATGCTTAGGCACCAAATTAGTGTAGCAACTATGAAGGGCCCAGTCGACCAGACAAGGGACACTAACCATTGTCTCCTGAACTAATCGCAAATTCAAAATTCTTGGGCAAAAAAAAAACTCTATGGCATACTATATGCTAATTAGTGAAGCTAATGCCACCTCACAGCAGCATAATCTCAAAGTCAACAAAAGAAATTAAATCAACGCTGGTTAATGTATGGAGAAAGTAAAAGTAGACAATACCCCTTCATGGTTACAGAGCATGCTGTAGTATCGTAGAAGTTTGTCCATATCTTCCCTCTCGATTTCTCGATACGCTCTAATTTGACTGTCTTCCAGTTGACTTACAGGGAACTTTGTACCCACTGCAGCAAGGGAAAAAGAAAGCCAATTAAGCACCAAAATTAGATACTATCAGTACATTTTGCGTGATAAGATTTATGCAACTCCAATCATGAAAGCTAGGGTGCATGCTAGAAAGAAATCCAAATGGCCTTCTAATCAGAGAGAAAATAAAGGAGGTTAGAGCAGGCAGCAGTAATCATTTGCATGCAGCAAGGTGTCACTAGATGAATTCCAATTTTAGACAGACTGTCCTAATACCTAGTAGAAACATGATCGGAGAAGGTTTAAGGGCTATAGAACTTCAACTCGGAAATTGATTTCTGGAAATGAAATGGAAACAGGTTTCTAGTCATGCTTGATACAATATATTGTATAATATACGAATATTTTTAAAGCTGAAAGTGGTTTCAGGATTTAGAAGAAAAACGTACGGTATTTGCCTCATTGCTTTGCCTATAAAATTTCCCAAGTAAAATCCTGAGATAGTATAATCATAAAGGAGATTTACTTTGTACAAGGCTCCAGCCTCCAAGCATTGGACCTCATTCTAAATTAATCCAACGATTAGCACATAACTAGTACTTTGTACAAGGCTCCAAACTACTACTTCTATTTCTTTCCGTTTTGCTACACATGTTTGTTTCAAAATAACTAGTACAACTTTTTCAAGGCCAAGACTAGTAGTTTCCCTATTATTTTCCATTATATTGGAATCTTATGTTTCCTAGCTCTACATACATATACCTTCTTATATCTTCACCATTTTTATATTTTGGACAGTAGATGCATAAGGCTCCTAATCACTCATTACGGCAGCAATTTTTTGCAAACGTGTGTTTACTTGTCCTTGAAATATGAATGTATTGTTCACACATACTTACACATTTAAAGGAAGTGTAATTCTAAAGACTAAAGAATATTTACCCGAATCTTTATTATTCACGATTCAATTCGTGAATCAGTAAAGTAGAAATTTAGATTCATGATCTGAATCTTGATTTGACAACTAAGAATCTGAAGGTCATATATATTCACGCATGTTAGCTAGTATAAACTTGCTTAACATAGCCTAAAACTATGATAAATCATCATCACGCGGGGTAAAACCTTAAAACCAATGGATTAATCATAATTCATAGCAGATCCCACGTTTTTTTCGCTACTACTACTTAAAGTTCAAATCAATTCAGATTCAGAATAGAGTTTCCTTCATCAAATCACTTGGCAAACTA
Organism: Linanthus parryae; assembly: GCA_023055425.1. Classification (NCBI taxonomy): domain Eukaryota; kingdom Viridiplantae; phylum Streptophyta; class Magnoliopsida; order Ericales; family Polemoniaceae; genus Linanthus; species Linanthus parryae. The sequence continues at coordinate 13,211,926 of JALGPY010000006.1, read as the reverse complement.
AGGAACATTTTGTCAAACAAACAGTTTCATACAATATCAGGAAATTCACATAACACATAAATGGAGGATAATTAAGGAGCAAGAATAATTACTCAAGGGAATCTTCTGAGCAGGTTGATGAACATGCAAGATACATATCTTCTTCCCTCTGAAATTGTTCAATGCCCATGACAGAGTCAACTTACTATCATCCAGGTCCTTCCCCACTGCAACATACACCTTGTCATTGGAACCTTTCTCTGCCGCTTCCTCTGCAGTATCTCTCCTACTCGCCATTAGTGGCGGAATCACAGCATCATCAGGGTATCTTAACGAACTGATCTGTTGCGGTATCGAAGGCATAGTGCTAGTCACAGCCATTGACTATCATCAATTCCTTGAAAATCAAAAACTCAAAATCCAAAGCAAATCACTCAAAAATCACACAGCTACAGAATTCACACAGATCTCTCTCTCTCTCTCTCTCTCTCTCTCTCCAAACTCTTATCAAATCACAATCTCAAACGAAATGAATCAATTTCACCCCCTCTTATCTCTTTTCCTTCATCCAAAACCACAATACCATCATCAAAAACTCAAAATCCACAGCAAATCACTCAAAAATCACACAGCTACAGAATTCACACAGATCTCTCTCAACAGACACCTAGCAGAACACAATATCAAACGAAATGAATCAATTTCACCGCCTCTTATCTCTTTTCCTCCATCCAAAACCACAATACCATCACCAAAACTCGATTTCTCAAGGTTTCCAGTACAAAAAAACCTCAATCAATCAGATATTGACGCACAATTACAGAAATCGCACCGAGAAATCGTCGTCAAACCACGTAGATGGTGATTCTTCACTGTAAACCCTACTTTATCAAGGATCCAAACCAGAAAGCCCTAAATTAGGCGGAAATTGAGATCAATAACGAGAAACGAAGTGAAATTGAAGCGTTAGAAAGAGACGAAACCGAGAGAGGTCTCTGTAGTGGTGGAAGTAGCTGTGATTATGGTGGAAAGGAGTTGATTGTCTGTAACTTCAGATACACACAAACCAGAAGCAGACGAGAAGAAGAAGAGATGTGTTTACTGTGTAATTCCTCCGAAATTGCATAAGGCAGAGCTCGGGGGCTCCATTAATTCTCTCTCATCTTCGTCTTCTTCGCTGTGATTGTTGCTTGAGCAGTTGAATGAGTATGAAGAACTTAGCTTAATTGCGAAGCTTCTAAGAAAGGTCTGTCTAATCAGGATCAGAGGGAAAAGCACCACAGAATGTTTATTTATTTGTATTTAGTGAAGTGAGAGAGAGGATTTAGCTTTTGGAAAACCCCGTCAACAAATTCAACTCCGAGGTCATTTCCCTAATTTCGCTAAAGTTGTGTTTTGGCTCTCGCATTTTTATTTTGCGAAGACTTGGCTTTCTTATTTGCACCCACCACACTACTGAGTAGTCTGGGACTGTAAACGGTTCGGTTCGGTTCGGTTTTCACTAAAATCTAAAATCGAGTTATTTAGGGTAAAAGACAAAAACCACCCCTTGAGTATGGGGTATATACAAAAACACCCTTCGTGTTCGGGGATATACAAAAACCAGCCCTGTCAGAGTTATCATCTAACGGCACAGTAACGGAGCTCTGAACAGACAAAAATACCCTTCAAATCAAAACAAATTACACCACATAAATACCAATTATTCTCCTACTCCTCCCATTTCTAACCCTAAATCTCTCTCTCTCTCCCTTTCCCTTCACATCAGCCTCCCTCTCTCCCACCTTCACCACCGACCCATCTCTAGCTCTCCGTCTCTACAGTCTACACAACTCTCTTCCCCTCCACCTCCGATCCTCACTCGAACAATCCCAGACCCGACCAAACCTAGCCACCCAATAGAGATAACCGACGGCGATCAACACCTCCATTCCCCGCAATTCCAGCCGACGGCGATCATCACCTCCATTCCCCGCAATTCCAGCCGACGGCGAACCACCCAATAGAGTCCATCCCTCCACCGTTCATTAGCCAGAACACTCATTTTTCTTACCGATGAGGAATCGAAGATGGAGAGAGAGAAATCAGATCAAATCGAAGATGGAGGAGCCGCCAACATTCCTTCAGATCCGGGACTCGCGGTGAGGCGGTTGTGAAGCGGCGGTCGGTGAGGCATTCCGTTGAAACTGACGAAGCAGAAGACTTCATTCTATCTTCGATTGGTTCTTCCTCTCCGTCCCGTTCCCCTTTGACAGCGTCGGCGATTGGTTCTTCATTCTGTTTTTCTGTGTTGGGTTTGCAGAAGTGGTGGACGAAGATGAAGGCTGGGTTACGGTGATTTCAGTCTGGGTGTTGTATTCGACTTTTTGAAGGCTGGGTTCTTGTTCGGAGTTGCATTGGAGCTTAGGATTGGGCTTATTAGGATGCCGATTTAGGGGTTTGATTTGGTAAGTAACCATTTTTCAGATTTAGTCAACTCCCTTGAGTATATCTCTATCAGGTATTCTGAATCTAAGTGTAGAATGACTTCTCAGTTTCTGATCTAAGGATCCAAATGTGACCTCTAAATTATACCCAGATATCACAATTCAAGGCATATTTGAAGAAATTTTTATCCAATTTAATCAAGTGGGTTGGTATTGGTGGTGAAGAACACCATGAACACGCCAAGAACAAGAACACACAGTTTAATTAAACTGTGAACTTTTCATTGTTTTTTGATGATTTTTGGATTAAAAGGTTGGACTTGGTTTTGGATCTGTGACTAGTTTAGGTTTGATTGGTGTGGGTTTGATTGGTGTTGTTGGATATTTGTGTTGGTGGTGGGGAAGGTGGTGGTGTTGTTGGTGATGAATAAGTGGTGTTGGTTTTGTTGGCGGTGAATCGGTGGCGTTGGAGGTGGAGGTGGAGGTGGTGGCCAAAAACACCTAGAACACTAAGAACAAGAACAAATAGACACAAAAAACACAAAAAAGGGTAAAATGGTCATTAAAAGGTCATATTGCACCCCCCTAGAAACGGACATTAACAGAAGGGTGGTAGTTGTCCAACGTCCGTTCATTGACAGGGGTGGTTTTTGTCCTTACAGGGGTGGTTTTTGTATATCCCCGAACACGAGGGGTGTTTTTGTATATACCCCATACTCAAGGGGTGGTTTTTGTCTTTTACCCAGTTATTTATCAACAGTTTGTTTTTGTACAGTTTTCCTTTTCCAAACAATTTGTTTTCGTACGGTTCGTCAACAAGCGGTTTGATTTGGACTAAAATTGCAGTATCCGGAAAATATTTTAGGTACACAGCATTTCTTCAAAAAAATAGTCTCGGAAATATCAGAAAGAAATTATAAAAAAATCAAAAATTACGACTTACCAAAATCTTAACACTATTCAAAAAACATCAGCCCTCTTTCAAAAACAATAATTTTTTTTAATAATAATAATAATAATAATAATAATAATAATATCACCCCAACCCAACTACAACCATATAAAGCTGCACTTTGGGTCGATTAACTGGCCGGTTCCGGTTAAAACCGACCAACCAAAGTACTAAAACCGAAGAATCAAACCGGCAGGTGAGAAACCGATTGTGGGACCGAGTGTGGCCGGTCTCGTTTTGGTTAGAGGCTATTGGTGACCGAGCCGGAACCGGAACCAGAGCCGTGTTTCGAAGAACCAGAATCGGCCGGTTTAACCGAAACTTTTGAACGTCAATGACCGTTTAGATCACATCCCAACCAACACTCAGTGACCGCTTTTTTTCACTCGTTGTCCAAACGGTAACTGGGGTTTTTTAACCATTGTATTATTTACACTCACCTCCGCCCTCCCTTACTCCTCTATAAATACCCAACACAATACTCTCCTCTTCCTCACTCAAAATCATCCAACACGCTCCAATTTCTCATATTTCCTCACTCAAATTCATTCCTCACTCTCAAATTCTCTAAATCTTCCAATGTTGTGAACGACGAATTTCTCTCACTCCACCAACATTGTGGAGCAACAATCAAGCAATACATCAAATTCCTCCGCACAACTCAATCATGCAAGCTCTTGGAGTTTGAAAGTTTTAATTTTTGTTTAGCATTTTATTTTTCATTACTTTTTATTTGTTAGTTATTTGCAACACTTAATTTTAATTTTTTATCCAATTTTTTATTAAAAAAATGTCTTCTTTCCACATAGAAGTTGATCTTGATGACATGGAACAAGTAATGGGTGTAGGTACCGGTTTAGATTTTGGTGTTGAAGAAAATGATCCGACTCAAGGAAAAAATTAAAGAACACGTAAAAAGGCCCCTATTAAAAGAAGTCCGATTTGGGAATTAATTTATTAAAAAAAAAGTAGAAAAGACGTAGGTTCCGATGGTAATCCAGTTTTTAACGTCGTTTGTAATCTTTGTAAATCCGAGTTTGCAATTCATAAAACCGGCGGATTAGGGTCACTTAAAAAGTATTTACAAGTTGCACACAAACATTGTTAGGAACACAACCCAAAGGTAACGAGGGAGTTCAAACCCAACTAGTATATAACGCTCAAGGTCAATTAGTCCCTTTTATGTATGAAATACCACGTGCAAAAGAAGCAATAGTTCATTGGATTACCTCTAAAGAACTTCCTATTAGTTCGGACACGGGATATGCACTAGTAATCTATATATATTAGTATAGAAGTATACTTCTATAAATATATAAAGGCCTCGTTTGGGTAGAGGATAAGGAGGGAGCATAAGATAACTTATACCCTCTCTTATTTTATCAAGTGTTTGGGTGCCGGATAAGAGAGGGGATAAGTTATGTTGCCTTATGTTGATGGAGCTTTTAATGAAGAAATTTTATACCACCAACATGGAGGTATAAGCTCGGATAAGAAAATATAGCATATTAGGATGTTAGTAGGTTGACAAAAATACCCCCACACACTATGTGACCTATGATTCCTTGCACTGATAACTTTATTTTGGGATTGCATAACTATGTGAACTAGCTCAACGTTTTGGTACCTTTATTTTGGAGGAGGTCCTCATTGGTTTGATAACTACTATTTGGGATTGCATAACATTATTTAAGTATGTATGGTTGAGATAAATATGAAGACATTTTATCGTGCTTGGTGAAATTTCGTTCGTTTAATTTAACTAGTTTATTGTAGGTTTTGTAACACCATGCCAATATACCAATAAGTACTATTAATTTATACTTCATATTAAGCTATGACAATGTTGTATTCATGAATATTTGTTATGTTTGCATGTTACTACAAGTTTATTTTGCGTATTAATATATATTTTGTATACATTTTGACAACATAGCTATTGTTTAGAAAAAAGAGTGTGAAAATATAAAATCATAAATACTGATACATTTTGTATACATTTTTCCTCATCAATTTGAAATATACAATCTTTTATACAAACTAACAGCACCGAGGGTGTTACAGTCATTTTGGCACATATCATGCTTCATACCCTGCACATATTCGACAGCACCCAAACACAGACATCCAGCATATCTTATCTGGGCTTATCTGACAGCATTCATATCCTTGCTCATATCCCAGCATAAGCGTTATCCCTGCATACCATATCCTCTACCCAAACGAGGCCAAAGGGAATAAGAATTTTGGTGAAGCCTTTTTCACTAGACATTGAATGCCCTTCTCTGTAAAGAGAAAAGAAGTTATTATTGGGGTAAAACTGGAAATCACAAGAAACCCATCACTTGGTAACTACCCACTAACACATTAGCTTTTACCCATTATCCCTTAACATTTATCATTTCTTAATGCGATTAATTTATTTTAGAAGACGTATTTGCGTTTGCACACACAGTGTGTGTGCCATGTATTCTAGTAATAAATTATACCAGTACTAGTAAAATTAATCTCACCCCAACTTCAACCACATGGGACCAAATGATCAACATACTCATTAGTCCAAGTTTTCACAGTTACATTCAAACTTCAAGGTCTTGCATCATTATGATCGTTGTGGCACAAATTTAAAAAATATGTGCATGTTTGGCATCCCTGTTTTTAATCAACTTTGATTAAAAACAGGGTGTTTTTTTAAACCCATTTGGCAAGTCTATTTTTCCGCCTGTTTAAAAACAAAAACATTCTGAAAACAGTTGTTTAAAAAAACAGCAAATGTGGTGTTTTTTCGGTATTTTTTTTATTTGGTGTTTAAAGACATTTTAACTATGATTAGATGCAAAATATATCAATTACATGTTGGTATTGTACGTAAAAATGATATTCAAGCAAATTAACATTGAAATTTAGTAATTTTGTCAAATGTGTTTTTGATTTTAAACACTGTTTTTAAACGGATACCAAACAGTTTTTGATTCTGTTTTTAAACGCGTTTTTTCAGCACGTTTTTTTTTCCACTGTTTTTCTTATTTTTAAATGGTTACCAAACAAGCTCATGTGTCATTTACAATTGTTTATAAAAACAGTGTGAACACATAATAAATTATGAATCATTAACAGAAAAATAGTGTGAACATACAAATATGTGATGACGGAGTAGTTACTCACAACAAAATTTTGCTAAATAAGGGAAGTGAACTGAAAGTGATGGAAGATCCCAATAAGTGAATTAGGCTGATTTATATAACAATGGGCTATGGAGAATAAGCTATCCCCAAATGTGATATGTGAAACATCCTCATCATATCCTAGAAGCTAGATACTTTATACAAAAATTAGAACTTCTAAAACATTTTGAACACAAATCTTGTTCTTCGGTGTCGTGCTCTCGTGTACGGGTTATGCACTAGCTCAAAAGAAGAGAAAGAAGTTTCCTAAACAAAGAGAGGAAGTAATTATTACTCCCTTCGATATGGAGACCCCTTAGCATAGATCATCGGATCAAGATACACAGTGTGGATGTTCAAATCTTGGCACAAAATTATAATTCCCTGGCGAATTCCTTTCAGACATTATCATTATCAGTTACTAGACTTAAATACGAATTTGCATAAGCATATTTTGCGATTTACATAATCAATATATCTGTTGAGCAAGAAAATAAGGGGGTCTAGGGGTTCAATATTTTTGCTTTACATCTAGATTTAACGTACCATACTATTAGAAAAAGTTAAATAACCTAGGCATTTATATCGACTATTTTGCAAATAACACTAGTTGTGGGAGCTTGATGGCCACATACTTACCTTCTTTGTCAGTTGGAGTGGAACTTTCAACTCGTTCTAATTTAATTCTACTACTACAAAGAAGTTGAACAATGGAGTAAATACAAGTAGCATGGTTGTATAGGTTCATATTTGAATAATATCCTACTGCCTGTATTAAATTCCTCCTGCCGGCCTCTTTCAAGTCAACTATAGTGTCAATAAAACAAAACCCAATGCATATTTTTGGTTATCTTGCATGATGATTGTGTGCGATGATTCATCCATGTACTCACTGCTTCAATCGATTATGCACCTTTACTTAAAACCCTTTTTCTTTTGTGTAACCGCATATGGCGACATCATACTCGTTAGACCTATACATGCGATTTGTCTTTCAAGACTTCTGAAATGGTCATTTTTTAGGGAGTGCATATTTCATACTATTTGATACAATTGGACGGGGAAAAAATGATACTGGCTTGTTCGTCATAATCGTTTTAGTTGATTTTATTGGTCACTTTGATCGACTAATTTGTTAACGATTGAGTACGAAAAAAAAAATATCTTTTATAATACTAAAAATATTGTTGATTTTTCATAAGTAGTATCACATCGTTAACTAAATTAGTCTGTCAAAATAATCCTTAAAAGTCAATTGGAAAGATTATATCGAAACGGGTAATGCTATTTCATGTGGAAAAAGTCAACTTCTCTCGTAACCCTTTTAACTCCGTGAGCCCATGTGATCTCTCCATTGACCGGCCTCAATGTAAAATAACATGCCTTCCCTCTTATATCCATTTAACGGAGTCTGTCCCACAAGAAAATTACTTGCAAGTTGCATCTATGAGAGCAGAAAATATTTAGTCGTTTCACGGACATGTTCTTTTCTATTTATAAATGTCCTTCTACAAAGATAATTTTATTTCTTTTTTATTTATTTATCCCCGGGTTCAATTATTTCATCAAAAAGATGGTCAACGGACTCATGGAACTTTGTTCTACTAACAGTCTTCACTTTATGATGTGATGCAACTCATGTTACAAAATTGCATAGTAAGATAACTTTATATTTATTCACTTGAAGAACAAAAAAAATAAAATTAACTGATGTTAATATTTTGTCGCCGGTGAGAAAAATATTACTTTTTTTTTTAATCTTTATCATCCAAATACGAAAGCTTGTCAAAAGAGTTATATTAAAAAATCATCAGTGCACTAAACATTAGGCGGTCACTGTAGTGCGTAGTGACTCTTGTTTTTTTTTTTTTTTTGTTTTTTTGGAAGCAGAAATTCCATTAATCAAAAGCGGTTACAATTTTGGTTTATCCATTTCACTCTGTCATGGATTTGATGTATGACATCCCGCTTTACATATCGGATTACAATGGAATGAAACTGTTTGCAATCTTCCAAGATATCTTCGATGATCGGTTGAATGCAAAAGTAGGAGTTCATATTGTGGAGGCCCATGATCGTATTAAGCGAGTCTGTTTGGATTTCCACGTCTGTGTAACCGTGTGAGATCATCCACCTCATTGCTGCCGATAAACCTCTTGTTTCCGCTTGAAGTGGTGATTCCGTCTTGAAGAACACAAATCCATCCTCAGTATTTTCAGTGATTCTCATCCAAGCTGACGTGGCGTTGTTGTCTTGGCGCCATGAAGCATCCAGTTGGAATGTGATAGGTTGTAAACAAGGTTGTCCCAAGTGCCATTCTGTTCGTAGTTGGTTGTGTTACGGGGTTTTGTGTGTGAGTTGTGATTTGGTGTGTCTCTGCTTGAGGTCATAAACCTGCTGACCAAGAGCTCCTAATGAAGTTTTGGGGGTAATGGACTTGTTGTTGTTCATTACCACCGTGAAGCCAGATTTGTCGCATTGTGAGGAGGAAATACATCCTATCCTCAGTACAGGTAAGCGATGTGAAAAGAGATAGAAGGAAATCAGAGAAATAGTGCGACTGACCTGTAGGAATAATGAGGCTCAAGCGGGATCCGAACCAAATTGCTCTCGAGGAGGAACAAAAGAAGAAACAGTGGTAGAGGGATTCGTCATGTTGTCGACAGCGGGGACAAGTGACGGAGGGAATCGGACATTTTTGGTGATGAAGTAACTGGAGAACTGGGGTAGCATTTGAGGGGAGCTTCCAAACGAAGACCAACAGTTTAAGTTGTGGTTTAAGTTGTCTGCAGGCCTTCGAAAGTTTAAGAGCTGCAGTTGACATGTAGGGTAGCGAGAGATCATTGCTCTTTTTGAGAGCTAAGTAACCTGATTTAACCGAGAATTGACCATCCGGGTTGTGAGGCCAAATCAGTTTGTCGTTTTGTGATGCCCGTGGGATGTAAATGGAAAAGATAAGTTCTGCAACTTGTGGGCCGAAGAACTGTTTGACAAGATTTGTCTTCCACGTCTTATAGGTTTGATCGATAAAATGAGCCACCGTGAGATGGGGTAGTAAACCTTTAACGTAGTGGGAAGTAAGAAGGTGGAATTGGGAATCCAACACTCGGTGAAGGGATTAATGGTTGTTCCATCTCCAAGCCTCCATTTAAGTTCCTTGCGGAGTAAAAGTTTACCCCAAATAATACTTTTCCATCCCCAAGACGCATTTGAAGAACTGGAGCAGTGCAAAAAGGACTTGTTGTGACAGTATTTGTTTAAGAGAACTTTAGACAGGATGATGGAAGGGTTAGTGAGGAGCCGGTAGGCAGTTTTTGCTAGAAGAGCCTGATTTTGAAGTTGGAGATCACGAAAACCCAATCCTCCTTCCGAAATGGATTTGCAGAGTAAGGACCATTTTCGCCATCTAATACCTTTGCTACTACCATTTGACCACAGAAATTTCGTAATTAGACTCTTTATCTCCCTGAAGAAGGAGATTGGAGCCTTAAAGACCGAAAGGATATATGTGGGAATGGCTAATAGCGTTGATTTGATTAGGACACACTTGCCTGCAAAAGACAGCGAATGTTGTTTCCAAGCTTGGAGCTGATTTTTGAAGCGAAGTACGATTCCTTCGAAGATTTGTTTTTTTGTAAGACGGAAATCCATGATGCTTCCTAGATATTTGCCCGGAGCTTCAACAAGTTTAATGCCAAGTATGGAGCTGAGTTGTGAAGCTTTTTGGGGATCCATATTGGAGCTGGCCAGGATCTCGGATTTATGTAGGTTGATTTGTTGTCCCGACTGATTGAAGAAAAGATCAAGCCCCCACTTAAGAATCCAAACACTTGGAAGGTCGAATTTCTGAAAATTAAAAGTATCGTCTGCGAACAACAGGTGATTGATTGAAGGGGCTGAGGGGGAGATTTTAATTCCTTTGGTCCCTCGTTCAGCATCAAGGAAGTGAAGTAAACTAGAAAAAGCTTCCTGTACAATAATGAAGATGAATGGCGACAAAGGGTCACCTTGCCGAATTCCAGCCGAGGGTTGAAAGTAAGACGTCGGTTCTCCATTAATAATGATAGCCGAGGAGACTTTTGTGATGCAGCTCATGATGGAGCGAATGAAGATAGGCCCAAACTTCATGCTAAGAAGGCAATCCCGAATAAAATTCCACGAAATGCGGTCAAAGGCTTTATTCATATCCAACTTAAGCCCGTAAAAAGATGTCTTGGTACCTTTCCTATTTTTGAGATAGTGGAGAAGTTCATGGGCGAGAAGGATATTATCCGAGATGAGACGTCCATGAATAAAAGCATTTTGTTGTTTCGAAATAAGATTCGGAATAGCTGGTTTTAATCGATTAGCTAATACCTTTGAGATGAATCTTGTAGATTGAGTTACAAAGGCTGATAGGGCGGAAGTCGGAAGCCGTGATGGGATGGGGAACCTTTGGAATGAGAGAAATGAGAGTTTTGTTGCATTCCTTGAGTAGGTGACCCGAGGAAAGGGTGTGTCTGATTGCCGAGATAACGTCCGTTCCAACTAGATTCTATTGGGTTTGATAAAATTCCATAATAATACCATCCGGACCCGGAGATTTGTATTTTCCGAAACTAAAAACAGCCGATGTAATTTCGTCATCAGTGAACTCCTCTTCAAGATGGGCAGTTTCATGCGGATTAAGATGTCGAGAAATAAGGCTCGGAATGTGTATGGAATCTAAAGGCGTGGGTGTTGTGGCCATCGAAGGAGATGGTTGCAAGAGATTCATAAAGTGTTGTTTGATGCGAGTTGAGATAACAGACTTATCGGTAAGGAAGTCTCCTTATGGAGTTTGAATCCCATGGATGAACTTTCGGTTTTGGCGGATGGTGGCCGCAAGGTGAAAAAATATGGTGTTTTGGTCACCAAGTCGGAGCCAATTTTGTTTAGAACGTTGCTTCCCATAAGATTCTTGTTTGACAAGTGATTCATCATAGAGTTGTTGGAGCCTTTCATCTAGCTGAGCAAGTTGGAGAAATTCCACTGATTGGACATTATCGACCATCGAGAGTTTAAAGTGTAGAGTCATGAGTTGGTTAGCCGCGTCTTTGACTTGTTGAGAAGGGTTGTAAGTAACCATCTTATGCCATCGAATCAAATGTTTCATTAGAACTTCCTGCTTCCGCATAAGTGAGAAAATAGGGGAGCCGTTGAACGAAAGATTCATAACCTTCTTGATGATTTGGTGGGCTGCTTCATGTTGCAGCCAAGACGCTTCCATTCGTTTTGGTCGATTACGACCCATGGATGCACCATATAAGTCCAAAGTGAATGGACTATGATCGGATCGAATAATAGGCAGTGTGGTGGCCAATGCTTTTGTGAATAAGCTGAGCCAATTCTGAGTGACGTAGATTTTGTCCAATCTTTCGTAAGTACGATGTATACCATGACGATTGTTTGTCCAAGTGTAAAAGACTCCATGATTACCTAACTCAAATAAAGAGTTGGTGACGAGAAAGTTGTCGAAGTCCACCATTCCTGGACTTGTTCGTTTGTTGTTGCTTAGTTTTTCAGAGGGGTGCGAAACTTGGTTGAAGTCCCCTAGAATGACGACAGAAAGAGAGCAGCTGGTGACGTGTTGTTGTAATAGATTAAGTACTTGAGCACGAAAAGAAACAACCGGGTGTCCGTAAAAAAGAAAGAGAGCCCATTTAATTCCATTAGCTTCCAACACTTCCAGATGTAAAAAGGAGCAACATTGAAAGATGGGAGTGATGGAGACATTGCTATTCCAAGCCGCAAGGAGTCCTCCCTTCGAACCATTGGCGTTGGAACCAAAATAAGTCAAAAATCCCAGCGAGTTACATAGATTAGCAGTAGCAGTCACATTTTTTTTAGTTTCTAGCAAAAGTAAGAGATCCGGTTTATTTTTGGAGCAAAGATCTCTAAGGGCCTGAATTGTCAAGGCATGTCCGAGCCCCCGACAATTCCAACATAGAAGTTTCATTTTTGTGGCGGAGATTGCTCCGCAACCTCCACCTTACGCATGGCCAAGTCAATTGCCTCTTGACAATAAAAGAAAATCAGTTGAATCTCATAGGAAGCCTCCAATGACGCCCATTGTTGTTGTTCTTCAGCAAAAGCAGCGACAAGATCCATATCAAGTGATGGGGAAAAGCAGTGAGAATCCAAAAACCGGTGCAGAAGTCTTTTTTTGAGAGGGAGCCTTTCTGTATCTATTGGAGTCTCATTGTTGGGTCTTTTTCCAGGCGAAGGGAGACGTAGTTGGCTCGGGGCTGAGGCTGCAGAGAATCGAGGGCTGGACTGTTGTTGCAGTGGGCCGACATGACGTTTGCTTGGTCCTACTTCCTGCAAAAACCTCCATGGACGTCTATGGGCCCTGTTTGTCACCGTGAGCGGAAATCTGTCCTCATCATCACTGCTACTATCTTCTGGTCCTTCCATCTGCTCAATCGGCATCTAACCCTTCCCTTTGCCTTCCGGCGGCTTTGGAGTTGCCTTGGTAGAGTTGTTAGGTGTGGGTTCGTTGATTCGAATGGGAGGTAAATTTGTCGGTGGTAGTGACTCTTGTTGAGTTGTCGAAGTATATATACTGGAATTTGAGATTCTTTTACACTTTTACGTACTTTACTAAAATCTTAACACTATTCAAAAAAACATCGGCCCTCTTTCAAAAACAATAATATTTCTTTTTTAAAATAATAATAATAATAATATATCACCCCAACCCAACTACAACCATATAAAGTTGCAATTCGGGTCGATTAACCGGCCAGTTCCAGTTTAAATCGACCTGAAGCAACCGGAGTACTATAACCGAAGAATCGAACCGACAGGTGGGAACCGAAATCGATTGCCGGACCGAGTGTGGCCGGTCTCGGTTTGGTTAGAGGCTATTGGTGACCAAGCCAGAGCCGGAACTAGAACCGTGTTTCGAAGAACCAGAACCAGCTGGTTTACCCAAAATTTTGAACGTCAATGACTGTTTAGGTCATATCCCAACGCTCAGTGACCGCTTTTTTCACCCGTTTCCCAAACGGTAACTGGGGTTTTTTCACCTTTTTAATTATTTACACTCACCTTCCCCTCCCTTACTCCTCTATAAATACCCAACACATTCATTATTCCTCACTCAAAATCATCCAACACTCTCCAATTTCTCATACTTCCTCACTCAAATTCATTCCTCACTCTCAAATTCTCTCAATCTTCCAACGTTGTGAACGACCAATTTCTCTCATTCCTCCGTCATTGTGAAGCAACAATCAAGCAATACATCAAATTCCTCCACACAACTCAATCTTGCAAGCTCTTGGAGTTTGTCAGTTTTAATTTTTGTTTAGCCATTTATGTAACACCCCTAATTATCGAGAGAGTTCTTAGTGCAATATCAAGACTTTGGGGGCAAATTTGTAAATATTCTGTCACGACTTTAATGTGGGCATTTTGGAGAGTTGGCGATATTTGGACGTCGTTAAGATGATTTTGAAGCGCTAGAGATGTTCGGGGTGGTTGTGCAATTCTTAGAAATTAAATAGAAGCTCTAATTCTAGTTTGTACACTAAAGTTTAGAAAACTACACTTTCACCCCCCTTTTTGCATGCTTGCCACTTGTTCAAGCCATTTTGACACCTCCTCCTTAGGTGGTAACATCTCCAACCTCCCTTTTCACCAGCCCAATCTGGAATAAAAAAAACTCTCTCTCTCTCTCATCCATCCTCTTCTTCTTCCTCTCTCTTCACCATGCAACCACCAAGAACACCACCACCTCCACCAAGGAACTACCACCAAACAACCACCAAATCCCGACCTGCTACCACCTGGAGTAGCCCTCACCATAAGGATCAAAACGCCCCAAACAGATCGGGATTTCATCAAGAATCGAGTGAGAAATTCGGGTTTGAAGGTAAGAACCCTAGTTCGGTTTTTCGTCGATTTCTCCCTCCTCGTTGCAACCCATCACAATTAACACACATATTCTTGTTCCTTGTGTCGAGGCGAACCTGGGAAGCACAAGTATGCCCTGCAAATCGCCGGATTTTGCTCCAGCCACCGTGCCGCCGCCGCCAAACCTCCATGGCCGACCAAAAATGGTAACTCCTTCATTTCTCCACCAAATTCGATGTTCCTTACATCAATGTGATCCCCATGACCTTAGGAATGCATTAGAAGCATCAAAACCTGCCCAGATTTTGGTTAGGTTCGAGTTTTGTTTCATTTTTCACTCTTGGTTCGTTTTTCCGTCATGCATAAACAGCCCCTGTTCAAATGATCATATCTCTCTCTTTTTTAATCCGTTTTGAGCGATTCAGGACTTTCTGGAAACCTCAGACAATTGGCTACAACTTTCATGTTTTAAGTTTTGTCAAATTCGGTCTCTAAACCACCTAAAAATTGAATTGAAGTTTCTGTGTTCGTGCTTGTTCATGCTGAGTTTTTCCCACCAGCATTTTTGACCCAACTTTGGATCTCTGTATCTCCCTCGTTTTGGTCCGTTTTGAATGATCTTTAGCTTTCTGGAATCCTTGGAGAATTGTCTACAAGTTTCGTGTTGATTTCTCGGTCCAATTTGATCTCTAAACCCTCTGAAATTGGTGTTGAACATGGCTAGTTAGCGAAGTGGTTGATGTGTTCTTCGCTGCCAAGTGCCAAAAAAATTCTAAGTATGAAAAGTCATGGTGAAACACCCATTTTCTAACCCTTTTATCTTCTTCAAAACTTAATGAAATTTAGATCTGTTTTCTCCTATGTGTAGCTGGTATATAATACTTCAAATCATCGTCTCTGGGTCATGTTCAAATTTGTAACGGATTGCTCACAAAACGAGCCTAAAGTTGCTAGATTGAACTCGTGAAGCACTATCGAATTTTTCTAAGTATTGAATCGTAATTTTCATCCAACTTTGGCTAGCGATATTTCTTTGAATAGTTGGAGTTCTTAGGAGTTCAAATATGTTCTGGAATCTTTGATGTACCCTCTTCAATACCCCACCTTCATATTTCTCAGACTCTCCCTCATTTTACCACAAATCAGCTCCAAAGTTGACTAGTTGAGATGATTTCACCCTATCTTTGACTTTCAATTTTCTCACTCTAAATGACATTTATGGCCTTAGCGTTCTTCACAAAACTTGTTCGTATTCATATTTTGAGTCTAAATATCAAGTTTGACCAAGTTTGACTTTTCGCAAACCCTAGTTTGACTGAACTGTATAGGAGGGGCAAAATAGTAATTTCACTTAAACTTTGAATTGAGATTAGTTAAGTAACTTGGAGTTTGTAAGCATGTATTGTATGCGTATTTGGAGTACTCGTATGTAATTCTCGGCTAATGTTGACCAAGTCAAATGTTGGGGTCTTTTTGCAGTTTTACTAAACTTCGGGGGCCTATGTGCAATTAATTAAAACTTCGCATTTGAACAAGTTAATGTTTTGAGACCAACAACCTGACTTAGAAGGATACTTGGAGCCTTAAGAACGAATTATTTGACTCGGGAGTTATCAAATCAATGGTGGGGGTCTTTCTGTAATTTTAGCAAACTTTAGGGGCCTAAGTGTAATTTATTAAAAGTTGTAGATTTCGATGCTAAGCTCATATGGGAGAGTTAAGAGTCATTATTGGATGTTGTTGGGCCAGTATGAATGTAATTTGGGGTCCAGGCACAGTCAGGGACTGTACTAGAGAGTTTTGAAGTGTCATGGGTATTTTGGTCAAGTTAGCTTGCATGACCCCCCATTGCATTGCATTCTTGCATAAAACCTCATATAGAGGATATATGCTAATAGGTTCTATACTTGTGTATATCCAGCTGTTTTTAAGGATCGTTCCAAGTAGACGTATCTTTTCGTGCTGCTGCATTGACCGTGAGACCCGGATTTATATGAGATGAGCGTTATAGCCGGAGTGCTAGCTTTGATTTTCTCCGTTCTTGGCTCAGAGGTAAGTACATATGTACGGCCTTTTCATATCAAAATATGCGTAAGTGCTTGATGTTTCAAATGAATGTTTGTTATATGAAATAGTATGAGAATGCATGTTTTCCACTCGAAAGTTGTTAAACTATTTTATTCATCTCCTTCGAGAACTCTCCGAAATTACTTGTGAATTGTTGACATCCTGATTCTAGTTATGTGAAAGAGAAGAAATAAAATACCTCTAATAGACTTAGGACGATGTACAGAGTACTGTTATTAATGGGAGGCGTCAAGCGATCCTCCATTTTCGTATGGCTAAGACCATTGAAGCAATGCTTCTTATTATTGGATAGAACGTTAATGTTCAAAAATCCGCCCCCGATGAGCCAAAATGTATCAAGATATTGAGGCCAAGGGATTTATAGAGCTATAGAGTGCTACTTATACTTGTAAGGGTCACTACGGTATAGGGGTGTCGACAATTAAGGCCTTTTAGCTAATGTTATGAGCGGGGTTGACGAATGGGCTCCCTTAACGCTCGGGTGAAATAGGGTTTGATAGACCCTAGAAGGAACCCTTAGTGGTTATTTCGTGATCCCTCTGTCTACATCGATCCTGCTGGTGGCTCTTGACACGCCTCAGCTAAATTAAACTGTTGATTGAAGTCGAAATTCAAAATTGGCTACTTATTAACGTTGTTTGTGGCCCTTGACATGCCCTTATTGATTTGAAATGAATTGTAAATCTTGGCTACTCATGAATTACTATCGTTATCAATTCAAATGAACTTGTTTACTCTGGATATTTTACCAACTACTCGTGGTTTCTCAATGTTATTAAATTGAGAGGTTTTTGTTACTCGTTTACTTCCAGTTGTTCCAAATTCTCCAACATGATAGCTTTACTATTTAAATCTTCTAATTTGTTTCAACTCATGCTTCCGTGCCACTCGATGCTTTACATGTCGTAGTATGTATTTACTCAGTTTTACTGATTATTTCTTCAAAACTGCGTCGGCTTTTGCCATTTTAAAACCGCAGGTCGTCAATCAAAGTGGGGGATGGGAACGCTGGAACGAGACGAAGAAGTATAGCTTAACTTAGATCACTTAGTAGATCACAAATGTTGTGTTTTAAATTGTACTTATTATCGAAATTTTGTTATGTACATTAAGCGAAATGTAATCTTAATAGTATATTTCTACTTTTGGTTGTCAATTGTCTCTTTAACCCTGAACCAAGATCCCGGGTCGTTTCAATTTATTTTTCATTACTTGTTATTTGTTAGTTATTTGCAACACTTATTTTTTAATTTTTTATCCAATCTTTTTTTAAAAGAAATGTCATCTTCTCACATAGAAGTTGATCTTGATGACATGGAACGAGTAATGGGTGTAGGTGCCGGTTTAGATTTTGGTGATGAATGATCCGACTCAAGGAAAAAATTAAAGAACACGTAAAAAAGCCCCTATTAAAAGAAGTCCGATTTGGGAATTTAGGAAAAAAGTAGAAAAAGACGTAGGTTCCGATGGTAATCCAGTGTTTAACGTCGTTTGTAATCTTTGTAAATCCAAGTTTCCAGTTCATAAAACTGGTGGATTAGGGTCACTTATAAAGTATTTACAAGTCGCACACAAACTTTTGTTAGGAACACAACCCGAAGGTAACGAGGGAGTTCAGACCCAACTAGGATATAATGCTGAAGGTCAATTAGTTACCACGTGCAAAAGAAGCAATAGTTCATTGGATTACCTCTACAAAACTTCTTATTAGTTCGGCCGACGACGATGAGTTTGAAAAAATGATAAATACTGTATTTTGTCCCTCCTTTTAAGCGATTTAGTAGAAATACTATTAGGAAAGATATACTTACTTTGTACAATGAGAGGATAGCGCAAATTAATCAAATTTTTGAAAATTATAATTTTACTATTGCTTGCACATCCGATATGTGGACCGGTAGAGACGATAAAGGATACATTTGTGTCACCGCACGGCGCACACTACATTGACCCCGGTTGGAATTTATAAAAACGTGTACTTGCTTTTCGATAAGTTTCATATCCTCGCAATGGTGTAAATATGGGAATAAGTATTGTGGATTTTTTTTCCGAGTGGGTATTAAAGAGCGAATTACCGCTATTACTTTTGATAATGCTACGTCATGTGATAGTGCGATTTCTCATATTCAAATGTTGGTCTCAACACCCTTTGGCGACTCACTTGAAGACATGTGGTGTGTATGTCACATTATTAATTTAGTTGTACAAGATGATTTAGATTCACTAAGATCACATGTCACGCCTATTCGCAATACTATTCACTTTATTACGTCTTCAACCTCACGTACAAGTGATAACCCTGTTTGCGGTATTATATTTACACTTTAAAGCTTACCGTTTTGCGTGATTTCCGGGTAATTTAGATTAGAAATATGCTACGAGCTTGAGAAGTTAGTGAAAGTTGAGCTTTGTGTGCTTAGTTGATAGTTCAGGCGTTTTCTAGTGTATTTGAGCTATTTATATCGCATTTTATGCCCGGTATTTGGAGTGGTGTGATTCTCAGGTATCGGAAGCACAGAAGCGTGGAACGAGGACGGAAACGAACTTCGGAAGGCGAACGGAGCTTAAGAATTGGCTAAGACGGATGAAGAAGTAAGAGAGAAAGTTGTAGCCAAACCATAGCCATTGCCAACAAAGCCTCCAATACACCACTGCCGCCTCTTCACCAATTGAGCTACAACTCAATTAACCTTGCAAACCATACCAACTACCTATAAACCAACCTACAACCTGCATTAGCCCATACACCTGAACCATAACTCAGCAAATCAATCCCATTACACCAAACAACATCACCTAGTACCTCACACAACCAACTCTATTGCCTACACCATCAACACCATACAACCCAACAGCTTACTTAGTAAACCATAGTCTTCAACCATTTCTCCATAACCACCACCATTACACACTGTTACCCCCTGTGCACAAGAGATTCCGGCGGGGAGACCTCCGTGTACACCGTGCGTAGTGGATCAGGGATCGCACAGGAAGAATAGGGGTGTGTGTAGGGAGAGAGCAAGTCAGTAGCAATGTCTGAGAGAGAGACAGAGGTTTGGCAGAGCTTCCGCGTATGGCAGTGTGTCCTCCTTTGTATGGAAAGGTTAACGATGTATATATACTGGAGAACGTGACCGTTGTAGTGTGGTTAATGCGCCCATTAATGGCGGCTTAATTAGCTTAACCATAACGGCACGTTCGTCCGAGTATATAGGAACCGTTAGAGCACGTGGTGCGCGAGTACCGGAACCGTTACGAGGTTGACCGGGTTTGACCGGATTGACCGGGTCTAGGGAGCTCGTGCCATAGATCTCTCAAAACAGTTACTAAAGGTCGCGCGCGGGCTTGGCTCGCACGCGACAGGGCTTACTCTAGCCTCCAGACCACAAAGTCCCTACAAGTCCCGTGCAGTGGTATGCGAGGGCTCTGTCTCGCAGCCCCCACATGGATCAGCTCGGCTGGTGATCCTGTGTGTGTGGAGCACAATATGGTGTGCTGGATGGTTGCCACGTGGCCTAGATCTGCCATGTCATAAAGCAGTATCTACATTAGCCCCCTTTCTGCGCGTGAAGGCTCATAGCTGTATAGGCTTCCATGCGCGGAAACCAACATGCGCGTCGTCGCCACGCACCAATTCAAATACGGGTAGGTTCAGCCCCCGTGCGTGTCATTATGACCTAAAACCCCTAGAGTCGTGCCGTCTGACCTTTAGGGTTTTAGGCGTGACGTCAGCCCGTCCTGTGATTGCGCGACACGACGGTGACGGTTGCGATTCGACTACTGAAGGGACGCAACCCTTCATTCTTCTGGATAAATACCTTGTATCCCATCATTGCAAAGCATTACTTCCTTCTCTTAAAGTGAATGGTACCCGGAGATCTTCGAGAGCAGATCCAGATAATCAATCACCAGTTCAGAACTGCAAATCGTATTCTCCAATTGTGCATATCCAGGCAAGCTTCAAGGAAACAAGGTTGGCCTCGTTTACTTTTGATTTAAACTACCAGTGTTTGCCTTGAATCGCGTTGAATCTGTAAATCCATGAAATTTGTGAAGAGGCTTTTGATCTTTGAACCCGCTTCGTTTTAATCTTTCAACAATATCAACTCCCCAATTTCTGAAATCGGCACCGGAACTGTTTGCTTTGGTTTGCATAGATCTCAAATTCCAAAATTCAAACTGAAGTGTGGTGTAGTATTTCTCCCCCCTTTTTCTTGCCCTTTCGCAGGAATGGCCAAGACAAGAGTAACCAGACCCGTGAAGGAAGACGAAGAGATGCCGGAGCTTCCGCAGGCTCTGTGGCGTAAAGCCCCCTTTCTGGGTGGGAAGGATTTTTATCATGCGAGGGTGAAGGCGAAGAGGATGCCTGATCCTGTTCCTGCTGAGCAATTGCTGACGTTGACTCGCCCAGTTAACTCAGCCCTGCTCGAGTGGGTTGGTTCCGAGGATGTAGTCCGATTGGGGATCGAGAACGGGCACTTCCCGTATACTGCGATTTCTACTCAAGCGTTCGTCCAGAAATTGGACTACATGGATGAGTGGATTGACCACGTATTGGATCATCATGCCGAGACTCTTGATAAAGCCGGCATTTTCTTTGCTATCCGTGCTATGAAGGGTGCTGCCGTGAAGTTGGATCAGTCCATGCTTCTAGACCTTCTGTCCCGTTATTCGCCCGCGACTCACACGTTTTATTTTGCTGAGTTCGAGGCTGCCCCCACGCTCGAGGACGTTCAAATGCTGTATGAGCTTTCCCCCATGGGCGAGGTGGACCCCTTGAGCCACTTGAGGACATCTGCTGAAATGGCCTTGTACGCGCAGATGGAGGAGTGCCTAGCAGAGGTAAAGAAAATCTCTACTCGGTGGACCACTACGAAGCCTCTTCCGAACTGGCAGCTAGTGGATACGTCTGCGAAGAATACCTGGAACAAGTGGTTGCAGTACTTCTTCCGAGACTATGCGAACAGCAGCATCACTAAGAAGCTTTTGAGCGAGAACCCGGAGGCCGAGAATTATGTAGAGGGCAAGGGTTATCATTTAACCCTTTGTGCCTTCCTCTGTGCTTGGCTGTCGAGGTATCTGATTGATGGTCATCCCCATGACGGGGTCTTTTACCATGTGCTGCCACTTGCTGTGAGGCTCGCTCTTGGCCAGAGAGTCGCACTCGGACCCTTGGTCCTGGGGACGCTATATTACAGGCTGGATCAGCTGGTTCTGGCGATGAGGGAATCGCGTGGCCGCCTTGATGTTCTGACCTTTGTCAATATCAGCTTTTTGACAATGTGGGTTTTCGAGCGCTGGCCATCTTATGCTCCAACTCCCCTCCCACTTGAGAAGTGGTGTCCCCCAGGCGAGACGGAGGCGCGCAACAGTGGAAGGGCTGCGAGATGGTTTGGAGCAAGCAACACCAAGTGCACTTGGAGTTTGATATGCGACAAGCGAAAGGAGTTTACTGCCAGGCCCTATGCCACACGTGTTGAGAATGTGCGGTGGTTTCCAAAGCTATACCCTTCCAGAGGTATGGTCTTGTCAGAAGACCTTCTCTTTGAAAAGGGGCCGCATTTCCACGAACGCTATCGTGACTTCTTCTGTTGGTGTCTGCGAGGTTCTCTTCCTGCCCTTGCAGAGCATATTCGTGAGCTCGCGCCACGGTATGAAAGACTTACAGTGGATGTTGACCCTACTCGGGTCTCTCCTCAGTTTGGTTTTGATGCGGTGGCCCCATCGATCTGGCCCCAGTCTATTATCAGAGGGTGCTACAAGCGCTTGCTGACAAAGGAGTGCAAGACAGTCCTCATGAGCAATCTTCCCTTTGAGCAGCCTGCGGGAACTCGCAAGGGTGGTTGTTCCCAGAACTGGATCGCATACTGGGTTGCCCAGCAAACGAGGATTGAGACGGAGGCGGCGGCGCAGCCAGGAAAGGCCCCCTTGATCAAGAGAAACTCTTTTCCCTTTCGCCCCAATTGCAGTTTGAGCGAGTCTGAGTATGGTTGCTACTCGCTGTGGGACCGTGAGAATCATTTGTGCCCCGATTTCATTCTGAAGGAGCAAGTCGATGCCATCAAGAAGGGTGACGCGCAGGTCATCAAATATAGCAAGGCGTTTGCTGAGGTAAGCAATTTCCTTGTGTGCTTTGAGCCTTTTGATTTTCTCGCGCTGATGCTTTTCGTTCTGTATTGTTTAGTGTCATGTGCGGAGGTTCGCAGCTGGTGATCGCTCCAAATCGCTGGTGGACACCATTGTTGCCACCAGAAGGAGGGGGGAGTCGTACCGGCTAGCATGGAGGATGGATGCCGAGGTCGAGACAAAAGTTCGCGGGGTCATGAACACTTTTGCTGACTCGCTGATAGACAACCCTCCGGCTCCGTCTCCTCCTAGAGATGACCCGTCCCCTCCAGCGACTGCGGCGCCGAGAGTGAAGAGACCTAGGCAAAAGGGGATTACGATTTCTTCCCCTAGGAGTGCTCCAGCTTCTCCCCCAGTGAGGTCCCTTTCCATCAAGGACAAAGGCAAGGGTCGTATGCCCAGCAAAGCGCGAAAAGATCTCGCAGTTGAGACTTTCGTTCCATTCAACCAAGAGGAGGAAGAGAGACAGGAGCCCCAGGCAAGTGAAGAAGAAGCAACAGTTGTGATATGCGAGGAAGAATCAGGAGGTACTTCCGTCGCATCCCCTTGCCCTTTATCTTGACTTCTTTGTAGTTCTTTTCTTTGAACCAAATATGCATTTGCAGATGATGATGATGAAGCCGTCGGTGGCCTTGTGGCCAAGAGGCAAAAGAAGGATGCCCATTCTGGCATTTCAGATGATCCTATAAGCGAGGATGTTCTTGCTGAATCCCGGAAGACAGCCGCGGAGGCTGCTGAAAGAAGAAGGCAGCGAGAGGAAGAGGAGCTCGAGCTTGTGAAACAGCGGAGCCTCGAGGAGCTGCATGTTGACGACTTAGTGCGTCCAGTTGGCGAGGAAGACGAGCTTCCCGAAGAAGTGGCTCCTCATGTGGAGGAGGAAGATGAGGTTCCTGGAGAGGACGCAGCAGAGCTAGAGCAAGTCCAAGCGGACTTCGCAGAGATCGCAGGTGGCGATAAAGGTGAGATCTTCAATCTCGCAGTTACTTATAGAGATGTAATTGTGGGTGCGTTAAAGCACGGTGTGTCAAAGCCTGACATTCGCCGTTGGTTGGTAAGCAAATGCGGAGAACCCTCAGGTAATTATTTTGAGCAATATGCGCATACTAGGCTGTAGCCACTTGAGGCAAAATCATGACTGGTTCACTCGTGTCCCAGGTCACGCTTCTCTTAAAGATTTGCTTAGTGAGGATACACTGATAGGGCACGGTTCCACGTCCCTAGTGTACGATGAGGATACCTCAATCCCACCTTCGCGTGGAGGTGCTTATTCTTAGCTTTAGTAAAGATAGTGAAATAACTTATAACACAAGTTACCTCATATTATCGCATTTGGTATCGCAGGTCATGCTGAGGAACCTGAGCTGGAGCAGAGAAGTCAGCCTTCTGCATCCCATGTTCCAATCTCGAGCTCCCATACTGAGAAGCCCGTCGCAGCTGCTGGACACGTAAGTGAGCATCTCGAGGATGTCATCGAACTCTCCGATGATGTCGAAGCTGATGCTGTGCCGATGGACGAAGGTGTCCGTACTGGTGGTGAGGAAGAAAGGACAAGTGATGCTAACATTTTCGCATCTGGGAGTGTCCGCCCAGCGGCTTCGGCTGTCCCTTCGCCTCCGGCGATGACTGAACCAGAAGCACCCATTCCTGCGTGGAGCATTTGGGGCTCACAGGTTGGGAATGTAGTCGCAGCTGGTGCGGCCTACACTCTTCCTCCTGACTATGAGAGGTTGGAGCTTGCAGCTGATAGGAGAGCCATGGAGCGAGGGCAGTCTTCGAACAACCCGGTGGCCCGCATCCCTTCTCTTCATGAAATTCTGGAAGGCACTGGTAAGTAAAGATTTACCGTTCGCACGTCGCATTATTTGCTTGCGAGTTCTGGCATTATAACCATTTTTGATGTCTCAGGTTTGAAGCAAACCGATGTAGACTGGGTGGTTCGGATGCGTCTCAGATACCCCCGATCGTTTGTGAGATCTCTGGAGATCGGACCTTTTGACAGGAGGCTATTCCTTACTGAAGCCATCTGGATACTGGAGCAGCTGTCTGTGGCTACACCTGCGACCATTTCGGCCCAGAGTGCTGAATTGCTGTGTGGCATGTGCCAAAATCTCTTGTTCAAAGTCCAAGGCAGACTTGGTTTCAAATTCCTCAAGGACAGAGTTACACTGATTCGCGCAGCTGTAACTTTGAATCTCGGTCACCAGAATCTCGCAGCTGAGATGCAGAAGGTGGAGCAGCAAAAGCAAAAGGTTGATGAAGCTGTAAAGCTGTATCATGAAATGAATGCTAAGTGCGAGCAACTGAAGCAAGAAGTGAAACAAGTGGAGAAGCTGAGCGAGCAGTTCGAGCCCCAAGACTCCTTAATCAAGAATTTTTTTTGACTTTTCGAATTTTGAAAAGAAAACAGGAAAATGGCTGAGACATTAATGTAATGTTTTGAAACATTAATGTGATATTGCTAGGGTTTCTCCCCTCCTTTTTTTTTTTTAACAACAAACACTGAGTTTGCCCGTTTTGCCCTTTTCGGGATTTGATTGGACATTTCTGTGCATATCCAATTATGACATCAGCAATTGATTTTCTGCTTGATTTTCGCGCTAATTTCTCGGCAGATAAGCACGCTTCCGTTGGGAAGTCCATCCGAATCATGACTATCCGTCATTTATTAGGATACGCAACTGAATCGTCGTAGCCTTTAGTAGGGTAATTGATTGTTACCGCTTTTCAAGGCGTAAGTGATTGAACTTACCCTCTTTTTTGAATTTTGCTGACTCATCTTAGGCAACCGAAGAGTCTCCACAGGGCCTATATAAACCCTGTCTTTGCCATTTGGGTTCTTCATCCCAAACATGTGCTTTGCCGTGAGTCCTTATGACTGCTGGCTTCAACGCTTGTTTTTCGTTGATTCATGGCAACTTCCAGTTTTGAATCCTGAGTTTGCGCTTTGTGCCATAGAAATAGTTTCCAAGATCCACTTTATGAGGCTTATTGCTGTTTATAACCGTCATAAAGAGGATGCAGATAATACCTCATGTGTGTTCGAAGAAATTTCTTCGTGTATTATGTGTGCAGGTCATGTTTCCGGCCGCCTCGTGGCGAGGTGCAGCGCCGAAGTGACCGTGCTACCGTCTCGTACTGAACGGCGGAATTCTCCTCCAGCATCCCTGGAGGAGGGTTTCTTGCCTCTTCGTTCTTGAACTCAGGAGGCTCGCCAATGCCCTTGTCTATCAGGACAAGGGACCCAGTACCAGAGGAATGACGGCTTCCCCTGTTTTGCACGACTGCGTATGTCGGAACAGGTGGTTCCTCTGGTACATATCTTGATCAGACAGGGGTCTCGTCAGATCCTAAGATCTTTGGACGTGGATTCACCCAGCTCTTGCTGCTAGGGATGTAGCGAATGGCGAGTTAATCTCTTCGCAGATGCATCCTACTTGCTACAGATCTTTGGCCGCAGATCTGCGTACTGTGCTGCCGGTGTCAGGACCGGTGGATTCTCTCTTTTCTTAGTCGAGAGTTCCCTTGGCGCATCTCTGGCTTATCAGCCATTTTTCGAATGTATTGTGAGCCATGTCGGCTGTGTAGTTAGATTCGAGCTTTTCGCTTGTAAGCTGCTATCTAGATAGATAGATTGTAAGTCATTTGACTCATAATGATATATATCCTTTGTATCATTTGCTTTCTTTGCAACAAAATACAATTTCGCATGCGTTTCGGCTTGTTTTGCCTTGCATAATGCCATGTAATGATTTAACATATGCGACGTCAATGCGCAGATGTTTCGCTAGATCATTCGAGATCATAATTTCGCAGCTGTGCCATCTTGACGAATGGGCTTGCAGGTGGTCGTTGTAAATCGTATGAGATCACGTTCACAACTTTGCTATCATAACAGATAGTTTTTTTTTTTAACAGATCAATTGAGATCATTGAGCGGTGCGAATTGCTATCATAGAAGATAGGCTTTATTAGAGGATTGCTTGAGATAGTTTCTCGCATGAATTGCTATCGCAGCAGATAGACCTTTAGAAGGTCTAGCAAAATGGTTCTGCAGTTACGTTACCATCGTAACATACGGACTTAGCTGATCAACTAAAATCACTTTGCGTATAAATTGCTACCGTAACAGATAGGCTTGAGAAGATCATATAAGATCGCATTTGTGTAAACCGCTATCGTGAGAGATAGGTTTTTTTGATGATCGATTGAGATTGGCTTAAAAAGATCATACAAGATCGCACTTGAGTAAACCGCTATCGTGAGAGATAGGATTTTGATAATCGATTGAGATCGTTTTTGTATTTTTGCTGCTATCGTAGGAGATAGGCTTATGTGATCACTTAAGATCGCATTTGCATCGGCTGCCATCATAAGGGATGGGCTTTAGATGATCAATTAAGATCGCGTTTATGTTGACTGCTTATCGTGAGAGATAAGCTTTGGATGATCTTTTAAGATCGCATTTGCATTGGTTGCCATCGTAAGAGATGGGTTTTTAGATGATCAATTAAGATCACGTTTATGTTGACTGCTATCGTAAGAGATAGGCTTTGGATGATCACTTAAGATCGCATTTACATTGGCTGCCATCGTAAGAGATGGGCTTTTAGATGATCAATTAAGATCACGTTTATGTTGACTGCTATCGTAAGAGATAGGCTTTGGACGATCAATTAAGATCGCATTTGCATTGGCTGCCATCGTAAGGGATGGACTTTAGATGATCAATTAAGATCTCGTTTATGTTGACTGCTATCGTAAGAGATAGGCTTTGGATGATCACTTAAGATCGCATTTGCATTGGCTGCCATCGTAAGGGATGGGCTTTAGATGATCAATTAAGATCACGTTTATGTTGACTGCTATCGTAAGAGATAGGCTTTGGACGATCAATTAAGATCGCATTTGCATTGGCTGCCATCGTAAAGGATGGGCTTTAGATGATCATTTAAGATCGCGTTTGCTATCGTAAGAGATAGGCTTTGGTGATCAATTAAGATCGCGTTTGCGTTTGGCTGCTATCGCAAGAGATAGGCTTTGATGATCAGTTAAGATCGTGTTTAAGTTTGGCTGCTATCGTAAAAGATAGGCTTTAGATGATCGATTGAGATCGCGTTTGCTATCATATGAGATAGGCTTTGATGATCAATTAAGATCGTGTTTGTATTTGCTGCTATTGCAGCAAATAAATCATTGCTAACAGTAATAACAAATTAAATAGAGTGATATAAACAGCTAGCAATATGAACTTCTCATTTGGGAGAATTCTTTTATTATGACATTCTCATATGTGAGAGATAGGATTACAATCCTCTCATATGGGAGAGGAGATTGCGTTAATCATAGCCACATGAGACATTAAGCAACGTTATCATAAAACGTATGAAATAAGAGAAGTCAAGGATAGTACTTCTTGATCCAGCGCATGTTGACTGAGCTTGGAGTTGAGGTTGTGCCGTGCAACCTTCGTATGCTGCAGTAGCCGCTATCGAAGACTTCTGTGACCTCGAAGGGTCCTTCCCAATTAGCTGCGAACTTTGGGTGAGTTGCTTCTCGCATGCAGTGATCAGATGCGCGCAAGACCAGGTCGCCAACTGCGAAATCCCGTCGCTGGACTGTCTTGTTATAGGCGCGAGCGATTCTCTCTTGGTACCGCTTGTTAGTCTTTTTGGCTTGTTCTCGCTTTTCTTCCAGTAAGACTAAATCGTGATCGCGTTGATTTTCATAGAGTGCATGGAAGGCCAGCCTTGCCGAATTGACTCTGACCTCCGCAGGTACCACAGCTTCGGCCCCATAACATAGTAGAAATGGCGAGGACCCTGTAGGTGTCCTTGGAGAAGTTCTGTAGGCCCACAGAGGTGTGTTAAGGGAGTCGGCCCACTTCTTGTGGTCATCTGCGACCATCTTGCTCAGAATTCTCAACAGCGTTTTGTTAGTCGCTTCGGCTTGTCCGTTTCCCTTTGGATAATAGGGGGTAGAGCATATCTGCCTGATATTGTACTCCGCGAGTTTCGTAGCTACCTGACGATTAACAAAAGGAGTACCGTTATCTGAAAGGATAGTGTTTGGGATTCCAAACCTGCATACGATGTTTTCCTGGATGAAGTTAACCACAGCCAGCGCGTTTGCCGTCTTTAGTGGTATTGCTTCCACCCATTTGGTAAACAGCTCGGTTGCAGTGAGAATGAAGTGGTTCCCATGTGACGTTGGTCGGATGGGGCCAATGAAGTCCAAAGCCCATGTATGAAATGGCCATGGCGTCCCTAATGCATGTAGATCCACGGCAGGAGCGTGCACTAGGTTCCCTTTGAATTGGTATTCTTGGCAGCGTCGCACCTTGGTGCGGCAATCGACTTCCATCGTGGGCCAGAAGTATCCAATTGAGAGGAGTTGTCTGCATAATTTCGCACCTCCCTGGTGTTCCACCTGATGAGAAAGGTCCATGACTTCTTGTGCTTCCCTGCCGTCTAGGCATCGCAGCAAGTTACCTTCGTGACCTTTTCGCCAAAGCAGATTTTCCTGAACCAGGTATCGAGAGGCTTTCCTCTTCAATTTGTCGGCTTCTTTTCTCGATTCGGGTACGGTGCCCTGGGTGAGGAATTCAAACAATGGCTTCCTCCAGTCTGTGTCGTCATCGGTTAGAGCGACGAGTAGAGAATCTTTGATCAGTGCGCAACTTTCGCACTTCCCTTGTATCAGGGCTGCAGCTGTTGACATGCCTGGCCAATGAATGCCATATCTCTGAGCTTTCCTGTAGATTGACACCTCACTTTCTCCGCAAGCGTGTTGGTGAATCTTTTCTAACAGCTGTTGTCCCTCTTGCTCGGAGACACATCGCATGAGCATTCCTCCAGGACCCTTGTAGTAAAGGGTGTTGTCGTGGATGCAGTATCCTTTCGTGAGTACCCAGCTTTCGCTACTGGTGCCTTTCGCAATAGCTTGCAAGATTGCTTTTCGCCAGTCTGCGTCATCCA
The DNA here is from genome assembly GCA_023055425.1 of Linanthus parryae. Classification (NCBI taxonomy): domain Eukaryota; kingdom Viridiplantae; phylum Streptophyta; class Magnoliopsida; order Ericales; family Polemoniaceae; genus Linanthus; species Linanthus parryae. The sequence goes on along the minus strand of JALGPY010000006.1, from coordinate 13,182,339 downwards.
TGTGTTCATCGTCGCACGCATCTTCTGTTAATGCCGACGATGTTCGCACTTCGATGGAAATCCTTGCGGGGCACTTGTCTATGCTGACCTTAGATCCCAGAGTTGCTAAGGCGTCTGCATGCCTGTTGTCCGCTCGGGGTTTGTGCTCGTATTTCACGTCGCAGAATTGCTGCATCAGCTTTTACACTAGGGTACGGTATGGCAGGAGGTTGATCTCCTTTAAACCATATTCGCCCGAGGCCTGCTTAACAATCAGCTTGGAATCTCCCATGACTGTTAAGTTGCTTACTTCCAAAGCTTTCGCCGCACGGAGCCCCGCGATCAGAGCCTCGTATTCCGCCTCGTTGTTCGTGACTGCGAAGTTGAGTTTTGCGGACATCTGTATGACTTCCCCGTCCGGCTTTGTCAAGACTATCCCAATGCCTCCGCCTTTTCTGGTTGACGAACCGTCGAAGTGGAGGGTCCAATAGGGCACGTCGATCGCGTAGATTTCAGGACCTTCGAGCTCTTCCTCGATCACAGGTTCGTGACTGTTGTCGGGGAACTGTGCCAACAGATCCGCTACCGCCTGCGACTTGATCGCTCTTGGTTTCACGCATGTGATATCGTATTGAGAGATGGTCATGTACCATTTCGCCAATCTTCCGCCCGGAGTAGTGTGAGTTAGCAGGTATCTTATGGGGTCGCTTTTGGTGACCACCACTACTTTGTGCGATGCAAAATAGTGTCTCAACTTCTCTATTACGAAGAATAAAGCAAGGCAATGACGTTCGATGTCCGTGTACCTTGATTCAGCAGGCTGCACAATGCGGGAGATGTAATAGATAGGCCTCTCTTGTCCCTCATAGATCTGAGCCAAGAGCGCTCCTATAGATTTCCTTGTCGATGTAAGGTATAGCAGAAGCGGCGATCCCAGTTGAGGCGCGATCATTATCTTTGGGGATGTGAGTAGCTCCTTTAGCTTTTCGAATGCGGCTTCGTGATCAGGAGCCCAGTTGTACGCGGCGTCCTTCTTGAGGAGAGTGCTGAAGCAGCATGTGATTTCGGCGATTGCTGGGATGAATCTCCGCAGATATGACAATTTTCCCAAGAATGTTTTCAAGGTACTTTGGTCGTGAGGTGGCGTCATGCTGGTGATGGCTGACACTTTCGCAGGGTCAGGCTCGATCCCTTGGCGATGAACTACACATCCCAAAAACTTCCCCGAAGTCACGCCGAATGCGCATTTCATGGGGTTCATTTTCAGTTGAAAGCTCCTGCATCTGTTGAACACCTTTCGCAGGTCTGCAAGGTGATCTGCTTCATACTTGGATTTGACTACCAAGTCATCCACATAGAATTCCACTTCTTTGTGCATCATGTCGTGGAATAGAGCCATCATGGCCCGCTGATAGGTTGCGCCTGCATTCTTAAGACCGAATGGCATTACCGTATAGTTGAATACCCCCACGGGAGTGATGAATGCAGTTTTCCTTGCATCTTCGGGATCCATCTTGATTTGATTGTACCCGCTGAAGCCGTCCATGAAACTGAACATGCGATGGCCTGCCGTTGAATCGATGAGCAAGTCGATATTAGGCAGTGGGAAATCGTCCTTAGGACAGAAGCGATTGAGATCTCGGAAGTCCACGCAGATGCGGAGCTGTCCGTTCTTCTTCACCACTGGCACGATGTTGGCCAACCATGTGGGGTGGTGATTTGGCTCTATGAACTTGGCGTCTAGGAGTTTGACAATCTCCTGTTTGATCTTCACGTTGAGTTCTGGCCTGAAACTTCTGGTGCTTTGCTTGACCGGTTTAGACCCTGGGATGATGTCTAGACGGTGCATGGTGATGCTCGTGTCCAGACCCGGCATCTCGTCATATTCCCATGCGAACACGTCCTTGTATTCGGTTAGGAGCTGCAGCAGTCCTTGTTCCTTTTCGCTTGTGAGGTCCGCACTCAGGAAGACTGGCCTTTTCTTTTCCTCGTTCGGGCTGAGGAACACTTCCTTAAGCTCTTGCTTTTGTGGTCTTGGCCTGTCTTCCATGCATTCGGGCGCTTCTTTGAGTTTCTCCTCTGGAGTACCCTGTGTTGGCTCTTCTGTCAGCGCAACTTGCTTGATTTGATTGATTTGCCCAGGGACATCCCCATGCCCGTGTGAGGACGTCCCCGCGCACCTTCATATGCGATAGCATTTCTTCCCGTTGGCGTAGAAGCTCTCTATCTCCTTGCCCTCAGGGTCATGCTTTGTGATCCTCTTCAGAGTGTACACACTCTTGCGGTGATATGCGATGCGCGGCGCCTCTTCGTGAGTAGGCGGCGTTTCCTTGGTATCTCCCCTTGTCACCATCACGCCTGCAGGTGACTGGTCCTTGATGTCCTCCCAGAGAGGTAAAGGAGTGGGGTTGAATGGTCCGGGTGTTTGCTCGTCCGCCATCTCGGTGAACCACACCGCCTCGCTGAGATGTGCTTCGTCCAAGTTGAACGGGTTAGTTGAGGCCGGTATCTCGACAATCCTGTCGTTCCAGATAGCTTTCATCACCTGGTGAGCCGTCGAAGGAATCGCGTCAAAGCGATGAATCCAGGCCCGACCTATGATCATGTGGTATGTGGTGTTCGCGTCTATGACATAGAACTTCGCCGAGCACTTGATTTTGCCGATCTGAACGCCCAGGCGGATCCACCCGATCGTCATTCTGGAATCGCTTCCGAATCCCACCAGCGGGGATGGACGCTTGACTACCTTGTGCTCGGGGATCCCTGCTAGCTTCAGTGTGTGGAGTGGAACAACATTGACCGCTGCTCCTCCATCGACGAATGCTCGCTTGAATTCGACGCCGTTGATGATGGCGGTCACGTACAGGGGCCTCTGGTGGCTCGCATCTGTCTTCTTGTCGCTGGCAGAAAAGGTCATAATCTTTTCTGTGGAACGGGACGCCCTGACGACTTTCCCGTTGGAGACCACGAGGTCCTCTTCGTAGTCCTCTGCTACCCTTAAGATTGCTTTTGTCATGTCCGCTCGACATTTTTCGGAGAAATTCATCTCGTTGAAGAATTTGTCGAAGCCGTGCGACCCTTTCATGCGGTCGGCACGCTCATCTTCCGTGTCCATGCTATAGTCTTCATCTTCATGGACTTCAGCAACGACGGGCAGACCATCCTCTGCGACTTCTTCCAAGTCCACTATCGAGATCATGGCGACCTCTTTGCCTTTTGAGCCTGAATCCGTATGGGCAGGCAGCGGGTTGTTGCGCACATCCTTCCGATGGTCGCTGACGATGAGTTCGCCGCTCTTCATCTTCTGATCGAGCGTGAATCTAAGCTTCTTGCACTCGGCTGTGGGGTGCATGACCTTGCCGTGGTATTCGCACCACTTAGGGTCCCTCGTCATCTCCTTGGAGGGTGCCTTCTCGAGCGGTGGTAGGACGCCGTCCTTACGCCACTGTCTGCAGAGATCGCTTGCTTCCTCCACCGAGCATGGTTGAGGCGGTGCATCGAAGTTTGCAGCCTTTGCTTGCTTCTGGGGCGAAACTGTATTGACCTCAGCTTCGCGTCCCCGCTTGTAGCCAAATCTGCCGATCTTGTAGGTGGTGCCGCTCGCAGGTCGTTCTGGAGCGCTCTTCTTTCTCTGTCTCTCGACAATGGGCTCGATGTTCATCGTGCATTCTATTAGCTTTGAAAACGTAGGCGTTTGCAAATTGATCAGCATGCTTTTGTATTCGTCTCGCATGCACTGCAGGCATATCTCTACGAGCCGGCTTTCGAGTATTGGATCTTTGCACTCCAAGGATTTCGCTCTGAATTTCTTGATGAAAGTGATTCCATCTTCCTCGCGTTTCTGATACATCCGTGAGAGATGGATCATCGTCACCTTTTCTTCCATCTGGAAGAACTTGGTATAGAACTTCTGGACCATGTCGTCCCAAGTTTTCACAGATCCGGCCTCCAACGTTCGGTACCATTTGTATGCTACATTCCCAAGAGTTTTTGGGAATTCCCGCATCAACAGTTTGGGATCGGCTCCGTATGGACCCATGACATCGATGAAACGCATGACATGCTCATGAGCGTTTCCATTGACGTCCTCGAACTTGTCCCATTTGGGAGCCTTGTACCCCGCCGGGTTAGGCATGAGATAGATCTCTCGTGGGATGGGTGGATCGTTGTCTAGCTTCGGGATGATGGTATCCGCGAACGACTGATGAGCCAAGATGGAGTCCACGCGCTTCTGCAAAGACGTCATGCATTCTGGAATGCTTCCCTCGGTAGTTGACGGAGGGGTTGCCGTAGGCGGTGGCGACACATATGCTGCCGGAGGATTGGGAGTGTATTGGCTACCCGCGTTTCCCCAGATTTTCGCTGGTGGAGGCAGAGTGTATTGCAGGGCTGGGTTGGACGCCAAAGCCGGGGGCTGAGAGGCGTGAGTAGCAGGGGGCAGCATTTGTGCCGTCGACCCTTGGACCGAAGGCAGCTGCGCGGCCGACGGTGGAGTCTGCAGATGAGGGTTGGGAGGCGTGGCCGACACTCCCAATCCTGGAGCGGAAGGGGTTCCTCCTCCCTGGGGGATAGCGGTGGCAGGTGGAGGATTTGGCGCAAGAGTGCCCAGAACGGCCAAGATCCGTTCTAATTGCGCGGACTGAGACTTGAGAGCTTTTGCCTGACTTTGGACAGTGGCGTCCAAAGACTCCAAAGTTGGCGCTTCGCCGGGAGTCGTCGGAGTACGGCGAGCCTCGTCTCCCGAGGGAGTTTCAGTGGAAGGAGATCGGTTGCTGACATCGTCCTCCTGAGACATGGTTGCTTTTGCTGGTAAGTTCACGTCGGGTTCACCAAAATGTGCACAAGATATTCCGGCGGGGAGACCTCCGTGTACACCGTGCGTAGTGGATCAGGGATCGCACAGGAAGAATAGGGGTGTGTGTAGGGAGAGAGCAAGTCAGTAGCAATGTCTGAGAGAGAGACAGAGGTTTGGCAGAGCTTCCGCGTATGGCAGTGTGTCCTCCTTTGTATGGAAAGGTTAACGATGTATATATACTGGAGAACGTGACCGTTGTAGTGTGGTTAATGCGCCCATTAATGGCGGCTTAATTAGCTTAACCATAACGGCACGTTCGTCCGAGTATATAGGAACCGTTAGAGCACGTGGTGCGCGAGTACCGGAACCGTTACGAGGTTGACCGGGTTTGACCGGATTGACCGGGTCTAGGGAGCTCGTGCCATAGATCTCTCAAAACAGTTACTAAAGGTCGCGCGCGGGCTTGGCTCGCACGCGACAGGGCTTACTCTAGCCTCCAGACCACAAAGTCCCTACAAGTCCCGTGCAGTGGTATGCGAGGGCTCTGTCTCGCAGCCCCCACATGGATCAGCTCGGCTGGTGATCCTGTGTGTGTGGAGCACAATATGGTGTGCTGGATGGTTGCCACGTGGCCTAGATCTGCCATGTCATAAAGCAGTATCTACACCCCCTACACCACAACACCACTGCAACCTATCCTATCAAAACCACAACTCACCCATAACAACACCAATTCACCATCTCCTCTACTGACTTCAAAATACCAATATACCACCACAGAACCTAACCTGCTACCTCTCAGCATCTAAACACAACCATTACACCATCACGATTACCTAGTATCAAAACCAAAACCAATTCATCACCATATCTTTACACCACCGAAGCCAACAACCATCCTTCACCTCTGCTCCACGACCAAAAGACCTCCAGTCCGCCATCAAAACCCATCAAGAAGAAGACCCAATTCCCCGACTAAAACTTCTACCTACCTGCAACACCCGAACCTAATTCCCTCCAATCCACCGCAGACCTCCATGAAAAAACGATACAAAACCCACCTGAAGCAATAGCCTTTTCCCAAAATGCATCAAAGCCGAAGCTACCATCTGAAACAAAGCGCAGAGCAAAGAATAGAGTAGAAGAATCTGCGACAAACAAAAGAGGAAGAAGCGCATGTGAAGAGAAGAGAAAGGAGAAGCAAAATAGAGCCAAGAGAAGAAGAGCAGAGCATCGGTCCGATCTCCAGGGGATTTCGTTTTCGTACGAATAGAAACACCCATCTTCTTGTCAAGCAGCTGTGGCTGGGGCAGAGAAAAATTATTGAAGAGTTTGAAGAAAATAAAAAGGAACGGGTTGTTTATTTCATCCATGGGGTTTGGCAAGTGAGGAGCCAATGAAGACTCCAACATTATGGGAGAGAAACTAATGGGGCGAAAGTGCAAAAAACATACTTTTTCACTCCTAATTGTTGTACGGGTCTGAATAGAGAAAAGAGGGGACTGAAATCACATATTCTACAGGACGTGAGAAGAAGGGAGACAACGCAAGGAAGAGAACGAAGGACGACGACGAAGGAAGAGCTCGGTTTTGCGGCGCAGTTCCGATTTCCCGGTTTATTCCTTCTTCTTCTCTTTATCAATTGTATGGAGAAACTCGTATTGTTTTTCTATATTATGCGTAGGTAATTACTTTTTCTAGGTTTTATGGATATGAACCTAGGGTTTATTTACTAGACAAAGTATCCATATTAAGTATTTGATTCATGTTTCGATTCTTTTAGTTGTATTGTTCTTCTTTGATTATCGTATATCTTGATCACTATGGCTATTGACACGTCCTAGGTGACAAGAACAACGTTAGAAAGATGAATCAGTAGGTTAGTTGAATCGTTAGCTTAAAGACTATTATCGTATTAGTTGGATTACTTGTTCTGAACTGAATACTTAGCGTAAACGGAGTCGCAAACCGGCTAGGCTAGCGTTCTAGGTGGGTGCTTGAGAGAGACTTTACCTAGATACGAATGAGAACACGAAATTAGTCCCGAATCATTGAGACTGAGAGGTGAGATGATAAGACTAGTCGTGTGGGGGTAGATTCGATTGTTTAGCGTTAGACTTGGGAATTGGTGGGCCGATAGGACCCAGTGATCAGCTTAACGTTAGGCAGTTAGAACCATATCAGTAGACGATGGTGGACCGACATGACCCGTAGTCGACTTATATGTCGAATGGCATGGCACCGAAAGGAGATTGTCAAGGCTATTACCCGGCATAACTAATGATATGGTTGCGTGTTTCAGTAAATAATCCAGAACTCTCTAAAACCTTAGGGGATCCATAGATCGCCTAGTTGTTCTCCATATTTTATCAGAAAAATACAAAAATATTAGTTTAGTTTGTTTACTTGATTTCAGTCACTTGTTTGAGTTTGACGACTGTCTGAATCACAAAAATCTTTCCTCTCTGTTAACGTACTTTAAATTAATCAACTAATTAAATAATCTCAAGGTTGTCCTCATGGGATCGATAACTCGGGGTTGAAATACCACCCTATATTACTTGACCGTGCACTTCCGCATACGCATTAGTAAATCGCGCGTCAACAAGTAGATTTATGGATTTGTGCAGTGAACACGGTTTGAAAAGAAGGAAATTTGAAATTTATTGTAAAACAAGAATTCAACATATTTGATGTTAGTTAGTGTTGTTGACTATGAGGCACTTATCACACGATTTGTGAATGATTATAGGCTGGAATCTACCGTAACGACGTTTGATTAGAAAATTGGGTCGACCATGAGAAATTTTCTTGAACCATTTTATACCGCCAGCAATGTTGCACCGGGAGTTTATTATCCAATCACTGACCACGTTCTTCCACAATTAGTATTTATTAGTGACGCTTTTAACAATGCTAGAGTTAACCTTGTATTATCGAATGCAATTAAGCCTATGGAAGCAAAACTTCTCAAATATTTTGAACACATCCCTATGAAATTTTGTTTAGAGAGTAATTTTGACCAAAGGACTAAGGTTGACACCACGGAGTACATGCTACAACTAATTACGGAATACATGGGTTATACTATAACACCAACTATAGTGTTAATAAAACTCTTAATTATCGTTATGAAAAAATTGGTCTCCAATTATAATAAGGGTAAGCAAGTCTCTCATGCATCTTCTTCGAGTGATCTAAAGGGTAAGAAAAAACTTGGCGAATTATATAAGAGTAGACAATACAACACCACCGGGTCGGTCAGCATTTCAGCATTAATTACGTACCTAACACTAATTTTTTCTCAACGCAATCCGCGGGAGAACTAGAGAGCCTAGATGTACTCGTTTGGTGGAAGCAACATGAATCAACATATGCGATTGTTTTGATTTTGGCACGTGATGTACTAACCCCACCAATTACTACAGTGCCTTCCGAAACAACCTTTATTGCAGGTAAACGAATGTTGTCGGAGAAACGGGCGTGCCTAACATCAGAGATGTTGGAGGTTCTCATATGTTCAAAGGATTGGAACGATGCCGACAAATGAATACAAATCGTTCGCACTTTGGACGTGGAGGTGGAAGAATTATTTAAAAGCTTGGGATTTGGCGGCGAGACGAAAAATCAAGGCGCCTAGACGACGAGACGGAAAATCAAGTTTATTATTCTTGTTCATTAGAATAAGTTAGTAGACAATGGAAGTTAGAAAAAATGCAAATGATAGATAGTTGAGTGGGTACTAAGCTAGTTGGAATGTACCATGGTTAGTAAAATACGGGATGAATATAAAACGTGATACAGTACGTACGTGTAATGTACGATTTTAGGTTGAAAATAGGTTAGTAAAATTTGACTTAAAAATACGCGATTTGATTAATTCGAGTTTTCTATACATACGAATTTAGTTCGTATACTAGTTATTCATTCGAAACTAAAAATACGGGTCAATTTCTTAATATTTTAGCATATATAATGAGTTCTTTGTGTCACACATTGGCATCTTTTCATATTTTTATCAAATATTTAATAATAATTTGTAAAGCATGTACGCAATTGTTTATCATTTCTGGTATTTACACTATTTACTAATAACTTATTACTTATGTAAAATAATATCATATTGTTCAAACAATTTATGATGCAAACTTCTGTAAAAACAAAGTTACTATGCATTCCCTAATCTTAAACATGTATTATTTAAAACTTAATATATAATACATAAGGCTCAAGATGCAGGTACACACACACGCACACACATATATATAAATATAATTATAGTATTTTAACTTAATATTTTCAAAATTTTATAATAATAATTGTAAATACTTGTAACAATAAATATTTAATAGATAAATATTAAGAAAATATTTAATAATAACTAAAGTACTATAACTTGTACTATTTTGTATGATAATTTATTCACTGCAATATTGTTATCAAGAAGTTTTATTCGAAAGTATTGTACGTTAAAACGTTAAATACGAGTATTAAACTTTTTCGCTCAAAAATTCGAGTATTTTTTATTAGGTCCAACAATAGTACGAAATACGGAAGTATTTTTCATTTATACGTACGGACGGGTATTAAACGGAAAAATTCGGAGTATTTACTAACTAGGGGATGTAATTACACTATAGTGATGCAATTTTTTCTAACCATTTCTATTTTGATTAATAATACAAGTTATGTTTTTTTTGTTATGTTTATTTGGCTCATATTGTATTTTTTTATGATTTTTGATACTACAAAACTAAATAAACCAAAAAATATCAAAAACTCTCAAAAAATATCCAGAACCAAACCGAATTGATACACCGGTTCCGGTTCGATTAAGCATATGGGAAAAATTTAGGTTCCGGTTAACCAAACCGAGTAAGAATAGTTCTCGGTTAACCGAACCGAGAAAGGGCCGGTTAGGAGAAAACCGGTTCAGTTCCGGTTCCGGTTAACCGAACATGAAGCTCTACAACCATATGGGACCAAATGCTCAATATAATTATGTGTGAATGTAAATAAACGGCATATTACTGTGTCAAATAAACAGTTTAGTCGGTTTGGTGAAATTCGGTTGTTAACTAAACCTATTATTAGTAAATGGGTACTAGCTCAAGTGGTAGAGCATTTAAAAGACCCTGCACAAGGTACTGGGTTCGAGACAAGTAGACGACAAACATGTAACTCTAAAAAATTAACCTATTATCTAAAAAATTAACCTATTATTTTACTATTTTTTTAGAATTTTGGTTTTCTAATTTTGGAACTTGAATCGAACCAATGGTCTATGGAATCCCGAAGCAATTAGCAAGGTCCGTTCTTGTTTGCAATTTGGTGGGCTAACCAATGACTCACGCCACTCAATCTTCACAAGTTTTAAATTTAAGCTATAGAAAGTAGATTCTCTTGTGAGATCTCTGAAGGGAGGCGAAATCCCATACCAGATCGACTGCATGTCTGCTATACCGATTAAAAATTCGTTTATCAACAAAAACGATATGAACCCTACTAGACGAAATTTGGGTTTATACATGTGTCATTCCTAGATAATGTAGGTCTGATCACTCTGGATTTTCTTCCGTATTCCTGAAGTTCCTCATGGCTGCAAGTGTGGGCTTGCTGCTTTCAGAATCCTTCTTGGCCTCCAGACATATTGCTCTTACTCTCAAAATCCTATATTTCGGTGTGTATCTGAAGCGCACAAAATTCTGAAGACAAAGGCAACTTATATAGGCTACGAGAGGGACTTAGAGGAGAAAATACGAATCACTATCCCAACTTTATTGGGACTTCTGGTTCCACCCAAAAACATAGCCAAAATAAAGTTAATAACAATTAGCACCCTACATCACTAAATAACTGTTATTGCACTCATGTCTGTATTCTCAAAAGTAATATATCGAGCTCCTGTTATTAAATACTTATTATCTTTCCATGTTAAGATTACATATATCCGTCGATTAAATTAATCACTTACTAATTCATATAATCGATCTCTTTCCAATTCTTTAATCCTTACCACTTAACTTATTTGACGTGTCCAGATTAGTAGGTAATCTACCTGCGGAGTTTGACATAATCAAAACTTATAAGCTTCATCAAGGGGATAACATCAATCCCATAACCGGGACATGGATTGTTTTTGATACATCAATTTACACCATGGAGTCAGTTGTATCACCCAACTCGTCGAGGTTATTGACTCCATAGGAATCTCACTCACTTAACTTGCTAAAGCAAAAACTACCAAATGCAAGGGCATATTGACTATCTAGGAATTAATAGCATAAGTAATCATAATAACCCTGAGACGCAGCTTGTATTGTTATGCCAAAACAAAGACAATGAGCTAAATTTGGTCATGTTCAATATACACAAAGTATAGTAGCACATTGACTTGAAACTATAGTATGAACTATATTTTTTCCTGCAGCCAAGACAGACCCATTAAAACAACATGCTACAATAATTCTGATGGGTTGTCTAATTCCATCTAGATTGTGAACTCAAAACTTCATTCAACAAGAACCGAAGATATGATCCTCCGTGTGTAAGCTAGACTCTACACACTAGATCTACTATGTAGAATAATAGACAACTATGCATAATAAATAACATAATGCAGAAACAATGCCCAAAACCATCTCATAAATGTCAAATTCAAATAATTTAATCCAAAAAGCATGTCTTTTAGTATTCAATCTAACAATCTCGCTCTTGAACCTCACTCAAATCTAATCAGAAGTCAATATTAAGGTCACTAGTGATATACCTGTTGGGGTTTTTATTAGTTGATTCAAACAATAGATTAGTCAAAGAAAGAATTAATGTTGTTTTGGAAATATTGAATTACTTTGGCAATAAGTAATTCACATGTTTTCTTGGTAGTGTCCTTATTGGATTAGGAAAAATTCCTTGTTTGTCTTGGACTATTTTTGGACGTTACTTTGGGTCGAAGTCTATGTACATGCTTATATATAAAGGCAATGTTTGGTGTTAAGAGTAGCAATACACACGGTTGAAACTGTGAGCCTTTGTTAGTGTGTGTGAGACACAATTGAGTGCTCTTGGGTGCGTGTGTGTTGTTTTGGGTGGCCGCCGTGGTCGTTGTGGCCACGACGTGCATTGTAATCGGGTTTCTCTCATCAACAAATTGGTTTAGTTTGGCCGTGTAGTAGCTAGTCTCAAAACTAGATAATCCAATAAAGAGTATGAGCATTGTGGTGTGGTTTCATCACTAACGTCTTAAAATGCGGAAGTTCAAATATTGTACTTGACACAAAATCAAAATTTATTGACGAGTTCCTTTCAGGATTGATGATGATCAGTTACTAGACTTAAGTACGAACTTGAAGTGATCATGATCAATTACTAGACATAAATACGAATTTGGATGAGCATATTCCGCGATTTACATCATCAGTTTAGCTCTTGAACAGGGCCGGCCCTAGACTTTTATGGGCCCTAGGCGAGGTTGAAAGTGAGGCCATTTTACCATAAACATAATTGTGAATAAAAAAAACCTACTAAACAGTAGGAAGGCATACACCTAGCGTTTTACTAATTCGGGTTTTAATCTGTAGAAAAATATGGGGGGACATAATACCTTACTCACTACAAAAAAGTTCACTATTTACAAAAAAAATCTATTTTTCTTGCTTTCATAGATGCAAAATTACTGATCAAATCATCATACTCAAGTTGTTCTAACATATCTCTTTCGATAGACAAGAGACCCAAATCACTTGGTCGTTCTTCTGACATGGTTGACCGCAAATCAGTTATCATTCTTACACAATCTTATCTTCTAAATCTTTTAGCTTTCTTCGAAATGTTATCTACGGTAATTTTTTTATTTTCACTGTATTCTAAATTTACGATATTAACCCTATGTCTGGAAAAAATACTACGGGGCTCCTTGAAACTGGGGACCCTAGGTGAACACCTAATCTGTCTAGCAGATGGGCCGGCCCTGCTCTTGAACGCTAATGGGTGCTAGCTCAGTAATGGAGCATTTAAAGTTCATGCATAATGTTTCGAGTTCGAATAGAGCTAGACGTAGGATTCCCAGGGCCGGCCCTTGCCTTAGGCAAGTTAGGTAATTGCCTAAGGCCTCCAGATTTGGTAGGCCTCCAATTACCGATTAATTAATCATTATTATATATAAAATTAAATCTTTACTATAGTTATTGAGAGGCAATTGGTGACAATTAAGGGCCTTATTTGATAGAGAGGATAATTAGGAGAAAACTGAGCATTGATTGTCCATGTGGGAAGATAATTATGCTAGGAAAAAGGCAATGTTGAGTTATTTAAGGTATGAATGACATTAATTGAATTTTGTTTAGGAAACTACTGGTACAATTTAGGAGTTTAAATGAGAGATTAATTTTGGTGTATAAGAGGTGTTATTATTAGTCAATTGTTTTCCTCTTTTGAAAAGATCGTAATAATAACTTGTAAGGAAGTGATATTTATATTTTCTGAAATTGTATTACGAGGGAGATATGCATTAAAATGTAGTAATCATAAAATCGGTTAAAATAATTTAAATCACACAGAGAAAATTAATGTAATTCGGACATAGGAATTTATTTTTTTAATTTTATTATGTGCACTGGACTAGTACTTACTCATTGTAAGTTGTTTGTAGTTCTTTAGAATAGTAGTTTTTCCTCGCAAAAGAATTATAGTTTTATTTTTCTAAAGGAAGTTTGAAGTTTTCTTCGTCATAACACAAATTCTAAGTAGTACAATCACTCCACTATTTTGCGTTTATTAAATTATATTGAATTTGGGCATTTTATACTTCAAACTTTTTAAGTACGTCCCTTTGTTTAGTTTCAAATTGCCATTGATTCAAGACATGTTGATCGCATTTCCCTAAAAAAAATTATGTGCGAAATGATGTTACACAAGTTTAATTAAGGGAACTTAGTTAATATATCAACTTTTTAATTTCATCTACGTTCTCGTATGTCTGGAATATAACTCATGAGAATTTAGGTCATACATATCAAGTTCGCCTAAGGCCTCTAAAAACCTTGAGACGGTCCTGAGGATTCCCCCCATCTGAGGAGGAAATTCCATGTTGTAATTCATAAAAAGAAAATTATCCCTTAAGAAATAAAGTAAGGAGTCTAGGGGTCCCATGTTATTGCTAGACGTCTAAGTATAGACGCACCAATATTATTAGAAAAAAGGTTGATGGCCTAGGCCTTTTTTATCGACAATTTTGTCAATAACACTAGTTGTAGAAGCTTGATGGTCACATACTTATCTTCTCATTCATTTCGTGTGGAAATTTCAACCCGTTAGAATTTAATTCTACTACTATAAAGAAGTTTAACAATGAAGTAAATACAAGTAGCATCCGTTGTGTAGGTTCATATTTGAATAATACCCTACCATCCGTTGTCTTGGTACTTATCAATATTAAATTCCCTCTTCCATCCTCTATCAAGTCAACTATAGTGTCAATGAAAAAACAAAGCCAATGTATGATTTTGGTTATCTTGTGTGACGATTGTGCGCGATGATCATCTTGCTCGATACACTTATACAAGCGATTTGTCTTTCTTTCAGGAATAAATAATTTCATTAATCAAATGGTGTTTCCGCCCACAGTAGCTACATCCGGATCAGTGATCCAACTCAGTAAACATCCTACCCAAACTGCGGAATTCTGTAAACCGTAGCCTTCCTTTGCGAGGTAGTGCGCAAGCCGGTTTTGATTGTCTTTGACACCATCTAACCAAAGCTTCTCCAAATTAGACGAGGAGTGAGTTGTCTTTCAAGAGACCTGAAATGATCATTTATTTAGCTGAGTACATATTCATACTATTTAATACATTTTAATCGACTAATTAGCTAACTATATGATACAAAAACTTGCTATTTATTTATAATATTGAAAAATTTGTTGATTTTTCAGATGTAATAATATTATAAAAAATAGCAAGTTTGTGTATCATATAGTTATCTAAATTAGTCTGTTAAAATAATTATTAAGGTTGAGAAAATTATGTCAGTACGGAGGTAATAATATTTTATGGGAAAAATCAACTTCTGTCGAAACGGAGTCGTTGAACAAAAAAATTACTCGTACTTGCAAGTTGCATCCATGTAAGCAAAAAATATTTAGTCATTTCATTGACATGTTCTGTCGTTATTCATAAACATCCCTTCTACAGAGATTATTTATTTGTTTATTCTCGGGTTCAATTATTTTATCAGCAAGTTGGTCAACGGACTTGAAGAACTCAAAACAAATTAACCAATACTAGTACGTCCCAGCTCTTTTTTCTCATCTGACTTTTTTGACTCGTCTCTGAATCACTTTGACCGGGTGATTTGGATAGCAAAAGAATACGATTTTTTGATAATTTTTTCACCATATTATAGATCAACTTTTACTCTACAACACCATGAAAAAATTATCAAAAAATTACATCGGTTTGCTATTCAAATCACCGGGTCAAAGTAACCCAGTGAATAGTGGCAAAAGTCAAACTAGGAAGAAAGAGCTGGGACAGACTGGTACGTAGTACTTACCTCAGTCTATTTCTTCTCTGTTTGACTTTTTTCACTCGTAATTGAGTAACTTTGATCCGGTAGACAAGTCGATGTAAATTTTTTGATAATGTTTGCGTGGTGTTGTAGAGAAAAAGTTTATCTACAACACCATCCAAAAGTTGTGAAAAAATTGCATCGTTCTATTATCCAAATCATCGGGTCAATGCGATCCATCATCCAGTGAATAGTGATATGAATAGTAATAGGAAGAAAGAGAGGGAACGGAGCAAGTACTACTTATCTTTCTCCTCCGAATATGAAAGTTTGACAAAAGAGTTTTATTAAAAGAAAAAATCAATGCACTAAACATTGAGCAGTCACTGTAGTGCGCATATTTTTTTTTTCTTTTTCCTTTTTTTTTCAGCAACAGCGTAAATTCCTGAATTTCAATTATGAAGCACAGTGATCAATGAAATAAGGTTTTCCTTTCTCAACATATATAGTTCTATTCTTTGCTCAAGAACACATATTTAACCAAAACACAATTGTATAAGGAGTCAATCATCTAATAATTTTGTCACATTTTGTAGAGAAATAGTTCGGTCAGCATAACTATCACCCCCATAGCCAGACCACACCCTAAGGAATATGGTAGCATCGATCCATATACAGTGTCAAGGTTGGAGTAGAGATCACACATGCATCGTTCTTTGCTCCTACATGCATGGCAGAACGAGGAACCGCACCTGCAGCTGACTTTATTGCAACCATCTATCCGCTCTACATAGTGACCACAAGTAGGACAACTCTTCCAGCGTTTCTCCATCGTGAGATTTAAAAATTTCTGGTTGTTGTCATCATTCTGACTCTGGATTTCAGAGCATTCATATCCTGCATGCCATGCGACGCGGCAGTTGAAGCAGAACAACCTCTTACAATTTGGACATGCCGTCTTCTTTTGAATACCTCCACACTCATTAACCACCAAAACTGAGCAATCGGCATAGGGGCAATAACATGTTTTGAGCCTTTGAACAGCGAAGCTGCATAGGTTATCGCACCACTTGTCAAACACTTTGGGGGGAACAATGTGTCGAACAATAACAGGGTCCAAGATTTTGTCGCAATTCAAGTCGGGGCAGGGGATGCCAGCAGCGTTATCGTCTACTACCTTTGTTCGGACGTACATGGATATGCATTCCAAGCAAAAAGGGTGGTTGCAGACATTGTTATTTCTAAACATATTGGCTGATGTTGTTGGTTCAATACATATCCTACAAGTAAAACCCACTAATGATGATAATCGACTTTCTTCATCATCTCCTCTTTCATTGCTTCGTCCTGCTGCTGCTGCTGTTGTTGTTGTTGTTAGTGGTGGTGGTGGTGGTGGTGTACTAGAGCTTTCAGGCGCACGTAGTTGATTTTGTGTGTTGCCCATTCACTACTCTCAATCTTAACCCTGGAAAAAGCTCACGAAGTCTTCGTCACGAATGATCAAGTCGTGGTATTCCTTGATCTTTTTATTGTCTTTGACGAACTCGAGTAATCTACTCTCTTCACTTTTCCGAAGTGCTTCAAGACACCTTACTGACACAAAGAAGTCTCTCTGCTAAACAATTGAGAGAATGCCCCTCAATCACACAACGACATGTCTATTTATATGGGCACTATATAGGGTGGTGGAAATCAACAACCAAGTCCGTTTTGGAATTAAATTTCTCTTGACTTCCCCAACAAGCCAAGTAAAACACTTAACCGCCTCACAGTGTCGGACGAGCAATTCCTTCTTCTCTCTTCTCTTATATTACCTCCGTTTCTTCTCTATCACACCGGTTTGTCTTTTGTCACTATTCACTGGGTCACTTTGACCCGATGATTTGTGTAGCGAAACGACGCAATTTTTTGACAATTTTTTCATGGTGTTGTAAAGTAAAAGTTGCTCTATAACACGGTGAAAAAATTATCAAAAAATCGCATCGTTTTGCTATCCAAATCACACGGTCAAAGTGACGCAGATACGAGTCAAAAAGTCAAACCGGTGTGATAGAGAAGAAACGGAGGTAATGCTTGATATGTTTATTATCTTTCTTCTAATTTTGACTTTTTCATCCGTAGCTATGTGATTTTGACCCGGTAATTTGGATAACAAACCGATACAATTTTTTGATATTTTTTCATAGTGTTGTAGAGTAAATTTTACTATACAACACCATAAAAATTTACAAAAAAATTATATTGTATCGCTAATCAAATGTTCGGATCAAAACGACTTGATGAACAGTGCAAAAAGTTAAAGCTGAAAGAGAGAAGAACCAGAGGAAGTATCAAACTGTAGTGCGTAGTGTCAGTAGTGACTCTTGTTGAGTTGTCGAAGTACATACGTGGAATTTCAGATTCTTTTATACTTTTACCATATTTTGTTATCTAAAAAAAAAAACTTTTACCATATTTTTCTTATTAATTGGTTATTGCATTTTGCCCCCCTATGATTAGGGGTTTGTGCAAAAGACCTCCCCGAGGTCTAAAATGTTGCGGTATACCCTTATGTGGTTTCATTTGTGTGCAATAAGGGGGTATTTTTCCGTTTATGAGGGTAAAACGACTTCTACCCTTTTATAAATAGCATACACCCTTCATTTTCTCATTTTACTTTCTCTCTCTAAACTCTCCTATCTCTTTTTCTCTACAATCTCTTCTCCTTCATCTTTTTTAGTTCTGGACTTCGTCATTTTTCCTCCTCCTTTCTCTTTCTATCTTCTACTCCTTCTTTTTTCTTCTCCAAACCCATAAGCGGCATAGTCTTCTCCACACCCATAAGCGTCGTCGCCCTTTTCTTCTCCAAACTCATAAGTGATATTTTCAAACAAGAGGGGTAATTGTGTCTTTTAAATTGAACTCCTAACATAGTGTCGATATTATTTACTTCCCGTGTTTTGCAAGAAACTCCGTACTTTCTTATTCGGGTTGTTTCTATAGAAAGTTAGAAACTTCCCACTTTCACAATTCAGGCAGTGTTTTTTTTTTTTTTTTTTTTTTTTTTTTTTTTTTTTTTTATAAATAGACAAACTTACCCGTTATCATCAACTTTTCAATCGATATAGTGAATGGACCAACGACCCATATCAACCAGCTTATCCCTTCAACGCCTCACCACACCAGTTCTCTTTCTCACACACACATTGATCTATCTATCTGTGCAAACTTTCATACACTGCCGTTATGATCCGGAACGAACTTGAGAATGATGTAAACTATAAAACAAGAACACCAGTATTAACGTGGTTCATTAGTGACTAGCTAGCTACCTCCACGACTCAAAACTCCGATTTTATTGAGAGAAACGCACCCGGTATAGCCACACGACACACCCTGAAAAAGCTCTCAGCCTTATGCTAATTGCCCTCCATGTACCCCTGTGTGTGTGTGTTTATGAGAGCCAAAAGCTTTGCCTTAAATACTAACGAAAATTTCAATAAATTTTGAAGTATTTAAGGGTTAAATTGACGACTTTAATAAATTGCTTAGGTGAATATGTAACACGAGTGGGGGCTAATGTAATTATATTAACGAAATTTAGGGTAAATATTGTATATATCAAAACTTGAGTGGGGGTTATTATAATTAAATAAACAAAACATAGAGTTAAAAATTGCAATTTTAAAAATTTGAGGTCTCCATATAGGTCCGCCACTGGACGCTCCGAACCCGGTCGAGCTCCTGTGATCGAATCTCCTGTTTGCTGTTCCAACTCCCACTGAGCTCCTGGAACAAAACCGTTTGTTATTCCGACTCCCACCGAGTCCCTACAACAATAACCCCAACACGTTGCTCCAATTCCAAACGAATTCCTGCAATGTTTTGCGAAATTGCTCCAATTTCCATCGAGTTCCTGCAATATCGCCCAATTGCGCGCCTCATACGCGCCCCCCTTGCAGGTCTCGTTAGTGCCGTGTCCCTCGTAAGAGACTCCTCCATGCATAGTTTTTAAAACCGGACCGGACCGGCCGGTTCGACCGGTCGGACCGGTGCATGACCGGTCCGGTTCGGTATTAGGACCGTTTATGCAAATGAACCGTTGAAACCGGTTAAAACCGGCCGGTTTTCGACCGAACCGGCGAACCGGTCGGGTAGAAAACCGTCCGATTTTCGACCGAACCGGCGAATCGGTCGGGTAGAAAACCGTCGCCTTCCCTGGGAATCGAACCCAAGACCTGTTGCTTGCAATGAAGTGGTCTTTACCACTGGGACACAAGCAGTTTTTGTAACTACAACCTACTATCTAATATATAAACACAATATTATGTTATTATTTCAGCCTATTTTCCATTATGTTTATTTTTTTTGTATACAAATAAAATTATATATTATTAAATAAATATGCAATTGAACCGGTCCGACCACCGGTCCGACCGGTCCGACCATGAATCGGTGCCTCACGGGTTCGATGGCCGGTCCGGTTTTTAAAAATTTGCCTCCATGTACCACTTTTTCAGTCCATCATCAACAGAACACAAACTTTTCTGCTAGCGGACCTTCATTAGAAAGCCACTTTTCTTAAATCACTTATTTGCATCGCTCGTGATCAAACCACATTGCCTCGAACTGTTATATTCTACGAATTTGTCTTCCGTCATACCGTCTTCGTACCATAATAGCTTCCAAGGGGACATGGTTGGATGTATCATCCACTAGGTGGTTGACCCGAGCCCTACCATACCTTTCAATCCAGTTATCTGTTGCTAGACATCAGTCTTTCCTTTCACTAATGGCTCGGCCATCAGGCTGGTTATTTGTCCACGTATACTTGTTACCAACAAAGTTCAAATCTCTCAATTGCAGCTTCTGGAGAACTTTACGCAAGTCTTCTGTTTTTCTGAAAGTGACTTCTCTCCCACCTTCCTTCTAGACATCGGAAGTTATTGCGTTCAAGTCTCCTATGACTAGACACGACTGATTTCTCGGGCACAATCTTGCCAACAACTTCCAAGAGTTTGTGCGCTATCTTCTAACTGGGTTCCCATAGAAACCCGTGAGCACCCACGATTTTTGGGTGTCCGCGTCTGTAATCATACCTTTTATAAAAAAAAACTTTAAAACTGAATCAGAGAAACTCTAATATCCCTGTACCACAAAAAAGTTGTGCATCCCCTCCTGTCTTCGTAGTCAACAAATACACAGTTCTCATACCCTATCTTGGACTTCACTAACTCCATCTCAACCGAAAAAAATCTGGTTTCCATCAAGAAAACTATGTTGGGCTTATGTATCCTCACCAAACCGTGAAGAGAAGTAACGCTACGGGGGTTCCCAAGCCCCCGCATGTTCTAGATTAAAATATTCATTGTGCCTGGCAGTGCTGCTGAGCAGCCATTGCCAATCGCGCATTAGGGCCTTTATTGGCGCCCTTATTCGGTTGCGGAATCCTTGATCTGGAAACCTTAGTTTTACTAAGAACTCTGCTTGCCTCTTTTTCATTAATATTGGAGCTCTCTGACATGTTTTCTGCCTTCTACTTGCAGTCGGGTTGGACATGTTGTCCCTATGCTTTCTCTTTGCCATCAACATTAGGAAAGTGGTCGTGGTTCTCTTCTTACTTTCGGTGGTTTATCGGTTTCTTGGGACTAGTAGCAGGCTCCTTCCCCTTTGCCGAGTTCGACAGGGATGGGGTTCCCATAGCTGTAGTCGCGCCAAGAGGGTTATCATGTATCTGCATCCCTTTAGTACTTTTTCCATCCACCCCATCAGACATGGGGCGAGTCTCCATCTCTGCGTCCGTCGAGCTGTTGCTTCCGTTCGGTGATGAGAGATCCTGGGAATAATCTGTGTCATCTTCATGGTTAAGCTCTCCCTTTTTCTGTTTCCAGCTCCGGCCTTTGGGGCTATCAAATACAAGTTTCTTACGGGGCGGGGGTTTAAAAGTCATCCAGTCATTATACACTGACGCTTCCGCCCGTTTTTCCTCACAGACTTAAAAGTAGAAGATTCGCCATAGTGGTTGATCCTACCGCACCAAGGGCAAACATGTGATTATTGCTCGTACTTGAAATCTAGCTTGATCTTATCTTCCAATACCTTGATAAATACACCTCTACGAAGCGGTTTAACATCAATCCGGACTCTGACTCTCATATAGTCCCCAGTCTCTCCTAACATGATACGCTTATCTGAATCAATAATAGTGTCCGACGTGGACACAACCTTTTTTGCATCTTCCTCGGTAAGCAAAAAGATCGGAAGGCTTCAAATTTGTATCCACATTTCAGTAGAGCCGAAAACCACATCTTCAACTTTTGAACTTGCAGCCTAGGGTTTAAGCAATATGACATTCCCATCAAAGATCCAGAGTCCCCCATAAGGACCCTATCCATCAATTTTTTTCTAGGAAAACGAAGAAGAAATAGGTAGACCCAGTTTCGTTGATGATTGCATTGTCTCCATCTAACCAGATTCTTTTAAACATCAACTTCATTGCCCAAACGTTCATCCGGACGGGGAGTCGTAACGATCCCACTGGACAATGGCTATGGCCTCTCAGCTTCTGCGCATCAACCCCGATCAAACTTGACTATGTCTTCCTCCTCTTCGTTTGTCAACTATCCAAAGCGCTGCCCAATGCCTTCAACTGGGTCTTGCCTCGGCGTGCTTCTTACTTGGGTGGAAGCCATCGAGAACGGAATCCCATAAGCCTTCGGTCGCCATTCATAACCTGTGATCGTTTGTCGGACTAGGTCAAAACTTACAATCCTTTAATTGAAGAAGTTCGAAAGCCATTATTCTCCACTTAAATCTCTTAACCTAAAAGTAAACGTAAAATCTCTAACAAGTAACGACTAACTAATTGTAAGGTCAAATTAACAACTCAACAAAAATAGATGTGTAAAAATAGTAGCTGCTGGTGGTATATGCCGGATTAGAAAAGTTCCTTCATAACCAAAGAATCGCACGCAACATCCACCCAACACCTGCAAGGCTGCACTATGTGAAGCCGGAGAGACTACTGAAATATATTGACATTTGTGTACTAACATTCATGTTTATATTTATAACAATTTGCCTCCTTTATTTTCTTGTAGTTATTTTATTTTTCTTATGTTAAACAACTATACTTTTACTAATGAGTAATTACATACATTTTTAGGTTGGAACACGTCATATTGATTATTATGGTTTTCTTGAAATATAATAAAGTTTTATGTTTTATACTATACTCATGATACAATTACATTCAAGAATATGATTGTGTTCATTTTATTTTTAAAATTTAAAATCCTTAAGATCACTCGCTCTCATGAGGTAATAGCATCACTTGCGTGTAATTAGATAAACATATTAGTCAAAATTAAGTTGGTTACATTATATTTCAATTACGTTATACATATTTACATAAGAATATAAAATGAAAAACACGCGGTTCTACGGGTTGAATCACTGGTCCAACTGGTTGAATCTCAAACTGTTACTTCACACCGTTCTATGTCGGTACATCTTTTTAAACTTTTGCCTGATATGTTTTTTCTTGAGCTGTGAGAGATCTACATTCCTACTATTTAGAAAATAAACATCTCAATTAGGCATAAACTAAGGGCATCTCCAACCCATGCCTTTTCCCCCTCCCCCTCCCCCACAGATCCACCATTTTCCCCCTCCCTCAAACTACTACTCGTCTCCAACCATGTGAGGGGAGGGGGATGGGTAGGGGTGGTACGGATTTTTTTTTTTTTTTTTTTTTTTTTTTTTTTTTTTTGGTGAAGGCA
Organism: Linanthus parryae; assembly: GCA_023055425.1. Classification (NCBI taxonomy): domain Eukaryota; kingdom Viridiplantae; phylum Streptophyta; class Magnoliopsida; order Ericales; family Polemoniaceae; genus Linanthus; species Linanthus parryae. Next base: position 13,159,299 of record JALGPY010000006.1, on the reverse strand, counting down.
TGTCCATGGGAAATTTCTCATGGTTTCTCATGAACATGCCCTCACCCAAGGCAAAATTTCTCCCCATGGCACCCCCTCTCCTTCCCCCAATAGGGTTGGACATGAATCATATTTTTATACGGTTTTACCCATCCTCCTCTGGAGATGCCCTAATAACCCTCACTGCTTTATCTTGCAACGGTAGGCTAATGGGCCAGAAGCTGGGGCAAGGCTTACCAAGGTCCAAATTCAACAGTTTAGTAAAAGCCCATCCGTATATAAAGCAATCCCTTTCAGAAATTCCAAATTTGTTCAATTTTCCAAACAGAAGGTTTGCTGAGAAAAACTGATTCAAACTTCTTTTCATCTCCCGCGATCACAATTTCCGTACCGATCAAACCCTAGAAAATGCATTTGAAGATCAACAAAGCTTGCGATCTCAGCTCCATCTCAGTCCTCCCTCCTCATGCAAGGTTCGATCTCATCTCTCTCCCAGAGCTCAATTCGAAGCTAAAACACGTTCACGTAGAGTTCGATTGTGTTCTTGCTGTTCCATGACTTGTTTCTGCAATTTGCGTGATTCGTTTGTGAAGGAAATTGAATAGCTTCGTCTCCAGAGGAGCGGATTCGTCGGATTTGCCTAGAATTCAAGTTCCTCAGCTTCGCTGGCAACCATCGCAACACTAGACCAAGTTGCTGTACTTTTTTATGCTATCTGTGTTCAATTTTATCTCAAGGAGGCAGAATACTGATTTCTTCACACATCAATAGTCCGTATAATAATAGAAGTTGCTATTTTTGAGTCTGGTCAAGTTCACTGCATGTCAGAGTGTTATCTATTTGTTTTGACCACCAGAGTCCTGAAATTGTTTAGTTTTGCCTGATATGTATGGAAAATTATGAGTACAACTTCGAGGTATGTGAAGTTTGGGGAAAGTTTGAGGCGATATCTCCAATCGGATGCATGTGCACACGTTTTTTTCCTTTGAACTTTCCCTTCAAAGGCAATGTAAGGCATTGTTACTACTTCCTGGTGAAGAAACACGAATATCAGTATGATCTTGTGTTAATTTCACTTCTTTTTAAGATAGTAACAGTTAAGGTGACTCTCTGATGTCGTGCTTTCTAACTACTGCTGTACTTTCTTGCACAGCCAATTCAAGCCCGGGTAAATAGGGGATAGCTTGACATCTAATGACTCGTACTTGAGTATAGAACTGAACTTATGACATGATTGCAGTTGGTTAAATCCTTGAAGGGCTTCCTTACCTATAGGAAGTGACTGGAGATGAAACAATGATGTCTCAAAATCCCGGAGCATTGCCTAATCAACTTACCTTCCAGCATCCTTAATGAATCGCAGCTGGGAAGGCCTTTTGAAAGATGAAAACACAACTTCTGCGAGTAACATGATTTATCGTAGTGGTAAGGGACACATACCATGCCCTCATTCTGGGTTCCAAACCTCAGGGAGCCGCTTTTCTCCTTTAGTACGATAACAGGTGGGAACCTTCTTTTGTATCCTGTTAAATGAGTACGATATCTACATTGATTAGCTTTATCAAATATAATTTCATCTCCATGAAGAGCTTGATTCCAATACGGTGGTTCCATTTTTGGTTTCCTGTCTTTTTCCGTATCTGCACCCTGATTTTGTTTCTTCTCTTATTTTCTTACGTTCTTCATGAAAAAAAGTCATCTGAGAAGTATCCTTAGATAGGAAAAATATGTTATGAAAGAAAGGGTGCATTCCTTTTCGACGTTTATGTCTTGATTCTTATCTATATTTGGGAAACTTATCATTTTCTTATCCAATAATGCTTCTCAGAGGTTCGGCTCTCAAGGAAGAGAGAATTCAGTGAAGAGGCTTACTTGTTTACCCAAACGAGCTACTCAAGAGATGAAGAGGAGCAAAAAGCACTTGTAGGGTCATCCACCAACCTGACGCAGAAATGGGACCTTACCTCTCCTACAGATCGTATATGTGTGTTTGAAATATTATCCTAAGAAGATATACTTTGTAACAAGATATATAGGTATGTGTCAACAAAAAATAAAATCACGTCTCTAAAATGGCGACAAAAATGAGGTACAAAAGTGGCCATGCCGGTTCGGGAAATAACTGTGAACCATAAGGAAATTATGTTGCCTCTGAGTAAGCCTGCAGCATGTTTAGGTGCAGATTGCCACATAAATCATTTGTCAGTCTTTGTCTGAGACTTGGTTTTTCTTTTTCCTGTAGATGATACTGTATAGCAGTCTAATGAATAAATTGACCTGGTTATAAATCAAACTTTAAGGTGAAATAAAATAGAGAGAATACCATACCTCTGAGTAGACACGGGTAGCAGAACTTAGCTAGAATGAAAACCTGAAAGTCAGTCTTCTCTCCTGGCCGGTTGGTTTGAAGTTAGTATTTGCAATGAATGCCGGATTTTCTGTGTTATTTCGTGTTGGTTTAAGATTCGTATTACGATTTGTATCCTGTCTAGAGGAATGGAATCACATTGGAGAAGATGGATCTATAGTTGTAATTTCTGATAACTATGCTCAACTCTGCATACTGGAGACAGATAAATGTGGGCTAAAACATACTAACAGTAGCTCAATGATACCTGTGTTTGAATAAGTTTAGATTTCTTCATATTTTTTATAGCCATAGGATACATGTTCTCCTGCTATGAATACCGGTGTATATTACTCTCTCAGTCCTTTCTCTCCTCATCTTCCACTATTCTTGTAGCATTTAGTCTTACATGGTACTGGTGCAGTGACTTGCAACTTGCAAGAACTCATTTGACTGAGTTTCCTAATCAAGTTCCTAGTCTTTTTGAATTTTCATCTGGCGTAATGTTATGTATCTTTGGTAACACGCAATAACTCTGTTCTGTGTTCCAGGCTCGAAGAGCATCAGAAGGTATACGACAGACCAATTTCGGCTGGGAAGATTGAAGTTGGGAGCTGGACTTCGGTGAAAAGAGAACACTCTTCTGTCAAAGGTAGAAGCACGGCGGAGGAGCTTAAGAAAGTGTCTTCCAGAGAGCAGGTAACTTATCAAAAAGTAGTTCGCTTTCGTGAATGTCTTCTTTCTTGAAAGAATTACAATTAGTGTCCTGATTCCTGAAAGTAATTGGCTCTAGAACAAATGATCTTTCTTTAACTTGACATTTGTTGTAGATATTCTTATGTGTAATTCAATGGAAGCTATAATATTAATCCTACTGCCATGATATTCTTAAAGTATAAACTTAGGGAGAGGTTGGTGATACAGGAGAAGAACACGAGAGTTGTCGTTGAATCAGACGAGGAGATTAATGGAGGACTTTCCTGCTTGCTCAAAGAAAATAATACAGGTAATGAGCTCCATAATCATCAGGTAATCTCAACTTGATTGCCGGGATTGGTCTTGTTCTCATAGCCAAACGTTAAAAGCTTCAAAATTCCAAATATACCCAATCCAATGTTTCATCCCACAAATACATCTTCTACTGCCTAAGAGCTGTTCTTAAATCCTCTCTAGCAAGATCCATAAACAAGTCGTTTGTGGAAAAGATTGAAGGACCTTGCTTTATGGTAAACGTTCTCTGGGTCTATCTTATCCTGTATCATTCTGAACTCCAAAGCTGGTCTTTTAGCGCATGAACTAAAACGCTAGAGGTCTCCTAAAGAAAAGGACTACTGCCATTAATTACTAGAATTTAGCTGGCTTGGAGATGCTCCTACAGTGTGGAGAGCGGAGCGCTGTATATGTTTGAGAATAAAAGATGGTTTCATTTACTTTAGGAAGTCTTAGAAATCAGAATTGTGCAATAACTGCCGGGTGACATTTCAGCATCAGTTGCACATACCGTCACATTATACTGCCTGCATACCCCTGTTAATTTGTGAAGTTAAGGTAGACTAAATTAATGAATGCATGTACTGCAATGCAAATTTCAAATGCGTCTTTATTTCGGTGTCGCAAGATTTAGGAACCCAGTTTATGCAGCATGGAATACCATAGAATTGGCAAACCGACATTGCAAGGACTAAGAATCAAAATCCCCAACTAGTCATTAGTATGTCCGTGTCTTCGTTGGTTGTAGTTCTATTACATCCATGTCAATCTAAAGATTGGTAACACCATGAGTTCTATTTTCATCCCCAATCTGGTCGTTCGGTTCACATCCATTTTTAAACCTTTGGATTCTGGAACCTGCAGGAAATTGTTCAATGGAGGAAGTAGGAGAAGCAACCGAAAGGATTTTGAGGAAAGCAAGGAGGAGAAAGAGAAAACACTCTAACCTTATTATTTTGGACTAAAGGTAGAGCACCGCATGGCTGGAGCTTAATGCACTGGTCCGCCTTTTTTTCTCTAGGTCTCTGCACAACAACAAAGTGGGTTCGACCCTTCCCTGGGCCCGCGCATGGCGGGAGCTTAATGCACTGGTCCGCCATTTTTTCCGTTATGATATTAGTTTTTAACAATAACTTTCAGGTCCCTAGTTTGATATAGACCCGAAAATTTAATATTTTCCACAGAGCACACGTCTTCAAATTTTGTACAACCGACACTCGTACAGTTGCAACTACTCATCAGAGACAAGAGACACTACGGCTAGAATTTCAGGGTATCCGCTTTAGTCCAGCAGGACTCTGTAATTTATACTAATGTTTAAATATTTTTGCCACAGATGCGACTCATGATAAACTCCCACAAATGTCATTTTATTTTTATAATTTTTTACTCTAAACAAAGCCAAAAAGAAATGAAATTTCTTCGATTCAGAGCCTCAAAATCTACTTGCTTTAGGTCATTTTATTTTTATAATTTTTATTCAAAGCAAAAAGTTTTAACTTTCTTCAATTCAGAGCCTCAAAACTTTTACTCGCTTTAGACTGCGAGAGGTTTGGAACCGGCTCTGCAACATATATCTTGTTGGATTGGCCCTGCGGACTTAGACATTGGGTGTACTGGTGTAGTTCGGTTCTGATATGGAGACTGGAGTCGTACTTGATTATTGCTCACTTGTACCTTGGTGGGACTCGGGTTACATATTTTCTCTCCATAGACCATAGTAGTGTTATGCCGCGAGGTAAATATTCTTTGGTGGGCGAAAGCTCTCGTGGTCAGCCTAGCCTCTTAGACATTAGAGCATGTTTCATCTGTTCGGTTCTGGTGTAAGGCATTGCTCATGTGGAGTGTGTTTCCGTATTTCAATTTTTTACGCCCATGGGACATAAGCAGGAAATAGAAAAATGGCCCGAAGGAGTGGGCAAATACTTAATGGAATCGGAGGCGTCCCAGTCCGATTCACCCGATACCTACGCATCTAAAACTGATGGTACACATGATTTCTGCCAAAAAAGGCCTTTACGCAACATATTCGGCCAAAAGAATTGCCATAGGTGCACCACTTTGGCCAAGAAATAGTCGATCTGCACATGTACATATTGAAGGCGAAACCAGCCTATTCACACCATTTAAGATGCGCGAATTTGATTCCTTTCCTCATTCTCGTTATAGTCTCCTTGATACGGGCTGATTCTGTTACATGCGACCACGACCGATTCGTCGGCCGCAACCGTTTTATAGAATTATGGGCATACAGGGAGAGAGGCCATTGGAATTGTCGTGCCCGGACGACATATACGGTGAGAAATAGTGATTTTTCGATGTTTTTAAAGCTGAGTTGACGTGTTTGGACAACACGAATAGCGATTTTCAGATGATTTAAAAGCTGAATTGATGTGCCTGGACAACAGACACGGTGAGCAAGATTTTAAGAAATCCCAAGAGTAGTACTAGGACTTGCTCTGCTTCTTCTGAAGTTTGACTTTTACCACTTTAACCCGGCGATTTGGATTGCAATACCATGCTAGAATTTTGTAATATTTTCTTGATGTCGAGAGAAAACTCTACTTGACAATGGTATGAAAAAATTACTGAAAAATTGCATCGTTTTACTGTCTAAATTACAATGTCAGACTGCAACAGACTACGGATAAAAATGTCAAACTAAAAAGAAACGGAACAAGTACTCGAAAAATTGCCTTTGAAGATAGATAGCCTCGGGATTCAAACGGCACAACTCCCAACAATGTCTTTCTCATGTCCACCACAAAGTGCGTGTCTTCTTCTTCTTCTATCTCTATTTGGTCAGTATTCGTGTCTTCCCAGTCAAGTCTGTTACTCAGTGTTAGTAAGCCAAGAAAAGATTAAGTCGGCCCCGCAATAGCCCAAACCAAGTGAGAGCAGTAAATAGTAATCATGTGGGTGTATGTCCCGTGACGAATTTATTCTTCTTTCTTCCATAGGGAAAGCATAAAATTTGCCAATTTGCTGTCAATGAGAAGCTGAAGTCCATGACCACGTTTTGATATCTTTCTGTGCACTTCTCTTCTCTGCCTCTCATTTATTGGCTCTGTCAATAAAGACCCAGAATTCACGGGCGGGTTCGAGATAGAGAATCATCATCTGTTTTTGGTTTACTGGTGTGTGCCGGTTCCTATTTAGTGAGTTAAGTTGCCCTTTTAGAGCTGGGGTTTTGACCGAGTTCGATGAAATTAGACATTTTAAGAGCATCGTGATGTTTGGGAATCTACTACGGTGGTTGCCAAATGTCTGTTTTTAGAACTCTAAGAGCATCCACAGTAGTGTTATGCACATACTAGCTAAATTTTAGTCAAAAATTAACTTATTCATTTTAGTAAAGCGGTTTTGCTCCAGTAGTGTTATACTAAAGCTATTTATAAAAACTTTTACATTTTTATTTTTTGCTTTTACAAACTTTATATAAATGGCAGGAATTGATAAATTACCTCATAATTTATAAAAAGTAATAACAGTAAAAATAATTAGTGGATAACGGAAATTATTTACCTGGATGGATGAAGGAGAATCTCAATCCAACATGGATTCCTTTTCTCTCACGTGAATATGATTTGTAGATTGATGAGATTGTTTAGTTTTTTATAGCTGTGGGACTCTATAAGATTTGTTTTGTTTGAGAAAAAATCGAATATAGATTAGTTAAAAGTAAATTAGTGTTGGACATACGGGACTGTTAATGAATCCTTCAACTCTAATAGCAAGAGTTCTTTGTCATAAGTACTACAGACATACGGGACTCCTTCAAGCTACAGCAAGCAATGAAAGCTCGTACCTGTGGAAGAGTATTATGTCGAGTAAGGAGCTTGTTCTTAGCGGATGCAGGTGGAGGTTGGGCAACGGTCAAAATTTGAACGCCATAAAGGACCCGTGGCTGCTTCGTGAAGACAACTTTCGACCACGGGCTCCCAAACAGGACCTTTCTGATAGGCACATCATGGTTGCAGACCTGTTCACAGAATCAAGAAGATGGGATGAGAATATTTTACGAAATATTTTTTGTGAAGAGGATGTCGAGGAAATCAAAAGAATTGCAATCCCTTCTTATGATGTGCCTGATAGACTGATATGGCACTACTCAGAAACTGGGCGATATACAGTCAAATCAGGCTACAAGCTTTTATTGCAACAAGAGGAGAGGAAGCAACCCATCCAGTTTGGTAGCTGCTCGAACCCAAACCCAGGCTGGTGGAAATGCCTTTGGAAAGTTAACCTTCCCAAGCGCATTATCTACACAACCTGGAGAGCTATTTTGTGTAGCTTGCCCGTTCGGAACAATTTATTAAAAAAGGGAGTAGATCTGGAAAACATCTGTCCAGTTTGCAAGAGAGAGAGAGAGAAGATGAAACTCATCTTTTCTTATTTTGCCCGGTAGCAAAGGATTGTTGGATCCGTCTGTTTGACCCAAAAATTCTCCCCTCCAGCCACATGCAACTACGGATCTGGTGGATTGACACTTTCCTCGCAGCCACAACAGAAGAAAGAAGAAGAATTAGATCCCTGATTTGGCTTTTGTGAAAAAATAGAAATGCAATAGTTTTCAAGAATAAGAGGAAAAGCCCAGAAGAAATCTCAACACAAACTTTGAATTACCTTGCAGATCTGGAAGATCTTGAACCGGAGATGAAGGTAGTGAATTCGGCTCAGACTCTAAACCATCATGCAACCCCTCCGATCTCACCCCCAGAAGGATGGGTTACCGTTAACACGGATGCTGCGTGGAACAACCACCGGAAAACGGCAGCAATCGGAGCGGTCATCAGGTCAAATTCCGGCGTCTTCATCGCCGGCAAAGCAAACGCCATCCCATTTCCTCTCTCTGTTAGAACAGCGGAAGCAACATCATTGAGAGATGGGGTTAAGCTCGCCATGGATCTGGGGTTTGAGAAAGTTCTATGTGAATCGGATTCTCTCTCTGCTGTTAGAGAGATGAACCGACTGTTGGAAGGAAAGCAAATGGACGACATCACCGAAGTGGAGTGCATTCTCGAAGACTGTAGAGCCCTCCTCGGAAACACAACGGGCGTGATGGTGAGACACGTACCGAGGAGGTGGAATAAATGTGCCCGCGCGTTTGCTGAGCACGCCTCCAAGTGTAACACAGCTGTCTTTAATTTGTATTCGGGCCCGGCTTGGGCCGAGTCAATTGTAGCAGAAGACTTAATGGGCCGTTTCTCTAGCCCGGTTTGATTAATAAACGGTTATTTCAAAAAAAAAAAAAAAGTAAATTAGTGTTGGACAACATCAAATGCAGGAACTTTTTTTTTAAGAAATGGAAGGAACGTATGAGAAAAAATCGATTTTTAAAATGTCTAAAATAAAAATAAAAATTTAAAAGAGAAGTGGCGAGGAAGTGTTGACTTGCCAGATGTAGCTAGCAAGAAAGTAGGACACTAAAGTAGCATGTGCTTTGAATAGCCTACTGGAGGGAGCACTTATTCAATTTGACTGACTATTTTGGTATTAATTTCCATTTGAATAGTCTACTGTGGATGCTATGCTGTTGTCAAATACTTCCTCCGTTTCTTTCTTTCTCTACGTTCTGACTTTTGTCACTATTCACGGAATCACTTTGACTCGGTGATTTGGATAGCAAAACGATCTAATATTTTGACAATTTTTTCATAGTGTTTTAGAGTATAAATTGTTCTATAACATGGTGAAAAAATTATCAAAAACTTACATCGTTTTGCGATCCAAATCACCCGGTCAAAATGACCCAGATATGAGTCAAAAGTCAAAGCGTAGAGAAAGAGAAGAAACGGAGGAAGTATGTTAGTTCGCTGTGTATAGTTTCAGCTCATACTGTGCAGTTTTTGGTTCTCAGTTTCTTATCAAGTTCTAGGTTTCTAACAAAATTGCTTTTACTAGCTTTTACAAGCCAATTTTTAGTACTCCCTAATTATGTCCCACAAGACATTAGTTAGATTGTCAAAATATAGAAGAAGGTTACAAATAATTTTGGCGACGTTACTTGAGTATCTTAATATTTGAAATTAAATTTGCTACTCTAGAAAAAATGAAAATGGAATCAGTAAAAGATTGAAGTACTTAGTTGTAAGAACGAGACTCTAAATTTAGGAGATGAAGCACAATTGAAAAATGGTAACATAAGAAACAAATTTCTTCTGTAAACATCATAAGAAAGAAAGAAATGGAATTCTTTTAACAAACATAAGAAGAAATAAAAAACTTGTCAACCATATTCACGATTCTTTTTTTGTAGGCGGGTGAATCATTTGTGACAAAACATTGACAATTTATTTATTTTTTATTTAGGAGAACATTGATGACATATCATTACTTATTTTTCTTCATATATGTTGTTAGGTGAGGTACCATAGAATTGATGCCCATCGTCTTCGTGAATGAGCCATGTTTGTTTTTCTTTTTCTCTTTCTTTGCCATGATTCATTTTATCCAGAAGTAAATAAGCACACAACATGTTATGAATCACTTTAATGATGCAGTATAGTGCGAGCTTGTATGTGATGCTTTCTTTTTTACTCTCTTTCTTAGCTGGTTTGTGGACTTTGGAAGGAGTCCTTTCTGAAACATGGAGTGTCCATAAAAAGTGAGCATCCAATGCCTAAAGAGGGTCAAGTGTGGGGGTAAAAAAGTAAGAATTCCCATAACCCTAGCTCTCATTGGATTATTACAAAGAATGGGGGGAAATATTTTTCTTGCCCACCCACCTTCAATTGTCTAAGAAAAGTTGAGCTACCCAACAAGTCAAATTATAACTACAATGAAGATAATAATACATTTATACAAGGTTGAGACGGGTCTTCAACACCAACCCAACTGCCATAGGCAATAGATTGACACTTAAAAGAAGAAAAAAAAATCATTATTATTTATTTATTTATTTCTGAAAATATGGAGATAACTTGGCTTAATAATCGAATAAATTGACTTTTAAAGAATGAGTTGAAATTTTAATACTTCAATCAAGTAGATTTTTTAGGACCACATTCTTGTATAATAACTTTACTAGATTTTAGACATAATGCTCGGCTGAGTGGCAAGCAAGGGCGGATCTAAATAATTAGTTCAATTGGGGCTAAAAGCTTTTAGCAGTCTTTATGTTGAAAAAAAAAAAGAACCTTCATTGATACCTTTAATTTTGATATTTGTGTCATTTTATTAATTCGAATGTCCCACTTAATTCTATATTCTTGAACTAATGTCTTTTAAGAACAGAAAAAAACTAAAACTAATATTCTCGGAATAGAAATTACATTGAACTTTGCTCCAGGTGTTCTTAATTTTTGGCTCCGCCACTAGCTCAGGTTCGCGGACAATTCAAGTTTGTTCACAAAATAATTATTTTGATTCTCCCTTACTTTCACCCCTCTAGTTTGACTGAAAGACACTTTCACTCTAAATTGCCTTAGTCTCATGCACAGTCCTGCATTTTACTAGTATAAATAATAATAGTTCTAGGTTGTGTGTTTTTTTTTAAGCAAAGGTTGTGTTCTCTTTGCAATGATTAATTAATTCCCTTGCCCTGCAACCATCAATGCTTAAAACAGTATTATCCCAACAATAATATCTAAGCCAGTTGATGTTTCTTTATTTCATGGCACCTGTTCTTCCATTAATTTTATTTTTTCTTTGAAAAAACTACGTTGAATTATTAGTCGTGTTTGGATAAGTTTTTTTTTGAAGAAATAATTTTTGTTGTCAACCGGGTTTGAACCCAAGACCTCATGCAGGGTCTTCCAACTCTCTACCACTTGAGCTACCACCCTAGCTGCTTGCATAAGTTGAGTTATTGAGATTTATAACTTTGTTGACTAAGTTAATATGGAATGAGATTATTGATTGAGATTACGTGAGATATGGATCTCAATTGCCCAATCTGTGGGACTCGGATATTTCAAATAAGGAGTCAAAATTGACATAAATTCAGCATTCTAAAATCATATTCTTTAGGGACAATTCTGGAATAGTTCTACTGCTAGTATAACTGTTTTTCGACAGTACAAGTAGTTTTTAGTGCCTTTAGGGACAATATTTTTGACTTTTCAAACCGATTCAGTTATCTCATTGCAGAGGCCAACTCCCCATGAATGGAAAGGCTATCAGAAAGTAAGGGGGATGATGCTTTTTCGGAACCTGCTTTTGGTTAATTCTGATACAACCGATTTTAACCTTCCAAGTTAAAAATAAAATCAACATCTATCTATGAAATTGATATATATCATATCTTTAATTCTAATATATATATATATATATATATATTGTCATTTTACTCTCTCGAAACAGATTCACAGCGAATCCTACTAAACATAAAAATTTCTTAATCAATATTTCACCGAACTTTTACGTATTCCTTACCAACAACATTTTATCTAAATTACAATAATACCCCACATTAATTCCGCACATCAACTTTCCGCTCCACCACAGTATTCCCAAACTAACCCTTAATTTGGGTTGTCCAAACATGCTTATTGTGTATGACGAGCATGGACAGTTACAACACATCCACCATTCGTAACCATCCACAATTAGTCTAATCCCAACTAGTTTAATGTTGTTGTGTATTGTCCTAACTACATGACAATGATTAATCTAATAATAGCAAATAATATGCCAAATTTAGGTCACGCATCACTGATCATGAGTTAGAAAATGGCATATAAAGAGGATAGCTGGTAAACTTCAAGGGTGTACCAAACAGTCCATAATTAGCAAAGTGATTAGTTTATTATTAGCTTCTAATTAAACAATTCTGAAATGTGATTTTCCACCATGCCAATTGTCCTCATGCGTGTCGGTAAGCTTGGAGTTGCACTAAACAATAGCTAATACTTATTTTATTTTATTTTATTTTATTTTAGTGATATGTTTTCAATATTGCTCAAGGAAAGTGTCTAGTATAACTTTGACATTGACCCAACCTATACAAATCTAATATTTCCAAATAATATGCCAACTATAGTTTATGCATCACTCCTTTGATTAGAGGTAATCCGCTAGTATATACTGAAAGTTCTCCTACTACATTGCAAACCATATTTCTAGAATAGGCTGATTACCAATTTTTTGATAAAGTAGTCAATGTATAATCTGCAAAAAAAAAAAAAAAAAAAAAAAAAAAAAAAAAAAAAAAACGTTTGTAAAACGGAAGCTTTATTATTTGAAATGTCTAGTAAGTGAGAAAAATAGGACAGAAGATTGAACAGAATTGACGCGACTACTTTCAAGTAAGTGATTATTTCTTTTCGATGTTTTATTATTAGACTAGAAAATTATCCGTGCCCGTAGGGCACTCACAAAAGATATTATTTGACTTATTAAATTTCTTGAAATAAACTGAGATGAGAAATCAATACTAATTTATTTCTTTTTGTGTGAGTAGATAATTAACGAAGATTAAGTCAAAAGATTAATGAGATTTCCTCAAAAAATATTATGGAGATATCTCGTATTTAACTGAATAAGTTTGTTAGTATCTTGTGAAGAAAAAGAAATGATCAATCAAATCAACGCACCAGAATGTTTTAAGACATTTTTAGGAATTAGATTGCTAGGATGTTCTCCTTAATATTTTTTTAGAAAGAAACACATATCTGATTTATTATATAAATATTTAATAACAATTCAAATGCATTTTATGTGACATATATCACATCATTCTCTCTTCGGTTTTCTGTTGAATTTTTTGTCTCTCTAACATGACTAGTGATGACTTGATTATTTGTACATTAACTAATTCATTAAAATGAGGGCTCAAATAAACATGTTCTAGAAGTAGTAGAGGTAGTGATGTGATTATTTCGACCATTAGAATATGCCGCTAAAGCAGTCCGTACCAACCTATTTTCCTAAGGGAATGAAAGTTGGAAAAGGCGTAAGAAGAGATTAGTTGGTGATTAGTACATTAAAGTTGTACCAGACGGGCCATAATTGGTTAAGATGGTTCACTAGTTTCTAATTAAACGGATCAACCAACAATGAAATTCACGTATGGTGGTTCGAATTCCTGTCATTGAAAATGAACACATCTTGCTTGTTTAACAAGGAAGATGCTCTGTGCGAGCGTCTTGTAGCAAATCTTTCTCCTTCTACCTGTCTAAAGCCAAAACCATCTAGTTTCAATTTAAATTTATGCCCAAACATAGTCGTTGTGCGAGAACCATTGCAAAAAAGTTAATGTGAATTTTTAAAAAATGTTTTGTAAATATAATATAAAAGCTAATGATAAACTATTGTCGTCGTTATTTTATGTTTGATCAGATCAACTGTCAGTATGTTGTAAGAACAGTAAAATAACAAAATATACGACACAATCAAGTAAAGAAATACTAAAGTCCAAAAATTGTTAAGGTGAAAATTGATTGTAGAAGAACTAATTAAAATTATGTTTCGAAAAAGTATCCCCGCATTTGCTTCCAGAAAACTTCTGTGAGACAGCGAGAAAGCTCCGAAAGTCAAAAATAAATAAATTATGCAATAAGAAAGCATGTGCGCCGCCAGAAGAAGCATTCCCAAACTTGTACTATTCCACAAAATTAGAAATTTGTCAACCCGTGAAAATGAGAATAATCATTTTAGATCAAAATCAATAGCATTCGTGGACGCTCGCATACACCTAAGAATATAGTAGAAAGAAAAGGTGGTTGAAACTTTGGCATTGAATTGGAGACATCTTGTTATGGAAGGAAAGGTGCAAAAGGAAGCCGCGGATGTGAAGTTGGTGGCGTATCACTGAATTAATACGGCATGAACGAATTGAAGAGAGTCCTCCTTTGTTTGTTGTTGGTAGGCCCTTAGATATTTGGTTTATTGTTATATTCCGTCACCTTTAATCATTTTCTGTCTCTTCTTGGCCAAGCAAAAAGAAAAGGCAACCCTCCATTGACATTGCCATGCAATCGGCATAACACATTGACGGACAATCACAGAAATTCTAGTTTAAAACATTCATGGCAAGGTTGGGTTTTTAGTAAATTGCCGTATCAGTAGGATTTCAAATAACTATATAGTTCGTTGATCTGTAAAGAAAGTTACGAAAAATGAAGAAAAACATAAGTAATACGTAGTAACTTTTTTTTGTCTTGCATGTGTATTCACTTGTTGCAGAAAAGTTGTGGGACGTGCCATAATTATTTTCTTTCATACGGTGTCGTAATAAAATCAAAAGATTGTGTTAATTAGTTCCCACTTTTCACCTATTCTCATATGAAATGAACGCATAAGAGAAAATAAGAGTAGTAGCGTTGCTTCTCCCCCCCCCCCCCCCCCCCTTACTTTTTTTTCCTAATTTGCCCGGATTTCTTTTCCTGAGCCTCTTCCTAATAAATGAACGTAGCTATAATAAAATCGTGATGTTTCTCCTCCAAAAATAAAATAAAATTGTGATGTTTAATATCCTAAATTAGTCCTACATACAATATGATTAGCTGGATTAGAATATATGATTGTGATATTGAACTAACGCTACATTAAATCAAAAAAGTGTCTAGTTACTTGTAGTTCAGTCCAATCCGACTAATCCAATCAAATTCCGTCCAAATCGGTTCTTTTAGGAGACAAAACATTTTAGTAGAAAGTAGGAACATATCATTTGAGGGGCGACAATGTTTAGAGGTTTATGTTTAGACTATTCTGAAACAACGGACGTGCTAGTCAGGTACCGCCGTTTTTTCTTCACTTTGGAGAACAAATGTGTGCTCCAGATAACTATTATGACGTTTATTCTAATGTAAATTCGTGTGAAATATGAAAAATTTCTCTTCAATCAACATATATCTGAACAAGAGACGTATTTTCTTTCAGTCGGCAACCATATCAAATTCAAGTTGGTCAGAGCATCTCCAGTAGATTAGGCAAATTTGGTTTGTTAGACAAAAAACAAGAAAGTTAGTAAAATTACAATTCCAATGGATAAGGAATTATTTTATACAAAATACAAAATTTACATCCTCATCGTCAAGGTTGACGGAGATTTTTCATTACCCATCCTTGTTTCATTCATACTTTTTAGTACATTTCAGCTCACTATCCCTATAATCACTCAACTATTTTCTCATTTTTTTTACATGATGTTAACTATTTCCTAAAATTCATCTCCCCTCTAAAATGGTTTCATACGTGTTTTGTAAGAAAAAAAATATATATATTGTACTTTAATTTTTGTCTAACTACTGTTGGAGAAGAAACACAAAATTCTCTTTTTATAATATGCAAAAGATCAATTTTTAGTTTTAACTTGCATAAGAGATGCCTAACAACATCGGCGATGCTCTGATCCACTGGTGTTCAAATACAGATATGATGAGATAATTTTATACGCAAAGTCAGATGAGTTAGTTTTATTACGAGTTTTTTTTTTTTTTTTTTTTGTTGCTACTTTGTAAAAGCCAAAGTTTGTGAGATTATTTGAGTTCTCACTATCAGTTCATAGTATTGCTATGCTCAAATCGGCCAAATAAATCATTTTCCAGCATCAAATCAATGAAAGAGTGAGACAAATAAAAAGCTAAAGGTGAGCCATCACTTTCTTATTTACACTTTGAAAATTTTCTTCTCCTAATGGTCCTCATTCACAGTATTCATTAATACCAATTAACAATCTGAGCTTTTTGTTAGCTTAAAGACAAGAGGGCTACATCGACTATTACTCCTATGCATTCACGGTCTTAGTTTGGGTCCCTTCTAGGACACCCTACAGAATTATTATAAGTCAATAGAAATTATAAGTCAAATAGAAAATTGTTAAAAGTACATTAGACAATGGGATGTTCGGATGATATATATATATATATATATATATATATATATATATATATATATATATATATATATATATATATTGAGGAATTGGATGAGATTAAGTTGAGAGGTAACGGAAAGTAAGAAAACCCGAGATTTTTGTAAGAGATAAATTATGAAACAAAAAATTAACAATAACTTATAATAACCTATTGTATCCAAACACTATTGTTTTTAAATTTGTACAAACAGGCTCCTAATATCGTTATATTTCATTTGTGAAATGACGTTCTACCAAAGACAACATTGTCAACTAAAACCCAATCACTACTAGCCAGTAGCCACCTTATGGGAAAAGATACAACAACATCAATAACAAACATGTAATTAACTACTACTACTAGGCTTTTTTTATAGTTATCATCACCTAATGCAGAAAACAATTGGTGCGGGGTGGGGGTTAGTTTTGTTGTCTATTACGGTCTTGGTATTAGAGTGGTTGATGAGTGTGAGTCTGTGGATTCTTCTATGTACTTACTTAGTTTTCTTTATGTTTTGTTCTTTCGATAACACCAAGAAATACTTGTATTTGTACGAGTATCAAGATTGTGCTCTACTTAAACGCAAAAAAACATTATAGATGAGATATGCGTGGGGGACAGATTTAGAAATTACAGTAGCAAGAGTTAAAATATCATAGTAACAAATTTAATACCGAATATATGAAAAAATAAGTGATATTTCAGTGTCTCAGACTCTCAATCGCTCTTCGCTGTTACATGGCAAGTGTGTTACTTGGGTATGTAATAAGAGTACACCATGATTAGTCAAAATTAACTAATGGAGGCTTTAGCACAATTTTTCTTAGCCATGTTGCACCGCTGTACGAGCACTATACTTAAAATTTACGTAACCATGCAAAAAATCATTTGAGGGCGTAACTATGCAATTCACAACCTCTCTAATGCCGCAATGTATTATGAAGATAAATACAAAAATATTGGGATCCAACATTTTAAACATAAGACTCTAATACCTAAACCTAGTAATTGTGTGTCCAGAATTATAATGTCAATTTCACTGGAAAAATATTCATAGAATCTCGTCACATTATATGATTTGCTTGCGTAGCGGTCTACACCGTCTACGCCAATTAGAATGCGGCAAAAAGGTACAAGGTTAACAAAATTTATAGTATCATACTAATCAAATTATCGAATGAAAGTTATGTTAAGAAGTGAAGAATGACTAGTTATTCCATAAACTGGGGAATGGTCTTTAAGTGTGTCAAATTTCACGATAGCAACTCTCCTTGTGATTTCGTCGGTATGGGGTTGGTGTAGTTTGTCAGTCATATTTTTTCTCTTAGAATACAGAGTGACACAATCAGGGATGTAAGCACCAGTTTGGCAATACTTCTGCTGCCACCACGACTATTTTTTATGATAGTTTATAGTGCGTTTGATAAAAAAAGTAATATTTTACTATCGGACAATTTCAAGAAGTAAGGGGAAGATGCTTTTGATCAATTTACCAACCACCGATTTCAACCATACAACTTTCAAAAGTTTCAATATTTATCTTTACCGAACATGTACATGTAACATATTTTGTCACTCTACACTCTCTTTCACACCAAATTCACAGCTGAATTTAACAAGCATAAAATTAATTTTATCAATCTTCATTATAGTTTTCAAGTAATATTTCATCAAACAACATATTATCTAATTATTACACCAGTCCGTTCACAATGGTCCTGTTTGGATGAGCTTAAATCAGCTGAAATTATATCTGCTTATTGGAATGAGTGATTGAGGTCAGAAGAGAGACAACCTCTCTCCTCACCTTAACCACTCATAGCAATAAGCTAATATAATTTCATCTGATTTAAGCTCGTCCAAACACACCCAATGATTTCGACATACCAGCTTCTAGCACCACCACAGCATTCCTAAACTGACTCTAACGGTACCGAAGATTGGCACAATAAAGGATCAGTAAAAGTGTCATTCCCCAAAATAGAAGGGGTGAAAGTATATTTTTGCTAAATCCATCGTCTACCAAAAAGGATTCGGGTATTTACACATTCCACCCCCTCTAGAATGTAAAGCTGCGTATGCCATCTTCATCCACAGTAGAGAGAGAGAGAAATAGAGGTGTGTTGATGATGGTTCAACGTGTAACCGTTGGAGAAAAACTCGCCACCCTCCCCAACTTTTCTTTCCATGGAAAGCTCTTAGACGACGGAGGACCCCACCAACGCATCTCCTAAAACGCTCTCTCTCACACACACACTTTCACTTTCCAACCCATTTCTCTCTGTATTTCTTTCATCTTCTCTCCTACACACACTGTAAATTTCATGGCTGTCCCACTCCGTACCCCCATTTTAATAGTCTTGGCCCATCTGGGTCTCTCCCCTTTTTTGTCGGTAAAATAAAACCCTCATTTCCCCATTCTGGGTATTTGCTGAAATGGGTTTTTTCTCCCTCTGAGAGACCCTATTCTCATTTTGTGGGGTTTCCATTTTTTTTTTCTTTTCTTTTCTTGTTGCTTTTGGGGTTGAAATGCTTTCAGTTTGTAGGAATTTGATTTGGGTTGTTAAGAAATCTCTCAGTTTTTGGGTCCTGGAGTTTGCAATTGTTGGTGTTCCAACCATTTGGGGTCATTTTCTTTATGGCTGTTGAAGAAGAAACCAATGTTGCATCACAATTGAGGAATAACAATCCAGGGTTGTAGTGGGAATTGGGGGAAAAGTTGTTTGGAGTAGTGTGAAATCTTGGTTTTGATCCATTGGTTAAGCAATTGTGGGAATTCTAGGTGAAGGCAAGTGTTTGATCAAATGGCTTCAACCAGAGAATTGTGTTGATCAATTCAGTCTCTTGTTTGTGGTTTCAAACATAAGTAATTCAGCAGTGAGCAGATCCTAATCTTGGGGTTGCAGTTGATTGAAGACTGGTTTTGCCATATCTGAAGCTTTCATATAATCTTGAAGGACAGTGCATGGCTTCACTTAAGGCATGTGGAGGTCAAGGTGTTAATGAAAACTGTGTTTGTGTTTGAGTAATCTTGTGGGGATTTGGAGTTTGGTGGTCTATTTCTCTTCTTTGGAAGAATACAATTCTGCAAAGTTGGGGTGATCAGTTCTGATTTCCTTTTGAGGTAATTTCCAATACCCTTCTCTGCTATGTTGGTTTCATTAGCACTAAACTGACAAGAGGGGATACACTCTTCACATCTCATATGAACAGTAAACAATACTAATCCACTGTTCATATGCTGTTCATATGAGAGGGAAAGGTGAAAGCTGTAATCCACTGTTGTGCTCACATGAACAGTGAACATGAATCCACTGTTTGTGGTTTGTGCTCTTGGATGTTTTCTGATCATGATGAGATTTGGAAGTTGCTTATTTCATGTTTAGTCTGTTCTAAAAGCCAATGTTGTTCATTTCTACTTGTTTTTGTAAATTTATATTTGGTCTATCATATGATTTTGAAGTGCACCTTGAGAGTGGGCTATAACCGGAACCTTGAGTTTGCATGTCCCTTTTCAGCCTAAGCGGAAACAAGAATTGGAATGCCATCTTCTTACTTCCAGTTTGAGCTGATGATTCAATCTTCGCTGAATAAGGCATTGTTTGGAAATTAGGTGTTTTCAAAGAAATGACATGACAGCAAAGCAATTCCAAAGGCTCGTTTTAAAACACAAGAGTGCTGATAGATCCTTGAATAATCATTGATTTCCTTTGGGATTTCATAATTCAACTTGGCTCCAATTTCACTCTCCAAAAACAAATACTAACTTGCCCTCTTCAACCTCTCAATATACAGGCTACAAAATCAGTTTTGTGGTTTGCAATTTGGGTAAATATGTGTTTATGTATTGTATGGTGGCCAAACATATGAAATGTTTGATTTTATTAGTTCAATTGCTCTATGAAGAAGAGAAATGAGCTGAGTCCTCCATTTTCTCAGTTCCAGGTCTCATTGCTGCGTGTGTGTGAAAATCTGGGTGAATAGAATGTTCTGAAGTCCAAGAATCACAGTGGCAGAATGGCAAAGACATCACAAAAACGCTTTGTTCGCTATGACAAAGACCAAGCAGGCTGTATGTGGGCTTTCATTAGCATCTTTGATCGCCATGGTCGTAATACTCGACGCTTACTTTCAGATAGGAAGCATCAAAGCAAACAAGTTGGTGGTAAGTATCTTTCTCATGTGAAGCAAGATTGGTCAGTTTGTGACAAGTTTCAACTTTTTCTGTTAAAAATGACCAAATTTTAACGGCCATCAGCTAAAAACCACAACTGCAAGATCCAGACGTGGATCTCTGATGCTTTTGGTATTTAGACTCCGTAAGAGTAGATAATGGTATTTTTACTCATATGTTTTAGAAAAATAAATATCAAATACTAATACAGTATTCACTTTCTGTGCAATCTTTTATGGTGTTTTACATGTCTAATTTATGAAATTTTCCTGTAAGCAGGAACAGGATGTTCTACCTCTAAGCGGCACGTGCTGAAAAATTCAGATGGAAGCTCTCGAGAAATTTGTGTACGTTCTGATAACTTATTTATTGTTGTATGAAAATCCTCGCTTGAAAATAACTTCTTTTTTCTAGGGTTATGGGCTCAGATAAACCGTGGGGATATTACTGTGGTTAACACTTTATGACGGGATAACTCATGGTGTCAGGGGGCGGGGCAGGCCGGGTTTGGGAGGGGGATGCTTGGGAGGGGCCCGGACGCCCGGTGGTAGAGAGGGCCGGGCTGGGTTGAAATGGAGGGATGTTGAACCCCACCGGGCCCGGGTGGGCCTGGGTAACATATATTATTAATATATTAAATAATAAATTAATATATATATATATGAATTAATAAAAAAATAATAAATTGTACCATTTTGAGAGGGGCCGAATCATAAGGGTTGGAGGGGGGCTAAGTCGAACTGCACCGGGTTGGGGGGCGGGCTGTGGGTTACGGGGGCTGGGCCGGTTCAAGTTTTGGAGGGGGCGGTCCGGGGCCGGGCCTAGCACATCTTAGTGCGGGCCGAGCTGGTTTCAAGCCCGGGCCATCCCCCTTGACACCTTGAGGGATAACCAAGTTCCTTTTGGATGGCTGTTTCTGCTGCTAATTAACTCTCGTATTGTTTTAGGTGGGTGAAGAGAGGAATACTCTGCAAGCTGATGATACCAAGACAAGTGTAAAGAAACTTATGAATGGCGAGGTCTTCTGCAAACAAGACCAGAACACTCAGACTCTTACCAGTGATACTGAAGCCAAGCAAGAACCTAAGAGACTAACGAAAAAGAACCCTAAGCGTAGAAGTAAAACAAGCAAGAGTTGTTCCGATATCCATTTCGAGTTAGACCCCGCTAAAAACTTGGGAACCGAGGAATTCTGTTTCAAGAATCTTGATGCCGAGGCATTGATCAAAGAGCTCTACCAGCAGATCCATCTGAAAAATGCTACTTGTATGAAGCACGAGAGAGTTAATGACATCGACGTTGATGAGAAGTTTGTTGAGGCGGTTAAGACTTTTGTTAACCGGAGGTTTGCAGACGGGAAACATCTTCCAGAAGATTGGGAAACTAACCACTCGAAAGAGTTTCTGGATGGGCTCGAAACACTAGAGTGCGACAAGGATTTGATTTTGAAGCTTCTGAAAGATCCAAGCTCGCCGTTAAAGGAAGATCAGAATCCAACTTCACTGCCAAGATCCAATACGTTAGATGGGAAGCAGCACAAATTCTTCAGGAGAAGGAGCAGGTCTCATGAAAGAGTCCCATTAAAGGAAGATGATAGCTCCAAGACCTCTAATACTATTGTTCTATTGAAGCCTGGTCCAGCACAAAGTTCTGAGGCTAAGACAAAGCGTAGCTCAACATTGCCGTCTGATTACAGCAAAGTTAGTAAAGTGCAGGCGGAGAAAGTTGCATCCCAGTTTTCTTTTACTGAAATCAAAAGGAAGTTGAAGCACGCTATCCGAAAGGAGCGGCACAATTTTCACTCAGATGGTGACACTGCCCAGAAAGTTCATTCTGAGAATCACAACTCTGGAAATAGCGAGAAAGGTGCATGGAACTCTCCGAACAGAAACCATTTCCTTAGTGAAAGATTCACCAAACCCACGAACGGAATCAAGGGTTGCAAGCCAAAAGAGGTTGATATTAGCATAGGAGGTAAAACTGTTGAGAACCCAAATCAGAAAGTGTCTAATATCTACATTGAGGCTAAGAAACATCTTATTGAAATGCTGAGCAACGAAGAAGAAACTGAAGAACTGCCAGGCTCGCCGTTACCAGAAACTCTTTCTAGGGTTCTCTCTTTTCCAGATCATAGCTTCTCTCCTGTCTGCAGTCCTGGAGGGGACAAAGAGCATGAGTTTGTAACAGCGAAGGAGATGTTTTCGTCGTATAGCAACAGCGACGCAATCAAACAGGAGACTAATGAACTGATACAAGAAAACCAAAAAGAGACAATACAATTGTATGACTCGGATGCTGATGTCTTAGATGAGTGTAATGGTTCCTGTACTCTGGAAGAACCCTCGTCTTCTATGAGACAAGAGAAGATCTCCGAAGGTACTAATTTATCTGTTTGTGATGCAGAGCAGTAATTCGTTGTATATCATGCTGAATGATGTCCAGTCTTTTCTGCAGATGATGTGGGAGTTGTGGAAACGAATGCTGTTAATGTTGAGAAAGAGAGCGAAATGGAGACTTTGGCAGAACAATATTGCTCTTCTGTCATTCAGGATGATCAAAGTCAGGATCTTAGTGAAGTTCACGACAGAGATGGATCTGCTGAATGCTTGAAACTTGTAAGTGAATCTCTCTCTCTTTTCTTGTTCTGAGCTTTCCGAATATCTCAAACACTGCCTAGTCTTAATGGTACGAGTTTTCTGTGAGCATACCACCCAGTCTCCAAGACAACATAGCTAAAGAGGTGGAAGTGTCTCGTCAAACTTGAGGGTGTGAAAGTGTCTTTTACCCAAAACTTATTTACGGAAACTTCAACCCAAGGAATTTTCTTATTTTGGTGCCAAAAAGAAACAAAACAAAACCCTCAACCCAAAGGATGGTTTTCATCTTCGGTTTGTACTTTCATATCTTTGCCATCTGCAACCACGGGAAATCGAAGATTCATCTTGTTTACTTTAAAATTCATACTTCTTTCAAGTTATTTTTTGTTGCTAATACGAGTATATTTCATCACAATGCTATGCTGTTCTTCTCTAGGACACATTCGAGCAGGACCAGTTGCAGTCATCGCCGCCTAGCTCTTCAAGTACCAAGCATGATGGAGATGTAGATAATGCGAATGATAAAACGGATCATTCTAGTCCTGTCTCTGTGCTCGAGCCTTTATTCACAGAAGATGATGTCAGCCCTGCCAGCATTAAGTTTGTACCTGGTAAAGAGACGATCTTCCTCGAAAATTTTCTTCTTCCCTTAATTTGGAACCCATCTTTTACACAGGAAAAGAGAAGTAAGTAAAAAAGTCGTAATCTCAAATATCTAATTTTGCCTCTTGCAGAATCTGCAGCTGCACTTCCAATGAAGCCACGCCACTTTGATTTCGAAGACCATCTCTGTTCTTCCCCAAATCAAGAAATGTGTATAAGGGGTGGCATGGAGGATATGGAAACATCTTTTGAATACGTGGAAGCGGTGCTTCTGGCTTCCGACTTAAACTGGGAAGATTTTCTATCAAGATGGCTTTCTTCAGATCACATCCTCGACGCATCATTGTTTGATGAAGTTGTGTTGTTCTCAAACAGACCCCAATACGATCAGAAGCTCTTCTTCGATTGTACCAATGATATCCTCAGAGAAATTTGCGAAGAGTATTTAGGGTTTTTCAGCTATTCGCCTCGTGCGTCGTGCGTGAGGCACAACATTGAGAGATTGCCAAGAGGGAAGGACCTCATCGACGAGGTGTGGAAAAGAGTGGAATTGCATCTTCAGCCGCCTGCATATACTTTGGATGAGATTGTCAGAAATGATATGGACATAAAGGGCTCGTGGATGGACCTAAGGTTTGATTCTGAGAACATAAGTGTTGAAGTTGGTGAAACCATTTTAGACGAGTTGCTCGAGGATGTCATAATGAGCTTTGCAAATGAAGATCCAGAGCAAGTTCACCAGAATCCGCTCGCGCACTCTATTGAAGGTACAATGGTTCTTTCAAATGACATTTTACCAGTTTCAAATCACATTCTGATTGCTTCCCACTTGAAATTAGAAGATGTTGGTGACTTTTCCAGAAACAGGTTCATGTCCGTTAACCTTAACATGTCACCTCTTTTTAGCATAAGCCTACGAATAAAAGGTCCCGACATTGTATATAGAAGCAGGGTCCGAATTTGATGAGTTTGTGTATATCGGTACCACGATTTCTGTAGTGTTTCGCTGGATTTGAGGTGTTGACGGTTTCATCTTGTATAGGTTGGAGAGTTTGGTGTGTGGATTGGGTGTTGTTGCATATAACTTCTGTTTACTTCTTCAAATACCTT
Organism: Linanthus parryae; assembly: GCA_023055425.1. Lineage (NCBI taxonomy): Eukaryota > Viridiplantae > Streptophyta > Magnoliopsida > Ericales > Polemoniaceae > Linanthus > Linanthus parryae. The sequence continues at coordinate 13,134,699 of JALGPY010000006.1, read as the reverse complement.
TTGTGATTTTCTTATGCTTGACAGTAGACCTTTATTGTTGTTTTTCTTCTTGGTTTAGGTTTATGCAGATGTAGATACAAATTTGTGTAGAAAGTAACAATGTTGCATCTCACAAAGATAAATGTTATGAGTTACAGCAGTCGCGGTGGATGATTGATAATATTTATGTTAGGGGTGACCACGGAACAGTTTGAGCAAGTTTTATCGGAACTTTTTCCAGCCCAATATGTTCGGACCGGAGGTTGACCCGGCAAAGATGTCGGGTAACTGGTCGGACCGGTGGGTGAATAACAATCATATATTGTATTAAATAGTTATAGTGAAATATATTAATGTGACATATAATAGCTCAAATTAATAATTGTGTTTTAATATTTTATTACATTTATTACGAATGAAATCGCACTTTTGGCAAATGCGGACCAGGTAGTACCTGGACCAGTTCTGGGTCCGGTTCACGAGGTCACCGGTCAGACTGGCTGGCCGGTCCGGATTTAATAACTATGCGCACAAGTAGCAATAGAACAGATTTAGGATTTATTCACTAAAATAAAAAGATGCGAAAAAAAAACACGTGTTTATGTTTATGCATGATCTTAGGAGTTTGAAACAGTGTAAATTTTTATATAATATATGAGAAACATGTGGAAATCAATGAGCACAAACGCCTGATTATTGACTTGAAAAACATATAGGCACTAGACAGAGTCCCGATGTGGGACAAACAACGATTCTCAACACGTCACCTCACGCAGTGTGAAACAGACAAACGACGAACATGTGATCGACAAAACACGGCAATGAGGGAAGTAGTCAAGTATCTTATTAGGCACATGCAAAATAGGCCGAGTCCCCCCATCTGGGACACAAAACGATTCTTAACAATAACACCATCAGGTGTGCATTGAACTATCCGAGAACCGGAATTGAAGGCACTGCTGCCTGTCCGAGGCCAATCCCAGTTGCTGACCCTAACCCAGTGTTCTTTACTTCAAACATCTCACTATCAAAACCAATGACTTGAGCCTCTCTTCAATCTGGCAAACCAGACTCCATATCCGCAATTTGTTGGCATTTGATATACTTTGCGCTACTTTCTCTACATCTTATGCACAGATTTCTTTTGCATATTTCCTTCAGTGTTTCGATGAAACATGTATCAAGCTTACTGTCCACCAGTGAGCTCCGGTGCTGATACAAAACTATGCAGCCATATTATGGTAACGGAAGCTTCTCACATTAACAGCTCGCCGCTGAAGGAAAGCAAGAGAAAGTGTGCCCACCAGAATTCCAATCCATTGCAGCTCCGTCTGCGTCTCAAAGAAGATAAAAGCATCGCGTATGAAGTTGGTTAGCATTTTATAACGTACTTTTTCATGATTGAACACTATTTAGTTAAGTTTTTCCTATCTAGCATTGTTAAGAAACCTAATTAGACCAGTTATTGACCACACGCTATCATTAGCTTCAAAGATGTACAATTGTACACCTTATTATCCTAGCAGGGATCGAATTCAACTAACCAAGCGGGATAATCATGATCCTAATTAGCCAACCAGAACCCCCTATATCATTCGTAACAACAGAAATATACAGCTTTTATCTAAAATGTTGTCATGTTCTTGTTCTTAGATGATCGCGGTTACAAGTTTCCACAACTGTATACATAATCAATGCATAAATTAGTAGTACTCCGAAATAAGCTAGGAATCTCTGAGAAGATTAGACATAATTTTGTACTGTTTTAGCGAAAACTTCTTTTCAGTTCAGTGCATTCGCATGAATGTCTGTATGTTTGCACCATGAACCACTCCAGTATCCTCCTGATATCCATTGCCTGTCTCATTTAGCATTAACTCCATAAAGAAACTTAGAGTCAACATCTCCTGCTGCCTCTCATTATTAGCTACAGTCAATGCTAGAACCGCTAGGTCTTTTCCATGGAGCTTGTCGGCAGTAAACCAAATTTCTCACACCCCATTCCTACGTAGTTCTTGCCACAAATATTCGTGGTGGGGGCTAGTGGCTTTAAGTTCCTCGTCTGTGTATTCGTAGGGCGAAGGTTCCTCCGGTTTCTGAACCTTAGAGGTCACTCTTGGGTGAACACAGAAGATTAAACTAACCACGACACCGCCAAAATCATTGCCAATAGAAAATACTCCCATCACTATACTCGTTCATGCTGGAGAAATTATGATGGCTACGAAATTTAAGGAAAAGTGAATGCATGTCGCTTTTACTAGCACTTCCCCTTCTTTCTTTATGGAGCTAATGCTATATGAGATACCCAATGGATATCAGGAGGACGCTGGAGTGGTTCACGGTGCATACATATACACATTCATTCGCATGCATTGAATTGAAAAGGAAGTAGAAAGCATAGTAAGGTAACGAGTCAACTACATAGCTGCCATACACAAGCAGGATAAACAAACAAATTGAATTTATAATTCTCAATCAAATGATGAGAAGTTAATATGAACTCTTTCCTTGCAAAAAAAATCAATCAATCCACCAGCTAAAATATTCAGTGCTGGAAAGTGGTAACATATACACCTTTACGTGATTGTGTTTAGCACTTTTATCGCAGCATAGTCCATGACCTCGAAGTACATTTTGAGAAGTTTGAGCAAAATTACGCGCCAAGTAATTATAATCATAATCATAATCATAGTTACATAATTCTTTACCAGATTGGCTCAGATTTTCAGTCACCACGGCAGATTTGAGAAACTTGCATTTCCCTTTCAAATAGGGTATTAAGTATTAACTCTCGCCACATTGGTACAATAACACCAATGCCACACCTAGAAACACCATAAGGCGACAGATAATCGTCGAGATTTCAGGAATCACAAACTTCCATCCAAGAGATAACTATGTAAAAGGAAAATGGGAACTCAGAACTATGTGATGAAAAAGGAGATTAAAACCAGATTTCGATTATATCAATCAAATTTACTTGCTTTTCTTATTGCTTAAAGAATCCCGGAAGCTAAGGGACAAGAGCTTGATGACTGAATCGTATAATACCTTGAAGTATAAGCTCAAACCATAATTTAGCCTTAAATTGATCAAAATTTCCCAATGCCCCTTTGAGAATAACTATAATACTTTGACTTTATATGAACAAATCAAATGACAAGTGAAAAGTTGATAACGGAAAAAGAGACCTTATAGAATGCTTGAAGAAATAGGTTGTCGTGTTAAGGTGGTGCCCACTCGGTGATCATCATACAGTAATTTTCTTACAGGTCTTCCGGTAGATAGGTTACAGAAAAAATTGACACAGAAGTACAAGTAGCAAATCGGGTGATGGTGAGAAGAGCTGAAGCTGGACAAGATGAATTAGAGGGAAAGGACCGTATTCGACATGTGGCCGAGTGTTTGGGGAGAGGTTCAACGAGGATCAGTATTAGTTCTCTATCAACTCAACCCTGATTTTGTAGGTATGTGGGATTATCAAAGCACCTCATATAAATTTTCTTTGGGGGTTTCATAGGATGCTCTTTAGTGGATAGATTCACATTATGTTAACTCGGTGATGCTACTTAATAACATTATAAGCTTGGGCACACATTTGTCTGAATCTAAAATAGCAATGTAATTTAGTTACGTCAGTCGTCAGGCGATGGTTGTTTCTTTGCTACCATGTCTTGAAATACCATGCAGTACTTACTGATATGTCATTCCTTGAGTAACAGAAATATTTACAACACCTGATAATCATATGTAAGCAATCTTTGTGCTGGTTAGGAAAGATATTACTAGGGTCATGTGTGAGCAGTGGCGGAGCCAGGATTTCAGTAGCGGGGTGGCACAAAAGTGCATGCCAGAATTGTTGGGGTGCACTTATGCCAAAACAATATTTTTTGGGTGCACTTAAGCTATTTAATGAAGGGGAAAAATAAAAAAACACATAAAAAGAGGGGTGCATTTGTAGTAAATGAAAAGTCTAGGGGTGCACTTGCACCCCCGTGCCACCATGTGCCTCCGCCCCTGTGTGTGAGTCGGCATTCCACATTGGAGCATCAAGAGTGACAGTAGTGGCTGAGTAAGTGGGTGTCCTTAATCACGCTGCAGTGTCCCCAATTGTGTTGGTCCCCCAGCAGATATCAGAGTATATCCAGAGAACATTCGCGTATTTTATTTGGATAAGGAAATACTTTGGATTCTCAAATTCAGAATTTCTGGTTACCAAAGAAGATATTCCAAAATATCGATAAAACTTGTTCAACATTTGAAATGGTGTGCGCTAGCACCTCACAATATAACACTCCAGTGGAAAAAATATCTTTTCAACTGGCATAAAATCTCAAAAGTATGGACTGTCTGTAACACTCCATTGCTCAGGACCGATAGATGCTTGCGTTGATTATTTAATAGTATTTCACTATTTTTGGGGAAGCCAAGAGCATGATTAGTGGAAACATCAAAATGGCTGCGGTATGAAAATGTTACCTTGGTGGCGATGGTAGGGGTTGCAGGATTACAGGCTTGTGTGGTGGTTGCGAGTGTAGCGTCAACACGTGGTGTTGGCACTTGGCAGCGTAATTCAGTGCTGGAAGGCAATTCTGAAATAATCACAAGTAGTTAGAACATAAGTTTCTAATTAAATATAGAAAGTATTTTTCCAAAGTAGCATTGAAGATGAAAGCTTATTGAGATTTTCTAAATTTGTGAAAAGAGTATACCCAAATTTATGCAAAAGAAGCGAAGCAACTTCCCAAAATGAAGGCACGGACAACTTTCCATTCCACAAACTACTCTACCTCTTAGCTTTCTTTACTCCAACAACTTATTCGCTTTTAGCATTAGGTATACATGTTTGGATTTGAATTTCAAACTACTCGACATCCAATACTAGCAAATACAGAAAACATTCAGGGTGTTCTTTAGCATTAAGTTCCCTTTGGACTCTGAATTCTAGCAAACAAGATGATCCTAGACCTAAATCAACGCTATGCCTTACTGCTATTGAAATGTATGTCTTTGCACAACATCTACATAACATGGTAACTAAGTTCAGTAATTATGAAAACCATTACCAACTACGACTATGAATTAAGCATATTATACAAGCCGATTGCACGATCCTCTCTTAGTTCTTGCATAGCTTAGTGTTTTAACAGAATCATGCCCATGAATGTGAATCCCTCGAGATGTTTGTTGTAGTGTCTATGAGAGAGCTATACCATTACCTTAGCCACCATTTCAAATTCCCCCTGCTTTAGGAAACCGAATAACTCCATTCTCTATACAAGTTTGGGCGGGCAGGATCTGGAAATGATTGTCTATCATATGCGAGAAAAAGCAGAGCACAGATATAGACTTTAGAATGCTCCAAGTCCATTTAATGCCGTAGAGAAAAAATTACGAGCCCAAGCTACCAGTTACAAGTAAGTTCAAGCATTTATATGAGCGTGTTGCACACAGGCTTGGTATAGTACAAATTAAAAGAATACCAATTTGGAAGCCTTGTCTAATTTGACAAAGATGACTCTTCCTTCTGGCATCCTCTGCGTCTATTTTGTCAGCCTAAACCTAAGATTAGAACATCATTGAGGAAAAATATATGTGCACCACCAGGGAATGGACCTCAGAGGCAAGATCACTTTCATTTGAAGTGTATGATAAGTAAAAGGATAACTGCAACTTAAAAAACTTGAATATCCTATTTTTTCTGGCATATGCAAACTTACTTGGTTTCCTTCAATGGGCATGATAACAAGAAAACATATCAATGCTAGGATAGTACTAGGATACCAAAGAAAGTCCCCGTGCAGTACCATAGACTCTATCAATCTCTTGCATGTCATTCTTCTCTAGGATAGTGCTAGTATATGAAAATGCTAGTGCATGTATAGATGACAAGAAGCAAGAAAAATTGTAGTTTTCTGATTGTAACTTTGCTAACATTCCCACCAAATCAAACGGAAAATAAGGCAATTATCCATTCTTCCTTCACAAGGATAATCATTTTTCCGACATGTGGCTTTTAGTCGCGGATGTGCCAGTTACAAGTGTATTCCCAAGTTCTGCCAGTATGGGAGGGTTATACCTCTACTATGGCCTAATAGAGGAGATCAAGTTATAGAATCTCCCCCACCGACTTAATTTCATTTAATTCGTTCTGCTTTTACCACCTCTTACCCAAAAGAAAGTATGACCAACTTTCCTCCAAAAGGTCTAGTTTGTCATGTAATTTTCAGCAAAAGCTCAAAACAACCAAGCAAACAAATCCATTAATGGTGAGTTCACACAAGATACATGCTCATTGCAGCTTCATTATCTGTTCAAACTGTCCGCACTCCTTAATTTCTTCTAAATTTCAATAAATTTTCCCAGACAAGACTCAAAGGAGAATAATGTGACATCGAAGGAAAAAATCGATGAGATATAGCATCTGCAGCATATATACCTTTCACTCAAATGAGCTTGTAAAGACCGAAAAAAACGGAAATAACCCTCATCTGGAGAAAAACACCAAAATATGCTCGTTTTGAAACCGAAACTTGGAGTATTGGTTTTAGGCTTTGAAGCCGACACATCAAGTCTCGGTTTCAAGCTTTTAAAGACTCACTCCAAATGTCGGTTTTGAATTTGTTGTTGAGAATGTATATAACGGACACTTGGAGTATCGGTTTCAAGCTTTGAAACCGAGATTTGATGTGTCAGTTTCATCGCTTGAAACCGATACTCCAAATGTCGGTTTCAAAAAATGAGCCTATATTGGTGTTTTTCTCCTGATGAGGGTTATTTCCGTCTTTTTTGGCCTTTACAAGCTCATTTGAGTGAAAGTTTCCATATATTGCATCTGAAGCGTATATAAGTGATAGCACATCTTTTTCGGATTCTTCCATGAGTTAATCACTGTGAAGAGACAGACAATTATAGGCAAAACCACATGAATTAATCAAATATTTCAATTTTGTATCCACAGTTTAGAAAGAAAGGGGACAAAATGCGAACAATTGTGCTACGAATTTTACTTTCATCCAACAATTCAAAGGCTTTTTACTTTTCAGGTGGAAGCAAATTTCAACAAACAGCTCAGAAAAGTAGATACTACTACTACAAGTCAATAAAATCGGCGGAAAACTGGTGTTACCGATGTAGGCTTACCGAGAGACTGAGACCGTAACGAGGTCACCGGCGCCGGAAACCCAAGAGGAACGCCAGGAGGCACAGGTCGCTGCTGGAGAGATGTTGTTTCCCTATTTGGTCGGACAGAATGCTGGGTGAGCCTCTAATAGTAATAAACGGTTAATAATTTGTTATCTCCAACGGTCAGAAGTCAGAACCATAGTTTAAAATTTCGTTCCGTTTCAGGCGGTTGATACCGTTTCGGTCTTAAAACGAAATATGACCGAATAAGCAATTCTAGCAAAAATGGCTTGATGTTAAAGATCAACATGTTCGAGGAGTTGCAGACAAACCATAGTTTGAAATTCCGTGCGTACCGCTGTGTTTCGGCAGATTCGGGTGTTTGTGGGTGTTTCGGACGAGTTTCGGTCGAGGTTAAGTTTGTAATTTAAACAAGTTTTGGGCCTAAATATAAAATTAAACAAAAAATGTGTTGATCATCGAGATAAATAATTCTGTAAGTATTTTTCATTTCGTTCACTCGGTGCATATTATATTTTAGCACAAAATAAGAACCAGAATTAAGGTTTAGTAAAAAATTACACGTTTTACAGTTATTTTAGAAAAATAAAAATTATGGTCATTCTAAAAATATAAAAATCAAATGGGCATAAATGTAATTTAAAAAAATTAATCCGAAACGAATCAACGAGAAAATGTCGGTACCCAAATGTTTCACTCCAGTAAAAAAAGTGAAACGACGTTCGATATGGTATTTCAAACTCAGTCAAAACACTATTCATCCACTCTTATATTATTTCATAGTAAATTTACTATTCTATATTTTATTAACGAAATATATAATATTAAATTTATAGCGAATTATTAACTAATTTTATATGATAAATACTTTATTAAATACGGTGTTTTTTTTGGAAATAAAATATTAAAATTAATTTGCATCAATATAAAGAACACACCAAAAATGAAAAGAAAAACAATTTACATTCCAATAATATGTGAAAATACAATTGAAGTGAAATAAAATACAACAATCAAAGCAAACGTCCAACTAAAAGAAATACAAACATTAGGGTAAAGGAAATGAAAATACTCGACTACCTGAAGTAATGGAATGCAACACTTGAAAATAGTGACATTCAGTAGTCACCAAAGTTGACTGAACCATTGAATGATGATTCCTCTTCATCTCCAAATTCGCGAGGCCTCAAGCCTACAACAACGTTAACCTTTGTATGAGACCAATAGCTTTGTGTATTAGGGCAAAGTCCCGAACAACCCATATACATTATTTCTTGCAATTTGTCTGTTTGCCTAGCTCTGTTATCTGCCTCTTTCATATTCAGTAAATATGTGTGTCTGGACCTTGCGCTCAACTGCAATTTGCTGGTTCGACTCAACAAGTGCTCTCACTTTGTTGGCTAACGAGTCGTTGTGAGAGCTTGCAATCGCTTTCCCCTTTTGTTTTAATTTATCTCTTCCTTAAGGACTGGAACTGGTTGCTCCAAAATTTTCCGGTGGTATTGAGGAATATCCATAATGGCATTTCGGGAATCATTCTGATCTATCTTTGTTCGTTTCGTTTGAAGAAAGGAAGGATCCCAAATAATCGATATGTTTTCTATTTTTAGTTGTTGGATCTCTCTTTGATTGATCAATCATCAATGTGTGATATTTCGTAGCTGGTAAATTTTGAGAGGGAATAGTAAGGGGCGATTCATACCCTGCTTCCCCAGTTTGTGTCCCTGAGTTGAACTGGTGCACTGGAATCTCTTGAGCAGGAGGATCGAGCAGCACAAAACTAGGGTGTGACCTTCCCATGTTTGTGCATGGTTGGAAAGCAACAGTGTGTTTCATAATATCCCAACAATGTTGCAACTGGAATAGTTTTCCTTTGTCTTTCTTCTTGTAAAAATTGTTGCGCCAAGTTATACTGTTTACAGAAAATTGTTGATAATTATAGTTGTATACATAACATTCGTATTAAGTGAAACTAACTACTACTTACTTCGTATAACAGCTTTGTTCATGTCGCTTCGAAAGTACGAGCTCTTTCCATACATTCCTTCCAGTTCATACACCGGTATCTTATGTGTCTCTTCCAGCGTGACCGGCAAGCTGGTACAGTCCGATGACTGTTCATACGGTGTACACCAATATCAATGTTAATGTACATGGCTGTGTGAATTATTTGCCAAAATTTACCCTCCTCTTGATAGGTACCTACAGTGGGGTCTTAAAAAACAGTAGTGTAAACATAACACAAAGCATGATCTTCAATTTCAGACAACGCACTAGCATTCTTCCGAGCATATATTATTTTAAAATATGATAGTTAGAAGAAGTGTTGTGATCTTACCAATGTCTAACATATTTATAGTCAGAAGATAAGAAAAGTTTGACGAGTAATGACAAATAAAACCGGTTGTGTAGTGTATGATTAAAGTGTGAAGATGGGAAAAGTTGGATGAGATTGAACACTGGTTGGAATTTGGTGGCATAGAAATAAGACATTAAATCGGTTGTGTAGTGTATGATTAAAGTGAGAAGTTAAGAAAATTTTGATGGGATTGAACACTGATTGGATTCTAGTGGCATGGAAATGAGAAATGAAATCGGTTGTGGAGTGTATGATTAAAGTGAGAAGATAGGAAAATTTTGATGGGATTGAAAACTAGTTGGATTATAATGGCATAAAAATGCTAAATGAAATCGGTTGTGGAGTGTATGATTAAAGTGAGAATATAGGAAAAGTTTGATGTAATTGAACACTGGCTGGATTGTAGTTGCATAGAAATGAGAAATGAAACCAGTTGTGTAGTGTATGATTAAAGTGTGAAGATAAGAAAAGTTGGATGAAATTAAACACTGGTTGGACTTTAGTGGAATGAAAATGATAAATGAAATCGATTGTGGAGTGTATGATTAAAGTTAGAAGATAAGAAAACTTTGATAGGATTGAACACTGGTTGAGTTTTAGCGGCATGAAAATGAGTAATGAAATATTTGTTCATTTCATATATATACATATATATATATATATGTTTGATACAATATGCAATCTATAACAAATCAGACTTAAACACTATAAGTTTATTTTCCTTCTCATTTTCAGGTCGAGAAATTGGAATGAAATCTACAACAATTGTTTCAATTATGACAGAGAATTGCTTGATGTGATCATTGTAAATACTACAACAACAATGGCAAATATTCTAATACTACAACAACAATGGCAAATATTCTATCCGCAGTAGAAAATGAAGAAGGTAAGGCTTCTTCATCCCGTCGCTCAGGGGCCAGGCGGCGAATGAAAGAGCGCCATCGTGAAGCCGATGATGCACAACTTATTATGGGCTACTTCGTTCCGGGTCATGAGTACTCCGGTGATGACTTCAGAAGACAATCGAATGAGGCACCCAGTGTTCTTACGAATGCTACAAAGTAACCAACAGAAAAATTTTACTTTGTGCAATGTAGGGACTGCACAAATCATTTGGGTTTTTCCGCCCACCAGAAGGTAACAGTTGCATTCAGAATGTTAGTTTTGGCTCATCTGCAGATGCGCTGGATGATTATCTCTGAATGGGGGAAACAACAACCCTACAAAACTCTTCGTCAATTTTGTGCAACAGTGGTCAGCATGCACAAGGACGAGTATCTACGTGCCCCTACTGAATCCGATCTTCTAAGACTACTCCTTAAAGCAGAGCGTCGCGGGTTTTCCGGAATGATTGGTTCACTTGGCTGTATGCACTGGTGTTGGAAAAATTGGCCTACAGCGTGGTAGGGAGTCTACACAGGAAGATCATGTAAGCCAAAAATTTTACTAGAGGCAGTTGCTAGTCACGATACTTGGATCGGGCAAGCATTTTTTGGCATGCCTAGTTTATGTAACGATATTTCTACACTTGGATGTACACATTTGTTTGGCTGGTTACTATGAAGTCAATGGTCGGGATCACCATATGCTATACTACCTTGTTGACGAGATTTATCCCAAATTTGTAACATTTGTCCAATATATCAAGAATCCAAGTACTCCTAAAGAACAACAGTATTCTAGAATGTAAGAACCGTACCGCATAGATGTTGGACGAGCATTTTGTATTATACAAGCTAGATTTGCAATTATCAAACAACCAAGTAGAGTTGAGACCGTGTCGACCTTCACACCATTTTGATGACGTGCATAATCTTGCGAAAAATAATCATGGAGGACGAGCGAGATGAATACAGCAATGAAGATTGTGATGATGAACATACCGATATCAATATCCCACAAAGAGTCCGTGCTTTCAGTTACAAGGGTGCTACTGTCGATCCCAATTCGAGAACGAAATATGTCAATATAGAAGAGTATATGATGCGATACAATGCAATACGGTCTCAACCGGTGAACAAGCAACTACAACAATATCTTATTGCCCACATGTGGACGGGACTCGGACATGGAAACTAGAAAATGAGTATCGGTATTGTTGTACTTTCTAGTATGTATTATTTCCTATTTTTTAGTGTCTTTATTATGATTCTGTAATGAATAAGTTTGTGTTCTAAAAACTGCCAATGAAACATTAATTTATGTTTTATTATTTGTGATATACTACTACTTTTGTGTTATAATATTTATTACATACTATTAAAAATTAGGGTAAAAGAAAAAAACCACCCATTGAGTATGGGCTATATACAAAAACACCCCTCGTGTTTGGGGATATACAAAAACCACCCCTGTCAGAGGAATGAGATAATAGTATACTAATAGAAGGATGAAAAGACCAAAATACCCCTAAAATCTGACAAAATTACCCACAATAAAGCTCATCCTTCCCTTCTCCTCTTCATTTCCTAACCCTAACCTTATCTCTTCATCTCTGTCTTCCTCCTCTCTTCTCTCCACCAGTCCACCACGCCTCTATCTCTCTTATTTTTCATCTCATCTTAGCTGAGGGAGAGACAAGACCGGACAGAAGGATCGACCCATCTCGGTCTTTATCTCTATCTCTGTTGGCTGATTCATTCATTGATGGCCTCTTCGACTCCTCCACCGCACTGTTCCTCACAGACACAAAGCCAAATCAGAATCATCTCAACCACCAGCAACATAATCTCCAGAATCACCACCACAATAATCGCGAAGCCCACCACAACTGGACCTCCCAGAACGTCTCTCTCCGCTGACTTCTCCGGCCGCCGATCCACCTGCTTCGTCTCCAGAAGACCTCTTTCGCCAGTCGACACACCTCCACTGCCGAGTAGCTTCTGCAGGATCTCGACGATCGACAACTCAGATCTCGACGATCCAAAGAAGAAGACCACCAATCGGCGATATAAAGTGAGGAAATACGAAGAGCCGGAATTCGCTCCCGTGCCGGTGGTTTCTGATCGAAAGTCCTCCAATTCAAAACCTTTGACATATTCGGTCGAGTTGTTGAAGAAATTGTTGGTGGGTTGTTGGTGACTGAGGTTGGTGGTTGTGAGCTTAGGTGGAGGTGGCAGTGGCAAGTGATGTCAGTGACGGTGGTTGAGGAGGTGAAGTAAGTGATGCATTTGCGATGGCTTGTGAGATGGCGAATTTAGGGTCCTTAGGGGGTACCGATTTCCATCCCGTTTTTCTATGTCTAGGCTAGGGTTTAGATATTGAGAATCAGAAACTTCGAGTATCTATGTTTGTGGTTTATGAACCCCAAATGGAGGCTAGGGTTTATTCCATGTTTGGAATTCAGAGCTTGAAACTTGTGACTAATTTGTTTGTTTTTTTCTTCTAATTAAGATTTGATTCTTCTGCCCATTGTTTTCATAGATAAGTATGGCTTTTTTGCAGACTGTAGATTGTTGCTATGTGTTATTTTCCTGATGTGTGGGAGATGGTACTGGGTTGTTTATAGGATAACTTATGGTAATTGAAAGGGTAATTCAGGTGAGTTGTTTTGTTTACTTTTGTTGTTGTTTGTGTTGGTTGTGGGGAAAGTGGTGGTGGTGGTGGTGGCGTTGTTGGTGGTGGCGGTGGTTGTGGTGGTGGGGATGTGGTAGTGGTGGAGGTGGTGGCGAAAAACACCAAGAACACCTAAAACACTAAGAACAAGAAAAAAAATACAAATAAGGGCAAAATGGTCATAAAAAAGTCATATTGCACCCTCCTCTTAACTGACATTAACAGAAGGGTGGTATTTGTCTAACGTCCGTCCACTGACAGGGGTGGTTTTTAACTCGACAGGGGTGATTTTTGTATATCCCCAAACACGAGGGGTGTTTTTGTATATAACCCATACTCAAGGGGTGGGTTTTGTCTTTTATCCTAAAAAATAATATTCACTCTTATCGTAGACAATATACATAATTGGGTCATTAGTGTAATTAAAAAAAACTAAAATTTGAAAACAATAACCGAACAAGGGGCATGTGTGTAGTTAACCAAACTAAAAAATCCAACTACATCTACTTTTAAACAAACAAACAAAAAAAGTAAAAAAGAGAACACACTTGGCCCACCAAGGAGGCGCATTTGCGGGCTTCTCCACGCCCCCCCCCCCCCCCCCCCCCGCTTTTGCACCTATGTTAACCGCACACTCCATCGTTGGAGATGCTAAACGCAGTAAGGTTGTCACCACGGCTGTGGTCGGTCTAAGGTTGTTGAACTGGGCAATTCTATGCCATTGCAGATTCAATATTACCAATTCGACCTCTACAATTTTGTAGGCAATGCAGTGTCACCCTCTTAATTTTTGGAGTTTGTTTTGTTTTAATGAAATTTTGTGCAGTCTTTTTACAAAGGGTATGCATAATAATAGTTACTGCAAATGCAGTATTTTTGTGAATGCATAGTAAAAGTTTGGGCAAACTTAGGGGTGGTTTGGGAGGAGAGGTTTTATGATTTTGATAACCATACTTTTATGGTGTTTGGAAAAAGTGAGTTGAGGTTTTAGATAGAGAAATAAACTGCTGGTGGGTCACAAGATATTTTAGAGTGAAAAAGTTACTTTAGGTTGGGATTAACTCAATCGGCCTTCCCAAACGAGGCCTAAGTGTATATGAGAGACTGATGTTTTGGCCAAATTGCATCCCTGGTACTCATGGCTTGAACTTTGTGTAAATTTTGGTACCAAATATTTCAATTGGATCAATAAATTATTCCAACTTTTAGTTTGTTGCAAATAGGTACCAACCGTTAAATTTTCATCCGTATATTTAATGAAACTTTATAAACTATTCTTCCTTTACTCATACTTCCAATTGAAGCACTTAGGTACCCGAACTTTTGTTGGTTCTAAATAGGAACCATTCGTGAGTTTTGTTGCATATATAGAACGATTTTAAATAAAATTTATTGTGCCCTTCAATATTGATCTCCCCCTCTCTCAGTCTCTATCGATCTTTTGTTGCTGCTATTCTTATTCTTTAACTCGTTTGGGATTTCACTCGAATGAATTATCTTTATTTGTACTTCTTTATGTAAATAATTAGACTATAACAATATATTATTATTATTATTATTATTATTTTATTTTATTTTATTTTATTTTATTTTATTTTATTTTTCTTTCGCGTTCCCTTACATTGGACAAGTTTTATTCAGAAAAAATGTACATTTCCATAAAATAAATAATAAATTCTCTTAATATAAATTTCGTGGTCCGAAGAGAGAGTGAGAGATTGATAACGCAGAGAGTGAGTGAGTGTGTGTGTGAGAGAGAGAGAGACGTAGATTACGTGGATAAATGTTATAATTTTAAAACTTAAATGATCATAATGAAGGAGTATTTTGTCTTTTTATAAATTTCATTCAATATTTAAAATAATAACTTTAAGAATTGTACATTTTTGCAACAAATTACAGTTTGGGTGCCAAACAGTTTCAATTGAGAGTGAATTATGATAAAATAATATTTTTATAAAGCTCAATATAATTTAGGACGACAGTGAACGAATTATATTTATTTACAGCAAAATAAAAATTTAGATACTTGATTTCTTAATTTTGAATAATGGACACAAAATTCACACAAAGTTCAAACTATGGGTACCACAAATGCACTTTTAACTTGAATTTTTAGTTATATGGACAACGACAGACATAAATGTGTCGTAGGGCTATGGCCCCCACAACATTATTAAAATTTAACTCACGCCCATAATATGTGTATAAATGTATTACATCATGGCCCCTCTGAATGTTATAATTCAAACTATTCACATATAATGAGTTCTTGACCCCTACTTTATAAGATTAAAGCATTTTTCGCTGTACGCAGAGTCGCAGCATTATCATTTCTTTCAAAGAAACAAATAACAACAAATGTATGCGAGAATCAAAAGGCATGTAAAATAAAATAACTTACGACATCTAGAGGTGGAGGGTAACAACTAACTTTATGAGCTTTGTAGACAACGCATTATATGACTTTAGTTATATCACTGTTGACATATGAGCTTCGGTGGCAAGAGAGTTGGACTAAAGTGTAAAATTGAATACAGTTTTAGATCAGTGGAAAGAGGAGTCAGCAAGAGTATAAACGCAGCTGAGCAATGAGTCAATGATCAACAAGAACACCAAATAAGGAAGAAGTACTAGTCCAATACTAGTTCAACGAGAAATGATATCAACTACGCCAAGTCGGCATATGTAAAAGGTCGCGTGGGACAAGTATATAATGAGGAATGAGGTACATGAAATGGGATCTCATAATTAATTACCAATTACAATGAACGTTGTAGGAAAATTGTGTTTCCTACCTCCTTATGCACTGTGTGTATTTTTTTATAGTTCTTCATAATTCTTCATCAATTGAAGATTGTTGTTTTTATCCGTGTAACATGATTATCAAGACTGAGTTGATTGGATCCGATCGTTCCTTTTAAATTATATATTACAACTATTTTATTCGTATTCCTCGATAATTTGGTTATTAATCGAAGTTGAATTTTATATAGTTTTGTGAGGAATTGCACTGTTTCAAGGACTACAAACTATAATTTGTTATTCTAAATATTTTTATGTCTGACTCATAAAGCACCGTTGTAATATTCCGTCCCACATTGAAGATATTGTGGATTAGATATCTGGTATATAGTAAATTTTGTGGATTAACACTAGCACCTTCAAGGCTTAAGTATTTTTATCCTGTGGAACAGATAAAAGAAGTTGCTAAGACAGTAATTCGCTCGGGTTGTTACAACCGTCCTTAACCTATTTTTCAAGAACTATCAGTTTGTCCAAATGCAAAACATCTTTTTATATATCATTATAAAGAACGCGTTCATTCATTTGATAATAAAAACTACAGGTGTTACCAAATCCACTTAAATTTTAATTTAAATTTCAAGCGCATGAAGTTATTCGTGTTTTAATTTCAGCCAGCTTACTCACTCAATGTAGATACTATTTTTCATTGAATTATATTTTAAGTTGAAATAAAACATGCTAACAAAATCAACTACTGCCTAACTGATTGTGGGGGTCGTTATATATAACTAATTGTGTAACTTTTTCCCATTTATTATTTATGAATGGAGGATCATGTTATTATATGTGCATGGAGAAATATTTATATTTGATATGTGCTCGTAATAGCATGTTTCTTCCAGTTATATCATGTTAATTATATTTTATTTCCTATCTTGTCACGAGTTATAATGCTTGAAACAAGCACAACATTTCGACATATTGAGTTACATATCTCATCAAGATGTAGCCGACATAGACTACAAATTTTTAAGAAGATTAAATTCCCAATTATCACATCGAACAACTTTCAAACAGTGTATGTTCCGTCATCACCACCAATTGCCTGCCATTTAGTCATCTTTTCTTTGACAACGGGAGCATCAAATGGGATAGAGTTGTTAATGCTCTCATCGCAACAAATGAAGTTGGCATCCAAAAGAAATCATAGTCAAATAAGCAAGATCGGGTGACACGTGACTCCACTCTCAAGCAGTATGTAGAATTTTTATTGTACATGAACATCGCACTTAGGCGGTAGATCCCACCCTATGCCAAAAGATAACGACACATACATGTAGTTGGCCGCCTACGATATACAAGAGAATCGCTCTTAAGTAGGAAGAAAATCGTACTTAGTCGCTAAATTAAAATGTAGTAATAAACAACAATAGGCAAAAAAAAAAATAAAATAAAAAACTATATGCACTCTCTTCCATCGCCACAAGTGAGACACAGTCGTCCGATTTCATCAAAAAAATATCAGTGACAAATTTTTATCTGAAATTGGTCTCAAAATCATTATTGACCGTTTTCTTCTAATGAATCATTTAAATACCCCAATTTACCATAATTATAATTTGGTAATTTGACTAGAGGGTCTAATTATGAGTTTCTTAACATAGTCAGGTCGATTTCGGATTTCCTAAAATTTTAAAAATTATAATTTCATAATTTTACACTTATTAGTTTTCTCCAAAAGTGTTGGTTTTATTCTCATTTATTCCCCTAAATTTTGACCTTAAAACTAGTCCTACGCGTGCACCAAATACACTAGAATTCCACCCACCAAGTGGTACACCCAACACACTCTAAAAATCCTCGTATCTTCCTCCTCACAACTCCCCACCTTCCCAGGATAATTCCTTCAAACTTCTCCAACAAGAGCATGTGGCTTCATCCACTAATCCCCAGCCCTCCTACTATTTGATATTCTCCTGCCTTGGGAATACATCCCTTCCTCATCACCTTGAAAGCAGCCATCCATACCCAAAGATCCCTCAAAGAAACTACACAGCACCTACATCGTCTTCTCCACAACCTGTGAGAAACCAAACACCAATTCCCTATCGGTCTATCCTCCCAATGTCCCTCTGTCTCCCCCTCTATGTTAGACAATAAATGGTAGGTCAACAACAGTCCCGCCATAGGAGGCCGCAGCAGAAGACCGAAGGCCCACGAGAGATTGTGATGCCTCTGCCCCTCCTTCCCATAGTTGTAGTCCCGTTCTATTCGCTGTTTTGTTTTGCTCTTGTGGATCAGAACGACGATCCTTCGAGTATTTCACCGCACATTTCTAAGTAAACGGGGTTGACCCATATTATGATTCGGGTAGTTAGGTTGTGCATACCCCATGGGTGAAGCATTAGTGTGCTGGTGTTGGGAACATATGCCTTCACCATGTATGGGGGTGGACCCCAAAGGAATTTGTTGACTAATAGGTTGCTGCGGAGGAAAACCCATGAGAGTAGTGTGAGATGAGGTTGATGGTGCCATGTGAAATTGGGTTTGCAACCCCCGAAAAAATGGTCTGGACCGAGTATTGACCCAAATACCGAATTTTCATGCTTTCATGAATGATCAAGAGAATATGTTTAATTAAAACTTTGATTTAGGTGTTATGTGAGTGTCAACGACGAGGCAATATATTGAGTTTGCAGGATATTAACAATTGATCTCTAGAATATTTGGATGATATAAAATTCCAATAGCCAATTATGGGTTATAATGTTGCGGATTGATCAACTACTAAATTATGGTTCCGTAACTCATATTATACTCGCCATAGGCAACATGAGACTCTTAAGGTAATGATATACTAATTGGAGGCATTTGGAGCATGTTTTTGTTTACTTGAGTTTGTTGGCTCGCTAATATGGAAGGTGCATGACCCATGTGATGGTATGAGAATTATACTGTGCAGTTCAACTATTCCCCATGCCAGTCTTGCACACTTAAACCTTGCATTGACCGTGGCGATGTTTGCATAATATTACATATTCAAAAGTCTTAGAGTTAAGTTGCACTTAAAACGGTATAGGATCTGCCTATTATCATTGTACTCGATAAATTCATGTATACTTGAGGTATTGAGTCCACACTATCTGGTAATAGGAGTAGGGAAATTTTGACCCGACACGACGACACGACCCGAACCTGACACGAAGTTAGCGGGGTTGGATCAATATGAACCTGCAACGGACCAAAAAATGGGTCGACCCGAAACTGGTACGAGAATAAATAGGTGTCAACACGTACCACCTGTAAATGACCCGTTCAACCCATCTAACACAACAATAAACATCTTTTTTACCGCTAGTTATTCTCTCTGAACAAATATAGGCATAATGCTAACAATATATTGGTTGACGGAACGGTACGACACGAACCCGACACAAAGATAGCGATTTTGGGTTGACATGAACTCACAATGGGTCAGAGCTGAATCGAACCAAAATGGACATTAATTGGCCGACTTGGGGTCGATCCGTTTATGATCTGAAATGGTTCAACCCAACCCGCAAACCGACATGTTTGACCAACATCATGACTATCGTGCTCGAAATCAAGTTAATTACACTGCACTTCATATCACGTCGTTTTCGTCTTCGTTCGGAAGAGTTCAAACTACAATTGTTAATTTATTGCTGGTGTTGTACGAGCTGACTTTTATTCTCGTCGGTATATTTATTATTCTGGCAAACGTGTTTGAGCAGGTTTTTTTGACTTGTTTGTCTTTATTGATGGAAAACCGTCATATGATAGTTAGTTTGTGTACTAAAAGACTTACTTAATTTACAATAAATCATGCACTTAACCCGTACTATAAAATGTCAAGGTTCATAGTACGTTTATATATTGATGTATTATGTTAAATATGTATTCAAACTCAGATCTGGATTGAGAGTGATTCTCTCTCTCGCTCTCTCTAACCAGAGAGATGAGTAACGGATGAAAAATGGAGAAGCACCTAAAAGACATCACCGAAGTTAATAGCTGCCTTGAAGAGTGTAGAAGCTAACTCAGGCTTATGGAGGGGTCACGTGGTGATGTTTACTGCACGAAAATTCAACCAGCTGGCACACCTCTTCGCCTAAAATGTGGTGAAGCTAAATGAAGACTGAACATGGTTTAGTACTCCCCCTTCGTGGGCTTCTGATATTGTGTACTCTGACTCTCTGGGCTTTTCTTTTGCCCAGTCTAGTTAATCCAAAGACTTTACCTCAATAAATAAAAAAATATGTATTCAAATTGCAGTCATGGAACCGCATATTATGCGCCATGTATTTGCTTCGTAATGTCATCTAACTATTTCTCTCACATACATACACTGTTGTTGTTGTTGAGGAACATGCCTTTTATTTAACAATGGGCTTGGCAACCATAAAATCGTTAAACAATACATCATAGGGCCAAAATGGGAGCCGATTTAATCCATAACATGAAGTCTCTATCTTTTTGTCTTAAAAACGCATACGCGCGTGGGCAACAACATTTACTATCATCAGTATGTGAGAATTTTTTTTCTCTTCACTGTTACTGAGAAGATGGATGCACTCTCCATGTTCATTGCAACATCCGAAGCATTTCTTCGCTCTCCCTCTTCTCGTCTTCTCTTACAGATCTCGGAGGACTGAGAGTGCATCGCCCTAAATGACGAGTCGCCGAAGATTTAAGATTTGAGCTAGCCACATGCCTTCTTTTCTAACTCCGGCCTCTGCCTCCTTTGCCGAAGACCCGGGCGGAAGATGGATAACTCTCTCAGCGATGACGAGACTATCATCCCCTCTAATTATAACGTATCATTTTAAAATTTAAAAATATACAAAGTAGTTGAACACAATTCAGTATTTTTGTTAAGTGAACAATACAGATAAAACACGAATCGACGAAACATCATAAAATTACTTCAAACATCAGCATATTGACATGTATTTGAGCAAACCATAGTAGGAGTGAAACTCCAAGCCCCAACTCCCTATATAAAATAAACTTTGAAGATCTACCAAATTGATTTTACCATAAAAACCCCATAAATACAGTTGAGCCAAATCCACTTCTAGTTAATCCCCACACACCTTAACTCAGAATGATACCCTACCATTAAAAACATCCAAACCCCCCAAATCCTTTGAAACCCCACTAAAAATTACAAAATTGCCAATTCAAACCCCCCATTACATGAAGATCACCTATGGGGTATTTTGGGAAAGTTCCTATAAACAAAGGGGGTATCTGACACAAGAGAAGAGAGGCATTCATCGTCATCATCAGCCCAGCAGAAGAAGCAAAGGAGTCAAAGCCCCTTCCTTTTCTCTCTTTCTCTCTCTAAAAATCTCTCTCTCTCTCTCTGCGCACGATTCGTTGCGGTGTTCCAATCCCTAAATCTGTCCGAGTTCGGTTCTTGAATCTCAATTTCGTCTAATCTCTTTCACCGTCAAAGCTTTCTACTTTCGCCCCTTTCCAAAACCCTAGTTCGGCTTTCTTGGGTTTCTGCTTAGGTTTGGAGCAGCGAAGCTTATCTGGGTTTCTGCTTAACTCAGTTGTTCTTCGGACCCAATTCGTCTTTTTTCTCTTTCGAGGTGCGTTTTGATCTCACTTGTGGAATCTGTCAATTCTTGTTTTTCTTGGATTTCAAGATTTGGGTTTTGCGCAATGTGATGTTAGAAAAAAAGGGTTCTTGAATTCAGTTGGCTATGTTACATTTGAATTCAGCAATTTGTTGAATTCTCATGCAATCCCCTTTGTTGTGATACTGTTTTTTACTTATGGATCATGATTTTATCAACCCTCATGTTGCCCTAATTAAGGTGTTCTGCCAAAAAGAGGTGAATTTTATAGCAATGGAGTGTGTTTTGGAATGAATTTCGTGTCGTCTAGTTTAATCTGTATTTTCTGTTGATTGATTCCATGTTTCATTATATCGTAGCAAAATTTTGGCTTGATTATTCATAGACTGAAACTTATACAATGTTTCTGTAATGGTGGGTGGAAGGGGAATGCCACACTATTAATGATTTTCCGGGCTCAAGCTGGGTTTATCAGTTACTGGTTACACCTGTTGTTTGTAAAGGAGATCTGGTAGAAAGATACTATGACTATCTATATATGCGCTGTAGAAAGTATAACTTTGTCTAATGTGTAAAATTCCAGACTTGATTTCTTTTCAGTTCAGGGAATGTACTTTTATTGGGGGGTGGGGGAGGGGTTGTTTCATTGCTGTTTTGTGTAAGCTTTTAACATTTTGTGATTAGACTGAGATTGCATATATAGTTGGGAAGTATGATTTTTGTTATCTCCGTCAAACTATATATAGTAAAGAGGTCACCTGGTTTGTGGGTAAACGCCATACATTGAGAGTGTCGTTTTTCACCTAACGAGTTAGGAAAAGCAAGAGGCTTTATCTTCTACCCTGGCAATTGTATTATAGATGGACTGTTTTGTCGGCAAGGCTAGAAGTCAAAGCCTTAGGCTAGCTGGTAACTTGCACCTTTTCTCCACGAGCCCGCATATCCTTACACGTGCCCGAGAACCACACGAAGATGTTTGTAGTGCTCGAATGCAATTATCTTACGTTCCGACAACCAATGTTGGTTGGCAGTCCATGTTGAAAATTAGTAAATAACTCAGAACTCGTTTTAGTGAAAGAAGTTATTATGCTACCTCGTGTGTTTTTCCAACACGTATCTATGGCACGTGCTATTTAGTTTGCGTAACTGAATTGTTATTGTGAGATTTTGGAAGGAAATAGTATCCTATGTATTTATGTTTTTATTTGGTCCATCATTAGACATCATTTACACTTGACTCCCATCAAACATGCCAAAATATTCAATGTCTTCCTTGCAAATTTCTTTTCAGTTTTGATGAAAAACACTCAAACGGTACACATTTAATAAGTGTGTGATGCATATGTACCTTTTGAAGTTGTTGAAGGGGTCACCTTTTCAGATAATAGAACATGTTGGAACATCTTACTCAATTGGTATTCTTTTGTCAAGATATGCATTTCATAATGTTAACTCTATTCATGTTTAGTGGCATGCAGATTAACTCTAGAGGGAAACACGGCGAAGATATTGCTTTTATTTTGTTATCATGTACGTTAAGCTAAATATTTCCCGCAGAAATAACGTAACATGTTAAGTTATCATTAAAAGGACAAAAGGATCATTAGTTTACATCGAGTCGTTTTACGATTCCAATCACTGTCAAATCTACCTGGAAAGTCAAACAGGACAGATAAATTGGGATGGAGAGATCATTTATTAGAAAATCTATACTAGATCAACATGGAAAGGTTCAGATGACATATGGTAGTTGTAAATACTTGAGCTTCAATTTGAGTAGATTCTTTTATTAGCAAGTTCCTCACATTGATACATGATGCTGAATATGGCCGTTTTCTTCATTTTGTACTTTATACATCCGTCTTAGCTGATAACCAATTATGCACCAGGTCAGATTTGTAGAACAATTGAGAGGGGTAGTGATCTGACGTATCGACTCCCCGCCGATGAACAAGCAGTGTAGACGGATAAGGTCAGTCTCAGGTATGGTGTTGAGGTGTTTCGTGGTAATCTCAGTTGGTTGAGTTTGATAATATAGAGTTTGATTTGTCCGTTGACATCCGCTTGCAATGTTCAATCGGTTTGCATTTTTTTTGTTGTATCTGTGCAGATTGACTTGGAGGCTATCTTGTGGCGCAAAGATGTTGGTGTCGTTATGCTCGTAACATTTGGGAAAGATGCAAAGATATCATGGTGCCAGCTGTGCTAGTGCTGTTAATAACAGTGCTATTGGTGGATCATCAGCTAGAGATACATCCCGTGGTGATCCATCTTCCCTTCCAGCTAACTTCTCTCTTAATCAAAGGTAATTGTTTTGAGTTCTCTATTACGTGCATGCCTGGATTCTCTCTCTCTCTCTCTCTCTCTGTCACTCACTCACACACCCACACACCCCAATCCAGCCACACCGACACCCACATCCTCTTCACCAACACACTGCGTATGGTCACATCAGCACTAACATTCACGCGTTAGCTTGAGTTGTGTACGCGTTAGCTTGAGTTGTGTACATC
This sequence comes from Linanthus parryae, assembly GCA_023055425.1. Taxonomy (NCBI): domain Eukaryota; kingdom Viridiplantae; phylum Streptophyta; class Magnoliopsida; order Ericales; family Polemoniaceae; genus Linanthus; species Linanthus parryae. The sequence goes on along the minus strand of JALGPY010000006.1, from coordinate 13,110,784 downwards.
CGTATTTTTCTGAAATGCCGGAGTTATCTGTTTATTGATTTAGCATGTGTCACTTCAAGATATGATCCATCCTTCCTGCTTCTTGCAAAGCCATTCTCAGTATCACTTTGTTTGATGTAACATGATATGGTATCACCAGCCATAATCATTTAATAGGGTTCCAAAATTGCAGATCATTGCTAGCGAATGGCCATATACTAATCTCTCATCTAGTTATCATTGTACGCACCTCACATTATGAGTAGTTATTTTAGGGTATCTGCATTACGATGGGATGGGTGATGTGGGACAGATTCTCCCAACCTGCTCCTGCTATGATTGCTTGCTGATTTTTTAGTAGTTTAGGGGTCTGTATAGAAGGATACATGGTTAAGTTGCAGGGTTGTAGGCAGAGATTGGTTTAGGAAGGGTTGGAGAATGAATAGTCTAGGGTTTTGGCAGTAGGGTTCTTCACTCACTATCAGCATGGAAATAGTGAGTGAAGAACAGAGACGAAGAAGAAGAGGAAGGAAGGAGATAGAACCAGGACTTCCACCTAGGTGTCCAGAGGAATAACTTACTAAGGTAACACTGCAAAACGCATCAACCAGAATATAGCAAACGTTAAAAAGTAATTATTCCTTTCATTATTTCATAATAAAGAGTACATATAAATATATAGACGCTCCGCTAATCTAGCTCTTCCCAGTTTTAACTCACAAATGAAAATTCATTCAACTATGATTCCTGTCATATTCAAACTAGATCCTTCTAGAAATCCTACTGCCAAATTCCTAAAATCCAGGAAGTTACCTAAATACCTTTTATACTAAGATATAGGAAGCTGAACCAAATCTGTCCAGAATCCAGAATCTGACAGATTTGAGAAAACCAAATCACATAATTATTCAGCCTATACAAGACTAATAGCACACAAAATTCCACTTTTTTCCCTTTGTATGCTCAATACGTTCTGCATCAATAGGTCTTCCATGCTTAAGGAAAATATACATCCAGATTACAAGATAAAAGATTCAAATTTTTTCCATATTTTTCACCCACAAGGCCACAAGTAGGTATATTTTGTTCGCCTTTTAAGTAGCACTTCGCTGTTACTTTTCTTCTTTATATTTCACTTCTCATGTGTAATTGCTTCTTAAAATTCTTCAATTTGTTATTATGTATTATGGAGTTTCTCTAGAGCACGTCTTAAAGAGTGGAAGTGAGTTCTCACTCTTGTTTGTGTTAAAATTTTATCTTGCAGGCGGCTCCCCCAGCCGGCATTCTACAAGCTGAAATGTGAAAAAGAGCCACTGAACTCCCGGTAATTTCTGCTTTTAATGAACTTCATTTGTCCGTGACGTTCTGGAGCCTGTGAGGATGCTTGTGCAGTAATCTTAGAAATTTAGCTCTCTCCCCCCCTCTCTCTCTCTCACACACACACACAGTTGTATGATGAGTTTCGATTCAAACTAATACGTTCTGTTCCTTATGCACAGGCTTGGACCACCTGATTTTATCCCGCAGACTCCAAATTGTCCCGAGGAGACTCTAACAAGAGAATATGTGCAATCTGGTTACAAGGAAACAGTTGAGGGACTTGAGGTGCGTCTTTAGGTCCATTACTTAATCTAACTGATACTGTAATTATCGATTGGCTATGAGATACTGCTTGCTTTCAGATTGGTAGTCTATGAAAGTGTCATATAAGGCCAATCCTTTCATCAAGTCATCCATCGCTCTTTACGCTGTATTAATAAGAGTAATATAACGTCACACCTCACATTGTTGTGCATTGAATTTTCATGCATTCTGTTACTACTTACTACAAATTATCATTGAACGGGTGTGTTCCTGCTACTGATGCATGTCAGTAGGTAATCAAGATTGCATGTTCATGGAACAATTTTTTCTTGTGACAACCACTTGCTGGTACAGAAATACAGTATCCTGAATTCCAATGAAGCAGTATATATGGAAAATTTGTAGTTTCCAATCCAAAGTACCCTCACTGCTTATTAATCTCTGTGTGCGCGTGTTTTGTCACTCTGCATGAAACCCGGGTTAAAAACTATGTTCGCCACTCTCACCAACTGTGCCCGAACACGCGGTTTTGCTCTGACATTAATCGAAGATTGAGACTAGTAATTCCGATAGCCATCTACCAAAGTATCCTCCAAATGGATGTTACCAACATTTAAATGGTTCTCATTGTCGTATCCTAATTTAATAAAAAATATAGAATCTATTCGTTTTAGATTATGATCTTGAAGGTCCTTTGTTATCTATATCGTCACTAAATGGTGCATTGCTTTGCAACGGAGGTTGGAAAAAGGAAAAAAAAAGCAGTAATAGGATGAATACCGCATCTTTTTGCTGATTCCAGTTTTTTCTATGTCCTCTTTGGTATCCCCTTTTGCCTCCCCTTGATGAAAGAAGCCTCAGCATACAAAGGCATTCAAATGATATATCTATACACACAACTAAATTCAGTTTACGCAACTTCCATTTGTTAATCCGTGTTATCAGCATTAAGATTCCTGGGGTTCCACTTCAAAACCATTTGGCAATGAGGGGAGCAATCCAGAATCTTATTAACCACATATAAAACACAGAGATCTCCAATGTGGGGTAAAAATCGTTTATCAAGAGTTACAACATAGCCGTTGTTTATTGCGGAAGTTCTATTTATTCCTATTTAGTTTCTTTTAAGTCTTTAGTAAGAGCACAGATCTTTTGGTGTGAGTTGCATAGCCCTGTCTCCATTATCTTTACGGAAACAGTATCATGCAGCCACTATAAAATGTGTATTAGGATTGTTATTCTCAATTAAGTCTTGCTGGAATCGCCGACTCTCAGTATAGTGATGGATGGTGTTTGTTCTCTTTTAATTCTCTTCTACACTCAATAAATACTATCGTGTATCATCTCAAGTTTTCAAGCAGTTCTCTGTGCCCCAGGCTATGAATTGACTGCATATTTCTTGATTGTCTTCACAGGAATCTAGAGAAATAGCACTATCGCAGGTTCAGTTTTTCTCTAAGCCCGTCATTCTGAAGTGTAAAGAGGTAAGCCTTTTTCTCAAGTACGGATCCATAATAATACCAAATGGCTACATTAGAAAAGAGAGGGTAATGAATTGCAATTGCTTGCATGGTTCTTAAGTCCAGTGCTATATCTTTTCTGATTTGTTTCATTTTTGCAGTCAATCAGAAAATGTCACAGGGCAATCAATGAATCTCGGGCTCAAAAGCGCAAGGTACTCACTGTTTACTCATGCACTTGTCTTTACTGCGTTGATGCCCTTAAACCGTGTATTATGAGTGTATTAGATTTGTGTTCTGAACATAATTGGATGTGCATATTCTTTACATCCTTGCTTGGGTCCAAGGTTTCCTGGCTTAAACTGATCCTCAAATATGTTTTTTGATGCTACAGGCTGGTCAAGTTTATGGGGTACCTCTTTCTGGCACTCTATTAACTAAATCTAGCGTGTTCCCTGAACAAAGGGCATGTGGGGAAGACTTTCGGAGGAAATGGATCGAGGTTAACATTTTTGTCCTTTCTGCTTCTCGGATGAAATTGCAAGTCACTATGCTTTTTTATTGTGCTTTTACCATGAGGGTTATCGATGCTGATATAACGTAGAAAAACTCTGTTACAATGATAATTTGTGAGGTATGGCCGAATTGGAGGTTTGCTGTAGTCTTACTGAGCAAACAACAGAGTGTTGAATCTGTAGGATATAATAATTAAAACAAACTTGGGGTTCATTTATTAGCTAAAATAGGACTGGAGATATGGCCTTGATATTAGAGCAGCAGTTTGAATGAAGTGAAGTGGCACCTCACAAGTTTTGTGATCTCAGGGTCAAGTCGTTAGAATTCAGGCCATAAGAACGATGGTACTGAGCTGTGTGAGGTAATGCTAAGATAAATAAATACCTTTCTTTAAAGTTAGTAATGTGCAGTGAATCCATCAAGGATACTAGAAACTTTAACAACACAAGATAAAAAATGGAGGTGTTAGTTCCACTGGTTGTATATTCTCCATAATAGCACAATGATTCCTGTTTCACCACCGCTCTGGGGCCTAATCTTGTTCGAAAATACCTGCTAGTTTGCAGTTGCTTGGTTTTCATTGTGCATCCTCTTCCCTTCGTAATGATTTGACTTGGTTGTTTTTGTTGGCATATGGAGAACTTTATTAATACGATCTTCTTTTCCAGGGTTTATCACAACCCCATAAGAGATTGCGTTCTTTGGCGGATCATGTTCCTCATGGCTACAGGAAGAAATCCCTCTTTGAAGTTCTCATAAGGAATAATGTTCCGCTTTTGAGAGCTACTTGGTTTATCAAAGTTACTTATCTTAATCAGGTATTGAAGTGTTGATCACTGTTAACAATTATAGAAGTGTGTTCGATATTTATTGGTTATTCTCAATACTTGGTAGATAACGGTTTGTATTTTGATCTTGCAGATTCGGCCTGCCTCTTCTGGTATAGCTTCTGGGGTGCTAGACAAAACTCAATTGTCTCGGACCGAGCAGTGGACAAAAGACGTTGTTGATTACTTGCAATATCTCCTAGACGAGTATGTCTCGAAGAATGCATCATATACGCATGTAAGGGAGAGGTCAACGCCGGTGGCTTATGCTGGGTCAAATCATCACAAAAATGATCCAACATTAGCATTTGTTGATGGTGAAGAGCCTTCTCTTCATTTTAAATGGTGGTATGTGGTGCGGATTTTACAATGGCACAACGCAGAAGGTCTGCTACTCCCTTCAGTTGTCATTGACTGGGTTCTCAGTCAACTTCAGGTACATATTTTATGTCTATAGTTGGAGATGTGCCTTAAATATACGTGAACACGGGGTGAAAATGAAGTTATATATTTTGTTGGGAACTTAGAATGCATATTTCTGTTTTGGCAGGAAAAGGAGTTGTTTGGAACTTTGCAGTTGCTATTGCCTATTCTATATGGTGTTATAGAAACTGTTGTCTTATCTCAGACCTATGTTCGGACTGTTGTGGGGTTGGCTGTTCGTTTTATGCAGCAACCTTCTCCAGGTGGCTCTGATCTCGTTGATAATTCTCGGAGGGCATACACCATAGCTGCATTGGTGGAGATGCTTCGGTATATGATATTGGCTGTGCCTGATACTTTCGTTGCTTTGGATTGCTTTCCTCTGCCTGCTTGCGTGGTGTCTCATTCAGTGAGCGATGGTAATTTCTTGTCAAAGGAATCTATTGGTGCCATGAAAATTAGTGACAGTTCTGTCGAAGTTGGTTGCATGGCCAAAGATAAATGCTCTGAACCTCAGTATCAATCCTTATCTATCAGCCATGTCGTTTCATCAATCCAGAAACGTGCCAGTAATATGGCGATTGCAGCAACACCTGGATATCCAGGTCGCAATTTAGCGAAAGTTGTGCAAGAGTTGGATAAGGCACTTCTGCAAGGAGACATAAGCGCGGCGTGCAGTTCACTATTCGAGAATCTTCATGATGGAGCGGGTGATGAACGGTGGGTAGCAGAAGTTAGCCCATGCTTGAGATCTACGTTAAAGTGGATCGGAAAGGTGAGCTTATCATTTGTTTGCTCTGTATTTTTTCTTTGTGAGTGGGCAACTTGTGATTTCCGGGATTTTCGTACTGCTCCTCCTCGAGGCATAAAGTTCACTGGTAGAAAAGATTTTTCGCAAGTGTACCTTTCTATTGGGATTCTCAAACTGAAGATGAAAGACATACGGAGTTCACCTGGATATAAGAATGAGAAGGCCCAAGGCTTTATTAGCCTGCATAACTCTTCCACTAAGAATGTGTTGGGAACAACTAAAGAGCATCGAAGGCTTTCAAGGAGCATGGCTAGGAGGAAGGAGGCAAGTATTTTTGAAAGTCCAGGTGCATTGCATGACATTATAGTATGCTGGATTGATCAACATGAAGTTCAAAATGGAGAAGGTGTCAACCGTCTTCAGCTCCTCCTCATTGAACTGACTCGTTGTGGGTTTTTTCACCCTCCAGCATATGTGAGACAACTTCTTGTCAGTGGAGTTTTTGATAGCAATGGGCTGTCTGTCGACACAGAAAGGCGGAAAAGACACTACAAAATTTTAAAGCATTTACCTGGGCCCTATGTTCGTGATGCTATGGAAGAGTCACAAATCTTCCAGACAACAGTGCTTTCAGAGGCCATTGATGTCTATAGTAATGAGCGTCACCTTCTGCTTCACGGTTTTGGCGATGATTCTAAACTTGGAATCAGTGAAAGTAGTTCATCTAAGAAAAACAAGCGTAATTTTTCTGGAAATGGTCCTTCCCTTTATCCTCTCGATAAGTGGACAACTCTTAAATCATCCTCCTCATCGTCTGGTAGAAGTTCCAATAGAGCTTCCTGCCTTGAAGACCTAAAAGCTGCTATTTCAGGAATATTGCAGTTCCCAACTCCGTCTACACCCACTGATTCGGTAACTGATGACTCTGTAGGGAGTGCTAATAAGTTTGCTGGGGTGATTAGCAACAAAATAGAGTTAGGAGAAGGTACACCTGGCTGTGAAGAATGTAGAAGAGCCAAGAGACAGAAATTGAGTGATGATAAAAGTTCACAGCTCCAGGGACATTTACTAATCCCATCAGATGATGAAGACACTTGGTGGGTGAAGAAAGGTGTGAAACCTTTGGAGGCTTCAAAAACTGATCTACCCATTAAGCCCACCAAGCAGGCCTCTAGAGGTAGGCAAAAGGTTGTGCGTAAAACCCAAAGTCTTGCTCAGTTAGCAGCTGCAAGAATTGAAGGTAGTCAGGGAGCATCCACCAGCCATGTTTGTGATAGTAGGGTTAGCTGCCCGCACCACAGGCCTACTACTGACGGAGAGGCTCCTATGTCAGTGGACGCGGTGAAGATTAGTCGTCCTGGAGACATTATTTCGGTTGGGAAAATCTTGAAGCATATGCGGTTTGCTGAGAAGAAGGTCGTCACAATTTGGCTGGTAACAATGGTGAAACAACTTGTTGAAGAGTCTGAAAAGGTTGTCATGAAGACGGGCCAGTATGGGAGGGCTTTCCCTTCTGGTGACGACAAGAGTTCTTTACGATGGAAGCTCGGTGAAGACGAGTTATCAGCTGTACTTTACTTGATGGATGTTTCTAATGATTTAGTTTCTGCTGTCCGATTCCTGTTTTGGTTGTTGCCAAAGGCTTTCACTAGCCCTATTTCTACAATTCATGGTGGGAGGAATGTCATGCTGGCAAGAAATGTAGGAGTACATGTGTGTGAAGTAGGGGAGACATACATCGTGTCATCTATCAGAAGGTGCTTTCTTAATCTTGTTTACTTTAGTAATTCGTGGTTGATCTTTGGCCATTGTGCTCGTTTCTGTTTAGTCAACTTGCTTCTGTCTGATTTCAGTACTCTGATTATGAGATGCAGTTCAGTGTTGTATGACTCCTGCCGTTACCTTTAAAATGTTACACTCCACGTCCCACTCTATCTGTCTTCTTTCCTTTGTGAGAAGTCACTTTTTCACTTTACTTCTCTCCCTATCATTTTTAGTTTTTTTTTTTTTTACCTTTCCCTACCCGTAAGAGGTTCCATATAAGACCAAGGGCATGCTGTAAGTATATCAAATTAAAATTATCTCCTAGAATTTTGTGAAAAGGCCACCGCAACACTTATTTTGGACTGTGGGTGTTATTCTCACCCAGGTACAAAATTCTGAATTAAGAAAGCAAATAAGTTGATTGTTGCATATAATCTGATTGCGGATAAGTTAGAAGTAGAACACGGTCTCTTAATAGATCTGAAGTATATCTGAATCTGATCTCTAACTGTCACATGGATATTGTTTTCTCTACACATGTGAGAAGGTTCACTGTACAATCCTTCTAAAAAATTCTCTGGTTCGTCTATCATGCTCTATGCCTTCCTTTGGAGGACATGAGTTATGTTACTTGCAAGCAGTAGATTTTAACTTAAAAGTGTTGTCTGTAATGCTATTTCTTGTTTTGTTGTAGCATCCTGCAATCTGGTCTCATGTTTAAGCTCTGCTGATTTTGCATCTGTATTTTACTGCATTCGTTTGGGAAAACTTGTGAATTTGTTTGTGTTAAGTCTCGTTCTAGTCTTCATGTTGAAGGTTGGCAATTTGTTCTTGATTTTTCTGACTTAAAGATTCTAGACATTTGATCAGAGCAAGGACATTTGAGATGACAGATACCATCAACTTATTATCTCCAAATTAACACGCCCTACATGTAATGGTCGGATGCAGATTAGAGGTTGAGACCATTGATACATTGATAATCTACAAATTCCAAAAAATGTGTCTTTGTATGAAGATGCATGACCATTGGTAATCGCTAAGAGGCAGTGATATAAATAATTTCTCATCTTATTTCCATTATTAGTATAATGTCTCAGAGATTTGTGTCTGGGCCTGAAAATGTTTTCTTCCTTGATATTTTTGACTAATGTAAAGGACTGTTTATTTGTACTTTGTTGTCATATTTTGTGATCTAATTTGGATGTGTTTGAGCAATTAGGGAACCACAAACATTTTCAAGTTATTATACCTATTTCTAAGTAGTTGTTGGGGGTGTTTCAGGTATGAAAATATACTTGTCGCAGCTGATCTTCTTCCTGAAGCTTTGTCGGCAATGATGCTTCGAACTACCTCGACTTTGGCCTCTGGTGGAAGAGTTTCAGGTTCAGCATCCTTAGTATACACAAGGCACCTTCTGAAGAAATATGGTAATCTGGATAGGGTTGTCAAGTGGGAGAAGACTTTCAAGGCAACTTGTGATAGAAGACTTGTTCCAGAGTTTGATTCTGGAAGATCGCGTGATGGAGATTTTGGCTTCCCACTCGGCGTTCCCGCGGGAGTAGAAGATCTCGATGACTTTTTACGCCAAAAGATCACCGGTGTTAGATTATCCAGAGTGGGAATGAGCATGAGAGAGATAGTGCAAAGGCATGTTGAAGAGACTTTTCAGTATTTCTATGGTAAAGAGAGAAAAATGTTTGCTGGTGCTGCAGTCAAAGGTCCTTCCCCAGATAAAGGGGATGATGGCCTTCAAACAGCTCAACAGATAGTAATGGGCTTGATGGAATGTATGAGACAAACTGGTGGAGCGGCTCAAGAAGGAGATCCCTCTTTGGTGTCATCTGCTGTTTCTGCAATTGTGAATAGCATTGGTCCCTTTGTAGCGAAAATACATGATTTAACAGCTAGTTTCAACAACCCAAGTCCATCTCCTTCTGGGTCTTTGACTTTTGCTCGAAGAATCTTACGTATACATATAAATTGTCTTTACCTCCTCAAAGAAGCTCTCGGAGAGCGTCAAAGTCGTGTGTTTGAGATTGCTCTGGCTACTGAAGCTTCTTCAGCAGTTGCTGTAGCGTTTGCTCCTGGAAAAGCTCAACGTGGTCAGTTCCAACCGTCTCCTGAAGCTCATGATTCCAGTGCAAACATGCCTAATGACATTTCTAAGGCAGTTAGTGGAAGGGCTGTCAAAATTGCGGCTGCTGTTTCATCCCTTCTTGTCGGTGCTATTCTTCATGGAATTGCTGGCCTAGAGAGGATGGTGACTGTTTTCAGATTAAAAGAAGGATTGGATGTTAATCATTTTGTAAGGACTGCAAGATCAAATTCTAATGGAAATGCGCGTCCATCTGGTAAGGTTGATAACTTGGTTGAGGTCTCTGTTCACTGGTTTAGAGTGCTTGTTGGGAACTGCAGAACAGTCTCAGATGGTCTAATTGTAGATCTTCTGGGGGAAGCAGCTGTGGTAGCTTTATCCAGGATGCAACGATCTCTTCCTCTCAGCTTGGTATTCCCACCTGCTTATTGCATATTTGCTTTTGTGATATGGAAGCCATTCCTCTTTAACGCTAACATTGCTAACCGTGAGGACATCCACCAATTGTATCAATCTTTAGCGTCCGCGGTAAGCGATGCCATCAAGCATCTTCCTTTCCGAGATGTGTGCCTAAGAGATACTTGCGGTTTATATGATCTTGTAGCTTCAGATGCTACTGATTCTGAATTCGCCGCCATGTTAGAACTGACTGGTCCAGACCTGCATTCGAAAATGACAGCCTTTGTTCCACTTAGGGCAAGACTTTTTCTGAATGCCATCATTGATTGTAAAATGCCACACACAAGTACTCGACTTGATGTTGGAAATAGGGGTTCAGTGTATGGTGAGCCACCAGCAGGAGTTAAGACTGTGGATAATGAAATGAGACTTGTTGATCAGCTGATACATGTTTTAGATACCCTGCAACCTGCAAAGTTTCATTGGCAGTGGCTGGAGCTCCGACTTCTTCTAAATGAACAAGCACTGATTGAAAGACTGGAGTCACGTGATACCTCTCTAGTGGAGGCCATACGAGCTGTCTCTCTGAATCCTGATAAAGCAGCAGTTTCTGAAAATGAGAATAACATCATTGAAATTATCCTAACAAGATTGCTGGTCAGACCTGACGCGGCTTCTCTTTTTTCAGAGGCTATACATCTCTTAGGGAGATCACTCGAGGATTCTTTGCTATTGCAAGTGAAATGGTTTCTTCACGGGGGTGATGTTCTATTTGGACGGAAATCCATTCGGCAACGTCTCATCATCATTGCTGACACTAAAGGATTGTCAACTAGGGCACAGTTTCGGAAGCCTTGGGGCTGGTGCTGTTCTGATCTTGACGCCACAAGCAAGGCAGAGAAGCGGAAGTTGGAAGTTAGCTCTCTTGAAGAAGGAGAGGTTGTTGAAGAAGGAATCGATACAAAAAAGACTGGAAGAGGATCTTCTTCTCAGGTGGTGCCTGATACTGAAGGGTTTCAGCAACATGTAACAGAGAGGGCTCTAATTGAATTAGTTCTTTCTTGCATTGACCAAAGCTCTGATGACTCGCGCAATACCTTCGCGAGTGATTTGATTAAGCAAATGGGTACTCTTGAACAACAAATAAATACATTTACTCGTGTGGCAAGTAAGCAAGGTGGTAATGTAAATGCTCCAGCTGAAGTTACAGGAAATAAAACCAGTAGCCGCAAAGGAGCAAGAGGTGGAAGCCCTGGGTTAGCTAGACGTACGACAGTAACTGCTGATACTGTGCCTCCTCCGCCTGCAGCATTGCGAGCTTCTATGTCATTGCGTTTGCAGTTCCTCATCAGATTGCTACCAATCATCTGTTCTGACGGGTAAGTTTGCTCTTCTAATTATTAACCTGTCTTCCCAGCTTCTCTCCTGTCTTCTATAGCTAAGCTTCTTTTGTATGTAGCCTGTTTATTTGTCCACTTGCGACACTGTCATAATGAGTTTAAATAGACCTTCTCAATGCTATTTGTTTATATCCCCAGTGTTACCTGTTATTCTGTTGAGTGTCCAAGCAGCTTTATTAGTTACTAGGGAATAGCCCGTGCCCTCAGGGCACTACTCAAAATATAAAACTTTAACTGTACATGCCTACAACATGTAAATGCTAGTAAAAAAAGAGTATGTGCTTATGTTATGTATCAAAAAATAAAATTGGTATAAAATATGCAACATTTTCTTATTCAATCGTACAAATCAGTCAATTGCAAACGGTCAGTTTGATATACTGTTGCAAATAACAACAAATATATACCAGTAAATTGAGTTCAATCAGTTTTGTCACAAACTCACAACAAATCATCAACCTGTATCATGGGATAAAATGGTTTACAACTATTGTTCGGGTTTGTATGTTAAACAATTATGATGCGATAGAGTAGAGCTAGTGGTAAATGAAGACTAAATTCAAATCCCAATATTATACACAGTTATTCTTGTGAAGATATCTGACAATCATTCCTGAAGTTATACGAAATCGGAAACTTGCCTTAATAGTTTACCCCCATTTTTTCAAAACTGTTCCTGTTTAGGTCTCAATCCAATGACTGAGATCAAAGTTATCCAATGGCGTACATTTTTGTCCAAACCAATGCTAATTTGTAATATAGATGAGACATTTTTACCAATAATTGTATTCACTGGAAAGTTTCCTAAAGTATTTCTCCCCAATTTTATTTTCAATTTTTTTATTCAAGTAGTTAGAATCCAATGGTTGATATTAAAAGAATCAGAAGGCTTGAGAAGACATTTCAAAAGCAACAGTGCTAATTTGTAATATAGACGAGACATTCCACCAAGAAGTACAATCATTGGAAACTTTTCCCCAAATTTATTTTCAAAAAACTTTCCTCGAGTAGTTGGAATCCAATGGCTGATATCAAAAGAATCCTGAAGGTTAAAAGAAATATCAAAAGCAACAATGCTGATTTGTAATATGGAAGTTAAATTTTTTTAATCTTAAGTATTTCCTCCTTGAAATTGATTTCTCAGGGGACCATCTGTTCGTAATATGAGGCAGATGCTAGCCTCAGTAGTGCTCCGCCTCCTTGGAAATCGGCTCGTGCTTGAGGATGTGGACCAATCATTTCCCTTCTTGAAGAGTTCTGCAAAGAAGGATATGGGATTTGCCATGGAAGCCTTTGCTGCTTCTGCTGTAGATTTCTCTAGTGAAAGTCTGTTTGAGCGCTTATTATTAGTGCTTCATGGTCTGTTGAGCAGTTCTCGTCCTAGTTGGCTGAAGTCAAAGAAGGAATTCGTTCTGTTTGATCGGGAGGTAGCGGAGAATCTGCAGGTTCGGATTTCCGTACTGAACTTAATTTGTTTTCTTGCTTTTGTGAGTGATGTGGGTAAGAGAAATTATACATAAAAGATGTGCCAATTTTTTTTTATGCCTAGAAAAAATGGGTTTAAGAACTGGTAGATTCACTTGATAGAAGAGTTATTGAGACTTGTCACACTGGGAAATGGGAATACTCAAGTTTTGCATTTAACTGGATTATGGTCCATTTCACTCTAAACAAATTTTCTCTTTGAGTTTGACCACCCGTTATGAAGTCCACTTTTTTTGGTCTTGCATAATAGTATAATCTTTTACTTACCTATTTCTTTTAACGAGGGACGGGTGGATCAATCTGTGTATTTTGAATCGTAAGAGACCTCATCCCAACTGTTTACTGTCACAGCTTGTTTAGGATTTTGTGTTCCCTTGGATGTATGAACAATTATGTGGCTCTACGAGTCATATTAACTGGAATTCTCATGTAACAATAGATGGGCTCTGCTTATTCTCAGTATTACTCATTCTCTTACTAGCAGTGCATCATTTTGCTGTCCATATATTCATAAATAAGCATGGGAAGGTGATCTTGGTTCATTGCCAAATACACGAGTTCTTCTCTCCCCATTATTACTTGCCACTGCATGTGAACACATGGAGCATAAATGTGTATGTTTAGTGCTGGCTATCGCAGCTAACACAAGATTTAGGGGGACCCCTATGATGTACCGATAAGATCGGTGGTTTAGGATCTGTAACACCCCACCCCTCAGAGCTGGGAATCTACAAGAAGATCCCCGGACTCACGTGAGCGTCCTCCGCTAAGGCATAGAAATGCCCCAGCAAGGAGTTTAAATATTAATGGTTTTGTTACGAGACAGAATTAAAGAAACTGAAGCCTGAAAGTGATAACTTACAGCTATACTTCTTAGTATTTGCTGTAGATATGTTATGCTGACAATTAGGTGTTTGACTCTGCATCCCAGTTTCCAATATGCTAAAAAAGAAGTTGCTGATGGTAGACCAGTTCAGCCTTATGTTATCGTGATATGCCTTTTCTCTTCTCATTTTTATGTATGCTGTAGTATGTGGTTTTAGGTCTTTTATGCCGATTTATGGATCGTGACCGGCAACTCTCACTTTAATTCATGCAGACTGATTTGGATCGCATGGATCTGCCGGACTCTATCCGTTACCGGATCCAAGCTGCAATGCCCGTTCTTTCCCCTCCTGCCAGGTTGTCCATATCTTGCCAACCACCATCCGTCTCGCAAGCTGCCCTCGCTTCACTTCAACCCAGTGTTTCAGTACCATCTGGGTCGCACACAAACCTGCCCAGCCGAACCTCAGCTTCTTTATCAAGAACTGCCGCGGCTACATCTGGTAAACTCAAATCACAGCCGCCATTGCAGCAGCAGCAGCAGGACTTCAACATGGAAATAGACCCATGGACGCTCTTAGAAGACGGAGCAGGGTCGGGCCCATCTTTAAATGGTGCCGCCGGCGCTGGTGGCGGCGACAGTACGAATCTCAGAGCGTCCAGCTGGCTTAAAGGGGCGATGAGGGTGAGACGAACGGATCTGACGTATATTGGTGTTGTTGATGACGATAGCTGATTACAATTGTAACTCAATTCTTGATCTTGGTCCCAAAGTTGAACCGCCGCCGTTGTAGATGATGCGTGGTAATTCCAATTTGGTGGTTTCTTCTTTTGTGTAACTAGTGGGAGACGACTTTTTTAAGCACCTCTCTGTTTCATAGGGGTTTGTTGGGTAATTGGGTATGAATGTAGACTAGGGGAGGAATCGGTGATTTTCTCCAGCAGCAGCAGCAGCAGCAGCGGATTCAGCCGGGTTTAGGTGGGGGGAGTATTTATCTCTGACCCTTGTTGTAAATTCTGAACTATCTTTCAGTTTAGCGGATTAAATTGTCTCAACATTGCTCGTTTATATTGATACACAATGGCCGATTGAGCCGGATTTAGTGATCTTTCTTTCTGTCTCATTACATTTTGGTTTATTGAAGTAGCCATTAGTTGCTGGTCACTTTCCGGTGAGTGTCGTCATATCTTTGGAGGATTTTGAACTTGTTTTTGGAGTAAGAGGTGGAGAAAGCCACTCTAGTCGTCCCTCTGGCCTTAGGTACACAATGGCCTCCTAGTGAGAGAGAGTCAGTGCAGCTTGTTGTCAACAAGGGAGCCCACCTGATAAGGGTGGAGCTCTCACATTGTGGCTGCTATGACTCAAACCTTGCATCTGAGAGCAAATTTGTCCAACTGAGTACCAACTGTGCTACGCCCTTGAGGGCAGTTTTTGACTTTGTTCTATGTTCTGATCTCGTTGTGTCAGTGACTCGTACGAGTAAAAGAAGTCGGAAGCAGAAATGTAGTAGATTTTTGGCTTTTCGAGTACAGAAATCGTAGAAAAAAGTAGTTTATGTACAGTGAGTTCTGCTTCAGAGTAAGCTACTTCTGGACATTATAGAAGAAGGCTTGAATCTGACAGTGTTGAAACCTACTAGTGCTGCCGTGCTATCAAAATTGGGATGATAAAAGAAACCCCATTTTTGAGGTTCGCTCGCTAGTCCCTACTGATGTTGTTAGCGATCCGTGTATGAGAGGTTTGATGTTGTTAACATTGTTTCAACTGGTCTCCGGTCTTGGTAGTTTTGTCTACAAACAGAACATCGTCTATCCAAGCAACCGTGTTGAATGCCAAACCTTCCAAAACCCTCGAGTAGCTCTCTAAGATGGCTTGCCCCAAATCCTGCAAAATCAATACCAAAATGAGAAGTCAAAACCCCAAACCCTAAACCCCAGTTCATGGTGCAACAAATTTTCGTACTTCTAGCTTACCACATTGTATTCGATCTTGCAAGTGTCGAGGCTCGTCTGTGAAAGTTCGGGGTATTTTTGCTTTAAGCAAAACAATAGTAGCTCGGCTCTCTCGGCCAACGAGTGGTTCTTGTCTCTCCGGCCACTCTCGGATATGATTTGCTTAACCGTGTTCCACGACGTCTTGTTGTGGCTTGCGCACGCTTTCCTTCTCCAAATGTACATCGACGCTTCGACTCGATCGGCAAGCTCGAGCGCTTCGTGATCTGAACTCAACCCTAAACAGTCGAGTAAATCTTCCGGGGAGAACTTGTCTGCGGTTGTCATGTAGCGGTAGATCGTGTCACCTATGCTGGATTTTCCGCTCTGGGAACAATGAAGTAAGTCGTTAGATATGAAGTTTAGAGAAACTTTGTAATAAGATCTAACCATGGCTACAAAGTTGAAACAAAGTTAAAAATGGGTTTGCCGGCCAATTTAAAAATATTTAGTGGTAAAATAGTAGTATTTTTCATGAGTGAGCTATAGATTGGGCTAAAATGTAAATAGCAGTGAGGTTAATTTGAATAAATTGGGGAAAAGAAACCTTCGCCCCTATAGTTTCATCGAAAGACACTGTGTCTCTTCTAAAAAAAAAAAATAAAAGAAAAAAAGAAAGACACTGACACACTGTGTCGAACTTTAAAAAACTTACACCCATTGATTGTGGAGCATCTACTCCGAGGTGCGACTGAAAACAAAAAAAGGTTTTTGAGACAAATTTGCCCTCCATATTTTGCCAAAAGTATATTGCCCCAAAATCTATAATATGAGGTAAATTTGTCCTAAAAACTATTACTAGTGACATAACCCAACTCCAGATTAATGATGTCACAAAAGGGGCTGTAACTTGTAAGCTTCCTGAAGTTCGGCAGACTAAAGGGTGAAAGTGTCCTTCAGTCAAACTAGAGAGGTGAAAGTGTGTCTTTAATAAGCTTGTGCTTTTTTTCTTTTTAAATGAAGAAAACTTGAATTCAGCAAACCATTGGACTTTTACCTTAGGGAGTGATGCAGTGTAACTGTGGGGAACTTTCATTTCAGAAAGAATAGAGGCATTGATAGCCATGGATGCTTTGTGAATCTGATGAGCACAATCTCTCTTGATTCTCAAGTGCTTTTTCATCTTCTCTGAGAGCCCAGTAGATGGAGGGACACAAGGTACAGGCAACCACCACTTCTCCTCTTTACACTGAGGCCGTACGATCCGCCTGAAGGAACCGCTCCGGTTCGAGTTACCGGACATGCTCCCATGTTCTGCATACCAGAACTCTGCTCCTTCAAAGCTATCCAATATGTCCTGAAATGCAATCATTTCATCACTTCAGGCCCTCATTTCTCACAAACAATGTAAAAAATATTTTGTTTTTTTCTTAAAAAAATCATTTTCCATTTCTTATGGGTAAAAGACAATTTCACCCTCCCTAGTTTAACTGAAGGACACTTTCACCCCTCGAATTTAAAAAAAGGACACTTTTATCTCTTCGTTGTGCTGAACTTCAAGTAACTTACAGTTTCTCATTGTGAAGTCGTTAGTTTTGGGACGAGGCACGTCACTGAAAAATGTTTTTGGAGACAAGTTCGTCCCCCCATATTATGCAAAACGTATATAGGTTCAACTTTTAAGAGGAACGAGCAATGAGGAGTCAGAAAATTGAAACAGTGACATAAATCTTTTAAAGGTATAAGTGAAAAATGGTGGGCACAACTAGGGCATTTACGCATTTTGTATAGTCTCGTTGTTAGAAAACTATCATATGAGGGGTCTTAGTAGAATTTCAGACAATTCAGGTACAAGTATCATGCCTTTGCCCCCACACGGTCAGAGATAATCTCTCTTAACGTTTTTTATATAAAGTAATAATTTCTCTTTTTTTTAACCTATATAGAAGTTCAAGTTAAGCTTACAAAAATATCAATTTTTCGGTTTCGTTTAGACGGTAACCTTCTTACCAAGAGCATCGTGTCGAGTTTTCGCAATGCAGGGAGGTTCATGTAAATATCTGATCTTGGTCTGCTTGACATAACCTAAAAAGAAAAAGAAAAAGAACAAAAAACGAAAAAAACCCAATAAGTGAACGGTCTGAAAATGGAAAATCTCATGTAAATTCTGAGGGAAAAATTACACAAACAGACACCTAATTATACCTCAATTGCACTTCCATCCTTGAGATTCTGTGATGTGGGGACAAGTTCAACTATGTAATCACATACAGCTAGAAGACAACCCATCTCTCTCTTCCACATTGACTTCTTCTCATGATTGAGAGGCTCTAACTTCAGATGATGCCCAAACACAGAAGCTGTAGAATGTAATTTTTACAGAAGAAAAAAAAGGTTAAGAGTAATTTTCTTTTAAAAGTTAAAATGAAAAATCTAAAAATAGAAAGAGACACATACCATAGAGGTTGGTTATGGCATTAGAGATTGTTACTGCTGTGGAAACTCCTTTTCCACCTCCAGACATGTCTTCACACAACAAAAGCTTGGAAAACCTCTCCTTCATCAACTCTGCCTCTGCCCAAAAAAAAAGGACAAAAAATGAAAAAAAAAAGTAAAATAATATCAATAAACATGTTTATCTTTGTCTCTTCTTGAATAGTGTTCAAGAATATGATGAACTGGTTATCTGCATTCAGACATTTCTGCACAGACTGAATGCTTGCTGTAAATAACTTTGGCCCACCACGTCAACATGATCTTGGATCATACGGCATGGATAAAATTTTTGGGAAAAATGCTGGGAAAAATAAAAATTCTAAAATGAAAAATGTCCAGAATCTTATTTTACATACCCAAGTGACCAAAATGAGGAATCTATATATGAGTTTTGGATCAAAATTGTTCACTAGGAAAAACTAAATGCTAGTAAAAATGTACATTTCACTTTTTCTTTCATAATCCAAAACAGAGGACATGAACAGAATTAGTATGAACTCACCTAAATTAACTGAGTCCCCACCATTTCCCACCGGAGTCAGCCCTAATCTGCTGAGATTGGAGCACTTTCTGACCGGCCACCGTGGCGTTTCTGGCAAACAACTACCATAATCCGTCGTCGTCGACACCTCTGAATTTGTCCTGCTGTGTCTGAACGAATCTGGACTCGTGATCGAACCACTCGAGGTTGTCTCAGTCGACGAAACCTCAGTTCGATCCATCGATGAAGACGAGGCCTCGTAACCCTTGTCACGAATCTCCTCAAAATTGGACAATTTCCCCATTTCTTGGAATCTGCATGTGACAATGAAAATGTTAATGAACAATGAGAAAATTCTTGATATAATAGAGAAAAAGAGTTACGTGTTTTGGTCTTTTTCTTTACAAGAAAGCTGCGAATTCGAATAAATGACTGAAATCTGCAGAAAAAAGCTAGTAGTAGTACTAGTAGAAGAGAATGAAAATAACAGAAATTTGAAAATTTGAAAAAAGCCAACGGTCTGTTCAAGAAAAAGCAACGGTAGCTACTAATTTAAGTTACCTTTAATAGCAAGATTTTGAAACCGTTTTGAAACTGTTCCCTCCTATATGATCTTTGTTCAGAACCTTGTCTTTTGCTTTCCAAAAGAAGCAGCTTTTTTTGTTTGTGTTCTTTGTTTCTTCAAGAAATAGCCCACATGCCTTTGATGATGATGATGATGATGATGGAGAAATTGCAGCCGTTTGATCAAACAAGAATGATGCCTGGTGATGAAACAGAGGGAATAGCCTAAGAGAGATGATGAAAAAAAATGGGTAGATCAGAGATTTGGTAGACAATGAAGTTTGGGTGTGTCTAGTTGTTGGAACAAAAATGTTGTTGTAATAAAATACTATTTATCTATATATATATCAGTTTCTTTGTAGAAAATATAAGTTCATTGTATGTTTACTAGTTCATCCATCTTAATCTTTTTCTAATGTGCATGAACTGGTAGCACAGTGTAAACAGATGCTTCATCTTGTTATAATGTACTTACTCCGTTATCTCTCTGTCTTTCACGTTTGACTTTTTCTTCCGTAACCGGATCACTTTGACCCGGTTATTTCGATAGCAAGATGATGTAATTTTTTGATAATTTTTTAATGGTTGTAGAATAAAGTTTATTCAATAACACTCTGTAAAATTTATCAAATTCTTGCATCGTTTTACTAATTAAATTATCGAATTAAAGTGACGCGGTGAATAATGACAAAATGCAAATTTGGAAGATAGAGAGAAAACAAAGGAAGTAATGCATATTCTCAAAACTCTGAGATTTTTAAAGGTTTTTCTCCGGTTAAATATGTGTCCGGGGCAAGCACACTGTTTCTGATATTTGATATTAGTAGGAATATTTAGGTACAAAGTTCGATAAAACTGAAAATAAGAAGTTTTTGTTATTTCGGAATAGAAAAAATTCTTGTGGGTGAAATCGAGTTTCCATAAATTATTGTATTTTTTGTTAGAAATGTGGTGTGAATAAAATAGAAAATGGTTTTCAGTGAAGGTCGATCGTGACAAAGACGTGCATGCCATTAGTGAACTCACGTTCGAATAAAATTTTAATTTCAAAAGAGAAGGTCAAATAATAATTAATTAATTGAGAACATGCAACAGACTATATTCTAAGAGAAGAATAAGTCTGAATATTTAGATACAATGTTCGACAAGATGAGATCATGCACAGAATAGTAGTTTATTATGTGTGCAATTATATTTTGTTTTGAATTCTCCAAATAAATTGTTTGTTGTGATTTAGTCCCCTTTTTAAGATTAGTATATAATTCGACTTAAACACAATATAAGCGATTGTCGGGCATACATGTTCAATTGTCTACTGTCTGAGATGTAGAGATGATTTATAAATTGTACGAAGACATGGCGTAGAAAGTGTTCGAACAGTATCTTATGTTTTCACTTAAGTGTCAGATATTTTTGTAGTCTTATCGAGGGCATCATTCTGTCCAAAAAAAGGGCATCAATGATTTTTTGTTAAAAATATGAGTTTTAGTGTAGTTTCTGAAATTAGAGTGGCACAGGTGTCCCATAGCGCCTCCGACCATGTCTATATTTGTCTTCTCAAAAAAAAAATGTCTATAGTTGTCTATAAATATTACGAATAATAAATAGATTTTCAGTCAAGATTATAGTACGCAATTCGAAGATCTAACTTTAGTGAGAAGAGTAATTGTACAAATACTGAAAAGTTTATTTTTCCAAATTGTTTTTGTGAGCTCAACTTTTAGCCGACGATATAACCAATCGTTTATCATTTTAGCTATCGCCAGCCAAGAAATCATATTCAGCCAAATTGTCAGAGGTGAAACTGAACTTGAAGAGCAACAGAGTTTATTTGAACTTTCAAAGTGTATGAAAATACAATATCCTTCTTAAGCTTTCTTTTTATTGTCTTCCCGAGCTCTAGTTTTACACAAATACAAGAATTTCCAACAAGGAATCCTCCATATATTCAAGATCGTTTGACATAACGACTGTCTGAAATCAACTCGATCCTCCTTGATTAATATTCTCCGGTCTTCAAGAGCTTCTTTCTGGAAATCAAAGCACAATTAATCAATTGCCAACTATTCCAAAAGTTGAAAGAAAAATAAAATTCATAAAAGGGTAAGAAAATTATGTTACAATGTTTACATTAGAAATATATTTCAGACCAATCTTTATTTCTCCTTTGTAAGTGTCATCTTCAAGCACTACATTGTGTGGAGTTGGTCTTAGTTCTAAGACTCCTTTGTCATTGCCCTCTATGATTATCCCTTGGATGTTCACTCTGCATTCACAAAATAATGACCATAAATAGCAAAAATAAATCATTAAAGCATAGGGTAAATCATAGAAATAATATAAAGTTTTAGGGAATTTAATTTTTCTCTTTTGAGAAAACTCACATGGTTTGGCCAACAAATCCACCTTTAGTGAAAAATTCTTCATCCATGATCTTTAGTTTAAGATGGGACAAGTGTTTCCATTCGGATGAAGGGAAAACGAACGTAAGCTTCTCATTCCAGTGAATTTTCTTGCGATTGGCTGCATTAATGATCTCTGCAGCTAGATTTAGTCTATTTAGAACGAGTAAAAAAACAAAACGAAAACAATGAGAGGATGATCGAGAAAGGCACCTCTCGTAGTCTTAGTTCGTTTTATTTGAGTCCCACATTCGACAATTACGTAATATGCTGGTCTCCCTGTAAATCCAATAGGCCGAATTTTCAAACTTATATCATATTAAGATAAAATTGTTTTGGGTAGGAGAAATCTTGAAAAAATAATCATTAACATGAAAAACCTCGCAAATTATTGCTAGCTCATGTGGTAAGAGCATTGATATAACTGTATCAGGTCTCAGCCAAGTAGCATATGATATATTTGAGGAGATCTTGACTTATAATATCAAAAAACAATATAGAATTTAAGGTAATTACCTATAACATTAGTGTGTTTTATGCCTTTGGCACTAGCCACAACAACTTCAAGTATTCCTTCTTTCATCACAAACAATGTAAAACTTTCATCTATCAGAGTTCAAATATATACTGAAATGAACAAGGGGTTTTAAAGAAAGTTCATTTATGGACTATTTATTATAGGAGTTGCTACATATATTTAATTGTGTAACTTACACTCCAGAGATGATCAACTGATCAACTTTTATTAAGCAATAACAATAACTGCGATGTACAGTTTATTCCAAATCCCAATCTCTAATCTCCTCTAGGTTCTTCTGTCTGCAGTTATCTGAACCTTCTTGAACAAATCAGAAAACTCTGTGGCATGAAAATGTTCAATATTGCGATTAATTTGTCTCAGCACGGTCCAACGACAGCTGAAAGTAACACTTGCTTAACCCTCCTTGGCGATGCAAGTGCCGTTCCTCGTAACTAAAAAAACAAATATAGATGCTATGAAGGGTTGCTTCAAGAAAAGTTAAATTGATAAAGAAACAGAAACAGCAAGTGCACTGCTATCGTGTGTAGTAAATATAAGATGTTAAATTTTGCAGTATAGACCTTAGATTGAACAGATAGCGCGAGGACGCCACCAACTGTTCTAGTCTGGACTGAGTGAGCGTCTAAGTTGATATCATTCATAGCGTCCATGATATCGTGCAATAAATAGTCCCTCCAGCGACATTTCATCTCAACCACAACTTCCTGCTGTTTCACTTTCACTTCTAAGCTCAGAGGTGGCTCTTCTTTGACAGCAACACTGCTAAGCTCAGGTTCATTTTCATCGACAACACTAGCTTTCCTCTTGCTTACTGAGCGGTTATTGCCTCTGCAAATCAATGAGTTTTCATAGTTTTTGGAACTCTGATGGCCGAAATTTGGGTTTTTCTTGTTATCTTCTAGCTCAGGCAAATCAATGCAAGATTCCAATTCGTTCACCCTTGCCTCAAGCTCTATCAAGTGTCGTATTGTGTTACTTAAGACCGATGCTTCATCAGTCTACACGAGATGGAAATCGAGA
Organism: Linanthus parryae; assembly: GCA_023055425.1. Classification (NCBI taxonomy): domain Eukaryota; kingdom Viridiplantae; phylum Streptophyta; class Magnoliopsida; order Ericales; family Polemoniaceae; genus Linanthus; species Linanthus parryae. The sequence continues at coordinate 13,087,837 of JALGPY010000006.1, read as the reverse complement.
GTAAGAGCCTGTTTGGTATCCATTGAAAAACAGAACAAACAGTAGGGAAAAAATATGCTTACAAAAAACGTTTAAAAACAGAATCAGAAAACTGTTTGATATGTGTTTAAAAACAGTGTTTAAAATCATTTGGCAACACTATTGAATTTCAGCGTGAATTCACTCTAGCTTCATGTCATGTAGTACATACTACAACGGCATAGAGTTGTTAAACCACCAAAAGTACCAAAAACCATCAAAATCACTTCATGTAGTGTTTTTTTCCTATGTTTTTTGTTTTTAAACACTGCTGTATTTTCCTCTCCCAAACACGTTTTTTGAAAAAACACTGTTATAAACAATCTTGTTTAACATGCACTAAATTACATTTTATGAATCAATGTTGCTCAACTCAAGAACTTTGTACTTAATGACACCTAACTCGTTTTGGGTAAGGTATAAGAAAGAGAGGGCATATGACATATTTGATGTTATACATCAAGGCAGATAGGGTATGAGACGGCAATGTGTAATAACTGTTAATCCTAGGGATCCACCTCAGACCCAATTGGGAGAGTAGCCCAATTATCTTATTAGACACGTGCGGAATAAGCAGAGTCCCCATGTGGGACAAAGAATAATTCTTAACAATAACATATTCCCCACTCGTCTAATTTGGCTTTAAAGAGAGGTATATAGCAGGGCAAGTTATAGCTGTCTCATATCCTTTACCCAAACGCTCAATTCGGAACTGCAGGTATAACATATCCTTATTCTTCTCTTCTTATACCTTACCCAAACGTGACCTCCAAAGGGTTAAGAAAATATATCCTAATATCCACAAAATGCAACATTGTATAAAAGATGATGGGAGTCGGCAATTATTACCATGCTAAGTGAAGGAACCATGGACTTGAGAACCAGAAACTTGTCTTTCTCCATCATTTCATCTTCATGTTGCACACCAATCTTGTCAATTTCTGGTTTGTCGACAAGCAAATCCTTTCTGCTATTTTTGTGCCGAGACATACTATGCATTGAAGGGACACGAAACAAAACTTTCTTCAAAGTCTGCTGATGTACCTCTAACCTGTGACCGTTAGCAATTTTTCCTTTCTTCCAACTCGAGAAGCTTGAGTTAGAATCCCTTCTTGGGAAAGATGAGTTATGGAGTCGCCAACCAGAGCTTCTCAGAATAGCATATACTGTTTTTACGTAGTGCAAGTCATCACTGATTCCCAGAAGGTCCAGTGAACTGAATCTTGTATATTTGAAGTTACTAGAAGCCATGGATTCTTGAACTATCTCATGGTTGTCGTTGACATGAATGCTCTTGGGCTCACCATCTCTCCTGTGAGGAGCAGACGGTTTCTTGGTGCAGAAAGGTTTCGAGAAGTCTAAGAATGAAGTCTTGATGTGCTGAATGAGACTATGATCTTCCAATACCTTAAATAAGCAAAAGTTGTAGATTTGGAATGGTCATACACGAACCTTAGATATTTCGTAGAAATGTGCATTTATAAATGTTCTGGGAGAAAAGTAGTTACCATCTCAGTCGTGCCAAGCTCAATGACACCACCCAAATGAGGGAAACAGATAACAGTCTGCCGAAAACAATGAACCCCGTAAATATCTGAAATCATAACATGTTATGCAAAGGATCTAGAGCATCTCCAACAGATGGAGAAAAACATTCTTTGACTATTTTTAGGCTAATTTTGCCCAAAAATTAGCAATGCTACAATAGCTGGCCTAAATTTCCATCAGACCTATTTTTGGACAAAATATAAAAATCCCCTAAGTGTAAAACCCCAAAGTTAATCCAAAGGTGTTGATTGTTTATGATGAAAACTAGAAAGTAAAAATGAGGGTGACCTATATTTAGGCCTACTACTGGAGCCACAACTTAGAAAGTGTCGGAGTAAAATTTAGAACAGGAACAAGTTTAGTCCAAAAAACATTTTGTTGTTGGAGATGCTCTTAGTCATACAGCTTCAAGTAAAGAAATAGTTTCACCTGGATAGATGCACTCTGTGTTCAACAAAACGCGAAGCCAATCGTTTGGAGAAGGGAAAGGATCAGTACATATTTCGTTAGTTGGGAAATGGATTATAATCAGCAGAAATAAAATTTAACCATTATCATCCTGAGATTTGAAATAAATAATCTGAAATTGGCACCAAGAAGGCTAACCTTAGCGAGCAGACCACGATGAAATACTTCACTATCTGCGAAGTGAGCACCGGATAACCAGATGGGCTTATCGTGTGCAAATGCTCGTCCTGGCAAACTATCAAAAAGGATTTGGTTGATATATCACCATAACCATAACCATGATCGAAATAACTAGAAGAACATAGGGGTAGTTTGGATGAGATAGATTATTAATGAGTGGTTGAGGTGAGGAGAGAAAGACATATACCTCACCTTAACCACTCATTCAATAATCTATCTAATAATCTATCTCATCCAAACAAGTCCATAAAAGGTCAGAATTGTTACCCCTCGCCTTCGTTGAAGACAAAGGACATGCAGACCAAGTAATACCACTCCGCATCTGTTAGATCCTCTGGAGATAATGTAGCACTAGCACCACACCTTTGCACATCATTTTCCATTGTTAATAGGAACTTGTAAAGCTCTCTCAGATGCTCGCTCCTCTTGAGTCCCGTTTTATCTGCTTTAAGTTCCGTGGCTCGGACATTCCTTCTTCTTGTGTTTATCTCTCCATTGTAATAGCCATCACTCCATTCCAATAACCTTATTGATATACCAGTATACCACACCAAACTAGAACTTGTTAATGTAAGATTAAGGGATATAAATAGCCAATAAGTTTAAACAGAAGACATAAAAGAAGCTTAACCGGTTTCTATGCAGGAGTTGAACAATATTGAGATTACCAAACATTCAGGGATACAATTGACATGATCATAATAACTCTCACTTTGTAAACAATAGAAATTGATGTCTACCGAATACGAAGGGTGCTTGGATTTTCACATTAGGTGTGTTTGGATGCCTTGGTTTTTAGTTTTTTGTAAACGAAAAACCAGTTTGTTGTATATCTTTGATTTTTCCTTGGTTTTTTGGGTTTAGAGAACCTTAGCTTTTCTCGGTTGTTAAAACTAGCTATCATTTAAAAAAGAAAAAGAAACAAAAACACTAAAAATACACCCAATCCAAACTACCCCATTATTTTTGTTGAGAATATATGTTTGTCTTACATCAGACTCCGGTCAGTTCTGTATGTGCCTAACAAGATTATGAATTACTCACTTTAGTGCTAATTGGTTTTGAGGGGTAACCCAGAGCCACAAGCCATGTTTTTGTTGATCCGTTTGAGCCTAAATAAGTTGTTGATCGTAAGGGGACGTGTTTAGAACATAAAATGCTTGATAATTACTCCCCTCATTGCTGGTTATGAGGGGGAGATTCTTCATCTTTTTTGTTTGCAATTTTTTAGTAAAAATGCCATCTTTCAGGGTTACCCACAAAAAAACCTTATCAGATAGTAGTATTCAAACTTGTTAAATCTGAAACATGTAGGCTGAAATAGCAAAAGAATTGAAAAAAAAGCTGGTTGCATGATTGAAAATAGATACCCTTGTCCCCTGTTTGACTGTGACCAGAAGATTGCATAGCTCCACTGCACACTCCTAACAGCAACAGCAAGCAGACTCCTCAGGTTATCTGGAACCCTCTCTTGGTTCTCTACTTCATTTGCCATTCCCCCAACTCAAAACCCTAAGCTAGGCTTGACAACAAAACAAAAAAAGAAATCACAATTGGGTGAAAACAATATTGAGGAAATGCAATTGGAAAGTTCTGATTGAAAAGCTTTAAGTAGCTTACTTGAGCTTTTGCTTCAGCTTTTGATGGACTGTTGTACACAAATGAGCCCAGTAACAAACAAGTGAAGAACCATGGATTTGGGGTTTGTGGTGAGTTATTTGCCACATCAAAGAAGAAAACCAAAGCTTCCTACTAGTCAATTTTTGCTCAATCTGAAAGCAAATTGTGTTACTGTCTGAGGGCTAAAGATGAAAAGAACCAATGATTTTGGGAGTTATTGGTGACTTGAGAGTGAGAGTAGCTGGTTGTAGTAGTCACTGTACATAAAAAATCTTGTCTTTTTGAACAATAATCTTCTTGTTTGATAGCTCTTTAATAGATACAGGTTGGTGGCTAGCATTAACACACATATGTGCAGCATGGTGGGACTGGGAGGGTATGATCTAAAAAGACACATGCTGGAAATTTGTTTAACACTCAGAGGAGTAATATGGCGCATTGGGCACACCGGTTTGTCTTGTGGAATTCGACAACTTCGCACTGACTTGAATTCTTCAAGCGCATCACAAATTCCTTAGTCAACTCCGTGTTCATTTCAATTCCACCGCATTCGCCATGCTCCACCTGCATGAACCACATGACAACTCTGTCGAGATGCATTGGCCCCCTCCCTGAGGTGCCGCCTCGCACCTCCACATGGGCGTGCCCCAAATTCGGCTACTTTGGGGAGTAGTGTGGCTCCATCTCTCCACCAGCTAGCTCATCACTAGAGAGATCACAACCAACCAAGTTAAGTGCAAACGAGCCTTCGCTTCCTCTTCACTATTGCTGTATTTTTTCTTCATCATCGTTCTCATCATTTGAGCTTCATCTCGAAAAATCCCAAATTGTTGCATAACTTGCACTATCTCTATACTTCACCGTCTTCACACGTCAACGTTCCTCCAAGCCATCCCCAAGTGCTTCTCTTGTTGGATCCTACGCCTTCACCAAGATGTCTTGCATTATTTTGTAGACCTGTCGCGACTTACTCTCTCATTGCCTCGATATGCTCCAGAGTTATCTTCGCAAACCACACAAACAGAGATATTAAGACGCCACCTTAAGCCATGGCCTTGTCAACTACATCCACCGCCTTCATCTCTGCCTATGGAGCTTCTTGTGAGTTTCCCTACAATAGTTGTCCATCTCTCTGACTAGACTTGGACTGCAGCTGTTGGATTTCATGCTCACAACCACACCAAAACCTACCCTCTTGCCTATGTTAGGTAGCATATCGACCTATCATCACACTCCCAAAACTGCATAGATTGTCATCACAACTTTAACTAGGAAACAACACGCCTCTAATTGACTCCACTTTATTGGACTTGAACCGGATTGACCGTGATCGCATCCATTCGTCTTCGATCTATCATATCGATCTCGATTGATGCCAATCATCTCAGTCCATTTAGAATATAAAAATTGTAGTCGCATTGTTGAATCCAAAATTTCCAAAAACATGCGGTTAGACTCTAACTCAACCTACTCTGATCTACAGCGACATCGTAACCACCCAAACAAGTTTGGACCGTCGATTCTCGTTGGAACATTGCCAGTAACTAATATGCAAAAGTTAGATCATAATTTTCAAGACTTGACCACACCATAAAATATGAAGTTTCCAAAAACCTTGAATTTGATTCCCAAACCCAAACAATTTGGACCAGAGAATCTCGTCTCAATAACTGAGCTCCATGGGCCCGATGCACTGGTTCCTTCGCTGACCAGTTGTTTCCCTCATTCCCCATTACTAGCCCGAGCCATCCACATAAGCTCGACTTTACTTGTGCTCCCACATGAACACATTAATCACTCCATTAAAGGTACATCGTTACCCCTTAACCTTCATCATAATGCACCCAAGAGTCTAGTTACTCCACGCACATGTCCACTGCACAAAACCATGAAGTTGTGTAACACCGCCATCCTAGAGTGCTGAAAACTACACTTGGATCCCCTAGACTCTATGGAGATGTCCTTCGCTAATCACGGAAATCCAACAAGGAGTCTAATCCTAACGGTTCTGCTACAAGACATAATTAAATAAGTTGAAACTTAAAATAAACTTACTATTATAGCTTGCATATACCGGTGTTACAACTTCTAAGTGATGGCTTACTTCCCGGTCTCCCGCGTACTCGCATGCCAGGTATAGAAGATAGTGACGTCACCACATCAGTTTATAATGAACAAAATAGACTTCACTACAAAATAGATATATAGAGTTTTAGAAACGTATAAGATGTGCTTGGAAATCATATGTCTAGTAACCATCAAAAGTAACGATAACGTTATACTAGTATTTCAAATTATCAAATAACACAGAGCGACATATCCATACTCTTTTCCCATTCCTGTACCACTCATTAATCCACCAAGACAAACTAGACATTAAGTGTGCACACCCCTGGTTCGTCAGTCCCTAGAGTAGTTCTAGTTGCCTACAGTCTGGAACTAGCAATGTATCGACTAAAATTCCGTAGACGGGGTCCCATGGATGTCCGCCACCGCAGCAGCTAGACGTTCGGAGACTATGATGACAACGGTCTAGGGTACATTAATCAATTCTTAAACAAGTATTAAATTATCATAAGCAATATTATGTATGTGCATATATAGATGTCAAAGATCAACCTTTTTAATTTATCATGTCTGTATCTCATACTCATAGACACAAGCATACGTCTCATCCAATTCTCTTCAATAGCAATAAGCATTCATATGCTTACCCGATAGCCTGCCTAACACTCTTAACTAGAATGACTATTTTGCCCATGAAATCTCGGTCTTATCAGTACATTCTTGTACTGTTCGTGAACCCCTTAGCTATGCCTGACTGACAAGTCTCGTAAGTTACCGAGTCCTGGAGTTAATTAGGCTATAGTAATTCTCTAGTTATAATAATTGCATTTAAGTCGCTGACTTTTGACAAATTTTAATTTTAGCCCGATTTCAGATTGATTGATCAAGTTCAAGTCCAAATAGGAGATTTTTTTTATTGCTGCAAAAGGGCACCACGTGGTGCTCTACAACCATTGACTCTGCACCACTTATTCAAATAGTCACTAATTGTCACTAAAAAATTGGTCTCCAAATAGACACATATGGTGCTCTAGATGTCATGAAATTGTTACCACTCTGTCTCACCTCTTCCTCCTCATCTTTACTTTCACTACTACTCACTGGATCACTTTAACTCGGTGATTTGGATAGCAAAATGATGCAATTTTTGAATAATTTGTTCATTGTGTTGTAGAGTAAAAGCTGCTCTACAACACGGCAAACAAATTATCAAAAAAAACGAATCATTTTGCTGTCAAAATCACCGATCAAAGCGACTCATATATGAGTCAAAAAAGTCAGGACGAGAAGAAAGAGCCAACACGAAGTGGTAAAAAAAATGGGGTGTGTCTAGTGTGCGTCCGGGGGCCTGGGCTGCAATTTTTTTTGCGGTGCCCCCCCCCCCACTACCGGACAAAAAACACGGAAAATCATGGGGTGGTGACCGGTTCTAGCAGGTCACCACCCCCAGTGGATAAAAAAGCGCAGATTTGGATAAAAATGCAAAGAAACTGATTCAGAATTTATCTAGAATTCACATCAGTGGATAAAAACGCAAGGAACCGGATAACACAGTAAAACATCAGACAAAAAAGGTCAAATAACGGATAAAAATGTCAAGGTACTTAACTAAAACATTCACACAGTTAATATAATCCCTAAAATAAGTCAGCCCAGTCATTCCCAACACGTCTTGAAGAGTTTTGGTCACCCATCCCCTCGGACCAGTTGTATTCGCAGTTGGAAATCATAGTTTTTTGCGACGCCTGCGATTGAGATTGGCCGACATCTTAACCGGAAACACCATTTGGAGGATTCGGGCATGTAGTTCGACTGTGTCCGTATTCTTGGCATCTCCCCACTTCTTTCGAACATTTTGGAGCTCCCTTTTGGTTTTGTATCACCTTTGGATGGAGGCATTACGTTGGCGTACTCTTGTGAGTTGACATTAACCACGGGCTCTTCATCATTTTCTTGCTTCAAAATAATGTCCTTGAGACCCCGTATCATCAAGTCAACATGTTTTTGCCAATAATCGTAAGTCTCTTGTGATGTTCCACCCATGTCACTAATCATCTCCATTCGTCCCTTCATGCATCCCCGACGAAATGCCTGGGTTTTTTGGATCGTCACACCGTCTTATTTTTGGCTCCTGCATGGCTGGATCATTCTTGTAGAAGTCACTATCCGTCTTCTGCCATCGTTTCGATAACAAGTTTTCCGGAATGAATTGAACTCCTTTATGAAAGAGCACAAAAATAATGTGGCCACAAACCATATGTGATGTCTCAAACCTCTTGCAGGAACAGTAGAGCATGGTATTATCACGTTGACAGAAAACGGTGTGCTGCCAGGAAAAAGATCAAAGCTTTCAGATATTTTATTTGACAGGTTAGATAGAAGTTATAAACACACAAATAAGAATAAAGGTACTGGAAATAACTGTGCTGTAAAAAAAGGATATCAGTTATTTCAATTGACAAGCTAGACTGGTACCTAAATATTACAGATAACAGTTTAAAGCAGTCATAAGAGATAGTGTATCATGTGAACTTACTAGAGATGCCCTTTCCTTCTCCCTTGTGACATAGACCATGTCATATTCAGGTATTTCTTCAATTCCAACAGATTTTCATTGACTTGCCTTCCTCGCTTGCTCCCTGAACTTCGCAAACACAGCCCTAGTGTAGAACATGGCCGCATGCTCTTCAAGTAGCTTAAATTGGCTTGTTAGAACAGGAAGTGATTGGTCAGAAGTACAATGTTGGCCTCGCTCGTTCTCACGAAGCTTCTCGATACCCCGCATGATTCCCTTAATAAGATCGAGGAGATTGTTCTTGCAGTTCAAATATTGTTTGAAAAATTTGTTGATACTCTCACACCTTTGTGTAGTTGTCTGAGCGGCGAAAAAAAAATCCTTGAGAAAAGCCTCTGCCCATAAGTGGCGTGTCATGTAGGCACCCGTTACCCACCGCTTGTTCGCAATACCCCACTTGTCTACCATGTATTGCCAATCATCGTTCCATTGGTTAACATCGGATCTCTTGCTCAAGCATTTTCGAAAGTCCTTCATAAATTATGACCCCAACTTTAGGGTTCCTTCGGCATTGCGACATAGATGTCATGCACACAAACGATGCTTCGCTAGTGGAAGAACTTCCGCAATAGCGGATTTCATTGCCAAGTCTCCATCGGTTATGACCGATATGGGTACCTTGTTATCCATTGCTTTTAGGAAGCAATTTAATACCCATGTGTACGATTCCGTGGTCTCGTCTTGTATAACTGCAACTGCGAAAATGCACGTCTGAAAGTGGTTGTTAACACCGGAGAGTATGACAAGAGGCTTTAGGTACATGTTGGTTTTGTAGGTGGAGTCAAGCACCAAAACATCTCCAAACCTTACATAATCTCGTTTGCATCTCTCGTCACGCCAGAAAATGCTTTGTAACTGTTGATTTTCACCCAACTGGAAACTGAAAAAACAAAGATATTTGTTTCAGGATTCTGGATAGTATTTATAAGCACAGAGACAATTATTGTAAACCAACATGAAACAGTATAGTAATTTGATATACCAGATAGTAATCTAAGGCATATAGAGTAGAACGACAAACAAGTGGACTGTTGTGCACAAGAGATTCCGGCAGGGAGACCTCCGTGTACACCGTATGTAGTGGATCAGGGATCGCACAGGAAGAGAGGGGTTGTGTGTAGGGAGAGAGTAAGGCAGTAGCAATGTCTGAGAGAGAGACAGAGGTTTGGCAGAGCTTCCGCGTATGGCAAGTGTGTTCTCTTTTGTATGGAAAGGTTGACGATCTATATATACTGGAGAACATGACCGTTGTAGTGTGGTTAATGCGCCCATTAATGGCGGCTTAATTAGCTTAACCATAACGGCACGTTCGTCCGAGTATATAGGGACCGTTACAGCACGTGGTGCGCGAATACCGGAACCGTTACGAGGTTGACCGGGTTTGACCGGCTTGACCGGGTTTATGGAGCTCGTGCCATAAATCTCTCAAAACAGTTACTAAAGGTCGCGTGCGGGCTTGGCTCGCACGCGACAGGGCTTACTCTAGCCTCCAAACCACAAAGTCCCTACAAGTCCCGTGCGGTGGTATGCGAGGGCTCTGTCTCGCAGCCCCCACATGGATCAGCTCGGCTGGTGATCCAGTGTGTGTGGAGCACAATATGGTGTGCTGGATGGTTGCCACGTGGCCAAGATCTGTCAGCTCAGAAAGCACTATCTACATTAGCCCCTTTCTGCGCATGAAGACTCATAGCTGTATGGACTTTTATGCGCGGAAACCAACATAGGCGTTGCTGCCACGCACCAATTCAATTACGGGTAAGTTCAGCCCCCGTGCGTGTCATTATGACCTAAAACCCCTAGAGTCGTGCCGTCTGGCCTTTAGGGTTTTAGGCGTGACGTCAGCTTGTCCTGTGATTGCGCGATTCGACGGTGACGGTTGCGATTCGACTACCGAAAGGACGCAACCCTTCATTGTTTTGGATAAATACCTTGTATCCCCCATTATTGCAAAGCATCACTTCTTTCTCTTAAAGTGAATGGTACCCGGAGATCTTCGAGAGCAGATTCAGATAATCAATCACCAGTTCAGAACTGCAAATCGTGTTCTTCAATTGTGCATATCCAAGCAGGCTTCAAGAAAACAAGGTTGGCCTCGTTTAATTTTGATTTAAGATACCAGTGTTTGCCTTGAACTGCGTCGAATCTGTAAACCCATGAAATTTGTGAAGAGGCTTTGATCTTTGAGCCCACTTTGCTTTAATCCTTCAACAATATGAGATCTTGCAACTCCCTGATTTCTGAAATTGATACCAGAAACTGTTCGTCTTCCCTTGCATAGATCTTGAATTTCAAAATTCAAACTGAAGTGTGGTATTTCTCCCCCCTTTTTCTTGCTCTTCCGCAGGAATGGCCAAGACAAGAGTAACCAGACCCGTCAAGGAAGATGAAGAGATACCCGACCTTCCACAGGCTCTGTGGCGAAAAGCCCCCTATTTAGGCGGCAAAGACTTTTACCATGCGAGAGTTAAGGCGAAGAGGATGCCTGATCCTGTCCCGGTCGAGCGATTGCTGACACTGACTCGCCCAGTCAACTCAGCCTTGCTCGAGTTGATCGGTTCCGAGGATATAGTTCGATTGGGAATCGAGAACGGGCACTACCCATATACTGCGATTTCTACCCAGGCGTTCGTCCAGAAATTGGACTATATGGATGAGTGGATTGACCACGTGTGGGACCATCACGCCGCGACTCTTGACGAAGCCGGCGTATACTTTGCTATCCGTGCTATGAAGGGTGCTGCCGTGAAGCTGGATCAGTCCATGCTTCTAGACCTTCTGTCCCGTTACTCGCCTGCGACTCATACGTTCCATTTTGCTGAGTTCGAGGCTGCCCCCACACTCGAGGACGTTCAAATGTTGTACGAGCTTTCCCCCATGGGCGAAGTGGACCCTTTAAGTCCCTTGAGGACATCTGCGGAGATTGCTTTATACACGCAGATGGAGGAATGCCTAGCAGAGGTAAAGAAAATCTCCACCCGGTTGACCACTACAAATCCTCTTCCGAACTGGCAGTTGGTTGATACGTCTGCGAAGAATACCTGGAACAAATGGTTGCAGTACTTCTTCCGAGACTATGCGAACAGCAGCATCACTAAGAAACTTCTGAGTGAGGACCCAGAGGCCGAGAATTACGTAGAGGGTAAAGGCTATCATTTGACCCTTTGTGCTTTTCTCTGTGCTTGGCTGTCGAGGTACCTGATTGATGGTCACCCCCATGACGGAGTCTTCTACCATGTGTTGCCACTTGCTGTGAGGCTCGCCCTTGGCCAGAGAGTCGCACTCGGACCCTTGGTTTTGGGCACGCTGTACTATAGGCTTGATCAGCTGGTTCTAGCCATGAAGGAGTCGCGTGGCCGCCTCGATGTACTGACTTTTGTCAATATTTCCTTTTTGACAATGTGGGTTTTCGAGCGATGGCCGTCTTATGCTCCAACTGCTCTCAAACTTGACAAGTGGTGTCCCCCAGGCGAGACGGAAGCGCGCAACAGCGGAAGAGCTGCGAGATGGTTCGGAGCGAGCAACACCAAGTGCGTTTGGAGTTTAATATGCGACAAACGGAAGGAGTTTACTGCCAGGCCCTATGCCACGCGCATTGAGAACGTGCGATGGTTTCCAAAGCTGTACCCCTCTAAAGGTATTGTCTTCTCAGAAGAGCTTCTCTTTGAAGAGGGATCGCATTTCCATGAGCGCTATCGCGAGTTCTTCTGCTGGTGTCTGCGAGGTTCCCTTCCTGCCCTCGCAGAGCATATTCGTGAGCTCGCGCCGAGGTATGAAAAGCTTACCGTGGACGTTGACCCCACTCGAGTTTCTCCTCAGTTTGGTTTCGATGCGGTGGCCCCATCAATCTGGCCCCAGTCCATTATCAGAGGATGCTATAAACGCTTGCTAACAAAGGAGTGCAAGACGGTCTTCATGAACAATCTTCCCTTTGAGCGGCCTGCGGGAACCCGCGAGGGTGGTTGTTCCCAAAACTGGCTCGCGTACTGGGTTGCCCAGCAAACGAGGATTGAGACGGAGTCGGCCGCGCAGTCAAGCAGAGCTCCCTTGATCAAAAGAAACTCTTTTCCGTTTCGCCCCACTTGCAGTCTGAGCGAGTCTGAGTATGGTTGCTACTCACTGTGGGATCGTGAGAACCATTTGTTTCCTGATGTCATTCTGAAGGAGCAAGTCGCCGCAATTAAGAAGGGCGATACTCATGTCGTCAGATATAGCAAGGCATTTGCTGAGGTAAGCAATTTCTTCGCGTGCGTTAAGCTTCTTGATTTCCTTATGCTGACATCTTTATTCTGTACTGTGGTAGTGTCATGTGCGGCGATTCGGATCTGGTGATCGCTCCAAGTCATTGGTTAACGCCATTGTTGCCACCAGAAGACAAAAGCAGTCGTTCCGGCTAGTATGGAGGATGGACCCTGAGGTCGAAACAAAGATTCGCGCAGTCATGAATGCTTTTGCTGACTCGCTGATAGACAATCCTCCGGCTCCGTCTCCTCCTGGAGATGACCCGTCCCCTCCAGCGACTGCGGCGCCGAGAGTGAAGAGACCTAGGCAAAAGGGAATTACGATTTCTTCCCCTAGAAGTGCTCCAGCTTCTCCTCCAGTGAGGGGCAGCGGTGGCTGATGAAGGGTTTGGTGCAAGGGTGCCCAGAACGGCCAAGATCCGTTCTAATTGCGCAGACTGAGCCTTGAGAGCTTTCGCCTGACTCTGAAGAGTGGCATCCAAAGACTCTAGCGTCGGTGTCTCGCCGGGAGTCGTAGGAGTACGGCGGGTCTCGTCTCCCGATGGTGCTTCGGTGGAAGGGGATTTGTTGCTGACATCATCCTCCTGAGACATGGTTGCTTTTGTTGGTAAGTTCACGTCGGGTTCACCAAAATGTGCACAAGAGATTCCGGCAGGGAGACCTCCGTGTACACCGTATGTAGTGGATCAGGGATCGCACAGGAAGAGAGGGGTTGTGTGTAGGGAGAGAGTAAGGCAGTAGCAATGTCTGAGAGAGAGACAGAGGTTTGGCAGAGCTTCCGCGTATGGCAAGTGTGTTCTCTTTTGTATGGAAAGGTTGACGATCTATATATACTGGAGAACATGACCGTTGTAGTGTGGTTAAGGCGCCCATTAATGGCGGCTTAATTAGCTTAACCATAACGGCACGTTCGTCCGAGTATATAGGGACCGTTACAGCACGTGGTGCGCGAATACCGGAACCGTTACGAGGTTGACCGGGTTTGACCGGATTGACCGGGTTTATGGAGCTCGTGCCATAAATCTCTCAAAACAGTTACTAAAGGTCGCGTGCGGGCTTGGCTCGCACGCGACAGGGCTTACTCTAGCCTCCAAACTACAAAGTCCCTACAAGTCCCGTGCGGTGGTATGCGAGGGCTCTGTCTCGCAGCCCCCACATGGATCAGCTCGGCTGGTGATCCAGTGTGTGTGGAGCACAATATGGTGTGCTGGATGGTTGCCACGTGGCCAAGATCTGTCAGCTCAGAAAGCACTATCTACAACTGTATTTCAAACAATACCTTTTGAATACACCCCATGGGTATGCTCAAGGGTGTCAATGTATTGCAAGGCCAGCTGCCCATCTCCAGAGTTAGAGTAAGCCTTTCTCAATGACTGTAACTTGTTGTACAGGTCTTTGACAGTGTAACCAACTTTGGCGTAACCACCGGCTTGTGAGACCATTAATTGGAATGCTTCACAAGTTCTTATACCCACTTCCCTTAGTGAAATAACGTGTTCCAAATCATGTTGACTGACCTTCCTATGACACCTAAGCTTGTGTGTTACTTTGGGGTCCGCTAGGGGATGCTAGTGCTCAGAAGTGACTTGCTTAACACGAAACTGTTCGTTCGGGGTAGATCGAGCAATACGAATTCGTGCTGGATAGTCACATCTAGTGTCATTCTTATGCTCTCTCTTCCTGTCAGGCCTTAAGTAGCACTTCTTTAATCGATGGCCTTGTCGGGCACATACGAAGATTCTTGACTTGATTTGTTGTCCGTATTTGTCGAAACACCTACGGTTATCCCTCCGAATGCCGAATCCATTTACAAATGCATACAAAAGATACCAATCGTACGCCTCTTCTTCGCTATTGAACCTCTTCTCCATGATTTGTTCTGCAGAGAGTGATCCCTCTGAAACAAGAAGCACATTTATAAGTAAGTAGTGCACTACATCATACTGTTAATCAAAAACATCCAATAATATATCTTACCGTTCACTATATCATTATCGTGTATGACATTGGAGAAATCTGCATCGTCATCAGTGGGAGGAGGCTCATTGAGGTCAAACTTCCTCTTAGGAGATGCATTCACCTCTGTTTCCACGTTGTTTGAAATACCATCTGGACATTTGCCACAATTTTCTGGAACGTATGAGCTATTATCTGCTGGAACATGTAACCCAAACACAACTCTATTTTCCACCATTTTTTTAGAGGAGAATGCAGAGAGTTGTAGTTCAAAATGAGAGTTGTTTGTTCAGTTCAAACTGATAATGCAGAATGCAAAGAGTTGGATGATTATTATCATTGGAAATTACATTAGCTTTGGAAACAACATAAATCTTTAATGTTGCGGCTTAAGGCCTGATAGTTATCATTAGCACGCCCAAATTAATGCTCTCCAGTAAATAATGAAGAAGAAATACAAATTAAACATTGAATTCTGTTCTGACAGACATTGTGACTTTCCGGATAAAAACACAAAACAGATAGAAGGCAAATTAAGCGTATTAGACATTTTTAACCCTAAACCCTAAACCCTTCTGGATAAAAATGTAAAACATACAAATCCGATAGCTGTCTCGGATAAAAATACAAAGCAACTGGATTGGGGGGTATAATTGTCTTTCTCCATGACAAGTCTCGTCTGCTGCAAAAAGTAACTGCCCCCTATTAACGGCTAGTGAAACCACCACCATTGATGGCAGTTGGGTTCCCAATTCAGTCATCATCTCAACTTGTCAATTCAATTCGAATTTGATTCGAATCTCTCACATCAAACTCTCAAACTCTCTCTTCATCTTCTGAAACCACCACAGACCTCTCTCTCTCATCCAAACTCTCATCTTCTGTACTTTATCTTCTGCAATTTCATGGATCCCATTGATGAATCCGTTTCTCCTTCAAAAATCACGATGGATGTTTGTGATGAAGTGAACAAGTCGATTACAATGGATGTGGAAGAAAGTGGGCATGTCTCTGAAACTACAGAGGCTCCTCCGGCGACCACCGAAGCCCAAAATGAAGAGGAAATCGATGCAACTCCGGAGACCTCCATACCGGAGAGTAAAGAAGAAAACACAGATCTAACTGCAAATCCACCAGTAAATACTTCAAGCGCTGTAGAAACTGAAGAAACCCAAGAGACAATCGGAGTACCAGATAACAACAAAGAGCAGGAAGACATCATCCAAGGCGAGGAAGAAAATGAAGAGACTCAAAAACCAGTCGATGAAATTGATGAAAATCAGGACACAACCGGTGCACTAGCCACAGGTATTCCAACTTCTGAACTTGCTTTGTGTGTTTTTGATGGATTGAAACCAACCGGTGACCATTTACCACCGAATTTAGGGTCTGGAGAAGGTGGGAATGTAGGGGATGGAGAAGGTGAGAATGTGGAGAAACCACAGGAAGTTCACAAGGAAAACCCTACCCCAGCCCCAAAATCCCAAACTGAAACCGAAGAAGGTAGCCGGAAAATCCCTAGACTGAAGAGAAGGCTGGACTTCAACAAAGAACAAGTCAAACCAAAGAGGAAACAGAGAAAGCAAACAAGACCAACCAGGGTAATAATACAACAGAAAGAAACCAAGAAAACAGTGAAGAAGAGGAAGGAAAGAGACCCAAGCCCACATGAGGATATTGACCACACTGAAGAGGTTGGTCTGGAACTGTACATGTGAGTTATTTCATATCCGTTCAAAGTTTCTGTCTGCATATTATGAAATATTGTCTATAACTTTTACATTTCTATCCATCATATGTATCCTGCTTTGTTGGTCCAATTGTGCATACTGTAGATCTATAATGTTCTCAGAGCATACTACAAATTTTACAATTCTATCCGTCATATGTATCCTTCAAACAATTCATCGTCTGTTTTAAACTGTGTTCTATGAGTTTTACTAGGAAGTTGTTTGTACAGCCAAAGTAGGAAACACAATTATAAGCTGAGGAAGGATGGACAGCCGAACAAGAGTCAAAGAAATTCAATGATTCGGGAATGGAATGAAATGGATGAGTATGCAAAGCAAGAATGGGTGGAAGAGGCTCAAAGAAAGATGCAAGAGGATGCATAATCCTCTGAGAGAAAAAGTGGTGATGACTACATGGTGGAACCAAGATCCACTTCAAAACAAAAGGAACATGAGGATGCTGAGTACAATGAGGCAATAGCACCACCACAAGAAACAGCACCAAAAAGAAACAGTGCCACGAAAAAATACAGC
Organism: Linanthus parryae; assembly: GCA_023055425.1. Taxonomy (NCBI): domain Eukaryota; kingdom Viridiplantae; phylum Streptophyta; class Magnoliopsida; order Ericales; family Polemoniaceae; genus Linanthus; species Linanthus parryae. Next base: position 13,070,903 of record JALGPY010000006.1, on the reverse strand, counting down.
ACCACAAGAAGAATCATCTACTGGAGCTACTAGAGCATTCATCCGGTTTCGGTGAGTTCCACTTCTATCCACAACTTAGATTGTTCTAAGTTCTGTGCTTTAAGTTGTTATCTGATCTGTATACAGTCCAATATGATATTTTATGGCTTTGTTTATTATTGATATTACTGAGCCTTGACAGTGTGATTTCAATGTTTTAGATTTCTATCTGAATTACAGATATATCTTTCTATCTCTGAACTTGTTTTAAACTGGCATGAAGGATGGAGAGGATTGACTACTACAAGAATGTTGAGGGTATTGATTCAATTACCAAAGACATTACAAAAAAGATAAGGGAAGACTGGTTTTCCATGACTGAGGACCAAAGGGACATATACGTCAAAGAAGCAGCTTAGGAGAGGAGGAGAAGAGAAATTTTAGAGGAGCAATGTGTCCTTCAGGCAAAGCCAAAGAGGGTTTCAAAAAAGGCAAGAGTGGTAGAAAGGTTGAAGGAAAGGGAAGTTGTGGCAAAACCAGGACATATAAAGAAGGGTGGGAAAAAGAGAGGTGGCAGAGTTACATGTCCCTTCCAAAGATTCGCGATCTGTACCATGGAATGACTGATGAGCAGAAGTAATGGATTGAGAAGATAGGACTGGGGAGATTAAGGCATTTGGACATTTTGTATACACCTGAACCTTTCAATGCTTTCATATACGATGCCTATGACCCTGCCACACAATCTATCTCTGCCCATGGTCGGGAGTACAGAATCACAGATGAGACAGTTGGCTGGTTGCTTGGGGTGAGTACCACAGGGGAAATTCTTGAACTAGAGGAATTCGATGTGATTTCGAAGAAATTGGCCCGTGAGCTTAACCTCACTAAGGCATGCAAAAATGTCACTGATTACTTTCCGTGGTTCCTGAAAAAAGAGAATAAGATACTAAGTGATGAGTGGAAGAGGAGGGCAGTGGTGTTCACTTTGGCATGTTTTGGGATGCCCAACACAAGACTAGGAGTTAGAAACACACTAGTTCAGTATGTCATGGATCTGGAGAGGCTAGAAAATGTTAACTGGGCAGGTACTTGGCTCCAGTTCCTTAAAGCTCAGCACACTCCGGTTAAATTGAAGGAGGCAATCCGAGGGGCTGGTTGCTTGTTGATACCAATGGTAACTGTCCATTTTACTTGTCTATCTTTCAGTTTATAATATATATCCAAATGTATAACAAATCTGTTTTGTATGTACATATGGTGTATTTGGAGAAGTTCGTTCCAAAGCACCACAAACACCCTAAAGGATGTGAAGATGCAGAGACAAGGCATAGACTGATGCTATGGGACACTGACAACCTGAATTCCAGATGGAAATTTGTACAAAAGTACATGAATACAGTAAGACCTGTTACTATATCATTCCATTCTATGTTGTTTACATTTCTATCAGCCAATACATATTTGATATCCCTATTTTTTGAACAGTTCAGCTGGAGTTGCTTCCACTCCCACACAACAAAGATGATTTCAAACCCGATTTCAGCAAAAGAGAGCAGTGGGATGAGGTCATGTTAATGGTCAATGAACAAATAAGAAGCGTTGTCGAACAGGCCGTGCAGAGGGTACTAGAGAAGAGGTTGGGTAAACAAATGCAGTACCCTGCAGAGGAGGAAGAAGAACATGAAGAGGAGGAACAACAAAATGATGGAAATTCAAGAGAGGGCAGACAACAAGAATCCGAGGGCAACGCCGAAATTCACCCAAAAGAGCCACAACAGCACAGTACTGTAGATACCACAGCTACAAGTCCATTCAAAGCAGTTGAAGTTTCAGAAGAGAATACTTCAATGGTATGCAATAATTTGATAAGTTATATGTCTATCAATTTGATGTGTCATGATGTCATGTTTTGATTTCTATCCATATGTTTCTTATTGCAGGCAGAATCCAACAAGCTTCCACCCAAGTCTCCAATACAAGTATCTTCAACTCCCACCATGCCTGGTCATGCATCACCAAGGGTTTTCCCACCCATCAGGCCTGCTCATGGATCACCTAAGGTGCCAGCTCCTCCCATCGGAAAAAATACTGTTAGTCCATCGAACAGAGGAGGGAGAGGGAGAGATAGAGTAAGAGGAAGAGGAAGAGGAGGGGAGAGGGAGACAGTAAAGGGCCCAAAGAGAACCTCGGAGAGAGTAAGGATGCAGGGTACGTTTGATGTTGTGCTGCCAATCATGCCGGAAGTAGAAGACTGCTGGTTGCATTTCTACATGAGCCGTCAGGCTGTTGAGGGCATGAATGAGAATCCGGAACTAAGGACTCCATTTCAATAGTGAGTACCCTTTACCTACATACAAATGTTTGTGATTGATCAAGCTCATTGTTTATTTATAAATGGAATGGCTCCTTGTTGATTAAATGGTACGTACCCTTTCTCTACAGTAACCTCATTGTTGATATAAATGGAATGGCTAGTATAGCCAAGGATTATTCATGGCAGCTGAAGGCTCCTACCTTCTTAGGAGATACGGTAAATGAATAAATAGTTTTTACTTTATGTTCTATTTTCAAAATGAATGTTATGTTGAAAAATTAGAACATTAACAGAACTGTTTGATTGTTTTAAAATTTTATCCAAACGTGTATCCATTCAATCTGCAGATGCTCGACTGCATGTCCCACATCCTCCACCTCCAAGAGAAATTTAGGACTGATGAGGAGAAGAAGATCTGGTTCTTTCCATGCATGTATGCTGTAAGTAATTAAAACATTGAAATCATTGCACTTAATTTCGTCGTTGATTGATCAATACTACATTTCTTTAATGCGGTCATTTTCATGCACAGCCATTGGGTCAGAAGAATGAAAATGGTGGGATAAATCCGTTGTACATGGGGGACATGAACTCGATGTCTATGGTAAGCGTTACGTCCTAGTCCTCCAAGTGTCAATAAGAAGGGCATTTTTGACTTGGTTTGTTATTTGGCTTATGTACAGGTTTCTATTCCCCTCAACATCCACGACACGCATTACTTTCTCATGGTATTGCACTTTATTGAGAAAAAAGTGTACATCCTTGATCCGATGTCGATGTACATTTACCTACCGTATGCCATTTGTGAGAAGCTTGGACAAATGCACTCAAATTTCAGCATATCCCTGCCAGAATATAGAACTGTTCATGACATCAGAAAGTGGGAGATTGTTTGGACAAAGCCTGACATTCCAAGGCAACATAACAAGTAATGTCTTCATAATAACGTTTCAATCTATCTTGTTTACATTTTTATCCATTTGTTCTATACTATTTACTTTTTTTTCCTGCCATGATTGTGGAGCATACGTGTGCTTCTACATGGCAAATCTGAGGGAGCTGATCCCAGACCCTGTTCGGAGGATAAAGATTAATGAAAACTACATAAGAATCTGGCTCGCCAATGAAATTGGCTGTTCCGAGTTCAACGACCTCCGACGGGACCTTCTTGATGCTGTGGACAGATTCAAAGCTGAGAAAACAATGAGGACTTATTTGCCATAAAGTACAAGGACATACCTACGGTCTATTCAGCCTTTAGGAATCGTTACTTTTGAGTAGTCCATCACTAGGAGAAATATGTGATTTTGTGTTGTTTTGAAAACAATTTAACTTATGTCTGTTTGTTTGAAAATGTTGACAATGGGGGTGGTGAATCTTTCTGTGGATGTAATAGTTGTGTGGTTGTGGTTTCAAAACTCTATTTTTGTTCATGTCAACTACATTGCATGCTACCTGATTATAAATCAAGTCTGTATGTTTTTTATTTCTATCTGCATTTTTTGTTTATGTCTGTTTGTTTGACATAAATAAAGTCTGTATGTTTTGGATTTTTATCTACATTCTACCTGTTTATGTCTGTTTGTTTGACAATGTTCACAATGAGGGTGGTGAATCTTTCTATGGCTGTAATAGTTGTCTGGTTGTGGTTTCAAAACCATGAACTTAACTATTTTTGTTCATGTGTTTTACATTTTATTCTACCCGTTCATAAATACTGTCCGGACGTTTTGGATTTCTATCTAAATTTTGGTCAAATCAGTTTCCCACTCGTGACCACATTCACTGATTCCCTTACTTTCTTAATCAGCATATACTTGATATTTGGTATCAGTGTAGTCAAACCTGTATTTATGAACCCTTTACTCCACATTTATGTCCAACAACAAACCACCCCTTCACTTCTCCTACTTATACACCCAACCACTCTTGCACAAGCACATCTGCCATTTAACTCCTGCTCTCCACCATCTTCTCCTCCTCCAAATATCCCCAAATTCTCATCACCACCATGTCACATACCTCATTCAACTCCTCCTCTAACCAATACCGTCGTAACCCCGAGTATGGACCAAGGTACTGTAACTCTGGAAGGATACGAGTGATGAGAAGAGCTGGTCCAAACAGAAAGAACTCAGGTCGAGATTTCTACCGGTGCCCACTGCCTCAGGGGTCTCAGTGTAGTTACTTTGTATGGGCGGACGAAAAACCTCCATGCTTTTGCGAGGAGACAATGCAGCGATGGTCCAGAATTATTGAAACAACAAGACGAATGAGGTCTGAAAATCAAGAAATGCTAAAGAGACAAAGGATATCGCACACATGCATCATCGTTCTTGCATTTGCGCTACTTTTCGCAATGATTGTTATTTTTTTAAGTGAAACGACAGTTGCAAGGTGTGCTTCTGTCCACTTTTATGTTTCACAAGTCATGTATCTTCCTTTTAAACCTTCAGTGCTTGCAAGTCTGCTGTAATAGTTTAGTTGTAGAGCGTTATTTGCGTTTCTATTTGGTTTGTTTAAGTTTTATCCGATTCTATTCGTTTCTGTCTACTTTTAATTATTTCTATATGTAGTTTTATCTCAAACTTTACAGTTTTATCTATTTCTTTACATTTCTATCCAAATTTCTGATGGCGGCGCCCAGAAGTCCATTTTTTTGTCTTTTAGCGGGTAAAACCGTAATTACCAGTCCGCGTGGGGGCCAGGACGTACATTAGCCTCTGCGAAAAAAATGAGGTCATGTCATGCATTTTGAGTGCTTTGATTCGAAATGCATTTAGAATGGATCTGTACGTCAAAATAAAACTAAAATAGTGAAATTACTCATCGTCTTGGATCCCTCGTTCAAACCACCTTCACGGATTGCTTACCTCGCCATTCTCTCCCTTTTCCCTCTTCCCAACAACACATGGAAACCATCACTACTGTGCCCTACATATGGCCTATCCGCCTCACATCGTCGTCAATTCTACAGTGACACACACAGAGCCACATAGAGACCTCAAATGGCGTCGATTCCGTCTTCTCAGTCGTTACTCCGCGGCGTGAGGTCTCGCAATCCTCCCTTCTCCGCTCCGAAGCCTTCAACGGCGTCGCCGTCGCCGTCGCAGGCGGTGGCGGCAGTCTCTCTTTCAGCTCCGCGAAGGAAGACTGTGAACAACGGCGTCGAGTACTCTCCGCGTCGCTTCAGAGGCGTTTTCGCTAATTCGACTGCTCGGAACTCCGTCCTTGTCCAGAGCAGCGGCGAGAGCTCCGGAGATCCTTCAATCGCTTCTTCTACGGAGGTTTCCGGCGACAATCAGGTGACTGCATTATCCTCCGTTAAACTATTTTTTTGATTCTGTAAATTCATTGTTCAAGTTCCTTATTGTGATGTCCTTTGGCCAATTTCATTGTTCGAGCTCACTCTCTGTGAAGTAGCCATCTGAATGAATGTAATGTTTTGGTAGAGAAAATTGTAGAGCATGTTTATTCTGGTTGGAATTTAGAAATCAGGAGGTTAGGTTTGCAGAATCAAGGACTATAGTTTGCTAATTAACTCGTACTGATGCATTTCAGTGGAAGCATAGGTGTTGTGTAAATTTAATGGCATATTAAGCGTCGAATTGTGAATGAAATGCCTTATGCATGACATTTCGTAGTGGAAACTTTCTTGTAGCTTTTGATAATTCCATAGAATTTAGCCAGATAGCAAAAAATTCGTGCCGGCGATTTAAGGTTCTGTTTTTCAGCTTTTCAACCGTGCGAATTACCAACTGTGAAATTGAAATCTGTGGCGATACTTTGGCTAAGAGGTAGCAGATACGCTAAACGTTATGAATAAAATTTCGAAATTCTAGATGAAAAGCTGCCACATCTGAGCAAACCACTTGGAGAATGTTTATTTTTGTTCTTATGTTCATTTGGATTCTAGACGTTGCTTTTATTCCGGGCCAAATCTGTATGCCCTCAGATACATAATCTAACAATGGTACTGAAGCTTGTCGCATTCTTTTATAGGTGGAACACGAGAGAGATTTCTCAGGCACTGCTAATGTTCCTGTATATGTGATGCTTCCTGTGAGTTGCGCTTGATTACTCTCCTTTTTTTACCGCAGTTCAATAAGCATGTCATTCTTTTTTAAGGTAACCATCGCTTGATTACTCGGTTGGGCAGCTTTGCAGCCATTCATGTATAATATCCAACCAATGGCAGCATCTTTGCTCTTTATGTTGTTCATTTGGTCTACCTCTAACCACATAACTGTATGATTGTTACGCCCCTTTCACTCTGTTTGTCTTCCTTTCATGGATTAGTTGAACGTTGTCAATATGGACTGCGAGCTGGTTGATCCAGAGGGTCTGCGTAAGCACCTGGAGATCCTGAAGTCTGTTAATGTTGATGGCGTAATGGTTGATTGCTGGTGGGGTATAGTGGAGAGACACAATCCACTACAATATAATTGGAGTGGCTACAGGAGGCTTTTTCAACTTGTGCGCGACCTTAACCTCAAGTTACAGGTGAGAATTATGGCTCCTGCTCTATATCTGTTTCACCAGTTCTCTTGTAGTGTTCTTACAATAGCCCGGTTCTTCTTCTTTGGTCGCTCTTGATTTGTTAATGTTTCTTTGTTCAGTTATAGTGTTATAGATGGTTTGATAGGGAATGTATTTTGACTCCTCGTTTATAACAATCTGTGAGAGAAACTCTCTTGCATGAATTTTTTCTTTGTATGTCTGCATATGTGGTCGCAGATGTGCGGTGTGCGCATTTAACCATCATTAGTGATGTTATCTTGTACTCGTAAACACCATAAATGATATGATTCATAACACACCATTGTGGGTAACATTACACTTCCAAGTTTTTAATGGAAAATTCTTGAGTTGTTACAACAGGTGAAATATTCTTCATTTAATTAGTAGATTTGGACGTTTCTTTTAAACTTCATGGCTGCCTTTTCCCTGCTAGATGAAAGAAACTCTGTTGTTCCATGGTTACACGTTTAGTTAAGTGAACGATACTGCATAGGTGTTGTGCCATTTCATGAGTTCCTTATCTCATTTTAAATAGCACGGTACATGATTATGCTAAATACCTGGAGCTTCGTTCCACAGTGATTAGCCATAGCTGATCCTTTTAAATAAAATGACACAGGTGGTGATGTCCTTCCATGAATGCGGAGGTAATGTTGGTGATGACGTTCACATTCCACTTCCTCAGTGGGTGGCAGATATTGGTCGAGAAAACCCTGATATATATTTCAGAGACAGAGATGGAAGGCAAAATGCTGAATGTCTCACTTGGGGGATTGATAAAGAGAGGGTTTTAAGAGGTCGAACAGCTGTTGAGGTATTGTATCTTCATCATTTTCCTCCAGCACTATGCATGTTTGCGTAAAATTTTACACCACATGGTTTCTTTCTTTGGTCTTTTTATGAATTCTGTGTGTCGCACGACGCACAGTGATATGCTTTATAAGGTAGTTCATTATTGTCCTTTACTTTCCATACCGACCTTGTACCTCTACTAGCTAAGTTATGTCTCAGGTATCAAATTTGCATACATGAGTCGTTGAATACTGTTTCCGATTATATGCCCCCTCTAGTGATATTGGAAACCGTAGTCTTTGTTCTTAACTGATGTGTCAATCTGTTCATCTTGATATAACTTTCATAGGTCTACTTTGACTACATGAGAAATTTTCGGGTAGAATTTGACGAGTTCTTCAAGGATGGAGTGATCTCAGAGATTGAAATTGGACTAGGTCCATGTGGCGAGCTACGCTACCCATCTTACCCTGCAAAACACGGCTGGAAATACCCTGGCATAGGTGAATTTCAGGTACTATCATACCGATGTTGCTAATGATTCCTTATGTCACGAGGATCTCCATCATTATGGTTATAGCTTACAGATAACCACAAATGTTTTTTTTTTTTTTTTTTTTAATCATGATCACATTTTGCAGTGCTATGATCGATATTTGATGGAGAGTCTGAAAAAGGCAGCAGAAGCCAGAGGGCATTCATTTTGGGGTACTGCACCTGACAATGCAGGTTCCTATAATTCCCAACCACAAGACACCAGGTTCTTTTCTGACGGGGGTGATTATGATAGCTATTACGGAAGATTTTTCCTCAAATGGTATTCCCAGGTTCTGGTTGAACATGGTGATCGAGTCCTCTCTCTAGCAAATATGGCTTTTGAAGGCACTTGTATAGCTGCAAAGGTAAGGCCACTCATAGGAGTGAAGACTCTTCTTCTTCTTATGAATAAGAAGTTCATTCTGACAAATGAAATGTTGCAAATGAACTTGTCATTTCTCACGTTGATTTTACTTATGTTGCTGGCAATCTGCTTTTTGCTGAGCAGCTATCAGGTATTCATTGGTGGTACAAGACAGCAAGCCATCCTGCTGAATTGACTGCTGGGTTTTACAACCCATGTAACAAAGACGGCTATGCTCCAATTGCAACAATGCTAAAGAAGCATGGGGCTGCACTTAACTTCACTTGCGTTGAGTTGCGAACATTGGACCAGAACGAGGGCTTCCCAGAAGCACTCGTAGACCCTGAGGGTCTTGTTTGGCAGGTTGTATTCATAGAGCTGCCTTCTTACCTAATCTTTTCCGCTTTTAATTCTAGATCGCAATTATATCCTGGAAGAAAATGTTTCATTTTGCTAGTACGTGCAGAAAACATAGTTATGTTACTAAAATAGTAAACGCTTTTTAATAGGATTTTAGTTGCATCCATATTTACTAAATGGTAAAAAGATCACACTTGAATGCGAAATGAATCTAATCCCTATCTCTTTCTGGTTGCTCAGTTGCCATCTTGTTAAAGACTGATAAAAAAGATCGGCTTTTTGTTAGGTACTTAATGCTGCATGGGATGTTGGCATACCAGTGGCAAGCGAGAATGCTCTTCCTTGCTATGATAGAGAAGGTTACAACAAGATACTGGAAAATGCAAAGCCCCAGAATGACCCAGATGGAAGACATTTATCTGCTTTCACCTACTTGAGACTCAGCTCAGTTCTCTTAGAAGAACACAATTTTGTGGAGTTTGTGCGGTTTGTGAAGAAAATGCATGGTGAGAACTAGACTTACTCATTCAGATGCATGCATTTCCCTTGGTAGCAGTTCATGTAGTTTTACTTCCATTGTTGGCTATAACTATATCCTAGCAACGTTTCAACCATTTCTGGCATGCATAGTTGACTGTGTGCTACTGCCATCTGATCGTTCTAAACATTCCTATTTAGAACTTTGATGGAGCATAAGATAATCCTGCTGGTTACACTTCTGTGGGATTCTTTGCCTTTACTCATGCCTCTTTACATAGTACTGTGTGGCAAGCAATACATGTTTTACATTCTCAGCCTCTGTGTTTCTTATTTGGTCTGTTTTGCTTTTTTTAATTTTTTCGTTATTCAAATTCTTGTTATCATTGAAGAACATTAGTTCTGGCGGGCTCAACAAAAAGCTTTACTCAAGAGTAACAATCGTTTTAGACCCAAGTCTTGCTTGCAGTAAAATAGCGCTTTCCTAAACACTTGCTTTGGTTAACTGGAAAGAACAAGACTAAACAAGCAAGGAGACCATTAAATAATTTTTTATGTTGTTGTTGGTATAACTGGAAAGTACACGACTAAGCAAGGTAAGACCAACACTTAAAAGTGGAGTTATGCGGCATGGCTTTGTCAGCATTGATCCACGTGGATAAAGTAGCAGGAGCAGCAATGGTATCAACAAAAAGTTCCTCCAATGCAACCCTTAAAAAATGTGATTTCATTCTCTCTAATTTTGTAGGGGCTTACCAATCCATGATAGCATTTTCTATCAATTTTAAAGTTACCATGTTCAATGGGGTTTCAGTGTGAGGACAATCGCATCAATCTTATAAATTATAAAACCAAAGTTTTGAAGTCACAAAAGGGTATTTGGTCTAGTGGTATGATTCTCGCTTAGGGTGCGAGAGGTCCCGAGTTCAATTCTCGGAATACCCCCTTTGGCATATTTGTCACAGATACGTTAGCTTTTCTCTTTTAACATGAGTGAGATGGCAGTGATGGTTAAGGAGGTTGGTCCAGAAACAAATTGCCAACAGTTCTTGGTAATGAAGTTTGATCCAGCCAACTTACCCTGCAGGCTTTGTGCCAAGTCATTTTTGATGTGTCCCATATTTTTCTCAATGCCATGCTAGGAAGAATCAGTAGGTTGCATAGGATTATATTCTGTTAATGTTAAATTGTAAATGCATCCTCCATCAGTCTTTGCATGATTGAAGCTCGTACTCGTTAAAAAGATGCTGAACTTTTATTTTTTTAAATGCAAAAAGATACTGAACTTGATTTCTGCTATTGGACTACATTGTTTTTCACAGATCACTGATGAGATCTCTGCTGGGATGATTTTGTAGGTGAAGCTGTCTGAGATCCGTCATTTACGTCTGAATAAGAGCACCAAGTTTTACCGGTGAAAACTAACTGTAGGCACTGCTAAGAAGGAAGAATCTCTACTCGTGCACTCGTAAACTCAAGTGTCATTTGTAGTTTGTTATTCAGTTGTTGTGCAGGAATATGAAGTTTAGCTCTGAGTTCTATGAAATAGGCGAGATAGTTTCTGTCTCTCTCGGGCAGATGTAGTAATGGCTTGATAGAAGCAGAAGTAGGATAGCTTTTCATTACCATAAAGCTTCCTCTTTTTTCATATTGTTAAACGAAGAATGTTGTTCGTATGCTTACATTGTTAAAAGCACTATGATTACTTACTTTCTATTATAACCCAACACCGATGGTCAGGTTTCTAAGTACCAAGTAACAGTTTCGAGTCGTCCAAATCGCGAAGCATCGTGGGATTACATGTAGATTACTTGGAAATAGTAGCTGCATCGGCATTTGAATTTTAGAAAGCATTGCACTTAGCAAGTAAATAGGAGGGCACATTCGAATACTTTCAACCAGAACATTCACATTTCGTAACTCGGTTCTCCTCCATCTATTCAAACGCTTTACCATTTTACTAAAGTCCCTTTTTTTGAGCAATTCTACTAGCTCAGATGCCACTTGAAATTCTCGCACTTCAACACAGTTCAATCTCTCACAGTTCAACATGACAACCACCATGGTGGGTTTGTTTTGTGGCTTATACATGGGATATGATTAATAGAGCTATATTAATCCAAGTTGGTGTTTGGTGTAAAACGGTACCTGGGGATTACAAAATCTGGACTCACCCTGATATAGTGAATGCTTAATATTGAGAAGTCATTAACGCCCTTCTTTTTATCCCCAGTCTTTTTTTCATCCAAACTGTAGCATTCATTCATATAAGAGAAAAAGAAGGATATCACAGCCACAACTCACAAGTACAAGGAAAGGCTCAGGAAGCCAATTAGACAAGACCAAACACACCAGTAGCACAACAGTGAGCTGTGAGGTTGTGAGATCTTCGAACAAAAAGAAAGTTCTAAAAGATAATGAGGAGATCTGTTTACAGTCCTCAATAATGGACATGATATCAGTGCTGCAAGAAGAGTATTGACGGGATAAAGCAGATACTAGCACCTTAGAGTCAGATAGAATGCAAACTTGGCCGAGATTCCTTTCAACCGACATGAGAAGAGCTTCTCTGACTGCTAAGGCTTCAAGAACCAAAATGTTTGTGACATACAAGTAATTAACAACTCTAGACCTCCTATCAAGTTATGTGTTGGTCTGGTTAAATAAAACAGCAGATGCTGTTTTATTTAACCAGACCAACACATAACTTGATAGGAGATGCTACTGTCAGGTTGAAACTGAAAATGGGAGGTATTGCTGCTTCCCAGGAAGGTACTATTAGCTTCCACATACTCATGGAGGTGATACGTAAAGGTATCGGGTTGACGATTTTGTGAGAAATCGACAAAACTCCCACGTAGCTAAGCCTCTGGCACTTTTCCTAATCAACTAAATTTTTATCAAACGAAGAAATTCGCTTTTCAATTCACCTGATAAGAAATAACAACAGAAGACTACAACTTTTTTAAATAGTAAAACGAAACATAACCCTGGATTCTTACGGACCAGTTGACAAGAAAGCCCAACTAACTAATTAAACACAATAAATTAATAAATAAATAAATACACAACTAAATAAATAATTAATAATAATAATAGTCATCAGTATACTCCGGCTGGTAACTGTATCGTGGTGTCGTGTACGTACACCTATGTCTTCCCGTATCATTCCAGTACTCAAAATTCCCATCATCTTTTAAGCTCAAAAGCAAAAAAACAAACCCCCACAAACGAGCTAGTTTCTTCTTTTTCTTCCACTTTTGAGTTTTACGACTATTTATCATGTCGTTTTGACCCAATGATTTGATCAGTAATACAATGCAATTTTTTGGTAAATTTTCGTAGTATTGTACAGTAAACTTTACACTACAATACTATGAAAACTTACCGAAAGTTTATATCATTTTGCTATCCAAATTACTGAGTCGAAGTAACATGAATACAAATGAAAAGTCAAAACTGGAAGAAATAGAAGAAGCAGACAAAGAGACCCAATGGTGTGTGTCTAGTTGCTTGCACGGATCTTTGGTCACGCTAGTAATGCCTCCAGACAGAGAGAGCCAATCTCACGCAAATAAGCACTCCCCCACCCTCATTTTCACGTGCTCACCGCGTGACCCTCGCCTCACCCCCAAAACACCTTTCATCCGTGCCAACTCATTAACCCTCACTCCTCACCTCACTTCTAACGCACACGCTCGCCACCGCTTCCACACGCGTGACAAACCCTAGCCAGCCCTCGCATGCTCGCAACCCCCCACCACCACCGCTTTCTCGCTCCTCCGCCGGACCTCCGCCGGGAACCTCCACCGGCCATCCACCGGCTTCACCGGATTTGGCTGAATCTTCGTCCGCTTTCTCTCCGGCGAGGGATTCGCCGGAATATTCCCTCGCTGTACCGCAGATCTGTTGTCTAGAAGTGGAATTGAGAGGTAGTTTCTCGATTCTCGCTATTCGGAATCTGTGCTTTATGTGCTCACAAAAATGGCCTTTTGTCTATCAGCTTAATGTGCTTCAGTCCAGAGTTAGTATCAAAGCTGGTTATTATTATTATTATTTTTTTCTGTTTAATTTTCAGGTATTTTTGTTCATAGATGAAAATGAAATATACTCACTCTTCATGATGGAAAATTGCAAATAATAAGAATGAAGCCTAACCATCTCTGGCCACCTCATTTGACTTTTCTGACTCTTATTTGGATCACTTTGACCTGGTGATTTGGATAGCAAAACGATTAAAGTTTTTGGTGATTTTTTCACCGGTTTATAGAGTAGCTTTTACTCAACAACAGCATGAAAAAATTATCAAAAAATTGCATCATTTTGCTATCCAAATCACCGGGTTGACCGGTTGAATAGTGGAAAAAAGTCAAATGGGGTGAAAGAGAAGAAACAGAGTGGTATCTGTTAAAGTGTAATTTTCTTTTGGTTATAATAATGAAAAACATTTTATTATTTATCAGAGAAACTGTAGGTTGCCTCAAGTTTTCTGCTAATGCTTTACATAATTCAATCATCCCTATAGCCTTAGGAAAACAACTCCATCTTGTATTACATTGTAAAATATAGTACTACTTATTTCAATGAGTACGCGTTAGGTTACTTAGGTATCGGTTTGTGTCCTATCACTTTGAATCATATCCTGATTCAGAAGATGTTTGGTTCTCATAGCCGAGGTGGTTACGTTTCTCTCGTTTCCTTTTTTTATGTTGTCATTCTTTCTGGATGTAGAATGTCAACTGGGTAATTGTGATTCGGCTCAGGCGTGGGACATGGTATTTGCAGCATAACCGTAAATGTAAAGTGTCATTTTGGGTTACCGGACTTCGGGGTATTGCCAAGTGCACAACTGTACAATGACTACAGAGATGCAGAGATTTGGAATGAGCGAAGAAGATGACGAAGATATGGGGATGGATGTAAAAGAAGAAGATGATGGCAATGATGCTGAAAAGAATAACTCAACTCCGACGATGGTAGGTGTTGATGGAGGATTTGCATCAAGCAGCAATGATAGCCAATTCCAGCAGCACCAACAATTTCAAGAGCAGTCAGTTCAGCAAGGTGGGTCTCGGAGGGGTAGACCTATGGAAGAGAAGGAGAGAACAAAAATACGAGAGCGGCAGCGGAGGGCAGTAACTGCAAAGATCTTGGCAGGACTTCGGAGGCATGGGAACTATAATCTGAGGGTTAGAGCCGATATCAACGATGTCATAGCTGCTTTGGCAAGGGAGGCTGGTTGGGTTGTTCTTCCTGATGGAACGACTTTCCCTAATAGATCACAGGTCCGTGTGCTTAAAGAGTAAAGTTTCCTTTTCTGTCTTGTTTTTGTATAGTTATTTATGTTCATTGACCTTGTGATTAGTTCAACTATTTTCAATGGATAGTACATGCACATAGTGCATATGCAGGACTTAAACCGTCCCCAACCAAAGGCTTTCCCTTTCCCCTTCCCCTTAACTACGTCATTCAATTTAAACACTTTTACTCCTGCAATTAGTAATCAAATAATAACATAATAATAGCAAACAAATTAAATCATACGAAGTACACATCATTTTAACGGATTTTTAGATTTATAGTTTTATACAGAACAAGATCATAATATATTATTTTGTATCACAAAATTCACGACTATTTAATATTTGGATGTACAATACTGAATTCATTTAAATTAACTAGCAATTTACATTTTTTTCCTGCTGAACTCAGAAACTCTGAATTCGTTATCTCCCCTTCATTTTTTTACAGGGCATGCAACCTGTGGCTCCTGCTACTGTGTCGACACCAACTTCGCCACTTGTGCCCACGCAACAGATTCCTCCTACTTCTTCAAGAGCAACATGTTCTGAATACAACTATCAGATTTCGATGGAACAAAGTACCTGTAGCATGAAAGATCTTATTGTTCCCCCTTCATCTCCTTATGATGTTTCTGTGAGTGGTCGATCTCAGACACCGCCTTTGATTGGAGATGGAGGAGTAGAACATCCTCCTCATATTGGACGCTCTCTAAATTCTATTGATAACAAACAGGTATGAAGAATTGTGTCTCATGTTTCTCCTTGCTGTCCTGCCTCCCCAATGAGGTAGCATTTGTGTAGATTCCATCCATATGAAAGCATATTTGAGAAAATGTAGCAAAAATGTGAATGCTAACGTAGGTGAGTCGTGTAACTAGGAAAGTTAGGATACATAATTATAAATAATCTCGATATTCTAGCAATAGAAGACAAATTGAGAGAGATTTGTTTGAGGTGACATGGTCATGTGCATTGTAGACCGTTGAGTGCACCAGTTAGGAGAAGTGATATGGTCTAGATCGATGGTGGTAGGCAAGGGAGAGGCAGACCAAAACGAAGGTAGGTAGAGACAATTAGATAAACTTAATCAGAGTAAACTGGAGGACAGTGATCCAGAGGTAGGCAGGTAGCCAACAAGCTTGAAAAGACTTGTTACCTTTAAGAAAACATAAGTTGCTCCCTGCCAAGTTTGATGTTTGACATGTTGCAAAGTTCTTTCTCACTGTTCAAGACAACTTTAATAGCATTCTCTGAAATGTTCAAAACCTGTTACTTGGTCTGTTTCGCCAGAATCTTCCCAGTTGACTTTAGGGGTCACTTTAACTGACTAATTTAGCTAACGATATGGTACAAGAATTTGCTAATTTTTGTCATAATAATGTAGTGTTAAGAAAATCTACAATATTATGGAAATATTCATATTGTTAGCTAAATTCGCCGGTCAAAGTGACTCCTAAAGTCAACTGGGAACATTCTGGCGAAATAGAGGAAGTATTCACTAAATATTGTTTGAAGAAGACGAAAATTGAGTTCACTCTTCACATCATCAAGACTCAACTTTAACGTAGGTATCAATTTGCATACATAATTTCTAAATTTTGCCATTGATGCTGAAGTGCTTTTGACTTGTAGTATCTATTTTGGTCTATAAATTAGGTTTTCGTAGATCAAATGTTCAATTATGCATGTCATGCATGCCTTTCAAAGTTCGATGATATTCTTTTTCAAAATATCAAATTTGTCTCCTGCATCAGTGTTCATATACGTGGATTATTTTTGTTAATGCATGGGCTGAAACAAATTTATCTCACGAAATATGTGTTCTCGTTTATGTATCATTCGTTAGGCATATTTGCATGACTTTACTTCTTATCTGAACATGTTTATGTCCTTGTCTAGGTTATGAATGCACATCAGAAGCCGCAGGAGCGTGATTTTGCAGGCACTTCCTATGTTCCCGTTTACGTGATGCTGCCTGTGAGTTCTCCGAGATCCTGATTTCTTGCCTCTAACCATGTAGATTCTCTTCATGGAATCAAGTTTCCTTTCTGCAAAAATAAATAAAGAACTTGCGTGAGTGTTAAATCATGTTGAAACTTAAATCCCTTTGGTTCTACTCCTATGGAATTCTAAATTACTCGTAACCAGGCATGTCGTGTCATCATCAATTATGTAGAATATTTTTCTATGACCTAACTGTCATGGTGGTGTTGCAAGGAGTAGTGATTTTGACAGCAAATAGAATCTAGCTACTGATGTAAAGCTTTATGTATAATTAATTGCTTCTAAACTTTTGTGCTCGGCAGTTGGGTGTCATCAATTTGAAGTGCGAGCTTGTTGATCCAGAAGGTTTAGTGAAGCAACTTCGTGTACTGAAATCAATCAACGTCGACGGTGTTATGGTTGATTGCTGGTGGGGTATAGTAGAGGCTCACACTCCACAGGAGTACAACTGGCACGGCTACAAGAGACTATTTCAAATTGTGAGGGAGCTTAAGCTGAAGATACAGGTGAGTTCTATAAAAGGCATGTTATGTTTATGCAGGATTAGTGATGTTTTATTCTATATCGTAGTTATCATCCCTGTTTTTCAAATATGCACATCAATAGTCAGTCTTTTACATTGAAAAGCGATGATCTAATCTGTCTTGCATGGTAATGCGACGCAACTATCAGTCGGGTGTTCCCACACTCTAATCCCTAGATCATGTGACCGAGGATAGTGTGAAATGATTATTCTTCTCTAGAATTGCAGAGCCTCTGCTGTAATTATAAGAGACTACGAATCTATGTTCCATGTGTTTGTTCTCGGTGTTACTCGTTCATGGGACGTGAACCACCATTTTACTGCCCAACAATGTTTGGCACCTAGCTTTTGTTTAATATGAACTTAAGAATATTTCGAAGCTACTTAATATCTAATAAACCATTTGACTAATATTTGCTCAGGTTGTAATGTCATTTCATGAATGTGGAGGCAATGTCGGCAATGATGTTTGTATTCCGCTGCCCCATTGGGTGGCAGAAATAGGCAGGAGCAATCCTGACATATTTTTCACAGATAGAGAGGGAAGACGCAACCCTGAATGTCTTTCATGGGGAATTGACAAGGAGCGTGTTTTAAGAGGCCGTACGGCTGTTGAGGTATTCATTTATCCTTCAATGAAATTGTTTCCCAAAGTATTATCTAAGTCTGTGAGACATCCTAACCTTCAAGTCCATGTAAATGTTAGTCATTTCACACATTTTAAAGAGAAGGCATGTTGTAGATGCCTGGGAAATTATAGAGCTAGTCTTTAGTTGTGTTTTGAGTGATATCATAATGTTTCCCAGCGGATAAAGGATCTTTTAGCTTTTTCAATACTTTCGAAACCCTGCACCACACGTGCACGTCTAGTATTGTACATTTTATTTGATACGAACTCTATCCATCATAGCTTTAATTTAGTTGACGACTCACTCGAACACAA
Organism: Linanthus parryae; assembly: GCA_023055425.1. Lineage (NCBI taxonomy): Eukaryota > Viridiplantae > Streptophyta > Magnoliopsida > Ericales > Polemoniaceae > Linanthus > Linanthus parryae. Next base: position 13,052,783 of record JALGPY010000006.1, on the reverse strand, counting down.
AGCTGTCATGATTGCATGGTATTTTAAAATGTGAAATGTGACCAAATGATTCATAAATATGTCATCTTCAGTTTTCTCTTTATCCTGTCAAATTGTGAATATAGTTCATACCCTTTGTCATGGAAATTTCTGTAGGTTTACTTCGATTACATGAGAAGCTTCCGTGTGCAATGTGACGAGTTCTTTGAGGATGGTATTATCTCTATGATTGAAGTTGGGTTAGGTCCATGTGGAGAACTAAGATACCCATCTAATACTGTGAAACATGGTTGGAGATGCCCAGGCGTCGGTGAATTCCAGGTAGCACATTAAGTTCAAGCTCTATGACTGGATCCTCCTCCGACTGATATTTATTTATTTATTTATTTATTTATTTATTTATTTATTTGAAAAATTCTGATTCAAATGTTGTCAGTATTAGCAATTTGTTTAGAGTGTTTGACATTGTGTCGATATGTCTTCTTTCATGAACATTTACGTGGATACCGAAGTTTCTGTTTTCTATTCATGACACTTTACATCTAATACATACCAGTAGCCTGAATGGGGCAAAATCTTTTGGGTGAGTAGAGAGAGAGCTAAGATAACTTCCAAGTCCCTATTTTTTTGGAACTGTCAAACAATAACACCTTTAACGAGGTGGGGAGGTCGTGGGTGGAGGTTAATCGGGGCTGGAACGGGTGCGGCGAGACCGGGCGACTCTGCGAGGTGTGTGCATATATGTGTGTGTTTATATCTATATAGAGAGAAAGAGATAGTAGGTAGGCCTTTGAATAAAATATTGATTGAAGGGGTGGTGGAGCACTCCCATTGCTGCAGAACTTGTGGCAATTTTGTACATCAAGACTTTTATGGGTGGGGTTGGAGGTTTTGGGGGTGGTGAGCCCGTTTTGACTTTTGAGTCATGGACTTGGTAAGAGAGGAAGGAGATGATGATTTATGAAAAATAGAACCAGATAGGTTTGCTGACCATCTATGGTACAGACACAATGATTTGTTACTTTAGGATATTGATACAGTGTATAGGATATATTTAGAATACACGAATTGTTCATTCATCGAATACTATTCAATCGATAGATACTACATATTCCTGATTTCACTTAGGAGAGCCAGCTTTTGGCCGCATAATTGTCTGCTTAAAGCATTCTTAATTGGTATAGGCTATTTGACCAAATCTGTCTGGCAACTATCGAACTTTCTCCATCCGCTTTTTCTTTGTTAATATAGGTTTTTAACGAATGACCAAACTCAATTCAGAACGAGTGCATTAATCTGTTTCCACCATGACCAAACTCACTTCTTTATGGTGTGTGTAATACGTATTTTGGAGTTCTGTTTGTCTTGGGAGTCTGATATAGATACTGATTTCATTTTAATTTTTATGTCTGGAAACGAGCAAAACAAAACAGACAGTGGAAATGGATGATCTTTATAATTTGAAGCTCACCTCTTTTTGTATCAGTTGTATCTATTTTATGATTTTGAACAATAAACTAATACCATGTTCTTTAACCAGGAGCAAAATTGCGAAATAAATTAGATTACTCATTAAAATCTAAAACAGGCAGCCATGTTCATTTAGTCAGCTGATCGCATGCGAAGGCTTCACAATATAGTCTCTGTATATTCTTTATCATATAGCCATGTTCCTTTAGGAAGCTATAATTTTATCATGTGCACCAATAAAAGCAAATTTTGTTTTGCAGTGCTATGATCAGTATTTGTTGAAAAGCCTAAGGAAGGCGGCAGAAGCAAGGGGGCACTCTTTTTGGGCACGAGGACCAGATAATGCAGGTTCCTACAATTCCCGCCCACATGAAACCGGATTTTTTTGTGACGGGGGTGATTATGATGGCTATTATGGCAGGTTCTTCCTAAATTGGTACTCTCAGGTTCTGGTTGATCATGGGGACCGCGTGCTTTCGTTGGCTAAACTAGCATTTGAAGACACTAGCATTTCTGCAAAGGTGGGTCGCTTTTCTTGTCTATGCTAATGATGATTCGTTGTGCCTGAAGAGCTATTTGTTGGGGAATATCCGTGACTATGGGTGGATATTCTGTTATTAGCTGAATTTAGACTGGATTTACGAACATTTATGCTATCCAAAACCAGCCAAACACACTTTTGGGTCTAATTTGTCTTCCCATGGCTCTCAAATGTTGATGTAGTGGATTTTGATATTCAAAAATATCTGTGTGATTGTATGCCGCTTCAACTGTGAACAGATATTAGGTATTCCGTGGTGGTACAAGACAACTAGCCATGGTGCTGAATTAACGGCTGGGTTTTACAACTCGTGCAACCGTGATGGCTATGCAACGGTCATGGCAATGTTGAAGAAACATGAAGCTGCTGTGAACTTTACATGTGCAGATTGGGGCATTTTAGAACAGTACACTGACTTCTCTGAAGCGTTGGCAGACCCTGAAGGACTAACCTGGCAAGTAAGAATCAAACAGTACTAACATCTCTAGTTTAGATGTACAGTAATTGTTTGTTAGTTGTTGGGATCTTCACTTATGGAGTGTCTTCGACCTGGAAAGCATCGCCTTTTAGTCCCTTGGGAAACTTCTTATGCTAGGTGTGTCTTTTGGTTGAACATTTATATTTGACTAGTATACTTTTTTTTCTTCAGGTATTAAATGCTGCATGGGATGTATCCATACCAGTTGCTAGTCAAAATTCATTGTCGTGCCATGACAGAGAAGGCTATAACATCATCTTGGAAAGAGCCAAGCCTTTGAATGATCCAGACGGGCGACATTTTTGTGCGTTCACATACCTTAGACTCGGCGCGGTTCTTCTTGAAAGAGACAACTTCATTGAATTCCAACGCTTCCTCAAAAGAATGCATGGTAAGGCTAAACTGCTGGTATATTTTCTATGGCCAAGCTCACTTCTGAATGATCATACAAAATGTAACCATTTTAATTTACATTTTGGTGCATGTGCGATAAGAGTTTTCTTTTAAATGGTCCTGGGTAGTCCTGATGTTGTGATGCTAGTTATATCGATATGGTTATAGTGAAGATATTGATACCTAGGTTTCGTGCATATATAGCATAGGTAATGCACATGTGTGACCAGTTCTGAGAAGGCCGGGCTGCAATGGGTTTATGCTTTGTGTCGGTTGTAAACATGTTGATGAAGTGTCGATGGTGGTCTTGTTGTGGGTAAGAAAGATAATTAGGGTTAGTATTCTGGAAATTGTACATCTGTTATTGGTGTAGCTGCCCTAATTAGGTCTGGATTATTACCCCTAGTAAAGAATCATGCACTTGCCATGTTGGTGCGTGTTTTTTTCAATTAATTACCCCGTCTCTTGCTTGCACTACGGACTTGTGGATTTGGAGCCATAAACCTTTCCTTTCTTCTCGTTGAGTCTGGACATACAACTGTTTTGTGGTAGTGACTTTAAAGGGGACTTTATGCACGGAGTTCTGAACTTGTGTTGGGACCTTAGATTAAATGTCTGACATCTCTGTTTATTAGAGGTAGTAGTTTCATTGTGCTGCAGTATATGTTTGATTGGCCTTTCATGCCATCTAATATCTACTGAATGCATATGTAACTTCAAATTTGTATTAGTGATTGATAAATTTTTTCATTGTTCTTGTAGGAGAAGCAGTTCATGATTTCCATTCATAATACAGAAACCTGAGTCATATTTCCATTCATGCACTATTTGAACGACATTGTCGAATAAGATGCGGAGAAAAGACGAAGGAAAAACACGCCACTTGCTGGGCGCAATGACCTTTAGGGAATGCTTAAATGCATTAACATGTTGGCTGGCCGATAATGGAGTTACCGAGATCTTCTATTGGACTTCTTTATCGAGACGAGAAATCACTAGTTGACGATAACTTATTGACTTCTGTCGATTGCACGGTGCTGAATAATGTTATCGTTCAGGTCAAGTGGACGCACCAAAGTGGCGTCCTCGGTTCAAATTAGCTGAGTGAGTTGTGCAGTAGAGTAAGGTTTGATTGTTAGTTGTACATGGATGAGTTGAAGTAATTGGTTGTAGGACGGGTCGATGCATCTCAAGAGCAACAATGTCAGCCCATTGTGATTGTATGTTAACTATAGTGATTGTTATTCACTCAATTTTTTGGCTACTTCTATCCAATTTTAATATACTAGATTGAAATTGAAGTGAGTTATCGTGGTGTTCTAACACTCACGAATGCATTTTACTAGCACAGATTTGTAGTGGAGCCTCCCACTTCGTCAACTCTCCTCTTCTAAGATTGTTGACACAATGGTCTGTAAACGTGACGCCAGCCTGGGCCGAAATCAGTCAGAATACATAGGCCACAACACCTCGATCAACGGCTAAGGACGTAGATGTGACCCATTTAATATGCTCATAGGCCCTTCACCATGAATAACTCATATTCGACCAAATCAGAGCACCTGAAGGAATTGACAACCTCATCCTCGCCCGATCCTATTTCCCAACTAATAGAAAATACCATGTTGGAGGCTATCAGTCAGAAAAGGTCAAAGTTTCCTATCCGACGCACAACGGCACAACTAATGATTTCACACACTGGCGTCATATATCTTCGTGCTATGACATCCGTTAAATTTGGTAAAAGCACGAGTCAAGGGGGTTTCCAACAACATGACAAAGATCACGTTAGAAGCAGTGGCCAGCCTACCTCTGTTGCAAAATCAGTTCAAGAATAATTTCTCTTTTCTACTTAACCTTGGTATAACTCACCTCCTCTAGTTTTATGCTAAGCCTCTATATGTTCAATTTTATATGTTCCTTTTAGGGCACATGTCCGGTATGAGATAGGTTTTCAGATTGGTGATAACCTATAATCGCCGCAAGAAAAAAAAGTAACAATCAAAGAAATAATGAGAAGTTAGGAAAAAATTGTGGGTAAAAAGACACTTCCACCCCCTCGAGTTTGACACAAAGACACTTTGATCCCTTGTTTGGAAAATATGGCGTGTCAAACTTCAAGACACTTATATCTCGGAATTGTGGTGTCGTTAGGCTGGGGTTCCATAAGTGAAAATAATTTTGGAGGGGGGGCGGGGGCAGTAAATGTGTCCCTGTATTATACAAAATGTCTATAATGTCCATGTGTAATCACCAAACTACAACGCATATATCCACCATATGTGGAAAAATTTGTCCCATCAACTATTTTCAATGACAGACTCCACTTCTCGAGTAACGACATGACAATCAAGGAGTGGGGTGTCCTGAAGTTTGCACACTTGAGAGGTGAAAGTGTCATTTTACGAAGGGGTGGAAGTCTCTGTGTCAAACATGGGGGGGGGGGGTGAAATTGTATTTTATCCAAATTTTATCAAAAGATGTTCTCAGCCCACATACATGGTTCATGAAGAACTGCTTTATTTACTACATATAGCATTCAGTACCATTTGTATGAATAAAGACCATAAAACCATTCAGAGACGGGTTTTTGTTTGCGACATATAGCATGAAGATCCTCTTAACCATTTGGATGAATAGAGATGATAATGTGATTCAGAAAGGGTTTTGGCTCCTTTCAAATTATTATCAAGGTTCTAAAGTAACTAAAGTTACATATGTATGGATTACTTGTAACGCATTATGAATTCATTACACTGGGGAATATATATATATATATATATATATATATATATATATATATATATTTATATATATAACACATATATATATGTTTGAGATACCGGAGTAAGCTAAATAAAACTGAATATATTGTGATACTTCAATAAAACACCACTAATAACATGAGAACGACGCAATAGAAGTAGAAGAGAGCATAATAAATTGGTTGTCACAAACATTTGACCAAACAGTTTCTTGCTTCTGTATGGACTCAAAATTTTATTATAGTCATGTAAATCAGGGTTGGAAGTTTGGTTTATGGAGCTTTGACCTCGATTCTTCGTCTTGGTCCTTCCCGCTCGTTTGTTTAACTGTATTTTGTTAGTTGGTTTGGATCTATCTCGTTGTATTTGTGGGTTGATTTTGAAATGATTGAATATATCCATACATTGCACAATTGTGGGGTTTTCGCAACGTCTGCTATATGAATGTAATGAATTGCACTTTCAGAAATTTTAGGCGTGCCTCTTATCAGTTGCATCTATTTTATGATTTTGAACAATAGATTAATACTGTGTTCTTTACCCAGGAGTAAAATTGTGAAATAAATGTAGATTATTCTTACCGGTCTTCCTTGCTAATGAGGATTCGTTGTGCCGGAAGAGAAATTATTGGCAGAGGATCCGTGACTATGGGTGGATACAATGTTCTGAGCTGAATTAGAATGGATTTACTCCTCATAACAGAAACATTTATGCTATCTAAAACCAGCCAAACTCACTTTCGGGTCTAATTTGTCTTCCCATGGCCCTCAAATGCTGATGTTGTGGATTTTGATATTCTAAAATATCTGTGTGAATGTATGCCGCTTCAAATGTAAACAGATAAAAGGTATTCCGTGGTGGTACAAAACAACTAGCCATGGTGCTGAATTAACGGCTGGATTTTACAACTCGTGCAACCGTGATGGCTATGCAACGGTCATGGCAATGTTAAAGAAACATGAAGCTGCTGTGAACTTTACATGTTCAAATTGGGGCATTTTAGACCAGTTGATGCGCAAACTAACGTGCTGTCGCAAGTGTACGAATCTTGTAATACCGGGTGTAATTAGACTCGGGTGATCGTTCCCACGAGGACTATTTCGAGTTTTCTCACGTTGTCAGTTTTGGTCAACCGAGTGTAGTAACAAGGAGGAGTAGATTGTGATTGCAGTTTACTAAACTAAAAACAGAAATTACAAACGTAAACGTAAATATTTTTTTGTGACGTTTTCTGAAATAAGTCGAATCGGTTGTTACGATAATAGATGAGAACTAGGCTCCAGGATCCCCTAGGGTTTCTACAGATCTCAGTTTTACGTTCGATTATGAAAACACTCAGCAGTTTCGATATCTGTGCAACGTACCAGTTGTGCAGTGACTCTTCAGATTCCACACGTAATCTCGATCATGCAGACTTTCGGATTCTTGTTAAGCTTCCTAAGTCTGCAGTCTCGGTCTAAGCCTGTTAGGGTTTCTAACCTGTCCGAATGGCCCGGGTCAAATTCTCTAACAGTTGGTCTCACGTTTTTCGATGCTAGCCCTATCTCCCTTTCTCTGGTCGGTCTATCAGGGTAAGGTACTAAATCCTGGCTTTTCTTCCTAACCCTAACTTGACGTTTTCACCTACAAGCTTGGGTCTATAGCAATCCTGGGTGATCAATCCTATCATGCATATACGATAATAATCAAAACCAGAATAACAGATACAACTTGCTGAATTAAGATAGTCATCATGAATCCATAAACGAAGTAGTCATAAAATCTGGATACGAAACCCTAGGTTCACCGAGAACCTAGGTAAGAAGTTTAGCTACGACTAGACATAATACAAAACGCAGTTTCTGAATGTAAAGAGAGAGAACGAAATCAAACTAAGTCTTCGAATCTCGAATCGCGCTTCCGTGCTCTCCGTGAATGCTCTGACTTGCCCTTCGGTTGTGCTGAGAATTATGTTGTCCCTTCAAAACGAGTCTGGACGAGTCTTTAAATAGTGCTGTTTTCCCCGAAACGCGTGCGCCCGAAATTACGGAATCTGCCATCAGTCCACCGTCTTTGACCAAAAAGTCAAATTGGCTGCGTATATACGCAGGGTTGCGTATATACGCAACCAGGGCCTATCCTCCTCCTCCCCATCTCCCTCCCTGCCTGCGTATATACGCAGGCCTGCGTATATCGGGTGGAGATGGGGGCCCTGCTTGGTCCTTTGGTGGGCCTGGTTGGGTCCCCTGGGTCCCACTCTTCTGCCTGACGCTCCCGGTTTGCCTCCCTGGATGTTCTCCTGCTTTTCCGTGTTCCCGTCTTGACCTGGTCCTGTGCACGTTTCCCGAGACGGTCCCGGCTTGGTCCCGGCATGCTTCCCGATGCACCTTCCGAACCTGTTCCTGAGAAGGCAACACGAACGAAAACCCGCGATCATATCCAAATATAGCAATAAATAAGCAGAAATCCAAGAAGCACAAATAAACGTCTCGTTCTAGATTCCCGAGGCAATCTAAGGCATTTTCCGACAAAAACCAATATTTCCGACACAAACACTCGTGAAATCAGGCTAAAAGATAACCCCTAATTGGGCGTTATCAAATACCCCCGCACTAAACATTGCTCGTCCCGAGCAATCCTGCCAACTATAGCCTGCATTTCTGTCCTCGTAAGACTGGCTCTGTACATACCCTACCGTCCATACTCTTTCGACCCGAACCTTTCAACCGGACGACTCGATAGAAAAACTGACTCAGATAGAATATACACAGACTCAAACGACTCAAAACAGACTAATGACAAAAATATTTTTGGTGAGATTGGGCAACCTCAAAAACATAACCAGTGTGTCCTCGTGATCTCATCCTTTTCAGAATGTACTTCCCTGCAAGCGATCGGTAAGTCTGAACAGATTTATATGGTGGAATTAAGCGCTGGACCAAAGTACTATTACTTTAGTTATCAAACTGAGAAAATCCCTAGCTAACTTACCATGCGAGCTATTTCCGAAAGGATCTATGTCTAATCAGGTAGGATATATATATGTGTCAAGGTACGGCATAGTCCTACTTGTTATGACATTCTCACAATTTACCAAACTCGCACCCCTCACCGAGATCCCGAAAAACTGCCCGAAACACCTAAGTTCCTGCCTTCCCAATTCTTCTGTCCCCCGGTGTGTCTTTGTCGTGCTCGCGGCCACAAATGTGAAGTGGTGTAAACGTCTCGAAAATTGTGCCACTCACTCAGCTTTTTATTTAAATAACAAAAATTCAAAATAAACTAAAAACTAGATCATGATTTTTCTTCTTTTTCTTTTCTTTTTTTTTCATTATTTTTTTTTTCTTTTTTCTTTTTTTCTTTTTTTTTTTAATAAAACGACTATATACGAACATACACGAATACTGAAACTACTAAATTGACTAAAGCTGAGTGAGTGAAAATAAATCTCTGTCGTGGGGTACGTAAAATGTCTGCATGTGTAGTACCCCCACACTAATCCTGAAGCGCTGATCCTGTAGTCGAAATGATACTGTGCAGTCCCACCGAACCTCCTCATCACCAAAGATGTAGAAAAACGGCACAACCACCAATTAACTCTACAACCCCCCCGCCCCCCCGCGGAAACCCGTTTTGTGCGAAAAGCTGTTCGCACGCGACTAACTCCTCCTGTGGTCACTATGTAGTGAAGTGATCCACCTCCGCAAATTAATGCACTGTCGCCACTAACTCAACCTGTCCTTCCCTAGAAAAACGTGTCGATATCAAAACTGTCCAAAACTGATAAATCATGAAGCTCTCCCATCTAAAAACCCACCCTACTCACTCCCTCCGTCATAACACGTAGAATAGCTAACTATCGACTGATGAGGTCTCAAAGAAGGCTGCCTAGACTAAAGTGGCTACGAAGAAAGAGGGTAATGTTGGGTTTTGACGTAGGTAACGCAGCGGAATAACAAAAATTTAATCCTACTCAAAGCCCACCAAGGATCACAGGAAGAGACATCATAACATGATTAAGGTCATAGAAGATGTGTACCTTTTGATTTGTGAGATCACACGAAGAATGATGTCCTCGTCTCTACGGTTGATCCACGTCTAGAGGTGAGATCTAGATTCTTCCTTCACAACAAGTGCTAGCTTGAACCCGGAGGAAGAGGGATGAAGATCAAAGCAACAAAGCAACAAAGCACAAAGGAGGGGGCGGCCTCCTTTTGCCGTCGGGTAGAGGGGGCGGACGGGAGCTAGGGTTTCGGCCCTAGCTCTTTGTCTTGCTCTCTCTTTTGCTCTCTCCCACTCTTGTGTTATGTCTAGTAATAACTCATCTAGTGGGAAGGAAGCTAGAGCCTCTTATATATACTCCAACAACTCCTTGTTGTTTCCATATTAGAGTTTTCTTGTTCTAGTAGGACGAGAACTATTCCCTTCCTTGCAAATTAGTCCTACTAAGTTTGCAAGGTGTTGCACAATGATCCTTCTATTAATTAATCTATATTAATTAATCCCAAATCTAGCTCTACTCTATTTGACGTGTGACCCCATAGGTTTCTATATAGTTGGTAGTAACTATTACTAACATGGAGCGGTGTCTAGCAACACATCCATGCCACCCAACCAATAGAAATAGTCAGTGATCCCGACAAACCTTTGTGCCCAATATATCATATTGCATTATCTCTTTGTCTCCATATCCGGATTGGACACGAGACATAAATAGTCACACTCGTATATCCAATCCATAGTTCCTCGATCCTGGGAATATGCTTATGCTTGCAGATAACATTAAAATCTGAGTCTGGCCAGACATTCAATAAGCCTCATCCCTCGAGTGGCCTTGGATATTTACCCCCATTATGTGGGAGGGACAAATCCTATCTACATCACTACGATCTCTAAGCTTGCTTCCTATCACGCCCGATAGCCACCTTTATGATTACCCAGTTACGGTGTAACGTTTGATAACATCAAAGCGCAATATTTCACAACTAGAGTATCTAGTGACTTCAAGTCCAAGGATTGCAATAATATTAGCACTACGAAAAGCGATTGTGACTTCACATAATCTAATGTATCCTTTTCGTCGTGGGTCAATCCAGTATGCCATTACTCCTAATGCATACCCATGTGTTAGACTTGATATCTCCATATCAATCTACCCACATACTAGTCTATATTTGATTGTCCTATTAATCAATATAATGGACTAGGGACATTTAAGATAAATACCACAATTTATCTAAGGACTTCATTATATTAAATATCGCCATAAATAATAAATGAATATTCTAGCCAAAACATTGTTCATACTAAATCTACGATTGCCTCTAGGGCATCTTTTCCAACAGTCTCCCACTTGCACTAGAGCCAATCTGGCGCATCTCGTATGCCTACAGATCTGGCGTGCCCTTCATGCTTTCGCTGCGCAAGAGGTTTCGTGAGCGGATCTGACACGTTGTCATCTGTCGGAATCTTGCATATCTTCACATCTCCTCGATCGATCATATCTCGAATAAGATGGAATCTCCTAAGTACATGCTTTGACTTTTGGTGCGATCTTGGTTCCTTCGCTTGTGCGATTGCCCCAGAGTTGTCACAGTACAACTCTATGGGATCCACTATGCTAGGGACCACACCGAGCTCAGCGATAAACTTCTTTATCCATACTGCCTCTTTAGCTGCTTCCGCAGCAGCAATGTACTCAGCTTCTGTTGTAGAATCAGCAACTGTGCCTTGCTTGGAACTCTTCCATCTACAGCTCCTCCATTCAGGCAAAACACGTATCCAGACTGCGATCTATAATCATCCTTGTCGGTTTGGAAGCTTGCGTCAGTGTAACCCTTTACACTTAGCTCTTCCATTCCTCCAAATATCAAGAATACATCCTTAGTTCTTCTCAAGTACTTTAGGATATTCTTGACAGCAATCCAGTGACTCTCACCCGGATTGGACTGATATCTGCTCACCATACTCAACGCGTATGATACGTCTGGTCTAGTACATAGCATGGCGTACATGATGGATCCTATGGCCGAAGCATAGGGTATCCTGCTCATGCGGTCCTTCTCCATCTCATTGGAGGGACAGTCATTCTTGGAAAGAGTGACTCCATGTGACATGGGCAAGAATCCCTTCTTGGAATCTTGCATGTTGAACCTCTTCAATACCTTGTCAATATATGTACTCTGACTTAGGCCAAGCAACCTTTTAGATCTATCTCTATAGATCTTTATACCAAGTATATAGGCTGCGTCTCCTAAGTCTTTCATCGCAAAGCACTTTCCTAGCCAATCTTTTAACAGATTGCAGAGTAGGAATATCATTGCCAATGATTAGTATGTCATCGACATACAAGACCAGAAATACTATAGAGCTCCCACTAACCTTCTTGTAAACACAAGGCTCATCTTCGTTCCTGATGAAGCCAAACTCTTTGACTGCGTCATCAAAACGTCGATTCCAGCTCCTAGAAGCTTGCTTTAATCCATAAATGGACCTTTGCAGCTTACAGACTTTATTGGCATTCTCTGGATCCTCAAAACCCTCTGGTTGTGTCATGTACACATCCTCAAGGAGGTTCCCATAAAGGAACGCTGTTTTGACATCCATTTGCCAAATCTCATAGTCATAGTATGCTGCAATAGCAAGTAAGATTCGAATGGATTTAGTCATGGCGACTGGTGAAAAGGTCTCATCATAGTCAATACCATGAATTTGTCTATAACCTTTGGCCACCAATCGGCCCTTATAGGCAACTACCTTGCCATCCATGTCGGTCTTCTTCTTGAAGACCCACTTGCACCCTATGGGTCGAGCCCCTTCGGGTGGTTCCACCAAAGTCCATACTTTGTTGGTGTACATGAAATCCATTTCGGATCTCATGGCTTCTAGCCACTTCTTAGAGTCTGGGCCACTCATGGCTTCTCCATAGTTTGCAGGCTCATCATCCATGAGTGGTACGTCATCGGGCTCAGTCACGAGAATTCCGTACCTCTCTGGCTCATGACGCACTCTTCCTGATCTACGGAGTTCCTGTGTTACCTGAACAGGTTCTTCCACAACTTCTTGTGGTTCCTGTTCATGTTCCATTATCGATTCAGTGATTTGTGGTTCATGAATTTCTTCAAGTTCTACAACCCTCCCACTTGCTTCTTTAGAGACTAGTTCTCTTTCTAGAAACACGCCGGTCCGTGCAACAAACACTTTGTTCTCGGTAGGGTTATAGAAATAATATCCTTTAGTCTCCTTAGGATATCCCACAAACTTACACTTATCCGCCTTAGGCCCGAGCTTGTCTGTCTGTAAACGCTTTACATAGACGTCGCAGCCCCAAATCTTCATAAACGACACTATGGGACGCCTCCCAGTCCATATCTCATATGGCGTCTTCATGACTGATTTGGATGGAACACGGTTAATGGTAAAAGCTGCCGTCATTAGAGCATGTCCCCAAAAGGATATCGGAAGATCTGTTTGAGGCATCATAGATCGCACCATATCTAATAGAGTGCGATTCCTCCTCTCAGATACACCATTCCATTGTGGTGTTCCGGGTGGAGTGAGCTGGGATATTATCCCACACTCTCTAAGATACTCATCAAACTCTTGGCTTAAGTATTCTCCTCCACGATCCGATCGTAGAGCTTTAATACTCTTGCCAAGTTGCTTCTCTACTTCACTCTTGAATTCTTTGAACAATTCAAAGGATTCAGATTTGGCCTTCATAAGGTATACAAATCCATACCTACTGAAATCATCAGTAAATGTGATGAAGTAGGTATAACCACCTCTGGCAGGCGTGGGGAATGGTCCGCATACATCAGTATGTATGAGTGCCAATAACTCACTAGTCCGCTCGCCTTTCTTATTGAAAGGGGACTTTGTCATTTTTCCTAATAAACAAGATTCACATGTCTCATATGATTCCAAATCAAATGAGTCTAGTAGTCCATCCTTATGGAGTCTAGATATGCGTTTCTCATTTATATGGCCTAAACGACAGTGCCATAGATATGTAGGATTTAAATCATTAGTTTTAATCCTTTTAGTATTTATGTTATAGATTGTATTATTTAGATCAAGGATATACAATCCATTATACAAATGCGCACTACAATAGTGCATATATCAAAATAAATGGAGCAACACTTGTCCTTTATTGAAATAGAAAAACCTTTCTCGTCCAAACAAGAAACGGAAATAATGTTTCTGCTCATAGCAGGCACATAAAAGCAATTGTCTAATCTAAAATAAGTCCAGAAGGCAAAGATAGCTCGTAAACGCCCTACAGCTAATGCAGCAACCTTTGCTCCATTCCCGACGCGCAAGTCTATCTCCCCTTTTCGCAATCTTCTACTTCTTTTCAAATCCTGCACATTACGACAAATGTGAGAACCACATCCGGTATCTAATACCCAGGATGATGAAATAGAAAGATTGACGTCTATAACATAAATACCTGGTGGTGGTGGAATCACTATTCCAAGCTTCTTATCCTCCAGATATTTAGGGCAATTCCTCCTCCAGTGACCCGGCTGGCTGCAGTAGTGACATTCACCTTTAGCCACGCCCCCACTAGGCTTTAGGGCTTCCTTGGATTTCGCAACTTTCTTGCGTTTTCCTTTTGAAGTAGATGCAACTGACTTGCTCTTCTTCTTGTGTACCATCATTATGGCTTTGCCCTTGCCTTTATTGATGCTTTGCTCAGCTGTCTTTAGCATGTTCAATAGGTCTGGCAAAGACTTGTTGATCTCATTCATGAACTGATTATAACTGTCAGGCAACGATTGCAAGACGAGATCAGTCGCCAAGTCCTGGCCGAGTGGGAACCCCAGTCTCTCAAGGTTCTCTATGTACCCGATCATTCGGAGTACATGAGGGCCTACTGGATTCCCCTCTGCAAGACTGCTTTTGAACAACGCTTTAGACACTTCATAGCGCTCATGCCTTGCCTGTTCCTGAAACAATTGTTTCAAGTGTCTGATCATATCATAGGCTTCCATGTTTTCGTGTTGCTTCTGAAGCTCACCAGTCATGGTACAAAGCATGAGGCAAGTTACGTCTTTAGAATCATCAATATGTTTCTGACGTGCCCTTACTTCCGCTAGTAGAGACTCATCTTGTGGTGGGTCTGGAATTGGAGTGTCCAAGACGTACAACTTCTTTTCTTGCTTGAGGACAATCCTCAAGTTTCTGTACCAGTCAAGGAAATTTGTTCCAGACAATTTATCCTTCTCAAGGACAGATCGTAGGGATGAACTCGATGCGTTGTTGTTTGCCATTTGGAATTCTACAAAACGAGAAATATGCAATTTAGTATTTTGAACAATTTGACTATATTTAACAATGGCTAGATCATTAAATATAGCTCCCACTATTTTTCTCGGATTAATAGCCCTCACTATTAAAGCGGAAAATATCTTTATACTTTCTAGTGGGTCCAAGATCCCCTTTTCACTTCTTCTTGAGCTTGCTTTGGCAAGTCACCCAAGAATTGGTTATTTAGGTAGGAACCATTCCAATTGCATCCCATGCAACTCTTGGTCCAATTAGGTGAATAAATTTCTTTTATTCTTTATCCAATTGGATAACTCCTAATTGTCATGCCTCTAAGCTCATAAATCTAATTGACTCTTGCCTAGTTGTGTCCAACCTCTTGCTTTCAACATACACGCATTACTAGCTTGCGTCGTCCGCAACACATCGTGAAAAATTAAAATCGCCTTGCTTTGGCAAGCCCGAATTTTAATAGGCCATGATCATGAAGGGTGTTTTGGCAAGAGAAGGAAAAACGCAATATTTAATTGAGGTATTTCTTTTAAGTTGTTTGGTTGATCTTATCAACATGGTCTACTTATTTGGATTGGGCCATCCACAATAAAAGACCAACCTTGTTTATTATTATCTTGTTATCGTTTTGCTTGTAGCGCCATACACACACAAAATAAATAACAAGGCATGAATAATAAACATCCACAAAAATAAAAAACGTGGCATGGATATGGCCTCTAGACTAATGATATTATCAAGCCAATGATAATATCTAATTGCCCTAAAGTGCCGAGCTCATCTCCATGTGCTCCACCATAGCTGCGCGCCTAGGGATGTCTTTTGGCTCCTTTGGTTCTCCGGTCTTCTTCTCCATGTTCTTGACTATCATCTAAATATTTCTAATTCTAGCCTAACATCTAGAATAAATAAATAAATAACAAAAGCCTCACATGTCGAGGTGAAAAAGAACGACTCGCAGGCCGTAAAACTTAATTAATTATTACATTAAATTGATCAGCTCGCAAGCCGTAAACCAAACCACAAAACAATAAACATCCACAATCCTAGGCCATATCCATCCACCATGCAATAAAGCACAAAATACAGTTAAAACCAATTTTTAACGCGCTTGTTTAATTTTAATGAAATTGGGTAACTAGGGTTTCACAACGGTCCAAAGGGTCCAAGCCAACAAGTGGCCCGAACCCTAGGACCGCCGCACGCCTAGAGGCCCGCGGCCTTGCTTGGCGCGCAAGGGAGGGGCGGGCGGCTAGGGTTTCGGCCCTAGTCCCCTTCCGTCTTCCTTGTTGCCCAAGCAAGGTTGTTTCCATATGGATTTATTTCCATAATTTTATTTCCATAATTGAAAACCCCTTTTCAATCATGTGCCCATGAACCCTAATTTTTCAAGAACCCAATTATTCACATCCTATGTGATTAACTCACCAATTCTAACATCCAATGTTAAATTGGGTCTTGTTTGATTGAATCAAATTCAATATTGCATCTACTATGCCAATTTTTCAGTTTTCGCGTAATAAACAATAATACGGTGTATGAACTGAAATCTTTAATCCTACTCAAAGCCCACCAAGGATCACAGGAAGAGACATCATAACATGATTAAGGTCATAGAAGATGTGTACCTTTTGATTTGTGAGATCACACGAAGAATGATGTCCTCGTCTCTACAGTTGATCCACGTCTAGAGGTGAGATCTAGATTCTTCCTTCACAACAAGTGCTAGCTTGAACCCGGAGGAAGAGGGATGAAGATCAAAGCAACAAAGCAACAAAGCACAAAGGAGGGGGCGGCCTCCTTTTGCCGTCGGGTAGAGGGGGCGGACGGGGGCTAGGGTTTCGGCCCTAGCTCTTTGTCTTGCTCTCTCTTTTGCTCTCTCCCACTCTTGTGTTATGTCTAGTAATAACTCATCTAGTGGGAAGGAAGCTAGAGCCTCTTATATATACTCCAACAACTCCTTGTTGTTTCCATATTAGATTTTTCTTGTTCTAGTAGGACTAGAACTATTCCCTTCCTTGCAAATTAGTCCTACTAAGTTTGCAAGATGTTGCACAATGATCCTTCTATGAATTAATCTATATTAATTAATCCCAAATCTAGCTCTACTCTATTTGACGTGTGACCCCATAGGTTTCTATATAGTTGGTAGTAACTATTACTAACATGGAGCGGTGTCTAGCAACAAATCCATGCCACCCAACCAATAGAAATAGTCAGTGATCCCGACAAACATTTGTGCCCAATATATCATATTGCATTATCCCTTTGTCTCCATATCCGGATTGGACACGAGACATAAATAGTCACACTCGTATATCCAATCCATAGTTCCTCGATCCTGGGAATATGCTTATGCTTGCAGATAACATTAATATCTCTATATTAATTTATCTGAGTCTGGCCAGACATTCAATAAGCCTCATCCCTCGAGTGGCCGTGGATATTTACCCCCATTATGTGGGAGGGACAAATCCTATCTACATCACTACGATCTCTAAGCTTGCTTCCTATCACGCCCGATAGCCACCTTTATGATTACCCAGTTACGGTGTAACGTTTGATAACATCAAAGCGCAATATTTCACAACTAGAGTATCTAGTGACTTCAAGTCCAAGGATTGCAATAATATTAGCGCTACGAAAAGCGATTGTGACTTCACATAATCTAATGTATCCTTTTCGTCGTGGGTCAATCCAGTATGCCATTACTCCTAATGCATACCCATGTGTTAGACTTGATATCTCCATATCAATCTACCCACATACTAGTCTATATTTGATTGTCCTATTAATCAATATAATGGACTAGGGACATTTAAGATAAATACCACAATTTATCTTTTTTTTTGAGGAAAATAAACTTTTAAAACCCACGGAGACTAAGAGTTTACATCAGAGGAGCATAAATTTAAAAGACATTCTGGACATTTGTTGATCCAGTGTTCAGAAAATATACTTCCCTTCGCTTTTGCCGCTAGCAAGTGAGCCATA
Organism: Linanthus parryae; assembly: GCA_023055425.1. Classification (NCBI taxonomy): domain Eukaryota; kingdom Viridiplantae; phylum Streptophyta; class Magnoliopsida; order Ericales; family Polemoniaceae; genus Linanthus; species Linanthus parryae. Next base: position 13,034,899 of record JALGPY010000006.1, on the reverse strand, counting down.
TGATTAGCTTCTCTGCGCACCCAGCAGATATCGACTTCTTCGAACAGAGCCATAGTTGTGCGAGCTTGAGCTAGAAAGTCCCCTGATCTGGAAATATCAATGTCTTGGCCTCCTCTAATCATTAGCTGTAAGTCCTCCAGAAGCACCTTTGCATCTCCCTCCAAACAGATCTTGCCACAACCCATTTTTGCTGCCATAGAAATATCTGATAGAAGAGCAAATCCCTCTGCTTGCCGGGCGCTTTCAGCTTGAACGCCTGCAATTGCTCTGGCTCCGACGAATTCACCGTTACTACCCCGGATAATGATACCAGCGCTAGCCATTCCTGAGTTCCCGTCGAAGGCTCCGTCGAAATTAGTTTTGACAAACCCAGCCTTGGGTCGTTTCCAGTTTTTGGACTGGTGTCGGGAAAGAGCACTGCTTCGTCTATCAGCATCGACCCATTCGCTTTCCCTAATTCTCCACTCAATAAGCTTGCATATAGTTTGGACATCCGTCATATTTCCTTCGAAACATTTGTTGTTGCGTGTCTTCCAAATTTCCCAGAAAATCAGGCATATTTTCCTCCTATCCATGTCCGAAGCTTGTAAAATAAGATTGGCAATCCAGTGCTTGATACCCAGCTGCATTTTCAGTAACTTTGGGTCTAAACCCATCATTGACCACACTTTTTCGGTAAAGGGACAGTTAGCAAACGTATGGACTTCCGTCTCTATTTGGGCACCACACAAACAGCAAAAATTATCCACAATTATTTTCTTTCGGATCAAATTAGACTTTGTAGGTAAGGCTTCAACAACCTCCATATGAAGTGCAACACCTTCTTCGGGCAATTAATCTTCCACAGCATATCAAAGAAATTACCCCAGGGTTCTTGATTAGCTTTTGAGTCACCAACCCCCCTTCGATAGCAATCTTGTAACCGGATCGAACAGTATAGTGCCCCTTCTCTTCGTGGTGCCAAATAATCCTATCCTCCCTAGGAGTGGAGGGTAGTGAAATATTTGCAATTGCATAAACATCCACATCCCATAAAAACATCTTCAAATAGGGGATATTCCAAGAACGATCAAAATTAATAAAATTTCCAACAAGAGGGCCATGTCCATTGTTTGGGGTTATTACCTTAAAGTTGTGATGATTCGGTATCCATGGGTCAAAGATAGAAGCTTTACTACCATCTCCGATGTTCCATCGAATCCCCCGCTGCAAAAGCTTTCTGCCAAACAAAATACTTTTCCAAGCAAAAGATGGAGAATTACCGAGTTCTGCCGACAAAAAATGAGAGTTCGCGAAATACTTCGCTTTCAGTACTCTACTAAGAAGGGAACTTGGATTTTGTAAAATCCTCCATCCCTGTTTTGCCAACATTGCTTGGTTGAATTCCTTCATCTTCTTAAAACCGAGGCCTCCTTTTCTCCTTCTTTCTTGAACTTTCTCCCATGCTTGCCAACTAATACCTTTTTCCTTTCCTTGCTTAGACCACCAAAGCTGTCAAATCAGCATCTCCATCTTCTCACAAATCCCTTCCGCTAACATGAAACAGCTCATTGTATAGGTCGGAATTGCCTGTGCTACAGCTTTGATTAGAACCTCTCTACCTGCAGTGGATAAGAGCTTTTCTTTCCAGCCTTTTAGCTTGCTACTCAGCTTGTTGATCAGGGAATTAAAAGTAATAGACTTATTGCGTCCCATCGACGTCAGAAGCCCCAGATATCTGTCGTATTTTTCAACTTCCTGAACTCCAATCAACGCTAGAAGTGTCTCCCTAACACCGTTTGGAACTCCCGCCGAGAACACCATCGCAGATTTGTCGAAATTAACTACTTGTCCGGTGGCTTCTCCATAGCTAGCGATAATTTGCAATAGAGTCATAAGATTCTCCTGACTGGCACCTGTAAAAAACAACGAATCGTCAGCAAAAAAGAGGTGGGAGACCAAGGTCCTCCCCTTGACGCCGATACCCCATCCAACCTACCCTCCGAGACCGCCAGAGAGACCGCACTTGAGAGAAACTCACTGCAAATAAGGAATAGATATGGGGAAATCGGGCAGCCCTGACGAAGCCCTCTTTCCGAAATCACCCTCCCACATATGGACCCATTCCTAACAAAAGCATACGAGACTGTGGATATGCAGTTGTGTATCAGGGCTATAAAGTTAGGACCGAAACCCAAATGAGCAAGGGCGGCCTTTAAGAACCCCCATTCGACCCTATCGTAGGCTTTACTCATATCCATCTTCAATGCTGCATAACCCTTCTTCCCTTTTTTCCTTGTCTTCAAAGAATGAATCACCTCGAAAGCTGTTAAAATATTGTCTGTAATCAGTCTACCCGGGACAAAGGCACTCTGATTCTCCGCCATCAACTCTGGTAATAACTTCTTTAGTCTATTTGCTGTTGCTTTTGCTACGATCTTATACACTACTGAGCACAAACTAATAGGACGAAAGTCACTGGGCCTTCTTGGTTGTTTTGTCTTCGGAATAAGGGCTATGATCGTGGAATTAAAGTCCGACAAGTCATCACCATCATTTAGAATACCCAGAACAGTCTTAGTGATCTTTTCGCCAACAATATCCCAGTAACGCTGGAAAAAACCAGCATTGAAACCGTCAATTCCTGGAGCCTTGTCCGGGGCCATCTGGAATAACGCACTTTTAACCTCCTCCTCCGTGTACTTTTGCTCCGTCATCTCACTATCTGCAGTAGAAATCCTTCTTCCCATGGTACTAAGTATAGAAACAACACTCTCTTGACTAGGGTTAGACGAAGAGAATAAATGAGAAAAATGTTGTTCTAATACCTGAATAATCTGATCAGGTTCCGTAACCCAGTCTCCAGCTCCATTCTCGATCCCTTGGACTTCATTATAATCTAGCCAAAACATTGTTCATACTAAGGACTTCATTATATTAAATATCGCCATAAATAATAAATGAATATTCTAGCCAAAACATTGTTCATACTAAATTTACGATTGCCTCTAGGGCATCTGTTCCAACAGGTAAATGGCTTCAAACGGGTTGACTAATTGGACCTAGGGGTAAGAAACAGGACGTGAGGTCCCTTGATAGCCAGTCACTCCATCGAAAAATGCGATGACCGTGACGGCGCCCGTGGGCGGGTTGTCGACTACCTATGTGACGGTGGTGTAGCAACTAGTCGGATTTTTAGCTCAGGTGATAATTACTTGCGGATTCCAAAGGTCGCTGGCTCTCACCTATCTATTATACCTCGGTGCACGTTTTCTTTTCTTTCAAAGGATTCAAACTCAATTTCTTCACTGTTTCTGTTATCTCGATTGCCCTTTCTCAAAATTTTCTGATTTTAAACTTTTTTTTTTTTTTTTTGAAAAACAATTTATACTTGTTGTTTGCGTATATACGCAGGTCTGCGTATATACCCAACCAGCAGCATAAAAAAATTTTAATTTTTCGATTTTTTTTTTTTAAATATATACAATGCACGGCCAGAATGTTTGTGGTGGGTTGACTCAAATAACGAAAATATGCTGACTCAAAAATATAAAATAAAAACTGCAAATAATATGAAAAAACGTGCAGACCGGGTTAATGCAGACACGACTACCACCCCCACACTAAGAGGTGGCATGCCCTCATGGCACTCACTCGTCCGGAACAAATGTCGGGTCGGACCCGGTCTCGGACGTACCGGATATGCTACCCGGCGAGCTGCTAGCCGAATCAGTCTGATAGACAACCGGCTGACGCGCACGTGCACGGGGCCGATAATCAGAGGACTGCGACTCTGACCCAGTCCAACTGCTAGGTGGCTGGGATCGCAATGTCGTCCTGCCACTCGAAGGCTGCTGGGTACGGGACCCAGTCTGACGGCCTGTGGGCTGCCGGGATCGTGTCCCAGGCTGCCGTCTCTCCTGTCTCGCATGTGGCGGTGATGGCTGAGTCGGGGGAGGTGGAGCCGAGGTAAACTCGCTAGAGTCCCCGTCATTCGACCAACTCGTGGTGAAGCTGCTAGAGTAGGTAGGTGGAAAATACAGCGGGAGTGGCGGTTCTCAGCCTGCGTGCCGAGCTGCCTCCCGCTGCTCCTCTCGAATGCTAGCTAGGGCAGCGTGGGTGTCCTTCGTGACCTTCCGCTGAGTCCGGCGGGTATGCGTCAAAGCTCTCCAAAGCTTGCCCACGCTCTCGAGCACTTTCTCCCCTACGGACTTCTGTCCGCCACGACACCCCTCAAATCTCTCGTCAACTCGGGGCAATCTACGTGGCGGGGCTGGTCTAGCTCGTGGGGTCGGGGCATTCCTCTCAGTCCCCTGGCGACTTGACTTGGGACGCTCACTCTCTCGACTAGTACGGCATCGCCGAAGTCCGGCCGATGCCTGGCGACTGGCTGGTCGCTCCTGAGTCGAACGCCTCCTAGGGGCAAGGGCAGGGATAGGGTCAGAAACCGGATCCTCCTCCATAATATCGTCATCCTCATCGAGGTCAACGACCGGCTCCGGTGGGCCCGGGTTACGGGCCATAATCTTCCTATAAGGCCGTGGCCGAGGAGGAAGTAAATCACCCTCAAGATCGTGCATAGGAACCTCGAACTCCCGCGCCAGTTTGGCGATGAGGTTGGCGTATCCCAACCCCTTGTGGCTCGCGGAGTTGTTCCGCTCCTGCATGTAAACCCATATGCGACGAGGAATGTCGACCTCTCGTCGGAGAACAAGGCAGTAGACTAAGAGTACGTACTCATAGTCAAGGTGGGTAAAATGCTTGATACCCACTACCCTGTTCACTACCCACTCGGCCCACCATCGTGGCGGCCCGGTAATAAATCGAGAATGCAATTTCCCTAAATAAAGAGAGAGATGAGATTCTCGACCTTCCCTAAACAGGGGTGAAGACCGGAGATTCTGCCCGGAAAGTCGCCGGAAAATTCGCCGGCGGTCGCCGGAAAAATCACCGGAAAACGTAACTGCCCGGAATTGAAATCCGAACCCACCAAATTGAAGCCCTCGATCTCCTCTTTCACGTTCCCTTGTACGGTTTTTGCTAGTTCTTGCTCTAACACCTTTGAATCGGCAATTTTCCTCAAGAACACGCCACTTTTAGATGGAAATTTCCCGCTCGATTTTTGCTTGTTTCTGGATTTTGATGGATGAAGCTTGCTCCTTGCGACGAGGGGATTCCAGAAATGTGCCCGGATTTTGATTCGGAGGTACGAGGCAAAATTCGTGTTCTTCAAGTGGGAGAAAATGGAGGAAGAGAGAGAGAGGAATGTGCCAACAATGGAGGTGGCCGGCCTCCCCCCCCCTTATAAACCCTAATAGTGTAAAAAGACCAAAATGCCCTTTGGGTTTTGAAAAAATTACATTTTTTTTCTTTCTTTCTGGCTGCGTATATATGCAATACTGCGTATATACGCAATCAGAAAACAAAAGAAAATAAAAAAAAATAAAAAAATTGCCCCTGGTTGCGTATATACGCAGGGCTGCGTATATACGCAACCAGCAACTATTTTTTTTTTTCAAATTATCTCTCTTCCTCTGTTTTCCCGGTTCTGGCTGTTTTGAATTTTGCTGTATCTGCACATTCTCAAATTCAATGTAAAAAACCCGCTCATCTCGCCTCTCTCGAAAATTCAGAACTGAACATAATAACGTAATAAAATAATTAAAATAAATTAATTAACGATTAATTTGGGTTGCCTCCCAAACAGCGCCTTGTGATTTACGGTCGACGGCCCGACCTTGTTACCTCTTACGGGTCATCAAAATAGATCGGGTCTATTTTGACGACTTCGGCGGTCTCGAGATATGGCTTGATCCGATTCCCGTTCACCCTGAAACTGGACTTGTCGTTTGGATTCTCCAGCTCGAATGCTCCCCATGTAAAAATCTGCTTGATGATGAACGGGCCCGACCAACGAGACCTCAGCTTTCCCAGAAAAAACCGCATCCGGGTATTGTAGAGAAGCACTTTGTCGCCTTCGTTAAACTGCTTTGGCGTGATACGGTGATCATGCCACTTCTTCGTCTTCTCTTTGTAAATTTTGGCGCTCTCGAAAGCCGTTCTGCGGAACTCCTCCAATTCCAGCAGTGCCATCTTCCTCTTATCTCCTGCTAGATTCTGGTCCAAGTTGAGCAGTTTGATGGCCCAATACGCCTTGTGCTCCAATTCCACCGGTAAGTGACACGCTTTCCCAAACACAAGCTGGTATGGTGACATACCCAGCGGTGTTTTGAAAGCTGTCCTGTAGGCCCAAAGCGCATCGTCCAATCTGACGGACCAATCCTTTCGGCCGAGATTCACTGTTTTCTCGAGTATGCTCTTGATCTCTCGATTCGAAACCTCGGCTTGCCCGTTTGTCTGCGGATGGTAGGGTAACGAGACTTTATGAACTGACACGCCGTACTGTTTCAGAACTTTCGCAAAAACTCGATTGATGAAGTGAGAGCCCTCGTCACTAATCATTTCCCTGGGAGTCCCGAAACGAGTGAAAATGTTACGTTTCAGAAAACGCTCGACGGTAGCTGCATCGTTTTTCTGACACGCGATCGCTTCAATCCACTTCGTCACATAATTTACTGCCAGCAGAATGTAGAGGTTGCCCATGGATGACGGGAATGGTCCCATAAAGTCAATTCCCCATACATCAAAAGGCTCTACTTCCTGTCACACGGTCATCGGGATCTCGTTCCGATGTGACGTGTTTCCTGTTCTCTGGCATCTATCACATCCCTGCACATAGTCGTGACAATCCTTGAAGATTGTCGGCCAGAAAAAACCGGACTGCAGTATTTTATGAGTTGTTCACGTTCCCCCGAAATGACCCCCACACTGTGATGAGTGGCAGTGTCGGATCACGTTCCAGGCCTCGTGGGTCGAGATACACCTTCTCAGGATGTTATCGGCCCCCTGTTTGAATAGTTACGGGTCATCCCAGAAATACTGTCGACTTTCGGAAACGAACTTTTTCCGCTGAGACGGGGTGAGATCCTCGGGAAGCGTGCCAGTTACCAAGTAATTGGCTATGGCATAGTACCACGGTCTCCCGATTTTCACTGCCATGATGTGTTCGTCCGAGAAGTTTTCCTTGATCGGCACCGGGTCTTACTTCACATTCTCAAGTCTGGACAGGTGATCCGCTACCACGTTCTCAACTCCCTTCTTGTCCCGGATTTCCACGTCGAATTCCTGCATCAGTAGTACCCACCTCAACAGTCTCGGTTTCGCGTCCTTCTTGTCCACCAGGTATTTCAAGGCACTATGGTCGGTAAAAACGATAACTTTTGACCCGACCAAATAGGGCCTGAATTTGTCCAGGGCATACACCACGGCCAGCAGTTCCTTTTCTGTCGTGCCATAGTTGAGCTGGGCATCGTTGAGTACCCGGCTTGCATAATAAATGACGTGGCAGACTTTATCCTTTCGCTGCCCCAAAACTGCCCCGACTGCGTAGTCGCTGGCGTCACACATCAACTCAAACGGGAGTGACCAATCCGGCGTAGTTATAACCGGGGCTGTGGTCAGCTTCTCTTTCAAATGGTTAAAAGCCTGCCGACATGGTACATCGAAATCAAAGGGTACGTCTTTTTCGAGTAAAGCGCAGAGTGGCTTTGTGATCTTGGAAAAGTCTTTGATGAACCTTCGGTAAAATCCTGCATGTCCCAGAAAACTTTTGATCGCCCTTACGTTCGTCGGGTATGGAAGCTGCTTTATCACCTCGATCTTGGCCCTGTCCACCTCGAGTCCCTTGCTGGAAATTCTGTGACCCAGCACGATCCCCTCAGTGACCATAAAGTGACATTTTTTCCCAATTGAGCACCATATTCGCCTTCTTGCATCGGATCAGAACCTGACCCAAATGGAATATACAGTCATCGAAACTGTCCCCGAACAGTGAAAAGTCGTCCATGAAGACCTCCAGATTTTTCTCGATCATGTCGGAAAAAAACGCCATCATACATCTCTGGAATGTGGCAGGAGCGTTACACAACCCGAACGGCATGCGCCGAAACGCGAACGTCCCGTATGGGCAGGTAAACGTCGTCTTTTCCTGATCTTCCGGGGCAATGCAAATCTGGTTGTACCCGGAATACCCGTCCAGAAAACAGTAATAGGCGTGGTGGGCGAGCCGGTCCAGCATCTGGTCCATGAATGGTAGCGGGAAGTGGTCTTTCAGTGTTGCGTCGTTTAGCCTCCGATAGTCCATGCAGATCCGCCAGCCTGTAACGGTGCGCTGCGCAATCTGCTCCTGGTCTTTATTCTGCACCACCGTAATACCCCCCCTTTTTGGGCACGCACTGGACCGGGCTGATCCACGTGCTGTCCGATATGGGGTATATGATTCCCGCTTCCAGCCACTTCATGACCTCTTTTCGCACAACGTCCTTCATGTTCGGATTCAGTCTCCGCTGGGGCTGAATCACCAGTTTCTTGCCTTCTTCAATTCGGATCTTGTGCATGCAATATGAGGGCCTGATCCCCTTGATATCTGCAATCGCCCAAGCGATTGCCTCCTTATGCTCTCGCAGTACTTCCAGCAGTTTCTGCTCCTGTTCCTGAGATAAACGAGACGAAACAATTACGGGCAGAGTACTATTTTCACCAATATACGCATACCTGAGATGGCTCGGGAGCGGTTTCAGCTCCAGTTCGGGTGGCTCCTTGAGTGACGGGACCAGAATCATCTTTTGCCCGCCGTCTTCGTCCCGGTGCAAAGTGGTCCAGTCCTCGGCTCTCATGGCGTGCTCGCACCGAGTCTTCTCCTTTTCTTCCCCGTACATGCTGTCGATCTCTTCCCATAATTGGTCCATCTCCTCGTTTTCCCAACCTTCGTCAACCACGTCTATGACAAAGATATCCTCGTGGTCGTAGTAATTTGGCAGTTGCAGATTTTTGAAAACGTTGAATTTCACCTTTTCCTCGTTAATCTGCATGGTCAGCTCCCCGCTCTTGCAGTTTATCATTGCTTCGCCCGTGGCCAAAAACGTTCTGCCAAGTATGAGCGGTACCTCCCCTGCCTCCATGTCCAGGATGACGAAATCTGCCGGAAAAATCAGCTCGCCGACCTTGACCAGAATATCCTCGATAACCCCATAGGCCTGTTTTACGGACATGTCTGCCATCTGCAGCATGATTCTGGTGGGTCGGGGTTCACCGACTTTCAAACTTTTGAAAATCGTCAACGGCATCAGGTTGATGCTGGCCCCTAGGTCACACAGAGCCTTTCCTGTGTAAGCGTTACCTAGGGTTACCGGTATAACAAAACTGCCAGGATCCTTTCTCTTCCTCGGTAGCCCATTCTTCACACAATTGCTCACTTCTGCCGTCAGGTTTATGGTCTCGAAATCGCTCATCCGCCTCCTCCCATACAAGATGTCCTTGAGGAATTTGGCGTAAGTGGGCATCTTAGCCAAAGCCTCGGCAAAAGGTATGTTAATCTGCAGCTGCTTGAACATCTCGAGAAACCTGGCGTAGTCCTTGCTGTCGTCCCTCTTTCGTGTTTGCAAGGGGTATGGCACCTCCTTGGAGACAGGTACCATTTCTGCATCTGTCTCGTTCTGCACTGCATCCTGCTCAACCGAGCCCTTCGGCTGGGGGCGGTCGACTGTGCTGTTATCCTGGCCCGACAAGTTGCGTTCCACTTCTTTCGAATTTTCTGCACGTGCGTGGCTGGGATACCGTGGATCCCGCAGTGCCAATCCACTCCGAGTGGAGATAGCATTGATATGAGCCCATGGATTGTTTACTGTATTCGAGGGTAGGTTTCCTGGTTGTCTCTCTGTTAGCTGCTATGCTAACTTCCCCACTTGTACTTCCAAAGTGCGTAGTGACGTTTTGGTTGTCTGCATGTCTGCTGTCAGGGCGTCCATGTGCTTGAACCGGGACTCCATGGTCTGGAACATGGACTTGATCTCCTTCATCTGGGCGTCGTACTGCTGTGCAGATGGGACTGACTGAATCTGCTGGGCCGGGGCAGCCTGTTGGGCTGGTGGCCTGTGCTGGAATCCCGGTGCGTAAACTGCTGCGTTCGGGTTTCCGTACCGGTTGGGTCCTGCTTGGTCCTTTGGTGGGCCTGGTTGGGTCCCCTGGGTCCCACTCTTCTGCCTGACGCTCCCGGTTTGCCTCCCTGGATGTTCTCCTGCTTTTCCGTGTTCCCGTCTTGACCCGGTCCTGTGCACGTTTCCCGAGACGGTCCCGGCTTGGTCCCGACACGCTTCCTGATGCACCTTCCGAACCTGTTCCTGAGAAGGAAACACGAACGAAAACCCGCGATCATATCCAAATATAGCAATAAATAAGCAGAAATCCAAGAAGCACAAATAAACGTCTCGTTCTAGATTCCCGAGGCAATCTAAGGCATTTTCCGACAAAAACCGCTATTTCCGACACAAACACTCGTGAAATCAGGCTAAAAGATAACCCCTAATTGGGCGTTATATCCAGTATACTGACTTCTCTGAAGCGCTGGCAGACTCTGAAGGACTAACCTGGCAAGTAAGAATCAAACAGTACTAACATCTCTAGTTTAGATGGCGAGTATTTGTTAGTTGTTGGGGTCTTCGATGTGGAAAGAATAGCTATTTAGTCCTCTAGGGAAATTCTTATGCTAGGTGTGTTGTCTTTTGGTTTAACATTTATATTTGACTGGTATACAATTATTTTTCAGGTGCTAAGTGCTACCACTCCGTTTCTTCTCTTCCTCCCCCTCATGACTTTTTCACTCGTAGTTGGGTCACTTTGACCCCGGCAATTTGGATGGCAAACCGATATAATTTTTTGATAAATTTCCAATGACATTGTTGAGTAACACTTATTCTACAACACCATGAAAGAATTTTCAAAAAATTGCTTCGTTTTCCTATCCAAATCACCGGGACAAATTGACCCAGTGAATAGTAGTAAAAATCAAAAGGGGGAGAAAGAGAAAAAACAGAATAGTACATGGGATGTATCCATACCAGTTTCTAGTCAGAATTCATTGTCGTGGCATGACAGAGAAGGCTATAACTATCTTGGAAAGAGCCAAGCCTTTGAATGATCCAGGCGGACAACTTTTTTGTGTGTTCACATACCTTAGACTCAGCGCGGTTCTTCTTCAAAGAGGCAACTCATTGAATTTCAAGGCTTCCTCGAAAGAATGCATGGTAAGGCAAAACTTCTGGTATATTCTATGGCCAAGCTCTTTTTTGAATGATCATACAAAACGTACCCATTTCAATTTACATTTTGGTTCGTGTACGATAATAGTTTTCTCTTTAACTGTTTTGGGTAGTCCTGATCTTGTGATGCTAGTGATGTTGATATGCTTATAGTTTGTGATAAATTGTCTCATTGTTCTTGTAGGAGAAGAAGCTCTTGATTTCCAGCCATAATTCAAAGGCCGAGTTATGTTTCCGTTCATACACCATTTGAACAACATTGTCAAATAAGATACGGAGAAAATACTAGGAAAAAGCACGCCACTTGCAGGGCGCAATGACCTTTAGGGAATGCTCAAATGGATTAACATGTTGGATGTCCGGTAATGGAGTTACCAGGATCCCTCTATAAAGATGAGAAATATCCAGTTGACGTTAACTTATTGGACTAATGCGAATTGCATTATGCTGGAATAATGTTATCGTTCAGGTGAATTCGGCGCACCAAAGTGGCATCCCCTGTTCAACTTGGCTGAGTTGTGCAGTAGACTGAGGGTTGCTTGTTAGTTGTACATGGATGAGTTAAATTAATTGGTGACGGGCTGATGTATCTCAAGAGCAGCAATGGGATTACATTGTGATAGTATGTTAAATATAGTGATTGATATTCACTCAATTGGTAATATGGTTATGAATAATTAACACTTAACTACCTTGCAGTTTGACAATACTGACATTTTGACACTTAACTATCATGCAGTTAGATATTGCAGACACTTTGGAACAAGCGGTTTCAAAGTTGACACTTAAGTGCATGCAGTATGCAAATTACTGACATGCCGCTCCAATTTCGATGACGACTGTCACTTGAAAATCAACTGACATAATGAAACCGTCATCGAAATTGGAGCGGGTAGTCGGTAATTTGCATAGTGCGTGCACTTAACTGTCAATTTTGAAACTGGGTGCACAAAAGTGTCAGTAATATCTAATTGCATGATAGTTAAGTGTCAATTTTAAATCTGCAAGCACCGAAACGTCAGTAAGGTCAAGTTGCATGGTAGTTAAGTGTCAATTGACGGAGTAATTATTGCTTGCTCCAAGAGCAAATATGACATGGTGCTCTAATCCATACATCACAGGACACGCCAGCTTAGAGATGAAGGGGGTTGGAAGTTTTGGTTTATGGAGCTTTGACGTCGATTCTTCACTACCAGTCTTTTAAGCGAAATAAGCTTTGGTTCGTCTATGTTTTTCCCACTCTTTGAAACGAAATAATTTGGGTTTATATATCTTGCAATTTGTTTGCATTCTTTCATTTATAGTGTTGCTTTGTAGTTACGAAATCAAATACTATTCGAACATTCAATTTGAAAATGTCGTGAATTTGAGCTAGTTGGTTTGGATCTATCTCGTTGTATTCATCTGTTGATTTTCGAATATTGAATATATTTCTGCATTGCACAATTGTTGGATTTTTATAACTTTGTTGGGGTGGAGTCCTAGTTCATGAGTGACCCGTTTTATGAATCAACCTGGTTTATGTTTTGCTACGACCCGAAAAAGGAGACATGATTCATGGAGCGAGCGTTCTGATTTCGCTTGTAATTCTCTGTGAGACGTTTCGTCTGTTTTAGTGAAATCTCTGCAACTCCGTGGACGTAGGCTGTTTTGTCGAACCACGTAAATCTGCGTGTTTAGTTCTTTTGCATATTTCGTTTTTCCACGACAAACTTCTGGTATATGAATGTAATGTATCGCATTCTCAGCAATTTCAGAAGACTCAAACTAAATGAATTAACGTGCATGTAAATAGAAGATGAAAGTCTGATGTCGTACCCAGCTAATCAAATGCATTTTGCATTCATAAACGAGGATGCACCTTCATAAACGAGGAAGCCAGTAGAATGTAATCGGGGAGAAAGTAGACTATATGTTGATCGAGAAATCAGGGTCCAGTAATTAGCGTACCCTAACTCGTAAATGAGTCCGATGTGCTTTATCGAAACGAGATTAATGAGGGATGGAGCTGAAATTGACCATAGTAGGATGCTAAACCAGAACGTCACTGTAGGCTATATGCATTTGACTTTCATTCATAAACCTTGCCGAGCCTGGTACCGGAAATTGTATCATGACCTGCATGCTGCTTGCCTGCTTAAGAGGAAAAGTTACATTTCAGACACTCAGGAAATGAGGAAACGTTGCCGACACGCCATGAAATGACACCATATCATGCAATTGTTTAAAATTTGCTGGCAGCTAGGACTGCGACTCGGGCGAGCTTGGCGGGTTGACGCCCTTTTCCAAGCCCGAGCCCGAGTTCAGTTGGGGTTGCCCATGCCCAGCCCAGCCCGGGATAGGAGCATCGTCAACCTGTCCAAGCCCAAATTCGAACAATCCAATTCGGGTTCGGGTTGAATTCGGGCTAGCCCATTCAACTAATAAATTAACATAATTATCACATTCAACATAATTAAAATCGTCCCCTTAAAATTAAGTTAATAACTTACATATAAAAATAGATACCGAATGTTGACAATTCAATTTTTTGTTATTTAAGGCTAAAAGTGATGACTATATATTGTTAGAGTGAATTAAAAAAATATCTATATGATAAAATAGAACGGTGTTTCCCGCCAAAACGAATTCAAGTGAGCAATCTTTATCGTTGATCTTCTCAACTTTCAATCTCGACCGCTCTTTATCTCTTGATATATTTTAAAATCAACCATCAATCTAAACTAAACTACGATAGTGCCATTGAATATGAAACGGAAATTCCTTAAATACATTCCTATCTTTATTTCACCCATTAATACATCCTTAATTTTCTCTTTTGAAGAGGGATGTGCAGTATTACGTTATAGTAATATGTATAAAATTTCCTCTACCAAATTGATTAGAAAAAAATATTCTTAAAAAAATTGGTTAGAGAAAAATTTGAAATCATTCATTATCTTGAAAAAGGAATGTAAGTAAAGACTATTATATAGCAAGCACAATTCAAATTGGAAATCACAGGTTAGATAAATAGTACGGCACGATTTTTTGAGCATCCTTCCCGTCAATGTTGATGGAAGGAATAAACAATTGGCAAGTTCTAATTTTGGCAAACTTTGTATGTAATTTTTTTTTTGAGGAACAAATTACTTTTTTTTTTGAGGGAAAACAAGTTTTATTCCGGGTTAGTCACACCCATAATATCATCACGCATTACATCGATAGCCCAAATGGACGTTATGGAGTAACAACTACAGTCTCCTTCCGCTAATCCTTTACTCGCAAACAAATGAGCTGCCTTGTTTCCTTCACGCCTGATGTGTTTTACTTCTACTGACTGAAAGTTCTTCATGATAGAATGAATTCTCTGTATCAAATCCCAAAGCTCTGATAATGCTGAGAGGCCTTGAATCTTTCCACAGATTCCAGTATTGAAAAGAGTTGTGGCCACTAAAGAATCAGACTCAACTTGTAGATTTTGAGCTCTAATCTCTGTAGCAAACTCCAACCCCGCCAATATGGTTGTGATCTCGGCAATGAGGGGAGTTCGGGCTGGTGGAAATCTCAGCTGCCTTCCACCAACGAAATCCCCAGAATTGTTGCGTAACACTGCTCCGATACCCGTCGCAGTTCCGAACTCCATCCACGATGCATCGCAATTCAGTTTCAACCACCCAACAGATGGGGGTTTCCAGGTTTCCGACGAAAAAATTGGAGGAGAGCAACTGTCTTCATGTAATCCCCTAAAAAGAGATTCTTTATGCCAAAAAACTGAATTGAGCCCAAGACTAGCCGCATGATCCGAAACAAAGTCAGCACCTTCGAACCGTTGCTTGTTCCGGCATCGCCAGATGGACCAAATAGTAGAAACCAGTTTTTCGCATTGCACAGTTGTAGAAGAATCCAGCAGCTCCAATATCCAAAGCCTGATAGGAGATTTCTTTTTTGTCAAGAACTCGCTGCCCATTACAGTGTCCCAAACTTCTTTAATCTTTTTACATTTTGTAAAAAGATGGTCATCATCCTCCCTATACTTTCGACAAATCTGACAGATGGGATCAACAGGTATGCCTCTATGGGCCAATCTTGAGGCCACCGGAAGCGAGCAGTGGAGTAAACGCCAAGTAGGATAGATAATCTTTTTTGGAACACGAAGGGACCAAAACTTTTGCAATCTTTTGGCATTTGAATACCCCGAAGAAGTTGACCCAATATCGCTAAAAATCCACCTTTGCGCTGCATATCCACTGGACACTGTATACATCCCATCGTCGGAATGGTTCCAATAAAATGTATCATAAGGGGCATCGTTATGTATTTGGATAGAAGTAATCACCTCCTCGTCGACTTGCCAAAGAATTTGTCTGATAGAGTTTAAATTCCAGCAGCCCGTGTTGGCTTCTATAAGAGAGTTAACCCGCAAATTTTCCATCCCTTGGGGGCATGGAGTAATTACTTGGTGAGTGGAAGGGCGGGGGATCCAACAATCCCCAAACACTTTAACATTGTTCCCATTTGCTATCCTCCACATGAGACCCGATTTCACCAGATTTCTGCCCGCCAATATACTTTTCATAGCATACGAGATTTGAGAATTGCGTGGAGGCACATAATCAAGAATATTTGACTGATTGAAGTATTTAGCTTGGAAAACTCGACTTACTAGACTGTTAGGAAACCGTAGGAATCTCCAAGTCTGCTTGGCAAGAAGTGCAACATTAAAATCACGGAAATCCCTGAAGCCGAGACCACCTTCAGACTTATCCTGCTTGATCTTGTCCCAAGCTACCCAGTGCATTGTCTTCTTGTCTTCACTTCCACCCCACCAGAAACGCCTGATAATACGCTCTATGTCATTACATACTTGGACTGGGAGTAGGAAACAACCCATAGCATAATTAGGAATAGCTTGGGCCACCGCTTTAATAAGGACTTCTTTGCCGGCTACATATAATAGCTTCCCTTTCCAGCCTTTGACTCTGTTGCTAATACGCTCCGAAAGATGTCCGAAATTGAAATTCTTCCTCCTACCAAATGTTGTAGGTAGGCCGAGGTAGCTGTCAAACTGCTTGACCAACTGGACTCCACAAAGATGGCTCAGAGTAACTTGATCATACTCGTTCACATAATAAGAAAAAACAACAGAGGATTTCTCCAGATTAAGTTTTTGCCCCGAAGCAGTTTCGTAGTCCTGTAAAATAGAGCGAAGAGCCGTTATCTCATTCGTAGTAGCTTTAGTGAACAATAAGCTATCATCAGCGAAAAAAAGATGAGAAATGATAGGGCCCCCTCTAGAAGCTGAGACACCTGAGATGACTCCGGAATCGACTGCTGCAGAAAGTTGGCGAGATAAAACCTCGCTAACCAGAAGAAATAGGTAAGGTGACAAGGGACACCCTTGTCGCAGTCCTCTCTCAGGAATGATATGACCGTGAACCTCACCGTTCACAATTAAACTGTAGGTAGGAGTTGAAATACAGTTCATCACAACTTTGATCCATCTTTCTCCAAAACCCATTTGTTCCATAACTGCCTTGAGAAAACCCCACGCCACCCTATCATAAGCTTTGCTCATGTCCGCTTTGAGAGCCAGATAACCAGTATTTCCTTTATTCCTGTTCTTCATTGAATGTAAGAGCTCAAAAGCCGTCAGGATGTTATCAGTAATTAAACGACCCGGCACAAAAGCACTCTGATTTTCAGAGATAAGTGAATCTAGAATATTTTTGAGCCGATCAGCTAAAGTCTTAGTTACTATTTTGTAAATAGTAGAACATAAGCTGATAGGACGCAAATCACTTGCCTTACGGACTTGTTTCACTTTAGGAATTAGAGCTATAAGGGTATGATTGAACCTGGATATATTTTCTTCACCGTTGAGAAGCTTAATGCAGATTTCTTCCACTTCAGTACCCACAATAGACCAGAAGCGTTGGTAAAAAATAGCTGGGAAACCGTCTGGACCTGGGGCCTTCGTGGCCGCCATCTGCTTCACTGAGAAGCGGACTTCATCAACGGTGTAGGGCTACTCTAGATGAGCTAACTGATCCGAAGACAAGAGGCCAGTAACATTCCCCAGAACCGAATCAATCTGTTCTCTATTTGGCGAACTGGTGGTAAAAATCTTTTTAAAGTAATCCTCAAGCACTGAGGTGATCTGAGGTGGTTCTGATAACCATAGCCCTGACTCGTCTTCTATCCCAATAATGCGGTTCCGGTTTCTTCTTATCGACGCTTTACGATGAAAGTAACTTGTGTTTCTGTCTCCTTTGCGAATCCAAACGTCTCTGGAGCGTTGTCTCCACATCTCCTCCTCCTGTAAAAGGATTTGGATAATGCTACCACGCAACGCTTTAGACTCAGCTATAACATCACTGGACTGAGGACCGTCCCTTAGAACAGACAACCTGTTCCTGAGCTCAGACAGACACTTCTTTACACTTCCAAAAACTTCTCTATTCCACTTATTGAGAGCCGTGGCTGTAAACCCCAGCTTCTCGTCAATAGTACTCCCTGGAATAGTCCATGAATCCGAAACAATCTGCTCGCACCCTCTGTGGTGAAGCCACATGGCTTCGAATTGAAACCTTCTTCTAACTGGAGCTTTCCTCAGAATACCCAGATTCCAAGAAACTTCCAAAGGAACATGATCTGATACCTCGGCAATAAGATGTTGAACTTTCGCCCTACCAAATCGGTCGGACCATGAGTCCGTAGCGAGACACCGATCCAGTCTCTCTCTAATAGATGCCTCATCCCATTGGTTGTTAGCCCATGTGAACTGCGTTCCTGAGAAACCCATGTCGCGCAATTGAAGATTACCAATGACATTCCTGAAGCCTTCAATCTGTCTGAAGGGGACTGGTCTTCCCCCTTCCTTCTCTGACATAGAAGCGAATGCATTAAAATCCCCTACTACACACCAAGGTTTGTTACGTGGACACACCTTCTCAAGCAAGGCCCAAGAATTATGTCTCTCTTCCCTGACTGGGTCTCCATAGAACCCGTTAGAAAACCCTCTTTACTATCAGCAATAACAGTAAAAGTGCCGCGAATATGAAAAGCAGACCGGTTTATCAACTTAAAACTGACCTCAGTGTCCCACATCATAGCAAGACCGCCACGGCGATCAATACAATCTCTAAAGATACCGTTTTGGAAACCAAGCTTATCTTGGATACGCTTCATCTCCGTTGCATACGATTTTGTCTCCATCAAGAAAACAATATTTGGCTTGTTCCTCCGCACTAAATCGTGAAGAGAAATAAAGCTACGGGGGTTGCCAAGACCCCGTACGTTCCAGCTAATAAGACTCATTGCGACTGGCTAGGCTGACTAGCAGCCTTAGCCAATTCAGGGTTTGGGTACTTTAGGGTTCCCCCCTCCACTTGCGGAATCCGATCTACAGAACCCTGTGCTGAGTTACTGGACTTCATCTCCTTCTCAACAGAACCAATCTCTTGTTTAGTCTTCGGTTTCTCTACATTGGGTTGGCCAGTTGTGCTACCAGGGGCATTAGGTGGTTTGAAATGAATATTACGAGCAGCTGACATTGATGGGTTATTGCTTTCCGGACCATGCGAGTAGCCAATTTTCGTTCTGCCACCTCGACCACTTCCCCTGCCATTGATTCTTCCACTCTTATCTCCCTGTTTCACGCGCGGATTGGGGCTGAAATTGGCTGCGCTAGCTGGACGTTTCGCACCCGGTGCCGTAACCGAACCAGGAGCCTTTGCAAGCCCTTTGCCTTTGTCAATCATGCCTGTGGGATCAGTCTTAGTTGAGGAATCCTCCGCACCCAGATGGTTGTTGAAGACCGTCGTAACACCTCCATCTTCTTCATTCTCCTTACCCGCTGCGTCTTCTCCCATCTCACTATAGCCGTCCACATCAGAACCATCCATAAAATCTTCCTCGTCGCTTGCTTCTTCAACAGATTTCGCATTGTTAGGGGTATGATCATCTGTATTAACAATTGGCACACTTGCAAACGGCTTTTTCTTAGGAGGGGTCTGAATGTAAGCCACGGACCATAGCCCGGTGTATCATCAAGCTTTTCCTTAGCGGACTTGGTTGTACAGTCCTCGCTAAGGTGTTGAATTTTCCCGCACCATACACAAACATGTGGCACCCGTTCGTACACAAAATCGAGCCAGATTTTTTCACCGAGTGAATAAATAAAAGCCCCCCATTGGAGGGGTTCATTAGGGTTTATAATAACTTTGGCACGAAAGTAGTCACCAGATTCGCTAGCAAACAGGCGGTCATCAATCTCCAGCACCGTACCCATTCTTTTTGCCATACGACGAACATCCCCTGCCTTCCTGCACTGGATAGGCAAGTTTTTGATTTGTACCCAGACTTCAAGATCGTCAAACCTCTCTGTTGCGACATGAGGACCGGGGGTCCATGGTTTGATGAACAAGAGATTCCCGTCGAAAGACCATGGTGTAACACCCCTATTTTTCAAGCCGACTCTAAGTGCAATATCAAGACTTTGGGGGCGAATTTGTAAATAGTTTGTCACGACTTTAAAGTTTGAACTTCGGAGTGTTTGCAATATTTGGGAGTCGTTAGAATGATTTTGGAGCACTAGCGATGGTCGGGATGGTTGTGCAATTCTTTGAAATTAAGTAGAAGCTCTAATTCTAGTTGTACCCAAAAGTCTAGAAAACTACACTTTCACCCCCCTATGCATGATAGCCATTTGTCATTTTCTCTTGTGAGAGCTTACCACCTACCCCCATGAGGTGGTAGCTTCACACCAACATTAAATCATCTCAATACAGTCGAGTTATCTCTCCTCTCACCATCTTTTTTTTTTTTTTTTTCCTTTTCTTCTTCTTCATGAACCACCACCAAGACCACCTCTACACCACCACCTCCCACGGTGGAACCACCAAAACCACCACATACCTTCACCTCAAGCCAGCCTGCTGCTGCTGGGGGGTCGTGACAACATAGGAATGAAAAACCCCAAGTCAATTTTGGCGTTCATCAAGCTGTGACTTCGGAAATTCGATGGTAACGTTGAAGAACCCTAGCCCGTAATCATTCCAATTCCTCTTACTCGTTGTAATTCAGCTCTTCTAAGTCGTATATTCGTGTTTCTGAGGTTGTGGCGAGCTCAGGTACTCAGTTTTGTCCGTAACTCGTCAATTTTCGTCACAGTCGCCGGAATCTGGGCATTCTTTCGCCGGCATCTTCAACCGAGCAGTGGCTGCGGCGGTAAGCGCTAGTCCTTGGTCTTTTCTCGAATTCTTCCACGTCCCTGTGGTCTTTAGGCTTCATAGGACTCATTAGTATATCTGAAAACATCTTTAAACACGGGAAATCGTGGGTGCTCGTCCGCTTGTTTGCCGGAATCCGCCATGGTCGCCGGAAAAGCGCCAAGCTCGGTACGGCTTCGTTTCTTGCTCAATTTGATCGTTTAAAAGCTTGTTCATGCTCCTAATCATGTCTAGAACACGTTTAGATCACATAAACATGACTGTAACAACAAATTATACGGGTTTGATTCGTGCATGTTGAGTTTTCCGACTTGAAAACCTGCCCTGTTCATGAGTCGATAACTCCCTCAATTCTTGACCAAATCATGCACCGTTTCTTCCTGTGTAATCCTGGGTATGTTAGCTACAAGTTTCGTTTGAATTTCGTGGTCTAATTTCATCTCTAAACCCTCTGAAATCGGGCTTGAACATGGCCAGTGAGTGTGGTACTCGCTGTGTTCTTGGCTGTGAGGGCTCAAATTTTTTCTAAGTATAGGAGGCTATGGTGAAACACCCATTTTCTAACCCTTGTATCTTCTTCAAAACTTAATGAAATGCAGATATGTTTTCTCCTATGTAAAGCTGGTGTATAATAATTCATTTCATCGTCTCTGGGTCATCTTCAAATTTATAACGGATTTCTCACAAAACGAGCCTAAAGTTGCTAGTTTGAACTCGCGAAGCACTATCGGATTTTTCTAAGTATTGAATCGTAATTTTCATCCCACTTTGACTAGCGATATCTCTTTGTATACTTGGAGTTTGTAGGAGTTAAAATATGTTCTGGAATCCTTGAACTATCGTCTTCAAAACCCAATTCTCAGATTTTCAAGTATCCCCCTCAATTGATTACGAATCAGCTCTAAAGTTGACTAGTTGAGTCGATTTTCTTCTATGTTTGACTTTTGAATTCGACACTCTAAAGGACATTTCTAGCCTTAGTGTTCTTCACGAAACTTGCTCGTATTCATATTCTGAGTCTAAATATCAAGTTTGACCAAGTTTGACTTTTCGAAAACCCTAGTTTGACTGAACTGTATAGGAGGGGCAAAATAGTCATTTAACTTAAACTTTGAATTGAGATTCGTTTAGTAACTTGGAGTTTGTCAGCATGTCTTGTATGCTTATTTGGAGTACTTCTATGTAATTCTGGGCTAGTGTTGACCAAGTCAAATGTTGGGCTCTTTTTGCAGTTTTACTAAACTTCGGGGGCCTATGTGCAATTAATTAAAACTTCGCATTTGAACAAAGTTAATGTTTTGAGACCAACAACCTGAATTAGAAGGATACTTGGAGCCTTAAGAATGAATTATTTGACTCGGGAGTTATCAAATCAATGGTGGGGGTCTTTTTGTAATTTTAGCAAACTTTAGGGGCCTAAGTGTAATTTACTGAAAGTTGTAGATTTCGCCGCTAAGTTCATATGGGAGAGTTAAGAGTCATTCTCGAATGTTTTTGGGCCAGTATGGGTGTAATTTGGGGTCCAGGCACAGTCAGGGACTGTACTGGACAGTTTCAAAGTATCGGGGCATTTTGGTCAAGTTAGCTTGCATGACCCGCATTTCCATTGCATTCTTGCATACAACCTCATGTTGAGGGTAAATGCTAATAGACTGTATACTTGACTTGTTTGTATCCAGCCGTTGTGCTCCTACCAAGTAGGCGTATTATTTCGTGCTGCTGCATTGACCGTGAGACCCGGATTTATATGAGATGAGCGTTATAGCCGGAGTGCTAGCTTTGATTTTCTCCGTTCTTGGAGCATTGGTAAGTACATATGTACGGCCTTTTTATATCAAAATCTGCGTTTGTGCTTGATGTTTCAAATGAATGTTTGTTATATGAAATAGTATGAGAATGCATGTTTTCCACTCAAATTTGTTAAACTATTTCCTTTGAGAACTCTCGGAAATTACTTGTGAAATTATGATATTCCGATTCTGGTTATGTGAAAGAGAAGAAATAAAATACCTCTAATAGACTTATGACGATGTACAGAGTATTGTTATTAATGGGAGGCGTCAAGCGATCCTCCATTTTCTTATGGCTAAGACCATTGAAGCAATGCTTCTTATTATTGGATAGAACGTCAATGTTCAAAAATCCGCCCCCGATGAGCCAAAATGTATCAAGATATTGAGGCCAAGGGTTTTATAGAGCTATAGAGTGCTACTTATACTTGTAAGGGTCACTACGGTATAGGGGTGTCGACACTTAAGGCCTTTTAGCTAATGTTGTGAGCGGGGTTGACGAATGGGCTCCCTTAACGCTCGGGTGAAATAGGGTTTGATAGACCCTAGAAGGAACCCTTAGTGATTATTTCGTGATCCCTCTTTTTACATCGATCCTGCTGGTGGCTCTTGACACGCCTCAGCAAAATTAAACTGTTGATTGAAGTCGAAATTAAAAAATTGACTACTTATTAATGTTGTTTGTGGCTCTTGATATGCCCTAATCGATTGAAATGAATTTTAAATCTTGGCTACTCATGAACTACTATCGTTATCAGTTCAAATGAACTTGTTTACTCTGGATATTTTACCACCTACTCGCGGTTTCTCAATGTTATTAAATTGAGAGGTTTTTGTTACTCGGTTACTTCAAGTCGATCCAAATTCTCCAATATGATAGTTTTACTGTTTAAATCTTCTGATTTGTTCAACTCATGCTTCCGTGCCACTCGTTGCTTTACATGTCGTAGTATGTATTTACTCAGTTTTTACTGATTATTTCTTCAAAACTGCGTCGGCATTTGCCATTTTAAAACCGCAGGTCGTCAATCAAGTTTGGGGAATGGGAACGCGGATCGAGATGAAGAAGTTTAGCTTAAGTCAGATCACATAGTAGATCACACACGATTTGTTTTAGATTGTACATAATATCGAAATTTTGTTATGTACTTTAACCGAAATGTAAATTTAATAGTTAATAATCTACTTTTGGTTATCGATTGTCGCGTTAATCCTGAACCGAGATCCCGGATTGTTTTACATGGTCCTCCCTTCAGGACACGATCAAGGTTCGTCTTTGACGTAAACTGAAAAATAAATCTGTTAGGGCATACATGATCAACCGTGAAGCCGTCATCCTCTTTCCATATCTTCAATAAGATCTTCTTCATAGCCCAAGTATTGAACTCTTTTGGAAGCGCGAAGGCCCCGATCAAACACGGTCCCAGAAGTTGGAGCGATTCGTTGCAGTAGTCATCTTCGAAGATCTCGACCTGCTCTTCAATCTCCGTCAACGGTGGTAGACGTTTGTTGCCCTGAGAAGGATTCATGATCGCCGATTTTGGTCGCCTGTTCTTCTCCGATAAACCCGGAGCCCGTAAACCCTAGCTATCCTTTTTTTCAGGAACAAATTACTTTGTATTTAATTGTGTATATTTTCTTTTAATTTTATTTTCTAATTGAAAACTTTATTTAGTTGAGTGACATGTAGAGGTTTCACTTGATTTTTTTTTTTTTTTTGTTTTTGTTTTGTTAAATATTACATAGGTATTGCATACAGTGCCCTACGGGCACGGGTAATTAACTAGTCCATTTATACAAGAGAATACTAGATATTTTTTTTTAAAAAAAAATCTATTTAATTGTGAACATAAACACAATTAAAAATGTCATTAATAATTAATAAAAATAATATATTATTGATAAATATGCTATATAATACTCCCTAAATATAGCATTTATAGGTAATGAATATACAAATCGGGCAATTCGGGCTAGCCCATCGCTTAATATCCGTACCCAAGCCCGACCCTAATTGTAATTCGGGTTGAGAATTTCTGCCCGAGCCCGTCCAAATTACTCAAACATGTTCCCAAGCCTGAATTCAGTCCGGGCTGGGTTCGGGTTGGTCGAGTTCAGCCCGTCCAAGTTGCACCCCTACTGGCAACGCCTCGGAAACATGAGGGACACGCGCGGAGACGCTGCGGCCTGCGGGGATGTATGGAGTTATTCTAAAGTTCTCGTGGGGTCTTCTTGAATATTTTAAAAAGAATAAGGGCACTGTTGTAAAATTGCGTCAGTGTTACATTGCGAAAACAGAGAACGACTAACCCTAGACCGCACTATCTCACATCTGGTGTGAGAACTGAGAAGAAGAGAAATCTAGAACCCCAAAGAGGTGAAGAAGACGAAGAAGACCAACGAAGAACAACCTGCGTTCTGGTTCTTGGATACAAGGTAACACACCATCAGATCTTCTTCTTCTTCTTCCGCTGCTGCTGTTCTGTTGATAGTCCCTGTGTTCTTAGCTGCTGTAAATGTTGTTCATATAGTCTTGCTCACACTACCCGCATTCTACTTGTATCATAGTTGTTGAATGAATCTTCTTTTTCTGTTCGTTGATTTGAGACTTTTACCTCTTACATTGAGATTGACCTAAAATTTGGGGGGTTTTGTGAATTTCTAATTATGTCTAAAATTAGACATAATTTGGTGCTTGTATGAACATTTGAATTGTGTCTACTTCGGGTTCTGCTTCTGTGCCAAATTTGGCTGGCTGATTTTATGGATGCGATGAATATGATTGAGTTGAATAAACCCTTGTGGAATCTAAGGTGGAGGGAACTTTCTATTTCAGTGAAACTATTGTAAAAACTGTTACCTACTCGTCCCACATGCTGTGTGTATCAAGTGACTGAATCAATTAGATTGAAAAGGCCGCGACTAGAATAAAAAATGATAAACCCGCTAGTGTGCTTTTGCATCCTCCAATCAGTGGTTTTTGTGGTAGTACTAATAATTTAAGAGAAGGAAGATGCAAGAAACTTTGGGCAGTGTGGGTTTGCACAGAGTGGAGTATGCACACTTTTTGGGATGTAAAGGTGAATTTAGCAATTCTGAATGCATGAAGGAAATGGGGTTTCGTAGGTCCAAAATATTGGTGGCTAGTATATGGTGCCAATGCACCTATGCTTCAACCATTGGCATTTTAGGTGCTTGGACAACCATCGTCTCCATCATGTTCCGAAAGAAATTGGAGTACCCATGCTTTTAATTCATTCCGTAAAACGGAGTAGGATGAAAGGGTAGAGGACTTGGTTTTTGTCCATAGAAATCTTTGATTTCTTGTTAGACAGACACCTAAATATAGGGGAGGAGAATCAAAGCTTTGGGATATTTCCGGAGATTCATTTGAGGATTTGGATGATGTTTGTAGCCTTGGTGTTGCTAATCTTACACTTGATGAGCCTGAAGTGGATTGAGGAGTTATATAAAGATGGTGAAGAGTATGCTCATGAGGACACCGCAAATTTTGTAAGGATGGTGATGAGGATGCTCATGATGACACTGAGGATGAAGATGATATGGATGATGATTGAGCACCATGACCTTTAAGTTGTTACGTTGTAATGTCTTGTGAACTTATCTATGCTTTAATGTGTTTGTATTGACTGAACCTATTTGTGCTTTGATGTGTTCGTTGTGGCTGAACCTATTTATTTATGCCTTGATGTCTTATTTGTAATGCAGTATGACTATCTTTTGATTAAGTGCAATCTGTAGATTTGACAATGTATTGCATAATTCAGTAGTGTTATTTTCATTTAGACATTTACTTCTAAGGTGTCTGCCAATGTTGCTGTTTCCCGATTTTCCAAAAAGTTGGTGTTTCGGCGTTTCCGTTTCCTGCCGTATCCGCATCGGTTACCGTGCAACATAGTTCAGAGGTAATAATCCAAATATTTTATTTGAAACGGGGTAGATCGGATCATTCGTTGTAAATGGGTGCCCAATGCCCATTTGCAGAGATAAAGAGAAGTCTTCTGGAAACCCAAATCACACATACATACCACCAGATCAACCACCCGCTGCTACCAGCTACCGGCACCCCTGGACAAAACTGTTAAATACCGCCGTCACAAAAGTGACTGTAATCCTCCATACAACCAATTTAGCCACCACAAACTCCCCAATGCTTTGAAACCACTACTAATCGAAACTTAACCAATGACCATATATGGCAAACTAGCAGATTGGGATGAATGAGCATACAAACAAATGGATGGTTCAACCTCTTACCCGATGAATCCAATGCATTTGATACTGCTAAGGAGAAAGCCAGTACCATTTAATGGTATATCAAGTGGACTCTCTGTTGATGGAGAACTGCAGGTTCCAGGAAATACACACACACGCATCTCGTAAATGCTTTTGATGTGAGGGACGGAGCTGAACTAGATCTTAGTAGGAGGCTAAACTAGAATGTTACTTGCCGTCTAGTAATGTGTAGATGACTTTCATTTCCAGTGTCAGAAGTCACTTTGGTTGTGCACTAATAGAAGCTTTGCTGATGGAAGAGAGTGATGGGTTGGTTTGATGATATATCATAATACTTCTGTGACAGTCAAGGCCTTAATTTAGCATCATTCACTGGCATTATGTTCTTGCTCCAGTGCATATATTAACCGGGATTGGGTGCAAAGTAATTGACTGTACTTTGATCTAAGGTTTAAGTAGGTGGACAGTCGCACACTCAGTTTGGTTTGACGACTGGTCCACTAAAATAATCATCAAGATACGAAACATTTAAAAGGGCACAGTTTGATGTTTGTAGGCTGGTGAGTTTCCCGAGTTAGCTCGATTTAAAGTTTTTGGAGCATGCATGTGGAGGTATGGGGCAGGCATTTTTCTATTGGAGCTTGATACCATGTGACTACACTCTCTAGGTGGTGGAATTACCAACTCAATGCATATGTTGTTATTACTTATTAGAGTTGTCAAAGTAAAGCATACATATACAAACCTGCTGAGCCTGGTACCAAAATTGTCTTACGACCCTCCTCAGGAAACTTATTATTTGAATCGGGGTACATTGGTTGTAAACGGGTGACTGATGCCCATGTGCGGAGATAAAGAGAAGTCTTGTGGAAAAGCATATAACGCACCACCAGACATTCGCTCGAAACCGTTAAACACCACCGTCACAAGTATGAGTAGAATCCTCCATATGTCCATCCATGCCACCACCTACTTCCCATTGCATTGAAACCACAACCAAATATTATATTACGACCATAACCACCACTCGACTGAATTCAACTTAATCGCAATTCGCAAATTCAACAATCACCATATCAAAAGCCAGCAGATTGGCAAGACCCTGGATGATTGGGTCTCGCTGAGTCCAGACTCATGGACTTGATTGCATGGCGGATTAAGTGTGGTTGGGTTCACATCACACACACACACACACACACACACACACACACACACACTCACACCTGACACCACACCCACCCACCCACCCACCCACAGAATTTTTTTGGAACTACTAGAGAACGCCATTTTTGTGAAAGATATTCAGTTGTACTTGTGCCCCTACCGGATACAAAAGTGCACTCCCCCACAATTTGACGTATGTGCCACACAACATTAACCTGTGCCTCTTAAAAGAAAATAAAAAAATTGCGTCAAAACTCTAAGAAAATACATAAATTATCCACCATATAAATAGAGTTGGTGTAAATTTTAATTCATGAACGGCTCTCCCTCTCTGTTATAAACTCTCTCTCTCTCTCTCTCTCTGTTCTAAAATGAAGCTGCGAATTGCGATGCCTCCAACGTGGCCCGTCCGGCTTTTGCTGGTGGCCCCGAATCTACGACGGAGAAATTCCAATTTGTTCTTTCCTCTGTTCTGATATGGCGCAATCAGGTTCCAAGATTTGATATTTTGATTCGAATTTAAATGTTGGTGTAATGAAAAAAAAAAAAAACTGTGGGTACTGGGTTTGTTCAAGGCAAGAATTAGGCAATTTGTGATACTGGGTACTGTGGGAATTGTCGAATTAAACTCTGGAATATGTTAGTATCTTGTCACTCTGTTCTGAAGTTACACAGTCAAGGTCTACATATGTTAATTTCTGAGTTCTGAGAGTGTTCTGAAGATTGTTAAAAATTGGGCACAATTACTCTCTTGATTCACAAGATGCTTGAAATGACATCATGTTTTCTTTGTTCCTAGTGATGTTGAAAAATAGGATGAGTACAGGTTAGTAGCTTATACTAGAAAGATGTCTAAAATAGAATCGACAACGAAGTTATCTTTCAACATTCCAAAAATTGAAAGTACATGCCTTTTTGTAAAGCTACAGTATAATGTTTTGATGTTTGTAAGCGTGGCCCCCCCCCCCCCCCCCCAAAAAAAAAAAAAAAAAAAAAAAAAAAGAAGAAAAGAAAAGAAAATCTCAACCCATCACTGACGCAGACAGCGGATGCTGTACAAGGTTTCACTGGTAGTTACCTATGGACATACAGATAAGAAAATGTACGACGGAGGATGAAATGAAATGTTTTCTAGGATTCGGTTTTGGGGTTTTAGCTTATGTATATTTTTCTGATAGTTCTATAAATAAAAAATCCACAATCTAGAAAGAACCATAAGAAAAAGAACAACCACAGAGCGGCCATCTAACTACTTTAAGTAAAACTCCAATCTCTTTAGTTCACTCATCCTGAATAGATTGAAAGATCCTTTTATGTTGTTGCTCCGGCCTCCTGTCCATTATAAGGTAAGTCCTCTATTGTACCCAAACTCCTACAAATCATCTGCATTCGAAGAGGACAAGGAGGCTAAATTCACTTAGGTTGCAGAACCATGTGACTCCACACTACCGCCATGATTGACACTTTCTTGGACATGCTCTTGCTCTGCCATCGCCCACCACCAATTACACTCTATAACCTCACCCTCCGCATTAACTTTATCCTTGACCGGTAAAGGCACTACAATATCACAAACCTCCTCACTCGAACTAGGTGAATAAAATCAGTGCCTTCCAAATCAATTTCTCCCCCCAACACCACCCCCGTCTCTTTGATACGACTGTCCTTTCTGTTTGTATACTGTTACGGGTGTACCACGGGTTGACATGTTCTTTCCACCTTGACATTTCCACTGAGTATTTTATATTATGACCTTTTGAACCAGCCGGAGTGAAAAATTGAACTTATGCAAGCATAGCATAGTAAGCTGAAAGTTGTATTGCGCATTGCAATTCAGAAATTACTAAAGATATGAAGTGGAAATAATTGTTTAATGGTAATTTGGCTTTAAGTAGACTTTGGTTTTCATGTTGCTTCGTGTATGGCTGTCATGGGTAGAATGAGTTGGACCTGTTTTATTGGAAGAAAAAACGGTTATAAACAGGTCGAACCC
The DNA here is from genome assembly GCA_023055425.1 of Linanthus parryae. Lineage (NCBI taxonomy): Eukaryota > Viridiplantae > Streptophyta > Magnoliopsida > Ericales > Polemoniaceae > Linanthus > Linanthus parryae. The sequence continues at coordinate 13,005,348 of JALGPY010000006.1, read as the reverse complement.
GCCCAAGCCACCTATTTCTGTCAATAATTTTTTATGCATGCCAGCTTCTCTTTTGCCTCACAGGTATGTACTTCTGCTACTTGGTTGAGAGAGAGAGAGTTGGATGTCACACACGGGAGAGTTTCAACTTATGTTTTATACTACGCTTTGTTTTTTTTATTTCTGGCAATTTTAATGCATTATTCATCTTGTTTCTTTTTGGCATGCACAGCTAGTTACTTTTCCACTTTGCCTTCACCTATCCAATGAGAATTTTCACAGTTTCCTTATGACACTTTTTTGTTTGTTTGATGTAGGTAAGAATGGGCCGGAAAGCTGGTGGGCTATACATTAGCCCTAAGAAATTTGCTTCTCTGCAGAAGCCTTGCATGAAGGACATGGTAACTTTCCTCAATTGTTTGGCTCTCAACCACAATAACGACGAGAAGTGTGCACGGCACAGAGAACTACTAGATGCGTGCATGGACGCTCAGGTAATGTACCTACAGTTTCGTTCTTGTTTGTTTAGTGCATTTATTAACTTGGGGATCAGCATGGGGTGGGTTATTGCCTGGTAAGGTAGCATGGAATTATAAGATAGAGTATCAGCTAAGGGTTGAAATCACCTAATCTGGAAAGGCAATAGCAGCAAAAGTCTAAACTCTACAGGTAGACTTCCTAGATTTAATCATCTCCTTTGCTTGGGTCTTGGGTCATCATTTGGCTTCTATGCCCTAACTGTACAACCAGCATGGAACCAACCCAGAGAGCAAATTGTATGCCTTCAAATGAACCGTTGGCTAGAGACGCCACTACAATGATTATCATCAAAGTTTAAATAACAAAAGATTCAGTATGTTACATTTCATTCTATTTTTGAAACAATCATTTTTTTTATGAAAATTTTTGAAACAATCATTTTTACATAAAAATGCTGAAGCACAAATCAGTTAGGCTCTTCTTTTTGATGAACTGCACAATAACCATTGATGTTGTCATGTTGGTAATACCTGCTTCAAAGGTGAGGAATGCAGTAGGAAGCTATTGAAGGCTCATTTTTAGTATTAAGCTTCAAATAGTACGTTCTCCTTTTTCTTCTGAAACTTCCGAATTTTCAAGGTCTCTTTAGTAAGTAAAATCCTTCGTCTTCGTCCTCCTTTCATCTGTGCCCAGGTAGAGACAGAATGCTGGCACTCCTAAGCAGGAAAGACCACTCCGCAAGGCAGTTGCAAGTGATGGGTTAAAGAGCATACATCATACCAATTTATTTGCTCCTCTTATTCATTTTCTTTGAATCACAAGTATACTCCACATCTTACTTTATTACAAAGTTCTTTATCATTTCATTGTAGTGGTGTCTCTAGTCGCCAGTAACACCCACCATATATCTGTTGGTGGACGAGAGCTTTGGCGAGAGAAGAGAGAGAGAGAGATGAGAGAAATGAAAAACTGAGAGAGGTGTGTAACTGGCTTACTGCTAGGGCTAGAAAATAGATTTATACATGATTAGGTTCATTCGTAATTATTTTTAAACCCTAGGGATATTTAAGTAAAATATCTCACTATCGGATTTGATCGGATGTCCATCAAATCTCCCGTGTGATCTAAATCTGAATCTGATCGGATATTGACTACAATATCCTTATCCGGTCCTTCATTAATGGATAGAATTTGTAATTGATCACTCGGATCTCAGACAAGAGTGAACTGCATTGCCATCCCATCCCTATTGGTGATTACAAGCCATATCTGATTCTCTATCGCACAGGCACATAATTCCAACCTTCTTATATTTCTCATACCTTGATTATAAAGCAGTCCCATACCTTCTCATTTGCAGATACTCCATGCTGTTTAGACTTTGGTTGTAATGCCTTACAAGATTTTGTGATTCCACCCCTTCTCCTTTGCACAACTTATTGCATCTCCTGCATGGTATTATTTCCATGAGATGTTAAGTTAATAAACCAATGGATTGATAGATCTTATTGCTAAAAAGAATACGGTTTAAATTGCCTGTAGATGAATCAATGAGTCTCGTGATTTCATCCAGCAACTGAAAGGCACTGTATTAAATTATCTGAACTTCTCTTTCTCTGCAGAACAAAAATAGTAGGAAGCCCTGGGGAAGCATCAACCATCAGCTGCAGAGGCTGAACAGGGGAAGGAAGTGATTAGCAGTAGTAGTATACACTTGAGAAAATTGGCTCCCCTAATAACTTTTTTAGTTTGTTTTGAATGTAACGGTTGGTAAAAGTCTAAATGAAAAAATAAGGGGCTTATTATTGTTAGTGGCTGTTATGCCTTGGAGCAATGTGACATATTTGTTGATGAAAAGTAAAGCAATGTTGCGATGTGTGATATGAACTCTAGGCAATTGGATTCCATTGGCCGACACTACTCTCATCTAACTTGAATAGTCTTCTTATTACTGTTATCCTTCAAAGTTTTTGTAACATGGATGTTTAGTCCATATTTCAGTTGTGAATCTAGTTGCTATTTATTAAAATCGTGATGGATTTGTCATATGTGTTCGATTTCATATTGGCACTCTAGTAGCAGAGTTCGTGATGTAAGTTTACGTACTTGGCTTACATTAAGTGATATTTCGATTGGTCCGGCTAGAGGATTGTAACCAAGTTAGAAGGTGACTGATCACTGAGGTAGTTCATCAAATTAGTTAGGGAACATGCTATTGCTTCACAAACAGGTCCAACAATATCTCTCACTAATTGATCTTTCCAAATCTTTTATATGAGAATTACATCTTTTATTTTTCAACATTCTATGTTTATAAACAGCAACACTTCCCTGTAATATTCTCTTAAACAGTGATGCCAGATCTTATTTCGGAGAATGCTTTCATTTTCACAGACGATGCTTTCTGATACTCCGCAAGCATTCACTTGAGAAATTCTGCAGCCAATCTGTGAAGGGCATCTATTATTGGTTAGTTCCAACATGAATCCCTCACAAAGCTGACAGCTAGAAAGAGATCCTTGGTACTACCTCTGTTTCGTCTGCGTTTTGACTTTTTAACCCGTAACTGAGTCATTTTGACTTGGTGATTTGGGTACCAAAACGATGTAATTTTTTAACAATTTTTTCATGGTATTTTAGAATAAACTTTCCTCTACAACACCATGCAGTACCAAATTCTTGTATCGTTTTGCTAATCAAATCACCGGATGAAAGTAACCCAATGAATAGTGAAAAAAAGTGAAGTAGGCTGAAACAGGCGAAACAGAGGTAGTATTCAGCAAGTAACTAAAGCAGACAAATATATGGGCATTGTCATGGAAAGAGGGGAAATATGGGCATGTATTCTTGCTAGGTTTCCGAATCTATTACTCAAAGCTTGGAAACTCCACTCCCTTTCCTTTACATGATTATGCACAATGATGAAGTCTACTCTTCTGGTCAATCCTACCCACATGTTACTAGTTTCACAAGGAGGATTTGATTTCAGGGACCCTGAGGCTTGGAACCAAGCTTTATTGGCCAAAACTGCAGAATCCGAATCGCCCCTGTTTATTCTCGTTAGATATGGGCAGACTCTAGGATCTTCCTTTTACCTGAACCATAAAGGAAATGCTTCTTAGGGACAAAAAAGTTTTGTTTGGTGTGGTGGTGGGGGGTGGTGGGGGGGGGGGGGGGGGGGGGGGGGGTATGAAATTGATGGTAGGCAATGGGATGCATATTCAATCCAATGGCAGAATTCATGACACTACAAATCAAAAGGACTCAGTCTGGTCTGGGAAATTAGTATTAGTAGATAACCACCGTACACATGCTTCATGGAGAAAATATAAAAATCAGGTTGCAGCTTGGATGATCTCAAACTCTTCCATCGAATCAAGCTTTTACTGCTTAAGGGAAGAATCTCGTTTTCATGCGATAATGAAGGGAATCTGTAAAGCAACTAATATGACTGCTCTGCCGGTAACTCTAAGAGCAACTAATACTTATTCCATGATTGAGACCGGTCATATCAGAAGTTCTCAGTTAGTGAGCTACCATTTGTATAACGCCACAAATTTGTCTATAAAAACTCGTTTTCCACCTCTTCTCCGTTGTCAATTAGGTATAGATATCATGATAATACATTTTGCATTTCATGTTTTTATTATTGAGATATAGGAGCAAGCTAAAATATATCGAATATCATCCCCGCACAACATTGCAATACTTGCCACTCTTGGTCTCCATCTGAGACAGTAAGTGGGTGCTTATTTGCGGTATTGCTTTGGAAAATGCCATGATTGTTATCGGGTAGTTAATGATGATTTGAATAATGGGGTATAGGTGACATTATAAAACAAATATAACAAAAATAAGTAAAAATCGAAATAGAAGAATATGAAATATTTTTTTAAGCTCGGTTTTAGTGAGGCTCGTGAACCTGCTTATGTCCGCTCATTTAAATGCGGACTGGCGGGTTGTGGCCAATTGAAAGGCTGCATGCACGACGGAGCAAATGAGCTGGACTTAAGAATGAAATCATTTACTAGTACTTAATTACTTATATACGAAATTTACTAGTTTACAAAGTTGCAGGCACCCGTTATACAATTACAAATTAGGAGTTTTACGGTCGATTGGAACAATTATAAGTCAAAACGGAAACAATTACTAGTACTAAATTAATTATACACGACTCCACTTATACAAATCAGGGGTGTAGCCTACAAATTTTGCAATCAATGGAAACACAACTATTAGTATTACGGCACTACGTTTGCTTTTTTTGGAGCACACACACTTTTCTCACACCTTAGGACCTTTCATATCTCTCCCAAACCCTCTTCTCTAATGATTGTCGATACAAAAGTCTACTAACGGTGCAACCCTTGTGCTCCTAGAATATGAGAAGTATACCAGTGTTGCGTGCGGTTCTGAAAGAAGGAATAATATGGGATAACCTGCCATGCCACCTCAATGAATGGCTATTTAGATAGTTGGATCCCCCTTCAATAGGCTCATATTGTTCTACACCCAGAATGGCTCTTATTCGGTCAAATCAGAGCACCGGCTCAACACTGACAGAACGATCCTAACGTTCCTCGAGCCTCTCTACGTTTTATTTATTTTCAGGAGATATGTCCCGAACCTCCTGTTACGAGATATTTATTTATTTATTTTTGAGAAAAAAATGTGGTCTTTTTTAGATGAATGATATTCTTTTTAGTTTGGAGATGGTCTCATTGTAGGCCAAACTTGCAATCCTTGTTTGCCAAGTCTGCTCTTCTGGCATCCCTTCCCGACCTACATGTTACCATTTTTTTTTCTTCACAGAATTGGAATCAACTATCATGAAATTCATATGGTCCAACAGGTGTAAAAGAAGAATAAGATTAGAGAAAGGGGTTTCAGAGACCTTGAGGCTTCGAACTAAGCTTTCAGAGACATTGAGGCGTCGAACTAAGCTTTGAACTAGGCGAACTGGGTTTCAGAGACCTTGAGGCTTCGAACTAAGCTTTAATGGCTAAAATTGCGTATCTAATCATGCATAATCTTGACTTGCTCTTGAGGAAAGTTCTTCTCGCAAAAGTACGGGCAAACTCCTCCTGGGTCTTTGTCTTTCCTTGACATGACACAACGGAAATGCTTCTTGGGGATGTAAAAGTATTATTTAGGAGTAATTAAAGATATCTTTTAAGATGGAATGAAATGGGCAGTATGAGATGGGATGCATATTAATCCCGCAACACGATGATATCCACCCTGACTCACTCAAAGCTTACTATCCATTCCTGCATTTTAGTGTGTAACTAAGAATTAGGGGTCACTTATCATCCATCAATTCTACGGCAGGCGACTACATCTGCAATTTAGCAAATTCACATCCCATTGACCGCATGCGGCTGCATGTTTCGAGTGGAATTTACTTGACAACATGAATCGAAATGACTCTGTTGGGAATATGCATTGAATAAGCTCGAGAAGCTCGGCGAGGAGTTAGGCAATGAAGAGAGGCAAGAAAACAAGATCAAACGGGGGATCAACACGACGAGAATGAATACAAAGAAGAAAACATTGTCAGGGAGGTCGCAGGACCTCAGGTCGCACGACCTCTGATCCAGGTCCCACGACCTGGGCAGCGGGCTGACAATTTAAAATTGTTTCTTGATACGTTTTTGGTCCGTTTTGGACGTTTTTTTTGGACCAAGCAAGCCTAATAGGTCTATATAAACGTGTATAGGCATAGGTTGAGGTCGTCGCTTGTATTTGTGCGTTTTTCTCTAATAAAAAATGGTTTTTCGGGTGTTCGAGCCAGCTAGCTCATCGCTAGTGAACCACGTTATATCGTGTGTGTTCTTGTGTTCGTGTTTTCATCATTATCATCGTTCTCCAAGATCTGTCCGGATCATAACAGACTCAATTTGGGAAATTAGTATTAGTAGATTACCGTACACAGGATGAATACAAGTTTGTTTGCAGCTTGGATGATCTCGAACTCCTCAATTGAATCAGGCTTTTACTACCTCTTGGCATAATCTCCTCTTCATAGGGAGATGAGGGAAATCTCTAAAGCACTAAAATGGACAAGTTCTATGTCAATCCCTACAGGCCATTTCATTTTTTCGGAAAATAGACAGAATCTTATTGAACTTCAAAGTAGTGGGCCTAAGCCCAATACATTTAAATCTAAAATCGAGTTGGCCCAATCTGGAGCCTCCTTTAAAAAGACTGCAAAATCTGCAAAATACTAAGGAAAATTTTGACAAAATAGTGTGCTGCTCTGTGGTACACATGATAAACGGTCGAGATCAAGAGATTGTGTAGCAACTATGCACTCTTCAGTGAATGGAGATGCGTCGTCTTCTTCTTGCTCTTTTCCTTCTAGTATGTTCCTCGAAGTTCCAACGATTGATAAGTTTTTTCTTTACATCTCAGTCCTGTTCTTCTTGCTCATTTCCTTCTTGTCCTTTTAGAGTCCTTACAAGGATAAGCCATTTCAAGTTTTCTCCCACATTCTCACTTCTTTTTAGTTGTCACCTGTAACTTTTCTCTTACATAATCTTTTTTTTTGACCAAAGTAAATATTTGATTAACCAGAAAAACCATTACAACCATCTTCTAGCAGAGTTTTCTCAAACTCAAACACTACTCAAAATTTCACTACAATCACTATTACAAGAATGAATTGATCTAGCTAAAAAGTCAGCAACTGAATTTGCTCTTCTACTGATCCATCTGATACAGAGCTGCTGGTGAATTTCATTTTGCCAAATCTCTTCCACAATGCTGTGCACCTCCCAATTCTTCCTTCCTTTCCCTTGTAAAATCTCAATCAAAACTTTGTTATCTCCTTCAAATATGATCTGCTTCAACAAATTTACATTCTGCATAATAGCTGATTTCATAGCTATAGCTTCAGCACTTAAAGCAGACACTGCATAACCTTTCTGCCAACCACTATCAGTGATTATTCCTTCTGCATTTCTTACAATCCAGGCACCAGTCATTTGAAGGCTTTTACTGTCCCAACAAGCATCCACATTGCATTTGAGTTTTCCAGACGGAGGTAATTGCCATTTAGCAGTGACAAGCTTTGGGTCTTCTACTCCCTTCAGCCCACCACTTTGCCTCTGATTTAGAAGGGTGCAAAATTCTGCAACTTGATTTTCTATACCACTAATAACTCTCACTGGATTCACCTTAATTCCTTCATACACAAACTGATTCCTTTCTTTCCATATCATCCAACAAGAAACCACCATTCTTTCCAGAATTCCTTCTACATGATCATTTAAAGTCAACTCCCAAATTTGCACCACCCATTTCTGCAAATTTTCCTCCTTATCTGTGCAACTCCAATTAAACCCCATTTTTAACCAAACTGGATGAGTCCAGTCACACCCCATAAAGAGATGCCAGACACTTTCACTTTTCTTTTGACAAATCAAACATTTATTCAACACCTCACAACCTCTTTGAAAAAGATTTTGTTTAGTAGCTAAAGCATTATGCATCACCCTCCACCAAAATAACTTAAAAATTGGGGGAACTTTCAGCTTCCATAAACAACTCCAAAATTCTTTTGGAATAACAAAGGAGGTAGAACATTTAATATTTTTGTAATTCTTGAATCCTGACTTACCCATTAAAGCTGCAGCTTCAAAAAGTTGTTTGGCCACTCTATTACCAGTTTTGACACAATAATCTCCACTCTTAGACAGAGGCCAGAACACTTGGTCTTCAAGATCTTTCACAACCAGAGGAATAGCTAATATTGCAACTGCAGTGAATGAGTTGAAGATTGTGGAGATAGTCCTCACTTTCCAGTTTCTGTTGTCAAAAAAGATCAGATCAGAGACTCTCTTGTAATCCTGGTTCAATTGAGTTTTGTAAATTTTTCCTCCTTGCAATGCAGGAATCCACTTATCAGTGAAAGTATTAATGGATTGACCATTACCCACTTTCCAACAACTTCCTTGTTTGATCACATCGAAGCCAGCAATAATGCTTTTCCAAGTCCATGATGTACTATTACCCAATTTAGCATCCATAATAGTACCAGAAGAAAAATATTTGGCTTTTAAGAATTTAGCACAAAGAGAATTTGAATTCTTCAACCATCTCCATATGTTTTTTGCCAACATAGCCACATTGAAGGTTTTCAGATCTTTAAATGCTAAACCACCCTCAACTTTTGGAGCTGTCATATAGTTCCAACCAACCCAGCAGATTCTTTTTTGATGAATTTTACTACCCCACCAAAAATTCCTCACTAATGAAACAATTTTAGTACATAGCTCATTGGGCAACAAAAGACAGCTCATCACATATCCTGGAATAGATAGAGCAACTGCCTTTAATAACACTCCTCTTCCAGCATAAGATAAAGTAGACAATTTCCACCCTTGCAAATAGGCTTCTATTCTTTCTATAATAAATCTCAAGCATTGGCTTCTTGTTCTACCCCAGAAGGTTTGAAATCCCAGATACTTAGCATCTTGATTCATAAGAGGAATACCACACATAGAAGAAATATTTTCTTTTACATCATCACCCACATTTGGAGAAAACAGCAAGCCAGACTTATCAAAATTAATCTCCATACCTGATGTGTGACAGAAATCTTGAAGGATAGTAAGAAAATTCCTCATTTCCATGTCATTAGCATTTAAAAATATTATGGCATCATCTGCAAATAACAAATGGTTAATAGCAACTCCATTTCTGCAAATCCTGACTCCTTTAAGCACTCCTTCACTTTGAGCTTTAGCCAAATTTCTTGAGAGAGCCTCCATTACTATAACAAAGAGATAAGGGGATATTGAATCCCCTTGTCTAAGCCCTCTCTTTGGTTTAAAAAAGGAACCATGTTCTCCATTAATCTTGATTGCCATAGAAACTGTGCTGACACACTGCTTAATCAAAGTAATAAAAGAGCCACAGAAACCCAATCTCTCCAATATGTCAAATAAGAAGCTCCAATCAAATTTATCATATGCTTTTTTAAGATCTAACTTCAGAGCTAAAACTCCAGCATTCCCTTGATTCTTGCTCTTTATAAAATGCATAAGCTCCTGAGTCATGATTACATTATCTTGTATAGCTCTTCCAGCTACAAAAGCTGATTGCTCTTGAGCTATTATATTAGGAAGAAAGGCCTTCAATCTGCTGGACAATAATTTGGCAATAACCTTGTACACAAATGTGCATAAAGCAATAGGTCTGAAATCACTTAATTTTTCTGGACCTTTGACTTTTGGTATGAGAGCTATAATTGTTTTGTTGAAACTTTGAGGAAGCTCTTTAGTCAAGAAGAACTGCTGAATTGCTGTGCAGAAATACTCCTTCACTGTAGCCCATTGAGAATGAAAAAACAAACCTGTAAAGCCATCAAAGCCTGGAGCTTTGTTTGGATTAATGGAGAAAACTGATGCTTCAATATCTTCAACAGAGGGATAAACACAAAGAGACTCATTCTCTTCAGGGGAAATAATAGGAACAAAGTTGTCAAGAATAGCCGCATCCCTTTTGTACTCATGAGAAGCAAACAAGTATTCAAAGAAATTCCTTGCCAAAGAATGTATTGCGTCATTCCCTTCAATCCAGAAACCAGTGTTATCTCTTAACTTATTAATTCTGTTGACATTCCTTCTCTTTAGGGTAGATAATAAGAAGAACTTTGAATTCTTATCACCCTCTTTTAAGTATTGTATTCTAGATTTTCCCTCCAAAAAGCTTCTTCCCTATCCCAAGCTTCAACAATTTGGTTCTTGATCCTCTTTTGAAAATTCCAATTTTCCTCACTCCATTGTTCAGATTGTAACCTTGCAAGCTTCTTTCCCAGATTCTTGATTGAAGAAAGGGAGTTACTACATTCTTGTCTACTCCATCTCTTTAAGCCTTCCCTACAATTCACCATTTTTGCAGTAAAGTTTGAGAAAGGATGTTGAGTATTCTTCTCTTTCCACAGTTGAGAAATTGTGGAGTTGCAGTTACTGAACTTCAACCTCCTGCTGGTAAAAACAAAACTATATCTTCTCTTCTCTATTTTCCAGTCAGTCTCCAAAACCAATGGAGTATGATCAGAGCCCAAGATAAATTCTCTAAATAATCTAGCATTTGGATTCCAACATCCCCACTGAGTATCAAAAAACACTCTATCAATAAGATCCTTCACATTTCCAATAGTTCTATTGTTAGTCCAACTAAAGTTTAGACCTTGAGCATCTAACTCTAGCAGACCACAAGAGCTAACAAAACTTCTAAAATTATCACACCTCCAAGCCTTTGTCTGTCTTTCCCCAAATTTTTCAGAACTTTCTAAATAATCATTACAATCACCCATGATAAGCCAGGGAAGTTTTAAGTCTCTAGAAATAGATCCAATCTCTTTCCAAAATCTTCTTCTAAGAGCTTGATCTGGAGGAGCATATACAAGAAACCAAACTTCTCTACTTTGATCTTCTTTGGTGACAAGCAATTGGAAAAGATTTTTTGATTTCCACATAATAGAAATGTCTATATCATCACTCCACCACAAAGCAAGACCCCTTGATCTTCCAATAGGCTCCACATAATCAGCATTATCATAATCCAAAGACCTTCTTGTTCTATCTATTTTTTGGTACTTATTTTTTGTTTCAGAAAGGAATACTAGTTTGGGGCGATGATCTCTCACAAGATCTCGGAGTCTCTGGACTGTCAGGTTACGTCCCAAGCCCTGACAGTTCCAGCTAAGACTCAACATCCTTCTTGTGGCTGTTGAAGGTCAGCCACCACCACCTCATCATTCACCTCAGTTATTTTGAGACCCATTTGGGATTCAAATTCATCCATATATTTCGCATATAATCCATCCTCCTCAATATTTAGAACGGAAGAATAACTAACCTTTCTTTCCACAGTTGTTTCCGTCCGTATCTGTAACCCATAATGAGAAGAAATTTTAGATTGGATTTTACATACCAGTGAAATATACTCCTCATCCTCATCTTCAAAAAACGATTCTTTGCGGACCATTGCCAATCTTGAACCTCCTTGATTCTCCAGACATCTTCTCTTCGATTGCACATTCTGTTGCTCCAAATTATCGTCTTTCCTCTTCAAATTTACAATTTTATTGAAAAGCCTAGCCAATCCAACCTCAGTGAAAGGATTTCCAAATTTATCATGATCAATTCCTTCTCTCAAATGACTCCCTTGCCCTTCCCTTAATAAATTTTCTTCCAGGCCCACCCCTAAACCTTTCTGCGGGACGGGCCTTTTAAATCTTTTCCATATTGGGCTTTGGCTGTTATGAATAGAAGATTTGGGCCTTGCTTCCTTCTCCTGAAGTCCATTATCAGCCCGAATAATAATACCCTCATTATTTTGAACAATATTTGTTTTTTTTCTCCCCATATTCTTTCAGAGAATCAGTCCTTTGCTTCTCCATAATTGCAATTGGTACCCCTTCTGCGAATTGAGTTTCTGGTACACTCTCAACCTCGTACTCATCCGATTCTTCACGTGTTCTCAAATCATCCAATTCATCCTCGTCACTCAATATCTGAGTTGCCGAAAAGGATAACGATCGAATAATGCCACTTGTCTTCTGTAAATCGTCCTTTTTTATTCCTTTCTCTGCAACCGTATCTTCCGGGATTCCCAAATTTTATTGCAGGGTACTCTTCCCCACACGCTCCTCCTCCTGACTAGCTTCAATCGCCGTCCCTTCATCTTCATACTCTGTTTCCAGCGAACCCCAAATCCTTAATGATTTCTCCGCTTCCGGCGTTAACCACGCCGGTTTCGGACCTCTACTCTTCTTTGGAGTTCATCGTAAAAACATCCCATAGTCTTGGCATCCCCTCCTTTCTGGTTTTAGAAATCTGCATTCTCGATCTCGATGACCAAGACGTCCACAGTCATAACAATAGTCGCCGATGCGTTCATAACTAAACCTTGTCGAATCCTCCGATTATTATTGGTATAGTAAAAAGCTTGCATCAATGGTTTTTCTACTTCAACAAGGACTTGGAATCGTAAATATGGGTACCTCTGGTTGGATCCAATTGTATCCGCATCTATATCAATTAACTCTCCAGCCTTCGAACCAATTTTTTTTGCATTTTTCTCAGTCTTGAAAGCTGGTGGTAGACCAAATATCTGAACCCAGAAAGGGGTTCTTGAGAAGTCAATATCCTTCAGCGCTGTCTTCGCCGACCACTTCTTCAGGATCAGCAGCTGATTGGAAATATTCCATGGAACCCCTTCCATTACTCTCTTACAGTCTTCTGGGTTCTTGAATCGAATAATAAACTTATTCTTATCCCACATTTCCATCTTCATCTCTTCTCGCAAATTCCAGATCCCCTTTGCGACTTTTTGTACAGTGCTTGCTGAAATTTTTTTTGGGTACAAGATCTTTCCTACCAGAACGTGTTGTGAAACATCATTGGCCACATCCAAATCAGCCTCCAGATCTAAGACTGAACTCTCCTCTAACGCCATCCCAACTGAATCCACACTAGATGAAGAAGATAAAACCCAGAATCACTCACACCCCAATAAGACTGTAAGAACACCAACGATCAAAAAAATAACGAGAAAGAGCAATAGAAAAGAAACAGAGAGCAAAGAATCGAGACGAGCTCGATTTTCCGATCTTAGACGGTGAAGAGGAGTAGAACCCTCAAAAACTCACATCTCTCAAATGCAGAGCATTTTAGAGAGAGAGACTGTCTTAAGATTTGGGGGGATGGAAGAGCTCTCTTACATAATCAATTGGCGGTTATTTATTTAACTTGATTGAATGAAAAATAAAATATCTAAATGATGCATACACATCCAAAATATCCAAAGGTGTCCCGGTCTGATACTTTGATATAAATGTACACATAGATCTTTATCAGGAACTGCGAAAGGGTCCTGGTACGGTGTTACCCAACGTTCACCGCTCGACAAGTGAAAGGTGTGGTCTGCAACACTACACCGAGAAACCAATGAATCTAGCATATCAATATCGTTCTTCATCGGCATATCGCCAAGTGTCTTGATGGCATTGTTATAGTCATGTATTCATTTGAATTGGCTCATAAACAACTGGGACATAGTTGGTCCAATCGTACATGTGGTCCGGTGTGTACAAGTAAAATACAAAGTGAACCTTGTAGTGAAGGTATAGCCCGTTCTCAGGGCCACATGTGGATCGAGCAGGGTTTGGTGACCTATGGATTGCCCAAGGAACAAGCGTCAGCAGATAAAACAGGCTCCGTGGAATTCACTCATGGCCGCGTGGTAGAAGTCGCTGCCTCCAAACAAAGGGGAATTTCTCCAGAACTGATTTTTCGGAATGGCCACAATCGCCCCCGAAGCTGTATTTGTCTTGCCCATTATAATCGACAAGGGGATGAGGTTTGTGAACTTAGACTTAAGGAATTTAAAAATATCTCGCAAAAGGAAAACACAATAAACCTCTCTAGATATGTAAGACTCTGATTGCAGTGCAATAATCAAGGGCGGATGCAAGTGGAATGTTGTGGGGACTATATAGGCCCCACTCAACTTTATCAAATTACAATTTTATTTAGAGTTGGTAAGTGAAGAACTTAAAAGATGGAAACGTAAAAAACACCAAAATGTTGTCTCCTCTCTCATCAACCTCACCCATGATCTCAATCAAGTTCACCATGTTGGTCACGTTCTGGGCGGTTTTCAGCAGTTAACCACCGCACTTCGCATGTTCTTTGGCAGTTAGCAACCATGATTGGTGGCTGTGCTATTTATTGGTGGCTATGTCTGCAATGTAAATTACCAGCGTTTGGCTCAAACTACCGTAAAAGGTTAGCTTTTTCCAATTTGTTCTTTTTTTTTTCTTCCATTCCAATCAACTGTTAGTCTGCTGTGGTGTGAGGATGGATGCCATGGAATCCAAATTGAGAGCTATGAAACTCAATGCTCTCGAGGAGGATGAGATTACTATTTCGAGTGGGTCCATGAAAGAGGGTATTCAGGTTTGTAAGAGGAGTCCGTTTGGGAATATCTGGACCTCAAATGTGGTTAATGCGGTGGGGGTTCAGAAGGCAATGAATGTCGTCTGGAATGAACCGAAGCAGTTTTCTGTAAATCCGATGGGAGATGGGATTTTCCAGTTTACTTTCGGGGATCGTAGGGAGATGGAGAGGGTGATGGTAGGCCAACCTTGGCTTATCAACAACTGTCTAGTCGTCCTTCAACACTGGGTTGAAGGCAAGGATATGAAGTCGATGGACTACTCTAAGGGGTTGTTCTCGATTCAACTATGGGGGTTACCACCCGAAGGTTTGACGGAAGCTTCGGGTAAAGACACAGGAAACACCATTGGGAAGTTTGTAGAAGCCACTATTCCAGACAAGGGAATTATCAAAGGAAGGTGCCTCAAAGTGAAAGTATGGCTGGATCTCAACAAACCTTTGCGGAGGGGAGGGAAGATCCGACTACAAGACGGTCAAGTCCCTTGGATTGATTTCAGATACGACAAGTTGCCTTTTATGTGTGAAGGATGTGGAATTGTTGGCCATGACTTGAATAAGTGTGTAAACGTCAAGGGACCGGTGTCGAGGGCAATCAAACTGTATGGGGATTGGCTTCGGGCTGCAGCAGCCATGGATGCTCTGCGAAAGACTGGGTGCATTAATGAGATGAATTTTGAGGGCTTCTCGCTGTTTGGTGCTTCTGTCCAGGAGTCACACGATTGTACTGAAGAGGAATCCTTGAACAACAACAAATCCTCAACCTTATCCAAGGGGAAGGAGATTGTTGTTTGTCAGGAGATTCCCAAGACCAGACACAACATTAAAAGTGGACGTAATAAAGCGTTGAAGATCCAAGATGGTGGACAAGTCGATGCCTCCAAGAGTCCCGAGGGTGCTGAGATGGTGGTGGGCATGAAGAGGGGAAGATCGCAATCGGATGTGGCGAATGAAAACATCCACTTTGAAACGGCGGAGGGTGGCAAGGTTCACCCCTGCCGAGAGCCATGAATCTCCTAAGTTGGAACGTGCGGGGCTTGGCAAACCCGAGCACGCAGTGGAGAGTAATTCTCCTGCTTTAGTGTTTATTTCTGAAACTAAGTTTGGTAAGAATAAGGGCGATAACATCCGTTGTAAGTTGGGTTTTCAAAGTGGTTTGTGGGTGCCGCGGAGAGGTTTGGCGGGGGGTCTAGCGCTCCTTTGGAACTCCGCTGTTGATGTTGATATTTTGTGCTATCATGACTTTTATATTCATGCTTGGGTGAAAGTAATAGATTCACCAAATGCTAGCTTCTATTTTACCGGTATTTATGGTAACCCTGATGCGAATCAGAGGTTTATGTCGTGGGAAGTGCTTCGCCGTTTGAAGCCTGATACAGATGTACCTTGGTTTGTTTGCGGTGATTTTAATGAAATTCTGACTGTTGATGAGTATGAAGGTGCCTCCTCCCCTAATCAAAATTTGATGCATCAGTTTGCTCAAACTTTGCATTTCTGTGATTTAACAGATCTCGGGTTCACTGGTTATCAATTTACTTTGCAAAACAGAAGATCTGGCCGTGCAAATGTTAAGAAGAGGTTAGATAGGGCTGTGGCTACAAATGATTGGATTCAACTTTTCCCTACAGCTAATGTGGTACACTTAACCAGTTCTGTTTCGGATCACTGTCCGATTCTTATACAAACACAGGATGTACATGTAGCTAAATCAGTGCCTAAATCTTTCAAGTTTGCAGCACAGTGGTGCAATTACACAGAGTGTCATGATGTCATTTCCAACTGTTGGAATAATGGGCAGATTGTACAAAGTCCTCAGTCCTTTTTACAGAAACTCAACAAAACTGGAAAAAGTTTACAAAGGTGGAGCAAGAATATGAAAATATTTAGCAAAGAGGCTAAGTGTAAGATTCTCCAGTAAATTGAGAGCACCACTAAGCTTCCCCCTTCAGCTCATAACCTGCAGAAATTAAAAAGGTTGGAAAATCAGCTCAATAGTGTTCTTGCAAATGAAGAAATCAAGTGGAGGCAACTATCCAGACAAGTATGGTTGAAATAAGGTGACAAAAACACCAACTTTTTCCACAGGAGAGCCACAGAGAGAAGGAGAAGGAACAACATTTCAAGATTGAAAGACAGTGCTGGTAATTGGAGGGAGGATAGTGTTGGTATTCATTCTCTGTTCATTGACTATTTTAAGGGTCTCTTTACTGCTGAGGAGGTGGATATGTTTGAAGTCTTGCAAGCCATACCCACAAAGGTGACAGATGAGATGAACTCTGAATTAACAAGGCCATTTACAGAAGAGGAAGCCAAAAATGCTTTGTTTCAGATGCACCCCTTAAAAGCACCTGGACCGGATGGAATCCCAGCTATTTTTTACCAGAAATACTGGAATATTGTTGGTGATGAGTTGGTGCAGTTGGCTCTTTTGGTCTTAAATCAAGGTATGGACATTTCTGCTATAAACTTTACAAATATTGTGTTGATCCCAAAGATGAAAAACCCAAGCACTGTTAAAGATTTTAGACCAATAAGTTTAACCAATGTCTGTTACAAGGTTATTTCAAAGATGTTAGCTAACAGACTCAAAGTCATTCTGGGGCAAGTTGTTGATGAATCTCAAAGTGCCTTTATCCCTGGAAGGCTCATTACTGATAATGTTATTGTTTCATTTGAAACAATGCACACCGTCAAGAAGTCAAAAGGAAAAAAAGGGTATTTCTCCCTAAAGCTTGATATGGCAAAGGCATATGATAGAGTTGAGTGGGCTTTTCTAGAGGCAGTTATGTTTAAATTGGGTTTCCATTCCAGTTTTGTGCATAAAATTATGCATTGTGTGCAAACTGTTAAGCTCTCAGTGGTTATAAATGGTCAATCTGTGGGTGATATCACTCCTTCTAGGGGGACAAGGCAAGGGTACCCAATATCCCCCTATCTATTTCCGCTATGCACTGAAGGAATTACAAGTTTAATGCACAAGTCTTAGGTTGAAAGGAGTTAAAGCTGCCAGAACTTGTCCAGCAGTTACTCACCTTTTGTTTGCAGATGATAGTGTCTTCTTTGGGAGGGAAACTATTGATGAGGCTAAGGAAATGAAGAGGAACTTGGACTTATATGAGAAAGCTTCTGGTCAATTAGTTAATTATGACAAGTCTGCATTGTGTTTCAGTCCTAGAGTGGTGCAAAGTAGGAAGGAGGAGATTTCAAATATATTACGAGTTATTGTTGTTGAAGGCCATTCTAAGTATCTTGGATTACCTACTTGTGTTGCTAAAAATAAGAATGAACTGTTTGGTGGGGTGAAAGAAAAGGTTAACAGCAGAGTGTGTGGTTGGACAGAGAGAGGTTTGAGCATTGCTGGAAGGGAAATAATGGTTAAGTCTGTTATTCAGGCCATACCAAGCTACATTATGAGCTGCTTCAAGTTACCTGCTACACTGACAGCTGATCTTCAGGCTAAGACTACTGCCTTTTGGTGGGGAGGTACTGATGGGAAGAGGAAAGTACATTGGTGCAAGTGGGAAAAGCTGTGTGCTAAGAAGTGTGAAGGTGGTATGGGCTTTAGTTGCCTTGAGGCTTTTAATTTAGCCCTTTTGGCTAAACAGGGGTGGAGAATCATGTGTAATCCTAACTCTCTAGCTTCAAAAGTTTTGAAAGGAAAGTACTTCAGGGGTTCTGAATTTTTAGAATCCCATTTGGGGTCTACACCTTCTTTCTTGTGGAGAAGTATTCTATTGGGAAGGCAAGTTATCTATGCTGGTATTAGACATATTATTGGGAATGGTCAAAGTACTGGTATTTATAAGCACAGGTGGTTACCTTTGGGGGGTGGTAGAATGATTTATAGTCATCCTGTTTTGGGAAGGGAGGCTACTGTTGCAGATTTGTTAGATGTTAATGGTGGTTGGAATGTGGACTTGATCAGACAATCTTTTGACAGCACTGAGGCAGATTGTATCCTCCAAATTCCACTATGTCAGAATAAGCCAAATGATAGTCTCATTTGGGGTAATACGAAGAATGGTGAGTAATCAGTAGCTTCAGGGTATCACTTAGCAACTGCTTTGTGTTATCCACATTCTCATGAGGAAAACCATGAAGGAACTAGTTCTCAAGGTGTTATTACTTTCGATAAATGTATTTGGAACTTGGCTCTACCGGGAAAGGTTCGGATTTTTTCATGGAGGCTCTTTAAAAATTATCTTCCTTTGAAGTGAAATTTGGGAAGCAGGGGTATGAACATACCTTTGTTGTGTCCTTGCTGCTCCAAGGACGTTGAAGACATGCACCACCGATTCCTAGGTTGCTCCAAACTTAAGTACTTGTGGAAAAATTCGTCTTTGGGAACGAAATTGTATGATCCTCACATCCAGAGACTTGATTTTATCAGGGCAAGGCAGCTCCAACCGTCAGATCTGCGAACTTTTGTGGTACTCTGTTGGCTAATCTGGTGCAGAAGAAACAGATATGTCATGGAAGGGAAAGATTTTGAGGTAAAGTCGATTATTGAAGATGCAGCACGATATATAGAAGAGGTGGACTTATCTTTTGCAAGAGACAGCAACTTCACTGCTCCGAGATCTCAGATCCCTAATGTGTGGACTCCGCCGGTAGAAAATTTGATTAAACTCAATGTTGATGCAGCCATGGATGTAAAAAATCAAATTGCATGGAGTGGGTGTGTAGAAAGAGATCATCGGGGGAAGTTCATCGCTGCTATGTGTTGCCAGATTTCCTTCTCAAGAGATTCTACAGTCTGTGAAGCAAACGCCCTACAAGCAAGCTTCAATTGGTTTAAGAATCTCTCATCGGCGGCGATTCAACTGGAAACTGATTCTCAAAACTTGGTGCAGTGTTTGAAGACGAAGGCGATTGATTTCAATGAGAAAGGGAGGTTCATCTGTGAGCTGAAGCGGTGTCTGGGGAAAGAGGTAGCCGAGCTAATTAATGGGGTCAGACGGAGCGCTAACCAGCTGGCACATCAAGTGGCGACCTTTGGGTTGCAGGAAAAGAGATGGGCCACTTTCATCAGTGATCCTCCGGGCTAGCGTTTGGGCCTCTTAGCCCAAGAATCTCCAGGCTGTTTTTTAATTTCGGTTTTTGGGCTTATTTCCCCCCAATTGTTTGTTAAGGGTTGGGAGCCCTATTTTAATACAAGCGGGTATATACCGCCCTACCCCTGCGTAGGTTCTTTAAAAAAAAATTACAATTTTATTTTATATATTTCCCTTAATTCGGTTTAGTCGGTTTAGCCCCCCCCCCCACTGAAATTTAACGATATCCCTTATTACTTGTTCTTATTCATCAACATTTTAAAATTTAGCCCCCACTGTGACAAAATCCTAGATGCGTCTCTGAAAATACTTCCATTTTTTATAGACACACTTCTTACGAAAGGTCACACCGCTGATTTTACTTGGGAACACTCAAAGGTCGCATGTGTGACAGAAGGCCAAAGGGCACCTAACTCCTTATTCAAAAATATGTTGCCACTATCGTTCCACGGGGTAATCTACGCCTTGAGCTATAACTATTCAAAGGAAGACTCATGTATTCCTTTTAGAAGCGAACATCTAGGAAACATACTTCCTCCCGAACACTATTTAGAATGAAAATTGAAGTGAACGGCCCCACACAAGAGCCAAGGGGATAATGTGGAAACATAATTTTTGGGCGCGCAACGCCAGCCTAGGCCAACCAATCACGTCGTGTCACATGAAGCACATCATGCAGGAGACCATGTCGCACTCACTCTCCGAGGATTGTCCACGATCAGATGGGCCGCACTATTAAGCCATGGGTCCTACACGAAGCGGACTCCGCGCCCAACCCGACCACACACGGCGAATGGAAAAGTCCAGTGGAGTGGAGGTTGGAGTAAGGTCACTCAAGATGCCTGTGAAAAGGGTCTTGGTCTGGTTACTTGAAAAAATATGCTCGCGAACGTCTTGTAGAGTTTTGATGCCGTTTACGCAGCGGAAATACAAAAAAAACCTGCTCAAAACCCTCCATGAATCGCAGGTGAAGCATCATGACATGATGAAGGAAGAAGGTTACCTCCGTCAAACTGACTGGTGACGATCACATACGCAGATCAAACAAACGACGTCTCTACGGTATCCACACGAATAGACTTCAACCGGACTTCTTCTCAAATGGTTCTAGCCATCATGAAAAGAAGGAGGATCTTGTCATACAAGATGTTGAACTTAGACGTGCACAGCGACTGGATCACATCCAACCCAAGGCAAGGAGTAGAGGGGGCGGCCATCACTTGGCCGTGGCATGTAGAGGGGGCGGAACCATGGCCGAGAGCACCATGAAGGGGAGACACTCCTCCTTCGCCGAACCCTAGGAGTGAAAAACTCATTTTTCACTCTTCATCTTTTCTCTCTAGTGTACTGTGCCGAGTAGAATGAATCTAGACTAAATTTTCATATTCTACAAATTCTATCTATAACTAGAGAAATTAATCTTTGCCCTTTAATCCAACAATTTGGATTAGTTTGCATTTTGGTCCACAATTGCTCATTAGTCCAACTAATGAGCACAGTATACACTTTAGTCCAATCAATTTATTATTGCTCTTTAGTCCAACTAATGAGCAACTAATTCCAATTTGATATATTCTTGTCCGTGACTCTGTAGGTTCCTAATTATGTTGTTAATAATAATAATTATTACAAACACTGAGCGACATCTAGCAATACATCAATGCTACCCAAGTAATAGGAATGTCTGTAATCTGACTGACCTCTGTGACCAATGTTAATGTGTTGTATAATCCCTTTGTCTCATCTATCAAGATTGGACACAAGGCATGGTGTGTCACACTTGTATATCCAATCTTTAGTTTCTCGATCTATGAGTAGACTTAGATAAAAAAATAACATCGAATCTCATATTGATTTATTCGAGCATTGCCACGCATTACCCTAACTCTCACTTATCGAGTGGCCGTTGATATTTACTCCTATTATGTAGGAGGGACAAACTCTATGTACATCACGACCATCTCTCAGCTTGCATCATATCATGTCCGATTTCGTCTTTATAGTTACCCAGTTATGGCACAACGTTTGACGATATCAAAACAAGATAATTCACAACTAGAGTATCTAGTGACTTCAAGTCGAAGGATCTTAACACCATTATCACTATGAGAAGCGCTTGTGACACTCACATAGCTCCCTTGTAGCCTTATCATGGTGGGTCATCCAGTACGCCATTACTCCTAATGCGTACCTGTGTGTTAGACTTGATATCCCCATCTACCCACACGCTAGTCTCGATGCAATACAGTCGCCCTAATTAACTGTAGTACTAGACTAGGGATATTTAAGAATATAACATTTATATTCTGAAGACTCCATTTATGTTATCGTATCTCCATATCGATAACATAACTAATAGTAAATCCATATAAATGTCACGATGAATAGATTGCCTTTAGGGCATACTCCAACACGTCTTATAGGAGCTAGGAAGGTTCGTGATGGCTGTAGGTGGGATCTTAAGCACATCATGTGCTTGAAGATAGCTAAACTGCCTAGAGAAGAGTAAAACTAACGGGCTCCATGATGCTCATGGCTTGGGGTCCACTGCCACAGAACCCATGGGTATATCCGTATATGAGATTACATCCCTTTGCCTCTACAGCATCAGACGTAGTAAACTCACTACTGCGAGTAATTAAGGAGGTCGTAACCCCAACCCCCCCTCTCTCTCTCTTTTTCGAGCAATCAACTCGCTCTCGTCTCCGTTCTCCCATGTTCTTCCTTCGTCCCTTCATCTGAGCTTTATATACCCTAATGACATCTCAAATTCAGGCATAATCACCTTCACTAGTATTAAGTAAGCCTCTCTACTTATATGTACCCTTTAGGAGATGTGTTCCCAGAACTCCTGCCCATATGAGCTACTTTTGAGATTAATATGTGGTATCATTTTATTTTTCGAAAAGCACTAGAAAATAAATGTTAAAATGAATAAGGAGTTTTTATTTTTAATCAAATTGTGTTTTTAGCCCACATACATGGTGCATGAAGATATACTTTATTTGGGACAGAGAGCACAAGAGTGCACCATTTGAATGCACGGAGACCATAATATGATTATGAATATGGTCTTTGCTCTTCCAAATTATTGTTCACTTTCCAAAGAACAATATGTATGGACCATCAATGACACATTATAAAATTTGTGTGTGTGTGTATATATATATTGAGATATCGGAGCAAACTAAATAAAATAAAATATATTATAGCATCAGGACTTTAATAATCATCATCTGTAGATTGTTTTTCAGACAGGAGAATTAAACCATAGAAATAATTTGGATGGACAGAAAAGCTAACTCAACAGCTGCTAGGGTAGTTAGAAATTTTAGTACAAATCCTCCAAAATAGTTGTTAGTTAGAAATTTTAGTAGAAATATGTTAAAGTGGGATTGGTATACCCATCCTCCAAAATAGTTGTTAGATATCCTTGTTTCTGGCAGTTGAGATCTATTGAAATTTTATGTTGGTGCAAAAAAAAAAAAAATATATAAGTAAATGTCCAATATAAGTAAATGTCTGCCTCAGGCAGATTCCTCATGTTTTCAGAAATATTTTAGTTTATAAATTATTAATTATGCGTTTTATTTGACATGAAATCTAACTCATTGGGACATCTAAGTTTGCTGCACAAGTCTCTCTCTTTCTCTTTCTTTTTTTGTGAATATGTGCATAGAAGAATATATTTATATGTTTCTGTTGGATATCTGGAAGTTTCTACGTTTCTATTGGATATCTTGAACTTATTTTGATTCCTTTCATCTTCACCGGTAGTACTATTAACACAAACATTGTATGTTAATTATATACAAATGATTATTTATTTTCCAAAATCATAATGTAACTTCTTTTTCATACTCTTATTAACCAACGATTACTACTTCCGTTTCTCTGGGATCTTCCCAACCAATTATTTTCCACTCTCACTGTGTCTCTTTGACTCAGTAGTTTGATTAGCAAAAATATGCAATTTTAGCGTAATCTTTTCATAGTATTGTAGAGTAAACTTTACACTACAACACCACGTTATCATAAATTGAATATCCAAATTACTTTGTCAAAAAGTGACGAATGTGAATAAAAGAAGTCAACTAGGAAGATCCTAGAAAACGGAAGTAGCACCTTTTTAAGTTCCTGGACACTTCTCTTCCAATTCCTAAACACCATTTCTTTTTCCAAGAAAATTGACACATTGTTTTGATTAAGAAAATAGACAAATTTTATTTAGCTTAAAGTGGGCCTATGCCCAATACGTTTATATGTACAACCACATTAGCCTAATCTGGTGCCTCGCCTGAGACGACTGCAAAGTCTGCAAATCTTAAGGACTTTATGACAAATAAATGCACTTGATAAACTGTTGAGATCAAGAGATCGTGTAGTAACTCTTCATCCTACCCAATGAATAAATTAGTTGGAGATGCTTCATCTTCTTCTTTTTTTGAGGAAAGAGAATTATCATTACTGATGTGGTGTCATATCCGGAAGATCAAACTGAAAAACATTGTCTGCCCAGCTAGAGATAACAAAATAAAACGACATATCATCTTTTAACATACCCTGTTTTGCAAAACATTGAGCTAATTGGTTTGTTTCACGTGGGGTAAAGGAGAACATCACATTGTTAAAATTTTGCTTCAATCTAGCACATTCATCCAATGTCACTTTGAGGTCTGAAAGACAATTTGCAGCTGAGATCTTGTTTGCTACGCCTTCTCGGAAAAGCTTGACTGCATTCAAATAATCCGACTTGATGATTATATCGGACAGATGTAACTCTTCTGCAAATCTGAGGCTTTCCTCCATTGCAACAACTTCAGTAACCAGTGGAGAACGCTGCCTTGGAAGTCTTCGGATTCTTCCCGCTGAAATTCCCGTGTTCGTCTCTAACGCAAACTCCCAAATCTATAGCAATACCTTCTTCGACCCAAGATGCATCCGAGTTTAAATTGATCTGACCGGGGGTGGTGGAACCCAACTCCCCTGCACTAACGGTGTAACCAGCTCGTCGGACAACGATCCACACAAAGAGGCCTCCTTAAACCAGTTAAGATAGCTCTGGCCATAGTGCGCGACCTGACCCGGAGTACTTACTTTGGCATTGAAAACCCTATCATTCCTGAAGTGCCAAATAGCCCAGATGGTTGTGACGAATGCTTCACACGCAGAGGCCGGGTGGGATTTTAGAAACTCGAAAATCCA
Source organism: Linanthus parryae (assembly GCA_023055425.1). Classification (NCBI taxonomy): domain Eukaryota; kingdom Viridiplantae; phylum Streptophyta; class Magnoliopsida; order Ericales; family Polemoniaceae; genus Linanthus; species Linanthus parryae. The sequence goes on along the minus strand of JALGPY010000006.1, from coordinate 12,980,657 downwards.
GTGTTGAATGCAACCAGCTAACGGAACACGAAAGCTCTCCCCCATAGCACCCCGCTAAACATTCCTTGAAAAAGAGCAAAATATGAAACAATGCTCCTCATTTTCCGAGAACTCACCACACTGCTGACAATCCGGAAGAATAGCAACACCTAGATGAATCAAACTTTCTGCAACCGGCAAAGAACCATGCCACAATCTCCATGTCGGATAAATTAATTTCTTTGGGAATTTCAGCTTCCAAAGTTTTGACAACCATTTTTTATTAATATTATCAGTAGACGAGGAAGGATTACCCCTTGACTTGAGAACCTGTGCCTTATAACCTGTAGCTACCGTGTAAATTCCATCATCAACATACAGCCAATAAAACTCGTCCGGGTTCTCTACATCAATAGGGATGGATAAGATGATATGTCTGTCTAGCTACTGGAGCAAAACATTTGTTAATAGCTTCTACGTTCCACATATTCAGATTCCTGTGAATAAAGTGATCCACACGTAATCCTTCTGAACATGGAGGACAAACAATAATCGGACGAAAGGAACTGAAACGGGGCAGCCACATATCTTTGAAAGCTCTAACTTGAGAACGGTCTCTAATTCTCAAAATTAGGCCTGATTTGACAAGATCTCGACCAGCTAAAATACTTCGGAAAGCATATGATACATGCATCGTGGATTTGACCTCCACATCAAGAATGGAAGAGCCAGAAATATTTATTCTTCAAGACTCGCCCCATAAGAGTGTTCGGATACCTCAGAAGTCTCCATGTATGCTTTGCAAGCAATGCAATATTGAAGTTCTGAAAGTCTCGAAATTCGATTCCACCATCTTCTTTTTATCTTTTCATCTTATTTCAAGCTATTCAATGCATTTTCCACTTTTTATCGTCGCCTCGCCACCAAAATTGTCTGTCCAGTCTCTCTAACTCCTGACAATTCTTCTTTGGTATAAAAAACAACCCATAGTATAATTAGGAATAGCTTGAATAACTGACTTAATCAGAACCTCCTTACCTGCCTTAGAAAGTTCTTTGCCTTTCCAACCTTTCAATTTATTCACTACCCTTTCTGGAAGAAAGGAGAAAGTCACCGTCTTCCTCCTTCCTATAGTCGTCTGTAGCCCCAGGTAAGAATCAAATTCTTCAACCAGTTGGAACCCGCACAGCTGGCCGAGAGTAAGCTTGTCCTCTTGACTCACATTGTCAGAGAATACCACCGAAGACTTCTGCAGATTCAGAACGTGGCCCGAAGCAACTTCATACTGCCGAAGAATATCACAAAGAGAACATATCTCTGAAGGTATAGCTTTTGCAAAGAGTAAGCTATCATCTGCAAAAAAAGAGGTGATACACTATAGGGCCCCCTCTAGATGCAGATAAACCATAGAGTCGACCGTCCTGCACTGTAATAGAGAGGCTTCGTGAGAGAGTTTCACTCACAAGTAAAATTAGATAAGGTGATATAGGACATCCTTGACGTAGACCCCTCTGAGGGATAATATGGCCATGAGTCTCCCCATTGACGATCAAACTGTAAGAAGACGAGGATACGCAACACATAACGAGTTCAATCCACCTATACCCAAAGCCCATCCTCTCCATCACTGCACGTAAAATATTCCATTCCACCCTATCATAAGCTTTACTCATATCGGCTTTGAGTGCCATAAAGCCCTTCTTTCCATTCTGTCTGTTCTTCGTCTTCTTCTTGCTCTTTCCCTCTAGTATGTTTTTCAGAGATTAATAATTCGCTTCATCATATTCTCACTCATCTTCTTCTTGCAACATGGTTAAAGTAAGCTCTCCTAGTTTTATATTAAACCCTCTATGTTCTACTTTTTTATGTTCCTTTGATAGGATATGTCCCCTAAACATCTTGGTTGTCTGAACAATTTTTTTTTTTTTAATTAAAAAAGATAATTTCAGCCTACATACGTTTGCATTGTTTAGGACACAGAACCTGAGATTACTCACGGAATTTGAATGAATCAAGACAATAAATCGGTTGAGAAATGGGTTTTTAGGCTCTTTTCCCTGGTCTCGTTGTTCAGTTTCTAAAGTAGCTACATGCATGGATGAATAGTGACAGGCTAACAACAGACATGTTAACGTGTTTTCTCTCTAGAGAGAGAAAAACCCTAGGAAAACCCCAGCAGCAGGAAACTCAAGAACACGGCTACGCACAAGCAACCAGCAACCATGGACGGCAATGGAGGAAGGAAGAATGGCTGGAGGCAAGCGCTAGAAACAGTAGAGGAAGAAGAAACGGTAGTGGAGTTCGAGAAAGAGTACTGTGAGCAAGCGGCGAAGGAGTTCACCAACTGCCTGTTCGACAAGCTCATAGGATCCAAGGACGTCAATGGTGGCGCTATGATTCAGTTCTTCCAAAAGATCTGGATTGGAGGAGATCGGATCAGCTTCTTTGAAGTCAAACCCAATACATTCATCATAAGGTTCCCGAGTGAGGCATCCCTGAGGAGAGTCAATGGGGGCGGACCATGGTCATTCGAGGGCCAAGTCCTCCTGCTAAAAAACTGGAAGTTAGGTCAAGAGATCGAAAGTATGGTTTTCGACACGATGGATGTCTGGATCCAAGTCCTTCAACTTCCCATGCATCTCATCAAGGAGGATTCAGGCAGGAAAGCGGTCCAAGCTATTGGAGAAGTCATCGGGTCGGACCCAAAACCCTACTACGATGAGATCTCCAATTACATTCGGGTAAGAACCCAGATCTGTCATGATAAACCATTACGAAGGGGTGTTTATATCAACACAGATTAGGGAAAGAGCTGGCTAGACTTTCGCTACGAGCGAATCCCGAGAATATGCAATTGGTGTGGGAGAATAGATCACATGAGCAGCGACTGCGAAATCAGACAGCAAAAACTTGATGAAGGAGAAGAACCCGGTTACGGGAACTGGCTGTTGTTCCAGCCACCAATCAAGAAGAGAGAGAATGATCGGTTCCCAAAGGAGCGAAGAAGAGAGGACGACGGAGGTAACAGAGGGACATCACAGGAAGCATGTAACGTCCCAAACTCAGGGGAAGCGGACGGTAAGGACAACACAGAGAAAGCCTCGGAGAAGATACACACGGATCCACCAGTCGACAACTTTATGAAGGAAGGGCTACATCAAGACCAATAGGCAATGGCTAATCAGGGTAAGGACGCACAGTCCAATAGAGAAGGAGGAAAAGGGTTGCCTGCGTTGATCAGCAACATAGAGTCAGGAAGCATCCCACCCATAACGATACCAAAGAGCGGCAGCGGCATGAACTGGAAGGACGTAGCGCGACAAGCCATGCAAGTAAAGGACAAGGCACCACAATCCCCAAAAAGAAAGGCGGGAGACCAATTCAATTTCAGCCCCCCTCCGAGTACGGATAGCAGCTCGAAAGGGGGAAACAAGAGTCGCGCTATTAACCTGGAGAAGAAGCTACTTTCAGTCACCAAACCAAAAAACAAAGGGGATGAAAGCTCCCCAACAACCAATATTGCACAAACGGTGGCGCCTGCTAGTCAGGGCCGCCGAGCACAATGAAACTCTTAAGCTGGAACGTGCGTGGGTTGGGGAAGCCACGCGTGGTCCGAGCTTTGAAGGAGCAGTTGAGGCTCCTGTCCCCAGATATTGTCTTCTTGATGGAGACCAAACTCAACAAGTATGAGATGGAAAAGGTTCGCGAGAAGGTGAAGTATGCAAACGGAGTTTTCGCAGAGGAACACGATCGGAAGGAGGTCTAGCACTACTTTGGGATTCCAAGGTAAAAATTAAGCTAACAAAACTTTCTAATCATCATATCGATGCCTTAGTTGAAGAAGAAGGAGGACTTGTTTGGAAACTCACAGGTTTCTATGGAGACCCTAATCGAGATCAGAGGTATAACTCCTGGGAAATCCTGAGAAGGATTGCCCCGAAGGACTGCCCCGAAGGACAAAATGCCATGGTTAATTTGTGGAGATTTTAATGAAATACGATCGAATAGAGAGAAAGAAGGTGGGAAGGAAAGAAGCTATAGCCAGATGCAAGCCTTTAATTCAGTCCTCCAAGAGCTAAGTTTGCTCGACTTAGGCTTTGAAGGTCCTGAATTCACTTGGTCCAATAACCAAGAGGAAGAAACACATATCAAAGTCCGGCTTGATAGGGCAGTGGCTACAATAGAGTGGATGTACCAGTTTCGTGGAGCTCGGGTCACCCATGAGACTGGTTTACGATCGGATCATAGGCCACTGTTAATACAATGGGGTGTCGACGGCTCTATTCGGGAGGAGATTCCACTACGAAAAAATGTGGAACTTGAACGAGGATTTCGCAGGAACCGTGGCAAACTGTTGGATGAACGAGGGGAGAAGTAATCTTAATGTGAAACTGCACAAATCGTCAACCCAATGTTGGGTTTGGAATAAGCAAACTTTTGGAAGTGTGAAAAATCAAATAAAAAGCTTACGCGAGAGAAAGGAGCTGCTGGAAAATACAGCCCAGACTCGAGCGGTGCGAGAAGAGTTGTCGCAGATCTCAATTAAGTAAGACGAGTTGCTTAGAAGAGAAGAAGTCATGTGGGCGCAGCGAGCCCGTACAGATTGGCTGAAATTTGGAGATCGCAACACGAAGTTTTTCCATAGCAAAGCTTCCATCCGGAAAGCAAGAAACAGTCTAAAAGGCCTGGAAAACGAAGAGGGTACTTGGGTGGAAACGGAACAAGAAGTCACGGAGTGCCTAAAGAGACCCTTTCAGGCAATATTTAACTCGAGTAAACCGAGTACAGAAGATATTCACAGCATTGTTCACCAGATGGAAGCTAACATTATTACCGAAGACAAGGTCAGGGAACTGGATGCAGACTTTACTGCGGAAGAAATCAAGTTTGCATTGTTCCAGATGAGCCCAGATAAGGCCCGGGGAAAGGACGGCTTCTCAGCCGGGTTTTACCAAAAGCACTGGGGTGTAGTGGGTGCGGACACAACCAAGACTTGCCTTGAAGTGTTGAACGGATATGCCGGCCTGGGGAGTTTCAATCATACAATTCTCGCACTGATTCCAAAATCTAAACAGCCACGCAAACTAGTTGATTACAGACCGATAAGTTTTTGTTCAGTGGTGTATAAGATTGTGGCGAAAGTTGTCGCAAACAGGATCAAGTCAGTGTTGGATGATGTTATTTCTGATAACCAATCAGCGTTCGTTCCAGGAAGATTGATTACGGACAATATCCTTACAGCTTTCGAGGTAATCCACACTCTTAAGACTAGGAAGAAAGGGAGGAGAGGTGCGTTAGCATTAAAAGTCGATATGTCGAAGGCTTACGACCGTCTGGAGTGGAACTTTCTACAGGAGGTTCTCACTAGGGTCGGGTTTGGGCCAAAAATTATATCAGTCATTATGCGCTGCGTGAAGACGGCTCAGTACGAGTTTGTAATCGATGGTACTCTTACAGGGAGAGTTGTGTCAGAGAGGGGACTGAGGCAGGGATGCCCCCTATCCCCTTACTTATTTTTGTTGTGCTCAGAGGCGCTATCGAGTGCTGTGACTTCTGCTATACGGAACCATAGTATAGCAGGAGTGTCAGCATCTTGGGGAGGACCAGTGGTCTCCCATCTTTTTTTCGCTGACGATTCAATTTTCTTTTTACAGGCCACAATACAAGAAATTACAAATCTGCAAACTATATTCGAAGCCTATTGTAAAGCATCAGGGCAGCTGATCAACTTTGATAAGTCCGCGATCGTCTTTTCGCCAAACACCGCAGAGGCAATGAAGAATGAGATCAAGTCCAAATGTGGGATCCCTGAAACAGATAGACATGAGAAGTATTTGGGGTTACCAACTACAATAGGTAAACAAAAATACACAACTTTCTCATATATCTTAGACAGAATTGATAGCAAACTAAAGGGATGGAAGGAGAAGTCCTTGTCAATTGGGGGAAAAGAAGTACTTATTAAGGCAGTGGCAAACGCCGTACCTAGTTACGCCATGTCATGTTTTAAATTCCCAGATGGGGTGTGCAACAAAATTGAAGGAAAAATCAGACAATTCTGGTGGAGCAATTCTAAAAAGGAGCGAGGAGTAAAATGGCTAGCGTGGAATAAAATGCAGGAACCAAGAGACAAAGGAGGTTTAGCTTTCCGAGATTTCAAAGTGTTTAACCAGGCGATGCTAGCTAAACAAGCATGGAGAATTCTAGACAAGCCCCAAACTCTACTGAGTAAGGTCCTGAAGGCCAAGTACTTCGCCAATGAAGAGTTCTGGAATGCAAAAGAAGGCAACTCACCTAGCTATGCTTGGAGGAGTATTATCTTTGGAAGAAAACTGCTGGCAAAAGAATGCCGCTGGCAAATCGGAGATGGCAGAGTAGCAGACATGACATCACCCTGGCTCAGCAGAGAACCCACGTTCAAACTGATCACGGAAAACAGCATGATTAACAACATGAAGGTTGCAGAGTTCATCAATCAAGAGTCGAAGAGCTGGAACGTGAGCAAACTAAAAGATTACATGTATGATGTAGACTGCCAGGAGATAACAAATGAAGATCCCGCAACAACTATTGGAAGACTCGATTCGCTGGCACTATTCGGACACCGGTATTTATACCGTTAAAACAGGCTATGCCCTGGGAATGAAGGAGAAGTATAAGCAGGACAATACAGGGGAATGCTCTACTCAACTAGCAAGCCCATTCACTAAACTCTGGAAACAAAAAATTGAGAAGAAGATTAACCACCTGGTTTGGAGAGCAGCAAGGAACATCCTCCCTACAACGGAGAAGCTTAGAAGAAGGGGCATTAAAGTGGAAGACAGCTGCTGCTTCTGCAAGGAAGGTTCAGAGACGATCGAGCACATTATCTTTCTCTGTCCACATATCATCCCAATCTGGGATTCTCCATTTGGCAAAGGTCTCCTAACAGAAACAAACACCAGAGCATCAGATCGGATTGCAGCAGATATAAATCGGTTAAATAAGCAGGACCTGATTCAGTATAGCATCAACTTATGGGCTATTTGGCAAAGCAGAAACTCGAAGAAATTCACAGAAAAGGAGGTCAGCACAGATACTATCCTACAACTGATACAAAACAAAATGCAAGATCAAGAAACTCGGAGAGGAGTCAAACTTAACTTGGAAACCCAGGAGCAGTATGAGGCCCTCAAGGCTAACCCAAGCGAGAATGACCTCATCCTCCAGTTCGACGGCGGATGGAACCCCAGATCCAGATCTGCTACAGCTAGATTTGTGCTCAGAAGTAGAGATGGAGAATGTCTGATGGCTGGATACGATCAAGCACCGATCTGTGAAAGTGCAAGGGTCTCCGAAGCTTACGACTGCAACCAGGCGCTCAAATCAGCGATGCCATGGAGTCAACGAAGGATCTTGCTGGTAGGAGATGCATCTCAAGTTGTTGAAGGCCTAATTGATGCCAGACAGGGAAGAACAAGGAGAGAGGAAGGGGAAATGAAGAGAGTGAGGGAGGAGTCCTTATCTCTTCTAAAGCAATACACAAATCTCCAGATGGAAACGTGGAAGAGGGAATATAATAACGTGGCGCACCAATTAGCACGATACGCGGCAATAGATAATGAAGGACGGGTGTGGACGGATCAGTTCCCTAGTTGGCTCCTCAGGTATCTAGATAAAGATGTAATTCCAATGCCTAGTTCAGGCCACCTAATTTAATGAAGCTATTTTCTTTCTCAAAAAAAAAAAAAAATAGTGAGGCTATGAACTTGTAATACCCACTTATAAATATCTTCTGAGATTTGTCACAAAATAATAATAATGTAAGAGATTTTGGTGGTAAATTGATAATACAACATGTAAACTGTCAAAAATACAATAATGCATATAATAAGAAACTTTTGACACATAACCCCCTTGTAGTATTGGTTCGCCGACACTCTGGTACATGCAGTATGAGTTTGGTCACTTATCTACTCTACAATATTCAATTTAGTGACATCGCACCCCAATTAACTGACACCGTTAATAAAGTCTGTTCAGTATTGATCAAGTGGAGGGCATGTTAGTCTTTTCATTTTTAATATCATTTTCCCTTCATTTTTCTTTTTTCTCCTCTTTGTATGTGTCCATTTCATCCTTTATCTTCTTCATCTGTCGCCTCTTCTTCTCCCTCTCTCTGTTTCTTCGTTACTTTCTCTAATCTCCCTGTTGCCTCTTTCCTTTCTTTTCATCTTTATCTCCCTCCTGCCGAAGCCCTAGCCAAACAAACCACCACTGCTGCTACCTCCGCAGCTTAAAGGCGTCAACCCCCGCCAATTACACATTTCTCCTTCACCGTTCTTCACTGTAGCAGCAACCCACCGTCACTGCCTCCTCACTTATCTGTGACCACCAGAGAGTCCATTCCCCCTCTGAATCTGACAAAATCACAACCCCAGTCCCGATGGTAACCACCTCCGCTATACACCATACCCTCCGATTCAGACCCACAAACCCAAATTGAACCATCATTCCACCCCAATCCGATGAGAAAACCCAGCCCTCCATGGATTCCGACCACCATACCCTCTCTCTTGTCACCGTCCAGCTAGACCGCGAATCCTCAGTTTCTCTTCGATTGAGAACCCAATTGCTCTGCCTCGCGGCATAACCACTCTCTCTACTCCCGATTGCAAACCTTTGAATCAAGCAATGTCAAGCAAGTCAATTTCCCAGTCGAATTGATAAACAGTTTTGAATTGAAAACAGGTGTCCACTAGTTGTTAATTATTATTTGTTTGTTTGAAGCAACACAAAGAAAAGCAAATACTTCGGGAGAGGAAGTAGTAGAAGAAGACGAGGAAACAGATAAAGGGAGAAGAAGATGAAGAAGAGAAGAGGAAAAAATTAAAAAAAAATGGAAAAAGAAAAAGAACAAGGAAAAGACTGACATGCCCTTCCCTCTATCAATACTTAGCGGATTTCATTAACGGTGTTAAGTCAATTGGGGGCGAAATGTCACTAAATTGAATACTGCAGAGTAAATAAGTGACAATACTCATACTGTATGTACCGGAGTGTCAGCGAACCAATACTGCAAGTGGGTTATGTGTCAAAAATTCTATAATAAGTTTACGGTAAAATATTCTATAGCGAAAATCCAATTTGGTTGACTAGTTCATTGGAAAAAGATGAACTAGAGGTTTTCTCCACACAATTTAAGGAGTCTATTTCAAAACTCTTTTCTCGACCAAACAAAAAACGCCGATCCTATTCTACAGCAAATCTGAGACCATTTAACACATACAACACCATATTCTTCAAACCAAAACCTTATCTAAACTAACCTAACCGGAAAGCATGGAGTTCAAATTCATTTCTATTTACTACCACTTGCTCTTACTTCTCTTGTTCGCTCAATTGTTCATTGCTTCATCATACCATGCGGCCACCACCATCTCCCCCAATCCTCCAAAGAAGAAATCACTCAGGATCCAGTTACTCGTGAGACCCACCTACCTCAACGATCCGCAACCTCTTATTCAGCCAGCCGATGACAATATCCGAGGGGTGGCCGGCGGCAACATCCGTGTAGCGACCGATGACAACATCCGAGGAGGCCCTCCTAAGAAATCACTCTATGTCGACATGCCCAATCTTCCTCCTAGGTTCCCCCTGGGACTCATCGAAAGGAAGATTCCACTACCTATTATTCAGCCGGCCGATGACAACATCCGAGGAAGCCCTCCTAAGAAATCACTCAATGCCTACATGAAATCGGTTCAGCACCGACTTTTTATCAAGCAATATGACAACATCCGAGGAGAAATATATAGAACTAACCTGCCCTCGCGTTAGCGCGGGTCACATAGTGATACCTAACAAAAAACAGTACGCTGTCCAAAAGGAGTTCTTGTTCATTGATATGGTGATCACCGAGGAAGAAGAAGTTGATAAGCCTGCACCTTCTGGCCAGAACAAACGTAAGGTTGGGGGTCCGAAATATTTAGAAGATTACGAGTAATTTTTATTTTAATGCGGAACGGGTCTTTGAGCAATTAGTATGCCCCGTCCAAGTTTTATTTCCGATCCTTGCCCGGGTCGTATGGTCAAACTGTACATGGTCGATGTATATAAAACACTTATATTTGTCTAAATTAAATACATAAAAAAAAAAAAAAAAAAAAAAAACTTTTTTCTCTCTTCCCTGTCCCGTGCTTCTTCTTCTCTACTGCCGTTCGTTTCTTCCCGTGGAACTCGAACGAACTGTTACCTGCTTGGTAACATTCGTGAAAGAAGCATGTGAAATATTCCCATTATTTCCTGCTTGGTTTATTTGAACTTTTCTTCAGTTTATAGAATGGGACAATCAATAGTTGTATTAAGAAGTTGTATGAATTGTCACATGTTGACATGATTCATGGATTTGACTTCCATTTGTCTCTGGAGTATGTAATTTTTAATTCTTTAAGATTTCTCCAGTTTTATGAAGTAATCATTATGTTTTTTGTTATGATTCGGGCAGAGCTTAGAGAACGATGATAACGATGAAAACAAGAACACACCCGACATAACGTGGTTCACCAGCGATGAGCTAGTTACCTCCACGATCCGAAAACCCTTGTTTATTAGTTAGAAATACCACAACTACAACCCAAAGGCCATAGTGACAACCCACGATGTTTAGACACAACCTAGGTCCCTTATATAGACATATATGACCGACTTAGTGCTCAAGACATTCCAAAACGACTATAGGACAAATAAGGAAACAACCCAGAAACTACCAAAGTTTGCCGTCCCAATTTGTTTCATAAATCTCTTAGCCGCCTTTGACTTTTGTTGTGTTTGACTTCAAGTCATATTCCACAAATCTTCACCTTGACTTGAATCATCTCATCAACCCGAACCTGACCCGATGCTTCTCTCCAATAATCAACCCCAAACGTTTCGCAGCTGTATGCGAAACCCTCACGGCACAAGTTGCTCCAACCAAATTCCTGCAACGAGTGCCCCCAGCGATGCTCCAACTCCCGTCTAGTTCCTGCAATCGAACCCTATCGATGCTCAAACTACGGCCGAGTTCCTGCAATCGAATCCCCTGTTTGTTGTTCCAACTCCCACTGAGTTCCTACAACAAGGCCATTTGTTGTTCCGACTTCACAGAGTCCCGACAACAAATCCCCCAACACGTTGCTCCAATTCCCAACAAATTCCTGCAACGTTTTGCAAAATTGCTCCAATTCCGACTGAATTCCTGCAATATCGCCCCCTTGTGCGCATCATACGCGCCCCCTTGCACGTCTCACACGTGACATGTCCCTCGTCAGAGACTCCCCCATGCCAAATCCGCCTCCTTGTCAAGAGCACGAATTCCATGCCCCCCAACGGGGCTTAGAGAACTAGACCATCCTCATAAGTACCCTCCACTTGCAGCCAAACCTGCAAATCCTGAGTTCATCCTTCGTCCACTGATGTCTCTTTTCTCTATCGTTTGAACAGACGTCACTGTAACTTCCCTTGGCCGCCATCAATGCGCCGGAACATTGACTGTCTGAACCTCCATACGCATCCCTCTGCCGCGTCCACTCTTGCTGAGCCTCGAACTCAGCGGTGGTTGTATCGAGGCCCTTTCTATGTTTGGCCAATGGCAACCACAGGCCTTACTGCTTCAACAAAGCACGTACCTTGATCTGTCATAAGCTGAAGCTGTTTGTCCCCGTGAACTTGTCGATCTTGGTCATCCCTCCGGTCATCTTCTCTGCAGCTCCTTTTCTAGATCCATAACCCCCGAATGCGTGCTCCCACTTGATCGCGAAACCGTAACTATGAATTTCACGGATTGTGAAACCCTAGCCCTATAGCTCCACCTTGATCTTGGAACACCGCAACCCAAGCTCTGATACCAGTTTGTTATGATATGGGCAGAGCTTAGAGAACGATGAATTGGATAAAACAAGAACACACCCGATATAACGTGGTTCACCAGCGATGAGTTAGCTACCTCCACGACCCGAAAACCCTTGTTTATTAGATAGAAACACCACAATTACAACCCACAATATGGCCAAAGGCCATAGTGACAACCTACAATGTTTAGACACAACCTAGGTCCCTTATATAGACATATAGGACCGACTTAGTGCCCAAGAAATTCCAAAACGACTATAGAACAAATAAGGAAACAACCCAAAAACTACCAAAGTTTGCCGCCCCAATTTGTTTCCTAAATCTCTTAGCCGACTTTGACTATTGCTGTGTTTGACTTCAAGTCATATTCAACATTTTTATGCCCAAATATGCTTGGCATGCCGACACCACTGGATTTTTTTTTTTTTTTTTTTTGAGAAACCCACTTCCACTAAACAAAGGCAAAAACAGGGGACATTACAGAGGGATTATCAGCTTCTAACAGAGAACAAACCCAGAGGGGAGGATCTTATCCTGAAAAAATAAACTCTATAGCATCATCCCTTGCGAACCTAGCAAGCTCGCGAGACACACCATTGACCTTCCTGTTTGCAAACACGACTTTAAAACCAATAAAGCTTCGTCCAATCTCAGCGATTTCAGCAACCAAGATGCCAATTTATGTTAAATCCTCCTCCGAATCCTGACTGATTTTTTTGATCAGAACTTGCGCATCACCCTTAAAGAACAATCCGAGAACACCCAAGAGTTTTTGCTAGTTGGATAGCTGAGACAACTGCCATAGCTTCAATAGGCTTTGTAGAGAGACCGAACATGATCGAATGGGCTAAACCAGCGACTAGATGACCATCAAAATTTTGGATAACAGCCCCTATTCCACCCTTACGAGTTTCCGAACAGAAAGACCCGTCAAAGTTAACTTTCATCCAATTCACCGGAAGTCTTGACCATTTCTGTGCAAGGGAGGCCGTGTTTGGAGACTGTTTCTGAGTTCTCCCATTGGAGGCAGAGAGTTCACTTACAAAAGACTAAATCTCATTGACAATCTCGGAGGGGGAGAAAGCAAAATTTCGGAAACGGACACTGTTTCTAGCCCTCCAAAGCCACCATATACCAATAGCAAAACACACAATGTCACTGCCATTCAGATTGTTAAGCCAAAAGCAAGCCCAACTGGCAAGATTTGTCACTTGTTTTGACAGAAGTTGACCATTAAGTAAATTGGACCAAACCTGTTTTGCGACAGAACACAAACCAAAAACATGCGTCGTCGATTCGCCCGCCACACCACAGGCTTGACAATGATTAGTAATGTTAATGCCTCACTTCGTCAGATTTTCCGAAGTAGGAATGCCGTTTAGAATACTACGCCAAAGATGGATTTGGATCTTTTTAGGAACCTTAATCTTCCATTGCTTCTCCATAGCTTTAAGATGACTAGGTGTAGACGAGGTCTCACTCGGTCCAGCCCCTTTTAGCCTAAGAGCTTGTGTGTAGCCCGATTTAACATCAAATGGCCAAGATCCGAAAAATGCCATAATAAAATATCATCACAAGCACGCCTAGATAAATGGATTTTCATCGCATCTTCACTATACTACTCCAAGCATAGGAGGAGTTTTGACCCAACTCAGCCTGCATAAAGTCCTTTGATTAAAGTATTTAGCCTTTAAGACTTTGCTAACAAGGGAATTGGGGTACCTGATGATCCTCCAACTTTGTTTAGCTAGAATAGCGTCATTGAAGCACTTAAATCTCTTAAGGCAAGGCCCCCCATGGCATTTGGCGGCTGAATTTGTTCCCATCGAACCCAACTAATGCCTCTCTCTTTATCCGATTTGCTTGACCAAAACTGTCGAATAAGTTGTTCCATCTGATCACATGTACCATCTCGTTGTTTGAAGAAAGAGATAGCATATGTGGGAAGAGCTTGTGCAACGGCTTTGATAAGGACTTCCTTCCCCCTGGAGAGGGTACACGCTCCTTCAATCTTGAGTCTGGATATCAGGCGTTCAATCAAATATGCAAATGTAATAGCTTTCTTCTTTCCCATTTTCGATGGCAAGCCGAGGTAACTGTCATACTGATCAACTTCATTGACACCGCACTGTTGCATAATCTCGTTCCTAGTAGCCTCTGGAGTATTTGAGGAGAACACAAGAGCTGACTTAGTTAGATTAAGTTGCTTAACCGAAGCACAGTCACACATCTCAATAATCTCCATAAGCTTTGCGATATCCTTATTAGTTGCCTGTGTAAAAAATAAACTATCATCAGCAAAAAAGAGATGGGAGACCAATGGTCCTCCCCTAGAAGCAGTTACTCCTGTCAGTTCTCCATCATCAACTGCAGCAGTAACAGTTCTAGAAAGCAACTCACTACATAGGAGAAAGAGATAGGGTGAAAGAGGACAACCATGTCTCAAAACCCGCTCAGGAGTGACATGGACAACCACTGCACCACTCTTGACAAAACTGTAGGAAACTGTAGACACACAGTTCATCACCGAACCGATGAAACGTGGGCCGAATCCCATATGAGTGAGGGTCACTGTGAGGAATTGCCACTCAATTATGTCGTATGCTTTACTCATGTCGACTTTCATTGCGAGGTACAATTGGATTTGTGTGACAACATATACTACTTGACGTTAGAGGGAATCAGCATGAGAAAATGTTGGATATCGACTCTATTCGAGAGAACGCCTTTGGGTGACGGTGGCGTTGTCATTGACACCAGAGCGACCCATACATTCCTGATTTAACCTGCGTACGTCATGGCCCATGTTACAGAGTTTGTGCAACAAAGATACCCTACGGTGACGTTGAGGGAACTCAACGATAAGTTGTGCTATTACGGGAACGCGAAAAGAGACATGTATAAGTTCCCGTTGGTGACTTTGAAATGTTGGATTTGAAATCAAAATTCAAATATAAATCATGATTGCCAAACACAACCTAAACGAATACGACACGATAACATTAAAACGTGAGGGTACTATAGTCATTAATTAGGCTCACTCATACCCTTCTCTTCTGATGTATACCACCCCTAGATGGTATAAGGTTGAATGCCAAATATTGAGAGAGGGAAAAAGGGATCTCATCCTTATACCTTCATTCAAACAAGGTATAAGATAGGAGGGGATATCATATCTTATCAGGCTTCCTTATCCGCTACCCAAACAAGACCCAACCATACTGAAAGAGCGTGCTCAATTAATGGCACGCATATGAGGAGATGGAATCACCTACTGCATGCGCACTGCTAACAGTGCAGCGGCCAGCGTGTGTGTTTGCTAGACATAGGGGCGGAGGCACATGGTGGCACGGGGGTGCAAATGCACCCCTAGACTTTAATTTAACTACTACTATACCATGTGTATTTTCAGCTTTCCCCTTCATTTAATGGCATACGTGCACCCCAAAAAAACTTAATTTAGCATAAATGCACCCCCAACAATCCCGGCATGCACTTTTATGCCACCCTACTAGTGAAATCCAGACTCCGCCGCTGGCTAGACAAGCACTGAATGCCAACCTAACGAGGTATGGTTGGAGGGTGAGCATATAGTTGGGGCCATGATGTATTGAAAATTGATGTATTTGAGCTTCAAGCCCATCACAACAATTAATAAATTTCATCCTTTTACTGGAAAAAAGCTTTAAGCTAAGTAACCATCACCTTTTATTATTTTGAGGAGTATTTTTGGTAACACAAAATTTCGTTTAACTAAAGACTGGGCTAACTGATGTGGGCTTCAGTCACAAGAATTGTGAAGCCATACATAGTTTGTCATGGGCCATTAAGCTATTAATGAAAGGGCGTGGGTCAACTGGTTCTTTTCTCCTTCAGTCCATAAGCAGCTATCACATGATCTAATTTATTTCTCCTATTCCAGATTACCCAAGCAGTAACCAAGAAGGCACTGTCAGATGAGTTTGTCAATCGGTCCATTAGCTCTTGGAATCCATATGTTTGAAGCCTACCATATTTTAGTGATGATTTTGCAGTTGAAGAACAAGCCCTCACTGTTTCTCTACTCTTCCTGCAGCAAGGGCACCTAGTACATGTAATACTTTTTTTCTGCAATTTAGCTCTTACTGGCAGCAGGAAACTTTTTCATTAATTTCCAAATATTTTATTTTTTCCTGAAATTTTGCCCCTTCCCCAGAACTTGAGCTTAGAGAAGCGTTGGCCACTAGTTCAGAGTGTTGTAGCTTAAACGCAACCTGGTACCGTGAAGCTACTGAGTAGTTCCCATAATTCGTAAACCCGCATATCAATCTGTTTGTCTGCTTCTGCTGGCATACAGGTATCTGCATGATCGTATCTGCTTCATCTTCGGAGAATGATTGTTAAATTAACTCTTTATTCTACTGTCCATCATTTCTCGATAAAGTTAGATGCAGGGAAAAGAAGGAAACAAATAAAAACAAGAAATTTAGATTGAGGCATGTAGTATGTGAAAAGTTATGCACTAATTTAACTTTAAAGGACCCTTGTGTTTTCTGCAAGACAAAAACACGAATATAATTAATACTTGACATATGATACATTTGGTTCCACAACTTTTCCACTGAACAACCACACGAGAAGTGTTGAATATGCGAACCATTTGTTTTGCAAAATGTTAAAATGCCACCAATTAAAACTCGCCTTAGACCTCCGAACTACACACATGAACTAGCTGAGTGTTTACGCTATCGCAAAGAACAAAATACTAAGAAAATATACTACCCAAATACGCTCTCTGCCTAAATAATGCATGAAGTATGAAGTACATGTTTGGTTCAGTTAGATTGCATGATAAGTGCTTAGTTATCATTTGTATGACTTAAGACTATGAATTAAGGTATCGGAAATGGTTTCACATATTCTTAGACTTTAATTGTATCGTAAGTTTATTACTTAAGTACCGATGTGTTGCTAGATCGATTGTGAATCATGGTGTGATACAAATATTTATAACAGATATTGGAGCAAATTCTATGTTGATTAAACACAATTATAATTGAGATATTGGAGCAAATTAAATAATTAAATGATGTCAACTTGTTGCCACCTATGGATTCCACTTTTACTGAGGATAATAAGCGATTGTGACATAGTTATAGACTTTTTGATTAGGAAAGTAACTACTCGGCTTGAGAAATTACTTGACTTGAGAGAAGAAACCACACAGTTCATTAGATGGATGGTTGGAAATGGTGGGAGGGTACACCTCAAATGGGATTATTGACTTCCTGTTGGCCCCATCACTAAAAAGTACACCAGAAGCTAATTATACAATTATACATGGTGTTGCCACATTGGCACTATCATAAGCTAAACGATTTCATCACGCAAAGCCCGTATTTAAATATATTGTAACAGAACTCCTGTTTCAGAACTCTGCTACCAGTTTGGTAAAACTTGAGGGTATTCGAGCAAGAACGATTTAACGATAACAAGAACGAGACATATATTTAACGTGGTCAACTAACGAATTCGTAACGAGCCCGCTAGCTACTCCACGGCCAGAACCACATATTTTATTGAAAAGAAAATCCAATTACAATGCACGCCTTGACCACGCGGCCACCCGATAACACCCACCTGACAAACACATTACAAAAGCCATCTCTCAAACTCGTCCCTGTGTGTATGTGTACTGGTTGTAACCAAAACCAATCATAGCCTTTTATAGCCATGTGCGTGGCGGTGGATACTAGTGATTTAGGAAACACTTTGCCTTCAAGGCAAAGTAATTGCCTACACATAATAACAATCCACCGCCCCATATTTCTGACTTTGACTTTTCGCAAGTCAAAAACCCCAACAATATAGGGAGCACAAGTCAACTCGATTTGACTGCCTTCCAAAAGTGCACTTCTCACCTAGCACCACCTATCCTGATTTAGGTACCACGTGGCACGTGCCTACAGTTTCCGCTCTCCTTCAGATTTCATCCAAGAGAAACTTGCTACATCAGATAAGCTTAAGAAATGGAGGGTACCACAACACTCCTGATGTCCTCTTTTCCGCAGAGAGAAAGAAACACATATGCATCTGTCTTCTCATGACAAATAATAACTCCGGAGCTCTTAATTAATCATAAACTTCCACCTCGATGTCATATTGCATCTCAAATCTTTCTAAAGCCTATCCACTTACACAACAACCACCTGGAACCTAAGTTAGCTAGCTTGGTAGGGACATACCTGTCGTATACTTCCATCATATTTGTCTTCTACCTTTTGTCTTGTTTCTCCTCTAGAGGGGTATGCCTAAGTATGATGTACTTTTCTTATTAACCAAAAATTTTACACACACACACACACACACTCAAATTAGACCAAAACATTTGGTAAACTTCCTTTGTCAGCACTGATCCATATGGACAGAAAGCTGGGGCTGTAGATAGTTCAATCTTGAGACCTCCATGTGTTTTTCCTTATTTGGCTAGAATATCAGCACCTGCATTAATTTCTTTGTTTTCATGGGAGAGATGGCAGTGGTGGCTACTGATAATGGTCCTTGAGACCGCAACCTCATCTCTGAGATAGTGGCTGGTAATATCTCCAGTCAGAAGGAAGTTCTTAACCTCTTCATTATCGGTTTCAATACAAGCAGACTGTCATTTATACGTTGAGATAAAATTCACCCCAACTAGATCTCCTTGGAATTCAGTGTCAAAAGAGGAATTGGCATCAACAACCCAGAAAGCCCCTTGATCCAATTGTTAGCATTATGTGCGCCCATGTGGGGTGCACAATGCAATTAACCTAAACTTATGGGTTTAGGTGAGACAAGCTCAAGCCTTATGGGGTTAGTAGCAAGGACAAACCCTAGGGGGTTATGTTGCAATTGGGTATAAGTCTGTCTATATAAGGAGACAGCCTCCTATTATTTTATACACAATACTGTAGAGATCATGTGCTGATCATAATACAGTAACCCTAGACTCTCTCTCTAACTAGCCTCCATTGGGTGGAACTTGGTGTGGATCAGAGCTTTCGTCCTAGATATTCGAGCCAGACTGTGGGAGCAAGAAGAGCACGTGAAAGCAAGCATCCTACGATCATCCGCTGTGCATAGGAGCTAAGGAAGACAAGGTAAACACATGAATCTTCCGCTATAATTCATGTTGTAGATCTGTATGTGATAGATCATGCCCTTCCTTCATTGGTATCAGAGCCTTAGGCTTGTTTTTCGTGCCTCGTTATGCGTTCCCGAATCAGATAAAATATTCGAGTTTTTGAAATTTCATAATCTGTTAGAGAAACCTATATGGTTAGATAGGGTTTTTCACGAGGATTCCGGAAATATAAATTTTATAATTTTTGGACGAACAGAGAATTAGTTATGATTTTTTAAAGATTCGAAACAGTATAAATCTGGACTGATAGATCTGAGCAGTAAAAAGATTTTTTCAAAACATGTTAAAATTGGGTTTTGAATACATAATCTTGATCTACGTGAAAAGACGATTCCAACGATGTAAAGATCGCCGGAAACGGAGGCCGGGAAGGCGGCGCGTGGGCTTCACGCGCCACCGACGCCGCCTCCACGCGCGGCCACGCGCCGCACGCGCCAAAGGGCTGGCGGTGGCTGCTGACGTGGCCCTAGGGCTGACGTGGCAGATGACGTGGCGGTGCCACGTCAGCAATTGCTGACGTAGCAGGTGGCGGGGCGGCCACACGGACTGATGACGTGGCATGGTGACGTGGAGGATGACGTGGCAGCTGACGTCAGCACGTGGCTGACGTGGCATGCCACGTGGCTTGCTGGCGTGGCACTCGGCCGACGTCAGCGCGTGACGGAGGCGGACTCGCCCACGCGCGGCGGCGCGTGTGGGCGCGTGAGTCCTCCTCCGGCCACTATTTTTCGCCAAATTTTTTTCTATATGCTCAGAATTAAATTTCCTATTTTCTGGGATTTTTTCATATTTTTTGGAAAAAAAGAAAATTTTATTATTTTCCAGATTAATTAATTAGTGTTTAGCACACTTCCCGAGGCAGTTAGACGTCCTTAAACACACTGTTTTGAGCCCAAATTTTTTCTGGAGACTTAGGACATTTTTCCCTACCTTATGAGATAGGAGGTGAGATCCTAGGTAGTTGGGAGCAATTTTCGATCTTATTAGTTGATTGATTTATTGCTTATTAAATTCCAGTAATTATTCTTTAATTCTGGAAATTTCCAGAAAATTACAGTATGTTTATTTTATTATTATTCATGCTGTTGTGGGTTGAATGGATGTGTTTGATGCATGGATGTGGCTTAGATGGTTTTATATTTGGTTTTGGTTTTGAATATGTAATCAATTAAAATACGGCCTGCGTGTCGTGCCTCTCTACATACTCTATTGTCTTCTCTTCTCATCTAAATCGCCTATTAGAGGTTACTTCTTATTAGAAATAAGATATTTAGTGAAGATTGAAGAATAGAAGCTTCAAGAGAGGTGGCCAAACCAAAAGCTATGGCGCGAGGTGCAATGAGCAAAGAGACGAACAAGGAAGCTTCAAGGAGCACTCGAGATAGGCGAGATCCATGAGGCGAGAAGTTCAAGAATTGCTCAAGACGTACTCTCAATAGTGGGAGTGAACCTTAGGGGCCACATCCATTGCATATTTATTTATGCTTATGCTTGTTTTATGTTATAACTGCGTGTGATTGGATATATCTGTATAACCTCGCATGCTAAGGAACTAAAACAAAAGAGCTCACATGGTTATACATGATTGAAACTAATAGGGAATCATAAGTGACGATATTTGATTCTTAGAATTGCTACTAGGTTTTGGTGGAGTCCTTATGAGGAACTATGAATTTTAATCTATGTATCATGTTATTTCGGAGCTAAGAAAATGCTAGTTTTAATTTCCTATGCAATGTGTCAAGATCAATCGTGCCTAAATCGAAACTGTAAAGGCTAAAATAATGACAATAAACGATATGACAGGTCATCGTACTATGTAACCAAATCGTTGGACATAGTTTGTCAAATCACCTACAAGTATGGCCGAACCTATGATAAATAGTTGTCACAGCAGCACATGAACATTATCTTTAGGCTAACCAATAAGTGGGAGGCAGTCAAGATAAATTTCATAGAGCGTGCTATGCCAAGGTGGGGAAATGACCTCATCAGCAAGTTCAAGACCACTTTGAGATTCAAAGATTGTAGGAATGAGCCACAGAAGAATCTTGGATCCACCTTAGCCATTTGCCTCATTAAAAGTTGTGAGTAATGACTCATAAATCCCACCTTAAACTAACAAACTCAAATCATAAAAAATAGCACTCGACTATAGTCTATGAGATTAGTACTCAACTATAGCTTCTGAGATTCATGCCGTTTATGATGAGATGTTTAAGTTATCCGATTAGCAATTTGTTGCTATCTCTGCCACGTTTCATGAAAGTGCCATGAAAACGTTATATGACACACTTTGAGAGTGTCAAGATGTTTGGATAAGACCAAACATCGCTCCATTCTAGGATCTAAGCAACCAAGTGCTTGCTTAGAATACTAGTTCAGCATACTTTTGAAGTCTAAGCAATATATGATTGCTAAAAGACTGTGAATGAAGTATGATAGGCAGATGTAGTCCCTAGCCCGGTATTAGGACCGTGGAACAGGTGGGGCAAGGATAAGGGAACAAAGGCGAAATATTGGTACATGACCAATATCTCAAGACAGGCAAATGCAAAGGAGGAAAATGATGTTTCCCTAAGACTAGAAGGCCAGACATGGCATTAACTTCTCGTCTAAAAGGATCCATGAGATTATCTTTGAGGGAGTAGCCACCAAAATTTGTTTTGGTTACAGTTTTACTTTAGAATTGGTCATGTTATGAATGGTTATGCACTCTTGATTTCTAGCATGAATAACGCCTCAGGATCTTTGGACATCAACTCTGGGGTTGTGCCTTAAGATTCTGATATGTGGCGCGCTAGGTTGTGACACACTACATCAGGAAAGGATGTTCAGGCTAGCTAAGGTAGGCCTGCTTGGAATATGCCCAAGGTACCCTTACCTGTGTGTGATTCTTGCCTTACACGAAAGGCGAAAGGCAAACCATCCAGTAAAGCAGTAAGGATTATTGGGTCGTTACATATTATTCATTCTGTTATTGTGATCCATTAAAAGTTAAAGCTAAGACATGGTGCTTACTGTTCCATCACATTCGTAGATTATTATACGCATCTCAACTATGTGAGCTTGGGCCACATAAGTCTGAGGCACAAGGGTGCTTGAGACAGGTATCTACAAAAGGTAGAAAACCGTCTGGATAAAAGTATATGTCCTTAGCAAGAATGAGAATGCGAGTGTCTATCTTAGCAAGAGCTATGTGATGGAGAGTAGTAAGGCATCTGTGCATTCCCCGCACTCCGCAGCAGGATGTTGTAGCGGATAGGAGGAATAGAATACTGCCTGAAGATGGTTCGATGTATGATAGTGCGTGCAAAGCACATGTTCCCTATATTGAGGAGACGCTTTGTTAAACGGCTGTCGATGTACTCAACCAAAAACCCACCAAGTCTGTAGCCACTACGCCCTACGAGATGTGGACCAAAAGGTAACCTATATGAGGTCACCTTAGGCCATAGGGATCGGCAGCTTATGAGCTAACTAATTTTCCTAGTCAGGGAGAAGCTCGTGGAGATGGTATTCTCTACGAGTAAGAGGAACCACTAGATGACACTCAATTCACCACTACTCAAGAGGAATTTGTTCCTATGTATCTTGAGAACAGTGGGAGTGCCTTACCTAGTGAGCAGCCTATCGTATACGACGATAATGCTGAAGAAGAATCCTCTTTGCGTAGGAGTGCTCGTTGGAGCGTACCCCGTCGACGATTTGACATCGAAGGGGAAGACATGATAGTCACCACGCAAGATGATGATGAACCTAGGATATTGCCCCAGGATATTTCATCACCTGAAAAGAAGGAATTTAGACCCTAGATGGAAGAAATGTATCTTCATGGAGAAACATATCTTCCCGCACTATTCGGAGTACTCTAGGGGGTTGCGTATTCGAAACGCAACAGCCGATTAGTAGTATAACGCAAATGGATTCACAAGATAAATGATTTCTCATAAGGAGATGTCCATAGTTAAGGGAATGTTCGTAGATATAATGATCTCCGCGAGCATGGAGGAACCGCTGGAAAATACCCTGTTCCTTAGTCCATTATGAGGAATTAGTCCCTCAAGGATCCTTCGGACAGTGGGAGTGACTTTCTAAGCGAGGTGCCCACCCATAGGGGTGAGAGCAAATTATGATCCTCCTATGCAAAAGAATTGCTCATAGGAGCATACCCCATCGACTGCTTGAAGATCGAAGGGATGATCTCAAGGATCACCTTGCATAAACGATAGGATAGGATACTATGCCTTATCGTTCCCTAATTATGAAGAATGAAAAGTAGCCTTTACAGGAAAAGTTAGAGTCTGTAAAAGACCAACCAAGTTTAAGGCTAGGTTGACTTTTCCGACTGGATGTTAGACCATTAAAAATAGATGGATCTCCAAGGTCATTCAGAGTGACACAAACGGAAGCATAGTAAGGCATATGACTTGCAGAGATATCGGTAATAGTTGTGATTATGGAAATAAGGCTCCATTCTCGATAAACGTGACGACTGAATTTCTCAATAGAGAAATCAGAGAGGTGATCTGTATGACTCGGCCACAGGGTTTCGAGATGTAAGATCGGATGCACAAATAGGTGCAAGCTAATTAAGCCTATGTATGATCTTAATTAGTCCTCTAACTCAGCAGTATTTTATCAATGGATGAAAACCGCTGCATATCACTCTCGGTCGTAGAGAGTAGATGAACACGTCACTTATTATCGATGACGCACTATTTCCAGGAGAGTCTAAGGACTATTTCACATCCACTATAGGGTGGATATCCTTTCGATTTGTGACGAAGGATATTAGCAGGGCGAGATGCACTCTCGTTCGTTCAAAAGGACTTCTTATATTGACGCATAAGGCGGACAACAAGAAGATACTCTGAACGATTCCATGTAATGGACCCAATGCCATGTGATACTCCTATAACTCGCTGCAGGATTTTACGAGCCTGAATATGTACCCTAGAAGACACCATACAAGATTGACCAAATGACCAAAGTGCCTGATGCAGTGTGAGTCTGCTATATACTATGGTATATACTGAGACCCCACATACCTTATGCAATCGGAAGAGTGGATTTCAGGAAATCTAACTTAAGACACTAGATTGCAACCAAAAGGATACTCTATACGAAGGATCACGTGTTATAACTATCGGAGATGATGTTTCGACTAGCCAGCTATGCATGCTGACTAGGGTGGGGACCTAGATACACGAAGATCCGACTCAGGCTATAGTCCATGCTAGATGACAGCGCATGAAACAGCAGCATAAGTGTTGCAAAATCGTATTAGACCGCTCCATTGATCATGGAAGCGAAGCACGATTGCCTGTTCTGTCACCGGACAGAAATATGTTTGGATAAGAAGGTTTCTGATAAGCTTATGAGCTGTCAACCAACCTGTAGTGCTAGCATACGGCTACAGTACTTTTGACAAGGCCAAACATATAGAAAAGGGTACTGTTTTCACAAAAGGTGAAATAACTACCTAAAGAGTAATCTTGGAGTAGGTCGACCACGGGCCAATAATGTAGGCACCTCCCATTCCTAAACCACATAAGAGTCGTCTTTGTGGATTGCTTTAGAAAATTGGAACTCGGTAGTCGATCACTGGAAATATGATTGATGAGCATATGAGACATTGATAATTGGATTTTAATTGGATTTGTTATGCTACATGTTGTTTACATATCCTGTACTAGCATAGAACATGTCGCGCGGACACTAGGTTGACTCTCTCACACGAGCAACCGCCTCTACAACATCCTGGATTGTCTAGGTGAGTAGGAGATGAGACAGAATCCCGATAAGCGCTAGAAGCCTATGATATGATGACTCCTGTCATATGAGGCGCATGGCCTATGACAAGAGCTGGACATCAATCAATAGTGCAAGACTCTGTCAGACGGATTCATTTGTCGCATTGGAATAAGTTCCAAGGTGAGATTGGACTATGGCCATTCGAGCATGGTTACTACCCCGAACCATGTATAGTCTGCGTAGAGAAAGCCAGATGAGAGAACTGATTTCGATTGCATATGTGCAACACTCAGTACTCGGGTTAATAATCATATGGGCTGTTGTACTTACATCTGTATAGTGGTCCCTATGGGATAGGACATGTGCTCTGATAGAGTCCAAACACTATGGCGCACATCTTATGAGATAACGCGTGCTGATAAGTGACATGAGGTGGCGAGTAGAACTAGTCCCTGAGTTTCCTCGCCGTGTGAGCCTCGTCGATCATATAAGAATGATTGGCACTGTATACCCTTAGTACTTTTATCCATGTCGGGGAGAGACGGTTCGGTGGTGCTACTTTAGCGTGACACCTCACGGCTATGAATGATTCGGCCTACCAGGACATTGCTAGGAAAGCAGCTGACTCCGAATCAAAGCGACAATGGATGGAAAGGAAGATTCTAATTGCATCGCTCTTTATCACTTTCATTGGGCCCACCTACAAGATCTTATGGGATCATGCAGGATATGAATGTAATAAAGGAGATATAGACTCATTGATGCACGACCTTCGGGACAAGGTAGGTGCTCATGGTCTATGAGATGACAATAGACAAAATCTGGGGGATACGAGAGAGATATATATGTATTGCATTATTTCTTGAGGGTTGAGTGCGCCTGCTGCTAGCTCGTCTCGTATGAGTTTAGAGTATGGATCTCCCGAAATGCAGGTTCTCTCACAGTCACACACCAAGGCCACATAACACTTTGGCAGATGATAATAGTTGGAGATTGAGGGAGACTAGAACTACTGTATTTGTGCAACCCCACTGTGCGAGTGGGAGATGTTAGCATTATGTGCGTCCATGTGGGGTGCACAATGCAATTAACCTAAACTTATGGGTTTAGGTGAGACAAGCTCAAGCCTTATGGGGTTAGTAGCAAGGACAAACCCTAGGGGGTTATGTTGCAATTGGGTATAAGTCTGTCTATATAAGGAGACAGCCTCCTATTATTTTATACACAATACTGTAGAGATCATGTGATGATCATAATACAGTAAACCCTAGACTCTCTCTCTAACTAGCCTCCATTGGGTGGAACTTGGTGTGGATCAGAGCTTTCGTCCTAGTGATTCGAGCCAGACTGTGGGAGCAAGAAGAGCACGTGAAAGCAAGCATCCTACGATCATCCGCTGTGCATAGGAGCTAAGGAAGACAAGGTAAACACATGAATCTTCCGCTATAATTCATGTTGTAGATCTGTATGTGATAGATCATGCCCTTCCTTCACCAATTTCCATGATCATCTCTAGCTAAACTCCTATGCCTCATGCCTGTGCTCCAGCCAGCTCCCATAAACACTAATTTTCAAAGAACCTTAACCAATGAATACGTCCAAAAGGGGAAGATGTGTCTGAAGATATTTGCCCATTACCTGCAATATCATCAACCATATTTCTAGCTGAACAATTAATCTGATTTACTAGTTCGGTAACGAAGAGATGTGTCGAGGATGATTTTTTTTTTCTTCGTTGCTTTCCTTCAAAAGAATCCAGACACCTGCTGTGAACTTGAATTTGTTAATAGCAAGTACTGGTCAATGAGATGGTATTACTTGTAGAGCTCTCCTTGAGCCAGTCTAGAATACTCAATTTCTGACCATGTAATATCGGTATTTATATTCGAAAATATTTTTCCAAACCAACATGCTCACAGTGCAGTTAAGTAGACTGTGAATAGCACTGTCACTAGCAAGACGACACCCTTCACTAGTATCCTGTGGAGTCTCAAAGTTATTAGAGAGAATTCTATTAAAAGAGGCAAGCCATGTGCCTAAATGGAAGTTAAGAACCATATCAGTAGATTTTCACATATAACAATCGATTTATGAAGTGTCAACCAAGATTGCGGCACCAAACTACCAAAGGCCTCTTGGCCTTGGGGCCGGCCCTAGCTTCATGGAGGCCTAAATCGAAGTTGAAGAGGAGGCCCATTCATTGACTTTTCACTAAAAACAGATTTTACGAAGAAAAAAATCAGTTATACTTCATACAGTTTATTCAAGTATGTAGTCGGTAGCGGAGCCAGAATTTCACCGATGGGGCACAATTCAGCTAGTATTTTGTTAGGTGTCTTGAATTGAAAGCAAAGGAAACAAATCAAAGTCAAAGGTGGATTTGGAAACAAAAATGTCAGTAAAGAAAGGTCAAAGGAGGCTAACAAGTTTGGAAATAGATGAGGCAGTCGCGTGGTGGGCAATTTCACAGCCCACTACTCACTGCCTATTTAAAGGGTTGTCTTCTATGTTTGTAATGCATAACACACAAATGGTACACTCACGGGTTTGAGAGCATTAGACATAGGCAATTGTTTAGTGTTAGTTTTTTTGTGTACGTGTGCGTTATCGGTTTGTACCGGGTGAGTTTCTCTCTAATAAAATCGGAGTTTTGGTTCGTGGAGGTAGCTACCTAATAACTAGTGAACCACGTTAATACTTGTGTTCCTGTCTCATCATTATTATCACCGTTCTAAGCTAGGTCCAGATCATAACATATTTTTACTCTTATTTAAACATAAAGTAACATTAAATATCACCAAATAAAATATTGTATAACTTCTAGTTTAGTTGGTAAAGCACATCTCTATTGACTCCAGCCACGAGGGTTCTAGTCCCCTTAGGCACGTTTTAATTTTCTTGTTTTTAAAAATTGGAAGTGCGCATTGGGAAACTCAAACCTGCGACACTTTGGTTTTAGGCAAAACATTTTACCAACTCCGTTGGGACGCCTTAAGGATAAAAGGGGGCACTTTTATATATGTACTAAAGCTGGGTTTTTTCTTTTTTTTTTTTTTTTTTTTTTTTTTTTTTACAAATTAAGGATTATCTAGTGTTTTCGAAAAATTATGGGGGGCCATGCCCCCATGCTCCTATATGGCTCCGCCCCTGTATGTAGCCATGTCTTCACTAATAATGTTTTATTGAAAGATTTTCTCAAAAATAATGTTTTATAAAAGACATAATTACCCTCATAATTATTCACCATGTGGGCCCCTTGCTAATTGGAGGCCAAAAGCTGAGGCACTAGCTGCCTTACCATTGGGCCGACTCTAATTATTGGTATCTAGGTGGAGCTCAAATTGTCAGTGGAGACATTAGGAGACAGTAGACCAATATTCGAACCCTGGGACTTTATAAATCTATCAAAAACAATAAAATAAAATAAAATAAAATATTATAAAATAAAATAAAATGGCGATTGATGCATCTCGAGAGCAACGTCTGACCCAGTCATTGTGAATTAAATCGGTCAAGCAGGAGGGTGAGAGCCTCTTGCAGCTTAGATGAACGAGATTAGCCAAGAACAGGGAAGCCCATAGAACACCCTCGGGCCTTTTTGAGCCCACATAAATAGAAATTTTTTCACGTCTTAAATGTCCAATCCAAAAAAATAACCCCAAAACTAACATTCCCTAGCCCCAAGTCAATCCTGTGAGATACGTACTACCTCCGTTTCGTCTGTTTCGTCTGCGTTTGACTTTTTAACCCGTAACTGAGTCACTTTGACTTGGTGATTTGAGTACCAAAACGATGTAATTTTTTAACAATTTTTTCATGGTATTTTAGAATAAACTTTCCTCTATAACACCATGCAAAGATTACCAAATTCTTGTATCCTTTTGCTAATCAAGTCACCGGATGAAAGTAACCCAGTGAATAGTGACAAAAAGTAAAGTAAGCTGAAACAGGCGAAATAGAGGTAGTATGAAATTGTCTGCTGAAAACAACCCATTTGGTATCCCAAGTTGTAGAGTAATGGCAGCACTATCCGGGGCTAGTTGAGCTAACCATCGACCTATCCTGCTAGACAGCGTGTAAGTAAATAAAAAGTTATTATTTTAATTTAGTCCCATTATAACAAATTCATGGATCCTCCCGTGTCCAAGTGAAATATTTTTGTGCAAAACAGATTTAAAAAAAAAAAAAAAATCGCTTGACTACACTTTTCTTCTGGTCATGGGTTTGCTTATTTTAATTTTCTTCTTCTTCACCAATTCTCAAGGAAACTAATATACAAAGAAGCATTCACTTCACACAAACAATTATACATCTTTACTGAATGACGGATCAATATATATATATATATATATATATATATATATATATATATATATATATCTTTACTATCTTAAAAGAGTGAAGAAATTTAGGTGACTCCTAAGATAGTTTATTGCGAAAGTGACTCTCTAAAATAGTTTATTACAAAAGTGTCTTGTTAAGCCTAGCAAATTCCTTCTTACGCACGTTTTAGTTTTCAGTAAACTCCTCCACGAAAGATCCCACTATTAACGAGGACTTTTCCGGCTGCAACCCCTACATCAGAACAAATCAACTGTGCCTGATCAGAGATCCAAAGGATTCCTCCCTACCGGTTTCTTTCGGTGGTACGAACAAAAGGTATGGTTCTTTCTTCGTATTTTTTTGTATCATCTGTCCCGCATCTAAAATAACCACAGTTCATTATTCTAGGGTTTATACAATTTATACTAAAAAAACAACAATCTGTATCTTCTTCTCTCCCCACTTATTTTCTCTGAAAATCATCATGGTTTGCAGGTTCGTTCTTCGTCACTCTATCTGTCCGAGTTACAATACTGTTTTTTTTTTTTTGTTGATCGATTTGTTTGTGTTGTCTCCATAAGACGTTCGAAACGTTGTTGTCCATTTATGACCTCTACTGAGTACTTTTAGGAAAAGGCAAATAAGTAAATCACATATGATACCGTTAGTTAGCTCTCAAAAAAGATATATTGGAAACAATTATGCGTACCATGAGGAAACGGCTGCTGGATTGAAGAAACATCATAGTTAAATGTGATTTGTGCTTTGGGCAAGAGCGGAATCATTTACAGAAGCCAGCTAGAGAAACAAAGCTGCGGAGAACGAAGGGGTGATACGAAGGAGAAGGAAAAGGTAAACTAATTAACTGGAATCATTGTTCATAATTTGAAACAAAAAAATAGCTTGACAAACTAATATGTATTTGATCAGTGGATTGTATTATTTTTGACTTGTCGTGTTTCCATAGTCTTTCTTCTGCAATGACGGGTTATGTTGATTTCCTTTGGGAGTTTCACCTTAATTTGTTTGTGGTAGGCAAAGGCTTCTCCATGACTTCATTGGATTCTAACTTATTGGTGTTCCTATTAGGGTAACATTAACTTTTAAAAAAAGTTGTTTTCATTTGTATCTTTTATGAGAAAGGGTCCCGTTTATGGATTCTACTACTTTTTTAGTAGAACATGTCTTTGAGGTTTCTTTTTTTTTTTCTTTTTTTCGATAAACTGCCTTTGAGGTTTCAAATGTTAAAGTTGAGACTGCAAATAAGTTAATCTCTGGTTTCCAATGATTTTGGGCATGTCTTCTATTTCTCCTCTGGGATATAGAAGAAGTATAGTCTACTTATCAGTGAGTAAAGTATACTTCTTTCTAGCTCTATGATTCCTCCTTAATATCATCTACCATCTGTACATTTAGCCTACAAAACATGGCACTTCAATTTGCATGTGAATTTATGAGATTTCAATTTATTTGTTTAATTATGGCTACAGAGAAGTCAATGGAGCTTGATCACCACATTTACATTCATGAGTTCGGCTCAGTAGAATACCACATCAAGGTATGAATTAATGACTGTCCTGAACAATTTATCTCTGTATGCCATGTTTTATAGGCATATATCTCTGTATGCATTACTAGCAGATCATAGAACAATATATATGTTTCCCTAAAAAAACAATTATATATGTTGCATTGTATTGTTCTTCTGGTTTCCAAGCAAAATCTTTAACTTAATTTATGCAACCAGCAACCTTGCAACAACTCTGACTATTCCCACTTGTATCCATTGATTGTGTTGAAGAACCTACTATCTCAATAGTTATCAAAGGTTAAGTAAGACAAATTATATGATTTTGGATTGTAACCCATAAATCTTACGCATATTTTGCCCATTTTTTTGTTTCTTACATAGATTTTGCCCATTTATGTGTTTCTTACGCAGATTGTGCCCATCTATATGATATCAAAGGTTAAGTAAGATAAATTATATGATTTTGGATTGTAACCCATAAATTTTACGCAGATTTTGCCCATTTTTTGTTTGAATTTTCTTAAAAAATGTTTGATTACTAATCTTTAGAAATTAGATTACATATGAAGTGCTCGACTGTTCGGTAGAGAAATTAGAAATTTTGTTAAACTTTCACAAGAGAATCAAATTAATGTTACCAATGTTCTAGATAATAGGAGAAATGAGAAAGCAGTTCACTACGTAGCTTTGACATCCAAGAGCCCCACTCAAAAGAGCAATGACATAAGGTTGTTCCAAACTCAAGCCATTACCCCGATTCCTCTACGTTTTGTATCTTCATTTATCCTCGGACTAATTTTGAAGCTAACACAAATATTTTTCTTTAGTATTAGGAAAATCATCTCTGGTTGGGTCACCATCGTAATATTTAGATTGGTGGGGTGATGCACATGTTTAAACTCCAAATGCTGTAATCTCAAAATTTAAGGCAAACAAAATGACCATGTTCGTTAATTGTTTTGCTGCCTTTGAGTTTTTCACTTGAAATTTCGAAGAAATGAATGTTTTAAATGTTGTTGAGCACAATTTAGGTGATATGTTCATGTTTTCCCCTTTTGTCTCGCCTTGCCTTTCTCTGGAGAAAATGTGACACGACGGTCTGTCAAACCTAGGTAAGACCCTCACCCCAGAAAAGTCCTATGTAAGGCTCAGGGGAAGACCTCATTTGTTCTTGTTTGTCCCGTCGACCACCTCCTTAACACTGCACATGAGTATGTCAAGTAATTCACAGATTCTTAAGCAGTTCTAAAATCCGGGCAGCAAAGGCCACGATCACCCTAATCAAAGATCTTTGCAGTGAGGAGATGCAGAGGCAATCGGTAACACTCTGAAAGTCAACAGTGATCAAGTTTCTGCCAGCAAAGGAGTGCATCTTGTCACCGGATTCTGACAGCAGTGAGTACCACCATTTATGTTTTATATCCAGGTTAGCCCTTTTTCGATCTTGAACTTGCCACCCTGCTATTTTCTCAACTCTGCATTGTTTTTTCAAATCGCTTATTGTAGGCCTTGTGAATGCTCACAAGAACTGAAGCGTACAAGAATCATCCCAAGTTCCCAACTTCCCCTTGTTTCAAGAAAATTATGATACTGATATCGCTAATGGCGGGTAAGGGAATCAATTCTCTTGACCTTCATCCTAATTAAATTGATATATTTGCTTGATGATTCTTAGCGTTATCTCACTGCCAACAATGGTTCATTGTTTTCATCAATCGTGTTCAGATTAGTTACCTTTTGCTTGGTTTTAACCCTAATTTCAGTCAAGTCAACAAATTGACAAATCCCTTTGCCTTGGTTTCCATATCAGTTAATAATTGATTCTTGTTTGGTTGTCCGGTAAGGGCTGTCTCTTCTTTTTTAATCATTCCAGTGGAAGATCAATTTAGCCTGAAGTCTCTCATGAAATCCCGTAAACTTCGATATATTTGTATCCAGGTTGGCTCTTTTTTCTATCTTAAACTTGCCTCCCCACTATTTTGTCACCTCTGTATTGTTACTTCAAATAGCTTATTGTATTGTACATTGTTATTGTGATTTGAGTTATTTGACAAGATGTTACGTAAAAGATTAGTCCTATGGGGCTCCTCATGCAGTTTGCGCGATTCTTTGAGATGCACTATTTTCTTGCTTAATTTACTGACCTTCATAACTGAGGGAGGGATAAAGGAACCAACCTTCAAATGTAGCATCCATATGTACCGTGAATATACCATCCATATTTACTGTTACAAAAATCAAATTCAAATGCAACCTCCAGAGTGGTGGTCTTGCTCAGGGTCTTTCACTGAATTGTGATTGTAAACAGTTTAAGTACTTTATGTTATTTATTCAGTAGATTTGACTTTCATGTTATTTATTATTTATTTAACAGAATGGCTTTTTGAATATGCAATGAAATGCTTCCGATGGACCTCCTGGGCCAAATAGATCAAAAAGCCTTGCCATTGTTATGCTTTTCAGGGGAAAATTGTAACGTACAAATGCATATAATTTAGATGACCTTAGAATTATTGATTTGGAGAAATGTTTAATATAAAAGTCCTTAAACTACCTTTTTTTAGAACGTCCTTATACTACCTCTGTTCTCTCTGAATCTTCACTTTTTGACTTTTTCTTCTGTAATCGGGTCACTTCGACCCGGTGATTGGATAGCCAAACGATTGAATTTTTTAGTAACTTTTTATGGTGTTATAGAATGAAGTTTATTCTACAACATCGTGCAAATATTATCAAATTATTGCATCGTTTTACTAATCAAATCACTGAATTAAAGTGATTCAGTGAATAGTGAATAGTGGTAAAATGAAAATGGTGAAGATTCGGAGATAACAGAGCAAGTAACTTATAGTGAAGACCAAATTGTATTAACAGAAACGAGTCAAAAATCAGTTGGGTAAACACAGTAACATTGGAAGCCCATAGGTGTGAAGGAAAATTAGGAGGATGTATGGGTAGGTATAAGTAGGAATGATGTGTTCTTTTTTAGAAAAGGAATGATGTGTAACATAGTGGTACACTGTCAAATTGTTTTTTTATTTTTTATTTCTCATACTCATTTCTAAATTTCCTGATTATATATATTCATATTTAATGCCCCACCCGCACTTTACTTATGACCTAGCACGTATGGCAGGTTATCATTACTATTTTGGTAAACGATAATTGTTCAGCTTATCAGCCAGATCCAAATTTTATAACTAGGTATTCTATTGTGTTAACTCATGCAATCTCAACTAGAAGCATTAATTTTTGTTACACATTACCTATGCTACAAAAGATACGGTCTCGTAGGTTTTGCTGTGAGGATGGGATATACGCAACTCGATTTTACATATAAGAGACAGTGATTTAATTGATAAAGTGAAAGAGTTTTTTTTTTTTTTAATTATAACTACATATTTTATATTTATAATATATTATATAATTATATATTAATGTCTTCCAAAATGGATAAATAACTGATCAAATAACTCAACTCCTATCTAAAAATTAAAATAAGTAAGACAAAAAGAAACAACATATAGATGTTGTCAATTCAATCACTGCCTCTTGTATGTATACTGATCGCAAGATGTCTTAGCCAAGAGGAACCAATTAATGATCTATAGCCAATCTCTTATTCTCCTTTTTCAAGATGAAATAAAATGGACTGGCTACTTAAACATGTTGGAACTCTTGGTTCCACGTCTGTAGAAAAAAGCGATGACTAGAAACGAGCTGGTGAACGGCAACATGCATTTGGTGTGCTCGAGGATGTTGGATATGACAATATGGATGTCTTGTGATGCATCATCTGGATAGACGGTGGAATCCAAAATGGTTCAATTATGAAACCATTTCTCTTTGTTTCTGGCGATGGAGGTGTACGTGAAGAGAGCTTTGAAGTTAACAACAGTAACAGAAGCTTAGTTACTTTGTCAGGCAGCACCACTGTAATGCTAGCGGGTAGCTTTTGTGATGAAAACCGGTTGTATATGTAGTTCTACTTGACTCGAGAAGTAGGAAGTTGTAGCGTTTGAATTCTCAAAGACTTGGCAGTTTGTTTATGTTATCAGTTAACTTTTATTTCAAAGCACAGTTTGAATGTCTGTTGGATATTCGGTGCCTTAAATTCAATGTCGATCGCCAAAGCTACATTGAAGAAGTAGCTATGATATGCTCAGGTCGAAATAAATGACTTTGTTTTCAATCCCCTATTTTCTTTTGTCTAATTAGTGCTAATAGATCATATTGAATGTCACTCAAGGGAATCATCAAATATTAAGAGTATTATTTATAAGAACTATAGTTGCAGACAAATTTTTCGTGTATTGCTTGCTCTAATATACTGAGACGTCCTGGAATCAACATGTCCTAGCAGGTTTTTCAGAAGGCATACTATCAAACAGAAAACATATTTCCAGCATACCACAATTTTGACACGTCTAACATTTTTTGTTAACCAAGCTCACGTGCAACGCACGTAGTCCTAACTAGTATATATATATATATATATATATATATATATATATATATATATATATATATATATATATATATATATATATATATATATATATATCGTTTTGCAAATAACAAAATCTAACAAAAGAATATAGAAAATGGAAAAATTTAAGCCAAAGATGCTTTCACCCCGCATACATGGAGCATGAATATACTCTATGTGAGACATAGAGCATGAGAAGTTCTCAGTTGCCATATGTATGAATTTGATTCATAAAATGATTAATACGAGCACCTACTCAATCATATACTATTCAATTAGTTAGGTAAGCACATTTGTCGATTACTGAATGACGGATCACTATGACACCCCAATTGTACATCTTTACTCATTTGTCACTCCTTTATGTCACTCCTTTATTGTTGTTGAGATATTGGAGTAAACTTAATAACACCAAATCGAATTTGGGATTGGTATTTTAATAACCTCCACATATCAATGGTGTTTACGTGGAATTATCACGCAACACCACAATTGACAGGAATCACTGATAGTGCTCAACAGTAAACAGGTTGTCAGCAATATTTGAAATATTAAGTTATCAGTTATGTGATCCAATTGACATTAACTGTGCTGTGCAACATTGTCCTTCCAACCATCCAAGGTTTCCTTTTGTCTTCCTTTTCAGTGATCATTTGTTAATTATTTATTATGTGAAGACTTTCATTATTCCATAACAAGGATGTCTCTAAGTTTGTTCAAAAACCTTCGCGAACCTGTGGGCCGTGACTTATGTTTATTTGTTCGAAATAACTCGCATATTATTATGAGATTATTACACTACAACAGATTTGTTGCACAGTGACAAAAAATGTCACTAAATGTCATAATAAATATTTTTCCACAAAGTTGTCACCTAAAGAATGCCACTAAACAGCGAGTGAAAACAATTTTCCTGTCACTAAAATTACAAGTCTTCGTGACAACATTTTATTGCCACAAGATTTAATGACAACTGCTTTTTCTACTAATATGGAGCCGTCTGTGACAATATTTTTCTTGTCATTGGGTTCTGTTCATCAGTGACAATATTTGTTGTCACTATGTGGAGAATTCTGTGACAACTTTTTTGTTGTCATTGCCTTTGGAAATCAGTGAGAATATTTTGTCGTTGTCCTTCACTGTCATTATGATAATATGATCTGGCATAATATCAATTTAATTTTAACACCAAACAAGAAACCCAAGACGTGATTAAAACTAATTCATTACGCTAAATGGTAATCTAGAAACTCTTAAATTGAAGTATCACTTTCAAGTATCAATGTGTTCAATCACATATTAAAATTGTACTACATATGGTCCTCTTCGATTGATATGATCCCCATGTATCAATGTCGATAAAATGGAAGGTAACAAGAGACACAGTAGTAGATACAAGAAATGGAAGATTTTTTTTGCTTAGCAAGAGGAAAAACATCACAACAGAGTGTTGAAGTTTTACATTCATGTTTGAGATCATGAAACAATACTAGTAAAACATCATTAGACAAATGTCATAGTCTATGATGCCAAAGACTAAGAGAATTTGAATGAGCAGTAGCAGCAACATAAGCATGAGATAATTGCTTGGGAAGCTGAGTGATGATTGAATTTGAATATTGAGTGGTGAGAAGATGCAATCCTTGATGTTGATGAACCTTGAGCTATTCAGTGTGAAAAGAGTTGTTAGAGATGATGAATATTAGAACAGAGCAGGTGAAATCACCATGAATGAGAGAATTGAAGCTCTCGAATGTTCAGAGAAAGGTGAATGTATTAGGACACAAAACAGAGCTTAAGTACACAATGGATTACAGCCTTGACCCTTAGATGGTCTTTAGCCTAAATCTATTGGATGTGACAAGAGAATGAGCTACACATTTACACACTAGACCCTTGATTCTTCATTATACAATACTTGACCCGTATAGTTTAATAGCCAATGCAGATTAGTTCTTCGGAAGTGGAACTTTGGGCTTCAGCTAACAGTTTGGGCTTGAAGCTTTGGGCCTTTTTATTCTTCTTCTCTAATACTCCCCCTCAAACTGATGGGGCCGGTTGGACCATCAGTTTGTGTTTGAGTGTTTGAAACTGGGTTGTTGAGAGTCCTTTCGTAAAGATGTCGGCAAGTTTGTCTGAATTGTTAACAAAGGAAACAGACAAATCGTTAGTAAAGAAATTGCGAATATAATGGTAGTCAATTTCGATGTGTTTGGTGCGGGCATGGAGAATAGGGTTGGCAGTAATTGCAATGGCGAACAAATTGTCGAACCAAAGATTTGGTTTGTGAGACATGTATAGGTTGTAGTCGCGAAAGAGGATTCGTAGCCATGATAATTCAGCCGCGGTAGATGCTAGGGCCTTGTATTCGGCCTCGGTTGAAGAGCGTGCAACCGTAGGTTGTTTCTTGGCTCCCCAATGTATAGGGTTGGGTCCAAGAAAGATAACAAAGCATGTGGTGCTACGCCGATCGGTTGGATTAACGGCCCAGTCGGCGTCCGGGAAGGCATTGATTGGCATGAACCATCTTTGATAGAAGAGACCGTGTTGTTTAGAACCCTGCAAGTAACGAAGTATGCGTTTAGCGCCAGTTAAATGAATATCGGTAGGTTTGTGCATAAATTGGCACAAGTGATTTATTGTAAAAGAAATATCAGGGCGACTGAAAGTTAATATTGTAGTGCACCAAGTAGTTGTTGATAAGGAGTGCAGTATTAGAGGTTTACCATCAAGCATGTGAAATTTAGTGCCAGGTAAGAGGGGTGTATGAGCAGGCTTACAATTTGACATCCTAAAGCGAGACAAAAGGTCAGAGATATACCTAGCTTGATGAATGTAGATGTAGAGACCTATAATTATTATAGTTATTGCTATTATTATTACTTCTAAAATAATAATTATTTCTTTGTCGGTTGATGTGTTCATGTAGTATTAGACAAATTGTTTGATTTAAAAGGTGGATATTTGTATGTTCATATGTGTTTAGTGATTATTAGTGTGTTAATATATATTAGATGTAGTTGGACATTCATTGTTTGTTCATGGGGTATGTGTTTGTATGTATTCTAAAGTCAAGGGGGTTGTAGTGTCTTTTTAGAAAATCTAAAACTTGTGGGCTGAAATTAAAAAGATAATAGAAATAAGAAAAAGAAAAGAAAAGAACGCATGAGCGCCCTTAGAAGCCCTTCCATGTTCTACCATTGTTGTCACCCCCCGCGTCCTTCCTCCGACGCAGCCGCCATAGGGCGTTTTCCGGCGATCAAGCCTTCTTCCATCAATTGTGAGTCTTATTCTCCCCCTCTTTCAATCTATTTCAGAGTTGC
The DNA here is from genome assembly GCA_023055425.1 of Linanthus parryae. Taxonomy (NCBI): domain Eukaryota; kingdom Viridiplantae; phylum Streptophyta; class Magnoliopsida; order Ericales; family Polemoniaceae; genus Linanthus; species Linanthus parryae. Next base: position 12,942,222 of record JALGPY010000006.1, on the reverse strand, counting down.
TAGCACATATTCTCCATGTTTGATGTATAAATTTTCAGTTTATCAGTCAATTTTCGTATCTTTCAGTCAAATTAAAGTCTCGAATTGATGACCTAAAACTCATTATCTCGCAATCTTGTAGAAGGAAGTATTGCTCTACGCGTCACGAGCGTCAAAACAGTACAAATATCACCATCTCTCGGTGAAGTCGAAAAATCACGCGTTTCACGCTAGGTATGGGAATTAACTAATTTGGGCATTGCGATTTGTATACTCGTGATATGCTTACATATGTTTTCATGTAATTTTGTGATTTGAATATGTGAAGTGTATGTCATTCGATTGCTAAGTGACATCGTGTTTGTGCTATGTGAATTTGATTATATACGATTTCGTGAAATTTGCCGAAGTGATGACTTTGTTATATGTTGGTGTAATTGGAAATTGGTGGGCTGTTTTGATTAGAGTTGATGCATTAATGGTGTGTGTGTCTTGGGGAGAGTGTGCTCGTTGAGCAAGTTGGGCTTGGTGTCCATCGGTGAAAGACCGTAAACCCGCGCGGGAGGTGTCTGACTGTCCTTCGGGTTAGTAACCCGTAAAGGTGTGCCGTGTGTTTGGGTTGCCTGTTCCCTCGGTATGATACCGTAAACGGCCGTGTATTTGGTTTGCCTGGTCCCTCGGTTTCAGTCCGCAAACGGCCGTGTATTTGGGTTGCCTGGTCCCTCGGTTTCAGTCCGTACGTGCGTCTGGTACACATTCCCTAGTTGTTCGTGGTTTGTTGCTCTAGCATATGTTACCATTAGTTTCTTGATTTATATATTGTGGTCATCGGTTTACATATGTTATGTGTGTCATTCATATACTTGTGGTAATGTCTGTTTTAGTTTATTTTCCTACTGGGCTGTGGTTGCTCATCCTACTATTTTTTAGGTGAGAATCCAACACGTCGAAGACATGGAAGCTCTCATTGGATTCTTGATTTAGAGTTGATTGTTAGACGGTTGTTGGAGCTAGTTCAGCTCGTTATGTGATTTTAGTTGCATTTGTCAATAAGGTGAAAAGTGTAGACGATTATGCATACTTGCACGTTTGGGAGGGCCGTTGGCCTAGTTATGGGAGTTGATGTCTTTCATGTTGGTTCATGTCAAAATTTTCCAGTCTATTTCTTAGTAATATGATGTTATTATCTTACTTTGACACACTTTGCATGTTAATTGAATAGTGTTGGGACACAATTATAGTTGTTTCACTTAAACTCTACATGCTGGTACGATTTTGCTCTTTACAGGAGATCCGTCCAACGGATCAAAGTGATTCAAGAAGATTTGTAAACTAGACACATTTGAGTTCTTCCCAGCTAAATTTTGTAGATAGTTAATGGTTAGATTCTCAGAAACATTTTTTTAAGTTGGTCATTCAGTTCTGACTTTTCGTTTGCTCCAGCAGTCACCTCACAAAAAAAATTATAATCAAATATCGGTAACTCCGAATCAAAAAATATTTTAGATGGTTATATTAGAAATTTTTGAGAACCTATCTGAAAATTTTATGTTCTTTGGGATTATAGTTTATGAGTAATTACATTTTTAAAGTTCGCGTTATAGTTCTAAATTTTCTGCCGACCAGCCGCATATTTGGGCTTGTATCTCCCGAACCCCTACAATATTTTCAAAATTTTTTATATGGTGTAATTAGACATATCTACGATTCATCCGGACAAGTTTCATAATTTTTCACCGAGCCGTTTAGGAGATATCAAATTTCGAACTGTTGAAATTGTCCATTTTCAGCGTATTGTTTGTGAATATGGTTACGTTCTCGGGTCTTGGGAATCCGGTCCGTGACATTAGATGCCGTCGTTCGTCCGTTTGATTTCAAGTTCCAAAAATAGGTTAAGGGGCCGAGATTCATCATGGAAAACTCGGAGTTGAGTTTTTGAATTAGATGCTGAATAAAGTGAGAGTCACCACTTGTCATAATAATATCATCTACATACAATATAAGAATAGTGATTTTTTCATTTCTGTGACGAATAAATAAAGATGAATCAGCATAAGATGCAGTGAAGCCAAGAGAATATAAGTAGGTGGTAAATCGTTCAAACCAAGCTAGTGGAGCTTGTTTTAAACCGTAGATGGACTTATTGAGTTTACAAACGTGATTAGGGAACTGTGGATTTTTAAAACCTTGTGGTTGGATCATAAAAACCGATTCACGAAGAACTCTGTGAAAAAAAAAACATTTTTAACATCTAATTGTTGAAGGGGCCAATTAAAATTCGCGTCTAATGCAAGGATGGTTCTAACAGTTTAGTGTTGTACAACTGGAATGAAAGTTTCATCCTAATCGACTCCGGGATTTTGGTGAAACCCTTTAACTACTAAACGAGCTTTGTAATGTGAGATGGTGCCATTTGGGTTATATTTGGTGCGAAAAACCCACTTATTCCCAATAATGTTTGCCTTTTTTTGGCGGTGGAACTAAAGTCCAAGTATTTTGTTGTGTGAGGCTAGTGTACTCTTTAGTCATGGCGTTACGCCACTGAGAGTGTTTACTAGCCTCGGTGTGAGAAGAGGGAAAGAATTAGAAGTAGTAGCAGAAAAAACCCGATTTATGTTTACTAATACCCGATTTGCTTCGCGTTTGCATGGGATGTGAGGTGGTTGGCATCTCAGTAGTGGTAGATTTTTGTGGGGCGACCGCAGGACACTGGAGGGAGAATGCGCTGATGCGGAGACATTGTGAGTATCAACGCTGCTCAATGGAACAATGGGTCTCTCGGCTCCAGTGGGTTGCACCAACTCAGGAAAAGGTGCCATGCCTTCACTGGAGGGAGGGTGGGCTGCTGCGGAGATATTGCGAGTACCGATGCTTCTCAATGGAACAGTGGGTCTCTTTGCTCCAGTGGGTTGCACCAACTCAGCAGCGGTTGTTGCACTAGGAGGTCCACTCATCATTGATGCGTTAGGGGCTTCTTGGGACAGCTGAGCAGTAACAAGTGGTGGCGTAGTTGTTCCTGAAACGATGGGACAAGAAGTGTTAGAGGAAGTACCAGAATTAGATAAACTGTATGGAAAAACAGTTTCATCAAAACACTACATCGCAACTTATATGTATGTGATTCATAGTCCTATCTAAGCACAAGTAACCTTTGTAATCATCGGCGTAGCCGATGAAAACACACATTTTTGTTTTTGAGTCAAGTTTCGAACTGTTATAAGGACGAAGATGTAGAAAGCAAGCACAACCGAAAATTTTCAGCTTGGAATAGTCAGGCACAGTACCAAACAAAAGCTGAAATGGAGATTTGTTATCAGTATTCGTAGTAGGAAAGCGATTAATTAAATAAGTAGAGGCAGCTACCGCATGAAACCATAAAAAATTAGGCAACGAAGCACGTTTTAACAAAGTTACAGCCGTCTCCATTATGTGTCTATGTTTACGCTCGGCAACACCATTTTGTTGCGGCGTATGGGGATAAGATTTTTGGTGGGTTATGTCATGAGTATTAAGAATTTGCTGAATAATAAAAGATGTATACTCAACACCACCATAACTACGTAATATACGAATGGTATGATTTAATAATTTTTCAGTTTGATTCTTAAACTTAATAAAAATAGTAGGTACGTCAGATTTGTTGTGAAGAGGAAAAACCCAAGTATAACGTGAATAGTCATCAATAAGAAGCACATAATAGCGATGTCCATGGTAAGATTTAGAGCTTGAAGACCCCATACATCACTATGCAATAAATCTAAAGGTGCAGTAGTTTTAGAGGAAGAGGAAGTATATGGTAAACAATGCATTTTTCCATTTAAACATGAGTGACATAAACCATTAGAGTGTCTAGAATGAGGAACAATTTTATTTAAAATGGCGTCTGAAGGGTGGCCCAAACGATCATGCCACGTTTTGGTATCCACCTTATTTGCAAAAAAGGCAGAATGAAAAGTGCGAAAAGAAGAAGACTCAATGGGTTAAATTCCATCTTTACTCAACCCCTGATAGAGAATTGTCCCTGTAGTTTTGTCTTGAATAACAAAAGATGTGGAGTCAAAAATAAAACGACAGTTATGTTCTGTACAAAATTTATTAACAGACAAGAGTTTTTTGCTAATTTTAGGTACGTGAAGAGTTGTGCAGTGAAAAGTTGTGTGATGCAGTAGGTAAAAGAGCAGTACCCGAGTGATGAATAGGTAAAGATTGGCCATTGCCAACAGTGACCTGATCAATTCTCAAATATGGATCTGCAATGATCAAATTATGAAAATTGTGCGTCATGTGATTCGTGGCTCCAGTATCAGACAACCAGTAATTTGGTTGAGAGTTTGATTGTGTAGTGGCAGCTAAGACAGTGAGATTATCAGCAGGTTGTCTCCCTTGGTATGCATAATTCATACGGTGAACATAGTCTAGGGCAGTGTGATAGTTTTGTCCACAAATTTGATATGTAACATGTCTAGACGAAGGTGCAGAACCATAATTTGGTGTTCGACCTCTGTTATTTACAGATAAATCAGTACAGTGATAGTCTCCTTGACCACCACCACGATATCCAGACCATCTACCATTACCATTTACCGAAAGCAGATCCATTTTGTCTTCCGCGACCAGAATAATTACTCCTGCCATAACCACCACGGTGGTTTCCAAAAGTACCAGACCTACCATAGCCATTATTACCATTATTTCTACCTCTTCCTCGGTTGGAGGAGGAGTTGGTGATAACTGTATTAAAAGCAAGATTTGAGTCTGCGAAGAGGCATTTTGAGATTCGAACATTTTCTCTTCAGATTTCAGCAAGACATGCAAGTCTTCCAATGTCAAAGGTTCAGACCTAGTTCGAATTGAAGAACGCAGAGTATTAAACTCAGGTGGCAGACCGTTTAACACATACAGTAACATATCCTCTTCATCAACTTTAACCATGGCAACTGTTAATTTGTCCCAAATCATTTTGATCCTTCGCATATACGTATCAATTGGATCGGAATTCTTCTTATTTTTTTTGTAACTCAGAATTTAATTGCATGATATTTGAGCGGGTGAGGGAGGCGTACCTCTTTTCCAGAACCAGCCAGAAAGATCAGGATGTTGACTGACCTATGACATGACTGAGTGCCTCCTGACTCAGTGCAGCATTGAGAAGAGTGACCAAGGCTTGATCTTGTGTTTTCCAGGTTCTGAATTCTGGATTGATCGTGGTTGTTGCCGATCCGTTTGCATCTTTCACGAATTCAGGCACAACAATAACAGATCCGTCAAGATACCCAAAAAGATTCTAGGTTCGCAACAACGATGTGATTTGGTGTTTCCAGATAACGTAATTTGCGCCATCCAACTTGAAAGAGACAAAGTTATGGACATTTGACAAGAGGTATAGCGGATTCGTAGCGGAATTTTGGGTGGAGACGATGGCAGTGGCCATCGTCAAAGAGCTCAATGACTCTGTCATGGCTCTGATACCATGAAAAGAGTTGTTAGAGATGATGAATATTAGAACAGAGCAAGTGAAATCACCATGAATGAGAGAACTGAAGCTCTCAAATGTTCAGATAAAGGTGAATGTATTAGGACACAAAACAGAGCTTAAGTACACAATGGATTACAGCCTTGACCCTTAGATGGCCTTTAGCCTAAATCTAACGGCTGTGACAAGAGATTGAGCTACACATTTACACACTAGACCCTTGATTATTCATTATACAATAGTTGACCCATATATTTTATGTCACGACCCGACTTTTTCTTTCGCTTTAAGTTGATTACGAGTTCATCAGAGTAAACGCTTCATTTTCGGCCGCGACGGAAATACGAACCTTTTCGCTTTTCGATAAAAAAAATGTAGCGGAAGCTTAGAAATAGACAACTCTTTTCGCTTTGAATAATAATATCACTTTCCTATTCGTTTGAACAATATCGTTTACAAATCTCAAATAAACCAATCTTAACAAATATTACAATTAATTCGGAAACGCTATAAATATAATCCGTCTATAGTCTCCGATCGATCCGGTCCCTCTGTAACCAGTAGATATTTTAGGGTGAGCAAAAAGCCCAGTAGGTACTTCCTAACCATTGGCGTAGAAATATAACAATCAATTAAAGTGTAACATCGATCACGAATCACATAATTATCATGCGTTATACTTCATGCGAATAACAAACAATAACTTAACAATCAACATATAAGCAGATAATCATGTATAGACCGTAATCACAGTTTAAAAGAAAACTTATATTTCCCCTACCTTTATATCAGCTTCACGATAACAGCATTGAAATGATACGAGTAGCTCCAAATCTTTTATCTCGGAATATTCCCAATATCTCTCTATCTCACTTATCGGTAGTTGAATCGAATATCGAATGAGAAATAACTATAGCACTGGACCCTATTTATAGAATTCAGCGACCAATCAGATCGCGACGAGTCACAGGGACACGTGGCGCGCATGCAATGAAAGTTGTGCCACACGACGACACATGTCGCCTGTGTGTCACACATGGATAAATGTCCTTAGAGCATGACACGTAACCCCCCTACGTGTCGCGCATGCAGGGAAAGTCGCAGATGTCGTGACACATGTCTGCATGTGTGTCACACATTCATTCGGCTAAATCTAAATGCTTATCATCAACCACCGCGGCGATTAAACATGTAATTTAGTCACGTCAAGCATTTAGCAAGCCACATATCACAAGATGCATAAACAATACTTAATTAACACTTAAACTAGTGATTATCACTAACTAACACTTAAACTAGTAATTAGCACTAATTAACACTTAAACTAGAGATTAGCACTAATCATTCCCTAATTATTTTTATTTTTAATTTAGAAATAGAATAAGAAATTATGACTTTCGGTGTATTTCTGGTCGAACTTAACATTTATGGTTTAGCAATTATGAGTACATCTATCAACTACTAAACAATTAAATATGAATAAACTGATGTAACATAAGCTTAAGAAATGCAGTTATTACAGTTTAATTGCCAATGCAGATTGGTTCTTCGGGCTTGGAACTTTGGGCTTCAGCTAACAGTTTGGGCTTGAAGCTTTAAGGCTTTTCATTCTTCTTCTCTAATACAGTGACCATTAGAAGGGCCCTTAACATAACCAGAGTCATTAACACAAGAAAACATATATTTGAAGTCAGTAATGAGCGGAGAGATCGATGAAAATGAGTTTAAATTTGAAGCTAAGAACACATAAGAAATGTTGGAGGGTTAACCCAGTGTTCAAGAAAACATAACCAACACGAATGACTGTAATAGAGCCACGATCTGAAAGATCACTACACGTGATTATTTAGTCCGAATCCAAAATCCAAGTATGAAGTGACATTCTATTGGAATGTAAAGATGTAAAGGCCACAAGTATTCAAATGGTAACAAAAAGACTACATTAGATAGGTGAATCTTGAAGAGGAGTGATAGTAGTAAAAGAATTGACACTGAATAATCTTTGATGGAGATATGACATTAGTTGATTACACTCAGCTGGAGTGAGATTGAGGTTAGAAACACCATCACAATATGAAGATCCATTACCATGAGATGTGCCAGCATAGGTGGTGGTGAAATTTTTACATGATGAGACACTTGATATAATACCTGCAGATTACTGATCTTGCATTTTGCCAGATTGTGAAGTTTCCTGAGGCTTTTTTGGCTTATAACCATGAGGATAGCCATGAAATTTGTAACATTTGTCCTTGACATGGCATGGTCAACCACAATAAGCACATACAAGTCTCTTCTTGGCAGAAGAAGAACCATAAACATCATAGCTGCATTTCCTAAACATAAAAGAGTCCCAAGTTGAACAAAAAATGCAGAAGAATGAGCAGTAAGTGGCTGATGACCAACATTGGAGATGGTATTTGCCTTTCTTGTTGAATGACTTTGGAGAAGACATTTGTAAAAGATGGAAAAGGCTCAGTAAGCAACAATTGATCAGACACAGCAGTACAACATTCATTAAGCCCCTTAGAGAACTGAAGAACACATTCCTCTTCATAAGAACTGAGAAAATTCAGGATAAGATTACAGGTACAGTGTTTGAGAGCTCCACATTGACAACCAGGTTGACTTATGTAACTTCTCAATTGATCCCAAAACGAACGCACCGTCGTATAAGACTGATTCCAACTGAGGGGTGAGGACATGTTGGTGATTTTACACACGTGTACACGAATATACTAAAGTCTTGGACAACGAACTCCCGGACGACTGAGGGGGTCCGAGGGGCAAAGTCAGCGTGGAAAATATGGATTTCGGACGTTTGTTGCTTCACAAAAAACGTCGTCGATTTTATTTCGTTGGAAAATAAGGACTAAAATCACAACGATTATAACCGTCATTAACCTCCTGTCCCCTTCCTATATGTTGACACTTTGGTCGAATGAAGAAATACAGAGAGAAAATTGCGTTCGAAAATTCTATAGCAAACCATATTCGTCGTTGAATCTATGTTTTACTGATTACTGACTTCGTGTATACCACCAAAATACTCTAATCTGAAAGTGATCCACACGACTCAGAGATTATCCAGGTTATTGATTCCGATATACACACCGATTTCCTACAGGACACACCCAATACCCTATTTAGCAGCTTCAATAGCGGGCGGGGGGGGGGGGGGGGGGTGGGGAAGCATCGACCGCTAATTTGGCATGGAAGCGGGAGGTGGGGAGGGGTGGAGGTCGTGGGCTTGCATCAGTCTCGTCTGGTGAGGGGTCTTTTTGTATTTTTTTATTTTTAATAAAACTCTGGTTTAAAAAAATTAATAGAATTTATTAAAATATATTTAGAGGGGTGGGAGATGTCCTCTACTATTGTAGAAAAAGTGACAGATTTATAAATATCAAGGTTAATTATGGTAGAAAGTGGTGGGCAACTGGCGGTGTGGGAGTACCACTGCTGGACTCAGGTCTAAGCAGTGACAAAGAGATCTTGTTGCTTAAGGCATTTTGATAGATTGTTTAAATTGAAAAATGCGAGGTAGGTTTTCTGAAAAAACTAATCACTAAGTACTAAGATCAAGCCAGATCTCCCTAGAGGTATTCTTAGTACACAATACTAGATGCCATGTCTTCGGAAACAGAATTAATCAGTCACGAGATGATCATACTTTCGTAGCGAGGCCAAAGGTCAAATAATCAATCTGATTCATCTGCAATTGAGAGTGAACCTGTGATGAACCCTAGCTTGTTCTTGGCTTTGAGAGCGATCAAAATTGAATGGCTCCAAGTGTTGTCGTGTTTCCAGGAAGCAACCAAGTCACAAGCACGTGACAGGGCTATCGAAATTCGACAGGAAGTACGTCGAGTGCGGAGTAGGCAAGGCGGAGGTGGAAGAATCACCGTCGGAAATTGGCGGAGTACGAGCCATCGGAAATGCAGGGCCGGCCCAAGACAATTGAGGGCCTAAAGCGGGTATTAAAATTGAGGCCCCAAAACCATGTACACATAAAATGGTTTTTTAGAGGAAAAAAACATTAGACTTGCAATGCCAGACTTGTGTTATTCATGTAGAGAATAGATTGTGTTTTTTTTTTTTTTTTTTTTTTTGAAGGTACATACCCGATAGGTAGAGCGGTATATACCCACGTATATTAAAATTGGACTCCAACCCGTAAAAAAGTGGGGGGACAAAAAACCTGGTCCATATACAAGTTACGAATTAAAAAAGTCAGTCCACACATTACAAGCCCAACTAACCACAAACCTACCAACACCTGTAAGTTGAAATAAGAAGGGTCCAATGTGAAAACCTCACTTTGTTTTGATTAATTAGTACCCACTAGCTTTGAATTTTTTTATATATTAAAATTAAAAAAAAAAAAATCACATACGTCATCAAAGAGAGTCGAACTTGTGTCAAATTTGTGGCAAAAATAAAAATTACTGTTGAACCAATGTACAATTTTATATAACTATACATTAAAAATAATAAATGTATCTAAATACAATGTGAAGAACCTATATAAAAAATGGCCAATGCAAGTCGGGGCCTAAAGCGGCCGCACCGGCTGCTTGCCCATAGGACCAGCTATGCGGAAACCGGAAATGTGACGAAAGAAGGAATTGACCGGAGAAAACGGGCAACACGGATAGCGAAACGGAGAAGAAAGAATCAGCGGTGAAGAACCATCGGCAGCTATGATGCCAAAACAAATCCTTTGGAGGGAAAATGAGAAAGTAGAGAGATCAGAGCCTTATACACAGTAACTGTAGTAACTAATCTAGAAAACTACTTTGTACCAAAAAAAATCTAGAAAACTACTCAGTGGCGAGAAATATCTGATTGTTTTTTATCTTATATAAGTTGAGTATTTAGTATAATTGTTAATTATTATGGGGGTACAAGTGAATAGTAGTATATTACAAGGGTCATTTAGAATAGACTTAAATGCTGGGTCCAAGTTGTATTCACATGGGGTACTATTTAATTCATCCATAAAAAATAGGGGCACTATTGATTTTTCCCTTAAGTAATAGGGGTATAATTGTAGTTCTCCCGTGCCCTTACATACCTCTGCGGCTCTCCATCTGAAACTACTCCTAATATTTACAGAGTGCCCCCTATAGTTTTTGATTATTACAAACAGCAAGATGTTGTCTTATGACAAATTAAGATATTCCATTAATCCAAAGAGTGTTTTGGGACGAGTATGATACCAATTCTGTCCAATCACTGTTCATTCCTTTTTTTCCTCTTAGACGACATTTGGATTAATAGAGTCCTTGAATATTTTCACGGCCACCTGTTACGACCATCGCAGAAAGACTGTTAAAGTGGTACCGGTATAAAGCATGTGTTAGAAAGAGTCGGACTCATGCTGGTGTCATTGGAGTTTCGGACAGATGATTTTGCATGAGAATGCGAAGTCATTCTTAAAAAAGGTTGCAAAGACACCATTTGTATGACTTATGACTATAATTGAGTGGGAAGAAAGATGCACCTCTCAAGTCTCAACTGTCTCCTTAGTCAATTTGGTAAGTAATGGAATACTAGTGGGAAATAATTTTCATACATTCGTTGAGATATTGGAGTAAATTAAATAATGATATTCTCTTCCTCGTATTTCATCCAAAAGCTCTTTGTAGAACAAAACACTCAATTAGTATAAACTCGATGCAGTCGTGTTTAACCAGAATTCATCACCGCGTTGTTCTTCGCCTTAGTCAATTTGCTTACCGCTCTCTGTGCGTTTCTAATACCATCATCACCCCATTCCATCCTGAAAGACCATCGTCACGACATTCCCTTAGCTGCAAAGCACGCGACTGTTGTGACCTGCGAACCAGTTGCGTTTCACAGGCCAAACTTTGCTGATACGCAACAAGCTACTTGGATGGAACTTACTCAAACGGAACCATGGGGATTGATATTCTACGCGCCGGTAATATACAAATCATGGTCTTGTTGGGCTGCGGTACGAGCAACAGGCTGATATTGCAAAACGACGGTCGAGAGCGGAATACTCGCACTGAGCGCTGGTCACCTTTCATTCGCAACGCAAATATGTACTCTTACTGTGTACCATTTAGTCTTTTAGATCGCAACGCTCGAAGTATTTTAATTTTAGCGAAAATGCAAAAATGTTGGGCAATTCGACACCTTTATAATTGTATCTAGCCATTACTATGTGAGCATACGTGTCATTAGCTTTGGCCTCCGGTACCTCATGTTCGATAAATCGTCTTGTGGTACAATCGGCGCTACAGTCAGACTACGGAACGACCTTTACATACTTATTGCGAAGAACGTACGAGGAACTCAAGGAGTTGGTGGCAATCTACGTCCGACGTACATACCCAAACTGTTGCTAGCGAGGAGTTACAGTGACTTATTGTGTTACAACGGCAACCTTAACGACGATACTTTATTATTATTGCCAGTGATGACACTACATGTCCCTGGAGCTGATCTGCTGCAAGACAGATTAGGCGTGTTTCAGCAGCTGACCTGTACAACATTTTTCTTGGCCTTCGGCCCAAAGTCTTTCAACGGGCCAATATATAGGGCTCGCAATACAAAGCGGCTACAACATAGGCTTCGACGGTAACAACAACAACCTTTACATTTCGAATGATTTATGCAATGATGACTATTAGTAATTAAGTAGTAAATGAATACTTTTTTCGTTTCCTTTTTTTTCTTCCTTTTTTTCTTAATAAAATTCCAAATGTTTAGAATTAATAGTTAACCTTTTTCCTTTTTTTCCTGAATAAAATTTCAAGTGTCTGGAATTCATAATTACCAGCTAGGAACCAGTGTGAGGATGGATTATATAAATATAATAGTGTTTTCCCATGCATGTGCTTTGTTTATTTAAGAGTTTTTCTTCCGGGTACTAGTTTCTAACTTCTTCTTAATACTGTTTTAATTTTAATAGTATACTTCTTCAAAGATTTGAGATATTTTCTGTGCTTTTTCACGAGGCATTATTAGAACACATAAAAGCTTTACTCTCTTTTCATAGTTCTTCGTCCAATGACTCCATAGAAGAACCACTAGATGAAAGGGGATCAGTCATAGCTCTTGATACAGTTAAGGCTTTTGCTTTCAGAGAGCTTACGAAGGACACCCTGATAGCCAAGTTTGTTGGAATAAAGTCCCTAGCCCCTGCAGTTAATCAGCAGGAAATTACAAAAAATTGAAAAACTTTTGGTCTCATTTGGATTGAAAAGAAATATAATCTTTACATGTTCCATTTTCAGAAAAGGGAAGATAAACTCTTCTTTCTAGAGGAGTATGTGTTTACTTTCATGGTCTTACTCTTGTTTTTAAAGATAGGTTGCCAAATCAATCATTTTCTGAAGTGGATTTTTCAACTTTGGATTTATGGTTTCAAGTGCCAAATTGTCCATTAGAGGGTTTCCACTATGGTCATGCAAATGATCTTGGTGTTCTACTTGGTGATCTCTGGTTGATTGACTGGTCTTATGAAAGAGTCAGAAACATGCAAGGGCTGAGAATTAAGGTACGAGTTAGGATTGATGATGCTCCAGTCCATGGGATTTATATGCATATATAAAATGAGCATAGAAAGTGGGTGTACTTCAGATATGAAAGGATCTTTAAGGTGTTATAGATGTGGAAAGATTGAACACTCAAACAATCAGTGTACATCCAATATCGTTGAGGTTCTTGAGAGGCTTGAATCTTGATATCTTCAATATCCTTTTCTCTCAAGCTTCCTTTTCATGTCAATTCCCAAAGACAGCTTTTCACCAACCTACTGATTGCTCACTCAAAATTTGGTCCACAAAGAACCATGAAGTTTGATACTAGCTAGCATCATACCTATTTATGACTTTTCTGAACCCCCGCTCTCACAAGATCAATATCAAGCACCATCACAGGGCTTGGTTTTCTCTCTTGATGATCTCTCATCCCCCGAAGGCTTTTTCCACACTCCGTGCTCCCACTCTCATTTGTGCCTCCACCATCAAACCCCTGCTTCTATTCAAAATCCCCCTTTTATAGACCCTCTAAGTCAATCTCATGCATGCACTGCATTTAACTCATAGGTGTCTTTCCAATGGCCAGAGCAATTACATGCATCGGTAACTGCTCATCAGTTCACTCAATAGATTCATCCAATCAACCCTTTGCTCTCTCATGAAATGGTTTCTCTCCCTGTCGCTTCAAATTTGGTTCAGATGCATGCGGGGTCAAGTTCCAATTCATTGACCCTTGGAAATACATCTTCAGCTTTAAATGATTCTATTCACCAGGAGTTGCTTCGTTTGCAAAAAATCAGTACTACAAAAGGCAAAGAAGTTGATTCTGAGAGAGTTCTGTCGCCTACCATTACCTTATCACCTTCACAGATTCCCTCCAATATAACCCTCTCTCAGTTACTACCATGAGAACCCTTCCAACCACATATAAGATGCTTCGCCACTCTGTATGTGTCATGAAGGCACCTGAATTTGTTCACTCAGTAACCACAGAAACAGAGGTGGAGATCTCTCAGCAAAGGAAGGATCTAGATGAAATTAACAAATTTTGGCAGAGTCTAAATTCATGGTTCCAAAAAATCCAAGAGCGAAAAAAGGTAAATAAAAAGTTGGAGTAGAGTTCAGAAAGATGTCGCTTTGAAAAATAAGAAGGCGGTTGTTTCCAAGGAGGAAAATTTATTGGCATGAAGAAACCCCACAATAAGAGAGATGATGGTTCTTCCCAGATGGTGTATTCACATCAAAAGGCTCGGGGTAAGAAACCAATGACAAATATTAATAAAGCCATGCAGAAAGGTATACATCATATTTTTTACTTCAACCCATTCTCACCCCTTTTCTTCAATTTTAAGTTCAAAAAAAAAGTCTGAGATCGGATGAGTCTGGAGACGTTTCACTGTTACATCTCTCCAAACATATCAAACTTTCAAATATTTCACCAAATTTTCCTCTTAATTTGTTCAGTATGGTTGTCCCCAAACAGCCATCCAAAGAATTATGAAACTTTTGGGGTGGAACTGCGAGGTTTAGGCCAAGACTCTTCAGTCCACGAAGTTTTTTCCTTGACCAAAAAATTTAGGCCCTCTCTAGTATTCTTTTCTGAAACAAAAAAAGAAGTTAGTTTTTAAAACAATAAATTTAGGAAACTTGATTTTTCTTCTCAGTTTGGTGTTAATCCGGTTGGTTCAAGTTGTGGTCTTTGGTGTGGTTGGAATCAATCTGATCTAAACCATTCAGTTGATTTCTCCTCTGAAAATCTTATTCTTCTTAATGTCTTAGATGCCAGGAATGTTAATTGGTCACTCGGGCTAGTTTATGGCTCTCCTTATTTAGATTTCAGAGAAGTTGTCTGGCAATCCTTTGACTCTATTCTTATCAAACAAAACCCCCTAGTTCTTTTAGGTGATTTTAATCAAGTTATTTACCAAGTGGATAAATATGGTCCTAGACCCTCCACCATTAAAGGAGCTGATAAGCTGCTAGATTAACTATCTAGTTGGAAAATGACAGAGATTAAAATATGGGGCCTTGGTTTACATGGACTGATAATAGGTGGCACTCTCATCCTACGTTTGAAAGACTTGACATAGCTTGGGGCAATTTTAATTTTTTAAACTTCTTCCCTAATGTGAATATCACTAACTGATCACTCTCAAATGCTTTTAAACTTGTTCACTGCTAAACCTGATCTAGGAAGAAAACTTAGCCGATTTAAACCCCGGTGACTTAGATTCCCTGAGGTTATGCATCTAATTGATTATGTCTAGTCCTTGCATATTCTTGGATCACCTTGTTTTAGGGTGGCCAAGCTTATTTTTATAACTCTTAAAATGCTTACATCATGGGCTGACAATAGACCTACTCTAAGAAATCAGATTCAGTGTCTTAAGAATGAGCTTCTATCTGCTCAATCCCATCTCCCCTGCCCAATTACCTCTAAAAAGTTTTTTCACAAAAACTTTGAGCTTCAAAATATACTGGCTTGTGAAGAAACTTATTGGGCTCAAAGGGCAAGATGTTCATGGCTTAAATATGGGAACAAAAACACAAAATTCTTTCGTGCATTCACAAAGTTCAGAAAATATTCTAATACTATTTGGTCCCTTAGAGATGAAAATAGAAATTCATTAACTGATCCTCAGCTGATATGTGACACTTTTGTTAATCACTTTCAAAACATTTACTCATCTCCTTCACTTATTTTAATGAACTTTTAATGTAAAATGATCATCTTTTTTTCCTTTGAGCAGCTTTTAATGTCACTAAGTTCCTCACTCCTGAGCAACAAATTTTTTTACTGGAACCTAATTCTTCTGAAGAGGTTAAAAGAGTTGTGTTTTCTCTGTCTCCTCTCAAAGCTTCGGGCTGGATGGTATTCAGGCAATCTTTTTCCAAAAAGCTTGGCTTGTGATAGCCACCACAGTTACCACTGCTATTCTTTCCTTTCTTAATTCAGGCCATATGCTCAGAGAGCTGAACAAAACTCTTACTGTACTAATTTCTAAGTCTCATAACCCTCTCTCAGTTAATGACTATAGGCCCATTAGTTTTTTCAATGTTATTTATACAATAATTGTCAAAATCTTAGCAAATAGGCTTAAAGAAGTTCTTTCCTCTTTAGTGGCTTACAATCAAAATTGTTTTTGTGCATAATAGACTGATACAAGATAGTATTTTAATAAGTCAAGACTTAGTCAACTCTATTCATAAATCTAATAACAACTCTCAACCTAAGTTTGGGTTCTTAAACTAGATGTTTCAAAAGCCTTTGATGGAGTTAGATGGGATTTCTTAGAGCATGTTCTCAATCAAATGTACTTTCCTCTCAGATTCATTTTACTCATCATGCGGTATCTCTATAGTCTCCTTTCAAGTTCAAGTTAATGGCTCAGTTTATAAGCCCTTTAAACCTAACACATGCCTTAGACGAGGGGATCCACTGTCTCCTTTTCTTTTCTCTTTGTGTGCTGAAGTCTTCTCAAGCACGCTCACTAAGGCCCAGGAGGATGGTATAATCCAGGGCATTCCTTATAATAGACACTCAACAATCACTCATCTCCAATTCGCTGATGATACCCTTCTCTTATTTAGGATTATTCCGAGTCTAGGAAACAATCTTAGAAGCAGTCTTGACAGCTATGCTAGACAATCTGGACAAGAAATTAATATAAATAAGTCTTCTCTAATCTTCAGCCCAAACTACAGTCTGAAGATAAAAGCATTATCATTGGTTCTCTAAATGTAACTGAAAAAACTAGTATAGGTTCTTATTTTGGAATCACTCTAAACCAGAAAGGTGATAGCTCTGAAATAGTTAAAGATAGAATTAAGAAAATTCTAGATAGATGCTCAGGTTGGTGTGGTCTTTTGCTCAACTTTGTAGGAAGAAGCATACTTATTAAATCTATTCTTTATAGCACTTTAACTTTTCCGATGTATGTCAGTTCCTTCCCTGTTAAAGATTGTAATGTTATTACTTCTATTTTAGCTAAATTTCTGTGGTTTGGTAACACTTCTAGTAGAGGGATTCATTGGCTCTTATGGGAATTTTTTATGCAACAAGACTAGTGGAGGGGCCTTAGGTTTTAAAATTGTTTCTTGCTTTAATCAAGATTTAATTGCTAAAAATAGTCGGCGAATGATATCCTCTTCTAATAATTTGTTCACCAAATATTTCACTTCTAAATATTGTAAAAGAAAGTAATTTCATGTTATAAAATTTAATCTTGCTGCCTCCCCTGCCTAGAAGACCATAAGGGAAGAAATACTCTCTCTATGGGGTTAAAATGGAAGATAGCAGATGGCTCAAATATTTGGCTTCGTTCAGGTGGTTGGATTGATTCTGTTCCTGCCTGGCTCTATTAAGGAGTGTCTCAATACTGATACCTCAAAAAAATTTAAGAAAGTCTCTCAGCTTCTTACTCAAGGCAATGAGGGGCAGCTTTTTGGTGTCCTTCTGCTATTCAGCAGTTGTTCCCTAGATGTATGGTAGATCTTATTTTAAATAAGCACATCTACACTGATGTTAGTGCTGATACCCCTTTCTAGATGCCAAATCCCCATGGAGTCTTCACAGCTTCTTCAATTTATTCTCTTCTTAATTACAATAACTCTTCCCCTAAAACTTCTTCTTCTAAAATTCAATTTAAAAATATTAATCACAACTTTAATTAGAAAAATATTTGGAAGAATGGCCTTCCTTACAATATTGTTGGCCTTCTGTGGCGTATTCTTACTGGTTCTCTCCCTACCCTTGACAATATTCATACTAGAATAAAGAATTGTCCTACTTTATGTCCTTCATGTCATCTATATGCTGAAAATCCTACTCATATGTTCTTAACTTGTTCAAGGGCTCAAGGTTTATGGCAGAAAGCTCACGTAATTATTCCTAGTAGTCTAGCCAGTGATTTGCATAACTGGATTAAAAGCTGGTTAAAGTCACGAAAGACTTTGCAGTCCAAGCCTAACTGGCATTGGCTTCCAGCTATTTTATGGACTATTTGGTTAGACATAAATAAGATGATTTTTCACAATGATGTCTTCACATTGGCTCAATTGTATCATCAAGCTCAAGATATAGCCAGGCGATTAAAGCTGCTTGTTATTTGAATTATTAAGTGTTCTAATTCTATTTCATGTTAGATATTTCATGCCTAGTTGAAGTTGCTATCATTGATCCAATGTCTAGTTGGTGTATGCCAAGGATCAGTTTGCTGCCTCTTCTCATGTTATTCCAGTCTCAGATGCAAAACCTCTAGCAGTTCTTCTTCCAATTGTTGTTGCTTCGTCTGGATTCCCAATTTTTGCTTTACCAGTTCAGGATCTAGGTAGCTCATCTTCCATCGAAGCTGTCTCTTCTGGTCCATAAGTCCTCCCTGGTAGCTGCTCTCTTGGTTCTTCTGCTCTCCTCAGTGATGCAGGTGTGGACTTGCCTCCTCTCCTAGAAAGCTCAGTTGTTTTGGATGCTATCGTTCCTTTCATTATGGATTAGTTGTGGTAGTAGTTGCTACTCCTAGTTGTGTTTTAAGTTCTCTTTTGTAGCTTTGGTGGTTGTTTTTCTATGCCTGACGTCTTCTTTTGGTTGTTGGTCCCCCGGTTTGTGGTCTTTGTTGGGTGGTTGTTTGGATGATGTTAGCTTGGGTAGTCGTAGGGTGGTAGGTTTGCCCGTCTTTATTTTAGTTCTTGTTGTTGTATTTAATGGTTATTTTAATGAAGTTCCTTATCTCCTAAAAAAACTAGAATTGATTCCTAAGATTGCTTTTTTTATAAAAAGACCTCACATTTGGAAAATTATAACAAAAATGTCCCATATGGACTACTGTAATTACAATCCTATCACAACTGTGCATTTCCAAACGATGTAATCACTAAATGCTGTATTGCTTGAGCTAAGATTTAACATTTTAACATGGGTTTCAATTTGACTTAACATGGGTTTCAATTTCACTTCCGTTTTATGTGTCATGTTTGAAAGATTTAGTGAAAACAAAGGTCTAGACAATTGATTCATAGATCAGTAACACACAGTGCAAGAACACTGTTGATTCCATTAGAGAGAAAATGAAGAGGCTACAGCCGATCTTGACCTAATCTGAGGAAGAAGATGAGACTTAAATACCTAGGCTTACAACCGTTGGTAATTAGCTAGTAACCATAGAACTTTAGGAAATTACAGATAAGCCCAAAGTTCTAGATAATACACAAAACACCCCTAGAGATAGAACAAATACCAAAACAACAATATTATCATTTAACATCCTCCCTCAAACTTTGGCTGGGAGAAGCTGAAGTTTGGAATTTTTTGCAGATAGAGTTGAAGTCATCAATAGTCCAAAAATGATGTGAGGAGTGGGGGAGACCTGAGAATGAGATGATTTCTGGATTGAAGCAGAGTTGATTGTTGGAGTGTTGTAAGATGCAGGGTGTTCCGGAACTTGAGAAGGGAAGGCTCCAAATTGAATTTTTTGCGGATAAGGTCTTGTTGGAGACTTGGAAACAGCAGAATCAGCTTTGCGGTGAACTTTTCTTTGGGAAGAGACTTCATCAGTACTGATCTTGGCAGCAGCAGCAGCTATAGGAACACCTTGGAGAGCCACCACCCCTATTTGAGATCTTAGAGCTTCAAATTGTCCTCCAAGCAGGCCTTTTGTGAAAATGTCAGCAACATTTCCTGCACTAGACACAACAGAAATAAGAAGTTGTTTCAAAATTACTTTCTCTCGGACATAATGATAATCCAATTCTATATGCTTTGTTCTAGCATGAAGAATTGGATTTGATGTCATGGAAATTGCAGAGAGATTGTCATTATAAATAGTAGGAGGAGTAAAAATTGAGATAGAGAGATATTTTAAGATCATTTGAACCCAAGACATTTCTGCTGCTGTGGTGGCAAGACTTCTATATTCAGCTTCAGTAGAAGATCTAGCAACCGTAGGTTGCTTTTTGGAACCCCAATGAATAGGGTTATTACCAAGAAATAAAATGAAACCAGTGGTGCCTTGAAGATATCTAAGAATCCTCTTGGCACCCATCCAATGTAGATCAGTAGGATTGTGCATTAATTGACATAAATGATTCACATCAAAATTAATATCTGGTCTGGTAAAAGTGAGGTATTGTAAAGCACCAAGAAGTTGTCTAAAAAGAGTAGGATTTGTGAAAGCAGTGCCACAAGTCGTATTGTATTTGGTGCCAGCTAGCAAAGGAGTAGGACAAGATTTGCAGTCTTGCATATTGAATCTATGTAAAAGATCAGTAATGTATTTAGACTGATAAATGGCTAGGCCTTGAGAAGGTCTGTTAATTTGCAAACCCAGAAAGTAAGTGAGATCTCCTAAATTTTTCATATCAAAAGCATTTTGTAATTGGGAAATAAGAGAAGTAATATAAGCATTTTCATTGCCAGTAACAATGATATCATCAACATATAGCAAAAGAACGGTGATTTTAGAGTTATTAAACCTGATAAATAAGGAAGTATCAGCACCAGAAGCTTTGAACCCAAGTGAGTATAAGTGAGTAGTAAAGCTTTTAAACCAAGTTCTAGGAGCTTGTTTGAGACCATAAATGGATTTATGGAGTTTGAAAACATAACGTGGATATTTAGGATGAATAAATCCAGGTGGTCGAGTCATGTAAACAGTCTCTCTAAGAACACCATGTAAGAAGGCATTCTTAACATCAAGTTGTTACAATTTCCAATCAAAAGTTGTAGCAAGAGCTAAAACAATTCTCACAGTTGTGTGTTTGACAACTGGACTAAAGGTTTCATCAAAATCCAAACCTGGTGTTTGATGAAAACCTTTAGCCACAAGCCTGGCTTTATATCTGGATATAGTGACATCTGAATTGTTCTTGGTCTTGTACACCCATTTATTCCCTACTATGTTTGCATAGGGTGGTGGTGGTACAAGAGACCAAGTGTTTTGATGTATGAGAGACTCATACTCCTCATTCATAGCATGAAGCCAATGAGGGTGTTTTTGAGCCTCTCTGAAACTAGTAGGATCAGAAGAAGAGAGATCAAGAGAAGTATCTGTTTGTACCAAAGTATGATATACTTTTTTCTTATAAATCCCTGACTTACTTCTAGTCTGCATGCAGTGACCTCGAGAGACAGGTGCCCGGACAGGTGGCACCATCACAACTGCCTCATCTGAACTGGCTGGTACCATTTCCACATCAGCTGATGAGCTGGCTTCCAAGTCAGCAGACTGCTGATGTGTGGGAGAACCTGACTCAGCAATTGAAAAGTCAGAACTAGTTTCATTAATGGGGCCATTAATGTCAGCATTGACACCTGAGGAAGGAGACATAATAAATGTTGGTGAGTGTACTGAAGCTGAAGTGTCACAGTGACATGGCAGAGTGGAGTTAATGCTGTATGGAAAACAGTTCTCATCAAAAACAACATTTCTGCTAATGTAAAATTTTTGTGTAGTTTTGTCAAAACATAAGTAACCCTTGTAGTCATTAGCATAACCTAAAAAGACACATTGAAGAGTTTTAGGATCCAATTTTGATGCATTGAGATGTCTCAAATATGGATAGAAATCACAGCCAAACACCTTGAGAAAATTATAATCAGGTTGTTTATGAAACAAGAGCTCATATGGAGATTTATAAGCAAGAGACTTTGTTGGCATTCTGTTAATGAGATAAACTGCAGCTTGGAAAGCATGAAACCAAAAATATTTTGGTAAAGAAGCATGAGACATGAGTGTAACAGCAATTTCAACAATGTGTCTGTGTTTTCTCTCAGCTAACCCATTCTGTTGTGGAGTATAAGGACATGATTTTTGATGTGTAATCCCATGTGTGTGCAAAAAAATTTGGAAAATGAAAGATATATACTCTCCTCCTCCATCACTTCTAATGATTTTGATTGGGTAGCCAAGAAGTTTCTCAATTTGTAATTTAAATGTAGGAGAGACAGTGTTAACATCATATTTGTGCACAAGTGGAAAAATCCAGCTAAATTTTGAAAAGTCATCAACAAACAAAATGTAGTATCTATAGCCATTATAGGACTTAGTAGAGGAATGACCCCAAACATCACTGTGTAACAAGTGTAAAGGAGTGCTAGTGTGTGAAGTGGACAAGGAGTAGGGTAGTTTTGACATTTTTCCTTTCAAACAATGTTCACAAGTAACTGTATCATGAGACAAATATTGAGCAAGAGAAGGTATTTTATTCAAAATTTCATTTGTTGGATGACCCAACCTAGCATGCCGCAAAGAAGTTTGAACTTTCCTACTGTAAAAAGAGCTGGGAAAAGAAGTATGGTTTCTCTTAAAGACATATATAGGTGTAGTATGTATTGGGTATAAGCCATTTTCACTCTTGCCCTTGAAGAGGGTAGTTCCTGCCTCCATATCCTGAATGCAGAAAGAATTTGCATCAAACACAAATCTACAGTTATCTCTGAGCATAACTTGTGAACATATAGTAAGTTATCAGAGAGATCAGGAACATGTAATGTATGAGAAAGTGTAAAATCATGAGATGGGGTTTTAAGCATAGCAGTACCAGAATGATTAATTGGAAGAGATTGACCATTTCCTACCGGAACTTGATCACAACCAGAATAAGTATCAGCAATAGAGAGATTTCCCATATCAGAAGTCATGTGATTGGTAGCACCAGTATCAGTCAGCCAAGAAGAGGTAGAATTGTGGTTATAGGGTTGAGGACCAGAGACAGCAGACATGGCAGACAGACTTTGAGGTGGCTTCTTGCCTTGATAGTTAGTATCCATTCGATACCAACAGTTAAGAGCACTATGATAATCAGTACCACAGATTTGACAAGTCACAGGAGCAGAGTTATACCCACTATAGCCATTACCATTTCTACCTCGGCTACCATTTCTGTTACCACCATGACCATTGCCATTACCATAGCCATTGAACCTCCCTCTAGGGTTAAAGGTACCTCCACCTCTGTAATTATTGTTGCCTCTTCCTCTTGGATTACCTCTATGATACCCTCTGACAGTGCTAAAATTAGCACTAGGGTTTTGAGAGAGAGGGGTATTAGTTTGAGCAATAACAGCAGTAGAGTGAACAGAGTCATTGGTGGCAGATTGGGTTTCAAGCATATGTTCTTCTCCTTTAGAAGAACATGGAGTTCTTCTAGAGGAAGAGGATGACCTCTGGTTCTAATAGAAGACTTAAAGGGGTTAAACTCTGGAGGCAAACCAATTTTTCATATACACATCAATAGAGTCACCTTGTTTCTTGATAGTTTGTCAATCAGTTTTCAGCTGCAAGATATTGGATCAAGTCAGAGATGCATACCTCCGCTCAAGCGCTATCCAAACTGACCTTGAATCTGGAAGACCGATGACGTGGGTTAGGGCTTCTTGATAAAGAGTCGCGTAGAGAAGCGTGAGAACTCCTTGATCTTGGATAACCCAGACTGAATAATCTGGGTTGGCTACTGGATCTGAGTCTGGAGTGGTGGCCGGAAGAGTCATCGGTGGACACGGAAACGAACCGTCGAGATAGCCGAAGAGACTTTGTGTGCGAAAGATCGCTGAGATCTGATGTCGCCATAGAACAAAGTTGGAGCCGTCAAGCTTGAACGGCACAAGATTGGTGATATTTGAAAGAAGAAAAAGACGGTTTGTAGATGAGGAAGACGCCATGGTAATGGTCGATTCAGTGACTGAGTTGGTTGAGAAAGAGAGCATCAGAGACCAGAACCAGGCTCTGATACCATGAAAGATTTAGTGAAAACAAAGGTCTAGACAATTGATTCATAGATCAGTAACACACAGTGCAAGAACAAAGTGGATTCCATTAGAGAGAAAATGAAGTGGCTACAGCCGATCTTGACCTAATCTGAGGAAGAAGATGAGACTTAAATACCTAGGTTTACAACCGTTGATAATTAGCTAATAACCACATAACTTGAGGAAATTACAGATAAGCCCAAAGTTCTATAAATACACAAAACACCCCTAGAGATAGAATAAATACCAAAACAACAATATTATCATTTAACAATGTTATCGTGTGCCTCTAATACTAAGTAATATTTTTGTTACTTTTTTACGACTCTAGCGAATGTGTACTTGCCTCCCCTCGTTTTTCATGCTACGGATTAACTTTTATCACATGTTTCAATATCTTCCGGTGTATTCTCAACATGTATCATCTTATATTCTTATCAAGACACGAGAGCCTAAAATGAACATACTTTTATGAAAGATCCAGTAATAATGGCTTCGAGAACCAATCCTTTTAATAAAATGTCAAATGGTGGCTTCCATCACTCCCTACAATACACTCCTATTCCACCATCAATGGTGTGAGTCTCCAACCTCCTGATCTAAAAATACTAACACTGGAAATAGACGTTGTCCAGTTGGAAATGACACTCAAATCTTTACAGAACATCATCAACTCCAAGGGCGAACAATAATCTGCCCAGCAGCATACTATCCCCAGAGTGCTCACACTCTATTACACCTTTGACGACGGAAAAGCTTAACTGTCGTTTATGACGTCATCAAAAACGGCACTTCACTATAAACCGTCGTTTTTTACGAAATTAGCGACATTATTGTTTCTTCCGCCGCTAAAAGGATCCAAAAACGACGGTTTTCCTTTCTTCCAATGTAAAACCGCCGGGAAAGGACCTTTTTTTAGTAGTGACTGAATTTAATTAACTCCTTTAATAATAATAAAAACCCTGCTAATATTATGAAACTTCACATTCTATAGTCGACAGTGAGTTACACTGTGGTCTATCGTGAAGTATTTATCAAATTATTCATTGACAATTGAAGATCGACACAGATAAATAATTGCTCTTCTAGTATAGCTTTCACTTAGCAGCCTCTGAATCCACAACTACCACATTTTCAGCACCATTTCACCATATTCGTCTACATCAAAGACACAATCTACAAAACCATCCCAATTCTCTTTCCTTCTACTTGATGACACAGATGTTCCCAATCATTTCGAGGAAGAGCAAGGGAAGACGAATGACGCCAAGAAGGTCTCGACGAGGACGTCGAGTTCCAGAGGGGCGGGACGTTTGTCACACCGTTGAGTCCCTTAGACGAGAGCGGTGCACCGATTTAGCACGTTGGCTCGGTGTACCTACGGGAGAAGGCAACTACGTGGTCAGTTCGTTGCTTGGCTTTGGTTTCCTGTTGTGGTGCAACAAGTTACTTTGTGGGCTGTTGGAAACGGAATTAAAAACCAGAAGAGCTGCTTGTAAACGATCAGTGTGTGGCTGATTTGCTAGTAATTTGTTGAGCTTGATAACTAGTGGTTATGGGCTACTTTCAGGTCTAGTTGTGGGAGTTTATCGTTGGCTTGTTGCTGGAGTTGGCTCGTTGTTCGTTGCTCGCTGTCGTGCACCTAAGGGAGCTGGTTCCGTGCACCAGACTTGCTGGCTGCTTGTTGTCGTGTGCTGGGGCGACGTGTTACTACGTTTTGTAGCACGTTAAATGAGTTGTCTAGACAATGTAATGTACTAAATTGTTGCTAAGTTTCAGGGGTGATTTAGCACATGTTTTAGTGCACAAAGGGCAGAATGGAGATCATGGGTTTGTCCATGTATTGGATAGTTACTTAGGTAACCGTCACTAGCTTATAGCTAGTTCCTGCACTTGTTTTGCAGCAGGTTGAGAGGTGCACGAAATTGTACACCATTAGAGAGCTTGAGAGCTTGAGAGTCTTTTATTTGAGAAATAAAGTTGAGATTGTTCCCGTAAATACTTGTGCATTTCGTTCAATCATCTGCTCATTTAATTAACCTCGTTGGTGCGTTTGAGAAGGCTGAACCGAGTTCAGAACTTGGTGCCGAGTAGAGCCGATTTAAAAATTAAAATATGACCCTGTGACAATAGAGATAGTGAATAGATAGGTGTAACGTAGTCTTTCACAACATAACTTGTGCTGTAAATAGCATTTTTTGTGCTGTAATTATCAACTCCCAAATAACTTAAAATTCCTAGAACCTAAACTCAACCACAAATTCTGAACCATAAAGTTAAAACTGATTGAGCAATGCTACACATCCTTGCATAAATATCTCAATCATGTCTTAACTTGACCACCTCAACAGCAGGACGCACCACTATATTTATTATTTTTAAATATTGATTAGTGGGTATAACTGATATGGTAAGTCAGAACATTGTAGGGATGTTAATGCTAGGACACATTACTTTTTTTTTAGCAATAGGACACATTACTTATGAATTGGTGCCAACAAAGTGGTATATATCTAGGCCAAACAATTTGTTTTGCTGCATTTACATTTTGTCCACGTGGATATATTCTATGGGCTAAGAAGCTTTGTGTAACTTTTTGTTTACGAATTCTATTTATCTATACTTTTCCCTCTTGCACACATTCTTTCTATCCTTCCGCCATTTCAGATGAACCCAAGCGGCCCTCTCCCTACACCAACCCGTACTCTTTCCCTCTTTATAAAAAAACACTATATTAGTGTACTTCCAACAACCTTCTTGTCACGATATTTCTCTCCTCCAAAAAATAATCATACACACACAATTGGACGAAAAGCGAACCACCACCTAAACCACAAACAATGGAGACAATATTCATCCTGTCCACTTAAATAAATACGTGCCTCTTGCTGATATCGAATTCCCCAACGCACCTTGCCGCCGCCCTCCCCTATGTCGACACTACTACAGGTGATCCTCCTCCCATTCTCTAACAATCCCCCTAACTTTCAGACACGCCCGCGGGTCCCACGTATGTTCACATAGTAGTGGCCAGATACTATTTCTAAACGGGTCGGATTCTCCAACATTTTTGCATATTCGCCAAAAGCGTTGCGATCAAGAAGACTAAATGGTACACAGTAAGAGAAATTTGTACCTATCTGCGTCGCGAAGGAAAGGTGACCAGCGCGAGTACTCCGCTCTCACCGCCGTTTTCCGGTATCAGCCTGTTGCTTGTACCGCAGCCCAACAAGACCATGGTTTGTATATTACCGGCGTGCAAAAACTCAAACCCCATGGTTCCGTTTGGACGGAACTTACTCAGACAGAACCATGGGGTGCACGCCGGTAATATACAAACCATGGTCTTGTTGGGCTGCGGTACAAGCAACAGGCTGATACCGGAAAACGGCGGTGAGAGCGGAGTACTCGCGCTGGTCGCCTTTCCTTCGCGACGCAGATAGGTACTAATTTCTCTTCCTATGTACCATTTAGCCTTCTTGATCGCAACGCTCGAGGTATTTTGATATTCGGCGATGATGCGAAAATGTTGGGCAATCCGAACAGTTTAGAAATAGTTTATGGTCATTACTATGTGAGCATACATGGCATTATCTTTGGCCTCCGATACCTCAGCATCGAAGGAGGCATGCTCGATCGTCTTCTGGTAAACCGGCGCTATAGTTGATTGCGGCACAACCTTAACATACTTTCCACGTAGAACGTACGAGGAATTCAGGATTGGTGGCAATCTACATCCGACGTACATACCCGGAGTTGTTGGCAGCAAGGAGTTACGGTGACTTATTGTGTTGCTACGACAGGGCAACGTTACCGACAGTACTTTATTATTATTGCCAGTGGTGACACTACATTTCCTCGGAGCCCATCTGTTCCAAGACAGATTAGGCGTGTTTTAGCAACTAACCAGTACTGCATTTTGCCTGGCCTTCGGCCCAAAGTCTTTCAATGATCCAATATATATAGGGCTCGCAATACAGAGCGGCTACAACATGGGCTTCGACCGCGACAACAACAACCTTTACATTTGTAATTCAGTAGTGAATTAATACTTTTTCGTTTCCTTTTTTTTCTTCCTCTTTTTCTTAATAAAATTCCAAATGTTTGGAATTAATAGTTGCACTTCTTCCTTTTTTTTCTTAATAAAACTCCAAGTGTCTGGAATTCATAATTACCAGCAAGGAACCAGTGTATGGATGGATTATATAAATATAATAGTTTTTTTTTTGAGAGTTTTTCTTACGGGTAATAGTTTCTAACTTCTTAATACTGCCTGAATTTTATTAGTAATACTTCTTCAGGGATTTGAGATATTTTTCTGTGCTTTTTTCACGAGGCATTATTGGAACACATAAAAGATTTACTCTCTTTTAAAAGAGTTAATAATTAGAATTGATTCCGAAGATTATTTTTTTATAAAAAGACCCCACATTAAGAAAACTATAACACAAATGTCCCTGTAATTACAATCCTATCACAACTGTGTTTTGCGAAACGATGTAATCACTAAACGCTATATCGATTGAGCTATAATTTAATATTTTAACATGGGTTTCAATTTGACGTAACATGGTTTCAATTTCACTTCCGTTATATGTGTCATGTTATCGTGTGCCTCTGATTTTCAGTAATATTTTTGTTACTTTTTATGACTCTAGCGGATGTGTACTTGCCTCCCGTCGCTTTTCATGCTACGGAAGTTTTTTACTTTTATTACAGGTTTCAATATCTTCCGATGTATTCTCAACTTGTATCATCTTATATTCTTATCAAGACACGAGAGCCTAAAATGAACATACTTTTATGAATGATCCAGTAATAATGGCTTCGAGAACCAATCCTTTTAATAAAATGTCAAATGGTGGCTTCCATCACTCCCTACAATACACTCCTATTCCACCATCAATGGTGTGAGTCTCCAACCTACTGATCTAAAAATACTAACACTGGAAATAGATGTTGTCCAGTTGGAAATGACACTCAAATCTTTACAGAACATCATAAACTCCAAGGCCGAACAATAATCTGCCCAGCAGCATACTATCTAGAGTGCTCACACTCTATAACTGAATCATTCACTGAATTTAATTAACTCCTCTAATCAACAAAACCCTGCAAATATTATGAAACTTTACATTCTATAGTCAACTATGAGTTACACTGTGGTCTATCGGGAAGTATTTATCAATTTATTCATTGACAATTGAAGATCGCCACAGATAAATAATTGCTCTTCTGCTAGTAAAGCTTTCACTTAGCGGCCTCTACAACTACCACTTTTTGAAATACAATCAACCATTTTCTTTCATCATAGTAATTCACAATTACAATGGATGATACAAGTATGAATACAATTTATTATTACACATTTCATAATCTTGTCTACACAATTTATAAATTTCTAAGAAAAACAAATCGACAACTATCGCTTCAAACGATTTTTAAACATTTGTACGTTCCAACATCACCACCAATTGGCTCGGGTGCCTTTTTTCCTCCATCATTCGGAGTTGTTGAATATTGTCCCTAGGAGCTGCTGATATGAAGCAGTCAAAGTTTGTTAACTTTTGTCCTAGTCTTTTGCTGATCTTTAGGGATATTTTAGTTCCTCAACAGCAGCATATTTTGTTGCTAATTTTATGTTTTTTGTTATGTTTTTCTTGTATAAATAAGTCCATTGATGATCAATGAAAATACATCACAGTTTATGCCCAAAACATACCATCTGTTATCTTTTTCTTTATGCTATCTCCATAAAAAACCAACAATGTGGTGTCAGAGCTTTCAGTTCTTTAGAGACATGTGAGTTAGACTTAACTACACTCCCCATATCCTTTTCAAACACTACAAAACCATCCACCACATGATGAATTCAGAATGTCCATCAAATGCAATAGCACCACCAATGTTCAATGGAATGAATTACCAAATGTGGGCTGTCCGGATTGAAGTCTACCTCGATGCCAACGACCTATGGGAAGCAGTTGAAGAAGACTATGCAGTCACTTCACTATCCGTCAAATCTGCAATGAATATCCAACAAGAAGAGGAGGAGTTATTTTAACTCCACCCAAAGCTCATAACCATATCCATGCCCATGACCCATAACCATATCCATGCCAATATCCATGCCAATGACTCATGCTCTATGCCTTATGTCTACTTTTATTTTTCAAATAAAATTTAGCAGCTCTAGAGACAAGAGGGAGTGTTGAATATTGTCCCTAGGAGCTGCTGATATGAAGCAGTCAAAGTTTGTTAACTTTTGTCCTAGTCTTTTGCTGATCTTTAGGGATATTTTAGTTCCTCAACAGCAGCATATTTTGTTGCTATTTTTATGTTTTTTGTTATGTTTTTCTTGTATAAATAAGTCCATTGATGATCAATGAAAATACATCACAGTTTATGCCCCAAACATACCATATGTTATCTTTTTCTTTATGCTCTCTCCATAAAAAAGCAACAGGAGTGACGAGAGGGGTGAATAAAATATTCTGTCTATCACGATAGCTGAATTCGGTTTCCACATGAAATTCACATCGAAACTGCAAGACTATGTGACACATAATGTCACACTTATATGGTAGATTATCGCCTTATTGTAGACAACATCCGCACTAAGGCGGTAGTTGACCGCCCTTTAACGAAAGAGAACCGCTTCTAGACAGTAGTTGGCCGCTCCTTGGCGGATGTGAACCGCTCATAGGCTGTAGTTGGCCGTCCCTTGACAGAAGAGAACAGCTTCCAAGCTTTAGTTGGCCGCTCTAATGCGGTAGTTTCCCGTCATTTGGCAGAAGAAAAGCGCTCTTAAGCGGTTGATATGCTTCTGCATACCCACAAAGATCACATATTCTGACCGACTGAGCAAATCAGATAATCATACTACTCAAAAGTCTCTGTTACGCTGATCAGAGTATGTGCTTCCGCATAGGCGCATACCCCACTATGTGCATACCCACCAAGTATTAGAATGCAATATTGTAAACATTTGATGATATGATCAGTGCAGTAAAAGTCTATAATCAAAAGTTGCTAGAAGTTGGAGAAGTTGGTGGGTATGTCAAAAATCGTTATAACTTTTATGTTATGGTCAGTCCCGTAGAAGTCTAATAAAAGTTGTCGTCACATACGCGACTGAGTATCTCTACTATATATAAAGCCAACAATCATTGTGGTAAAATCAAAAAGTGAAGCCCGTCATACTTTTGTGTTGCCAATAATGCCCCTAAAATGTAACAGAAATGTTGGCAGTTACTTGAGTCAGCATTGTAAATATTAACCCCACTTCCTCTTATTTCCTTCCATTACCCCCACCACTTCCCCTCCCCACCATCTCATGTTTTTTATTTTGCAGTTACTAGACGGTATGAATCGCAGACGCATCGCGTGTGCCCAATTTTCTAGTGTGTAAATTGGAGTAACGACCAGTGCATGCCCACCAAGACTTTTAATGGAATGGCCATAACGTAAAAGTTGTCTTCACAAGCAAAGGCAGTATTGTTATGCACGCAGTCGTTACAAGTTAGAGATAAGTTGGACCATGAGATTTCAGAAGTCTCTGTTACCCACGTTCACTGGATATGATCCAAATTCCAACAATTGCCATCCCTGTCACACATACATCTATTTGGCGAGAAGGATTTGCCATGTAAAATATTTTAACCATGTACTGAGATATTTGGTGCTCTGGCAAGGTTTTAAAAAACGAACGCGGTCGTGTATCAATAGCGGTCGTCTGTAACGGAATCTGACTAAATTGGGGGGATTGTAATCGAAAATGGGAATCGAATGTGAACAAAAACGTTAACGGACTTTTTCACCCTATTTCCCATTTTTTCCCCATTTTCCCGACACAAAACGTCATTCTATCCTGTATTTTCCGTTTTCCTTAACGCGAAACGGCCGCTTTTCCCATTAACGTTCCGAAACTGCCGTTCTGACTGTAAATGAAATTCACCTGACGCATAACGGGCGAAACGGTATCGCTGAGTGCCGATTCCGTTTCAAAGCGGCCGTTCGCACCGCTTCACTCCATTTCTGAAAACCCTGACTAGTGGAGTTTGTCTTCTCCATAGCATTTTTTTCTTTTGCGATCACGACCCTGCATCACACAGAAACTTAATTGGATTTTTCATTAAAACAAAATTTTTGTTTTATTACAAATTTAATTCAAATCTATGACGATCAACTTTTTCTTTCTTATTATTGTTGTTATGACAAACCACCTCACGAACAATGAACGAATAAAGACGAACACGAGTATTTTACGTGGTTCGTTAGCAAAATATTTTCTAACTACCTCCACGGCGGAAAAGCACTCTTTATTCACTCAAGAGGAACAAGACTACAAGAATGTTTTTGCATACCTAATAATGTGACTACTAGGTTCTTTATATAGTGTTAGGAAATTCATAAAGTTTCCAAATCCGATTTGGAAACAAACTTGTTTCCTAACTAATCCTCCTTTGACTTCCAATGTTTCCTAATCAAAGTTGGAAACAAAGTGTTTGACCTCCTTTGACCACTTTAAGGCACCAACTCAACAAATCTCCACCTTGACTTGAATTGTCTCGTCAACAGCAGCTGCTCCTCTTCTCGTAAATAAAGCTACGTCTTCTCCGCACCCAATGTCTCTCGTCACAGAGACTCACTGGACCCCCACTGGGTCTGACATGCCCCTAAGGGCTCACTGGCTCAAGATGTTGAGCAATTCCGGACAATGCTGGAACTTTCTCTCCGAAACTGGCTTTGTGAACATATCCGCGGGGTTTTCGTCTGTCCCCACCTTCTTCACCTTGATCCTGCTCTCGTTTCTCAGAAAATGATACCTGACGTCGATATGCTTGGTCCTTTCATGATGAACCTGGTCCTTAGTCAAGCAAATCGCACTCAAGCTATCACAGTAGACTATCGCCTGATCTTGAAGTAGCCCTAGATCATTGACCATTCCCTTAAGCCAAATTGCCTCCTTTGCTGCTTCCGTTAGAGCCATCTACTCTGCCTCCGTGGTGGACAAAGTCACCGGAGGCTGTAGCGTAGCCTTCCAACTCACAACAGATGCTCCCAGAGCAAACACATAGCCTGTCATTGATCTTCTATTGTCAATATCCCCTGCAAAGTCCGCATCCGAGAAACCAGCTACCAAGATGTCTTCACTAGCCCCATAGCATAGGCCAACGTCTGACGTACCCTTAAGGTACTTGAATATGCGCTTCACCTCCTGCCAATGGTCCCTAGCCGGATGAGCAATAAAACGACTAACCACACTAACAGCGAATGCTATGTCCGGTCGAGTGCAGACCATAGCATACATGAGACTTCCAACTGCGCTAGCATATGGAACCTTGGACATGTACTCCTTCTCCTCCTCTGTCTGAATGGTGTACATTCCTAGCTTGCTATTAGTTGCCATAGGAGTATCTATAGCTTTAGCTGATAACATCCCGAATCTTGCGAAGACCTTCTTGATGTATCCCTGCTGTGACAAGAAAAGCTTCTTCTTCTTCCTATCTCTATAGATCTAAACTCCCAATATCTTCCGAGCAGCTCCCGGATCCTTCATCTCAAATTCCGCGCTAAGGGACCTCTTTAGTTATCTGATGTCCTTGATATCCCGAGTTGCAATCAGAATATCATCCACATACAGAACTAGGTAAATACGTGATCCACCATGCAACTCTTTGTGGTACACGCAGCAATCATACTCGCACTTGTGGTAACCAATTTTCAACATGAAGCTATCAAACCTCTTGTACCATTGCCTCGGTGACTGCCTAAGTCCGTTGGAACCCCTCCGGTTGGCTCATGTATATTTCCTCCTCCAACTCTCCGTGCAGAAAAGCTGTCTTGACATCCAATTGCTCAAGTTCTAGGTCGTGGTGTGCCACTAAAGCTAGCAACACCAGGATAGAAGTATGTCTGACCACCGGTGAGAAGATCTCGTTGTAGTCAACTCTCTCTTTCTGACTGAACCCTCTTGCAACTAGCCTTGCCTTATACTTGACGCCCTCTCCAGATGTAGTTCCTTCATTTCTTCTGAAAACCCACTTCTATCTGACTATCTTCCTTCCCGCTGGCAATTTAACAAGCTCCCAAGTCGAGTTCTTGCTAAGAGACTCCATATCTTCTCCCATCGCGGCAATCCATTGTGCTGACTCAGAATTTGATATAGCGGCCTTGTAGGAGGATAGCTCATCCTCTACCTCTTCCGCTACCTGTAGTGCATATCCCACCATACCGTCATCTCTGTATCTCGTCGGAGGCTTTATGACTCTCCTTGGTCTTCCTTCAGCAATACTTTGATGAACCGGTTCCTCTGGTGTAGACGCATCCTCACTATCAGACTCTTCTGCTTCTTCCTCTTCTGCTTCTGGCGGCGGTGTAGGAATTTCGGAATCCTTAGAATCAGAAGGATCCGACTCTCCCTCCACCTTCTTCTTTGCACCTCCAAGCTCCACTTCCACGGATTTCTTCAACATATGAGTCTCATCAAAGACTACACTTCTGCTAAATATAATCTTGTTTTCTGCCCATATCTTGTATCCCTTCACACATGTTCTGAAACCCATTAATACTCCCTTCTTAGCTCTTGGTTCTAGTTTTCCATCATCAACGTGATAATAGACAACACAACCAAAAAATCTCAAATCCGAGTAATCCACTGCATTACCGGACCAGGTTTCCATAGGAATCTTGCATCCTATACCTGTGTGCGGGCTCCGATTTATGAGATAGCATGCCATGGAAACTGCCTCTCCCCAGAAACCTCTAGAAATAATTGCATTCGAAAGCATGCACCTTGCTTTTGCTAAAAGTGTCTGATTCATTCTCTCGGCTACACCGTTCTGCTTCGGTGTGTGCCGAACGGTGCGATGGCGTGCTATTCCCTGATCCTTGCAGAATCCATCAAACTCTGATGAACATAACTCTAAGCCGTTGTCTGTGCGCAGCCTCTTCACCTTCTTTCCCACCTGATTATCTACTAGTGTATTTCACTCCTTGAATCTTGTGAAGGCTTCACTCTTGTGCTTCATCACGAATATCCAAGTCATCCTGGAGTAGTCGTCTATGATGCTTAGAAAATACCTGTACCCGCCAATCGCCTCAACTCGAGACGGACCCCAGCAATCCGAATGGATATAATCAAGAGTACCTTTCGTTCTATGAACCGCCTTAGGGAACTTGCTACGCTGTAGCTTCCCATACACGCAGTGCTCACAAAACCCTAGGCTCTTGGGCGCATGCCCGGTGAGATAGCCTTTCTTGTGAAGTTCCTGCATTCCACGTTCACTCATATGACCGAGCCTCATATGCCACAGCTTGGTTAGATCAGCTTCCTTGATCTCGGCTGAGACAACTCCAGCAAAACCAGTGATCGTCGAACCTTGCAACATGTACAAAGTCTCATTCTTGACTCCCCTGAGAATCACCTTAGAACCCTTGCAGACTTGTAGATCTCCACCTTCACCTTTGAAACTGTATCCCTTGCTGTCGAGTAGACTCAAGGAGATCAAATTCTTCTTAATATGTGGTACATGCCTGACTTGCTCTAAAGTACATAACTTCCCTTCATTCGTCTTCAATCTAACTGATCCGCTCCCAATCACCTTACAGACGGCTCCGTTTGCCATGTAGACAGACCCTCCATCCGTTTGGTTGTACGTCGAGAATAGCTCCCTGTTAGAGCAAATATGATAGGAAGCTACGGAATCAAGGACCCACACATCCTGAGAGTGCGTGACAACATCCGCCATTAGAACGTAATCATCCTCAGATGAGTTACCTTGTTCTGCTACGGCTGCGGATCCATTCTGCCCCTGTTGACCTCGTTTCGGGAAATCTCTCTTCCAGTGCCACTTTTCCTTGCAAAAGGCACATACATCCTTGGGTAACTTAGAACTTGAGAACTGTTTCTTCTTGTTCTTCTTACCCTTCTTGCTTTCCCCCGTTGCCATCAATCCGGAAGCATGGTCCTCTATACATGTGCATGCACCCTTATGGC
Organism: Linanthus parryae; assembly: GCA_023055425.1. NCBI lineage: Eukaryota > Viridiplantae > Streptophyta > Magnoliopsida > Ericales > Polemoniaceae > Linanthus > Linanthus parryae. The sequence goes on along the minus strand of JALGPY010000006.1, from coordinate 12,906,517 downwards.
GCAGTTCCCTAGCATGGAGCGCCGATCTCACCTCCTCTAGGGATAAGTCGTCCTTGTTCACAACGAACGACCGCACGAAGTTCTCATATGATGGAGGTAACGAGATCAATAACAAAAGTGCAGCATCCTCATCCTCCACCTTCTCGCCAATATTACGCGAATCTAACAGAATTGTTTTCAATTTATCAAGATGGTCCTTGAGAGCTGTACCTTTGAGCATCCGCAGGGTGAAGAGCCTTTGCTTTAGCATCAACTTGCTAGTGAGACTCTTCGTCATGTAGAGACTCTCCAACTTGAGCCAGAGCTTCGCTGCTTCCTTCTGATCTGCGATCTAGATGATCATGTCATCCGATAAGCACAGCATAATCGTTGCGTGTGCCTTCTGATCCATCGCCTTGAACTCCACTGATGCAACATTCATGCCTCCCTTGTCCGCGGTAAAAGGTGCCCACAAGCCTTGAAATTTGAGCAAAGCCTCCATCTTTATCTTCCACAGACTGAAGCTGTTCCTTCCTGTGAATCTGTCGATCTTCAACATCGATCCGGACATCGTTCTTGGTGGATTTTAAACTCTAGTCGCGTGCTCCACCTAGATCGAAAAACCCTAGCTTTGATTTTACCAATTTGTGAAACATTAGCTTTGCTCCGCCTTGATCTTGATCTTGAAACACCGCCACACCCGAGCTCTGATACCAGTTTGTTATGACAAACCACCTCACGAACAATGAACGAATATAGAAGAACACGAGTATTTTACATGGTTCGTTAGCAAAATATTTGCTAACTACTTCCACGGCGAAAAAGCACTAATTATTCACTTAAGAGGAACAAGACTACAAGAATGTTTTTGAATACCTAATAATGTGACTACTAGGTTCTTTATATAGTGCTAGGAAATCCATAAAGTTTCCAAATCCGATTTGGAAACAAACTTGTTTCCTAACTAATCCTCCACCGCCTTTGACTTCCAATGTTTCCTAATCAAAGTTGGAAACAAAGAGTTTCACCGCCTTTGATCACTTCAAGGCACCAACTCAACAATTGTGTTACGCACAAACTGAAACGGATGCACAACCCATTGGCGACACGGCCCCGAGACGTGGACATCGAGCCCGACACCCTCCGAGTTACCTTCAAGACTATGTTAGAAAGTGGTATTAATTGGTATTATTTCTTTTTATGTCATTACATGATTGTAGGGGAGGATAGCGTACTAAGTTATCTAAGAGAGGGGAGTTAAAGTGTCTTTTATATTTTATTGGGGGATAATGTGTCTTTTACCTTTTGTAATCTCTACAAGAAGATATGTCCCGCGTGATTTTTCATTCAATGAATTCAGAACTCAATTGGGAAGAACCGTAAGCGCCGTGTTTGTGTCCGTGTTTGTGTGTGTTTGATTACCTCTTGCTATCACAAACACTACGCCTTTCTATTTGTATAGAGTCTAGAACTCCAGATCGCTTGAATATAAAGAATCGGACTCCAATGGGAGAGATTGAGATTGCATGAGAAGGCAAAAGTACGATTTATATGACTCAGGACTATAATTTGACTACCTATCAACTATCTCCTTAGTTGAATTGTGTCAACAGGGGTAAGTGACGGAGTGCTAGCGCATCGATACTGTTGGTAGTTGGTACAATGTTTGAGATAGTGGAGTAAATTAAATGGTATTGCTACGCTGTCTAATTACTATCTCCTTTCATTAGCCACATAGGTACTAATTTCTCTTACTTAATACCATTTAGTGTTCTAGATCGCAATGCCCAAGGTGTTTTAATTTGTGGCGAAGATGCCAAAATGTTGGCCTATCCGACGCCTTTAGAAATAGTATATGGTTGTTACTTTGTCAGCATACGTGCTATTAGCTTTCGTGTCTGCTATAATGAATCGTGGTACAACCGGGCGCTATAGTCGACTGCGGCTCAACCTTGACATACTTACCACAAAGACCGTACGACGAATTGATGGTGTTGGTAGCAATGTACATCTGAGATATACACCCGGAGCTGTTGCCAACGTGGAGTTACGGTGACTCATTGTGTTACTACAGCAACCTTAGCGACGATATTTTTTCATTACTAGACGTAACCCTCTGGCGCGGGGCGCAACTCCATTGCATATGTTTCCTTATAGTCATATAAATATATAGTAGGTCGTTCTTTATTGTTTTTTTTGTCAAATTTTATTTGAATATTGAACAAATTTGTTATTATATTATTCTTAATAAGTTGGCGATACAATATTTCACCAAATTCTTTAATATATTTATATATGTGTACAAAATCATAACATAATTGTTATTTTTTCAATAAATTATTTGATGTTCGTTTGCTGATACTAATTGTTGGAAGCTACCATTTCCCTCTTCCGTTTAATTCTAAATAATACAGTATTTGCTAAAATATTTTTTTAATCAACCAACTATGATGTTGAAAGCGTGATTGTCAGGTCTACATATGTTTTCTTTTATTAGCTTATAGTCCATTCAGTATGAGCTGAATGAAGTCAGCTGAAATCTTTCACTGGGAGACCAAGGTAAGACTAAACTTCCATGGTTATATTAATATTTTTCATATTTTTTAAACACTACGCCGAATACCAAACACAACCATAGATTTAAGTTCTTATCTTATTCTTATCTCACCAAAACATCAATTTAGGCTCAAACAAAGTCTGGTTATAGTGTCAAATCTTACCTTTCACTATCTCATTGTCTCATGGCATCCATTGACATCAAAAAATAATGTACAGCCTCACTACTATGAAAGCCATGAGTGACTATATATTGTGTCATTCCTTGTTGAGTGTTGGAAGCAGCTGAAAAAATTAAAGATACTTTTGTAACATAAAAGTAATATTGATTTTTAGGACACCAAAAGCGATTAAAATTGAGAGAAAAGTCAGTTCATAATATTTATCAAGAAACCAGTAATTACATTAGTATTAATTATATGCAATGGAAGAATATAAATTTACACAATTTTTTTATTTAAATACTAAAATTGAATATGATATTATGAACCATTTCTAGGGGAGGAGTCATATTTTTAAAAATTTAAATTATTTAATATCTTACAATATATATCGACAGTAATTCATTAGAATATATTTTAGGAATAAGAACAACAAATCTAAATTCTTGTGTTCTATATTTTGAGTTAATTGTGATATTGTAAAACATAATGCAAAAAAATATTAAAAGGTATTTTGATTAGATAAAAAGGTTTGTAACTTCTCTACATCCAATAATATATTTTAATAGTAAAATCACATCATAAACAGTGCCATCAACATTAAAATGAAAAAAAAAAAGTTATATGTTTAATTTGTCATAGTATATATCGACAACAAATTCGTTAGAATTATTGTTTTATTTAGTAATAAGAATAATTATTCTTAATTCACGTTTTTTATTTATCGAGCTTATTGTGATACTGTAATATATAATCCAAAATAACGTTTAAAAATATATTGATTAGATAAAACAGTTTATAACTTTTTTACATCCAATAATATTGTTTTTTGCAAAAAATATACATCCAATAATGTATTTTAATATTAAATTCCTTCATAAAGGGTGCCATAACAACATTAAAATGAATATTTATTGCCATGAGTTACAAATATAAAGTGCAATATTAATAATGATGAAGCAATACATAAATATTTGTCAATTTTTCATTGGTTGTTTTTTAATAAATAGACATGTAAGATGACAAATTTCGTATTCATGACAATTATTTATAGACAAATGGCAAAATGTGTTTTCACCTCGGGACTTTTCTGCTTTTATATTATATATAAGATTCCCACTCGTGACACTATATTTCTCCGGAGTCGATATGCTCCAAGACATATTAGGCTTGTTTCACCAGCTGACCAATACTACATTTTGCCTGACCTTCAGCCAAACGTCTTTATATATATATATATATATATATATAGGCCTCGCAATATAAAGCGGCTACAACATAGGCTTCGACCGCGACAACAACCTCTACATTTCGGATGTGTCATGCGATGAAGACTATTAGTAATTCTCAGTAGTGAATGAATACTTTTTTCGTTTATTTTTTCTTCTTCCTTTTTTTCTGAATACGAGCTAGGAGCCAGTGTATGGATGAATTATATAAACATAATAGTTTTTTCTTTTGCACGTGACTTGATTATTTCATTTAAGAGTTTTTCTTACGGATAATAGTTTCTAACTTCTTCTTAGTATTGCTTGAATTTTATTAGTATACTTCTTCAGGGATTTGAGATATTTTTCTGTGCTTTTTTCACGAGGCATTATTAGAACACATAAAAGCTTTACTCTCTTAATAATTATAATTGATTCCTAGGATTGCTTTTTACAAAAAGACCTCACATTAAGAAAATTATAACAAAAATATCCCATATGGACTACTGTAATTACACTCCTATCACAAGTGTGTTTTGCCAAACAATGTAATCACTAAACGCTGTATCGCTTGAGCTGAATGATGCCTATCAGACCTTTATATCACGGGGCTTGTCTACAGTGCACCCAATTATTTAATACTATTCCAATGGGTATAAAGTCTAAACCACTCTCCTTTCACGCAAGAGAATATGATGCATCCACCCCCTAATGTTGGTGATATTTGCTACTCTACTAAAATGCCCACACTCTACAATTGAATCAATCATTCACTCATTTAAACACCTCTAATCAACAAAACCCAGCCAATATTATGAAACTTTCATTCTACAATCGACTCATAGTTACACTGTGGACTATCGTGAAATAGTTTTCGTACCTTTACAATTGAAGATCGCCACAGATAAATAATTTATCTTCTGCTTGTAAAGATTTCACTTAGCGGCCTCTGAATTCACAACTACCACCTTTTCAGCACCATTTCACTCAGACTCGTCTACATCAAAGACACGATCTACAAAATCATCCCAATTCTCTTTCCTTCTACTCGGTGACACGGATGTTCCCAATAATAGTCTTAGGACGGTTTTGTATGTACCGTACTAAGTACGGTACATACAAAACCGTCCTAAGACTATTACCCAAATCGTCTTGATTCATCCCCTTCCTCTATTTCACTAAAGGTCCCATATGAAGAAAATGAGTACGCCTGGGGAACATCCGAAGCAGCTGCCCTCCGTAATGCAGCCTTGTACAGTTGTACTCTTCGCTGTGCTCTTTTGCAAGAGAGACTTGTCGCTCCATCTTCTGTAGTGGTGGTATTTCTGTAGTTTTTTCTTCCTCCTTCATTAACTGTGTAGGGAATTCAGGATGAAAAAAATTGTTAGTCGCCATGACGTAATCCTGGTTTTTAGATGCATGATTGCCATATTGCTTTGGAATTGAAGCACACTACTCAAGTAAAATTAAGTAAACATTTATGATGTAAGCTGAAGAAATCTATCATATTATGACGCCTAAGCAACCTTCATGGCATTTCAGGCTTTCAGCCAAATAAGAGAGCCGGAAGTGCCGTGCCTGCTCGCAATTTGCATAGGATTTGAACCCATTTCGTTCCCAAGTAGTGAAGGGGAACAGAAGTAAGTAAAGATGAGTTATACTAATCTCTCTTTTTGAATAATATGATTTGTTGATTTGCTTCTGCATACCCACCAAGAGCACAGACTCTGACCGACTGAGCACATCTGATAATCATATTACTCAAAAGTCTCTGTTACGCTGGTCAGAGTATGTGCTTCCTCATACTCAACTGAGTATGCGCATACCCAGCAAGTATTAGAATGCAATATTGTAAACATTTGATGATATGGTGACTGCAGTAAAAATCTGCAATCAAAAGTGGCTACAAGTTGGAGAAGTTGGTGGGTATGTGAAAAGTCTGTCATAACTTTTATGTTATGGTCAGTCCAGTAGAAATCTTATAAAAGTTGTCTTCACATACGCGACTGAGTATGTGTAAATTGGGACTAACGAGCAGTGCATACCCACCAAGACTTTTAATGGACGGGCCATAACATAAAAGTTGTCTTCACAAGCAAAGGCAGTATTGTAATGCACGCAGTCGTTACAAGTTAGAGATAAGTTGAACCATGAGATTTTCAGAAGACTCTGTTATCGACGTTTACTGGATCTGATCCAAATTCGAACAATTGTCATCCCTGTCACACATACATCTATTTGGCGAGGAGATTTTGCCATGTAAAATATATTGAAGTATTGGAGGCTGGAGGATTGAAATGAAATGCAAAAGTTACTGTTCATTTGGTATCTGATTTACCAAATGAACAGTACTCTTCTGTGTAGCAGCTGCCGTTGGATTAGAGGAAGAGGAGCTTCAGCAGCCGTTGATCATTAACGTTCTTTTGTTTTAAATTAGCTCTAGTAGAACGGTAGTGCAACACCCACCGAATCGCAAGGCCGACCGGGCCCCACGTTCGGAAGAGATGTCTCCGCCCGAGGTGATGAGCTTCATTGGGAACGGATAAGGATCGTCGGTTCACAGCTAGTACAACCATCGATAACATAAAACTTCAAATTATACTTTTACAATTTCCATACAAGTACAAACAGTAATGATCTTTTGAAAAATCTTGAAATACACTTTTAGGTGAGATGATATACTATGTGATCTTCCAACTAGCAAGCTTTCCTGTCCAAAGTGTCGTGAACGTCCCCACCTCATCGCTAGCCAACCTGCGGTTTTAAAATAGCAAAAGCCGGCGCAGTTTTTACAGAAAATAGTCAGCAAACGGCTGAGTAAGCTAACACCCATATCACGTAAACAGATGATGAGACATATGACAGGAATAACCAATTCGCTGATAAATAAATATCAAACACTCGCGGGAAAAGCGTTCACAGCTGATTCGGTGTGTCCAACTTCGCAACGATCTCGAATTTCGTGTTCCAACCTGAAGATGTGGTCCATCTCGGGAGCTCACTGTTAATAGCCATTCACAATATCACTTTAATCTCAAGATATCTCATATCGATATGAATCGAGTCCGGAATCCATTTTAACAACTAGTTGATACGGGGCGTGACCATATCCAATCCACAACCTCTTTCTCATATGTGCAAAAGCACTACCACAACCATAACTCAATCACAGGAGGTTCGCATCACAGCGCCTCATAACCATAACTAATCAAAGGAGGTCAGAGCCTCATAATCCCATAATCTCATAACAGTAACCAACACAATATGTCAGAAATGTATCGTATCAGGGATATGGTCACAAACCCACGCACAACGGCTTTCCACTTTACATAATTACGTATTTTCATTCAAGGTATAAAATCGTGTAAGGAGCTCCAAACAAAAAGCCGGTGTGGCAAAAATAAAGTAATCGATGTATGATTGAGAGATATTCAGATTCGACCAAAAAGTGAGCGGTGTGCTACTCTTGGTAACCGAGGCAACGATTTCGAATTTCGTACTTCCAACCCAATGACGTGGTCCGTCTTGGGGTATCACTTTTACAAATTATTTCGCAATATCATTTAGATGTTTCACTTTCGGATTGTTATTTAGATTTGGATACCAATTTCAAACGAGACTACAAAGAGGAGTATTTCAAAATAAATAAACAACTCAAATAAATCAAGCACGGTAGTAATTTCACAAATAACTCACGCGATAACACGAAAGAAATGAAAGGCTCGCAAGACTAGGCATATTAACTTACCAAAATCCAAGCACGTCCTAGAAATCGTCTTGTCTATGAAAGCATCACCTACAAATCGGAGCTTCTAACTTAATATAATCTCAACAAATATACAACCTATATATATTACTAGCTCATTTTATTTTTCTCAAGAAATTATCCATTTTAATCTAATTTACAAACCCAAAATATATTTTCTTTCAATAATATATACCCCCCAAAAACATACTTATTAATTTATAATTAATAATCTAATCAAATTAAATAAAAACTAATGTTTATAAATAAATCTGAAATTAAAAACTGCAAAAAGTTTCTGAAATATCAACTGCCTCCCCCAAAGTTTCTGAAACGACATTATAACCCCCTGAAAAGTTTCTGAAAATGACACTTTAACCCCCTAAGCATGAACTTTCAAACTAACCGATTAAAACGTGGATTCGAGGCCTTAAAACTTGATTTTGATTACTAAAAACAACTCAGGGGAAGATTTCAAGCATACCCAGTCGGAATATCGCGAGAAACGATGAAGAAACGGGTCGGGTCGAGGTCGTCGTCGGTGTCGCCGGAGTTGGAGCTCGCCTGGGCGTTCTCCGGTCGTTCTTGGCTTCGATGGAGGCCTACATCATCTTAGTCGGACCTCCAGGAGGCCAGGGGGATAGGTGGAGGAGGCTGGGTGCCTCGGTTTTGAGCGGGCTCGAAGCTCGCCGGAAAAAATGGAGGTGGCGGCGGCGGGTTGCTTCTGCCGCCGCTGTGGCTGCCTCTTTCTCCTTCTGGTAGGTTCGTCGAGCAAGGCAGAGAGGGGAGTGAAGGAGGGAGCAGTGGAAGGAGAGAGATGGACGGTAGTGGTGGTGGCGGCCATATTTTCCGGCGGGTTCTCCGGTGGTGGCAGCGGCTATTGCCGCTGCTGTTGCTGCTGCCTTCTTGTCGATAAAACAGAGAGAAAGAGGGGGAAAAGAGCTGGGTTTGGCCTGGGTTGCTTCGCCGAGCTCGACGCCGGTAATAATGGTGGTGGCGGCGTCGGGGTTGATGGTGGTGGTTGGCTGTGGCCACTGTTGTGGCTGCTGCTGCTGCAGCCTTCACCTGGTGGTGCTCGACAGAGAGAGAGAGAGAGAGAGATAGAGGGAGAGACGGCAGGGGTGGTGTTGATCGTGGTTGGGGTGTTCACGGTGGTGGGTTGCCGGAGGTAGCAGCAGCCATTGCAGCTGCTGCTGCTGCTGCTTCCTCGTCGTCAGAACAGAGAGAGAGATAGAGGGTGATGGTGGCGGAGAGATGGCAGAGAGGGAGGAGAGGTAGTGAGGGTGGTGGCTGGTGTTGGTGTCGGCAATGGAGGAGAAGAAGAAGATGAATAAGTGTTTAAATAGAAGAGAAAGAATGAGAAGAATACATAAACAAATAGATGAGAAGGTTACGTAAAAGTGGGAGAAAAAATGTGCAGGTTTGTTGGAGATTGGGGAGAGAGAGATTTGTTTTTGTTTTATTATTTTATTTCTTTATTTAATTGCCAACAAGGATTTAGAGCTTCTACAAATTACTTTTTCACCCCAACTAATAGCTAGTTAATAACATCTTATACTACAACTACCTCCCCGCTAGAAACATATTTCGATAAATAACTATTCAAACTTTGCGGAAAAATACGTCAATAATATTCAGGAAAATACGGGGTGTTACAGGTGGCGTTTTGTGCCTAACCGTTGGTTTATGTTTTTAATTAGTTGTTAATATTTTCATTAGCTGAGTCATCTAACAGGACGCGTGGCACGTCCTGATTGGGTGATTCACTTCTGAATGATGTGTTTTTCTTTTTGCGTATTTAGGGTTTGTATCTCATCTTTGCAGACTATGATTTTGAATTAAATCGAAGAAATGTTTTCCAATTCTCTGAAATTCAATATGTTATCAGAGCTCACGGTTTGGTTTTGCCGTCGCCATTGCTAGGGTTGCTCTCGGATTGCACCGATCTAGCTGTTTCTTCTCACCATGGTTTTACCCGAAGCAGAACACTCTTCTTCTGGTTCTGGATCTCGCGCTATGGATGGATCTTCACCCTATTTCCTTCATAATTCAGACTCACCTGGTATGATCTTAGTCTCTCAAGTTCTTACTGGCGATAATTTCAATTTATGGTATCGTTCCATGATTGTTGCTCTTGAAGCTAAGAACAAGTTAGATTTTGTTACTGGGGTGATTGTTGAGCCTGATAGGAATTCTGAGATCTATTCCTTATGGAAGCGCTGTGATCGCATGGTTATTTCCTGGTTATTGAATTCAGTTAGCAAAGAAATTGCTTCTAGTGTTGTTTATTACTCTACAGCCAAAGATATTTGGTCTGATATTGTTGAAAGGTTTTCTCAAAAGAACTTGCCTAAGATTTTTCAGCTTAGCAGTGCTATTGTCAATCTGAAGCAAGGTAGTCTTAGTGTTACTGCTTATTACACTAGGCTAAAGTATTTATGGGATGAACTTGATAACTACACAGAGATGCCTAGATTCACTTGTGGAGCTCTACACTCTTGCACTTGTAATGTCTTAGGGATGATTCATAAAAAGGTTCAACAGGAACATGTTATGCAATTTTTGATGGGACTTAATACTGGTTACTCTTCTGTTAGAGACCAGGTTTTACTCATGGATCCCTTACCAAGTTTGAATAGAGTGTTTGCTAAAATTGTACAGCAACAGATGCAGGGAGCTATCTCTGAGTCCTCTTCTGTTTCTATGCCTTCTATGGCTATGTACTCATCTCCATTTCACAATGGCCACACCTATGGTGGACCACCTCATGGAGATTCTGCTCCTTCCTATAATGGACCTCCAAAATCTAAGCTCACTTGCACACATTGTGGGGGGACTGGTCATGTTAAAGCCAAATGCTGGAAGTTACATGGCTACCCTGCTAATTTCAAGAGCAAACACAAATCACAAGCACACAATGTGTCAAGTGAATCACATTCTAATCAAGATAAGCCTGATAGCAAAGGTGTTTTTCCTTTCACACAAAGTCATTGTCAACAAATGATGCAATACATCAACACACAAATGCAGAGTTCTTCTTCTCAATCTCCTGGTGCAATAAGTGATGCTGGTTCTGTATCTCCATCTCACAGTAGTCACTCACTGGAGAGCCCTGTTCATCACTATCAGAAAGGAGATTTTTCTTATGCTCAGCACTTTATGGGAAGTGCAATGCATTCTTTGTGTTTTAACAGTTCTCTTATGAAGGACAGTGGTGACAAGCATTTTTGGATCATTGATAGTGGAGCCACTGATCATATGTGTTCATCTTTGAGTGTTTTATTGAATCTTGTTGATATGACATATGTTTATGTCTATTTACCTAATGGAAAGAAGGTCAAGGCTTCTCATACAGGTTCTGTTCAGGTCACTCCTACTTTAGAGCTGAAAGGGGTTCTATATTGACCTGATTTTCAATTAAATTTGTTGTCTGTGACACAATTGGCCAAGCAGCAAGGATGTGTATTTCTATGTGATTCAGAGAAGTGCCAGATCCTTCATGCTGATACAAAATTGGTTTTGGGAGAAGGAAACAAATCCAATGGATTGTATCTTCTCCAAACAAACAAAGTGACTGTATGTCAAACTAGTGCAAGTGTAGTTGTTTCAAATGACATCTGGCATAAAAGACTTGGGCATTTATCTGATACAAATTTGAAATGGATCCAGAAAGTTTTAAATGTTGAGTCTGCAATTGATAATTCTTTGTGTGAAGTTTGTCCTCAAGCAAAACAAAGAAAGCTTCCATATCCCAGTATTGGTAAAATGGAAACTTCTCCTTTTGCTCTCATTCATTGTGACATCTGGGGACCTTACAAAACTCCTACATATGCTGGCTACAGATACTTTCTTACCTTGGTGGATGATGCCACAAGAATGACTTGGGTGTATCTTCTTGCTCATAAATCAGAAGCTCAAACAGTTATTCCTCAATTTTATCAGTTGATTGAGACTCAGTTTAAGAGCAAGATACAGAAGTTTAGAAGTGATAATGCCAAGGAGCTGGCTTTGATAGATTTTATGCTCTCCAAAGGCATTGTGCATCAGTTAAGTTGTGTTGAAGCTCACCAGCAGAATTAAGTAGTTGAGAGAAAACATCAGCATTTATTGAATGTTGGAAGAGCTCTCGTGTTCCAATCTTTCTTACCTCAGAAGTTTTGGGATGATAGCATTATGGCAACTACTTATTTGATTAATAGAGTTCATACAGCTGTATTGAATCACAAGTCCCCTTTTGAGTGTTTATAAGGCATCACTCCTGACTATGATTCCCTTAGAGTGTTTGGTTGCTTATGTTACAGCTCTACTCTCATGCAGGGGAGGACTAAGTTTGATCCCAGAGTTGTTCCTTGTGTATTTCTTGGATATGTCTTTGGAGTGAAAGGTTACAGACTCTACAATTTGAAAGAATGCACTTTTTTGGTTTCTAGAAATGTTACATTTCATGAAACAGTGTTCCCTTTCTCTAATTCATCTTTGTGACCTAAGATTACAGATGATATTGTGCTGCCTACAATCTGTGAGAATACTCTCAATTATGGAAATGATGTACACAGGACCTCTGAGCCTACCAATTACATAAACACTGCTCTTCAACAAACTCAAAGTTCACAACCCAGAAGAAGTGCCAGAGAGACAAGAACTCCATGTTATCTAAGGGATTATATTGTAAACAAGCCAATAATGGTGTCAGCTTGTTTGTCTCCAGTAATTTTTGATACATCTCCAGGTAACACATCTGTATATTCACAATGTCTGAACACCATCAGTTCCATTTGTGAACCTGACACTTACCAAGAAGCTTGCAAAGATCCCAAGTGGGTTGAGGCAATGCAGACAGAATTAAAAGCTCTAGAGCTTAATAACACTTGGCAAGTGGTTGTTTTGCCTCCAGGACATGATCCTGTTGGATGTAAATGGGTCTATAAGGTTAAACTCAACTCTAATGGCACAGTTGAGAGATATAAAGCTAGGCTTGTTGCAAAAGGGTATACACAAACAGAAGGGATAGACTATAATGAGACTTTTTCCCCTGTTGCTAAATTGCCAACATTGAAGTGTTTGTTAGCTCTTGCAGCAATAAAGGGTTGGCACTTATTGCAGCTTGATGTGAATAATGCTTTTTTACATGGAGAACTTGAGGAAGAAGTTTATATGACATTGTCTTTGGGGTATGATCCCCCTGCTTGTTTGTCTTCTCAAGAAAATGGGAAGGTGGTGTGTCACTTGCAGAAGTCTCTCTATGGTTTGAAACAGGCATCAAGACAGTGGTATAGCAAATTTTCTGCAACTCTTATTGATTTGGGTTTTGAACAATGTAAGACTGATTACACACTTTTTGTGAAGAAGTCTTCTGATTCTTTCATTTGCATTCTAGTATATGTTGATGATATAGTTCTAGGAGGAACTCACTTGTCACAACTGCAAGATCTCAAGACTGATCTAAATAACCAGTTTCAGTTGAAGGATTTGGGGTTTCTCAGGTATTTTCTTGGTTTTGAAATAGCAAGAACTGATCATGGTATTAGTCTGTGCCAGAGAAAATTTACAATGGAGATTTTGGAAGAATATGGATACAGTAAGTGTAAGTCAGCTTCTGTACTTATGGATCCACTTTTGAAGCTTACTGCTACAAGTGGTGATATTCTCTCTAACGTTGACAGTGTGAAATACAGAAAACTAGTTGGTAAGCTGCTGTACTTGTGCAATTCAAGACCAGATATGTGATTTGCTGTGCACAAATTATCTCAGTACATTTCTAAACCTACAGCCATCCATCTCAAAGCAGCACATCATGTCTTGAGATATCTCAGCAATGCTCCCTCTCAAGGTTTGTATTTTGCACCATCTTCATCCATTGATCTTGTGGGCTATTCTGATGCAGACTGGGCAGGGTGTTTAGACACCAAAAAGTCCACATCTGGTTTTCTGATATACATAGGAGACTCTTTGGTCTCTTGGAAGTCAAGAAAGAAAACAGTCATTTCAAGAAGCTCAACTGAATCTGAGTATAGAGCACTTGCTACAATATCTTGTGAGGTACAATGGTTTTTATACATACTTTCTGATTTTGGCATTTCCTTGAGCAAGACACCAATTGTTTTCTGTGATAGCAATTCAGCTCTTCAATTAGCTGCAAATTCTGTGTTTCATGACAAAACCAAGCATATTGACATTGATTGTCACTTGGTAAGAGATCTGGTAAAGAAAGGGGTGTTTTGTTTGAAACACATTCACACTTCTTTTCAGTTGGCAGATATTCTCACCAAGGCTTTGCATCCAGCTATTTTTGGTTTTCTGCTATCCAAGTTGGGAGTTAGACTTGTTCACTCACCAACTTGAGGAGGGGTATTGAAGTATTGGAGGCTGGAGGACTGAAATGAAATGCAAAAGTTACTGTTCATTTGGTATCTGATTTACCAAATGAACAGTACTCTCCTGTGTAGCAGTTGCCGCTGGATTAGAGGAAGAGGAGCTTCAGCAGCCGTTGATCATCAACGTTCTTTTGTTTTAAATTAGCTCTAGTAGAACGGTGGCGTTTTGTGCCTAACCGTTGGTTTATGTTTTTAATTAGTTGTTAATCTTTTCATTAGCTGAGTCATCTAACAGGACGCGTGGCACGTCCTGATTGGGTGATTCACTTCTGAATGATGTGTTTTTCTTTTTGGGTATTTAGGGTTTGTATCTCATCTTTGCAGACTATGATTTTGAATTCAATCGAAGAAATGTTTTCCAATTCTCTAAAATTCAATAAAATATTTTAACCATGTACTGAGATATGTGGTGCACTGGCAAGGTTTTAAAAAACGAAAGCGGTCGCGTATCGGTAGCAGTCGCCTGTAACAAAAAACAGACTATATGGAGGGACTGTAACAAAAAAATGGGGATCGAATGGGTAGAAAAACGTTAACGGACGCTATCACCCTGTTTCCCATTTTTGCCCGATTTTCCCGACACAAACGTCCTTCTATCCTGTATTTTCCGTTTTCCTTAACGCCGAACGGCCGCTTTTCCCATTAACGTTCCGAAACGGCTGTTCTGATTGTGAATGAAATTCACCTGACGCATAACAGGCGAAACGGTATCGCTGAGTGTCGATTCCGTTTCAAAGCGGCCGTTCCGCACCGCTTCACCCCATTTTTGAAAACCCTGACTAGTGGACTTTGTCTTCTCTATAGCATTTTTTTCTTTTGCGATCACGGCCCTTCATCACACAGAAACTTAATTGAATTTTTCATTAAAAAAAATGTTGTGTTTTATTACAAATCTACTTCAAATCTATCACGATAATTTTTTTCTTTCTTCTAATTATGTCACGCACAAACTGATACGGAAGCACATTCCATTGGCGACACGGCCCTGAGACGTGGACATCGAGCCCGACACCCTCCCGATTACCTTCAAGACTATATTAGAAAGTAGTATTAATTGATATTATTTCTCTTTTTTTTTTCCGTTTTATGTCATTACATGATTGTAAGGAAGGGTAGCATACTAAGCGCCGTGTCCGTGTTTGTGTCCGTGTTCGTATGTGTTTGATAGCCTCTTGCTATCACAAACACTACGCCTTTTTATTTGTATAGAGTCTAGAACTCCAGATCGGTTGAATAAGAAAGAAGTCGGACTCGTTGAGATGGCATGAGAAGGCAAAAATACGATTTATATGACTCAGGACTATAATTTGACTACCTATCAACTACTACATCTCCTCAGTTGAATTGTGTCAATAGGGGTAAGTGATGGAGTGCTAGCGCATGGATACTGTTGGTACCATGTTTGAGATAGTGGAGTAAACCAAATGGTATTGCTATGCTGATGCAGGTGCAGATTAACCAGACGCGACTAATCTCGCAGATAAATCAGACGAGGCCGAACTGTCAGACGCGACTAATCTCGCACTTCACTATCACGACATGGAAGACAGGTGCAAGAGAAGTGCGAGATGGACACTTTTGGTCACGTCACACTGTTTTGGGCGTAACTAGAGCTACAGGGATCAGAATGCCTATTATAATATGTTTTCGGAAAGCTCTCGGCGAGGCCTACGCAAGATTTGAGCTCCAAAACAGACTTTTGACCAGTCAACGGAGACTTCGAAGATGTTTTTTGCTATTTTTTACAGTTTTTCCTTTTCGCATATTGACCTCTTTATTTACCCGATTTGGGTCAAACTATCATTTATGCGTTATTTTCAATAAGGTCAGTGGTTTGGGCCATTTTTTGTAATTTTGCTATTTTTGGCAAAATTAAGGTTTTCAGCTATTTATACCCGGCTTGTGGGTAAAGTTGGACAGTTTTATGATAATATTACTTCTGAAATTCTAGAGAGCTTTTGTGCCCTATTTTGGTACCCTTTTCCATAGCTTGATTCCGCTGTGATCCCTTGTTGGGTGAATAACCCGGCATCAGTTTGGTATCAGAGCAAGTTCGACTTGGGAGGAAGATCATCGTCACGATGCCTCGTGGACGTGCTCGTGGTCGTGGGCAGCAGGTTGCTGAAGATGCCCCCCGGAGAGAACGTAACCCCGAAGACGTGATGAGGATAGAAGATCTACAGCGGCAGAACCAGGTTCAGCAGCAGCGAATCGAAGAACTGACACGGCGCCTGGCGGCGTGTTTGTCTCAGTCGTAGTAGGTTATCAGGTGTTTGTCTTATATGAAGCCCAATCACTCCCCTAGGATGGAGATCATGCAAATTGGTTCCTCTTCAGAATTTACAGTGAAAGTCTCTATCTTGTAACATCATACTTAAACTCTAATTGGTAGATTTGGTGACTAATAGTATTCGACTGGAGTGGACTAGATTAGTGGATTGGATAGGATTAGCTGTATTATATTTATTTTTTTGTTTGATTTTGTGCAATATTAACTTGGGCTTGCAGTATGATTAGACTAAGACTGGATATTAAACACCGATTTTTCACTATTAAGTACCCTAGTACAGCTTGTACCGAAAACCAAACATGTTAGTTTAGTTCCCAACATAAGAAAATTGGTTATACCTGAATGGCTTCCGATCAATAATGTGATAGAGACGACCAGGTGCATAAAGCCTCCTGGGATCCCTCAGCCTTTCCTCTGGTGGTGTGCAAGTATCCTTCAGGCACATTAAGCATAATAAGCAAGGCAGGCTGTCAGGGGTCGAGCAAAATAGGTATGTTAACATTCTATTCCAAGTACATGTGAAGCAAACGCTTTGAATTAGAATGCTGAAGAGGTTACTGGGTAGTTTTAAATGACTAATCAATTGAATAAGTGTGTATGCCCATGCTTGTCCTTGTTCAGATTGTTCAACATTTCAATAAAGTTTCAATTGGATTTGTGCAAATGCAGTTAAAGTTGAACTGGCTAATGCATTCATTAAAATACAAAGCAGAACTTAAGAAGCTCTATAAGCTTCCGTCATTACAATAGGTTATCATCGCCTGGTAAAAAAATACAGTAGTGCTCCTTCATTCAGCATTTTGAAATTTTGGAGATCAATACAGGAACCTGAAAATATAATGAAAGGAGACCTACAATCTTTTACCAGAAAGTCAGCTTGAAAAGAGTCTCCAAACTCGTGGTTGACCGAGGTAAGAAATCGTCCTGTTTATAGCAATATCTCATATTAGGAATGTGCACATTTGTCTACAAGAAGAAACGATAAAGAATGAGAAAGCACGTAGAATACCAGAACAATAACATAAAAAGTAAAATACTAAGTCGCCAAATAACTAGAGGAGTTGACATGCTTTATGAGACAAATATTGTATTTTCTGAGCAGATGTATCATATGTATGAATCTACAACATTGCTTAGCATCATTTAAACAATATATCGAGCAATGAGCACATTCTATTCATTTAGTTCAGTCAAATTCCACGCAGCTGCAATGGCTAAATGACACGTGCAGGCATCTCAGACATACTTTATTTTGCTTTCTAACCATATCTTTCATAACTAGACTAAATAAAATTACACTTTGGGACTGCAAAAATAATAATTAACCTCCAAAATGTGTGTTAAAAGAGAAAATGTCCGTTTACCACAGATATGATAAGCATCTGATCATATTAGGTCTGGGTCTGGACTGGGTTTGACTACTGTATAATGTGTTGGCCAAACTCTAGAAGACATGAAATCTACCATTAGTCTTGAGTCTTGACTACTATTTCCCCATGTTCTCTCCTTCCATTTTCTTACAGAGAGGGGATAGCCTCTTCGGATCCTTCAAATACAACAAACTCCAATTCTAAGTCATGTCTGTGCAAAGTTACAATAGTATTCTTTGTTTCACTTTTATCTTTGCATTCACGTACGTATCACTTCGATCCCAACCAACAAGTCCAGTCAATCGTGAAAATAATTAGCCAGAGGTGTCAGGATCTTAGTGTTTCTAAAGGTCTAGTTGAGTTGTCCATTACACACATGAATATTGCAACTAACCAACAAACCATTAGTTACTTTAGAGTAGGAAATGGAGTTCAAACAGCTCTGAGGTGAAACCATAAAGCATATAACATCTTACCAATAATTAATGACAGAGTATGATGGAATAGGATAACTGGGTCTAGGAGTTAAGCACTACTTAAAAAGTTTTTTGTGCTATTTTGTTTTCGTCAAGCATAGACAGGGTTTTCATTACTCTTTCCTTTCATTAATAAATCCTGATTTCCAAACTGAAAGTTACTGCATCATGTAAAATTACCTAGAGCACAACGGAGTTGGTGACATCTGCATAACGCACCGCTGGATTAAGTGACACGCATCTAGCAGGAACAATATCAAAGCATCTTATCATATTTCTCTCCATGTTCAGATCATGTGTCATTTGTTGTGTGGATTAGAATACGGACACATCATTTACTCTAGAGTACCTAATAATTAGCCCGATTCTGGATCACCAACATCACTATCAATGCAACTACCCCTGCCCCTAAAGAATGCCCAGCAAAAGTCAAAGTATAGTGTGGGTTTCTCACAATCAGCTCCTTCAAAAGCGCATACTCTGTATTCTCAGACCCACTCAGCAGATTTCAGTTGACCAGTGTGAACATA
The DNA here is from genome assembly GCA_023055425.1 of Linanthus parryae. NCBI lineage: Eukaryota > Viridiplantae > Streptophyta > Magnoliopsida > Ericales > Polemoniaceae > Linanthus > Linanthus parryae. The sequence goes on along the minus strand of JALGPY010000006.1, from coordinate 12,887,828 downwards.
ACCTCCATCAAACTTTGTCTGCCTCAATTTTTCATCACACTATTGGTCACCGATGTAGTCGGCAGCAAGGATCCGGCCGCCACCGGAGTAGTTCTGGGCTGCGGCACGGAAATCGCCTCATACAATTTTTCGGAAATTGTCCCTTGTTAGTCAACGAGGACCCTAATTCTCGTTGCATGAGCCCCACCATAATGGACCGTAAATATTCCACGTTGATCATTGACGGAAGAGAAAATATGATGTACAAACCGACACCACTTACGTTGATCATTGGCGGAAGAGAAAATATGATGAGCAAAGCAACACCACTGGATTCCAAAATAATGTTTTCCAATACTCTGGGCGTACGAGCAACCTGACGGCCCACCTCTTTGCCAAAAAAGCCCAGTATCTAAACAATGCCCGCGTGTGGCCCATTGTTGAGCCGGAATGGGCCAAACTCTTATTTGATGTACAAGGACTCTCAAGCCCACTGGGTACTTTTAATATTAAGTTGCTTTCTGAAAGAATCAAAAACCAAAAAGACAAAGATATTTGGGAGGATCTGACTCAAAGCACAGAATCAACTGGACCTCTTGGGTGGAAGTCTCAAAAGTAAAATCAGAAGGGGGCATTTGATTCAGAAGTTTTAAGGCTTCTAACCTTACTCTCCTGGGTAAACTAAGCTGGTATATTCTCAATAACCCCAATTCTATGTCCTCAACAATCCTCAAGAACATCTATTTCCCTTCCACACATTTCTTAAATGCCAAAGTTGGAAGTAGACCATCATGGACATGGAAAAGCATAAGAGCATGTAAAACTTCTATCAAGAATGAATTCTTATGGAGATAATCATTGCCCCAACTTTCAGTTAATTTCTCCTTAATTGATTCTTCATCATTCTCCCCATCTAGAGAAAACTCAACTCCGTAGAGTTTGAAGTGACAAACTTTGAGCGACTCATCCAAAGCACCAAGTACTTCCAATACATATCACAAGCAGGGAGGTCTGGACGACCTGTCCAATGAACCAAAAACTTCCAAGAATCACCATCAATCGAAACTTTAAGTTGCATATCCCAATAAATCAACCACTGCAACAAATTGTTCCTAGGAATCAACTTGGGACAATTCTTCCAAAAAGTGAGATATCTCCAAAAAAATTACGAATTGAGAAACTTAGACGCTTTTTCTCATGAAACAAGTAATTCAACAGCTCATGGTGAACAAAGAACTTTGAACACTTCTTCCGAGAATGAAAATATTTCCAACTCACACCGTGCGAAGATTGACATTGGTTGCTACTAAAGCATATCAGATATTCTTGAGTGAAGTTCTGACATGGAATAGAATAGTTTAACTCGACACTTCCATTTACCGGTTCAACTTTTAACTGAGTTGTCGCAAAACAAACTGACTTTCTTTCACCGTGTAACAAGATTGGTGTAAAATCCTGAACCTTCCAACTTGTACGAGAACAAATCATATCTTCATACTTGATAGAGCAACCGGTAGACCCATAGTTGGGAGCAAATTAGATGCCAACATAGTGCTTTTCGTCTCCTCGTTTGAAGTCAATACCAAGTCTCGAGTTGCTTGTCTTGAAAGAATTAAGAAGACATTCAATATGGTACAAGGCGAATGGCTTATAACGGCTACCGTCAACAAATGCAATGGTTGTATTCTCGAGCTTTGTGGGCCTTAGCATGGCATGCTTGTTGATTTGGATGGAAACGTAACTCCACTTCCACATAGTCACAATTGGTTTGTCTATCCAACTAGGAAGCTGAAATCCTCTACTTAGCTGAGTGTCAAAATCGAGTTTTGATTCTATGGTTGTAGGATTTGAACGTAGTCTTCTCCGCGGCCCTCATTGAAGGTCGTAATCTCAAACTTTTCCAGAATATGTCCAAGTTTTGTTGAACACTTATGCATGAATTTCTTCACTAATTGTCTGCCTATTCTTGTAACTTCTGAACCATCTGCCAAATATTCAAAGAGTGGTGGATAAATGGACTCTGCTAAAATGGCATCACTTTCATCGAGTAAAATACTCATGATACTCTCCATATCCTCAAACACTGATGGAGGATGTTAATGTGATGGTGGTGAGAAATAAGTGAAACATAACATGGATCAGATCATCGCACTCGAGATGAAGCATCAACACAAATACCCTGCAACCAGCAAGAATATTGAGAATATTGACTGCTTTTGTGTATGAACCATTTGAAGGATTCGATAAACTCACCAAAGAAAACACGATGAGCTCAAAAATCTCCTTCATTTGTTCATCCTAATTAGGTATAATTGGGGTTGTAATTCTTGTTAATTCGCAAATACAAGTAATAACCGCAATTCTCACATCGTTGTTGGGATGTTCCAAGAGATCTTTCTAAATCAACAATTTCGGGAATGTGGAGAGAACCTCGTGCAACGCATCTGGCGGGATTGCTCGACTTTGCTCAACAAATATTCACCTCGATCAAGTATAAGAAGAACTTCATGAGTTGATGATGGTAGGTGAAAGAGTTTGCTTACAACATCTTCCAGTTGCTCGGGAATGTCCTTTCCTTTGAGCCAGCTTGGTTGTAGTTTCAACCAACTAAGTCGTAAGTTGAACATACTTCTTTGGTCGTCTCTTGAAAATCTTTCATGAAGAGTTGTAGGCTCACAGTGAATAGTTTAGGCTTGAAATTTTTGTGGACTTCTTTAAGTAATGAATTCGTGGGCCGTCGATAATGGACGGCGGCTTATACTGGGAATATACGGACAGGGGTGGGTTCAAAGGGGAAGTACGGGTTAAGGGTTTGAGGGGTGAACTTGACTTCCCTCTTTTTGTATTCTCCAGTAGCAAGAGAATCGCTTCGGGAGTGGGGACTGCACGTCGATCAGCTAGGTCCTCCTGGGATTTGGCGGTGCACTCCTTGATCTTGCGTGAGATCTTCAGGAGGTTGTCACACCAGGGTCAGTGGCCTCAGTATGTAGAAAAATTGAAGAGCATGCCTGCTTTGTGAGTTCTTGGTCTTTTGTTTCTTCTCCCTTTCTTCCTCGTGTCTAGATTATTGTTAATCTTGGTCTTTTGTCTCGTCTGCTTCTCTTCTTCGCCCTCTTCGTCTTCAGCTTCTTCTCTTTCTTGCGCGTTGACGGTTGACCCCGAGGCTTCTGGTTAGATCCTGGTGAGCAGAACAATTATGTCTCTGCGCAGTAGCTGCAGTGCGAGTCTGAGTCCGGATTTGGTAGGTTCTTGTCTGAGCTTCAGCTGGACTGAATTCTGGTTTACTTTGGTGGCGTCGTTGGCTGATGTCGGTGATGGGAACGTCCGCGAGTCCGGGCTGTCAGTGAGGCAACAACAACGTTGTTTGAGAAAAGATGCAACAGCAGTAATGATGACGCAGAGGCCGCAGTGACTACAGGCGAAGACGGACGGTGGTGGATCGGAGTTGGGCTCTGATACCAAATGATGCAGAACCGCACCGGGAACACAAATGACTAGAAATCGAATCACCAATGATTCGTAACTATGAGCAATCACAGCTCAATATCTCAATAATTCAAAAACTTTTATTCATAAAATCAGGGCTGCCTTACAATAGAGAAGGGGGAGTTATTTATAGGAAAACTAAACCACTTCTAAAATGAAACAACTAATCCTGCTTAATCTCTGGAATTCAGTAATAATTATGATAAATCAAAAATCAATCAAGACTTTTGACTTCTTATTCAATTCCTTATTGAGATAATCATTGCCCCAACTTTAAGTTAATTTCTCCTAATTGATTCTTCATCACACATCTAGCTAGCATGAGCAATATCAAAGCATATTATCATATTTCTCTCGATGTTCAGATCATGTGTCATTTGTTGTGTGGATTAGAATACGGACACATCATTTACTCTAGAGTACCTAATAATTAGCCCGATTCTGGATCACCAACATCACTAACAATGCAACTACCCCTGCCCCTAAAGAATGCCCAGCAAAAGTCAAAGTATAGCGTGGGTTTCTCACAATCAGCTTCTTCAGAAGCGCATACTCTGTATTTCAGACCCACTCAGCAGATTTCAGTTGACCAGTGTGAACATAACCTCCATCAAACTTTGTCTGCCTCAATTTGTCATCACACTATTGGTCATCGATGTAGTCGGCAGCAAGGATCCGGCCGCCACCGGAGTAGTTCTGGGCTGCGGCACGGAAATCGCCTCATACAAATTTTTGGAAATTTTCCCTTGTTAGTCAACGAGGACCCCAATTCTCGTTGCATGGGCCCCACCATAATGGACCGTAAATATTTCACGTTGATCATTGGCGGAAGAGCAAATATGCTAAGCAAGCCGACACTCATAGATTCGGAAAAAATGTTTTCCAGTACTCTGGGCGTACCAGCAACCTGACGGCCCACCTCTTTGCCAAAAAAGCCCAGTATCTAAACAATGCCCGCGTCTGGCCCATTGTTGAGCCGGAATGGGCCAAACAACAACTCTTATTTGATGTACAAGGACTAGTAAGCCCTCTGAGTACTTTTAATATCAAGTTACTTTCTGAAAGAATCAAAAAACAAAAAGGCAGAGATGTTGGGGAGGATCTGACTCAAAGTACAGGATCAACTAGACCTCTTGGGTGGAAGTCTCAAAAGTAAAATCAGAAGGGGGCATTGGATTCAGAAATTTTAAGGCTTCTAACCTTACTGTCCTGGGTAAACTAAGCTGGTATATTCTCAATAACCCCAATTCTATGTGCTCAACAATCCTCAAGAACATCTATTTCCCTTCCACACATTTCTTACATGCCAAAGTTGGAAGTAGACCATCATGGACATGGAAAAGCATAATGGCAAGTAAAAATACTATCAAGAATGAATTCTTATGGATAGTCAACGATGGGGCAAGCATTGATTGGTATGAAGACAACTTGATTCCCAGCCTGAATGGAGTTAGCCTTAGAAACACCATCAACCACCACACTCCTATGAAAGTTCAAGAGCTTATTCACCTACAAAATGGCTCCTGCAAAAGGTCTCTGGTTATTAACGCTTACACATTCAAATTTGGATATTATATTACTATTAAGACCACTGCTAAAGAGGATGCTCAAATCATCAATAAACCCAGTCCTACCCCCCCCCCCCCCCCCCCCCAAAGTTAAGCATTAAGCATTTCTGGTGGTAGGTTAGTAAAAATGGAATTTTTTTTAGAGAAGAAAAAAATTGAATTTCTTTTTTAGAAGACAAAAATGGAATTGCTACAAGAGCAAATTTGGTCAAAAGGAAATGCAGCTCTGAGGGAACTTGCCAACTGTGTTTGGAGGAGGAAGAAATCTGGAACACCTGTTCTTTCATTGCATATGAGTGAGAAACTTCTGGTTTGGAACAGGTGTACTAGACATCTTAAAACTCCACCAGATAGCTAGTGTCAAAGAATTGCTTAATGAAGAGGTCGTGGTATGCAAAAAAGAACCCAACAATCATCTTCATGTTGAAAAACTCATAAGTGCTCTTTGGAGTATCTGGTTTCATAGGAATTTTGCATTTTTAACTTTCAGATGCCAGACCCAAAAAAGGCTCTATTGAAGTATCTCTCAGCAGTGGAAGATATGAAACATCAATTAGAAGCCAATAAGGGCACTTTAACAGAAGGTTGGGTTCTGAGAAATCACAAAGATCAACTGATAGATGGTGAGGCTTGCAAAATAAAGGCAAATTCAGTCCTCCACATGGAGGCTCAAGCTCTAAGAAGGGTCTGTTATGAACTCCAATTGAAGGAGATGAAAAAGGCACTGATAGAATGTGACAATCTCAATATGGTAAACCAGGTCACTTCTACTCAACCATCACATTGAGAAATTGCTGTTTTAGTGAAGATATCAAGAAAATGATGAGTGCTAATGAGTTCTCCATCAGCTGGATCCCAAGACAAATGAATTCTCTAGCAGATATGGTCACCCAGCTGGCAAAGAAAGGGAAGCTGACTTCTAACTGGTGTGTGAGACCACCAGAAGCTTTGAGTAAAGTGCTTAGGCTGGATATGAACATGTAACTCTTTGCTTCACTTCTAGACAAAGATGTTTTCAACCCCATGCATGGAGCATGAAGATACTTTGTGTGACACCGAGAGCATGAGAAGTTCTCAGTCGCGCCATACGTATGAATTTGATTTATAAAATGATTAATATGAACACTCTTCTCAATGGTATCACTGTGCAATTTGTTAAGTAATCATATTTGTGGATTTCTAAATGACAGCATCACCATTAGAGTAACTAGCCATGTTGACTGGTGATGATGATCATCTATACCTACATACACACATATACTATATTTTTATATTTATATTGTCATATCATGGAGTTATTGGAGCAAACTACATAATATACTGCACTACACTACACGTTTGGTGAACTAGATAGCTAATTCAAAAGTTGTTTCTTTTCTATCTACTACGCGGCAAGGGTCCCGTTGCCGCCGCCGGATTGGTTTTCGGCTGCGTCACCGAAATCAGCATCCTACAAATTCTAGGGCTAGACCAGTCAAAGGGTAACCGGCAATATCGTTGAATGTGCCGTTAGTGCATTGATCATTGACGAAGTTGCGAAGTTGCTTTATATTGTTTGAAATTAATAATATTTACAAACCAGTTGCGATTCACAGGCAAACCTTTGCCGATATGCAACAAGCTATTTAGATGGAAATTACTCAAACGTAACCATGGGGATTGATATTCTGCGCGCTGGTAATATATAACAACCTCTACATTCCGAATGTGTCATTCGATGAAGACTATTAGTAATTCTCAGTAGTTAAGGAATACTTTTTTTCGTTTACTTTTTCATCTTCCTATTTTTCTTAATAAAGTTCCAAATGTCTGGACCAGCTAGGAACCAGTGTATGGATGGATTATATAAATATAATATTTTTTCCTTTGCACGTGGCTTGTTTGTTTTATTTAAGAGTTTTTATTATGGGTAATAGTTTCTAACTTCTTCTTAATATTGATTGATATTATTAGGATACTTCTTCACGGATTTGAGATATTTTTCTGTCCTTTTTTCACGAGGCATTATTAGAACACATAAAAGTTTTACTCTCTTTTAAAAGAGTTAATAATTATAATTGATTCTCAGGTTTGCTTTTTATAAAAAGACCCCCACATTAAGAAAATTATAACAAAAATGTCTCATATGGACTATTGTAATTACACTCCTATCACACGTGGTCATAGGTTGCCAAATCATCCACAACCATGTCGCCTTTCTGATGTATTTGCTGGACCGTGGCCCAAAATACACCAAGGGATCAATGTGGACCCCACTAGAGTCTGAATAACCAACATAGAATCACCAAAAGTATAGGCCACATATATGAGTATGGGCAAAATTAAGACCAACTAGAAGAGCTTTGTCCTCTGAAGTGTGTTTTGCCAAACAATGTAATCGCTAAACGCTGTATCGTTTGAGCTGAATGATGCCTATCAGATCTTTAGGCGGCTGTATATAGACAGTGCACCCAGTTATTTCATACTATTCCAATGGGAATAATGTGGTCTAAACCACTCTCCTTCTTTCACGCAAGAGAATATGATGCATCCACCCCCCTAATGTTGGTGATATTTGCCATTGCCCATGAAAGAAGAATTAGTTCTTCATGAAAATGAAACAAGGAAGATGAATAATACAGAGCAAAAATGTAGGGACAAGATAATGAATGAATTGATTTCTCATTAATCTAAACGTCAGTGATAAGGAGAATAAATACAGCTAAATAGATCTGTTGGATCTTGATCTAACGGTACAAAGGAAATGAATATTACAGCTGGCTTTTCGTACACTTAAACGTTGTGAAACCCTAATGAAGATTCTAGAGAAGGCTAGAGGAAGAAACAAGGCAAGCGGGCTTGATATTTTTGAGAAGGTAATGGGCTTGTGTCTTCATAGAAAGCCCAGACACTTGAGACCCAAATTGCAGTGTTACGAGGAAGCCCAAGCTTGAGAGGCCCAAAGCTTTGTTTGTTTAATATCGTCCCTTAAACAGATGGGGGAGCAACCACCATCAGTTTAGTCTTGAAGTTTTCAAATTGTGCGACCGGGAGAGATTTGGTGAAAACATCCGCCAGTTGATCTTTTCCTGAAACGAAAGAAATAATTAGTTATTTGCGAAGGGCTTTTTCTCTAACGTAATGATAATCTAGCTCAATGTGTTTAGTGCGGGCATGAAAAAGAGGATTTGCAGTTAGAGAAAGAGCAGAGTAATTATCGGTCCAAATAGTAGGAGGTTGTGGAATGATAAAGCCCAAGTCATGAAATAAATAGCGAAACCAGGAAGTATCAGCGGCAACAGTAGCAAGGGCCCGATATTCAGCCTCTGTGGAAGATCGGGCCACAGTAGGTTGTTTCTTAGCGGACCAATGTACAGGATTAGGCCCAAGTAAAACAATAAGGCCAGTTGTGCTCCGACGATCGGTAGGGTCACCAGCCCAGTCTGCATCGGTAAAAACTTGAAGAGGAAGGTGACCCATTTGATAGAACAACCCATGGGTTTTGGTCCCTTGTAAGTAACGAAGAACACGCTTGGCACCGCTTAGGTGAGCGGTGGTAGGGGCGTGCATGAATTGGCACAAATGATTAACCGCAAAGGCTAAGTCCGGTCGGCTAAAAGTTAAATATTGTAAAGCACCTAGAAGTTGGCGGTAAATAGATGGGTCAGGGAGAGGTTCTCCTTGAGAAATATGGTATTTGATACCAGCAGCTAAAGGAGTAGGGCTTGGTTTGCATGTAGACATGTTAAAACGTGTTAAAAGATCACAAATGTATTTTTCTTGATGAATTAAAATTCCAGCAGAAGTGCGAGAAATTTGGAGACCCAGAAAATAGGTTAAGGGTCCCAAATTAGTCATATCAAATTGTTGATTAAGTTTAGAAACTAATGTGGAAATGTAGGGAGAGTCATTCCCTGTAACTATTATATCATCGACGTACAACAACAAAATAGTAAGTTTGTTGTTGTGATGTCTGATAAATAAAGAGTTGTCGGCATGAGAGGCATGAAAGCCTAAATAAAACAAAAGGGTAGTAAAACGCTCAAACCAGGCACGAGGGGCCTGTTTGAGCCCATATATAGATTTGTGAAGTAAGCATACATGATTAGGAAATTGTGGATTCACAAAACCTCTAGGTTGTTTCATAAAGACAGTTTCACGGAGATGACCGTGAAGAAACGCATTTTTAATGTCTAGTTGAAGTAAAGGCCAAGTAAAGGTAGCTGCTAAGGCTAAGATGCAGCGAACAGTTGTGTGTTTAACAACCGGTCTAAAGGTCTCGTCATAGTCAAGGCCAGGGGTTTGGTGAAACCCCTTGGCTACTAGACGAGCTTTATATCGAGAGACATAACCATTGGTGTTGTACTTAGTTTTAAAAACCCACTTATTACCAATTATATTGGTATAAGGAGGAGCTGGAACAAGGCTCCAAGTTTTCTGTTTAGTGAGACTGTGAAACTCATCAGCCATAGCCTGTTTCCAATGAGGAAACTTAGAAGCTTGTGTAAAGCAAGTAGGATCAGTAGTGTCATTGTGTGTGGAAAGTGAAGCATTGAACCCAGAATGAAGAGGGGATGTAACAACAGACGAAAATAAAAGTTTCTTCTTACTAATTCCAGATTTACTGCGAGTTTGCATTGGATGCAAATTAACAGAGGGGGGTTGGGAGTGAGGGAAATTCATCATGGGATTTGGAGAAGTTGCCAAGCCAGAGTTTGGTGGAGATGAGGCAGTATCAGTGGGTGGTGAAGCCACTGGAATAGCTGAAGAATCTCCAGAAAACAGTGGCTGCGAATTCCCAGAATCCTCAGACCCAGAATCAAGAACAGTATCTGTTCTTGGGGTGTTACCAGTTTTTGGTAAAGGCATAGAAGCAAGAGTAGTATCAGTTCTTAGTAATGGCATTGGAGCAAGAGTAGTATCTGAATTTTGTAAATTAGTAGTGCTAGGAACTGAAACTGAAGGAGTTATGAAACATGAGTCAGAACCAGTAAAATCACCAGAAGAAGAGGAGTCAGTGCATTGTTTAGCATAAGGAAATTGAAATTCATCAAAGACTACATCGCGACTAATATAAATTTTACGGGAAGTGATGTCAAAACATAAGTAACCTTTATATCCAGATGCATAACCAAGAAAAACACACTTAGTTGTTTTAGGATCTAGTTTAGATTGTAAATAAGGTCTGAGATTTGGGAAGCAGGCACAACCAAAAACACGTAATATTGAGTAATCAGGTTTTGTTTTAAAAAGAAGTTCAAAAGGGTATTTGTTAAACGTATTTTTGCTAGGTAGTATATTAATCAAATATGTAGCCGTTGCAACAGCATGATACCAGAAACATTTAGACAAAGAAGAAGAATGAAGTAAAGTAACAGCAGTGTCAATTATGTGTCTGTGTTTCCGTTCAGACACACCATTTTGTTGAGGCGTATGGGCACAAGATTTCTGATGTGTTATACCATTTTCAAGCAAGTATTTCTGAAAAACATAAGCAGTATACTCTCCCCCTCCATAAGAACGCAAGATTTTAATGTGATGGCCTAACAGTTTCTCAATAAAGGTTTTGAAAGTGACAAAGGAAGCAGCAACTTCATATTTTAATTTTAAGGGAAAAATCCAAGTAAAGCGTGAATAATCGTCAATGAACAGAACATAATAACGATAACCAGCATAAGATTTAGTAGAGCAAGGCCCCCATACATCACTGTGAAGTAGATGTAGAGGTGTATCAGAAACATGTTTAGATACTGAGTATGGTAATCTATGCATTTTGCCAGCTAAACAGGACTCACATAATTTAGAGAAATTTTGAACAGAACCAGAACAGTTAGAGCATCTCCCACAGTTGATGTCAAATTTTACACCAAATCCTATATTTGGTGGAGAAAAATGGTTTGGTCTCCCACAGTTAACCCCCAAACACACCATTTCACTATTTTTGGTGGAAAAATAGCACTTTTGGTCTCCCACAGTTTTCAACAAATTTTACATCAAATAGCCATTTCACCATTTCATCAAATTTAGAGAATGGTATTTTTAGCCTCCCACAACAAATCATCAAATTTATCACCAAATCATGAATTTCATAAATATCAAAATAAAAAATATATTTTATTACCAAAATAATATTACACAAAATTGTAAAATAATTAAATAACACTTCAAAAAATATAACATTAACCAGTCTAATCTATTTGACCATGATTATCCCATAAGTGTGCAATGAGTCTTCTTCTTAGTTCGTTATGAGCTCACTGGTTTATCAAGTCTCGATGTCAACCTAGAAATTGAATAAATGTTGAATTAGTGATATCCCTTGCAACCTAAGCATGCGGTACAGATGGTGAACTTTCACAATCAAGATTTTTGGGATGTGAGAAGCATCAAAAATATGATAATAATAGTGAAATAATGTGACTATGTGTTTGACTATGTGCTTTATTTTGACTATGTGTTTTATGTCGACCTAGAAATTGAATAAATGTTGAATTAGTTTGACTATGTGTTTTATTTTCCTGTTAATAATGTGATATATTTTTATTTTTATGAGTTTATAAGAATGCATTATTCTTGTCGTCATTTTTGTTTATATTTAATATTTTTATCACTAAGATTAATTATATTAGTCGTTAAAAATATTTTTTAACACTAATCAATTGTCTGCACACACTTAATAGTTCAGGTAATTCTTTCTCTGATTTTGTTTCAACTTCAATCTTTTTTTTTGGGGGGGGGGTGTGGGGGGGGGGGGGGGTAGGCTCAAATTTTCTTTCGAATTTTATATATTTGCATGCCATACTAAATGGAAATATGTACAAGAAGGTTACTGAATTTCTTGAAGTTTAACATCAGTGTATTATGTTCGGCCAAACCTGTTGCAACTACATTAGTTATTTCATTTTATCATCCCGCAGCATGATGCTGAAAATATTATGTAACACCCTATGGCTCAAAAGCATATTATACAAACTGGGAGAAGAAAAATGGATGGCGTATATACTGTAAAGACGAATGCTACACTATTACATTAGAGCATATTATTACTATGAAAGTAATGTGAAAACATGCCCTAAACAATAATTAAATATTTGGTGCAGATATCACCAAATCCTATTTTTGCCATCAAATTTGATGGTAAAAATAGGATTTGGTGATATAGGATAGGATTTGAGGGTACTGTGGGAGATGCACTTCACCATTTCACAAAAGCTACACCAAATATAGGATTTGGTGATTTGGTGTTTTTTTGGTCTACGACTGTGGGAGGCCTACAAAAAAATCACTATTTTTTTGTGATTTGGTGATTTGATGATTTGTTGTGGGAGGCCGAAAACACCAAATTTTACTATCAAATATAGGATTTGGTGCACTGTGGGAGATGCTCTTAATACATTTCATTAAGACAGAATGGGTAGGATGACCAAGACGAGAGTGCCAAGTAGTAGACTGGATGCTTTGAACCAAATAAGCTTGAGGACCAGTCTGAAAAGATATTGAAGACATGGGGTACAACCCATTTTTACTGAAACCCTTGTATATTGTTTTTCCCGAAGCAAGTTCCTGAATGTAAAAGTTTGATTTATCAAAAATGAAACGTAGATGATGTTCTGAACAAAGTTGATTTACAGATAACAAGTTGGCAGATAAAGATGGAACATGTAAAGTATTTGATAATTTAAAAGAACAGTTAGAGGTAGTTAGAAAAGCAGTACCAGAATTTTGGATAGGCAAGTTGGAGCCGTTACCCACGGTAACCTGTTCATGGCCACTGTAGGGCTCAGAGAGAGAGCAATTTCCAAGTTCAGCAGTCATGTGGTTCGAGGCACCAGTATCAGTTAGCCACAGATCAGAAGGTGGAGAGTAGTGTTGTGAAGAAGTTGAAGCAGCCATAGCAGAGAGATGTTCAGGAGGGTGTCTCCTCTGATAAGCATAATCCATCCGTTGGTAACAATCAAGAGCAGAGTGGAAATCATATCCACATATTTGACAAGTAACCGGACCCTGATTGCCTCGACCCGAACCATTTCGTCCTCGGTAAGAACCGTTTCCGCGACCCGATCCGCCCCGACCAGATTCGAAACCCGAATAGTTGGGACCAGAACCAGATCTGGATCAGAAACCCGAACCGTTGTAGGCAAACCTAGAACCGGAGTTGGAACGGCCGCCTCGTGAGTCAAATCGGCCACCATCCCGTTGACCCGAACGACCGCCTTGCTGACCGGTAGGGTTGCGACCGCCACGGCCGCCACGACCACCGTGAGTGTAGAACGCGGTAGGGTTTTATGGATCTGGTTGGGGAATCTGGGATTCGTGCATCTGTTCTTCGGATTTGAGTAGAACGTGTAGTTCTTCAAAGGAAATAGGGGCGGAGTGGGTGCGTAAAGAGGAACGAAAGGAGTTATATTCGATGGGGAGGCCATTTAGAGCATAGAGCATCATATCTTCATCGTCGATGAGAACCGAACTAACAGCAAGTTTGTTCCGAATAAGAGACAACTTTTGCATGTATAGATCTACGGAGTCTGAGCGTTTTTTGATGGTTTGAAGGTCGGTTTTGAGTTGAAGGATGTTAGATCTGGTGAGAGAGGCGTAGCGCCGCTCTAGGGTTTGCCAAGCGGAGCGTGAGGTGGGACAACCAAGCACTTGGATGAGTGCTTCTGTGGATAAAGTGGCGTTAAGGACCGTTGAGACCGCTTGGTCCTGAAGTACCCAAGCAGAGAACGCCGGATTGACGATGAGAGCACCATCGACGGTGATGTGTTCAGCAGGGCACACCACAGGTTCATCGAGGTAACCAAAGAGAGAGAGTGTGCGGAAGATCGATTGAATCTGATGCTTCCAAAGCACAAAATTTGTGCTATCTAATTTGAATGGGCAAAGATTGTGTATATTGTTAAGAAGATGAAGAGGCTGTGAAGCCGGCGAGGTGGGTACGAGCGACATCGCTCTGATACCATGAAAGAAGAATCAGTTCTTCATGAAAATGAAACAAGGAAGATGAATAATACAGAGCAAAAATGTAGGGACAAGATAATGAATGAATTGATTTCTCATTAATCTAAACGTTAGTGATAAGGAGAATAAATACAGCTAAATAGATCTGTTGGATCTTGATCTAACGGTACAAAGGAAATAAATATTACAGGTACACTTAAACGTTGTGAAACCCTAATGAAGATTCTAGAGAAGGCTAGAGGAAGAAACAAGGCAAGCGGGCTTGATATTTCTGAGAAGGTCATGGGCTTGTGTCTTCATAGAAAGCCCAGACACTTGAGACCCAAATTGCAGTGTTATGAGGAAGCCCAAGCTTGAGAGGCCCAAAGCTTTGTTTGCTTAATAGCCCAATGTCCAGATACTCTACTAGAATGGCCACACTCTACAATTGAACCAATCATTCACTCATTTAAACACCTCTAATCGACAAAACCCTGATAATATTATGAAACTTTCATTCTACAATAGACTAATAGTTACTCTGTGGGATATTGTGAAATAGTTTTCGTTTACGATTGAAGATCGCCACAGATAAATAATTTATCTTCTGCTTGTAAAGATTTCACTTAGCGGCCTCTGAATTCACAACTACCACCTTTTCAGCACCATTTCACTCAGACTCGTCTACATCAAAGACACGATCTACAAAATCATCCCAATTCTCTTTCCTTCTACTCGGTGACACGGATGTTCCCAATCGTCTCGAGTCATCCCCTTCCTCTATTTCACTAAAGGTCCCATATGAAGAAGGCGAGTACGCCTGGGAAACATCCAAAGCAGCTGCCCTCCTTAATGCAGCCTGTACTCTTCGATGTGCTCTTTTGCAAGAGAGACTTGTCGCTCCATCTTCTGTTGTGGTGGTATTTCTGTAGTTTTTTCTTCCTCCGTCATTAACTTATAGGGAATTCAGGATGAAAAAAATTGTTAGCCGCCATGACGTAATCCAGGTTTTTAGATGCATGATTGCCATATTGCTTTGGAATTGAAGCACACTACTCAAGTAAAATTAAGTAAACAATTATGAATTAAGCTGAAGAAATCTATCATATTATTACGCCTAAGCAACCTTCATGGCATTTCAGGCTTTCAGCCAAATAAGAGAGCCGGAAGTGCCGTGCCTGCTCGCAATTTGCATAGGATTTGAACCCATTTCGTTCCCAAGTAGTGAAGAGGAACAGGAGTAAGTAAAGATGAGTTATACTAATCTCTCTTTTTGAATAATATGATTTGTTGATTTGCTTCTGCATACCCACCAAGAGCACATACTCTGACCGACTGAGCGAATCAGATAATCATATTACTCAAAAGTCTCTGTTACGCTGGTCAGAGTATGTGCTTCCGCATACCCAACTGAGTATGCGCATACCCAGCAAGTATTAGAATGCAATATTGTAAACATTTGATGATATGGTCAGTGCAGTAAAAGTCTGCAATCAAAAGTGGCTACAAGTTGGAGAAGTTGGTGGGTATGTCAAAAGTCGTTAGAACTTTTATGTTATGGTCAGTCCCGTAGAAGTCTAATAACAGTTGTCTTCACATACGCGACTGAGTATGTGTAAATTGGGACTAACGAGCAGTGCATACCCACCAAGACTTTTAATGGACGGGCCATAACATAAAAGTTGTCTTCACAAGCAAAGGCAGTATTGTAATGCACGCAGTCGTTACAAGTTAGAGATAAGTTGAACCATGAGATTTTCAGAAGTCTCTGTTATCGACGTTTACTGGATCTGATCCAAATTCGAACAATTGTCATCCCTGTCACACATACATCTATTTGGCGAGGAGATTTTGCCATGTAAAATATTTTAACCATGTACTGAGATATGTGGTGCACTGGCAAGGTTTTAAAAAATGAAAGCGGTCGCCTGTAACGGGATCAAACTATATTGGAGGGACTGTAACAGAAAATGGGGATCGAATGCGTAGAAAAACGTTAACGGACGTTTTCACCCTGTTTCCTAATTTTTCCCGACACAAAACGTCCGTTTATCCCGTATTTTCCAGTTTCCTTAACGCGAAACGCCCGCTTTTCCCATTAACGTCCCGAAACGGCCGTTTTGGTTGTGAATAAAATTCACCTGACGCATAACGGGCGAAACGGTATCGCTTCTTCCGTTTCAAAACGGCCGCTCCGCACCGCTTTTCACCCCATTTTTGAAAACTCTTGACTAGTGGAGTGGAGTTTGTCTTCTCTATAGCACTTTTTTTCTTTTGGGATCACGGCCCTTCATCACACAGAAACTTCATTGAATTTTTCACTAAAACAAATGTTGTGTTTTATTACAAATCTACTTCAAATCTATCACGATGAAATTTTTCTTTCTTTTTATTTTGTCACGCACAAACTGATACGGATGCACATCCCATTGGCGACACGGACCCGAGACGTGGACATCGATCCCGACACCCTCCGGGTTACCTTCAAGACTATGTTAGAAAATAGTATTAATTGATATTTTTTCTTTATATGTCATTACATGACTGGGGGGGGGGGGGGGGGGGGGGTAAAGTGTCTTTTACCTTTTGTAATCTCTACAAAAGATAGGTCCTGCGTGATTTTTCATTCAATGAATTCAGAACTCAATTGAGAAGAATCCTAAGCGCCGTGTTTGTGTGTGTTTGGTAACCTCTTGCTATCACAAACACTACGCCTTTCTATTTGTATAGAGTCTAGAACTCCAGATCGGTTGAATATAAAGAAGTCGGACTCCAGTGGGAGAGATTGAGATTGCATGAGAAGGCAAAAATATGATTTATATGATTAAGGACTATAATTTGACTACATATCAACTATCTCCTTAGTTGAATTGTGTCAATAGGGGTAAGTAATGGAGTGCTAGCGCATGGATACTGTTGGTACCATGTTTGAGATAGTGGAGTAAATCAAATGGTATTGCTATGCTGTGTAATTACTATCTCCTTTCATTAGCCAGATAGGTACTCATTTCTCAGATAGGTACTCATTTCTCTTACTGTATACCATTTAGTCTTCTAGATCGCAACGCGCAAAGTGTTTTGATTGTTGGCGAAGATGCCAAAACGTTGGGCTATCCGACCCCTTTAGAAAGAGTATATGCCTGTTACGTTGTCAGCATACGTGCTATTAGCTTTGGCCTCCGGTGCGATGGATCGTCTCCTGGTACAACCGGCTGCTACAGTCGACTACGGCAACCTTAGCGACGGTATTTAATCATTATTACCACTTGTGACACTACATTTCCCCGGCGTCGATCTGCTCCAAGACATATTAGGCTTGTTTCAGCAGCTGACCAATACTACATTTTGCCCAACGTCTTTCAACGAGCCAATAATATATATATATAGGGCTCGCAATTCAAAGCCGCTACAACATAGGCTTCGACCGCAACAACAACAACCTCTGCATTTCGAATGTGTCATGCATGAAGACTGTTAGTAATTCTCAGTAGTGAATCTTAGTAGTGAATGAATACTTTTTTCGTTTCCTTTTTCTTCATTTTTTTCTTAATAAAATTCAAAATTTCCACGTGACTTGTTTATTTTATTTAAGAGTTTTTCTTACAGGTAACAGTTTCTAACTTCTTCTTAATACTGCTTGAATTTTATTAGTATATACTTCTTCAGGGATTTGAGATATTTTTCTGAGCTTTTTCACGAGGCATTATTAGAACACATAAGAGCTGTTATGACAAACCACCTCACGAACGAAGAACGAATAAAAGAAGAACACGAGTATTTAGGTCACGGAGACGGAATTGTGAACGAGAATAGCTTCTTGTAAATGGTCGGTGTGTGGCTGATTTGTTAGCAATCGGTTGAGCTTGAAAACTGGTGGTTATGGGCTACTTTCAGGTCTGGTTGTGGGAGTTTATTGTTGGCTTGCTGCTGGAGTTGGCTCGTGGTTCGTTGCTCGCTGTCGTGCACCTAAGGGAGTTGGTTCTGTGCACCAGACTTGCCGGTTGCTGGCTGCTTGCTGTCGTGTGCTGGGGCGACGTGTTACTTAGTTTTGTAGCACGTTAAATGAATTGTCTAGGCAGTGTAATGTACTAAATTTGTAGCTTAGTTTAAGGGGTGATTTAGCACATGTTTTAGTGCACAGAGTGCAGAATGGAGATCATGGGTTTGTCCATTTATTGGATAGTTACTTAGGTAACAGTCACTAGTTTATAGCTAGTTCCTGCACTTGTTTTGCAGCAGGTTGAGGGGTGCACAAAATTATACACCATTAGAGAGGTTGAGAGCTTCTGAGTCTTTTATTTGAGAAATAAAAGTTGGGACGGTTCCCGTAAACACTTGTGCATTTCGTTCAATCATCTACTCATTTAATTAACCTCGTTGGTGCGTTTGAGAAGGTTGAACCGAGTTGAGAACTTGGTGCCGAGCAGAGCCGATTTTAGAAATTAAAATGTAACCCTGGGACAATAGAGATAGTGAATAGATAGGGGTAACGTAGTCTTTCACAACATAACTTGTGCTATAACCATAGTTAGTAAAATACGGGACGGAAATAAATCGTGGTTCGGTACGTACGTGTATTATACGATTTTCTGTTAAAAATACGTTAGTAAAAATTCGGCTTAAAAATACGGAATTTGATTAATTCGAGTATTCTATACGTACGTGTATAATTCGTATACTAGTTATTCATTCATAATTAAAAATACGGGTGCATTTCTTAGTATTTTAGCATATATAATGAGTTATTTGTGTCCCACATTGCCATATTTTCATATTTTTATCAAATATTTAAAAATAATTTGTAAAGCATGTACTTATGTGTTTATCATTTTTGATAAATACACTATTTACTCATGACTAATACATTACTTATGAAAAATAATATCAAAATATTTTTGATCAAAACTTCTATAAAAAAGCTACTGCACATTCCCTAATCTTTAAGCCTTAATTATTTTGAAAATTAATAGTATAACACATAAGACTCAAGATGCATACGCATGCATATATCTAGCTATTTCAAAATACTTATACCGTTTTATAATAAATAATTGTAAATCTATATACTAATAAATATTTATAATAAACAAAATATTACTCTTTACACTATTATTCTTTCAAAAAAAATATTTCAAATAAGGAAATTGTAAGAAAATATTTAATAATAACTAATTACTATAACTGATAATATTTTGGATGACAATTTATTCGCTGCAATTTTGGATGGAAGAAGTTTTATTCGGAAGTATTATACGTTAAAACGTTAAATACGTGTATTAAACTTTTTTGGTCAAAAGTTCGAGTATTTTTCATTAGGTCCAGCAATAGTACGAAATACGGAAGTATTTTTCATTTATACGGGTATTAAACGGAAAAACTCGGAGTATTTACTAACTAGGGCTATAACGAGCATTTTTTGTGTTGTAATTATCAGCTCATAAATAACTTAAAATTCCTAGAACCTAAACTCAACCACAAAATCTGGACCATGAAATTAAATTGATTGAGAAATGCTACACATCCCTATATAAATATCTCAATCATGTCCCAACTTGACCACCTTGGCAGGAGGGCTCACCATTATATCTGTTATTTTCAAAGTAATTAGAGAGTGTACTTGATATGGAAAGTTGGGACAATGTATGAATATTTATGTTGAGACACATTACTTATGAATTGGTGCTAACAAAGTGCTATATATCTAGGCCAAATAACTTGTTTTGCTGCATTTACATTTTTTCCACGTGGATATATCCTATGGCCAAGAAGCTTTGTGTTTAATTTTTTGCTTACGAATTTTATTTATCTAGACTTTTCCCTCTTGCACACATTCTTTCTATCCTTCCGCCATTTCAGATGAACCCAAGCTGCCCTCTCCCTACACCAACCCATACTCTTTCCCTCTTTATAAGAAACACAATTTTATTGTACTTCCAACAACCTTCTTGTCACGATATTTCTCTCCTCCCAAAAATAATCATACATCTATATATATATACACACACAATTGGACGGAAAGCGAACCACCACCTAACCCACAAACAATGGGGACAATATTAAACCTTGCTGGCGCCCTCCCCGACGTCATGTGGTTCTTGCTGATATCGAATTCCCCAACGCACCTTGCCGGCGCCCTCCCAGACGTCAACACTACTACGGGTAATCTGTTGGGGAATTATTCGTCGAATTCCCGCCGCAACGGAAGCAAAAAATACGCCACACGATCACACACTCAACACACGCCATATAGGAGAAGAAAATGACAACACAAGAATTTAACGTGGTTCGGCAAAACCGCCTACATCCACGGGAGGAGGAGAATTTCACTATATCAATGAGGGAATTGTAGGGTTTTGATTCATGGATCGCGCAAACGGAAGCATAATCAAACAAACAACCATGCAAAACCCTCCAAGGATCACAAGTCTAGATGCATAACGATAGTAAAGGTAAGAAATCATAAACACACCTTTGGGTTCTCCTTGATGACTTCAAACGCGAATAGTGTCACGTTCTCTATAGTTGATCCACGCCTAGAGTTGTTCCTAGATCTCCAATCACCTTGGTGCTAGCCCGGATTGAAAGGAGGGTGAAGAAATCACGCAAAACGAGACACCAAAAGGGGTTCGGCACCCTTTGTGGCGTCGGGGACAAGGGGCGGCGGCAAGGGGGCGGCGTCCCTCTTGTGGCTTGCTCTCTCTCTCCTTTGTTCTCTCCTACTCTTGTTATGTTCTCTTTAGAGCATAAAAGTGTGTAGGGAAGGAAGGAGGAGGGTCCTTTATATAGTCCAACAACTCCTTGTTAACTACCTAAAGGACTTATTCTAGTCCTACTAGAATTCAATTTAGTCCCTTCCTTGCAAATTAGTCCCTACTAAGTTTGCAAGGGTTTGCAAAGTGATCCTTCTAATTAATTAATCCAATTAATTAATTCCACAATCTAGTACAACTCTATATAGCGTGTGACCCCATAGGTTCTATCTAGTTGGTAGCAACTCTTTGCTAATATGGAGCGGTTTCTAGCAAAACATCCATTCTAGCCAACTAATAGAATAGTCATCTAGACAACCTTGTACAAGTAATTGTCTCATCCCTTTGCCTCCATATCCGGATTGGACACGAGACATACAAGTCACACTCGTATATCCAATCCCTAGTTTCTCGATCCATGGAATAGCCTTATTCGTGCAAATAACATCAATATCCCATATATTGATTTATTTGAGTCTGGCCAGACATTCTATAAGCACTATCCTCGAGTGGCCTTGGATATTTACTCCCGTTATGTGGGAGGGGCAAATCCTCTCTACGTCCACTACGATCTCTAAGCTTGCTTCTCATTGTATCCAGTACACGCCTTTATAACTACCCAGTTACGGTGTAGCGTTTAACGCTACCAAGATCACAATGATCCACAACTAGAATATCTAGTGACTTCAAGTCTAAGGATGACAATACCATTGTACCCGAGAAGCACTTGTGACTCAACATAACGTGTATGTAGCCTTCTCGGTAATGGGTCAATCCAGTGCAACATTCCGTAATGCACACCTATGTGTTGGATCGTGATATCTCCATATCAATCCAACCCCATACTAGTCTATAGATGATTGTCCCATTTAATCATTATACTTGACTAGGGATATTTAAGATAAACAACACAATTGTAAATCTAAGGACTTCATTATATTAAATATCCAATAAATAATAAATGAATTTCTAGCCAATTACAAATTCATACTAAACTAGATTGCCTCTAGGGCATCTATTCCAACAGTCTCCCACTTGCACTAGAGCCAATCTGGCGCATCTCGTATGCCCATACTCCTAGTGTGCCCTTCATGCTTCCACTGCGTGAGAGGCTTCGTAAGCGGGTCTGACAGATTATCATCTGTAGGAATCTTGCATATCCGAACGTCTCCTCTATCGATAATATCTCGAATCAGATGAAACTTCCTGAGCACGTGCTTGGACTTCTGGTGCGATCTGGGTTCCTTTGATTGCGCGATCGCCCCAGTGTTGTCACAGAACAACTCCACTGGATCCGCAATGCTAGGGACCACACCAAGTTCAGAAACAAACTTTCTGATCCAAACAGCCTCCTTTGCTGCGCCATTTGCAGCAATGTACTCAGCCTCTGTTGTAGAATCAGCTACCGTCTCTTGCTTGGAACTCTTCCAGCTCACCGCTGCTCCATTCAGGCAAAACACATATCCCGACTGTGATCTAAAGTCATCTCTATCGGTTTGGAAGCTTGCATCAGTGTAACCCCTTACACGCAACTCTTCCTCACCGCCAAACATCAAGAAAGCATCCTTAGTTCTTCTCAAGTACTTTAGGATGTTCTTGACAGCAATCCAGTGACTCTCACCTGGATTGGATTGGTATCTGCTTGTCATACTCAAGGCATATGACACATCCGGTCTAGTACATAACATGGCGTACATGATGGATCCTATGGCCGAGGCATAGGGAATCCTACTCATGCGTTCCTTCTCAATCTCATTGGAAGGACATCCACTCTTCGAAAGAGTGATTCCATGTGACATGGGCAAGAATCCCTTCTTGGAATCTTGCATGTTGAACCGTTTCAACACCTTGTCAATATATGTACTTTGACTTAGGCCTAGCAACCTCTTAGATCTATCTCTATAGATCTTTATACCAAGTATATAGGCTGCTTCCCCTAAGTCTTTCATTGAGAAACACTTTCCTAGCCAATCTTTCACAGATTGCAGCATGGGAATGTCGTTTCCAATGAGTAGTATGTCATCCACATACAAGACCAGAAAAGCTACAGAGCTCCCACTAACCTTCTTGTAGACACAAGACTCATCTTCGTTTCTGATGAAGCCAAACTCTTTGACCACTTCATCAAAACGTCGATTCCAACTCCTAGAAGCTTGCTTCAATCCATAAATGGATCGTTGCAGCTTACAGACTTTGTTGGCTTGCTTTGGATCTTCAAAACCCTCCGGCTGTATCATATACACGTCCTCGAGGAGATTCCCATAAAGGAATGCTGTTTTGACATCCATCTGCCAAATCTCATAGTCGTAGTATGCTGCAATTGCAAGTAGGATTCGGATGGATTTGGTCATAGCGACTGGTGAAAAGGTTTCATCATAGTCAATACCATGAATCTGTCTGAATCCTTTAGCCACCAATCGGTCCTTATAGGTAATCACATTACCATCCATGTCGATCTTCTTCTTGAAGACCCACTTGCACCCTATGGGCCGCGCCCCATCAGGTGGTTCCACCAAAGTCCATACTTTGTTGGCATACATGGATTCCATCTCGGATCTCATGGCTTCAAGCCACTTCTGCGAGTCTGGGCCATTCATGGCCTCCTCATAGGTAGTAGGCTCATCATCTATGAGCATCGTGTCACCGGAATCTGTTACGAGAAGTCCGTACCTCTCGGGTTCCTGGCGCACTCTACTAGATCTACGAAGCTCTTGTGTTACCTGAACAGGTGGATCCACAACTGCTTGTGATTCCTGTTCATGTTCCATAATCGGTTCAGTGATTTGTGGTTCTTGAACTTCTTCAAGTTCTACATTCCTCCCACTTGCTTCTTTAGAGACAAACTCTCTTTCTAGAAACACGCCGGTCCGAGCAACAAACACTTTGTTCTCGGTTGGATTGTAGAAGTAGTATCCCTTAGTTTCCTTAGGGTACCCCACAAATTTACACTTATCCGATTTAGGCCCTAGTTTGTCTGATTGTAAACGTTTTACATAGACATCGCAGCCCCAAATCCTCATGAACGACAGTGTGGGACGCCTCCCACTCCACATCTTATATGGTGTCTTCATGACTGATTTAGATGGAACACGGTTAATGGTAAAAGCTGCACTTAATAGAGCGTAGCCCCAAAATGATAATGGAAGATCGGTTTGACACATCATAGACCGAACCATATCCAATAGGGTTCGATTCCTCCTCTCGGACACGCCATTCCATTGTGGCGTTCCGGGTGGAGTGAGTTGGGACAGGATCCCATACTCTCTAAGATTGTCGTCAAACTCTTGGCTTAAGTATTCTCCTCCACGATCCGATCGTAGAGCCTTGATACTTTTGCCAAGTTGCTTCTCTACTTCATTCTTGAATTCTTTGAACACTTCAAAGGATTCGGATTTTGCCCTCATGAGGTACACAAATCCATATCTACTGTAATCATCAGTAAACGTAATGAAGTAGACATAACCACCCCTGGCAGGCGTGGCAAATGGCCCACACACATCGGTATGTATGAGCGCCAATTGCTCACTAGTCCTCTCACCTTTCTTATTGAAAGGGGACTTTGTCATTTTTCCCAATAAACAAGCCTCACATGTCTCATATGATTCAAAATCAAATGAGTCTAGCAATCCATCCTTATGGAGTCTAGATACACGTTTCTCATTTATGTGGCCTAAACGACAATGCCATAAATAAGCAGGATTTAAATCATTTATTTTAATCCGCTTGGTATTAATGTTGTAGACAGGATTACTTAGATCAAGGACATAAAGTCCATTAAATAATTGCGCACTAAAATAGTGAATATTATTCAAATAAAAGGAACAACAATTGTTCTTTATTGAAATAATAAAACCTTCCTTGTCCAAACAAGAAATAGAAATAATGTTTCTGCTCATAGCAGGCACAAAATAGAAATTATTTAATTCTAAAACTAATCCTGAAGGCAGAGATAGCTCGCAAACGCCTATGGCCAACGCAGCAACCTTTGCTCCATTCCCAACGCGCAGATCTACCTCCCCTTTAGCCAATCTTTTACTTCTCTTTAGATCCTGCATATTTCGACAAATATGAGATCCACATCCAGTATCTAACACCCATGATGTAGAGACAGTTAAATTGACATCTACAACAAAAATACCTGGTGGTGGTGGAATCACTATTCCAAGCCGCTTGTCCTCCAGATATTTTGGGCAGTTCCTTCTCCAGTGTCCCGGTTGACTACAGTAGTGACATTCACCCTTAGTCACGACCTTGGCAATCCCACCAACAGGCTTAAGGGCTTGTTCCTTGGACTTAGCAACTGACTTGCCTTTGCCCTTGGAGGAAGAGGCAAACTTTTTACCCTTTCCTTTATGCACCATCATAATGGCCTTGCCCTTACCCTTGTTGATGCTCTGTTCAGCCGTCCTCAACATGTTGAGCAAATCTGGCAGTGGTTTAACGATCTCGTTCATGTTATAGTTCATAATGAACTGTCCATAACTCTCGGGCAACGATTGCAACACGAGATCGGTTGCCAACTCTTGGCCGACCGGGAACCCAAGCCGGGCGAGATTCTCCAAGTACCCGATCATTCGGAGTACATGGGGTCCCACCGGGTTCCCTTCTGCCAGATGACATTTGAACAGTGCCTTTGAGACCTCATACCTTTCTACCCTCGCCTGCTCTTGGAAGAGCTGCTTTAGATGTTCGATCATATCGACAGCATTCATGTTCTCATGTTGCTTCTGAAGCTCAGAGGTCATGGTGCAAAGCATTAGGCAGGCCGCATCATTAGCGTCATCAACACGCATTTGATACGCCTTTAAGGCAGCAGGTGTCTGATTCTCTGGACCTTCTGGAACTTGCTCCTCTATTGCGTACAGCTTCTTTTCTTGCTTGAGAACAATTCTCAAGTTTCTGTACCAATCGAGAAAGTTGGTTCCTGAGAGCTTGTCCTTCTCAAGGACAGATCGTAGGGAATGTTGTGAACTCGATGAGTTGTTTGCCATTTGGAATTCTACAAAAAGGAAAATACGCAAGTTTTAGTATTTGTGAATTTTGACTATATTTAATAATGGCTAGTTTATTAAATATAGCTCCCACTATTTTACTACGGATTAATAACCCTCAAGATATTAATGCGGAAAATATCCTTATATTTTCTAGTGGGCCAAGATCCATCTTTTTCATCTCCTTATGAGCTTGCTTTGGCAAGTCACCCATAATTCGACTACTTCTTAGGTAGGAACGATTCCAATTGCATCCCATATGCAACTCTTGGTTCAATCGGGCAAATAACTCCTTATTTATCCATCCATATGGATAATCCCAATTGATTGCCTCTAGGTTTCTTAATCAAATTAATAGCCTAGTTGTGTTCAACCTCTTATCTAAACAATTGCACATTGTTACGTGCCATCGCATTCCATCATTATGAACCAAGTCGCCATGCTTTGGCACGCACGAACTTGATAAATAATGATGATAATGAGTGTTTAAATAACGAGAAGGCAAGAACACAATATTTTAAAATTTGAGGGATTTTCAATTCAATTTTTAATTATTTTGTTGATCAATATCAACTAATCTATCTATTTGAGTTTGGGCACAACTCCAAATAATAGATCCGGGTTGTCTAATTATCTTATTATCCTAATTGCATGCATCATCCATACACCAACCACACAAATAATAAGACAATAAATAAACAACCACAAAACAGAAATTAAACGTGATGTGGATATGGCCTTTTCTAGACTAAGATAATTCCAAGCCAATGGAATTATCTATGAACCCTAAACAAACACACATCTCCATGCGTCTTGATCTTTTGGTCCATCCTTCATAGTCATGTGGAACGCTCCATGCTCCATGCTCCATCTTTTGTGGCTTCTTTGGCTTTGGGCTTCTTTTCTCCAATCTTGGCTAACAATCTACTTTATCTAGCACTAGCTATTATCTAAACTAAATAAAATAAATCTCACAAGTTGAGAAAAAAAAATGGCACGCAGGCCATAAAACCCTAATTAATTATTACAATTAATTGATCAGCTCGCAGGCCGTAAAACCAAACCACAAAATTAAACATCCACATCAAACCACATCCTAAGGCCATATCCAATCACCATGCGATTTGCACATAAACAGTTAAAATCCAATTTTAACGCGCTTGGTCAATTTTAATTGATTTTAGGACTTCTAGGGTTAAAACGGTCCATGGGCCCAACAATCCAATTGCCCGGGCCCAAATAAGTGAACCATAAAGCCCTAGGGCCGGCCCGGCCCAAAAACCCGCAAGCTAAGCCCGCGGGTTAGGGCCGCCCGCCCCCTTAGGGCGCCAAGCTTGGGCGGCAAGCAAGGGGGGCGGCTCCCTAGGGGCCGAACCTTCCTTGTGGAGGTTGTTTCCAAAACAACCTCCTTGCTTGGAGCCCAAGTTTGGTTGTTTCCTTGTTGTGGGAGAACTCCTTCTTCCCCAAGGATGCCCAAACCCTAGATCTATGATCCTAAAATTTCTCAAACTCACCAATTCATGCATCCAATGCAATAATTGGGTCTTGTTTTGATTAATTCTTTGACAAATTGCATCCAATGCTTGATTTGTCTTGTTTTACGCGATAAACAACAAATTTAAGGTGTAAAACAACAAGAATGTAACACATAAACTACGTTTATGCTCTATGACCTGTGGCTCTGATACCACTGTAGGGTTTTGATTCATGGATCGCGCAAACGGAAGCATAATCAAACAAACAACCATGCAAAACCCTCCAAGGATCACAAGTCTAGATGCATAACGATAGTAAAGGTAAGAAATCATAAACACACCTTTGGGTTCTCCTTGATGACTTCAAACGCGAATAGTGTCACGTTCTCTATAGTTGATCCACGCCTAGAGTTGTTCCTAGATCTCCAATCACCTTGGTGCTAGCCCGGATTGAAAGGAGGGTGAAGAAATCACGCAAAACGAGACACCAAAAGGGGTTCGGCACCCTTTGTGGCGTCGGGGACAAGGGGCGGCGGCAAGGGGGCGGCGTCCCTCTTGTGGCTTGCTCTCTCTCTCCTTTGTTCTCTCCTACTCTTGTTATGTTCTCTTTAGAGCATAAAAGTGTGTAGGGAAGGAAGGAGGAGGGTCCTTTATATAGTCCAACAACTCCTTGTTAACTACCTAAAGGACTTATTCTAGTCCTACTAGAATTCAATTTAGTCCCTTCCTTGCAAATTAGTCCCTACTAAGTTTGCAAGGGTTTGCAAAGTGATCCTTCTAATTAATTAATCCAATTAATTAATTCCACAATCTAGTACAACTCTATATAGCGTGTGACCCCATAGGTTCTATCTAGTTGGTAGCAACTCTTTGCTAATATGGAGCGGTTTCTAGCAAAACATCCATTCTAGCCAACTAATAGAATAGTCATCTAGACAACCTTGTACAAGTAATTGTCTCATCCCTTTGCCTCCATATCCGGATTGGACACGAGACATACAAGTCACACTCGTATATCCAATCCCTAGTTTCTCGATCCATGGAATAGCCTTATTCGTGCAAATAACATCAATATCCCATATATTGATTTATTTGAGTCTGGCCAGACATTCTATAAGCACTATCCTCGAGTGGCCTTGGATATTTACTCCCGTTATGTGGGAGGGGCAAATCCTCTCTACGTCCACTACGATCTCTAAGCTTGCTTCTCATTGTATCCAGTACACGCCTTTATAACTACCCAGTTACGGTGTAGCGTTTAACGCTACCAAGATCACAATGATCCACAACTAGAATATCTAGTGACTTCAAGTCTAAGGATGACAATACCATTGTACCCGAGAAGCACTTGTGACTCAACATAACGTGTATGTAGCCTTCTCGGTAATGGGTCAATCCAGTGCAACATTCCGTAATGCACACCTATGTGTTGGATCGTGATATCTCCATATCAATCCAACCCCATACTAGTCTATAGATGATTGTCCCATTTAATCATTATACTTGACTAGGGATATTTAAGATAAACAACACAATTGTAAATCTAAGGACTTCATTATATTAAATATCCAATAAATAATAAATGAATTTCTAGCCAATTACAAATTCATACTAAACTAGATTGCCTCTAGGGCATCTATTCCAACAGGAATACATCGTAGGGGAGAGACGGCTCAATCCGCGGACTACGTCGACGCGGTACTCTCATCCTCATGGCCTACAACCATGAAATCCTAACCTCACACATCCGCTCAAATATATCTCTCACCAATCTCTCTCAACTCAACTCAATTAGAAACAATAGCTAGCACCTCTATTTATACTAATATAGAGGAGGTGGAAAAGCCTACCAAGCCCTAGCCATCACCTCCTCATAGACCATCTCCTCAGAGATCACCTCCTCAGAGGACAAATCAGACGCATCGGGTACACCGATTCGTCTTGCGGAATTCGAGACAAAACCCAACAAACTCCACGTTGGCTTGAATTCTGCAAGCGCCTTGCAAATTCCTCAGCCAACTCGTTGTTGATGTCAACTCCGCATCCGCCATGCTCCACCTGCGTGGACCACCATCGCACCTCTACCGAGATGCTCTGCACCCCCTCCTAGGGAACCGCCTCGCACCTCCACATGAGCGCGTCCCAAAGTCTACTACTTTGGGGAATAGTGTGGCTCAATCTCTCCACCAGCTAGCTCATCACTGGAGAGATCACCACCAACCACGTCAAGTCAAAACGAGACTCGCTTCCTCTTCACTACTGCAGTAGTTTTGTCATCACCGTTCTCGTCACTTGAGCACCGTCTCGAACAACCTGCAACTTCTGCATAGCCTGCACTATCTCCTTGCTTCAGCGACCTCACACGTCAACCACGTGTTTCTCGACGCCAGCCTTGAGTGCTTTTCCTTGCGCTGTTGCTTCTCCTGTTCGATTACACGCCTTCACCAAGACGTCTTGCAAAGCCACCGCTTTGCGAACCCGTCGCGACTTACCTCTCTTCTTGCCTCGAGTTGCTCAAGAGTTCTCGTCACGAACCACACACAGAGATGTCAGGACGCCTCCTCGTGTCATGGCCTCATCAACTGCGTCCACCATATCGATCTCTGCCCTGGAGCTACTTGTCAATTCCCTTGCAATAGTTGACCACGTCTCTGACCAGACTCCTCAACAACTGTTGCGTCTCGTGCTCACAATCACACAAAGCCTATGCTTCTTGCCTATGTTGAACAGCAGCTCCACCTGTCAACACACTCCCAAGCCTGCATAGGTTGCCAATCGAACGTTCGATTAGGTAAAACGACTCTAATTGACCCCACCTGATTGGACTTCAACTTGATTGACCCTGATAGCATCACGTCTTCTTCGATCTCCCTATCGATATCGATTAATGTCAATCTTCTCAATCCACTCAGAATCTCGAAATTCTGACCGTACCGATGAATCTGCAACGTCCAAAAACATGGGGTTAGACTCCTGACTCATCCCAATCCGATCTACAGGCACGCCGTTACCACCCGAACAAGTTCGGACCGTTGGATTCCCGTCAGCACCCTGCTACGTCAGCATTCTGCAATATCCGTCCACAGTTTGCAAAATCTGACTCTGCCATCGCGTCGGGAACGTCCAAAAACCTAGGATTCACCTCCTGTTCGAGCCCAATCGGACTTACAGGCAGCTCAAAACAACCCAACCAATTTAGACCACCCGATCGCGTCTTGGAGCACCGTGCATGTGCTGCACCCAACAACTTCTCGCTGCCTTCCTCCACCAGCAGCAGCAAGTCTAGCCAGCACACATGCACGTGACACACAAACAATAAAGAAACCCAATTTGTTTCCTTTCTTTTATGTTCCTTTTTTTCCAATTCTTTTATTTTATTTTTCTTCGTCCTCAACACATGCGTGCTCCACCCGGACTGTGAACCTGGCTCTGATACCACTTGTTTGGGGAATTATTCGTCGAATTCCCGCCGCAACGGAAGCAAAAAATACGCCACAGGATCACACACTCAACACACGCCATATAGGAGAAAACGATTGTAAGAAGAG
Source organism: Linanthus parryae (assembly GCA_023055425.1). NCBI lineage: Eukaryota > Viridiplantae > Streptophyta > Magnoliopsida > Ericales > Polemoniaceae > Linanthus > Linanthus parryae. Next base: position 12,857,116 of record JALGPY010000006.1, on the reverse strand, counting down.
AAGACCAAGACCACAACTGGGTATTGGATCGAGACCACAACAAGCTAAAACAGTCCAACAAAGTGTTGGACCAAAGCAAAGGATCAAACCAGAAGCCCAAAGTAATGTTCAGGGACTTCAAGCTAAATAGCAACGGTTCTCTTCTCTCAGCCATTAGATTAAGTTGACCAATCCTACGGTCATGAATAGATGTGGTTCACTATTTAATACCTGTAAATCCTCTGTGTTAATTATCGATCAATACACGAAGATTTCATCTTCCCACTCTCTTCTTCGCCGCTTCATCTTGTTCTCTCTGATTTGGGTATGAAACCCTAATTCACTTTACATGGTATCAGAGCAATTGCTCAACAGCTCCGATGTCGATCCAAAGCACCACATCGGCGCACACCTCCTCGGCTCTCAGTTCCACCACTTCCGCCACTGTCAACAATGGCACAAATCCTCTCAATCTACTCTCTAATGTTCACAATCTGGTTCCTTTCAAACTAGATGGAACCAATTACGTTATATGGAAGCATCAAGTCTCCTCTTTGTTGAAAACCCAATCTCTATTTGGGTTCATCGATGGTTCGATTGCTTGCCCTGAGAAGTTCTTGACAAAAACCGACGGGTCAGTAGATTCAACTGTAAATCCTGCCTACCTAACATGGGAGATGCAAGATCAGGCGTTGATGACAGTGCTAAACGCCACCCTGAGCCAAGATGCCCTGTCCCTGGTAATCGGTCATAACTCCTCTCGATCTCTCTGGCTTGCTTTGGAACGCAGGTATGCTTCCCTATCCCGCTTTAATATTTTGCAACTTAAGAATGAACTACAGACAATCAAAAAGAAATCAGATTCGATTGATGTCTTTATGCATAAGTTGAAAGGAATTCGGGACAAGTTAAATGTGGCTAAGGTTATTTTTGAAGATGAAGACATGATTCTGTATGCACTAAATGGGCTTCCACCTGAGTTTAACTCACTAAGAACCACTATTTCTGTCAATACAAACCCTCTCACTCTTGAAGATCTGCACGTTTTACTCAAATCTCATGAACTGATGTTGGAATCCCAAGTTACTTCTTCTGTTTCTGAAAATGGTGTTGCTGCCTTTAATACCACTATTACTGGAAATAATAACTCCTCTAGGGGAAGAGGAAGAAATCATTTTTATGGCAGAAACAGTGGTTATGGTGGCAGAGGACAAAACCGTGGTAATTACCATGGAAGGTCCGGTAGAAATTATGGTCATTATGAGTCTCGCGGCGGTAGATCTGGCTATACCCGTGGAGGGCGTTCCGACTCTTATCGAGGAAGGAACAATGGCTATGGTTACCCTCATCAAAATAGTAGTCATTTAGTCTGTCAAATTTGTGGTCAAGGGTATCACTCAGCACTAGATTGTATTCACCGAATGGACCACTCTTATCAAGGCATAATGCCTGCTGATAAGCTTTCTGCTATGACTGCTGCAACTCAAAGTGGCAATCCTGCTTATCAAAACTATTGGCTTTCGAATACCGGCGCCACAAATCACATGACACACGATTTCAGCAACCTTACAGTGTCTTATCCTTATACTGGAAATGACCATGTGGCTGTTGGCAATGGGGAATCTCTTCCCATCCATCATTCTGGTAATGCACTTTTATCTACCTCCTCTCATAATTTTAAGTTACACAACACTTTGCACGTGCCAAAGATAAACACAAACTTACTTTCCGTTCACAAACTTTGCACACAACACAATTGTAGATTTATTTTTGACTCTATTTCTTTCTCTATTCAGGATATAACTTCGGGGAAAATACTGTACCAAGGCCTGAGTAAAAACGGGCTTTACCCGATTGAATCTCTTTCTTTTCAGCATTTTCAGCATGCTCCTAAAGCTTATGTAGGAAATAAAATTTCTGTTGATATTTGGCATGCCCGTTTAGGGCACCCATCAGAATCGGTTATGCGTCAAATAATTCCCACTTCGGGAAAAATGAATAATAAATGTCATTCCTGCTTACTTGGTAAAATGCATCGTCTCCCTTACTCTCACTCAAATTCTCACACTACCACACCATTACATCTCGTTCATAGTGACGTATGGGGTCTTGCTGCTACTTTGTCTCATAATGGTTATCGCTATTATGTATTATTTGTAGATGACTACTCAAAGTTTACTTGGATCTTCCCTTTGCACAGCAAATCTGAAGTTGCAACTGTTTTTCCCACTTTTAAACTTCACATAGAAAAACTTCTCCAACATCAGATTCGTATCATACGAACTGATGGAGGGGGAGAATACACCTCCTATATTTTTCAGCAATATCTTACATCTAACGGAATAACACACCAAAAATCATGCCCGCACACACCTCAGCAAAACGGTGTAGCCGAAAGGAAACATCGTCACATAATGGAAACTGCAATCACCTTGCTTAAAAATGCATCTTTACCTAACAAATTTTGGTTTCACGCTGTTAAAACAGCAGTCTACTTGATTAATCGCATGCCTAGCAAAAATACACAAAATAAATCTCCGTATGAATTAATTTTTGGCACTGCACCTGATTATTCTAATCTTCGTATTTTTGGTTGTGCTTGTTTTCCCTACCTTCGTCATTACGCGACTTCTAAACTTGATGCTAAATCAAAAATATGTGTCTTTATAGGGTATACTGATGATTACAAGGGTTATCTTTGCCTTGACAAAAATACAAATCGCATTTATGTCAGTCGCGATGTTATATTTGACGAATCCACTTTTCCCTTTGCTAATTCTACAAATTCTGTTCCAGGTACTACATCGGATCCTACCAAACAGCTGCCTTTTACGGGTCCCTTTCCATCAATGATGAGCCTCAATCTTGAGCCACCATAGGTGCCTAGTACTGCTGCTGAAGACGCATACCCTGCCAGCTCACTGGAACAGCCTGAAATACTTGTACCGGCTGAAACAGCCACTGGAACAGCCCCTGACACTGTTCCTGGAACAGATACTACAAACGCCCCCTTTTCAGATACTACACAAGCTGAGTACAGTGTGCCACCTGTCCATTCTGCTGGTACTGGCACGGCGTCACCAGCAGCTGCTGTGGCACCTCCTTCGCCTCACTCGGCTTCTGAGATGGCACCAAAAGACGGTCATCCCATTCAAACCCGTAGCAAATCCGGGATAAGCAAACGAAAAGCAGGTTTTTCTGTCACTACTTCCTCTAAGTCTGATCCTACTTCTTTTACCGAGGCTAACAAACACTCTCAGTGGCGCCAAGCTATGACTGAAGAGTACGCTAGCCTCACAAATCAAAATACTTGGACACTTGTGCCGCCTCCAAAAAATGCAAACATAATCGGAAGCAAATGGGTATTTCGAACCAAATACAACCCAAATGGGACTGTCTCACGATACAAAGCACGCCTTGTTGCCAAAGGCTTTCATCAAAATGCTGGTATCGATTACGATGAAACTTTTAGCCCGGTCGTTAAACACTCTACTGTTCGTACTATTCTTGCTCTAGCAGCTACTTTTGACTGGCCATTACAACAACTCGACGTAAAGAATGCCTTTTTACACGGGTCCCTAAAAGAAACTGTTTTTATGACCCAGCCACAAGGTTTTAAACACCCACAATTTCCGAATTATGTTTGCAAATTGCACAAGTCCATATACGGGCTCAAACAAGCCTCAAGGGCATGGTTTGAACGTTTCACTAGTTACTTATATTCGCATGGTTTCTCATCCTCTTATGCTGATTCTTCTCTTTTTATTCGACATAATGGCAATAAATGTACTATACTTTTATTATATGTTGATGATATCATACTGACAGGAAATGACAGGTCTTATCTTCCTCAGCTTGTCCAACAATTACATTCTGAGTTCTCAATGACTAATTTGGGACCGCTAACTTACTTCTTGGGTCTTGAAATCAAAAGAGACAAATCCGGCATCTTTATTCACCAAGCGAAGTACATTTCTGACTTGTTATCTCGTTTTCATATGACAAACAGTAAGTCCGCTCCAACTCCCTTAGCTTCAGGTACAAAATTTCATGTTTTAGACGGTAAGAAACTAGATGATCCAACACCCTATCGCCAACTCTTAGGGGCACTTCAATATCTAACCTTTAGCCGCCCTGATATATCTTTTGCCGTAAATCACTTGTGTCAATTCATGCACACACCAACAGACACACACCTTATTGGAGCCAAACGGATATTACGCTATCTCCAAGGCACCAAAAATCACGGCATTCTCTACCAAAAAGGCCATATGCCTATCAATGCTTACTCCGACGCTGATTGGGCCGGAAATTTGACCGACCGTCGTAGTACCTCCGGCTTCATAGTGTTCCTTGGCCCAAACCCGATCCATTGGGGTGCCAAGAAGCAACCCACCGTAGCACGGTCATCCACGGAGGCCGAATATAGAGCCTTAGCATCTACCGCTGCTGAACTTGCATGGCTCAAAATTCTCTTCCGTGACTTACACATTCCTATTACCGAAAAACCCATCCTTTGGTGCGACAATTTGTCCGCCATAGCTATGACCGCCAACCCAATTTTGCACGCACGCACCAAACACATTGAAATTGACTATCACTATATTGTAGAAAAAGTACTCTCTCGTGATTTATGTGTTTTATTTGTTCATAGTGCAGATCAATTAGCTGACATCTTCACCAAGGGATTATCAACTCAACACTTCAATAATCTCAAAGACAAACTGATGGTTCTTTCACCACCATCCGTTTGAGGGGGAGTGTAAGAAGAGAAGACCAAGACCACAACTGGGTATTGGATCGAGACCACAACAAGCTAAAACAGTCCAACAAAGTGTTGGACCAAAGCAAAGGATCAAACCAGAAGCCCAAAGTAATGTTCAGGGACTTCAAGCTAAATAGCAACGGTTCTCTTCTCTCAGCCATTAGATTAAGTTGACCAATCCTACGGTCATGAATAGATGTGGTTCACTATTTAATACCTGTAAATCCTCTGTGTTAATTATCGATCAATACACGAAGATTTCATCTTCCCACTCTCTTCTTCGCCGCTTCATCTTGTTCTCTCTGATTTGGGTATGAAACACTAATTCACTTTACAACGACAACACAAGAATTTAACGTGGTTCGGCAAAACCGCCTACATCCACGGGAGGAGGAGAATTTCACTAAATCAATGAGGGAATACATTGTAGGGGAGAGACGGCTCAATCCGCGGACTACGTCGACGCGGTACTCTCATCCTCATGGCCTACAACCATGAAACCCTAACCTCACACATCCGCTCAAAGATATCTCTCACCAATCTCGCGCAACTCAACTCAATTAGAAACAATAGCTAGCACCTCTATTTATACTAATATAGAGGAGGTGGAAAAGCCCACCAAGCCCTAGTCATCACCTCCTCAGATATCACCTCCTCAGAGATCACCTCCTCAGAGGACAAATCAGACGCATCGGGTACACCGATTCGTCTTGCGGAATTCGAGACAAAACCCAACATAATCCTCTTCCTTCCATTCGCTAAAAATTCCCCTAACTTTCAGACACACCCATGGGGTCCATTCTCGTTTAGGTCGGATGTCAGCATCCGGGCACCGCTCCTAAGAAATAGAAACCTCGCCATTTTAGCCAACATCACCATCGGAACCCCACCGCTCCTAAGAAATAGAAACCTCGCCATTTTAGCCAACATCACCATCGGAACCCCGCCGGTCCAACAGCTACTCACGATCTGACACTAGGAGCAGTATCACATGGACGCAATGTGCTTACTGCTCCCAGTGTCGATCGTGAGTAGATGTTGAGCCGGCGGGGTTCCGATGGTGATGTTGGCTATAACGGCTAGGTTTCTATTTCTTAAGAGGGGTGCCCGGATGCGGACATCCGGCCTAAGACGAGGAGGGACCTGTGGGCGTTTCTTGTACCATCACCACCCCATTCCGGATCACCGATTCTGGATCACCAACATCACTAACCAACAATGCAACTATTGCCCCTAAAGAATGCCCAGCAAAATTCAAAGTATAGTGTGGGTTTCTCACAATCAGCTCCTTCAGAAGCGCATACTCTTTATTCCAGACCCACTCAGCAGTTTCAGTTGACCAGTGTATATTCCACGTTGATCATTGGCGGAAGAGAAAATATGATGAGCAAACCGACACCACTTACGTTGATCACTGGCGGAAGAGAAAATATGATGCGCAAACCGACACCACTGGATTCGAAAATAATGTTTTCCAATACTCTGGGCGCACAAGCAACCTGACAGCCCACCTCTTTGCCAAAAAAGCCCAATATATCTACACAATGCCCGCGTCTCGCCCAATGTTGAGGCGGAATGGGCCAAACAACAACTCTTATTTGATGTACAAGGACTCTCAAGCCCACTGAGTACTTTTAATATCAAGTTGCTTTCTGAAAGAATCAAAAAACAAAAAGATAAAGATGTTGGGGAGGATCTGACTCAAAGCACAGAATCAACTGGACCTCTTGGGTGGAAGTCTCAAAAGTAAAATCATAAGGGGGCATTGGATTTAGAAGTTTTAAGGCTTCTAACCTTACTCTCCTGGGTAAACTAAGTTGGTCTATTCTCAATAACCCAAATTCTCTGTGCTCAACAATCCTCAAAAACATCTATTTCCCTTCCAAACATTTCTTAAATGCCAAAGTTGGATGTAGACCATCATGGACATGGAAAAGCATAATAGCAGGTAAAAGTTCTATGAAGAATAAATTCTTATGGATAGTCAACGATGGAGCAAGCATTGATTGGTATGAAGACAACTTGATTCCCAGCCTGAATGGAGTTAGCCTTAGAAACACCATCAACCACCACACTCCTATGAAAGTTCAAGAGCTTATTCACCCACAAAATGGTTCCTGAAAAAGGTCTCTAGTTATTAACGCTTACACATTCAAATTTGGATATTATATTACTATTATTAAGACCACTGCTAAAGAGGATGCTCAAATCATCAATAAACCCAGTACCCTTTTTTTGCGATCAGCAATATTGGAAGAATGTTTGGAAAGCTCATATCCAACAACCACCCCCCCCCCCCCCCCCCCCCCAAAGTGAAGCATTTCTGGTGGTAGGTTAGTAAAAATGGAATTGCTAGAAAAATGGAATTGCTACAAGAGCAAATTTGGTCAAAAGGAAATGCAGCTCTGAGGGAACTTGCCAACTGTGTTTGGCGGAGGAAGAAAATCTGGAACACCTGTTCTTTCATTGTGTGTGGGTGAGAAACTTCTGGTTTGGAACAGGTCTACTAGACATCTCAAAACTCCACCAGATAGCTAGTGTCAAAGAATTACTTAATGAAGATGTCCTGGTATGCAAAAAAGAACCCAACAATCATCTTCATATTGAAAAACTCATAAGTGCTCTTTGGAGTATCTGGCTCTATTGAAGTATCTCTCAGCAGTGGAAGATATGAAACACCAAATAGAAGCCAATAAGCGTACTCCAAGAGAAGGTTGGGTTCTGAGAAATCACAAAGATCAATTGATAGATGGTGAGGCTTGCAAAATAAAGGCAAATTCAGTCCTCCACATGGAGGCTCAAGCTCTCAGAAGGGTCTGTTATGAACTCCAATTGAAGGAGATGGAAAAGGCACTGATAGAATGTGACAATCTCAATCTGGTAAACCAGATCACTTCTACTAAACCATCACATTGAGAAATTGCTGTTTTTAGTGAAGATATCAAGAAAATGATGAGTGCTAATGAGTTCTACATCAGCTGGATTCTCTAGCAGATATGGTCACCCAGCTGGCAAAGAAAGGGAAGCTGACTTCTAACTGGTGTGTGAGACCACCAGAAGCTTTGAGTAAAGTGATTAGGCTGGATATGAACATGTAACTCTTTGCATCACTTCTAGTCAGTGTAGGTTTGTTTTTGTTCTATCTGTACATGTTTCTTTAACACAAATCTTTCTGATAAAAAAAAGACAAAGATGTTTTCAAACCCATGCATGGAGCATGAAGATACTTTGTGTGACACCGAGAGCATGAGAAGTTCTCAGTCGCTATACGTATGAATTTGATTTATAAAATGATTAATATGAACAATCTTCTCAATGGTATCACTGGGCAATTTGTTAAGTAACCATATTTGTGGATTTCTAAATGACAGCATCACCATTAGAGTAACTAGCCATGTTGACTGGTGATGATGATCATCTATACCTACATAAACACATATACTATATTTTTATATTTATATAGTCATATCCATGAACACATATACTATATTTTTATATTTATATAGTCATATCATGGAGTTATTGGAGCAAACTACATAATATACTGCACTACACGTTTGGTAAACTAGATAGCTAATTCAAAAGTTGTTTCTTTTCTATCTACTAGGCTGCAAGGGTCCCATTGCCAACGCCGGGTTGGTTTTCGGCTACATCACCGAAATCAGCATCCTGCAAATTCTAGGGCTAGACCAGTTCAATGTCCCTCGTTAGTCAAAGGGGACCCTAATGCTCATATTGTCTTACCATATTTATCAATGACGAAAGAGCGAAGTTGCTATATAATGTTTGAAATTAATAATATTTACTATCAGCACCCGACTGTTCTGACCTACGAACCAGCGACTGTTCTGACCTACGAACCAGTTGCGATTCACAGGCGATATGCAACAAGCTATTTGGATGGAAGTTACTCAAACGGAACCATGGGGATTGATATTCTGTGCGCCGCCGGTAATATATAACAACCTCTACATTTCGAATGTGTCATGCGATGAAGACTATTAGTAATTCACTTTTTTTCGTTAACTTTTTCTTTTCCTTTTTTTCTTAATAAAATTCCAAATGTCTGGAATTCATAATTACCACCTAGGAACCAGTGTATTAATGGATTATATAAATATAATAGTTTTTCCTTTGCATGTGGCTTGTTTATTTTATTTAAGAGTTTTTCTTACGGGTAATAGTTTCTAACTTCTTCTTAGTATTGCTTGAATTTTATTAGTATACTTCTTCAGGGATTTGAGATATTTTTCTGTGCTTTTTTCACGAGGCATTATTAGAACACATAAAAGCTTTACTCTCTTTTAAAAGAATTAATAATTATAATTGATTCCTCGGATTGCTTTTTATAAAAAGACCTCACATTAAGATAATTATAACAAAAATATCCCATATGGACTACTGTAATTACACTCCTATCACAAGTGTGTTTTGCCAAACAATGTAATCACTAAACGCTGTATCGCTTGAGCTGAATGATGCCTATCAGACCTTCATATCACTGGGCTTGTCTACAGTGCACCCAATTATTTAATACTATTCTAATGGGGTCTAAACCACTCTCCTTTCACGCAAGAGAATATGATGCATCCACCCCCCTAATGTTGGTGATATCTGCTACTCTACTAAAATGCCCACACTCTACAATTGAATCAAGGGTAAAAGACAAAAACCACCCCTCGAGTATGGGGTATATACAAAAAAACCCCTCGTGTTCGGGGATATACAAAAACCACCCTTGACAGTGGATGGAAGCTAACGGCAAGTAACGGAAAACTTTAAAATACCATTTTACCCTCAAATGAAGAAACAATACCCTACTATGTAACTCTTTTCCTTCTTCTTCCCCATTCCTCTCTTTTTTTTTCCTGCAACCCTAGCCGCCTACTTACCCAACAAATGGCTAATCTCCTTCCTTACCCAACAAAACCCCCCCAGACACACGCAACCAAAGACTCCTTCCTCTACCTCTCCTCCTCTTGAAGAAATCCCTCTCTCTCACCCAACAATTCCGTCTGCAAAGAACCCACAAACCAGCCGCCGCGGCCCTCCTTCTCCTTCTCCCACAAACCAGCCGCCGCCGCCCTCTTCTCCGCCGCCGTCTGCAAATACCCATCTCCCAGACGACGGCCAAAACGAGGAAGCCCAGATGGCACACAAACCACCCGCCGCCGCAGACCCCCAAGCTTCTCAACCTTCCCCGACGAACTCGCGGAAACAACCCAGAAACGTCGCCGCAAAGCCCAAATGCAGCGAGATTTTCAGGGTGGCTACAGAGGAAGGCTCTGCTCAAATCCGGCCGGCGCAGCAGCGATGTTGGTGGGAGGAGAGAGAGGTTTGAGGACTGTGAAGGTAGCAGCGGCGGCGGAGGCAGAGGGGGGTTTCTAGAGGAGAAGTGGAGGTGCTGATGAGAATCGAGAATCGATTGGATGCTTCTATGGTGGTGCTGATGAGAATCGAGTGATAGCAAACTTTCAGAGGTTCGATTAAGAGCTTTCAAGGTGCTTCACGGCTTCGATCTGGAGGTTCAGAGGTTCGATTCATACCATTCTTCGATTCAGAGGTTGGGTCATTTGCAGAGGTTCGATTAAGAGCTTCGATTGGAGGTTCGATTCAGATGCTTCTATTCAGAAGGTTCGATTGGAGGTCGGATCCCCATCGTCGATATCGTTGTCCCCGTTCGGGTTCCATCGTTTTCCTTCTCAGTCAATTCGTCGAACACTTTCCATGCCTTGATTTGGATGAGCCTGATGGAGAAAAACCACCTTACAGTCTTGTTAACCAGGCATTTTATGTGGCTGTGAGGAGGGTTTAGGAGGGTTACATTTGTGCGGTGGATACGTTGAATGCATTGTTGTTATGGTGGTGGTGATTCGACGGTGGTGGTGGTTATTTGTTGTTGTTATTGTTGTTGTGGTGTTGGTGTTGGTGGTGTTCAAGAACACCAAGAATGGTGGTCAAGAACACTTAGAACACCAAAAACAAGAAAACAACAAAAACAAAAATACTAGTAGGAACAAAATAGTCATAAAAAAGGATTAATTGTGGCTAAGGAGGATGAACGGCAGTGTATGAATTCATATTGCTTTGGTTAATAGATTGGAGGTTACATGTTTGTTGTTGTTGTTGTTGTGGTGGTGGTTGGGAAGGTGGTGGTGGTGGTGGTGGTGGTGGTTGGGAAGGTGGTGGCGTTGTTGGCGGCAGTGAAAATCAATGGTGGTATGGCGGGGATGTGGTGGTGGAGGTGGAGGTGGTCACCAAGAACATCAACAAAACAAACACAAAGAGGGGCAAAATGGTCATAAAAAAGACAAATTGCACCCCCCTACTGACCGACATTAACAGAAGGGTGGTCTTTGACTAACTGCCGTCCTCTCCGAGGGTGGATTTTGTATATCCCCGAACACGAGGGGTTTTTTTGTATATACCCCATACTCAAGGGGTGGTTTTTGTCTTTTACCCTTGAATCAATCATTCACTCATTTAAACACCTCTAATCAACAAAACCCAGCCAATATTATGAAACTTTCATTCTACTATCGACTCATAGTTACACTGTGGACTATCGTGAAATAGTTTTCGTACGTTTACAATTGAAGATCGCCTCAGATAAATAATTTATCTTCTGCTTGTAAAGATTTCACTTAGCGGCCTCTGAATTCACATCTACCACTTTTTCAGCACCATTTCACCAGACTCGTCTACATCAAAGACACGATCTACAAAATCATCCCAATTCTCTTTCCTTCTACTCGGTGACACGGATGTTCCCAATCGTCTTGAGTCATCCCCTTCTTCTATTTCACTAAAGGTCCCATATGAAGAAGGTGAGTACGCCTGGGGAACATCCAAAGCAGCTGCCCTCCTTAATGCAGCCTTGTACTCTTCGCTGTGCTCTTTCGCAAGAGAGACTTGTCGCTCCATCTTCTGTTGTGGTGGTATTTCTGCAGTTTTCTCTTCCTCCTTCATTAACTGTATAGGGAATTCAGGATGAAATTAGTCAGACATCACATAATCCGGGTTTTTTAGATGCATGATTGCCATATTGCTATGGAACTGAAGTCCCCGTTACGCTGGTCAGAGTATGTGCTTGTGCATACCCACCAAGTATTAATGCAGTATTAGAAACCTTTTATGCTATGGTCAGTGCAGAAAAATCTGATTTGCTCATACTGCATTCAAAAGTCGTTACAAGTTGGAGAAGTCGGTGGCCGGTGGGTATGTCAAAAATCTTTACAACTTTTATGTTATGGTCAGTCCCGTAAAAGTCCAATAAAAGTTGTCATCACCATACGCGACTGAGTATGTGTAAATTGGGCAACGACCAGCGCATACCCACCAAGACTTTTAATGGACTGGCCATAACACAAAAGTTGTCTTCACAAGCGAAGGCAGGATTATAATGCAGTCGCTACAAGTTAGAGATAAGTTGAACCATGAGATTTCCAGAAGTCTATGTTGCGCACATTTACTGGATGGAGTTACCAGAAGTAAATTATCACTGCTGCTTATGATATCATCGCCATACTTCCCAAGGTAAATCACGAAGGCCAATACATAATAACTACTGCCATACACAAACTTTTGGTTACTGCTTAGGACCTATGATATGAGAGTGCTCCATGCGACGTGCTACAGTAGCCAATAAGGTTTCACAGAGAGTTTACTTTGCTGCTTGACTAACTGCCAAAGGTGACATCTAAAGGCCATGGGAGAGAATAATGGTTTCACAGATTAGGATGACAAGAAAAGAGACAAAAAAGCTCGAGCTTTCCCGGGTAAAAGGTGTTTAATGCTTTGAACAGAATGACAATGTTCATAAATCCCCAAATTCAAGTTTCATTCTACTCATATTTTGACTATATGGAAATTTACATCACATTTTATGCGTACATGAGTTCCTTCGGTTCGTGCAATCCTTCCAACAACTCATCTCGACTAAGCAAGTCATTTCAGCTAAGGTTGCTACATAGTTCAATTTCCTCAGATGCTTTTTTACTTCCAACTCTTTCTTTCACTCACTATGTTTATTTTATATGGTTAAGAAAAAAGATTCAGAAATATGAAGACATCAGAGGTGACTCTCTTCCTCACTGAAAATTTGAATGACCTACCTTCGACAGGAAAAGAGAAAGGTGTATGAAAGCATCTAGTAATGTCACCAAGTAGATTCCATGTCATCCGAGACTACAATCACGAAAGGCGCTAATGTTTTATTCTCTTACATAAGGAAAGCCACATAACAATCCTCAAATATGTGTACCAAAAACACAAGTAGGCTAAGCAAGCAATCTTACTCAATTAGTGAGTACAATCGAATACTCACCTCAAGGGCCCTCTGGGATTCTCTTTCTATCCAAATGATACCATGATCAGAGAGTACGTTACATGATAAGACAATGTGCTCAAATCTCCCATCCACAGGTACTGCAGTCCTCACAATTGGAGGAATTTTTCCCATCCTGAAAACAGAATTAAACACATTAAGAACCAAAGAGATGGAAGCAACCGTTGCCTAAAACAACCATGGTAGTGACTCAAAGATTGGGAGACAGCTTCATGATAAATACACTGCTTTGACAGATAAATTTTCCTTAACTTGCTTCTACACCAAATAGGTGATGGACAATGAAGGAAGAAACAAAAGAAAACTATGGTTACAATTTTTCATCCAAAAAAAACTACGGTTACAAGGCATATCTCAAAGGACATGCATTTGAAATATCAACAATATTCAGCTCCAGGGGTTTAGTGTGAAATCTTGAAACAAACAGACTCCATGAGTTCATGACGTGAAATTCTTGATTCCCACTGTACCATATAGGTCTGAACTGTTGGGTTTTTTTGTTGATTCAAAATCCTAGCATGGGATGGTCAAAGGAGGTTGGTAGTTTTGGAAGTAGTTACATTACTTTGGCAGCAAGGAACTTTGATTCCTTGTAGGGGTCTACTTTGACTAATATATTTGGTAGTGTCCTTATTGGGTTAGGAAATAATTTAGGAAGAATTATTTCCTAGTTTGTCTCGGATTAGTTTTGGACATTACTTGGGCTCCAAGTCTTGTACTAGTATATAAGTAGATGCTAGGGTCATGACTTGGTGTGTGCTTGTAATTGGTTTGGCTTCTCATCAATAAATTGGTTTGTTTTGGCCGTGGATTAGCTAGTCTCAAAACTGAGAAAGTATTCATTGAGGCTTGCCCCACCACTGTGGCATGCCTGTGTGGTGGGGCGCGCCATTCACCTTCTGACAAGTATGCATTAATTAGATGGAACCCACCAAATTTTGCATACTTGTCAGAATGTGAATGGCGCGCCCCACCACGCAGGCATGCCACAGTGGTGGGGCAAGCCCTAATGAATACTTTCTCCTCAAACCTAGTAAACCACGTAATTCTTGTGCTCTTGATCCTACTCTTGTTTGTTCTCGCTTTCTCTTGTCTCTCACGTATTGGAATTCCTAACAAGTGGTATCAGAGCGTGGTTCGTTGAGATTCAAGAGGAGCGATGGAGTTGGTTCGTGATCAAGATCTGTCGGGTTTGATGGGAAGATTGGGTTTCCGCTGGTTGGCCTCTAAAACAGGGGGTGCAAGCACACCAAGCCTTTGATGGGAGGCTATCGAGTTCCTTGTTGGGGGAGCTATCGGGCTCTCGTTGTGGAGCATTGGAATTGTGGATCTAGTTTTAGTACATCCGACACGCTTTCGGTTCCGGCATGCGTCAATCGATATGGCGTGCTCAACCCGGCGAGTGATCTGGATCTACATCTGGATTTGGCGACTTGAATCAACTGGCGGATTGAGGGAGAAACGTCAATGGAAAAGGGGTGTCCCAAGAATCGTGCACCTGGAGATTTCGCTTCAGGTGGAGGGAGACGCTCAAGGACGATGTAGCTCTCTAGGCCCCTTGAGGTGGTTCGAGCTCCTGGCATGGAGCATTTGCACGTGTTATTGGGCACGTGGATTGGTGGCGTGTTATTGTACATCTGTTGGTTGCGCGATTGGATCTTGGATTGTCACGCATCGGTTGTTGTTTTTTTGGTGCGCCTTGGTGCGGTCTTTGGTGGCGCAAATTGGCATGACATTGATTGATGGGCACTTTTCATCATTAAGTGTCATTGGAATGATGTTGGGGCATGCATTGTGTCATGGTGCATTAGGTGGAGCGTTTATTGAGACGCATTGTCTTTGTGTTTGTTGAAGACGCATAGACGCGCTTGTTGGGGCGTATTGGGAGTGTGTTCAATTCCGCAAATTGGGAATACACTCGAATCGGGTTTGTTGGATTGATGAGAAGAATTAGTTCGGTAGCTATGGGATTTGAATCAAGGTGGGGGTTTGTTGGGTTTTTTGGTTGATTCAAAATCCTAGCATGGGATGGTCAAAGGAGGTTGGTAGTTTTGGAAGTAATTAGTACATTACTTTGGCATCAAGGAACTTTGATTCCTTGTAGGGGTCTACTTTGACTAATGTATTTGGTAGTGTCCTTATTGGGTTAGGAATAATTTACAATGAATTATTTCCTAGTTTGTCTTGGATTAGTTTTGGACATTACTTGGGCTCCAAGTCTTGTACTAGTATATAAGTAGATGCTAGGGTCATGACTTGGTGTGTGCTTGTAATTGGTTTGGCTTCTCATCAATAAATTGGTTTGTTTTGGCCGTGGATTAGCTAGTCTCAAAACTAGTGAACCACGTAATTCTTGTGCTCTTGATCCTACTCTTGTTTGTTCTCGCTTTCTCTTGTCTCTCACGTATTGGAATTCCTAACATGAACATGTAATCATGTTTGAGAGAAGGTATATAGTCTTTACTCTTTATGCTGCAATGTACCATTATGGCTATAGAAGGGTGTCCTATAATTGGTATTAATAGACCATTCTATACAGATTTTATCACTTTGGCGAACTGTTAAGTCGGACTAACACGGTTCAAGCGCAAATTTTCATATATTCATTATTATTTCCTTGGTTAGCTTGTGAAATAAAGTATGACTATGAAGTTCTGTTGGAGAGATCTTTCCAGAATTATGAAGAAGCCAAACCAGCAGTCCTCCAACTTGCTATGGAAAGACCACACCCCAATCAAACAATTAGAAACACTTGAGCAAATCGACCACAAACAAAAAGCATGAGGACCTAAATCCTAACTTGTGTCTGGGAGCTAAGCATGGAAGTCTGAACGTTTTTCAGTTGTAGTTTCAGGTTATGACGTGTTTTGTCTTCTTGTAAAGTGGATTTCCCTGAAAAAAAAAAAAAAAAAAAAAAAAAAAAGCAAGAAGAAGACTGGGAGCCAAGATTATGCAAATGGGTTCCTCTTTGGATTCTACAGTGAAAGTCTATCTAGTAATATCATCCTAAAACTCTAATGGTACGTCTGGTTCTCCGGACTAATAGTATTGGACTGGACTGGATTAGCGGTTTGGATTGGATTAGTTGTATTATACTTAATACTGTGTTTGGTTTTGCAGTATTAACTTGGGATTGCACTATGATTAGTCCAACCCATCTACTACTCTCATGTGGAAGGGTACTAAAAAATAGGGTATCAAACACCAACTTTTCACTACTTAGTACCAGAATTAAAAACCCCAGACTAACCAAACAAAGTATTATTAATACCAGTATCATAACTAATCCAATACTAGCTAGCACGGCTAATACCGAAAAACCAAACATGCCATAAAAGTGCATGTTACTTTAGTTCCCAACATAAGAAAATTGGTTATACCTGAATGGCTTTCGATCAATAATGTGATAGAGACGACCAGGTGCATAAAGCCTCCTGGGATCCCTCAGCCTTTCCTCTGGTAGTGTGCACGTATCCTTCACGCACATTAAGCATAATAAGCAAGGCAAGCTGTCAGGGGTCGAGCAAAATAGATATGTTAACATTCTATTCCAAGTAAATGTGAAGCAAATGCTTTGAATTCAAATGCTGGAAAGGCGACTGGTAGTTTTAAAATGACTAATCAATTGAGTACGTGTGTGTGTGCATCCTTGTTCAGGTTGTTCAACATTTGAAAAAAGTTTCAATTCGCATTGTGCAAGTGCATTGTAGAACTGGCTAATGCATTTCATTGAACTACAGAGTAAAACTTAAGAAACGGTATATAAGCTTTCACCATTAAAACAGGCTATCATCTACAATGCCGCCTGGTAAAAAATACAATAGTTTTCCTTCATTCAGCATTTTGAAGTTTTGGAGATCAATACAGGAACCTGAAAATACAATGAAAGGAGACCTACAATCTTTTACCAGAAAGTCAGCTTGAAAAGAGTGTCCAAACTCGTGGTTGACCGAGGTAAGAAATCATCCTGTTTATAGCAATAGCTCATATTAGGAATTTGCACATTTGTCGACAAGAAGAAACGATAAAAAATGAGAAAGCACATAGAATACCAGAACGATAACATAAAAAGTAAAAATACCGAGTCACCAAATAACTGGACGAGCTGACATTCATGAGACAGAATAATGTACTTTCTAAACAGATGTATCATCTGTATGAAGCTACAAAACATTTCTTAGCATCATTTAAACAAGAATACATCGAGCCAATGAGTACATTCTATTCATTCAGTCCAATCTAATTCCACGCAGCTGCAATGGCTAAATGTCACGTGCATGCATCTCAGACATACTTTGTTTGTTTTCTAACCATATCTTCTATAACTACACTAAATAATTAACCTCTGGGACTGCAAAAATAATAATTAACCTTCAAAATGTGTTTTTACAGAGAAAATGTCAGTTTACTGCAGATACGGATAAGCATCTGACCCAGAAAAAAGTAATATAAAACTACATTCACAGCGATAATAAATTTTATTTCCCTTTACCAGTGAAATTCAACATTACAACCATCCAATATTGTGTTAACTGCCTTAGACATCATCCAAACAATAGGGGGCTCCTTTGCAGGGCATTAAATAAAGACTCGCATTTTTTCTATCATGTCCAGACATTACTAATTTCTTGCCAATTTGAAGCTTCTTTCATAAATATTTCGCGGTTTGCTCATTATTTACAATAACAGTTTGCATGTAATAACACACCTTTCCCCAAGCTTATTTGCACAGTTGACTTGTAAGGTGAAATGAGACATCAGAAACCCCAGAAGTAAACCCGTCTACAAACTCTGGTCACATTTGGTCTTGGTCTGGAGTCTGGACTGGGTTTGAGTTTTGACTATTGTATAATGTGTTGGCCAAACTCTAGAAGACATGAAATCTGCCATTAGTCTTGACTACTATTTTCCCAAGTTCTCTCCTTCCATTTTCTTACAGAGAGGGGATAGCCTCTTCCGATCCTTCAAATACAACAAACTCCAATTTTAAGTCATGTCTGTGCAAAGTTACAATAGTATTCTTTGTTTCACTTTTATCTTTGCATGCACGTCCGTATCACTTCAATCCCAACCAACAAGTCCACTCAATCGTGAATATAATTGGCCAGAGGTGTCAGGATGTTAGTGTTTCTAAAGGTCTAGTTGAGTTGTCCGTGACACACTTGAATATTGCAACAAACCATTGGTTACTTTAGAGTAGGAAATGAAGTTCAAACAACTCTGAGGTGAAACCATAAAGAATATAACATCTTACCAATAATTAACGACAGAATATGATGGAATAGGATAACTGGGTCTAAGAGTTAAGCACTACTTAAACAATTTTTGTGCTATTTACTTTTCCTTAATTTCACATCCGATCCAATTTAAATCAAGCATAGACAGGGTTTTCAATACTCTTTCTTATCATTAATAAACCCTGATTCCCAAACTGAAATTGACGGCATTGTGTAAAAACTTACCTGGAGCACAACGGAGTTGGTGACATCTGCATAACGCACCGCTAGATTAAGTGACACGCATCTAGCAGGAGCAATTGCAAAGCATCTTATCATATTTCTCTCGATGTTCCCCAATTTTGCTCGATTTTGGATCGCCAGCATCACTAACAATGCAACTACCCCCGCCCCTAAAGAATGCCCAGCAAAAGTCAAAGTATAGCTTGGGTTCCTCGCAATCAGTTCCTTCAGAAGCTCATACTCTGTATTCCATACCCACTCCGCGGACTTCAATAGACCAGTGTGAACATAACCTCCATCAAACTTTGTCTGCCCCAATTTGTCATCAAGTAAGACCAAAAAATCAGTTTCTTTCGCCATATTAAGCCCCCTAATCGCAAGAACTATATCAGAATTATCATGATCAAGGTAGATAATGTAGGGAGCAACTTTCCCTTGAGTTTCTTCATCTGTTCTTCGTAAAACTACCCAATCAGGGTTCATACGGTACCCACCAGGGGGAGCCCAAATCGGGTTTCGAAGATCATCTTCGTAGACTGCAAGAATATACCGACAAATGCGGGGTACCGGCTCAAACTCCTCACCTGTAGCAAGGCCCCAGTTTTCACTTTCGGTGCCAGCCGTGTAAAGAAACTTCTTCCATACCCAACGAACACATCCCAGACAGTATACACATTCAAGAAGTGGAAGACAGCAACAAGATGACATTGGTACCTGTGAGTGAAGCATATTAGAAAACCGGGCATACAAAGATCTCAAATCACTCAGAAACTAAGAAACTTCCAAGCTTTCCCTAGTCTAAATTGGGTATACCACTCTGATTCTTCTCTTCCCCATCAATTTGACTTTTTGCACTATTCACCGGGTCACTTTGACCCGGTGATTTGGATAGCTAAATGATGAGATTTTTCGATAATTTTTTCATGGTATTGTAGAGTAAACGTTGTTCTATAACACGGTGAAAAAATTATCAAACAATCTTATCATTTTGCGATCCAAATCACCTGGTCAAAGTGACTCAGATACGAGTCAAAAAGTCAAATTGGCGGGGAAGAAAAGAATAATAGTGGTATGAAAGAACATTTTGGCTGAATCCAGCTCAATTGCATTGAAAAGCTAGTTTCAATTACTGAAAAAACTCAAGAGCTAGGGGTAGAAATTTCACAATCCTGTTTCCATATCCCAACCATGAAACCAACAAACAATTCAGTTCAGTAATTGAAACCAATTACTTCTCTGGACATTCAGAGCTGAAGTAGGCATGAGTTGATGCTTGAGTTAGAGAAGCAATAAGGTTTCTAGTTCTGGGTATCATAGTCAAAGCACAATTCAACACACATAAAAACAAATATAACACATCTATTTCATCAAGTGAGGAGCTAGAACTAGAAGATAGAACTTGTGGGTGAATCAAATAACCAGAACCCAGAAACTGAATTCTGAGAAGAAAGAGTTGCAGATAGAACATACCCACCTAGTATTTCACAGTAGAAAACAGACCCAAATCTAGATTTGCAACCCTAGGGCTTGTGCTTGGGGGTTGGAGTTCATCAACTACCAGTCATTTACATGACTATGGCTATAAATTGGACCTAACCCATTCTAATAATTGATCTGGAGAAGATCATGATTCATGCCAAACAGAGTAATTTAATGATAATTTTCCTAGTGATTGAGTAACAGCAGGAAACACAAGACAAGGAAGAGAATGAAATATGATAGTAGATGTGAAGCTACTGGAATACAACAGAGAGAGAGAGAGAGAGAGGATTAGTAGTAGTGTGTGTACCTGCTAGTCAACTCCATTTCATTTTCAGGAGGACCCTTCTCCTTCACGAAGTTACTCGCCATTTCACTGCGCTTCTTTGGAATCTACTGGTTCCGTGAAGCACACTTGATAGATTTTGACCATTTTAGCCTTTGGTGGGCCGGTGAAGGATAATTACGTTAGTGGAAATGTGGGCCAGTCATTTGGGGTCTGCGTGACCATTTGTGGCTATAAAGTGGTATGGGCCTTGATATCAAATTGAAGTACCGTTTGTGACGGTGGACAAATTTTTTACTCGCCATTTCACTGCGCTTCTTTGGAGTAAGATTTTTCATCAACAAAGTGAGAGGAGATAGAAAATAGAAGTGTTAGAGATACCACGAATATGTCATACTCAGTCTCTTGTTTTCTTTTCACAATAACGCGCGAATCATGTCAAATAAATTTATCACATTGCCAATTTTACACTCGGTGGGAGATGATTGAAAGATATTGGTGGGATTCTTAACAAATAAAAAAAAAATACTTTATATCCCAATTTGTTGATGTGGCTTTTGAGAACAGTTCTGACAAGGGAGTGGGACTATGTGGTGTCCTCCAGCCGGTAGTTAGAGATTAATTCTTCTAAAATTTAGAGATTACTAAAGTGAATTTCACCTTTCCTAACAATGTCATTTGTAACTTATCTTCCCGAGATTTAGAAATCATCAAAGTAAGTTTCGCCTCTTTCAACAAAGTCATTTTCATACACAAGCATCCACATTCGAGCCATGAACCTCAAGCTTAAAGGATGCTACCATCTACCAGTTGTGTCAAACCTTATAAGTATCATCTCTCTTTCAAAGATACTCAATTTTTATAATTTATAACTATTTTACTTTTCAATGTGCATGATTAAGGTGGTAGAGACGAATACATCCCCAAAAAAAGTAAAAAACTGAAAACATAAATTTGTAGGCTCATCTCGTCAAACATGTGCATTTTTATGTATCTTTTGTTTCTAAGAAGAGAAAAAAAAAAATGAAAGTTATCTTTAAAAAAAAAAAAACATATGTCATTGTCTCTCATTAGGTCTCGTTTGGGTACCGGATAAGATACAGCGGATATGACTTATGCTGAGATATGATGTAGGATATGTTTGTTGTCAAATAAGGTCTGATATGATATTTTGACTTATTGTGTTTGGGTGCTGCATGATATGAAGCAGGATATGCGTCCAAATAACTATAATACCCTCAATATTAGTGGTCACGTCATCTTAAAAATTGTTTCAAATATGTCTCAAAATTGATTTGAACAAAGCAAATAATATCAAATATGTCCTTCTTTCTACACATAAATCTTAATCAAGAAAACTTCTGATTTGAAATAGTTCGAAGGGATAAGTTGACGATGTTGTCAGCAAAATGGTGATTATTTTTTTTTTTGGTAATACAAGACGAAAGGAAAGAAAATTAGAAAAGAGCTCTAATAGAGCCTACACCAGATTTATCTCTACCTAGCTGATTAATACAACTTGGGAGAGGAGCAATGTAGATTTGAGCAGGATGGGCTTGATCTTGAGCAGCTTTGACCATAAGGTCAGCAAGTTGGTTTGCTTCACGGTAGGTGTGGGTGATGGAGCCTCCAAGGAGGGAGAGGAGATGGCTGCACTCAAAGCTTGGGCTGAAACTGTGTCCGTTGTTGGAGCAGTGGGTGATAGAATCAACGGCTTCAAGGGAGTCAGACTCCACGACGGCATTCAAGACGCGGAAGTCTTTGAGGAGTTTGAGACCGTGAAGGATGGCCCAGGTTTCGCCGTGCCAAGTGGTAGAAGGGCGGGAATTTAGGATGGCGCCGAAACCCCAAATCCAATCTCCCGAAGAGTCACGGAGGACACCACCAACCGTGGATTTGTTGGTTGTTTTGTTGAAGGCAAAATCCACATTCAGTTTAAAGGAGCCTTGAGGGGGGGGGGGGACCAGCTGATGAGTTGGGGTGTGCTGTTGACATTGAAAGTTTTGGAGAGTGGCGCCTTTTGGAGGAAGTGGGCTTGGTAGAAGATTATCTTGGCAGGGTTGGGAGGTAGGACAAAGCCTATATCATGAAATTTTTTGTTGTGCCAAAGCCAGAGATTGGCAACAGCCGACCCAAAGAGAAGGGGCCAATTTGTACAGTGAGAAGTGGCCCAGTCTTGGTGTTGGATGTTTTTGTCCACCCAGTCCTTAAGGTTGTAATCAAAGAAAGGGCTCCAAAATTGGGGTTTAATAATCTTCTTCCAAATAGCTTTGACCCATGGGCAGTCGCGAATAGCGTGAAGGGTTGTTTCCCAACTTGCCGGGCAGAAGGGGCAATTTGGGTCAACTGGGATGCCTCTTTGGCTCTTGAGGGCATTTGTCATGAGTCTGTTTTTCCGAATTAACCAAATGAGGTAGTTGTGACGGTGGAACCCTTTGACTTTCCAAACTTTCTTCCAAGCAGGATCCTCATCATTTGTGAGATCATCAATGGTGAGCAAGTGGTAAGCAGAAGAGACTGTGTACTGACCTTTGGGGTGGAGTAGCCATATTTTTGCGTCTTCTTGGGAGTGATGGACACTTAGAAGCGAAATTTCGCTGCAGATAGTTGTTGGGAGGTAGAGTTTGATGAGGTCCCAGTTCCAGCCTGTTGGATCTGTCCAGTAATCTCTGACAGAGAGCATGACTTGGTCGTTTGGGATTGGTTGATGGGCCAAGTCCACAAGGCGGTTTGGGCCGGCCCATTTATCTAACCAGAAGAGGATCCGGTCTCCTTTCCCTAGCTTCCAGCCAAGGCCTTTGTTGAGTTTTGTGGCACATATGTTGATTGACTTCCAGGTGGGGGAGTCTTGGGGTCTGTAAGAGGTGACCCCCTCATTGTTGATATCCCCATATTTGTTAAGAAAGATGGATTTCCATAAGGAAGATTCTGCAGTTTGAAGGCGCCAAGCCATTTTGCCCATCATGGCTTCGTTGAAATCATTGGTCTTTCGGAATCCCAAGCCGCCATTGGCTTTTGGGGTGGAGGAGGACTTCCAACCAACAAGGGGAAGTTTCCTATGGTCCCCGGTACCTCCCCAAAGGAAGGATTTGCAGTGACTGTCAACCTCAGCAGTGACGGATTTTGGGAGGATTACCGACTGCATAGCGTAGGATGGTATTGCTTGGAGTACAGTTTTGATGAGAGTAGAGCGGCCCGCCATGGAGAGTTGTCGTGCTTTCCAGCCGGAGAGCTTGGCTTTAACTTTGTCAATAATAAACTGGTATTTGGCCTTGTTTACTCGGCTATGAAGCAGGGGCATGCCTAGATGTTTGCCAAGATCATCAGTTAGACCGAGTCCAGTGATTGTGCTGAGCAATCTTGATTTGGACCGAGGGGTGGCAGGGGAGACAAAGAGTTTCGATTTGTTGATATTAACTGATTGGCCTGATTCGACGCAGAAGTCAGACAGAACTTGCTTCATGGTCTCAGCTCGTCTTTCCGTGGCTTCGCCGAAAAGGATGAGATCGTCGGCGAAGAAAAGATGGGTGATTCGAGGGCCATCCCGAGTGACTTTGATGCCTTTCCAAATTCCTTCGTCAGCCGCTTTCTGGATTTTTTGAGCCAATTTTTCCATGACAAGAAGGAATAAATACGGCGAAATTGGGTCACCTTAACGGATGCCTCTTTGAGGGGAGAAAGTGTCGGTTTGTTCTCCGTTCCAGAGGACGCTGAAAGAAGCTGTTGTCACTGACGACATGATCAGGGAGGTCCAGTTTGGCGGGAGGCCAATGTCTTGAAGTATTTCGCGGAGATAAGTCCATTTGACCTTGTCGAAAGCTTTGGCGAGGTCTATCTTCACGGCCATGCCTCCCTTTTTGGCTTTGGTTCGGCCAAGGTGGAAGAAGATTTCTTGGGCGATGACGATATTGTCACTAGCGAATCTGTGAGGGAGGAAGCTGTATTGATTCGGATGGACGATCTTTTGGACGATGGGGCGAAGCCTGGTAGCCAGAACCTTGGTGATTAGTTTCAGAGATAAGTTGCAGAGGCTAATTGGACGGAAAGCAGCCATTTCTTCCGGGTTCGGGGATTTTGGGATAAGATCCACCAAAGTGTGGTTGATCCCAGGAGGGATATGGCCCTGATGTAAGGCTTCAGTGACCATCGAAGTGAGGGAGTCTCCGACAATGCTCCAATAATTCTGATAAAAGAGGGGTTGGATGCCGTCGGGGCCCGGGGCTTTGAAGGCTCCCATTGAGAAGAGAGCGTGTTTGACTTCAACGTTAGTGACGGGACTGTTAAGGCTAAGGAGGTCGCCTGCATCCAGTTGAGCGCCAGTCCAGGGGCTAGACGGAGGCAAATAGCTGGTGCTTTGGTCCGAGTAGAGATTTTTGTAGTAGTTGGTTGCTATGAGTTTTAATTCCGCTTCATCATAGCACCAAGAGTTATCACTGCGTTTGAGTGCAGTAATCCTGTTTCTCCGGAGTCGATCTATGGTAGACGAGTGGAAGAAACGGGTATTACGATCTCCCAAGAGGGCTCTGTTCAGTCTGGATTTTTGGAACCAGAAGACTTCTTCCTGTTTTAGGAGCTCATGGAGTTGATCTAGAAGGCCAAATTCCAGATTCTCAAGGAAGGAGTTCTCTTGTCTTGCCAAAGCGCGTTGAATCCCATTTAAGCGAGATAGAAGGATCTTCTTGCGGTGGAACAAGTTGCCAAAGACCCTGCGATTCCACTCCTTGGCTGCTTCTGTGATATTTGTGATTGTAGCAGCAATGTTGTTGCTGTTTTGTGGCCAATTGCTCTGGATCAAGCTTTCGAAGGAATTATCGAGGAACCAGGCCGCTTCCATCCGAAAGGGTCGCAGAGAGGGATTGGGGGGAGTGGCTCCATCCACGTTAATTAAAATGGGATGGTGATCGGAGACGGTGCGGGTGAGGTGATGCACGAACGCCTCAGGGTGTAAGTCCCGCCACGATTGATTGCAGAGAGCGCGATCAAGGCGCTGTCTGATCTTATGCCGACCTTCGCGGCCGTTCGTCCAAGTGAATTTTGGGCCAGAGTAACCCAAGTCGATCATACCGCAGTCGTGGATCCAGGAAGTGAAACAACGGTTTCTTGTGCCAGTGACCGGTCGGCCACCTCTTCTTTCAGATTGGGAGGCCACTTGGTTGAGGTCACCGGCAACGAGCCAGGGGATAGAGTGTTGGCTAGCCAGATTCCGGAGGTAAGCCCACAGCTCTTCACGGGTGAGGGGGTAGGGCTCGCATATACTGCGGAGAAGAGCCAGTCAGGTTGGTTTCTTCGACGTATGAGGCCAGTGATGGCTTGGAGATTGGCAGAAAGAACTTCAATTTCGACGAGATTGGAATCCCAGAAGAGCCAGATTCCTCCCGAGTAACCACGAACTTCAACCAGATGGGATGAGTCGAGGTTTGTCCGTCGACAGATGATACTGGCTCTATCATTCGGAACCCTAGGTTCAGTAAGAACCAACACAGCCAAAGAGGAGGCTTGACAGAGATCAATCACTGCTCTGGTGGTTTCGGTGTTACCAAAACCCCTAACATTCCAGGTTGCTATCTTCATAGGAAGCATGAGGAAGAACTTGCCGGCGACGCGCCGGTTAGGAATCGCCGGGAAAGCTCACGGAGCCAGTTGGGAGTCCCTCAGTGCACTGAGCAGCATTCTCGTTCTCAGGGGGAAAGAGTATGTCATTTCCTCCTCCCACACCGGATCTGCCGAGGGAGTGAATGTTCTGTTGAAGCGGAACTCCACTAGATCGGCTCTGTGGTCCGGGATCGTGAGGCAAGGTCTCTCCATTGGCTGAAGGAGGGGGATTGAGACTTCGAACAGATCGAGATGGCTGATGATCGGTAGGGGGTGGGGGGCCGGTCTGACCAGAGGGGTTTCAATTTCGGGGTCGAGTTCCATTTTTTCCGGCGGTGAAGATGGTTGGGAGAGAGGGGAAATCGCCGTTGGTATCGAAGCCAGAGAAGGTTAGAGGGTTCCAGAAATTAGGGTTTAGGCTTTGTGAAGTAGGCGCGTTGCGGGGTCGATCGGACGGTTTAGATTTGCCCCTGTGGGTGTGGCGACGTGGGCCATCTTGACATGGCGACCGATAGGGGTTGATGATGGCTTTACCCTTTTCCGCGTAGCTGGCTCTGTGGGGGGCACGTGTCTGATTCGTAGGATGAAGATTTGGAGCACGTGTATGGTTGTGATCTTCTGCAGCAAAAGGGTTCATCAAGGCTGCAAATCTGGAACCCAGGTCGAGTATTCCCGGTCCACTCAATTCTTTCTCATTAGGGTTAGTGGGGTGGGTGGGATTCCGAGAGTTTCCGGGTTTGCGCCGTCGGGTCTTGGGTATCATCCATCGCCCGAATTCGGGTCGGATCTTGTCTTCCTTACCCGAGGGATTGGTCGCAGGAGGGTCCGATTTTCTGGGTCGGCTGTTGAGGATCCGCCGGCGTTTCGGCGGTGGGAGTAGGGATTGGGTTTGAGAGGGGGCAGTCTTCGCGTCGGTGACCATAAGTACCACAGTGGAAGCAAATTTTGTGGAGGCCTTCGTATTCGGCGAGGAGTTCTCTCTGATTGATCCAAACTGCCGGAGTGAGGCTCTTGGAGAGGTCGACTTCGACGCAGATTCGGGCAAATTTGCCTCGAGTGATAGTGAGATTGGCCTTGTCGATTTTAATCGCTTTACCGAGAGCTCCTCCGAGACCCATGAGGAGGTCTTCTCTGTAGTATTCGATAGGGACGTTTCGTAGGCGAACCCAGATTAGGGTTTTCGTGCTTTGGGGGGCGAATGAATCGAAATCGGGCTTCCATTTCTGGATAGTTAGGTATCTTCCTTGTATTGTCCAGGGACCATTGTTGAGGACATGGTCGTAGCCTTCTTTGGCTTTGAATCGGACCATGAAGAACCCATTTTCTATATCTACGAGCTCAAAGCCGTGTTTTAATTTCCACATATCTGTAACTCTCTTTTTCATAAGGCCAAGGTTCACTGGGTGGCCAAGAACATGGAGGATAAGGGCTCGTCTCCAAGGTCGATGGAGTTCTGCAAGAGCCTTGCCGGTGATTCGGAGGCCTATTCTTCCTTCAGGCAGGCCTTCGGTCGATATGGTTGAGTCGTCCATGTCTTCTGTCGGGAGGGTTTCATCTTCCTCACCATCTCCTTGGTAGAAGCAGGGGTTAGAGGGGTTGGTTAAGGAGTCTTTGAAAGAGGGGCCTTGGCCGGAGTTGGCACAAGGGGAGAAACGAGGGGTGGTGAAAGGGGTACCGTCTTGTTCCTCTGTTTCGTCTCTGTTACGTCTTTTGAATTTCTTTTGGCTTCGCCGGA
Source organism: Linanthus parryae (assembly GCA_023055425.1). Lineage (NCBI taxonomy): Eukaryota > Viridiplantae > Streptophyta > Magnoliopsida > Ericales > Polemoniaceae > Linanthus > Linanthus parryae. The sequence goes on along the minus strand of JALGPY010000006.1, from coordinate 12,829,474 downwards.
GGACATCTGTCTCTTCCGGTGAGGCTTCAGGGGCTAGAGAGTCGCTCATGGGACTGTCCATCTTCCTGGGGATTTCTCTAATTGGTTAGTGAAAAGCTCCCTTTTCTGCACATGCACAGAAGCTGAGATTGAGCTACCACCCTAACTACTCCTTGAGTCAAACTAGAGGGGGTGAAAGTGTCTTTTATCCGTACACACTCATTTTCCAGGAGCACCGACCTTACACTCTTTGGACAATGAGTTTTGCGTGATCATTGACACTAGTATGGTATGGGAGAAATCCTACATCTTGATGTGGTAGCATTATGTGAATTCTCTTCAGTTGAATCTTACATTGACTTTGCCAATTTACTAGACTTCATATCTACTTCTTTTGTTCTCTTTCTATCTTCCAAGTTTGCATTTTGCCACTATTCACCGGGTCACTTTAATTCGGTAATTTGATTAGTAAAATGATACAAGAACATGATAAACTTTGCAAGGTGTGTAGAGTAAATTTTACTCTACAACACCATGAAAAAATTATCAAAAAACTACATCGTCTATTTATTCAAATATCCGGGTCAAAGTGACCCGGAAGAAAAAATCAGGAAGATAAAGAGAGAATGTAGTAAGTAATATCGAGGTTCCTGTAACTTAAGTGCATGTTTGGCATCTGTATTTTTGATCAAACTTTGATTAAAAAAACAGGATATTATTTTAAAACTCATTTGGTATACCTGTTTTTTTTTTCCTATTTAAAAAAATACATGCTGAAAAACAGCCGTTAAAAAAATGGATGTGGTATTATTTTTGATATTTTTCATACTATTGGTAGTTAAATACATTTCAACTATAATTAGATGCAAAAAAAAATATCAAATATGTGTTTGTATTATACGTAAAAATGATTTTCAAGCAAATTGACATTGAAATTTAGTACTGCCGTCAAATGTGTTTTTGATATTAAACAAGTTCCAAGTGTTATTCACGTGGTAGATCATTTGGACCACGATTGGGCAAACCACGTGCCTACAATACAATACCGTGAACCGCGAAGCGGCCCAGACTACCTCCATTCTCATACGCCGACCACTCGTTTATCACACACACTCACCTCCGATCATCAAAACCGGAAAAAGTTAGCTTGCAATTCCATTCTTCTCCAAACTTAGCTCCAAAAATGGACACTGAAGCTGGTTAGCTTCACAAACCCTACCTCTCCTCAATCCCATCTCCAATTCGCACATACTGAACGCAAATCGCCACCGTACGTTCTCACTCTCCTCGTCCTTTGTTTTCGCAGTGATTGAATTTCTAGGACACGTCCCTTTGCTCCAGAGGCTTCCCAGCTCGTCTCTCCGCAAAATCGCCCAATCCGTGACCTTCAAACACTACGGTACTACTACGAAAAACCTTATTTATTTTCACGTTTTCGAGTCGCTTTTTCGTTTCGTTGGTTTTGATTAGATGAATTTGCGTTGCGTTGAAGATCGTGGCGAGTATGTAGTTCGCGGAGGCGAAGATGGAGGTGGAATTTACTTCATTTGGGACGGCGAGGTAGGGTTTGAGCCTGTGCTTTTTTGAATTCTAGTGGTTGTAATTGTGTGTATAGAAATGAAATGTGGCTGTGATTAATTATATTCCTGCGATTTTCGTGAGGTGCAGGCTGAAGTATCCGGATCGGTGCATCTCGAGGATGAGATTCGTCCCGAATTCCAGTTGAAACGCTATGATTATTTTGATCATGGTGAGGAAGCTAATAATGTAACATTCGAAAATATGAATCTTTAGATGATTATTACTTTTTGAAGTCTAGGCATTTGGGGCGTGTTTGTTTTTTTGGCTTAGATATGAGGGATTGATAGTACTGGGATTAGTAGTGATGTGATTGATAGTGCTGTGTGAGAAACAAGATGCTGTTTGGAGGAAACATAAGAAGAGGGATAAAATTTAATACAGGAAGGACAAGTATGTAATAATTTCACTACCGAGCCATTACAATACGTGATACCCCCGAGTATTACTAATCCCATGTTTCAGGGCTCATGAGTGGATCTAGTATACTCAATGTCAGCAATAAACAACGTTCTTGCACTGTTCAGGCTTGTGAATCTGGCCGTGGATCCACAAGCCATAAAACAAACCGGCCCCAAGTACTACTGCGACTTACGTCTAAGCAGTGGTAACAAATTTTAATACCCCTTTTACTATTTTGCATGTGCATCATTGCTAGGAGTTGGTTATGTATTGAGGCGATTGGTCGAACAATTAGATAGTACTTCATATCTATATGTGCGCTTATCAGGCTGCTTTGGTTTTGGCAACGTTTATTCTTCTTCTATGCATGATCCTTTTGTTTGAGTTCTCTTAATTTGCCTATTTCCTTGTTTTATGTTTAAAAACATCAACACATATCTAGTTGTTCATGGCCTGTTAAGGCTAATTACCTTGGTGCAATTTTGCAGGCACTGCATCGTCTTCTCGGCATGTAGATGTGGTTGCGTTGTCTAAGGTAGCTGTACTATGAGATTCTATTTTATCCATGGGCCTAAACTCTTCATATGCCTTCAATTTATCTGTAAGTGGATGTGGGCGTCAAGCTTATAGTGCATTCATTATCTTCGATGACAGCTGACCTGTTTGATGCTGCCCCAAGAGTTTCGTGATCTCTTGAAGCCAAAATCAATCTGGAATGCCGATAAATCACCTGATAGTTGTCCGCTTGTGGAGCGCGTACTTCATCTTGAGCCATTAGAGGTATGATATCACTTGTTTGCTTTTCTCCTCATCTTGGAACTCATGGTGGTTAAGTGTTGGACACATGCTAGTATGCCGTGCTAATTATCTGGATATCGTTTTTTGTTTATCCCGAAATCCCTTTTTAATGATATTTTGCATGTTTCTTGCTATATCTTCAAAATAGGATCTCTCGTATAAAATAATTTTCAGCTTATCGACTTTATACTTGCTGAAGGAGTGAAGGTTCTTGCAAGGTCAGATTGGGTGGCCCATTAATGCTGCCCTTTCCGGCCTGTAAAAAGAGACGAGTCCTTTGTTTTTTCTGATTTATTTTAATTTTCGATTTGTGTGAAGGTGAATATTTTTCAAGGGATTACATTGCCTAATGCTCCAAGATTTGGGAAGGTTTTTGGGGGACAGTTTGTTGGACAGGTATGTTTATGCAAGAAATCATATTTGTCATGGTGAACCCAGTGGACTAACTTTTATTTTTGCTCACATGAATGGAGACATCACCATTATGTATGAAGGAAGACGTAATTAGCAACTTATGCTAGGGTACCTATTGCCATTTGTGATGCTACATTAATCTTTCTATTTTATGACCAATGATCGTGGCTGCACGAACAAATGAATTTCTTGTGAGCAATGCTTTTGTTATCTGAGTGGAAATCTATTTTTTCTCTTGATTAACTGTGAAATTTGTTTAGCTTTGATCAATTGGATTTTATTTGACGTAATTAAAAAGTGTTCTGAAATAGTGGAAGCACCAACCATCTTTATGCACTGTCACTGATGTTACAAGTGGTTTGAAGTTTCATTAACTACCTTCTCTGATTCATCATTTGATTGCAATTGAAATCTACAACTGTATATCTGGAAACTTCAGTAATTAAACTTTTCAGGATGCACACTTAGCTACCCACTCACTTGTGTTTGCCATATATGCTTCTATATGTTTTCAGTGTGAGTTGTTTAAACTTCAAAGTCAAAACAGAGACTAAGCAGAAATGGATCTTGTATGGTGGTAGTATATCTCCCTCCTGTAACTAATTATTTATTGATATGCAGGCTTTGGCAGCAGCATCAAAAACTGTTGACAGTCTGAAGTTTGCACATAGCCTGCACGCTTACTTTCTTCTTGTCGGAGATGTTGACTGTAAGTTTATTCTCAATGTACATCACTGTATTGAACTAGTGCTAATATTGATAAGAGATGTATAGATACCGAGTTCTTAAATTACTGAATCGGCTGCCATAACTGTCGTATACGAGGTACATCAAATGTCAAGAATGCTGGGCACTCTGTCATGGAAGTTGACAATGATGGGAGTGATTGTTCTTTTGAATTCCCAATATTAATCATTTAGCAAGTTCTAAGAATGTCAAAACTCAAAACACAATGTTGGTGCTATTCCTTTTTCTTTTTAAAGTTTTTGATCGACAATCCGTCCTATGTAGAAGTCAATTTTCATCTGTTCTCACTTCTTGATTAATGAATCTTCTTAGCATATCAATCACTTTTAGTACCTCCTTGCATTTATCTGGAGTATAGACAGCTTCTCACTGATTCTTCTGTGTTAAATATATCAGCATTTGCATCTACATTTTTGCCGTGATGGTCATAGGTGTCGGGTATTGGTGTAGGAAAGCTGAAAACCTCTTGTATCATGCTAAATGCCTTATTATCTTTCCAAGATGACTATCAACTTGCATAAGAACAGATGTCTTTCAATTAGATTGATTGATAAAGAAGGCGTATCTTTTGCCTTCAATCAAGAAGCACACGAAGTTCTCTTTCCAAAAAAGTGGAAAGAAGGAAAATACTTGAATTGATATATCTGGAAGATACCCAGCGGGAATCATGCAGCTGGGAGGAAACTATGTATTATGATACAGGGTGATGCAATAATATTAAATTTCAAAGTAATAACATAACAAACAGTACATCGTAGTGTTCACTTTTTTTGGACAGAGAAAGTGTACACTAACATGACGTATCAATAGAAGTGGATGCTAGTTCCTGAGACTTCTTGTTACTTTGAGCTGATTATGTATTGCACACTCTTTTTTCTCTGAGAGAGCCTTTATTTATTTATTTATTTATTTATTTATTTATTTATTTATTTATTTATTTATTTATTTATTTATTTATTTATTTATTTTGTTCTTCCGAGTGGAGCCCGAAGGTGGAAAATCCCCAGCTAAGTCTCAAAGGCTTCTCTGGTGGTTGAGCTATGCTATATGTGTTGCATTCTGTGTAATTTTGAACATGCTGAATTATTGATTTCGTTAATAACTATATTTTTGCAGTACCAATCATATATGATGTATACCGTGTACGTGATGGAAACAGTTTTGCTACACGGAGGGTTGATGCAATACAAAGGGGAAACGTGGTTTTCACGATGCTTGCTTCATTCCAGGTCAAGCGTCATTTCCCATTATGTTTCTTGTAGTCTCACTAACATAAATTGGTGGGTAATAATTGCTTACCACTGCGCAAGCCTAAGGTGGAGTGGTAAATGATCTTTTAAATCTTTTCTCTCTGTGTAAGCGCCATGGTCTAGATTCCACCGTGACTGACTACTTGGAAGTTGGAACCAGTGGAGCAGTGGCGGGCTGTTAAGCTAGTATCTCCAAGGGAACTCCATTGCTCAAAGTGGTGGTGATTGTTTGGAGACTATAGCCGCCAACCTCAAATCTCCAACCACGTTTGACCAAAAAATCTCGATTTCTCCATTCTCTATTTTTCCTCCGTTTTAGAGAGGTGGAGCTGTGCATCTCCAACCAAACCTCCATTCTCTAATGAAACCCCCATTCTCCATTTTCAACTCCATATTAGAGAAAAATAATGGAGATTCACTAAAACATAAGGTGTCTATTTCAAATAATTGTATCATTAGTAACTTATTAACATGTATATTGCATATACTTACAGTTAATCACATTGTTATTAGACATATGTTACCTATTACGACTAAAAGATTGCTAATAGATGTATAGAAAAAGATTATTTTATAATATTTAACTAATAAATGAAATTAACAAGAAACCTTTTCCTTATCAAGAAAAGAGAAATCGAGAACACAAATATTATTAATGAAAAAAGTTATACATAAATGAAATATATGACGGCAATACATAATTAACGATAATAATGACAGCATTGGATCAACAATAAAAGATAATAAGAAAAAATGCTAGATGATAATTTTTTTTAGTTGAGACATAACACACGTCATCATTTCCATCATACACGTGCTCACAATTGATGGGAGATTTGGGGGCATAGTCGTCTTCCTTACTTCCTACAGGCCCTCCTGCATTAAAATCTAAGTTCCTAGCCACTTTCGACATATTGTATCAGTCTTTGATGGCTTGTTTCTCACAAAACAAGCTTTTTTTGCTAAATGACATGAGATTACTTAAATCCATTCTCACAAGGGGTGTTGTCTTCAAGGGGAGAGGAAGAGTTATTTACGTGATTAAGTTTTGCTGATTGCACGGAAATTTCATTATTTGCCAAGCATGCTCTCTGAAGGCTTGCTTTTCGTGATGGCATATGATTCCTTGGCCGCAGCAAATTGAATATGTAAATATTTTTTATAATTTTGAGAGAATAACAACATTTAAATTTGTACAACTTTCCTATGTTCCAATAAATCATGTACTCGCATGCTCTCACTATTGCCACCACTCTGGTTGAGATAGAACTCGTGTCTGCCTGAAGCAATGTGCACGAGAAATATGTTTTGTTGAAGAGGCAATTTAAAAATTTCACAGTCCTGACCTCTATTTTAGCTATATATCATCTCAGCTTGATAGGTGCCAATCTCACTATCAGATGAATGATGCAAAAATGCATTGCAATGAATCTCATATTCAAGAGGATTGATAGTTGAAACCCTGAGCTTTGGTTCATATTGGTAAACTGGTTATTAATTTTAAGGTACAATGACCAATATAGATAGTTTTTTTTGGTGGAGTATAATATAGTATGAATGTACATTTATAGTGGATTAAGATTTTGTAGATTGAGAAATGGTGGAACAATGACAAATATGTAATTTGACAATGCAATAAAGAAAAGAAACGAACAAGTAACGAGACAATTTAGTGGAGATAAGACTATAGTTGGACTCTTTATTTGCTAGGTTCATGGATGGAATATAGCAACAACAAAAAATGATAAGACCATGAAGTAGAGAAAAGAATGAAGAGTATAACCATTTATTTGTAAGGTTCATTCATAGATAGTTGCAAAGGATTGATGAGACAATTCAGTGAAGAAAATGAATGAAATTGTTTGACTCTTTACTGCATTGTCTTGTCAATTCTTAGCTACTATTTCATACATGAATTTGCAACCAAAGAAGACTTGCATGGAACTATGAAATTTCATTTCACAAGTGATGAGACAACTCAGAGAAAAGAAATGTAGTAGGACCATTTTTGCGAGATTCGGAGATGAAATAGTGGCAAAGAAATGATAAGGCAATGCGGTAGTGAAGAGAAATAAAGAGTCAGACCTTTATTTGTTAGGTTCATTCATGATTTCCCAGTGCCAGATTTATTTGGAATTAGCTATAGGTTTCCGTCGTAATCATTGTCAGATTATCTCAGTAACCTGCTTTGTTCTTCACAATGGAACTGAATCAAAATTTCTCTCTTACAATTTTTTTTATAATTTCCTTGTCTTTAAATCTTATTCTATGGATTCAAAATAACTAACGCACACACTGAAATCCTGATAATATTAGCTTTTATTTGATTTACAGAAAGAAGAAAATGGGTTTGATCACCAGGAAGCCGCCATGCCTGCTGTTCCCGATCCAGAGACGGTACCAATTATGTCCAGCTTAAATCAGTGATTTCAGTCTTTTACTAGAATGGCGTTTAACCACCTATTTTCCTGCAGCTTTTGTCAATGGAAGAGTTGCGAGAGAGACGCCTAACTGATCCCCGTTTACCCAAGTAAGGTTTACGGCCTTTTATTCTTCCAAATTCATTTAAATTTGGCCATTTATGCTTTTTGTACTTCTTTTGGCTAGATTAATTTTGTTGCTATATGCTTCCTTGAATAACACCATGTAATTGTTCATATGTAATCCAGGCTAATAGCAAGGCCAATGACCTGTATTGCTCTTTTAGAAATTTCAGTGTGCTATTTCACAGACTAATTTCATCTTACCCTATACTCTTGAGAACCAAAGGATGCACAGCACGTTCATGCAGAGTAGATAGTTATGTACGCTCGACATATATACCTGAATTGCAGGCTCCAGAGAACTAGAGACCATCTGTTGGAGGGTTCTTTATTTATTTTCTTTTCATCTTTTATACCTTGAAATAATCTGTGAACTAAAAAACATTGAATAAAAAATTGTTTGAACAAATATTACGCACGACTTAAGACTCTTGAATCATAGGAAAGAAATACCCACCTCATATTGGGAGCTAGCTTGTTTGTTGCATATTAGACTTCTTTATCTTTGTCTGAGCTGGCCTATATGTACCTCAAGAAACTCTCCCAGCTTCGATTTTCTGAAGAGAGATAGCACAACATACTTAAAGCATACCTTATTAAGAATGTAGTAACTTTGCAGAAATGACACGGTGTGAGTTATAGATACTTTAATAAGATATTCCAGGAAAGGAACCTGCACACACACGACAGTAAGCACTCTAAGAGAAGTACGCTATCTATATGCACAGTTCGGTCAAAATGCCTTGCACCATTACATATATTTTTCCTATCATTTCGATGAACAATTTAGTATAACTTTCTTTTGTTTTCTGTTATTACTGTTCAAGTTGCAACATTCAATTTTTATTGAAGGCTTTGATATCTTGACTGTTTTTGACTAATAACTTTAGATAAGAAATTCATTTCCTTCTCCTCGAGTTTTCTATGGCCTGACACTTTGTTGTAACAGAACTTACCGGAATAAAGTTGCCACTGCAACTTTTGTACCATGGCCCATAGATATACGATTTTGTGAGCCCAGAACCTCTACCAATCAAACCAAATCTCCTCCAAGGTTAGTCTGGTTCTTTCAAACATTTTAATGACTTCTTCTATCTGTTTCCATGACTATAGTGTCTAGATGCTTTCTATCATTGCAGTCTGCGGTATTGGTTTAAAGCAAAAGGAAAACTTTCAGATGACCAGGCTTTGCATACGTAAGTACCATTTTGTTTTTAATTGATGAACTTTCTTTCAGTATATGAAGGAATCAAGCAGAAGTTAGTTTCAGTAACTCATGCCAACATTGTTTTTCTGTTCAGAACTTTCTGTTGGTTAGTGAAGGAATTAAAGAACAGATAGTCTCAGACTCTCAGTAAATCATGCCAGCATTCCTTTTCAGATTTCTGCTATTTTCTCTCTTGTTCTGATTTCGTCTAAACAATGACTACTAGAATGATTCCTTGGTTTGTTAACATGAGCCTCATGCCCTTTCACTTTTGTACATTGTCTTAACTAAGGTCGAAGTAGATCGAGTGAACCAATATGAATGTTTGACATGTGTAACATTAGTTTCAATGCAGTTATCTTTACAAGTTCGTACACATAATACACACACGAGAGTATCTCAGTAAAGGCCTTAACATCGTATCTTGATAAGTGTTGCAGCCACTCATGTTTTTCAATACCCAAGAATTGTCAATCTTCTAAGAAGTTAGTACAGAATTATATATAGCACTTGCCATACAAACAGATTTTTAATGACATAATTTAAGGAATTTTCAGGGGCCAACTAAATCGAATATTTGGTAATAATGATTTCAGAACAACCCTTTTTGTCTCTTCCCACTCTTTATGTGAAAATATCTTCCATCTTTCGGTCAGCTAAATGAAATAATCTTAATGTCTACTTTGTTGCAGATGTGTTGTGGCGTATGCCTCGGATCTAATATTTCTTCAAGTGAGTTTGAATCCTCACCGAACCCTGGGTTTGAAAACTTCTTCTGTCAGTCTGGACCACTCGTAAGTATTAATGCCAGAGAGCGCAGTACGAGTTATCTTTGAAGTATTCATTACACTTAACATTGTTTGCCTCTGTCTACGGATCGTTAGAAGTAAATGTCACAGACAAGTTAAATATAATATTTTGTGAATATTTTCAGGAGCTTTTTAACTTGAAATTGCTTTAGATGTAATAGTAAGCATCCTGGATGATTTTTTTTTTTTTTTTTTTTTTTTTTTTTTCTAGTGTTCTCCCCTTCACTCCATTTTGCGAATTTTATTGTTCAACCTGCTCATGACCCCCACCACTTATTGTGTAACAGAGTGACTATGCAATCTATCATATTTGAAGGCGTTCCGAGAAAACATGAACGCTTTGTGATAATGTTTTTTTTTTTTTTTAATTCTATTTTCTTATTTCCCAGGATGTGGTTCCACAGGAGTTTTAGAGCCGACGACTGGCTGTTGTTTGTGGTGGGTAAAGAACATTATTGTTTGTTCCTTTTTCATTCAGTTTTTCTCATTGCTTCTATTCCTTGTTGGTTCATGGTTTTTTATTCCTTTTGCAACAACTCGTGTTTTTTTGTAGATCACGAGTCCTTCTGCTTGCAATGCACGAGGCTTTGTTTCAGGACAAATGTTTAACCGGAATGGCGAGGTAATAATTCGTAGCGTGACTACGTATTTGTATTCTTTAATCTTTTTGTAACTTTAGCTAATCGAGTCGTTTTCTTTTCTTTTCCTCTTTTTTTCTTGATGAACAAACAGCTTGTGGTATCATTGACCCAAGAAGGCTTGTTGAGGAATGTAAGAAAACACACTTCTGCTGTCACGTCGAAGCTTTAACTTGTGGAAGAGTAACGCTGAAGCCAGGATTCTCGTACTGCCCGCTGAAATCCACAAAATATTATAGAATTTTAGTGGGTTTTTTGTAATTATTCATGTGTAGCTTTAATATATTTAGTACAAGTAATTTCAATTATAGGGACGTGAACGTAGTCACAAGTACAATGTATGATCTGAAAGACTTTATTTTGTGCAATTCATCTATTTTTAGTCTTGCATTAGGAGGAATTCATCCATTGCATAATTTCTTGAGAGGATATCATTAATGACTGAATTACCCCTGTTAGCAAAATAAACTTCCTTGGTTGCCCTGAACCGCCATAACCATGCCAAATGTCTTGCCACTTAAACTTAAGTGGAACCACATTGTTTGCCGGTACCAAATTTGGTAAACGCTGGTGAAAATTTGGCAATTGGAAAGCGCAAATTGTGCAAACTCGCCGGAAAATTAGGTTTAAGGAGTTGGGGTCACGAGTCATGAAAACCACAGTCCCCCTTAATCTTATTTATGGGGTGATTTTGTTAGGAGGAGTTGAGATTAGGCTTTGTTTGTCTGCCTGTGGTGGTGTTTAAACAAAATTTGTTGGTCTTAAGTCATCAATTACAAATTACGAGTTTGAGCTATGAAATGTGTAGTTCATTTTACACTTAGTTGGTTTAATGAGTGTAGTCTCAAATGGAATGTTCATTTCTTTTGTTGTGAATGAATAAAATCACAGGTAGTTTATCAGATGAAGTGCTGATGCTTTGTGACGATTTTCCTAAACCTATAACATACGAAATCTAACAACATCGTCTGGGTGGTGTAGTCGGTTATCACGCTAGTCTCACACACTAGAGGTCCCCGGTTCGAACCCGGGCTCAGACAATCTTTTAATTTTATTTTATTTTGAAAGAACGTTCTTTTTATTTTCATTTTTTCATTCGAAATAAAAATATTTACTATTAGGTAAAGCATTTTTGTAATTGCTGCTGACGTGTTTTGGTTCTGTCTCCGGTAATTATGTTGATTGTTTTCTTTAACATTTCATCTCGATTTTGTTCGAGTTTTCGTTGCGAGCTTATAGCTACCACACTCAAATAGTAGTATAAAAATGTCGGTATTTCCTCGACAAAGAGGAAATGTTATTTCCCTGGTTATAACATTTTTCCTCGCTTGTTTAGTTTTATCGGGAGACTTATTCAGCTCATTTGTACGAACAAACCACAATCAGCCCGAGACTGTTCAAGCACGCTTACACAGAGAATCGTGAGGCGGGCTCACAAGTACACTACATAGAAAGAATCATGACCAACCAGAACTAGGGAACACCGTAGAAGGAAACTGTAATGATGAAGAAAATAATTCATACATTATTAGTTGGGAAGAAGGAACAATGTTCTCAGACCAACATCAGACTCACGTACAAAATCACACTCAACTGCAACAAAGCTACAATGGCATTACTTAATTACATCCAGCATAGAAAAAGAGAAAAAGCTGCTGATTCGTGTTTCATGATTCCGATTTACTCAGTTGGCATGTAGATACTGGATTTCCCAAAGGGGAGTCGCTTCTCAATGAGGTCAGATAAGTGAACCTTCTCGAAGACCAATCGCTGCTAATGCAATGGTTTTTCTAGGGATTTTCCTTGGAATTATTGGATTCCAGCTTCCTTTTCTCACCTTCTGGATTTCCTTTCTCCGGACCAGTGAAGATTTCTTTCACAGAACGCTGCGCTGATAATATCGCATTCTTAACCTAACAATACCCAACCCAATCAGTCGGTTAGTTTCAACAGCTATCAAAAGCACAAACTGATAACAACAAATGGATAATTAAGTACATGATGGGTAATTAAGTACTAGTATTTCTCAACACATAGTAGATGACTCTTTTGCTTCCCATCATAACTTGATCTTTGAAACTAACTATCAGGGCCGGCCTTAGACCTCTCAGGGCCTAAAGCCCTGAATTGAACAAAACTTATTTGTTGGCATCGAGCAAAAAGTTATAAAAATAAATGACATTTGTTTGTGAGAGTTGAGCATGAATCACATCTATACTAATAATAAAGGCACGTCAAAATTGAATTTTAAAAATATACTTAATCTTATGAATTACAAAGGCCCTGCTGGTCCAGAGGCCTAAAGCGCCTGCCCCATCTGCCTCACCCTTGGGCCGGCCCTGCTAACTATACAATCCACATAGGTCAGAACCCCCGTACAGGAATGACACGGAGACACACCAATGTACAGTATACTGTTTGAACAAACTCAAATGCCATTCTTCACGCTAGTTGCTGCACACAAGAGGCCAAATCTCTACTTGAACTTGAATATGTAACTAGGTCAATTGGGAATCATAGGTTCAGCAGGACGAAAGAAGGTAGACCAATATTTGTAGGCCTTTAAATATTTGTAGGCTTTTACTTGTAGGCCAATCCGTGCAAAGAGTTGGCACTTAGTAGTTGGCACTTAGTAATTAGCACCAAATGTCTACGATTTGAAGAAACTCAAAGACCATCTTTCTTGCTGCACTTAAGGGGCCAAATCTCGACCTGAAGTTGAACACTCCCGTGTGTTCAACAAGAAGGTCTAGCACTTATGTTGGAACACAATAATCTAGCAGTATATCTACATGGCCTGTTTGCTTTATACAGTAAATGGACTAGGTAGTGCCAGTAATACTGGGCCCACTTCTAAGACCTCAAAGGAAGGAAATACTAGGAATGTTAATACCTACCCTACCCTACCCCCCCCCCCCCCCCCCCCCACACAGGAATTTATTCTGCCTTAGGTGGTACAAAATGACTATCGTACCATTGCCTTCCATACACTCTCTGCTTCTCCAGATTTCAATATGGAGTAGCTTTTTGTTCTCATCCTCTGCAATCCAATCACTGGGATCTAACCGGTCACTTTCTTCAAGGTGAAGATTAGGATTGGGATGGCGGTTGATCTGGAGAGGAAGAAAAGGGATTTGTGGTTGTTGTTGCAAATTATATTTTGGGGCAACAGTTGTAACAATTACTTAGCCGAGATGGGTGTGATCTTATGCTGGTGTAACTGCATCATTTTTTTTTTCTTATTTTTTTTGGACTATTCGGCAGGTTAGAGGTGATGGTTTGAAGAAGGCATTGGTGCTGGGACTTTTCTCAATGGTTGCTTGCCGGAGCTGTTGCTACTAGTCCAGGAAAAAAAAGCGAGGCATTGTACGTGCCTAAGTGGGTGATAACAAATAAAGCTGTTTCGGCTTTCAATACATTATTTTGAATGCGCTATATCTTCACTTCCAAAAGAGGGGATCCGTAAGAAGATAGTCCACAATTTCCAGTTTATTATATGCAGTCCATTTTAACATATGGGAGTACCTCAACGCCTCGTTTGGGCTGGGGTAAGAAATGGCAGGATGTCAGACATACTAGGATATCAGGGTGGAATTTGATTAATGGATGGATAAGGTAGGATATATAATTTTGTGTTTCTCTGTTTGGTTAGGGCATGATATGAGCCAGGATATGATACATAAGTATATAATATAAATGAAATAAATATATGTTTATTTTGGTTGTCTTTTCCTTAATTGTAGTATATTTAAGGATAAATGATTCATTTTAACACCCACATGTATAGCTGTTTCGGCATTCAATCCATCCTTGCTTATACCCCCTATGGGATTTTAGGCAAAAAATGGAGGGGAGGGATATGGCGGGAGTTGATATATTTGTCTCCTATCCCCAACCCAAATGTGGGATTTTAAACCCAACTGTATAACAAATCCAGTCCAGTCTTTTATTATACCGTACCCAAATTTCAGAAGCTTTGTATAATTGCAATTTACACCCCTCTACTACTTCTGTTGATTTGAGTTTCTTTTGATTTGGATTGGAAGTGATTTGGAGTGAATTGTATTATAGAATACAGTTTGGCAACATAGTTTCTGCTAGAAGCGGGTATGGGGCGGGTTGGGTATGTGTTCGGGCCAAATCGCTCTTAATACGGATGGGTGCGGTCCGGTGTGTAGTAGCTTGAGCATCGGGTCTTTGTGCGGGCTGCCATACTTATAGGCACTGTAGCGGGTCGGGCGGGTTTAGTTAATTCTGGCCCGACCCGGCCCGATTGCCATGCCTAACCCAAACATTTCCAACTGAGTTCAACAGGTATACAGACTTCATAAAGCACATGACACCATCATAAATTGATAAAATGGGGAATGAAAAGTCATATTTTGTTCTAGTATCTGTAGCATTACTGTATACAACATGTATAACAAAGACGATGTATAACTTATTGAACTATTGAAATAACCAAGCAAACATCATTTTTCTAGATATTTCTCTAGTGGTAAATTGTTAGCCTATTTCTAGTACAAGTTTGTGATTACTCTCTTATACAATCCTAACCAAACCTAAGAGAGAAGATAGAAGTTTCCACATTTCCATCTCACAAAGTATTGATATAGCTTGCAGTTCGAAGGAAACATTTGGAGTTTCGTGACAAGACTGAGAAAATAAACATTTGGCTGCCCAAGCAAATGACCATTCCGGATCGATGAAAACAAACAAAAAGAAAGCATACTAACACATAAGAGAACAAAGAAAAATAATGGTTGTTACACAATGAAATCATACATATCCCCGAAATAACTGCATACAGCACAAAGACAAGAAGCACCGCGTTTGCCACACATAGAAAGGCAATATCCTCACTTCAAGTTTAGTACCACGTCGAAATGCAATTTCTTTCCCTATCACTTTCTCAATCTCACTACACAGTTTTCATGTTACTATATACTCCTCCAATAAAAGACTCCACATTTTGATGCTTTCGAGTTCTGAATGTGTCGATTTGGCAGATAGAGAGAGTAACGTTACCCCAAACCCAATCATGGATCTTACTACTCTCTAAAGTGCGGGGTTGTTTTAGTGTTTGTGTTTTAACACTATTTTTACCCTCATATTTCAGTATATTTACAGTAAAGCCACTCTCTAATATCAAGCAATGACTAACTGAAACAACGCGACCGTACAGCCTTCCGTCTTCTCAAGGGCTATAGCCCCCACTCAAACATTCAAAATTTGTGAATTTTATCCTATATTTTCTGTATAGTATACACTTTAGCCCCCACTGAAATTACACAATAGCACCTTACTAGTATTCAGTAAAATTAAGAATAGGTCTGTTTGGGGGAGTGATTAAGACAAGAAAACTAATACAGAATCAGGAACAACATGTTCACAAGAGCAGTATAAAAATAAATCTTCACAATTTTCACCATCAGCAGAAAACCCACAAATCATTTTGAACCAAAATCAAAACTGAGCACATACCCATCAGCAGAAAACAAACCAATTACACAATGAACTAAACCAACAAGCAGATAGAGGAAGCTATGGCGATTAAACACAATTAAATGGACAAAATAATCAATTAAAATAAGCACAAGCAGAGAGAGAGGGGGGGTTACAGGGTCGAGGACGTTGGGTTCAGGGCCATAATCAGCGGTGAGAAGGAAGTAGGAAGCAGTAACAGTAGCCACCATGGTTGTCCTTCGCACCAGCTTGTCCACTTGTGGGTTCATTTTCACCCACCCGATTCAGTGGTGGGTTCGATTGATTGATTGATTGATTGACTAGAGTGAGTGAGATTGAAGACCAAGATGAATTGGGATTTGTGGGATGATGATGCAGAGAGAGAGAGACGTTGGTAAAACACTGGGAAGGGCTAGGTTCTGTAGAACTCCGTAGAAGAAGAAGAAAGTCTTTGCTTATCGCCACCCTAATTTAATCTAACAGTCATTTCTCCCCCTTAGTTTCAGTGTAGTTTAATTACCCCCCTCATTTAAAGTGGGATAATAAGTTCATGTGACCAGCTTGCGCGCAACTTAACTAAGTTCACGGGATTTCTAAAATCATTGATCGTCGATCTCAAGGGAGCAAACCTTATCCCAAGCCTCCACCATTAGGGATGGCAGCGGGTCGATCGGACCGAATCAAGACCTTCCTGATCCATATCCGACCAGGAGAAATGAGATTTAGATCCGGTTAATATTTATTGGGATCGTCTCCGAATTCGGATCAGATCGGGTTTCATTCAGATTATACAATCCGATTTGTTACTCAATAAGTACGCGGTCGGGTCGAATTGGGATCAGATCCGGCTCGAGTTTGCAATGAAATACATAAAAACATAAACACTATTTCATACGCAAAAGCATTATCATAAGTTATGAAGTCTAAAACACAAAATAAGTAGCTTTGTAGGTTGGAGTTACTATAGTATTCTTATTGGAAGTGTAAGTGATAAGGTAATATGCGTATATTTGTAAAGTACACGTATACGTCGAATGGAGCGGTAGGAACGCGGTGGATCTACCTTCATATCTAAATCCAAATCCGATCGGGATCCGACTTTACGAATCCAAATTCAAACGGTTTTCAATTGGATCGGATCGCTCGGAGATTGAATTGGGCCATATTGCCATTCCTATCCATCACCAGGTCAACTCATTAAGGGCCTAGATTACTCAACCGCCGTTAGCCCACAATTTACGTCTGATAATTATCGTTAGAAAAGTTAGAACGCAATATCAATATATTACATACTACAGAGTAATTAACCTTCAAAACTCATATTGCATGTACCAGAGTGCCAACGACCTCACCAACGACACGCTATTGTGTAAAGAAGCTAAAACTGAAATATCACAAGCCACCTGTAGATAGGCCTGCAACTTGGGCGGGCTTGAATCGGGTAACCCGAGCCCAGCCCGGGTGAAATTCGGGCCTGGGCTGATGTTTTCTCCAATTCGGTCGGGCCTGGGCTGAAAATTCCAGCCCGAACTGAATTCGGGCTCGGGCCTGGGCTAAAAATGTTGAAATTGGGCTGAACCCGGATTGCCCATCTACTCATAGTATATTAATTACATACATAATTATATATAGTATATGTATACTATATACAAATATTTTTTTTTTTGAGGGAATACTATATACAAATATAGATAGTCTAATAAGGGTAAAGTCAATCGGTAGATAAGGATTCACTTTATTCCCTCAATCTCCACACTCATCGAAGGTAACAAAGAGTCAAAGATAAAGATGAAGTCATCAATTGAATCTGGGTATCAATTGTGAATAATTTGAAGATGTATCCCAATCAATTTGGGATTTGACGGAATCAGTTTCTTCCGCGATTGATATATGGAGTTGTATATAAATTATGGGGTCGTTCTTCATGTCTCAGACCAGAAGCAATTTCTTCAATCAATTCCCTCTTCGCATTCCCAAAGGACGCGAACGACGAATCAACATAGCAACGGTGAGTATTTTCTCTCCTCTTGTCAGTTCTGTGTGTTTATAAGTTCGTGATAACCATTGTTGATAGGATGATCTCTAACAAGTCACATATTCTGCTCTTCAGATCTTGCATTTTTCTCAGAAAAATCATCACTGCCAAGTACGACAAGTCTTCAAAGCTTTTGGTAAGTTTTGTTGTAGGAATATAATTTGATTTATATGACTTATGTTTTTTATTTTGACATCAACACCTCTCCGATCATCTATGTTCCTACTTTGTTTCTTCTTTCATCTTTGGTAAATTAGTCTTCTTGAAATGTTCTTGGTCCAATTAATATGCATTCGGTGATTCAATCTAGTTACTACTGAATACAATAAAGAGTAGGTTGTAGGCATGTGTTTGTTATTTTTTTATAAAAATGTTCTTTTCTTATGATTGATGTTTGTAATGTGGCAGTGAAACATGCTTGAAGCTACGAAAGATAACAACATGGCTCAAGAGAAAATTGATGTTGTGCAAGATGGGAATGTAGCTAGTAAACAACAACCTTTAAAAGGTAAGAAAGCTACTAAACCCTCTAGTAAGCGTAAAATGACAACTTACAAAGGGACATCTCTAGTGTGGGATCACTTTGCTAAAATCAAACCAGATGATGGGTCTAAATGGAAGCAAGCTACTTGCAATCACTGTAATCTGTTGTTTAATTGTCCTAGTGATAACGGGACTAGTACTCTTTGGAGACATCTTGATAAATGTCCTAAGTATGATGGAAATAAAGACCCATACCAACCTGAAACTGCTGTCTTTTCATATAAGGATAATTGTACTCAGATTACTAATTGGAAGTTCAGTCAAGAGTGTGGTCGCAAGGAGCTTGCACGTATGATCATCATAGATCAATTGCTTTTTGTATTTGTGGAGAATGAGGGGTGTAGGAGGTTCGTGCATTCGATTCAGCCTAAATTTCAGTTTGTGTCTAGAACTACAATCACCAAGGATTGTTTGCAAATTTATGCAAATGAAAGGCGTATGTTGAAGGATTATTTTTTGATAACCTCCCGTCCCGTGTATCCATTACTACTGATTTGTGGACCTCCATCCAGAATTTAGGGTACATGTGTATTACGGCTCACTTTATTGATAATGAATGGAAGATGCAAAAGAGGGTCATAACTTTAGAGGGCTTCCTAGTCCACATCGTGGAGAGGTCATTGCACAAGGGCTTGAAGAGTGCTTACTAGAATGGGGGTTAGAAAAAGTTTCCACAATAACAGTAGATAATGCGAGCTCTAATAATGTCGCCACTCAAAGTTTGAGGAAGAAACTTGTTAAAAGAGATGCATCGTTGTTTAATGGGGATTATTTTCATATTTGGTGTTTCACACATATTCTTAATCTTATTGTGAATGATGGGATTGAAGAGGCTAAGAGCTCAATTCTTTCTTTGAGAAATTACATCAAGTATGTGAGGAGTTCTCCTTCAAGGATGCAGACTTTTAAGAGTTGTGTAGATTTGGAGTCTATCCCTTGTAAAAAGATGTTGTGTTTAGATGTCACAACACGTTGGAATTCAACATATATGATGCTAAATGTTGGTATTGCCTATCAAAAAGCTTTTGAATTAATGGAAGAAAAAGAAGTTAGTTTTTTTATGGAGACGAAATATGTTATGACAGAGAAGGATTGGATAACAATTAAAAATCTTTGCACTTTTCTGGATAAGTTCTATTTGATGACAAAACGTGTCTCGGGTTCGAAATACGTGACTGCGAATCAGTTTTTTCTTGAGGTCATTCATGTGCAGGCTCTCCTTTTGAGTTGGAAAACTAATGAAAATCATTACTTCAAATCGATGGCTAGTAAGATGAAGTTAAAGTTTGACAAGTATTGTAATCTTGAGAAAATAAATTCGCTCTTGATTGTTGCATTGGTTCTAGATCCGCGCCATAAAATGAAATATGTGAAGTTCTGTTTTAAGAAATATTATTCTCTCAATGGCCATGACTTGGACATGATGGTTCAAAAGATCAAACTTGTGATGGAGAGACTTTACAAGCATTACTCATCTTTGATCTTAGAAACTACGGAAGAGAATAAAGATGCACAAAAGAGGGAGGGTGTCCCAGCTTCTAATGAATCAACTCTTTTTGATCATAAAGAAGATTGGGAGTATCTAAGTACATTCCTTGGGTGTGAAAGTTTAACCTAGTCCGACTTATTCGTAGCTACAGGAGGCGGCGAAAACCCGATTCCCGGGGAGCAGCGATGGAACCAACACCGGCGGCTAAAGCGGCGGCGAATAACGACACGAACCCAGATCCGATGAGGGGATTAGGCAGGAAGTTCGGATTGCTAACCTTCGAAGAAGAAGAGGACGTCCTCGAGATCGATCGCGAGAGGTGTTTGCAAGCCCTAAACGCTCATAAACACTGTCTGATCGGATCTTTCCTGTTGCCGGAGAGAATGAATGTCTGGGCCATGAAACTCACCTTTTCCAAGATCTGGTTGGAAGGGGACGCTGTAATCATCAATGAGACCCGAACGAATGTATTTCTGTTCAGCTTCCCGTCAAAAGAAGCGATGGACAGAGTCCTTGCCGGAGGACCGTGGGTATTCGACGGCAACATCCTGCTGCTCAAGCCTTGGAAGATGAGCACCACGGTTGGTGATGTTAGTTTTGCGACCATCGACGTATGGGTCCAGATTTACAATATACCTCTGTTCATGCAGAACGTAGACGATGCGAAGAATGTAGCGTCATCAATGGGGCTAGTCTTTGACTCCGATAACAGGGTAATGTCTGGCGAAGGCGGAGATTACATGAGAGTCCGAGTACGCATTAATGTGCGGAAACCACTGCGGAGGGGACGCTTCATCAAACTAATTGAAGATAGAGTGTGGCTAGACTACAACTATGAGAGAATTCCCCAGATTTGTGCCTGGTGCGGAAGGATAGATCATCATGGGGACAGATGCCAGTTTGTCACGACAGAGAAGAGATTGGAAGAGGAGCCAGGCTATGGGCAGTGGATGACATACAAACCCCCACCTCGGAAAAAGCTGGCATTCGATGACAAGAAGAACCAAAGGCCGCAAGGTGACAAGAACCCAGAGGACGATGACATTGATTCCATCTTCTCGGACTCGTCTTCTGAATCGGGTTCCCGAAGCAGCGAGACACTGGGTATGGAATTGGATGACAATGACACAAGGAAAGGTCCAACAAACACAGGGATTGTCTTTAGAGATAACCCACTGGGGGTGGAAGATGAGCAGAACCAACCGAAGCCTAGGGCAAAGCAACAAAGTGGTGACACTAAGGGTAAGAGTGATGACTTGAAAGGGAAGGAGCCAGTTGATATGAAAAGCACAAGAAGGAAGAAACAAGCTGCTACAGGGACAACCACGGTCACACCAAGGAAACAGAAAGAGAAGCGAAAGCAAAGTGAGAATACAGTTAGTCCGAAGGGGAGAAGAAAGGCAGCTAATAACAGAGAAGAACCACCGTATGCGTTGATGGTTGGAGGAAATAATGTGAGCAACAAACAGGTTTCCGATTCTAGGATTCCGAACCAGGATTTGGGCGCCATCAAAGACCCTAATGCGAAATTGGCAGTGGCTGCGTCGCAGCACTGCCAAGCACAATGAATCTCTTAAGCTGGAACGTGCAGGGGCTTGGGAAACCCCGTAACGTTACTTCTCTTCAGGACCTAGTGAGGAGACAGAAGCCCAACATGGTTTTCTTGATGGAAACTAGACTTTACTGAGGCGAGATGGAAGTGGTAAAGAACAGGTGTGGGTTTGCAAATGGTATCTTTGTTGATTGCGATGATAGAAGAGGAGGATTAGCTCTTTTATGGGATCTTGAAGTAAGTTCCAAGTTAATTCGTTATTCCAAGCATTTTATTAAGGGGTCGGTTAGCTCGGACGCCTTTGAACAACCATGGGTGATTACAGGCTTTATGGGGATCCAGTACGCCATGAAAGAAAACACTCGTGGAAGCTATTATCAAGGTTGAGACCCCACGAGCAGCCTTGGCTAGTCAAGGGGGATTTCAACGTGATTTATTCTTTTGTCGATAAGGAGGGTGGGAGAGAAGTCACCCTCAGACATATTGAAGATTTTAATAGAGTATTGCACAATTTGCAGTTGCGAGATTTGGGTTTTACTGGAAACAGGTCCACTTGGTCAAATAACCAACCTGATGGGCGATCCATTAGAGAAAGGATAGACCGGTGTGTGGTAACAGATAACTGGTTGAGAAGTATGGCAGAGCACGTATTAATCATCTAGTGGCGGACACGTCAGATCACGTCCCACTTGAAATCATTATTGGTGCGGGTAACTCCATGTCTAAGAAGTTTAAGAGAAGGTTCCATGTAGAATCTATGTGGTTCGAGCATGAAGGGTTCGAACAAACCCTAATTGATGCGTGGAAATCAGCACAAGGACCGATGAGTCAGAAACTTTCGGCCACGGCTGCAAAGTTGGGAAGATGGGAGAGGGAGACCTTTGGGAGCGTTCGGGTGAAGCTTCGACAGCTACGTACAAAACTCGGGGAACTGGGGGCGCAATCCCAGACCTCGGGTAACTTGGCAGAGTCAAAATCGGTGAAAGACCAGATAGCTCAACTTCTTCGTCAGGAAGAAACAATGTGGAGACAACGATCGAAAGAGTTGTGGCTGAAGATGGGGGACCAAAATAGGCGGTATTTTCACAGAAAATCGTCTATTAGAAGGGCTCGGAATAGTATCATGGGGATTGAGAATGAAGCGGGCTGCTGAACGGAGGACGAGACGGAGGTACATAATGTTATTATTTCGTACTTTAATGATATTTTCTCCACCACAGATCCGCAAAGGGCAACCATGGAGCCGTTGATGGAACCTATTGAGGAGCTGGTCTCACTTGATAATAGGCGATTGCTTGATCTCCCCTTCACAGCAGTTGAAGTTTACGAGGCACTGAAATTTATGCCGGCGGAGAAATCTCCAGGACCTGATGGTTTCCCGGCATTATTTTATTAGAAAAATTAGGCTTTGGTAGGTGATGAGGTAACTAATCTGTGCTTAAAAGTTTTGAATGAAGGAGGTGATATTGGAGAACTTAACCATACTTTGATTTCTTTAATCCCAAAAGTAAAACAGGTCAGAAAAGTAGCTGATCTTAGACCTATATCGTTGTGCTCTACGATTTACAAAATAATCACCAAAACCTTAGCCAATCGCTTGAAGTCGGTGTTGGGGGAATTAATTGCAGATTACCAGAGTGCGTTTGTTCCGGGGCGCTTGATTTCGGATAACATTCTAACAGCACACGAGATGATTCATTCGATGAAAACTAAGAAGGGGAAGGAAGGCACGATGGCGATAAAACTCGACATGAGCAAGGAGCATGATCGAGTAGAATGGGACTTTTTGAGGGCAACAATGGAACGCATGGGCTTTGGATACAATTGAATATCTGTTGTGATGCGATGTGTAACAACAACTTCATTTAGTGTGATAATTAATGGTGAGGCAAAAGGCCATATTGTTCCACAACGTGGATTACGTAAAGGATGCCCTTTATCTCCCTATTTGTTTTTATTTGTGAGCGAAGTATTATCACGGAATATATCCAAAGCAGTGGGGGAGGGTCAGTTATCTGGAGCTGTGGCTTTTCGTGGAGGGCCAATAGTCTCTCATCTGTTCTTTGCAGATGATAGCCTGATTTTTGCAAAGGCCAACAATGAAGAAATAACATATTTGTTAAATTTGTTACATGTTTATGAGCATGCGTCTAGACAGAGCCTCAACGCCCAGAAGTCGGCAATGATCTTTTCTGATAACGTTGACGAAACCGTGCGCCAAAACCTAAGTACCACTTGCGGCATTCCCATTGATAATTTGTGCGATAGTTATTTGGGATTACCAACAGCCTTTGGAAAGCAAAAACGAGCTTTATTCCAGAAGATTATTGTAAGCTTGTGTGCAAAACTAAAGGGGTGGAAGGAGAAGACTTTATCTATAGCCGGTAAGGAAATCTTAATCAAAGCGGTGGCGCAAGCACTACCAAATTACGCGATGAGTTGTTTTCTGTTACCGACGAGCACGTGTCAAGATATCGAGAAACTAATTAGACAATTTTGGTGGGGGGACTCGGATGACAAGCGGAAGATCCACTGGACGAATTGGGACCGTTTGAAGGAATGCAAAGAAGTAGGAGGACTCGGGTTCAAGGACATCCACGACTTTAATATAGCTCTTTTGGGAAAACAGGCATGGCGAATAATAAAAAATCCCCAAAGTTTGCTTAGCGGGATGCTCAAAGGCAAGTACTACAGAGATGACGAGTTTCTTCACGTAAGTCCTAAAAAACAAATCTCTTTTGCATTCCGAAGCATCCTAGCGGGTAGGGAATTACTTAAGAAAGGGCTGGAGTGGAAGTTGGGTAATGGAACAAGTATCAACATGTTTAAGGATCGCTGGTTTGAGCGAGATCAATATTCTAAAGTAATCACCTTGAGCCCTAAAGTTGCATGCATGAAAGTAGCGCACTGTATCGAGAATGGGAGCTGGAATGAAAGGAGATTGCGAACTTACTTATGGGATGTTGACGTAGCGGATATAATGGCGATGCCAATACCACAATATGGGACGGACACTTTCAAGTGGAGCTTAACACCCAACGGATGTTACACAACATCCACGGGTTACAAAATGTTACAAGATGAGTGTGATGGAAGTTCGAGTTCGTCGAATGGAACAACCCAGATGTGGCTCACAAATTTGTGGAAGATGAAGATACCAAAGAAGGTGGCATTTCATGTGTGGCGTATGTGGAATGATAGCCTTCCTACTGCAACGAAACTACGCAACAAAGGGGTTGAAGTTGGATTGGAATGTGTTGGCTGTGCTAGAGGTATTGAAACCCTTAATCACTTCTATTGTCAATGCCCAACGGCCAAGACGGCTTGGACAACTTTATTTGGAATGGAGGGTAAGCTTAGCAAGGGGAACACAGTCCGTGACTGGATAGAAGAAGTATTCACTAATGGAGAGGAAGATAAGAGACAAAGATGGGCAATTGCGGCATGGAGCTTGTGGTTTTCAATGAATGATACCAGATTTAATGGAGGAACTTTCAATCATGAAGCAATTGTTCGAGTAGTGAACAACAAAGCCAGGGAATTCATGTGGATGTCATCAAATCAGGCGGCAGAAACGGGGGAGAAGAGGTTACTTGTAAAGTGGAAGCCATCACCGGATGGCTGGACAAAAATCAACACCGATATAGCATGTATCCCAACTCAACGTATAGCAGGTTCAGGTAGTGTTCTCAGAGACTCCGGGGGAACATTTGTTGCTGGGCGCTTTGAAAGAATTGAGTACCACTCGTCGATTCAGAGGATGGAACTAATTGGAATCAAGAATGGGCTTATAATGGCACGGGACGCAAGATGCGAGAGGATTGTGTTGGATTCAGATTCAAAGATGAATGTTGAACTCTTACTCGGATGCCGTTCAGAACAAGAGCAGGGGAAAGAGAGGCAAGAACTATGCGCGGAGATGGAAGCACAAGTTCAGAAGTGTCTCAAGCTGAGTGATCACTTTATAGAAGATTAATTTCAATTTGTAAATCGTGAAGCAAATAGCGTGGCTGATTGTTTTGCTCGTAGATCGCTTAGAACTCCTCAGTTTAGTCTCTATACTCGTCCCCCAATATGGGCTACAGATGTACGTGAAAACGATGACTTGGATCAGTACGATCGTAGCTAATGAAGTAATCTTTTCCTAAAAAAAAAGAAGAAGATTGGGAGCAGTTTTTGATGGAGGAAGAAAAAGTTGTCATCAAATCAGAACTGGAGCATTATTTGGAAGATGGTGTTGAAGTTGAATCTGCACATTTTGACATCCTCACTTGGTGGAAGATGAAATCGTCAACATATCGTGTACTCTCTTTCATGGCTCGTGATGTGTTAGCCATTCCGATATCTACTGTGGCCTCGGAATCAGCATTTAGCGTAGGTGGGCGTGTGCTTGACCAAATCAGAAGCTCCTTAACTCCTAGAGTTGTAGAAGCGTTGATTTGTACTCAAGATTGGTTGAGGAATCCATCTCACCATATAGAGTTGGAAGAGAACTTGGAGGATCTTGAAAAAATGGAGACAAGTAAGTGCCACTTTAAATTTCTTTACTCAGTTATTAATTTATTGTTATACACTTAACCTATAAATACTTTAATTGCAACACTTTCACTTGGTCCCAGCGATGCCAAGTAAAAGTATGGGATCTACATTCTCTCATGTTTCTAATAAGGTAAACATCAGTACGATATAATTTTTACTTCCAGTCTTGCACATTTTATGATTTATAGATGTCTCTCCCTAAATTATTTTGAAGGTTGCATTGGATTTGGAGGAGTACATTGCTGCATTTCTGGAGTTATGAAGTAACTTTGTGGAAGTTGTTGCTGCAATTTAGCACTGCGGATCTGTTGCAACTAGTTGGCTATTTATTACTTTTTAGTTTTCTTTTATGGTTTTAGAGTTGCTGGTGATTTTGAGCATCTCTTAAAGAATAATATGAGGTATGAAGTGAACTAGGTTTTTTTGCACTGGTCTTTGACACCAGTTGCATTTGGTGGTTGGTGTTATCCATTTCAATGATGCTAATAAAGAAGTTAATTATTTCTATTTATATAGTTACATTTACTATTCTCCGCACATCCTATTTGGTGAAAACTGTAGTTTTTCTTATATTGTTAATATTGTAGTTGATCCGCTTAATTATTCAGGTGGTTGAGTGATCTATGCTACTGTAACAGTTGTCGATGATTTTTCCTCTTCTACTACTTCTTATCTGTTCTTTATTTTCAGAAATGGAACTTTAGAGCTCATAACAGTGTTAAGTTAGTGTTTGGTTGAATTTTCAGTTGTTGTTTCCCTGGGATGTGTTTATTGCTACTGTAACAGTTGGCAAGGCTTAAACTGACGAATTCGGGTTGGGCTGGGCAAGCCCGAATTCGATTTGGAAAAACTCGGGCTGGGCATTTTCGGGCAATTGGATGCCAACTTTCGGTCCTGGGCGGGCTTGGGCAGTCCAGGTGAAGGTCAGGCTCGGTCTTGGGCAGGGCTATTAACCCACCCAGCCCGCCCGAGTTGCACCCCTACCTGTAGAGTAGACCAAAGTGACAATGACACAACCCTGGAGGGTAGAAATGTCATTCAGCCAACTCGCTATAGACATAGAGTTGAGATCTGGAAAGTGTTCAGTAGTTAGTACAGGAGTACATTCTTCTCATCAGAATAAGAACTCACCTCACCATGGAAGAGCTCGGACCTACCCCACCGCTGGAAACCCTAAACAACCCCGATACAACAACAACAACAACAACAAATCCAGACCCACCACCTTCATCAAACACCACAATTCCTACTCAGAACATCCCTCCTCATATTGATAACACAAACAACAAGAGAGCACTGAATAATCAAAATGACCAAATTCAGAACTCCAGCATCTTCAAGATGCGTGCTTTGCTTAAAGGCCTTCGTCCTCACTTCATCGAGGTAATAACTCCATTTCAACTTCAAAGTTGTTTTTAAGCATAACCCAATTCCTCACTTCTTCTAAAGGCTGTCTTTTTGAATGGTCTCACCATGTTTTTCGTTTGTGGGTGTTTCTGTTCCTGTTTTAACTAGTCTTGATCTGTGAGGTTTTGGTTGTTTCTGGGGAGTTAATTGTCTTTTTTTTTTTCTGGAGGGTCACTATATATACTGATGTCTGATGGTCATCAGAAGTGCTAGTAATTCAAATGATTTTATTTTGATGCTGCCTAGGTTAATTATCTTTAAACAGTAACTTCTGTTGCATGCTGATGAATTTTTGATAAGAGTTTGGGGATGTATTTTGTGGTCATCTTATACAGATCATACTTCACTAAGATTGCTACATTTTGGCTCGGGAACTTTAATTTTGGATATTGGGAAGTGATCCTATCTTCTGTTAAAAACCAATTTGACCACTTCAATTGAATTTTTCAAAGAATCATGATTTCATTGTTATATACTAGTAGTAGTGATGGAGAACTTCCAGTGTAGAACTAACACCTCAATCGCTTGCATTATGGTTTGATGTGGCAAACTGCCTATGGTTTCATGATCCTCTGGCAGACAAAGTAGGCGTCGATTGCCTGGACTTGCCTTTTAAGAGATAAAAGTTCATGTGGGTATGATTGAGGTTTAAGTCTAGGAGTGCTTCGACTTCCAAGTGTTGAATGAAGTGAGGACTAAACTTGTTCATTAGTCCTTACTGTGAATTCTCACATGGTTTTTCATACCATTGGATATTTTGTGGTGCTGATGAGATGAAAGAAGATTAGGTTGCATAGATGGTGCATTGCATTGTTCTAGCTGGATGGGTAATATGAATATAAATGTGGGAATTCCTGTTTTGAGAAGACTGAGGTTTGGACCTTGGGCGAGGGAAAAAAAGATGAAATTAAAATGAGGTCTTCGTATAGTTGTTACTAGGTAGAGTCTACAACTAAATCAGGGTGCATTAGCCCTTAACTAATAAATAAGACTCTCACATTTGACCCCCCGAACCTTCTATAATTAATTACTGGAAAGTGATTCTTACACCTCTAAAAAGCTTCTTACGCCGTATTTTAGATGTGAGGACTATTTTACCCTTCTCGTGGGTAGAGTCAAATTCATATTATGATTATCAATTACTTGATTCTATTCTCTGTCAATCCCCGTCTCGTTCAAGAATCCTCAAGTCACTAAAACAGAACAAACTTTATTTCTTAAATTTTACTTCCCCTGCAGCCCCTCAATTATTCTTTCTCATCTTGTCTCTTGCGACACTGTTTGGCTGTTCTCCTCTCTATAAGCAAAAACCACTCCCTTTGCTCTCTCTAATTAAAACCAACTTTTACTTCCATTGTTTCTCTGCAAACCATTAGCGATTCGAATTGCACAAGTCCAATATTCACCATTTCAGTTATGTGTGGGTTTATGGCTGCGGTAAAGGCAATCATAGCATTACTCAACCGAAGATTCCCCAACCAAGGGAGGGCTATTTTCATGCCTCCAGATTGAAACGAAATTCGTTGTGTGTGATGTTGTATTTACTTCTCATCGAGAAATGTCGAACAATTTTTACAATTTTGATATTGTTCAGCCAAATCTACGAAATTCATCATACTTGCAGCACCAATTGTAATCCAATCTTTTGACTCACAAATTCATAGTACTCGGTTTTATGGTCTTCTAGTGTTGATTACAGCACATAGCAAGCAATGACAGAGTAGATTTATATTTTAAGGATGGGTATACTGATGAAAGAAACATCGGTGTTCGACAGTTTTCACGATTTAGGTACCGAAATTAAACTAATCTTTAATGTGCGGGTGGATGGTGAGGAGTGGAAAAGTGATTATCTAATTCGGCGTCTCTGTGTTCGTCTATGTGCTACGTAGTAGAGATGTATATGTTACGTGCTGATGAGGATACGTCTCACAGTAGTACTGTAGTAGACTAGTAGTAGTTTTTCTTTATGATATGCGAAGGAATCGTGACACTGATATTTGATAGAAAGAAAGTTGATAGTTTTACTTAATTCATTAAAACTAGGCTTTTGATTTCTGAAGAAATAAAATGAATTGCAGTTTTGACACAGATTGACGGGTTAACCCGTCTTGAAATTGTAATAGCATATGTATGTGCTCAGTAGTCTCAGTGTGTACTGGTTCATATTCGAGGAGACTGCCTTGACAACAAAGGCGGATCTCTCAACTTTTAAAAATTGTTTTTTTACCCTTATTTGGTTTACTTTTTTCAATTTAGCCCCCACAATAATTGCACAATAGCTCCCACTCAACTTTGCAAAATTTAGATTTTACCTTCATTTTGTTTAATTTTTCTAATTTAGCCCCCACTGTAACGAATTCCTGGATCCGCCCCTGCTTGACGAGATTCATAATACTAATTCCTCTCTGTGCTCAACAAATTACGTTAATTCATTGAATGTGTGATTGAGACTGGTTTTCTTTTTTGGTCTTGAAGGCTATCAAGTCCCCCGTCATGAACGATTGCCAAGCAGCTGCGGAAATCCGACAACGTAAGTTTTAGTTATTCACATCGTTTATGTAGATAATAATTTCTATTCCATTTGAGCGAACCCTTCCTCAAGTTATGGACTTATCTTGCAACCTGCAAGTACCTCCGACCACTCACAAATTAATTTTCGAGCCCGTGTTGATACAAATATTGTCTGTAACTTGCAGAGATGAAGGTTTTCATGGATCTGTACAAGGAGACGATAGCAGAAACAGTTTCTGGTGAAAACGAGAATGGAGAAAAACGGAGCAAGCTTGATAATGAGCATGTTCCAGTTCCAGGAACAGATGGAAGTGTGGTGGAGTCATGGGAAGACGGTGCTGCTCGAGGTACCTATGTAGTTGGTGGATCGGCGTTTGGTTGGAATTTCGTCACTTATGTTGGGACAAACAAACCCGAGTATTATGGCAGAACCAAAGAGATGTTCAGATCTGCAGCAAATGCAGTTCCATGAGTGAATCCATCATCATCATCATCAAGAAGTCCATCTTTCTAATCGTTCTCTGGGTTTATGGGCTTTCTGGGTTTTAGTGTTGTATGTATCTTGTACTAGTATGTAAGAATAGAGGACTTGTATGGAGGATGATAATGTTGGAATTATGGCTTGTGTTTTGTCACCAAACATGATTGCTCACTTTTACATTTACTTGCCTTAGAAACACTTTTTGCACAATGTACTTGAGTATCCCACCTCATATCTCAGCATACATCATATCAGGCGTATCTCATCCCCTGCCCAAACGAGGGCTTAGAGTACACAACTATCTGAGGTAAAAATGGAAGGTATCTGAATGTCCCCAGTTGCTTGCCCAGGAGCAAAACGCAAATTACCACTCAGGGTATACACTGTGAAGACTAAGTTATTTTTTTTTATTGCTTCGGAAATAAACCATATTACAACAACTTAACAGAAACCAGCAAGAGGTTCATGATGATCAACATCAAACAACAAACAAACTACAGAAACCAGGCAAAGAACATAAGAAACAAACAACACAGCACTCATGTTTATTCATTAGGCTTTCCAGGCTTGTTGAAGCTTCCCATCATGTCTTCAACCAATGTGAAGACTAAGTTATAAATCTGCATATCCATTTGGATTATAAATTAGCGTTGGCGCTTAAATTAAAACCTCAACCTCAGCTTCTGTTCTTTTCCGGAAATACATCACCAGAAGCATCCCAGTCAAGCTTATCCTTCTGTAACGACGTCACCCTTACACCAGCCTATGCGACATATGTGCAAGGAGTAGTTATTACGTACTCTAGAGTAAATGATGTGTTCATACTCCAACCAATACTACACAGGACACGTAATAACTTCATATCATGTGTCATTTGTTCTTACATTGCTTTATCTCCTGCACAAGTGCTTGTATCATATGGTTTGACATGCCTCCAAGCCTCAAACAGCTCAATGGCATTACACAACAGTCCAATACATCTACATTACTCCCTTCATCCCAAAATTTTAGTCCCCATACTCTCTATTTGTGGTTGTGCTAAGATCGTTGTCCACTTTCCTTTTTTGTAACTCAATATTATAGTTTGTCTAATTTGTCCTTAAAAAGTAAATTTGATTTTCAAAGAAAAAAAAGTAAATTTGAAATCATCAAACAATTAAGAGTAGATGGTAAGATTATATGTGACTTATATATGAGCTGGCAAAATGTAAATCGTTCACAATTAAACTTGTGTATAGTACTTAATGTTATAGGATGACGTATGTGTAATTTATCTTGAATACTTTCCTAATTATATGTGGTATATAGACAATGTACCTCCCATTTTAATACTTTTCTAATTGTACGTTGCATATACACAAATGTACCTCCCATTTTAATACTTCCCAAATTCTAATGTACCTCCCATTTTCACTGTTCTAAGAGAAAGTATTCTTTGGGGCTAGCCCCACCACTGTGGCATGCCTGCGTGGTGGGGCGCGTTTGACAAATATGCATTAATCAGATGGAACCCATCCAATTTTGTTTGTTTGTCAAAAATTGAATGGTGCGCCCCACCACGCAGGCATGCCACAGTGGTGGGGCTAGCCCCAATGAATACTTTCTCCTGTTCTAAAGCTTTTCATTTTCTCCAGAATCTCTCGCATGGATAGACAGAAGATGCAATGAACATGACTACCAACTTTGAGGCTAGCTTTGGAAAGGGACACCGACATTAAATAGACAGAGAGCTTCCCAGGTACATTTTTGTTCCCAATTTCCTCTGTAATGAGGTTGGCTAAGTTTTTTAATATAAAGTTGGTTTCTAAAATAAAGTTCTATTAGATGCATAAATAATGTTAGTGACTTTGTAAGAATAATTTTCTGTTTTGTAAAAATCATTACCCTTTTATGTGCTTATATAAAGAAAATCGTTTGCCACTCTAAAGTCAAAATCTGATTTCAAAGATTATACTCACCAGCCAGACAGGAGGAGGCAGAAAAGATGGGTTCCAACATTAATCTTGAAGAAGAAGAGGAGGCTTTCTTGCATGCCCGCCAAATACGGCACTTGGGAGATTTCTCCGCAGTTTTGAATGCCGCTTTGGACCTTGGCATTATCAAAGCAATGGTGGAAGCGGCGGCAGATGGCGGCGGCGATGATGGCGGCGGCTACTTGACGCCTTTGCAGCTAGCAGCATTGCTAAAACTAGAGATCAGGAACCCCGATGCTGCTGCAACTATGCTGGACCATATGCTCAATTTCTTAGCTAGCTATTCCGTCGTGCGTTGTACGACCGACCCGGCCGGGGCCCACCAAAAGCTCTATGCTGCGGCCCCGGTCTGCAAGTTTCTTTTGAAAGAAAGAACTGATGGGCCAGACTTCTCTCCCCTCGTTGGATTGTCCTCCAAAGTCTGGTAAATTAATATACTCTACTATCTTGCTCACACGACATTGAACCACATGAGCGAGTGAAACAGGAGTGTATAGATAAATTTTTCGTGGTGAGGGACTAAAGTGAGATGGAGTGTATAGTAGAAACATGTGATTGTAGTACTCTAGTAGTGGAGAAGAGAACTTCGCGTTAGTTCATAGAAAACAAGTACATTATGTGCTATTTATATCACTACATAGTTGGTGGATGAACCCGCCAAGTAGATTATGTGCTATACTGCTATTTTACTACAATTATATATATGCATGTACCCGTGCAGGCATCATTTGAAAGATTCAATTGCGGAAGGTGGAGTTGCATTTGATAAGGCACACGGCATGAGTTTCTTTGAGTATCTGAGTAATAATCCTACGCCCGCCAAGCTATTCAATCAGCTAATGTGCGATCAAGCTGAAGCCGTCCAACAAAGAATCCTACAAACTTACCAAGGGGGGTTTGAGGGTATCGATACACTCGTCGACCTTGGTGGAGGTATCGGTGTCGTGCTCCGTGACATCATATCAAAACATCCCTCTATCACTACTGCCATCAACTTCGATCTGCCTCATGTTATCCAAGACGCTCCTCCTATTCCAGGTACGTAGGCACACTTTGTTCTAATAAGAAAGTTCTACTCCTATTTCAAGTACTCGGATTGGATCGGATTTGTTATCCAATGGATCTACAATATACTCCAAACTGGAATCGAGATTCTACTTTCGTAATCCATATCTGATTCATTCTATATTGGATTCGGATTTGATCATTTTTTTTTTTAATGTTGAATGTAGGAGTTACGCATGTCGGAGGTGACATGTTTGTCAGTGTACCAAAAGGCGATGCCATTCTCTTAAGGGTGAGTTCCGTAATACTACTTCAATTTCTTTTGGATTGTTCTACTTTGACTTTTTTAACCCGTAACTGGGTCACTTTGACTCGATGATTTAGCTAGCAAAACGATATCAATTTTTTAACAATTTTTCAATTATGTTGTAGAGCAAATTTTACTCTACAAGACCAATGCAAAGATTATCAAATTATATGATTATATCGTTTTGCTAATAAAATTTCCGGATTAAAGTGACCCAGTGAATAGTGACAAAAAGTAAAGTAGACTGAAAGAGAAGAAACAGATGTAGTATATTTCAGTGCTACTAGCTAACTAGGTTTTGCTTAATGTTATAACATGACATATGTCTACTTGGATGTGATATACATCTGACTAGTTTTCATTTTAATTTTAATGAAAAAACGAACAGAGAGTACTCCATAACTGGAGTGACGACGAGTGCTCAAAGATTCTGAAAAATTGTTACAACGCCTTACCAGAACATGGCGGAAAGGTGATCGTGGCTGAATATATTATGCCGGAAGTCCCGGATACTAGCTTGACAACCAAAATTGCTTGCCACTCCAACATCCTCATGTATGCATTGTTGGGTGCAAAGGAAAGGACCTGGAATGAATTCGAGGCTATGGCAACGGGGGCTGGTTTCCAAGGTGCACGAGTCGTGTGTCGCGCTCTTGACACTTATGTCATTGAATTTCTCAAGAAAATTTAAACTTTTCCGCTTTAGTTCTCTATTCAATACTCAAAAAAAATAACGTTTTTAATTTCTGTTATTCGTCATAAGACACCACCTGGTTTACACCAAAATAAATATTTTGAGGTCTAGTTGAGTGGCATGGTCGCTTGCTCGCAATAATGGAGTGCTGTATATTTATGTATTTTTTATTTTCCTTAACGTTAAGATAAATATGGGAGTGGCTTTGTAAAGTGCATTTTGTGTACCTTATGTGTATAGTGTATATTAGTATTTTCTTTTTGAGATAACTGTGGTGCTCAGGCCAACTTGAGCCCATCTTGACTAAATTCGCGGGACCCAATGTTAAGGAAACAAAATAAAATCGTGCGCGCAATAGTTTAGGATTGCGTTTGAAACCCGCCAATCATTGCTTCTTACAGATCTCTGTTACGGCTTCGTTTGGTTGGTGGTAAAACATTTTCATGTAACATGTTTTCTTGTAAAATGTTTTCCCTCAAATGATGTAAAATGATTTACACATTTCAAATCTGTAAGTCATTTTCCGGAGAGTAGAGGAGCCCAACAACTCATACTAACTCCTCCACCACCACTACCACCTACCTCCACACGACCCATCACCGCCACCCACCTTCACCGCCACCCATCACAGCCATTTCCGCCACGGCCCACTGTTTGGCAAGAGTCAGCCAAACACGAGAAAATAATTGCAGGGAAACCTTTTTCACACATAGCATTCTACGCGTAAAATATTTTCCCTTGTAAAACAATTTACTGCGAACCAAATAGAGTCTGCGTTTCCATTACAAGATCTCCAATGAATTAGGCAAACAATTTTAAGGTACAATATAAACAAGTTGAGTAAACATAAAAATCTAATGAATTATGCACCCTCCTTTGCAAAATATAATGAAGGGCAGGAAGGATCTATCACATACAGATCTAAAACATGAATTATAGCGGAAGATTCATGTGTTTACCTTGTCTTCCTAAGCTCCTTAATGCAGCGGATGATCGGTTGTTGCTTGCTTTCACGCGCCTCCTCCTTGATCTTGCTCCCACCAATCTAGTGTGAATCTCGAGGACGAACACTGATTTCCACACCACGTTCCACCTCCTTGGATGAAGTTGGAGAGAGACTAGGGTTCTTTACAACTAGTATGAATCTAGACAGAGTAACTTTATTCTCTGGAATTAGCTATTAGCCTTAGCATTATAGCACACCATAATGTGTAGGAGGCTGCCTCCTTATATAGGCAAAACTTCTCCTAGGTTTGCACATAAACCCCTAGGGTTTGAGCCTTAGCTACTAACCCCTCTAGTTTGTGCATTAGTGCAACTAACCCCATAAGGTTAAGATAATTGCATTGGGCACCCCACATGGGCGCACCAATTGCTAACATCTCCCACTCGCACAGTGGGGTTGCACAATTCATCCAGTCTCTATCAATCTCCAACTTTCTATCATCTACAAAAGAGTATTGTGTGGCCGTGGCGTGTGACCGGTGAGAGTACCTGCATTTCGGGAGATCCGTACACCAAACTCGTATAGCCAGCATGGGAAGGCACCCTCTCTAGAGATCCACATACCAAACTCGTATAGCCAGCGCAGGAAGGCACCCTTAAAACATATAATAGTAATAATGCTCTCCGTAACTCTCGTATTCCCCAAATTCCTCCGATTGTCATCTCGTGGATCATGAGCACCTGCCTTGTCCCGAAGGCCATGATCCAATGAGTCCACATCTCCTTTATATTTTCATATCCTACATGATCCCATAAGATCTTGCAGGTGGACCCAATGAAGATAATAAAGAGCGATGCAACGAGAATCTTTCCTTACATACATGTGTCACTCAGATTCGGCTCAGTTGCTTTCCCAGCAGTGTCCGGAAGGCCGAATCATCCATAGCCGTAAGGTGTCACGCCAAAGTAGCACCACCGACCCGTCTCCTCATAACACAGACGTAAGTACAAAGGGTATACTGTGTCAATCACCTTTATGTGATCGACGAGGCTCACACGATGAGGAATCCCAGGGACTAATTCTACTCATCACCTCATGGTCACTCATAAGCGCGCGTTATTCAAGGGGAATATGCGCCATAGTGTTTAGACTCTGATCAGAGCGCATGTCTTATCCTTGCAAAGGACCACTATGCAGATGACAATCCGGTAGCCCTTATGGCCACCAGCCCAAGTGCTGCCATGTCACACTATTGTGAACAATTATCAGCTCTCGCATCTGGCTTTCTCTACACAGACTGTTCATGGTTCGGGGTAATAACCATGTTCGATTGGCCATAACCAGTCTCACCTTGGAACTTATTTCCAATGCGACAGCTGAATCCGTCTGACAGGCTCCTGGCTCTACTGATAGACATCTAGCTCTTATCATAGGCCATATGCTCGTATGATAGGTATCTCTTATCATATCGCAGGCTTTCAGCTTTATCGGGATTCTGTCTCATCTTCCGCCACACCCAGACATATCCAGGATATTGCGAAGGCGGTCGCTCGTGTGAGTGAGCCGACCTAGTGTCTGCGTGACATGCTCTATGCTAGTACCGGAAATGTAACATATCATACATGTATCAAAACAACATGCTGCTTAAAACAAATCCAATTAAAATCCAGTCAATCAATGTATCGTGTGCTCATCAATCATATTGCTAGTTATCGACTACCAAGTCCCAATTTTCTAAAGCAATCCACAAAGAAAATTCTTAAGTGGTTTAGGAATGGGATGAGCCAACATCCTGGCCCATAGTCGATCCACTCCAGGATTACTCTTAGGTAGTCATTTCACCTTTTGTGAAATGGTACCCTTAACTATGTGTTTTGACTTTACCGCAGTGCTATAGCCGTAGCTAGCACAAATCATGGTAATCGGTTTGTCGATAGCTCATAAGCTTACTATAAAACCCTTTTAGTCAAACACATTTCTGCCCTATGGCAGAACAGCCAATCGTGCTTCGCTTCCATGGCTAATGGAGCGGTCTAATACGATCATGCAACACTTATATTGCATTTGTTCCATGCGGGTCTATCACCGAGCATGGACGATAGCCTGAGTCGGATCCAAGTGCATCTAGGTCCCCACCCTAGTTAGCATATGTGGCTAACTAGTCGAAGCATCTTCTTCGATAGTCATAGCACGTGATCCATCATATAGAGTATCCTGGTTACAATCTTGTGTCTTAAATTGGAATATCTTGGAATCCAATTCTTCCGATTGCATAGCGTTCGCTAGGTCTGAGTATACACCATAGTGTATAGAAGACTCCTAATGCATCGGGCACTCTGGTTATCTGGTCATTCTTATATGGTGTCTTTTAGGGCACATGCCTAGGCTCGTGAAGTCTTGCGCTGAGCTACAGGAGTACATATACTCCTTAGGGGACTCGAACAATCCTTAAGCTCCACTAGTAAATAGTGTGTCATCGATATTAAGTGACTTGATCATCAACTCTCTACTAGTAAGAGTGACACACAGCGGTTTCCATTTGTTATCGTAAACATATAGTAAACGATCCCTGATGAAATACAGCTGTCCAGAGGACTAGCTAAGATCCCATATGGACTTAGTTAGCTTGCACACATTCTGTGCATTTGACCTTAGTCACCTCTAGGATTTCCCCATTTAGAAATTCATTCGTCACGTCTATCGAGAATGGATCCACAACAATTGATGCTACCAAGCGAATCAACGTAATCCTTACCACCCAAAGCCTTGGGTAGGATACCTCGTTGAACCAACGCAAATTCGTCGGATCGACTCAAACTCGTCGATGTCTATCCTCAGAATGAGTGTAGACTTATTCGCTTCAACGCAAGTCATATGCCTTACCACGCTTCCGTCTGGGTCTCTGATTGACCTTGGAAATCCATTAATCTCCAAAAGTCTTCCATCCAGTCGGAAAATCAACCTAGCCTTAAACTCGGTTGGCCCCTTATAGACTCTAATTTATCCTGTAAAGCTTACTATTCATTCTTCATAATTAGGGAACGATAAGGCCTAGGATTCTATCCTATTGTTTATGCAAGGTGATCCTTATATCATCCCTTCGATCTCAAATAGTCGATAGGGTATGCTCCTTATGAGCAATTCCTTTGCATAGGAGGA
Organism: Linanthus parryae; assembly: GCA_023055425.1. Taxonomy (NCBI): domain Eukaryota; kingdom Viridiplantae; phylum Streptophyta; class Magnoliopsida; order Ericales; family Polemoniaceae; genus Linanthus; species Linanthus parryae. Next base: position 12,790,999 of record JALGPY010000006.1, on the reverse strand, counting down.
TCATCATTTGCTCTCATCCCTTATGGATGGGGCACCCTGCTTGGAAAGTCACTCCAACTGTCTGAAGGATCCTTGAGGAACTAATTCCTCATAATCAACTAAGGAACAGGGTATCTTCCAGTGGTTCCTCCATGCTCGTGGAGATCATCATCTCTACGAACATATCCCTTGATTATGGACATCTCCCATGAGAGATCACATATCTTGTGAATCCATTTTGTTACACTACTTATCGGCTGTTGCGTTTCAAATACGCAACCCCTAGAGTGCTCCGAATAGCATGAGAAGATATGTTACTCCATGGAGATACGTGTCTTCCATCTAGGGTCTAACTTCAAATTCCTTCTTGTCAGGTGATGACATATCCTGGGACAATATCCTAGGTTCATCATTCTCTTGCGTGGTGACCCTTGTGGTCTTTCTTTCGATGTCAATTCATCGACGGGATATGCTCCAAAGAGCGCTGCTACGCAAAGAGGGTTCCTCCATATACTCATAATCTATGATGGGCTGTTCACTAGGCATGTTACTCCCACTGTCCTGAAGATCTGTAGGAACAATTTCATGTTGATCATTCAGGGGTGGGGTGTCTTCCAGTGAAACTTTTGTTTCATAGAGACTTACTTCTCGACGAACCTCTTCCTGACTTGAAATTTAGTTAGTACATAAGTTGCCGATCCCCATGGCCTAAGGTGGCCTCATTCAGGTTGCCTTTTGGTCCACATCTCATAGGGTGTAGTGGCTACAGGCTTGGTGGACTTATGGTTGCGTATGTTGATAGTCGTTTAGCAAAGGGTCTCCTTCGAATAGGGAACTTGTACTTTGCACGCTCTATCATACATCAGACCATCTCTTACAGTAACCTATTCCTCTTATTCTCTACAGCCTTTTGCTGGAGCGTGGGAATAGCCAACTGCCCTACTATTTCTCTCTATCACATAGCTCTTGCTAAGATAGATACTTCCATGTCTCATTCTGGCCAAGGACATATCCTTTTATCCAGACGGTTTTTCTACCTTTTGTAGAGACCTTTCTGAAGCACCCTTGTGCCTCAGACTTATGTGGCCCAAGCACACATAGTTGAGATGTGGGCAATAATCTACGAATGTGATGGAACAGTAAGCACCATGTCTTAACTTTAACAATTTAACGGAACACAACAACAGAATGAATAAGATATAAAGACTCATTAGTCCTTAATGCTCTACTGGATGGTTTGCGTTTCGCCTTTCTTGTCCGGCAAGATCCACACACAGGTAAGGGTACCTTGGGCATAATCCAAGCAGGCCTGCCCTAGCTAGCATGAACATCCTCTCCTGTCAACGTGTGTCTTAATCTAGCGTGCCACATATCAGAATCTTAAGTCATACTCATAAGTTGACATCCAAGGATTCTGAGGCGTTACTCAAGCTAGAATATTAAGAACGCAAACACCATGATATAACCATATCCAAAGTTAAAACTATGACCAAAACAAATTTTGGTGGCTACTCCCTCAAAGATAATCCTTTGGATCCTTAGACGAGAAGTTAGTGCCAGTTCTGGCCTTTTCTCCTGTCTTAGGACAAAACTCCTTTGCTCCTTTTGCGTTTGTCAGTCTTGGGTAATACTGGCCTTATGCCAATATTTCCCCTACATTTCCTTATCCTTGCCCCACCTATTGCCTTGGTCCTAATATCGGGCTAGGGACTATATATGCCTATCATACTTCACTAAGTATGATAATACTTCACTAACAGCCTTCAGCAATCATATATTGCTTAGGCATCTGAAGTATGCTGGACTAGTATTCTTAGCAAACTCTTTTTGCTTAGATCCTAGAACAGATTGATGTTTTGGTCTTATCCAAACATCCTGACACGTACAAAGTGTGTCATATAACGTTTTATGAAACGTGGCAGAGATTGCAGCAAATTGCAAATCGGATAGCTTGTACCTGACAGCCTATAACTTTCTGATCATAAGTGGCATCAATCTCAGACGTTAAAGTCGAGTGCTCAATCTTATGACATGAGCCATAACTCATAGTTAAGGTAGGATTATTATGAGTCATTACTCAAAACTTATGTACGCAAATGGCAAAGATGGATCCAAGATTCTTCTTTGCCTTCCTACAATTTTAAAAGTGGTCTAGAACATGACGATGAGGTCATTTCCCCACCTTTTCATAGCATGCTCTATGACATTATCTTGACTGCTGCCTCCCACTATTGGTGAGCCTAAAGATAACGTCTATGTGCTGCTGTGACAACTTATTCATCACAGGTTCAACCATGTTTGTAGATGCTGACAACCTATGTCCAACGGATGGTTACATAGTACAACGACTCATCATATCGTTTGTTGTCACCATTTAGCCTTTACAGTTTCGATTTAGACACGATTGATAGAGACATTGTGGAAGTTAATCACTAGCATTTACTTAGCTCCAAAATAACATGTGACATTGATTAAAACATAATAGTTCCTCACAAGGACTCCACCAAAACCTAGCGTATATCCTAGGAATCAAATCTCATCACTTGTGATTTCCTATCAATTTTAATCATGTCATCATGTGAGCTCTTTTGTTTTAGTTCTTTAGCATGCGAGGTTAAACATATATATCCAATCACACGCAGTTATAACATAAAACAAGCATAAGCATAAATAAATATGCAATGGCTGTGGCCCCTAAGGTGCACTCCCACAAACTTCTTGAGCAAGTCTTGAACTCCATCTCATGCCATCTTGCCTACTTGAGGACTCCAAGCTTGAGGCTTCTTTAGACCATCTAATTGCTCCATGCACCTTGCACCATAGCTTTTGGTTTGGCCATCTCTCTTGAAGCTTCAATCTTCAATCTCTACTAAATATCTTATTTCTAATAAGAAGTAACCACATAGAGGCGAGTGGATGAGAAGAGAAGACACTAGAGTATAGAGAGGCACGACACGCAGACCGTATTTTGATTACATATTCAAAAACAAAACCAAAACCAAAATATAAAACATCTATGCCACATCCATGCACCAAACACATCCATTCAACCCACAACAACATGTATAACAATATAATAGACATACTGGAATTTTCTGGAAATTTCCAGAATTAAGCAATAATTACTGGAAATTAATAAACAATAATCTAATCAACTAAAAAGATCGAAAATTGCTCCCTACCACTTGGGGTCTCACCACCTATGGCAAAACGTAGGGAAAAATGACCTAAGTCTCCAGAAAAAATTTGGGCTCAAAACAGTGTGTTTAAGGTCGTCAAACTGCCTCGGGAAGTGTGCTAAACACTAATTAATTAATCTGGAAATTACTAAAATTTTCCGTCGCTCCAAAAATTATGAAAAAATATCCACAAAATAGGAAATTTAATTTGGAGTCCCTAGGAAAAAACCGGACGAAAAATGACGGCGGGAGGAGGCCGCACGCGCCCTCAAGCGCCGCCGCGCGTGGGCGCGTCCGCCTCCGCCACGCGCCGACGTCGGCCATGTGCCACGTCAGCAAGACACGTGGCATGCCACGTCAGCACCTATGCTGACGTCAGTTGCCACGTCACCCGTCGCGCCATCGCCACGTCAGCTGCCCCGTCAGCCGACACGTGGCTGCCACGGCATCGCCACGTCACACTATTGCTGATGTGGCACCGCCACGTCATCAGCCACGTCATCCCTAGGGCCACGTCAGCAGCCGCCGCCAGCCCTTGGCGCGTGCGGCGCGTGGCGGCGCGTGGCCGCGCGTGGAGGCGGCGTCGGTGGCGCGTGAAGCCCACGCGCCGCCTTCCCGTGCTCCGTTCCCGACGAAACTAATTTTTTCGGGATCGTCTTTTCGTCCTGATCCCGATTATGTGGTCAAAATCCAATGTTAACAAGTTTTGAAAAACGTGTTCTACTGATTGGATCTAGCAGTCCAGATTAATACAGTTCCGAATCTTTGAAAAATCATAACTAATTCATCGTAAATCCAAAAAATATAAAATTTATATATCTGGAATCCTCGTGAAAAGCCCTACCTGACCATATAGGTTTCGTCTACTGGTTATGAAATTTCAGAAACTCGATTTTTAAATCAGATTCGGGAACGCTTATTGAGGCACGAAAAACAAGCCTAAGGCTCTGATACCAATGAAGGGCAGGAAGGATCTATCACATACAGATCTACAACATGAATTATAGCGGAAGATTCATGTGTTTACCTTGTCTTCCTAAGCTCCTTAATGCAGCGGATGATCGGTTGTTGCTTGCTTTCACGCGCCTCCTCCTTGATCTTGCTCCCACTAATCTAGTATGAATCTTCGAGGACGAAAACTGATTTCCACACCACGTTCCACCTCCTTGGATGAAGTTGGAGAGAGACTAGGGTTCTCTACAACTAGTATGAATCTAGACAGAGTAACTTTATTCTCTGGAATTAGCTATTAGCCTTAGCATTAGAGGGTGAGCACGGACCGGTTTGGGCGGGTATTGTCGAAAATTTTGCCCCGACCCAATAGGTACGGGTTGGAGAACATTCAACCCAAACCCAATCATTTGTTCTTGATACCCAAACCAAACTTAACTTATCGACTCGGCCCGATTCGGACCGGGTTGAACGGGTTGTTAAATCTACATAAGTTATTTGGAAAATGTATATACTTAGTTTAAAAAAAAATAAAGATGTATAAGCTTCGTGTTTGGAATTGAAAATTTTAACATAGTTTATTAGAAAAGATGAGTTATTTAAGGAAAATCAACTAAAACTATTATTCGGGCATATAAATTTAGTTAGCGGGAGGTGTTATCTAACTACAATATGTATTTTTTTCATGTAAAAATGTAACAACACGGACCGGTCCTAAACGGGTTTGCTAAATCCAAACCCATGATCAATCAAAGTTAGTTGGGGTTTGCGATTTTATAATCGTACCCAATCAAGTCGCATGAACGGGTGTTAAATTCGGACCGGTTTGATGCGGGCCGGATTGGGGCGGCCGGTTTGGGTAAGTTTTGCTCACCCCTACTTAGCATTATAGCACACCATAATGTGTAGGAGGCTGCCTCCTTATATAGGCAAAACTTCTCCTAGGTTTGCACATAAACCCCTAGGGTTTGAGCCTTAGCTACTAACCCCTCTAGTTTGTGCATTAGTGCAACTAACCCTATAAGGTTAAGATAATTGCATTGGGCACCCCACATGGGCGCACCAATTGCTGACATATAAATAGAAATCATAGCCGCAAAACTTGCCAAGGATTATTTTTTCGCCATCTACGCGGTATAATTAATTTTCTAAGTTTTCTCTCCCTCTCTCATCTCAATTTTTGTTTTGTTTTCTACATGGTATTAATATTTTCTAAGTTTTCTTTCCCTCTCTCATCTCAATTTACGTGTGCATGCGGTGTATTTGCACCCGAATAATAAAAACATGAAATACTTTTCTTAATTTTTCCCTAACTAGCGTTGGAGAAGAACAATCCCTCACTATAAAAACTGCAAAAGAATAATTTAATTTATAATTTTATAAAATTTAACTATTACCATTACTGGTTACAGTAAAACCTCTATAAATTAATAATTGTGGGACTGGGATAATTTATTAATTTAGCGAGATATTATTATGTGATATATCAATAATTGATTAATTTTAAGAGGTTTTGCTTGTGAATTTTAAATTTGTAGGTCCAGTGTACTAGTTACAACGTATATTAGTTAGAGATAAAAATAAACTACAAAATCAAGTTCCAAGACACATTCTATAGCTTTGGAACCGGTCACTCGGAAAGAAGCATTGCAAGCGGCATAAACTCGGAAAGAAGCATTGCAAGCAGCATTACGAGAAGACAATGCCTCAACTCTTAAGTCTAATGATGAGATTTAAAGATGAACTCAACATAGATGTAAAGTTCAACAAAAAACAAATGACTATAGATTCATTTTTTATTAGACAATCTTAGAATTTGGAATATTTTAGTAATGATTAATTTATAGTTTTGTTGGGACTAATATATGTATACAGGGATTTCAAAAAATTATTATCTAATTAGTTTATCGATTGAGTCCAATTTTGTAATGGTCCCAAATTAGAACCAAATAAATTATTAATTTTATCGAGGTTATTAATTTATCGAGTATTAGTTTATTAGTGTATGTGATTTCTAGTTATGCATTCGAGCATTTTATTTATGATGTCACTTAGACTGACTTTTTTTTTCGAGAAATAGGCATAACATGATTAATGGGTTGGGCGGGAGCCCCCCAAATCCATCTCAATTACATCTTGGGTCCAAACTGCATCATTAAGAAACCACTCAAACTCACAATATACGGTCATTGACCGTTTTAGCTATCAGGTGGGTAGCTTTGTTACACTCCCTATGAGCGTAGAGCTCCATTACAAGATCAAAACGGCATCTTGACTCCCTGGCCGGCGATCAGGATTCCATTCTCGTCATGGACAACTATTCTAGCGCTTGACCGACTAATATAACTAACATTATTATACTAAAACTTGTTAATTTCTTCATAACGTTAAAAGATCAATACATTTCCGTATCATATCATTAGTTAAACTAGTTGGTCAAAATAAACTGATAAATAGTGCACTGACGAAATTCTGTCATACTCACACTACCTCTTATGCAAATATTGAAAACATTTAAATTACATCATAACAAATGGTAGTATCTTTTTTGTATCACTATCCCTTGTACGCCTTTATTGAGGGAATTTGTGGTGTCCGGGGGAAATTTATGCCCACTTCAACTAGTTCACATAGTCTCAAGGTACATCTACAATTTAGTTGCAAATGGTTATGTCAATCCCTAATGTAACTGGCGTTAGATGGAATTGAACCTGAGATTTAAGAAGAGCACACCTTTAAATTCCAAGTCTCACCCATTAGGTCAATCTCTTGAAGTTATGTCAGTAAGACGTTTAAGTTGTGTCAGGTCTCGATGACATGCATCTCCGCCCGTTTGTTTTTTTTTTGTATTGTACAGGTAGGATGTGATTAAGACTTCAAGATCATATATGTTGCAAATAAAAAATGTATGAGTTTGCATAACTTGCCCCCTCTAATCCATGTACGTGAGACTATTTCTATAGCTGACACAAGGTATCGAGAATGCATGGCGGGCGCTTACCAGTGCAAGACACAACTACCTCATTCTCTTCTCCATTACCAATGCATGATAAATGGGTAAAAGACAAAAACCATCCTTTGAGTATGGGTGATATACAAAAACACCCCTCGTGTTTAGGGATATACAAAAACCACCCATGTTGTGGATGGACGTTAGACGAAAAGCACCCTTCTGTCACAATCAGTAAGTATAGGGGTACATTTTGTCTTTTTATGACCATTTTGCCCCTACCTATATTTTTATTTTATTTTGTTTATGTTCTTGGTGTTCTTGACCAACACCACCACCGATTCACCACCAACACCACCACTGATTCACCACCAACAACCACCCACCAACACAAACAGACTTCTCTAATTCAAAGCAACCACCAGAAATATAGAATTATTGATCTGAAAGAGTAACGGGGCACTTCGAACATCACCACCATCAGCAACACCCAACACCTGGAATGAAAGAAACCTAGAAATAAATCCCCAAATCAACAATCTGCCTAACCTCCACAGCCATCTCAATGCTGCCAATTACAAGGCAGCAACATATCACCAGACTGAATTCACCCAATACAACCTACCAACACAGTAACCACCATTACACCACCTGAACCTAAATCACCACTCCACCTACACCTGCTGCAATCAATCTAACAACAGCCGCTTTAACCAACCAAACCAAACGAGAGAGAGAGAGAGAGAGAGAGAGAGAGAGAGAGAGAGAGAGGGATGTTCGCCTGGAAGGGGGAGACTCTCCATGAGTACTAGTGGTGTACCGATTGGGGTCCCGGCGGTGGACCAGATCTGATCGTCGACGAAAGAGGCGAAGCCACTCTGCTCATCCACGAGGGGGTGAAGGCGGACGAAGCGAGAGAGACACACATGAAGCGAGGCCCTCGCAGCTCTTTCTTCTTCTTCGTCGTCGTATCTTGCCCCAGACACCTCCGCCACCAACTCCTCTGCAAACCCTAACTCAGTCGAGGATCGGGAAGAAATCAATGGCGTCCCCAAAAGCAAAGATCCGCCTCCTCCTCCTTCACTCCTCCAGATGAAGTGAAATTTGTTTATTTGGGGACAAGTTTGTTCCTCTCAGTTTGCTTCCTTCTGATGAATTGCTTGGTTATGCTATTGGGTAATCTTTCAATTTTATTACTCCCAAATCAATTCTTTTCTGGAATCAAGAATCGATTTTACCTGAATGTTTGAACTTCACTAAAAGGACCATTTTTGATTTATGATTCCAGATGTACTGCTTGGTTTGGATTTGGGTTTTGGGTTGAACAACAGGGAAAACTTGGTGAAGAAATTGGTTCGTTGTTTCCGGCGATCAACGAGCGGAAGGATTGATCGGGATAGAGAGAGAGAGAGACAGTGATGGCGCCGGCTGAGTTGTGGGTTGCAATGGATCGATCGGTTTTCAGTTATGTTGAAGAGAGAGAGGTAGAGGTAGAAATAAGGTTGGTTGCTAGGGTTAGAAAATGAGGAGGAGAAGGAAGCAAATAGTTTTATGGTGGGTAATTTCTTTAAATTCCAGGGGTATTTTTGACTTTTCTCTTCTCCGTTAATGCACCTGACATGGGTGGTTTTTGTATATCTCCAAACACGAGGGATGTTTTTGTATATCACCCATACTCAAGGGGTGGTTCTTGTCTTTTACCTATGATAAATTCATTTTGGTGGATTTTCTTTAGTAACTTAAAGCATCTCCAATAGGTCATTTATAGAACGGTTACTTTTTTAAAATATAAATAAGATAGAAAAATATTATCTCAAAATAGACTCTTTACTTCGCTCTTTATTTTAGCGGATAGTTATTCCGCTCTCTACATTTGAATCAATAAATTTATACTTTCTTTAACCATGTTCTTAGCGGTATGTCCTGAATTTCTAAAAATTCTCTTACAAGAAATATTGAGAATGTGTCACGTGTTATTAAGCTAATCATTTAACTAACACTATTTCGAGCACTATCTAAAATTTTACAATATTTATAAAATAAAAATGTTCAATTCTCATCAAATATAAATAATTTTTAGCTAGTACTACTTGAGATGCTCTGACAATCTTAATTCCAGCACTATCAGTTCCTTCATTAACAATTTCAGCACTTTTAAAGCAGACAAATCAAACGAGGCCTCTTCTCTGTTGGGCTAAGACCAAAAATAAAATAGCCTGGCCTATTTAAAAGCCTAAAGCCCATCCTCCTATTTGAAAGCCCATCATTGTTGTTATGTCGATGGTGTGATAAGAGAGACGAAACAAAACGAAGAGGGGTCAAATCAAAATTAGGGCTTTGGAATTGAGAACACAGAGCAGGAGGCGAGATGTCGAAGAAGAACGATTTAGGTCGCCGGAAAAGGCTTCACGAATTCGAGCTACGGAGTAAGTAAAACCCTAAGCACTGTATGCAATTGTTTTGTTTCTTTGAGTGATTCTGATTCAGTCTTTGTCGCACAAAACAGAGGAGAAAGAAGAGAAAGAAAAGAAGGCCAAGAAGCTTCAAGCCAACAAGAACAAGATGAAAGTAAGTCTCTGCTTTCTCTGACTATGTATGAAATGCCAAGCATGATCCAAGTTAGGTGCTTTATCTTCTTCAATTGTAGTACTCATTTGTATATATAGATTATTGACCTAGCCAACACATTAAAAGTTGTGTTTGGCAATCAGGATTTGGATTTGGATATATCCAAAATTCCAACTTCTGTAATTTGAAATATGCAAGTATTTGAATTCATCTGTTTTGGATGATATAAAACATTTCGATTTTGAAATCTTTGTTTGGTTGTCTAGCTAATCAGAAATAAAAATAAAAATGATTTGGAGTTTTTACACACTGGGTACTATTCAATACGTGTAAATTTAATCATAATAAAGAACTATATTGAAGTTCTATTTTGAAAATTAAGGTCTTGGTTTTGAACCCAGTAGACGACAAACAGATAAAACTCAAAAAAAAAAAAAAAATGCTGTATACTAGACATCAGGAAATTCTAACATTTACTAAAATTTATATTATGATATATAGTGAAAAATGTATATGGCAACGTCGCGTATTGCCACATCATAACCCAAGAATGGGCAAGGAGAAAACACCAACCCCTCGAAATTGCAATGTGAGAATTGGCTACCCCGCGTCATTGAATGAGCTACAGCCACGTCATTCAAACTTCACACATTTTCACAATTGAGGTTGCATAGTGAAGCTTCAAGCTTTTACCTCTCCATGAAGACAAAATGCCAAATGTCGACTTTTGCTCCCGAAGCCGAGACATACTAATTCGGCTCCAACTCCTACGCGCCTGTGATTCAAACATAGTTGTCAAAATCGAGCGATTTGCGATTCGAATCGTACGATTTTCGGTTCGATTCATACCCCATCGATTCAGAATCGTGCATATAATCGAAGTATAGCTGAATCGTGTCTCTGAATCGTGAATCGAGCGATTCGAATTTTTAGTTATTTGGAGGAAGGTCTGGTTTGGAAAAGCTGGTAAAGACGTAAAATGAGTCAAGACCAAAAGTGTAACGCCAATACTTGAAATCCTAATCTACTGCCTTTTTTCTTAAAAGTATCCTTCAATCTACGCTTTCTGTCACAACCCTCAACGGATTTTGGGGACTGTACTGATGTGGATGATTTTGAGTTTTTAGGATGGAACCTCTTTGTGTTTACATGGAACTGACATATTCAGATTCTATTTATACTCACCGCTTTGGCATGGAACTTATGTAGTTAACCTTTATGGATGCTATTATGAATTTATGTTACTCGTATTCATTAGTTTTGGACCAAACTTATGCAGTACTCTCACTTGATGATATTTATGATTATACACTATTTCGTACTCAAACAGTTTCGGATGGAACTTATGCAGTACTCTCACTTCGATGCCATTTATGATTTATATAATTGCATATTTACCACCTTAAATTATTATATATTGCTACAAAATAGAGGGTTGATAATTGGAAACCTGAATGGGTGTTTCTATTAGTAAGAAAATAATTAGACCGAATCGTTATGATTCGCGATTCGATACGATTCACGATTCAAAAATTGAGGTTTCGATTCACGATTCGAATCATGATTTGACAACTATGATTTCAAATGACATGGTACAAGGTGGAATTTGAAGTTATTGCCGATAATGTGGTGTGCATTTGTTTCAAATTAAATCCGAGTCCCTATACTTTATCCAAACATTAGATTTCATTCGAAATCACCCCAAATCCAAATTCAGATCTAATTTCATGGTCATCCAAACGAACAGTAAGTGAATTATGGAATTGTACTAAAATTATTGGTTATTGAATTAAATACTTGAAAACCACGAATCAGTTACTCAATGTTCGTTCGTAACCTCAACATTTGTTATTTTTATCATCAATTCACTATATCTAAAACTTGTATTTGGTGAGTTCTGAATATTCAGCAGAAATGTCTTTGAATTGCACAGTCTAAACCTATGAACTGTTTTTTTTTTTTTTTTTTTTTAATGAGCTGAAAAGTGTATGCTTGATATAGGTTGATGGTAGCAGCAAGAAGAAGAAGAGGGGTGCCGGTGGATTTCAAGTTGGTAAGAGGAAGGTGAAGACCAAATTGACCGCATTGGCTAAAGCTAAAGCTGCCCAGGCTATGGAGGTCGACAAATAAGGTTCTACTTCAAAGTCAGTGAACCTTCTGTTTGTGACTTCAGTTCACTTCATTAGATAAGTTTAGGGTTTGTATCTTATAAAGTAAACAAGATGATAACATCTCTATCCTTCTGTACTGTGAACTCTTTGTTTAGCTACTGGTTCATGTGCAAATTGAGTTTTGCGTCATTAGATTGATCTAACTTATGATTTCACTGTTTTTATTTTATGTCAAGGCCATCACATACGAAAGCGCACTTAGGGAAATGAAGTTTTTAACCACGTGCCACATACGAGGTGATGTAGCAACAAAATTACTGTAAATAAGGTGTTTGCTCTTCACCCAGAAAATGTAGGGAAAATACACTATTTTGCTGATGCTGTATGGGAGGAGTTTTGGTTCTCTTTGAGATAGTGTAGATGCAGGATGGCCATTTGGGTTCCTTCTTTTACAAGATTTGAGATTGATTGATAGCTGCTAGTCTACTACTATTTAAACAATCCTTCCACGGGAAGGGTATCAATTTGGATGGTAGCGGATCCTGATAATAGATGCCATCAAACTTGGAACATGTGATTTGTGAAATGCATCATTGATACTGAGATATTTGATGGATATTGATTACAGTGGTTACCCATTATTTCTGTGAAAGAAATGATTCCACAATATACAAGTCTTTGGCAGATATCAACCATTGAGTCAAAACCCATTCCCATTATGATAGATTATACCATTGAAGGAACTATTAACAACATATTGAGGGAATCACTTGTCGTCGGAGAGTGCTATGTATCTCGTTCGAGCTTTCACCACAGTGTCGTAGCAAGTACCAGAATGTTGATGAACTTTCATTGGGTAATGTTGTAACAGTTCCCGATGTTAAGCATTCAGTTGCATAAGTTAGTCTCATATATCTGGATGCGCTCCTGCTCGAGCACCCCCACACCCAAGCTTTTGTCTATCTAGAGAAGTAAGCTACGTGTCAGACTGTCAGGTATCCATGTAGTCATCAAATATTGATTTGTTTTACTAGTCATTTGGTACATAGGTTGCATTGCACTCTTTGATGAAATATATCTTGATTGCGAGACTGGGTTGAAGAAATTGGGATGAGAATGACAAATACCTGTGAATGTTTTTTCCCAACCTGGTGGTTTCTCAGACTTTGAATTGAATAGAACCCTCATCCCGTGTTTCTGTTGAGGTGTATTGGGTGAAGGGTAAATTTAGTTGGTATTCCTCTGAGTCAGGTGAAGTCTTTACGTGATTACTCGTGCTGTCGTGCCGCCGGTTAATAGCTTGCTTGCTGCTGTCCAACCTTTTGATGTGAAACGTAGATTCATGGTTTCATTTTGAATAACATAAGAGCATCGTATAAGTTAATCAAGTACTATAGATGGGGAGGATGCTTGAACCCAGTAAGTCATCATGAACCCAACCTGTGCCCTTACCACATACTACTTATGTGCCCTTACCACATACTACTTATTGTGTGCTATGAATTAAGTCCCGCTAGTGACTTTCAGGTTACCAGAGAGTAAGGCTTAGGATCACCGAAAGTGAGTCTTGGCTGCCCCCGGGGAAGTGGATAGATTCCATGAATATGTTAGATCCTGCAACTAATATAGGTTGAGGTTTGATCCACCAACCAGCAAAATCAAACATCATTTGAGGTCTTATGTCATTTTCATTTGAACACTATTGAAGCTCTCAATGATTACTTCACTTCTTATCCCTGTCAAGTGTAGATTCCAATAACACTAGAAAGTTCCTGCGCTCGACCATCCATCGCTAAGAGAAAATTCTTTGTAGCTTCATACTCAATGGGCTAAAATGTTGGAAATTGTCAAATGAAAACCAAGACTGTGGTGAAGATAAGTCACAACCAGTGGTAAGCAAGAACACCATATGTTCCATGGTGGGAGCTGCTGTTGGATGATGTATAGCTCCAACTGTGTCTTCAAGAGGTGGGGCAAACCAAACACATAAGAATTGACTTCAGCCACTTCCATAATGTTTTATCTTCTAATGTAGGTCAGGCCAGGCGGGACTACCCGTCGTGTTTAAGCATATCAATGAGCGAATATTCTAGTACGGGATTTTTTTTTTTTTTTTTTAGGAAAATAATACTTTCATATATAACTTCAATTTCAGAGTGACCGGCGTTGAATTGGTTGGGAGCTCGACTTTGACTCAGCAGGATTTGATTTTGATGCAAGCGCATACTATCTCTCTCTTCTTTGGTTTCGTGTATACTGAGGGATGGGTGTAGGAGGTTTGTTACTCTACTAGAATTTCAAATAGAACATGATTATGTACAGTTGACACAATGTATAAGAGGCCAAATTTGTTAAATAACAACTATAACAAACTGTTGTAACAGAACTCCTGTTTCAGAGCTCCGTTACCAGTTTGTTGTAACGTGTGGGTATTCGAGCAAGAACGACGAGACGAAACAAGAGCGAGACAGATATTTAACGTGGTTCACTAACGAATTCGTAACGAACCCGCTAGCTAATCCACGACCAGAATCAGATATTTTATTGAGAAGAGAACCCAATTACAATACACGCCGCCGTGGCCACAACGACCGCGGCGGCTACCCGAAACACCCACCCAAAGACACACTCCACAAAAGCTCTGAACTCTCAAACTATAACCTGTGTGTGTACTTGTAACAAACTATTAATGCCTTTATATAGGCATGTGTGCAGTGGTATTCACCAAGCAATTAGGAAATTCCTAATTGCTTTGCCTCAAACCAAGTTGGAAACAACTTTGTTTCCATAACTGAATTTCCATAACTAACTTTTGACTTTGCCTTAGTTGAATTCAAGTCATAACCCAACAAATTTCCACCTTGACTTGAATCAACTCAACAACCTGAAACCGGAACCTGATGCTTCTCTTCTCAAACCTGAACCGGATGCGTTTCCCAGAAACCTGAAACGAGCACGCTTCCTCAGACAGATGTTCCGCAGCTGTATGCGAAACCCGAATCGCCAAATCGTTGCTCCAACTACCATGCGTTCCTGCAACGACTGCGCCCGACGTGAATGCACTTCGAGAAACAGAAACAAGTGCTCCACCGAGATCCAGACTCGAATACATTCACTGAGAAAGCAGGACCGAATGTATTCCAGATGCGCCAGACAGATGCACAATGACAGAATGCCCAGATTTCATCCAGACCAGATGCACCGATGACGAGTGCCCAAATTGTCATGCCCGATGCGCCCCGTATGCCTCAGATGCGCCAGATGCTCGCCAGAAACAGATCGCCCCAGATGCGAGCTCAGTGCGTGTCATGGTACACGCTGCAAAACCAGATGCACGCCAGAACAAACTCGTGCATAATGCGCGTCAGAACCAGAATCAGATGCGTGTGCCAGAAATCTCACGCGCCGGATGCTCCATGTCGTTGCTCCAACTCCAACGAGTTCCTGCAACGCATGAGCTAGAACCAGATTCAATTCACACGCCAGATGCTCCACGCCGTATTGCGCCTGAACGTCAATCGCCAGAACGCCATATGCGCGTGAACCGCCAGATTCGCGCCAATACTGAATGCGTGCTGGATTTGCCAGATCCCTTGCACGCCTAATCAGATGCGCGCCAGATTGCTCCGACAGGGGCCCGGATAGCCCCCTCCACGGGGCTTCAGACGGTGGGTGTAACTGCTTCTCTCTCACGAATAGATCGATCTTGATCACCAAACCAGACATCGTTCTTGGAGGAATCTCGAAACCCAACCTCCCCATAGCCTGCTCCACCTGAATCGCAAAACCCTAGCTTTGAGTTTCACCAAAACGTGAAACCCTAGCTCTTGGCTCCACCCGCATCTTGGAACCCCGGCTCTGATACCAGTTTGTTAAAACTGGTGATCCCCTGACCTGGGACTGATACCAGTTTGTTGTAACAGAACTCCAGGTTTCAGAGCTCCGTTACCAGTTTGTTGTAACGTGTGGGTATTCGAGCAAGAACGACGAGACGAAACAAGAGCGAGACAGATATTTAACATAGTTCACTAACGAATTCGTAACGAACCCGCTAGCTAATCCATGACCAGAATAAGATATTTTATTGAGAAGAGAACCCGATTACAATACACGCCGCCGTGGCCACAACGACCGCGGCGGCTACCCGAAACACCCACCCGAAGACACACTCCACAAAAGCTCTGAACTCTCAAACTCTAACCCGTGTGTGTACTTGTAACAAACTATTAATGCCTTTATATAGACATGTGTGCAGTGGTATTCACCAAGCCTCAAACCAAGTTGGAAACAACTTTGTTTCCATAACTGAATTTCCATAACTAACTTTTGACTTTGCCTTAGTTGAATTCAAGTCATAACCCAACAAATTTCCACCTTGACTTGAATCAACTCAACAACCTGAAACCGGAACCTGATGCTTCTCTTCTCAAACCTGAACCGGATGCGTTTCCCAGAAACCTGAAACGAGCACGCTTCCTCAGACAGATGTTCCGCAGCTGTATGCGAAACCCGAATCGCCAAATCGTTGCTCCAACTACCATGCGTTCCTGCAACGACTGCGCCCGACGTGAATGCACTTCGAGAAACAGAAACAAGTGCTCCACCGAGAACCAGACTCGAATACATTCACTGAGAAAGCAGGACCGAATGTATTCCAGATGCGCCAGACAGATGCACAATGACAGAATGCCCAGATTTCATCCAGACCAGATGCACCGATGACGAGTGCCCAAATTGTCATGCCCGATGCGCCCCGTATGCCTCAGATGCGCCAGATGCTCGCCAGAAACAGATCGCCCCAGATGCGAGCTCAGTGCGTGTCATGGTACACGCTGCAAAACCAGATGCACGCCAGAACAAACTCGTGCATAATGCGCGTCAGAACCAGAATCAGATGCGTGTGCCAGAAATCTCACGCGCCGGATGCTCCATGTCGTTGCTCCAACTCCAACGAGTTCCTGCAACGCATGAGCCAGAACCAGATTCAATTCACACGCCAGATGCTCCACGCCGTATTGCGCCTGAACGTCAATCGCCAGAACGCCATATGCGCGTGAACCGCCAGATTCGCGCCAATACTGAATGCGTGCTGGATTTGCCAGATCCCTTGCACGCCTAATCAGATGCGCGCCAGATTGCTCCGACAGGGGCCCGGATAGCCCCCTCCACGGGGCTTCAGACGGTGGGAGTAACTGCTTCTCTCTCACGAATAGATCGATCTTGATCACCAAACCAGACATCGTTCTTGGCGGAATCTCGAAACCCAACCTCCCCATAGCCTGCTCCACCTGAATCGCAAAACCCTAGCTTTGAGTTTCACCAAAACGTGAAACCCTAGCTCTTGGCTCCACCCGCATCTTGGAACCCCGGCTCTGATACCAGTTTGTTAAAACTGGTGATCCCCTGACCTGGGACTGATACCAGTTTGTTGTAACAGAACTCCTGTTTCAGAGCTCCGTTACCAGTTTGTTGTAACGTGTGGGTATTCGAGCAAGAACGACGAGACGAAACAAGAGCGAGACAGATATTTAACATAGTTCACTAACGAATTCGTAACGAACCCGCTAGCTAATCCATGACCAGAATAAGACATTTTATTGAGAAGAGAACCCGATTACAATACACGCCGCCGTGGCCACAACGACCGCGGCGGCTACCCGAAACACCCACCCGAAGACACACTCCACAAAAGCTCTGAACTCTCAAACTCTAACCCGTGTGTGTACTTGTAACAAACTATTAATGCCTTTATATAGACATGTGTGCAGTGGTATTCACCAAGCCTCAAACCAAGTTGGAAACAACTTTGTTTCCATAACTGAATTTCCATAACTAACTTTTGACTTTGCCTTAGTTGATTTCAAGTCATAACCCAACAGAAACAGACTCCCAGACTAACAATTTCATCATACTGGGGTAGGTGTCGTGATATTTGCACACAGAAGGAGTGAGCGTGTCCTTTCCCAAACGAAAGGGGGGGGGGGTGTGAAAGTGTCTTTGCATCAATCTTCAGAGAGCGAATGTGTTTTAACCCTTTTGTTTGGGTAAATGACACTTGTCCTCTACCAATTTGATGGAAAAGATAGTGTCACCGCTTTTAGTTTGGGAATTGACACTTTCACCCCTCCTATGTGCCCAATTTCAAGGTACATGCACTCATCAAATGTGACATCGTGAATTTGGGGCAGGCTCCCTCACCGTTAATAGTTTTAAGTGCATGTTTGTCCCATATTTTAATCTCATTTTACTGAGATTAAAATCTATCAAATAATTTTATGTCGTTTGTTTCGTAAATTTTTTAGGTCAGGTTTTAATCGAAGTTGACTGATAATAAATTATTTATACTATATCCGATTTTAGAAATTTTTAGGTATAGCATTTGAAGTACCATACTCTTCCATATCTTTTATGCATGAATTATTAATTTGTGTAAATACGTCTTAGACACGTTCACTCCTTTTAATTTGGGAAATGATGCTCCCACCACCTCTGTAGTATGCCAAACTTCAAACCTACAACCTTTAACAATGTATTCCATACTTAAAGAGGGGAAATTTTACCAAAAGTTTCTTTTAGTGACTTACCTTCACCCCTGACTATCGGCGTCACGGTTGGGAGTTTAGATGTCCTGAAATTTGGTACACGGAAAGAATTGATAGTGTCATTTCCCAAATTAAAAGTGGTGAAAGTGTCTTTACATCAAACTCGTGGGGGTGAAAGTGTCTATGACCCTTTTCTCAATCACATTTTCTCAGCCTAAAACGGGTTCACAGAAAGTGTTGGTTGAACCATATCCAAGGAAGGGGGCCCGAACCCGTTTCCTTTCAGTGAAGTCACCTCAGTTGTCCACTTGTCACATGATATGATGATACCTTTTCTTAACTCTCACACTTGCACTCCTTGAGATGATGGGGCGCGTGGCCTGTAATGGGGGATGTACCAGTCCGTCCCAGCTCTTTCTTCTCATATGACTTTTTTGACTCGTATCTGGGTCACTTTGACCGGGTGATTCCGATAGCAAAATAATAAGATTTTTTAATAATTTTTTCACCATATTATAGACCACCTTTTACTCTACAACCCCATGAAAAAATTATCAAAAAATTACATCGATTTGCTATTCAAATCACCGGGTCAAAGTGACCCAGTGAATAGTGACAAAAGTCAAATTGGGAAGAATGAGCTGGGACAGACTGGTATCATTTACCGAACTTGAGAGAGAGTTTTCATTTTTTATTTTTTTTTATGAAAGATCAACTTTATTTCAAGAAAAGAAAAAATCGAGACACACATAAGTCCTGTCAGAAGCGAAAACAACAAACAGGGGACACCGTTAACAAACAGCAAGGGAGACCTATTACAAATTACAAAGCGCCTACCACAAACTACGATTACATAGGGTAATTATCTAAGATAGCATTTTCAGCTGCATAATGAGCTTTGACGACCTCAGTGCGAGACACTTTTGAAAGACTGCAAAACATAAGTTGATCAACCGCTCTCCAGAACAGCCGAGGTAATCCTCTCTTGAAAAAGAGACAAGACAGTATGTGCATTCTATGAATTTAATCAGTCTAATAATTTCTATTCTCACTCATAAATCCCTTACCATTGTTGATAGCCTCTGTAGTTCTTCCACAAATTCCCAATTGCTCTAACTCCATTGCAGATGTTGCCATTGGTGTGTCTGCAGTAGTGGTTCTTGATCAAGGTTTTGGTTATTGGAATTTCTTAGATTTGTTCCTGCTATGTTCTTGAGCATTTTTCTCTCTTATTTTATTGGATATTACTGATCAAACCCTTCGTGCTCTCCATGCTTTATTTCAAGGGTAAAAGACATTTTCCACCCTCGAACTATGGAGAAAAGATATTTTGCCCCCTGATCTATAGAAAAAGACATTTTGCACCCTTGCTAACGGATGGAGGGTGGACAGATACCATCCTTCTGTTACAATCCGTTAGTGGAGGGGTGCAAACTGACTTTTTGTGACCATTTTACCCTTACAAATTGTGGACAAATAACACTATTTTTTATTTATTATTGAATTGATCATGTTCTTGATGTTCTTTGTGTTCTTGAGCATTACCTATACCACCACCAACAGCAGCTACAACAACAATAATTATGTTGCAACTTGCAACCTTCATCAATCATCATCATCATCGGATTTCCGCCGAATTTTTCCATGGAAACAACAACAAGCATTTCTCAACTTCCCATCCTTGAGAAAAAGTAATGCAGCAGTGATTTGCAAAACATTGTAAAAGTAAAAACGCTGGAGCCAAACACAAATCACAGTGAATCGCAAAAAGGTCTAGAAGTAAAAAAGTTATGAAGCCAAACAAAATCGCAAAGCTACATCTCATACTACTAACAGCATAACTGTAAACAAAGCTAAGTAGCTTTTTTTTCTCAACCAACATCCGTAATACATATCTCGCCCTCCCAATTCCAACCCACATCAGCTCCACCGAAGAAGGCAAGACAAGGCATCGCAAAGAGTAAAAAGACCAACTGAATTACATTCAATATATTTATGGGAACACAAGGAAATTGAAGCACGACGGAAGTGCAGCAAGAGCTGCCATTACAAAAAAAGGGGTAGGAATGGGAAAGGGGAAGAGGAAGAGGAAGGGGGAACCAATGCAGTAAACCCACAATTGAACCACCAACACCGCCAGCCTCCATCTCATCTCCTTCTTCAACACCGACACCCATCTCTTTTAACGGTTGTTCAAAGAGATGAATTGGCCGGTACAATGTGTAGAACCTGGAAAAACCCATGCGACCCAGTTCTATATACATCCATCGTCGAATTTGATCCCTCTCTCTTTATGTCTCCCTCTTTTCTCTATCTCTCTCTCGCTCAGCATAAACGAGATAAAACCATTTAAAACGCGGTCCAATCCTTTGTTTCCAATCACAATCGAACACATCTGACGCCGCTGGTCAACGCCAACCACCGCATATCCAAACCCAAACGCTGGTTGGTTTGTGGCTTATCTTGTGGGAAAGTTGGGTTCTTGCCCCTCTTCTCGTTTGATGGTGGGTTGCATCACTACTGATTCTGGTTTGTACAAGATTCAACCAGGCAAAGTTTATTGGTTGAAATTGTAGATCCGTGGGATGGGATTTGGTAGACAGTGAAAGAGAGGTTGGGTCTCAGGGTCGTGATTAGGAAATTCGAATCGAGGTCCGGTTCGCGAACTTGGTTGCTGGTGTGGAAGGAAGGAGAGACAGAGGGATGGAGGCGAGGAGGAGAAAGTTGGGGGTTGAATCGAGAAGAAGGAGGCGGAAGAGATAGAGAAGAAGTGATAAGGTCGTTAGGGTTAAAAGTGGGGTGGAAATGACCTTTATAGTGGAGTAATTTCATTAAACTTATAAGGGTAATTTTGTCTTTTTACCCCTCCGTCAGTGTGGTGTTAGTTTTTAACTCCGACAGGGGTGCAAAATGTCTTTTTCCATAAATCAGGGAGCAAAATGTCTTTTGTCCATAATCGGAGGGTGCAAAATGTCTTTTACCCTTATTTCAATTGTCCCAAATTCTCCAGCTATAACCCCATTACCTCCAACCTGTCATACGATTTCTGTAAAGCCACATTGTTTTGTTCTTGGGACTGGGATATGCAATAAACCTCATCGTCCAACGATGTGATTCAGCTCGCTTCTGCCATTGCCTTTTTCCGAACCATTCAAACTGCCAGATTCATTCACGGTTTTGATGCCAAATGTTAGGAATCGAAAGAGAGCTTCGAAACCCTAACTATGGTGTCGATGCGAATTAACACTACCAGAAAGTAATTGACGAATAATAACTTATAAAGGTAGACGAGAGAGTTAGAGAGAATTGGGTGAGGACTCGTAATTTCATTAGTAAACAATACAATTCCTTTATGGGTAATATACAAAGAGGGAAGAAGTGGACGAACATATCCAATTCGGTTGTTAGCTTAACGACATATCACTCTGTCTCTGCTCTTTGTTCTCATCCTGACTTTTTGACTCGTATCTGGATCATTTTGACCGGGTGATTAGGATAGCAAAACAATGCGATTTTTTTGATATTTTTTTCACCGTATTATGAAAAATCTTTTACTCTAGAACACAATGAAAAGATTATCAAAAAATTGCATGATTTTGCTATCCAACTTACTAGGTCAAAGTGAGACAATGAATAGTGATAAAAGTCAAGATGGGAACAAAGAGCAGAGACAAAGTGGTAAGAACTAGTCCCGTCCAACAGTCTCCCTCCACGTGGCCACCGACTTCTCTTATCTTCAAGCTACTTTCTCATCTGTTCCTCACTTACCGAGCGTCTTTCCCCTTTTACCCCTTGCTTATGGTTCATAACATAACAATATTCAACAAACTACCTGCAAATAGCGCAATGGATTACATTGGTTGCACATGAACAACTATGCTCCACTATATATAAGAAAAGTAGTAGGGGGTATTATCCTTCGAGGTGTATTTGAGTTGGTCGGGTAAGCATTCTTAGAAATTCGATTTGTCTTGAGGTCTTGATTCTACGCTATGGGGAATTTCAATGGCTGCCTATTGACCTCCTCAGTTGTGAGCATGTCAGCTCAAATTTTTCTAGGCTAATTTACCTCTCTGGTGTTATTTTGCAGGCTGTTGCACTAGAGCAAAGGTATATCAAATGCACATTCGATAGTGACTGCGGATTCCCACATCATAAAAAAAAGTACGGGTATTTCCGCTATAATTTTGATAAAAGTTGCTCAGCCAACAGCAGGGATGGCAACGGGTCGGATCCGGATCAGATCAGGCCCTTCCCGATCCAGATCCGACCAGGAGAAATGGGATCCAGATTCGGTCCAGATCCGTTCGGATCATTATTGGATTCGTATCACATCAGACGGTGTTTCATTCAGCTGATCCAAATCCGACATGTAGATCCATATATTACGTGCCTGAATCGGATTCTGATCGTATCCGGCTCGAGTTTGCAATAAAATAAAAAAAAAATAGCATAAAAATACACTATTTCATACGCTAAGCTATGTTTGTAAGTAATGAAGCCTTAAAAACAAAAGAAATAGCTTTCTGGATTGGAATTCCTATAGTATTCTTCTTGAAAGTGTAAGTGAGGAGGTAATATGGGCATATTTGTAAAGCATAAATATATGTCGGATCGGAACCCGATTGATCTGCCCTCATATCCAAATCTAGATCCAAACCTGTCCAGGTCTGGCTTTCCGGATCCAAATCCACTCCATTTTCAATTGTATCCGATTCAGGTGTGATCAATTCGGCTCGAATCATAAATCGGATCGGATCGGATCATATTGCCAACACAGTATTATTGCGTGCAATCCACGTACTACCTGTGCGAGTGGGGTCCGATTTTTTTCTTGATAGCAATCCGTATGCATATCCGAAATACTGAAACAGACGTGAGGCGATACAGAGTCTTATCCACTCTTCGTCTCTCATTTTTGTTTCTTCCCCTCTCTCTCTCTCTCTCTCAGTAAAAGCTAAAGCTAACCACCATCACCCCCTAACAGAGCAGTTCACAGACGATGAATGTACAATTGAATACACCACTGTCTCTCTGAGCCCAGAAACCCAAAAAAAAAAGGAAGAAAAACAGAGTCATACGTATTCAGATAAGGACTTGCACAAATTCAACACCAATGGCGCATTCTGAGACTTGACTCTTCACCACCCATCATTCAATTCCAAAACCCACTTGTTCATTCTCTTCAATTTCTTCTAATTCGAGCTAGGGTTTGTTGGGGTTTAAGCACCGGCATTGATTTTGGGCTCTGTTTTTTGGAAAATTCTTCAGAGATGCTTGTTCTTTAAGGCTTGCGAGACGTGGGTTTGGTGCGGTGTGGGCGTTTTCGGGGCCTCTCTCTTCGAAATGAAGCATTTTTTTTTCTTTCTAGGGTTTGGTAAGCTGTAACTATAACGTTTTCTTGAAGTTCTAAGCCTTTTGAATTCAAACCCTATTCTTCTTTTGGGTGATTTTTGTGTCTTGTGCTCTCTCTTTTTGTTTTTATATTTTTGAGCTATCTTTTGTCTCCACTCTTGATTGATCCCCTGTTTTTTCTTGATTGTTTTCCATGTTTTTCAGGAGTTTAATTCTTATTATATAGTATCTCAGGTTTGTAAAATAATGGGATTTGTCTCTTTTTTCAACTTACTGTAGAAACATTATAAAAAGTTGCTTGTGTTGATTGACTAAATAAGGCTTCAATTTGTTGTTTGGTTGTCTATCTGATAGTGAAATCTATGGATTCCAACTGGGTATTTTCTTCTCCTTCTTCTCCTTCTTGGTGTTCATATAAAAAGCTGTCTCCTTTACAACTTACTATAGAAATACATTGATCTTGCTAAAGAAAGATGAAATCTTGCTTTGTTGATGGACTTGAATGAGGTATTCATATAGAAAGCTTTCTCCTTTACAACTTACTATTGAAGTACATTAATCTTGCTAATGAAAGATGAAATCTTGCTTTGTTGATGGGGCTTGGATGAGGTATTTATATAAAAAGCTGTCTCCTTCACAACTTACTATAGATACACATTAAATCTTGCTACAGAAAAATAAAACC
This sequence comes from Linanthus parryae, assembly GCA_023055425.1. Classification (NCBI taxonomy): domain Eukaryota; kingdom Viridiplantae; phylum Streptophyta; class Magnoliopsida; order Ericales; family Polemoniaceae; genus Linanthus; species Linanthus parryae. Next base: position 12,766,679 of record JALGPY010000006.1, on the reverse strand, counting down.
TTGCTTTGTTGATGGGCTCAATGAGATTTCAATCTGCTGTTTGATTGTCTTTTCCATCTGGGTCTTTATATTTCATGTCATTTTTTTTCCTCTAACTGCATTACATTCTCAAATAAATGTGTAATGAAAACAGTATCGGAGAATTGACCATTTATGTTGTTTGTCAGCAGGCTTTGATGTTTGTTAAGATACTGTCGAATTGGTAGAAATCAATAGTTGGATCGCGAATCAGAGCAGGATAAATTCGATTTCTTGAAGTTGCATATCTTAGGGTAAATGTATGGATCGACGGGAAGCTATGGCACTATCAGGGTCTCCGACTTACTACATTCCAAGAATGGATGGCACCGGTTCCACAATGCAAGGATCACCTAGCATCCACCAATTAGCGAATCCCAACATGTCATCGTTTCATTCCAATTCTATGGGATCAACGTTCCCTGTAGAGCCTCCATCGGTAGTTTCATCTCATGGGGTGAATGTGGGCCCACCACCAGCACAGGCGGAGCATATAGCGCAGCCAGTGAAGAGAAAGAGGGGAAGGCCTCGGAAATATGGACATGATGGGGGTGTCTCATTGGCATTGTCTCCTACTACTTCTACTACCCCTCCTGGGATGGGAACCCCGGCCCAGAAAAGGGGTAGAGGGCGGCCGCCTGGGACTGGGAGAAAGCAACAATTGGCTTCTCTTGGTAAGCGTTTAGTAATGTTTGTCATTTTTTTTGCACGGATTGTTAATTTACCATCATGAGTTGCCAAGTTATGCAGATTTGTCATAAGGTAGCAAGCTCTCCGTTTTCAGCGGAATTTGTAACTAGGAACTTCATTTTTGGAGTTGATTTCGTACAAATTACTAACAATCTTGAGTGAACTACTATTTTCGTAACTTGACAGTCTTAGTAATTTTTGAAGTGGTAATCAAGGGCAATAGGGATTTACTATCTTGAGGTCGAGTGAAGAGTTCATCAATCACCATATGTAGACTTTAGATAGTTAACTCAAACACCTAACCGTGCTTTCTTCTTGGGGGTGCAAGAGTGGAACTGTGAACTTCGAATAGAAAACCAAGAAAACTGGCGTTTGGAACTGAAACTGTTTGACTCGGATATGGGCACTTTTATCTTTTCCTCGTTTCCCATATCAACTGAAAATAAGAAAACTGGATGTTTCTTAGGGGTCATTGTGATCGGTAGCTTGAATTCAATATCTAGCATGTTTCTAGATAGACATGGAGTATATTTATTTTAAAGTGTGGCTAAAGATGCTCAGAACAATTATGCCTAGTTGTGCTTATTGCTTCCTTTATTATAAGAAATCTATACACTTCCTCCATTTTTCCAGAAAGTTTCCATTTTGACTTTTGATACTATTCACCGATTACGGATGAAAAAGTCAAATTAGGAACTTTCTGGCGAAACAGAGGAAGTACTATAATAAGTTAATAACATTTTGGTGTTTTACTATTCACCGGGTAGTGTTGGATGATCGTGAGCCTTGGGATTAGAAAGAAATCAAAGGTTCATAATTTATCCGGGCATTAGCAGGCGTGGGATCCACATATCAGAAATGTGGTGATTTGATAAAAAAATGGCTTAAACTCACGGGTGCATTCATTAGTGTTATTTTAACTGTTGATATCCAACAGAAAGCCAATAACTGACAGCAAACAGGCAGTTTAGTTATTAATGCTAGCATTTGTTTCAGTATTGCCAAAGGTGTTGTTTTTTTTAATGTACTTGTTAACCTAGCCGCAAAAGGAATCAGAACTTTAATCAAGCAACTTTAGTTTTCGCAATTGGGATCAAATTCGAAAAAAACATCTAAAATTTTCATAAAAATAGCTGTCTACATTGCTCTTCCTGCTTTCATCACTTGGAAATAACATAAATCTAGTATCCTTCTTTGCATTTGTTGCACTTGATATATCTGAAATTTGATTATTGTTGCCCAAGAATATAATAATTGTTTTGGCAGGTGAATCGTTCGCAGGTTCAGCTGGGATGGGCTTTACCCCACACGTGATCACCGTGGCTGTTGGAGAGGTAAGCTCTACTGTCTTTCTGTTTCAACATCTGAAATAAGTTATAAGCTTCCTCCATTGCAGCATTATGCAGAGAGTTTAGGCACTTATATTTCTCACGAAGTAACGTCCCATGAAAGAAAGGTGGCAGAATAGCTCTCCTTAGGAAGAAGTAGAGATAGGTATCAAAAGCGAATACGAACATCCTATTTGAGTTAATCGAAAGCTGAGTTTGATATATGTACATATATATGTATATATATATATATGTTTATATATTTATATATGTTTGTGTTTTTTTTTCATTCCCTTTCTTGGTACCTACTAGGATGCTGACTGGTTATGAATCAGGTGGAAAGTTTTTGACCGACAATTTGCCTCATCGTGTTTGAACACTTAAATTTATTCATATCTTTTCATGTTTATTTTTTTGAGTTCCATGTTTCGACGTTTCCAACATTATTTTGCTTTATATCTCTAGAGATTGTCTCATATCGGTTTACTTTTCTTTTGGTTTTTCCCTATTGTTTCCAGGACATCACAACAAAGATAATGTCCTTTTTGGAGCAGGGGAGGAGAGCTGTATGCATTCTGTCAGCCAATGGTTCTGTTTCAACGGTTACTCTGCGACAACCCTCTAATGTTGGTGCTACAATCAGATACGAGGTTCGAGCACCTGAAATTATTTACAATTTTGTGCACTTTTTTATTATATATATATATATATATATATGTATATGTATATTATAATGTTGCTTCAGTAATTCCGATGAGAAAACGATAGGAGTGAATTTGTCAACATATTTTCTTTCGTGGAAGTCAACTTCTCGTTTTGCACGCCTTTTGTTTACACTCAGCTAAATCCTCTGTGCTGCCATTTTACGCCTTTGCAGGGGCGTTTCGAGATACTGTGTCTGTCTGGTTCCTTTTTGCTGGCCGGAAGTGGCGGTGCCCACGGTAGAACTGGCGGTATAACTGTGTCGCTTGCAAGTCCTGATGGTCGTGTCATCGGCGGTGGAGTCGGAGGAGTGCTTATTGCAGCCAGTCCTGTTCAGGTATCGTCTTATTCTGCACATTTGCCCGTATTCATACAAAACATATTAAAAATAGCATTATATATATGTATATTATTTTGAAATTTTGACATGTAAACTCCATCTCGTATATGTTTCGCTGACAGTGTTAATCTCACATATAGTACTGACTTTACTGACATTGATATTTTTATTTTACTGACATTGCTCATCAAGGTGTTAAGGGGCTGGTCCAGGCTTGAAATCGGCCCGGCCCAGACTAAAATGAGCCAAAAACCGGCCCCGTCCCGCCCCCCAACCCGGTGCGGTTCGACTTGTACACAACTGACCCCCCCCCCCCCAAATAAATAAATAAATAAATAAAACGATACTGTTGATTAATATATTATGAATATATATATACATTAATATTAAAAATATATTATTTAGTATATTAATACTTTATGATGGCCGGGCCCACCCGCCCCTCTCAACCCCAAACCCCACGGGTTTCGGGCCCGGGACCGGTGGGGTTCAAGTTTCCCAACCCCTCAACCTGGGCCTGCCACTCTTCCCCTCAACCCGCCCCCTCTCTAAAAGGCTCCCTCCAACCCGCACTGTCAGCGAAATTAAACTGCATGTAGGGTTATATGTCAAAGTTCTATACTAAGAGCCTGTTTGGTACCAACTTAAAATCTAAATAATCAGCTGAAATGTTTTGGAGAAAATAAGCTGGCTGAAAATCTAAAATAGTTGAAAATTGTAAAGATGTTTGGGACGAGATTAAAATCTACAGAATGTGAGAGAATCTGCAAAATTAGAGATTAAATAATCTGCAAATTATTGGCCCAAAACAGATTTTAATCGGTATTGCAAAATGGTGAAGCAAACGAAATTAAATTAAATTGGCCGATTTTAATCAAAATGGATTAAAATTGGACTTACCAAACATGCACTAAGAATTTTATTGTTTTACATGATCTATTTTGATGTGTACCTGCAAATTTGCTCATCAAATCATTATCGCTCTTGATATGTGATCCACCAGGTAGTAATAGGGAGCTTTATATGGGGTGGTTCAAAGGCCAAGAGTAAAACTTCTGTAGCTGCCGAAGGTGCTGGAGACCTTAAGATAAGTGATAGCCCAATCGTTCCAGGTAGCGTCTCCCTCAGCCAGAATTTCTCTCAGAATTCTTCAATTGGTGTTTGGCACGGGACTCAACCGACGACTGATATGCAGAATGCGCATATTGACATTGATTTGATGCGCGGGTAACTGTTTCCGGTGACTCTCTCTGCTGCATAGATGATAAGTGATGTAAATACTCTGTTTAGTGACTTGATTCCTTCCAGACCCACAAAACCCCTGACAATTTTGGGTCTCAGGAATCTGTTGACACTGTTAATCCTTGTGTAGGATGTCTTGTTTTACTGGAATTTCATCTGAATGAAATCTATTTGGAGTTGGAGCCTGTTTGACACCCCTTTAAAAAGAAAAAAAAAAAAAAAGCCAGCTCAAAGAATTACTGAAAAATTGTAAAAAATCCAAATCCAAAACTTGTTTGTTTGTTTGTTTTTTTTTTTTTTTTTTTTTTTTTTTTTGATTTTTTTTTTTTGATGAGAATGTCACCATTTCATTGAAGAACAAACTAGAGGATACACAAAACTTGTTTGTTATGTGCTGGAAAATAGTGATTAAAATCAGAAACATATTTAATAGTAACATTATTAACTTCTGATGCTAATTTTTATGATATCCAACAAGGATGTATATTTGTTGTTACTCTGTTCATTCATTAAGGATATGATTTCATCATCGAAAATCTAAGGAAAACACAAACAACTTTGAACATGGCATTCTTTAGCGAAGCATTTCTCAGTCTGCAGCTGAAAATGGTTCTGCCTAACTAAAAAGGCCAAAACTTTAAAGTAAAGCTTACGGCGAAATCGATGCGTGATAAATGAAATATCACAAATTACTCTAATTGGAAAACTTGGAATTAAGAGTTTTATTTCGAGAATAATCCGCAAAGATGTTTAAAGTAATTCCTCAAAATGCATTTAAAAAATAAACTGCAACATAAACTAATAAGCGGGTCATATTTCGCTACAAGAGACCTTGTTTTCGAGCAAGTACTTAACGAACTCATCCATGTAACGATCATGCAGCTTCCTATCCCCAGCAGCGACCATTATATCTCTGACAGTTTCTTCTCTCTGCGTCGCGTCCGCCTCCGCCATGGCTTGTTTCAGACACTTGGCTATATCCTTCCCCTTGAACGATCCGTCTTCTTCGTCTCTATCAACCTCAATCGCCAAACCCTTGTCCACCAGTAGCCTAGCATTCAGACTCTGATCGTAAATGAAAGGCAGCACGACGAGGGCGTGCCCGAATTGTAGCGCTTCGATCGCGGAGCCCCATCCCGAATGGAAAAATGAAACTCCAATCGCGGGATGTGCGAGGATCTCGAACTGCGGGGCCCACCCGAAGCATACTTTCCCTCTCTTGCTCGTGCTGTCGAGGAATCCCGACAGCATAATGTCGGGATCCTCCTCGTCCCAAGAGGATTTCCTAAGGGACCATATAAACGGGAGTTCGGAGTCTTCTAGCCCGTTAGCGATTTCGGATATTTGATCTTTGGTTAGCCTACATTCGCTCCCGAACCCAACAAAAACCACCGATTTTGGTTTCTGGCTGTCGAGCCAACCGAAAATTTCCACCCAATTCTTCTCATGGGGTTCCTTCTTTTCTGGCAACTCAGGGGCTAGGAACCCCATAGGAATAACCGGCTTGCCAAGGAGTTCAGCGTATAGAGCCACGTACTCGCCTTCGATCTCCCTACACGTGCGGATCGCCACCGCTTTGGACTCCCTTAGCACTACCGCCATTCGGCCGTCCAACGACATCACCTCAGGCGAATCAGTACGAGAATTTATGACATTTCGGGCTTCGAAGCCAAGAAAGGCGACTTTCGAAGGGAATGTGACCCAAGGAGGGGGTGAAGTGAAATGCTCCTCCTTATACCGGAACGGTCTACGGGCCGCACCGGCATGGTTCTCGGGCGGGCCAAAGAAGACATACGTCGCGGTAGAGAATGGCGCGAAGTTCACGATAGGGATGTTGCATTCTTTGGCGATGTTCACGGCCCAATGAGGTGAAAAGTCGATAATGAGCCAGTCTGGCGAGTTATCGACCACGAATTGCTTGAAGGGTTGTTCGAGGCGATCGTACGCCATGAACAAGTCGGTGAGCATTTCGGGAGGGATGTCGATGGTGGCCTCGGCACCCTCGGGAAGGGGACTGTTGGGGATTTGGGGCAATGGGATGGGGACTAAATCGAGAAGGGGGGATAAGTTTTGGGGTACTTTGGGGAGCCTCTGGATGTTTTTGGGGGTGGAAATGTAATATACACGAACACCGGATTTGGCTAGAGCTAGTGCGAGCTGGTAAAATGGCATCATATGGCCAAAGGCCACATAGGGAAGTAGAACCACCTTCATCTCTCTCCCTCCAGCCATCTCTCTCTGTCTCTCTAACAGTTATATATAGACTCCATTGGTTCATTATCCTCTATTCCATTGCATGTTTGTGTTCTAATCTCATCATACAAGTATATTTGTATTAATTACAGATTATCATACAACACACCTGTAAACAATGGTTTGTGACATCTCAATTATTTCTTACTTTTGTTAAGCATAATGCATTAACCTAACATGTATTCCATTAAATTAATTTGGTAACTTCTCTATTACATTGGTGTATTAGATAAACCTTGATGTCTTAATGGAAATAAACATCCTGGGAATGGGGAAACATTTGATGTTCTCTGAATTTGTAAAGATTCTTTTTCATTTATATACATGTCACATGTTAAACGATACACAAGTTTTAGCATAACAAAGATAAAAGAGAAATTGCAAATTGGTCTAGCAGTGGCGGAGACAGGAATTACGCACAGCCGGGGTAAATTCAATGGGTTTGGAATCAGCCGGGACATTATTGTAGTTAATAAGAGGACATCACACTGAGTGAAGTTTTTAAAAGCTGGGGGCGGTGGTGTGTTTGAAATCCCTGCACGAGTTTCCTACAGCTCAGTGGCAGATCAGATGGTCACCGGTTCGAATCTTGTTGTACCCTTCTCTTTATTTTTATCTAAGCGTCACTCTCACTTTTCCCTTTGTTACATGTTTAATCAATTCGACCATTTATGCCAAATCTCTGAAGGAGAAAGGCCGCGTCAGCTGCCCAATGAAGGGAAAGTTCTGCGATGAACCAATCATCAGGCGAGTTCGCGACCACGAACTGCATCAACAGTTGTTTGAGAAGATCACACATGGTCGAATTGTCGCGGAATATGGAAAATACCCGCTTCACGCAAGAATCACTGGTGCAGTGATTGGATCAAGTTTATGCACAACTCACATTGTAACAACGTGCATAGATATTAATGTGGATTTGTCATAAGGATACACCCACAGAGCCGTCGTAAAAGAAGAGAAAGAAAAGCATGTTCACTTGGTTATAAGCCTACATTCACAGGGCAAACGTCAAAAGAAAACCATATTCACTCACATAGACCACTTACAATTCATGTAGTAGAAAGACTAATTCACTCTACCATTCTCACGAGTTTCTTCTCTTCACTTGTTATTGCAACATCTATTAGTTGATTGCTTGTTTCAGTTAAAACATTACAGAATATATATATATATATATAAAAAAAAACAAAAAAAAACCAAAAAAGTGGCCTCTGAACACGATTTCTTCCAACAGTATTCTCGGTTCTACAATTTACTTCGGCAGAAAATTTGCGTCCTCAAGATTGTTGGCCACGACCGCCGGCCTACAGATTGATGTGTTTGTCCACAAATGATACACTTGATCGATAGATGAACATACTATCACAGTGTACCTCCACCTGCTTCTAATGCACCCCAAGTTTGAGTTTAGTCTACAAACTCATATGGCTATTCAAGACTTCAGTAATACCCATGCATGGGTTCGAATGCAAGCTCAGCCTAAAAACAGTATACTTCACTTACAGAGAATGGTCAAAATTCAAGCAGTAGAAACACTGCAACCCACTCTATCATTCTATACAGTTTATCTCTTCTACTTGTAATCGCAACAACTACAAGGCGATTGCTTTATTCATTCAGTACAACAATTACAAATATATATAGAGGAGTAATCGCATTCAACTGCTTTCTTCCAATAATAATCTCGGCACCACGTGCCTACAAGAAAGAGCAACGTTCAGCTCTCTCACATCCAAATCTTTTTCTCTTTCAAAAGAGGTGTTCGTGTTTGGGTTGGTGATAGAGGACGTAAAAGCATAGCTAACTAACTGCTCATGTGTATATGTACTGACCTGCACGGAAAAGAGTAATGGCCCTCTTTAAAAAGTTACATCTCCAACATTCGACAAATATCAAAGTGTTCATATATATTCCATGTACAGTGTATCAAAAGCTACCTTTCTTTTCAAATTACGTGAGCGACAACAACGGAACTAAGTTTGGGAAATACAAATAACATCTGGACCATCTTGTGACGAAATAGGTTACGCGTTTGTTTGGCTTTCGAGTATGGATAGATCAATAGAAAAGAAACGGATGAGGACCATAGGTGGAAAGTTATGGACATGGAGACGGTTTTTTTTTTTCTTTCACCTTACTTGCCTCCACATCTCTTTCAAAATTGTTACATTTTGCTGTTCAAGATTTTTTCTTAAATGAAATAAAGAATATTTTAGTCAATCTATTTGGCTATTTAAGGACTCCTTCCGCTCCGAAATAATGGTCCACTTTGTCTTTGCACGTGGATTAAGGAGATGATTTTAACTTGTTAGATTTAGTATATTACTGTTGTCTTATGTGGTAATTTAAAAGGGAAGTGAAAGAGTAAGAATTTAAAAAAGCATACGGAGAGAAGTAAAGTGAAAACTATGTGACTTTTATACAAAGTGGGACGCCTATTTTAAAAAATGTGGACTAATAAAATGGAACAGAGGGAGTACTAGTATCTAATAACAGTCAGGTCCAACTGTGCGTTTCTGGGAAACCGGGTCAGTAAGAGGCAGGCTAGTGAACTAGAATTTTTAAAGCGGTTGATGAACATTTGTGTTTCAAATTCACTTTTCAGAACCTATTAAAGAATATGGGTTTTCAATGAAAAATTGTTTCATCCTAAAAACCAGCTAATTGTTTAATCTCCTGCTGTGTATGTTCGTTTCCAGTTCTGCAATTTTTTAGTTCTCACCAAACGGTGCATTTTTTTCTTCCATTTTTTGCTTCTAGATATTCGTCTATGCCTATGAATTACTAATTAACTTTGTATATGGTAATTAGTAACTGACAGTGCGTTTTTTTCTTCAAACAGTGCATGTTTTTTCTTCAATTTTCTATTTCTACATATTCATCTATGCATCTGGATTACCAATTAACTTTGTATATGTTCCCATTAAAAAAAAACTTAGTATATGTTTCATATGTCAGGTATTAGTAGCAAGATAGGTTATCAAGAATGCCACTTTTAGTTTGTACCATTCAGGCCAGGGGGAGAGGTTATTACACTTGGGCATGACCCATGTAATACTGACTGATGCCTATCTTACTTAACCTGTGCGGAAACGAGTAACAAACTTCTCGAAAAGTCACAGCTCCAACATTCTGCAAATATATAAACATTTCTCAAAACAGTGCATTTTTGTTCTTCAATTTTCTATTTCTACATATTCATCTATGCATCAGGATTACCAATTAACTTTGTATATGTTCCCATCAAAAAAACTTAGTATATGTTTCATATGTTCAGGTATTAGTAGCAAGATAGGTTATCAAGAACGCCACTTTTAGTTTTTACCATTCAGGCCAGGGGGAGAGGTTTTAACACTTGGGCATGACCAATGTAATACTGACTGATGCCTATCTTACTTAACCTGTGCGGAAACGAGTAACAAACTACTCGAAAAGTCACAGCTCCAACATTCTGCAAATATATAAACACTTCTCGAAATGTGTATATTCCGCAAATAGCATATCAAAAGGTCATTCCTTTTCTAAAGTACGTGCGTGACACAAATGGAACTAATTTTGGGAAAATATAACCAAAATCTGGGCCATCTTGTGAAGAAATAGGAAGGGCTTTTGTTGGCTCTGGGGTATGGATAGATCGAGAGAGAAGAAAGAGACGGGAGGTTGGTGGTGGAAAGGTATGGACATTGTAAGTCAGAAGTTTTCACATCACTCGTTCTTTAGAAAACAGAATTATCCCCTTCGTGACACGAACACTGGCTTTTGAAAAGAAAAATTATACCCCAATGTTTACGGCGGAATTATAAGGTGATTGGTATTTTACCCCAATGATACGGTGGGTTATATCAAAATTATACCCCAATGTACCTTTTGATACACTATTGGTTCAGATTGCAGAAAGTGGTTATCCAAATCAAAACCAGAAACCTCCAAATCCCCATTCTTCATCTAATGTTGTGTAATTGCAGATGCTCTTGCAACAAAGTACGATATTTGTACTTCTTCGCAATTCTTAACAATGTTCTTCATTGATACCATGAGATTGAGGTTGGTGAGGGTTCACGAAGAATCCCTCTCCATCTTAAATCAGAACAATGAAAACACCACACGACCCACTTTGGGTCAACAACAACATAAATTGGTTTGGAGAGGGAGGAGATGGAGAAGGAGGAAATTTATTTCATTCTGTAATGTATTTAATTGGTTTGGCGCGCCTATCTATGAAGCAATTTGGCGCGCCTACTTATGGAGCAGAAAAAAACAGTATAAAAACTTAGTCGTCGTCCCTTGCTATTCATAGCTTTCTGCAGGAACGAGAGCCATGAAAATAGCCTTAGAAATTCTCTCAACAGAGCTACTCAAGCCTTCCACACCCACACCTCATCACCTGAAATCCCTCAAGTTGTCCCTCTTAGACCAGATTGTTATCTCAACCTACGTTCCGGTTAACCTCTTCTACACGCAAAATGATACTGCTCAACATGACGATCTCAAAACACACGAAATTCTAACTCACCTGAGGAACTCGCTTTCAGAAACCGTAACCCGCTTCTACCCATTTGCAGGAAGACTTAAAGACCAAGTTTCAATCGATTGTAACGACGAAGGAGTTCTCTACAAAGAAGCCCGAGTTGGTTGCCAGTTATCTGAGATTCTTGATAAACCAGATATCGCACTCCTGGATATATTCCTCCCATGTAAAGCATTGAGAGCTGAGATAAAATCGCCCTCTTTGCCCTTATTAGGCGTGCAAGTCAATGTTTTCCAATGTGGCGGAATTGTCATTGGGACGTGTTTTAGCCACCTAATCGCAGATATAAAATCCATCTCTACATTTCTCAATAGTTGGGGTAACACCGCTAGAGGGTTAACTATACAGGATCCAGATTTTACTGAAGCTTCCACTCTTTTTCCTCCTAGGGATACTTTCCGTATTGGGACGACAACGACTACTTCGGCCTCTGAGAGAGGAAAGTTCCTTATGAAGAGGTTTTTGTTGGATGAAAAATCTCTAGCAAGGCTTAAAACCATGGCTGCTACAAACACAAACCCTAACCCTACTAGGATACAGAGACTGACAGCACTCGTATGGGAGCGGTACAATATTATCATCTCTCAAGCTCCACTGGGGGTCGACGATGCCTCAAATTTCCCAATTACTATTCAACCCATGGACGTCAGGCCTCGAGCTGACCCTCCCTTGCCTAACTGTTCAATCGGGAATCTATGTTTTCTTAAAGCTGCCCGATACGAGCCTCCAACAGAAAGGCAGTTCCTGTTGCCCGAGCTGGCGGAGACAGTGAAGAAATCATTTGAGAGTGTTGATAGTCAATTGATTGATTATCTACGAAATGATCAAGGATTCGAAATGTTAAAAAGCGTATTCAAAGCTACAGGGAAGGAACATGTGCAGTCACAGAAAACCTTACATTCCACTCTCAACTTCACTTCCTGGTGCAACCTGGGGATTTATGAAGTTGATTTTGGGTGGGGCAGGCCGGTTTGGGTCGCGGCTGCTGCAAATGCGGATGAGCCTAACACGGTGCTTAAGTACTCGGGTGGTCTTTTCTGTGAAGCCGGACCACGTAATGGCAGAGGAATTGAGGCTTGGCTCATCCTACCTGAAGAACAAATGGCTGTATGGGAAAATGATCCCAAGTTTCTTGAATTTTCTTTGCTCAACCCCAGTGTCCTTAATAGCTAATCTTTTAAGTCAATTGGCAAAGTTGGGACACCAAGATGTTTACAATTATTAGAATTTGGTGTCTCAACGCGTGGTTGTCTCAACTCTCAATTACAGGTTGAAAAATATAATTTTAATAATCGTAGATATTTTTTAATCCCAGAAAGAACCCATAAATAAAGCAAAAACCGCATTAGTGATTGCAAATAAAGATCGATGCTTATCAAATAAAGCAAGTAACAGCCACTTACCAACCCACATTAAAACTTCACTGTTAAGAGAAACTTAGATAGCTAAATATATTACTAAAATATCATTGGTTTTATTCGAGAATTTTCATAAATAATGGAAATGTGAAGAATTTTTTAAAAAGGTATGGGAACGTTTAGTGTGAAAAACCCGACTTCTTAGAGTTTTGTCCATCCCTTTCAACCACAAAGCTCCCCGTTTCCTTCTTCTCTCCTGCTCCATCCATACCAAAAGCCAACAAAAGCGCTACTTATTTAGTTCTTCACATTTGGCCCAAATTTTGTTTATATTTTCGTAGAGTTAGTTCCATTGGTGTCACTCGTGTAAATTAGAAAAAAATGTACCTTTTGAAATGCTATTTTGTGAAATATATACAAACACATTTGATATTTGTCTTGATTGAGTTCGAGCTCAATCAAGCTCAAGGTCAGCTCAGTTATAATACGACCAAGCCTTTAACGAGCTGAGCTTTTACCCAATTGCTCGTGGGCGGCTCTCGAGCTTTAACAAGCAGAGGTTTTATTTTTTTACCTTCACAGTTTATACAAACTTTTTCAACAAATTCTATGCAATTTGAAACATCCTGAACAATACTGGCACTTCATAATATTTGAAATTTGTCTTTTCAAGAGGGCTGTTACTCTTTTCCGTTCACTTCAAGTAAGATAGGATTAGTCAGTATGTAAACTTTTGTAATTCGTGCTCCGCCCCTGGCCAGAGATGTTAGTACATCAGTCTCCACATGTTTATCAACGTTGGAGCACAAGGGTCCATCATTACTAGCATAAAACTATAACAACAACTAAAGAATGAAACGATAACAAAAAGAAACAAAATTAATCCATACCCATGCATTGTTGTCAAATCGGGATTCAGAGAGTGAATCGAAATTCAACTTTACTGAATCGTGAATCGAATCGTAAATCATAAAGATTCACTTACAATCTCTTTAAGCATATATAATAACATATTCCATAAAACTATAACATGCATGAACATTATATTCATATTTCAACATAAGCAAGCTCAAGTTTTTAGTTAATTTGTAGCTCATGCGGTCTATTATGTGTATCCACCTAAAAAATAAGAATAATGAAGATATAGGAGTGTGTTTGAAGCAAGGAACTACAAGATACCAATAGAATGGAAAATAACATTAAGCTATTAGTCGTGGACTTCGGAAGAATGTGCTGACAAACAAACATATTTGCTAAACAAAACGCGTCAAGTGTTGTTTTTAGAACTGTTACTAATTCAATAAGACTCTCCAGCTGAATCGAAATGAATCGTAAGATTCGGTCTCATGAATCGGGATTCAGATAAAATTTTGGTCCATTTAAGATTCATCCTCTGATTCGCATCGTTTCATGGGTGAACCGAATCGAATCGTAGGATTCGGATCGTGAATCGTAGGATTCTGACAACTATGTACCCATGTACAAGGTGTTTGATTACCTCATATAGGATTATGCTACCACTAACTTGCAACTAAAACATTCCGGATATTAAAAAACATGCTGCTGGTCCGTTTCACTGGTAAGTTATGCCTCATGTGACTGATTCAAGAGAAGAACAGAACTGACCAGATTTAGCGACTCATATCACAACTGGCAAATTTGATTCTTATATATTGGAGAGAGGAAAGTTCCTATCCGGTGTTATTAAAGTTCTTATATATTGGAGAGAGGAAAGTTCTTATCACCCGCACCCGAGTCCATGTCTGACTCTATAAAACTATAACATGCATGAACATTATATTCATATTTCAACATAAGCAAGCTCAAGTTTTTAGTTAATTTGTAGCTCATACGGCCTATTATGAGTTGTATCCACCTAAAAAATAAGAATAATGAAGATATAGGAGTGTATTTGAAGCAAGGAACTACAAGATACCAATAGAATGGAAAATAACATTAAGCTATTAGTCGTGGACTTCGGAAGAATGTGCTGACAAACAAACATATTTGCTAAACAAAACGCGTCAAGTGTTGTTTTTAGAATTGTTACACACTCAATAAGACTCTCCAGCTGAATCGAAATGAATCGTAAGATTCGGTCTCATGAATCGGGATTCAGATAAAATTTTGGTCCATTTAAGATTCATCCTCTGATTCGCATCGTTTCATGGGTGAACCGAATCGAATCGTAGGATTCGGATCGTGAATCGTAGGATTCTGACAACTATGTACCCATGTACAAGGTGTTTGATTACCTCATATAGGATTATGCTACCACTAACTTGTAACTAAAACATTCCGGATATTAAAAAACATGCTGCTGGTCCGTTTCACTGGTAAGTTATGCCTCATGTGACTGATTCAAGAGAAGAACAGAACTGACCAGATTTAGCGACTCATATCACAACTGGCAAATTTGATTCTAATAGATTGGAGAGAACAAGGAAGGACAAGCACCGATATATAATCATTATAGATCGCAATGAACTTATGATTCTGCAGTAAAGCTTCAGAATCTACAAACACCTTGAAAAAAAAGGACTGTTCACACCCCTGATATAGATTGAGGTCAGTACGAACTTTTACTGTGAGAGTACGATAGATTCTATGCTTGCAAAGGTACAAGGAACAGTATAATTAACACAATAAGTTTGAGGTTCTTTACAAACCTCCGAGCACATAAATCACATTAAGCCGCAGAAAATCAAAAAAAAAAATCACAGGAGTGAAGAACCCAACCAAAACGGTCATATGTTCCAACACCAAAACATTAGCTACCCTATTATATCTGATAAGTACTGGCGACAAACAAACCGTATAAAGCCAAACTTTAACCCTCACTGTCTAGAACCAATTACTCGTGGCAAACCACAGAATAAAGGTACATCATCAGTAAGCTTAAACTGTAAGCAAGTTGATGTTTCGATGTATAAGAACTGACTAAAAATTACCACCAGACAGGTAGCAGGTAGCTTAGCTAACAAGTAGAATTAGAATTATCCCACATACCTCACTTATAATCAGTTAACCACCGACTTCATTCTAGAACATTCTCGATCTCCATAAACATGTTGCTCCATTCCCACTGACCGGTGATTAGACCAGGAGGAAATCGGTTCAAGTAAGGAAAAAGCATAAATGATAAGGTAACCACCACAAAGGAGAACTTAATTCTAGGAAGTGGACAGAAAACATAATGAGGAAGCATGTTTACACTTCTCCGCCCATCAGAATTTCAATTTCATGAATGCCCGTAAGTAAATTTAAGAACTCCCACCGCTCCACTCTAAGTGTCTCCATTTTCATTTTGGAAAGTCCCGAAATAAGTGTCACACTTTAAGAGAGTTACATATCTTTTCACTTTGCTTCTCTCCATACATCTAATTAAATTCTTATGTTACTTCCTCACTTCCCAAGAAAAACTTACAGGACATCGACAACTTTTCCGACTTCCCATAACTACTACTTTTGTAAAACTGCTTTATTTTATTTTACTTAGAAGAGACAAAATTACTTTTAAATTCACCAAATTTCCCCAAACTCAACACCACCGATTATCAACCATCTTCAATTTACAACTACAACATTTTTTTTTTTTTTTTGCAGTAACGATAGAAGCAACAAATTTTTAGTTCACCACACATTTTATGGGCCACCAAGACTAGTTATTTAAGTACACACACATATATTAGATACCATAATGAAATTAATATTATCATTGTTATTAATATTAGTCAATGCGATAAAGTAATTAAAGTAATGCTGGCAAATAGGGCATATTTAATGAACTGTGGAGGGCGTCGGAAGCAGAGCCCATCCTCATATATTAGTAAGGTAACAATGGAGCTAGTGGGAGTGATGCAGTACTTTGATCACATCAAGACGAGACACGTGGGAAAAGAAAAAACAGAGCAGCTCATGCAATAGCTCAAAAGGCACCTTATCTGGAGTGGCCAAGCTGCATCCAGGAGGCGATTTTTACTCTTATAATCCAGATTTTAGGAGATAAAATAGAATAAAAGTAAGCAGATTTGTCTCTAAAAACGTGACTAAATCGTTTTAGAAAATTAAACAATTACAAAATAAGAACCTTTTTGTCTTTTTTTCTAGAAAAAATATAAAAAATCAATTAGAATTAAGTCAAGAAAGCGGGCCCTCAGGCCCGACCGACACCCACCGAATTTCATGGGTGCAGCATATAAAAGGGAAGACTATTAGCTAACGACATAATAGTAGCGCATGTTACACCGACGGGTGAACATCATTATATATGTTATCCTACAATAATGTAACTATTATTATCATCACCATTATTAACATTAGTCTATCATTGAAGTAATGCTAGCAAAGACTTTGAACACGTGGTACAACTATGCATCCCCTTTTGCCAATGAAGCAGAAAACGAAACTAAACCAATTACCAGTACAGTATAAATAGTCTGTCTTTGGCAATTTATAGCAGGAAACAATTCAATCCCAGAAAGAAGAAAGCCATGAAAACAGACTTGGAAATTCTCTCCACAGAGCTACTCAAGCCTTCTACACCAACACCTCATCACCTGAAATTCCTCAAAAGGTCCTCCTTAGACCAGATTGCTTTATCAACCTACGTCCCAGTTAACCTCTTCTATACCAATAATTCTGCTCAGCATGATCTTAACATACCCGACATTCTAACTCACCTGAAGAACTCTCTTTCAGAAACACTAACTCATTTCTACCCATTTGCAGGAAGACTGAAAGACCAAGTTTCTATCGATTGTAACGATGAAGGAGTTCTCTACAAAGAAGCCAGGGCAGGTTGCCGTTTATTGGAGATTCTTGAGAAACCGGATATTGCGTTCCTGACTATGTTAGTCCCACGCAAACCATTCATAGCTGAGAAAAAATCGCCCTCTTTGCCCTTGCTAGGCGTGCAAGTCAATGTTTTCCAATGTGGCGGAATTGGCATTGGGATATGTTTTAGCCACTTAATCGCAGATGCAAAGTCCATCTCTACATTTCTCAAAAGTTGGGCAAACACCGCTAGAGGGTTCACTGACCCGAAAATTATACATCCAGATTTCACTGCAGCTTCCACTCTTTTCCCTCCCAGAGATCCTTTTCCTGACCATGGGATGACGATTCCTACGGGCTCTGAGGGAGGAGCAAAGTTCCTTTTGAAGAGGTTTTTGTTGGATGAAAAATCTCTAGGAAGGCTTAAAACCAAGGTTGCTACAAACACAAACCCCAACCCTACTAGGATACAGGCACTGGCAGCACTTGTGTGGGAGCGCTACAATTTTGTCATCTCTAAAGTTCCACTGGGGGTCGACACCTCCAATTTCCCATGTATTATTCAATTCGTTAACTTCAGGCCTAGAGCTGATCCTCCCTTGCCTGACTGTTCGATCGGGAATCTATTTGGTATGACAGTTGCCCAACATGAGCTTCCAACATTGAAATTGGCTGAGGATGGCTCGCCTGAAAGGCGGTTGTTGCTGCCCGACCTGGCCGAGAGGGTGAAGAAATCTTTTGATAGTGTTGATAGCCAATTCATTTGTTATCTACAAAGTGACCAAGAACTGTTGAAAAGCGAATTCAAAGTTTCCGCGGAGAATTTGCAACCTCAGGAAACCTCCTCACCTTCCGCTTCTATCACTATCACTTCTTGGTGTAACATGGGGTTTTATCAAGTTGACTTTGGCTGGGGAGAGCCAATTTGGGTCGCGACTGCTGCGCCAGTGGAGGAGCCAAATACAATTCTGAAGTACTCAGGAGGTGGTTTTTATGATGCTCGACCGGGTGGTGGTATAGAGGCTTGGCTCATCCTACCTGAAGAACAAATGGTTGTTTTGGAAAATGATCCCGAATTTCTGGAATTTGCTTCTCTTAACCCTAGTGTCCTTAATTGTTAATATTTCAGGTAACCATGATATTTCTAGAGATTGAAGTATATTTCAACGACTGGTCGAAATGAAGAGAAAGAAACTATCAACCTTCCTGGTATACTCTTTTATTTTATAGCTTTTTAGTAGTCCTCAGTTTTGAGGCTACTAGTTATAGTGGGTCAGGCATGCTGCCCCCGCATTGTCTTTTACGGGTTGGAAGCTCGACAATTTGATTTCATTTAATAACACGCAGAGTTATGCTGTAGTACGATTATAAAAAAGATACTCCTTTCATCTCAGCCATGTTGAGAAAGATGATTCTCATAGTTGGAGATATTCCAATTCCCATAAACCACCATAAATAAAGCGCCTATCACACCAGGAATTTCAATTAAGGATGGAAGCTTACCAAGTTAAGCAAGCTAGCTAATCCGTTGTTTCACTTATATATTGGGTAAAAGACACATTCGCCCCTCCAGTTTTATTGAAGGACACTTTCACCCCTTCAGTGTGCCAAACTTCAACTAACATACACTCCTTGGTTGCGAAGCTGTTAGTCTAGGGGCAGGGTACGTCACTGAAAATAGCTTTGGAGACGCCACCATATCATACAAAAAGTCTATTTTACCCTTGGATAACCCCAACAATTTTCATAATGAGGGTAAGATTGTCCCAAAAACTATTAGTGATAGATCCTAACTCTAGACTAACGGTGTCACAATATGGGATGTAAGTTTCCTGAAGTTCGGCACACTGAAGGGGTGAAAGTGCCATTTTCCAAACTGGAAGGGGTGAAAGTGTCCTCCAATCAGAGGGGTGAAAGTGTCTTTTTGCTGACATGTACTGCTGAGACATGATGAAAAATAAAATCAAGCACATGGTAGATTCATGGTTAGAACCCTTAATTTTATTTTCAACTTTGAATGAAAAATGCTATACGTCATTAGTACGTTTATGTCACCATTAAAATGCGACTCCTTAATTGGTGAATGGCGTGTAAGTTTGTATTGAAAGATTGATAAAATAATCACAACAATTTATTATTCGACACTTGACGGTGATCTAAAATGATGAAAAAAAACTGTGATTTGGGTCTACTTACTAGCATTTTCCAACCATTACAGTAATCACACAGATGCTACTTCAGATGGGTACTTTCTCTCTTTTATTGAAAGCAACTAAAGAATCCTACTTGTATTAGAAGAAAATAAG
Source organism: Linanthus parryae (assembly GCA_023055425.1). Taxonomy (NCBI): domain Eukaryota; kingdom Viridiplantae; phylum Streptophyta; class Magnoliopsida; order Ericales; family Polemoniaceae; genus Linanthus; species Linanthus parryae. The sequence continues at coordinate 12,747,135 of JALGPY010000006.1, read as the reverse complement.
CCTACCACTACCTCCTGCTGGGGGTTGCACCCTTTCCCCCTCCCACTTGAGGTTCTTGGAACAATACTTGGTAGGGGTGAGCAAAACCTGCCCCTAAACCCTAAACTGCCCGCTCCAAACCCAATCAAATTTAGCATCCACTGATACTACTTGATTGGTTACGATTATAGAATTACCAACCCGAACCAAGTTCGATTGATCATGGTCCAGGAGTTCACGAAACCGATTAAAACCGCATCGTTTCGATAAAAGTTTTCTGTTTAGGTCATTTTTATAATAATCATAACATCATCATCATCATCATCAATATCATCATCATCATCATTATTATTATTATTATTATTATGGACAACTGACACGAAACCTATTATGCACTTTGACACTTGTGAAACTTGACCTCCAACACTTCCAATTTCATAGAAAAACCCCCTGCAGTTTTTATTTTGAGACAAACAGCCTCCAATCGTTAAGAAGGTTGGATTAAATTGATGAAATTTACTGTAATACCCAACACATGAGCTCATGTGATGGGCTGCAATATCCATCTCGTGATGAGTATTGTATGAGTATTGTAGTAAATTTCATTAATTTAATCCAACCACGGTAACGACTGGAAGAATGCGTTGTTATCCAAATCATAGAGGCGGTGTCCTGTTATTTGCACGAAAGGCAGGACAGTTTCCATAATTCACTCAAACCAAAACAGTAGCTCCAGAATTGTAACAGAACCTACCCTATTATATCCGATACGTACTAGCGACAGATAAGACATATAAAGCCAAATTTTAACCCTCACTATCTAGAACCAATTACTCAAGGCAAATCACAGAACAAGGGTACATCATCAGTTAGCTTAAACTTCAAGCAAGTTGATATTTCGAAGTATAAGTACTGACTAAATTTACAACCAAACAGGTAGCTTAGCTAACAAGTAGAAAATAGAATTATCCCACATACCTCACTTATGATCAGGTGACCACCCACTTCATTCTAGAACATTCTCGATCTCCACAAACATGCTGCTCCATTCCCACTGACCGGTGATTAGACCACGAGGAAACTGATTCACGGAAAAAGCATAACCAATAAGTGTCACACTTTAAAAGAGGTACATATCTATTGAGGAGAGTTTAGGCAGTTGGGGCACGGGACTACTATTTTGGAGTGTTCTCAAAAATTCTATTACTCCTACTCAAGTCACTCCTAATTTAGCTGCTTTGAAATATTAAAGTTGCTATAAAAATATAAAATTAAAGAAAAATTTTAATCACAATAGAAGCTCCAGAAAAATTAAAAAATAAGAAAAAACTCTTGCAATTTTTTTTCCAAGTTTCTTTGATGTTTATTTGGTAATGCTCTGAGGACACTGGTTATCCTCTAGTTAAAGTAATACCAGCAAAGAGGGTCTATTTAATGAACTGTAGAGGGTGTTGGAAGCAAAGAGCCCATCCTCCCATACTAGTGAGGTAATCATGAAGGTAGTGAGAGTGAGGCAGTGCTCTGATAATCTCTAGGTCAGACACGCGCTCATGCAATAGCTCAGAAGGCGCATTATTTGGATTGGCCAAGCTGGATTCAGGAGGTCATTTTTATCTGAACTAGGGGATTGCCCGTGCCCCACGGCACTACCCCAAATACACTAAGAAATTAATTGCCTTCATTCGACATCTTCTATCTAAAATGAAATTTTTTGAAACATTTCTTGCACTTGCGATGTAAAAAGTGAATGGCAACACAAAGAGGATGAAATTAGTAGAAACCGGAATTTTTTTCGAGCCACCATGTGACAATTCGGGTGAAAGAGAGTGAAAATGGGGGAAGTTAAAGATGTGTGGAGGAAGTGGGGTTACAAAAGTGCTGGTGTGCACTTTTTAAGTTACAAAAGTGGTGGGTGGTAGGTAAGATCTAAGGGCTGTGGCTAATTTGATCTAATGGTCTAAAAAACATTTTAAAGTCAAACCATGCTGTTTTATAAAATAGAGATGGCATCTTTTTTCCAAAAACTAGATTAATTGCACAATATAATAAAATCTTCGTAATAAATCTTAGTCAAAAAAAATCTTAGTTTGTCTTTTAGCAATTTATAGAAGGAAACAATTCAAACTTTCATCCCAAGAAGAAAGAAAGCCATGAAAAAATAAAAACAATAATGAAAGCAAAGACTTGAAGACATGGTACTGGGATCGAGGCACCCTCTTATGCCCGGTTACAATTAAAGTAGAAAACCAGTATAAATTCTTAGTCGTCTTGGGCAATTTACAGAACAAAACAATTCAATCTTTCCCCCAAAGAAGGAAGAAAGAAAGAAAGAAAGAAAGAAAGCCATGAAAATAGACTTAGAGATTCTCTCAACAGAGCTACTCAAGCCTTCCACACCCACGCCTCATCACCTGAAATCCCTCAAATTGTCCCTCTTAGACCAGACTGCTTCCTCAACCTTCGTCCCAGTTAACCTCTTCTATACCCAAAATGATTCCGCTCAACATGATCTTAACATACCCGGTATTCTAACTCACCTGAAGAACTCTCTTTCAAAAACACTAACTCGCTTTTACCCGTTTGCAGGAAGACTGAAAGACCAAGTTTCAATCGATTGTAACGACGAAGGAGTTCTCTACAAAGAAGCGCGGGTCGGTTGCAAGTTATCGGAGATCCTTGAGAAACCAGATATCGCGCTCCTTGCTATGTTTTCCCCATTCAAACCAGCCAGAGTCGAGATAAAATCGCCCTCTATGCCCTTTCTTGGAGTGCAAGTCAATGTTTTCCGATGCGGCGGAATAGTCATTGGTACGTGTTTTAGCCACGTCGTCGCAGAAGCAAAATCCATCTCTACATTTCTCATGAGTTGGCCAAACGCCGCTAGAGGGTTAACTATACAGGATCCAGATTTCACTGCAGCTTCCACTCTTTTTCCTCCAATAGATGGTTTACCTGATCATCATGGGATGATATATCCTAGGGGGGCTCCTGAGAGTAGTGGAAAGTTCCTTACAAAGAGGTTTTTGTTGGATGAAAATTCTCTAGGAAGGCTTAAAACCAAGGTTGCTACAAATACAAACCCTAACCCTACAAGGATACAGGCAGTGACAGCACTTGTGTGGGAGCGCTACAATTATATCATCTCTAAAGTTCCACTGGGGATCGACACCTCCAACTTCCCATATATTATTCATGTCGTCAACCTCAGGCCTAGAGCTGATCCCCCCTTGCCCAACTATTCGATGGGGAATCTAACTGGTGTTGCAGTTGCCCAGCATCATGAGGAGGAGGAGGAGGAGGGCTCGGGGGAAAGGAAGCTGTTGTTGTTGCCCGAGCTGGCAGAGAAGGTGAAGAAATCGTTCGATAGCGTTGATAGCCAATTTATTCGTTATCTTCAAAGTGATCAACAAATCCAGATGTTGAAAAAAGTTACCGCGGAGGAGGAGGACAAGTCGCAGTCTCAGGAAACCACTTCACATTCCGCTGCTTTCATCACCATCTCTTCCTGGTGCAACATGGGGATTTATGAAGTTGACTTCGGCTGGGGAGAGCCAACCTGGTTCACCTCTGCTTCAGATGGGAAAGACCCAGATACAGTGATCAAGTTCCCCAATTGCATCTTTTGCGATGCAGGACCACGTAATGGCAAATGGATGGAGGCTTGGCTCACCCTACCTGAAGAACAAATGGCTGTTTTGGAAAATGATCCTCAGTTTCTTCAATTTGCTTCTCTTAATCCCAGTGTCCTTTCCTAATTTTAAATCTTTCAGGTTATGTTGGAGGATCAAGATATTATATCCAGTTACTACAATGTGATTCTTCAATGTGGTCAAAATGAAGAAAGTCAAACCATCGACCTCATGAGGTGTAATCTTTTTATTTTTGTAGCTTTTAGCTGGCTTCAGTTTTAAAGCTACTGGTTGTAGGAAGTCAGGCATGATGTCCGCCACATTGTCTTTCGACCGGTCGGGAACTCGATTATTCGATTTAATAACACGCAGGGACATACCGCCTTACAATTATGTTGAAAAATATATTCCAATTCCCACAAAACTGATGTAGGACGACATGTACGAAAAATATTGTTGAATTCAGAAAAGCGGTGTCGTTAGGTACGCAAAATCAGAGTAAGAATCGAAGGCAACAGATTCATAGACGGAGTGTATCTTATTTTGAGTGGAAACGATGCTCTGAGAAGAACACGTGACTGACCGTGCCAGTTTTGTCAAATTCGGCAATCTTCAACTCCAAATAATTAGTTATACTTTCTGGCAGAAATTGATTTATGAATTTTTCTTCATAGGAAAGTTCAATTGAAATTCCGTCAGTTTTATAATATTTTCAGTTATTAGAATACTTGATTAGCTTGCTTTTGCCATTTTTGGCAGATAACGTTTTTAGTATTTTTAGCCTATATAAGTCGTTGTAGGTCTATGGCCAAATCATCTTTTTCCCTATAAAAAAAATAAAATAAAATAATCAGATTTCTGAGTTGACTTTTGAGAGTCGTTTTATACATTAGAGATTGACGTTTCTCATCTCCATTATCATAGTTTCGTTCTCTCGCTGCATCAAAAACTGTAAAGCTAATGAATTAACAGAGAAATTGGGATTTCTTTCGTTGCCAGTGAAAAAAAAAACAGAGAAATTGCCTGAGTTTGGAAGACTTTCTGTTGCTTTAAGTCGACTTTTAGTTGTGAAAAAAGTTTGTGAGAACAAAATTGTGAAAAAAGATGTATATGTTTGGTAAAAAAAAAAATTAGTGTTAAAAAGAATGATTTAACAGTTTTGTTGTTCAATAAAATTACCAGTTAACCCTTCTTATGTTTATTTGTGAACATACATTTCGATAACACATTACAGACAAACATGTATAAATATCAATGTAATTAGATTTTATTTCCATTCTCGGTGTCATTAAATAATTTTCTAGTCCCCCTCAAAAAAACATTCTAGGAGAGTAAATATATAATAACTTATAAGATCAAGCATCACAAAAACAAAACGTACAAGTCCAGAATAGATTAAACGTTCAAGATTAATTGTGGAATGTTGGTACCTGTTGAGCTCAACTACCCAGATGGAAGTCAAACATCATGGGCCACGTGGTGCAAACAGCTGTGCCCAGGAGTTTTTCCAGGAAAGCCCAAAAATTTTCTGTCTCAAGTTTCTGGGCAACCCTCGTGTCCCATAAGGAGAACCCTCGTGTTCCATGAGGGCCTGATGGGAGATAAAAACAACAACAAAAACACTTGTCAAACAACCAAACCGGATTATTAATTTTATAAAACTTAAGGGAGCTGATTCTTACAGAGCAACAATTTATCCTTACAGAGCCACTTACTAAATTGATATAACATGTGACATATTTGCCCTTCCATCATTATTATGTCAACCATCACATTTACCTAGTAATGAGTTAGAGCGCTAACTTCCAAAACACCATCTCCTCTACCTAGGTACTTGCATTATTTTTTTAATATTCTTTATATATATATATATATATATATATATATATATATACATTTGTTATATTATTTAATTATGGGTTAACTCACATGTCAAAAATATAAACACAATAACATTACGAAAAAATTAAATGATATATGTGATCTTATTTGAGTCTAAAAAGAATGTATGTCATTAATTTTAGGGTGGGGAATATAACTGGTGGCTTGTGTGTGTTTCAATTTCATTTTTCTAGCTTTACCTTTTGAAAATGAAAGAATCTTATCATGAGTAGAATAAAACTATTTAACCCTAACACAATATGTTAGTATTATTAATTCGGCCCTTAGCAATTTGCTTCTATACCCATGTTTCACGAAACACGTCATTCTCCCTCTCTCTTTCTATAATTCGTAACTAATTTCAATGGATTATCAATCTAACGTACACATATTGACCTCTTAATTTCTTGATGTAACAATCATAACCAATTTTCACAACGAAAAAAGACAAAATCAGAAATCCGAGCATGTTTTATCGCCACATGCAATTAATAACATAAAGGAATATCCATGTCAGTATTTTTTTAATTGTAATCTTATTCTACTACTTTGATATAATACATCTTCAATTATTATAGAAAAATAAACAAATAAAAAAAAAGTTAATTGAATAAAGTTGGCTGGAGCAGTATGTCTTTTTAAATAAATTTTATATGTTAATGCAACTTATGCTACTTCATTTTATTTTTATAATCTAGAAAATTAGTTTATGGATTAACTTGTGTTAGAATACAAAGCTGATGTAAGTACCTAGGTAGAGGATGTAAAATTCTTGAAACTTGAAACTCTAACTCACTAGTCCATTAAATGTGGTATTTGACATAATAATGGTGAAAGGGTAATTTGTCATACGACATATACATTTTGTAAGTGGCTCTGTAAGAATCAAATGTTGCTCTGTAAGAATCAGCTCCCAAAACTTAAATGTCATACTATTTTAATCCAAAGAAGGCCGTGTGTGGATGTCTTATTGTTCTTCGGGTCTATTTGTACCATTGACCACCGGAGGTGTACTCTTCTAAGTTGTACTACCTCCGTTCCTTATCTAAGTCTTCGTTTTGACTTTATCACTATTCACTGGGTCACTTTGACCCGGTAATTTGAATAAGAAAACGATGCCATTTGTTAATAATTTTTGTATGGTGATGCAGGTTAACTTATACTTTACAACACTAAAAAAGAACCGACAAAATTATATCAGTTTGCTAGCCAAATATCCGGTCAAAATGACCTAAGTACTAGTCAAAAAGTCAAAGTGATGACATAGACAAAATTATATCATTTTATAACCAAATATTCCGATCAAAGTGACCCAGGTACAAGTCAAAAAGTCAAAGTGAAGACATAGAGAAAGAACGGAGGTAGTAGGTCTTAGCTGTCTTCAGTTTTAAGGCTACTTGTTGTAGTGGTTCAGATCAAGGGCGGATGCACATTAATGTTAGTGGGGGGTCAAGTTTTAAAATTTGTAATTTTGCCCCTGTAGTTTTTTAGTGTATTCCCACAAAAAATGCACTATAGCCCCCACATCACAAAACTAAAATTTTACCGTTACGACATTTTTTTTCGGTTTAGCCCCAACTATAACAAATTCTTGAATTCGCCCCTGGTTCAGATGTCTCCCATATTGTCTTTCTAAGGGTTGGGAGCCCGACTATTCTATTTAATATAACACGCAGGGTTATGCCGCGTTACTACCATGTTAAAACATATGATTCTACTAATCGGGTATATTCCAATTCCCATTAAACTGTGAAGTTAAGAAGTGACAAGAAAAATGGGGTGAGTTCGGCAAAATTTTTTGGACTTTTAAGTCTACTTTTAGTGGTGACAAAAGTCCGACAAAATTTGATGAAAATATATGTACATGTTTGGTGAAAAAAATGTGTGCTGTAAAAGATCGAAACCCAAGTGCCCGATTTGTAGAACTCAAGCAGAATTTAAGACCCACCTTTTCATGTACTGTAAAAAACACGAGAGCTCTGACACAAACTCTTTGGGAACGAGTTTGTGGCCACCATACCGGAAACAATCCAGATCCAGTTCATGGATAATTTGAGAAGCTGCAAAAATCAGAGAGAAATCAACAGTAGCCATCTGGGCTATTTGGTGGAGCAAAAACAAGAAAGTTCACAATAGTCCCTGTAGTTTAGATTATTTTATCAGTGCAAGTCCTTATGTTTGTAATATCTACACCTATCACCCTCTCCCTCTGTACATAAAGAAATTCTCAATGGAACATGCGATAGTTGGGAAAGTTTAATACACAACATAGCTAAATGACATGAATTCTATTAGTCTTCTAAACTTAAAAGGGATACAATTAGATCTGGATGAGTGGATCCGTGCATCATACTTTAGAATTGTAGATGGTCTCAATTCTCAATAATAGCATAGTAACATAGTGTTACCATAATTAGAAATAGAACAGAAACATCATTCCAGATCACATAATCCATATATAGCTACAATTCATACATACATTGAACACACGAAATAATACAACCGAATTTGAATATAGTTCGAAGTACAAGTACGAACAACATACATCATATTCTCCACTTCTAATACGGTAGATGTATATAGTGCCAATTTTAGTTTCCATTTAAGCTTGAGGGCATGTATCTAAAATTAACCAATCAGGTCAGATGAAGATCTAAATAACATCCCCACCCAAACCCCGGTCCACATTGACATACCACCAGATCTCTTTATGGTTCGAATCCAGTAGACAGATACAATCTCAGCCTTGGCTCAACAAAACTTATTTGAGCTGACCCTTTAAACTACTAAGCTGAAGATAAGGCTATTTTAGGGAACTATGGTCAGATATTAAAGGCTTCAGGATTTGAACTACTTTGTCGCCAGATTTGAGGGACTTCTATACATACACGAGCTAATTCATAATGTGAATTTCAATGTATTTCGTGTTTCTTAAGATAAACTTTGACAGAAGCACATTAATTAGAACGGCATATAGTACACAATATTCGACTACAACGACACAATATCAAGGAAGGAGAAGGGGTAAAAAGACATGGAAAAGGCCCCGTAGAATTTTGAATTGTTAGGAGATAATCTTGCCCTCACCATTTTATGTGCATTCTTCATCAGCATTTCAAGATTCCTCTGAAGCCTGAATGAAGTCTTGGTTTTTTCCATCTTCTTCAGCCAATGTGCAAGTATGAGCCTGGTTCTGAAGATTCATTAGTAAATAAGGGAAGCTTGAACAAACAGGGTTTCAGCTCAACAAGGCATGTGAGCTCGTGCAGTACGAAATAGCTATGAGCGAGATCATTTATAGATTCCTGAAATAAATCAATCATACACAAATGAGCCAGTATGAATAAATGCACATAAGAACAAGCTTCAAGTGTGGTTTTACTAGCAGTATCAGCTTGGATAACCATCACCACTTGTATCGTGAGTTTGGGTTAATGGGGATGGAAACAAGAAACCACGGTGATGAGAATATCACAAACACACTGATGAGCATACTTTCATGGCCTTTATCAGTATTGCATACCATTTCTACCCTCATAATTCTAAAATTCAATTCTCAAAATGGAATCCACAATCCATATATGTGTAGCTTTGGTGCCTCCTATGCTCAGGCATGACACAACATTAGATATTCAGGTTTTGGTTAGAGCAAATTTGAATCTCAGCTTCTTAAAAATCAAATGAACCAAATTTGACCAACATAATAACTTGGCTAATTCACATCCCTGGTGATGGATGACAAAGTTCCACATCAATCAACCAAGATGATCCGATGGTTTCAAATGTAGCTCACAAGACCTCATAGTCATCCTATAAGCATCTATGTTCTCGATGATCCGTGACATTTATCCTCCAAGAAGAGGAACTTTGGTGGACATTATAGGTAAAAGTTCCTTGGGTAGCCCAAGTGTTTTCAGCTCGTACAGTAGTCATTAAGATACCTAGATAAAATAGAATCTTTTGAACTCATACACTCACAAACACCTACGCTATTTACATGCTCTGTTGTAATGGCATTTTATGTTCTTGTAAACATACAAGATTTCATAATGACTTTTCTAGTAAGTGGAGTTTTATAATTTGTGCTGTGAGAGATACCAAAGAGGTTATAAGAGTATATATGGTTAACAGATGACACAACCCCACGACATAACAACAAGGAAATACGAGAGAAAGGGGAAGGATATGAACGAACGCAGATAACTTTCAGACTTTATAGAAGCTCGTTGAATGATCTAACTCTAAGCATCAGACCATGTTATATCCAACTCGCCCCAGTTATCATGAGGTACACCCAAGGCTTTCCACACAGCTTTCGAGGCGTCAACTATATTATTAGGACAAGGGGGTTGATAATCATGGTCTGCATCACATCCCATTGTAGAGTCACACTCGTCAACAACCTTAGCTATCACACTCCGCCCGTTGGCACTAATTTTGATGTTGTTCAAACACCTCCTCCCTTTATTGTACCATCCTGTTGATAGTGCCACAACTGGGGTTTCATCAGGGTGGTACTTGTTATCGCATTCGGACGGGCCACCTCCATCTCCGCCCTTCTGGAAACTATTAAGCGTAAGAACGGCTTTAGTTTGGCCAGAGGCTGGTGGTGAGCATTTATAGGTTGTGTACAATTTTCCTTGCTTGCAACAATCAGAGTCGTTCTCTGTGTTGCATTGCCCACTTGGAGGTTTTTTACCCCTGATAGTACCACTTGGTTTGCAGGATTGAGCCTCAGCTTCTAGGCTTTGTGCAACAAGGGCAACCAGTAGTATGAGAAGAAAAATGCTTAAGCTCTTCATCTCTTCCGCTGTCAGTTCTGATCTTTTCGTGATGTAAAGCTTGATATGGAATGCATCTCAACGTTCAGCTTTTTATAGTGTTTCATGGAGATACAGTCTGGTTTACTGGGAAGAACTCAGCGGTATAATGATTAATGACAGCCCAGTCAGCACGCTAAATGCAACAGAGACCTCAGATTTGTGATTTACTGATATTTAGTTACTAAGTTAATACCCTCAGCCAAAATAGCAGTAACCCTTACTCTTTCAGCTTAATACTTGTGGTTGTGCAATTGTATATTATAACACACCCTATACACGGTGAAACTGCATGTCACCAATCGCCATCAGATATGCAACAATCAGAATAAAATATCAGTTGGTGAGTATGTTGTTTACTCATGAAACATATCTATCAATATTGTTTGCCTTCACAACTTGTTATCTATCCTATTTGAAAATTTAAACCGAAAAATTGGGGCACATAAAACGGGCGAAGAGGCAGGGAAAGCCAAAGCTGCAGTCTAATTCTATCATAAAATGGCGGATATGTGTCTGTCTGTCTGTATGTGTGTGCGAATGCGTTACATCTATAAGGAATTAAGTGAGGGATCAAATGCTTGTTTTTCTTCTTCATCCATAACTTGATCTAAGACTGTAAAAAATCTTATCAGCCTCAGGTTCCTAGTTCTTCTTATAGACAACTAACATCCCAAAACGGAGTCCAATCATCGAATATCTTAGTTACCGAACAGAAGCTCCGGCAATAACATGGGCAAATTCATCTGCGGCTACATGATAATACAATTAAGAAGAGGGAACAAACAAAAATTCTGACCATATGTTTTCCCCCAAATCAAATGGGGAAAGGTAGTGTAGTGGTGACTGATTTCCATTTTTCTAGTAACATTATTCAATTACACCAGCCAAACTCATCAGTTTGGGGAAGAGAGAACAAACAATCCACCAAACAAAGAAACAAAGCATTATAATAACACATGGTCCCAAGTAAAATGAATAAATTAACAAAACACGAAGCTCACTGTGGAAAGAAGGAGCTAAAAACTGAATATTGCACAACTTCAGATGGTCGCATACCATATTTCGTAGCTTTTGAACGGAGGAGGAGTATCCCACGGTTCGCCGCAAGTGGAGTTGCCGGAAATTAGTGCCGGCGACGAAGGAGATCCGGCAAATTTCGACGCGAGCACAGAGAATGAGAAGTAACTACTACCAATTTTAGGGTTTTGAGAGTGGAATTAATTCTCTGTCTGTGTACCACCTGGTGGTGAAGAAAGAAGAAGCTCGCGAGGCGGCTAAAACCAAACAAAATGGGGGGAGATAACACACAGAGAGAGAGGGGCAAAATCAAAATATCGAAGAGAAAAGGGGGGGCATTCCGAGAATCGAACTCGGGACCTCTCGCACCCAAAGCGAGAATCATACCACTAGACCAAATGCCCAACCTGTGAGGGAAACCTCCGTCAATTTTAATCGCCTGGTGTTGTGGAGTTATGGTGTGTTGGTGATTTGGATTGTCGAAATCCGAGTCATGTCCTCAAAGATGATGTTGGAATATCTCAAGAAACTCAAAGGAGCAACGAGAAGACAAAACTCGTAACTTGTTGGCACGAAGAGGAGTCTCCTTGCACAAACAGTGTTCGCACGAGGACAAGGAATAAAAAGAAGTTTACGATTTCTTGAAACCGTATACAAACAAGTAGAGTTTTTGCACGAAGCAAAATGTCTCCGTACAAAGAGTCTTCGTACAAAGACCCGTTGTGTTCGTAGGAAGAGATCCCGAAGGCGGCAACTAAGGATAGAAACATTTCTTTAGAGCCTAGGGCGGTTTAGGAGGGGGGGGGGTATAAAAGGATTATTTGGGGTCCTATAATCATGTGCAAACATTGTAAAACGTTCTCTTGAATTGAATAAAGGACTTTCTTGTCCGTGAACGTAGTTAGCATATTTTGTGCTAACTAACCATGTAAATTGTGTATTTCATCATTTTCATTGTTCGTGAGGCGTGAGAGACATAACAGATGAGAATTTGAGTGTCTGCTACTCAAAATGTTAGCAATTACAGACATTTTAATTTCAGACATATTTCAAAATGTATATAATTTATCATCTCTTAAACATCAACACTGACGACTATAAGCGTGAGGTTTACATACTCTACATATAGATGGAAATGAATGATAGCATATGAGTGTGACTTTACGTTGGGTCGATTTCGACCATGACTACCCGTCACCATGCCCTAACAACAATGTCAACATCTCGTTGGCCATACCGGTCTAGAAGGCTCATATGATACTAAGAGCCGACACTAACAAACAAGTGCGGTTAAAATACTTTGATTACTTGTCAGAAATCATTTGTTTAGTTTCCGTAATCTGAAGCTATATTTGAGGTATGATCATATATATTGCATTCACTTATAGACGGGAAATTATTTCATGAAAATGTTACGAAAGTAAATGAATGATTATGAAATTTGTTTTTCCTAAAAAATTTGAGTCCCCGATATGGAAAGCCAGAAGAACTACGTAAGATTTGCAAGTCTCTCAATATCAAAAGGTAAAAGGCACTTTCAACCCCTGTAATCTGAGTGAATGAAACTTTTACTCCTTTTAGTTTGAGAAAGGGCACTTTCACCCCTTCAATGTATCGAACTTCAAGAAACTTACACCTCCTTGTTGTGACGTTATTCGTTTGCAGTTGAGGTCTGTCAGTAAAAATGATTTTGTGGACAAATTTACCCCATATTATGCTGAATACAAGTGTTATCTAAATGTATGGTCAACTTTTTGCATGGTGTGGGACAAATTTGTCTCTAAAACAATTTGAAGTTACGGACCTCACCATCAAAATAACGGTGTCACATCATGAGGTGTAAGTTACTAGAAGTTAAGCCCACTAAAAGGGGTGAAAGTGTCATTTTCCAATCTGAAAGTGTAAAACTGTCCTTCAATAGAACAAGAGGGGCGTAAGTGTCTTTTACCCTTATCGAAATCAATGTTGAACAAGAGCGGAGTATGGTATGTGTGTATTGCTAGTGTCTACTGTCTACCACATAACTTAAGGTGATCGACAGTGGAAAAATACCAACATATGCTTAAGAATTCTTAATTTTTCAATTTGGTCTACTCTTTTTCATTACCAATTACAATGGTTGGGTTGGCACATGCAGTTACGAACTTTGCATTCGACACAGCTGAATGTTCTATTGTTTCGAATTTTAGTTGCTTTCTTGGCATAAATTACCGCACTGAAATGCCATGAGTTATAAATTGACAAATGGTTATTGCCGATTTCAGAACATGTTTTATTCGCTTGCCGTCGAATTTTACAAATTGACAGGTAATGACGGTTAAAAAAACAAATTAGGATTCTCTTATGGGATAGAAAAGACGAGTATTTTGCATCGCACGACACTCAATCATTCGGTCTAAATTCCTAACGTTAAATTCATCGTTTGAAACTTAGTTTACCCTTTTATGATCTACTCGTAATAAACAAAGGGTAGTGATTAGTACAATGGAAAACACTAAGCTGTCGCATTAGACAAACTAAATTATACGATAGCATTTCACTTTCTCTCCCTGTATATAAAGTCTAAAATATATGAGATTTTCAAACCAAGAACTCATTCGGAAACATGGAGAAGGTAATGAAAACCTCCTCAAAAGTGTTCATTTTGGTCCTCATCCTTCTTGCTTTCGCTCTTTGCACTAGTGTTGGAGCAGGATCGTGCAAGCCTAGCGGCAAGATAAAGGGGAAGAAGCCTCCACCAAATCAGTGCAACCATGACCACGACTCCGACTGTTGTAAAGAAGGAAAGATTTACACAACGTTCAAATGTTCGCCACCCGTGTCCCACCATACGAAGGCAATCCTGACCCTGAACGGCTTTGGGAAGGGCGACGATGGAGGAGGCCCCTCCGAATGTGATAACAAGTACCATGATGATAATAAACCAATAGTGGCGTTGTCTACGGGGTGGTACAATAGAGGGTCAAGGTGTTTGCAAGATATTACTATTTATGGAAATGGGAGGAGCGTGAAAGCTAAGGTTGTCGACGAGTGTGACTCCACTATGGGTTGTGATTCAGTTCATGACTACCAGCCCCCGTGTCAAAACAACATTGTCGACGCATCAAAAGCTGTCTGGAGAGCTCTTGGGGTATCAGAAGAAAACTGGGGTTACATGGAGATATTCTGGTCCGACGTATGATTTCCACCACCATGTTGGCATTTACATAACTACACACGCATACGTCAATTGTGGTCTTTGATCAATTGTTCTTTTCGGAGCTCTTAATACGTGAGATCGTGTTATTTATAAGTCGTTTGGTTCCTAAATAATATTTTATAATGTTGAATGCGGGCATGCCTTAAAAGATCGAACGATTGTCTCTTATCTCTCTTATAAGTCAACCCTCTCACTTAAGCTTTCTGGCATTGACAAACGCCCGCTTTACCACAACCATGAAGAATCCATGAACACCCATTATGACAATGTCATGTTGTCGTCTCCTGTTAGAAAATGAATGGGGAAGCACAAGAAGAGTGATGAGACGAAGAACAAGATGAAGAACAACACAACGATTTAACGTGGTTCACTGGTTTTGAAGCTAGCTACGTCCACGGTCAAAACAAATCAATTTATTGATGAGAACTAGATTACAATTAACCACACTACTGAAAGCCACGACCCTAACCCTATATAATGGCTAGAATACCAACTTGTAGCCAAAGAAACGGAGAAAACATTCCAAATTGAACAAGGAAACAACGAAACTGCCTCAACCCCAGAGTGTTCATACGAACACACGCAGTATTCGCACGAACATTGTTAGTACGAACACTTTTGTTGTTCGCACGAACAGAAATAGAAACCCTGAAATTCAACATCGTTCTTGCTTCCTCGCTTTGTCTATTGCTTCGCAGCTTCGTCCGAGTATTGCCTAGGTACTTTGAATCACCAAAAACATAACAAATCTCCACCTTGATTCCAATACTCTAGCAACCAATCAAATGCTCTCATCAATACAATCAACCTATATAATTTATTCCCAAATTTGCAGTATTAGAATACATCCACTATGCGCCAGAACAAGCATGAATTTGTTTCTCAACAAACACAGAGACTTGTGTGTCTCAATCAACACACCACCAATGCACCATGACACATTTCATCTTCCCAACCTCATTATAATGACACTCAATGATGGAACGTGTCTATCAATCAATCCAATTCATGCCAATTGCGGCTCCAATGAACCGCACCAAGACGCAAACCGATACACGCCCAATAACGTGCCGACAATCAATACATGCCCAATAACATGCAACCAACCCAATCCGCGTGTTACAAAACACACGCCCATGCTCCTACGCCTCGAGCCCAAGCTTTGCACACGAGAACTAGAAAGCGTAGTCGTCTTCAGAATTTGTCCCTCCACCTTGAACTGAAGCATATGCAGATCCTTTGTTCTTGGGACAATTCCGCTTCCAATGGCCCTTCTCACGAAAAAGTGCACAAACGTCCGATCGTAAGTCGGATCTACTATAGTTCAGATGTCCACCCTTACCTTTTCCACCCTTGACCATGAATGCTCCACCATCATGATCTTCAAACTTTGACGCCTTGTGCCTCACTTCCCTTGTGTGCAACGCCGAACGAACTTCCTTTAGGATTATCGTCTCCTTCCCAAAAACAAACGATTGGACGAAACCCTCAAAAGAATGAGGTAGAGACACCAACAATATCAAGTCCGCATCAACATCACTCAAAGTCTCGTCACTTTTTCGCAATTCAAGCAAAATAGTGTTGAGATTGTCTAGGTGTCACCAATATGCGTACCTTCAACCATCGAAATATCGAATAGTCGCTGCTTCAACAATAACTTGTTGGCCAAGGATTTATTTGCGTAGAGATCCTACACTTTCTTCCATAAGCTAGCAGCTGAGGTCTTATTTGCAACTCCAGTAATCACGTCGTTCGCGAGGCACAACATGATCGTCGAATGCGCATTCTCCTCCATCTTCACAATCTCCAGTGTAGTCTTGCCAATGCCCGATTTGTTAGCTAGTGGCAACCATGGATCTTGTTCCTTCAGCAAAGCACGCATCTTGATTTGCCACAAGCTAAACCCATTTTTCCCATCAAAACGATCAATCTTCATCATGTTCGACATCACTCTTCACAAACCCGAGACCCAACAACCAGACTCTGATACCACTTGTTAGAAAATGAACGTGGAAGCACAAGAATGTGATGAGACGAAGAATAAGATGAAGAACGACACAGCGATTTAACGTGGTTCACTAGTTTTGAAGCTAGCTACGTCCACGACCAAAACGAACCAATTTATTGATGAGAACTCGATTACAGTTAACTACACTACAGAAAGACACAACCCTAACCGTATATATAGGCTAGAATAACGACTTGTAGCCAAAGAAACGGATAAAACATTCCAAATTGAACAAGGAAACAACGAAACCACCCCAACCTCAGAGTGTTCGTACGAACACCCGAAGTGTTGGCACGAACATTTTTCGTACGAACACTTTTGGTGTTCGCACAAACAGAAACCCAGAAATTCAGCTTCTTTCTTTCTCTCTTACTTTGCCTATTGCTTGCTGCTTTTGTCCGAGTATTTCCTAGGTACTTTGAATCACTAAAAACATAACATCTCCACTATGTGGGAAAACCCTCGCCTATTGCCGCTAAGTTGAAGTTCTCCACTTGGTTAGCTAAAGCTGTGTTGCACCCACAACCATGCCTAACAGCTTTTTTCGCTACCCTTTAGACGATATGGAAAGCTAGAAATCAGTCTGCATTCAACAGAGTCAATTTCAATATGGATACGGCCGCAATGAGAAATCGGTTCTTATGGAATTGCGTGGATTCCATTCCAGTAGTAGCATAGCTATGGGAAAGAGGCGAATGGATGAATGGGCAAGGGTGGTAATTTCCACCCATGACTTTTGAAAATTTCAATTAACACCCCTAAAATTGTAGATTTTTAATGAATACACCCTTAT
Organism: Linanthus parryae; assembly: GCA_023055425.1. Lineage (NCBI taxonomy): Eukaryota > Viridiplantae > Streptophyta > Magnoliopsida > Ericales > Polemoniaceae > Linanthus > Linanthus parryae. The sequence goes on along the minus strand of JALGPY010000006.1, from coordinate 12,729,806 downwards.
AAAACATACAGTGCCCCGACTAAAATCAATTGCTACCAATTTTGGCCTTTGAAATATACACAACTATATTTATGATCCAAAATTTACCCTACTCTTTTTTGCCATTGTAAATTACTTGAATTTCAGCACACCGAAGGAGTGGAAGTGTCCTTTAGGAAACTAGAGGGGTGAGAGTTTCCTTCAATTAAACTAGAGGGGGCGAAAGCGTCTTTCACCCTAAATACGAGTGTGAAAAATCTCCAAATATATAGATCAGATAGTCTGTTCAGATACTTAGGAACGAGGAACTCAAGCGACGATTGAAGCGATTCACGGACCACCCATCTCCTTTCCGTCGCAGCATCACCGGTCGGTCTTCAGGCCATCGGCAACTTGCTTCAATGTGCCACGACGCCCCTGCTTCCACGCTACAACCCTCCATCCCCCCCGCTCCGCTACTATATCGGATATGTAGTCATCTTTTGTATCTTTACTACATTGGTTTCGTAATGAAAAAGTTATTTAATACAACGACTTTTGACTTTTGTTATGACTTTGACTTTTTTTGTCTCGGCTTGCTTGATTTCCTAGCTCCGCTTTGACTTCTACCTATTCCCAAAGCCAGACTGGTAAGACATTATTCTCGATAGAGCTTGGAGGTCTGCACACAATCGAGGCCGCATCAGCGACGTCTATATCGTTTCGCAGAAAACATCTAGAAGTATTTTGCTTGCACAACCTTTTCTCCTGGCTTCAACTCTCCAAGCATAGCTTCGAGCCATCCTTCACGACATCTCGCTTGCAACCACTTTGCATCTTTGATATGTTCACATTTATACAGACTGCTTGAGACTTATCTTTTTAAATTTGGGTGAAAGACACTTACAACCCCTTAGTTTAGGCATAATACCATCCCGCTACTATGCGTTTTGGAAAAAGACAGCTTGCTCCTTTTTTCGGATGGGACAAACGGTTGATTAACAGCATATGGAAAAAATCAATTTTACCCTTGAAATATTATAAAATTACCTACTATATATTTATTCTTCACCTCATTTCTACCCTAATTACTCTCTCTCTCTCTCTCTCTCTCTCTTCCCCCTCTTTCTCTCTAGTCTCTTGTTGGGAACAATTAGAACACAGACAGCCGCCTCCCTCCATTGGATCCATCTTCTTCTTCTCCTTCTCTCCGTCACCACCACCATTGTCCAGATCCGACAGTGATTAGCTACCTGAAGAATGAACAGATTCTCCTTCACTCCCTCCATATCCATCTTCTCCTTCTCTTCTACATCTCCATCTTCTTCTTCCGCTGGGTCCAATGATTGATGGCCTTGGGGGTTGCTCAATCTGGGTTCTGGGTGTTGGAGAAAGAGCAACATCGACAAAAGGGGAGGAGGAAGGGGTGGTCAAGGATCGACAAGAGTCACGGAGGAGGAAAGCGTGGTCGGAGTCACGGAGGCGGCAGAGGAAAACGCGTCGGCAGCGCCCCCCCCCCCCCCCTTGCAATTGTTGGTGAATTGGAAGCGCCGGTGGTTGGTTACGCCGAGATCTACCTCCTCCCCCTCCGATCTCTATCAACGCCGCCGCCGGCGTCTTCTTCCCAACGCCGCCACCGGCGATCTTCTCCAACAGACGACGAGGAGCCATTAGGGTCTGTTAGTGGGTTTGCAGTGGCGGCTAGGGTTTCCTCTCTGCTTCTTTGCCAACGCCCATCTCACCAACATAACGATTCTAGAGGAAGAAGATGGCAGTAAAAGAGGTAACAGATCAACCACTGGGTTTCTTCTGTGTGATTCCGCAATTCCCAAACTGATTCACTTGGTTGGGAAATAAGTCGATGTCCTCGAGGATGAATGGCTGACATAAGTAGGAAAGGTTACAACTTGCTTTAGATTAATTATGGGTTGTAGATTTGGGAATCACATATGAACATTAACTGAAGGAAAGATTTCTTCAAATATTTAGTAAATGAGAGCCAGTATATTGTAGTCAAAAAAAAGTTATAGGTTGTTGATTGTTGATGAATTTGGCTGCGGAATTCGAATTAAAGAGCCTCTTTCGTGTTGAATTTGAACTTATGTTACTTTTATTAAGTTGTCTGTCTTGTGTTTATCTGGAATATGGAGAATTCGAATCTGCGAAATTGGTGTGTTCTCTGTGTTCTTGATGTTCATAATCAGAAACTCCTTCAAACTTTCTATTTGAGTTTTGATGTTTCTATAGATTCTTTTGTGAGCTGATCTTGTGATGCAGTTGTTATAGTCTTCCAGTTTTATTAAAAAATGCTTTGTGATCTGTTCTTGTTATTCATTTTGTTCTTGAATTGAATTAAAAATGTGGGGTGATGTTCCTTGTAGTTTGTTCAAAGTTTTTGGGTGGTGATGTTCTTAGTGTTCTTGTTGATAAACAAGGGCAAAAAAGTCCAGAAAATGCACAGGGGTAATACGGTCTGAAAAAATTCAATTACCCACTTTTCCAACGGAACATGACAGAAGGGTGCTAGGTGTCCACGGAATATTCCGTTAATTGGGTGCAGAGTGTCTTTTTCCAAAACACAGGATAGCGGAGTAGTATTATGCCTAAACTCAGGAGTGGTCAGTGTCTTTTACCCTTTAAATTTTACAGGGGAATAGGCAAAATTCCCCTTTGGAGACATACTAATTATAGATCGTGTTCGACTGGAAGTGGAACTGCTGGAAGTAGGTGATGTTCCCAAGGTTAATCGTGCTTCGGTGGAGAGTTCACCCACTAGCCGCCAATGAGGGTCCACTAACAGAGTTGTGGGGGCTATAGCCCCCACTCAACTTCCTGAAATTGTATTTTAACATATAATGTGTCAAATCAGTTAACCACCATATAAATCAAATAATTACCCTTATAACTTATGTTTATTAATTACTATACAATATTTTTGAAATGTAGCCCCCACTTTGAAAAAATTTTTGGATCCGCCCCTACTAGCCGCTACTGCTACAAAGGCATGTTTTGATATTCTAGGGCCACGATGTGTCTTTGTGTATTTGCGTCTAACTATGCTCGTCATGATTCCATATAAGTATATGTACAGTGTGTCCTAAAGTCGTCAGTTACCGTGCAGAGAAGTTTTAACCTAGTCCGAAGTTCTCGGACATTGAGAAGTGCGGCGATTCCAGCAGAAGTCTCCGGCGGCGATGGCGAATCAATCTGCAACCGGAAACCCTCCAAACGTCGGTACTCACGATGCAAATCCAGCAGCGAGATTGGAACAGGACTTTGGACAGCTCACCATAGAATAAGAAGAGGACATCTTGGTAGTTGATCGGGACGATGCATCCAGGAGTTGAGTGCGCATAAGTTCTGCTTGCTGGGTTCTTTCTTGCTACCAGGTAGGATGAATGTGTGGGCAATGAAGCTTACTTTCGCGAAGATTTGGCTCGAAGGAGACAAAGTAATAATCAACGAAACGCGTCCGAACGTGTTTCTCCTCAGTTTTCCCAGCAAATTTTCGATGGACAGGGTCTTAGCAGGAGGACCATGGGGATTCGACGGTAACGTATTGCTTTTGAAACCATGGACAGTCTCAACAGTGGTGGGCCACACATCATTCGATTTCATTGACGTCTGGGTTCAAATTAGAGGGCTCCCATTGTTCATGTACACGGAAGAGGATGCGAAATATGTGGTGGCTTCAATGGGTCAGATCCTTGACTCCGACAAGAGAATTATGTCTGGGGGTGGTGATTACATGCGGGTTCGAGTAAGGATTGATATCCGGAATCCATTGCGTAGAGGCAAATACTTGCAGTTGGTTGACGACAAGGTTTGGTTAGACTATAAATTCGAGAGGATCCCCCATATCTGTGTCTGGTGCGGCAGAATAGATCATTATGGGGATAATTGCTCACACATACCAGTGGAGGCGAAACTTGAGGTTAAGCCAGGTTACGGGGACTGGTTAACTTTCAAGCCACCGCCGCGAAAGAAACTGGTATTCGACAACCCGGGGTCTAAGGAACCGAAAGAAGGTGATGGACTCAGCTTCGATGATGGTGGTTCGTCTTTTTTGGACGACTCATCCGAGGGGGAGTCTGCATTCTCACAAGACACAAGAGATAGTGCTGGGTCCAGGATGGAGTTTGATGCAGAGGGTGGTGAGCGAATAAAAACCCCAGGGGGTATTGTCATCCACGACAACCCACTAGGGTTTGATGCAGGCCCCAAAAAAACAGTGTCGCCACGCAAACCGGTGGAGGGAAGAGAGAGATCGACCGTAACCAACTGGAAAGGCAAAGAACCCATGGTCTCGGGTAGCACCAGAAGGAAGAAGCCATTGGGGACAGGTACGGCCACTGTTACACCAAGGAAACCGAAACAAAAACGTAAACAGAGCGATGAAGTGGTGAGCCCGAAGGGTAGGAGGAAGGCAGCGAACCGAGAGGAGAATACAGTGAACTCAATTCAAGGCAACGACAGGAAGGGGGATAACAAACAGGTTTCCGAAGCTAGGATTCCAAACACGGAGGGAGGCGCCATTAAAGACCCCAATGCAAGATTGGCAGTGGCTGCGCAGCAGCACTGCCAGGCACAATGAATCTACTTAGCTGGAACGTACGGGGGCTTGGGAACCCCCGTAACGTTACCTCTCTTCACGACTTAGTGAGGAGACAGAAGCCCAATATGGTTTTCTTGATGGAAATCAGGTTGTATGCAAGAGAGATGGAAGTGGTGAAAAACAGGTGTGGGTATGCAAATGGCGTTTTTGTTGACTGCGATGATAGAAGGGGAGGATAAGCCCTAATGTGGGATCGGGAAGTCAGTTTCAAGTTGATTCGTTTCTCGAAGCACTTCATCAAGGGCACGGTGGTCATGGCAGATTCGGATCAATCATGAGTCCTCACCGGATTTTATGGTGATCCAGTTCGCCGTGAACAGAGACACTCTTGGAAGCTTCTCACTAAGTTGAAACCCCTAAACCAACCCTGGCTAGTGATGGGGGATTTCAATGCGATTTCTTCATATGGCGACAAGGAGGGTGGAAGAGCAGTCACCCTTAGACATATTGAGGATTTCAACAATGTGTTGAGAAGGTTGGAGCTGAGAGACTTGGGCTATTGTGGGAATAGATACACTTGGACCAACAATCAACCCGATGGCCGGGCTATAAGGGAAAGAATTGATCGTTGCGTAGCGTCGGATGATTGGATAGACAAGTTCGGTAGAGCAAGGGTTAATCAATTGGTGGTTGACACTTCAGACCATGTGCCACTTGAAATCATTGTTGGCCCTGGTATTGAAAGAATTCATCACGGAAGAAGAATATTCCAACTGGAATCTATGTGGCTTGCACATGAAGACTTCGGGAACGTACTGGAGGAAAGCTGGAAGAATTCGGACAGATCAGTAGCCGACAAACTTTCGGTTGTTGCAAGCAGATTGCAAAGATGGGAGGGTGAGAAGGTTGGGAGCGTCCGAAAGAAGCTTAAGGAGCTTCGAACTCAGCTGAAGGTCCTTGGATCGCTGCCACAATCAAGGGAGAATTTGAATGAAGCTAGAAAGGTGAAAGATGCGATCGGCGATTTGTTACGTAGTGAAGAAATCATGTGGAGACTACGCTCACGCGAGTTATGGCTTAAAAACGGTGACCAAAATACAAAGTATTTCCATCGCAAAGCTTCAATTCGAAGAGCTCGTAATAGAATTCAAGGCATTGAAGATGAGGAAGGTCGATGGAAGGAGGATTCGGCAGAGGTACAATCAATCTTCATCGCATATTTTGATCGAATTTTCACCTCCTCTGACCCTCAACGAGCTGCTATGGAGTTCCTAATGCAGCCAGTAGAAGAACTCCTTTCTAGTGAAAACAGGCGGCTGCTGGAGCAGCCTTTCACGGCTACGGATGTGCTGGAAGCGTTGAATCCATGCCGGCAGAGAAGGCACCAGGGCCAGACGGGTTTCCGGCCTTATTTTATCAAAAAAATTGGGCACTCTTGGGAGACGAGGTAACAAATATATGTTTAAAAGTACTGAATGATGGTGGTGAGATTAGTGCTTATAATCATACGCTTATTGCTCTAATCCCGAAAGTAAAACAAGTTTGAAAAGTATCGGATTTCAGACCCATATCCCTTTGTTCTACGATCTATAAGATCATTACTAAAACCCTTGCAAATCGATTAAAGATTGTGCTTGGGGAGGTGATCTCGGAGAACCAAAGTGCGTTCGTTCCCGAAAGGCTAATATCAGACAACATAATTACAGCACATGAACTAATCCACACGATGAAAACAAAAAAAAGGGAAGCATGGGATCGCCGCCTTGAAACTCGATATGAGTAAACCTTATGATCGGGTTGAATGGGGTTTTTTGCGCGCAACGATGGAAAGGATGGGATTTGGTTCCAGGTGGATTTCAGTGGTAATGGAATGTGTTACCACAGCCTCATTTAGTGTTATTCTGAATGGGGAGGAAAAGGGTCATATCACTCCTAAACGGGGTCTCCGACAAGGGTGTCCCTTGTCTCCATATTTGTTTCTTTTGGTTAGCGAAGTTCTCTCAAGAAACATCACAAAACTGGTAGAGGAAGGACAGTTATCAGGAGCTGTGGCTTCTCGTGGTGGACCGATAGTATCACACTTATTTTTCGCCGATGATAGCCTAATTTTCACCAAGGCGACCGTTGATGAATTGACATGTTTGTTACACATTTTACAGGTTTATGAGCAGGCTTCGGGCCAATGTCTGAATGCACAGAATTCGGAAATGATTTTCTCAGACAATGTGAACGAAGATCTGCGCCAGAACTTGAGTAATTTATGCGGCATTCCCTTGGAAAACAAGCACGACTGTTATTTGGGCCTTCCCACTGTGTTTGGCCGTAAGAAGAGAGATCTGTTCCAGCAATTGATCGAAAATTTACGCTCAAGACTAAAGGGATGGAAAGAGAAGACATTATCAGTGGCAGGCAAAGAGATACTAATCAAGGCGGTAGCCCAAGCAGTTCCTAACTACGCGATGAGTTGTTTTCTGTTACCGGTGAGTACTTGTCAGGATCTCGAGAAGTTAATAAGACAATTCTGGTGGGGTGATTCGGATGAAAACCGGAAAATACATTGGACTAGCTGGCAACGTTTGAAGACCAGAAAAGAAGAAGGAGGATTGGGGTTCAAAGATTTTAACGATTTTAACTTAGCTCTATTGGCAAAACAAGCTTGGCGCATAACAACAAACCCACAAAGTTTATTGAGCAGAGTCTTGAAGGGGAAATATTTTAAGAATGATGAGTTTTTACATGTAAACCCCAAAAATCAAATATCGTTTGCCTTTAGAATCATTATTGCTGGACGTGAAGTTCTTAAGAAGGGGTTGGATTGGAAGCTGCGGGATGGGAGCAAAATTTATCTTTTCAAAGATCGTTGGGTTAACAGAGGCCACTGCTCCAAGGTAATAACCCCAAGTAGGGAAGTTGCTAATATGAAGGTCTCACATTGTATTGTTGATGGGAGATGGTCTGAAGAACGTCTGCGGACCTATCTATGGGATGTGGACGTGTACGATATCATGGCAATGCCGGTACTACAACAGGGGGCGGACCAGTTCAGTTGGAGTTACTCACCTCACGGCTGCTACACGACGGCCTCGGGGTACAGGCTCCTTCAAGAAGAGCGGGAGGGTAACCCGAAGACATCTCTGGGTGGTACGCATACTTGGGTGAAAAACCTTTGGAAGATGAAGATCCCTAGAAAGATCGCTTTTCACGTGTGGCGGATGTGGAACGATAGTTTACCTACGGCAGCAAAGTTACGCAATAAGGGGGTCATGGTGAATGCTTGCTGTGATGGCTGCGCATCAGGGTTAGAAACCCTCGACCATCTCTACGGTCAGTGCTCAATAGCGAAGAAGGTCTGGAAGTGTTTTTTTTACGATGGGTTTGTGAGCACCAGAGGCAGCAGTACTCGAGAATGGATACAATGGATCTACGCACATCAGGATGAAGAAGTTTGTGAAAAGTGGGCGATCATAGCTTGGTGTTTGTGGTACTCAAGGAATAATGCTCGGTCTAATGGCAAAAGCTTCACTCATGAAGTAATAGTCAAGTGTGCAGAGTCGAAAATCAGGGAGTTTTTGAAGACGACGTTTGGCGAGCAGGGGGACGAACTCATTGCAGCGAGTCAGGACATCACAACTTGGAACCCTCCACCGGAAGAGTGGGTCAAAATAAACACAGACATAGCTTGCAAGCCGAAAAGTGCTACGGCAGGAGCTGGGTGCGTGATTCGGGACGCGGACGGAGTATTTGTCGCCGGAAAATTTGGGTGTATACGGTATCACAACTCCGTGCAGATGATGGAGCTTGTCGGGATCAAGGAGGGTATGTTGATGGCGCGGGATGCAAAGTGGAGGAAGATAATCTTTGAATCCGACTCAAATCTCAATATCGATTTGCTGCAAGCTAGAACAACCCGAGGAGTGACCCAAGGAGTTTCAGAGCAGGTCTGCGAGGAAATGGAGGAGCTGATTCAAGAATGTTTACGACTTTGCGACAACTTTATTGAATGGAGATTCCATCATGTTCCACGAACGGCAAATAGTGTAGCTGATAGATTTGCTCGTAGGTCACTGCTTATTCCACAACTCAGCCTCTATACTCGACCTCCAGAGTGGGCAAAAGATGTATTGGATAATGATTATTTGCCTCGGTTCGTTTCGGAATGAAAGTTTGATATTTCCCTCAAAAAAAAAAGTCGTCAGTTACCGTGTACTGTATCATATAGTTAGTGTCTCATGTAACATATAGTCTACTATAGTTAGTTTGTTGGGTCTGCCCTTGAATAGGCTAGTCTCTAATAGTCTGTTGGTTTCTGTCGATTTTGGTGCGTCCTGTACTGTACTTTCGGGTTATATAATGAAGTTATTAAACAACACTAGTGGTGGTGGTGCGCACTAGGGATAATATTACTACTAAAGAAAATGGAAAGAGCATGAAATCTGAGTTTTTTCAGGTACAGACCAGAGTGACTCTACTATGAGGTGATTCCAGGCATGACTGCAAGGCATTGCGCCCTTAGCACTATTGTTGATGCATCAAATGTTGTGTGGAAGCTCTTCAAATATCAAAATTGATCTAGAACTACACTGGTAAATTTTGGTTACTCATATGATGTGATACGAGGTGCATTTTTATTGCATAATACATGGGTAGATGTCTTTTTTTATGGCGCTTCACATTCTTTCATACCCGCTTAATTTATTTTATTACTTGGTTATATACATGGGTACAAACCTCTATATGTTGTTCTGGGAGTTAATTCACCGTTGGGTCTTCTGTTGTGCGGTCTGAAAATTATTTGGTCTTCAATGTGATTGTAGCTGCATACGTTTCATCCCTTCAATTTAATTCAAAATAAAATTTCTTTTCCATTGACTTTTGTTCCTAGAGTCTTGCATGTATTCTAAATGACAAGTAAAAAATCTTCTAACATGTAACCAACCAACCAAGTATTTTGACTACCGAATAAAATATTGATGACGGGAGAATAGGAAATCCTTGACAGAGTTCCTGAACATGAAGAAGGAAGCATTATAAAAGCTATCACCATGCACGAAAAAAGAAAGGAGCCTAACCGTCTTATGTTTAGTTTTATCCAACATTTTTTATCAAATTAGTTTTCTTCAATATCCCCATATGAAATACGAAAGAAGTATATCATTTGCTTGTTATGAAATGTACAAATCGAACAATGTACATTTGGAATTCTAAACTTGTGTATGATAAGTAGTCATGGCTCATGGGCATCTCATTCGACATTTCATATGATATATATGACTTACGCAGTGACAAATACATTGTACTCTGTAGTTTTGGATTTCCTATCTTAGAGTAGAGAGGTAAACTGAATTCGCTTTTAATTACTTGCTTATAAGGGGCAAACAATTTTTTTCTTGAATAGTTAACTCCACTCCGCAGAGCGTTTTGGAAAAAAGATGATAGGTTGATCTAATAATAATAATAATAATAATAATAATAATAATAATAATAATAATAATAATAATAATAATAATAATAATAATAATGATAATGATGATAATAATAATAATAATAATAATAATAATAATAATAATAATAGTGAGTGTTTAACTATAGAATAGAATGCAAAAAAAACCTATAGAATACCATTTCTTTTTCAAGAACACAAATCCGGGCAATGAACGTGATGACCCTTATTCACTGTGTTCTATAAGTACGACCACGAACAAACTATTTACAAATGTATCACCATTCCTAAGAAAAATGTTTAGACTGAGTTAGTCCTCAGTTAGTCCCCAATTTCTCAATCAACCACTGTCCTCTCTTGTAATCACCCAAGGAATCTTAATATTGCCTATTGTTTGTAGCTATGAAGAACCCTAATCGCTACTATGATTTGGGAAGCTTAAATACCCGATTATCACTTGCGTTTGCAATCACCAAAATTCACATCTTTTTCAAAAAATCGAAGAAGAAAAGTGTTCTTCTCAATTCTCTCCTTCATCCCTCCTCTCTCAAAACCTTGGGAGTAAGACAGCTATGTCTGCTCCCCCCTCTCCGGCCCCAAATGACTCTCCTCCACCAGATCCCTATGAATCTTTATCGCATGTACCCCCTCACAACAACAATGAAACGCTCCGCCCTTTCAACGACATTCAACCTATTCAATGAAGATCGGGTCTCCCCAACAGATCCTCGGATTAACCAAGAGCCGGGGTGGAAATTGATATACCGAACTTTTTTCTTAATAAAAGAACTCCAACTTTTATCAAAGTGTCCTGCTGTATGTCCAAGACTACCGAATTTTTTCCGAAACTCATGTTCTGGAGATATCCGAACTGTTTGGCAACCAGCTTTCGGTATTCAGGTTGTCAACAGGTACGAGTCTCTTTATGTTCTTCATTTTTACAATTTTGATGAACTGCTTGCAGTTCTCGCCGGTGCTCTGCAGGGAGCTCTGTTAAATGTTGATCACTGGAATCCGTATGTGGCCTTACAACATCTGGTAATACCAGAAATCTTAATCTGGGTCAAGCTCCATGGAGTGCCTCTCCGTTATTTCAACCAATCCGCAGAAGGTTATCTCTCATCTCTTGTGGGTCTAACCCAAAGAATTGACACGGAATATGCCTCATCGCGAACAAATTGTACCTTACGGGTTCAAGTTTGGGTGCCACCGGAGGAACCAATTCTTGCTGGATTTTATTTACTTGATCATAACGCCAAGCCCATTTGGATCGACTGCAAACCTGAGAGGGTTTACAGGGTCTGTAGATCTTGTGGTGTTATGGGTCACAAGATGCGTCAATGCAAAACTAATCCTCAGTTTTGCTGCCAGACGCATTGAGGAAAGGAACCAATATTTTTGGCGGATCGTTTCAATGCAAGGATTCTTGGAGAACCTGATGTTAGCATGTATGCTTCCAGAATTCGTCAGATGCCTCGTCACCCAAGATCAAGAGCCTCGCCGATTATGCTTGTGGACAGACGTCACATTTACCCGCCTCCATTACCTTCTTACCAACAAAACCCAAATACACACTCCCATATCAACAATTTGTCCCCCCCCAAGCTGTTTTCTGGTGCGGAACCGATGATTGCCTCTCCTCCACAATTAAACATTCAATCCTTCTTATCCAGGCACGAACACGCCTGGGAAAAACCAGATTGGGAGTATGATGATCTGCCAAACCCTTTGAACCCCATATCAAAACCCGAACCCGGTTCTTCAACCACCAAATTCGTTTATTCCGCCCGACAACCCATTCCCACATCCACAGGCCCAAAATCCAATACTTATAAATGAAGCCCAATCTTCTCCAGTTTCACAAACTCAAACCCAAGCCCAAAACCCATCACCTGCTAGCCCATGTGATCCAACTATTGGGCCTTCATCCACTACTCAGGCCCAACTTCTTCAAAACGAAGGAATTGACCCATTTTAACTTAATGACATTCTTGAGGCATTACGGATTGGGCCCCTGACAGAAATGGATTTCTTCACTGATCTTCTCAAACCAGACTACACTCTGTCTCTAGAAGAAATGGAAGCCAAAACTGCATGTGAGCAGAATTTCTGAGATCGTTTGGGTTTAAAGCTCCCCGTCTGGTTCAAGATGACTTTGATCAGTTTGCTGCCATCTCGGCAGAGTTCGATGCTTTGGCTGAAGCATTCATTGCGGATACACCTGTTCCGGCGAAACTTCCGGAAACCTCACTGCCGGAAGCTGCACCCCCTCTACCTCCACTTCGAATTGGAAACCCTCCTAACCCAAACCCGCCTCCAATCCAGCACCCAAATGGGAAAGGTAAAGAGAAGAGTGAGGACGCTCAAATCCCTTTAGATGATGGTGATAGCAGCAGTGATGACGAAGATCGTCCTTCATTGTTGTCTGCCACCAGAACTTGCCGCCGGTCATGGCGGTTCTCCAATGAGGTGGGACCCAGTAAACGACATGAGCCAGATCCTAATCGACACGAAGCTCGCTCTAGTTCTCCTTCTCCATCTACTGCAGTTGTCTTGCCTCTGGGGAAACGAGCTTCTCCGATGACCAACCGACCAAATCATGATCTCCCTCTTAAGAAGCGGACGATTACGAAGTGTTACTCGTCAGAGCGATGGTCAGCTGACACTTTGGCGGCGATTTACGAAGCTTTTAGTAAGGAACAAAGAGTGTGGGCCAGATTTGAAGCAAGTTATGAAGTTCAAATGATTTTGTGCTATTGCAAGAAGGAAATTGAAAACGAGCTGGAAAAGGTGGAGATTGTTCAACAATCTCGCCATCTCAATGAAACTCCTATGTTGGAATTGTCGAGGAATTGGACAACCCTTGACAATTCAAGCTTTACGAGATCTTTGCTCCGAAAATAAGAATGATCTCCTTCTTTTGGTTGAAACAAAAAAAGTGTTAACAATCTTTTGGGTCTTTGTAACTCGCTTGGTTTCTCGAAGTCTTTTGGTTCAGACAGTTGTGGCTCCAAAGGTGGTCTCCTTTCCGCCTGGAATGGTAATATTTTAGTGGAACCTATCTTCTCTTGTAACTGGTTTCTTCATCTTGATATTATTGAAGCAAATGGAACAAATATGGGCTCTTTTTCTTTTCTACGGACACCCTATGGCTTCTTCACGCCCAGATGTTCTTCAACAACTTTAGACGCACTTATCTGCTTGTTCTCTCCCTAAAGTGATTCTGGGGGACTTCAATCAAGTTTCCCATGCTGCTGAAAAGTTGAGTAAAAATAAGCGGAAAAGTCAAGGAATGGATTTCTTTGAAAACTTTCTTATTCATAACTCTTTATTTGAGTTACAAAATCATGGTGTTTTATGCACATGGACGAACAATAGGCACGGTTCTCATCGAACTTATGAACGGCTTGACAAGGTTTATGTCACTCATGAATGGTGCTATATTTTTCCGAATGCAATTACTACAACTTTGCCTATTCTGAGATCGGATCACAGTCCATTTATTTTGGATTTGCACGGCGATAAACCGGGTAAACGACAGACAAAAAAGCTGGATTCTCATTGGCTTAATCATCCAGCATCACATCAAATTATAACAAAGGTAATGAATTTATCTTTGAATGGCTCGGCTATCTTCCAACTTTTACGCAAACAGGATATTATTATGAAACATCTCATCAATTTGCATAAGTTGACAAATCAAGATCCCGGCAAAAGAATATTGTCAATCAATGCTAGTTTGGAGCGTATTCAAATGCAGCTTCTTCACTGTCAAGACACACAATCCGAAACTTTTCAATCCCTTGCTCTTAGTGATGCCAATATCCGACGTGATCTTGATGAAGCTCTATTTGATGAAGAACAATATTGGAAGCAACGTTCTAAGCATAATTGGCTTGATCAAGGGGATAAAAACACACAGTTTTTTCACCTTGCAGCAAAAATTAGACAAAACCGAAAGATCATCAGTGGTATTCAATTGGAAGATGGGAATTTCCTTCTTTCACAAGACAGTATTGCCTCCCATTTAAAGCAACACTTTCAAAATCTGTTGATGCCGTCACATCACACTGAGCGGTATCTGGCTACTCCTCTTGATGATTTAGCGATTCCAAATTTAATCACGCGGCATCTTGACGCGTATCAAATTGATCAACTTCGAAACGGAATTTTCAGAGGATGAAATTAAAGCGGCAGTCGTTGATTTTGCTAAACATAAATCTCCGGGTCCTGATGGAATCATTATGGAATTTTATCAGACTCAATGGCCTATTTTGAAAGATCAGGTTGATAAAGCTGTACAACACACACTTTCTTCGGGTCATATTTTAAAAGAGAGCAACAAGACTTTGATTGCGGTCATTCCAAAGATTTCGAACCCCCTCACGGCATCGGACTTCAGACCCATAAGCTTATGCAACTCCATCTATAAGATTATTGCCAACGTCCTCGCAAACAGACTCAAATTGGTGTTACCATCTCTCATCTCCGAACATCAGAATGCTTTCATTAAAGGTCGTCTTATTACTGATAATATCTTGCTAGCCCATGGACTTCTGCACTTTTTTAGGCAAAAAAAAGCCTCTTTGGGCTCAAACTCGATATGAACAAAGCGTTTGATCGAGTCTCTTGGTCGTTTTTGAAAGATTGTCTCATTCAAAGGAGATTTGGAGACACCCTCATCCAGAATATTATGGCTTGTATCATGACAGTCTCCTCGGCGGTCATTATTAACGGGGAGCCCTCAGACTACTTCTACCCAGAGGCTGGATTACGTCAAGGTGATCCATTATCTCCGTTACTTTTTCTTATTATTCAAGAGGCCTTTTCCAGTTTGTTAAACTTCTTATCTGACCAAGGTATCAAATTCATTAAGGTTTGTCGCTTGGCTCCACCAGTTAGTCATCTTTTATTTGCAGATGACACATTCACTTTTCAGCATTTTGATCTCTCTCGAGTTTGGCTGCTTAAATGGGGTCTTCAAATCTTCTGTCAGCAGTCGGGGCAAAAAATCAACTTTCAAAAATCAGAATTGTTTGTCAGTCCAAATATGAATGATGATGACAAAAGCAACCTAAGCAGCGTCCTAGGTATCAGACTGGTATCGGCTTCAGGAAAATATCTGGGCAGTCTTATGGATTTCACCCTCACAAAAGGTGAACTCTTTGCTGGTATTCTTGTTCGGTTCAAAAATCAACTTCAAGCGTGGAAATTACACTCCCTCTCATTCGCGGGTAAATTCATTTTAATCAAATCTACCTTACTGGCTCTCCCAACGTACATGCTCTCAATTTTCAAGGCTCCTATGTCATTTTTCAACAACTTTAAGAGCATGATTTCCAAATTTCTATGGGCAAACGGTAGCAGCAAAGGAATTCGTTGGAGGAAATGGTCTCTTTTATGCAAACCAATCTCTGAAGGTGGCCTGGGCTTTCGTGATTTGAAAATTCAAAACCAAGCGCTTCTTGCCAAGACGGCTTATCGTATTCAAAATGACCCAACTTCTTTATTAGCAAGAGTGCTTTTATGCAGATATGGGAGAGGGAAACCTTTTCTTGATACTTCGGCACCTTCAAACGCCTCATGGGGATGGAAAAGTATCTGTTGGGGAAATGTTTTATTGAAAAATCATTTAATATGGAGTCTTGGCAATGGTACCTCCATTAACCCCTTTAAGGATACTTGGATCCCAAATTCTACTTACAAACTCCCCTCCCAGCTAAAGCAGTTTTATCCTACTCTTATGGTAAGTGATTTTATTGATCATGATTCATGCTCATGGAAAGCGAACATACTTCAACAATTATTATTACAAAGAATATTTTGTCTATCTACATTCCTAATTCAATGCAACCTGACAAGCTTATATGACCCCACAACGCCAACGATTTATTCGGTTAAATCGGGATATATTTCTTTGAAGGCGCATTCGGACTCATCTCTTCCTTACATGGATACAGCTGGGTTATCTTTATGGAAACAAATCCGTCTTCTCAAAATGAACCCGAAGATAACAGTGTTCTTCTGGAAAATGTTGTCCAATGCCCTTCCAATCATGACAATTCTCAAAAACGCCACTGCCCAGTTACTACCACGGTATGCCCAAGATGTCATTTACATGATGAAACTCTTTTTCATTGTTTATTTTATTGTTCCTCGTCTAGAGCCATTTGGTTTGGCTCCCAACTAGGGCTCAGAATTCAATCCGGTCTGTCGCCTTCCTTTTCCGATTACTATCTGAATCTCTTTTCAACACTCAACAATTCAGAGGACAGGAGATACCTCCTCCTCAAAACGCGACAAATTTGGTTACATCGAAATGAAGTGGTAATGAACCATAACATTTCAATTACGCCTATAGCTTCACTTGTAACTCTTGGTCAGACGATCTCTACCGCTACAAGAGGATCCATAAAATCTGCCTTGGGTGTCTCATCGCCTTCTCATGATAGACATCTAATTTTTCAACGGCAAAGGAACGAAGCTAGTACATAAACAATATGTTTTATTATTGATGCTTCTTGAGAACAAAATGGGAAAACAACTGCTGCTTGGATGCGAGTCAATCAAGCCCACGTGGATGGATATGTTCACCTTCAAACGGACTCCCCCCTTCAGGCGGAAGCCCTAGGTTTGTCCAAAGCTCTAAGATGGATGTTCTCATATGGCTTTAAAAATGTGGAAATTCTGACGGACTCCCTGCTCACGGTGGACATCCTTAATGGGCCGGAAAAAAATCATAGCATTCACACAATTGCTGAAGACATTCGAATGGACTGCAATTTGTTGGATTTGTTACCATCCGTCATGTTAACCGTAATGAAGTCCAAAAAATCCACAATAGGATTTGATGTATCATCAATGATTGTAACCGTCGTCATTAATTTAATGCAACTCCACTTTCCAAAAAAAAAGATACAAATGTCATTTGTTTTATGGAAGCACACCACCAAATGTTAAAGATTGTCCTAAATGCTAAGGCGTGCAACAAAATATTAAGTCTTCCTGTTTGGTTGACTTATATTTCATCAGCAATAACGAAAGATGGGCTGTCAAGTGTCAACATGTAGTTATCAATTTTGTTTCGGCACAGCACTAGGTTCTCTTGTTCTGAATCTTAGTTGTCTTCCTGGAATAATTTACCGCACAGAAATGCCATGGGTTATAAATTGACAGATAGTTCTTCCCAATTTAAGAGCATGGGTACAATTTTCTCTTCGTCGCACAACACTAAATTGACCGATGATGACAGGGACAAACAAATTAAGATTCTCGTATGAGATAGAAAAGACAACTATTTTGCATCGCACGTCACTCAACCATTCCGTCTACATTTCAAATGTCAAATCCATCGTTTGAAATTTAGTTTATCTTTTTATGTTCTACGCATAATAAACTAGGAGTAGTGATTTATCCAATGAAATACACTAAAATGTCTGTGTTAGCCGAACTAAATTATATTTCCTATCATTATTTAGTCTCTCTTCCTATATATATAGTCTAAGAGATATGAGTTTTTCAAACCAAGAACTCATTCCAAAGCACGGAGAAGGCAATGAAAACCTCCTCAAAAGTGTTCATTCTGGTCCTCATCCTTCTTGTTTTCGCAATTTGCACTAGTGTTGGTGCCGCGTCGTGCAAGCCTAGTGGCAAGATAAAGGGGAAGAAGCCTCCTCCAAAAAAATGCAACAAGGACCACAACTCCGACTGTTGTGAAGAAGGAAAGATCTACACAACATACAAATGCTCGCCACCAGTGTCCCATCATACGAAGGCAATCCTGACCTTGAACGGCTTTGGGAAGGGGGACGATGGAGGAGCTCCATCGGAATGCGATAACAAGTACCACGACGACAATAAACCAGTAGTGGCACTATCTACTGGCTGGTACAATAGAGGGTCAAGGTGTATGAATGAAATTACTATTTATGGAAATGGGAGGAGCGTGAAAGCTAAGGTTGTCGACGAGTGTGACTCCACTATGGGTTGTGATTCGGATCATGACTACCAGCCACCGTGTCAGAACAACATAGTTGATGCATCAAAAGCTGTTTGGGAAGCTCTTGGCGTATCTGAAGAAAATTGGGGTTACATGGAGATTTTCTGGTCCGACATATGATTTCCAACATTAATTCTCGCATTCGCAAAACTATACGCGTGTCGCTGTTTTTCTTTCTTGTTTCATTTGTAGTTCCTATGCGTGATGTATAAGTCATTTGATCTATCAAATAATCATGCGTTGCAATAGATTTGTCTACAATTTATAGTGTTTTATAGCCCTTTTTCTGTGGAGGAAATACCTCTCTTTTATTTTTTATTTATAAACAATTTGTCTCGGATAATTTTACAGACAACGGCCACATTCTTAACGATTAGAAGATGACCACGTAATATGCACCTATCACGGCATAGAGAAAGTGATTATTAGGTGAAATATGATGTACTATCAATTGTTAAGATTTTAGAGAATATCTTTTAGCCGCACTTAATTTGTGCTTCACGCCTAAATCACCATCAAGTCTCTCACTCCGTAACAAGAATATGAGAAGTCCATGGACTTCCTTACCACCTGATCACACTACTCACCAGATAAATAAATGGCATACTTCATTTATAAAATCTTTATACGCCCACCACATTGTGGTTGTGAAAGGTTGGAGTTTCATAGAGATAATTACTTGGCATTGCAACTCGGTTGTACATAGTTCAATCCAACACTAACACAACAGTTTCAAACATTTCAATCCATGTCATAAAATTAAGTTGTGTATTTATCATTTATAAAGGACAACCACAAAACAGATTAACACCCAATCCATCCTAATGGAGTCCAATTTATATATGCTAGTGGAGAAGCTTATAAAAACCTATTAGAGAAAAACTATGTTAGCCTCCTTGAGGATCATTTGGATTATATTGTTTCTATTTTTTATTTTAATGAACAAAATAGTGTTTGGATAGGATTTGGTTCTTGAGGAAGATTCACTAGAGTTCCGGTTTACTTCAGTTCATTTGATAATAGCCAATAAGTCTTTATCACAACCTTATCTTTAGTTTCATGCAACACTTTTTGCCACATTAGTTTCCTACAATATCTCAATATTGAGACGTGGAACAAGTATCCTACAAGTATTTGCTTGTAAAAAGGTAGAAACCAAAGGCTGTATTGAGGAGTCAAAAGGTGTAGCATGGTATATAGTCGCGACTCATGAGAAACTCATTCGACATTCATAGTCGTGACATTGAATTCTTTTCTAATGAACTCTATTTTACACTGGTTCACTTTTAACTAATCCAAATGCTATGACATATTTTCTTATGTGGTAATAACCTTTGCAATGAACATACCCAAACGGTTTAGAAAAGAAAATAGGGATAAAGAAAAAACCAATACAAACATGCACAACCTACATGATAACCTATATGACTCTGATGAAAATGAATACAAACACGAACGCCTCTGCTATAAAAACCAAAATTGTAGTATCAAGAGCAATGCATGCATTTATTCAAATTAGAAGACAACCAATTGCAAGTACTGGTTTTCGAGGCAACATAAGAAAATGTCAGGTGTCCCTCCCACGTGTCAACCAGAGGCGGATCCAATAATTAGCTAGAGTGGGGGTTAAATTAAAAAAGTTAAACAATACACGTATAATTTATAAAGTTGAGTGGGCGTTAGAGTGTAATTTTTGTAAAATTAAACAGAAAAATTTAAACAAAACAAGTGTAAAATTTTAATTTCAAGAAGTTGATTGGGGTTGTAGCCCCAAATGTGATAGTGTACGTCCACCCTTGGCGTCAACTAACATGTGTGACACATTTTAATCCAAGATTACCCGCTTTTGGTTCTAGAATCCGATGCGATTCGATTGTATGGACATATGTTTATATGAGCTTGGAGATCACCAAAGTGAATTTATCTCTTAAGAGCATTTCCAAACCTATGGGGGGGGGGGGGAAGAGGGGGAAAATCATTCAAAAAAATACGGTCCATGTCCAACCATATTGAGGAGGGGGAGGGGTGCTAAGGTGATAACTGTTGCCTAAGGTGTGGGATGGTTAGGGGGATTTCCTCATGAACATCCCCTCCCCCTCCTCCTACATGGAGTGGTTAATTAATTTTATATTTAACAATATTAATTACACTTCATAATATTTCATGTTTATATTATGTATGTTTTATTATGATTAATGAATTACATATTTTATTATTTATGAAAATTAATAATGTATTCACGATTGTTGAAAAGTATATTTACGAAAAGTCATCGTTATCTTATTTTGTTAGAAATTCAATAAATATTATGCTTTATACAGTTAACAATTATAATTATTAAATAATTAAAAAAAACGATTAAAAAAAGTATCAAATTTATTGAATCATAACGATACAACCGTTTTATTATTATCGTTTTTGTATATACATATATATATATATATATGGTATACAGTTTTGTATTTACCTTTTTAGTTCTAATAATTTATTTTAAATCATTACATATATATTAAAAATTAATTTTATTGGGTGGTGGAAAGCAATGGGTTGGAGAAGAGTAGTAGTTTGGGGGGGGGGGGGAGGGGGAGGTGAGGGGAGAGGGGAAATGACATCTCCAACCATTCAAGTAGGGGGAGGGGGAGTGGGGAAAACGTATAAAAATATGGTTCAAGTCCAACCATGTGAGGGGATGGGGATAGGGAGGTGGTGCTATGGGGAGAAATTTTTCCCTAGGTGTGGGCATGTCCATAGGGAAATCCCCCTTAACCATCCCATTGATCCCGTTTCGATAACTCGTTCGCCAAAGACCATTAAGAAATGAATGATGAAATTGAGCTCTTAGAATGAGTTCATGCACAACTAATTGTGTTGAGAAGAAAAGGAGAACCACATCTTGGTTCAAGGGAGAAACGTAAGTGCCTATCTACTTCAAGGTTGCACTATAGGGCACACCCTTTGGGTGGAGCAATTTATTGCAGGAGAGCGGACCTAGGTTGAACCACCAGGCGCGCGCGCGCCGCCGTCCGTCCAGCTGGTACGGGCACGGGCCGTGACGTGGTGTGGTGTGCGTGTGGGTTGGGCTGATGCTGTTAGTTAGGGCCTATATCTTTGTGGCCTAAAAGCTAGTTAATTATTTTAATTAACATAATTATTATTTTGTTAATTAACAGAAAAGTTGCAACCATTCTGTTCAAATTCTGAACATCCAACGAATACAACTGTTCAGCCCCAATCGCCAATTTCTCTCTCAATAAAACCCGGTCTCTTCTCCAGTTTTCAACACAACCCGAATACATTATTCATTCTCTCTACCAACATCAGCAAACTTTCTCTACCAAGTTTCGGTTCGTCGGGCTTTGTGGTTACGTGCTTTCAACCACCGCGCTGAAATACTTTTATCCTGGAAAACAGAAGCCACTCGTAATAGCAGGCGGCTAATATATTTTAAAAAATCGGTACCATAAACGTACGAGATTGTCTTCGACATCAAAGCATTCGGGAGGCTATCAATCGGTAAGTACTTACATTATTTGTTTAAATTGTGTTGATTAATTTTGCATAAACTTGTCGCCAGAATTACAATTTTTTAACAAGCACCCCCTCCCCCCTCCCCCCATATAGTTGGACATGGACCGTATTTTTATACGGTTATCCCCTCTCCCTTCCCCTCGAGCAATTCTTAGGTGCTCATAGAGCAAATCCACGTGGTGCTCTATTCCACTTACATTTCAACATCTATATATATATAAAAGCAAAGCTATGAGAGAGGTTCATCCTCCTTATGACACATAGGATTTTAGAAAAGTTTTATGTATGCCATGTGTTGTCTTTTGTGGAATAATAAGCCAATTATTTCCTTACACCTTAATTTCAATTGACATGTCAAATGTAAGATCCAATTACAATTTGCCAACTCAAATGCAACTACATCTAATACATTGAAAATACTAACATTTTGCATTGATATTTGAGTAAAAATAATAATTTGTCTATGAATTGACAATTTAAAAGTCCCAAAGGTTTTAAAGTTTTCAATGCTTCGTTCAATGAATTTCATTTCAAAAGAGATGTCTTTTGACTTGTCATTTACTACATTTTTCCCCAGTGTATTGACTTTACTATTTATTAAAAGATGTGCTAAACAACTTTCAGAGAACTTCAAGATGCAGTTTATATTTTTTTCTTCAATATATTGATTTTTACAATTTATTAAAAGATGTTCTAATTAAACAACTATTAGACATGTTTTTAATTTACAACGTAAACTTATACTTTTTGACTACACCAACATTTATTGAATTTTTTTTCATGACTATATTTTCAATTACATGACAAGAATTACCACACATGCACTAAGAATTTTCAATAATTTGTTTTGAAACCGAGAAAACATAATCATTTCCGTATAGTTATCTTCCCTTTTTTTACCTTTGAATGAAAACAAACATGCTTACAATGAGCATACAACCATTCAAAAAAAAATTAAGACCATACCAAAGTTCATCATATATATATATATATATATAAGCAAAGCTATGAGAGAGGTTCATCCTCCTTATGACACATAGGATTTTAGAAAAGTTCTATGTATGCCATGTGTTGTCTTATGTGGAATAATAAGCCAATTATTTCCTTACACCTTAATTTCAATTGACATGTCAAGTGTAAGATCCAATTACAATTTGCCAACTCAAATGCAACTACATCTAATACATTGAAAATACTAACATTTTGCATTGGCATTTGAGTAAAAATAATAATTTGTCTATGCATTGACAATTTAAAAGTCCCAAAGGTTTTAAAGTTTTCAATGCTTCGTTCAATGAATTTCATTTCAAAAGAGATGTCTTTTGACTTGTCATTTACTACATTTTTCCCCAGTGTATTGACTTTACTATTTATTAAAAGATGTGCTAAACAACTTCCAGAGAACTTCAAGATGCATTTTATATTTTTTTCTTCAATATATTGATTTTTACAATTTATTAAAAGATGTTCTAATTAAACAACTATTAGACATGTTTTTAATTTACAACGTAAACTTATACTTTTTGACTACACCAACATTTATTGAAATTTTTTTCATGACTGTATTTTCAATTACATGACAAGAATTACCACACATGCACTAAGAATTTTCAATAATTTGTTTTGAAACCGAGAAAACATAATCATTTCCGTATAGTTATCTTCCCTTTTTTTACCTTTGAATGAAAACAAACATGCTTACAATGAGCATACAACCATTCAAAAAAAAAATTAAGACCATACCAAAGTTCATCATATATATATATATAAAAGCAAAGCTATGAGAGAGGTTCATCCTCCTTATGACACATAGGATTTTAGAAAAGTTCTATGTATGCCATGTGTTGTCTTATGTGGAATAATAAGCCAATTATTTCCTTACACCTTAATTTCAATTGACATGTCAAATGTAAGATCCAATTACAATTTGCCAACTCAAATGCAACTACATCTAATACATTGAAAATACTAACATTTTGCATTGGCATTTGAGTAAAAATAATAATTTGTCTATGCATTGACAATTTAAAAGTCCCAAAGGTTTTAAAGTTTTCAATGCTTTGTTCAATGAATTTCATTTCAAAAGAGATGTCTTTTGACTTGTCATTTACTACATTTTTTCCCAGTGTATTGACTTTACTATTTATTAAAAGATATGCTAAACAACTTTCAGAGAACTTCAAGATGCAGTTTATATTTTTTTTCTTCAATATATTGATTTTTACAATTTATTAAAAGATGTTCTAATTAAACAACTATTAGACAAATTAAAAACATGTTTTTAATTTACAACCTAAACTTATACTTTTTGACTACACCAACATTTATTGCAATTTTTTTCATGACTATATTTTCAATTACATGACTAGAATTACCACACATGCACTAAGAATTTTCAATAATTTGTTTTGTAACCGAGAAAACATAATCATTTCCGTATAGTTATCTTCCATTTTTTTACCTTTGAATGAAAACAAACATGCTTACAATGAGCATACAACCATTCAAAAAAAAAAATTAAGACCATACCAAAGTTCATCAAAATTCTTGCCTTACCATGTTTTCATTCGCAATTTATATAGGAGCAAACAGACATTAAAAAAATTACAATATTGTGTATTGAAAATATATAACCAACTTATGCATTTGCATAACATTTTTGTCGTTCACTTATTACACAAAAAAGAGTAGTCTTCTCATATAAGAATGAGAAAACAATAGTTCATAAAAAAAAGGAAACACATTTCTAAGTAAAATAAAGAAAAGTACAAAAAATACATATTTACAAAATTATTTTTATGTCTCCTTTATTTTTGGTGCGTAAGTACGATCTTTTGTTTCTTCGGGTGCAATATTTTTTGAGTGTTTGTGTGTATGTTTTCTCCTTCAGCTATAATGAATTGGAAAACTAGAGGAAACTCAATATATTGACAACTTAAAATTCTAAAAGTTTTAGATTTTTCACTGCTTAGTTCAATGAATTTTGTTTCAAAAGAGTTATCTTTTCATGTAATTTTGGTGCAATATAATGATTTGAACTTTGACATAAAATTCCCTGCAGTATTGTCTCACTAACATTTAGCTGCCAACATAATTGATTTTGTCAAAAACCCGCAAACAGTTTCACTTTTACCGACATCGAGCACTATTTTATTAAAACTGTTAGTTGCTAAGTGTCGGTAAAAGTGAGACTACAGGGGATTTCCGTTTGAATAAGGGTGCGCGATGTCAGTGAAAGTGAAAATGCAGGGGGATTTCTGATAAAATCATACTACTGGTAGTTAAGTGTCAGCAAGACGATACTGCAGGAGAGTTCTCTGTTAAAACTTCTTAGGAATTTATCATTTATTTAAAGGCATGCTAAACAACTGTTAGAAAAATTAAAATCATGATATTTGTTATTTCCAACAAAATCTTATCAATGTCTATTGAAATTTTTGTCTTACTATGTTTTAAGTATAATGTCCGGAATTACTACATGTGCGCTGCGACATTTAAGTAATTTCATTTATATTCAATTACAAAAAATGTATTCATTTGCGTGTGATTATCTTTTCTGTTTACTTTTTTAATTAAAAAAATGTGCTAAACATGGCCAAACGACCATTTCAAAAATTTAATACATTTTTTTCTTATCTTTTTTTGTCAAATCTTTTAACGTTAGACCATACCAACGTTCATCTAAGTTCTTCCCTTACCATGTTTCCAGTTCTAATTTATAAATGACCAAACAAACATTAAAAAGTTGACATAATCTGCTTTTAAAAATTTATAACCAAGTAATGGGCCGGTATATTTTTTTTTTCTGTTTACTTACTACACAACAATAAGTAAACAATCTTCTCATATAAAATTGAGTAAACAATTTCCTAAAAAAAAATGAGTAAACAAGCGTTTAGAAAAATATGAAAGACGCTTCAAAAAGAGTAAAATAAAACACAAAAATTACGTATTACCCAAATATTGTTACGACATCATCATTTTTGGTTGCATAAGTACGATTCTTTGTTTCCTAGGGTGCAAAGTGTATTTTCTTTAGCTTCTTTTGTTTCTTCTCTTTCAGCGTCACCTATAATGGATTGGAAGACTAGAGGATACTCGATCGTCAATACAATGAACCGATATCTAGATTCACTCGCATAGAAGTCTGATCGATGAAAGCAAAAGGCAACAGAAGTCAAGTATTTCTCGTAGTACAAGCCAGCATGGAGCATCACTTCTCATCCTACTTGCATAGAAACCCTAACTTATAGACTCTCTTCAGTAAAATGGTATTTTCCCTTTCTGTCGACTCACGATAGTTATATTTTCTCTTTCTCTTCAGGCTTAAGCACTTTCCTCAAGTCTTTTGACATCAGTTATCCAATTTAATTTGGGAATCCTAACAGGTAATTCTTTCCCACAGTGGCTCACCCCTGTACGAATTCTTTGAGTCAATCTCCAACAAGTAGCAAACATAATTTAGTGTTCTCAAAGTCAAATTCATTAGGACAAACAAGAATAGGTTTTGTACAAAATTGCAAATCTCACATGTTTACATGGGAATAAATGTGAATACTACTTGAAAGTCTTATATATAAATTCATTAACCACCTTCTTCTATTTAGGGTAATATGTTGGCTCCAAGTTTGGTGTTAGTACTGGAGAATGCTTCATATTAGTGATCCAACTTTAAAATTTAGTTCATCATGAGCTTCAAAACAGCAATATGACGGCAATATTGTGTTTTGGACAACATTAATTTAATTTTCTTTGCTATTTATGATTTTTTTTTGAGATTGTTTCCATTCATGGACATAGATTTAGTGTCGTCAGGTCGATTTTTTATTTTTCTGGTAATACTAAATTCTTTGTTGATTGCAAAAGAAAATTGAGCTTAGGTATATTTTATTTTCGCTTTATTATTGGAGGAAGTTTCACTAGGCCAGTGAGCTCAGAAGACTAATTACTACATTTTTAGTATGTATGTAAATTGTGTTTGCTTTTACCATTCAGTTTATTTTCGTTAAGGTTTCGTTTTCCCCTATTTTGATCTCTTTGTGTTGTCCTTGAATCTCATTTCAGCCAAACCCTATTTTATCATTCTCAATATCCTAAACAAACAAAATAAGTATCAATTATGTATAGTCTTTGACAATTGTCATATTCAGTTGTTCTTATGCTGGGAATGTGTATTGCTGATCAAGTATAGACGCTTAGGATGCCAAATAATACTCCTTAAGGTATTGCTACTACAAACATGATATCTTACTTGAGTAATCTTATTGTAGAAAAACATCTGTTTTTGAAACTTCTTTTTTCCTAGACATTATATCTTCGTTTTACTTACATATGACGGAGGAAGCCAAAAGTATGAATGCTTTCTAGCTACAGAAAATTTGTTTGTTTGTTTAGCTTTTTCGTTACGCTTACAACTTCTACCACTGAGCGAGCACCCATTTGGATTTCGAGCTACGTAATAGCTATAATAAGAAATATATCTTATGTTACTTATATCGCTTCTAGATTGGTACTTAGAGACACTGCTACTAATTTGTAAAATAAACCATCTACAATTTTACATGAAAATGATTTTATAGATACAATTTCTACAATTCAGAATTAGCCCAGCTTCGTTGTCCACGCACATTCACAGCCCGCGTCATGGCGCGGGGTTAAGACTATGTGTAATAAAAGTGAGGTGAGTGGGAGAGAGAAAATAGTTATGTTGGTATGTGATTTTTTTTTCTATAACCTATAAGAGCATCTCCAGTAATACTAGTTAAAAGTTATTTATAATTTGATGAAAATTTAACATTTCTATTTTAGATATTGCAAAAACTTAGTCAGTGTTCCAATAGTGTTAGTTAAATGATTAGCTAAATAACACGTGACACATTCTCAATATTTCTTGTATGAGAATTTTAAGGAATTCAGGACATAACCGCTAAGAACATGGATAAACAAAATATGAAGTTATTTATCCGGATCGTTAAAAGTAGTGAGCGAGATAACTATCCGCTAAAATAATGAGCGGAGTAGAGAGCCTATTGGAGACAATATTTTTCCCATCTTATTTATATTTTGAAGATAACCGCCATATAAATAACCTATTGGAGATGCTCTAAGGGTAGTGGTTAACTCTAGTGGGACATGTGTCACCTAATGAATGGTGTGGAGCACCAAGTGTCGTGCTTACTTGGTGCTCTTGGAAGTAGGGGAATATTACTCAAAAACTTCAACGGCCAAATGAGATTCAGTTAAGAACGTGGCAAGAAGAAAGTGCGTTGGTGGTTGAATTGTGGTGGACATGATGGATGGTCACTTCCTCCACCATTTCATCCTCTATTTAGTTTCCATCTCCCATAATTTTCTCTGATCTCCTTGGAACTATTCTTCATCTTTCATCCCAAAAAAACAGCCATCTCATCCCCATCCCCCCTCTCTCTTCTCTCTCTCCCTAATTGCATTGCAGAAGGTTCATGCTCTGTTGACAAACAATCTTCATGGTAAGCACGTAATGTTCCGATTACTGTTTTATTTTCATGAAATTGATTCTATGATTCAAATGGGTGTTCGTTAATTTGATTTCCTGACATGGGTTTGGATTCATCAGTCGCATTCGACGTCTGTAATCACATTCAGTCTGTTTTCATGCAACTGCTTCTGTTCTTCAATGGGGTTACGTTGATTTGAATCCCGATTCTAGTTTTGTTTTCACAAAACGCTTATAATCTTCAACTGGGTTTTGTTAATTTTGATGTCTTGACATGGGTTTTGATCTATCTTCAATTGTGTCTTTTTTGATGAATTCATCGCATAGAACATGGTTATCCTTCCGTTTCTTTATGGGAGTGCCTGTATTTCTTGTAGGGTAGTGATTCTTACACCAGCTAATTTGATGGTTGCACCTGATTATTTTTGTCATGACTTTATTACCCTCGTGAATTAATATAAAATCTTCTTCCAAAATGATTGGCAGTATTTTCCTTAATTTGATCCTGATCATTTACTTTTTCAATTTTTATCTCCATAATTTTCAGCCTATCATGTCAATAATTGTTCATACTCCCTTTTGGAGCTTCCCATCTATACTTTTAATGGAGCTTCTAGTGTAATCTGGAGTATTAAGTAACTTGTTCT
This sequence comes from Linanthus parryae, assembly GCA_023055425.1. Taxonomy (NCBI): domain Eukaryota; kingdom Viridiplantae; phylum Streptophyta; class Magnoliopsida; order Ericales; family Polemoniaceae; genus Linanthus; species Linanthus parryae. Next base: position 12,701,204 of record JALGPY010000006.1, on the reverse strand, counting down.
ATTGCTCCACACTTCCATGGTGGATGTGAATCACAGAATTTTTCAAAACAACAAATATAAAAAAGGACGAACCTAATAGATCCTCATATTATTTCATTCAGAATTGTATAAAAACGTTTAAGTTTATCAGTCTTTCGCTAATGAAAAAAACCTTAATCCCCCACACCTCTGTTTAGATTCTGGTCTTGTATCAATCACTTTATTTATTTATTTTTTTCAAAACCGTTGATGTTGTATTTTAATTGATAGGCTTAAGTTATTTGAGACTGCACTACAATCTCATAAAGTAGGAAAATCTCATTAGGATTATAGATGAGAAGCTCAGACACGATTGGCAAACAATTATGGAAATATAAATTTGCAAAAGAAAATGATTACAATAAAAAAAAATAGTACTTATATTTTCGGAAGAAGATTATGTATTAATTCACGAGGGTAATAGAGTCATGACAACGATAATCTGGTGTAACCATCAAATTAACTGGTTTAAGAATCACTATCCCTTTCTTTAATTGGGTATGTGCTAATTTGACATTGGTATTTGTGGGTTTGATTTTCTTGATATGGGTTTTGATGGATCAGGCGAATGCGGCGTCTGGAATTGCTGTGAACGATGATTGCAAGCTCGTTTTCTTGGAGCTAAAAGCAAAGAGGAACCATCGGTTCATCATCTTCAAGATCGACGAGGTGATCCAACAGGTGAAGGTTGAAAAAGTCGGGAGTCCCGACGAGACCTACGAAGCTTTCTGCAGCAGCTTGCCATCGGAAGAATGCCGTTACGCTGTCTTTGACTACGATTTCACCACCAATGAGAACTGCCAGAAGAGCAAGATCTTCTTCATCGCTTGGTAATTTTCGCAGTACCTTCTGTGTGTTTCTTTAGAGACATATATGGAACCGAGCAATGAAATGACCATACATAAAAGAGAAATGATGTGTTTGATGACATGTTTGGTTTTTCGAACTAGCTGTACTGAAACGAATTCGGTTAGTCGGATAGAATTGAATTTGACTAGTTGGAATCCCATGTTTGGTTTTATGCGATACTAGTTCAACATTACGCTATCTGATCTCCAGCTTAGCTAATAATTTCTTGTATAAGAGGATACTAATTTAAGGTATTAAACACTATTTTTACTATATAGTACAGCTATTATAGAACAACTAAATACACTGCTAACTAATACATGAACTAATATGTCTAATGAAAGACAGTGTAGTTGAAACTTCAGCTCCCATGAAAAAGAATTGTCGTTTTGGACAATGAGATTCACAAAATCCAATCATGTTATGGCTTGCTATTAGTCCTTGCTTGTATCAGTTGAAAATCTGAAAAAACTGGCTGAAAATATTCTGAGTGAAAAATCGAGTGTAACTGAAAATCTTAATCTGTTTTTATGGCATAATCTGTTTGTTATGAGCTCAAATTGTAAATCATTAATTTGATCAATTTGACAAAAATTAAAGATCTCTATATTTACTACTTGAAAACACCTACTTATAAATGAGTTCTGATTACATCGATGCTAAAAACTCATTAAATTTTTCTAATAAAAAACCAACTACATAATCTCCAATTTTGGAGATTCCTCAATTTCCCTGAAATTATTTTAATCTGCAGATTAAATGTGCCTGTTTTGATAACTTAAACTTTTTATTTGATAACTTTCCGCCCATTTCTCGGTATATATAGGTCACCCGATACTGCAAGGATCAGAAGTAAGATGCTGTACGCGAGCTCCAAAGACAGATTCAGGAGAGAGCTAGACGGAGTTCAGGTTGAGTTGCAAGCAACTGATCCCAGTGAAATGAGCTTCGATGTCCTCAAAAGCCGAGCTCTCTGAGTTCTTCCCCAAACCATGCCACTAGAAGAGAAGGCCGTGGTGGGGCTAACTCTTCTTCTTCTTCCGCCAATGGGCTATCCTCGCTTCATATTCTCGTGATTTCTTTGATTTGAACGTCGCTTTTATTCATTATTTCATATTGTTTTACCCAGAAACATTGTTCTCCAGTTCCCCCCATAATCTTTCAAAGAACTTATTCACATGTATACGTTAAGGTCATGTGTTTAGAAGATTGTGGCTTAATTTGTACTAAACACTTGATTTTTATTTTATGAAATTCGAGCTTTCACTAGTTCAATCCGTTATTCCATTCTTATGTTGGTTCTCATTATCAGATACAAGTATATTATGACGTATGAAATGTTTGTTCATGGCCTTGGTAACTAGAGAAGAAACATACTCTAGTTTGAAGGAAAGAAAATTGTGATATTGATATTTGCTTTGGAGCTAGAGAATGTAGTAGATATTCACTGTTGGAAACAATACTAACGGTCTCAAGCGAGTGAGAAAGTATATTATGTACTTTGCCTTTGGGACCATATGATCAAATTGGAATTAATACACACGAATCATTTGCATATTTACATAAGAGAAATACTAGAGAATTCACCATTATCTCCAAATGCAAAATTGGTAACATTATTACCCAGTTGACATGATTGTATCAGATAATCTTTATATTTATCATATTTTCTGGGTCCGATAAAGTCTCAAATTTCAGTGATCAGTGGCCAAAGTCCCAACTGGTAAGCAAAATTCGGCCCGTTACCTCTAGATTTATATTTTCAAAATCAAGAAAAAATGTAGTTTGTGTAAGCAGGATATGTTAGGCTTTTTGTACTATCGATGGATTTGTCTATTTTGCTAGTGGGTCAGGTCTAAAGCCCTTCACCTCTTACGGTTGGAACCCTAATTTTATAAAACAATTTGCAGGCTTATGACAATAGAAATGAAAACTATAACTCGCGGACTACAACAATTTTCCTCAATCAACATTTGAACAAACCCTCCTAACAATGGAACCCATAATCATTTAAGTAATGGAAAATAGAAATATCAATCTTTAGGCTTAGGGCTTCCCACGGGCTTGCCACATTTCGACCTTCTTGGTCAAATTGTGTTTCATTTGATGAAGTTCGTCCAGCTCATGGCGGGTATAAGGTGGAGGGATTTCACACGGGTTTGTGTCCGAAGGACTTGTCACCATTGAATCCACCATGAACTGCTTCTTCCGGCCATCTAGTTTGCACGCCATCTTCTCCGAACACACCTCTTTTGCTTGTGGTGGTACCGTCGGCTTGTACTTCAAGAGCTTCGCGTAGGTGTTTAGCAAATGAAACAGATAATCATACACATAATTCATGGTTAGGTCTTCTTGTATGAATCTGCTTGCTGCTCTTCCAATCTTTTGTGCCTGTTAAGGCTCAAAAGAAGTGAGTTAGTGTAGCTCTACAACATTGTTAAAAAGATTGAAAAGTTTATGTATCATTTTGCTATCCATATCAACCCTTCCAAATGCTTGAGAAAAAACCGGACTACTATTTTTCACAAAGTTCTCAGTTCACTTTAGGGAGGCCACATTGATCGATTAATTTAGCCAGGGATATGATATAGAAACTTGCTATTTTTCACAATATTGAAGTGTTAGAAAAGATCTACAATATTATGAATATATTAACACATTTTTGTATAATAAATTAGTCGGTCAATGTGATTAATAGTATACCGGAATGATTATGGCGAAACGGAGAGAGTATATTACTATTATATACTTAGAGTACACATAGATAGCAACAATATATTACAATTATATACTTAGCAGCTCCGCTTGTTTGCAGCCATACTAGGCCTACAAAAAACATAATCTTTGCGTCTCAAAATATTAGTCTCATATTTCATGTCTTGTTGTCCAAAATTATTGACCATTTTATTATTTTGTAGCACACAATATTTTAATTTCTCTAATTTGTCCACTAAACGAAATGATGACATTATAAACCGCTAAAAATATAAGTATTTAAGTAAAATGACTTGATAAAAAAAATCTATGGATGTATATATCATAACCTAATAAAGAGGTTTCCAAATATACCTTTTTGGGATGCCTGTTACCCCAATCAACAGCATATTTGATGGATCTGCACTTGTCGTTGGGGTTAATGGGCCAGAAATGGACTGTTGGCAGCAAACTCCTTGTGAAGAAGTCATAGTAAAATGGAGTTATCAGCAGACTCATTGAGTCACATGCCAGTATATACTTTTCACTCACTGACCATGCTATGCCTTCGACATATATCTTGAACCTACATTTCATTTTCACCACCCAAAACTCAAAATTACTTGTAAATAATTCAGCATTAAAAATGTTTTTTCATAAGTAATCAATAACACAAATTTTACCTAAAAGAATTACCCACCTATGAGTACATTGGTCTGCTAAGTTCGTAGCAGGAAACCCTTTACTAATTTCATGTCCCCAACTCTGCAAAATTAAGAAATCCCAACATATTAAAAAAAGTTGTCTAGAAATCGGCTGGGGTTTTGCAAGACCGCCTAAACATATAACGAATGTGATCCTAAAGCAATTTTGCGGACTAATCATTATTATGAAATATAAGGATTAGTGTAACTATCTTACTCGTGCGTGATAGAAACTGATAAATTGTGTATGCTTAGAAGTTACAGTATTGTCATGGTCATTTGTGAACCATCCTCCTGAACAAGGGGGAAGCCACATGGTGAGAAGGCTCTCACTCAACCTTCCAAAATCGAAAATTTTATCCCTGTTTTTCTTTGTTTTCAGCTTAATCCAATAAAAATTGCATTTTAACCCCACTCAACTTTACAAAATTTAAATTTTATATATGTTTTTGTCCAACTTGTTTAGTTCAGCTCCCACTGTAACAAACTCCTTGATCCGCCTCTGCTGCTAAATATTAGAAACCGAGATTATGAAATAAACTTACCACCGAGTAAATCCTAGCATTCCAATCATGATCATCAGTGAGATTGCACTTATGTAGCATGTCTTGCCTCACGGGGCTCACATTTTCATTCCCTTTCCAATAAGCATAGGGTTCTCTATCCATCCATTTGATCTTGTGGTTTCCTTCTTCCAGATCTCTTTTCAATGTTGTCCATGGTGGTATGTTAATCTCTGGCCTGCAAATAGCAAGCAAAATCATTACAATTATAGTGAACCAATTGACTTATAAGAATCTTCTATAGTTGGTAAAAGTGAAAGTCTTAATTACCAGCCCCAGAATGACCAGTCAGGAAACACAATGTCATATGAAACACTGTCTCCACAATAGTGAAAAATCGGCGGTATTTCTGTTCCATTTTTGCCCTTGTAGTTATCCTTTTTGACAACCGGTCTGTCACCGCAAGTAAACATAATCTCCAAGTCCGGTAGCTTTCCCGGGTAAAACCTTAATAGTTGTAAAAATCCCCAAATGGAATAGATATCTCTAGTTTGATAACAGTTCCTATGCTTCTCCATATATACTTTTCCATCCACTACTACAAGCCTCACATCAGCAATCTTATTGGCATTCTCCATCAATTCTTTTGTAATTCCTGTGTTGCTCCACAGCCGTAGATCTTCGTAGATCCACTTGAAGTATTCTGGGCATGTAGTGGAGGATAAATTCTCCGCTGTGTATTTTCTTGGGTACGTTGAGCATGTTTGTTTAGTAGAATTTCCAATTGTACAGTTGAGAGAGTATGTAATTTTCTCATGTGGGGTTAGGGAGTTGAGTAATGAGCTTTGGAATTTAGAACCTGCAAAAACTGACTGGAGAAAATAGACCAATTATCAGAAGCAGAATAAATTGAAGGGCAAACAAGCAATTTAGCCAGAGCTTATAATTCATAATAATGAAGGAAATATGTATACTACTTCACAAGGCACTTATTAAGAGTCGAAGGACCATATTGAAGTCAAATCCACTGCTCGAGTCCTGGAGCAGCTATATTTATCATCTCCGTAGCAAAATGAGAAGTCAAAGAAAGTTAGAGTCTCGATTGTAATTTGACAAAATTGTTTTGTGATGTTATAATTAGTGTAGGGACTCTAGGTGTAATTATCTCTCTTAGATTTGATCCAATTGATATGTTGGATAGCCTTGTAATTTAAGGGTTGTTCAAACTCTAATAATTTTTTTTAGACTTACATTTTTGTCGTCTACTGAGTTTGAACTCAGGACCTCATGCAGTGGCTTTTAAATGCTCTACGACTTAAACTAGCACCTATTTGTAACTCTAATCAACTCAATTCGACATTGTTGTTCATTTCACTCGTGTCTTACAAATTTTTATCAGATTCATTCAAAGAAAAATATCACAAATATAGTATCACCCACAAGCTTTATATAACAGATATAATGTATAAAGTTACGTAATTTTTATTATGACCTCAAAGCAATACAGATATTAGAAATACAAAAATTATGAAATACCCCCACAAACTATAAAGGAAATTCACCAACTCCCACAAACTTTAATGAAATTTGTGTAACGACCAACAAACTTGACAAAATATAAAATTATATATTGTACATCTCACAAATGTTTCGTCCATCGGCCTAATTCTTTTCTGGAAAATATCTGCTGGCACTATTATTCCGACAAGTGAGCATTGTTCTAGTTATCAGGTCAGAAAACAATAATATTGCATTTAACAATTTTTTAAAGAAAAAACAAATGCTCGAGAAGACGGGTAATATACCAACATTGAGATCTGGTCATCTATTTATTGAAACATTCAAAAGAGAAACATGTGAATGAGGATGAATAAAGAAGAGACTTACAAGATCAACCCATCGGGTGGCAATAAAAGCTCCTATAAAGAGGGTCACCGAAAATAGGGAAGCAATTCTTAGAGCCGAATTGTTCAATATATGTCCGGGTATTGTTTTCTGAAATATTTGAGCTCCACGCGACAAAATTCCATAAACGACGTGGCCATGTTCACTGATTAACTTCATTTCGGTCGTAATTCAGATACACTCTAATTGAGATCGAAATCCTGCATTTAAAACAAGAAGCAGGGGACTTGAACATTTAACAAATTTGATATACATAATGAACTCTCAAGTACAATCACCTGAAGAGATATATGAAACATCACTAAGTTAAGAGGACGAGTTGGGAAAAGTGAGCTAGAGATATCCACTAAAAGTGATAATCGAAACCCTAGTAATCAAAGTTCATGATGTTACAAAAATTGATTTCTTTAATTAAATATCTCAATATTTATCGATATAAGTTAAAAGAACAAGAGAAAATGTGTTTTTGCTTGAGAAATGCATAGAAATTTATTTGATATGTTGATAACAAAGATTAATCATTCCATTGATAGTGGAAAAAAACCACAAATCAAAATGTCAAAATCTGAGCAAAGCTATAGGGGAAACGAATGATCAAATGAACAAAACATAAGAGAATCCTAATAGTTCTTAACATTTCGTGTTAATGAAAAAAAAAATACATGTACGATCAGAGAAAGAGAGAGAGAGACCTTTTCTCATAATCATGGCTTTGAAGAAAGGGAGATTTGTGTAATGTTATTGCTGAGCATCAAAGATTTCTCGATTTTCAGAACTAAGCCCAGAGAATGTTTTCTTATTGGTTTCACTTTCTGAGTTCTTTCATCTTTGAGAAAATGAAGGGGCAATGTTCTAGGATAACAAGAAAGATAAAGCTTACAGAGAAGTGATTAATCTCCATAAATCTAAAGTAATTAATAGTCGATGACTCGAGCAATAAAAACTCTTCCTTTGGAGATAACAATAATAAATTGCGTGAAGGTTCCAAACAATGTATGAGGATTGTCATTTCCTGATTGGTCCCTTGGATAAAGGTGCATAGAATCAAATGATATATATCTTAATGAGAATTAAATGATGTATTGTTATTTCGCTTGTTATTTTACCAACAGTAAATAAGGAAGCAAAATATTGTGTCTTCATTGTCCGGGAGAATATTAATTATAATGCTCTTTTAATTACCTCATTTATGATTTACTTATGGAAGTTATTTAATTTTCTTTAAAAATATATACATTGTCAAATTTTAATTAAAAGTAATACTACTAACAATAAACTATAAATAAATTAAAATTTAATAATTTAACAACCTGTCAAAAATTAATTCTATTTCCGTACTCGCTTGTCAATAAAACAACAGTTGATAATCTATCGAAAATGATAAATACTTGCAACTTAAAGTAAATAGTTCAACCTCTCTTAAAATTTCATTGAGTTATCTCAATGAGATAATTTCCTAAAAACAATTGCTAGATTCAATAATTTAGCTCGTTATTAATCGTGATTATGTGTTACGACATAAGGAAATTAAGCCGAGTTACAAATAACTTGGGTTCGATAAACTCTTGCACCTTTCAGAATGTTCTCTCTAGTGTAGAGAGAGAAATGCGACCGGGGTGAAACCCTAGATCCTGACTATAGAGACAAAAGTGACCACGAAACTTGCATGGACACTATCTCCGGAGGCGGTCCGTGGATTTTGGATGACAAGATACTCCAACTTCAGCCATGGAAGCTGGGAGAGGACACAAACAACATAAGGTTCGAGTCTTTTAAATTTTTTATGCAGGTTTGGAACTTGCCCATCCACCTCCTCAAGGGAGAAACGGGGCATCAAGTGGCCGCATCAATGGGTGAAGCTATTGATTTAGATACACGTGCGGACACAGGGAGAGGCGGGCGGGGGCCACGGCCCCTCCAATGCTTTGAATTTATATTATGACCCTCATATAATTTAATTTTTTTAAAAAAGTACTTTGTTTTTGGTCCCCTCAAAAGTCGAATGGTTCTACTTGTTCCTTTTGTGTTTTTCGAACCAAAAAACTTAGAAGTAAGCATCAGTATATTAACAAAATCAGTTTTCTGTCATACTCCTGCTCCAAGATCAGTGTTGTCCTTGTGAAAGAATTTTACTTGTTTTGATATTTTCATTGTAACCACGTACTAATATTTAGCATGTGCTCTTTTTTTCTAAAATTACCAATGTTCATACGTCAAGAATGCAAATAAATTGCAACGTTTAAGAACAGAAAATCAAGTTGGCTCCCACTTGACTAGAATCATGTGTTTGCCACTGGCTACAAGCAAAGCAAGAAAAGGTCTGGCTCGTTTACAAATATGAGAAAATTCTAAAGCTTTGCCGCTAGTGTGGTTAATCACGATAGTAGTGGATGTCACAAGAATCTCCAAGGGGAGGACTGTAATACCTCGACTTTCCTAGAAGAAGAAAATAATTACAAAAAAATGTTTAGTCATTTTCCTTAATTTTGTCATTTTCTTACATTCTACTTGTGGGTACAAACATGGTAGAGAAGAAAGCAAATGGTGGTACTTTGTAGTTATAGCAATATAGTGGTCCAGTGAATTGTTAAAAGTGTTATAATAACTTTTTTTAGAGAAAATGGGTGTGTTACTTGGAATTTTCCTATGAAAACATGAGGTCTTAAAAGTATTTGGTTATAAAGGAAAATGATAGCTTTGGACGTGCCTTTGTGTATGAGAGTTTCATAAATTATCGAAACCATAGCAGTTTCACCCAAATTTAGATTGCCTAGTGCCTTATTGTTGAATTTTGTGACAAGGGTGTGAGATAGGTGGTTAGTCCATGTAATTTGTCAATTTAAATATATACACGCACACACACAATTCCTTTTGAAAACGTTAGTACACAAGCACATGTGCGTCGAGTAGTTAAACCATGTGTCATATTAATTAAGCCTATGTCATTTAAGTCACTTCAAATTAACATGACCTTACCTTCAGATTGTCTATTACTTTACATTTCGGGTTAATAGTTGGTTTACTTCACGGGGAAACCTTGACCATGGGTCGGCTAATAGCATTAGGAAGGCAGGTGACTTCCGACCCATCAACTTTTGTATAGTTATATACAAGATTGTATTGAAAACTGTTACAAACTGGTTAAAAAGAGTACTTCCTAAGCTGATAGCTGAAAACGAGAGCGCATTTGTTTGGGGGAAATTAATTATGGATAACATATTTTCTGTGTTTGATGATGCACTCCCTTGGATTTTTTGAGGTGGATATAAGCAAAGCATATAACAGAGTTGAGTGGAATTTCTTACGTAAAGCGTTATTTCGCATGGGTCTCATACCAAATTTTATATCTATTGGTTCACAGCAGGGGTGATCATCAAAAACCAAAAACTGTATTAGCCCAAAAATTATATAATAACAAGAGATAAATTAAAGTACACATTTCAAATTTCTAAGTACGTTTTCTCATGTTATTTGCTCTTGCCTCCCATCTCTCCACTTCCTTTGTTAGGTTTTGTTTCTTTTGAAGAAAATCTTGAAGACTTGTAGGATCATATGGTGGAGGAATGGCGCACGGGTTCTTATCCGATGGATTCTTGACCATCGAATGAATCTTGAACCTCTTCTTCATTCCTCTACCCGAGCACGCCAGTGTCTCCGAGCAAACTTGAATTGACCCTTGGGGTATAATTGGTTTATATTTCAGAAGCTTTCCGTATTCGTTTAAGAGATGAAACATGTAGTCATATACATGCCTCATTTTCAGCTCCTCTTGAATAAATTTGCTCCCTTCTTTCCCTATCTTTTGTGCCTGTAACATTAAAAGCTTGGTGTCACTCAACATAAATAAAATATTGAGTTGTCTATTCAAGTGTCGGAGCATTAGAAGTTAATAATCATGTGTCTGGTTTGAAATTTACCTCTTTAGTGTTCTTGTTACCCCAATCAACCGCAAACTTAATCGATCTGCACTTGTTCTTCTCATCAATAGGCCAATAATGAACAGTGGGTTGTAAGCTTCTTGTGAAGAAATCGTAATAATGGGGCGTTATAAGCAAACTCATGGAATCGCATGCCAAAATATACTTTTCGCTCACTGACCACGCAGCCCCTTCTACGTAAATCTTATATCTGCATCCACAAGGGCCGCAAAAATGAAATAAAATCATGAGCTATTACCCACATAGTAGAATATTAAGATACTGAGAAGGAGTATGTTACCCACCTATGAGTACATTGGTTTGCTAAATCCGTGTTCTTAAAGCTAATTTTGTGTTCTTTTCCCCAATCCTTCAAGTGAAAAGAAGTCAAAAACTCATTATTCAGGAAGAAGAAGAAGAAGAAGAAGAAGAAGAAGAGACCTCACCAACTCATAAATGAGGGCATTCCAATCCTCTTTGGCAGTGAGATTGCACTTGAGAAGCTCTTTTCTGACTGGACAAACTCTTGAATTCCCTTTCCAGTAAGCATAAGGCTCTCTCTTCATCCACTTCATTTTATGGTTGCCTTCTTCCAATTCCTTCCTTAGGATTTCCCATGGCTTTATCTTTAGCTCTGGCCTGTGGCAAACCGCAAATGGGAAAATATTCAACATCGGTAAACAAACAGAGATCACTTGCTGTGAACAAAGACATTTATCCCTGTTCAGTTCATTTGAATTTCGAAAAAACAGCAGTCCAAATATATATCTTCATTAAAAGCGCTATTTTATTTAAATCTGTTTGAAAACAGAGTTACCAGACATGCAGTTGAGCCTGTTTAGTATCCTTTTGAAAACAAGAAAACCAGGGGGAAAAAACATGCTGAAAAACTATTTAAAAACAGAATTAAAGCAATGTTTGGTATGTGCTGAAAAACAGCGTTTAAAATCAAAAATACATTCGGCAACATTGCTAAATTTCAATGTTAATTTACTAAAATATCATTTTACGTACAATACCGGTATATATCTGTTAATTTATGCATCGGATCAGGATTGAAATGTCTTTAATCACCAAAAGAATGAAAAAAAAACATCAACATCAACATTGCGGTTTTTTAAACAATTTATATTCCTGAAAACTGCACTATCAAATGAGTTTTTCGACAAACCGTCTTTTACCGGCACTTATTAGTACTAACATAAAAGAAGACAAAGTGAATTACCAACCCCAAAAGGACCAATCAGGAAAAGCAATGTCCAAGGTTGATTCACTCCCACAATAATGGAACATTGGAGGAATATTTGCAGCTTTTCTTCCTCTGTGATCACTCTTCTTGACCACTGGCTTGTCCCCACACTCAAACACAATGTCCAAATCAGGGAGTCTCCCAGGATACAACCTTAATAGCTGCAAAATCCCCCAAACAGTGAACACATCCCTTGTTTGGTACACAACCTTGTACTTCTTCACATACACTTTCCCATCCAAGACTACTATTCTAATTGATGCTTGTTCTTCAGCTTTTTCAATCATTTTCTTTGTAACTCCTGTCTGCTTCCATGGATTTAGGTCTTGGTGGATCCACCGGAAGTAGTCCGGACATGCCTTGGGAGACGTGCGGTCAGGTTTCAGAGTGACCGGTGTGTGAGCCGGACAAGTGACGGAGCAATTTATCTCTGCTGGAGAATCGGAGTTTATGGAGGGTAGAAATGTCTTGTAAAACGAATTGCCTGAAATAATAGACTAAGAAAAAGCAACTTGTAAGGAAGAGAGAGACGACAATCGACAAAGGTATCTTCAGATACTATTTTGCTGAAAAGTAGAATAAAAGGACAACGTCACACAGTAACAACTTTTATAGTACTTAATTAGTTATAGTAAGATAGAGCGTTGTGTGAACTACAGTACTACTCACATAGTTTATGGGAATTACAATATAACCAAAATATTAGAAATTTTAGAAATTTTAAAAGAGTTAAGATATAACCAAGTATTATGGGAATTACAATATAACCAAGTATAGAATCTTAGAAATTTTAAAAGAGTCAAGATACGACTCATATAGTTTATGGGAATTACAGTATAACCAAAATACTTTATAAAAGTTATAGAATGGTCTACAAATGTAACAAAATGTAACAGTGTGGCACAAAAAAATTCTTTGATAATGCATTTTAGCATGGACAGTATTTAGTAATGTTATAATTCATGTCATTTCTGAAAATTGTGTTTTCCTGGGACACACTGTGTTTTTTTATACGTCGTTTGATTTCAAGGGAAATGAATTATCAAGAAAACATAATCACCTCCAAAGAAATCAGCATTATAACCTTACATGATATGGTGGAAGCCGAAATTTTATTTTTATAATTTTGTCTCTAGGATTCAATGTAACATAGCAACATAATATGATCTGGTGGATACATGATTCAAATGAAGAAAGAAAGAAATTTACAGAGAGAGATGATGATGATAATGATGAATGAGAGGGAGGGAGGGAGGACTTACAAGATCAAGCCAATTAATGAAAATGAAAGAAGCAGTCAAAACCGCGACGAATAGGAGAGAAGCTCTAGCATAAAAGGCCTTCTTCATTGGCTGCTCAAAAAGCTTCAACAAATAAGAATAGATCAGCCATATTCCACCAAGAACAAGAGGAAGAAGAGGAGGACCTTGAGGAGGACCTCCTTCTTCTAATCGAGACCCATTCCCTCCCATAAGTTTCAGACAACAAAGGAAAAAATCTCTCCCCCAAAATCTCTCTATCTCTGGTGATTATGGACCACCAGCTTTTGGATTCTCCATGGTTTGTTTGTTATAAGGTGACCAAATGGGCGGTTGAATCGATGTTTAGCTTTTGTCAGCGTATAGTATCTAATTAATTGTTACAAGAAGAATTTACTTATTTATTGAAATAAAAGTTTAAGGATTGGTTAATTTAGTAACTAATAACGGTCTTAACGTTTTGTGTTGGACTTATGGAACCATTTCATGCTCAAAACAAACAGGTCCTTGCCTAACTGACGTGCGTGCTTGCCGAATCAGAGCATCTCCAATAGTAACATGATAAATTAGTTATAATATCATGATTTTGATGAAAAACAGCTTATTCTAGTGGATTTTTACTCACCCTCTACATTTGAAGAGTCAAGTCAAGAACTTTACAAACTTCTTAAACATGTTCGTAACTATTATGTCCAAATTCCTTAAAGTTCTCGCATAAAAAGGTAGAATTGTGCTGCGTGTTATTTAATTACTCTTTTAGCTACCACCTTTAGAACACTTATTAAATTTTACAATAACAAAAATAAAAATATAAATAAATTTGTTTTTTAGAGAATTATAAATAACTTTGACTAGTAACTAAGTGCATGTTTGGTATCCCAGATTTTAATCCAATTGGATTAAAATCGGCCTCTTTTCAACAATCTCGTTTGTTATGCTCGCAGATTTTAATCTGATAATCTGCAGATTATAATAATCTGTGTGCAATTGTAGAATCTCCAAAATCGGGGATTATGCAGCTTAAAATCTCTAAAAAAATAATTTTGATTTTCTTTTTACATTAGCATGATCACATTTCAGTTACAAATATGTGTATTCAATTACTTAAGTTTGGAGCTCTTTAAATTTTGTTAAATGGATCAAGTTCGTGATCTATAATTTCAGCTCATAACAAACAGATTGTGATTCTCAGTTAAGTTGGATTTTCTTTTCAGATTATTTTCAGCTGATTATTGAGATTTTAAGCTGGTACCAAACAAGCTCTAATAGTGCTGGAGATGCTCTACATTTTAACGAGCATAACTTTCTTACTGAGAATTTTTTCTGTGTTTGCTACAATAGTGCTATGAAATGTGGTATAAAATTATAGAACATTTATTTGTTCTAAAATTAAAGGGAGGTTGAAAAGTTAAACGTGACTAATAATAAAAGGACATAAGGAGCATATCATTTCTCTTGACTACATGAAAATGTTACTAACGTTTCTCAAAACAGAATCTGAAGTCCAGGAACCCGATGGGCTGCAACTTCTACTCTTCTCACTATCTACTCCGAACTTCTTATTTACAAACTACAGCTAGAAATCCGTAGAAATGCCCAACTCTAGCGATTCACAGACGTTTCAACATTTCAATATAACAAACTCCATCATCAGGGAATGAAACGTTTCACCATATAGCGCCCTTTGAGTTTCTCGAATACTGGTTTTCCCAATCCTCGACTTCCTTTGTAGATTTAACTTTCCCATCAACAAAAGCTCCAAGAGCAAGGGGGTCATAGGGCGGGGGCAAATTGCAGGGGACGGTGTCGCTGGGAGAGTCCTCAATGGATTCCACCATGAACTTCTTCCACACACCATCTGCATCGCAAGCCAAGGCTTCCGGACACAACTCTGTCGCCTTTGGAGGAACAGTTGGTTTGTACTTCATCAGTTTTGCATATTCATTCAACAGATGGAACATGTAATCATACACGTAGTCCATCTTCACATCCTCTTGAATGTACCTGCTTGATGCTTCTCCTATCGCCTTTGCCTGTTATCAAATTTACATGTTCCGATACCAATTAGGTACATTGGAGATAATCCTATGGCCTTGTTTGGGTAAGGTATAAGAAGGGAGGATAAGGATAACTTTAAATGTGTTGTCACTTATCCAGCAACTGTATAAGTTATAGTTATCCCCACACCCTCAAACCTGCCTAGGTATAAGCCGAATAAAGAATGAGTGGGGATAAGGTGTGAGTGCAAAAATGACTAAAATACCCCCGCCCCCCAAATAACTTCGCATGCCTTATTTCAGTACAATCATATCATGCCTCATATCCCAGTATAGCTCTTATCCCCATAATTTTTATACCTTACTCAAACGAAGTCTATGAGCTTAATTGATAACGAAGATTCGACATGAAGTCATTAAACTTAGTAAAATAAATGATGGTTCAGGATTTTTAACCTTGTCAGTGTGATTGTTGCCCCATTCAACAGCAAACTTGAGGGAATTGCACTTGTTGGTTTCCTTGATGGGCCAATAGTGTTGCTGAGGGACCATGCCTCTTATGAAGAAGTCATAGTAAGCAGGTGTGACATACAATGTTGGGGAGTTGCATGCTAAGATGTATTTCTCACTCACTGACCATGCCCATCCTTCTACATATATCTTGTATCTATCCACCAAAATACCATACATATATTACTGACTCTGAGAGAGAGAGAGAGAGAGAGAGAGAGAGAGAGAGAGAGAGAGAGAGATAGATAGAGAGGGAAAGAGAGATTTACCTGTGGGTGCACTGATCTTCCAGGTTTGATTCCTTGTAACCTTGGCTTGCTTCTTTATTCCAATCCTGAATAAAAGAAAAATCTTCAGATAGGTAGGAAAGTTAAGCCCAAAAAAAAGGTTATATATGGATGCTATCTATAATAACATCACCATAAACATGTCAATGATAAGTAACTTTCACTTGATGATTATTTCAAGGGTAAAAGATACTTTCACCCCCTCTAGTTTGACAGAGAGACACTTTCATCCCTTCCAGTTTGAAAAAGGACATTTTCACCCTTTTAGTGAGCATAACTTCAAATAACTTAAACCCCTGGTGACTCTGTTAGTCTGGGAGTGGGGTCCGTCACTTAAAAATATTTTCGGAGACAAATTTGCAACCCCCCCCCTATTATACCTTTGGGTAACCCCGTATTTTGCATAGTATAGGGGTAAATTCTCCCCAAAAACTATTTGTAGCGACAAAACCAATTGACTATCGGCAACACAATAAGGGGGTGCAAATTTCACGAAGTTTGGCACACTGAAAAGGTGAAGATGTCGTTTTCCAAACTGGAAGGGGGTGAAAGTGTCCTTCAGTCAAACTAGATGGACGAAAGTATCTATCACCCTAATTTTAATCGATACACATGGCACTTGTTGAAGTGTAGTAAGCGCCTAGTTAAATCACCATTGACATATGATCACGAGTGATATATCATATATACATATATTATATCATTTGGATTTGCCGAATAGAACATACAGTTTCTACAGACAACAAAATGCTCCTACATTTTCCTTGAAAACTTGTAAATAAGAATGGATGATGAAGCTTATGGGTATATAACGTACCTGGATATACAAGAGGGTGTTGGAGTCCTGTTTGTCTGTAAGATTACATCTCAAAAGGTCTTGTCTTACTGGAGACACAAATGGATTCCCCTTCCAGTAAGCCAAGGGCACCCTATCCTCCCACTTTGTTCTCTTGTTTCCTTCTTTAATGTCCTCCAATAAGTGTTTCCACGGCCTTATATTCGTCTCAGCCCTGCCAAACACATCCTCAGCATTTCATCATATAAACACACAAATAGTGTAGTCGTAAATGACAATAGAAAATAAAGAGAGCAACACAAGTATTGGATGTTTCGAATCATACCAGCCCCAAAATGACCAATCCGGGAACACAATATCCAAGCTCGCACTGTTGGAACAGTACCGGAAAACTGGCGGTGGGCCTGCATTGGGGCCCGGGAAGTCCTTCGACGGGATGACAGGCCTATCATCACAGTCGAACATCAGATCCAAATCAGGCAATTTTCCAGGGTACCTCCTTAATAACTGTGCGATCCCCCACAGAGTAAATAAATCTCTCGTCTGTATCGATTGCCTATATTTCTCCACGTAAGCTTTCCCGTCGACAATCACTAATCTGAAGTGGGCAGGTGTACGTGCTCTCTCCACCATGTCCCTCGTGATTCCCGTATCTCTCCAGTGCCGTAGATCTTCGTGGATCCAACGGAAGTACTCCGGACACTTGTCGCTTGATGGACGGCTGGGAATGTATTTCGTGGGATAGTTTTTCGGACAAGTCTTTGTTTGATTCCAGGAAGTGCAGTCCAGGGGATACTGAAGTCTTTCTGTAAGATTTAGTCTGGGGGAAAATATTGTCTGCATGGACCAAAAAAAAATAACACAGTTCATCCTCAGTTTAAGTACGGTTGATGATAGTTACACCACAACAATTTATAGTTACAGAACAATGTTTTCTTACATGAAATTTTTGCCCTTTTTTACAAGACACTTTTGCCCTAAACGATTTCACCCACTCACCTTTCTCCTTGCGGCTCACAATTTTCCCACTTTCTCCTTGCAGATTGAAGCTTGCTGAAGATCGAATACTTATCGAAATTTTAAGCTCAGATTTGAGAATTTAATGCGTAGATTCAATGATTGATATCTCTTTACATGAACGAACATTTCACGTTGCTTCCTCGTTTCTCTCGATTATGATTGCTTTATGATAAATTTAAAAGAACAGAGCATTTCTCTGTGTTTGCTCTGTGAGAATGGCGAGTTGGAGAGATTTCAGAGGTTAGCGCCGGCATTTGACAGTTCGGACATGGAATGGCTATGAGAGATCAGCGGTAGCAAGCACTCGTCGGCAACCTCGCTTGAACTTTTCATTTCGGTAAACTCTTTCATCAGGAGGGGAAACAGAGTGATTGGAGACATTGGTGATATTAATGTTGAGATCTCACCTATGTTGCAAGGACACTCCATAGGGGTGCCATTTGAGTGAAACTCGGACACATGTGCACGTCTCTGTGGCGTTTCATAAATAAAGGCCTGAAACGCCTGGGACAAGCGTCTCCATTTGGAAGACGTCGGGAGGAGACGTAGAAAGAGTTAGACAAAGTTGCAAAGTCGACTTACCATACTAGATTTGATTATCTTCCTCTTCTTCAGCTTCGTCTCCCTGAAAGAGATGGTGTGGCTCGGGTTGGTGAAGACGGTTTAAAGATGAAAATATGAGACAATTCTATTCACCTCCACCCTCTCTATTTTTAAAATTTTCAAAAACATCCTAATAATCTGTATTTTTTCTAGTTACTATTTTTTGGATGTTAAGTTATATTTATCATTTACTTTGAAATTTGAATTATATATACATCTATATAACAATGGACTATGGGGAATAAGCTATCCCCAAAATGTGACATGTGGAATAGTTTGTCCTTACCATATCTTAGAAACCAAACACTTTATAAAAAAAATAAAAATAAAAAATCCAAACATTTTGAAGATAAATCTTCTTCTTTTGGGGTCGTGCCCTCGGGCACGGGTTATGCACTAGTATACATATATGGTGTGACAGTGTCTCCTGATTTTATGAACTTCAGCTTTCCAGCGTCTCCTCCGTTTCTTGCCGTCTCTGTCTCCATTTCCGTGCAACATAGGATCTCACAGTTTCAATCTATCTCTTTCTAAACTTTTTTTTTATTATCAGTTAGGGGAAATGAAATCCATAGTTCAATCTGCTTTTGATTTCTCGTAAACCGGAAGGGGGGGGGGGGTGTTAACAATGAACTACCAACGAAATGCGCAAATTGTGAGTTTTTCTGTTAAGCTTATGATCTCCTATTACCTATGCTCGAACTGCTCCGAACTTTTCTCAACGAACCAATCACAAAACCCCACCGGTATAGTGAGTTCAGGTAAATGGTGTTCCACGGTGGAACGCCATTTACCTGAACAAACCCCACACGAACTACCACAACTACTGGACTTTTTTGTGCTATAACAACAAACTACGAGGACATAGAGTTCTGACTGCAAAAATCATCATAACCACTGTTTATTAAGTCTTTTAGTCTAAACTTTTTTGCCTCACAAGTCATGAGCAACACCAAGACGTAACTATCAACTTCTCCTCTTTCCTATCAGACTTTTCAAATGAATTTTCACAAATATGTTCATCTTAAATTTCATGGACAAGGATTTTAACAACTCTCAATGATCATCGGAAAGACAGTAGAAAACTTACAGTGTCAATCAAGCCGGAGAAAGCCAAGGCACCGACGACTATGAAGAGGAAGCCGGAAAGCAGAGCAAGAGATTTAGGTGCCGATATCTTCTTCAATGGACGCCATGTATTGCCGCTGGCGTCGCCGTTCAGATGATAATGTCTCTTGAATCCGCAAACCTGCAAGAGGATTGACTTCTGGAGCTTGTCATTGTTCTTTCTCATGGTTCTCAAGAACTAAAAGGCTAATGAAGAAGAAGAAGAAGAAGAAGAAGAAATGGAGACAATGGCCTTAACTAGCACATATACATATATAGTCACAGCAAAATTTAGCTTATGGTCCATAGTTTATTTCTCTCTCTAGACTACTTATTGACAAATCAACCAAAATTATAGACCTTCAGTCTTCTTTGTCTCCCTCACTAATTACCAACGCTCCGTTCACGTTTCCATGTCTCATTAATTGCATGAGAGTCTCCATGCTTCATTAAAAACTCATTACTTCCCTAATAAAAAATGACTATAGAAAGATATTAGAGTTTTCCTTATTGAAGTGTTTTTAATTCATAGTATATAACACTGAGTTACACCGTGGTACGGTGACGTGGTTTAACAGATGGAAATAAAATTAATCAATGATTAACTATTCAAAATCATAGAATGTTATCATACCACCATATGGAAATAGTCTTGTGATAATGGACACTTTGTACCACGTCGTCACCGTATCACGGTGTTACAAAATACCTTCTTCCATATACATATACAAGTCTTGTGTAACTAAGGCGGTTGATGCATGCAATAAGAGAAAGAGAAATGCTATAGGATCCACCATTATCTCCCACCCAAATACGAAATTGGCAATGTCATTACACATTTGGCATGATTGCATTTGGGTGAGTGATAACAGTGGGTTCTCAAGCAATCCCTATGCAGTATTTAGAATCATGCTTCATGGACATAATTTAAGACATCATTTCTTAATGTGATAAAACTAAAACCTGCAAAAAAAATGGTGAACCCTTAAAAGAAAATGGCTGAATAGTAAAAACAACTATAGAAAGAAATATGTCCAAAAAACTGTTTACACAAGACCTGTATACAATAGGTTACTCCTTGGTTAGCTCCACAAGATGTGAATTAAGACCTTTCATATTATAGGAAATTGGGCCTGGTAGTAGTACTATGAGATTTAATGGTTTGGCCAATTGGAAGTATATTATCCGCTCAAGAATCTACTCCTAATGAACACGAGTTCCAATGTTCTCCTCACACTTGGAATACTGCCATGGCAAGATATCGTATTTAAACCCTCTGCCCCGCAAAGATTTATACACCATACTGTACATTGTGATTACTACTTATGTTTAGTCAGAATCTTTCCAGTTGTCTTTAGGGTCACTTTGACAGAGTGATTGTGCTACTATTTTCAAATATTGTAGATCTTTCTTAACACTATAATATTATGAAAAATTAGCAAATTTTCACATCATATCTTTAGCTAAATTAATCGATCAAAGTGACATCTAAAGTCAACTAGGAGAATTTTGGGAAAACAGACCAACCCTCCCTTTGCGATACAGAGGGAGTACTTGAGTTATTAGCATATTTCAGTTGCATGCTCCCAGAAAAATGAGTTTTGATACTAACATTCATATACTAGTAACCTCTCATTTTGGTTAAAATTGTAAATAAAATAACCCATTACTTCAAAGTCAAAAGTAAATAATGGTTCACTGGCAACTTGTAAGATAGAATTGAAATTCAAATCATTCCTTTCTCCTTCAGGACGCTACTCTTAAGTGAACATAGATAAATAAACTAGTATCTGGAAGTTCAAACCATTAAATAAGCAAACCTCATTAGGTTAATGCACAAGACTTTTTGGTTCAGCTGCTTTCCTTAGGTACACTGGACTTATATGTATATCTCGAAGTAGATTGTGGAAACTTAGAAAGTCAACTGATGTCTCTGTCGTTCCAAAATCAAATATCAAACAAAGTCTACTTTTGAGATCTTTTGCCTTATTTGTAAGAAGTTGAGACGCGGAAAAACAGGCCATGCCACGTACTCGTCGTACTCTAGAAATACCCAAGTTTTTGTCTCCCTGTTTTGCTCGTTCTACAAAACAACAAGGTCGATAACGCGAGTGTAACGCTGGTAATTGGCACTGTGTCTCAACCCAAGGGACAGTAAATCTAACGAGAGCTTCGAAGAAAATAGCAAGTGCACACATTACAGGGTATCCCTCATTACAACACAGAAGACTCACACAAATGATTGTACTTTAAAGGCAGCAAATGATAAAAATATGTTACTACTAATCTACTGCGCACTATAAGCGTTGTCGTGTCACATGAAATGTTCCCATTATTTTATTGTCTTGAGGAAAAATGTTCCCATTATTCGCATCACAATGTGCAAAAAACTTGTGTGATTACCGTCGACTCTTTACTCTCTACTCTAACCTCTCCTCTAAAAGTTATAAGAACTAGACATATCACCTAAAAGAGGTTCGAGAACATAGTCCCAATTGTTATTATGACTCTAACATCTGCTCTAAAAGTTAGAACAACTTTGACATATCGCATACGTATAATGGTTCAACAACACAGTCCCCAATTGTTATTTGATTGAAAACAGAAACATTAAAGGGTGAAACCAAAACTAGACAAGCCAGAGAAAACTACCCTCTTATATCAAACCTCTAAAAACTGCATTTATCTACAACATCTATCAATCGCATGTTTACCCATTGAAACTCATGGGATTATTCATGTACTTTTTGGTGTGTGTTTCCATCTGCCGGGTCAGCAGTAAGGGCCCAACATTGTTCATAAAGGTATTTTTTTTAGTTTTTGTACGAGTGGGCGCCCATGTGACAAGGGTGTGAGAGGCATTAGGGCACTTTGAAGTGTCCCGTGACACGGTGGGGGCACTGAAGAGCTCAGCACGTGTTCCTGGGACACTTCGTGCCTGACACCTAATGCTTGGTGGAAAGATCACGAATAGTGAATTTTTTGACAATTGTGGAGCTCGAATAAGGTGGGGCCTACCTAGGTGGTGGGATACTGATGAACATGCTCTAACAGGGAATTCGCTACTTACGGAAGTATTTTAAAGGTATTATACACATTCAGGTGTCAGTCTATACGGTTACAGAGTAATGCATGTAGAGGAGTCTGCTCTAGGTGGGTTTTTTTATTAGTCTATGGTAAACTTTCTATTATATTGTCCCAATAAGGCAAGAGATTGTATAAGCTTTAATGTTCACCATTACATAATAGAGTTACAGGTAAGTTTAAAGGCATTAAAATGTTTGACTTCATACTAGATTCCATATACCTGAATTAGAAAATCACATTGAAATTGTCAATACCGGAACGGGAAAATCCAGATTCGAATATGAAATGTGCCTTTAAGAGTTGCTTGAACATGGGCTCAAAGATCCAAAAGCATCGAGCAGTGGGAAGCTATTAAGTAACCTAAAATTCAACAAGACACGGAAGTTCAGATTAGTTTGCTTAAAGAAGACTTTAAGAAGTTTAGGTCAAGGTACCAGTAGCTATTTGAGGAGAAGAACCGGGTCTTTGACGAATGATGTATTCAATTAAATGGACCAACAATAGCATAAATTAAAAGGGAAAATACATTTTCACCCCCCTCAGGTTTGACAAAAATGACACTTCCGCCCCTTCCAGTTCGGGAAAGGACACTTTCACCCCAATTAGCGTGCTAAAATTCATAACATCTACACCCCTCATTATGTTATTCCGTGCTCTAAGAGGGAAAGTTTGACCCAAAAAAGATTATCGGTGACAGAACCTCACCCGGACCAACTGCGTCACAATTAGGGAGTGTATGTGTTCTGTAATTCGGCACACTGAACGGGTGAAAGTACCTTTGCATCAAAATTGAGGGGGTGAAGTGTCTTTTATCCCAAATTAAAAGCTTATCGGCAGGGGCGGAGTTATGTGGGGGCAAGGGGCCGCACTTGCCCCCTAACTTCTCCAAAATTCTACTAATACCCCTAATGTAATGATCTACTAACAATCCATAATAAGTACATAAATGCAGCAGCTATGCCGATATTTTTTTTCGCTACTGCCCTTTTGAAAAATACGAAAATAAGTTTTGCCCAGGCTGTTTCAATTTTCTAGCTCCGCCAATGCTTATAGGTAATAAGTGCAGTAAACCAAACAACACGCCACAGGAAGGAGCATATAAAATCTACGTTCACATAGGAGTTATAAAATAAAACTCTAGCCATGTTTTGAATTAAGAACTGCTATCAATTTTTGCTCTTGTAATTAGTTTGCTTTCAGTAATGTCAAATGCCTAGATCTTCATATATAGCTCTTTTGGCTGTAACACAAATCACTGAAGAAACAGAGAAACGACAGATATGGGCTTCTTTTGATCCAGCAAAAGGGAAACTGTAAAACCTCAGGAAGGAAAGTTCTACTACGCACCTCATGAGAAGGCCTCGAAATTCAACGGCTTCCTAAGCCAAGAGCTAAAAGGTGGCTTTTCCTTAAATATTGCCCAAGTTGAACAGTATTCTTTAGCTCCTTCCTGCACGAAGAGATTACAAAATTTACCATTCGAAGTCATGAATGAAGTCCAAATTTGCATCTGAAGTATTCTTATGACCAAAAAAAATAGAATCATCTATTAGCCCAAAAAAGATTAACTACTCCGAGCAATGGCCCGAAGTCCCGGTTTGATCCTTTACCATTATGGCAATCTTGTAAAATGTTTTGTGATAATAGACACTCTTTTAAATTCTCTCTATAAATACTCTCTTGTTCGAATAGTTAAACTTAAGAGCCAGATACGCAAATAGACAGCAGTTTCCGTTAATATAGCAAAAGGGAGAAATCAACTACAGAAACATTATCATTCAGTACAAAAACGTAATTATTCAAACATGTAACATAATCCTTCAGTTTTCTGTTAGCAGAACTAGTAATGAAGAAGACCCCAGTATTTGTTTTGCAATATCCCGACATAAATGAAGCGCTACCAGCCAGGTACGATAGTCAAAATATACAATTAGATTAAACTAGCAGCAACAACCACGGGGTAACCACAAAGCCTGTGTGAGCCCATTAGTTAGGAATTCCAGAACACAATTACACTCGGATATTGTCTTCAATAAAGCAAGTTCACAAAAAAAATTCACAGAAAACTCGGTAGCAAGTTTCTCAATTACTCTGACTGGGTACTGTACCACATCTGTAAAGCCCATAGAACAACCATGTCCGTGTAAGAAAGTCAGCAAAACTGTGATTATTTAGAACCCTCAAGTCAGCATAGGCAATGGATATACCAAACTCCTTTGAGGACTCATCAGAAGTAGATCTAAGGCCTTGTGCAAGGTTGTCCCCTATTAGGAATGAAGTTCTTGAAGAATAACAACCATGATTAAAATTGTAGCTGGATCCTATGACAAAACAATTTGGTTAAGTCCTTTCGCTACTATCCTCACACATCTGAAGCCTTGGAAGACATTTATAACAAAATCTTCACCAAAAAAAACATAACGAAAAAATTGCCTGGCAAAGAATATGATTCTATCATGACATGCATTATGACTATTGCAATACGTCTTGAGCATATCCATGAGGCTAAAGTTACCTTGAGTTCTCTATAAGACGTTTCATTCATTGACCAATCCGCAGTAATTTCACGCTTTGTAGACGAAAATAACTCCAACATTTGTTTCCTGAGAATGTATAGTCATGGCATCCCAAATGAAGAAACAAAGAAAAGCGAAAGTGCACTTAGTTTTGTCATTTCTACAAGTGGCTGTGGGAGCAAAGATTAATGGCATACTTGCATAAAGACGATCGGGTAGAAGGGTACAGTGCCCCTTTTGCAGAGGTGCCCTGCTTTCTACCAGTGGTTCCAAGAATAACTTCATGCAAACCAGACATGTTCCACCCTATTGAATACCTAAAGTCAAGTGCAAAGTATTCTCAGAAAAAAATAAACGTAATAAATGTAACTAGATTTTTCCAGATGTACAATCTTACCCACAAGTTAAGGTTGCTGCAGCACTTTCAGAATGCTGAAACTCCTTCGGTGATCTAGGAGCCTCATGAAATTCAGGCTGCAAATTTAGTAATGATTTTGTCATTATTGATTATCAGTCGCAAGACAAAAATAGCATGCATCATACAACCTTGTTCACATGAAAAGGAGCAGCTAGTCTGTTTGACAAGGGTAGGATCCGCTCATATAAAGCTCTTCTCATGTGATCCACAGTGAGAATTGCTTGTGAAATATCATCCGTTCTCCCAACAGTTACTGAAGAAAGATAAACTGGTCGGAGAAAATACGAAAGCAAAGCTCCTGTGGGGAAGGGGGAGAAAGTTTCACTCAAATCCCATAACATGAATAGAATTCACACATGTACCAAAAGGATTCCTATTGAGCATATATGATTTATTATCACTGTGAAGGAAATCATGAGGAAGTAAACCTTGCACACCAAGAACATTCCAACGGGCAATTTTGTCAGAGCAGCTCACCGACAAAGTCATATTCCCACGACCAGGTTTCCTCTGAACCCTCCCAATACCTTCTGCACAATCATGTCATTATGAATTTACGAGTATCTAGTTTACAACTTCACATGAATGATGAAAAACTATTTATCTCGGAATATGTTAACAGAAACATGCACTAGTAAAATCAAGCGAAATCCATAAAAATTAAATAGAGGAAAATCAGTTTAAGCACCCATATAAGAATTGCGGCCTGTTAGCCATATAGGAAATGAGGAGGACGAATTTAAAACACAACTTCACCATTGAAGCACAAAAGATTACCTGAACTGCCAACCTCACTGACAAAGCATGTGGAGCCGATGTCCTTTATGGGAATACTTTGTGGAGAAGCCAATGGTGATGTCAGAGAAGCATCCCCACCTGCATGACATGGAGAACAATTTTGTAACAACCAAAAGAAAAAATTGAACTTTGGCGTAATCAAATTACAGCAAAAGTCACCAGCAGCTCTACTTACATGGCAACTGCGATATGTACAAGTGCAGCTTCCAGTCTTCTCTAAGTTTGTATTTTCCATCACCAACAGCTTCATTGTCCAAACAAAATGGGGAGCTCCAGATGATTTCTTCTAAGGGCATGCTGCGATTTGCAGAGTCAAGTTTTCTCTTTTTGTTGGCCAGACTCTGAATCTCAGCATAGAAGTACCTGGTACATTCGAAATTTCAGATTTATCTTGAAGATCTTTACACTTGAGCTTTCAGATTTACCACAAAGTGCAAGCATTTAGTTGGTTAAGGGAGAGTATAAATTGACCCTTCTGTTGTTTAATCATAGATAACTAAGGTGAAGCGCAGTTCTAGAAAGGATAGAGAGAAGAGAAGTATGTGAAGCTCCAGGTAGCACTTGTTACCAGATAGGAGGATGGTATTATGACCTCACTTTAAGTTTCATTTTCTGATTCCAGCTCAGGACAAAGATACATCAGGTATCACCATGACTAGTAATAAGACAACAGTATGAGAGTCTACCCCAGACCTTGAGCCAACCCCTACAAGAATTGACAACAGTATGTGTGTATAGCACACGTGCCCAACTGCCCATTGATTTTTTAAAGTTGTGTGAGGGGGAAATCTGTATATCTGGGTATGAGGTGTGATTGGGGCAGAGTAAAGCAGAGAAAGAGGAACGAAGGAAAAACAGAGGTAAGGGAGATGAGAGCAAGCTGATTGCTCAAAGAGAGAGAGAGAGAGCTTTGGTTGCGCGTAAAAAGTCTTGTGCGAAACCCGTCTGCCAAACTTCTTCTGCATGTGAGGCATAAGGGAGGTGACCTTATATAAGCAATAGGTATGGTTTGCGTGGCAGTGGACCTCAAGCCCATAGCATCACAAGAGGCCGTTAGCTTCACTCCTCTCCAGGCAGTGACAGCTATCCTCAAGCATGTGATGGGTGGTCCCAACCCCACCTGCAGCCGGCAAGAACGACCTCCTATAAGGTACCCGCGAGCCTCTCTCTCCAAGTAACCAGACCAAGATCCCTCCGTGGGCATCTCAGCGGATCTTACTCTAGCCTCCACTCCACTAGACTTCCTCAGTTCCAGTGTGTGAGACACCACTCGACAAGAGTATAATGGTATCGTCACTCGGAAAGTCGGAAACACAAAAGGAAATGTGGATCAGAAGATAGGTAACCACCACTCGACAAGAGACACTGGGGACTGACAAAGCCGCAAGTATATAAATTGGCTCTACAGCAAGCATGCTAACAATTTAGCTAAAAATACTTAAAATCTTTACGCCTCTCCCCTTCAACGCAGCTACGTCACATGTTGACTTGTCCCTTAAGTTACGTCCTACAATCCCTTGGAGCATATGCATGAAGTATCTCCAAATCACTTGCGGTTCCCAATTTAGTTAGATAACTTACTGTATTAAGATATGATATTATTTCTGCAGGAACAACGATCTACATCTGGAAAGGTCTATAACTTAAGTAAAGTTAATAGAACTTAACTTGATTACAAGGCATGTAAGAATCCATGGGGTTCCACCTCAAAACCAATTGGCGGTGAGGGAGTAATCCATGCTTATTAGTTGAATGGATAGGTTGTAAACTACCAAGGTCAGATTTCTCAACACACCCAGACCCCATACGTGTGGCATCATTTCAGCATAACACGGGGAAGTTGATTGCGGGTGACGGTGGGGCATAAGAAATGAGGGTCATTTGACCAATACGTGTGAAATGAGCATAAGCTCTGATACCATGTAAGAATCCATTCGGTTCCACCTCAAAACGAATTGGCAATGAGAGAGTATATCTATTATCTTATTAGTTGAATGTATATGTTGTAAACTACCGAGGTGGGATTTCTCAACAAGGTACCACTTCAATCTGCTAGTTGGTAAATCACGCCATCATGCAGAAAAAGCTAAGCAACTCTCCAAATACTCAGTTACCTTGAAAGATCAGAAATAAGACTCGAATTAACAGCATAATGTACAATTGGTAACAGGAAAATCAGCATATAAAGCCATACAAGATACACACACACAAAATATCTTGTCCTGGCCGCTCCGCTTTACGGATTTGCTGAAGCAGGATACGTTCTATTGGTCTTCGGAAGCGATTGCGGCTTTCGAGCGCTTGAAACAGGAAATCTTTGCGGCTCCTCTGCTACAGTTGCCCAACTTCTCCAATGAGTATGTGGTGGAGACCGATGCGGCGGTTATGTTGCACGAGGGACACCCGATCGTGCATTTTAGCAAAAAGTTGGGTCGACGCCGCCGAGTCGTGCATGCCTACCACCGGGAGTCGTACACTTTCGTCGAGCCCGTCTATAAGTGGCGGCACCATTCATGGCCGCTTTGTTGACTGAAAAACTGACATTTACGGACTTATTGGAATTGCACGCCGCTGCGCAGGAGGGCCATCTTACTACCGGTCCCCTGTGCCTTAGTGCCCAGTAGGTGTTGAAGCAGCAGTTATTGGAGGAGTGTCATTCGTCGCCGTTTGCGGGTCACCCAGGCGTAGACCGGACATTTCGCCGCCTGTCTTCCTTCTATAAGCTCAGGATGCGCGAGGATGTTCACCTTTATGTAGGAGCTTGTGAGCTTTTATGCCCCGCGCATGGCCATCTTGTTTGTCGAGATTGTAGTCTAGCTGCATCTGCCATTGTGTCCGACGGGGATCCATTGATTTTGAGCTATTTTTGGACGGAGGTGCTTAAATAGAGCAGCACTTCGCTCCATCGCAATACGTCATATTACCCATCATAGTCCACGTCGCTTGGTCTATTTTCTTCCGTGTACGGGGTTTTCTTTAAATACTTATTATCACGCCAAGTTGAAAGTTACCCCTTTTCAGAGGACATATGGTCAACAACCCCCTCAGTTGGGAGCCTGTGGCTGAGTTGCAGAAGCACTACCCTCAGCTTCACCTCGAAGACAAGGTGATTGTTAACGGGTGGAGGTTGATACGCAGCCTAATGCAGACGGGTTCACAGGAGGAAGACACCGTTATTATCTAATTAGCAGTTATTTACTTTTCAGTAGCAATAACGCAAACTATTAGTTGCTTTGGGTGGTTTTGTGTGATTTTCGATTACTATTATTTCGTGATATACAAGTCGATGACACTACTGATTCAGGGGTTAGGCAGGAAAAAATATTCAAGCCCCTAGTCTTCTTCTTCTCTTATTATCTAACCCTAGTTCTTCCTTCCTGAAGACCGCAAACTCTCAAACCATTGCAAGTTACCAGCTCGGTATCAGTACATTGTGGAGAATAGTATTGCTTAGTAATATTGCAAAATCCGAATTAAGTTTGGGGATAAGAAATATAATCAGTTATTGGCTAGTACATACTTTCTACTTGAAGCATTCATCAAATTAGTAGTAATAGTACCTGAGTAGGGATCTTCTGGCTATAACTTCAGCGTGGGAATCATTCACAATGTCACCCTTTGGGCTCAACAGTGATCGGCCAACGCACTTTGTCCCCGTACCAATCGATACCACTCTCAGTTCTGAAATCCAATTACTATAAAATTAAGAACTTATTATACAATAAAGAATCGCATTATCAGGTACTGATTTGACTGTAACAACAGACACAATTCAGTGAATCTTCTCATCTATTAGTATAATATTTGCCTAATTTTGTGTAAACAGTGAAATCAGAAAACAAGATAGAACATTATGAGTCCATAAATTGCCCTATTTTATAAGAGATTTCGCATAAACGAAGCATCAGAAGTCAGAAGAAGTGAAATAGAAGGCAGGGAATTGATGAATTAACCTTGAGAAGGAGGAGGAGAGGAGATGAGGAAGGCGGCTAAGACGGTGACCTCGCGGGCTTGGGGCTTGCCTTTCTTGGGGAGAGAGGTGTAAGCTGATACAACTGCCGACGATACTCTCTCTCCCCACTCCTTCTCTGGCGACGTTGCCGGAGAAGAAGAAGAAGGCTTCTGTTCTGAGCGGGAATCCATTGCAAAAAAGATGCGCTTCACCAGAACGCGATGTGAGTGTGTGAACAGAAGAAATGAAAATATGAAATCGTTCTCATTTTTGTGGGGTTCGGCCCAGTATAATTCACGTGTTATTGGGCCTAGACTATGAAGAGGTAAAGCCCATTGGTTCCGTACAACTCTTCCGGCCCCACTCTTATTTTGATCCAAAAATAAATAAATTAGCCCAAGTTTTTTTTTTGGGAAATAAATTAGCCCAAGTTTCTACAAATGATAGTGGCTTGTTTTTTTTTTTTTTTTTTTTTTGGGAGAATAGACAGTGGGTTGGTTTGACAAAGATATTCCATTTTTTCCAAACTAGACACGGGTTGAACAAGTTAAATTATAACACCGTTCCACGAATGAGGAAGCTATGCTCATAATTTGTTCAAACTCGCATATCCTCGTTCAGACGAGTTGGTCCACAAGGACCAAAAATCATAAACGCAATCCTCCCATTACTTGGATTTGTTCAACTGGCATACTTCAAAATACAATCATCATGATGTCAGCTTGCACTAGTTCCAGGAGCGGAGGTAGCATATGAAACCATAAAGCACGTGCTCTATCATAAAATTGAAAAACTACACTAGCACTCTCAAAATTTGACAAATATATTCAGTTGTGCCTTGCTAAAATTACAAAAATTCACCAACTCTACACTAGCACTACTCTCAGCAAAAATCCTTCCTCCGCCCCTGACTAGCTCCGAGCTAACCTTGTGGGGTAGTTTACTTGCCAAAATGCCAATTGCACACCTTTGCCAGGATTTTTAGTGACGGTAACACTAGCTCGAACTTGCTGAAGTAGTCAAACCCGCTAGCTAGTGTATCCGTGTCAACTTTCACTCTAGTAATTGTTGATCCTTATCGAGGAACCACATGAAACCCTACTCATGCAGCTTCACTCATTCTTGAGTTATATTAGCCCCTACTGTTAGTGATGAGATCACTCTAGTAATTGTCGACCCGTCAAATCACATGAAGTGCTTACACAATTTCACTCATCTTTAAGTTATATTAGTCCCTACTACCAGTGTTAAGATCATTCTAGTAATTGTCTGATTCTTATCCGCCAAATCACATGAAACCCTACTCACGACTCACGCAATTTTACTCGGTCCTTGAGTTACATACTTACATTAGTCCCCACTGCCACTGCTGAGATCAGACAGCCTTAAGTGAGTTTGCCATTGGGTCCTTGATCATAACTCCACATCTAACATTTCAAGTCAACTATACGACTCTCTCTGGCATTGAGTCCCCTTTGCTCTATCTCATTCCCCTAACCAATGCGGTACCATAATTCCTCCTGTTTCCACAATTTTCCTCTGAATGAATGAACAAAACACAAATTAGTACTATTATATTATAAATAAGTCACTTTTAAACTGATGAATTAATAAACGGAAAGTGTTTAATACTCATAATTTACTTTATTTACAAAACTTTCCGACCATGTTGTGTCAAACAATGTTCGTAATGGTACGCAGGATATCAGAAGTTCAAGAATCGATGGCTGTTTCTATAAGACTCATGCGGCCAGGAATACCCAAATACGTATCTTGTAATCGAATAATCCCTCCAAGCTCTTTCTTATTTACACAAATTACAGTTAACAAACCCGTAAACTTTCAAAACTCTACCAATTAAGTACCTTTCGACATTACAGTATAATAAGTCATCAAAAGCTCATTAGATAATAAAGATTTCACCGTGACACTCCCTTTGTGTTCCTCCAATATTCATTTTCCCAAGCCTCGACTTCCTTTGTGGATTTCACCTTCCCATCAATGAAGTCCCGAATAGCAGGGGGCGAGTAGGGTGGGGGCAAACTGCAGGGGGCGGCCTCGCTGGGAGAGTCCTCCAAAGACTCCATCAGGAACTTCTTCCACACGCCATTTGCATCGCAAGCCATGGCTTCTGGACACAACTCTACTGCTTTTGGTGGAACTGTTGGTTTGTACTTCATCAGTTTCGCGTATTCATTCAACAGGTGGAACATGTAATCGTACACGTAGTCCATCTTAACATCCTCTTGAATGTACCTGCTTGATGCTTCTCCTATGGCCTTCGCCTGTTATCAAAATTCACATGTTTTGACAACAATTAGGCAACATGTGTAATTGAAAGCTAGGCTTCGGCAAAAACTCGAAGCCTTCCATGTAATGCTTTGTCACACCATCATACCCTCCATCCTCCATGCATTTTCCCAAAAGTTAATAAAAAGCCATGAGATTTTGAGGGTAAAAGACACTTTCAACGCCACAAATTCGATCCAAAACACTTTCAACCCTTTTAGTTTGGGAAAGGACACTTTCACCACTTCAGTCAGTGTGCCAAATTTCAGGTCACCTACACCTCCTAATTGTGACGCCGTTAGTCTGAGGGCAGGGATCCGTCACAGATAGCAGTTTGGGGACGAATTTACCCTTTTAGAGTATGGAATGACACAACCAATGGTGTGAGTGTTGGCACACTAAACAGGTGAAAGTGGCCTTTCTTAAACCGAAAAGGGTGAAAGTGGCCAAACCTGAGGTGATGAAAGTGTCTTTTACCCTAAGATTTTCTAGCAAGGCTGCTAACAATGGCCAAAAAACTTTCATCCCGGAAAAGGCGAAAGAAACAACTAAGATCTGATCTAATACGAATCTCCGAAACCAAATTTTGCTCCAAATACTACAAGGTAAATGAATACAAAATTTCAAAGATGGTTGAAACTGAAGAGATTTACCTTGTCAGTGTGGTTGTTGCCCCATTCAACAGCAAACTTGAGCGAATTACACTTGTTATTGTCCTTGATGGGCCAGTAATGTTGCTGCGGCACCATACCTCGTACAAAGAAATCATAGTACCGAGGTGTAACATACAATGTTGGCGAGTCGCAAGCTAAAATGTATTTCTCGCTCACTGACCATGCCCATCCTTCTACATATATCTTGTATCTACCCACCAAAATACATATATTACTGACTGTGAGAGAGAGAGATGGAAGGAGAGATAGAGAGAGATTTACCTGTGGTTGCACTGATCTTCCAAGTTTGATGCCTTGTAACCTTGGCTTGCTTCTTTGCCCCAATCCTGAACATATAAGAGGGTGTTCCAGTCCTGTTTGTCTGTGAGATTACATCTCATAAGGTCTTTTCTTACTGGAGAAACAGCTGGATTCCCTTTCCAATAAGCCAAGGGCACCCTATCCTCCCACTTTGTTCTCTTGTTTCCTTCTTTAATGTCCTCCAATAAGCGCTTCCACGGCCTTATATTCGTCTCAGCCCTACCAAACACGTCCTTAACACATCATCATCATATAAACACACAAATAGAACAATATGATTACAAAAAAAAAAACATAGAAGGGGGTTTTATACCAGCCCCAAAATGACCAATCTGGAAACACAATATCCAAACTCCTGCCATCAGAGCAGTACCGGAAGACCGGCGGCGGGCCCGCATTAGGACCCCGGAAGTCCCTTTCCGGGACGACCGGCCTATCATCGCAGTCAAACATCAGTTCCAAATCAGGTAATCTTCCGGGGTACTTCCTTAGTAACTGTGTGATCCCCCACATTGTAAACAAATCTCTCGTCTGTATCGACTTTCTGAATTTCTCCACGTAAGCCTTCCCGTTGACGATCACTAGTCTGAAGTGGGCAGTCCTCCGTGCTCTCTCCACCATGTCGCTCGTGATTCCCGTGTCTCTCCAGTACCTTAGATCTTCGTGGATCCAACGGAAATACTCCGGACACGTGTCGTTTGATGGACGGTTGGGATTGGCCGTGGGTTTGTGTGTTGTGGGATAGTTTTTTGGGCAAGTGTTTGTTTGATTCCAGGTAGTGCAGTCCAGGGGATACTGAAGTTTTTTTGTCAGATTGAGTCCTGGGGAAAATGTTTTCTGCACGGACAAAATAGATGAAGTGAATCAAACAAACACTTGCCCAAATAACTATCCCACAAAACACAAAAAAAAAAACTTCAATTACTCCTGGACTGCACTACCTGAAGATACAATTAGCGAAAGACATCAAAACTTACAGTGTCAATGAAGCCGGGGAAAGCCAAGGCAGCGGCGACGACTATGACAAGGAAGAGAAATAGCAGAGCAAGAGATAGCTGTCTCTTTTTTAATGACAACCATGTACTGCCACCATTCTGACGATAATGTCTCTTGAATCCACAAACCTGCATGAGGATAGACTTCTGGTACTTGTCACTGTTCTTTCCCATTTTTCTCAAGAATTACAAGGCTAATCAAGAAGAAGAAATGGAGATAATGACCTTAACTAGCACATATATAGCCTATTTCTTTCTAGACCATCTACAAATCAACGCCAATTATAGACTCTCTCTCTCTCTCTCTCTGAAGGGGAGGACCTGCAACATGTTTTCTTCACTTGTTACAAACGCTCCATTCACGTTCATTGCCTCGCTTATTGCATGGGATTGCATACTTAATTACCACTAGTGATTATTGCATCTAATTGATTAATGCGAGTTCCAATTTCCTCTTGCCACTTGGAATCCTTCTAATGGTAAAAATGTATTAATATGAACTTGTTTGGACAAGCTAGATCATGAGATAAACTCTTTTTATCTCACAGTCTGCTTCCAAAAATTCCAGAACCTGCATAATCTCATCGAAATTCAGAGTCCTAAATTTTAGAGTAGAATAATACTCCGGGATTTTGCGACCCTGCCATGTCATGTGTTCTAATTGGTCTTCTGTATCCAGGTCCCGCATTACGATAATAGCCAGAACTGTCAAAACTCTGAAATTGAGAAACAGGGCTCCGGTTATACATAATCTCATGTAATAACCTTACATATTCAAACGGCACAGATTAATAGAAACTATATTCCTTTAGTCTGCAATAATTTAGCTTGTCCAAACAAGTTCTATATAAGAATAGGCCAAAAAAAACTTGACAATAATAAACCCCAATTCATAAGTTAGTGCAGATATTTAGCATATTTCATGCTCCTAGAAGATGAGAGCTTTGATAGATAGTACTACAAGATAAGAACGTCATATAGTATTATAGTATACATTTAACAACTTTCAAGATAATGTTTTACCACCAACTTGGTGTGGAATTTCAAACTATTAGATAAACAAAACTTCTGTTGACTTTTCTGTTTAGGCACTTGGTCGACTTGGTTGCTTGTCGGTTGTCCATACCTCACTAGATTTAATTATTGCTCACCAATCAATAAGATATTTTTGGTTTAGCTTCAAAACTCCATTAGTAGGTCCATTGGACATACATCAATTTCCTCAAGTCAATAAACGAATCTGAAGCTGGTTCATGTAGGTCACGAGTTCAATTTTCTCTCCCTCCTAATATATACAGTAATGTGTAATTTATTGCCTTTGAAAAAACAGAGTTCAATCAATCAAAATAAGAATTACATTTTGATTATGATACTTTTCTAATCAGCCTACGAAGTCTAGCTTAGTTTGATAACGTTTAGTAAATAAGGTGATGTCGAAATAAGATGCTAGTGCAGCATGACATGCCTCATCCTAAACGAAGCAAAGAACACATATTGATGCATAAAATGAATACAATTATCTTGCAAATGGCCATTCAATCTCTAACTAATGTGCCATGTATAAGAAATAGAACACTCATGTTTCATATAAGCATACTTGTTCAAGGTATAACATCAAACAAGGTTGGAATTATTATAAATTTGCTTATTTGATAAGGAACGAGGGAACAGATGAGATGTGGTACTCTTGAAGTACCCAAGTTTTTTCGTTACCTGTTTGCCCGTCCGATACTAGGTCAATAACCAGAATGTAACACCGTCAATCATGCAATCAGACAGGTAACTCGGTCTCACACCCCATGACTTTACTTTAACAACAGCAAATGATAAAACATGTGTTACTACTGGTCTTTTTGTCATGTCACATGGAAGGCTCACTGTAAAATCAAATTTGTACCGTGACGCTACTGAGACAAAACGTGAAATCTTAACATTCATGGGAATGTTCACATGAGACTCGAACTAATGAAACATTAACTTACTTTTTTTCCTTACAAACTCTCCTTATTAATCTTAATATTACACCTAATATTGGTTTAAGACTTTGTCATCAAATAATTTATTATTCTGTCAGTGACATTGTATTATGCACTACAGTGGGCTTTGTGTATATGACCAACCACTAGTATGTTTCAACGTCTTGAAAACAGTGAAATCCCAGACCTACCAGATCCCAAAGCTTAATTTGCCCTCGACAAAAGGCATTATAGTTCATGGTCCAATACTAAAAATGCTCGATTCAAGGGAGAAATTTGTAACTATAGATGCTAGAGTACACTACAAAGAAACATGAGTCGTATCCATGAAGACTACCCTCTTGATTAAAACTTCTAAACCGCCTCATTTAACTAGAAAATCTATGAATTTTATTTGTCTCTTGTGGAGTAACATAATTATTTGTCACGCTACCTAAAGAATTGCTACTAGTGGATTACACCCATTAACGTGTCCGAGTAACTCATGTCCAGCAGGTCTGCTCCATGTGGGCATTTAATAGTCTGTGTTATACTATTATTTTGTCATAATGAGACCATGGATTGACGTACGATTATTGTTCAACACAGCTTATAGATGTGATTTAAGGCTTTAAAATGTTTGACTTCATATTCAACTCCATAGACCTGAATTAGAAAATCCAGATTGTATATGAAATGTGCCTTGGAAGTTGCTTGAACATAGGGTCAAACACTCAACAGCATCGAGCAATGGGAAGCTTGAAATAAGTAAGCGGAAATCACCACGACAGAGAAGTTTTCACAAAGAAGACTCTGAGAAGTTCTAGTTTTAATGGTTACTTACCAGTTGCTAGTTCCAACTTTCTTTTGACGAGTCTTGTACCTGCACAGTCAAGTTGAAGAATGAGATATCCGTCAAATGGTTAAAGCAAACATCGGACCACAGGAAGGTTTATATTTAGAGTTTCAGAGTGTCTGTACCTGTAGAGCACGAAGGGATCCTCCCATTGAAGCAGTGAGGTGTATTATTGTTCCGAGGAAATGTTTGACATCAGCATTTTACATGCCTAGATCGTCATATCTAATTGCTTCTTTAGCTATGATGCAAACCACTGAAGAAATAAAGAAAAGATATCAATAGGTTTTTCTCCAATCTCAATACTAAGTGATTCCACATGTTTGCGGATTTGTGAGGCATCGATGGAGAAATCTGAGAGTTAAAAAGGTGGCTCATCCTTGAAAAGTGTTTAGTTTAACAGCATTAATTCTTTAGCTCCTTTCTGCACACAAAAATTAGATAAAGAGTACAGTGAAATAGTTCTTTTTATGGATTGCCTACTGAATTTCTCTGATCAGGAGGCAATCTTACAAATTTTTAATTCTAAGTCATCAAGTGAAGTCCAGATTTGCATTAGAAGAATTCTTTTATGACCAAAAATAATAGAATTAAAAATTTTACCTACGGTGATATCATGCAAGGGAGAAATCAACTACAGAAACATTATTTCATACAAAAGTGTAACTATTAACTATTCATGTAACAAAATCCATCAGTATTCTGTTAGTAGTAACAGCTGGAAAAGCATATGTCTATGTTCGCTATATCCCAGCATAAATGTAGCACTACCAGCCCGCTAAGATATTCAAACTATACAATCAGATTAAACTATTGACATCAACATCAAAAACAAAGCTCATAAGCCTAGTTGTTAGATTTTCAAAAGCACGATTTCTGCGGAAATAGCTCACTCTCTGGGGTTACGTACCACATCTTTGGAGCCCATAAAAGAACCATATCAGTATATCACCACGTACGAGAGTTAACAAATCATTTAATAGACCTAGCTAATTGGCTAGCCAGACTATGGTTGTCTAGGATTCCCAGCATAAGAAGTGAATAGCTCAAATTCCTTTGAGGACTCATCAGAATTAGATCTAAGGTCGCGTGTAAGGTTGTCCCCTATTACAAAGGAATTTTTTGAATAATGACAATGAATCGCTGGAGACCCTATGGGAAACATCTTTTGGTCCCATCTTTGCTGCATTCCTACGCATCTGAAGCAATTGAAAAAATTTGGCAAAACATTAATTATATCATGGCATGCATTGCTATACAATCTTGAGCATTTCCATGAGAGTAAAGATTACTTTGAGTTCTCCATAAGTCTTTCATTTACTGGCCAATCAGCAGAAAATACAACACTTCGTAGAGAAAAACAGCTCCACCATCTGTTTCCAAAGAAAACATAGTGGCAAATGACTACCATGTGAAGAAACAAGGAGAAGTGAAAGTGCAACTTCCTTTTTGTTTCTAGAAGTGGCTGTGGAAGCAAGATCAATGGCATGCTTGCATAAATTCTATCGGGTAGTAGAGTATAGTGCCCCCTTCGCAGAGATGCCCTCTAAGTGGTTCCAAGGATAACTTCATTGAAAATTGAAACCAGGCATGTTCCATCCTTTGAATACCTCAAATCAAAGCCGCGTAATTTCCTCAGAAAAACTAGACATAATCTGCATCACTTGATTTGTCCTAGTGATAGAAGCTTACCCCACGTGTCAATGCGGCTGCAGCAGTTTCAGAATGCTGAAACTTCTATGGTGGTTTTGTAGCCTCGTAATGTTCTGGTTGGAAAATTACTAATAATTAGTAATGAAGTTCATGTGCAACAAACTCAGAAAAACAAGCGTCGTACCAACCTTGGTCACTTGAATAGAGCAGTCAGTCTTCGATGAGAGTACGATCTGCTCATATAAAGCTCTTCTGAAATGCTCCACGGCCAGAATAGCTTGAGAAGTATCATCACTTCTCCAAACAGTTACTGTAGAAAGATAAACTGATTGGAGCAAATACGAAAGCAAAGCTCCAGTAGGAAAGAAGAAGAAATATTGCTTAAAGTGGTCAATTCACCCATGCATGGATAGGATTACTATTGCATATATGATTTATTATCACTGCTAAGAAAATCTAAGTGAGTAACCTCGTACACACCAATAACATTCCAATTGGCAATTTTTTCAGAGCAGCTCATCGACAAAGTCATATTCCCCTAACCAGGCTTCCTCTGAACCGTCCCAATAACTTCCGCAAAATCATGTCTTGATGAACTTTTGGCTCCCAAGTATCAACTGTGCACCACATGGGAGGGCAGATATTATGACCTCACTTCATCAAGGAGCATAATAAGTTGTTTCTACACTCTCCTATAACCTCATAGAAAAGACAGAGAGAAACACTTGTGGCTTCAGGTATCAACTGTGCACCACATGGGAGGGCAGATATTTTGACCTCATTTTATATCTACCATTTTTTAGGCCGTATCTGCATGACTATTTACAAAATAGTAACATACGACAACAGTATGTGAGTCGTTCCCACACTTAGAGCCAGCCCCAACTGGAAAAGATGAAGATGTTTGCATATCACATGAGCCCATCGATGTTTACATAAACCAATTTGTGGAACTCCATAAATTCAAGAGCACCTACTAGATTCAAGTTAGAGTCTAATGGCATCATCATTCAGAAACGCAGAGGGACTTGGGGATCAGAAGCTACAGTTTGGCTCCCACCAAATAATCCAAAGGTGATAAGGACCACCTCGAGAGGCAGAGCAGAATGCATCTCCAGCCACAGCGGAAAAGGCTAAACAGGATAGCCGTAGACGTAGAGTAATGTATCTGATTTGGGCAAGTCAGAGAACCACCACTGATCATGAAGATGCTCAGGATCCCAAGTATAAGCTATTCAGGAAGCAAACTATCAATTTAGATAACTCTCTCCCTTCCCACTACACACATTAAGTTAGACTGGTTCCTCAAATTATGTCCTCCGATCCCTTAAAAAATACACCATGATTGCCTCCGTCAGAGGTCTATCGTCAAATTATTAGAACTCCACTTATTAAAAAGGTACGACTGCATCAATCAGCTAGTACTAAATGACTAAATGTGTAAATGGTGACATTAGGTCACAGACAAGATGGCTACACGCAATCATGCCTGTAAATCTAATTAATAACTCTCAAACTGCTCAGTTAGTTTTAATGATCATAAATGAGACTCGGGTTGATTATCAGCAGTACTAGGGGATTGCCCGTGCCCGAGGGCACTACTCCAAGAAACACTGAGAAATTCATTGCACTTGCGTTGTAAAAAGTGAACGACAACGCAAAGAGGAGGAAATTAGTAGAAACCGGAAACTTTTTTGAGCCACCATGTGAGAAGTTTGGGTGAAAAAGAGTAAAAATGGAGAAAGTTAAATATGTGTGGAGGAAATGGGGGAGAAGTTACAAAAGTGGTGGTTGCCCACATCTCCAATTTTTTAGGAATTCTAACTATAAGTGGGTGGTAGGTGAGATCTAAGGGCTTGGGCTGTTTTAATCTAAGGGTAGGAAATAGGTCAACCGTTCTATATTATAGAATAGATGTAACATCAGTAGAAGACAAATCGGCATATATGGTCACAATTTTTAGAACTAGTTAGTATATTGCATTATTTTTAGGTCTTAGTTAGTACATTTCTTCTACTACAAAATACAACCATAGTTCAACGAAACTAGTTGAAGCATTCATTCATCAATTGAATACCGCAATGGCAATCTTCTCGCTGTAACTTCGGTGTGAGAATAATTCACACTGTCACTCCCGTGGACTCAAAAACAATCACCCGGTGCACTTTGTCCCTGCCTCCAGAAAAAACTAGTCGCAGTTCTAAAATAACAATTTCAAATTTGGAACCAGTTACAAAGGCACTAATTTAAATGTAACAACAACACAATTCAGTGGATTTTCTCCTATAATTTTTGCCTAATTTTGAATAAACAGTGAAATCAGAAAACGAGATAGAACATGAGTCCAGAAATTGCCCTAATTTCTAAGAGATTTCGCATAAACAAAGCATCAAAAGAAGTAAAAC
This sequence comes from Linanthus parryae, assembly GCA_023055425.1. Taxonomy (NCBI): domain Eukaryota; kingdom Viridiplantae; phylum Streptophyta; class Magnoliopsida; order Ericales; family Polemoniaceae; genus Linanthus; species Linanthus parryae. The sequence goes on along the minus strand of JALGPY010000006.1, from coordinate 12,659,888 downwards.
AAAAAAGTATGTCACTAATTAATTACCTCGAGAATGAGAAGAGATGATGAAAGCGGCTAAGACGGTGACCTCAGCGCCTTCAAAACTCACTCCCTCTCTCTCTCTCTCTCTCTCTCTCCCCACGCCTTCTCCGACGTTGCAGAGCTTGACCACAGCGCGGAAATACAATTGCAGAGCTTGACCACAGCGCGATGTCAACGGTAGAACTAAAACGTCTTTCGGCCCATTATATGAATTGGGTATGTATTATTGGGCTGAAAACTATTGACTTCACACAAACTTAAGACAGGCCTATTGGGCTTCTACAAGTTTCGGGTTGGGCCTGTGAAAGTTCCAATTTGTTCAATTTGTTTTTACTTTTTAGTATGTTGGGAATATGCTTTGAATAGGCTCAAAAAAGTTTGGCGAGGGGTTGGCGACGAAGCGGGGAAAGAAACGGACCAAACAGAGAAACAAGAAAAAGAAAACAAACCGAGGAGTAGCAGTCAGTTCGTGCAATCAGAATCCTGGAAGCGGCTAATTGTTGCTTCCTTGTCCGTTTAGCTCGATTTTGGTATTTCTTTGGGCATAAATTGTATAGTAGGCATGTATAAAAGCTTTAGGTCGTGCTTTACATCTTGGGGATTGTATTCGTGGTGTTGCTCTCTTATAAACGGGGTTTTTCTCGGGTTGTGGAAGTAGCTATCATAGTGCTAGTGAACCATGTTCTATCGGTGTGATCTTGTTCTAAGCTCGTTCCGGGTCATAACATAATATATACAATTATACAATTATAATATACAAACGTTGCTTCATCTACGTTTGGCTTGGATTTAATCTCGTTAACATTGCCGAAACGTCTAAAACCCGTGGTGTTCCCATCTTTAGGGGACCAACTTGAAGAGAATTCAATAATTTCGGTCTTCCACGCAATTTGGACTTGCATCACTTAATATGTAACACTTCAATAAGTGCAGGTCTGTTTTGATATTTTCAACGTTGTATGGCACTAAAGTCGAATTAGTCGAATATTAATGTTTATAGGACTATGGAAGGCATCTTTAACCATCAGAAATCCTCTTCTAAAAAAAAAAAAAAAAAAAAAAAAAAACACATCAGTAATCCGAATTCGATTTGTAGAAGGCGCGTGCAATTTCTGGTATAAATATCTTCCTCTTGTAGCCTTGTTTGTTTTTTACCTTTATACTATCCATTTTCAACCTTTACACTACTATTTTTTGTCGGTGTCTTGATTTCTTAGTAGGCAAGAAAAGGAAAAGTCAAAAAGAGGCATAGGTGTTTCCTAGTCACATTAGGAAACAAATTTGACAAATTGGAGGCGGTGGTGGCTGGCAAATCCACCGCCCCAAGTCTCATGTATATATAAGGGTTTGCATTGTAACACTACACAATACACACAGAAGGTACACAAGCAATGGGGTGAGAGCATTAGACATAAGCAATTGTTTAGTGCTATTTTTTGTGTACGTGTGCGTTATCGGGTTGTACCGGGTGAGTTTCTCTCTAATAAAATTGGGGTTTTGGGTCGTGGAGGTAGCTATCCAATCACTAGTGAACTGGGTTAATACTTGTGTTCTTGTTCATCGTCGTTTATCATCGTTCTAAGCTAGGACCAGATCATAACAAACTGGTATCAGAGCTTGGTTTTCGGTGTTCCAAGATCAAGGTGGAGCAAAAGAGCTAGGGTTTCACAATCCGTGAAATTCATAGCTACGGTATCGCGATCAAGGTGGAGCACGCATTCGGGGGTTACGGATCAGGACAAGGAGCTGCAGAGAAGATGACCGGGGGGATGACCAAGATCGACAAGTTCACAGGGAGAAACAGCTTCAGCTTATGGCAGATCAAGGTGCGTGCTTTGTTGAAGCAGCAATGCCTGTGGCTGCCATTGGCGGAAGATAAAGAGGGGGCTTCGACAACCACCAAGGAGTACAAGACGATGGAGGAAAGAGCACACTCAACGATCATGTTGTGTTTGGCGAACGACGTGATCACAGAGGTTGCGAATCAAGAGACGGCTGAAGGACTATGGAACAAGTTGGAGAGCCTCTACAAGACGAAGTCGCTCACCAACAAGTTGATGTTGAAGCAGCAGTTGTTTGGTCTACGCATGGGGGAAGGTACGGATCTAAGAGATCACTTGGATCATCTTAATACTATTTTGCTTGAGTTGCGAAACAGTAATGAGAAGATAAGTGATGAAGATGATGCACTGATTTTGTTGGTACGGATCTAAGAGATCACTTGGATCGTCTTATACTGCACTAATATTCGAATTAATTAAATATTAATGTTTATAGGACTATGGAAGGCATCTTTAACCATCAGAAATCCTCTTCTAAAAAAAAACCATTAGTAATCCGAATCCGATTTATAGAAGGCGCGTGCAATTTCTAGTATAAATATCTTCCTCTTGTAGCCTTGTTTGTTTTTTACCTTTATACTATCCATTTTCAACCTTTACACTACTATTTTTTGTCGGTGTCTTGATTTCTTAGTAGGCAAGAAAAGGAAAAGTCAAAAAGAGGCATAGGTGTTTCCGAGTCACATTAGGAAACAAATTGGACAAATTGGATGCGGTGGTGGTTGGAAAATCCACCGCCCCAAGTCTCATGTATATATAAGGGTTTGCATTGTAACACTACACAATACACACAGAAGGTACACAAACAGGGGGTGAGAGCATTAGACATGAGCAATTGTTTAGTGCTATTTTTTGTGTACGTGTGAGTTATCGGGTTGTACCGGGTGAGTTTCTCTCTAATAAAATCAGGGTTTTGGGTCGTGGAGGTAGCTAGCCAATCACTAGTGAACCGCGTTAATACTTGTGTTCTTGTTCATCGTCGTTTATCATCGTTCTAAGCTAGGACCAGATCATAACATTTTTCTCTCATTACATTATCATGATCATGTCTTCGAAACGTTCATGTCTTCAAGCGAGAACATCTCTGGGTAATTGTTGGTCAGATATTAACGAGTACATATTGGAAATAATTCTCCTTAAATCCTCTCTTGCAGATGCCTTGCGTTGCAAGGCTGTTTGCAGCAATTGGAGGCGAAATACCAAAGCTTTCATTGCTTCCCACTTGTTTAGACTGCAACAACCATTGCTCATGATTGAAGACGAAGAGGAAGGTTTTTACAACATATGGCTAGACGGAGACGTATTCACGGAAGCTGGTTTTATGACATTGATAACTAGTCGTTTCACAAACTCAATGACAGGTCGAGAGACATAGGAAAAGCGTGTTGCATTGCATCATGGAAAGAGTGGCTATTATTTGTGGAGGAAAAGGGGGAAAATCGGACAAATTTTTTCATCTACAATCCGTTTTTGGACGTTGGTGTTCGTCCTAATATTTCCGTTAGCAATCATGTCATCCGAAGGCTTATTTTGTGTGGGGATCCAATTGTGAATGATGACAACAACTATGGGTTGTTATCATCTACAGGTCCAAGATTGGATCGCTTATGCCAAGTGCGGCGACCATGGTTGGAGTTATTTCATAGGTTCATCTTGTTTTTACTCAGATTTTGTATCATGCCAAAATTATATGTACGCAATAACAAAGATGGGCCGTGTTCAAGTGTAGAATTTCAGTAGTCCGTGTCCTACCTAGTTGTTTCACATTGAGCCTCATCTTGGCGAACCTCTTTGGCATGACGTATTTAGCACGGATTACGGAGATGGCCACGCGTCGCCATTTTATCTTGGAGGTAAAGGGTGAGTTGTTACTTGTTATCTTACACAAAGAAGAAGAACAAGAAATGAGTGGCTTCCCTCGGGATATCCATAGGACTCGTGTAGTTGTCCGTGTTCACCAGCTAGATTTTAGTGAGATGAAATGGGTGGAATTGGTTTCACTGGAGGACCATGTTCTCTTCTTGGGCACACAACAGGCGACATGTATCTCATATAGAAATTTCCCGCGGTATAAGGGGATATATAGCTCCAATGATGTCCTACATGGCCGTGATCATTACATTGGTTCTGAACGGAGGAGGATTGAGAACTCTGCGATTTTGGATTACACCGGGCTTGTAGGGGAAATCAAAATTCATAAAAATTAAGGTGATGCAGAAAGAAATTTGCCCGTATTCAGCAAAACCTTTTCGGTCAAAGCGCATGATCAAGGCAGAGTTGAAGGCTAGAATAACATGTCAACTTGCACCTTTTCTGGTCGAAACTTGTGAAATTGCACCTTAATCTGACTAGAAACGACGTTCTAAGAAAATCTCGTGACTAAGTTAGGGCGGTGCCCTCTCTTTTTCGAAATCTGATTTATTTTGCTGCTAAGACTCCCATAGATAGATATTTTTTTGTGTATTTACTTGATAAGCATTTTAACTTGGGTATTGATTCCTCTCCTCCTTATGATCTGCATTGTTCATGTAATCCCATAGCTCTCTTAGTTACGTGAATTCTAGTTGGCCAAAACTACTCGTGGGAAAGAGCATACGTTTCTCTTGAGGGAAAGAGCATACGTTCCAACTCCTCTACTCTTACTATCGTTGCTCGCAAGTGTAGTTTTTACTATTCTTTTCCGGGTGAGGGTGGAAGAGCGTACCGCAGCCCACTATTTTCTAATGAGACGCTAATGTCAGGTTTAAATTTTGGCTGTGAACTTAGGCATCACTGTTCTTCACCAAATAACATATCCACTTGTTCGGCAAATTGGATATAGGAACTGAAGGGTCTAAATAGCAAATAGTTAATACTTAGCTTCTAGTAGCTTCTCCAGCAGTCTATATAAAGATATGCAACCTCTCATTATTATTATTATTATTATTATTATTATTATTATTATTATTATTATTATTATTATTATTATTATTATTATTATTATTATTAACTCAATAATATCTTCTGTTCTATAAGGTATCAGAGCGGCTACGCTCTTGGTGACCTAGTTATCTGCGCTTCCGCCTCTGGCGAGCGGCACCACCACTAGGCGCCCGCTAGAACTAGCCCCAATTTTCTTTTCTCGCAATCTGTTTTCTTTTTTTCCTATTCGATAAACCCTAGTTCTCACAGCCATCTTCAACTCAACGCTGGAAAACACAGCCAGTTGTCGTCCTCCCTTCCGACGCCTACAAACTAGATTTCTTCTGCTAATATGCCGGCAAATCCGGCTACACCATTCCAGTTCACTGTTGGCTTAAGCACCGACAGACCGTATAGTCAGCACAGCGACAATGCCTCAGCTGCACTTGCTGGGCTCAAGCTGGTACAGATCTGCGAAAATCCTAGACGCTGCCGTCGGAAAGAATCATGCTCATAGTGCTCGTTGCACTTGCGTCAAGAAACCAAACCCTCCCAACGTCGGCCTCCTTTCCCTGGCTAGACGAACCTACATCCAGTCGTCGACTCCTTTACCCGATCTACATCCATCGTCCAGCACGTCGCACGCCGCCGCATCCGTCGCTACTGATTACCTACAAGCGATACCAAAACAGGATCAAAAACCTAGCTTCGAACGCTATCAATCGTTGTCTGCCACCGAAGAGGATCGAAGCTCGTTCCCTCTTGATCAAAAACAATGCACCCAGTAACAATAACATACCATACTCAAACAACAACTCTAGCTCTTTCGCGCTACATTGAAGACCAAGATCGGAGTCTCATATCGACCCTCCATCTTGCGGGGGTGTATAGGAACTGAAGGGTCTAAATACTAATTAGTTAACACTTAGCTTCTAGTATATTCTCCAGCAGCCTATATAAAGAGATGTAACCTTTCATTATTATTATTCATTCATAATATATTGTGTTCTATATTGGGTATTTGTAACTTACAAAATCTCTATTAACAGAGAGAAGCTACAAGGACAAGGGCTTTTTTCCAATGACTCAACTCTAGGCCGAGTTGCTAAAAGAAAGACTCCAGAATAAGGATTCGGTCGTAACTGTAACCATTTTTGCATTTCCGGCGTCGGCAGTTTGATAAACAGTGCGCAACACGATACACCAATGAAAGTTGAAGTGGTATTGGCCCAAACAGGATTTTGCATAAGGTACGTAAAGCTCAATTGGTGTTGGCCCAAAGTATCTTATGCACCTTAACTAACTAATTGTACAGAGTAAAATTTGAAAAGAAAGGCTACTTCACAGTTTTAAGCAGTTTCTGCGTGTTACACACACACATTGATCCAGGATGTTCTTGACCAACTCGGATAAATCTGTAGTTGTTGAAAAACCATGGTTGCAACACTCGGATACCAAGTCCTCAGACATAACAGTACTGATTTCAAACAAAGGATATCTCCATAATAGCATAATGCACTCCAAGTTTTAACAAAAGACTATCATGTTGTCAAGAAAATCCGAGTTGGCTTATCAAAAACAAACAGACAAAAGAAATGTACAATTCGGTTTCCATATACCGAACTTCGAACATACATGGAAATCGCCACATCCACGACGCTAGCCATCATGTAAGCTCGTAAACGTCTCAATTCGTGAGATATAACTACCTATCAGACTACAACAAGTTCTTGGTCTGACCTACACAAACAGAAATTCATTACACCGGTATCGAGTTACATGTTTTTATGTCTGGCCTATTTTAATAGACAAGTAGAGCATATATGCACAGTTGGAAGCAAAGAATAGACCACCTTGTAGATAGAACCAACTCTTCTCACAATAACATCACAGAGTTTGTAGATAAAACCATCTCTTCTCACAATAGCATCATTGAGGTCAGCTCAGTGAAGTAAATCTTCAACTGACCAAGTTTCCTAATAGGGCATTTCAGCATAGGAGGTGAGTTGTAAGAGTGCGATAGACACATTTATTGTGTTAGGCGTGTTGCTTGGAATAGGACAGGGAGGTTCCCCAGACCTATTTGGTAACTGACAACATCTTCGACTTCTACACCATGAATTCTGCAGGGATTCTTCTTTTTTTTTTCTTAGCAACGACTCTAACATTGTCAGTGTACATAGTTCTTTCCTCTTTCGGAGCAGCGATTTCAACAGCATAAGTCTTATTATCTTCCTTATCTTAACTTGGTTTGTGCAGCTAAAACAAAAGTAATATATTTGCATTCAGTTGGGTATTCTAGACATGTTTACATGTACATCATTGATCATGAGATAGGTAAGGAAAAAATCAGAAGAAGATCTGCCTCCGTCACGCGCAGTCAGCGGCCCTTGCCACATTAACACGTGCCATGTCACGTCAGTACATATGCTGACCAGGCTACCGCATCAGCCGCCACGTCAGAGCCATGTCACCCTTGTGCTTATGTGTCACTGCCATGTCATCATGTCACGTCGGCCCTATCCACGTCAGCAGCCGCCACCAGCCCTTGGCGCGTGTGGCGTGTGACGACGCCGTAGATGGCGTGTGAGGCCTACGCGTCGCCTTCCCGTGCTCCGCATACGATGATTGCTATATTGTTGGAATCGTCTTTTTTCCTGACCCCGATTATGTATTCAAAGTCTAATTTTAACAACGTTGAAAAAAATCGATTTAATAATGAGATCAAAGCAATCCAGATTAATACAGTTCCGAATCTTTACAGTCATAACTTTTTTTACATTTTTCCAAAAGAATACAATCTTTATATTTCTGGAATCCTCGTGAAAAGATCTACGCATCCATATAGGATACACCTACTGATTATAAAAACTGAAAAACTCGATTTTCTACAGCAGTCTGATTCAGGCACAAACTACGAGGTACAAAAGAGAGAGTTGCCTGAGAAGTGATCGTGAGCAAGGCTTGGAGAGCTTTCATCAAACCCCTACCATTACGAAAATGAAGATGAACTTCTGCCATAGTTCGTCTCAGAGAATCAAGAACGCGAACAGAAACAAAAATGGATTGAGAGAGGAGGACAAAGAAGAAGAAGAAGAAGAAGAACGATGAATTGAAATCGTCTCTCATGCATTTTATCGAACACCCATTGTGCACATAATAAGTACCTTGCGGTGATGGAATTTGTTACGCTCCTCCGCACTTATCGGAAAGAGCATAGCGAGACTTAACTCCCCTCTCTACGCACAGTCTCGTTTCTACGAGAAACAAAGCCCGCCAACGCTGGTCAATTCCTATTCAACTCTCTGCAAGATTGACTTTTTTTAAGAGAAACACATTTTAAAGTAATTTATGTTTATATATGTTATTTTTTTACAACCAATACATTTATATAAAAATATATTAGAACCCAAATTTAATAAAACTACAATAGATAAGCTTTACGAAAATACAGTATGACCCGAAATTACATAAACTCTGTGGGTTTGCCTGAGTCTATTGTCAGTGATAGAGACAACATTATCCTAGCCATTTTTGAATTCCATTATTCAAAGGGTTGTGTACTAAACTTAATTTTACTACTGCCTACAACCCTTACACAGATGATCAATCATAGAAATTGAACCAGTGTGTGGAGAATTATCTCAGATGCATGACCTCTGATAGGCCTCACAAGTGGTCAAAATGGCTATCATTGGCTGAATATTGGTATAACACTGCTTTCCACGACAGCTTACAACTAACCGCTTTTGAGATGCTATGTGGTTACCCTCCAAAACCTCTGCCATTCCACCAACTCGATAAAGGTGGCACCCTGGAGGTAGACTAGTTTCTGGAGGAAAGGAAGAAAAATATGGTACTCATTAAAGACAATATGGTTAAAGCACGGAAGAGAATGCAACGCTATATGCTAACAAGAAAATGAGTGAGAGGGAGTTTCAAGTGGGGGATCTGGTCTTCCACAAGTTCTAGCACACAGAAAGTCCAACATGGTAGTTAGGAAAATGTAGGGTTTTGAATCATGGATTGCACAACGGAAGCATAATCAAACATAAACCATGCAAAACCATCCAAGGATCACAAGTCTAGATGCATAACGATAGTAAAGGTTAGAAATCATAAACACACCTTTGGGTTCTCCTTGATGACTTCAAACGCGAATAATGTCACGTTCTCTATAGTTGATCCACGCCTAGAGTTGATCCTAAATCTCCCAAACTCCTTGGTGCTAGCCCGGATTAGGAAGAGGAAGAACGAATCACGCAAAACGAGACAAAAAGAGGCTCTCGGCCTCTTTTGGCCGACGGGGACGAGGGCGGCGGCAAGGGGCGGCGTCGGGCCCTCCTTGTTGCTTGCTCTCTCTCCTTTGTTCTCTCCCACTCTTGTTATGTTCACTAATGAGCATAAGTTATGAGGAAGGAAGGAAGGAGGGTCCTTTATATAGTCCAAGAACTCCTTGTTAACTACCTAAAGGACTTATTCTAGTCCAACTAGAATTCAATTTAGTCCCTTCCTTGCAAATTAGTCCCTACTAAGTTTGCAAGGGTTTGCAAAGTGATCCTTCTAATTAATTAATCCAATTAATTAATTCCCAAATCTAGTTCAACTCTATATAGCGTGTGACCCCATAGGTTCTATCTAGTTGGTAGCAACTATTTGCTAATATGGAGCGGTTTCTAGCAAAACATCCATTCTAGCCAACTAATAGAATAGTCATCTTGACAACCTTTGTACAAGTAATTGTCTCATCCCATTTGTCCCAATATCCGGATTGGACACGAGACATACAAGTCACACTCGTATATCCAATCCATAGTTTCTCGATCCTGGGATTAGCCTTATTCGTGCAAATAACATCAATATCCTATATTGATTTGTTTGAGTCTGGCCAGACATTTTATAAGCACTATCCCTCGAGTGGCCTAGGATATTTGCTCCCGTTATGTGGGAGGGACAAATTCTATCTACGTCCACTACGATCTCTAAGCTTGCTTCTTATTGTATCCAGTACACGCCTTTATAACTACCCAGTTACGGTGTAGCGTTTAACGCTACCAAGATCACAATAATCCACAACTAGAATATCTAGTGACTTCAAGTCTAAGGATGACAATACCATTGCACCGCGAGAAGCGCTTGTGACTCAACATAACATGTATGTAGCCTTCTCGGAGATGGGTCAATCCAGTGCAACATTCCCTAATGCACACCTATGTGTTGGATCATGATATCTCCATATCAATCCAACCCCATACTAGTCTATAGATGATTGTCCTATTAATCATTATAATTGACTAGGGATATTTAAGAATATAACAATTATATTCTAATGACTTCATTCATGTTAACATATCTCCATATCGATAACATAATGAATCGTAAATCCATAAATGTCACAATTAATTGATTGCCTCTAGGGCACAATTCCAACAGAAAAAACATGAAGATGACTACTAAGTTTTATGGCCCTTATCCAGTTCTGCAAAAAATAGGAAAGGTGGCTTCTAAACTACAACTACCTGTAGATGCTAGAATTCACTCATTCTTCCATGTCTCCAAAATTAAAAGCGCACATGGTGGAACCTCCTCCACTCCAGATCAATTGCCATGAATTTGCCCCGTCAATTGATGAAGAAGGGAAATGCTCATGGTGGCTGCGACGAGAAGGGGACCAGTGGTCTCCCACATCTTCTTTCGCGGCGCCAACCTTATTTTTACAAAATTCATTGACAGGGAAATAACATTTTTATTACATATTTTACATGTTTATGAAATGACTTCGGGACAGTCTTTTAAGCAGCATTTAGCGCCTTGTGTGGAATCCCGATTGTGGATAGTCATGACTGCTACCTCGGCTTCCCTACGACTATAGGTACACAAAGGAAGGTTCCCTATTGTGTCTAGGGACGAATCCAGAATTTTATGACTGTGGGGGCTAACTTAGAGAGAAATCAATAACGGAAGGGTAAATGTTGAATTTTGTGACGTTCAGTGGGGGCTATAGAGCAATTACTTAGGGGCTAAATTGAAAAAAAACTGAAAAATCAAGGGTGAAATTTCAAAATTTCAAAGTTGACACTTGCATCAGCCCCTGATTGTGTCTACGACGTACTCCCTCCGTCCCACCCATTTCTTGAAAAAATGGGTGGAGTTGCTTTATTAAAAACATTGCAAAAAGTCAATAATACCCTTGTCTTTTTTCTGTAATTACCCACTATGTACCAGGATTAATCTCAACCTCTCTCCCCATCTATTCCTAACTAATCTACATTATTATAAACACAAATTTACAAAATCAAGAACAGATCTTTACATTATCGATCAAGAACATATCTTTACACTATCTAGAACACTTCCAAATCATAGCAAAAGTATATCTAAAATCAGAAGAGATGATGAATCTGGGATTATCAATGAATCTGGTCACTTCCAAAGTAGACTATAAAGAACACATCTTTACATTATCAATGAATCTGGGCATTTAAACTATCAAGTACATCACCAAGAACAATTCCAAACAGCCTAATGAAGAAGAGATTATGTAAAAGAAGAAAAGAGGAAGAGGAAGAGAGACGAAGATCGAAGAACAGATGAAGTAGAAGAAAAATAATAGAGGAAGAGAGACGAAGATCTACGATTTTTACCTTCTAGAATGACAAATCTACCGCAGATCCGTCGAACCCACCACCGGTGTGGCCTTCACCGCTTGCATGAGCCGATTCCGTCGCCGGCGGCTTCGATCTGCAGTAGACGAAGAGAGACAGAGAGATGGAGATGGAGGCGGCGACGGTCTTCTACCGTCGGCCTCTCCCTCCCTCTCTCTCCCCCTCCTTTATCACAGAATCTGCTCACTCACGCGAAGGCGGCGATGGAGACGGAGATGGAGGCGGCGATGGAGACGGAGATGGAGGCGGCGACGGCGTTGATTTTATCTCTCTCTCACTCTCTCGCTCGCTCACTCACTCGCTCTCTCTCTCTGTGTGTGTGTGTGTGCAGTTCATGTGAAGAGAAGGGGGCGGGGGCGATAAGGTGTTTTGTGAAAGAGTGAGATGAAAAGAAATAGGGTTAGGCAGATATTAGGTTGGGTTAGTCTAATTAATCTTTTAGTTTTATTTGGATCTAATTAATTTGGATCAGTTTGTTAATCTAATTAATTAGGTCCAATAAAAAATGATATGTTGTCTTTTTAATAAAGGGTAAGATGATATTTTAAGGTGTAGAAACTTTCCATTTTAAGAAAGTTTCAAGAATTGGTTGGGACGTCCTAAAAAGAAAAAAATCAAGAATTGATTGGGACGAAGGGAGTAAACATGTAAAATATGTAATAAAATTGTTATTACACACTTCCCTTCTTCACCAACTTCTCACTTTCCTCTTTTGGTAGTCCTTTTGTAGTTTTTAATTGCTTTTGTAAGGCTTCAAAATAGGGTCTAACTGACTAGCAAGAAAAGGCAAGGGTAACATAGGGCAATCTTGCCTTAATCCCCGCTCATGAATGATCCTTCTTTAAACTTTTCTATTAATGATGGTGTTGTATGTGGCCGTATACATACAAATCATGACGACATTGATCAATTTGTTACCGAAATCCATAAGTTCCATGACTGCCCATAGAAATTTACATTCATCTCGATCACAGACCTTAATCATATCGAGTTTAAAAACCACGTCACAATCCTTCCATTGCTTTGTTTTCATCGAATAAATCAACTCGAAAGGAGTCAAAGTATTACCTGGAACAAACGCATTTTGGTACTCTGAAATTAACTCAGATAAACCAACTTTAGTTTATTAACCAATGTTTTGGAAATGATTTTATAAATAATAGAAGATAACAAAATAGGTCTGATGTTTTGGTAATGATTTTATAAATAGTAGAAGATAACAAAATAGGAGTCAGCGACATTTTACATGACATCTTTTCACCCTCATTATCACCATTCATATCATCAATAAAATCATATTCACATATATATAGAGACATCTGTAGCAAATAGTAACTCCATAGAAACAATGTGACGTTATGGCTACAATTAACACCACTAACTGATACTCATTTGCGCCAAATATTTGCTGCCAAATGCACCAAAATTGTGAGAGTTGCAAATAGATATTAACCAACACCTTAAGTATTATTTTAGAATATAATTAATAATTAAATTATTAGTAAACGTTTTGAATTTTCTTAAAATCCTCAACAACTCAATCCCATAATATCTCCAATCAAGCAAATGAGTGCTAGCTCATGTGGTAGAGAATTTAAAAGCCCCTGCATGAGGTCCAGGATTCCCAATCAGTTACATTGAGCTGGAGATCGTGACCACCAGCCACGAGTTGTCGCAAAGTTGGAGAGCTGAGTCACGATGTTGCTTTCAGAAATAGCGATTTGACCAAGTATTTGGTCCAATAAATTCGTTTTAGTCTCCACTGAAATCGAGCAATAACTCTCACTATTTATGTTTATTCATTAAAGTATATTTTTTTAAAAAAATCTAGCCCCAGTGACACAAAATTCTGCATCCATCCCTGATGCCGCAATGATCGAAAGGGTGGTGGGGCGGTAGCTGCTTCTAGGGTTAGAGGCCTAAAGGTAGGGTTGCATTTTTGCTGTATTGTAGAGGGCAGCATTGCCTTGAGGAACTGATTCTGCTAGATTCCAAGCAGTTTCTATGGTGCAGTGGGTCTTTACCCAAAACATACAGTGCACATTGTCTATATGCCTAAATATAAAGGGTCAAAGTGCCTTGTACCCAAAAAATTAAAATCATCTCTGTATATTCATTCGCTCGCATTCTTTCCACTTCACAGATATCACATCTTTATCACACCAAATGAGTTCCTAGAATAGGTGCCAAAGTGAACAGCCAACAACATCCCCGTTACTTGACACCAAAGTAAGAAGAAGAAAGATCCCTAAAAAAGTAAGAAAAAGGAAAGTGTAAAGCTCTTGTGATACAAACGCCTAAGGAAATGGGTCCAGCTAATTAGAGTGTGGCTGGCATTAGCATATATTTTGGGACTTTATAATCTCCACTTTTCTTGTAATTAAGCTTTACAGAATAAAAATAATAATTTGAGGAAAAAGTATGACAATATTGTAGAATCAATTTGTTGTATAAAGCTTTGAAGTAAAAAATAGATACCCATTTGTATTTTTTTTTTTGCAAACAATAGATACCCATTTGTATAATTGCAAGTAAACTTACTCGGAAAAACATTCAAAAGGATAATTATATTGAAGTAATTATTTTTGCCAGTTACACAGAATATTATGTAAAGAACATTTTTGAAGACATAACTGCTTGACGAAACGGCTAAATCCAATCACATTCATGGATGAACGGGAGAATATTTATAAAAACACGAGTGGGAATCATATAGTAGATGTCAAAAGATGTGTTCCAAACCTATATTAATCCTTATAGTATCACATTTCCTTTTCAAACTTAGCAGAAGTGACAAAAACATTTACCAGCAAGAAAAAAGGGTAAAAATCGAACAAAAAAGCAAAAATGAGTGAACTTTCATTTGTCACAACCAATAAGTGAGAGGTGTCAACCCACATACCCAACGCGTAAGATACGCTTCTTTAACCTCTAATACAAGAGAAATTTTTAGATACTCCAAGAGCACCACGTAAGCACGACACTTGGTGTTCCACACCATTCATTAACTGACACATGTCCCATTAGAGTTAACCACTACCCCTATAGGTTATAGAAAAAAACCAGAATCCTATTTGGCTATTTTCTCTCTCCCACTCACCTTACTTTTATTACACATATTGAAATGTGAGTGGAATGGAGCACCACGTGGATTTGCTCTATGAGGTTATAATACCATCACGTTCATTTTAATTAATCACCTACCTCAAACGTCGGCAAAAGCAATAATCCACTGCTTTTAGTCACACCGCATCTTCCATACAACCTCTTAATATCCGTCCATCACATGATCAATCACCGATCTAATGAATCTACCGTCAAATCCTCACCGTCAAATCTCAGCTGCACCAAATCAGCTTCATTACAGTCTTTTATACCTACCTACTCCACTATAAATAGAGTGAAGAAGACTCTCGAAACGGATAGAGCCGTAACCTTTGTCTGCTTGTTTGGTTACAGATTTAGCAATATCCCATCCGAGAATAACAACAACGACAGAAAACAGAAATGGCCACTCTGGAACCTACCAAGCTCGCCGCTCATGCTCCTCCTCCGGCGGTGGTGCCTCCACCGCCTGCCGCCGCGGTTGCAGTACCGCCGCCGCCGCAAAAGACAGTGACGCCCAACGACGTCGTACAGGAGAAGCCAGTCACTGTGGAAAAGGACTCCTCCAAAGCTCTCGCCGTAGCCGAGAGTAAGTAATCTCTCACTCTCTCTCTCTCTCATCTGAACCTCCATAAATAGAAGTATCAAATTATTTCGTTTCTGGAAAACCTTAAAAAAGCGATTTACTATTTTTTTTTCTTTGTTCCCTGAAACTAGAATGTGATAATTGCAATTTGGAAACCCCAGAATTTAGAAGCTCGTTTCGACTCTGTTCTTGCCAAACAGAGAGGGTTGATTTTGGTTGATGAAGGTGTTAATTTAGCAACAGTTTCTTTATGTATTCTTGAAAGAGTGGTAGTGAGAACAATATGGACCCAATTGGGCAGATCCATGAATTCTATACAGTACAGGGGTTAAATTTGAAAAATTGAATAGAAGAAGTATAAAATTTCAATTTTTGTAAACTCTAGAGTGGGGGCTATAATGCAAATTTTATGGAACTGAAAAAAAAAATCAAAGTAAGGGTAGAATTATACTTTCGAAAGGTTAAGTGGGGCATTTTTGTTTTTATTACAATGGCATATATTGTTGCAAAATTATAAATCAGGGTTACCAGTAAAGTTTTTTAAAAATGTAGGCAAAGATCACCCCTTTTCTCTCAAGGTGGCAGCCCGGGTCGACCCGTGTGCCAAAAATGGCCCGGCCTGTGCCCAGCCCTCACACGGCCCCCTCTACCCTCCCGTGCACGGCCCGCCTAAAACATACCCAGCCCGTCTCTCACGTGCTGGTTCAACCTGCACAAAAACACACTTTTTCCTTTTTTATTTTTCATTATTTTTTAATTTTGGCCCGGGCCCGTGTGGGTCAAAATCTCCACCCTCCGGCCCGCGCCACACGGGTGCACAGCCGGCTCTCCTTCAGCCCGCCCCGCTCTCACCTTGACTTGTCTCCATGTTTCTCCACCCATGAAGACACCACATTTCATAAATAATCCTAGACCCATGAGCATGGGCGGAGCTAGAAATTCGATAGAATGGGGGCTAAAATAGAAAAAATTAACAAAATATAAAAGAAGGATAAAATTAAAACTTGTGAAATTGAGTGGGGGCTACAGTGCATTTTTTAAGGGGATAAATGAAAAACCTAAATAAAATACATGTAAAATTAACATTTTAGAAAATTAAGTAGGGGCTAATGTATCAACGTGGATCCGCCCTTTCCTATGAGGAGTTTTCTTTTGAATTTATTCTCTGTTTTCGGGGATATTGCAATTCTGGGCTGCGTCGCCATCTACCGAGGACACAAGCGGCTTACTATTTGCCCCACAACCTTAGATTCTACAGGTTCTTGTTCATGATTTGGTTCCTAGTTAACTTTGTTTAGTTTATTGTTTAAACTACTCACCCGCATAAAAAAATGCTTAAAATTAGATTTGTGATAAGGATATTTTATTGTTAAATACTTAAATAGGCTCACTCATTAATCTTGCTTTAGTTATTAATAAAGCCCCAAATTCCATCACACACCACCTTTCTTTTGGGAAAGAAAAAGTGTCTTTACTCTTTATCAAACACGTTTGTATTATTAAATAAATGTGCCATAGTTTAAAATTATATGTGATAGTTGTGTATGAATTCCAAAATTGACATGATCTTGTGATTATCCTAAATTGTTTGGTAAAAACCACTTCATTTGCGTCCAAGGGTATATAATGATTTTGCTTGCTTTTTTACTCGTGTTTACTCAATACTAGGGCTAGGGCATTGTGGAAAGAAAACACTTGCTGTCAAAGGTTATAATGAAATGTTTTCTTCCTTGCAGAGATCACCCCCGCGAAGAAAGGCGGATCACTTGATAGAGGTACGTCGGAAAATTTCATAAAGCAACTATAGCTTATACCGCATTCTAGGATAATATGATTGGCTCATTGCAGCCGCATAATGAAAATTTCTACTACGGAAATTTGCTTATACTTCCTTTGTTTCCTCTGCATTACCCTACTTTCCTTATAGGGCCGTTCCCTCTCAATCAGTCTACTTTCCTTATTTAGCAAATTTGTGTTGTGAATTAACTATTCTGCCCTCACATTTTTGTGTGTTCGCACTGATTTTCTATTTAAAATGAGTCATGATTTTCTCTGTGTTCACACTGTTTTTAGGGGAAGAGTTGTAAATGACACAGATTTCTAATTAGAACATGTGCCATCTTTCTCTAAGCTAAATCAGAAGAAATAGAGGTAGTAGTTAAATGGAGGCGCGGATTCACTTTTCATTTTCATAAAGTTGTGTGTGTGTGTGTTCTCATTTTTCTTCTTGCGATCATTGGTTTGAATCTCTGTCTAAAGGATATATTCATAGGATTGAATCCTTCAGTGTTTTTTTTCCAGACGTAGCGCTGGCAGAGGTTGAGAAGGAGAAAAGATTGTCTTTTGTCAAGGCATGGGAGGAGAGTGAGAAATCAAAGGCGGAAAACAAGTAAGACTTTGTGAACTATTCGTATCTGACAATTTCCTTATACATAGGGTATTAAATGGATTTGTCTCCCGAGATGCTGAAACTTGTACTACGAGATAATAAGATTGCTAAAATGATTATGCAGGGCCCAGAAAAAGCTATCAGCCGTGTCGGCGTGGGAAAACAGTAAAAGAGCTGCAGTGGAAGCTCAACTAAGAAAAAAAGAGGTAAAAACCTGCTTAAAAGCGCAAATTGCATAGCACATTACATATGAATCAAATTCTTCCCCAGCTTTTTTGTATTTGCTTGACATGATAATTCTCTTGTTAGACCAAACTGCTATAATACCACTATTGACCTAGGATCACCACTGCAATCCGGTTAGATAACCGGCGTGTTGTGGTGTCAGCCGGGCCGGCCCACGGTCCAACCGGTCCACCAGCCTCCCATAGCCCCCTAAACCCGCCCCTTACCGACCCCCTCTCCCTCTGGATCCCAGCCCGGCCCCCAACACCCCGCACTAGGAGCAGATTGGCTCGGTTAGGATTTCCCCACGTACGCCCCGCCCCCTTCTACCCTGACCTGCACCGGTCAAACCGTGCCTAATTTGCCCACCCCCTACTAACACGGTTTTTTTTTAATAGAATCCTATTGGAGGGGGTTGGAGGTTACCATTTTACCCGAACTTCTTTGAAAAAAATACTACTTTGGGTGGGGGGGGGGGGGGGGGGGGGGGGCGTAAAAAAAAGCCTGCATAAAACAGTGCATTTGAATAGGAACATATTAACCGAATTCTTCCCCAGCTTTTTTATGTTTGCTTGTTAGATAACCAGCATGGTCGGCCCGCCCGCCCCCATAACCCCCCCCCCCCACCCCAAACCCGCACTTAACTGACCCTCTGCCCCAACCCACTTTACTAGGACCAGGATCGGACCCGGTCAAATTTCCCCACGTACGAACCGGCCCCTCCCATGCGCGATCTACCTCGACCCGCGCCGGTTAAGCCCAGCCTGGGCAGTCCCCTACGAACACGGTTATATTCTATGAAGTCCTAGGTAATTACCATTTTTCCCTCATTTTTTTTAAAGGTCTACTTTGGGTGGGGGGGGGGGGGGGGGGGGGTTAATTTGCTCAACCCGTCAAAAAATTATTAATATATATATATATATATATATACCTGTATTAAAAAAAATACAAAAAATAATAAAGCGATCCCGGCCCCCAACCCCCTCCCCTAGGACCGGAACGGGCCGGGGTCATATTTCCCTCCAAACAACTCCGGCACCCTCCCAGCCCGCAGCCGCCACCAGCCCCCTCTCCTCCCAACCTGCCTCGAACTCGGACCGGCCGGTCCTCTGACACCACGACGGGCATGCATCCCATTGTTCCTGGAAGATCTGAGTGGGGTCCTTTCGGTAAAAGAAATAGCCGCAGCTAATCCATTGGCTGAACTAATGCAGAAGATGCCCGTGGAAGATGAATTATATATATATATCTCTTATGATGCCCGTGGAAGATGAATTATATATATATCTGGAAAATATTATCTCTTATGATTTCCGAGACAGGACCACCTTAGAGATTTTGCATTTATCAGTTTCGGACATGGAGAGGGGTTAACGGTTAGTGTGTTGCGACTTGCGAGCAGGAACAACTAGAGAAAAAGAAGGCACAATATGCAGAAAAAATGAGAAACAAGGTGGCGTTGATCCACAAAGCAGCGGAAGAAAAGAGGGCAATGACTGAAGCAATGCGCGGGGAAGAACTCCTCAAAGCAGAGGAGACAGCCGCGAAGTTCAGGGCTACCGGTAGTGTTCCGAAGAAGCTGTGTGGATGTGTTGGCTGATTAAAGGGTGCTTGATGAAGTCAGAAGTAACTTTCAGCTTCCACTTTTTGTATAATTCTTGTTTGTTGAGTAGTTTGGCTGTGTTTTGTGTGTTCCAAATTGTGTGAAAAGTGTAATGTATTTCTGTATTTGTATAGGAGGATTACAGAACGTTTTGGGCTTTGAACTTTTGTGTTGTAAACTTGTAATATCATCTGTTACACAGTGTTATGCAATGAGACTATGAGAGTGTACATCTTTTAGGATTACAGAACAGTTTTTTTCTGTTAAGAACTTCTAAATCAATCATAACGCTTTTGGGGACTCAAAGTACGAGATCCAGTGCAGGGGCTACTAATTCTGCTATCATGCAATTTGATCAACGCAAGTTATATTTCATCAGTAAATCGCGTACGAATATATTTTAACTGATTTAATTCGGCGTAACACTCTTAAGAGTGAAAATTTCTCCCCGAAATACTTTGATGACTGAACCCACACGCAGACTAATGATCTCGCAATTAGGAGGGTAGATATTATGAAGCTTGACACACTAAAGGGGTGTAAGTGTCATTAACAAACTAGGATGGGTGAAAGTGTATTTGCATGAAACTTAAGGAGCACGTCATTCACCTTAAAGTGACTGTTATGTGATGAGTAACACACTCATAAACAGACTTGGAAAGCCAAGTACACTGTCCACCGACTTATCCTCTAAATTTCACAGAACCAAGTGAACTAGAACTTGGACTATGGAAAACTAACTAACAAAGACTAGGAGTAGGACAAGTGACCTACGTTCTTATATATCAGCACCATACTAACTTTATGTCTCATTATCTCGTATTCTTCAATAACGTATTCTTCAATGAGGTTCTTTCTACTGTTTTTGCTTCTGGCTTTTAGTAACATCGCTTTGTCGTCCTCGTTGTCACCTCACAACATAAAGCACAAAGCGCATCAAAAATACTTCAATGTCCTTGATTATGGAGCGGTTGGCGACGGTGTCAGCGTCGATAATGAGGTTTGCCAAATAAACTCTATTTTATTTTTTAATTACCTGTATCACTGCATGCATATCGAAATTACAGTTTTTCATTAATTCGTTGAATTGTTTGGGTATCAATATAATGCAGGCTTTTGAGAATGCATGGAAGGCTACGTGCTCTTCCAACCATGGTTCACCGACCATGCTTGTGCCTCGTAAAAAGACTTTCTTGCTTCAACCAATCGTCTTCAACGGACCTTGCAGCTCCGACTCCGTTAATGTTCTGGTAATTAATTATTTTCATGCATGAATAGAATGCATGTCTACATGTTATTTTTGAAAGCCATGTCTACATGTTATTAGTTGATCTTTTACCATGAGTAATGTCAAGTAAACCAATTCTCTCTTCGGCAATGGTTCTCAATCTGGCCCGAGGGTTCTTGTTTCTGAAGTTACATAGATTTTTATTTCCTTTGTTTCTAATTTCTGGCTCCCCTACAAATTGTCATAGTAATAATATGATGTGTCTGCTTGTATGTAGATCGAAGGAGACCTAGTATCTCCAAGTAATCCTCAACATTGGTCTTGCAATCTCCACGGTAAAAACAATTGCAAGCAATGGATTAACTTCAACCACCAGAACGGTCTCCGCGTTTCAGGCAATGGGTCCCTCAATGGCAAGGGGCAACAATGGTGGCGTAAATATTGCAGCGATAGGGTATCTCAATCTACTACTTTTTCATTTTTTTCAATTTTTGAAAGTTGTTGATGTAATTCATAATACTTATTTTATTTGTTTTCTCTGAAATTTGCAGTCGCGCTGCCAGAAGAGACCGCATGTGAGTAATCTTCCTCACTTTTTTTTTTCTTTTTAACACTATAAATTGTCGCAAACACTGATAAAAAAATTCTTTTGCAGAGTTTTACTGTAACGAACTCAAATCGGGTGCAAATAAGTAACTTGACGTTCATAGACAGTCCACAAATGCATATTTTGATCAAAGGGTCAACATGGGTGAACGTCACTTCTCTAACAATTCGTGCCCCCGGTTACAGCCCCAACACCGACGGTATTCACTTGCAAGACTCACAACATGTCTCTATAATACATAGTCGCATTGGCACAGGTATGAATTTCGAATTTATATATTCTAAAATAAAATGTTGTCGAATATGCGTATATTTGATTCTGACAAATACTTCATAAAAATGTATTGTAGGCGACGATTGCATTTCGATGGGAGACGGTACTTCATATGTCCGTATAAGTTCCATTATATGCGGACCTGGCCATGGAATAAGGTAACAAAAATATTACCGTGTTTTTATAGTGAACTCTTAGATAAAACGGAACTAATAAAACTAGTAAATAAAATTGCCAGTGCATAAATTATATGACATGTTCACCGTTAATGTCAGTTATCTCTTTCAAAATATGGACCCGACAAGATATTTACCAACACATTGCGAAGATTATATAGTACCGATTTGTTTGAGCTAATTCTAATGTGCTGCAATTGATCCCATGGTGACAGCATTGGTAGCTTGGGCATTGATGGAAAAACGGAGAAGGTGAACAACATTCATGTAAGCTATGTCGAGTTTAGAGGCTCCACAAATGGTGTTCGCATAAAGACGTGGCAGGTAAATTACAATACAGTTTATTGTGTTACTAAGAATATTTACCTTTGTGTTTATGCGTCTAATTTTCCAATGATTACATTGATAGGGCGGAAGGGGATATGCAAAGGACATTATTTTCGAGAAGATAAAATCTGTTGGAGTAACACGACCAATTATTATTGACCAGAACTACTGCGATCGTAGACTTTGCAAAAAACAAGTTAGTATTTCTAAATTCATTCTCAATTATTATTATTATTATTATTATTATTATTATTATTATTATTATTATTATTATTATTATTATTATGTACAATGCATTTATATTCATGTCTTTGTTTTAACATGTATATTGTGATATTGCAGAAATCTGCCGTACAAATCAGCAACATAACATTTAAGGATGTCGAAGGAAGTACCTCAAGATACGGAGATGCTATTACTATCGAGTGTAGTGAGTACCATCCGTGCACAAACATAATAATGGAAAGGATCAAGCTCCGGTCACATCCACGTAGCAGAAGATTGAAGTCATCATGCGTGAACGTTGTTGGGATGCGATATCACAGTGTCTCACCTCTGATAAATTGCTTGTCGAGAAAATAAGAAATTTGTAGGTGGTAGTTGTTGCAATTTTTGTATTCGTAACAGTACTTAATGTCTTGCCTTTGGTTTAATTAGGGCACATTAATTTTTTAAGGTGTTTGCACTGAACAGATAGTTCAGTAGTTTCGTTTTAAGAAGTAGACAATAGCCTAGTATAGCTGATTTTTAAGGTGTTTGCACTTTGCACTGAACATAGAATTGTCTCCTGAGTTGGTTTGGCATAAGAAACAGCATTTTTTGGTTTCTTTGCAAAGCACAATCCAGAAACAGTGACAATTATCCACGAAAGGTTAAATGTATGTGAAGATTCTCCTTCAGGATTCTTTTCTGCAATGCCCATGAACATTTTGGCTGAACATCTAAAAGAGAAGCGAAATTTGCATCCCTGACCTTTAAAGAGCTCGAAGTATACTATATCTACATTATCTGTAAATGATACGAAATAAAACTGCATAATCCAGTCTTGAGAAGAATATCTCCATTCCCATTCATACATGCCGATCTTAAATGAAAACATCACTTGACCATGCTAAGATACCGCGACAAAGCGTGAATGTACGAACAAGGACGTGTTTATCCAACATTAGACAAACTGCTCGAGATGAGAATACCATGTAAACAACGTAAAATTAAAACTGTTAAATAAAACCCAGTACCACGCTGGTATTAATCTGTCACTCTGCTTCCTAGTTATCTTGTCTAAGTTTGCCGTCTAAAGAATCCAGAAATCTAACAAAGCCACTTCATCAGCAAAACCTACCTAATGTTTTTCTTCTACAAACTGACAAGGCAGACCCGTCCACCAGACGCATTGTAATACCCATACCATTGAATCACAACCAAATCAATGTCTCCTCATCTGTCCTGAAATCAAACACGAGTGAGATAAGATCGTGCAAAAAGTCGGTAGACGAATAAGAGAACACGCACATCCATAAAAGTCGCAAGCAGAGTTAACAGCACAAAAACAGAGTAATCCACAGTCCAGACAACATATAAAAGGGTCATGAGTGACTCTCCTAAATATTTACTATTGCTTGTTTAGCTTCATGCCTACTTAATACGTTTTAATCTTCCTGCAGGTCCTGTGCAGATGATCACTGTACTGATTTATGACATAATGAAGTTCTTGGGTTTCAACGGCTAAAAAATGTATTAACTTTTTAATGGGAGAGGAATTTCAATCACTATTACCCCCTTCTTTGTTTTGTTTTCCTTCTTTTTAACAAGGGTAAGAAATCCTATACATACTAATGGTGAGGAGGGAATTTTACTCTGGTCAAATACTTGGCGCTTAACATGGCCTACAGCTGGTCATAATCCCGTCATTGAAGTTAACCTTAAGTAATTTATATTTATTGGAGCTTAATTAGTTAGTATCATACAGGCGATGAAGTTAGATGGTAACCAGCAAGATTTAGATGACAATAATCTGAAAAACAACTCTGAGCAAGGATGAGAAAAAAGCAATGAACAAGTAGGCAAGGGGGCAGGGACCAACGAAGCCACAACTAGCTCTCTAACCACTGTTAACGACCTTAGATTGTCCAACGAGATGGAGACAAGATCCGACATGGATCCCATACCTTTATTGATAAAGTGTTATGTCTGAGATGTGTGCCGCACCAAGATTGAAACGTCCAGTCAACCACCAAAACCCAAACCGAAATTTTTGTTAGCTCTTTTCTTCAGTTTAGCCAAAGAATATGCCAATACCACCCATGGTTATAATTCTATGAACAATACAAATATCTGGCTCAACTCTGACTTTCACCGGGGAATGTAATTTATTTTCTGTGGCAGACACGCAATTTTGGTTACCCTGGGCTAATTTATAGTTAAGGCTGAATCAATTAACATAAAAGAAGAATAATCGAGACTCAAAGACAAACTACTGCTCCTGAAGATGCAATAGAGTTGGAGATAAACAGAGAGAGCAAGCGGAAACAGCACCTACTGCTTCTCACTAAATTTGTCTGCCAGAGACCTAATTTTGGTTATCCTGGCTTAACGTACCAGGAGAATGATCGAGACTCGAAGACAAGCTACTATTCCTAAAGGAGCAGTAGAGGTGCAGATAAACAGAGAGAGGATGAGGAAACAGCATCTGATACTTCTCACTAAAGTTTTCCTTGACAGTACATATTAAAAAGCAGGGTTTGATACAGAGAGTAAGCCAATCATGGAGGTAGAAGAGTAAACAAAAATAATCAAACCACTCAGAGACCATAACTGCAATGGATCCACAATTTCAGATGCTGAGACTTTGAAAGAGTATCAGTGAACATGGAGACAGACACATCCAATTGGACTCATATTCTCTAAACCTGCAACAACATGGTCATTCTGTATTCACAACAATATCTGATTCACATTTTTTTTTTGCAGGGGACTTAGAAAACTTAGAACTCAAGTATTCCTCTGCGGGCCTACAGAAAAGATCCTATCCAAGTAAGGTCGTCACTTAAGATGTCAAAACTCAAGTTTTATCGTCATTTAAGTTCCAATACAAGGATAAGGAAAAATAAACTTCTGTCATGGTTAATATTAGACAAATAACAGAACAGTGTCTGAAGCATCTGAAAGGCGTAGGATAAAATGCACGGTAACATCCACACAATACTGAAACTTTGATGGTACTTGTGTCTTTCCACAAATGAAGTGATAAACCAACACAGCAAAATTAGAAAATTGATTTTAAAGGTACTCACATTACTACCACCATTGACCATGTGGCGGAGAACAACAAACTACCACTCATTGGCAATAAATAGCCTGGTCTATCTGAGGAGGAATTTGCTTGATCTCAGTTCCAAGTTCTTGTTCAATCCTATACCTGTTCCGGAAAGCACAAGTATAAGAACAATAGTGCAGTGAAAAAAAAGAAATTAAAAGAAAAGAAAAGAAAAAGAAAAATGCTTATTTTCCTCCCGCAAACAAACAAACAAGACATACAAGTTGAAACGGTCTTCATAGGTGATCAAATTCACTGCTAAACCAAGGTGACCAAATCTCCCTGACCGCCCAACCTACAAATAACGTGGTAATTATTAGAAACAGCAAAACAAAAAAAAGAAACAACTCGGAAAAAAGTATATCAAACTCACTCTATGAAGGTAGGTCTCTGAATTCTTAGGAAAATCAAAATTAATCACCACATTGACAGCTTGAATATCTATCCCACGCGTAAAAAGATCTGCAATGTCATCCAAAACAGTAAGAAGCTAGAACAGTGAGCATATACCAAATACTAGCAAGAGAAATGAGTGCGCAAGGAGGAAGAACAAGAAGCCAAGACAGTCAAAAAGTAAGATTGAATTATCACATTTATACCATCAGTGTTCTGTGTAAAACTACATTCTCTTAACTACCAAAGTATTACCAAAAAATATGTATTAAAAGGTCTCTACCTATCGGCCAGGGGTCATTCAAGGATCACTAGAGAGGTTTCCTCTATCTCAAGTAGGGGGGCAGAAAGCGAGAAAACCTTTTCCCAAGAAAGGCCTTTCCGGACGGGTACACTTACGCGAGGAAAATGAAAGCAAACGGTTAAGGAAGAAGAAAGAGACATATATCACCTGTTTTCCACTATTATAGAACCAGAGCTTACTTAAATCATTCTAGAGACGTAGCCTAGGTAAATGCAACTATGAAAGAAGAGTCGTTGACTTGACTTAAAATATGAGAAGGCGAAGGACAGAACTCTGTACCGACCGAAAATAAGCTCCGGCCTTGATGCTGCCACTCAGTTCGAATGGGGCGCAACCGAGGGGGGCTTGTACCGTGAAGAGGGTTGGTTTTAGCACTCGACTAGAACGAGAGGGCCGAAGGACTCAAGGGAGGGTGAAAGACTCGACCAAAGGAAGAGGGTGAAAGACTCGACCAAAGGGAGAGTATAATTAATTAACTAAAGGAAGAAAAGAAAATTGTAACAAAAATGGAAGAAAATACAATGAAACAGAAAGAACCCGTTCCAGAAGGAAGAAGAAGGAAGAAACGAGAATTTCGATCTGAGACAAACACTGATGCACTGTTGTTGGTGGTGATCATAGTTTGGTGGTGGGCTGGTGGCTGAGGTAAGTGTTAGGGCCAGTTTAATGCTTCTGCTGCCAGCACAGTTGCTTCCCGACAGCAGAAGCAGTTTTTAGTGCGTCTGGTAAAGAATATATTTTCAATTTTCGGACAGTTTCTGCTGTCCCACAGCAGCTTTCAGGAAGCAAGGGGGGATGCTTTTTCAGAACCTGCGTTTGATTAATTTATTTACAACCGATTTTAACCGTATAAATTTTTAAATTTTCAATAGTTATCTTTCGGAAATGACACGTGTCATATATTCTTGTCATTTTCCTCTCTCAGAGCAGGTTCACAGTTGATTTAACAAATCACAGAATTACTATATCAATATTCACCACAACTTTCACATAATATTTACCATACAACATTTTATCTAAAATTCACAGCAATTTTTCCAGTGATTCTCACACAGCAGCTTCTAGCACCGCCACAGCATTCCCAAACTAGCCCTTGTATTGGTGACTGTTTTGGTAGAAGAGAGTCAGAAGATATAATCAATGGAAAATTTCAATTTCTACAAAGGGACTAAATTCATCAACTCAATAGCTCATTGCAGGTTCTAATCACCACGACATTACAGGAAAACAGAGAAAAGGTTACGAGATGGGCAAAACAGAACATATGGGAATATGGAAAAACTCGACTTCTGGGTTCAACTCATCATGTTTAGAGCTACTACCACCAATAAAGCTCTTGGTGGCAGATGAAGATGAGAGAGATGATGTACTGTCCCAAAGACCAAACAAGGTTCAAAGTATCATCATCACCTTCAATCGTGATCTTCATCTTCATCATTATATTCTTCTTCTATGTTTTTCGACCAATATGTGTATTCTAGTCTCTGTATCACGCTAGTAAGGGATAGGTACCCCCTCCGCACATAAACCGAACCACACTGAGGCGAAATGCATCGTTTCAGGCCACAGGTGGTCTTTTTCGACAAACCCACAAACACGGTGCCAATTTGCCATTAACACTTTTATAATAACCATTTAATTCAGTGGACTCAAGTATCACACATTGCACCTTAGTTGATCCCAAAACAGCACACCACTCCAATCAAGAGCAAGAGAAACTAAGGTACAGCAAATAACCACATCTGAATTACCAATGTAATGACCACAACGGCCTATTTCATTTCTTACATAGACATGGCACAAGCAAAAGGGACACCATAACAACACAATGAATCGACAGTCAAAACAATGTCATCAAGGATAGGCAAAAGGTAGAGGTAACTCCATTAGAAGCTAAGAAACAGAAACAGGTAGTCCATCATGCATAAACCATTACGATAAACCGTATAGCCACATAAAGTGAAGACCATTAGGTAAAAAACTAACATTATACGAACAGACAAGCTGCAGGCTGCAGATAATACCTGTACAAACAAGATTCCTGCAAGCACCATTACGGAAATCATGAAACACTCTATTGCGATGATCTTGAAGCATCTTCGCGTGAATATAGAAGCAAGAATAACCAAGCTCTGTGATCTTCTTGGCCAGGAGTTCTACCCGGTTCACCGAATTGCAGAAAATGATAGATTGGTTTATTTGAAGCTGTAAAATACCAATATAAGGAGAGGCACGGTTACCACTAGAGAAAAGTGTCTGGGGAATAACCTTGAGACAGGAATCAAACACAATTTAGACAGAGGAATAACCTTGGAGAAAAGTGTGTTGAGGCAGTGAACTTTCTGCCTTTCTTCAACGAATGCATAAAATTGAGTAATACCCTTGAGGGTGAGCTCATCCATAAGGTTAATAACGTAAGGTTTCTTCAAAAATCTATCTTTGAAATCTTTAACAGTAACAGGGAAAGTGGCAGAATACATCAGTATCTGACGATTGGAAGGCATAAAACGGATCAGCTGCTCCACTGATGGTTGGAACTCCGGAGATAACAGCTTATCAGCCTGAAAATCATTAAAATATGCTATTACATTTCTGTACTTCCAATGTCACCACCTACAATACATGTATTCCAGACTTTTCTTCCCCAGTAATGTCAAAAGAATGCACTCACATATAAATTCAATACCATCCCTTGTGCAAAGAACTTAACAAATAACCTTCAAAAACTAGTTTGAGTCTTCAAAGTTGCCAAACGGTGGCTTAGTCACACGAAGTTAACTTATTTCCATGCAATTCGAGACCAACATAATATGAGAAATATTTCTAATCTATGAAATGCAACAAGTACCACTTTCGCATTACACAATTCATTTCTTAAACTAAACCATTTCACTCTTACTTTGAAACATTGTGTCAAAGTAGCATACCTCGTCCATGACAAGCACTGAGCAATCTTTCAAAACACATATTCCCTTTTTAGCGAGATCGAGAATTCTTCCAGGAGTCCCTACAAGCAGATGAACTGGTTGATACAAACGCATTATATCATCTCTTAAACTGGTTCCCCCAGTGGTAACCATGACTTGAATTTTCAGGTGTTTCCCAAGCTCCTTACAGACTTGAGAAGTTTGGAGAGCCAACTCTCGTGTAGGGACAAGTATAACAACTGCAGAAAACAGAAATATATAATTAGGTAACAAACCAGAAGAACACTGTCAAGATCAGAAGTAAACTGTCCGTGATAACATAAAGACAGTACATTAGAGAGTTAAATAAATTAAACTTCAAAGTCCTGGAACTATTAATGCTCTATAGCATTCTCCTTATGATAATTTTTGCCTACACAAGATTAGAAAATCATGCGGAAAGATCCAAAGAATCCAACCTCATGAGTACTAGAGTACTCTGAATGGGATGTCAGAATAGTAACGTACAGTCCTCTAGATATCAGTGTATAACAGAAATGTTTCTTGATGTCTCTAATTGGACTAAAAGAAGTGACTTGACTGACTTTCCAAGAGCAGTTACAATACATAATGTTGGCATACTCTGGCTACTTACTGACAGCATTCTCCACATTCAATTCCTGAAATCATACTAGACCAACATGGTTCAAACCAAATCTAACTAATCCCAGACAAAAACATACTATATGACCTCGAAGTACGTAATACCAACAAAAGAACGGGGTTTAACATATAGAAAGATCAAACAATAAACATCATTTGTAGCACTCACTAGATTAAAAAAGATTAAAAAAGAATAAAAATGTATAACAGCTGCTGATATCAAAACCTTGAATAACATTGTTATCTTGATCAATTTTTTCCAATGCAGGGATGCAAAAAGCAGCAGTTTTTCCAGTTCCATTTTTAGCCCTTGCAAGAATATCGCTTCCAGTTAGGGCAATTGGGATACTTTCCTCCTGAATGGGAGATGGCCTTTCAAACCCCTTCTCATATATTCCCATCAGTAGTTCACGTTTCAGAAAATAATCTTCAAATTCGTTTCCTTTAGTGGCAGTCACATCCTAGAGGAAAACAACAAGACCTAATTAGAAATGAAAAAACGATGGAAGTAAATTCTCAATATTCTACATTATACAACAAGGTAAATGTACAACACTAGAGGATCACCACAAATATTCCAGCACATCAAAAAGAAAGAAGACGCGCGCATTCATCATATTTGGATATCTAACACTATGTTTGGAAATCAGGTGAGAAAAGAAATGATGAGAAACTTTAATTTATGTGAGAAAAGAAATGATAAGAAATAATTTAGATTTCTCACATACTTGTTTGGATTACTTAGAAAAGAAACTATTTTAAAGATATTACCAAAATAACTTTTATTAATATTATAATAGGGCAATGTTTTATTTCTTTTATGATTAATTTTGTCACAACGAAATATTGACACTCATCTAGTTTCTTTTCTCACCAAATCTCATCACTTTTGGTGAGAAAGAGAAATTGGATTATGTGAGATTTCTCTTCTCACACTATCTCACGAATTCTCACCTAAAACGTAATCCAAACACGAATGAGAAAACCTTCTCTCACCAATTCTTTTCCTTTCTCACCAAATCATGTAATCCAAACATAGTGTAAAGGCAGAATGAATCATAACAAAGGTCTAAGGATTATATCTGGAGAAAAGTTTATCAAAAAAAGATTATATCTGGAGAAATTAGCCAGTATGCTCACTAGCTATTATTGACAAAGTTCAAAGTCTAGAGTTTCATTAGTTTGACGGGAATATTATGTTAGGCTAATGATGTTTTAAAATATCAGCCAAAGTGTTTCGCAAGTTACTTTCTTAGGAAATAATGTTGAGAAGAGATAAAAGTAGTAGCCTCCAACTTGCACAGCGGTTAAAAACAAATACCATAATATTATCCCTCCAGTTTAACCCAATGTACTTAACGCACCCTCCACTTATGTTTATTACCCATGTCATTCTTTAGACAATTAACACTGGCCATGAGCGGAATGCCCAAAATCTAACAGACATAAACTCAAAGACCATCTTTCCCTTTGTACTCCGTTCCCTTTTCTTCATGCTTGCTCTCTTTTAATTCAAACAAGTCACAAAACACAGAACAGCTATATAGATACATGCATGCATACATACACACATACATATATATATATATAATAAAGAAGAGGAGAGAGACATCTAATTGTGCTCAACAGGCTAAATTTATATCGTTCAGACGTCAAGAAATTCGTGAGAAGACTATGTGTACACAAAGTATTCTTTTGACAAAACAATTTTTTTAATAATTCACACATTTTAAACGGGCAAATTCACCCACCTCTACCCATTGAAATAAATCACACGGCATGTTCAAATTTCAAAGAAAGAGAATGCAGACGGAAACTAATTCCTTCCAACATATAAAGATTTGAATAATATGCTTCTGAACAGCTCACAAGCTCAACCAGTAGGAGCCTGTATGCTGGAAGTTATAATGTTAATAGAACTTTTGCACATCCTAATAAGAAAATCTCAGCTTTATAACTTAAACAGGGATAAACACAAGGGCACCCAGGAACACATCAAATGTATGCAAAAAATATTGTTCCAATTGACAATTTAAAAGTTCACAAATATTCCTCTTCATACCTCAGTCTTGTATCTTGTATCAGCAGCCGGTATTCTCAACTGCGCCTTCCAATCTTGTGAACTGAGAAGAAATAGGCAGACACATTAAATACATCATTAATAACAACTAGCACACTGGCTACTGAGAAAGCAAAGAGAAAAGTCGGTTATGTTTTGGGAACACACAAAGGACAAAATAGCATTAATAAGTAGTCGCTCCGTTCCAAATTGAGTGTCTTCCTTTCCTCAAAAGGATGTCCCAATATGAGTGTCCTATACCATAAAGTCATATTTTTCGCTGTACTTCCCAGCTCCCTCCACATCCAATCTCAAATCATTACTTTTTCAATTCCCAAGAATATCACATACAACAAATGACATTTTAGTAAATCTATTAAGTCAAAAACACATCCTTAATCTCCGTGAAATGTCCACCAAGACACTCTATTTGGGACGGAGGGAGTACTTACTAATAGTCTAATATACAGTAGTCAATATGCCTTGGACTGTTTTCTCAAAAAAAAATGCCTTGGACAGTTGGACTGGACAGCAAAGCTGTCGCATCAAAGTTGCCCATATCCCCAAACATTCATTTTACAGCATCAAATAGAAGACGGTGACATGAGTAAGCACTTGAGTCTCCTAAAGACTATTGATTTAATTAAAACAGAACGAAAATTCAGAGTTAATCACCACTATCGCATTGCATTACAAATTGAAAGTGGCAAAAAGTATTAAATAATGATGTATATCCTGCTTTGGAAGATAACAAAAAATCATGAAGAAGACCCAAAGTTAGGAATCCACCGAACAAAGATAACCAACCTCGCAGAAACCACAGAACCGTGAAACGTGTCAATCCAAACGTCATCCACATATTAGGCTTAATATCAATATATTACTTTCTAAAGAAACATAATGAAGCTTATCAAAAAATAGTATTACGCGTTTACACTTGATATGTCAGAATAAGCACTTTATGTTCAATGCTGTACAAGACATGAAGCCCAAGCCTGCTTGGAGTAGAATCAAAAAGAGAACCCAAGGGCTGCCAACTGACCTCAGCCGCGAGCCCATCAGGCGGGTTTCCCAGGCTGGTTGGCTCTGGTGTGATTTGCAGGCTATTGCACTAGAGCAGGAGTTTACCCAGTGCGCACCCGAAGGATAGCAGTTGCGGGTTCCCAACGTCATGAACAATAAAAAAAGGTTCCAACGTCATCCACATACTAGGCCAATATTCTTGTTTTTTATCCACACAGGTTAGAAGAAACATTGCCATTTCCTCCAGCTTCAAAGAAACTATAGAGATTTGGGGCAGGAATTCATGATAGCTCTTACTCTGGCTAGGCCGTTAAGTTAGCTATGATGAACTTGAGCAGCACCAGAAGCAACCTAAGCGACCATCAATCTTGACATTTGCCTATCACACATGCATAAGCAGCATCGCGGGAACCATCTCTTTTAATTTCCAAAATGTAAGAAACTTAGAGAGTGTTCGTGTCTATGACTCCACTAATTATCTGTAACATTTGCCAATCCCAATGAAGACACTTCATCCATGTAGCCGATCCCGGTTAACTAGGAAAGAGGCTTGTTGAGTTAATTTGGGTAAATCTGAAATCATTCAATTTAGTGAGCATGATGGGATCCCGCAATTAATATTCAATGATGTGGCCTTCGAACTTGATAGTAAGCCTGCTTATTTGGATAAACTACAAGCAAATTGCAAGCATAACAAGGGTAATTTCTGATCGCACACTTTGGAGGACGATAAAATCACCGTTGCGGGAAAATCACAGAAAGATTCCTGCTGATAACTAATGCCAGTTACTGATCTGTGTTAGTTGACTTAAAATATTAGTTGATGGGTGCAATTAATGTGACTGATGCTCATTGTGCATTAACTCGATAGCGTTAATCCCTTCATTTCAGGTTGCAATAGTACATAAGCTGTGGATTTGCCTAGACATCTAACATCTTGTTCAAGGCCGAACACTTAGAGCAGATAACCTGGTTCTATAGCTACTACAGAAGGCATCAACATTGACTCTTGCAATGGACAAAGGCATGGTAAACTCAAATCCAAAAAGGGGGCTAGCTTCCACAGATTCTAACCTTACACGGAATTCAACACTGGATGACTTGCCAAACTTGCTCAAGTCTGGAGGACTGAATCAAGAAGTCAAGAATAACTCACACACCTGTCTAACAAATGCCCACAGCATTCCACATCCGTTTGGGAAGAGGAACGATATGGAAAACTGTAAATTGGGGACAGAGAGTGATGAGAAATCAATGATGTCATGGATAAATATGTCATTCATGTATGTGAGGAAACTTATGCCAGTGACATAAAATTACGGCCTGGACGTATAAAGCAAACATGCATCTTTTCAAATGGGGTTCAGTGGTTCACATGGTATTGCTATGGTCCCATCCAAAATAGAACTAGTTTACTAGCAAATCGAAGACCAAAAATTCCTTATTGAAATGCCTTGACCAAAGTGACCAATGTGAGTGGTAGATTGTGCCTCGAGTTAATTTGTGAGTTCTTCTATTGGGATGGATCAGCAAAATTGCATGCCAGAAATCCAGAGAAAATTATAACAAACTGTACTCAGTTCGATCACTAATGACTTTCTTAATCTGATCCCCGCTAACAAAGGCTGGGGGATTAAGAAGAACAGGGAGGAGACGTACCCCCCCCCCCCCAAAAAAAAAAAAAAACAAAAAAAAAAAAAAAAACAATAGTTGTCAACAACTACAGATGTATCCCAAAATTTAAAAGAGGTGTTAGTTGTGCCACTGACTTATTTGTAAATGTGCCCCCAGGTTAATTTAACTTCTGCCCCAGCTTATTGAAATTTCATTCTTATAAGCCTTTACAGTTTATTCCAATAAACCTCAAAGTTTTGAAGAATATGAAACAGCCACTTCAATTTTTCTTGATCATACACGCCCCTCTCCAGAACTTGACGAACTAGAGCTCAATCTCTGTTCACAAGTCACAGCGCCTCGGGTCCTTTATGTTCTGATTTGTGAGTACTAACAAAGAAATCAGAAGTTGGTTACGAATCCATCTAACCCTTTTCGCGCAGGTGGCGGCATCATTCTAGCAGCACTATTTGCAAAAAAATTGTGTGGTTCTGTATGTGCAACAAATGATCGTACGTCTGCGAAATATTGGGCTGGAATAAATTAAAAAAAATGGTTTCTTACGATGTTTGAGTTGGGTTTTTTTTTGTTCGGGTACTTGATATTCAATTTACAGTCATGTCTGTTGTGTTTAATGTGTTGTTAATATGAGTCTTGGTAAAGCTATCAAGGTTATCTCTCCGAGTTTCTAGCAAAATATTGAGGTATATTTGTAGTTGTTCTTTTCGACGAATCACGAATGCTTTAGAAAGTTGGTCTTATTCATAGTTGTCAAATCGAGATTCGGATAGTGAATCAAACTTCACCTTCGCTGAATTGTGAATCGAAAGGAATCGAGAATCATCAAGATTTGCTTGCAATATATTTTAGTAGATGGCATATCTATTGCATAAAATTATAACATGCCTGAGCAAAATACCCGTATCTTTTACAGAAAGAAACCTCACATTTCTAGAAACTAATATCCATAACTAGTGATTAGGAATTTTGAAAATTTACAAGATATGAATAATGAAGATATAGGAGGAGTTTGGTATGACTTATAAGTTTCTTATAAGTCAATTCTGGATTATAAATTGAATACAACTTATAAGTTGTGTTTGGTTTGCGAATTTTAAGCCGAACTTATGGATTTGACTTATAAGTTCATAGTGTAAAAATGAGCTTAAGAAAAAGTTGAGTTTTTGAATCTTTTTTAGAACTTTTGGAGCTAACAACTTTTACACCAAACACATATCTTTTTTTCATCTTTTTTGCCGTAGACTTTTTTGACATAAATTTATAAGTCAGCTTAAGTTGCAAATAAGTCATACCAAACTCACACATAGAAAGGCATGGAGCAAGGAACTACAAGATGCCAAGGATATGGAATATAATAGAAAAAATATTAGCCTTTGAGGTTCCACTTTCTTTGCCTAATTCAGGGCGACTTGTTGTCTTATTTATGTCATTAAAAATGTTACATTTTGCTCTTTTTCCTTAGAACTTATTTTAAATAACTTTTCTATCTTTCTTTAAGACCAAAATATATTGCTCATTTTATGCGGTTCTCCAATAATGTTTTAATCAACCTTTTTTAGACAGATTTTGTATAACATGTCTTTCATTAGGATTGTTAAATTCCTCAAATAACCTTTTAGCACACTCTCTTAATATTCTTGACATATTATGTCTAAGTGAAAGGTTGCAAATAATAGCGTAGCAAAATATTTTAAGTACATATACAAGTGAATCAAATTGGAAACACCTCCTTCCCGGAAGGTCAATATCAATAAACTCTGGCTATAGGAGCAGTGGCTAGAGATGGTTTATCCAATTGGCTATGGGGTTTTCTCATACACTCATCACTCATGTCTGCCAGTATCATAGTTTGTGTAGGAGTGTATGTGGACAATAGTCCAAGGGTAATATCATGAACTATGTCAGGATAATATCGGTTATTACTATTTCTATAGTCGTTTCAGGAGAAAATATAGAAGTAAAGTAAGACATATTTTGTCAAAAAGATGAGCATAATAAATAACTTTCAGTCCCTCAAGTTTGATTACAAATACACTTTCACCCCTTCCAGTTTGCAAAATGACACTTTCACCCCTTCAGTGCGTCACTTAATGACACCTACATTCCCTGAATGTGACGCCATTAATCTGCGGTGGGGTTATGTCGCTTATAGTAGTTTTGGGATTACATTGCCCTCTTAGAGTATGAAATGACACATCAAAGGTTTTAAGCGTCCTGAAGTTTTGCACATAAAACGGGTGAAAGTGTCATTTCCCAAATTGGAAGGGGAAATTAGTTTTTGTGTCAAACCTGAGGGGATGAAAGTGTCTTTTACCCAAAAGATAACTAAAACTTTCAGAACATTTAATAGTCAGCAAAAAAAAAAATTGTTTGAAATCAAAAAAAGTTGGCTAAACTTATAGGTAACGAAAGCGGGATCTGACTAATGAAATATGTACTAGTTATTTAAAACTACCCATACATCACAAAAACAAACATAAATGTAGGAGATAGTATTTCCTAGACTGCAACTCTAATTCAATTAGACCTACTAAATCGATGGTGAATCGTATAAATCGCAACCAAATTGTAAGATTTGGTCTCCTGAATCAGGATTCAGAAGAACAAAATGTCCATATAAGATTCACCAAGAGATTCAGATCTTTTTCATGGGCGACATACTGAATTGAAATGCAGGAGTCGAGTCGTGCAATTCTGTTCTTATTTTAGAATAATGTTTTAGAAAGTTGGTCTTATTCTGTTCTTATTTTAGTCGAATGCTTGAGCAAAATATTGAATTCGGTTCTTTTAGACGAATCTTTTAGAACATAAATTTGATGAAGTAATTGCTCTTTTGGTTAAGGTGGGTCAACAGCTGTGGAACTTACCATTACGTTCTTATCCAACACTAGTTAGGTATTAAATCTAGTTCTTATTCAGTTTTTGTCCATAATATCGCATTCATGCCATAAACAATATAGATTCAGTACATGTATAAGATATCTACCTTCGCGTATGCGACTATGAATCGTATATATGATTTCTTTGTGTTAACTTTGCATAGAGAGCGTGTCCCCCCCCCCCAACAGACATACACACAAAGCCCTTCTTGCCTAATTCTTGGCCCCCACCACTGCTGCTAACAGTGACCAATTAACCTACAGTTAAGTTGGAGCACTACACGGCATTATTTAATACAATATATTAATTTTCAGTTCCTTATGTTTGTGTGAAAAAACACTAATTATATCCCTAATTTTGATGATTTGCTCATCAGAACGAAAAAAAAAAACACTGTAACAAATCAATTTCTTCTTTCAAAGATGGGACTAAACACAAATTGTAATTCCAATTATCTCTCATGGCAATGTCACGGTTTCAATAGTGAACAGTATAGTACACCATGTGATAATCAAACAAAGAGATATGGCAGATCATACCTTGAATCTACGGCCTCCGACTGGACCTTCTTCTCAACCTCCTCAACCGTCGATTCAGACGCCAACTGGTTCCTCCTCATCCACTGCTGCTGCTGAAACTGTTGCTGGTACTGCATTTGGTTGTTCCTCTGCACGTACTGTTGCTGTTGCTGGAAGTTCCTCGCCGGAAAGTTAGGGTTACCGTTCACGCCACCGCCGCGGCCGCCACCAACGCCGCCGATCCCTGGCGGATATCTTCCCCGAGAATTCATCGGAACTAAAATCAAAACCCTAACCCTAACCCTAGCGCTATGTACAAACTGAGAAGTCACGAGATCAGATATGATATACAGGCTAATCGAAGCGGAATTGTGGGGGACAAAAAGGCCACAATTCAACGACGGTGAAGAGAATCGTCAAAATTGGAATCGGAGAGTGTTCTTGGTGAAGATCAAATGGTGTTTTGGGAGGTTTCAGAGGTTTGTTTCGTAGAGAGAAAGAGAGGGGATTCGAATTTTTTGAGAGAGAATGAGAGTGATGGGAGTGTTTGGGGGATGATATTGGAGACAAGTTTGTTTCTAGGCCTTTTTAGGGCATCGTATGAGAAATGTTGAAATTGCTAAAGTAGGGCTCATATTTTGTATGATTTGTAAAGTTCCCACATAGTTAGTTTTAATTATAATTGAGAGATGATTCTTACGAAGCAAACAAAAAGTGATCCTTTTTTTTTTTTAAGGAAATATCATTTTATTCACTAATTTGGAGGAACCATTTTACAGTCGAGAGCACAAACTGCAGTAAACCAATCCAAACTTTTGGAACATCTAACGTAAGACCAAACTTTGCTAAACAATGTGCTTCTAAGTTTATTGCTCTATTACACCAACTACATTTAAATTCAGTGAATCGCTGTAGAAACATTTTGCAATCCAGCATAATCACCCCAAAGACTGAGCGATCATTTGGCGTACCACTTGAGGAATCCTGTGAGAGATAGTGTGTAATGCATTGATGGTCTGATTGAACTTCTACACGGCGAATGTTTACTCTCGATGCAAGTGCAATAGTTTCTCTTACCGCTAGACACTCTGCCGCTCTCGGATCAGTGGAGTTAAGAATTGGAGCTGCTATGGCCGCGATTAGAGCACCCCCCCTTCCTCCAGTAAAAAATGATCCTTACAAAGTCAATAACTAATTTTACATGTAAAGTCAAAATTAATTTACATGTAAAATTAGTTAGTGGCTTTGTAAGAATCATTTTTTACTTTGTAAGAATCATTTCTTTATAATTAATCTCATTTTAATTTTTCTTTTTATGTATTTCAAATTGTACTGTAAC
This sequence comes from Linanthus parryae, assembly GCA_023055425.1. Taxonomy (NCBI): domain Eukaryota; kingdom Viridiplantae; phylum Streptophyta; class Magnoliopsida; order Ericales; family Polemoniaceae; genus Linanthus; species Linanthus parryae. Next base: position 12,620,903 of record JALGPY010000006.1, on the reverse strand, counting down.
GGGATCAATAACAATATGCTTGAATCGTTGCGAGTGTAATTGTACGTTGTCGAAACGGGATCAATTGTACCGTAACGGGATCATGAACAATATGCTCGAATCGTTGCGAGTGTAATTGTACATTGTCGGAACGTAGCGGCATAAACACAAAGTAACAGTGAAAATCGGTCATAACGCAAGAGTATTGACCATAATTGAGAGTATTCTCCCATGAACTTACACAGTAGGAAAATATGTTTCGTTCGTAACGGCGGTGTCGCAGGCCGAAGACACCGTCATGTAATGTCAAACGTAAAGGTATCATCCCGTTTACTAAAATCCTAAATTGTACGATTGTTCTAACGCGACAAAATTATATCACAATTGTGTGAATACAAAATTTTTATATTTCCCACATAAAAACTGCAGTTCTGTCTTTAAATAGATCTCATTGCAGGTTGAATGTTCAATAACACGAGGATTGACATGCCTCTAACCTCATAGCTAGTTCAGCGAGCATATCGAAACGATGTTAAGAATCATGGATTCCACCTCAAAATTAGTTAGCATTGAAGGTAGTTGCCAAAGTATTTAGGCACCGGCGAAACAACTAATCTTGAAATGGGGTGGGACAGACTAACAATTCTAAAAAAACTATTGTTTTTCTCAGGTTAGTTTAAAAAAAATGACACGGGTTTTAAAAAACATGTGAGACTTACAACTTTGCCCATAAAAGTCTTGCGGACGCATAAAAAAATTACAACTCATTATATAGAAAACTAGTGTGAATACACAAAAAATGTGAGGGTAGAATAGTAATTTCACAACATAAATATGCTAAATAAGAAAAGTAGGCTGAAAGAGAGGGAAATGCCCACAAAGGGAAGTATGCTGCTTCAGAAGAAACAGAGGAAGTATAGAAAAAGAATCCGCTGTCCACCGCCCGAGTTTCAGTATCATCATCTGCCATTATCAGCACCAACTTGAGCTTCAGAGGCCGCCTTCCCGGCCACCTCTTGCTCTGCTCTTAAATTCTCAACCTTTTCTTTAAGTTTCTGGACATCCATAGCAGCAGCTATATCCTCCTTGATTTCTGCTTCCAACTTCTGTACCTTCTCCAAACTCAACCCTTTCGCTACCTCCTCCTTCAACATTTCAATCTTCTTCTTTAAACCTCTTTCATTCACTATTCTCTCAATCTCCTCCATTATCTCCTCATTCACCTTCACCGCCTTGTCCCTAGAAACGGGAGGGGCAATATCGTCACTTCTCTTCTCCACTCCCACTATTTCCAGATTAGCCGACTTCAAAACCTCTTGGAGCTCCTCCTTAACTCTATCAACTTCCTCTGCTAAATCCCCATCCAAAGGAACCCCATTCGCTAGCCTCTCCTGAGCCGTCCTCAGAAGCTCCTTCTTGGCTTTTATGCTTTCCGGGACTCTTCTATTGATCTCAGCTTTTAGCTTCTCGTTCTTCTCTTTGAGCTCGACGAACTTCTCAACCATGTTGAGCTTTTGAAGCTTTTGTTTCAACCCCAGATAAGCCCCAGGCTGTGCCAACTTTTGCTTGAACTCGAGCATAATTTTGTCAGCCTTCTCTTTGAAAGCATGGTTAAGAGGCTGGTCTGGTGAGTTAACCGGGGCTCTAGATATCTCCAAGTTGAGTGACTCGATCCGGTCATGTAACCCCATGGAAATGAATGCTTTCATCAACTCATTGTCAAGGTCTTCTTTGATCTTGTCGATTGTTAGGATGGTGATCGGGTCTGAGGGTCCTTTCGCTTCTAGAATCTTCTTCTTGAAGCTCTCGATGTCTGATTCAATGTCGGAGGGTGTGTTGAGATCAGATAGCTTCATGTTGCGTTTTCTTTGGGGATCTATTGGTAAACCTTCTTGGAAGCCTCCAACTCCCATGGACCTGAACTTGCGCATACGGTGGTTGAGCAGCTCCTCTTTATCCATCCTTGTCAACTCCTACATTGGCGACAATAGAGAGAAGATAATATTTGTGAAGTCTTGGTATGCAATAGCGGGATAGTTGCAAGTTCATAAACCAAACGAATACCGCTATTAACCTTGCAGCGGCTATACAGATTAGTTAAAGTACATTTTCTGCACCAGCTGCTGAGAGCAGCTATGAGATTGGTACAACTTTTTTCCAGACCTTAATCCACTTTGGACTTTTTAATCTGTTTTGAGTTTTTTCGAGGTGTTTGGTATGGACCTTTTTTGTGCCAACTTTTGGATTTTAGATTTTGGCTTTATAGTTTAAACTGGATTTTGAAAAAAGTTGGGTTTAACCAGTCTTTTCGGACTTTTTCATCTTAAACAAGAGAATGATCAATCTAGCCTTACTCTTTTTGTATTTACATACTACCACAGTTAATTTGACATACCAAAATTTTATAAGTAAATATAAAAACGGATGAAGTGGTAATATTTGCTAACCAACAAAACCGTCACATCATTAACCTTATATCAGCATCAACTTTTCTCACTAAACGCCTACAACTTTTTCCATTAACTTTTTTGTCGCAAACTTTTCACAACAACTAAAAAGTCGACTTAAAAGTCCAAAAAGTCCTACCAAATCCTGCTTTCTGCTTTATGTTGCGATGAATATTATGTTGCCGACATTTTATCAAGAACTCCCTATATGCTTTTCTTTACTAATTGCAAATTCTTTTTCCTAGACCTTAGCATTGCTCACAGAAAATGAAAAGAGACGGAAATTCAGGAAGTTCGTAGTACAAAAGGGAGGGTAAAAGTCTACCTCCATGGCTTGAATAATGGCAATCTTAATCTGTGCAGATGTCCATTGAGGATCAGCATGTGCACCACCCAAAGGTTCCTTCGATGAACAGGAACAAAAAATGAGTACTTCAAGTGAGTTGGATAGAGAAGTAGCACACTAATGAAACAACGATAGAAAATTTCAATATCTTCAAAAAATAGAGTTCCTAGCATTGGCATAGTTAAGCATAACTATACATTTTTTTGGAAAATGTAGGTGAAAGTTATAGTCCAAAGTCCAGTGCACAAATGACTAGGATAGATCTATGGACATGAGCGATAGTTATGCTTACAGGAATTATACCATCTGCGATTCCGAGTCTGCAATGTTCTTCAGCTGTAATCCTCAGTTTCTCGGCGGCCTACGCTAATTGGACACAAAACATGATCAGGAAAAGATTTCATCGTATCCGTGAAAACTCAAACATTGTACTGAGCGTACCTTTGGAGCAGCTTGAGAAGATTTCCACAATATTGCAGCACATGCTTCTGGACTGGTTCAAGAATGAACAAGAGAAGATAGAGACATAATGAGCTCAAGAAATAGAAAGAAGCATGTGAAGAAACAGACCGTGGATTCATTTCATGCTAAAGTTTTTTACCGAGGAAATGCATCAGGACAAGATAATATGTCCATATGGCAAATTAAAAGAAGGCTTCATAACAAAAATACAGAACCTTTGAAGCGATAGTGTTCGCTAATATAAACATTTATCCATAAATAACTTGATTAAAGAAACTTCCCGGGGCTAACGATTGTTTTTTTTTTAAAAAAAAATATTTATGAAGGAAAAAGTTTCGAGATTCATTTTCTTTAACTGAACTTTAAAGAGACACAAAAACCCCGTCAGTAACAAAAAATCACCTTGCAACATAGAATGCAGCGTTCTCTAGCATAAACAATTTATTGGCGCAAGCAATAGCAAGAGCGCCACCTGAACCACCTTCACCAGTTACAATAGCAATAATCGGAACCTTAAACCCAAACATGGCTCTCAGGTTATAAGCTATAGCTTCACCCTGCACATAATAAAACATCGCATACAATGTTACATTATAGGACTGGTGTACCTTAGAAAAGGTCTTGCCTTGAACATAGACACTCCAAAACTTACCTGACCAAGCTCCTCGGATTTGAGATCAGCAAATGCTCCTGGGGTGTCAATAAAGGTAACAATAGGAATCCCATGATGATCTGCATATTTCATCATTCTCAAAGCCTTTCTGTAGCTGTATGCATTATGCAACCAATGTCACCAAACACATTGGTTTAAACAGAATCGCTAGAAAATACCAAAAAAATCCACCACCTATTAACTAGTTTTCCCACCAAAAACCCTTCTACCAAACTCACCCATTATTATTATCAAGAAAACCCAAATATAATGTTCATGTGAGTTCAGAAGGGTAAAAGACACTTTCACACCTGACTTAAGAGCACTTTCACCCCTTCCAGTTTGGAAAGGGACACTTTACCCTTTCAGTGTGCCGAACTTTTGGAAACTTGCACCCCTTACAGTGACATTGTTAATCTGGAGTTGGGTTCTGTCACAAAAGGTAGTTTTTGAGACAAATTAACCTCCATATTATGCAAAATATGGGGGGTTATCCAAGGGTATAATAGACTTTACGCATGATATGTTGCGTAAATTTGTCTCCAAAACTATTTTCGCGAATTGACCTCATCCTGGACTAACAGCAGTACAATCAGGGTGTGTAAGTTTCTTGAAGTTCTGCACACTGAAGGGGTGAAAGAGTCATTTTCCAAACTGAAATGGGTGCAAGTGTCCTTCAATCAAACTAGAGGGGACGAGAGTGTCTTTTACCGACATCAGAAATCACGTAACTCGCCGGAAAATAGAAACCACTAAATATTGTTACACTAAAGTCGCGGGGATGAGTAACTTCTCATTTTCTTCATTGATTAAAGAGATGGAGAAAATTTCAACATTGAACAAACATACCCGTGAGGAGTTGGCATTGCAAAGTTGCGTGCTATATTTTCCTTTGTGTTCCTTCCTTTCTGGTGTCCTATAAACATGTAGCTTTTGCCATCCATGCTCCCAAGCCCAGTCACTATGGCTGGATCATCATAGCCTGCACGATCGCCATGGAGTTCCACCCACTTCATGACACACAGAAATAAGTAAAAAAAAGACTTACACCATATAGATTTCTGTTAAAAAGAAAATAAACCAAGAAATAGCAAAGACTACCTTTTCGGTAATGTTCAAGATATGATCAAGCACTGTAGGCCTATTAGGATGCCGAGCTATACTCAGACGTTGAATGGGTGTCAAATGTGCGTATAATTCCTTAAGAGCCTGCACGAATGTTAGAAGATCTTCAGAAGTGCAATAATGACCTAAACTTGAACCATCATCAGCATCAGCATTCTTGAAGCCAACAATCAAGCCTTATTACGGTTGGTGATACACTAAACTTTCCAAAAACTCAAGTACTACAATGAAGGTGTCAAGTGTACCAACCGAAAGAAGAAAGCTAAGGTAAAGCAAAGGCACATTAAGCATATTCCAAAACTTGCCTGTTTATACTTGTTTTCTAACGCATTGATTTGGTCACTGAAATCCAACCCTGTGTCATCAGCCATATTTTTAACCTTCAAAGAACACGGCATATAGTGAGTTTATACTGAAAACTGAAAGGTAAGCGTATTTATTACTAGTAACTGTAGAAAGAAAGAAAGAAAAAGTCACCTCAATGATCTTCTTCTCCAAATCAACCAGAGGCTTCTCAAACCCAAGGGTTACCATTTTGGGTTTATCTTCAAGAGGTTTGAAGGACGACAAGTAAGCTAACGGCGCACTAGAATGGGGATCAATGTCGTCCGGCCAAGGGTAATCATGCTTTTTCCCCTTCCTAACCCCAGCAACCACACACAACCTCCTCCCTCCTTTTCTTCTAATCCTTAATTCTCCCAAACTCCTCCACCAAATGCAATTCTTCCTACTTCTAATCGAACTTATCGACGACGAATCAATAGCTAATAAACCATCAAAGGGGTTGAAATGCGACCCGGATTTCGACCCCAATTCTCCTCTCCCCCTCCCACAGTTTCCACCTATCGGAGAAATCGCAGTCATCCTAACTCAAAAAACCCACCTCAGATTACCTGTTTCATGCCTTCCCAAAAACAATTCTTGAACAAAAGAAGGGAACAAGTTCTGGGTTCAACTTAACTTTAACATACATCATCAAGCATTGAGACTAAATAAGTACAGATTATGAATTTGCTATGCACAAGAAAGCAAAATTTGGTCAGAAATTCACCACACTTACCAAGTAGTCATCCAAACCCCACTTCAGATTATCTGTTCCATGCCTTCCAGAAAGTAGTTCTTGAACAAATATGAAGAAAATGGATCAAATTTAACATGCATCATCAAGCACTGAGACTAAATAAGTACAAAATTGATCAGAAATTCACCATAATTACCAAGTAGTCATCGAAACCCTAGTTTTTGTTCCTCCTCTTTGGAAAACCAGCACATTGCTTGCTAGTGATAATTGGAAAGAGTCAAGAGAGAAGAAAAGAGGGAAGAGAGTGAGTGGCTGGGATTAGATTGTGAGGTTGGGGGTATTTTGGTAAAATGAGTCGAAAAGCGGCGAAACAGTTGTGGTGGTGTGAATGGGCAGTTATGAGGAAAAGGAGGGAAGTTTGTAGATAAAGCGCGGCGCGTGTTTTACGGATGACTGCAAGGACGCTCGGCGAGAGAGCGTCTGATGTACGAGTTGCTGCTATTCGAGCGTGTGTGACACGCGATTGAGACTAACTTGTGGTGAAGTTTTGAGTTTTTTTTTTTTGAAGCAAGGAGTTTTGAGATTGTGATAAGGAGGAACACGTTGCAAGTGGATAGCGCCATTTAAATCATGCGGGCCCAATATCGTACATGTGGACATGTCTGAACTGATGTCCAACTCTTGTTCTCTAGTGCTTACTGTCTCTTTTCTATTGCCCCATTTTTTATTTTTTACCATTATTTATTGGGCCACTTTGATCCGGTGATTTAGATATTAAAATGATGAAATTTTTTGATGATTTTTTCATGGTATTGTAGAGTAAAAGTTGCTCTATAATACAGTGAAAAAATTATTAAAAAATCGTATTGTTTTGTAATCCAAATTATCCAGTCAAAGTGACCCAATACGAGTCAAAATGAAGCTAAAGAGAAGAGACGGAGTGATACTTACATTCTCAATTTTAACTACTTTGACCCCTTCAAGTTGGATATAAAGACACTTTCATCTCCTTTTCTTGGAGAAATGACGTTTTCACCCTTTACACTTGCCAAATTTCTGTACACTTACACCCCTAATTGCGTATTGACAGTGACAAATTTGTTCCACTAAGGACCATCAGTGTGGACTCCCGCCCCCAAACTATCAGCATCACAATTAAAGAGTGTTAGTGTCATGAAATTTGACACACTGCTGAAAGAGTAGAAGTATCGTTTCCCAAACAAAAATTGGTGAAAGTGTCTTTATGTCAAACTCGAGGGGCTAAAGTGTCTTTTACCCACCTAGTTTCACTGTATCCCATGCCCAATTTAGTACTAGAAAATTAGAAAAGCAACTATTGTTTCGTAGAAAATTATAAAAATGAATAGTAGTGTAATCGAACTCGCCGTTTAGCTCAGTGGTTAGGGTCGTTAAGGCACTTCATTGAAGTCTCGAGTTCAAACCTCCTCCCTAACATAGGATATATTAAGATTTCTTACCTTGTAATAGAAAAAATAGTAGTGTAATCATTGGCCCATTTGGATGAGATTAAGCCGAGAAGTAAAGGAAGGTCAAAACTGAGATTTTTCGGTCGTCTCCAAACCCAAAAAAGAACAGAATTCCGGGCAAAAATCCATACTACGAAATTCCCGATTTTTTTCGTTTGATGTTTGGTAATTTCCGGATTGCTTTGAGGGGAAATTCCGGATTGTCAATAAAATGTGTATTCAACAAAAAAATACCAATAATCCCCAATAAGCGCATCCAAACGCTACTAATTAAATGAGTTTTTAGATCAACCGCCACTTACTTCAGCTTATCGAAACAGCCCCATTGAGCACCTCTGTGAACCAGCCTCGATTACCAAATTCAGTTCAGGCTAGGTCAAACAGATGACTCGCTCAAGCTCGATTCCAAATCGAAAATGATAAATGAGCGAAACTCGAGTGAGCTTCACAAATGCGGCAACAAACTTGCCAAATAAACAAGCGAGTTAACAAGACCCTACACAAATTCGAAAGCAAACGAAAGATGAATTCAACAAGAACTACCAGATCAATCCGGTTAAACCAGTCCCGTTGTTTCATTTCTGGAATTAACCCCAAGTCACGAATTCCAATCAAACCGCCTTGTATATTTCCGAAAGGGTACAAAGGCGAATCTTCCCTATTGCTGAAATCCATACACACACAGTCACACAGACCTACCGATAAAAACTCTAAAAAAGAACATGAAGGTTAAAGAAGAAAAGGACATACTACAAAGTTAAACAGCTCTCTGAGGTGGCAAAAATTAAGCCGGTGCAAACTCTAACCCTAAGAAATAATGTTCACTAGCTAATCATTTCACCTAATGTGATGGCTGAGAGTTTCCACTGATGAACAGCCGCATAAGATCTGAGCTTTTAAGCATGAATCATGTTGAAATGAAACCTGGAGAGCTGCTGCGGGATAGTTGAAATGACAGGGCCGTATCTCTGCAGATAGATGACAAAGCAAACATGTTTCAGTCTCGACTCATATAGACAGTTACTCATAATCAATTTTAGCAACATGACTTAACCAACATTACACCCCTCAGGGTTCGTAAAAGAATTTACGCCTTATAACTAGTGGTGTCAAAGGTACGGACTGGGCGGTCAGGGTTCTTGGCGGGTTTGGGGGGGGCTGGTCCGGGTGAAAATAATATTTTGCTTTTTTAGCTTTTTCAATTTTCATATAATATATATTAATATATATAGTAATTAATATTGATTTTTTGACCGGGTTGACCAAATTAACCCCCCCCCCCCCCCCCCAAAGGAGGATTTTCAAAGAAAGGGGGGGGGCAAAATGGTCAATTTGGTAGAGGGGTTAGAAGGGCCCGGCCCGGTGCGGGTTAAACCAGGGCAGCCGAGCGGGCATTAGAGGGACCTTGGGTGGAGGGTCCAGGCTGGGTCTTTCTAGAGGATTTCCTACCCGGGCCGGTTCCGGGCCCTGGGGGAGTGGGTTGGAGGCAGGTTGGGTTAGGGAGGGAGGGGGTCGGTACGGGGTGGGTTTTGGGGGGTACGGGGCGGGTTGGGCCAGCTTGAACCATGGGCGAGCCCTTTGACACTACAACTTGTAACTCACATCATCCCAAGTCAGCCAGCTAGCTCGTCACCACTTGAACACACATGAACATTATTACCTGGTGCCCTGGTGGGGATTAATTTTATGTTGTGGAAAGTTAGATGGAAAAGAGTGATGTCTTTTACCCAAGTGCTAAATCTTTTCTTTCTACTGCAATATCTTAGGTTAAATTTAAATCAAGCAAATCAAATTTGTGTTCTCTAGCCATGCGGTCTCCCCCCAGTATTTCTTTTATCAATATCCATTTGGGTAATGGAATAGTTGCCCTCGGAAGGAACAATTAGAACATTGCCTCAAGATTACAGCTCAACCCCCAGTATTTCTTTTTGGATTATAGAGTAGTTTCCCTCAAAATGAACAATTACCTTTCCTCAAGATCAGAGCTCAACTCGGTAAAGCTACAGCTAACCACTGAAGTGAACAATATGGGTAAATTTCTTCAAGTTCTCTCATTATGTCTTCGCAGTTCATGTCCCCTGGATAGGTCGAATAAATGATGGCTCATCACCTTAAGCCATTTTCTCCCTGCCATCCTCTCATGCTTTTTGACATGCCACCAAAGACACTGATCTCACCAATGGCACAATGTAAGGCAAACCAATATTGAATTGTTAAATTGTATCAGTATCGGCACAATCCTATAGTGAAGAAAACTACCCATGCCTCAAATAACTCAGATAACAAAACTCCATAACAAAAACCACTTAATGATAGAACCAATTCTCATGTCTTTGTACCATGTATACGACCGTAACACTGCAAATACGAGAAAAGACTGAAGGTAGGATAAGTGATCCCACGGGACACGGGGTAGGACTTGAATGAGATGGCTTTCAGTGTCATATTCGCTACGCTCAAGTCTGAAGAGAACAGCATCGAAGCAAGGACTGAAGCCTGTTTTCTATAAGAGGTATTCAAAAAAGAATGAACCCCCCAGAAGAGAGTCCTCTTGAGCCCTACATAGTTTCACAAGCCTTCGTCATTGTCAGACAAGTAAGTAGGTCAAACCAGGGATTTGGAGTAAAATCGAACTTTGTGAACCTACGTTTGGATGATGCAGGATATGAGGCGGAATATGAAATGAAATCAAACTTTGTTTTCTTTTCTCGGAGAACCAAAGGACAGCACGGTTTTCTCGTAGATTCACAAAGTTAACCCTTTTTCTCCCAGATGTGGTTTCTCTATAAGTAGGGCAGGAGAAACCGGGAGGTAAATAATATCTCCCCTCAAACCCCTTACCCAAACACACTAGATAAAACCCAACAGGACACCAAATCTCATCCCCTCGCACATCTCTACGCAAACATGGCCCAAGAACAATAAATGGCTAAAGTTTTTTTCATGATACTAACCTGTTGCACATGGAAAATCTAGGTAAAGTATGAAAAACCTTCACCTAGGTAAAACTAGAATCTGTAAGAATGAGTAAAGAGAACAAAAAAATGGAAGCAGCGGCTTTAAAACACTTTCAGATGAAAATTAAGCATGGAAAACCATGTGTATGAATTGATTTAGTTTTATCCAATATATAATCATACAAGCAGTCCGATAGGGACTTGCAACGTGTTATACCTCCCTTTGCTTGTCTCGCCTTTCTCACCACGAACCAACACACATCACCAACCTACATAATGACCTTCAACAGTATGGAATGCTTCACATGTCCGTGTAAATGGTACGAGTAGCCATGGTTCACTGGTGTATTCCATTCATGTCTAAAGGTCTTGGGAGAGTGCCTAGAAAAGGAAAGAGTGTCTCCGACTATCCTTTAAACCTAACATATATATTCTACAGTTCCAACTCCCTACTGATTCTGGTACCTGAAGTAGCGTAGACCAGGCTGCATTTTCAGTGATAACCCAGGATAAATCCTCCGTGAGGAAGTTATTTTAACTTGGGCCAAATGTGAAACCATTAAATTAAAGTTTCATGGACCATGAACTTCAGGTCGTCGAGAAAAAAAATGCCATCTCAAATGCCTTAAATACAACAGGGATGGCTGCATGGCTAACAATATCCAGTATAAATATAATTCAGACAGATATAAAGTCGACTTAGCTAGATGAGGTCTAAAATAAGAAAGGAAGATGAACGCAAGTATGAATAGTGCGATGGTGAGAACTGTCAACCACCTGCCCCGAACAGATAGTAAGACCTTTAGAGTTTATATGATTTGCGACCCAAGTTCAGATTATTTGATCAAGCCCAGCTTAATTTCCTCCCAAAAACTTCTTTTGGACCTTTTCTTATGCAAGATAAAAATGTTAGCTTATACTATTTTATAGTCTAAAAGGTTACTCTAGAATATTTTGTCTTGTAGCCCAGAAAAGTTGCTCGCTTTTTTTTCAGCCAACAGAAAAGTTGTTTGCTTTGCTTTCAATAGGCATGTTGGCAATGTTGCCTTGAGACATAGCAGAGGTTTCTGTAAATGTAAAAATATTTAAGGTATTAAGTGGAATTTTCCTGTAAAAGGAAAACCAAAAGGTATGAGCACCAAGACAATTTAGAAGCCATCCACATAGCCGTTGGAGATTTAGACATCCTAGACCATTTTCACACAGTGAATACTAATAACTGTACAAGTTCATCCAGGCATCATAAATGGTCATGTCTGACAAGACTAATAACCCTGGTCAGAGTATACACACACACACACACACACACACACACACACACACACACACACACACACACACACACACACACACACACACACACACAGATCTTAAATGTCTAACCTGAACATTATCATAGAGCTCAAACAGGGGAACAGCCAAGAGCTTTAAGTTTTTGGGCACTGCAAAGTACTCCCTTTCAGACAAGTGAACAACAAAAAGCTTCTTACACTCCTGCATAGTAAATTTCTCCTCACGTTAACTTACAAAGGACTTAAATAGAAGCGGTGAACTGATACATTTTCAAGAAGATTAAAGCTTCTTTACCTTAGGTTTCGTTATATGTGGGGGGCAATAAGGGTACATTATGGTTTCAAAGTTCGGCCTCCACCAGATAGCGACACATTCACCAATCTGCAGAAAATAAATGAAATGTAAACCAGTGATGAGTTTAAGCCTGGTTTATTGATATGCCATGCAAAAGCAAAATAATATTATCTAGCTAGATATATTCCATTTGCTGAAGAAAGAGACGCCACTATTTCAACCAATCAGTCAACAAAGGCTTATTATAATAGATTGCTAGTAAGGGCATCTCCAATAGTTGTAGGTATTTTTTGCATGTTTTAAATTTTGCATGACATGCATTTGTAGTTTTGTTCCAGCAGTAAAATGCAATTTATACATTTTGTAGTGGTTAAAATATAGTAGTAATATACTTATTGAGGATGCATGAGAGGAGAGAGATAGACACACAATTTTGCATGCCTACTTTCTTGCTAGCTATTAATGGAGAGGAAGATGCATGTTTTGCAAAATGCATGGCGATTTGCATCGTCTATTGGAGCTCACTTTTTCTTCATTTTCTTTTCATTTTGCATAAAAGAGGCTTTTGCATGAGCTATTGGAGATGCCCTAACATGGTCGATGGTTGCTAGAACTTTAAAAAGAGCAAACCTGCCAGTTTGGCTGCAACGAAGGAGAATTAGCACCAAGTTTGCTAGACAGTTTCCTTTTCAGGCCTTCAATCTCTGTTGAAAAGAAAAAACTAACAATGGTGAGAGGGAGCAGGAGATCAACACATTCATAGGATGCTATACTGTGCATACCATTTTCGCCAGGCTTCAAGCGGCCACCGGGGAGTTTACAGAAAGTGTTTCCAATTTGTAAGAGAAGAATGTGAGGATGGTTGTGCTCTTGAACCTACAGAAGCCAACAAAAACTGTTTAGTTACAGAATTGGTAGGTATCAAGGCTAAATGTGATGTAACAAAAACTAAAAAAAAAAAAAGTGTGTGCTATTTTGATCTGAAATGAAATTGGAGTAACTTCACAATACAAGGGGGTATGGTTTGACGTGATGTATGCCATCATATGCAGTCCAAACACAAAACAACTCAAGAAATTCATACATCACATGTCACTGGAACACCCTGTAGGCTTGCTGGAGTTTCATAAAAAAAATGACGAGCACCAGCCACCAGGAGAAATGAGAATAAAACTTAGCATTTGCAGCAAAGTACTTACCAGTAGGATTGCTTCAACGCTCGTTCTCATGCCTTCTTTCATATAGCTGTAGATAAAACAAAGAATAAGCCAATTTAATCTCAGAGCAAGGACCAGTGATAAAAGAATGTATGTATGTATGTGTGTGTGTGTGTGTGTGTGTGACTCAAAGCAAAATTTGAAGCCACATTTGATACAGAATCCAATTCTAGCTATGCAAAAGATGTTGATTTCAACTAAGGTGGTGTGTCTCATGTACATGAAGAAATTCTCGCCATGTATCCTACTGACAATAGTCAACAAAGAACAACCAAAATAAGCTCGTCATCGGGAATAGATGATTGACCACCTTGTCAGTATTTACAAGTGGGGCTCTTCGACAACAAACTTTTAAGAGTTACGACATTAAATGGATGTAGGGTGACCAGAAGAGATAAACTACCCATTTAGAAATCACGCTACTTCCTTTGTCCGATGTTGGTGTCTTGGTGGCTACTAAGCTATCCTCTCCTACTTAGTTGTTATTCATTTGAGTGGATTAAAGTGCAACACCACATGTCAATGTATATTTGAAGCTCGGGCAACTAAATATTCTGACTTCGCTAAGGTAATAGTGTGTTCTATTCCCACAAAATCCCTTCTACTATAGAGCGCCCTTACCATATACATACATTTTCAGACATCCAGACCGCCTTCTGTATCCCTGGCACAGAGATCAACTCAAGTGAAAATCAAACCTCCAAAAATTGCAGGCTATATGCTTATACCCACTTCAGATCCAACAATGACATTAAAATGCAACAGTGATCCACCACTTTAAAATGGAGAAGATGGTTAACAGATACTGCATCCTCCTGACACGTCAAACATCAACCCTGCATAGCCTTAGATCACTTTCCTGGTTATCCAAAATAAGATTTTCCCCTTGACCATTATCCAAGCTAAACAGATTACTTCAGGAGGACTTTTTATCTGGTTAAAACAAGGGTGTTGAGTAAGATAAAGAAAGAAAAAAAAAAATCGATTGATTTTCTCTTATGCGACTGATTGGGAATTTTCGTTTAACGATCAGTTGAGTATCGCTATTCTATAGTCCACCACTCCACCTATGATCAGATTGTCGAAATATCAAAATGTCATATTTCTAACTTAATGAACAATCTTTTGGCAGAGACATTCTCTGGTAGGCCATTAAAATCTTTGTCAGCGCCAATAATCGCATTTTCATCCTACCCAAAAGAAACATATAAAAATGTCAAAAGCTTTTGAATAAAAGAGAGAAAGTCAAAGACCAGGGACCTTGTATAGAAATTCTAGTCGGCCACACAGGTTATAGATTCCTTGTCACACAACACACAAGACATTTGAGCGGGAGATCATGGTTGTGGGATTACGTCCTAACTTTCTTGCAAGTAATGCCACCTCAAGGTACAAAGTTTCCCCAATGCTGGACTAAACCTCACAATCTGACTATGGTTAAAGAACTTTATAGAGAGGAAGTAATAAATAAGCTATTTATTCTTCTTCCTTACTTCAATTCCAACCTTGCAACTTATTTACATAGAATAGTCCTATTCTTCCCCATTGGCCCCGCGATCTCGCAATCGCCTTATACTAAATACCAACTCTCATACAGCATACTTGCATAGGAAAATACACCTCAAGAAAGCCCAAAAAACAGGGAAAAAAATATCTCAATCACGATCAACCGAAGATCTTAACTTGAAAATGACTAATTTCATCCAATTTTGCTACCAGGTTTACCCCAAACTGGACAATACCAATGAACAACTGTGTAGAATCCGGTGATCACAAGACCTCAAAAAACCAATGACAGACTTTTAGTTTGACAAGTGATATCTAACAAACTATCTCCGTCAATCACCTTCGGCACCTGAAATGTGAAGGGAATACGAGATGCATCTCTGATAGAAACCAGGAAATTAAACCATTGGAACCCCAAAAAAGATGCAAGAAAACGAAAAAGTCCAACTTGACATGGAATGTGGAACTTATAGCCACTCAAGACTCAGGATCAAACTGGGGATTATTCTTAAAGAAGACTCAATTTCTTCTCAAAATTGCCTATTTGAATTCGTGAAAGGGACTACGCAGCAGCATGAAAACAACCCAAAAGCTTTTATCATAGGCAAAGCATCCAGGCAAGCACAAAACTGAGGCTCATCCAGAGTTACCAAGCAACAGTCTGAAAAGAAAAACGCGAAAAAATCCCCAATTTCCTACATCTCATCGTGTTTGTATAATTTCTACATCTCAAAAAAAAAAAAAAAAAAAAAAAAAAAAAAAAAAAAAAAAAAAAACTAAATTTTCTTGACACCTGAAAAGACTCTGATTTTTCTCCATTCCAGATTAAACATAAACTCCAAACCGAAACCCTAGATGAAAATACAATCATTGACCTACACATTCAGCAAATTACTCCCTTTTACCCCCAGACATTCCATGAGGAGATTACATTCAACTTGTTGAGCAACCAAAAGAGACGAATTAGGGAAATTGACAAAGGTGTTGAACTTACTTGAGTTTCATACGGGCGAGACGATCGGCGACGGAGGTGTCTTTCTCCATCTTGGGTTCTTTGGTGCCGAAGGTGTAGCTGGACAGAGGGTATGTGTTCACCACCGGCGACGTCAACATCTTCGCCGTCGATCAGGCCACCGGAGACTTCTCTGGAAGTAGTAGTAGTACCAAAAAGCAATCTCCCGAAATACCACAACAGCCCCTCCAACCCCAAATTTGAACTCTGTATTTTCTTTGTTTTTTAGGGGGTAAAAGACACTTTCACCCCCCTCTAGTTTGACTGAAGGACACTTTCACCCCTTTTTCAAACTGCAAGGGTGAAAGTGTCTTTCGGTCAAACTAAGTCCTCCGATCAGTTTCAACGCCCAAGCCGTCGCCAATCCCACCAACTCTTACGGGGCTCAGGAAGTGTATGCAAAGGTTTCCGATGTCGGGATTCCGCCACAGGACGGGAGTGCCTTAAATCCTGCAACTCTTTCATTGGCTGAGGCTGCGACTGCGGGACAGTCTAGCGAGTCGCAATGAATACCATAAGTTGGAACGTACGGGAGCTTGAAAACCCTCGTAGTGTTACTTCTCTTTGCGATCTAGTGATGAGAAGAAGGACAAACGTGGTGTTTTTGATGGAAACAAAGTCTTGTGCAAATTAAATGAGGAGGATTAAGCGGAGATTGGGCTTTCATAATGGAATCTTCAGGGATTGTGATGGCAGCCACGGTGGCAGAAGGGGCGGCCTAGCTCTACTATGGGATGATTCGGTTAGCTTTGATCTCGATACTTGGTCTGATTCTCATATTCATGGTAGTATTAGCTCTTCTAATATTTCCACGAAGGGTTTTCTAACATGTTTTTATGGCTCTCCTGTTAGGGGGAGGGGGGGTCACTTGGCATTTTTTGGAGTGTCTTAATCCTGGGAATCAACCATGGTGCATTGTTGGTGATTTCAACGCTTTCACGTCTG
Source organism: Linanthus parryae (assembly GCA_023055425.1). Taxonomy (NCBI): domain Eukaryota; kingdom Viridiplantae; phylum Streptophyta; class Magnoliopsida; order Ericales; family Polemoniaceae; genus Linanthus; species Linanthus parryae. The sequence goes on along the minus strand of JALGPY010000006.1, from coordinate 12,604,160 downwards.
TTCTAGACAAGGAAGGGGGTCGTTCTGTACCCTTCAGTCAAATAGAGGGTTTCCTAAGCGTAGTTCACCATCTCCAACTACGGGGTATGGGTTTTTTCGGGTTCATGGTTCACTTGGCGTAATAATCAGGAGGGTTCTGCTGCTATCAAGGTACGGCTAGATAGATGTCTTGTTAACAACAGATGGGTTGGTGCGTTCGGCTGGGCGAAAGTACAGCACCTCATTGCTGAAGTCCCATATCATGTTCCAATTGAAGTATCTTGGGAAGATGGAGAACAGAGGGTTTCCAGGGTTACGCGAATATTTCAGTTTGAATCAATGTGGATACAGCACGAGGGTTGTGGGGAGCTGATCAGGGCTTCTTGGTCGTCTCCACAGTCCAACATTGATACCAAGCTCTCAGCTCTGGCTGAATCCTTCGGAGTGTGGGACAGACAGACTTTCGGCCACGTTAGAAGGAAACTTCAGCAGCTCCGCAACCGGCTGCAGATGCTAATGGACGGGTACCAATCGGCTGAGGCCCTGGCCGAATCCAAATCAGTTCGTTACCACATTCTCCATATCCTTCAAAGGCAGGAGGAGATGTGGCGTCAGAGAACTCGAGAAGTTTGGATGCGAAAAGGGGATCTGAATACAAACTTTTTTCACAAGGAAGCTTCAAATCGCCGAAACAAAAATCATATGCGTGGCTTAGAGGATGGGCCAGTAGCATGGACAGAGAACAAACAACAGGTTATTTCTATTCTAGTTGATTATTTTCAGAACATTTTGACCTCGGTTGATCCGTCTAGGGCATAGATGGAACCATTGATGACAGGGATTGGAGAATTGGTTTCTCTTGAGCAACGGGCTGCCATGAATCAACCTTTCACTGCCGTTGATGTGTGTACGGCTTTGGGGCAGATGGAGCCCGTAAAGGCCCCTGGACCGGATGGTTTCCCCCCTATTTTCTATGAGAAAATTTGGAACGTGGTTGGTGCAGATGTTGAGAAAGGTATGTCCCGGTATTCTCAATGATGGTGATGATATCTCCAAATTTAATCATACCCTAATCGCCTTGATTCCAAAAGTGAAGCAAGTCAGGCACGCCACAGATTTGAGGCCTATTAGTCTATGTGTGACGCCCCGAAACCCAGGGGTCAATTTTACGATAAAATAGTGACAAATACAAAACCGGCACGATGATCTAACGGCTACCATCTGCGGATCAACACCGCTGGTACCAAAAAAGACTCGTCTGCCAAACAGGTATCGTCTGAGCCACCAACTCAGGTACCAAAGACAACATCGTATTTTAATAAACATTGATTCATTTATTTAATAAATATGATACAGCGGTACGTGACTCTCAATTTGAAAGGTGATTTATATACAAGTGTTGACTAATAAACGATTACAATATTCAGATAACAAGCTTTAATCAAATCTAATAAAGCTATCACTTCGATTCGATCGTCCGATCCGTCTGTCGTAACCTGCAAACACTGTTAGGGGGTGAGCTCGCGCCTAATAGGTCGTTCACCGCAAGAGTAGGGTGATATGCAATAAACAATATAATTATAGCGGGTTACACGTAATAGCACGTATCACGTAATAATCATGTATATGTTAAGTCATGCATATGCAATTCTTTAATCGTTTTATTATCTTCATGGAACATGGGGTGCTCACATACACGCTCGCAGCTAGGAGTGAGTCAGCCTACCTCCGCATACGTGCTCTCAACTAGGAGCGGAGTACCTACCTGCCATCAAGACGTCAGTGCTTTCTGTACCAGGCCTCAGGTGCAATCAGGGTCTTTGACCCAAGGGATGTACAATCCCTAACCCCGTCCATTTATTTTTCCACTTTCATATTTAATTTCACGTGAAAATCGTGCATGAACAGCAATATCGACAATATCATCATGCTAACAACATATCAACAATTATCAACACAGTTGATAGCATGTATCCAGCATAGTTACGAATATCTACAACATATTCGATAGCAATTTCAGCATCATCTCTGTATGATTCAAATACTCAAATAACAATTTGACAACATCTCCACATGAATCATATATCATTTACAAATTCACAATAATCATGTATAACATCGACACAATAATGGCAACTCGACAATTATAAATAATATATCTAAGCAGTACAACGACTAGCATATAAACAGGCAACACAATACATTCAGGGCTATAACGTTGAGATGCCCTACCTCAGTCCGACGAAGCTAGTAATAAAATAATAAGAACCTCCAGAACCTCCGAGTAATATATTGAGAATATCCTCCGCAACTCTCACTGTCTCTCTATAGTACTTGACTGAATTTTGGAATGAGAATATCTCTAACAAAAAGTTCTATTTATAGGGGAGGGCGACCAATCACGTCGCGATGGGTCGCGGGACACGTGGCATCCATGCAGGGAAGGAGTTCCCAGGACATGACACTATGAAACACTATTTACAAAGATCGTGACTAAGGCTGCTGCGAACCTGCTCAAAACGATTCTTGACTCTCTGATCTCAGATAACCAGAGTGCTTTTGTTCCTGGAAGGCTTTTTTCTGACACTACGTTGACAGCTTTTGAGCTTTCACATACCATGAAATGCCGGAAGAAAGGGAAGATAGAGTTTCTGGGTCTAAAAGCCGACATGAGCAAAGTCTATGATAGAGTCGAATGGGACCTCCTTCGAGCAATGATGGAACGGATGGGCTTTGGATTCAGATGGATAGAGCTGGTCATGAACTGTGTGTCTACAACATCTTAAGGTCTCATTGTTAACGGGGAAGTTCATGGTATGATCAAGCCATAGAGAGGATTAAGACAGGGTTGTCCTCTATCTCCATATTTGTTTTTACTAGTTAGTGAAATTCTTTCTCGCAGCTTAACCCTTGCAGTGCAGGACATACATATATCTGGTTTGGCAGCATCGAGGGGAGGACCGATAGTATCTCACTTATTTTTCGCCGATGACAGCTTGCTTTTCACCAAGGCTACACATAGGGAGATTTATAATCTCCGAGACATTCTCAGCAGATACGAGACGGCTTCGGGGCGACGTCTGAATCTACAGAAGTCCTCAGTAGTTTTTTCTGACAACGTTCCTGCATGTATTAGAGTTAAACTGAGTCAACCGTTGGGGGTGCAGCTAGTGGAGGATCACGATTGTTATCTTGGGATTCCTACTTCGATGGGGTGCAACCGGACCCAAGCTTTGAGCTACTTATCTGAGAGGATCAACAAGAAGATGAAAGGGATGGAAAGGGGAAGAACTATCAGTTGCAGGTAAAGAGATTCTTATTAAGGCAGTCATACAAGCTCTCCCTAACTATGCGATGGGCTGTTTCCTCTTACCGGCAAGAGTGTGTCAAGACATGGAACGGTTAGTTAGACGCTTCTGGTGGGGAGGCAATGAAGATACAATGAGAATGCATTGGATTTCTTGTGATAGAATGAAGATTTCCAAGGAGGACGGAGGTCTTGGCTTCAAAGATTTTCATGATTTCAATATAGCGTTGTTGGCCAAATAATCTTGGACATTTACTAAAAACCCAAACAACTTGGTTAGCCGAGTATTCAAAGCAAAGTATTACAAAGACTCTACTATTATCGACGTTACACCAGGGCAAAATAGTCAAATCTCCTTTGCTTTCAGAAGCATCCTTGCTGGCCGCGATCTAATCAAGTCAGGTATTCACTGGAAGGTTGGTAATGGGAATAGTATAAAAGTCTTCAACGACAATTGGATTCCTCGGAGCAGCTCTCGACGGGTTATCTCTAGCTGCCCGGACGGTTATGAAGGGGCCACTATTAGTTCTCTCATTGATCCAGTTACGAGAACGTGGGACGAGGACAGATTGGCTCACATTCTCTTACCAGTTGATATTGAGATAATTCGTAGTAATCGGACGAGCTATTTTGGCACCACACTGATGTTGGATTGCATTATGTTTCTTCCAGTTATAAAACGCAGCTGATCCGTAGTAAAGGTGATCCCTCCTCTTCCAATGACCATGTTAATCGTCAATGGCTTCAACGCCTTTGGAAATTGAAGATGCCCAAAAAGATCATATTCCCGACATGGAGGATATGGAACAATTCTCTAGCTGCAGCTACTCAATTTAGAAGAAGGGGGCTTAGTATATCTAGTACTTGTCAACTCTGTTTGGGTGGGGAAGAATCCGAAGAGCACACTTTTCTCTTATGTGATAAGACTCGACAAGTTTGGTTGGAAAGTGATAAGATGGCATTTGCTCTTCAATGGCGAGGCCCTTTTTGTGATTTGATTGTTGACATCTTCAGCAACAAATCCAATGATTTGTGTGAAACTTTTGTTGCGCTGGTGTGGGCAATATGGCGAAGACGAACTTCGAAGACTTTTGAGGATCAACAACAAAGCCCGGCTGCCGTGGTGAACACAACTTGGTTCTGCTCCAGTGGTACAAAGAACCGAAGCTCATCGACATGTTAGAATATGGCGTTCCTGGTCATGTTCCCAACATCAAGCATTGGTCTCCCCCGACAATCGGCTTTGTGGAGATCAACTCTGATGCGACGTCGCAACGATTTGATTCCCCGGCCGGAACATGGTGTGCTCTTCGTAATGCAGCTGGTAATTTTTTTGCGGGCCGCTTCACTCGCCTCCGGAGGGTCATAACCCCTCTACTTGCGGAACTGTCCGCGCTACTCTCAGGGCTAATCATGGCGCATGAGCTTCATTTCGACTCAATTGAGATTGAATTTGATTCCTTGACTGCAGTACGCTTGCTTCGTCATGGAGCATTTGGCAAAATGAGCTCGGAGACTTCGCTGGGTGAAATAAGAGATCTAGTAGACATATGTAGGAGTAAATTACAAAGTTTTGCCAATTGCTCGATTAGCCATATAGCTAGATGTAGTAATAGTCTAGCACATTGTTTTGCCCATAAGGGTGTAGTTGAAGAGGATATGTCCTTTTACTCTCAAGTTCCGGACGGGACTTTTCCAATATTCTCTAATGATTTAGCGGGTCTGATTTTAACATAAATTTTTTTTCCCTAAAAAAAAAGAAAAAAGGAAAGGGTATGTGAAACTCCGTTTCAAAGGAGAAAAGAAAAGGGTATGTGAAAATCAAGTTCTGCTCTCGATTATAACTCATCTCTCACTTTCGAATCATCGCACTATCTTCGCTTCACATGTCGATTCAATCTCAGTTTCGCACTCCAACGATAAAAATCTGACAAAATTAGGGTTTATTCATAGATAATGATGCTCTTCATAGATTACATTTGTTAAGCAATTGTTACTGGTACGAATGATATCTGATTGATTTCAGGAGATGGAAGAATCAGATTACGAAGAAGACTCTGACAATGAAGAATCACCCGATATCCATACTTATCCACTTGAGTCAGTGAGTTTCAACTTTCTCACTTCACCTTGCCAATACTCCATTCATTTGCAATTGCTTATACATGCTATTTGATTGTGTTTGTATGACATTTGTTGTTGTGGTAGAGGGAAAATCCCCAAAGGCGAAAGGAAATGGTATACATTGGTTGTGGGGCTGGATTTGGGGGTGACAGGCCAATGGCGGCTCTCAAGTTACTCCAGAGGGTGAATTTGGATTATATTGTCCTTGAATGCCTGGCGGAGCGCACCCTTGTTGATCTCTGCCACGATAAGGAAGCAGGAGGCACGGGATACGATCCTCGTAGTATGTTTCTATGGCTATTCATTTCTAGTAGTTGATACAAATTTCAAGTTTTCTGAACAGAGTTTTTGTTTATGACAATCCATGCTTGACATTTCGCTCCGAGTCTTTATGAACGTGCCTGCTCTATCGTGGTGTCAATAGGGCCGGCCCACGTTTTTAACCGGCCTGGCCGTAAATACCCCTAACCCACCCCGCCCCTCCCACCCCCTAGCCCAAACCAGCCCCTCCCTCCCTAGTCCGGCCCTAAACCGCCCGGGTGCACTTATTTGCTCGGCTAGCCCAGCCCGACCCCCTCATGACGGAGCTCGGTCTGGGTCAGCCCGCCCCCTCCCTCCACGGTAATTAAAAAAAAGATAATTAACTATTTTACCCCCATTTAAAAATGCTATTTTTGGGGGTAATTTAGTCAATCAGTTCAAAAAGCATTATATATATTATCATTAAAAAATATTATTAATATATTACTAATATAAATTAAACCCGCCCCCGGCCCCCTCAACCCTTGAACGCGGGGGTTTTGGGCCGGGCCGGTCCGTGCTTCATACTCTCCCCACAAACCGGCCCGAACCTCACCCACCGGGCCGCCAACACGGACCAGCCCTGTCCCCTCCCAGCCCACTCAAACCGGCCCGGCCTGGTCCTTTGACAACACACTGCTTTATGCTGCAATGCTGCAACAGTAGAATATGCCATGTCCAAGTCAACTACATTTACAAACTCATTGTAACTTCTCATAAGTTAAAGGAAAAAAGCATGATCCATTTTTGACATATCTGTCTGCTTTGATTTCAAACAAAAAGGGGTTACGTAACAGTTAACTTTCTGAAGTTATTGGTTCACTTACTGATACTGTTAAATGGTTTTGCAGTTGAAGAGTGGATGCGTGTGCTCTTACCGTTAGCTGTGGAGAAAGGAACTTGTATAATCACAAACATGGGTGCATGTAAGATGGTATTCGAGAAGTGCTTATCCCGATCCCAAGAAGTCGTTATTTCTGTGTAATAAGTATGCGTGTCTTTTCTTTTTCATTGAAAGTGAGTGCACCGGAAGCTCAGGACAAGGTTCTGGAAGTAGCAAGCAGTCTGGGGATCAATGTAACTGTCAGTGTAGCACATCAATTTGCTATCAGAAACTCAGGTAACTCATCTCGATTGAATAGTTTTATTTGTTGGGTTGGAGCCCTGGTTCATGGGCGACCCGGTTCATGTTTTTGCTACGACCCGAAAAAGGAGACATGATTCGTGGAGCGAAGGCTTGGGCCGGTAGGCCCAAGCCGTGGGTTCAGGGGCAGCGCCCCCGAAATATTTTTTTTGACCCGGTTTGACCCGTTTGGGCTTGGATCCGGCCCGGTTTAATAGGTCGTCTATTTATAGAGTTCTTAGGGTTCGTAGCAAGTATGTTGAGCGTTCTGATTTCGCTTGTAATTCCCGCTGAGACGTTTTGTCTGCTTTTAGTGAAATCTCTGCAACTCCGTGGACATAGGCTGTTTTGCCGAACCATGTAAATCTGCGTGTTGGTTCTTTCGTTTCTGCATTTTTCGTTTTTCACAACATTATTCTGGTCTGTGATTTCTTTATACAAGAGTATGATCCTCACGTCGTAATAATCTCATCTGTTGACATGTTCAGCTCTTGATGGCCATTTGAGAGATGCTGCCAAGAAACATGTAAGAATTTTGGTGCTCGTATAAAATATGTTGATCCACATATATGTGAATGCTCAATTTTCTTTTCCAATGACAATTCATTCACGAACATCTTGTATCGTGAATTCGTGAGGGAAAATGATAATTGATTTGAAGCACTTTCTATGCATTCTATAAATGATTGAGCTAATCTTTAGGCCTTTCGCCCTAATCTATGCAGTCAATTAGCACTTATCTTGGAGCTGCTCCTATTGTTGAATGTCTAGAGAAGTACAAACCGGACGTCGTAATAACTTCTCGGGTAGCTGATGCTTCCTTGTTCTTAGCTCCGATGGTATGAATATCCTTTCTTCCCCCAGTAGAAGTTTTTCATCTGTCCGACTTTTTTGATATGTGGCATCCTTTGCTTGTTTGTTTTTCCTCTATCAGAATGCCTTTTAGATCGATAGTGTAGATTAACTTGTTTGCCAAAATCTGTTCCAGAACCAAAATGTAATTTACAGACACTGATTTTCTCATTTGTCGATGTTGAAATTTAGTACATCCGGATCTCCATCTCTTGAATATGAGGATTTTCAAGTTTGCATTTAAAGTTGTTAGAAAAGACATAGGCGGAACTTAACAATGGTGGACTGGTGTAGGCAATAGAATACACAAAATAGCACCTTGCTAAATACACAAAAATTGAAACCACATTGTCGCTGCACACCAAAATAGGTTAGGAGGTTTTGGAACAGCTTCACGACTTCAACTTTATCTACTACTTTATCGTAGTATCACATCTGGGAAGGAGTTTGGTATAACTAGGAATCCAGAGGATGATTGCTTGTTTTGTATAATAAGTTTAAGACTTCCAATCATATCCATCTTACAGCAATGTTGCGTCATTGAAGAACGAATTTCAAAGCTTTCTCACTTTGTATGAGTAGGTCTATGAACTAGGTTGGGACTGGGAGGATTATGGGCTTTTGGCCCAAGGATCTTTAGCTGGCCATCTGCTAGAGTGCGGTTGCCAACTTACAGGAGGATATTTCATGCATCCAGGTCTGCCTTTATTTTCTTGTTTCAAGGTCTACACCCTTTAGTGGCATACATGGGATTTTTGTAACTGTAGTGGTAGAATTGCAGCTCCGATTGAAGTTCATTTGGTTGTTTCGAGCACTTCAACCTGAATCTTGTGCCTTCTATTTTGCGTTCCTTATGCAGGAGATAAGTACCGAGACATGACTTTCCAATGTCTTCTTGATGTATCCCTTCCTTATGCTGAAGTCAGTTATGACGGAAAAGTGTGTGTGGCAAAGGCAGATGGAAGTGGTGGGGTTTTGAATGTTAGCACTTGTTCTCAACAGCTGCTTTATGAGGTTGGAGACCCAGGTGCTTACATTACCCCGGACGTGGTGAGTCACATCTTTGTTTCTCAACCCTATAGATATTTTTCCGAAGACTAACATCTCAGTATTTCAAATTTGAGCAGATAGTAGATTTTCGAGATGTTTCATTTCAACCAATGTCAACTTGCAAAGTTCTTTGTTCAGGAGCTAAACCTTCTGCTTCATTGGTTCCTGACACACTATTGGTGTTGTTTCCAAAGGTAACTTGTGACCTTCTGGGCTGAACATGTTATGGGTGGGTGGGTGGGGGGGGGGGGGGGGGGAACTACTGGGTTGATCCAGTAGTCTCTTTTGCTTATTCATTGTATTTGCTTAGACAACTTTCTTTTGTAGCTTCAAGTTGAAATATATACAGCATAATCGGTGTCCTTTTTTTTGCTAAATACTGAAATCATGTTATACCCTGATTCATGCCGACATCAGAATAGGCTTTACTCCTCCTTCAGATACTCATATAAATTTGACTTTTTGAAGCAAGCTGTTAACATAAGCAACTATGACCCAGACAAGGCCTTAGTTTTATCAAATGGCTAAGCACCCCAGTGTTAATCTAAGTTTCCTAAACTGTTTTAAACCTTCTGGAATGAGCATATACTATCCAAGTGGTTGAGAGTCTTCCTTTTAATTATGTTAACATGTTGTGTAGAATTAGTTCATCTTCATCTTGATGTGAAAGGGGGTACACATACATCTATGGCTTCTTTGAGAAATTGTCTCAGGGTTACTATTGCATTTTCCAATTAAGAAATTTGATTTGTCTTAAAAGGAGAAATGGCAACCTTAAAAGTTTTCAGCCTCTCTGGAACGATCACACAGTCATAACGTCTACTAGACACCTTCTGCGTGTGTGTGAGGATGCTTCTTGGCAGGGGTGGATAACTTAAAGAAAAATCAATAACGGAAGGGTAAAATTTGAATTTCGTGATGTTTAGTGGGGGCTATAGTGCAATGACTGTGGGGGCTAAACTGAAAAAAGTGACAAAATAAGGGTAAATTATTAAATTTTCAAAGTTGAGTGGCCCCACTAGTCACCATTTGCATCTTCCCCTGCTTCTAAGTGTGACTTTGATATTACAGTGATCCAACTGAACTGCCTTGTAAAATCTCTAGGCTGCATTTGGTTCCTTTTTATATCCTATAATCATTCCTTTGGAGGAATGAAACCAGCCTAACAACTGAATTCCGGTATATAATGATTAGAAGAATCAATGATACACTAGAATGTTGGGTATCATGTGTGAGCAGTTTGTCCCACATTGGGATGGTGGACACGAGGTTCCTGGTTAATATAGTATGATTTGGGCCCTAACTCATAAGGTTGACCTTTTGGGTAAGTGGGTGTCCCAAATCATACTATGGTGCTCCTCTCTCGCGGTGCTTAATCTCCCAACAAGTGGTATCAGAGCCGATGGTTCGTGCGCGCTGCCGTGGTGAATCAAGGGTGAGATGTGCGGTGTTCTCATGGATGGGTCTTCCATGAATGGTGGACCAGGTGTTCCTGCAGACAGTTAAATTCCCGTGTTGCTCCAGCAGGTGGTCTGGCAGATGGTGGTCCGGTGCACTCTCACAAAGGCGATTCCAAGAAATTCGGCTAATGCTTCCAGGCGAGGGGGAGCATGTTGAAGGGCTCACACATGAAGGGGGAGATTGTTGGGTATCATGTGTGAGCAGTTTGTCCCACATTGGGATGGTGGACACGAGGTTCCTGGTTAATATAGTATGATTTGGGCCCTAACTCATAAGGTTGACCTTTTGGGTAAGTGGGTGTCCCAAATCATACTATGGTGCTCCTCTCTCGCGGTGCTTAATCTCCCAACATAGAATCCATCATTTTGGTTCTAACACTGGTATTTTTGTTTTCTTACTTCACAAAAATATGAAGTTTTTAGCATTTAGCTAGCTCTTTTATATGAGATCTCGCTCTTATGCTATTAGCATTTAGCAAGCTTTTGTGTATGTGATCTTACACTTGTTTTCCTTCTTTTAGGACTGTGGATGGAGAGGCTGGGGAGAGATATCTTATGGAGGCTATCAATGTGTAAAACGCGCTGAAGCTGCTGAATATCTGGTAAGTTATCTCACTGCAATTTTGTGGTATTACTAATGTTCATTCCGGTTATTTGCTACTGTTGAAAGCTGTGCGATATATGTCTACATCTTGCTGAAGCTGTAATCTCAAAGATGAAGGTGGGCTTCAAATTTTTTTTCTTGTAATGATGAGAATTCTTTTGCGGCAGAAATGTATAAAAGGAGGTTTACTGTTTGAAATAGCAAGGCAATGATGAAGGTGACTAATTTCTTCAAAATATTAAGACAGTTCAAAAAATTCGGTGTTTTGTTCACCTATTAATTCCGAACACATTGGTGGAATCAATGGTTTTAGCGGTTCAGAGTTTTTGTCCTTCAAAGGCAAACTCAAATGCTTTTTCTTGTGAGTTTTTGACCAGTTTAGAAGTTTTTTTCTCCTCAATAGTGAGAGGTCATTGACTAGGAGATATGAGTTACCTATAATTAGAGCTGCCCCAATGGGCATGGGGATCGCTGAACCGCCTGGAACCAGCCCGTTCCGAGGGTGAACGGGCCTGCTCGAGCCCACCACCGGTCCAGGACCGGCGCTAGTCCACATCAGCACTGGTCCGGGCTGGTTCCACGATTCCATTACCGTAGGACCAGACCGGACCGCCAGGAGGATCAGCCCACCCAGAACCAGACTGGGACCGGCCCCGGTGTAGGGAGATTAAGCACCGCGAGAAGTATGGAGCGGAAAAGAGGTTAGTTTTGATCATTTGAAAGTTTTCGGTTGTGTTTCTTATGTTCATATTGATGCTGCAAGACGTAGTAAGCTAGATGCAAAGTCCAAGATTTGTTTCTTTATTGGCTATGGAGATGCACAATTTGGTTACAGATTCTGGGATGCTGAGAACAGGAAAATTATAAGAAGCAGAGATGTGATCTTCAATGAGAAGATGATGTATAAGGATAGGGCGAGTGTTGCTATTGATACAAAGGATAAAGTCCCAGCTACTCCTTCGTATGTTTGTCCTGATATTCTTGAGGATGTAACTCCCAGTGATGATGTTCCGCAGGATCAGTCTAGTGTGCCTGACACTACTGAGTCACAGCCAGTTGCAAAGGACAAGAACACTCCTCTGAAGACCTATGTTAGAACTCGGGTGGGGACTAGGAACAGAAAGGTCCCAGAGCGTTACTCCCCTAGTCTTAATTATATATTGTTGACTGATGCTGGTGAGCCTGAGACTTATGCAGAGACTTTGCAGGATGTTCACTCTAGCAAGTGGGAGTCAGCAATGAATGATGAGATGGATTCTTTACTTCGGAATCAGACATGGGAGTTAACTGAACTTCCAACAGGGAAGAGGGCACTTCATAACAGGTGGGTATATCGTGTGATGAATAGAATGTTGAGATAGGAGCACCATAGTATGATTTGAGACACCCACTTACCCAAAAGGTCAACCTTATGAGTTAGGGCCCAAATCATACTATATTAACCATGGACATCATGTCCACCATCCCGATGTGGGACAAACCGCTCACACATGATACCCAACAATCTCCCCCTTCATGTGTGAGCCCTTCAACATGCTCCCTCTCGCCCGGAAGCATTCGCCGAATTTCTTTGAATCACCTTTTTGTGAGAGTGCACCGGACCACCATCTGCCAGACCACCTGCTGGAGCAACACAGGAATTTGACCGTCCGCAGGAACACCTGGTCCACCATTCATGGAAGACCCATCCATGAGAACACCGCACATCTCACCATTGATTCACCACGGCAGGGCGCACGAACCATCGGCTCTGATACCACTTGTAGGGAGATTAAGCACCGCGAGAGAGGAACACCATAGTATGATTTGGGACACCCACTTACCCAAAAGGTCAACCTTATGGGTTAGGGCCCAAATCATACTATATTAACCATGAACCTCATGTCCACCATCCCGATGTGGGACAAACTGCTCACACATGATACTCAACACCCGGAACCCGTCCCGCCCTGCCAGAACCGTAAACTTCAAATTTCTGTTAACCACCACCACCCAAACAGCCATATAAATGCTATTTTGTGGTGTGTTTGAGGGGTTCGGGGGGTGGGGGGGGGGGGTGTATTTTGGTCCAACACTCCCTAAAAAAATGGCTCAAGTAGTAATGCAATGTTTCCTAACATTTTACACATCCAACAATTTATGAATTTGGATAATGCATGATTTTTTAGAGCGCACTATTCTTAAATTGTTTTGTAAGAATATATATATATATATATATATATATATATATATATATATATATATTACATACACACACATGTGTGTGTGTAAAAAACATGTGGGCTGGCGTGGCCCGCCCGGAACCAGCCCTGCTAGTGGTTGTCCGGTCCCATGGGTTGAGGAGGCTAAAAAGCTCCTTTCCAGGACCAGCCCACAGACCACCGGAACCAGCCCTGCTAGCGGTGGTCTGGTCCCATGGGTTCAGCTGGGCCTGGGGTTCCAGCCAATAAGACTGGCCGGGGACCGATCTGTTTCACGCTAGGAATTGTCCAGGACCAGCCCACAGCCCGACGGTCCTCCTAGAGGTCTGGTGCTGGATCAGCCTGTTTAACATTCCTAGGATAGAAGGGATCCAAAGATGGAGCAAAAGCCAGCTTGAAGTAAAACAGTACGTGAGGAGGCGAGGAGATTTTCTAACTTGCAAAAGAGGAGGCTAGATGTTCCTTTCCCCTCTAGTGACCACGACGAGGTCATTGACTGGCTAGATATGACAGCAGTTTCTAAGAAATGCTAAGGAGATAAGGAGTCCAGGAGACTCTGGAGTTGTATCTCTCAGAATCAAATTTAATGTGGCATTGCAAATGCGTGGTGAAGCACAACCCAATCCAGAATATAAAATCTCTCATGAAACCCTTACAATGTTTTTGTAGTATACCAAATCCTTACATTTCTTGGCAACTGGATTCAATGCTGAAGGTGCTCTATTGAATAGTATAGTAACTCTTACTTGGTTATGTATGGACCATTTGTGTCTGATTTTTATTACTTCTTTTACAGTGAGTTACGCACTGGGTTTGTTTGGACAACTATCTTTTGGTTTTCAAAAAAACTTGTGTTTAGGGTTTTAAAATTTCAGCAAAAACCATCGGCCGGCTCCGCCATTACACTAAGGGGGTTCCGGCAGTGTAGACGTGGCACACTCTAATTGGTCAATCTTTTATAAAAATTATTCCCGCCCCTTATTACACTAGCCAGGTCCAGATATGTACAAGTGGCAAACTGTGATTGGTGAAAATTATTTTTCAATTTGGAAAAGTTGTCCGGACCCCTATTACTCCTGCGGGATACCCGGTTAATACAAAAAACCAAACAAGATACACGTAAGCGAAGCACCTTAATTCAAACCTCAAAGACCAATGTGTCCAAACAAGCACAATTTTTCCCATGGTGTACCAAATGACTGAAACTTTTTTACTTTTTTCTTAGAACTGTGAAACGGAGTTTCATATTTATTGTCTCATGATGCATGTTTTACTCTTTTATTAGGTAAGATCGTGGATGAAAGAAGCGTATCCAGAGTCTAATGATCGAATAGTTTCATATATAATTGGACTGGATAGCCTTAAGGCCTCTGCCAGCTGCTCTGATAACAACGCCACAAATCAGACCGCCCTTCAGGACATTAGACTTAGGATGGATGGATTATTTGAGAGTAAGGAAGAAGCAATCCACTTCACAAAAGAGTTCACAGCTCTTTACACAAACGGACCAGCTGGTGGTGGCGGTATCAGGTAATTCCTATTAGATTCCTTTTCTCATCTTCTTGCTGCATTGGGATTTTGAATTAATCAGGTTTCATAAGTAGAATCGCGATAAAGCATGCACAGCCATACAAGTTGATTCATGTGGATCTGCAGATTTGATCTTCATTGTTGTGACTAGTTTTGATGCGATTTCTGTTTTATGTTGAAATGTAGCACTGGACACAAGAAAGAGATTATCTTGGAAAAAGGATTTGTATGTCTCTCTCTCTCTCTCTCTCTCTCTCTCTCTCTCTCTCTCTTCATGTGTTGTATGTTATTTGGTTCGAGGCTGATTTATTTCCTAGATATGATGTCAAGGTAGTTTATAGGGTTGCTCATGCCAGCATGAGTAAACTGTTGGGAATTTGGGATGAATATTTTCACATTAGGGCGTGCTCATCTCATTTGTCCAGTACTTATCTGGTATAACCTATGATCCACGGACACTGAGATATGACACAGACCGGTTTGGATATTCTTACACAGGGTTTAAAGATTCTTAAATAGGAAGTATGCGTTCCATGTGCATCTAATAAGTGGTTTTTCTCCCATGAAAATCGTAGGTTCATACTGCTCAAACAGAGGAACATCTAATAAGATGTTTTTGTGATCCCATGAAAATCGTAGGATGATTCATACTGCTCAAACAGAGGACAGGCCTTTCCTTTTTGCTGGGTTTTAGCGAAAATTTGTTCGTCCTATGTTAAATTCCTAAAGTCTAGGACACTTGAACCACTTTAGTTGCCAAACATGGTTACAAACTTCCTACAATGCATATTCCTCTAGCTAAAAAGGAGGAGCTTCTGAGAAAAGAAGCTAACCTAGTCTCCACTCACCACCATGAAGGAGGTCGCTGCCTTAACTTCTTATTCAAAGAAAGCTTCTCTTATCCAATATCCTGTAGTAAAACCAGAATTATCTTCTTAAGAGCCGTCTCCGCCCTAGGAAGAAGAGGCTTTGCCCTCGTGAGCCACCACACACTATGTAATCTTGGAGAACGTATTCATTGGTGGGTTTCATGGTGGGGCACGCCAATCAGTTTCAGACAAATATTAAAGTTGGTAAATTGGTGGGTTTTATCTGACTTATACATATTTGTCCACCTCTGATTGACTTGCCCACCACGCAGGCATGTCTCTACCTCCAATAATTACTCTCGTTATCTTGGGTCCAATATCTGACACCGAGTTAGTGCAAAACCTCAATTATTTAAACAATAATACTAAAATAGTAACTTTTAGGATCTCTGAGGTACAAGCTTGGTTTTAGGGATTTCCGTGGTTTTTTACTTTTCAGGTAAATTATTAACACATACCAGACTATTGTTGAAAATTGAACTGTTTATGTAGGTTGGGCGTGATCATGTCTACGTGCACGTATGCTCGAAGCAGAATACGATAACCTCAAGCAATCCAAATCCAAGAACTACTCTCCCCAATGATGTGGTGGGACCAGCCTCCAACTCTGGCTCAGACTTCCTCGTTCCAGAATTTGACCGCTCTCCAGCTCCAGGTGGTCAAAGGATTCCTCTGTATGACGTAGCCCATAGCAGGACCGGCGATAAAGGAAACGACTTGAACTTTTCAATCATTCCACACTTTTTGCCGGATATTGAGAGGCTGAAGGTCATAATCACACCTGAATGGGTAAAAGAAGCTGTCTCGGCTCTTTTAAACCCCTCCTCTTTCCCCAACTTAGACGAAATCAGTAAAAGAGACAAATGGATCGACGAACGCGTGGAAGTGGAGATATACGAAGCAAGAGGAATTAGTTCTCTGAATGTCGTGGTCAGGAACATCTTAGACGGCGGCGTTAATTGCTCGAGGAGGATCGACCGCCATGGGAAGACAGTATCGGATCTTATACTGTCCCGATTAGTTGTATTGCCTCCGTGATTGTTTCAGTCATTTGTATATATAGGTTTTATGTTATTTAGTAGTCTTTTTCTCACGACGCAAGTGTATCTTCTAGGTATTGAACCCATTACCTTATGCTCCATCTTTTGTATAAATTAAGTCTCCTTTGGGAATTCAGTTGTTCATGAAAGACAATATTGTACTTTTATACTCAGATCCACGGTTTACGAAGGGCAATATTGCACTATTATAGGTAGTGCACCAGAATACACTAGAAAGCAGTATAATGGGTAAAAAATATTATGAGAGACGGAAGGCCCCATGCCCATGGCCAAGTCTCCATCTCCACCGTCATCTAGGCTGCATATGTAGACTAGATAGTTGTAGGACTGCAACTCGGGCGGGCTGGGCGGGTTGACACCCTTGTCCAAGCCCGAGCCCGATTTTTCTCGGGGTTACCCAAGCCCAGCCCAGCCCGATTTAGGAGCATCGCCAACCCGTCCAAGCCCAAATTCGAACAAACCAATTCGGGTTCGGGTTGAATTCGGGCTAGCCCAGTAAACTAAATAAATTAACATAATTATCACATTCAACTTAATTAAACTTGTCCCCTTGAAGTAAGTTAATTAACTTACATGTAAAAATAGATATCGAACCTAGACACCTCAATTTTTAATTTATATAAGGCTAAAAAATAACTACTATATATTGTTAAAGTGAATTAAAAAATTATCCATTTATACAAGAGTAATCTACATATTTTGTGGAAAAAATATATAGTTACGAACATAAACATAATTGAAATATCACTAATAATTAATAAAAAGATAATAGATTCTTGATCAATATGCTATATAATACTCTCAAAATATAACATTTATAGGTAATGAGTATAAAAATCGGGAAATTCGGGTTAGCCCGTTGTTTAATATCCGTGCCCAAGCCCGACCCTAATTGCAATTCGGGTTGGTAATTTTTGCCCAAGCCCGTCCAAATTACTCAAAACCTCTGCCCAAGCCCGAATTTAGTCCGGGCTGGGTTCGGGTTGGTCGGGCTCAGCCCGTCCAAGTTGCACCCCTAGATAGTTGTATATAGAGAATTGGAGATCTAAGTCGAGTGCAAACAGCTCAGTAATATTAGGATGTTCTACTTACATAAAAGGCAACACATAAACAAATATACAACCGATACAACCTAATTTTTCTTATATTCTTGACAAGCAATGGATCAGAGGTGAGACATGGTGATATCGCATCCCAACAACATTCACGCATGTTGACTTCGTTCTTCTGCTACGTGGAGTTGACCGGAGCTTGATCCTTTCCATTATTATGTTTGTGCATGGATGGTACTCGCTACACTCAATAGTAATAGCATCTCCATATCTTGTGGTGCTTCCTTCGACATCCTTAAATGTTATATTGCTGATTTGTACGGCAGATCTCTGCAATATAAAAACATTCATGTTAAAACAAAGATATGAATTTTTTTTGAGAGAAAAATATGAGAATAATAATGTACTATACATATAATAATATGAGTATTATTTGAGAATGAATTTTAGAAATACTAACTTGTTTTTTGCAAAGTCTACGATCGCAGTAGCTTTGGTCAATAATAATTGGCCGTGTAACTCCAACGGTTTTTATCTTCTCGAAAATAATGTCCTTTGCATAGCCCCTTCCGCCCTATCAGTGTAATCATATATTGAGAAAATTAGATGCATAAATACAAAGGTAAACATTCTTAGTAACACAGTAAATTATATTGTCGTTATTTACCTGCCATGTCTTTATGCGGACACCATTTGTGGAGCCTCTGAACTCGACATAGCTTACATGAATGTTGCTCACTTTCTCCGTTTTTCCATCTATGCCCAAGCTACCGATGCTGTCACCATGGGATCAATTTCAGAAAATTAGTATTAGCTCATATAAATCGTGACTATATAATCTTTGCAATGTGTTGGTAAAAATAAAATAAAAATGAAACGTCATATAATGTTTACATTAGCTATAGTACCAGTTTTTGGTAGTTCGTTCACCATAAAAAAATTGTTATATTTCCGTTACCTTATTCCATGGCCAGGTCCGCATATAATGGAACTTATGTGGACATATGAAGTACCGTCTCCCATTGAAATGCAATCATCGCCTGCAATACATATTTGAAGTATTAATCATAATCAAAGATACATTCACATGTGACAACAATTTATATTAGAAAATCCATACCTGTGCCAATACGACTATGTATTATAGAGACATGTTGCGAATTTTGCAAGTGAATACCATCGGTGTTGGGGCTGTATCCGGGGGCACGAATTGTTAGAGAAGTGACGTTCACCCATGTCGACCTTTTAATCAAAATATGCATCTGCGGACTGTCTATGAACGTCAAGTTACTGACTTGCACCCGATTCGAGTTCGTTACAGTAAAACTCTGCAAAAGAATTCTTTTATTAGTATATGCGGCAACTAACAGTGTTTAAAAGAAAGAAAAAAGAAAGTTACTTACGTGCGGTCTCTTCTGACAGCGTCGCTGAAAAGTCAAAAAAATAAAATAAAAAATAAAATAAATATTAGCAATTACATCAACAACTTTCAGAGATTAAAATAATGAGAAAGTACATAGGAGATTGGGATACCCTGTCGCTGCAATATTTACGCCACCATTGTTGCCCCTTGCCATTGAGGGAACCGTTGCCAGAAATGTGGAGACCGCTTTGGTGATCGAATCTAATCCATTGTTCGCAGTTGTTCTTACTGTGGAGATTGCAAGACCATTGTTGAGGATTACTTGGAGCTACTAGGTCTCCTTCAATCTACATACAAGTATACATCATATTATTACTGTGATAATTAGTGGCGAAGCCAGAAATTTAAAACAACCAAAATAAAATTCAATGTCAATTCAGAAACAAGAGCCTCGGGCCAGACTTTGGAATCATACACGATATGTGTGTAGTTAATAAAAAGACATCATGACTAAATAGAAGTGCCATCGAAATCATCGACAAGCATCACAGCATAATCGAGGTATACTATGTTTACTCGAAATCATGTCACTAATTATGATAAGATATCAAGTATAACAAGTAGACGCGCGATCTTTTGAAGCAGGAAAATAATTAATTACCTTAACTTTAATGGAGTCCGAGCTGCAAGGTCCACTGAAGACTATCGGTTGAAGCAAGAATGTTTTTTTACGAGGAACAAGCATGGTTGGTGAACTGTGGTTCGAAGAACACGTAGCCTTCCATGCACTCTCAAACGCCTGCATTATATTGATATCTAAACAATTCAATGAATGAATGATAAACAATAATTTCAATATTCATAAACGTAACGAGAAAATACTAAAATATATTTTGACAGACTCATTATCGACACGGACACCGTCGCCAACCGCCCCATAATCAAGGACGTTGAAGTATTTTTGATGCGTTACGTTCTTTATATTGTGAGGTGACGACAACGACGACGACGCAAGATGACTAAGAGCCAGAAGCAAAAACAGTGAAAAAAGCTTCATTGTTGAAGAACACGAGACAACTGAGACAGAAAAACATGTCTTGGTATTGTGCTAATAAATAAGAACGTGATAAGAGCTTCAGTAGTCCTAGTCCTAGTCCTAGTCTTGATCAGTTTTCCTAGTGGAAGTTATAGTTCACTTGATGCTTTGTAATCTTTATAGGAGTATGTTTTGTGACCCTCGTAATTCTGGATATGACTTGGTCTTCCTGATCAGAAACGGTTTTGTTGAAATCAAGTTTTGCTCGATCACACAAGCAAGCAGGTTGGCCGATTCAACAAAAAAAAAAGATAGGGAAACTTGATTTAGTTAATTCTGGGTTCAAATATGTCAAGAGCAACTCGTTTTCAGCAATATTAGCCACTGGGTCTGTTGGCTTTATCATCATTAATCTTCTGCAACATTTGTTCAGTAACTAGGTACGAATGGTATCTGATTGATTTCAGGAGACGGAAGAATCCGAGCATGAAGAAGATTCTAGCACCTGATATCCCTACTTATCCAATTGAGCTGGTGAGTTCACTTTGTCACTTCACCTCCCAAATACTCCATTCATTCGCAATGCTTAAACATGCTATTTGATGGTGTTTGTATGACATTGTTGTTGTGGTAGAGGGGAAATCCCCAAAGGCGAAAAGAAAAGGTATACATTGGTTGTGGGGCTGGATTTGGGGGCGACAGGCCAATGGCGGCTCTCAAGTTACTTGAGAGGGTGAAATTGGATTATATTGTCCTTGAATGCCTGGCGGAGCGCACCCTTGTTGCTCTTCTGCCACGATAAGGAAGCTAAAGGCCAGGGATACGATCCTCATAGTATGTTTCTATGGCTGTTCATCCCTAGTTGATACAGATGTTTGGTTTTCTGATCAGAGTTTGACAATTCATACTTGAACGTGTAATGGCGTCGATAGGGCTGATCCACGGTTTAAACCGGCCCGGCCCCTCCCACCCCTAACCCAAACCAGCCCCTCCCTTGTGCACTTATTTGCTCGGCTAGCCCCGTCCGCCCCCCCTCATGCACGGAGCCCAGTCCGGGTCAGCCTACCTCGGGCCATCCGTCCCCCTCCCTCCACGGTAATTAAAAAAAACTAGGTAATTTACTATTTTCCCATTTAAAAAAAATATATTTTGGGGGGTAATTTTAGTCAATCCGTTCAAAAAACATCAATATATATATATATATATATATTATTAAAAAAAATTATTAATATGTTATTGATATTTATTTAGCCCGGCCCCGGCCCCTTCAACCCTTGAACCCGGGGGTTTTGGGCCCGGACCGGTCTGGGCTACATCCTCTCCCCACAAACTTGGTGGATCTCCCCCACCGGGCCGCCAACCCGAACCGCCCCCTTCCCCTCCCAGCCCATCAAATCGGCCTGGCCCGTCCCGGCCCGCTGATACCACACTGCTCTATGCTGCAATAGTAGAATATGGCATACATTTTAAAATGACACTGTAACTTCTCATAAGTTGAAGGAAAAAAGCATGTTCCAGTTTTGACATGTCTGTCTGCTTTGATTTCAAATAAAAGGGGATTACTTAACGGTTAACATTCTGAAGTTACTGGATTACTTACTGATACTGTTAAGTGGTTATGCAGTTGAAGAGTGGATGCGTGTGCTTTTGCCGTTGGCTGTGGAGAAAGGGACTTGTATAATTACAAACATGCGTGCCTTTTCTTCTTCATTGAAAGTGAGTGCACTGGAAGCTCAGGACAAGGTTCTGGTAGTAGCAATTAGCACTTATCTTAGAGCTGCTTCTATTGTTGAATGCCTGGAGGAGTAGAAACCGGACGTCGTAATAACTTCTCGGCTGGCTGATGCTTCCTTGTTCTTTAGCTCCGATGGTATGAATTTCTTTCTTCTTATCCCACTTTTTTGTTGATATATTGGCACCCTTTGCTTGCTTGCTTTTACTCTATCAGAATGCATGTTGGATGGATAGTGTAGAACCAAAATGTAATTTACAGACACTAATTTTCTCATTAGTTGATGTTGAAATTTAGTACATCTTGATCACCATCTCTTGTTTCAGGGTCTACACCCTTAGTGGCATACATGGGTTTTTGTAACTGTAATGCTATATATGCAGCTCCCATTGAGTTTCATTTAGTTGTTTTGACCTGAAGCTCGTGCCTTCTATGTTTTCTTCTTCATCCAGGAGATAAGTACCGCGACATGACT
The DNA here is from genome assembly GCA_023055425.1 of Linanthus parryae. NCBI lineage: Eukaryota > Viridiplantae > Streptophyta > Magnoliopsida > Ericales > Polemoniaceae > Linanthus > Linanthus parryae. The sequence goes on along the minus strand of JALGPY010000006.1, from coordinate 12,582,042 downwards.
TTCCAATGTCTTCTTGATGTATCCCTTCCTTATGCTGATGTCGGTTATGACGGAAAAGTGTGTGTGGCAAAGGCAGATGGAAGTGGTGGGGTTTTGAATGTTAGCACTTGTTCTCAACAGCTGCTTTATGAGGTTGGAGACCCAGGTGCTTACATTACCCCGGATGTGGTGAGTCACATCTGTGTTTCTCAACCCTCTTCTTGAACCGCTTCAGATATCTTTTCGAATACTAACTTTACAGTATTTCAAATTTGAGCAGATTGTAGATGTCCGAGATGTTTCATTTCAACCATTGTCAAGTTGCAGAGTTCTTTGTTCAGGAGGCTACAATTAGAGATCCAGACAGGTGGTAAGGGCCTTAGGCCTCCCACTAACGAACTCAGTTTAATCAACGACCTACTCATCTGGAGGCAAAGAGATCTACGAACAGTGGCTTTACCTTTCTTTTGGTATGGAAAGGCTTTTCCGATCAAGGGGTGCTTTTAAGGCCGGTATGTAGGCCTTTTTTGTGGATTGGTCTCAACGGCACCCAAGACGAGAAGACATCTTCCTATCGATACAAGCAAGAAAGTATAAGGAGATATACTTCTTTAGCAGCTCTTCCCCTCTGTACATTACGAGTAATCAACAAAGAATGACGTCGTCAACCCCCATGCTCCTATGGGAGTTCCAGTCTCTTTGACGCGGTCTGGTCTTCCTCGTATCATCCCACCCTTTCATAGAATGAAGATAAGGCGTCGGGACGCAATTGCTCACACCCAGCACTTTGCGACGTTACGAAGAAGGTAGTTTCGCCCTTACGAATCCCTTACTTCAGCTACTATCACTTTTCGCTGCCTTCCGCTCCCGGAACCTTCCTGGCGCCGGTAGCTTGAGATGAGGGAATGGTAGATAGGTGGCGGGCAACAAAGCTAAACCTTCTGCTTCATTGGTTCCTGACACTCTCTATTGGTGTTGTTTCCAAAGGTAACTTATGACCTTTCTGGGTTGAGCATGAACTGGGTGGAACTAGAGTTGGAATAACCTGGTTGATCCAGTAGTTTCTTTTGCTTATTTTTGTACTCTTGTTGACAACTTTCTTTTGTAGCTTCAAGTTGAATATACACAGCAAACTCGGTTTCCCTTTTTTTGCAAAATACTGAAATCATGTTCTGCCCTGATTCATGCCGACATCACAATAGGCTTTTACTCCTTCAGCAGAAGCAACTATACTATCCAAGTCCCATTGCCATCTTATAGCAGAGGTGTCTGATCGTGTTATGTCCCTAAAGCTGCTTTAAATCTTCTGGAATGAGATTATACTATCCAACTGGTTGAGTCTTCCTGTTAATTATGTTAACATGTTGTGGAGAATTATTTCATCTCCTATTGCATTTCCCAATTAAGAAATTTGGTTTGTCTTATAAGGAGGAATGTTGACCTTAAAAGTATTCAGCCTTTCTGAAACGGTCGCACAGTCATAACGTCTACTAGACACCTTATGCGTGTGTGTGTGAGAGGATGCTTTTGGGTGTGAGTTTGGTACTACAGTGATCCAACTGATCTGCCTTGAAAAATTCTGTAGGTTGCATTTGGTTCCTTTCGATATCTTATAATCATCCTTTTGGAGGAATGAAACCAGCCAAACAACTGAACTCCCCTATGATTAAATGAAACAATGATACACTGGAATCCATCATTTTGGTTCCAACATAAGTATTTTTTTCTTACTTAACATATATATGAAGTTTTTAGCATTTAGCTAGCTTTTGTATATGAGATCTCGCCCAAGATTGTATCGAGTGTTATAAATTATGTTATTAGCATTTAACAAGCTTTTGTATATGAGATCTTATGCTTTTTTCATCTTCTTCTTCAAGGACTGTGGATGGAGAGGCTGGGGAGAGATATCCTACGGAGGTTATCAATGTGTAAAACGTGCTGAAGCTGCTGAATATCTGGTAAGTAGATCACTGCAATATTGTGGTATTGCTAATGTTCATACTGGGTATTTGCTACTATTGAAAGCTGTGGGACATGTATACAAAGTGCTGAAGTTGTTATCTCACAGATGAAGGTGGGCTTTGGTTTCTTAATGATGAGAAAAATTCTGCGGCGGAAATGTATAGAAGGAGGTGTAAATGTTAACATTGTTTGATATAATAAGGCTACGATGGAGGTGGCTTATTTCTACAGAATATCAAGGCAGTTCAAATATTTCTGAACACACTGTTGGAATCAATTGTTTTAGCGGTTCAGTTCAGAGTTTCCACCCTTCCAAAGGCAAACTCAAATGCTTTTTCTTGTGAGTGTTTGACCAGTTTAGATTTTTTTTCTCCTCAATAGTGAGAGGTCATTGGCTGGGGAGATATGAGTTACTTATAAGTAGAGCTACCCCAATGGGCATGGGGACCGCTGAACTGCCTGAAACCAGCCCGTTCCGGGGGGGAATCGGCCTCACCACAGGTCCAGGGCCGGCCCTAGCCCACCTCCCCGTTGGTCTGGGCTGGTTCCGAAATTCCGTAACCGTAGGACCAGACCGGACTGTCAGGAGGACCAGAACTCGACCAGCCCACCCAAGACTGCCCCAGAACCCGACCCGCCCTGCCAGAACCGTAAACTTCTGACTCCCCAACCGCTAGTTTCTGGTCAAAATCCCCCCCCCCCCCCCCCCCCCCCCCCCCCCCCCGATAAGACTGGCCCGGGACTGACCTGTTTCACGGTGGGACCTGTCCAAGACCAGCTCACAGCCCAGCGGTCCTCCCAGTGTGCATTTCTCAAAATCTGGAGTTAAGGTGGAGGAGACTCTGGAGTCCGGAGTTGTATTTCCCAGAATCGAAGTTAATGTGGGATTGCAAATGTGTGTGGAAGAATTGACCTGGTGGTGCTGAAAGGGGAACAACTCAGAATATAAAATCTTCAGGTTTAGCCATAGGAGTTTCTCTCATCAAACCCTTACACTGTTTTTGTAGTCTACCAAATCCTTACATTTCTTGGCTACTGCATACGACTTGGAGACAGCAGCAATAGGTTTTCTGCTTTAGGGATGATTCTAATTCAATGATGAAGGTTAACTCTGAATTCGACATGACTGATTTATGCACTCTTACTTATTTTCTTGGCTTACAAATTCACAGAAGTTCTTAGGGTATTTTCATTCCACCCCCACTGCTTCTGGAATCAATTATCATATGCATGATGGTGATGTTTTGCAAGATCCTACCCCTTTCAGCCAGCTTCTTGGTGCCTTACAGTATTTGACTTTTACTACTGACTCAGATTGGGCTGGCAACCCAACTGACAAAAGAAGCACAATTGGGTTTGTTATTTTACTGGGCAATAACCCTCTGCATTGGGGTGCTAAGAAACAAACCACTGTGGCAAAGTCTTCAGATCTCTTGCTACTACTGCTGCTGAACTTACCTGGTTTCAAATGCTTTTCAAAGATCTCCATATTTTCTTGTCCAAACCTCCTACCATTCATTGTGACAATGTCTCTGCAATTCTTATGTCTGCAAATCCAATTATGCATGCTCGCACCAAACATATAGAAATTGACTATCATTTTGTTTGAGAAAAAGGTTTGAGAAAACAATTACAGGTCCAATTTATTTCCTCTGCAGATCAGCTGAGAGACATATTCACCAAATGACTATCTTTTATGACATTTGATCATCTCAAGAGCAAACTCATGGTTGAGGGAGGATATAAGAGATAAATGGATAAAAGCTTGCTGAGGTGTCAAAGTCAAAGTCAAAGTTAGCTGAGGTGTCAAAGTCAAAATATCAAAAGTCAAAGAAGCAGGATCAAATTGAAGTGCTGCAAAAGTTCAGGGGCTCTAATTTCTATCGAAGGACTACTTTGCAATCTATCTAAACCTTCCTGGTGCCTTCTGTTATTTCCAAGACTTTATTCTCTCCGCCTCATCAGGGTTCATATTCATCCCCTAATACAACGGTGCTCTTTGTGACCGTTTGATCTCTCTGTATTTAGTCTCCTTATTTTCCCAATCGCCCTTACGACCTTTGGTTTTCATTCATGAACACTGTTCCTGTTTTCTTCCTAAATCAATGATTTATGTCTCTTAGTGTTGTGTTGATCCTTGTGTTTATCTCACAAATTGATTGAAACCTTGAAGATTTCGTTTAAAGTTCCCCAACTTAGACGAAATCAGTAAGAGAGACCAATGGATCGATGAACACGTGGAGGTGGAGATATATGAAGCAAGAGGAATTAGTTCTCCGAATGTTGTTGTCAGGAACATCTTAGACGGAGGCGTTAATTGCTTGAGGAGAATCGACCGACATGGGAAGACGATATCGGATCTCGTGTTGTCCCGATTAGTTGTATTACCTCCGTGACTGTTTCAGCCGTATGTATATATAGGTTTTATATATGTTTGATTACTAGTATTTTTCTCTCGACGTGAGTGTATCTTCCAAGTATTGAACCCATTACCTTATGCTCCCTCTATCCTATACATTTAGTCTCATTTGGGAATTCAACTATTTGAGGGGTCGTGTATTACACTCCCATTAATTATTTGTCATCGAGGACCTCCAATCAAAAAGAGGCTCATAGAGGAGGGGCCAAATCAGGCACAGCGAGTACTCCACCACACATCTTATTTCTAACACAACTTCACTAGTAGAGGAAGTTCCGGCTAGGACTACATGGGTTTGAGATTATGAATTCATCATCTCTGTTCTCATAAGACACTGGTATTGTGTTTCCTCCTCAAATTCATTCATCGAATTTATTAGTGACAAAATGCTTATTGTTCCATCGCCAGAAAGATTCAAACAATAAACCAAGCTATTGTAGTCTGATGAGAGACCACATAATTAGTCAATAAGAACTCTGCCGAAGGTAACTAAATATATAATCACGACAATTAGATCTTTATAAAATGTATTGCACAAGCAGAAGGTCTCACAATTTTTAACACATCTTATTTGCAATAGCGGACACATGCAACGGACAAAAGACAAAACAACTCTACTGAAACTATCTAAGTTCACCGCTAACACCTTACAAGTTTAAGGGTGTGCCTTAATTACAGCAAAGGCAAGACATATAAAACAATTAGTATTATGAAGACAAATACAAAACAGGTACCACAATTACTATTATGAAGACAAATACAAAACAGGTACCACCTACAAATGTCTTATTTTCTCGACAAGCAACGGACAAGAGGTGAGACATGGTGAGATCGCATCCCAACAACATTCACGCATGTTGACTTCGTTCTTCTGCTACGTGGAGGTGACCGCAGCTTGGTCCTTTCCATTATCATGTTTGTGCACGGATGGTACTCGCTACACTCAATAGTAATAGCATCTCCGTATCTTGAGGTACCTTCGATATCCCTAAATGTTATGTCGCTGATTTGTACGGCAGATTTCTGCAATATCACAATACACATGTTAAATCAAAGATATGAATATAAAAATAGTAATAATAGGAGTATTATTTGAGAATGAATTTACAAATACTTACTTGTTTTTTGCAATGTTTACGATCGCAATAGTTCTGGTCAATAACGATTAGCCGTGTAACTCCAACAGATTTTATCTTCTCGAAAATAATGTCTTTTGCATATCCCCTTCCGCCCTAACAGTGTAATCATTGGGAAATTAGATGCATAATACAAATGTGAACATTCTTAGTAACATGGAAAATTGTATAGTCATTTACCTGCCACGTCTTTATGCGGGCACCATTTGTGGAACCTCTGAACTCGACATAGCTTACATGAATGTTGTTCACATTCTCCGTTTTTCCATCTATGCCCAAGCTACCAACACTGTCACCACGGGATCAACTCTAATAAATTAGTACTAGCTCAAATAAATCGTTACTATATAATCGTCACAAAGTGTTGGTAAGTATCTTTTTCGGGGTCCATATTTTGAAAGATTTATTTGAAATTAGCAGCAAACATGTCATATGATTTTTACATTGGATATTTTATTTAGTAGCTTTATTAGTTTCGTGTTCTCTTATAGTTCGCCATAAAAACACAGTAATATTTGTGTTACCTTATTCCATGGCCAGGTCCGCATATAATTGAACTTATACGGACATATGAAGTACCGCCTCCAATTGAAATGCAATCGTCACCTGCAATACATTTATGTGAGGTATTTTTATCAGAATCAAATATGCATTCATATTCGACATTAAAATTGTTTTAGAACATGTATGAGAACATCCATACCTGTGCCAATGCGAATATGTTTTATAGAGACATGTTGCGAGTCTTGCAAGTGAATACCGTCGGTGTTGGGACTGTAACCGGGGGCACGAATTGTTAGGGAAGTGACATTCACCCAAGCCGAGCCTTTGATCAAAATATGCATCTGTGGACTGTCTATGAACGCCAAGTTACCGAGTTGCACCCGATTCGAGTTGGTTATAGTAAAACTCTGCAAAATATATTTTTATCAGCTTATGTGATAATTTACCGTGTTGAAAAGAAAGAAAGAAAGTGAAAAAAATTACTCACGTGTGGTCTCTTCTGACAGTGCAACTGAAAAGTTCAGAGAAACAAATGAAATAAGTATTAGCAATTATATCAACAACTTGTCGAGATTGAAAAGAATGAGAAAGTAGGAGTTTGGGATACCTTGTCGCTGCAGTACTTACGCCACCATTGTTGCCCCTTGCCATTGAGGGTACCATTGCCTGAAACGTGGAGACCATTGTGGCGATCGAAATTAATCCATTGTTTGCAATTGTTTTTACCGTGGAGATTGCAAGACCATTTTTGAGGATTACATGGAGCTACTAGGTCTCCTTCAATCTACATACAAAGCAGACATCATATTAATACTGTGACAATTAGTGGCTGTTCCACAAATTAGGAACTACCAAAGTAAAATTCAATTTCAATTCAGAAACAAGAATTGCCGGGCCAGAATTTGGAATCATACAGGATATACGTCTAGTTAATAAAATGACACCGTGACTTTGAAATCATTGAAAACCATTACAGAAGAGTTGAGGCGCTTCATCGCCTCTCTCTGGACTGCCAAGACGCGTTTCCGGGTAGGAATTGCGCCTTCAAAGCCGTCGTGAAGCCATCCCAAGCGCTCTGATACCAGTTGAGTCCGGGTCAATTTTTCGTGTTAATTTTACCACGGATTGGCACCAAGGTTAGTGTAGTTTCGGGTTAACTTTGGTTCAGCCGTTAACGTCGTTAGTTGGTTGTTCGAAGGGACAAGCGACAATATTGTTTGGGATACCTTGTCGCTGCAGTACTTACGCCACCATTGTTGCCCCTTGCCATTGAGGGTACCATTGCCTGAAACGTGGAGACCATTGTGGCGATCGAAATTAATCCATTGTTTGCAATTGTTTTTACCGTGGAGATTGCAAGACCATTTTTGAGGATTACATGGAGCTACTAGGTCTCCTTCAATCTACATACAAAGCAGACATCATATTAATACTGTGACAATTAGTGGCTGTTCCACAAATTAGGAACTACCAAAGTAAAATTCAATTTCAATTCAGAAACAAGAATTGCCGGGCCAGAATTTGGAATCATACAGGATATACGTCTAGTTAATAAAATGACACCGTGACTTTGAAATCATTGAAAACCATTACAGAAGAGTTGAGGTATAATATGCTTATTCAAAATCATGTCATCAATTATGATAAGAAGTAATAGACACACAAATCTTTTCAAGTAGGAAATAATTACTTACCATAACTTTAACGGAGTCCGAGCTGCAAGGTCCACTGAATATGATCGGTTGAAGCAAGAAGTTTTTATTACGAGGAACAAGCATGGTTGGTGAACCGTGGTTGGAAGAGCAGGTAGCCTTCCATGCATTCTCAAAGGCCTGCATTAAATTGATATCCAAATAATTTAATCGATGAATGAAAAACAATAATTTCAATATTCATAGACGTAGTCTAGGAAATAAAAGAGATTTTTTTGACAGACCTTATTGTCGACAGTGACACCATCGCCAACCGCTCCATAATGAAGGACATTGAAGTATTTTTGATGTGTTACGTCGTTTATATTATTCTGAGATGACAACGACGAAGAAGACGCGGTATTTCCAAGGGCCAGAAGAAGAAACAGTAAAAAGAACTTCATTGTTGAAGAACACTGAGACAGAAAAACAAGCGTTGGTATTGTGCAAATATATAGTTAGAACGTATAGGAGTTCACTAGTTCTAGTCCTAGTCTTGGTTAGTTTTTTTTGTGGAAGTTATAGTTCACTTGATGCTTTGTAATCTTACCAAGTTCATTTAGGAGTATGTTTGGTATTGACCTGGTCTTCCTGATCAGGTTCGTTGAAATCAAGTTTTGCTCTCGAGTAAGCTGTGGAGAAGATCAAATCTGTTGGCTGTTCAAGTGGAACCTTCATATGTCGATTCAACAAAAATTGGGTTTATCTTCAAGAGCAACTCGTTTTCAGCAACATTTGTTCAGTAACTGTTACTTTACTGGGTACGAAGATCAAATAGGTACGAATGGTAACTGTTACTGGAAGAATCAGAGTACGAAGAAGACTCTAAGAATGAAGAATCTAGCACTGTATCACCTGATATCCATACTTATCCACTTGTGCTGGTGAGTTTCACTTTGTCACTTCACTTGCAATTGCTCTAACCCATCCCGGACCTCCCCCACCAGGCCGCCAACCCGGACCAGCCCCCGTTCCCCTCCCAGCCCATCAAATCGGCCCTTTGACACCACACTGCTCTATGCTACAATATTAAAATATGCCATAAAGAAGATATGCCTTTCCTTTTTACTGGGTTCTAAGTAAAAATTCGGCTGTCCTATATTGGGTTCCTAAAGTTTAGGACACTTGAACAACTTCAGTTCCTTAACATGGTTACAAACTCCCCATATCCCTCTAGCTAAAAAGAAGGAGCTTCCGAGAAAAGAAGCTTAACCTAGTATCTACTCATCATGGAGGCAGCTGCCTCATATTCATATTCAAAGAAAGCTTCTCTTATCCAATATCCTGTAGTAAAACCAGAATTCCCTTCATAAGAATGGTCTCACTCCCTAAGAAGAAGAGGCTTTGCCCTCGCGAGCCACCAAGCACTATGTTTTTTTGGAAATCATATTCTCAGGGTTAGCCCCACCACATGGCATGCTTGCATGGTGGGGTACGCCAGTCAGTTTATGACAAACATACCAATCAGTCTTGGAGAACTGATTTGCTATAAGAAATTCGATGAGTTCTTCAATATAACTGTCAGTGTAGCTCATCAATTTGCTATCAGAAATTCAGGTAGCATTAACCATACTCATCTAAATTGCATAGTTTTATTCTGTACTCAAGATACATATTTACTGTAGTTCATGTGGTCTGTGATTTCTTTACACAAAAGTATGATCCTCACGTCGCAATGGTTTCGTCTGTTGACATGTTCAGCTCTTGATGACCATTTGAGAGATGCTGCCAAGAAACATGTAAGAATCTTGGTGATCACTTGATCCACACATATGTGAACGCCCAATTTTCTTTTCCGATTGGCATTCATTCATGAACATCTTGTATCGTGAGGGAAAAATGATAATTGATACGGCCACTCTCTATACATTCATTAAACAATTGAGCTAATCTTTAGGTTTTTCGCCCTAATCTATGCAGTCAATTAGCACTTATCTTCGAGCTGCTCCTATTGTTGAATGTCTAGAGAAGAACAAACCGGACGTTGTAATAACTTCTCGGGTGGCTGATGCTTCCTTGTTCTTAGCTCCGATGGTATGAATATCCTTCCTTCTTATTTGTATTTTTCTCGGTAGAAGTTTTTCATCTGTCCAAATTTTTTGATATATTGGCACCCTTTGCTTGTTTGCTTTTTTCTCCAGAATGCATTTTGGATAGATAGTGTATAGAAACATTATTAACTTATTTGCCAAAATCTGTTTCAGAACCAAAATGTAATTTACAGACACTAATTTTCTCATTCGCTGTTGATGTTGAAATTTAGTACATCTGGATCACTATCTCTTGTTTATGAGGAGTTTCAAGTTTGCGTGTTAAGTTGTTAGCTCGGTGGTTGTAGGACTGGTGTGGGCAACATAATACATAGAATAGCTTCTTGCTAATACCCAGAAAATGGAAACCATATTGTCGTTGCACACCAAAAAATGAGTTAGGAGGTTTTGGAACAGTTTCAAGACTTCAACTTCATCTGTTTATGGTAGTATCACACCAAAAGCCCATTGGTTTTTTTAATAATTTTAAGACTTCCAATCATATCCATCTTACTGCGATATCGCATCAAAAATACTTTGATGAACTAGGTTGGGACTGGGAGGATTATGAGCTCTTGGCCCAAGGATCTTTAGCTGGCCATCTTCTAGAGTGCGGTTGCCAACTTACAGGAGGATATTTCATGCATCCAGGTCTGCCTTTATTTTCTTGTTTCAGGGTCTACACCCTTTAGTGGCATACATGGGATTTGTAACTGTAATGATAGAATTGCAACTCCCCTTGAGGTTCACTTGGTTGTTTTGACCATTTCAACCTGAATCTTGTGCCTTCTATTTTTTCTTCCTTACGCAGGAGATAAGTACCGAGACATGACTTTCCATTGTCTTCTTGATATATCCCTTCCTTATGCTGAAGTCAGTTATGATGGAAAAGTATGTGTGGCAAAGGCAGATGGAACTCATACTACACAATGTGCCTTTTATATATACTATATGGCAGTGAGTAATTAATGTGGCTTGCTTCCAAACAAACAGCCCATAAATCACCGTCCAAAACTTTAGGAAATAATTCCTTACCCATCATGTCGACTTTTGATTCTAGTCAAACCTTTCTAACACATCCCTATGGAGGAATCAAACTAGCTAAACAACTGAATCCCCTGTATAATGATAAGAGGAATCAATGATACACTAGAATCCTTCATTTTGGTTCCAACATCAGTATTTTTTCTTACGTCACAGAAATATAAAGCTTTTAGCATTTAGCAATCTTTTGTGTATGAGATCTTGCCCAAGTTCGTAGCGAAGTATTATAAATTGTGTTATTAGCATTTACGAAGCTTTTGTATATGAGATCTTATACTTTCTTCTTCTTCTTCTTCATCAAGGACTTTGGATGGAGAGGCAGGGGAGAGATATCGTACGCAGGTTATCAATGTGTAAAACGTGCTGAAGCTGCTGAATATCTGGTAAGTTATCTCACTGCATTTATTTTTGGTATTACTAATGTTCATACATGCTATTTGCTACTATTGAAAGCTGTGCGATATATGTATACATGTTGCTGAAGCTGTAATCTCAAAGATGAAGCTGGGCTTCAAATTTTGTTTCTTGTAACGATGAGAAAAATGTATAGGAGGTGTAAATGTTAATATTGTTTGAAATAGTAAGGCTATGATGAAGGTGGCTTACTCCTACAGAATATCAAGGCATTTTGAAATTCGGTGTTGTGTGTCGCCTATTAATTCTGAACACATTGTTGGAATCAATTGTTTTAGCGGTTCAGAGTTTCCACCCTTCAAAGGCAACTCAAATGCTTTTTCTTGTGAGTTTTTGACCAGTTTTGAACTTTTTTCTCCTCAATAGTGAGAGGTCATTGACTATGAAGATATGAGTTACCTATAAGTAGAGCTGCACCAAGGGGCATGGGGAGCGCTGAACCGCCTGAAACCAGCCTGGTCCAGCCCACCACAGGTCCAGGACCAGCCCCAGCTAACCTGTCCACTGGGCTGGGCTAGTTCCAAGATTCCGTAACCGTATGACCAGACCGGACAGCCAGGAGGACCAGAACTGGACCAGCCCACCCTGGACCGGCCCGCCCTGCCAGAAATTCAAACTCCACAACTGCTAGTTTCTGGTAAGCCTCCCCCTTTCCCCCACCACCGCCGAACAGCCATGCCATATAACTGTTCTGTGACTAAGGGTGGGGTTGTTGTGGTCCGTGGTCCCACACCCCTAGCAAAAATGGCTAATGTATTGTATTGTTGCAAATATTCCTAACCTTTTACACAATTAGCAATATATGAATTAAGATAATATGTGTGTGTGTGGGTTAAAAAGCATGGGTTGGCCTGGCCTGCCCGGAACCAGCCTTGTTAGAGGTGGTCTAGAAACATGGGTTGAGCTGGGCCTGGGATTCTAGCCAATAAGACCGGCCCGGGACCGACCTGTTGTTAGAAAATGTTCTATTTTCTTGGTATAATCCATAGAGAAAGTGAAGTAAGACTTGGTAGCTTGAAGAAGCTTGAACCCAAGGAGGAAATTAGTCCCACATTGGTACTCACAAAGTGGGTAGGTGGCTTTATATGATTTCACACACATGGATTGTGTATAACTACTAAGGTGTGTGGAGGACAATGGGTGTTCTTGTGTGCCTCGCGTACACACGCGCGCGCCGCCGCCTCGCCTTGCCATGCCTCGGGCCGGGCCGGGCCGGGTCGAAGGGCGAAATGTCTCGCGTCCGCGAGACGACTTGGCGTGAGATTATAAATTAATTTTGGTCCATTACGCACGGATTTTGACCGCTTTAATGGGGATTAATGAGGAGATAATTACCATCCGGTTTTCCATATCATTTATGAATGGTAAAAACATTTTGGTGGATGATTATGTTCTCTGTAACGAATTTGCTTCAGACCCTCTCTCTTTCTCTCACAAAAATTCGATCTGCTTGTGTGTTCTTGGCGAACTGAGGTCCAATCGTCGTTGATCTTCTGCGGGGCTCTGACGAAGAATATCAGAGCTGTTTTATCCTGGAAGAATCATCACCGGATCCCATCACAATGTAAGTGGGGGTGGTTATCTCTTCAAGAACAGTCAGGCCTTCTAGCAAGACCTGACGACCCAGCTGTTCTGTTTTCCTTCGTTCTGTTAAAGCGTGGATTAGAGGTATGCCTTCTAATTTGCTTTATTTTTATCAGTTGATGATATGTACGCTCTTTACCATCATGTTTCGTTACCTGCGTTTCCTTGGCCATGATTCGTTAAATAATTATACCTGTATAAAATTATTAATTTTAGTGAATATAACCAACACATGTTTCACGTCAGGACCTGTCCAGGACCAGCCCACAGCCCGACGGTCCTCCGAGCGTGCCGGGTTAGCCCGTTTGACAGCACTACGATATAAGGGATCAAAAGATGGAGCAAAAACCAGCTTTAATTGATTGGGCCACATATACTTTTCCACAAGCTGTTGAATTGACTGGTTTACCAGAAAAATTCAATGGAGGCATCGGCTTTTCTCGTTGGCAGAAAAAGCTGAAATTGTGGTTAAATATAAAGGGTCTATGGCCTGTTGTGGAGTATGAGAAACCTGTTGTGGATCAAGAAAAAGCTGATTCAGTTAAGGCTTTTGCGAAGTGGGCTGAGAAAGACGGAGTGGCTAGGGCGGCTATTTTAGCTGCTCTGTCGAACACTCTGTTTGATGTTTATTCATCAGATTCCTACACCGCAAAACTCTTATGGGAAAAGCTGAATGAGACACATAATACTGACTCGCATTGTTTGGAAAAGTATTCTGTGTCTAAGTTTCTTGACTTCAAACTGGTGGACAATAAGTCCATGATTGAGCGGGTGCATGTGTTCGAGATGATAGTGCATGCTTTGAAGGAGTCTGGTATGGACCATCCTTAAAATTTCTTGGTTATGTGTGTGATTGAAAAGCTCCCAAAGTCTTGGGAAGACTTTTGTCTCTCCCTGAATAGGAATAAAGGAGAAATCACATGGAGTAACCTGATGCTGGACATCTCGATGCAAGAACAACACAAGTTCAAACAGGGACATGTGATGCCGACAGAACCTGGTAGCGCGAAGGTGAATGTAGTCACAGTTGGAAAGAAAATGAAACATGTTGTTAAGAAGGATGAAAATGATAAACCAAAGGATAACAAAGTCAAGACCAAGAAACCAAAGGCAAACAAACCAGGTTGGTTTTGTGGGCAGGTTGGACATTTCAGTAAGGGCTGCCCTAACAAGAAAGCTAAGAAAACCGAGGTGGTAGCGCAAGAGAATGTTGTGCTTGGAACCAAAAGTGGGCCAGTGGTGAACATGGTTGTTGGTGAAGTTTCTGCTTCTGAAACCGACGTTAACCGGTATGTTACTTACAACCATACGCTATTTTCCACATCTCTGTCAAATGAATGGTTGATTGATACTGGAGCTAATGTGCATATTTGTGCTGACATTAGTTTATTTGTATCTTATCAACAGAGTCGTGGTTTGACAGTGAAGATGGTGAACACGAGTGCCGCTCAAGTACTTGGAATAGGAAACGTGGACCTCAAGTTTCCTTCGGGTCGTATTCTATCCCTGACGAGAGTGAATCATGTTCCTGATGTTCGTGGGAACATAATAAGTGGAAGTAGATTAGTAGCTAGCGGTTTTGAGATTTCTTTGAAATGTAATAAAGTAGTTCTTGTTCATACTGGTACATTTTTTGGAAATGATTTATTTGTAATCAATGCTGAACCCGTTTTTGGTACTTTAGCTAATGATATTGTTCCTTCTGTTAATTGTATTGAATTTTCCAATATATGGCATGCTAGACTTGGTCACTTGAATTTTGGTGCTCTAAAGAATATAATGAATTTAGAGATGATTCCCAAATACACCATAGAAAAGAGTTTTAAATGTCAAGTATGTGTGTCTTCTAAACAAACAAGGAAACCTTTTCATAATGTTGTTAGGGATTCAGAATTGTTAGATTTAGTACACACGAACATTTGTGAATTTGGTGGTGTGTTAACTAAGGACCAATTTAGATATTTCATTACCTTTATAGATTATTGTAGTAGATATTGTTATGTTTATTTGCTTAAACATAAAGATGAAGCACTTAGTAAATTCATTATTTATAAAACTAAAGTTGAAAAACAAACTGGTAAGGTACTTAGACGTTTGAGATCCGATAGAGGTGGTGAGTATACGAGTAACACATTTGATGAATTTTGTGCAAACAATGGAATAATTCATGAAGTTAATCCTCCATACACACCTGAGTCTAATGGGGTTGTTGAACGAAAGAACAGAACGTTTCAAGATATGATTAACAGTATGCTTTTAAAATCTGGGTTGCCTAAATACTTGTGGGGAGAGGCTTTGAATACGCCTTGCCATATTCTGAATAGAGTCCCTCTGAAACACAAGGAAAAACCCTATGAGTTATGGAAGGGCCGGGAGGCTAATCTTAATTATCTTCGTGTGTGGGGGTGCCTTGCAAAGGTACTTGTACCTGTACACAAGAGAAATAAGCTAGGTCCTAAGACTGTTGATTGTATCTTTCTGGGCTATCGAGAAACCACTACGACTATGAGATTTTTAGAAGTAAAATCTGACATAGACGGTATAGTGGCAAACACGATAGTTGAATTTCGTGATGCAACATTCTTTGAGTATGTATACCCTATGAAGACTGGTATACCTCAAGATACTACTAACGAAGATCCATCTCTCACATCGAGTTCTATTCCTGATCACGTGGAAAAGATATCAAATGTGGGGGCGGAATCAAGTAGTAGGTCTGTCCCTGAGGAAGTAGAGGAACCAAGAAGGAGTAAGCGTGCAAAGGTAGCGTGCAAAGGTAGTCAAGGATTTTGGAAGTGATTTTGTCACTTACAATGTCAAGGACGAACCTTTAACTTTCCGGCAGGCTATGGATTCTTCTGAATCTAGACACTGGAAGGGCGCTATAAAGAGTGAAATTGACTCCATTGTTTCTAATGTAACATGGGAGTTAGTTGATCTCCCTTCAGGGTGTTCTACTATCGGGTGCATGTGGATCTTTAAGAAGATGTTGAACCCTGATGGGTCAATAGATAAGTACAAGACTAGACTAGTTGCTAAAGGTTTTAGGCAAAGGGAAGGTATTGATTACTTTGATACATACTCTCCAGTTGCTAGGATGACAAAAATCCGAATGCTTATAGCATTGTCTTCGGTCCATGGTCTTGTCATCCATCAGAGGATGTTAAGACGGTTTTTCTTCATAGTGATATTGAAGAAGAGATTTATATGGATCAGCTTGAGGGGTTTGTTGCATCAGGCAATGAATGGAAAGTATGTAAGTTAATCAAGTACCTATACGACTTGAAACAAGCTCCCAGGTATTGGCATAAAAAGTTTGATGAAACTGTTTTGCCGTTCGGTTTTATTATTAATGAAAGTGACAAGTTTGTCTACACAAAAGTTAAGGTTAGTGAATGTGTGATTTTATGCCTATATGTTGATGATACTTTATTGTTTGGAACCAATATTGAGATTGTAAATGTGACAAAAGCTTTCTTGAAGAGGCATTTTGAGATGAAGGATATGGGTGAGGATGGTGTGATTCTTGGACTGAAGTTTACTCAGTCATCTGAGGGAATAACCTTATCTCAGTCTCATTATATAGAGAATTTTATACTTGAGAAATATTGTTATTCACAGTGTAGAATCGCTAGTACACCCTATGATCCTAAAATTGCCTTAGTCAAGAACTCTTCAGGTGTACCTATGTCTCAATTAAGGTATTCTCAGATTATTGGGAGTTTGCAGTATCTTGCTAACTGTACTAGACTGGATATTTCATATTCTGTGTCTAAGTTGGCTAGGTATACTAGATGTCCAAACAGAACTCATTGGGATGCTCTTGATAGAGTGCTTAGATATCTGAAAGGCACAATGTACCTAAGCTTACACTATAGGAGATTTACCGGAGTACTTGAGGGGCACAGTGATGCAAGTTGGTTAGATAAGAAGTCTGGTTCCAATGGAGTGACTGGATTTCTCGCAAGACATTGGCAGGTGGAGCAATATCCTGGAAGTCGACCAAACAAACTATTGTAACTCGGTCTACTTTTGAGGCTGAGTTGTGTGCGCTTGATGCCACAAGGACGAAGGCTGAATGGTTACACGGACTTATGTCCGCTATACCTGTAGTAAGCAAACCACTTCCTGCTATTGCTATTCATTGTGATAGTCGGACGACTATCGACAAGATTAGCAGTAAAAAGTATAATTCTAAAACAAGGAGACACATCCAAGTTAGACTAAAGTCTATAAGGGATTTAGTGTCTGATAGGATCATAGCTGTAGAGTTTATTGGAACTCAGAATAATACAGCTCATCCTTTGACTAAATTACTGGAACCTGCAGTGGTCCTGAAGTCGAGGTTGGGGATGGGATTGACAACCCATCGTAGTTCATCAACAGTGGGAACCCAATACACATGAGCGAAGATCCCTCGAAAGTGTATTCAATGTGGTAATAACAAGCTGTGAGGATGAACTAGTAGTACCTTTGCTACATAGATGATACATTTGTACCAGAGTCTATTCCCTGAAAACCTAAAAGGTACTAACACTGCCAGTGTAGCAAGAGTTATTTGAACTCTGAATGGGGTCAAGTCTTTTGACGAGATGGTGGAAGACATCTATGGAGATGGCCAGCTAAGTGAATGAAATTGTGCGGTCGCAATTAGAGGAAAGGGTTATTCCTCAAAGCATTCGACGAACAGGATCAAGACAAGACCATTAATGTCTCAAAGCCGTAGATTGGCACCATATCCGTTGACTTGTCGTCTTCTATGGAGTATGATTACACTATACAGATTAAGATTCAAGGTGCAATATTGCATCTGAATCCGGTAATCATCGAAGTAGAGGACTTAGGAGGGTTCAAACCCGGTAGGGTACCAACTCTGAAAACCAAGTCATAAAGAGAATCCTGTTTGCATTTCTGTATAGATTTGTGGGGGATTGTTAGAAAATGTTCTATTTTCTTGGTATAATCCATAGAGAAAGTGAAGTAAGACTTGGTATCTTAAAGAAACTTGAAACCAAGGAGGAAATTAGTCCCACACTGGTACTCACAAGGTGGGTAGGTGGCTTTATATGGTTTCACACGCATGGGTAGTGTATAACTACTGAAGTGTGTGGAGGACCATGGGTGTTCTTGTGTGCCTCGCGCACATACACACGCGGGCCGCCGCCTTGCCTCGCCACGCCTCGTCTCGGGTCGGGTCGAAGGGCGATTTGGACGAAATGTCTCGACGTCTCGCGTCCGCGAGGCGACCTGGCGTGAGATTATAAATCAGTTTTGGTCCATTACAAACTAGTTTAATTTTTATTAATGGGTGTGTTAGTAATGGAATTAAAACTGATTTTGACCGCTTTAATGATGAGATAATTACCATCCGGTTTTCCATATCAGTTATGAATGGTAAAAACATTTTGGTGGATGATTCTGTTCTCTGTAACGAATTTGGTTTAGACCCTCTCTCTTTCTCTCACAAAAATTCGATCTGCTTGTGTGTTCTTGGCGAACTGAGGTCTAATCGTCGTTGATCTTCTGCGGGGCTGTGACGAAGAAGATCGGAACTGTTTTATCCTGGAAGAATCATCGCCGGATCCCATCAAAGTGTAAGTGGGGGCGATTATCTCTTCAAGAACAGTCATACCTTCTCGCAAGACCTGACGACTCAGCTGTTCTGTTTTCCTTCTTTCTGTTAAAGCGTGGATTAGAGGTATGCCTTCTAATTTGCTTTATTTTTATCAGTTTCTGATATGTACGTTCTTTACCTTCATGTTTCGTTACCTACGTTTCCTTGGCCATGATTTGTTAAATAATTATACCTGTCTAAAATTGTTAATTTTAGTGAATATAACCAACACTTGTTTCACGTCAGGACCTGTCCAGGACCAGCCCACAGCCCCGCGGTCCTCCGAGCGTGCCGGGTTAGCCCGTTTAACAGCACTACGATATAAGGGATCGGAAGATTGAGCAAAAACCAGCTTGAAGTAACGGTACACGAGGTGCTGTAACCTGCAAAAGAGGAGGCTAGAATTTCTTTTCCCCTCTAGTGTCCACGACGAGGTCATTGACTGGTCCGATATGACATAGTAGTTTCCAAGAAATGTTAAGGAGTAAATTTTGATCCTGGTCCATATTTGGTCCAAAAGGACAAAAAAATGGTCCTTATCATCGGAAATTCCCCAAGTATCTTCAGGATCTTGCATTAGTGCTTTGGTAGTTTTCAATTTCTAACTCCGCAGCTATCATACATGGCATTTGTGTGAAAATGCTGTGGATATAGTATTACGGGTTAAGTTTTGTGGCTAAGAATGTTACACATATGTTGCTCGATAACGTAATCAAAGTAAAAGAGTTGTGCAAAACTTTTACCAAACTGATCGAAGATATTCAGTATCACGGTGGTAGCACGACGGATAACTTATTTTAAGAATTGTCTATATACGTTTTCATGTAGCGGTGTTTAAAATATCATAAGATCAATAATCACTAAAATTTAACTATATTCAATAAAGTCATAAAATATATACATTCGTTGTACCACATCACTATATCACACACTGAAGAGGGAAGGGAGGGGCTGTAATTGTCTGTCAAACAACCATGACTACCGATAGTAATAATAGCAATTGTTTTGCCACCCAAAATTACTGGCTGCCCGGATGAGTTGCAAAACAATCCTTGTTTTACTCTCTTCCATTCAGATTTTATCCACAATACTGCTCCTCTGATGTCGCAAACTTTGGATCGTCGATCACGTGTCAATCATTTATCGGCTAACTAAAATGTTAAATTTCATGTTCGATGTGGTTATGGAAATCTTGTTTCTTTAGACAAATAAAGAATTTTGTTACAATCTCGATTTTATCCGAGGATAGAGCTGAAAACCCAGATCAAAAAACATTTCATTCAAATATTGAAGGACCGCCTGTTAGATTTGGGTTTTCTTTCTGTTCTTCGGGGAATTAAAGATCTGTAAAACTATTCTCACCAAAAAAATATTATTTTCTGAAGAAAATGGCATTCACGGGGACTCTGGACAAATGCAAGGCTTGCGATAAAACTGTTTACTTCGTCGATTTGTTGACTGCTGATGGAGTTACTTATCACAAGGCGTGCTTTAGGTGCACCCACTGCAAAGGAACTCTTGTGGTAACACTCTCTCTATATCTCTCTCCCCTCACACCGTGTGTGCGCACGCTCTCTTACTGTAGAATAACGATTTTTGTTATGTTTTGCAGATGAGCAACTACTCCTCAATGGAAGGAGTCCTTTATTGCAAAACTCATTTCGAACAACTCTTCAAAGAGTGTGGCAATTTCAGCAAAAACTTCCAAACAAGTGAGACATTTTATCCAATGTGTTCACTATAAATTGCATTTATACTTCTTGTTATTCAAACTTCTGGCCTCATTGTAATATCTTTTTCTTGGTGATTTTGCAGGCAAATATGAGAAGGACAAGGATATGGTATCTTGTTGTTAGACCAAAAAAGAAGAGAAAAAATCATGTTTAAATATTAATTTTCCTGATATTTTTGGCTTAGTAAGATTTTATTTCCCATTTTTGTGCAGCCTAGGATTCCAAACAAGCTCTCTTCATTGTTCTCTGGAACCCAAGACAAGTGTGCCACGTGTAGTAAAACTGTCTACCCTCTTGAGAAGGTATGATATTTCTCATTATTTCTTTTCAGACCCATCAAAAGTCCATGTATATCAAATGAGCCCTCATCTTGCATATCTTCCATTTTCTAGACCGGCCACATTTTCTTTTCTCAAATCTGTATTTCACACAGTGACGGAACTGTGTACAACCCAACAGGGGCTATGGCCCCCCCTAGATTTCGGAAAATGACAAAAACTACCCTAGTACTTTCAAATATTAACAAAATCTTATTCTTTCGGCCACCCCTGTGTTTTTAAAATAACATATTGAACACAACTTTTACCTTTCGTATTTATCATGGCCCCCCCCTACGAAAAATTTCTGGATCCGTCCCTGATTTCACATACTCCAATTTTCCTCAAATCTTACTCTAGAGATATGAATCATATGATAAAATGACATAAGAAATATAACAAAATATTAAAATGTCATATTAAATGCAGTGTTTCTTTCACTGACATAATTGTCTTCGAAACAGATGTTCTCACATGGTTCTTCAATAGAAATTAGAAAAATCGTTTTAATGTTATTTTATTTTTTTACTAACTTATGATGTTGGGAAATACAGATTACAATGGAAGGAGAATCATACCACAAGAGTTGCTTCAAGTGTGCTCACGGGGGCTGTCCTCTAACACACTCATCGTACGCTGCCCTTGATGGGGTCCTCTATTGCAAGCACCATTTCGCTCAACTGTTCATGGAGAAAGGAAATTACCATCATGTCCTCAAGTCAACAGCCTACAAAAAGAGTACCATGACGCCCGCTGAACCGGAGTCGCACCAAGAAGAAGAAGCAGTAGAAGAGCAGCCTCAGCCTCAACCAGAACCAGAACTGGAACAGTTACAAGAAGTGTAGACGTTCTCTAACCCGTTCGGCCGGTTTTAACAATTGTGATATATCATTCTTGCCAGACACTCTCTTTTGTGATTATATATTTTCTTTTTTCTTCTTATTTTTTGTTGCTCTTTTGATCTTTCGACGTGTTGTGTTTGTGTATTCTGCATATATGATGTGAAATTGTACTTACTTTTTTCTTTTGTTCTTTTTGGTGTATTTATCTTCTGATTACTTTATGCCACGCGTTTAATGGATTAATTTCTTCTTCGGCAATTTTTTATTTTTGCTTCTGATGCATCTGAGGATGTACTTCTTTGCTTCTTTGGTTTTCAATTTCTTCGCCTTCACAGGTTTTGCGTCACCACCGTTATCCAAGGGCGGAGCCACATGGAGAGGTGTGGGGCTGTTGCCCTCACTCAAACGAAATTTGCTGCAAATAAGTGTCTTTTAAGATTTTTACAATCTAATTCATATAAATATTTTGGGTGAGTGGAAAGAGAAAATATCCAAATAGAATTATGAGTGGTGAAGTCCTAGTGGACATATGTGTGGTGCCGGTGCCAGTGCCGGTGCCATGTTATATTTTTTTAGGAAAATAGCATAGTTTTATAGATAATGAAAAAGTTACAGAAAGAGATGCATTGCATGCACGATGTTAATAAAAGGCAAAAGAACCAAAGTGATAGCTGCTGAAGAGTTAAGAGGAGAAGAAGCTTTTACAAGACAAAAGGGCTACTGTATTGTTACCAAAAATATAGTGGCCACTTCCCAAATATTGAGGACTAAACTGTAACAGTTTACAAACAGTATTGCCATGTCTTTTAGTGAACTGATTCGACGGTCATTAAAAGAGCCGTTTGGATTTCACACTATTTAAGCCTCTTGTAACGGATTAGGGTTTCAATAATGGATCATTATCATTTTTTTTTGTCTCTCTAATCTTTTGCAACTCTTTCACTCAAACCTTGTTTTCTTATTAAGAAAAAACCCTTATTTTTATCGTGAAATACTAGGAAACTAACCAATATCTCTCACTCATTTCACACTTTCCATCCAGAAAAATGCAATAATGCCAAATGAATATTCGTGGTGCCAAGTTTACGGATGGGTGGGAGATGAGTGAAAGATATTGGTAGACTCCCTAGCATTTTTCTTTTTTATCAGTTAGCAACTAAAAGCTGCTCGGACAGCTGTCGATCAGAAGAGTACGACTAGAACCACCGATCCACGTGGCAACACTTGCCCTGATCAGAACATGCATGAGAGATCCACGTATCAACATGACAACATTCATAAATAATCTCCAAAAACCACCCTAAAACCCCGTTAAGAGTCGGAAAACAATTTACAGAGTAGACAGAAAAAGAAAAATGGAAGCTGCGACAGCGACACTGATGAGCCCATCATTCGCCTACACACTCGTGTACGTAAACGACGTCGCCGCCTCGGTTGAGAGAAATTTTTAGTTGCTCCAAGAGCACCACGTCAGCATGACATGTGGTGCTCTACACCATTCAGACACCTATCCCCACTAGGGTTAACCACTACCCATATAGGTTATAGAAAAAAAACAGATTCCTACATGGCTATTTTCTCTCTCCCACTCACCCCACTTCAAGTGTAGATGTCAACATGTGAGTGGAATAGAGCACTACGTGTGATTTGCTCTATGAGCACCTAAGAATTGCTCCCGAGTTCTACGCCAAAGCCTTCGGGTACAGCGTCCGGCGGCTGGACCAGAACCATAAATGGGCGGAGCTGGAGACGGGCGGGGCCACCACCATCGCCTTCACGCCGCTCCACCAGCGCGACACCGATGCGCTGACGGGGACGGTGCAGGTGCCGAGGACGGGGCAGGAGAGGAACCCGGTGGAGGTTTGTTTCGACTATGAGGATGTTGAGGCGGCGTACATGAAGGCGGTGAAGAACGGGGCGGTGCCGGTGAGTGCGCCGGAGGAGAAGGCGTGGGGGCAGAAGATCGGGTACGTGAGGGATATAGATGGGATAGTGGTGAGGATGGGGAGCTATGTGGGGTTGGATAGAGATTCAATTGCTAATATGGATGTGTACTGAGTGGGGAGTACTAGGATATGTAACTAAATTAATTTGTTCCTACGGTTTGTGCTCACACCATGTTCGTGATGCATTCGTTTAATTATTTTATGTTTTTATTATTTTACAAATTCGAGGGTAAATTAGGAGAAAATTTTGGTGTTTTAGTTTTATTATTCCTTGCAATCATGTATTCGTAAGATTGCACTACCGTCACTACCGTCACTGATATGTACCAGTATCCCATGTAGCGATGCAAAAGCAAAATGTATTTTCCCATAAATCAGAAAGCGATGCAAAAGCAAAAAGTACTTTCTCATAAATCAGGAAGCAAAATGTATTTTTCCTAAAAATAAGAGGGTGGTTTTTGTTTTTTACCCCTATTATCTACGATGAATTGTTTCTGGTAAAACATGCATAAACATGCATGGAAGCTAGATGTCATCGGACTTTGTTGGGACAAGGCTTTCACCGCCTCATAAAGTTGTTCAAGTCTAACAGATGCTATTTTTATTTCTTTTCCTTCTCTCGCACGTTTATGTCATCGGTCTAATGTCAGTCATACCCTTTGTTGGCAAAGAGTGGTACTTTTTTTTTTTTTTCTTGGCACAGATTAATTTATTGGGCACCCTTTTTTTTGAACGATTAATTTGGCCTTTCCTTTTGGTATCTGTTGAAAATCTATTAAATCAGCTGAAAATAGTCTGAGTTAGTAATCAAGTTGAACTGATAAAAATAGTCTGAGTTAGAAATCAAGCTGAACTGATAATCAGAATCTATTTTCGATACAGTAAGTGCCAAGGTTGGCCTTTCCTTTTGGTATCTGTTGAAAATCTATTAAATCAGTTGAAAATAGTCTGAGTTAGAAATCAAGTTGAACCGATAAAAATAGTCTGAGTTAGAAATCAAGCTGAACTGATAATCAGAATCATTTTCGATACAGTAAGTGCCAAGGTTGCAAAAATAAAGTCACGAAATTTATAATTTTAATCTCTAAAATGTTACATTACTACTTCATCCGTCGCAATAGTTTGGTTCCCCAAATTATTTATCAACTTTAATTTTTGGTGACGGACAATATTGAACTAAAAAAGGTGAGAATGACATGATCATTAAGAAGTAAAAAAAAATTATAAGTACTCAAAGGAAAAAATATATGATAAAGTTAGTGGAGGCGTAGTGATTATATTTCTCAAACTTCAACTTTCAAGATTATTTCCGGAATATTCTTACGTGTGCTGACCCGATTAGACAGCAGATGGAGCCAGTTATGTCAGGTATTGAGGAGTTAGTATAATTAGAGCAACGTGCTTTTATGAATCAACATTTCTCTTTTGTGGATATTAGAGAACCGTTGAATCAACATTTCTCTTTTATGAATCAACATTTCTCCTGGCCCTGATGGTTTTCCAGCGATCTTTTATCAGAAGAACTTGGGAGTTGTGGGATCTGAAATTGAGGAGGTTTGTTTGCAAATCTTGAATGGAGATGGGGACGTTACCAAGTATAATCATACTCTTATTGCTCTTATTCCAAATGTGAAACAAGTGAGGAAGCCTACTGATCTTTGTCCTATCAGTCTTTGTAATACTCACGATCATCACTAAAGCTATGGCTAATCGGCTAAAGATTATATTGGACTCTCTGATTTCCGAGAACCAAAGTGCTTGTGTTCCGGGTAGACTCATCTCGGACAACACCATACAACTTTCGAACTTCTTCATACTATGAAGAATCGGAAAAAGGTAAAAAAAGGTTTCCTGACATTGAAGGCACGAGCAAAGCCTATGATAGAGTAGAATGGGATTTCCTCCGGGTAGTGATGGAAATGATGAGTTTTGGTTTTAGGTGGATTGAGCTAGTGATGAAGTGTGTCTCTACGACATCGTATAGCCTCCTCGTCAACACCGAGGTGCACGAGTCTATAAATCCTGGGAGAGGCCTTCGACAAGGCTGCCAATTGTCTCCTTATTTTTTATCCTTGTTAGTGAAACACTATCACGCAGTTTGCCACTTGCTGTGCAGGATGACGGTATTTAAGGACTTGCTGCTTCTAGAGGAGGTCCAGTAGTATCTCATTTATTCTTTGCAGATTATAGCTTGTTGTTCACCTAGGCGACAAGTGAGGAAGTTGGAAATCTACGTCAGATTCTGCATGAATATGAGGTTGCTTCATGACAGGTTTTTAACTTACAGAAATCCTCGGTTCTTTTCTCAAATAATATGAGCACAACGGACAAGGAAGCTTTCGGCAAGGAGTGTAGGGTTCCTGTTGTAGCCGAGCATGATAGCTAATTGGGATTGGCCACCCACGTTGGAAGGAAGCGTACCATAAACTTTGTCTATCTTCCTGAGAGAGTTCAAAGGAAGCTAAAAGGTCGAAGGGAAATGAGCTATCAGTTGCATGTAAAGAAGTTCTTATAAAGTCAGTAATACAAGCAATTTCAAATTACGCTATGGGATGTTTTCTTCTTCCCAAGAAGACTTGTATGGATCTTGAGAGATTGGTGCGTCAGTTTTGGCGGGAGGGGATGAAGATAAAAGGAAGATGCACTGGGTCGCGTGGGAAAAACTAAAGAAAAAAAAAGATGGAGGGATAGAGTTCCGAGACTTTCAAGATTTTAATATTTCTCTTCTCGCTAAACAAACTTGGCTGACATTGATGAACCCGATCAGTCTTATTAGTAGGTTATTAAAGGCCAAGTATTTTCGCTGTACTTTTATTCTTGATGTCTCTACATCAAGCAATAACCAAATTTCTTATGCCTTTCGAAGTATATTTGCAGGTCGCGATCTGATCAAATCTGGTTTTGATGTGGAGAGTAAGAGATGGCAAAAAGATCAAAATTTCCAAAGACAAATGTATTCCGAGATTTAACACTTTCAAAGTGATAACCAGATGCCCGGAAGGCCATGAAGAGACTACAGTAGATGCCCTGCTCGATAGTAATTCAAATACTTGGGATGAACAAAAGCTCAACCAGCTTCTTCTCCCGGTGGATAGAGATATAATCCAATACATGACCATATCAGGGGGCAAGGTTGGAGACTATTTCTCGTGGATGTACACTGATAATGGGATTTATTCTGTTGCTACGGGCTACATATATTGCTCAACAAATAAAGACAAAAGGTGAACCGTCCTCTTCTTCGGGTCATGTAAATAGATCCTGGCTACAAAAATTCTGTAAATTGAAAGTTCCAAAGAAGTTGTTGCAACCAACATGGAGACTGTGGCATTCCTCCTTGCCAGTGGCAACGCTTTTAGGCATAGTTATCAAACCCGGACATGCCCGGCCGGTCCGACCGGTGACCGGGTGAACCGGTTCCGGAACCGATCTGGGTTACTACTCGGTTCGTATATGCCACTGACCCAGTCAAACCCGCCCAAACGTGGTCAAACCCGACGGGTTTGTGATCAACCCGGTGACCCGGTCCGAGTTAGCGGGGTTGAAACGGTCCAGCGTTTACATGTCTTAAACATTAAAAAATAAATTAAAATGCCGGTTTAAACATTTTTAGTGAACATTTGTGTGATATCATTCATAATAAATGTAAAAAAGTGTTAAACAACACTTAAAATTAATAGTTTGAGCTCTTATATGTCAATTTTTAATATATTTCACTATAAACATGTAACATAATATGTTATTTGTAATTTGTTATTGATCCACCTGTCCGACCAGTGACCCGCCGGTTAGATAGAGAGCGGAGGAATTAGTATAACCGCGTGGCAGATGCGTTGGCAAAATGTGGGTTGGGTTTAGTGGAGCCCTAGGAATGGGTTGGGAGTGGGCCAAATTGGGTCCAAGCTTTAGTATAGGATGATTTGTAACCCATTTGAAGTTGACTTTTAGTTGTGACTGTGAGACAAGATATGTGACTTCCCCCTAGAGTTTCTCTATCTTTAAAACTCTTCCTCTTCTTTGTTTTTTCAGAACCCTTTCTCTTCTCCGATGATGGCTTCTCCAATCATGGCTTCTCTTCCCCAACTCGGTTCAAACCTGAGACGGTTCAATCTGCAAATCCCCTCAAATCCCCACCGACAAAACCACAACCATCCAGATCCTCCACCTCCTCCACCTTAGAGCAGCAATTCAGTAAGCTACGATGTCCGCGAAGAGCCCAAATAAGAAGACGAATCAAATGACGCGACTAGAGGTGTCAGAAGACAACAGTTCAGGCGAGGGATTGTATATTTGGGGCCTCCAATTTTATATGCGCGGTACCTGTTTGTTAAAAGTCCCCAGTGAAATTGGAAGAAGCAACATGTGATGATTCCGGCGATAACCTCCTATATAACAAACTACTTCTCCCCCTCCCCTGTCCCCAATTGCATTTACAAGCCTTCTTTGTCTCTCTCTTTCATCTTCACATTCTCATTCTTGAACTTCAAGAATTGCCCAGACCACCCAAAACCTCTGGTTCATCTTCTTCTCTCCATATCCTTCACTCCCCACCATGGAAAAACTTGTTATCTCCAAGGGGTGTCTCTTGAAACAAGCTATACTTGTATTTCTCAACGTTTCTCTAGAGGGAAAAATCTCTTTCTCAGACAAATATATGTCAATTCAATCATCTGGGAAGCCATCAATTGATGGGAGCAACCCTGTGACAGCCATTCTTGAAGTAGAAGGAACATTTGCAGAGTCCTATTCTTGTCCCCATGACTTGATTTATGGAGTTTCTTTACCCAATCTTTACCGTGCAATTAGTGGGCACAAGACTGTAATCAAAGTTGATCACGAGAGGAGACAACTGGTTATCACTACTAGCACAGGTAGGTTGGGTTGTTTCTTTCTTGTGATTTGTTTGGGTTTTTTTTTTGCCCAAATTTTATGTGAGTAAGAACTGAAAGTTAATGCATGGTTTGGACTTTGTAGAATGAATATGATGATGTTGGAAAGAGAACATTCTAAAGCATGTGAGTCCTCCCACTTTTTTTTTTCTTGGAATGAATGCTATGTGTCACGAGCTGACTTCTTTGCTTACCCGTGCGGCACTTGAACCCTTTCAAGTAAGCCTAAGAGAACACCGAAAGAATACAATGAGAGCTTTGAGGAAGAGAGCTTCTATTACTTAGAGAAGAAGAGTACAATGCTTGGTTGATGGATGTGGCAAATGAGGCCACTCCTATTTATACTTGAGCCTCCCCTTTGGAAGCTTCTACGTCATCTAAGATCTAACGGTGGAGATTGAGAGCCTAGAAGGTTCCCACCTCCATACTACTAGATTTTTATGTGGAAGGTTCTACATAACTTCCACTTACAAGTGTGTAGATATTTCCTACAACTAATTAGGGAATTCTAGAGAATTCCATAAGAACTAGGAAACAAGTATGGGCTAAGATATTTTATGTGGGCCAAGATAGTGTCATGGGCTTTAATATTTGGCCATTTAGCTACAAAACAATGCAGCCCATGACATATGAAAATATTTAATTACTTAATGTATGAGGTGGTGATCACTTTTTCAGGCTCAAAGGTCACAATATCACAGGGCGTCATTCAAGATGGTTTCATCTTTCTTGCAGAGTCCGGCTTCGTTCATGATGTATTGATTTCGATACCACCAAAATCATTCATTTAAACTAGACTGTGGCTATTGTTGATTAAAGCGAAACACAAGGCAGAACTGGAATCTTTAAAAAAAATCCAGATTCAACACCACTGTTATAGCTATGACTGCTATATCTATGACGGCCAACCCTATTAAAAAAATCCAGATCCATCACCACTGTTACACATTTTCATGCCTCATCCTCCTACATTATCTTGTGACAAAGAATCTGCTATAGCTATGACTGCCAACCCTATTATGCATGCTAGAACTAAGCACATTGAGCTAGACTACCATTTTGTTAGAGAAAGATGTTTATAGAAACAATTACTGGTTTCTTATGTTCATTCTGCAGATCACCTGGGAGATATCTTCACAAAAGGATTGGAAGCTCTTCCATTTCAGTATGTTAAGCACAAATTGATGGTGTTTGAGACACCATCAGTTTGAGGGAGGGTATTAGCAGTCAAAGGTCAAAGTTGAAGAAAGAGTCAAAAGTCAAAGGTCAAAGCTGAAGAAAGAGTCAAAATTGAGTCAAGATTCAAGAAGAAGTCAAAGTCAAGATTGGGAAAGAAGTCAAAAGCTCTTATTGAAGATCTCAAGTCCTATGTGCAGTTTCCTCAAATGTTCTGGTGCTATTTGGTATTTTTCCAGACTTGAGATGTCTGTTTTCATATTTTCAAGAGTTGTTTAAAACCTTCCTAATCCTTGCTGGGCTCTACT
The DNA here is from genome assembly GCA_023055425.1 of Linanthus parryae. Lineage (NCBI taxonomy): Eukaryota > Viridiplantae > Streptophyta > Magnoliopsida > Ericales > Polemoniaceae > Linanthus > Linanthus parryae. Next base: position 12,552,451 of record JALGPY010000006.1, on the reverse strand, counting down.
ACAATTTTCTCTAAGATTGTGGCAGCATTGTAATTTATTGATCTTCACCTATGGCTCAGATATTTTTCTTGTTCATCCAACGGTCCAAAATAAGACCGTTTGGATTCTGTACTATTTAAGCCCTTACGGCTCTAGGTTTTCTCTCATTCGGCTTCTCTGAAAAATGGCAGCGAAGCTCTGCCGAAATTATCAATGAAATTCTCTTTGTGTTATTCCCTTTTTCTGGGTTTTATTCTGTTCAATCTTTGAGTTATTTCAGGAATCATTGATTCTTTTCATGGTATCAGAGCCATGGCTTTGTCTACTGGTCAAAATCAGGGTTCTACAAATCCTTTCTATGTCCTCTCTCAAATCCATAACCTGGTTCCCTTCAAATTAGATAACAACAATTATCTCATCTGGAAATACCAGGTTTCGTCCGTTCTTAAAACTCAATCGCTGTTTGGTTATGTTGACGGAACAAAAATCTGTCCCCCTGAATTCTTGGCCGATGAACATGGTGGGACAACAGAGAACCGGAATCGGGCGTATGACGTTTGGCTGGATCAAGATCAAATGGTCCTCACTCTTCTCACAACAACACTCACACAAGAGGCTCTTGTTCAAATCTCGGGTAAGCAATCTTCTCGTGACATTCGGGTTTCACTCGAGAACAGGTACTCCTCTCTCACTCGCTCCAATATCATGCAATTGAGATCTGAACTTCAAACGATTCGTAAGAAATCCGAATCTATTGAAGATTACATGCAAATACTCAAAACCCTAAGGGACAAACTCTCTTCAGCTATGGTTCACAGTGATGATGAAGATATGATTCTGTATGCCCTATATGGTCTACCTCCTGAATATAACTCATTTAGATCTAGTATTCGTGTTACTATGTCTCTTGCCCCTGATAAAATTACCTTTGAAGAACTGCATGTCTTGTTGAAAGCTGAAGAACAAATGATTGATTCTCAAATTGTTATATCCTCTGATTTGGTTGGTAACGCTGCTTATATGTCTTTTGGTGCTCATTCTGAGTCTTATTATGGTAACAATCGTGGTAGAGGAGGTAACTCCAATGGTGCTGGTTATGGTAGAGGTCAAGGGTCAGGGAGGTCAAAACCCTAACCCTAACAGAAGTCAAGGGTCAGGGTTCTCTAGTCAAAACCCTAACCCTAATTTTGGTCAAAGGTCAGGGTACTCAAGTCAAAACCCTAATTCTAACTATGGTCAAGGGCTAGGGTACCAAGGTCAAAACTATAATTCAAACTACTTTGGTAGAGGAGGAAACAACAGAGGAAGATGTTTTGATAATAAAAGAGGGGGAAGATCTGGGTACAATAGAGGTCCTTCTAAAAGCAGAGACATCAATGGCAATCCATTAACCTGTCAAATATGTGGATATGATGACCACTCTGCTATTGACCGTTGGCATATAATGGATCGTGCCTTTCAGGGAAAGAAACCTCCTACTCAATTAACTGCTATGAACACAGTGATTGTTTCTGATCCCTCTCCAAGTATACCTCCAAACTATTGGTTGACTGATTTTGGTGCCAACAACCACATGACTTCTGATTTTGCCAATCTCTCTGTGAGCTCTCCTTATCATGGGTCTGATCAAGTTGCAGTGGGTAATGGTAACACCCTGGCTATAAATCACTATGGTACTGCTTTTCTTAACACCCCAAATCATTCTTTTCAATTAAACAAAACTTTACATGTTCCAAACTTAGCTGCTAATCTAGTTTCTGTTTATCAACTTTGCAAACAACACAACTGTGCCTTCTATTTTGATGCTGATTCTTTTTATATCCAGGACAAAACTCTGTGCAAAGTCCTGCATCAAGGGTTGAGTGAAAATGGTCTCTACCCTATTCACACTCACCCTTTCTCTCCTGTCTCTGAATTCAAAGACCTTATCAAGACTACCTACCTAGGAAAAAGTGTCAAGTCTCCTATCTGGCATGCCAGATTAGGACACCCCTCTGAAGATGTTTTAAAACCTGTGTTTATTTCTGCTTCTAATTTATTCAAAGACCTAAAGTTGTGTGATATTTCTTCAAGTTCTTTATGTGAACATTGTGTCAAAGGCAAAATGACTAGATGACCTTATAAATCTTCACTCTCTGTCTCTAAGAATTCTCTTGATCTTATTCATAGTGATGTATGGGGTCTTGCTAGCACTAAATATTATCATGGTTATAGATTCTATGTGCTCTTTATTGATGATTACTCCAAGTTCACATGGCTATTTCCCTTACATCACAAATCTGAAGTAGCTACTGGCTTTGATAAATTCAAAACTCAAATTGAACTTCAACTAGGTAATAGCATCAAAATTCTGAGATCAGATGGTGGTGGTGATTATATGTCATTTGTGTTTCAACAATATTTGCAATATAATGGTATTATTCATCAAAAATCTTGTCCTCACACTCCACAACAAAATGGAGTAGCTGAAAGAAAGCATATACACGTTGTTGAAACTGCTGTTACTATGATGATTCATGCTTCCTTGACAAATTATTAGTGGTACCATGCCTTTTCTGCAGCTGTTTATCTTATTAACTGTATGCCTAGCAAAAACACTTTTAATAAATCTCCTTGGGAATTACTTTACAAAAAAATTCCTGATTATTCCAAATATAGAGTCTTTGGATGTGCATGCTATCCTTATTTGAGACATAATAATACTTCTAAACTTGATCCCAAATCAACTCAATCTGTATTTCTTGGTTATGCTCAAAATTATAAAGGTTATGTTTGCTTTCACAAATCTGCACAAAAAAATTTCATTAGTAGAGATGTGATTTTTGATGAACTCATTTTTCCATATCAGAAAAGTCAAAATTAACTGCTATGAACACAGTGATTGTTTCTGATCCCTCTCCAAGTATACCTCCAAACTATTGGTTGACTGATTTTGGTGCCAACAACCACATGACTTCTGATTTTTGCCAATCTCTCTGTGAGCTCTCCTTATCATGGGTCTGATCAAGTTGCAGTGGGTAATGGTAACACCCTGGCTGTAAATCACTATGGTACTGCTTTTCTTAACACCCCAAATCATTCTTTTCAATTAAACAAAACTTTACATGTTCCAGACTTAGCTGCTAATCTAGTTTCTGTTTATCAACTTTGCAAACAACACAACTGTGCCTTCTATTTTGATGCTGATTCTTTTTATATCCAGGACAAAACTCTGTGCAAAGTCCTGCATCAAGGGTTGAGTGAAAATGGTCTCTACCCTATTCACACTCACCCTTTCTCTCCTGTCTCTGAAGTCAAAGACCTTATCAAGACTACCTACCTAGGAAAAAGTGTCAAGTCTCCTATCTGGCATGCCAGATTAGGACACCCCTCTGAAGATGTTTTAAAACCTGTGTTTATTTCTGCTTCTAATTTATTCAAAGACCTAAAGTTGTGTGATATTTCTTCAAGTTCTTTATGTGAACATTGTGTCAAAGGCAAAATGACTAGATGACCTTATAAATCTTCACTCTCTGTCTCTAAGAATTCTCTTGATCTTATTCATAGTGATGTATGGGGTCTTGCTAGCACTAAATATTATCATGGTTATAGATTCTATGTGCTCTTTATTGATGATTACTCCAAGTTCACATGGCTATTTCCCTTACATCACAAATCTGAAGTAGCTACTGGCTTTGATAAATTCAAAACTCAAATTGAACTTCAACTAGGTAATAGCATCAAAATTCTGAGATCAGATGGTGGTGGTGATTATATGTCATTTGTGTTTCAACAATATTTGCAATATAATGGTATTATTCATCAAAAATCTTGTCCTCACTCCACAACAAAATGGAGTAGCTGAAAGAAAGCATATACACATTGTTGAAACTGCTGTTACTATGATGATTCATGCTTCCTTGCCAAATTATTTGTGGTACCATGCCTTTTCTGCAGCTGTTTATCTTATTAACTGTATGCCTAGCAAAAACACTTTTAATAAATCTCCTTGGGAATTACTTTACAAAAAAAATCCTGATTATTCCAAATATAGAGTCTTTGGATGTGCATGCTATCCTTATTTGAGACATAATAATACTTCTAAACTTGATCCCAAATCAACTCAATCTGTATTTCTTGGTTATGCTCAAAACTATAAAGGTTATGTTTGCTTTGACAAATCTGCACAAAAAATTTCATTAGTAGAGATGTGATTTTTGATGAACTCATTTTTCCATATCAGAAAAGTCAAAATTCAAATTCTGACAAAATCGACACTTTCAAAATTGGAGAAATACCTGTTACTCTACCTAACACTGCATTTAATACTGCATTTAATCCCATGCATTCACCTGACATAAATGCTACAACTGATTCTTCAAACATTAATGTGTCTCACTCTAATATTAATGTGTCCTCTACTACTCCTGTCTTCTGAATTTATTTCAGGTGCACTGCATGATAACAATACTACACTTAATCCTAGTCACACTTGTGATACAGAACATGCTGCTACTCTTGACTCTGTCCCTTTAACTGATAAGAACAATACTACACCAGTCTCTGGAAGCCACCATGCTCTGGCAGAGCTAGACCCTGTTCCAGCTATGCAGCCTGACAATAACAATTCAAATGAGGCCTCCCAAACATAAGCTGATGAAATTATAAGTATAACAACTTCAGGCTTGGCAACTGGACAAGGTTCTGAAGCTTTACCAGCTGGAGGCCACCCCATGCAGACAAGAAGCAAGTCTGGGATTGTCAAAAAGAAAGTGTTTGGATTCACAGCCACCTCTGGTAACTCTGATATCTCTCCTTTCTTAAATGATCCTACTTGTTTCACTAAAGCTAGAAAACATTCTCAGTGGCTCAATGCTATGACTGAAGAATTTTCTAGTCTCCAACAACAAAACACCTGGACACTTGTACCACCTCCTAACAATGAAAATATTGTTGGGAACAAATGGGTGTTCAGAACAAAATATAATCCTAATGGCACAATATCTAGATATAAAGCTAGATTAGTTGCTAAAGGTTTTAATCAAACACCTGGAATTGACTTTGAAGAAACTTTCAGTCCCGTTGTTAAACATGCCATTGTTAGAACTATTATTGCTTTAGCTGCTTCTATGAATTGGCCTTTGAATCAACTTGATGTTAAAAATGCATTTCTACATGGTTATTTAAGAGAAACAGTCTATATGCAACAACCCCCTGGATTTAAGGATCCACATCATCCACATTTTGTGTGCAAGTTAAACAAAGCTATATATGGCCTCAAACAAGCTCATAGAGCTTGGTTTGAGGGATTTACAAGTTTCATTCTATCTCTTGGGTTTGTGGCATCAGTGGCTGACACATCTATGTTTATTAGATACACTACTCATCCTCAATCCATCAGTGTTTTATTGTTATATGTGGATGATATTATCCTTACTGGAAATGACAATTTTTATATGAAACACCTTGTCTCCAAACTCAATACTGAATTTAGCATGACTGATCTTGGTCCCTTGACATACTTTTTGGGATTAGAAATTCAAAGATCTCAACAAGGCATATTCATACATCAATGACTTACTCATTAGATTCAATATGTTGTCTTGCACTCCTTGTGACACTCCTACTACCTATGGCATCAAATATCATGCACATGATGGTGTGTTACTTGATAATCCCACACCGTTTAGACAATTACTGGGTGTTCTGCAATACCTGACCTTCACAAGACCTGACATTTATTTTGCTGTAAATCATCTCTGTCAATTTATGCATATGCCTACTACTCAACATCTTATTGGTGCAAAAAGAATTTTGAGATACTGAAAATGCACCAATACTGAAGGAATCCTATAAAAGTCTAGTTCTCTTGATTTATATGCTTACTCTGATGCAGATTGGGCTTGTAACCCAACTGATAGGAGAAGTACTATTGGATTTGTTTTATTTTTGGGTAACAATCCTATTCACTGGACTGCTAAGAAGCAACCAACTGTATCCAGATCCTCTGCTGAATCTGAATACAGAGCACTTGCCACCACATCAGCAGAAATTTGCTGGTTTCAATTAATATCTATTTCATGACTTACACATTTTCATGCCTCATCCTCCTACATTATTTTGTGACAATGAATCTGCTATAGCTATGACTGCCAACCCTATTATGCATGCTAGAACTAAGCACATTGAGCTAGATTACCATTTTTTTAGAGAAAGATGTTTAAAGAAACAATTACTGGTTTCTTATGTTCATTCTGCAGATCAGCTGGGAGATATCTTCACAAAAGGATTGGCAGCTCTTCCATTTCACTATGTTAAGCACAAACTGATGGTGTCTCAACCACCATCAGTTTGACGGAGGGTATTAGCAGTCAAAGGTCAAAGTTGAAGAAAGAGTCAAAAATCAAAGGTCAAAGTTGAAGAAAGAGTCAAAATTGAGTCAAGATTCAAGAAGAAGTCAAAGTCAAGATTGGGAAAGAAGTCAAAAGTTCTTATTGAAGATCTCAAGTCCTATCTGTAGTTTCCTCAAATGATCTGGTGCTATTTGGTATTTTTCCAGACTTGAGATGTCTGTTTTCAAATTTTCAAGAGTTGTTAAAACCATCCTCATCCATGCTGGGCTCTACTACAATTTTCTCTAAGATTGTGGCAGCATTAAAATTTATTGATCTTCACCTATGGCTGAGATATTTTTCTTGTTCATCCAACGGTCCAAAATAAGACCGTTTGGATTCTGTACTATTTAAGCCCTTGTGGCTCTAGGTTTTCTCTCATTCGGCTTCTCTGCAAAATGGCAGCGAAGCCATGCCGAAATTATCAATGAAGTTCTCTTTGTGTTCTTTCCTTTTTCTCGGTTTTATTCTGTTCAATCTTTGAGTTATTTCTGGAATCATTTATTCCTGTCAATCTCTCGAAAAAATATCTTCGATCTTAGATTAAAGGTAATATGATTGCAGCAAATCCTACTTTTCGTTGCAGCGTTTGATTTTAGATGCACGGCGTACTTGTTACTGATTCCAAACAAGCAGAGTTCAGACATTTCTGAGAACTGAGAAGTAGCTGGAGTATGGATTAGGATTAGGGACCCACTGGTTGCATAATGAATTGAGTACGTAGGAAAGAAGTCAGTTCATTTGGAAATACTGCTCTTGGAGATTAATGTAGCAGTAGAACTCTCAGACATTTTCATCAACGGAGGGATCTGTCTGCAAAAACCATACAGACAGATCCCTTGCAACTTATATATTTACCGACCAAGTGTACATTTACTTCATTAACCTTACCTTGAAATTGCATGAACAAGTTTGTTCCTCGTAGGTTGTAGGCTGTAGCCGACCCCAGTTAAGCTCTGGAAAATACTGAGTAATTGCGGTTAAGAGCTTTTATCGTATTGCTATATTAGAGTGGTCTCTGTTGCTTCACGAATTGTTCTATCTAAAAACTAGATAATAAAGAAAGTTTCAGATGCAAATTACCCATTCAATCACAAGACTGGTCCTTCGCAGCTTTGCCCTATCAAGCTGTGCCCCTCCTTACATGACGATCATTGAGTCGTGTTCTTAGAGAAACACTACTTTTCGCTTACAATTTGGTTGATGATAATCTGGGATCTCTGTGATCGTATGCCGTACTTGATTTGATTAGCATGAATGTCGAGTCTTTGGGCTTTAGAACTAGCAATGTATTGAGGTGAGAAGTCCAAATGGAGAAACCGATTTGTATTCCAGGAAGAAATTGATCAACATAATTACTTCCGAAATCCATATAATAGCTAGCTTTCTTAGTACAAGCTCAAACTAGTGAAGCAACTCGTGCCTTCTTTATGAAAAAATTAACCCCACCCCTATTCTTATATGTGGATAAACTGGATTTCCCAAGCGCACCATATGAGATACTTGTAAGTTAGCTCATTTGATGATTTATATGGTACAATTGTAATTTGGTTTGGTTGTTGATGACCTTGTACAGGAAATCGAAGAAGGAGGCTTGGGCGTATGATGAAGAGAAATCAGATCATGTAAAGGTAACTGACAATAATTAACGTTAGCTTTCTCATCCCCTTCACTGTTCGTCCTGCTTTATCACAGAGACATACTAGCTAGATACTTGACATGCTTCACCAGTAGTTAGATTCTTTACAATTGATTATACATATTCTACTTGATAACTGTGTAACGTGTGTGTGTGTGTGTGTGTGTGTGTGTGTGTGTGTGTGTGTGTGTGTGTGTTGGTAGCTCCCCAAAACCATTGCTTTCATATATGTTGTGTATTTTGATCCAAGGTCTGGTACATTTGCAGACATGTCTAGTCTGATTAATGTAAGTATAGTATTTACTTTATAACTTTATGTTGGTCTTCTAGGATTTAACAATTAGTTACCACATTCCTTGTTTTCATTATTGAGTTGCAGCATGACACATTTTTTTATACTGGCAACGCTGACGTAACATATTGTGTGTCTGGAAATAGTGAAACTGGCTTCAGGTATCAGCTGTGCAAAACTATTTAAACTGAGATAATAGCTGTCTGTTGATTGATTGAATGGTTCAAGAAAATGTGTCTTCTTCGCGCACTGTTCCACCTGGAAATGTTTGATAGATCTGTAATTCAAAATCCTGATCTGAACACTTATTTTCTTTCCAAATATCACTTCTCCAAGAAGAAACAAATTGATATAGAATCCTGTTTCAATCCTCTTTTTTTACAATGAGAAAGTAGAAGAGATGGACTAGGGAATTACCTGCATTTATAAATGTGGAAGAAGTAGCTGCATCTCGAACATCGGTAACTAAGACTGTGTCCATTCATGTCTTCTCTACATATCCGACAATAGATAGAATCTACAAATTCAGATAGGGAAAATTTGGGTTATGGATACTTCTTGCCTCTCTCAATGATGGGCAAGCTTTAATCACAATGACATGTCACTGGAGAAGTAGATAATAAAATTTGTTTTGAAAGCTGAATGTCTTTCTGGTAGCGCCATTTGCTCGCATATTCGAATCACATGGTATTGATATGGTACCTGAATAAACAGCTGATTCATGTGCCACAAATATGTACTTCTGAAACTTGGCACATGAATCAATCCACCTAACCCGTTCAGCTTTCACAGATATTACTAGAACGGTCAAACTAGTGGGTTGGACCTGTTTTACAAACGGGTTATGCATAAATGGGTTCAACCCACCTAACCCGTTTAAGATTCATTCTTTAATTGGACAGGTTATGATGGGCCAATATAAATCCGAACCTGCCCATTTACCCGTTGAACCTAAAACTACAATCAAAGTACTTCACTTTGTTAGCAATGAGAACCTTCCCTTACTCCAAAGTCCCAACCACAAAATTGCTCGCAATAAATCAAAGTTAATTACAATAACTAATGATCATCATTTTCCTATATTCCTAGAAAACACTATCTTCGTCTCTTTCCCCATGAAATAATTTTATTAGGCGGACTGCACACGTCTCACAGAAGCAAAGTACATCTCTGGGTATTCTAGTGTAGTGCTGATTTACTCTACCATCTAATTACAAAACCATCTAATTGCATTGTTGTGCAAGATTTTGAGTAACAGGACAACAGTGGACAAAAAAGTTACAGAAGGAAGACAAGGTGCTTGAGAAACAATGACCCTAAAAACACAGAGGCTAGCTACAACTATGTTGCCCTCTAAGCAAACCAAAAATCGACACTTTTTACACAAGCTAACATAGCACTTCATCACTAAGATCCCGAAGTAACAGAGGACTAATTGAAGCAGAGGAGTGCGGTGATACCCAAAAGAAACCAAAAACTGATCAGGGAATCAAATAGAATTTATACGTGCATAGTCTGCGAGACAGCATCAACACGGGGCCTTCTCCGTTGCGGATGCCAATCCAAACCCATCTGGAAAGGTTGCGTGCACGGTCTATCGCATGAGTGTGGGAGAGCTTCAGCGCTAGCCGATAAGTGTCACCCGCGTCCAATCCCTCCACAATGCAGCGCCCGCCAAACTGTGTGACAAGCCAGAATCAGCAAAAAAATATTTATCACATAACTATTAGCAAATTCTATAACCGATTAATTTGTTTCGGTATGAATTGCATACGTACCTCGGCGCCAACGGGAAGAACAGTAGCTGTACCAATAGAGCTCACAATGACACTTTTGCGCGACATCACGATATCAACTGAAATTAAATGAAAGAACAAATAAATTTAGTACAAAAACAAGTAAAATAAGAAGATAGATGGATAAATAAATTTATGTATAGCAATTAAGAAGATACCTGTTGCGGTCCCTTCCTCATTCAGGGGGAAAACGAGCTCTGATGTCGGCATCCCCAACATCATGATAAAATCTGTACAACATGGAGGGATGGCGTAGTCAGCTGGTAGCGGATGAAGGGGTGCCTCCCTGACCCTCGAAACATGGTCTCCTGAAAACAAGGTTTAAAGATAAATGGGCGTCTTTCTTTCGGAACCTAATGGGAAAATAATTAGACATTTAGTAATGGGAGAGACAGTAGTTAGACATTTAATAGTTGGACAAGTGAGGGGGTGATGAAAGACACTTCAATCCAATGTGAAACAAGCCCATAAAATAGGAATTGCAAACTGTGAATCCCCCCAAAACAGCATACCCATTCCAACTGTAACTTATAGACCAATACTGCTCAAAACCAAATCAACAAAATCTTAATGCACATGTAACGCTCTAGAAGCAGAGCACGGCAGAGGACGAGTGAATGCACAGAGGGTACAACTTTTGCACAACTGATGTGCGATTAAATCACCATGAAAGTTTTCTCGAACCTGTTACTCATTCCAACAAATGTCATCGATGGTCTACTTCACCTTATATTTCTACTATGTCCCCTCTTTATACCTTGACCTCTAGCATAGTCAGTCTGGGCTCTATTCAAGAAATGGCCAATGTTAGACTCAAATAACATGGTTGGCATTAATAAAGAAACCGCTATCTCTTGCTCTGCTATCCCTTCTACTTATCGTTACTATCTTTCGCTAATTGTATCTTCAGATTCTTATCGAGTTCTTAAATAAACCCTTTTATTTCATTTCATTTTGTCCATGCAGACAACATTTTCAGTATCCCCTAGACTGCACTACCTGGAACTCGAATCAAACAAGACACAAGAGACACGGCAATCTCCTGGCTTACCCATAATCACCAACCATCACCTAGCCTCCAATCAAATCACCATGGACCAACCTTAGCCACACCAAACTCCTTCACCTGCACTGTAAACCCTCCATGAAGACAGACCACCGCCATTGATTCTAGAAACCCAACACCACCTAAGCAATCACAAAACCACTACCACCTCCTTCTCCATTAACTACCTAATCAACCACCAACCAAGTCACTATCAGCCTCCCTTTAACCCCGCCACAGACATGGCCGCTACTCTTCACCGAACCAATTATCAAACTGTAACTTCCCTAATAGCAGTACACCTACCTGCTAACAACCACAGCCACCAATACAAACAGAAACAAACTCCAGAATATGAGTTGACATTGATAGATAAAAAAAAAAGGAAATACCATTTTAATGTAGATCCTTATGTTGGTTCTCTTACGATTCACCCTAATTAACCCTAATAATATAACAAAATGTTTCATAATCAATTTCTGTAAAAGAACACATAAACTTAAACAAATATTCAATAGGACAAATTGTCAAGCGAAAACTTTGAATATCAAAACTCAGAGTGCTTAAACAAAAACAAGTTGCTAAATGTAACGAACCACAACGTGGAGCTTAAACCTCCTTTGATTTTTGCATTTGAGGGCTCATCTTGTACTTTTTTTGGTCAATAGGCATATCCACTAATTGATGTGAAGCAAAGGTATGCGAGATGGAATATATTGTTGAACAAAGCATACAAAAATGTTTTGTCAACCTGATCTACCATCAGTGTTATTTGGGAATCCAACATAGGTGATGGCAAACAAAACATAAAGACTTGGCCTGTTGGACAAGTGAGGGGTGATGAAGACACTTCAATCCAATGTGAGACAAGACCATAAAATAGGAGTTGCAAACTGTGAATCCCCCCAAAACGTATACCCATTCGAACTGTAAGTTATAGACCTTCCTGCTGAAAACAAAATCAACAAAATCATAATGCACATGTAACGCTCTAGAAGCAGAGCACGGCAGAGGAAGAGGGGTACAACTTTTGCACAACTGCTGTGCGATTAAATCACCATGAAAGTTTTTTATGCATTCCATCAAATGTCAAAGATGGTTTAATTCATCTGATATTTTTACTATGTCCCCTCTTCATACCTTGACCTATAGCATTGTCTCTGGGCTCTATTCAAGAAATAACCAATGTTAGACTCAAATAACGTCGTTGCTATCTTTCTCTGATTGTATCTTCAGATTCTTATCGAGTTCTTACAACTTTCATTTCATTTCATTTTAACCATGCAGACAACGTTTTCAGCATCCCCTGGACTGCACTACCTGGAACTGGAATCAAACAAACAGTACTTGCCCCGAAATCTGATCCCACAAGACGCAAGAGACACGGGAATCTCTTGGCTTAGACACGGTAATCTTTTGTTCACTTGAGTTTAGTTTTAGAACAGCTAATATGTTGGAGATTAAACTTGGGTTTAGCCCAAGAAATAAAATGTCAAAGTTGTATTAATTAGTTAGTAGTTCAAATAGTTGTAGCCCAATTGTACTAGTTAGCCCAAATTTATAGTTTGTCTAGGTTCATTGTGTTGGGTTTTGTCTCGAATTCCGCAAGACAAATCGGTGTACCCGATGCGTCTGATTACTTCATGTGAGGAGGTGATCTCTGAGGAGGTGATGGCTAGGGCTTGGTGGGCTTTTCCACCTCCTCTATATTAGTTTAAATAGAGGTGCTAGCTATTGTTTCTAATTGAGTCGAGTTGAGAGAGATTGGTGAGAGATATTTTTGAGCGGATGTGTGAGGTTAGGGTTTCATGGTTGTAGGCCATGAGGATGAGAGTACCGCGTCGACGTAGTCCGCGGATTGAGCCGTCTCTCCCCTACGATGTATTCCCTCATTGATATAGTGAAATTCTCCTCCTCCCGTGGATGTAGGCGGTTTTGCAGAACCACGTTAAATTCTTGTGTGTCGTTTTTCTTCTCCTAAATTGCGTGTGTTAAGTGTGTGATCGGGTGGCGTATTTTTTGCTTCCGTTGCGGCGGGAATTCGACGAATAATTCCCCAACAAGTGGTATCAGAGCCTGGTTCACGATCCGGGTGGAACACGCATGTGAAAGGATGAAGAAGAAACAAGGGAAGAATTGAAAAAAAAAAGAAAAAGAAAAAAAAGAGCAAAAGAAAAAAAGGGTAGGATGGTTTTTTTTTTTCCTTTTGTTCGTGGCTGGAGGTGTTGTGGGTCACATGCATGTGAGTTGGGAGAAGCTGTTGGGTGCAGCTACTCCAGTGGCGATCGGATGGTTCAAATTGATTTGGATGTTCAGAGCTGCCTGTAAGTCCGATTGGACTCGAACAGGAGGTGAACCCTAGGTTTTTGGACGTTCCCGACGCGATGGCGGGGTCAGATTATGCAAATTGTCGCTGGATTTTGCAGAATGCTGACGTAGCAGTTTGCGGTGAGATCCAACGGTCCAAAATTGTTCGGGTGGTTACGGCGTGCCTGTAGATCGGATTGGGATGAGTCAGGAGTCTAACCCCATGTTTTTGGACGTTGCAGATTCATCGGTACGGTCAGAATTTTAAGATTCTGAGTGGATTGAGAAGGTCGGCATCAATCGATATCGATAGGTAGATCGAAGACGACGGGATGCGATCAGGGTCAATCAAGTTCAAGTCCAATCAGGTGGGGTCAATTAGAGGCGTTTTCCTAATTGAACGTTCGATTGGCAACCTATGCAGGCTTGGGAATGTGTTGACAGGTGGAGCTGCTGTTCAACATAGGCAAGAAGCATAGGCTTTGTGTGATTGTGAGCACGAGACGCAACAGTTGTTGAGGAGTCTGGCTAGAGACGTGGGCAACTATTGCAAGGAAATTCACAAGAAGCTCCAGGGCAGAGATTGAGACGGTGGACGCAGTTGACAAGGCCATTGCAGAGGTGGCGTCCTGATATCTCTGTGTGTGGTTCGTGACGATAACTCTTGAGCAACTCGAGGTTAGAAGAGAGGTAAGTCGCGGCGGGTTCGCAAAGCGGTGTCTTTGCAAGACATCTTGGTGAAGGCGTATGGTCGAACATGAGAAGCAACAGGGCATGGAGAAGCACTCAGGGCTGGCGTGGAGAAACACGTGGTTGACGTGTGAGGACGCTGAAGCATGGAGATAGTGCAGGTTGTGCAGCAGTTGCAGGTTGTTCGAGATGGTGCTCAAGTGACGAGAACGGTGATGAAGAAAACTACTACAGTAGTGAAGAGGAAGGGAGTCTCGTTTGCACTTGACGTGGTTGGTGGAGAACTCTCCAGTGATGAGCTAGTCGGTGGATAGATGGAGCCACACTACTCCCCAAAGTGTCATGCTTTGGGACGCACCCGTGTCGGGGGTGCGAGGCGTGCCCTAGGAGGGGGTGCAGAGCATCTCGGTAGAGGTGCGATGGCGGTCCATGCAGTTGGAGCATGGCGGATGCGGCGGAGTTGACATCAACAACGGAGTTGGCTAAGGAATTTCTAGGCGCTTGCAAAATTCAAGCCAAGGTGGAGTTTGTTGGGTTTTGTCTCGAATTCCGCAAGACAAATCGGTGTACCCGATGCGTCTGATTACTTCCTCTGAGGAGGTGATCTCTGAGGAGGTGATCTCTGAAGGAGGTGATGGCTAGGGCTTGGTGGGCGTTTCCACCTCCTATATATTAGTATAAATAGAGGTGCTAGCTATTGTTTCTAATTGAGTCGAGTTGAGAGAGATTGGTGAGAGATATTTTTGAGCGGATGTGTGAGGTTAGGGTTTCATGGTTGTAAGCCATGAGGATGAGAGTATCGCGTCGACGTAGTCCGCGGATTGAGCCATCTCTCCCCTACGATGTATTCCCTCATTGATATAGTGAAATTCTCCTCCTCCCGTGGATGTAGGCGGTTTTGCCGAACCACGTTAAATTCTTGTGTGTCGTTTTTCTTCTCCTAAATTGCGTGTGTTAAGTGTGTGATCGGGTGGCGTATTTTTTGCTTCCGTTGCGGCGGGAATTCGACGAATAATTCCCCAACACATTGTACCTAGAAGGAGATTTCTAGAGAAGGAATTTGTGTAGAATGTTGTAGAGAAGTTGTAGATATTTTGGGCGGAAGAAGTTTGTGGAAGGAATGATGCTAGGAATATTCCTTCCACATCCACCTATAAATAGCATGTACCTCCACCATTTTACATCAAGCAAAATCAATAGAAGGTCTTTTTCCATACATTGCCATATTCCCTCTCAAAGTGTTCTACTACTACCCTCTTCCATTAAACTACTAGCCTACTAACCTCTTCCTAAGACTAACATAATAGTCTGGCGCATGAAGTAACACATAGAGCCAGAAAAGAAAGAGTCTTAGGTGACTTTAATTTATCAATTTTGCCAGCTGCTATTTGTATAGCTCTTGAGAAGTATAGGGAAGTTGTAACAGGTGATGCTTTTTAATGAAATTCCTAACTTTTATAAAAAGAAAAATAGATTTTGCAAACCTTCATGAACATTCAAACACCTTCTTTCCCTCCAAGAAGCATTTTCACCAAGAAAGAAAGAAAGAAAGTTGGTTAGTACTTACCGTGATCCAGGAACTGGAAAATCTGTCTTTGGCCGTCGGAAGTCATTACAATCTCTTCATCTGCGTTCTGCGTCAGTCCCTACCCCTCATTCAGAATCTGTGCCACTTGGCGACAGTTTATTGCTCTTCGACAGTCCGCCGGACAGAGATACTCTTTGAACTTCTCGCGGTTGATCACGACGGCGACGTCAATGGGATGCTGTTCTTGCTCCAGAGGGTACAGTAGAGCCAACCGCATGCCTCGGCCGTCGCACTCGACACCGGCGTAGGCCGTCAGCATCAGCAATGGCTCAAGAAGGCGATAATTGAGGTCGGAGGGAGTTGATTTCGCCAAAAGGTTTGGTTGATGGGTAAGGAGGGATGACAAGGTTAGAAGGTTCTTGAAATTGAATTGCAATCTCTCTCAGTTGAGTGAGGAATGAGAAGGGTTGGGCTCGATAAGGAAGAATTTCTGGGTTGATGAGGAGGGATGAAGAGGTTTTAAGGCTCTAGGTGGTGTATGAATATGACTGGTTCTTGAAGTCTTTAAGATGAGAGTGGAATGAGAAGGGATGGGATCGTTTCTGGGTTGAGGAGGGAAGGGCGGTTTGAACTTCCTCCTCTTTTATACGCAATTGGAATTCGTCCTCCATTCTGCTCCGGAACGGAGAGCAAGGCCGACAAGAAAATTGGCTCAAAACCTCAGAAAAATTTGGGTGCTTGATCTTAGAAGAAAGACTTCACTCGAAATTCCATTCCATTTTCACCCCTGTAATTAAGAGTTTGTGTGAAATGCCTTCCTAAGTTTCCAAATGTTACAAAACACCTCCCCACATTGCGTCTATGTGCGCCGCAAAAAATTTCTATTAAAATATGTGAAAACAGACCAAAAAGCCCGCCAATAGTTACCATCTTCGGCATTTTATTTCCTCTCTCCCACACTCTCGCTCTCTCTATATCTTCTTCACTATATATCGTATGGATGTATGTCAGGTTGAACTTCTTCTTTTTCTTCATGTTTCGACGGAGATATTTTATAGGTTTGGAGTCTTGACAAACATGCGTTCATTTCTAGAACTGAAAATTGAACCAAACCCTAATGAGAAAAAATCACTAATCATATCTGGGATGATTGGGGATGTTTAAAAAGACCAAAAAGCCCGCCGATAGTTACCATCTTCAGCATTTTATTTCTTATCTCCCTCACTCTCGCTCTCTCTGTATCTTCTTCACTATATATCGTATGGATGTACGTCTGGTTGAACTTCTTCTTCTTTTTCTTCATGTTTCGACGGAGATATTTTATAGGTTTGGGGTCTTGGAAGACATACGTTCATTTCTAGAACCAAAAATTGAACCAAACCTGGATGAGACAAAATCACTAACCATGTTTGGGATGATTGGGGATGTGTAAAAAGACCAAAAAGCCCGCCGATAGTTACCATCTTCTGCATTTTATTTCTTTTCTCCCTCACTCTCGCTCTCTCTGTATCTTCTTCTATATATATCTTATGGATGTACGTCTGGTTGAACTTCTTCTTATTTTTCTTCATGTTTCTACGGAGATAATTTATAGGTTTGGGTTCTTGACAGACATGCGTTCATTTCTAGAACCAAAAATTGAACCAAACCTGGATGAGACGAAATCACTAACCATGTCTGGGATGATTGGGGATGTGTAAAAAGACCAAAAACCCGCCGATAGTTACCATCTTCAGCATTTTATTTCTTCTCTCCCTCACTCTCGCTCTCTCTGTATCTTCTTCACTATATATCGTCTGGATGTACGTCTGGTTGAACTTCTTCTTCTTTTTCTCGTGTTTCTACGGAGATTATTTATTGGTTTGGGGTCTTGACAGACGTGCGTTCATTTGTAGAACCAAAAATTGAACTAAACCTGGATGAGACAAAATCACTAACCATGTCTGGGATGATTGGGGATGTCTAAAAAGACAAAAAAGCCCGCCGATAGTTACCATCTTCGGAATTTTATTTTTTCTCTCCCTCACTCTTGCTCTCTCTGTATCTTCTTCACTATATATCGTATGGATGTACGTCTGGTTCAACTTCTTCTTCTTTTTCTTCATGTTTCTACGGAGATAATTTATTGGTTTAAGGTCTTGACAGACGTGCGTTCATTTCTAGAACCAAAAATTGAACCAAACCTGGATGAGACAAAATCACTAACCATGTCTGGGATATTGGGGATGTGTAAAAAGACCAAAAAGCCCGCCGATAGTTACCATCTTCGGCATTTTATTTCTTCTCTCCCTCACTCTCGCTCTCTCTGTATCTTATTCACTATATATCGTATGGATGTACGTCTGGTTGAACTTCTTCTTTTTCTTCATGTTTCTACGGAGATAATTTATAGGTTTGGGGTCTTGACAGACGTGCGTTCATTTCTGGAACCAAAAATTGTACCAAACCTGGATGAGAAAAAATCACTAACCATGTCTGGGATATTGGGGATGTGTAAAAATACCAAAAAGCCCGCCGATAGTTACCATCTTCGGCATTTTAATTCTTCTCTCCCTCACTCTCGCTCTCTATGTATCTTCTTCACTATATATCGTATGGTTGTACATCTGGTTGAACTTCTTCTTCTTTTTCTTCATGTTTCTACGGAGATAATTTATAGGTATGGGGTCTTGACAGACGTGCGCTCATTTCTAGAACCAAAAAATGAACCAAACCTGAATGTGACAAAATCACTAACCATGTCTGGGATGATTGGGGATGTGTAAAAAGACCAAAAATCCCGCCAATAGTTACCATCTTTGGCATTTTATTTCTTATCTCCCTCACTCTCGCTCTCTATGGATCTTCTTCACTATATATTGTATGGATGTACGTCTGGTTGAACTTCTTCTAATTTTTCTTCATGTTTCTACGGAGATAATTTATAGGTTTGGGGTCTTGACAGACGTGCGTTCATTTCTAGAACCAAAAATTGAAACAAACGTGGATGAGACAAAATCACTAACCATGTATGGGATGATTGGGGATGTGTAAAAAGACCAAAAAGCCCGCCGATAGTTATCATCTTCGGCATTTTATTTCTTCTCTCCCTCACTCTCTCTCTCTCATTGTATCTTCTTCACTATATATCGTATGGATGTACGTATGGTTGAACTTCTTCTTTTTTTCTTCATGTTCTATGGAGATAATTTATAGGTTTGGGGTCTTGACAGACGTGCATTCATTTCTAAAACCAAAAATTGAACCAAACCTGGATGAGACAAAATTACTAACCATGTCTGGGATGATTGGGGATGTGTAAAAGACCAAAAAGCCCGCCGATAGTTACCATCTTCGGAAATTTATTTCTTCTCTCCCTCACTCTCGCTCTCTCTGTATCTTCTTCACAATATATCGTATGGATGTACGTCTGGTTGAACTTCTTCTTATTTTTCTTCATGTTTCTAGGGAGTTTCTATGTAGCCAAATACTCCAAAGAGCTGTGATGAGTTTTTCTATGCGTAGCAAGTTGTTTGTGTCCTTTCTGCACTTCAACACTTCCTCATTTAACCAATCTTTGATATTACTTAACTGGGTAAGCTTTGAGATGTCCATTAGACCTATACCAAACCAGAAGGCGCCTACCCAGCCACAATGGAAAAAAAGGTGTTCTAAGTCTTCTTCTTCCTCCTCACAGATTTGACAAGATCTCCCAGTACTGCATTTTCTTCTAGCCAAATTTACTTTGGTAGCTAAACCATTTTCGCTAATTTTCCACCACAAATGTTTCACTTTGGGAGGAATGTGGTCACTCCAAATAGCTTTCCAATAATTTATATCCCAATTGAAAGAACTACTAGGTTTAGAAGAGTTTAGGGGTACCTCTTTCTTTGTGGCCTTTAAGGTTATGTGATACCCAGATTTGACTGTATAGACCCCTGACTTTGACCATCCTCATATACGTTTATCTTGACCACCATTAATTGGAAGATCCAATTTGAGAATCTCCTTGGCAATTTCAGGAGGGAAGATGTTTGTAATCATAGATCTTTTCCAGATTGTACTCTGTGGATGGATGAGCTCTTGCACTTTCATAGGAGAATGGTAGTTGAGAGTGTCTTTGAGACTTATTCCTCTTAAGCTTGGAATCAATTTGTCTTCATAGCATTTAATGTTGGATCCATCTTTGACTAGCCACAAAAATTCCTTCTTGATGGTATTTTTTCCTGCGATTATACTTCTCCAAACCCAAGATGGTCTGTTTCCCACTTTGGCATCCAAGAAATGAGTATTGGGGAAATATATGTGTTTGAGCAATATTGAACTCATGGAGTTAGGGTTGGTGATTATAGACCAACTAATCGTACTCAATAATGCAAGGTTGAAAGCCCTAAAGCTTCTGAAACCTATGCCCCATCCGATTTGGCTTCGGAAACTTCATCCTAAGAGGTCCAATTGATTTTCTTCTTTGTGTCAGAGCCTCCCAACCAAAACTTTCTCATGAGTTTGATCCAATTTGTTGCAAGTTTATTTTGTTAGAAGGAAACACATCATAGGGAATCAAGGAATAGATTGGATGATAGCTTTAAGAAATATTTCTCTACCTGCTTGGGATAAGAATTCCTTTTTCCAGCCTTGTAGAACTTGTTTAACCCTATCCACCACATAGTTCATACATGAGCTCTTAGATTTGCCCCAGAAAATAGGAATTCCTAGATATTTACCCTCTTCACCCATTGGAGGAGCTTGGAGAATTCTGCTGATCACTTCTTGAATCATGTCAGGAGTATTAGGAGAGAATAGAACTCCTGATTTACTCACATTTACCCCAAGGCCTGATTCTTGTTCAAAGCATCTGAGAATGTGCATGAAATTTTTCAGCTCTTCTTTATTTGCCTGGAGAAAGATGAGAGAGTCGTCTGCAAATTGGAGATGGCTGATTCTTGGACAATCCTTGACTATTTAAAAACCTTTAAGTTTTCCTTCTTGTATTGCATTTTCCATAGCTCTAGAGAGAACATCTACCACACACACAAAGAGATAAGGAGAGAGGGTGTCCTTTTCTGAGCCCTCTCTCTGCTTTAAAACTTTCTTGAGGTTCCCCATTTAAGAGAACACTGTATTGGACAGTGGAAACACATTGGGATATGAGAGAAATCCATTTTGAACAGAATTCCAACTTCTCTAGAGTTTTCCACAGAAGAGCAAGTTAACCTTGTCACATGCCTTTGAAATATCCAATTTGAGAGCTAGATATCCTTCTTTTCCACTCTTTTTATTCTTGAGAAAATGGAAGCACTCTTCTGCTATGATAATATTATCTTGGATGCTTCTAGAGGGGATGAAAGCAGACTGGTTTTGGGTGATGAGGGAAGGTAGAAGAATTTTCATTCTATTTTCAAGGAGTTTGGAGAAAATCTTGTATGAGAAATTACTGAAGGATATAGGTCTAAATTGGGAGGCATTTTCTGGTTTTTTGGTTTTAGGGATAAGAGCTATAAGGGTTTTGTTCCAATCTTTTGGGAAGGAAGAGGTTGCTATGAAACTAGACATGGCTTTGTGAATTTGGTTTTCTAAGAGAAGCCAATAAACTTGGTAAAAATAGCCGTTAAACCCATCCCATCTAGGAGCTTTATGTACTCCTAATTGGAAAGCTGCAGTTTTAACTTCTTCCAGAGTGGGGAGCATGATCAAAGATCTGTTTTGACCTTCTGTGATGAGACTAGGGACAAATTGGATTTGAGAAAAAAATTCAGACCTTATGCCTGTTGAGTAAAGCTTTTTGAAGTGATCTTCGAGCAGTCTTGAAATGTCCTCCTTTAAATTCACCCAATTGCTATCCTCTTTTTGCAGCTTGAGGATTTGGTTGAAACTTCTTCTTTCTGTTATTGAAGCATGGAAAAACTTTTAATTTTTATCTCCACATTGGAGGTACTTGATTCTTGCTCTTTGGGCCCAGTACTGTTCCTCTTTATTGTAGGTTTCCTCAAGATCTTTTTGAATTTTGTTGCATTTCTCTTTTGTCTCCTGATTCCAAATCCCCTCTTTGAGTTCTTGGATCTCCTCCCTAAGATTTTTGATCTTCCTCTTGTTGTTTCCAAATTTCCTACTCCATTCTCCAAGAGCCCTTCTGCAGATTCTCAGTTGATTACCCAATTGAAAGCAGGGATTCCCTTCAGTTTTACTTGAGAGACTAGCTTCTATTACTTCTTTACAACCTTCTTCGTCAACCCATCTATTTTCAAATTTGAAATATTTTCTCCACCCTTGGAATTTTGGCTTCAAGTCCAGAATTATAGGACAATGGTATGAACCTACAAAGAGTTCATGGTTGACACTTGCCTTTTCATACTTCGATCTCCATGGAACATTGCTAATAACTTTATCTAATCTTTCTTTTACATTGCCCTCGTCCTCCCATTTTACCATGAGAAAGAAGAACCGTGTTAATTAAGGTCCATGAGATTGCAGTTTCTCATCCAATCTCTGAATTGTCTCATTTGATTCTCTGATGTGCCTGTGCCTCCCTTCTTTTCCCAAGTTTCATAAATCTCATTGAAATCACCTAGCAATACCCATGGATTTGTCATGGTTTTTGCTATATCACTTAGAATCTTTCTCAGTTCCCTTCTCTTGTGGGTTTTTGGATGTCCATATATAAAGGACCACCATTCCTCTCCACCATCATCATCTGTATATTTTTAATGTATTAGTCTTTCATTTGCAAACCCAATTTGTAGATTCACTTCTTGTTTCCACCATAAAGCTAATCCTCTTCCCTTTCCTTGAGGTTCCACATAGAAGGCTCTATACCACTTCCATCTTCTTCTCCATCTGTCCACCTTATCACTTTTATTTCTTGTTTCTATTAAAAATAGCACCTTAGGGAGATGGGTGCTGAGCATCCCTTTGAGGTTCTGGACTGTCAGAGGTCTCCATATCCCCTGACAGTTCCAGCTCAGAATCAACATCTATCTTGTGGCTGTTTGGGTCAGCCACCACCACCCGTTTTCCTTGAGCTATGCTTGATTTCTTTTCTTCTGAGTTCTCAAACTCCTTCATTAAATCATCATACAAAAGCCCTGCTTTCTCTTTCCTTTTATTATGTTCAGTTCTTATTTCTTCATCCACTATGACATCAAACTTTGCCATGAAGTCTTTATAGAAGCATAATCGAGAAATTGGTATTGTTGACGTTACCTCAATTTTCTCTGAGTAAGTCTTTAGTTGTTCTGTTAGTCCTACTTCTGTAGTTCTTTCTTCATAAACTTCGTAGATCACCAAGCTTGTTTCCTCTTTCAATTGAGCATTTTCCTCTGTTGATTCACTTTTCGGGCATAAACGCCATCTTGTATGAGCAGAGGCTTCATTCTTTCAGCTTCCATTTGGTGTTCACTTTCCGAGCACTTTGCTTTATTTCGTTGTTCTTCCATCTTCTTACTTGCTGCTCTTCGTTTCAGAGAGACAAAGTTACCAAAACTCTAGCTAACCCGATATTAAGATACGGGTTCCACAGGTAATCTCCTTCCGTGTGTTTCTGGTTGGATCCGGGTTGTTTTGGGTTTGGGTGTGGTCTTCGTTTTATCTGGACCTTTCTGGTGGGTTTTAATTTCTGTCTGGGCTTCCAGATATCTAACTCCAGTGGGATTATTTGGACTCCTTGTGATGGGCTGTCGGGCTCTTCCACTATGTATTGTGTTGTTTTTGGGCTACACTTGGTAGGCCCAATAACTTCTAGGGTTTCTTCTGCAGTCTCCTCCTCTAATTGCACATTTTCCTCATCCCTGCTCCCCGATTTCTCAGCATCACGTACCTGAGATTCCTCCCCACATGGACGGTCGTGATCTCTTGGTGGCGTTTCCTCGTCCCTTCTCGTATCTTCAACGATTATCCTCTTTGTTGTGTGCTTTGTCCTTACCCATTCCGGTATGCAAAATCCAGTGATTTCATCGGCATATTTATTTTTATTCCGGCACATGCTCTTTCTCAGATCCTTCCCCTTCATTCTCCGTACTCTGATGAATCTGCTCTATGGCTGCTACAGCTGTCCTTGTAGGTGTTCTCCCACCCTCGATCGCCGGCGCGTTTGTTTCACCGTCTTCTCTGCATCCCCAGATTTTGTGATAGTTTTCACTTTTTTCGCCTGCGATCTCCTGCATCTGTCTTTTCTTCGGTTTGGGGGTTGTTCTGAGGAACGTACCGTATTTGTTGCATCCCCTGCTCTCCCGTGGTAGGAATCTGCAGTCCTTGTTTTCATGGCCAAGGCGACCACAGTCATAGCAATAGTCACCTATCTGTTCATAGGTGATGGAGTGTCGGAGAGTATAGTCCTCCTTTTTCTGCTTAAACGTCGGCGCCAAGGGTTTCTCCACGTCTACCAGTACTCTGATCCGGAGGTATGGAAGGGTACGTGTTGTATCAACAGAATCTGTATTGATTTCTAGCACATCTCCGGCGACTCTTCCGATTTTCTCCGCATTTTTGGAATTCATCATTGTTGGAACGAGGCCATGGATTTGAACCCAGTAAGGGCTGAACTGGAAGGAAATTTCTTTTAACGCCTTCGCTGATGGCCATATTTTGAGAATCAGAAGATTGTTTGCAATGTTCCATGGAATTCCACGCATGACCTTCTTGCAATTGATATCATCGGCGAATCGGATGATGAACATATTTCTTCCCCAGGTTTCGATTCGAATCTGGTCTTTGGGATTCCAGATCCCCTTTACTATTGAGAGTAGCGTTTGGCTCGAAAAATCTTCTCCCCGAGGAGCTTTCCCACTAAGACAGTTTTGTTTATTTTTCCGGCGATTTGTAAATCGTCTTCAAGTTCTAAGATTTCTAAGGGTGAGTTTGAGAATGCTGCTGCTGCCAGCACAGCTGCTTTCCCACAGAAGAAGCAGTTTTAGTGAGTTTGGTAAAAATAATTTTTTTGCTTTTTCGGACAGTTTATGTTGTCCCACAGTAGTTTTCAAGAAGCAAGGGGTAGATGCTTTTCCAGAAAGTGCTTTTGATTAATTTATCTACAATCGATTTTGACCTTACTATTTTTTGAAATATCAATAGTTATCTTTCCAGAAATGACACGTGTCATATATTTTTGTCATTTTACCCTCTCATAGCAAGTTCACAGTTGATTTTACCAAACACAAAATTACTATATCAACATTTCACAACAGCTTTTACGTAATATCTACCAAACAACATTTTATCAAGAATTCACAGCAGCTTTCTACGGTGTTTTCACACAGCAGCTTTCTACCACCGCCACAGCATTCCCAAACTAGCCCTAAGCCATCTGGGTCTTCCCGTTGGCTCATATTTTTGGAAAAAACTTTGGTGCGTCCCAAAGGTAACCGGCTAAGCCGGTACTAGCCGGTTATTACGAAAATGCCAGCTACCGGACGTAAAAAGTGGTCCCAGAGGCCAGCTACGGGACAAAAAAGGTGGTCCCAGGAAGATTCCTTTTTAACCTAGATAGCATTGTTAACACTATAGAATGAACTAAGCTGAATAAGATAACACGGAGATATCATTGATTAATCTTTAGTTAGTCAGTTTAACAGTTATGATATTAACCCTTTCATTTAAGATAAACCCAGAGATATCATTGTTAACAAAACTTTAATCCTTAACTAATCACAGCAGAATTAGAATTAAATACAGGATAAACTATCATACATTGAAATTAAAATGTTGAAAATGACAAAAATCACAACATACAACAGTTTCACACGAAAATAGTGGGCTTTTGAAGCATTCTCGGCCCCTTCGAGTCTCACACTTAACTGAACACAACCGAATAGAGAAGCAAACTATCTTACTTTGAAATTAAAACGATGAGAATGACAAAAATCACAACATACAGCAGTTTCACATGAAAAGAGTGGGCTTTGGAAGCATTCTCGGCCCCTACGACTCTCCTACTCAATGTTGTTACCTCCTCCTGAAGTTGTTGGAGATCTGGAGCACAGCAAGGACTGGGAAATTCATCTTCCCAGTAGAAATAGTTGCATTGTTGACCTCTAGGCTTGGCACAAGTCCAAAACACGCGTCCGTCATTTCCGGGCGTATGTGCGGTACGACTTACCGGGTAACGGCCACAGAAACACTGCCCAGGCCTACACCCTGACCTCCGGGATGAATCTCCTCTTGAATATGAAGGTGGATTGCTTGGTGAGGGTGAAGAGCTTACACTATGTTGAGACATTTCTTAGAGAGAAAGAAGAGAAGGGTGAAAGAGAAGGAGAACAGATGAGATCTGAGAGTGAAGAGAGAAATAAAGAGTTAGTTGAGTGTGGTTGGAGATTGTATTAAAAGCGGGCAGTGGGTAGGTTGGCTGATATAAATGCAGGTATCTAACTTTAAGATAGAGTACTTAACAATTTAGAATTGGTACCTAATAATGTAGTAGTGCATTTATTTATTCAGTTTTGGTAGGTGAGGGTAGTTGGCCAACACCAAATGCACCGTAAATAAAACTAACTGTACAGTTTGTGTTCAAAAAAAATCACAAGCAATTTTTCAGAAAACAACACAAGTCATCAAATCATAAGCAAACAAACATTGCCTAATCATCATTGGGAAACATTGTTCATAACATACACTCTCAAACATACAACCCACAAAATTTACTGACATAAACATTGTTCATATTACAAATTCGCAAACAACATAACAGGCAAATTCACTTTTTTCCATTCTTTCCCGACGACTTTCGTGCCGACCTCCTCGTCTTCGCCCCGGATTCCAATGGAACAGTAGGAAAAGAAGGGAAATTGTACATCCTTTCAAACTCATGAACATTCTCATCAATGGACTTGAAGCTCAGTAACTCTTCAAACATCTTGGCCTTGTGGATGTTGTAGTCTGATCTAGCCATTTCATTGGCTATCCAGATTCTCAGATGCTGCACTTGAATAGAGAAGTTCTTCTTTGGATTAGGAATCAGGTCCCTCAAGTGGGTCATGAAGAAGCATACAAAAGGGCCACAATCACACCTGAGAGATTAAAATAGAATGCAGTTGTGATGTATAAGATAGTGTGTTTAAGAAAATGGTGAGTGGAGTTAATGAATAAGTTTTTTACCCGTTTGGTTGTTGGGGAACGTCGTCATTCATGTACCACACATCCCACTTTGTGATGTCATCATGGTACTCTGGATAGGAGGATAGCACCTGGTGAATTTGATTAACTTTTCTAGCCACATCCTTCTCAACATACCCAAGTCCAGAAAGCGAGTCCAAGACGTATATTTCCTTGTCGACAAAGGAAATGACCATCATGAACCAGTGGGTTCGATGTACATTCATGGGCAGGGAAACCTATTTCATTAACAATTCAACATAAAATAAGTTCAACAAAATATGAATGTATAAAGCAGATTGCATTGATAGAAATCGTAAATCTTACGTAGCCCATCTCGTTCCACGTTCCTCCGTATTTATCGGACACTTGGAAATATCGATTACCCTTCGTTGGCTGAACAAGAATTAAAATTAATGATGCTATTTTGTGGAAGAATTTTAAATTGAGTTTTTATCCAATGAAAAGGGAATGAACTTACGGCATAATGTGTTCCGAGGTACCAAATGCGAGGGATTCCACCAAATGGTCGGCTTCTTTCTTTCAGATGAAGCAATTGCAAATATGCATCGATGACCTAATTGTTTAAAAAGTGAATAGAAAAGTGTTATGATGATGATGGGAGAATGTGTTAAGAAACTACGTTAAATCAACAAAAAGAAATACTTACTTCGTTGTCAAACCATTTACCATCCATGAAGCGCCACGCGGCATACCTCGTCACCTTCTCATAATCAGCAATGTTAATAACCAACTCACTGCAGATATAATAACAAATCAAACCATAAGTAAAAACAAAATTTGTGTCTTGTACAGCTTATTTAGGAAATTTGAATGTAAATAACACTTACTCTCGCAAGCTTAGTGGAATTTTGGGATCCCAAGGTTTTTTATCGAACTTAGGCTCATATTTGTGAGACAAAAAGAAGTTGATCCAACAATCTTCCAGGCTAGGCATCTCTGGCAGACATGTCATTTCCTCAGGATTGCTTTGTTGCTTCTTAAGCGACACCCGATTCGACCCCCTTATGATCCACCGCGCCTTTCCCCGGACATTCCCATCAATGTATTTCCTTGGGTCCGCCCAAGAAGCCAAGGATGCCTCCTCCTAATAAATCAACAAAATGTTAGAATTGGAAACAGAGACATCAAGTCTAAAGTTAAAACAGTTAATACACTTACCTCATCGTCATCGTCAGATCTGACTTCTTCGACCACCTCCATCGAAGAGCTAACCTCATCCTGATTCTTCTTCTACTTCTTCTTGGGAGGTTCTTCTTGTTTATCCTCTTCACCTCCCTTCTTCTTTTCCCCTCCTTCCTCTTCCTCCATTTCATCCCCCTGCTTCTTTTCCGCTCTTTCATCTACCTGCTTATTCTCATCTTCTTCCTTCTTTCTCTCCTCATCCTTCATCTTCTTTCTTCCATCTTCCCTCTCCTCCTCCAACTCAGACTTTCTCTTGTTAACAGTCGCGAACATGGCCAATAATGTTTGCGGGTCAGCATTCTGCGCCAGCTGTCCCAAAAGATCCTTCAAATAATCCCCTGGTGGGAGAACTAATTGAATTGCTGGTGCAACAGCCTTCTCAGTAATTGGCTCTTCATCCATTTTCTTCAACTTCAACTACAAAGAACAACAGAGTATAAAGGTTAACATTTAAGATAAGGTTGTTAACTGATAAAAACATATTTGTAAGTTTTATGTAAAAGGTTACTCACATTTTCATTCATACACACATACTTCCATCTCTTAGAAACATCAGATGTCTTCCAGAATTTAAACCTGGGACTTGCATTCTTGTCTTTGCAGCCCTTGGGATTTTCTTGAAATTTGGGGCAAAACTTTTCCAAGTACAGAAGCTACAAAATATACTCACAACATTAGAACTTAAGAAGGAGCTATTAACATATTAAACAGAAATCATAAAACAAATGACAAAATGCTAGATTATTACCACAAGAATCAGCACGCAACCATTTCCTCGCAAGGTTTCCCCAGTCTGGGCCTTCACATTTTGTTTCACCAGATGATCAAGCTACAATTCCGCCCAGTTCACCTTTTTCAGGTGCTCCAAATCTACAACAAGTTTGGCCAGCCCAGACCGGACTCCTTGTCGCCCGATCGGCATCCCTAGGGCCCCCAAGATTAAACAAACAGCCCTCTGCTTCCACTCATCATTGAACAGCTTCCTATTTTTCAAGAACCACGGAACATACTTACCGACCTTTGTGTTGTCCTGGACGAGCCCAATTCTGTGTGCCACTTCTTGTACAACCTTTGGATCGACCTCCGGAAACTCAGTTGTTCCGGTGCATTTTACTCCAAGGAGCCAGCCGACAACTTCCGGGGTTACATCCACAGTCCGGCCGTGAGCCGTCAAGGACCCCTCGGTGTCGAATGAGTTGTAGAGGAATTTGTTGAAAGCCTCAGGGGTTTCTGAAATCTGTAGGTGCTTTAGTCCTCCAAGCCCCACTTCAGTCAACCATGACTGCTGTTCATCTGTCATATCTTTGAAGAGAGCCTTAACAGAGGGCAGGCTCATAAAGCTTTGGAACCGCCTCGGGTTCTTCAGCTTCTTCTTTGATTTGCCCTTCAACTTGGCTGCAGTCGAATTCTTCTTCTGCTTGGCCTTCTCACCGGTTGGTCTTCTCTTCAATGTGCCAGCTGATTTCCTCTTCTCTCTTTCTTCGGTGGCAGCTGTGATATAGGGTTCTTGTTGGGACTTTGTCAGGCTTTTCCATTCATCGTTTATCCTCTGTTTGACATCGTCGGTTATCTTCAAACGAGGATCTTGTTTCTTGAGCTTGTGCGTCTGAACATTTCTACAACAATCATGAGACAATAAAGAAAATTAAATTACAATTCCAAGTACTAGATCCATAACATATAAGACACACCCTCAAACATTTAAAATCAAATAAATTCATTAGACTTAAAAGAAATAACATGCATTATGATGTTTGAACAGTTAATGGTTTAGAAAAGGACTTTAATAGTTTAGAACGAGGGTGCAGAATAGTAGACATTGGCTTCACAATTGAAACAAAATTTTACGAGATGATTGATTAGGGAAGAAACTTACTTGAATCTTATGTACGCATTCATGGCATTGCCATGATGGGCTTCATCGTCACTATCATCTTCCCTCCTCTGTTCCACAGGTTGGTCACTTACCTCATCTTCCTTCTGTTCCTCCCTATCCTCCTCCAAATCCTCCTCATCTTCTTCATCATCATCGCTCTTATCCTCCACGGGTTTGTATTCTTCGTCATCGTCATTCTGTTCCTCCTCTTGGACCTCATCCTCCTCCTCCTCCTCCTCCTCATCCTCCTCATCCTCCGGTTGCTCTTCAGCCTCAGGTTGGATATTATCATTTGTTCTTTTCTGAACAGTGTATTGGCTTACATCAATCTCCTCATCACTCGAGACTTCCGTCGCTTTCTGATCGTACCTTTTTCGTTCATCCTCAGGTAAGTTGAGAAATACTCTATACTGCTGTGCTATCAGTTTGGGAGGCATATCCTTCCCTCTATATCCCATTGTAGATTTTTGATGGTTACTGTCATAAGTAAACAGTTGAAAAACTTAAGTAAAACCTTCAAATAACACAGAAGGCAATTTAAATTTCAGAGATTACAGATTTAACAATTAAGTTACATGGGATAACAGTGCATTGTGAAACATGACAATTAACAAAGATTAATTTAGGACAAAGTGAGAAGGTAGAAAAAATTTGTGATGTAATTTGATTTTAAGAAGGAGTTATTAATTCATTAAACAGCATGATAAAAAAGAAGGACATTTAAAAAAAAAGTGATTACTTACAGGAATAGGTCAAATCCAGGAGTATGCTTCACCTCTACATCTTCATTCTTGCGCTTAGAAGCCTTCTGATTTGTTCGTTTCTTCACTGCCTTCGGTGGTGCTGGATGTTTCCGGGTCGATCTCCTAGGGACTTCCTCAACGTGCTCTTCCTTCTTTGCTTTCTCTTTCTTCTTTAGTTTCTTCTTCTCTGTACTGGCTTCTTCCTCTGTACTCGTACTCTTCTCAATTAAGGCAGCAGCCTCAGCCAATTTCTTCAATTTGTCTGCTTCAACATCCGCCATTTCAAGATCAACCCTTGATAATGGAATTGCATCGAGACCATCTCCAAAATTCTTCAGACCAATTCATCCGTGGACTCCGTTGTCTTTCCCTCCTGTGAACTCCGTTGTCTTTCCGTGTTGCTAGTGTTGCTATCGATCTTGTTATCGGCAAGATCTTGTTGTTTGGATCGTCTTTCTCGAATAATCTTCTTCTTCGCCATGGATTCTGTATGTTGATTGAAGGAGAAGAGATGAAGATGGAGAAGATGAAGATGGGGAAGATGAAGAGGAAAGTTGCGAACTGGAGAGAGAGAGAGAGAGAGAGAGAGAGAGAGAGAGAGAGAGAGAGAGAGAGAGATTCGTCAGTTTCAGAAAATTGATTGAAACTGCAACCACAGAGTCAATTACTAGAAGGACTCTGCAAATGGAACTGTTCCGAAATTAAAGGCAAGGTGGGCTGTGAGTGGCAGTTGAGGCGGTTGATTTGATTGGACCACTCTCTCACGTTTTTTAAAATTTCAAATTATTATTTTCGTTCCTGAAATTCAAAAATTTCAAAATGTGCCCCAAAATTCTGGCACTTAGTATGAAATATTTAAAAGGAAAGCAAAAAAAAAAAAAAAAAAAAAATATTCTAATGTATCTTTGAGTATTGATTTGATGGAGTATTAGCAACTCATTCTAAAAAAATGCATGAACCTTCTTAACTGCTAAACCCTAGAGAGGGGTCTATCTTAAACTTTATAATGTATTTCCCTTTAAAATGCCACTTATTTTGGTTTCTTCGTCGATGGAATGACTCGGGGTGTCACCATGTGTCCTGGTAAACATGCCAAGGACAGTGCTGGGAGTTATTTTGAAATGGCTTCAAGTTTTGCTCCTCTAAGTGACATAAAGGGGCAAAAAACGAATGAAAACTCGATAATTGTACGAGTTTAGCCATGAAATGTGCCCCCAGCATGCCAACTCTGATTTAATGTTGTATTTGGGTCATTTTAACAAGACTGGGAGTTTTGAGGTCACACCCAACCATGGGACTTGAACACCGAGGGATAAGGGTGTAACCGACTATCGACATTGTGAGACTTGACGTCGTGAGAAGTGACCGTGTGTTGTAGGTATCAGAATTGGTCTTAAAATGTCACATAGTGCTAGTATGTGTTGAGTGGTGGCACAAATGAGATGCATAGACGTCAATCAAACTCAGTTTGGGTAACGCGTACCCGTTGGAAACATTGTTCTTTCCCATTAACTACATCACCAACACAATTCTGTACCCAATTTGAGGACTTTGTGCCTGCCTTGTGTTTGTACCATGCATGGAAGTGTGCACAACCTCCAAAAACCCACAAATAGGCATCTTTGAGTATTGAGTTGATGGAGTATTAACAAGTCATTCTAAAAAAATGCATGCACCTTCTTAACTGCTAAACCCTAGAGAGGGGTCTATCTTAAACTTTATAATGTATTTCCCTTTAAAATGCCACTTATTTTGGTTTCTTCGTCGATGGAATGACTCGGGGTGTCACCATGTGTCCTGGAAAACATGCCAAGGACAGTGCTGGGAGTTATTTTGAAATGGCTTCAAGTTTTGCTCCTCTAAGTGACATAAAGGGGCAAAAATCGAATGAAAACTCGATAATTGTACGAGTTTAGCCATGAAATGTGCCCCCAGCATGCCAACTCTGATTTAATGTTGTATTTGGGTCATTTTAACAAGACTGGGAGTTTTGAGGTCACACCCAACCATGGGACTTGAACACCGAGGGATAAGGGTGTAACCGACTATCGACATTGTGAGACTTGACGTCGTGAGAAGTGACCGTGTGTTGTAGGTATCAGAATTGGTCTTAAAATGTCACATAGTGCTAGTATGTGTTGAGTGGTGGCACAAATGAGATGCATAGACGTCAATCAAACTCAGTTTGGGTAACGCGTACCCGTTGGAAACATTGTTCTTTCCCATTAACTACATCACCAACACAATTCTGTACCCAATTTGAGGACTTTGTGCCTGCCTTGTGTTTGTACCATGCATGGCAGTGTGCACAACCTCCAAAAACCCACAAATAGGCATCTTTGAGTATTGAGTTGATGGAGTATTAACAAGTCATTCTAAAAAAATGCATGCACCTTCTTAAATGCTAAACCCTAGAGAGGGGTCTATCTTAAACTTTATAATGTATTTCCCTTTAAAATGCCACTTATTTTGGTTTCTTCGTCGATGGAATGACTCGGGGTGTCACCATGTGTCCTGGAAAACATGCCAAGGACAGTGCTGGGAGTTATTTTGAAATGGCTTCAAGTTTTGCTCCTCTAAGTGACATAAAGGGGCAAAAATCGAATGAAAACTCGATAATTGTACGAGTTTAGCCATGAAATGTGCCCCCAGCATGCCAAATCTGATTTAATGTTGTATTTGGGTCATTTTAACAAGACTGGGAGTTTTGAGGTCACACCCAACCATGGGACTTGAACACCGAGGGATAAGGGTGTAACCGACTATCGACATTGTGAGACTTGACGTCGTGAGAAGTGACCGTGTGTTGTAGGTATCAGAATTGGTCTTAAAATGTCACATAGTGCTAGTATGTGTTGAGTGGTGGCACAAATGAGATGCATAGACGTCAATCAAACTCAGTTTGGGTAACGCGTACCCGTTGGAAACATTGTTCTTTCCCATTAACTACATCACCAACACAATTCTGTACCCAATTTGAGGACTTTGTGCCTGCCTTGTGTTTGTACCATGCATGGCAGTGTGCACAACCTCCAAAAACCCACAAATAGGCATCTTTGAGTATTGATTTGATGGAGTATTAGCAACTCATTCTAAAAAAATGCATGCACCTTCTTAAATGCTAAACCCTAGAGAGGGGTCTATCTTAAACTTTATAATGTATTTCCCTTTAAAATGCCACTTATTTTGGTTTCTTCGTCGATGGAATGACTCGGGGTGTCACCATGTGTCCTGGAAAACATGCCAAGGACAGTGCTGGGAGTTATTTTGAAATGGCTTCAAGTTTTGCTCCTCTAAGTGACATAAAGGGGCAAAAATCGAATGAAAACTCGATAATTGTACGAGTTTAGCCATGAAATGTGCCCCCAGCATGCCAACTCTGATTTAATGTTGTATTTGGGTCATTTTAACAAGACTGGGAGTTTTGAGGTCACACCCAACCATGGGACTTGAACACCGAGGGATAAGGGTGTAACCGACTATCGACATTGTGAGACTTGACGTCGTGAGAAGTGACCGTGTGTTGTAGGTATCAGAATTGGTCTTAAAATGTCACATAGTGCTAGTATGTGTTGAGTGGTGGCACAAATGAGATGCATAGACGTCAATCAAACTCAGTTTGGGTAACGCGTACCCGTTGGAAACATTGTTCTTTCCCATTAACTACATCACCAACACAATTCTGTAGCCAATTTGAGGACTTTGTGCCTGCCTTGTGTTTGTACCATGCATGGCAGTGTGCACAACCTCCAAAAACTCACAAATAGGCATCTTTGAGTATTGAGTTGATGGAGTATTAACAAGTCATTCTAAAAAAATGCATGCACCTTCTTAAATGCTAAACCCTAGAGAGGGGTCTATCTTAAACTTTATAATGTATTTCCCTTTAAAATGCCACTTATTTTGGTTTCTTCGTCGATGGAATGACTCGGGGTGTCACCATGTGTCCTGGAAAACATGCCAAGGACAGTGCTGGGAGTTATTTTGAAATGGCTTCAAGTTTTGCTCCTCTAAGTGACATAAAGGGGCAAAAATCGAATGAAAACTCGATAATTGTACGAGTTTAGCCATGAAATGTGCCCCCAGCATGCCAAATCTGATTTAATGTTGTATTTGGGTCATTTTAACAAGACTGGGAGTTTTGAGGTCACACCCAACCATGGGACTTGAACACCGAGGGATAAGGGTGTAACCGACTATCGACATTGTGAGACTTGACGTCGTGAGAAGTGACCGTGTGTTGTAGGTATCAGAATTGGTCTTAAAATGTCACATAGTGCTAGTATGTGTTGAGTGGTGGCACAAATGAGATGCATAGACGTCAATCAAACTCAGTTTGGGTAACGCGTACCCGTTGGAAACATTGTTCTTTCCCATTAACTACATCACCAACACAATTCTGTACCCAATTTGAGGACTTTGTGCCTGCCTTGTGTTTGTACCATGCATGGCAGTGTGCACAACCTCCAAAAACCCACAAATAGGCATCTTTGAGTATTGAGTTGATGGAGTATTAACAAGTCATTCTAAAAAAATGCATGCACCTTCTTAACTGCTAAACCCTAGAGAGGGGTCTATCTTAAACTTTATAATGTATTTCCCTTTAAAATGCCACTTATTTTGGTTTCTTCGTCGATGGAATGACTCGGGGTGTCACCATGTGTCCTGGTAAACATGCCAAGGACAGTGCTGGGAGTTATTTTGAAATGGCTTCAAGTTTTGCTCCTCTAAGTGACATAAAGGGGCAAAAAACGAATGAAAACTCGATAATTGTACGAGTTTAGCCATGAAATGTGCCCCCAGCATGCCAACTCTGATTTAATGTTGTATTTGGGTCATTTTAACAAGACTGGGAGTTTTGAGGTCACACCCAACCATGGGACTTGAACACCGAGGGATAAGGGTGTAACCGACTATCGACATTGTGAGACTTGACGTCGTGAGAAGTGACCGTGTGTTGTAGGTATCAGAATTGGTCTTAAAATGTCACATAGTGCTAGTATGTGTTGAGTGGTGGCACAAATGAGATGCATAGACGTCAATCAAACTCAGTTTGGGTAACGCGTACCCGTTGGAAACATTGTTCTTTCCCATTAACTACATCACCAACACAATTCTGTACCCAATTTGAGGACTTTGTGCCTGCCTTGTGTTTGTACCATGCATGGCAGTGTGCACAACCTCCAAAAACCCACAAATAGGCATCTTTGAGTATTGATTTGATGGAGTATTAGCAACTCATTCTAAAAAAATGCATGCACCTTCTTAAATGCTAAACCCTAGAGAGGGGTCTATCTTAAACTTTATAATGTATTTCCCTTTAAAATGCCACTTATTTTGGTTTCTTCGTCGATGGAATGACTCGGGGTGTCACCATGTGTCCTGGAAAACATGCCAAGGACAGTGCTGGGAGTTATTTTGAAATGGCTTCAAGTTTTGCTCCTCTAAGTGACATAAATGGGCAAAAATCGAATGAAAACTCGATAATTGTACGAGTTTAGCCATGAAATGTGCCCCCAGCATGCCAACTCTGATTTAATGTTGTATTTGGGTCATTTTAACAAGACTGGGAGTTTTGAGGTCACACCCAACCATGGGACTTGAACACCGAGGGATAAGGGTGTAACCGACTATCGACATTGTGAGACTTGACGTCGTGAGAAGTGACCGTGTGTTGTAGGTATCAGAATTGGTCTTAAAATGTCACATAGTGCTAGTATGTGTTGAGTGGTGGCACAAATGAGATGCATAGACGTCAATCAAACTCAGTTTGGGTAACGCGTACCCGTTGGAAACATTGTTCTTTCCCATTAACTACATCACCAACACAATTCTGTAGCCAATTTGAGGACTTTGTGCCTGCCTTGTGTTTGTACCATGCATGGCAGTGTGCACAACCTCCAAAAACTCACAAATAGGCATCTTTGAGTATTGAGTTGATGGAGTATTAACAAGTCATTCTAAAAAAATGCATGCACCTTCTTAAATGCTAAACCCTAGAGAGGGGTCTATCTTAAACTTTATAATGTATTTCCCTTTAAAATGCCACTTATTTTGGTTTCTTCGTCGATGGAATGACTCGGGGTGTCACCATGTGTCCTGGAAAACATGCCAAGGACAGTGCTGGGAGTTATTTTGAAATGGCTTCAAGTTTTGCTCCTCTAAGTGACATAAAGGGGCAAAAATCGAATGAAAACTCGATAATTGTACGAGTTTAGCCATGAAATGTGCCCCCAGCATGCCAAATCTGATTTAATGTTGTGTTTGGGTCATTTTAACAAGACTGGGAGTTTTGAGGTCACACCCAACCATGGGACTTGAACACCGAGGGATAAGGGTGTAACCGACTATCGACATTGTGAGACTTGACGTCGTGAGAAGTGACCGTGTGTTGTAGGTATCAGAATTGGTCTTAAAATGTCACATAGTGCTAGTATGTGTTGAGTGGTGGCACAAATGAGATGCATAGACGTCAATCAAACTCAGTTTGGGTAACGCGTACCCGTT
Organism: Linanthus parryae; assembly: GCA_023055425.1. NCBI lineage: Eukaryota > Viridiplantae > Streptophyta > Magnoliopsida > Ericales > Polemoniaceae > Linanthus > Linanthus parryae. The sequence goes on along the minus strand of JALGPY010000006.1, from coordinate 12,515,408 downwards.
GGAAACATTGTTCTTTCCCATTAACTACATCACCAACACAATTCTGTACCCAATTTGAGGACTTTGTGCCTGCCTTGTGTTTGTACCATGCATGGCAGTGTGCACAACCTCCAAAAACCCACAAATAGGCATCTTTGAGTATTGATTTGATGGAGTATTAGCAACTCATTCTAAAAAAATGCATGCACCTTCTTAAATGCTAAACCCTAGAGAGGGGTCTATCTTAAACTTTATAATGTATTTCCCTTTAAAATGCCACTTATTTTGGTTTCTTCGTCGATGGAATGACTCGGGGTGTCACCATGTGTCCTGGAAAACATGCCAAGGACAGTGCTGGGAGTTATTTTGAAATGGCTTCAAGTTTTGCTGCTCTAAGTGACATAAAGGGGCAAAAATCGAATGAAAACTCGATAATTGTACGAGTTTAGCCATGAAATGTGCCCCCAGCATGCCAACTCTGATTTGATGTTGTATTTGGGTCATTTTAACAAGACTGGGAGTTTTGAGGTCACACCCAACCATGGGACTTGAACACCGAGGGATAAGGGTGTAACCGACTATCGACATTGTGAGACTTGACGTCGTGAGAAGTGACCGTGTGTTGTAGGTATCAGAATTGGTCTTAAAATGTCACATAGTGCTAGTATGTGTTGAGTGGTGGCACAAATGAGATGCATAGACGTCAATCAAACTCAGTTTGGGTAACGCGTACCCGTTGGAAACATTGTTCTTTCCCATTAACTACATCACCAACACAATTCTGTACCCAATTTGAGGACTTTGTGCCTGCCTTGTGTTTGTACCATGCATGGCAGTGTGCACAACCTCCAAAAACCCACAAATAGGCATCTTTGAGTATTGAGTTGATGGAGTATTAACAAGTACTTCTAAAAAAATGCATGCACCTTCTTAACTGCTAAACCCTAGAGAGGGGTCTATCTTAAACTTTATAATGTATTTCCCTTTAAAATGCCACTAATTTTGGTTTCTTCGTCGATGGAATGACTCGGGGTGTCACCATGTGTCCTGGAAAACATGCCAAGGACAGTGCTGGGAGTTATTTTGAAATGGCTTCAAGTTTTGCTCCTCTAAGTGACATAAAGGGGCAAAAATCGAATGAAAACTCGATAATTGTACGAGTTTAGCCATGAAATGTGCCCCCAGCATGCCAACTCTGATTTAATGTTGTATTTGGGTCATTTTAACAAGACTGGGAGTTTTGAGGTCACACCCAACCATGGGACTTGAACACCGAGGGATAAGGGTGTAACCGACTATCGACATTGTGAGACTTGACGTCGTGAGAAGTGACCGTGTGTTGTAGGTATCAGAATTGGTCTTAAAATGTCACATAGTGCTAGTATGTGTTGAGTGGTGGCACAAATGAGATGCATAGACGTCAATCAAACTCAGTTTGGGTAACGCGTACCCGTTGGAAACATTGTTCTTTCCCATTAACTACATCACCAACACAATTCTGTACCCAATTTGAGGACTTTGTGCCTGCCTTGTGTTTGTACCATGCATGGCAGTGTGCACAACCTCCAAAAACCCACAAATAGGCATCTTTGAGTATTGAGTTGATGGAGTATTAACAAGTCATTCTAAAAAAATGCATGCACCTTCTTAACTGCTAAACCCTAGAGAGGGGTCTATCTTAAACTTTATAATGTATTTCCCTTTAAAATGCCACTTATTTTGGTTTCTTCGTCGATGGAATGACTCGGGGTGTCACCATGTGTCCTGGAAAACATGCCAAGGACAGTGCTGGGAGTTATTTTGAAATGGCTTCAAGTTTTGCTCCTCTAAGTGACATAAAGGGGCAAAAATCGAATGAAAACTCGATAATTGTACGAGTTTAGCCATGAAATGTGCCCCCAGCATGCCAACTCTGATTTAATGTTGTATTTGGGTCATTTTAACAAGACTGGGAGTTTTGAGGTCACACCCAACCATGGGACTTGAACACCGAGGGATAAGGGTGTAACCGACTATCGACATTGTGAGACTTGACGTCGTGAGAAGTGACCGTGTGTTGTAGGTAACCAATTGATGAACAAACAAAAAGTTAATAAAATTTTACAGTGATGAGTATATTAAAAAATAAGATAGAGTTCTCTCTAGAGTTCAGAATTATGGAAATTATATTAATATATTTAGAAGGAGATGTTAAGAGACAGTCAAATGCAAACGCAAAGATGGCGATACTTGTGTTTTCTACATTAGTACACACTGTCATGGCAATACTAATATAATAATATATCAATAATACAAAATAAAATTAATTATGACACTCCACAACTAAAGAAATTAAAAAAACAATAAGTTTGTTACGTTAAGATGGAGTCTTTAAAATATTTGTGTTTTTGTCTAAAAATGTAGATGGCTTTTTATGAAAAATTTGAAATTTGAAAATTTTTAATGTCAGTTGTCCCATCCTCTTCATTACTGGCAACCACACAACCAAATATCTCTCTCTCTCTCTGCGAGGTTTCTTCATTACTAGCAACCACAAACCAGACGAATTCAACTTCCCCTTCCATCTCTATCACAAATCCATGGCGGACCAGGAAGATGCAGGCGTAGGGGAGCAGATTTCACCTTCCAAAGACATCGATAAGGTGATTTCAGATCTAAACCAGGAGGTAAGCCCGGTTAATTTGGAAGTCCTTTTAACTGCAAATCCCCTCACTCCTGTCTTGAACCCAACCAAAGTTCGAGGATCTAGCCCTCAAGAACCAGTAGGAGATGGGGGCTCCGAAACAGAAGAGGGAAACTCCATCAAAACCAAAATTGGAGGTGGGGATTCAGATGAAGAGGCAAAAGAGGCACACCCTAACTCCACCGACGCAATTGGTAGACAAATCTGGGAAGATTCAACAAAAGTCCTTCCTTTATCAATGGTCGAAGGACCACAGTTCGAGGATGCTAGTGGCATAATCCAATTGGCCGATGCTGCTGCCTCAGTTGAGAAGAGAAAGAATCCAGAGACCATTGAAGAAGACATTGAGAGGAAGAAGAAAGCCAAGAAGCAGCTTCACTTCACTTCGGAGGAGGACAAAATTGTGAACATCCCAAGGAGGTCACCAAGGAAAAAGCCAGCCCCACCAAGACCATTGAAGAAAAGGGGAAAGAAAAAGGTTTCTAAGAAAAGGGGAAAGAGCTTAGAAGATGAAGTAAAGAACATCCAGCACACACCTGGATTTGACATGTTCATGTAAGTAATCTTCTGTTAAATCATGAACTTTATTAAATATGCTATCTAAAGAATTGACCTTTCAAACTTTAGTAATGTGTTCTGCTGACTTTAACTGTTAATTGCTTTTTCTTAATTATTGATAAATCTTACTATTGTTATAAAACTGATAGCCTGTTTTTTGCAACTGTTTACATATGACTGTTAATTTGCAACTGTTTACATATGACAGTGAGGAGAGGAAATATGCTTTCAAATTGAGAGACAAGGATATGCCTCCCCAACTTTTGTTACAGATGTATGCCCTATTTTGCAATTTACCACAGGAGCAACGAGACAATTACGAGAAAAGGGTCTTGGAATCCTCTAGTGATGAGGATCATGATGTAAGCAAGTACAGCTTTGAGATGAGGAAGAATGAGAAGGACAAACAGATTGAACAGCAAGAAAATGATGAGGAGGAGTCAGATGAGGAGGAGTCAGATGAGGAAGAGAAGGAAGAGAATGGAGATGTGGAGGAATACAAAGGAGATGAGGATGAGAGTGATGATGAAGCTCACCATGGCAATTCCATGAGTGCCTACATCAGATACAAGTATGATTTTACTCTCGCAAAAAGTTTGTTTAAATTATGTGTCTCCTGATCTGCAGTTAATTTCTTATCTATTAGAACCTCAATCTAAACTGCCCTTTATGTTAAAGTTTGCATGTTATTACTACATCTCTAATGGCTTTCGCTTTAATTTTAATTGTTTGTTGCTGTTTTAGTTTATTGTATGCCTCTGTAAATTTAAATTATGGGTTGATTTTCATAATTTCAGAAATGTGAGGATGCACAGTCTTCGGAAAATAGATCCTAAAATGAGGATGACCAAAGCGGTCCTACAAAGCATCAACTTGGAGTGGAAATGCATGACCAATATCCAGAAGGAACCTTATCTCACAGCGGCTCATCAAGAAAAAGACAAGCGGAAAAGAGAAGGTTCTTTGAAAAGGAAGTCGACGGGGGAGAAGGAAAAGTTGAAGAAGAAGGCGGCTGAAGCCAAGCTGAAGGGTAAGTCAGTTAAAAAGTTGAAGAATCCAAGGCGATTTCAGAGTTACATGAGCCTGCCCTCTGTTAAGAATATTTTTAAAGAAATGACGATTGAACAGAAAGCATGGATGCACAAAGTGGGCCTTGGAGGACTACAGCACCTAAAGATCACGGAAACCCCAGAGAAATTCAACCAATTCATTTACAAGTGCTACGATACCGACGGGTACTTGACAGCGCACGGCCGCACCGTGGAGATAACACCGGAAGTTGTCGGGTGGCTATTTGGAATCCGATGCTACGGAGAAACAGAGTTCCCGGAGGTCGATCCGATGCTACTCCGCATAGTTGAAGAAAGTATCGGCCTCGTTGAGGACAACACAACTTTCGGTGAGTACGTTCCGTGGTTCAAGGCGGATGAGAATAGGCTTCTGTTGAATGATGAGTGGAAACAAAGGGCTGTTTGCTTGATCTTGGGTGCACTGGGAATGCCGATAGGACGAGCAGGAGTCCGGAGAGGTCTTGCTAATCTTGTTGTTAATTTGGAGCACCTGAAAGAGGTAAACTGGGCAGCCTTATGGCTGGATCACTTCAAGACACAGCAAGTTAAGGCTCAGACTGGAACAACCCTTCGCGGAACTGGTTGCGTGCTGATTCCTTTGGTAAATCTCTAACTCTTTTTCAGTTATTTTGACCATGAAGTTTAAAATATTACGAGCACTTTCTTAAATGCTGCCATCTCAATTTTACTTTTCTAGCTTTTGTACATGGAAAAGTTCTGCCCAAAGTATCTGGAAAACCCAAAAGGATGTCAGGATAAGGAAGCAATTCCAAGGTTGAAATTCTGGGAAACCTCTGATGTTTCCAAGAGATGGAAGTATGTCCAACAAAACAACAATGTGAGTGAACTTTAACATTGACATTAAAGTGTCCTGTTTATATATTAAGATTACTATCTTAAGTTTATGTCTCTCAACTCTGTTTTTGTATGTAGTTGAAGTTGAAAAAAGCTGATGATGAGCCCAAAACTGAAAAAGTTGTTGCACCAGTAGTCCAACTACTGCCTCCACCTCTACCAGAGGATATTTGGAAGTGCATTGTGGGACAGGTGGTTGAAAAGCTTGAAAAAGAGTATCTTATGTCCCTGTGGAAGGAAAAGGAGAAGGAAGAACAGAAGAAGAAGGAGGATGAGGAAGAAGAGAAGAAGAAGGAAGAAGAGAAGAAGAAGGAAGAAGAGAAGAAGAATGAAGAGGATGAGAAGAAGGAGGAAGAGGAAGGGGGTAAGAAAAAGGGGGAAGAGGAAGGAGCTCAGAAGAAGAAAGAGAAGGAAAAGTGTGAAGAAGAACTAAGAGCTAAGAAGAAGCAGAAGATAGAGGAGGCTGAGGTTAACTCTCCCATGAAGGTGGTCTACACAATCAGCTCCAGCACTGAGGTAAATGTCTTAAAGTTGATATCTTAATATTTGAGATTTATTTTTAAAGTTTTAACACCCCTAATGATTTTGTTGATTTATTAGGTGGCCTCCAATGTACCTCCCCAGCCATTCCTTGTTCATGGTTCTCCGAAGAACCCAAGGGGAAACTTGGTTGGGACTGTCCGGGGAAAGGCAGATCGGATCATTAGAGCGTCTTCGAGGATATCGCTGTATAAGCAACACATGAATCCTAAAGAATTGACTCTTATCCCACCCATGCCTGAAGCAGAACATTGCTGGCTCCATTACTACATGTCGCACAAGTATGCGAGCACGTACGAACACACCAGCAAGAATTTTTATGTTCCCCCAGAATTGGCAAAGTAAGTTTTATTTACATTCAAACTTCCTAAATAATTCTTATGTGTGGCATGCATTATGTTTATACTTCTGGTTGTGTATCATATATAATATGCAGTGAGATAGTTGCTGATATGGGTGGCATGGCCAAACTGACGAGGTCGTCCGCTTGGCGCCTCCGGGATGAAAAATGGTTTGACGATGAGGTGATGGATGCTTACATGCAATTCCTTCATCTTCATGAACGTAGCCGGGAATTCCAAGGAATCAAGCGGATTTGGTTCCTCGGCACGTGTTATTCTGTAAGTTCACTGCCTTGTCATTTTTATGATATGACTCAATTCAAAATTCATCTAGGAAAATACCTGATTAGTTATAATTTTTGTTCAGCCCACAAAAGTCCTCGAATACGTCAAGGCACACGAACAGTCGGGAGGAGAGTGGAGCGAGATGGGATACGTAAGTATTCCGAATACTATCAATACAAGCTACTTTTTTCTTTTGTATAACTTACTTTATCTTGAATTTTTAATGATTAGATCGCCGTTCCGTTGAATGTCGATCACCTGCACTGGTTCATGATGGTTATTTCCTTTGTTGACCAAGAAATATTCGTCTTGGACTCGCATACCGGCATGGGGTATTCTGAGTTCGAAGTTGCTGCCAAAATTGGGCAAATGCACACAATGCTCACCAACTACTCAGAATACAATGATGACATACGACGCTGGCAGGTGTGGTACATGAACGACGATGTTCCCCAGCAATCAAATGGGTAATAAGCTAACTACTTAACATAGCTAACAAATCCATTTACATGTCTGTGATATATATTAAGGCTGCATTCTATTTTCATCTGTCAGGAATGACTGTGGTCCTCATGTCTGCTTCTTCATGAGTCATTTGAGGGACCTGATTCCAGTTCCAAAGAAGAAGTTCTCTGTCCAGGCTCCCAACCTCAGAATCTGGATTGCGAATGAAATGGGGAGATCGAGCTATAACTGCGTATTTAACAAGAATTATCTTGGGTTAAAGGAACTGATGGAGGATGAGGACCACCGGTATGCATTTTACAGTTTGTACCGCAAGTTTTCGACTGTTTCCTTTGTTGCATTGAGGTCTGCGGAGAAGAAGAAGAAGAAGAAGACGGCGGGGAAGAAGCAGCAGAAAAAGTAAATATGTGTAATGTTGTTGTGACTTTGTTTTACGAACAATGTTTCTGTCCTTTTGGATGTTGTGGGTTGTTTTGGATGTCGCATCTTTTGTACTCCTCATATGGCTTGGTAGTTAGCAGAGTTAAATCAACATTGATGAACCTTCGGCTTTTCCTGCCAAAGTGGCTATAATTGTATTATATTGTTTGTATGCTTCATTTATAATAGGCATTGAATGGTTCTGCTGCCCACAAAATAAGCTTAGTGAACTGTTTCTCTTTAAACTATTAACGATGATATCTTAAATCTTTAAGAGCAGTTAAACATTTTAAAGATGCTCTCTAAAAAGTAAAATCGAGATTGTTAGATTCTCAACTCACTGACACCACGGTCTTGGTAGCTGAGGAATTTATTATATTACATCCATATATTAATGAGGAGATAAACTTTTCAGAGATTTCGTATTCATTAAGGTAATAACTTAAAGCATTCTATGTGTCTTTAAAATTTTGTATCCAAAATAGTGCAATACTACCTTTTGGTTGTTGGGGTCTTCTTCTTTGAAAATCTGCTATTTTAAGGTATCTCACACTCTTAGATAGGATGGAACAGTTTCATATGAGCACCTCATATGGCTTGGTAGTTAGCAGAATTAAAGTATCCTTGATGAAACTTCAGCTTTTCCTGCCAAAGTGGCTAGAATTTAAGGATATGGTTGGTCTGGCTCATTTATGTTAGGCATTGAATGGTTCTGCTGCCCACAAAATAAGCTTAGTGAACTGTTTCTCTTTAAACTGTTGAGGTTGCTATCTTAAATCTTAAAACTGGGTTCGAGAATATTAAAGTTTCATCTCACTGACACCACAGTCTTGGTAGCTGAGGAATTTATTATACTACATCCATATATTAATGAGGAGATAAACTTTTCAGAGATTTCGTATTCATTAAGGTAAAAAATTAAAGAGTTCTTCATGCCTTTAAAAATTTTGTATCCAAAATAGTGCAATACTACCTTTTGGTTGTTGGGGTCTTCTTCTTTGAATATCAGGTTGAGAAGGAGGTCAATCTGAGAACCAGAAAGTGAAACAAACCAATTTCAGATGAGAGGGAGGGAAATTTGTGAGAGTGGAGTTCGTGGCAAGGGTTTGGTATCTTTGCCTCATGATTATGAGGAAGAAGAATACAATTTTGAGGTCTTCGATGAAGATGAATGTTTGGACATCACTCTTACAGAGAGCTATGGAGAAGATGCAACCAGAAACTCTATTATGGAAGTTCCAAATGGAGAGATCATACCAGGTATGCGTTCTTACAGTTTAAGTTAATGACTGTAGTTATACAGAGAGTAATTTTAAGTTTTATGCAGGAATAATGGTTACCAAGGAAGATGTTATGGAAATGACTTTTGAAAATGAGGTTCAAGCTTATGACTGGTACAACCTCTACGCACTGATTCTTGGCTTTGGGATTAGAAGGTGTAACCGCCGATACTTCGACCCGGAAACGAAAGAATGCATAAAGTCAAGGATATACGTGTGCGCCCGACAAGGCTTGCGCTCCGAGAAGGTCCTGTACAAAGAAAATAGGAAACGAGAGCATACCAGAAACACTAGGTGTGTATGCAAAGCTCGTGTAAAAATATCAAGAACTTCACCTACCGAGCCTTTTAAGGTGGTTCAATTCGAACCCGGTCATTCACACGAACTTTCGGAACCACAATGCGCGAGCAACCACCGGTCATACCGAAAGGTCTCTGAGGCTGATGTTGAACTGGTCAGATCTTTGAAGGAGGTGGGGATCAAGTATTGCCAAAGCTTTCTTTTGATGGTTAAACAAGCCGGCGGTTATAACAAGTTGGGTTACACAAAGAAAGATCTTTACAATAAAATGGCCTCTATGGACAAGATATATTCAAATGAAGGAGATGGGCAGCAGACCTTGATGTACATTGACAGTTTGAAGCACAGTCACTATGGCGTGTTCAGGGAGTAAGTTTACTTCTTAACAATTAAGAGTGCTATCTTATCTGTTAAGGTCTATCTACTGTTTAGTTATGCTCATACTTATTTGTTAAACTTACTTTCTGAACTGTTAGAGTTAACATCATTTATGTAACTAATCTTTCTGTTTCCCTAAGTGTTATTTATTGTTTTTGTAGGTTCAGAACAGGTAAAAATCATGAGCTTGAAAGTGTTTTCTGATGTGATAGGAGATCAGTGGTAGATTACCACAGATTTGGCGATGTACTCATTTTTGATGCAACGTACAAGACCAACATCTATCAAAAACCATTTGTAATTCTATCTGGCGTGAACAATCACTACCAGACGACTATTTTTGCCTGTGCTTTTCTCAACGACGAGACAGCAGAAACATATGATTGGGTTTTGAAGTGCCTGATGAAGGTAATGAATGATAAGAAGCCTTTGTCTGTCATCACGGATGGCGATTTGGCAATGAGAAAAGCTATTATGGATAATTTCCCAGAGGCAAGACATCGTCTGTGTTCTTGGCATCTTTGTCGGAACGCCCAGGCTAATCTGAAGTTGGGAGATGGCTTCATGGTTGATTTTAAAAAGTGCTTGCATAGTAGGAAACCTGAAAAATTTTGGCATGATGATTGGCATGCAATGCTTTCCAGATGGAACATTGCTGATAGGAATTGGGTCCAGATCACATATATGAACCGCCACTTGTGGGCGGAGACATACTTGAAGGATCATTTTTTTGCGTTGCAAACGACGACCTCGAGATGCGAGAGAATCAACAGTTTTGTCAAGGATTATATGTCCTACTCGGACAAATTGACCAATGCTTGCAAGGGATTCACGACAGGGGTTGACAAGCTACGCAACAACGAGCGTAAGGCACACCATCGCTCCGACCAATCAGACCCGGTGATAACAACAGGGTTCACGGAACTCGAACGCCATGCAGCAGAGGTCTTCACCGAAAATGTCTTCAACATGTTTAGGAAACAAGCTGCAAAGGGTGATGATTATAGAGTGTTTGAAGTCAAAACTGTTCCAGAAGAGAGCTTGGACTTGTTCTACGTGATGAGAGGTCAAATGAAGAGATCCATGGTATGTACATCTGCTTCAATTTACATATTTATATACTATGTACTCGTGTACTGCATTTTTATTTCTAAATAATATTGTCATGTTTCCTTAATGTTATTATTGATATCTTAAGTCTTAAAGTGTAACAAATAAGTATTGATGTCACAGTCTTTGAACTATTGTCCTCTTCTATCTAGTACCAGGTTACAATCTGTCTATCCTTGTGTTCATTTGTATTTTCATTTCCTTCTTAATTTCTAACCACCCTATCTTTTCTTGCTTCAGCAAGTTGTTCAATGTCGTCATGATAATAGGCTTCTCCGTTGCACGTGTTTTCGTTGGGAAACATCGTATATGATTTGCAAACACATGTTGTTTGTTCTGAAACAAAAGGGAGTACAGAGGATCCCAAACTCTTTAATTGCCAAAAGGTGGACCAAAACTGACAAAGAATTCTACCGAACCGAGCCATCAATGAAGGAGCCTGTTGGGAAGAAAAGTGATGACCCAGATTTGCAAGCCTTGCGCCGGGCTTCCTCGAGGAACGAAGTTCAACTGTATTACCGTTTGGGTTGTACTACTGGCGAGACAATGAGGTTCTTCAGAGAGCATATGGCCGACGGGATTCGGAAAATGCAGAGAATGGTTTCTAAAACTTTTCAGGGTACACAAGGAGCCGGGACACAAGGAGAGATTAAGAAGGAAGAAAATCCCTACGCCCATGTGAAGAATCCGAACCCCCCGGACACTAAATGCCCAAAGGGACCAAAGAAAGACAAGAGAAGGAGGTGTGGCAATTGCAAGGAGCTGGGACACAACAGGACAACATGCCCCAATCCTCCGGTGGACTCCGTCGAACAAGTGGACGATCCGGAAGACGATTTTGCAGAACTGCCACTTGAGTTTGATGTTAAAGAGGAATACTTCTGGTCTCAATCGAGTAGTCAGTCCAAGAAAAACAAGCATGAATGATATAGGTCTGTTTAGAGTGATTTTATTCGTGATTACTTGACAAGAAAGACGACCTGGGAGATGATATTGAACAAGTACCACCTTATTTTAATGTTATTGTTGAATTGTTCTGGTATTAATCTTTAAACATGCCTTTAAAGGACTTTTGAGTTGATATTGGTCTGCTTGTAGTTAATTTCATCGTTATTTATTAACAATAAAACTCAAATTGTTAACAATGCTTTCTTAAATGAGGGAACTCCTTCTACCTGTTAAACTCTACTAACTATATGGTAGTCTTTTCTATCTGTTAGCCGCGTAGATATTAAGAACTTTATCTAAAGCGAGAAAAACTCTTAACAACTACTACCTCTGTTTCTTCTCTTTCACCTTAGGAGGACTTTTTTACCCGTATATGAGTCACTTTGACTCGGTGATTTGGATAGCAAAACAATGTAATTTTTTGATAATTTTTTCATCGTATTTTAGAGTAAAGTTTTCTCTACAAGATCAGGCAAAGATTACCGAATTCGTGTATCGTTTTGCTAACCAAATCACCGGGTCAAAGTGACCCAGTGAATAGTGTCAAAAAGTGAAGTAAGGTGAAAGAGAAGAAACAGAGGTAGTATATCTCTAGCCGAGGTTACCTGCTATAGCGGGTAACATTTTTTGTCCTGTAGTAGCGGGGACCACAAAAAAAAATAAAAAGTTGTCAGGAACCCTAATTAGGGACGCACCATAGACAACCCCCATATTTTTGGTGTTTTTGGATTTTGTGTTTTCTATTTTTGGTAGTGTTATGAAAGAGCTGAGACGAAATGGAGCGGTGTGAGAGATTTGTGAAAGAAAAGAGGCAACAAATGGCGAGGCCTAACAAGAGCAGGCAGTGCCATTATCAAGACGGAGCTCCGGCGAGTTAAAACCGCCTTAGTCTCACCTCTTCTGGGTTTCTGCAGAGCAAAAACCTTTAGAGAGAGAGAATGATTAAACTATACATTTTTTTTGTTCCAACTGTTAATTTCATTAAAACCAACCAAAACAAAAACGAAGGAAGACACCCACAGCCTTTGGGAGTTCATCCTTTTTCTAGTACTAGAATAGGAGCTAAACAATCTGGAGGTCTATCTATCCAACCAGTTACAAATTTGTTTTTCTTAGCATACTTAACCAGAGAATCAGCTAATCTGTTAGCCTTTCTTGGTATCCACCTTAACTGATTTCTTCCCCTTTCCAGTAGAGATCTAATTTCTAAACACTCTTCCTCCACTTCCCAACTAATAATTGATCCAGATAATATTTGCTTAGCTACTACCTGGTTATCAGTCTCAAACTTGATATCATCCAATGATAGATTATTGCAATCTTCTATAGCTTTCTTTATAGCTAGCACTTCCAGAAAATTGGCTGATTTGGCCTCCATTCTTGACCAAGCTGCTCCAACAAAATTCCCATTACTGTCTCTCATGATCCATCCACCATACCCTGATTCAGAATTCTTGTCCCAAGTTGCATCACTGTTGACTTTAAACCATCCTTTCTCTGGTTTTTTCCAATTATCATCCTCTTTTCCAACATTTACAGAAGAAATCTGGGGTTTCAGCTTCTCAGTGCAAGCTGCATATTCACCTTGAATCCTCTTGTAGGTTGCTGTGACTTTGTGGGGGTTAATCTCCTTCTGATCATTCCAGCTTTTGTTTCTAGCCAACCAAATTGACCACATAGCAGTTACAATATCCTCCAGATACTTTTGTTGTATTTCTCCTTTTTTCCTTTTATCCTCAATCTCCAAAATCCATACCTTCCAGTTACCAATTTCCTTCAAGTGATCTGGATGTATCAACCCAGTTCCAAACCAAAAGGCTTTCACCCAATTGCAATGGAAGAATAGATGTTCTATATCTTCCTCCTCCACATTACATATACCACACATTGCACTAGTGCTGCAATTTCTGCTTTTTAGATTCTTTTTCACTGCAATTGCATTTTTGCTTACCCTCCACCAAAAGTGTTTAATTTTTGGGGGTAGGTTTGCCTTCCATATAGTCTGCCAATAATCCTTTGGCCATTTAAAAGAAGTACTTGCCTTGTCCTCTTTCATTGCTGTCTGATCTTCATTTCTCACCAGCTCCAAAGCTTGTTGGTACCCAGACTTTACCAAATACTCTCCATTTTGTGTCCATCTCCAGTAGCATTTGTATTTACTCCCTGAAATAGGTATTTTAACTCTACAAATAGCTTCTGTGATGTTGCTAGGAAACATGTTCATAAGTAAACTTTTTTTCCACAATCCAGTACTTTGATTGAAGTAGTTGGCTACTTTTTCACTTTGATCTATATTGATCTCCTCCTGCAAAGATTTATTTCCCAGCTCAGGGATCCAATAGTCTTTGAAGAAATTCACCTTCTCTCCATCACCAATTACCCAGAAAATTCCTTTTTTAAGCACTTTCCTCCCTTCTAAAATGCTTCTCCAAGTCCAGGAAGGAGAGCCCCCCAGTTCAGCTTCCATAAACTGATTATTAGGGAAATAAACACTCTTTAGAACCTTGGCACTTAGAGAATTTTCATTCTTCATTAATCTCCAACCAGCTTTGGCCAGCAGTGCTAAATTGAAAGCCCTGAAGTCTCTGAATCCAATTCCACCCTCCTTTTTTGATTTAGAGCACTCTTTCCAAGAAACCCAATTTAACTTATTCTTCTCTCCCTTTTTCCCCCACCAAAACCCTCTTACCAATTTATGAAGAGTGTGACATATGCTCATGGGGAGAAGGAAACACATCATTGAAAAACCTGGAATTGATTGGATGACTGCTTTAATAAATATTTCCTTACCAGCTTGAGAGAGAAATTCCTTCTTCCAACCTTGCATTTTGTTTTGGACTTGATCTTCAACAAAGTTAACAGCCTCCTTTTTTGATTTCCCCCAGAACAGTGGTAAACCTAAATATTTGCAGTCCTCAGCCATAGCAGGAATACCTATCTCCTCTGAGATTTGGTTTTGAACTTCTAAAGCTGTATTAGGTGAGAACATTACCCCAGATTTGTGAAGGTTTACTTGTAGACCAGAGGCCTTCTCAAATGATTGCAGCACCCTTAAGAAGTTTTTACACTCCTCTACCTCAGCTCTTAAGAAGACTAATGAATCATCTGCAAATTGAAGATGAGTTATTGTTGGAGCTGCAGGGCAAATTTTGATACCAGTAATTTCCTTGTCCACTTCTGCTTTCTCAATAAGTTTTGACATAGCCTCTGCTGCCAATAGAAAGAGATAGGGAGAGAGTGGATCTCCCTGTCTCAGCCCCCTCTCTGGGTTGAACATTTCTTGAGCTTCACCATTTACTAGCACCTTATATCTTACTGTTTTAATGCATTGGCCCATCAATTGTATCCATTCTTCACTAAACCCCAACTCTTTGCAGCACCAATCAAGAAATTCCCAGTTTAATTTGTCATAGGCCTTTGAAATGTCTAGCTTTATTGCCATATACCCCTCTTGACCTGTCTTCTTCTTCTTGATGAAATGGACCATCTCTTGTGCAACCAAAATATTGTCTTGGATTGCTCTCTTTGGCACAAATGCAGACTGAGTTTGGGAAATAATCCCATCCAATAATGGCTTCAATCTATTTGCCAATATTTTTGAGCACACTTTATAGATAAAGTTGCACAAGGCAATGGGTCTAAGCTGATTAGCATTCTCAGGTCTTTGGGTTTTTGGAATGAGAGCTATGTGAGTTATATTCCAACATCTCAATATATGTCTTCTTTTGAAGAAGTGAATCACTGCATCAATAATTTGGCCTTCTAACTCATCCCAGAAAGTATGATAGAAGGTACCTGAAAAACCATCAGGCCCTGGTGCTTTGTTGGCCCCCAATTGGAAGACTGCCACTTTTATCTCCTCTTTAGTTGGTATGCAGACAAGTTTCTGGTTCTGCTCTGGGGTTATTGCTTTGCCAAACACTTCAGTATTTGGGAGAGGGACTTGATTTGGTTGCCTTTTATAAATATCTTTGAAGTGGTCTGTAAGATGTTTGCCAATCTGCTGTTGGCCTTCTATCCAGTCTCCTTGCTTGTTCTTCAGTTTTAGGATCTGGTTCCTTGATCTTCTCTGGCTAGTAGTTATGTGAAAGAACCTTGTGTTCTTATCACCATATTTTAGATACTGCACTCTAGATCTCTGGTACCAATATTGTTCCTCCCTTCTCCAAGTGTCTTCTAGTTCTTGATTGAGATTGTTGCACTTTCTGATGACCTCATCATTGATAACTCCTGTTTTCAACTCTTGAATCTGTGATTTCAAACAATCAATCCTTTTTTTATTATTTCCCCCACATTGTCTGTTCCACTCTTTGAGGTATTTCCTACACAAATCCAACTGCTTACTGAATTTAAACATGGGAGAGCCACTGATAGTAGTACTGTAACTTCTCTTCACTTGCTCCAGGCATCCCTCCTTGCCAATCCACTGCAGTTCAAATTTGAATTGCCTTCTTGTTCTTTCTCTCAGCCTCTCCAGATTTAGAATTAATGGACAATGATCAGATCCAATAAACTTGTCATGATTAACCCAAGCTTGGTCATTCTTCAATTTCCACTGCACATTACATATTACTCTATCCAATCTTTCTCTAATCAGTCCAACACTTCTACCATTAGACCAAGTGAAAGTAGTACCTTGATAAGAGAGATCCAAGAAGTTGCAGTCTGAAATCCATCTCTCAAATTTCCTGGTTCTCCATCTCTTTTTGCTGCCTCCTTGCTTCTCCTTGTTATTGGCTATCTCATTGAAATCCCCTATGAGACACCATGGATCAATCACATTTCTAGCTATTACCTTGATCTCATTCCACAGCTTGTCTCTTTCTCCTGCTTTAGGGTTGCCATATACAAAACTCCACCATTCCACTTTACTATTAAAATCTGTCACTTTGCAATGAATTATTCTTTCATTTGCAAAGCCAATGTGGATATTAACTTCATTTGTCCACCATAGTGCTAAACCTCCTCCTTTCCCTTTAGGTGGGATATAAAAGGCATTATCCCAACCCAACCTTCTTCTGATTCTATCTACTTTCTCCTCCTTGTTCCTTGTTTCAATTAGGAACATTATTGTGGGGTGATGAGCATTTACTAGCTCTCTGAGGTTCTGGACTGTCAGGAGTCTCCCCACCCCCTGACAGTTCCAGCTGATTATCACCATTTCTCTTGTGGCTGTTGAAGGTCAGCCACCACCACCTGTTTCCCATTTTTGATGTTCTGCTTTTGTGCTTCCAAGGCATCAAATTCTTGCATCATCCTTTCATATTGCAATACCCCTCTGTTTTCTATTTCACTCTGCTTTTCAGTTATTTTCTTTGCTGCTTCTTCTATCTTCTGTGTCTCTTCTTCCACTAAGGTGTTATAGTTTTTCATAAAACCTTTCAATTCACCCCAGCAGATATCATGTGGAATTACAGAAGTGATTTCATACCTTTCATCCATATCTTCATAGCTTTCTGTGATTCCAACTTCAGCTCTTCCTCCTTCGCTGCCTTTGAAGACTCTGAAACTTCTGTTCTTTGCTCTTATCCCCTTTTCTTCTCGAACTTTATTGCTCTGTCTTGCATATCTAGCATCTGCCAACAGTCCTTTAATAGTCTTCTTTGCTACCAATTGTTTATCAGCATCTCCTAACTTCCTTCGTTTCCTGATTTCATCAATGATGTTATCTTCAGCTTTCCTCTTGATCGACACAAATCTCTCAAAGACTTTGTCTAAACCGATGTCCAGATAAGGATTACCCGGATTTTCATCCTTATCCGGGTTTGGGTTATTTTTCCTTGTATTCTCGGGTGGGCCTAATCTCAGAGCCCATTGTTTGGCCTCTCGATAGGCCCATTTTCCTTTACGTTGTGATCTATTCACCGGCCCAATAGTGGGAGTTGCTTCGCGGCCCACTTCCTCCTCCTTCCGTGGTGGGCTGGCCGGTTCTTCCACAAAATATTCATCTTCTATTGTCTTCTTTCGCTGTTTTAGGGTTGTCTCATCTGACGGTTCGATCTCCTTCCACGTGTTATTTTCTGGTACGGGCACCTTGCGACAGCTATCGTCCTTTCGTCTTATCTTTTCCGTAGATTCCGTTAACGTGCTAATTGTCCTTCCATCTTCTTCCGTCACGCGCCTATCTTCTTCCCGTCCCGATTGTTCATCACGCGCCGCTTGAGCAATGGTTTCGACTCTCTCTTCCACCTCCGTGGTTGGAATCTCTTCAGCTTGTTCTTGCCGATTAATCTTAGCTCCAATCTTTGCCCAGATTTCCTCTTTCTTTCTCTGCTGGATTTCCTTAAGTTCTGCTTTAATTGCCTTTTCCCCTTCTGTTAATCTCCGGTATTCGGCTCTGAGGTCCGGCCCGTACTCCAAAGCTTCACCGGAGTTTTCGATTAGGTTGCGGCACTGGAAGTCCTGGTGGCCTAATCGACCACACTTGTAGCAAAATACTCCCACCTTCTCGAATTTGAAGCTCACCCAGACCTCCTCTTGATCTTTCCCTTTCAGTGTAAACCCTAATGGAAATGGGTTTTCAATATTCACTAGGGTTTTGACCCGAAAGTAAGGTCGAATGCCAAATATTCCCTTCTCTGCTCCATCCACCTCCAACACGTCTCCAATGATAGCTCCGATTCTTTCCGCGTTGAGTTTAGAGCGCTTCTGGTGTGGAAGCCCTCTGACTTGGGTCCAGAGGGGGATTCGTCGAAAATCAATATCTGCTAGAGCCTTCCCCAGTTTCCATTCTTGGAGATGGATTGTGTGATTCGCCAAAACCCATGGTGATTTGGTTTTAATCCTCTGGTAGTCTTCCTTCTCATCAAAAAGAAAGATGAAAACGTTTTCCCCAACGGAATCTACATCAACATTTCCTTTCAAACCCCAAGCACCTTTAACGATACTTGTCATCGTGTTCTTGCCAAATCTCTTATGGCTGTATATTTTCCCTATTAGTGTTACTTCACAGAGTTGTTTAGAGATTTCTGGGTCATCATCCAGATCTAGCTCCAATTTCCTTGCCATTTCTGGGTTGGATTTGTGAGAGCTGATCTAGATCTGTTTGTTTAACACAACGAAAATCTTCTGGAAAGGTTTGATACCCTTAACAACAGAGGACTCGCCTATAGTAGTGAAATAATCACCGGAAAGAAACCAGAGCACTGGTTCTTAGAAAGAGGAGAGAGAAACCTCCTTTGATAAACACGGCTTTCATTAGTCATTAGAAACCAATAGATGGGCTTTCAGAATAGTCCAACACTGTTCGTAGAGAATCTGGCACCAAATGTATAATGACCATTCTGTCCTTTAAGCCTTTAGAAGCCATCTGATGATGAGCTGCACGCTTACTGTCTCTCACAGCCTTTAGAAACCAATAGATGGGTTTGCAGACCGATGTACCGGTTCAACCTTTCTAAAAGCTTAAAGGACAAAAGGTTTATTACCATCCCGATGGTACTGAGTATCTACTGCACACTTACCGTCTCTCACAGCTCACGCTACACAGAACGCGCATGGAGAGGTTTCGCTACTGGTTATAAGCTCCCAAACATCACCAACACAATACACATGCAGCCATAATGCGAGAAAAATTCAAAGCTCCGCAATTTAAGGCATCGACAACATCAAAGAAAGTCTCTTAAGGCACTACAATATCATTAAGCTCTACTTAAGCGAGAACAATTTATAACTCGGCCACTTATGACATCAACAACATCGACAAGTACTTAAATATGAACAATACAATACTCATGACATGCAGAGTGTTGAGTTTTTGTTGATTCAAACAAAAAAAAAAGAAAAAAATAAAAAAATAAAAAAAAAGCTTTGAAAGGCTGGGTCCACGTGTGCATGTGTGCATGTGTTTGTGTGTGCGGTATTGTTTCAAGTCAGGTCTCTGTTAGGCTTAGTTGGCTGTAGTATTGGTTGGCTGTAGGTTTTCTTTGGTCAAAGCCAGCTAGCAACATTAGTTGCTTGGGGCGGCAGCTTGTTACAAAGTCAGCAAAGACTTTGTCTTTGGTAACAACTGTTAATTTGGGTAGCATTATGAGTCTAATTGGTCTCTTGGTCAAATACTTGGTCGGCAATGGCAGCAAGTATTTTCATGTAGTAGGACTCTTGTTTGGACAACAGATTGTTTCCAATAATGAAGGAAACAATCCTAGTTTGTCACGGATTATTTTTGGTTGTTACTTTGGGTCCAAGTTTTGTACTAGTATATAAGTATATGCTAGGGTCAAGACTTTTGTGTAGTGCTTGTAATTGGGTTGTCTTCTCATCAATAAATTGAGTTTGGTTTGGCCGTGGATTAGCTAGTCTCAAAACTAGTTAACCACGTTAAATTCTTGTGTTCTTGATCTTGCTTTCGTTTGTTCTTGCTTTCTCTTGTTTCTCGCGTATCGGAATCCTAACATAGAGAAACCATTACACTACTCTAAATTATCATAACATCGAACAGTACTTAAATATGTGAAAGATGCAATAAGTATTTATTCAATTTAATCTTATTGACTTAAGATGGAAAGTAACTTCATAAAAGAAGGAGCAATCGGCATTCTAACACCATAGATTTTTTTATGATACAATACTTTTTTTTTTTAATTAAAAGAATATATAGACACCGAGGCACTCAAATGGTAGCGGGCGAAAATCGCTTAAATAAAAAAGAGTTATAACATAACTAGTCCTGAGCAGTTCTAAAGGACAGTGTACACATTGATAGTTATGAATAAAGCCAAAACCTGGTCTCCAGAATCCTACATCTCTTTTCATCAATTACATAATGCCAGTGTTACCTCTGGTAACAAGGGCACAGCACACACAGTAACGAAGGAAGCAAAAAATTAACGAGAGAGAGATTGAGGGTAATTCTTTTCTTAATTTCTTTAGAAAAAACATTACACCTCTTTTATATTACTAACCCTGTCGGTTCGACCTAAACCTAATCCGAGTAAAGAACCGAAAAGAAACCCCGGATTTAATAAAAATATCATAACTGACCCAAAGTTCAAAAAACATAAATATAACGCAAAAATAACGAAAAGCTTTTAAAATAAAATATCAGATTAACGTTTCAGGTTGGGCTGAACGTAATCTTTCAAATATGATGGCGGAGCCACCGTGCGCCTGAGTCGTATCCTTGTTTGGTTGTTCTCCCCGTCCGAATCATCGTCTGATATACTTGCATCTCTAAGTGGTGTAACCGGACCCGTATCAACTCCCCCGGTCTCGGAAAGCAGCTTGTCCTCAAGCTGAAGCTCTGGATATGCAGACTGAATATCGGACATGGGTTCCCAACTTGGTGCAGCCCCATCGGACCAAGAAACATACCACTGTTGCTGCGGCACCCCATCAACCAATACTGTACGCGATGCAGATGCTGAAATCGGTGTAACAACCGGTCGGCCTTTAAAAAACTGGTCTGGTAAGGAAGGAAGAGGGACTAATGCGCTGTCCGGGACAAAGGCCCGCAAAAGTGACACATGGAAGACGTCATGAATACGACAGCCGTCCGGCAATTGCAGACGATAAGCAACCTGTCCAATGCGCTCACGCACTGTGAAAGGACCATAATAGCGGCGGGCCAACTTCGCAGAGAGCGGACGGGCCAAAGAACGTTGTCGATACGGATGTAACCGCAAGAGTACCATATCGCCAACTTGAAAAGACACATCTCGACGGTGTTTGTTGGCTTGATCACGCATGCGTTGTTGCATATGAAGCAAATGGCGCTTTAGATCGGCTAGAATCTCCGAACGTTCCGTCACCAACTCGCCGACAGAAGAGGAAGTCTCACTAGTGGGTAACGTGGGAAACAAAGACGGGGGCTCCCGACCATAGAGGGCACGGTATGGGGACATATTAATGCCCTCATGGTGACGACAATTCATAGACAGCTCTGCCCATGGAAGAAAGGATACCCATCGTTTGGGCTGCTCAGATGTAAAAGCGCGGAGATACTGCTCTAAACCCCGATTCATCACCTCTGTCTGACCATCGGTTTGGGGATGATACGCCGTACTGAACTTAAGAGTTGTGCCACTAAGCTTCATCAGTTCCTGCCAAAATGTACTCATGAAGATCGCATCGCGGTCCGAAATAATAGACTTCGGGAATCCATGATGTTTGACAACTACCTCAACAAACAAACGTGCAACCCTGGGAGCATCGAAATCCGTCGGAAGAGGCCCAAAGTGCACGTATTTGGTGAGCCTATCCACCACAACCATGATAGCAGTAGATCCCTGAGACGTAGGAAGACCGGTGATGAAATCCATAGATGCGGCTGCCCACACACGATCGGGCACAGGAAGAGGCTGCAATAATCCCCCAGGCTTCTGTGTAGAATACTTCGTCGTTTGACAGACAAGACAAGCCGAAACGAATTGACGAACATCAGTGCGCATATCATGCCAATAGAAGACCGCTGATAACCGCCGATATGTGCGATCAACACCGGGGTGACCAGCCGTAGGAGAGCTGTGAAACTCCTGTAATAACATAGAACGAACAGAGGACTCCTTACTTACACATATCCGAGTTTTGTAGTAAAGAATACCGTCGATGTAGGAGAAGTGCGGAGGCTTGAGGTCTGACTGAACTGCGACCACCAAGGCCTGGAGGTCGGCCATGGACTCAGTCTCACGGCGAATTACCTCAAGAACCGCGGGAAGAGGCTGTATGGCCGAAAGGAATAGGGAGGCCGAATCCTCTTCGGTATCACGACGAGATAATGCATCCGCTACCTGATTAGCAGTCCCCTGTTTGTACTCAATGCGGAACTGAAACCCCATGAGTTTTCGAATGTAAAACTGCTGATCTGGCGTCTGAATAACCTGGGACAACAACTCCTTCAAACTGCGCTGATCGCTACGGATGACGAACTCACGTCCCAGGAGATACTGCCGCCACTTTTGAACCGCCTCAACTACTGCATACAACTCTTTATGATAAGTAGAAGCCGCGCGAAGACGTGGACCCAAATTTTTACTGAAAAAAGCTAAAGGGTGACCCTCTTGCATAAGTACCGCGCCGACACCTTTATCACAAGCATCAGTCTCCAAAACGAACGTCTGCGTAAAATCAGGTAAACTAAGAACAGGGGCTGATGTCATGGCCTTTTTCAAGGCAAGAAAACTCTGATCGGCCGAGGACAACCATGTGAACGCCTCCTTCTTAAGAAGGTCTGTCAGAGGCGCAGCAATAGAGGCGTAATCCCGAATAAAACGCCTGTAGTAACCAGTCAAGCCCAAAAACCCGCGTAACTGCTTCACAAGGCTAGGCGTCGGCCAGTCAACCATGGCGGCAATCTTTTGTGCATCTGCCTGCACCCGTCCATTTGTGATGATATGACCCAAGTAATCAACGCTAGTCCGGCCGAAGGAACACTTGGATAACTTGACATAAAAAAGAATGGTCCGAGAGGAGACGAAGAACCTGATCCAAGTGCTGAGCATGTAACTCCAAAGTAGTACTGTAGACTAAGATGTCATCGAAAAAGACAATCACAAAGGAGCGTAGCATCGGCCAAAAAATCCGATTCATAGCGGCCTGAAAGGTAGATGGGGCATTGGTCAAGCCGAAGGGCATGACAAGGAACTCGAAGTGGCCATCATGAGTCCGAAAAGCCGTCTTCTCAATATCAGTAGAGTGCATGCGTATCTGATGATAGCCCGAACGCAAATCCAATTTAGTGAAATAGCGGGCTGCCCCAAGCTCATCGAACAATTCGTCAGTCGTAGGAATGGGAAAATGATCAGGAACGGTGGCAGCATTGAGTGCGCGATAGTCCACACAGAAACGAAAACTACCGTCCTTCTTACGTACCAAAAGAACCGGCGATGAGAATGCACTGTTGCTTGGCTGGATAACCCCCTGTTTGAGCATATCCTGAACTTGGTTTTCAATCTCTGTCTTCTGAAAATATGGGTAGCGGTAGGGCCGGACATTCACTGGTTTAGACCCGGGCTACAGATGAATACGATGATCCCATTCACGGGAAGGAGGTAAGCCCGATGGAACCGAAAAAACAGCCCGATGCTGTGATAGGACGCGAAGAACCGGTGCCGGAAGATCAACTGGAAATTCCTCCGCAATAGGGGCGGCCTGCTGCTCGAGAGGGACGGCCTGAAGCTCATAAAAATCAACGTGCGGGTCAGTCGCACACTGTGCAGAAAGGGAATTATAAGAAATTGGGCGGGGCCCATGATCGACGCCATTCAAAACAAGTGGCTGGCCCTTCCAAACGAATTCCATGGTCAGATTGCTGTAATCGTGCGATATCTTGCCCAAAGTATGGAGCCACTGAACTCCTAGGACAGCGTCAATGTTGTGAACGGCCAGGACATAGAGATCCACATCGAAAACTGTCCCCTGAATGGTTAGCGGTGTGTTGGGACAATAATAAGTGCAGCGGAGAGATTCCCCATTACCCACGTAGACGCGAAACGGAGAAACCGGATGCAGGACTAGGGACAAGTGTTCCGCCATAACCGGGTGAATAAAATTATGTGTGCTACCCCCATCAATGAGGACCTGCACGCAAACATCGCGAATAGTGCCTGTCAACTTAAGAGCGCAAGGGTGTGTAGTACCTGACAGAGTGTTGAGGTGAGATAAGTTGTCCAAGATAATGCCAGGATCGTCCTCTTCAGCAGGCGGTTGGATCTCTGTATCGTCATCCTCTCCTGAACATAGTAGCAAAAACTGTGGCTTACAATGGTGGCCACGTGTATATTTCTCGTCGCAATTGTAACAAAGGCCCTGACGGCGACGCTCGGCATGCTCAGCTGGAGTTATCCTCTTAATTGGGGGTGTGGCCGAACCCGTGGTGGTACCCGAAGGAGTGGCGGAACTCGTGTTGGGTGACGGTAGAGAAGGGGCTGCCCGTGTGATCATAGGCGTCCAAGAACGCTTTGGCGGTGGCATGTAGGACTGGAATAACTCTTCCTGTCCCGCTGACAATTCTCGAGCAAGAGCGAAAGCTTCGGGTAATGTGCGTGGTCCACGCAGTGTCAACTCGCGACGTAAGGGCTGCTTGAGACCTGCCCGAAAAAGAGACACGAGAACTCCTTCTTCAACTCCTGTAATCTTGTGCAATACCCCCTCAAAGGCTGTTTGATATGCCATAAGTGTTGATGTTTGCTGAACCTTAGAGAGCACGCCCAAGTAGTCTTCATAGTGACCGGGATCGAATCGGAGCTTGACGGCACACAAAAAATCCATCCAAGTCGCATTGGGAGTGTTGGATTGGTAATACCGAAACCAATCGGATGCCGAATTGTCAATTAAAATTCCAACAAGTTTTAGGCGATCCGGGTCAGTCGCACGATAATAATCGAAATACTTTTGTATTCGAAAGATCCACCCGACGGGATCCTCCCCATTGAAGCGGGGGGAATCGACCCGCATTCGTGGATTGGATTCTGTACCTCCAGCTGGGTTAGGGCGCGAAGGTGGTGGCGGCCAAGCTGCGGTTGGGGCCGGAGGCGGCCAGGCAGTGAGCTGCGCGGTGGAGGCCGAAGCAGCGTGCTGCGCACTGTGGACAGGTAGGCGGCCAAGGGTTGGCAGAGGCCCTAGGGTGGGGGTCGCGAGTGCGGGCGGTGGTGTGTAGCCGGCGTCTCTGTTCAGCAGCTGCCGGACCGCATCGCGGATCTCGGCGATTTCAGAATCCCGGCGGCGTTCGCGGGTGTAAATATCTACCTGCAGATTGGTGATTGCAGCAATCGTAGCTTCGTTGGAGAAGCTCTGGGTGTTGTCCTGGGCAACGGCTGGGTTCTTGCCGCGATCAGAGATCTCCTCTGTCATGGTCGCCGGTGAGTGGGAGGGTGAGGTTTGGTCGCCGCGGTTGTACGTCCGACGAAGAAGAATGAAAGCACCACTGTTACCTCTGGTAACAAGGGCACAGCACACACAGTAACGAAGGAAGCAAAAAATTAACGAGAGAGAGATTGAGGGTAATTCTTTTCTTAATTTCTTTAGAAAAAACATTACACCTCTTTTATACTACTAACCCTGTCGGTTCGACCTAAACCTAATCCGAGTAAAGAACCGAAAAGAAACCCCGGATTTAATAAAAATATCATAACTGACCCAAAGTTCAAAAAACATAAATATAACGCAAAAATAACGAAAAGCTTTTAAAATAAAATATCAGATTAACGTTTCAGCTTGGGCTGAACGTAATCTTTCAAATATGATGGCGGAGCCATCGTGCGCCTGAGTCGTATCCTTGTTTGCTTGTTCTCCCCGTCCGAATCATCGTCTGATATACTTGCATCTCTAAGTGGTGTAACCGGACCCGTATCAGCCAGCCCCCAAGTTGATCGGAACAATATATTCCGGGAGCGTAACATGGTGGAAGAAGTCGACTGGAGAGTGCCATGGATTGATTTCCCCCCAAGAAGAGAGCCAGGTTGTCGCCCAACAAATCGAATTCCATCCTTTGTAATCCGTCAACATCTACTACTAGCTTATAAAAGCAGAATGACTGCCTACGAGGAGTAGTAGTGGTACACCTCTTAACAAGCAACAATTGTTGGTGAAACACACTAAAAATAATGATTTTAGTAGGGAAAATTTGATTAACAGAACATGACCAAGAAGATAGAGAAAGCAAATCATGAAGGCAAATAACAATGAAATTAGATACTGTACAAAAGAAAAGAAGGAACAGTTCATACCTCTGTTCACGATGGAACAGGTAATAGACGAACGCAGCTGAGTCGCCAGGTCTTGCGAAGAAGACCTGACTGCTCTTGAAGAAATAATCGCCCCCACTTACGCTGTATTGGGATCCGGCGATGGTCCTTCCAGGATAAAACAGCTCTGATCCTCTTCGTTACAGCAGCGATGAAGATCACTTCGACTCGCACCTCAGTTCGCCAGAGAAAGCAGGGAATTCTGTGATGAGAGATGAACCAGAGAGAAAAACGTACATCAGTCTCAAAACGATTGACTATTTCAATGAGATTAAGCCATCAGTTTTTAGTAAAACTGATCAATCCAATTGATTGACAATCAATCTGTTTAATGATCATTAATCCCGCAATAAAACGGTCAAAACAGTTAATTTGAATTAATCACCAATAAAAAAAACTGGTGAGTAATAAAAATTAGCTGTAGCATAACCTCTCGCTGGGTCTCCTCGCGTACGCGAGACGCCGAGACATTTCGCCCAAATCGCCCTTCGACCCGACCCGGTCAGGTCCGGTCCGACCCGAGTCGAGGCATGGCGAGGCGAGGCGGCGGCGGCGCGCGCGCGTGTGTGTGTGCGCGAGGCACACAATAACACTCATGGCTCTCCACACACCTTAGTAGTTGTACACTACCCTTGTGTGTGAAACCAAATATTGTTGGGTTTTGATTCATGGATCGCGCAAACGGAAGCATAATCAAACAAATAACCATGCAAAACCCTCCAAGGATCACAAGTCTAGATGCATAACGATAGTAAAGGTAAGAAATCATAAACACACCTTTGGGTTCTCCTTGATGACTTCAAACGCGAATAGTGTCACGTTCTCTATAGTTGATCCACGCCTAGAGTTGATCCTAGATCTCCAATCTCCTTGGTGCTAGCCCGGAATGAGAGGAGGGTGAAGGAATCACGCAAAACGAGGCAAACGAAGGGGCTCGGCCCTCTTTTGGCGTCGGGGACGAGGGGCGGCGGCAAGGGTGGCGTCGGCCTCCTTGTTGCTTGCTCTCTCTCTCCTTTGTTCTCTCCCACTCTTGTTATGTTCTCTCTAGAGCATAAGTTATGAGGAAGGAAGGAAGGAGGGTCCTTTATATAGTCCAACAACTCCTTGTTAACTACCTAAAGGACTTATTCTAGTCCAACTAGAATTCAATTTAGTCCCTTCCTTGCAAATTAGTCCCTACTAAGTTTGCAAGGGTTTGCAAAGTGATCCTTCTAATTAATTAATCCAATTAATTAATTCCCAAATCTAGTACAACTCTATATAGCGTGTGACCCCATAGGTTCTATCTAGTTGGTAGCAACTCTTTGCTAATATGGAGCGGTTTCTAGCAAAACATCCATTCTAGCCAACTAATAGAATAGTCATCTAGACAACCTTGTACAAGTAATTGTCTCATCCCTTTGCCTCCATATCCGGATTGGACACGAGACATACAAGTCACACTCGTATATCCAATCCATAGTTTCTCGATCCATGGAATAGCCTTATTCGTGCAAATAACATCAATATCCCATATTGATTTATTTGAGTCTGGCCAGACATTCTATAAGCACTATCCTTCGAGTGGCCTAGGATATTTGCTCCCGTTATGTAGGAGGGGCAAATCCTCTCTACGTCCACTACGATCTCTAAGCTTGCTTCTCATTGTATCCAGTACACGCCTTTATAACTACCCAGTCACGGTGTAGCGTTTAACGCTACCAAGATCACAATGATCCACAACTAGAATATCTAGTGACTTCAAGTCTAAGGATGACAATACCATTGTACCCGAGAAGCACTTGTGACTCAACATAACATGTATGTAGCCTTCTCGGTGATGGGTCAATCCAGTGCAACATTCCGTAATGCACACCTATGTGTTGGATCATGATATCTCCATATCAATCCAACCCCATACTAGTCTATAGATGATTGTCCCATTAATCATTATACTTGACTAGGGATATTTAAGATAAACAACACGATTGTAAATCTAAGGACTTCATTATATTAAATATCCAATAAATAATAAATGAATTTTCTAGCCAATTACAAATTCATACTAAACTAGATTGCCTCTAGGGCATCTATTCCAACAGTCTCCCACTTGCACTAGAGCCAATCTGGCGCATCTCGTATGCCCATACTCCTAGTGTGCCCTTCATGCTTCCACTGCGTAAGAGGCTTTGTAAGCGGGTCTGACAGATTATCATCTGTAGGAATCTTGCATATCCGAACGTCTCCTCTATCGATAATATCTCGAATCAGATGAAACTTCCTGAGCACATGCTTGGACTTCTGGTGCGATCTGGGTTCCTTTGATTGCGCGATCGCCCCAGTGTTGTCACAGAACAACTCCACTGGATCCTCAATGCTAGGGACCACACCAAGTTCAGAAACAAACTTTCTGATCCAAACAGCCTCCTTTGCTGCGCCATTTGCAGCAATGTACTCAGCCTCTGTTGTAGAATCAGCCACCGTATCTTGCTTGGAACTCTTCCAGCTCACCGCTGCTCCATTCAGGCAAAACACATATCCCGACTGTGATCTAAAGTCATCTCTATCGGTTTGGAAGCTTGCATCAGTGTAACCCCTTACACGCAACTCTTCCTCACCGCCAAACATCAAGAAAGCATCCTTAGTTCTTCTCAAGTACTTTAGGATGTTCTTGACAGCAATCCAGTGACTATCACCCGGATTGGATTGGTATCTGCTTGTCATACTCAAGGCATATGACACATCTGGTCTAGTACATAACATGGCGTACATGATAGATCCTATGGCCGAGGCATAGGGAATCCTACTCATGCGTTCCTTCTCAATCTCATTGGAAGGACAACCACTCTTCGAAAGAGTGATTCCATGTGACATGGGCAAGAATCCCTTCTTGGAATCTTGCATGTTGAACCGTTTCAACACCTTGTCAATATATGTACTTTGACTTAGGCCTAGCAACCTTTTAGATCTATCTCTATAGATCTTTATACCGAGTATATAGGCTGCTTCCCCTAAGTCCTTCATTGAGAAACACTTTCCTAGCCAATCTTTCACAGATTGCAGCATGGGAATGTCGTTTCCAATGAGTAGTATGTCATCCACATACAAGACCAGAAAAGCTACAGAGCTCCCACTAACCTTCTTGTAGACACAAGACTCATCTTCGTTTCTGATGAAGCCAAACTCTTTGACCACTTCATCAAAACGTCGATTCCAACTCCTAGAAGCTTGCTTCAATCCATAAATGGATCGTTGCAGCTTACAGACTTTGTTGGCTTGCTTTGGATCCTCAAAACCCTCCGGCTGTATCATATACACGTCCTCGAGGAGATTCTCATAAAGGAATGCTGTTTTGACATCCATCTGCCAAATCTCATAGTCGTAGTATGCTGCAATTGCAAGTAGGATTCGGATGGATTTGGTCATAGCGACTGGTGAAAAGGTTTCATCATAGTCAATACCATGAATCTGTCTGAATCCTTTAGCCACCAATCGGCCCTTATAGGTAATCACATTACCATCCATGTCGATCTTCTTCTTGAAGACCCACTTGCACCCTATGGGCCGCGCCCCATCAGGTGGTTCCACCAAAGTCCATACTTTGTTGGTGTACATGGATTCCATCTCGGATCTCATGGCCTCAAGCCACTTCTGCGAGTCTGGGCCATTCATGGCCTCCTCATAGGTAGTAGGCTCATCATCTATGAGCATCGTGTCACCGGAATCCGTCACGAGAAGTCCGTACCTCTCGGGTTCCTGGCGCACTCTACTAGATCTACGAAGCTCTTGTGTTACCTGAACAGGTGGATCCACAACTGCTTGTGATTCCTGTTCATGTTCCATAGTCGGTTCGGTGATTTGTGGTTCTTGAACTTCTTCAAGCTCTACATTCCTCCCACTTGCTTCTTTAGAGACAAACTCTCTTTCTAGAAACACGCCGGTCCGAGCAACAAACACTTTGTTCTCGGTTGGATTGTAGAAGTAGTATCCCTTAGTTTCCTTAGGGTACCCCACAAATTTACACTTATCCGATTTAGGCCCTAGCTTGTCTGATTGTAAACGCTTTACATAGACATCGCAGCCCCAAATCCTCATGACAACAGTGTGGGACGCCTCCCACTCCACATCTCATATGGTGTCTTCATGACTGATTTAGATGGAACACGGTTAATGGTGAAAGCTGCACTTAATAGAGCGTAGCCCCAAAATGATAATGGAAGATCGGTTTGACACATCATAGACCGAACCATATCTAATAGGGTTCGATTCCTCCTCTCGGACACGCCATTCCATTGTGGCATTCCGGGTGGAGTGAGTTGGGACACGATCCCACACTCTCTAAGATATTCGTCAAACTCTTGGCTTAAGTATTCTCCTCCACGATCCGATCGTAGAGCCTTGATACTTTTGCCAAGTTGCTTCTCTACTTCATTCTTGAATTCTTTGAACACTTCAAAGGATTCGGATTTTGCCCTCATAAGGTACACAAATACATATCTACTGTAATCATCAGTAAACGTAATGAAGTAGACATAACCACCCCTGGCAGGCGTGGCAAATGGCCCACACACATCGGTATGTATGAGCGCCAATTGCTCACTAGTCCTCTCACCTTTCTTATTGAAAGGGGACTTTGTCATTTTTCTCAATAAACAAGCCTCACATGTCTCATATGATTCAAAATCAAATGAGTCTAGTAATCCATCCTTATGGAGTCTAGATACACGTTTCTCATTTATGTGGCCTAGACGACAATGCCATAAATAAGCAGGATTTAAATCATTTATTTTAATCCGCTTGGTATTAATGTTGTAGACAGGATTACTTAGATCAAGGACGTAAAGTCCATTAAATAATTGCGCACTAAAATAGTGAATATTATTCAAATAAAAGGAACAACAATTGTTCTTTATTGAAATAATAAAACCTTCCTTGTCCAAACAAGAAATAGAAATAATGTTTCTGCTCATAGCAGGCACAAAATAGCAATTATTTAATTCTAAAATTAATCCTGAAGGCAGAGATAGCTCACACACGCCTATGGCCAACGCAGCAACCTTTGCTCCATTCCCAACGCGTAGATCTACCTCCCCTTTAGTCAATCTTTTACTTCTCTTTAGATCCTGCATATTTCGACAAATATGAGATCCACATCCAGTATCTAATACCCATGATGTAGAGACAGTTAAATTGACATCTACAACAAAAATACCTGGTGGTGGTGGAATCACTATTCCAAGCCTCTTGTCCTCCAGATATTTTGGGCAGTTCCTTCTCCAGTGTCCAGGTTGACTACAGTAGTGACATTCACCCTTAGTCACGACCTTGGCAATGCCACCAACAGGCTTAAGGGCTTGTTCCTTGGACTTGGCAACTGACTTGCCTTTGCCCTTGGAGGAAGACGCAAACTTTTTGCCCTTTCCTTTATGCACCATCATTATGGCCTTGCCCTTACCCTTGTTGATGCTCTGTTCAGCCGTCCTCAACATGTTGAGCAAATCTGGCAGTGGTTTAACGATCTCGTTCATGTTATAGTTCATAATGAACTGTCCATAACTCTCAGGCAACGATTGCAACACGAGATCGGTTGCCAACTCTTGGCCGACCGGGAACCCAAGCCGGGCGAGATTCTCCAAGTACCCGATCATTCGGAGTACATGGGGTCCCACCGGGTTCCCTTCTGCCAGATGACATTTGAACAGTGCCTTTGAGACCTCATACCTCTCTACCCTCGCCTGCTCTTGGAAGAGCTGCTTTAGATGTTCGATCATATCGACAGCATTCATGTTCTCATGTTGCTTCTGAAGCTCAGAGGTCATGGTGCAAAGCATTAGGCAGGCCGCATCATTAGCGTCATCAACACGCTTTTGATACGCCTTTAAGGCAACAGGTGTCTGGTTCTCTGGACCTTCTGGAACATGCTCCTCTATTGCGTACAGTTTCTTCTCTTGCTTGAGAACAATTCTCAAGTTTCTGTACCAATCAAGAAAGTTGGTTCCAGAGAGCTTGTCCTTCTCAAGGACAGATCGTAGGGAATGTTGTGAACTCGATGAGTTGTTTGCCATTTGGAATTCTACAAAAGGAAAATACGCAAGTTTTAGTATTTGTGAATTTTTGACTATATTTAATAATGGCTAGTTTATTAAATATAGCTCCCACTATTTTTCTACGGATTAATAACCCTCAAGATATTAATGCGGAAAATATCTTTATATTTTCTAGTGGGCCAAGATCCATCTTTTTCATCTCCTCATGAGCTTGCTTTGGCAAGTCACCCATAATTTGACTACTTCTTAGGTAGGAACGATTTCCAATTGCATCCCATATGCAACTCTTGGTTCAATTGGGCAAATAACTCCTTATTTATCCATCCATATGAATAATCCCAATTGATTGCCTCTAGGTTTCTTAATCAAATTAATAGCCTAGTTGTGTTCAACCTCTTATCTAAACAATTGCACATTGTTACGTGCCATCGCATTCCATCATTATGAACCAAGTCGCCATGCTTTGGCACGCACGAACTTGATAAATAATGATGATAATGAGTGTTTAAATAACGAGAAGGCAAGAACAGAATATTGAATTTTTGAGGGATTTTTCAATTCAATTATTTTGTTGATCAATATCAACTAATCTATCTATTTGAGTTTGGGCACAACTCCAAATAATAGATTCGGGTTGTCTAATTATCTTATTATCCTAATTGCATGCATCATCCATACACCAACCACACAAATAATAAGACAATAAATAAACAACCACAAAACAGAAATTAAACGTGATGTGGATATGGCCTTTTCTAGACTAAGATAATTCCAAGCCAATGGAATTATCTATGAACCCTAAAAGCAAACACATCTCCATGCGTCTTGATGTTTTGGTCCATCCTTCATAGTCATGTGGAATGCTCCATGCTCCATGCTCCATCTTTTGTGGCTCCTTTTGGCTTTGGGCTTCTTTTTCTCCAATCTTGGCTAACAATCTTCTTTATCTAGCACTAGCTAATATCTATACTAAATAAAATAAATCTCACAAGTTGAGAAAAAAATGGCACGCAGGCCATAAAACCCTAATTAATTATTACAATTAATTGATCAGCTCGCAGGCCGTAAAACCAAACCACAAAATTAAACATCCACATCAAACCACATCCTAAGGCCATATCCAATCACCATGCGATTTGCATATAAACAGTTAAAATCCAATTTTAACGCGCTTGGTCAATTTTAATTGATTTTAGGATTTCTAGGGTTAAAACGGTCCATGGGCCCAACAATCCAATTGCCCGGGCCCAATCAAAGTGAACCATAAGGCCCTAGGGCCGGCCCGGCCCAAAACCCGCAAGCTAGGCCCGCGGGTTAGGGCCGCCCGGCCCCTTAGGGCGCCAATCTTGGGCGGCAAGCAAGAGGGGCGGTCCCTTAGGGGGCCGATCCTCCTTATGGAGGTTGTTTCCAAAACAACCTCCTTGCTTGGAGCCCAAGTTTGGTTGTTTCCTTGTTTTGGGAGAACTCCTTCTTCCCCAAGGATGCCCAAACCCTAGATCTAAGATCCTAAAATTTCTCAAACTCACCAATTCATGCATCCAATGCAATAATTGGGTCTTGTTATGATTAATTCTTTGACAAATTGCATCCAATGCTTGATTTATCTTGTTTTACGCGATGAACAACAATTTAAGGTGTAAAACAACAAGAATGTAACACATAAACTACGTTTATGCTCTATGACCTGTGGCTCTGATACCACTGTTGGGTTTTGATTCATGGATCGCGCAAACGGAAGCATAATCAAATAAACAACCATGCAAAACCCTCCAAGGATCACAAGTCTAGATGCATAACGATAGTAAAGGTAAGAAATCATAAACACACCTTTGGGTTCTCCTTGATGACTTCAAACGCGAGTAGTGTCACGTTCTCTATAGTTGATCCACGCCTAGAGTTGATCCTAGATCTCCAATCTCCTTGGTGCTAGCCCGGAATGAGAGGAGGGTGAAGGAATCACGCAAAACGAGGCAAAATAAGGGGCTCGGCCCTCTTTTGGCGTCGGGGACGAGGGGCGGCGGCAAGGGTGGCGTCGGCCTCCTTGTTGCTTGCTCTCTCTCTCCTTTGTTCTCTCCCACTCTTGTTATGTTCTCTCTAGAGCATAAGTTATGAGGAAGGAAGGAAGGAGGGTCCTTTATATAGTCCAACAACTCCTTGTTAACTACCTAAAGGACTTATTCTAGTCCAACTAGAATTCAATTTAGTCCCTTCCTTGCAAATTAGTCCCTACTAAGTTTGCAAGGGTTTGCAAAGTGATCCTTCTAATTAATTAATCCAATTAATTAATTCCCAAATCTAGTACAACTCTATATAGCGTGTGACCCCATAGGTTCTATCTAGTTGGTAGCAACTCTTTGCTAATATGGAGCGGTTTCTAGCAAAACATCCATTCTAGCCAACTAATAGAATAGTCATCTAGACAACCTTGTACAAGTAATTGTCTCATCCCTTTGCCTCCATATCCGGATTGGACACGAGACATACAAGTCACACTCGTATATCCAATCCATAGTTTCTCGATCCATGGAATAGCCTTATTCGTGCAAATAACATCAATATCCCATATTGATTTATTTGAGTCTGGCCAGACATTCTATAAGCACTATCCTTCGAGTGGCCTAGGATATTTGCTCCCGTTATGTAGGAGGGGCAAATCCTCTCTACGTCCACTACGATCTCTAAGCTTGCTTCTCATTGTATCCAGTACACGCCTTTATAACTACCCAGTCACGGTGTAGCGTTTAACGCTACCAAGATCACAATGATCCACAACTAGAATATCTAGTGACTTCAAGTCTAAGGATGACAATACCATTGTACCCGAGAAGCACTTGTGACTCAACATAACATGTATGTAGCCTTCTCGGTGATGGGTCAATCCAGTGCAACATTCCGTAATGCACACCTATGTGTTGGATCATGATATCTCCATATCAATCCAACCCCATACTAGTCTATAGATGATTGTCCCATTAATCATTATACTTGACTAGGGATATTTAAGATAAATAACACGATTGTAAATCTAAGGACTTCATTATATTAAATATCCAATAAATAATAAATGAATTTTCTAGCCAATTACAAATTCATACTAAACTAGATTGCCTCTAGGGCATCTATTCCAACAAATATACCCACCTACCACCACTTTGAGCAACAATGTGGGACAAATAACCCTCTTGGTTTCAAGCTTCTTCAAGCTAACAAGAACACCACCATTTCTCTATGGATTTAACATCCAACTTCCAACAATCCCCCACAAATCCATGCAGAAATGCATTCAGGATTCTCATCATGACTTGTTATTCAGAGTCGGTACCCTTCCGGGTTTGAACCCTCCTAAGTCCTCTACTTCGATGATTACCGGATTAAGATGGAATATTTCACCTTGAATCTTTATCCGTAAGGTGTAATCATACTCCATAGACGACGACAAGTCAAAGGCTATGGTGCCAATCTACGGCTTTGAGACATTAATGGTCCTGTCTCGATTCTGTTCGTCGAATGTTTCAAGGAATAACCCTTTCCTCTAATTGCGACCGCACAATTACATTCGCTTAGCTGGGCATCTCCAGAGATGACTGCCATCATCTCGTCAAAATGACTTGACCCCATTCAGAGTTTGAATAACTCTTGCTACACTGGCAGAAACAGTACCTTTTTAGGTTTACAGGGGATAGACTCTGATACAAATGTATCATCTATGTAGCAAAGGTACTATCAGTTCATACTCACAGCTTGTTATTACCACATTGAATACACTTTTGAGGGATCTCCTCTCATGTGTATTGGGTTCCCACTGTTGATGAACTACGATGGGTTGTTGATGCGCAAACTAACGTGCTATCGCAAGTGTACGAATCTTGTAGTACCGGGTGCAATTAGACTCGGATTATCGTTCCCACGAGGACTGTTTCGGGTTTACTCACGTTGTCAGTTTCGGTTTTCCAAGAGTAGTAACCAGGAGGAGTAGGTTGTGATTATAATGACTAAACTAAAAACAGATATTAAAAGCGTAAACGTAAATATTTTTTGTGACGTTTTCTGAAAATAAGCTGATTTTGTTGTAACGATAATAGATGAAGACTAGGCTCCAGGATCCCCTATGGTTTCTACAGATTTCAGTTTTACGTTCGATTATGAAAACACTCAGCAGTTTCGGTATCTGTGCAACGTACCAGTTGTGCAGTGACTTTTCAGATTCCACACGTAATCCCGATCCTGCAGACTTTCGGATTCTTGTTAAGCTGCCTAAGTCTGCAGTCTCAGTATAATCCTGTTAGGGTTTCTAACCTGTCCGAATGGCCCGGGTCAAATTCTCTAACAGTTGGTCTCACGTTTTTCGATGCTAGCCCTATCTCCCTTTCTCTGGTCGGTCTATCAGGGTAAGGTACTAAATCCCGGTTTTTCTTCCTAACCCTAACTTGACGTTTTCACCTACAAACTCGGGTCTATAGCAATCCTGGGTGATCAATCCTATCATGCATATACGATAATAATCAAAACCAGAATAACAGATACAACTTGCTGAATTAAGATAATCATCATGAATCCATAAACGTAGTAATCCTAAAATCTGAGTACGAAACCCTAGGTTCACCGAGAACCTAGGTGAAAAGTTTAGCTACGACTAGACATAGTACAAAATGCAGTTTCTGAATATAAAGAGAGAGAACGAAGTCAAACTAAGTCTTCGAATCTCGAATTGCGCTTTTGTGCTCTACGTGAATGCTCTGACTTGCCCTTCGGTTGTGCTGAGAATTGTGCTGTGTCTCCGTGATTTCTCAAAACGAGTCTGGACGAGTCTTTAAATAGTGCTGTTTCCCGAAAACGCTTGTGCCCGAAATTACGGAATTTGCCATCGGTCCACCGTCTTTGACCAAAAGTCAAAACTGGCTGCGTATATACGCAGGGTTGCGTATATACGCAACGAGGGCCCAACCAACATCCCCCACCACCCTCACTGCCTGGGTATATACGCAGGGCCTGCGTATATACGCAGGCCGTGGGGGCTAGGTGGGGTCCACTTGGTCCTTTGGTGGGCCAGGTCTGGTCCCCTGGGTCCCACTCTTCTGCCTGATGCTCCCGGTTTGCCTCTTCGGTGTACTTCTGCTTTTCTGTGTTTCCGTCGTGTCCCGGTCTTTGTGCACGTTTCCCGAGACGGTCCCGGCTTGGTCCCGGCACGCTTCCCGATGCACCTCCCGAACCTGTTCCTGAAAAGGCCACACGAACGAAAACCCGCGATCATATCCAAATATAGCAAGAAATAAGCAGAAATCCAACAAGTACAAATAAACGTCTCGTTCTAGATTCCCGAGGCATTCTACGGCATTTTCCGGCAAAAACCGCTAATTCCGACACAAATACTCGTGAAATCAGGCTAAAAGATAACCCCTAATTGGGCGTTATCAGTTGTCAGTCCCATCCCCAACCTCGACTTAAGGACCATTGCATGTTCCAGTCCTTTAGTCAAAGGATCAGCTGTATTATTCTGAGTTCCTATGAACTCTACAGCTATAATCCTATCAGACACCAAACCCCTTATAGACTTTAGTCTAACTTGGATGTGTCTCCTTGTTTTAGCATTATACTTTTTACTGCTAATCTTGTCGATAGTCGTCCGACTATCACAATGAATAGCAATAGCAGGAAGCGGTTTGCTTACTACAGGTAAGGCGGACATAAGTCCGTGTAACCATTCAGCCTCCGTCCCCGTGGCATCAAGCGCACACAACTCAGCCTCAAAAGTAGACCGAGTTACTATCGTCTGTTTGGTCGACTTCCAAGATATTGCTCCACCAGCCAAGGTGAACACATATCCAGTCACTCCATTGGAACCAGACTTCTTAGCTATCCCACTTGCATCACTGTACCCCTCAAGTACACCAGGAAACCTCCTATAGTGTAAACTTAGGTACATTGTGCTTTTCAGATATCTAAGCACTCTATCAAGAGCATCCCAATGAGTTTTGTTTGGACAGCTCGTATATCTATCCAACTTAGACACAGAATATGAAATATCTGGTCTAGTACAGTTAGCAAGATATTGCAAACTCCCAATAATCTGAGAATACCTTAATTGAGACACAGGTACACCTGAAGAATTCTTGACTAAGGCAACTTTAGAATCATATGGTGTACTAGCGATTCTACACTGCGAATAATCATATTTCTCAAGTATAGATTTCTCTATGTAATGAGACTGAGATAAGGTTATTCCCTCAGCTGAATGAGTCAACTTCAGTCCAAGAATCACACTAGCCTCACCCATATCTTTCATCTCAAAATGCCTCTTCAAGAAAGCTTTCGTCTCATTAATAATCTCAATATTGGTTCCAAACAACAAAATATCATCCACATATAGGCATAAGATCACACATTCACTACCTTTAACTTTGGAGTAGACGCACTTGTCACTATCATTTATTATAAAACCGAATGGCAATACAGTTTCATCAAACTTTTTATGCCAATCCCTGGGAGCTTGTTTCAAGCCATAAAGGGACTTGATTAACTTACATACTTTCCTTTCATTGCGTAATGAAACAAATCCCTCAGGCTGATCCATATAAATCTCTTCTTCAAGATCACCATGAAGAAAAGCTGTCTTAACATCCATCTGATGAATGGTAAGACCATGGACAGAAGCCAATGTTATAAGCATTCGGATTGTTGTCATCCTTGCAACTGGAGAGTATGTATCAAAGTAATCAATGCCTTCCCTTTGCCTAAAACCCTTAGCAACCAGTCTAGCCTTGTACTTATCTATTGAACCGTTAGGATTCAACTTCCTTTTAAATATCCATCTGCACCCGATAGTAGAACACCCAGGAGGGAGATCAACTAACTCCCATGTTTCATTAGAAACAATAGAGTCAATTTCACTCTTTATAGCGCCCTTCCAATGCCTAGATTCCGAAGAATCCATAGCCTGCCGGAAAGTTAAAGGTTCGTCCTCGACATTGTAAGTGACAAAGTCACTTCCAAAATCCTTGACAACCTTAGCACGCTTACTCCTTATAGGTTCTTCTACCTCCTCAGGTACAGACCTACTACTAGATTCTGCCCCCACATTTGTTATCTTTTCCACATGATCAGGAATAGAACTAGATGTGTGAGGTGGATTATCATTAGTAGTATCTTGAGGTATACCAGTCTTCATGGGGTATACATCCTCAAAGAATGTAGCATCACAAAATTCAACTATCGTGTTAGCCACTATACCGTCTATGTCAGATTTTACTACTAAAAATCTCATAGCCGTAGTGGTTTCTCGATAGCCCTCAAAAAATACAATCAATAGTCTTAGGACCTAGCTTCTTTCTCTTGTGTACAGGTACAAGTACCTTAGCAAGGCACCCCCACACACGAAGATAATTAAGACTAGTCTTCCTGCCTTTCCATAACTCATAGGGTGTTTTCTCTTTGTGTTTCAGAGGGACTCTATTCAAAGTATGGCAAGCCGTATTCACAAGCCTCTCCCCACATGTATTTAGGCAACCCAGAGTTTAAAAGCATACTATTAATCATATCAGAAAAGGTTATGTTCTTTCGTTCAGCAATCCCATTGGACTCAGGTGTGTATGGAGGAGTAACTTCATGAACTATTCCATTGTTTGCAAAAAATTCATCGAAAGCGTTACTCGTATACTCACCACCTCTATCGGATCTTAAACGCTTAAGTACCTTACCAGTTTGTGTTTCAACTTCAGTTTTATAAACAATAAACTTACTAAGCGCTTCATCTTTATGTTTAAGCAAATAAACATAACAGTATCTACTACAATCATCTATAAAAGTAATGAAATATCTACATTGGTCCTTTGTCAACACACCACCAAACTCACAAATATTCGTGTGCACTAAATCTAACAAGTCCGAATCCCTTACAACACTATGAAAGGGTTTCCTTGTTTGTTTAGCAGACACACATACTTGACATTTATAATTCTTATCTACGGTGTGCTTTGGTATCAACTCTAAATTCATCATATTCTTTAGAGCACCAAAAATTTAAATGACCAAGTCTAGCATGCCACAAATTAGAAGATTCAACACTATTAACAGAAGGAACAAAACCATTAGCTAAATTTCCCAAAACGGGTTCAGCGTTTATTACAAATAAACCATTGGACAAATAGCCCTTGCCAAAGAAATTACCAGTATGAATAAGGACTACTTTATTACATTTAAAAGAAATCTCAAAACCGCTAGCTACTAAACGGCTTCCACTTATTATATTTCTACGAACAGAAGGAACATGATGCACTCTTGTCAGGGACAGGATACGACCCGAAGGAAACTTTAGGTCCACGTTTCCTAATCCAAGCACTTGTGCAGCATTCGCGTTCCCCATCGTCACTGTCATGCCTCTACTCTGTTGATAAGATACAAATAAACTAATATCAGCACAAACATGCACATTAGCTCCAGTATCAATCAACCATTCGTTAGACAGATATGTGGAAAATAGCTCAGGGTTGTAGGTAACATACCGGCCTATGTCGGTTTCAGAAGCAGAAGCTTCACCAACAACCATGTTCACCACAGCCTCACTCGTGGTTCCAAGCACCGTATTTGCTTGTGCTACCACATTGATTTTCTTTGATTTCTTATTTGGGCAGCCCTTACTGAAGTGTCCAACATGTCCACAAACCCAACAAGATTTGCTTCCCTTTGGTTTCTTGGCCTTGGCCGTGTCATCTTTTGGTTTATCATTTTCATCCTTCTTAACAGTGTTTTTCCTTTTCTTTCCAACAGTAACAACATTCACCTTCGCACTACCCGGTTCAGTCGGCATCACATGTCCTTGCTTGGACTTGTGTTGCTCTTGCACCGAATTGTCCAGCATGAGGTTAGTCCAGGTGATTTCTCCTTTCTGTCTTTTCAGGGAGAGACAAAAATCTTCCCAAGACTTTGGGAGCTTCTCAATCACACACATAACCAGAAACTTTTCAGGAAGATCCATACCGGACTCCTTCAAAGCATGCACAATCATCTCAAACTCGTGCACCTGCTCAGTCATGGACTTATTGTCCACCAGTTTGAAATCAAGAAATTTAGACACGGAATATTTTTCCAGACCTTGTGAGTCAGTATTATGTGTCTCATTCAGCTTTTCCCATAAAAGCTTTGCAGTGAATGAATCTGATGAATAAACATCACCAGAGTATTCGACAGAGCAGCAAGAATTGCCGCTCTAGCCACTCCGTCTTTTTCAGTCCACTTCGCAAAGGCCGTAATGGAATCAGGCTTTTCTTGATCCACCACTGGTTTCTCATACTCCACAACCAGCCATAAACCCTTTATAGTTAACCACAATTTCAGCTTTTTCCGCCAACGAGAAAAGCCAACACCACCGTTGAATTTTTATGGTAAACCAGTAAATTCAGCATCTTGTGGAAACGTATAAGTGGCCCAATCAATAGCCACGGCAGGAGCAGATGAACCGCAAACAGTTTTCTCAGTTTCAGTAGTCATTTTGTTAAACAAATTACGACTTATTTCTTCAAGAATGTTGGTGAAACACACTAAAAATAATGATTTTAGTAGGGAAAATTTGATTAACAGAACATGACCAAGAAGATAGAGAAAGAAAATCATGAAGGCAAATAACAATGAAATTAGATACTGTACGAAAGAAAAGAAGGAATAGTTCATACCTCTGTTCACGATGGAACAGGTAAAACACGAACGCAGCTGAGTCGCCAGGTCTTGCGAAGAAGGCCTGACTGCTCTTGAAGAAATAATCTCCCCCACTTACGCTGTATTGGGATCCGGCGATGATCCTTCCAGGATAAAACAGCTCTGATCCTCTTCGTTACAGCAGCGATGAAGATCACTTCGACTCGCACCTCAGTTCGCCAGAGAAAGCAGAAAATTCTGTGATGAGAGATGAACCAGAGAGAAAAACGTACAGCAGTCTCAAAACGATTGACTATTTTAATGAGATTAAGCCATCAGTTTTTAGTAAAACTGATCAATCCAATTGATTGACAATCAATCTGTTTAATGATCATTAATCCCGCAATAAAACGGTCAAAACAGTTAATTTGAATTAATCACCAATAAAAAAAACTGGTGAGTAATAAAAATTAGTTGTAGCATAACCTCTCGCCGGGTCGCCTCGCGTACGCGAGACGCCGAGACATTTCGCCCAAATCGCCCTTCGACCCGACCCGGTCCGGTCCGACCCGAGTCGAGGCGAGGCGTGGCGAGGCGAGGCGGCGGCGGCGCGCGCGTGTTTGTGTGTGCGCGAGGAACACAATAACACCCATGGCTCTCCACACACCTTAGTAGTTGTACACTACCCTTGTGTGTGAAACCAAATATACCCACCTACCACCACTTTGAGCAACAATGTGGGACAAATAACCCTTTTGGTTTCAAGCTTCTTCAAGCTACCAAGAAAACCACCATTTCTCTATGGATTTAACATCCAACTTCCAACAACAATTCCCCCATCGACGACTCCACCAAGTAAAGCGGTTTAGGGTTGAACAGTTTTGGTAATTCACCTTCCGGATAGCAGTCTTGGATTATTTGACAATTACTAGGCGTAATGTCAAAAGCTTTGCAAGGAGGCCGCCGGCCATCACAACAACTGAAATCCCAACCTTGAACCGAACCCGTCTTTGTTATGGCGTAGACATAATTATTATCTTTGCAGGACAAAACATCACAGTACAACGACGACTATCCATCAAGTACATTCCAACTAGTGTCTCCACACTTGGCAAAGGCAAGCCGCGATGAACTTCCATAGATGTCCACAAAGGCATATTTGTTGTCGGATTTCATCATTGGATCCCCACAGAGAACGGCATCTTTTATGATATGGTCGTCTTCAGGAGATTCAGGAGGAAAAAATCCCACGACGGGATCCCCCCAGCGAAGGTCGTCTTTGAGATCAAGCGAGAGAGTTGACAGATTCAGTGGACGAATCACAACGTCCAATAGGGGGTTGTAGAGCAACAGGGTCTCCGCATCATCATCATCGCCGTCTCGATGATTCTCTTGCGTGAATATTAGCCACCCGTGTGATGATGATCCCAC
Source organism: Linanthus parryae (assembly GCA_023055425.1). NCBI lineage: Eukaryota > Viridiplantae > Streptophyta > Magnoliopsida > Ericales > Polemoniaceae > Linanthus > Linanthus parryae. Next base: position 12,472,431 of record JALGPY010000006.1, on the reverse strand, counting down.
ACAACGTGTCAACGATCCTCCAAACCTCGTGGAGTAGCTGTCGGTGTTGAGTTTGATGAATTTATTTTCCTTCGCATTGTAAAACCAACTACCTTGAAGGAGGGATGCCTCTATTGTCTGTGGTTTTTTGTCTTGATTCTGCTGATTTGGAAATATTAGAAAATAAATGTTTTTGGAAACTAGTAGAAATATGGAATCTACTAGTATTCCTAATTGGGTTATTTCCTAATATTAGTGCAATTAGGATTACTTGGAGAGCAAGTAATGTGGTCTATTTATAGGTGGCTCTACAAGAGTTCTAATTGAGGAGAGGAGAAGAGAGGAGTGGTGAGAGAGAATTGGTGAGAATATTAGTGAGTGGATGTGAGAGGTTAGGGTTTCATAGATGTAGTCTATGAGGATGAGAGTACCGCGTCGACGTGGTCCGCGGATTGAGCTGTCTCTCCCCTACGATGTATTCCCTCATTGATATAGTGATATTCTCCTCCCGTGGATGTAAGCGGTTTTGCCGAACCACGTTAAAATTCTTGTGTTGTCGTTTTTCTTCTCCTAAATTGTGTGTGTAGTGTGTGATCGTATGACGTTGTTTTTGCTTCCGTTGCGGGGGGAATTCGACGAATAATTCCCCAACATTGTCTTGTTCGAGTACCTAAGTTTACGCCGTTTCTGACTTGCCACTCCGTCAACATAGTTGATAGTCATTTATTGACTATTGAATGACCCGTCTATGTCTTCCTCAATCACGAGCAATGGCTCTTCCAGCTTCCTCTTCTTCAGCGAGGAAGAAGCCACGTGGGAAGTCACGACCCCACGCCAATGACTGCATACAGCTCTGCAACTCAGCTTGTCGATGAGCGGCAGATTCTGGAGAACTGATCCTAGGATGTCCTTGTCAATCTCAGACCAATAATTTATCTCAACCATGTTTAATTTACAAGCTACTTGTGTGTGATACAGTAACTTGTCGAATCTGTAGGCTGATTCTTCTGCACAACATGGACATGCATATATATATATATATACTAGTATAAGCTAAGTTGCAAGTCCTAACCTTAATACAAATAGGATTACTCTAACGTCAATACGAAACGGTGTAGACAAGTGCGATTCGTATTAAGGTTACAACGCCGAACGGGCCCACTAAAAAAGGGATCGCAATAGGGCCGGACTGGTTCCTATTTCATGTGAACCTTGAACCATTGGAACGGGCCCGCTCCTAACCTTCCGAGTTTTGAGCTCGAGCAGCCATATTTTGGGTCCAATGACCGTTTTGATCATAATATATAGGGTTTTCAAACTCCTTAAAACCCTAGTTTCTGAATTTCCTAAGATCCAGTTCCTAAAACCCTAGCTTAGCTTATCTCTCAAATCACAAAAACAAATAACTAGGGTTCACAGAGTCGAACGTCAATCAATGATAGTCAATAAGTTCCTAAAAATTCAAAACTCTACATCTGGCTTCATACAATTAGACTAAAGTGTTAAACATTTTGGAACTCTCCTACTTTTTATAGTATAGTAGAGATTAAAAATAGCCCTATATGTTTTTAAGTACCAAAAATAACCCTGTCCTCATACATAGCCAATACGTATATACGGCGCCTCTCTTCTCCTAGGCTCAGCATCGATTCTGAAATGCTTCGTGTAGAGAACAAACTATTTTGCTTGTGCATTAGATATTATACGCGTAAAATATTTGATTGGCAGTAAAATGATTTACAAAAAATATATCATATGCGCAAAAAAAAAAATGCGATTTTTTTAGATATGCAGTCAATTTTCTGGTGTTTGGTAGACACTTATAAAACATTGCTTGTGCATTAGATATTAGTTAAAAAACTACACATAACAATAAAATTATTTAATTTGTGGTGGTGGCAGTGGGCGGCAGATGGCAGTGGGGTGGAGGTGAGTGGCAACGGTGGTGGTTCTTGGTGGTAGATGTGTTTTTATGTGTTGTTGCTATGCTCTTTCACTCTCCAAACAATGGCTTGAGGATTTTAAACGTGTTTATCATTTTACATCATTCATATGAAAATATTTTACAAGGAAAAATATTGGCTTAATTACTTAGTGCATACTCCCAGCATGCTAAAACTCTCACATTGCAACCCCCATTCCTAAAACTCTCTGATTGCTTTCCCCATTCTCAATAAATATGTCAATGTGAAACTAGGAAAAAAATTCCGTCCATAATTTAACGGACTAAACTGTTACTTGACGAATAACTGCGTTTCTTTAAGGGTATAATTGTCCACCCAATAGAAATATGAATATCAGCATACCGACCTCAGTCACCTCCACAGCAACCACCATTGCCGACACCCAATACCCGGATTGCGGTCAGCACCACCATCTCCACCAGTGTAGTTCCAGAATCCGGCAATGCACAAGAATCCCTTCATATGGTTTCTTTAACTTGATTCTAAATGGTTGATTTTCGATATAATCCATCTCACCCAAGTCAATCTCACTCAAGAAATCACTTTGAGCTTACCGGTGATGGGTGAACCTTGTTTCGACCCGTGGTATTCGGGCAGCAAAGGCGAGAGCAGAGAGAGATTCAGAGATTGGGAGAGTATAATGGGTATCAAATTTTTTTTTGATGGAAATAATGGGTATAAAAATTGACATAGAAGAAATCAGAATTGAACCACCAATCAACCAAATCCGGAATCAAAATATGAACATAAAAGTTAGGGGAGATGAAAATCCAATAAAAAATCCTCCAATTCCCTTTTGTTTCTCACTCTCTACCTTTTAAGTTACACCCAGAAACCCACCTAATTCGATTTCAGTTTCGATTTAAAACAAAACATTAACCTAGGTTTCAACCGAAAATCTCCGCTCGCCCTCTTTGTCTCTCTCTACCTGGACGAACCCAAACAAATTATAACCGGCTTGATTGAAACCCAGAAACAATTGATACCAAAAGCAAACATAGAAAAAATGAACACTCATTCAATTTCTACACTCAAACCCATGTTGGTTTAAAAACCTATTTTTTCAGAGAAATCTGCTTTATATTAATGTAAACGAGGGATGGTCATTCGTGTTGCATCATCTCTAAGCAGTGAGACTGTCCATTGGGGCTCTATATTCGGCCAAACACACATAGATGTACAGTTGAGACCATGTTTAGCGAACTCATTGGCTACTTTGTTGTTGCTCGCCCGGAGTATTGAAAGACAATGGGAGGAGAATCGTTGAAACTCCAAGGCAATCATAGATAATCTGGTCCAAATCTAAATATGAAATATCACAAAGCTCCGTTCCTGAATTGAGCTTGCGAATGATGTTGAGCGCATCGGACTCGAGAACTAATTTCCCGTAATCTTATCTCACTACCATCTTCAAACCTTCCAATATTGTTATCGATTTGGCTTTGCTTGCAGGCCTGGCTGACAGAAGAGGAGTTGCAAGCCCAGCCATGAACGCTCCTGACTCGTTGCGAAACACCACTCCTACCGCACATGTTCTTGTTTCAGCCACCCAAGCCCGGTCCGTATTATATTTTTCCCAACTTTGAGCCGGCGGAATCCATGCTGCGAAGTTAAGCAGCTGCGGGGAAAGCTTTTTTTACTAGTGTAAGAATCATTACCCTTGTATTAAATGTTAATTATTCTTTCATTTAAGTGGAAATAATGATCTCACACGATCCCCGGTCATAAGCTCTCGACAGTATTACCAATTGGGTCTAAGTATGTATGATAGATTGCTTTAGTGATTTTTTTATTATTATTCTAGCTTTTCCCTGAACACACATGTTTTCAGTACTGTTCAAATACCATTGCTTAGCTTCAAACAATATTGATAGTTATTTTTGCAACTATTGTTTTGCTAGAGCAATTCATATGCCATTGACTGTGCAGGAACTTTGTTAAGATGAGTGTGGATAGGTATCCAAGAAGAAAAACGGACTCGTGTTGATTATGTCTCCGAGTTCTTGATCCATTATTACTGATCACGGGGTACTCCGGGGTGACATGTGTTGGAGTAGATGATCTAGAGGCAATCTATATTCAATATGAATATTGTTTTGGCTAGAATATTCATTTATTATTTATGGAGATATGTAATATAATGAAGTCCTTGTATAAAATTGTTGTTTATCTTAAATATTCCTAGTCCATTTTATTGATTAATAGGACAATCACTATAGACTAGTATGTGGGTAGACTAATATGGAGATATCAAGTCTAACACATGGGTATGCATTAGGAGTAATGTCATACTGGATTGACCCACCACGAGAAGACTACATACAATTTATGTTAATGTCACAAGTGTTTCTCTTCGTGACAATGGTGTTGTAATCCTTAGACTTGAAGTCACTAGATACTCTAGTTGTGAAATATCATGTTTTGATATTATCAAACGTTAAACCGTAACAGAGTAACTATAAGGATATAGTAATCGGGCATGATGGGAAGCAAGCAGGGAGATGATAGTGATGTAGAGATGATTTGTTCTTTCTACATAATGGGAGTAAATATCCACGGTCGCTCGAGGGGTAGTACTTATGGAATGTCTGTCCAGACTCAGATAAATCAATATGGGATATTGATGTCATATGTATAGATAAGTCTATTTCCAAGATCGAGAAACTATGGATTGGATATACGAGTGTGACAATTATGTCTCGTGTCCAATCCGAATATAGAGACAAGGGGATTGATACAACACGGTAACATTGTGCACATGGTTTGTGGGATCACTGACTATTTCTATTAGTTGGGTGGCATAGATGTGTTAATAGACACCGATTTATGTTTGTAACTGTTATTACCAACTAAGTAGAAACCTACGTGGTCACACACCTTATGGACTAAACTAAATTTGGATATTAATTAGTTGGACTAATTAATCAAAAGGATCAAAACGCAACCACAAACAAAGTTAGTAGGACTAAATTGCGAGGTAGACTAATCCGTGTATGGACATGATTAGCATTGGGAAAAATATGTAGTAAATAAGGAGTTATTAACTATATAAGGAGACCCTGGCTTATTATTTCATACAAGAGTCATTATTTTGAGGAATAACAAAACAATGAGAGAGAGACAAGTAGAGGCCAAAGCCCTACCCGCCCGCCACCCCTCTTGCCATCGGCCACCTAGTGGCGCACGACCCCGGTGTCTCGTTTTGTGTGATCTCTTTCTGCCTCCTTCTTCACGTAGCTAGCACTAAGACGTGAAGGAGATTTCAGCTTGCAATCATCGGTGTGGATACTTGTAGAGACGTGGACATCATTCTACGTTGTGATCACACAACCAATTATTTAAGGTAAAATATTTGCTTACTTTCATCATGTTATGAATTCTTCCCTGCGATTCGTGGAGGGCTTTGATCAGGAATTTATTTATTGTTATTTCGCTGCGTTACCTGCATCAAAACCCTACAACATGGTGTGAAATTGGAAATACATACTACCCTAAATCATGTATGTCTTCCTTGACAACACATATCTGTAATTAAATTTGTTGCATATTTAGAAAATGTTGCATATTAAGGGCATCTCCATCCCATGCATTTTCCCCCTCCCCTGACCTCCCCCTCTCCCCACGGGCTCACCATCTTTCCCCTCCCCCTCCCCCATAAGATCGGACATGAACCGTATTTTTATACGATTTTCCCCCTCGCCCCTCCCCCCTCCCCCCATAGGGTTGGAGATTCCCTAACAACATGCAATTTCTCAGAACTATTATAGGTTATACAGGAAGAAGGGAATTCATTCATGGCATTGACAATCAGCCAATTGCCAACCAAGCTTCGCAAAGACCAACGAATAGAAAACGGGTACTAAGTTTGAACAACCAGAAACAATTGAATTATGTTACTTCAGCACCATTGAAGAGAACATACAAATAACAAAATAAGCCAATTTGTGATATCAGTGACATCCACTATTAATATTATGAAAAATATACAAGTGTCACAGCACGCGGATGGGCGGGTACCTTCTAGTGTGTATAAAATCACCACATGTTAGCGGTGTGACAGATTTGTCAGATACTCCTAATAAATAGGCGATAACTTGGACTCGGCGGACTTTTTTCACCTCGTCTTATTTAGGATAAATAGGAATGATATCTATTAGTTTTAGACATAGATTTAACTCAATATTGGCACACATTATTAGTGTGTAGGACAATTGAGATGCTCGTTGAAAGAAACGTGGGTGTACGATTTTCGTACGAGTGGAATTTCTTTCTTGTCCGTTTACAGTAGGCGACTCACCGAAGCACAATAATTATTGTATTATTTATTTTCTCGTGCTACTATATTGCATGTTCGGTTGTGATCGTGTACTTTTCCGTTGCACGGGATTTTTGCATTAAAATTCCCAACAATTCTCTCCTAGCATGTTAAACACGACAACAATGACTTTTCACTATCAATAAAGAATTTTCAGGTCCTCGCTTGCACATGCACAACATGATTGATAGTTCCCTCGACTGGCCTCGGCATCCATCTGTTGAGAAGTCCCACATCGGACATTCAAAAAGAAAAAAGAATTAATAAATGTCTTGGACTACTCCCCTCATTGCCAATTGATTTTGAGATGGAACTTCATGGATCCTTACACCATCTACCAATATTGACGCTCAATTATCGGCAACTCTCTTTTAAATTGAAGTATCTGTTTCGAAGTTGGTCGTACCAGTTTCTTTTTAGAAGCAAGTTAATTTGACTTGCATGCTTTTCTTTAAAAAAGAATCTCATTATATTTCAGTTCTACATATTTTATACTGAATAGTATAATCGATATACATTTTCTCTAGTACTTAACAGGGACTTCTGTCTCCTCACAAAAGATAAGGACTTGTAGAGCGCTATTTTTCTTAGATTATTGTAGTGTTTAGGTCATTTTGCACGCACCTCGACTAATAATCTAGAGTGAAAGGATCATCAACATACTCCTGACAAAAAATATTGTGTTGAGAAGTTGACATTTCAATTAATTTATTTGTTTCTATTTTGGCGCTGAAAGTTTCCTCGATACTTTCCTTCTTTATACAGGCCACTTCGATCATTCTGCCAGTATGGCACCACATTCCATTTATTTATACAATCACCATCTAAATTTAGAGGGTCCTTATATAACAAGCGGCTACTACGGTGAAATCAAAGTAATGCCAATATGAGGAGATGTACCTCATATCAAGAAACAGAAAACCCATTGTCTCCGCCAAGACGAACACGTAGAGATTTATGTTCAGCCAAATAAAAAAAATGGAATTTGAATGAGCTGAGACAGAAATGATTTACATGAAGCATCAATTGAGTTTTTTCATGGAATAACTACAAAAAAAAAAGAGTGGCCAAAACCCATGTCTTTTGAATGAAACATTGAGTTATATGAGAGAAACAAATGTAATCTACTTTAATGTCAGTCATAAACATTGTCCAAACCTAAGAAAATGAGTCGTGTGAGAGAAGACTGGGTGAGCCCAATATTGATTTTTCCTTTGTATTATTATACAAATATGCGGAAACTTTGTTAAATGAGATGTTGGAAGAAACTAGATTAATAATCATTGTGACCCGCGATCGACGACTTCGCCCGGGGATATAATCTTCATAGAGCAAATTTAAGAAACAACCTGAATCAAGAAGATAACATTTGGTAGAAGAAGATTATATCATTGTAAAAGAAGATTATATCCCTATAAGTGTGATTTGCCGTTGACATCAATCAACAGCACAATAAGTGAGATGACAGTAACTAATTCTTCTATCGTGTTCACCTCTTTTGGGACAGCAACTACAGTCCCTGTTGGAGCTGCGGGGAGAAGATTATAGTTGTTGTCATTTATGTTTATTACATTTTTTACCTTGTGTTATTAACTTTCTGCACGTTTAGATACTCTTCATGTATATGTAATAAACAATGACAACACACATGCAATGGGACGATAGAAGAACACAAGTGCTCCTTCACGAGCTTACTTTAACTCATAGATAAGACTTGGGTACATTAATTCCACCAGTCAGTCGTCTCCTTACATAACTGTTTGCATTCTCCAAAAGTTCAGTTGTAGGCCATGCTATGCGTAAAAACAAATAAGTTCCAAATGAGACAGTAAGCCAACTTAGGAGAAAAGTGAAGTTAAGAAGTAGCATGGCGAGCACAAGATGTAACAAAATACCAAAATGAGTGAAGATAAAAGAGGAAATTTTAAACAAGAGACTAAAGCTCGGCCATCAAAGGATTTATTCATTGTTAGTTAAAGAAAAGTTGAATCTGTATAAGAAATGTCTAAACATAATGGAAAAATATCAAATTCAGTGATCATACATGAAAAGCCACAACATATTTATCAAACTCAGAAGTAGAAATATGGGTCCAACATTTACTTCTGATTACACAATCAGATACCTCAATCAAGTGTCATCACAATTTCAAAACAGATGTCTGAAATCGCAGCAAAAACAAATTCAGAAAAGATACCACTCTGTCTCGCCTCTTCCTCCCCATCTGACTTTCACCAATTACTGGGTCATTTTGACTCGGTGATTTGAATAGCAAAAAGATGCAGTTTTTGAACAAATTTTTAATGGTGTTGTGAGTAAAAGTTGCTCTACAACACGGCGAAAAAATTATCAAAAAAGCGCATTATTTTGCTATCAAAATAACTCGGTCAAAATGACCCAGATACAAGTCAAAAAGTCATGATGAGGAGGAAAATGTGAGACTGAGTGGTATAAAGCAAATGCAACGAGCAATCTCTTTTTGTTTCCCTGAAAGGTTCATCATCTTTTAAGATTACAAATACAATTTTTGAGTTATGCCTGTACAGGAAAATCAGGGAAAACATAGATTTAAAACCCAACGAAATCTAACCAATTCGATTACATAGAACACTAATTGAAAAATCTATTGAGTTGTTTTCAGAAACCAACCTCGCGTTGAAATGGAGAGCCGAACCAACGGAAATTAGAGTTTCTGAAACTTCGAAAAGCCCCCAAACCTCGAAGAACTATCAAAAGCGGATCCATCACAGTGATTGGACTTTCGTCGAGATCGTCCTGAAATCGGCGATGTTAAAGAGATTTTCAACGATCAGTTGAAGCTGTTTGCAGACTCGAAAGAGAGTGTAGACGCGTAACACTATTTTGCATTTGGGCTTTACACTAGCCAATGGCCGGTTACATCATTTTCTAAAGCAGGGCCTATTCCCTAACAGGAGGCACATAGTTAGCCTCATATACTATTTTGCAAAATATCTGCCACCCCAAAGCCAGTTTTAGAGTAACTTTTTTTTTTCTTCTGAAAGTTGAAGAATTTTTTACAGTAAATGCAATACCGTCTCCTTGACACTTAGATATCAGCAGTATTAATTTTGTAAGAAAACCTACCGGCTATTTCACTTTTAACGGCATCGCGCACCATTTTTCAAACGGGAACCCCCTGCAGTTTCACTTTTACCGACACTTAGCTACAAACAGTTTTAGTAAATTAAGAGAATTGGGAGTATCCAATTTGTGCTGTTGGTGCAAGAGGGAGTCCGAGACCCTTGAACACATCTTCATGGATTGTCGGTTTACTCGACAGATATGGGAGATGGGATTTGTTGATGCATTCCTACATTCATTCCAAACACCCATGAAAAAATGGACAGAGGATATCTTAACCACACAGTACACATTTTCTTCTGGCCGATCTGGTACCAGAGAAATAATTGCAGATTCATAGAGGAATACAAATCAGCCTAGGCTATTCTCAACAAAGCAGATGACTACTTAGCTTTTATTCAAAAAATGGGCATACCCATGCGAAGCCTCATCTCTTTCATCAGTCGGTCACCGGAGATGGATGCAACCACCGGATGGTTGTTACAAGCTCATATGTGATGCTTCCCTTGCGAACCACAGGAAAATGCATGTCTAGGATGCGTTATGAGGGACCATGAAGGAAGTTACATCACCAAGAAAACATTTATCATCAGAGCTCCGACCTCAGTCCTTGTAACTGAGGTTGACGCCATTAAAGTTGGGCTCCATCTCGGAATTAAAGCCTATTAGAGATATGGAGTTTTGTTGGGGTCTAAGTTGTCATAAACCAAAAGTTATGTTCTATTATGCAATTTCATAAAGGTCTTGTTGCTGTTAGGTAACCTAGAGTTGAACTATAAATTGTAATTCTCAGCTTTCCTTTTCTGTAAGAAAAGTTCATGGTTTGCATTTTTAAATCCAGAAACATGTTCTTCAATTATTGTGAAATGGTATCAGAGCCATGCTCGCGAGCTCTGGATTGTTGAAACTCACGCCATGGATCGCTGAAGCTTAGCTAGAATTGTGGTTGGATCTGAATCGGATTTGCAACGCCAGTTGAAAGATGGATGCATGGTTTGACCAGTGAAGGACGAACGGTAGCTCAAGGTGCTTTCACTGGTTCAGATATGGCGTCGCCATTTTTTCTGAGCAATTCGGATTCTCCAGGTATGGTTCTCGTTTACCAGTTGTTGACGGGAGACAATTTTCATACATGGCATCGCTCTATGGTTCTAGCTTTGAGAGCTAAGTCGAAGTTAGGGTTCGAAAATGGTGATATACCAAAACCAGAAATTGGGAACACTTTGAGGCCTGTTTGGCAAAAGTGTGAAAACATGGTGATGTTCCGGTTGATTAATTATGTGTCTAAGGGGAGTGCTAGTAGTATTGTTTACAAGAGGAACTCTTGTGATATTTGGGTTGATTGATTGGAGAGGTTTTCTCTGAAGACCTAGGGTTTTTCAGCTCATGAAGGTCATTGGTCAACTTAATCACGGAGATCTATGTGTTACTAACTATTTCACAAAGCTGAAATCCTTGTGGGATGAGTTGACGCACTATAGGCCAATGCCAGTGTGTGAATGTGAAAGAGCAAAGGTGTGTGCTTGTTGTGTGTTTAGAAAACTGCATATTGGTCATGAAGAGGACTGCATTATGCAGTTTCTCATCGGACTAAATGACAAATTTAGCATGTTGAGAGATCAATTTTTTCCATTGGATCCTCTACCAAGTTTAAATAATGTGTTCTCTAAGGTGGTTCAACTGAGTGAAGTTCACCATACAGAAGGCCATAATATGGCAATGTTTAGCAGACATAATTATGCAGTTCAGCATCAACAACCCCAAGGGTATGGATCAAATTTTGGTATGCAGGGAGGGCATAATGGACCTAATGGAGGTAAGTATCAAGGGGGACAGTTCATAGTGGCAGGAGGAAGCAAGTCCATTGCTAATGTTACATGCCACCATTGTGGTCACACAGGACATATCAAGGCTACCTGCTACAGAATACATGGTTTTCCATCCAATTTTAAACATAAAGGAAAGTCACAAGCTCATGAAGTGAGCATACAAGAGTCCCAGAAGAAGAAGAATGTTGAAGGACATAATGCAGAAAATTTTCCTTTCACTCAAAGCCAGTATGCTCACCTGATGAAGATGTTGCAAATACAGCTCCAAACTGGAAATGGAAAGGATGAAGACTTGTCTAGATCACGGTCATCAAACTCAGTGTGCTCACCTGATGAAGATGTTGCAAATACAGCTCGAAACTGGAAATGGAAAGGATGAAGACTTGTCTAGATCACGGTCATCAAACTCAGTGTCAAGCATTAAATCTCCTCTACATTATGGGGCTGGAGATTACACTAAGAATTTCATGGGAGGAGTAATGAAGGCCATCTCTCTTAATTCAGTCATACCCACCCATGCCTTGTCATCTAGCAGCTGGATACTGGATAGTGGGGCTACAGACCACATGTGTAACTCATTGTACAAGTTCTTTGAAGCTGAGAAGATAAACAACACAGAAGTTCATCTGCCAAATGGTCACAGGGTGAAGGTGACACACATTGGATCAGTGAAATTAAATGAGCAAATAATACTCACCCAGGTTTGTGTATACCAGAGTTTCAGCTCAACTTGTTGTCAATCTCTCACTTGACCAAAGATGTGAGTGTGTGCTGGTGTACAATGAAGACAAATGTGTGATCAAGACTATCATTGATGAGACCCTGGGGGTAGGTGTCAAAAGAAGAGGTCTTTATGTGATTGAAGAGGCAGAGAATTATTTCTAACAAGTGTCAAACATGGAAACTATGACAAGTGCTTCCATGGATCTGTGGCATTCAAGACTAGAGCATCCATCAAAAGCAAAGCTGGAGATGTTAAAACCATTTTTGAATCTCAAGACAAAAAGTTGAAAGAGGTGTGTGAAGTGTGTCCACATGCTAAACAGAGAAGGTTACCATTCCTATCTCACAACCATGTTTCTGACACTCCTTTTGAGTTAATACACTCCTTTTGAGTTAATACACCGTGACACTTGGGGACCTTATAAGGTCCCCGCATAAATAGGTTATAGATTCTTTTTCACTATAGTGGAAGACATGTCAAGGACAACTTGGGTATATCTCATGGTGCACAAGGATGAGGCAGCATTTGTGCTAAGGAACTTCTATAACTTTGTGGAGACCCAGTTTCAAAAGAAGATACAGAAAATTAGGACATATAATGAACCTGAACTTGCACTTATCTCTTTCTTCTCTAGCAAAGGCATGATCCATCAGCTGTCTTGTGTAGAGACTCCTGGAAAAAATTCAGTGGTGGAAAGAAAACATCGACACCTGTTGAATGTTGCAAAAGCTCTTAAATTCCAATCATGTGTTCCAATTAGGTTCTAGGGAGACTGTATTATGACAGCCACTTACCTTATCAACAGAACTCCTAGTGTGACACTGAAGGGCTAGACACCTTATGAAGTACTTTACCAGAAATTGCCATATTACACTCAATTGAAGGTGTTCAGAAGCTTATGCTTTGTCAGTACCTTGAAGCTAGGAATATATATGTTTGATGAAAGAGCTGAGAAAGGGGTGTTCTTGGGCTATGTTCATGGGGTGAAGGGTTATAAGGTGTATGACCTCAAGAATAGGAAGACAGACATATCTATGAATGTTGTATTCTATGAGGATAAATTTCCTTTCAAGGAGGGAAATACATCAAGTTCAGCATTTGATGATTTTGTGCTACCTACACCATCTTTGGATGAAGAAGTAAATGACACTACTGTAAGTGAAGCAGGGGATGATGTTACCAGTAATAATGAAGTTCACTTCCAGCCAGTGGATTCAGTTCAGTTGCCAAATGTCATACAGCAACCAATGAGACACTCAACAAGGTCTACTATAGTACCAACTCATTTGAAGGAATATGTGGTTACAGGCGTAAGGGGGCCACTGCAATTATCACTATCTGTTAAATATGCAAGTTTCTTAGAAGCACTGGACAAAGAGAAGGAACCTGCAAGCTATGCAGAAGCCAAACAAGATCATAGATGGCGGAATGTCATGAAAGCAGAAATTGATGCCTGGGAGATGAATGACACTTGGCAAATTGTGCAAGTGCCACCTGGACACCGGGTAGTGGGTTGTAAATGGGTGTATAAGATCAAGCTCAATGCAGATGGTACAGTGGAGATATTTAAGGCTAGATTGGTGGCTAAGGGTTATACCCAGACTGCAGGTATGGATTATTTTGATACATTCTCTCCAGTTATAAAATTTCCCACAGTAAAATGCGTAATCTCCCTAGCTGCAATACAAGGTGGAAAGTGATCCAGTTAGATGTAAATAATGCTTTTCTTCATGGGAATTGGAAGAATAAGTATACATGGATGTTCCACCTGGATATGAGACAATGTGAAGAATGATGATGGAACAATTAAGGTTTGCAAGCTTACAAAGTCCTTGTATGGCTTAAAACAAGCCTCAAGACAATGGTTCAGTAAATTTTCTTCCACTTTACTTAGGCTTGGATTTATGCAATCTAAATCAGACTACTCCTTGTTTACAAATCAAAACGAAGGAAAGTTCACTGCAGTTTTAGTGTATCTGGATGATATAGTGCTGAATTGATCACATGAAGAAGAAATCATGAAGCTGAAGTTTTTGTTGAATCGAAAATTCAAACTTAAGGACTTGGGGGCTTTGAGTTGTTTTCTAGGCTTTGAAGTTGCAAGAAATAGTGAAGGGATCTTCTTGTGTCCGAAGAAGTATGCTATGGAGATATTGAAGGAATCAGGTTATGAAGGTTGTAAACCAGCTAGCATCCCTATGGTTGTGAGTCAAAAGTTGAATGCAGATGGAGGAGAAATGCTGTCAGAAGTGGAGTCAATGAAGTATAGACAGATAATTGGTAAACTGCTATACTTACGCAATACTAGACCTGACTTATGTTTCTCAGTGCACAAACTGAGTCAGTTTGTTACCAATCCCACCTCTGAGCATATGGCTATAGTAATACACATATTGGGTATTTGAAGGGAGGTCCATGTAAATGTGTGTTCCTATGTATTAAGTCTCAAAAGGTACTGAATATATACACTGATTCAGATTGGGCTGGGTGTTTGGATACTAGAAGACCAACTTCAGGATTTCTTGTGTATTTGGGGAACTCAGTATAGGGGCATTGCTTTGGCATTATGTGAAGTGAAGTGGGTCCAGCATTTTTTTGAAGATTTGAAGGTTCAGCTGTAGGATGTCCCTGTCATATACACAGATAGGAAGTAAGCTATATACCTTGCAGATAATCTAGTTCAACATGACAAGACAAAGCACATTTAAGTGGATTGCCACACAATCAGAGATGACATCAAAGCTGGAGTAGTCAAGCTATTATATGTGCCATCAGAGATTCAGTTGACATATCTTCTAACTAAAGCTTTGCAGCCACATCAGTTTCATATTTTGGTTTGCAAGTTGGCCATTCAAGACATTCATGCTCCATCTTGAGGGGGACTTTTAGAGATATGGAGTTATGTTTGGGTCCAAGTTGTCATAAACCAAAAGTTATGTTCTATTATGCAATTTACTAAAATTCTTGTTGGTGTTAGGTGTAGATAGTGCTTTCCAGACAGATGGATGACAGCCACGTGGCAATCATCCAGCACACCTAGCTGTGCTCCACACACACTGGATCAGCACCCGCGCTGATCCACGTGGGGGCTGTGAGACACGGCCCTCGCTCACCACCACACGAGGCTTGTAGGGACTTAGTGGTTTGGAGGCTAGAGTAAGTCCTGTCGCGCGCGAGCGACAACCAAGCCAGCGTGCGACCCTTAGTAAATGCTTTGAGAGATTTATGGCACGACCTCCCTAGGCCCGGTCAACCTCATAACGGTTCCGGTATACGCGGACGAAGTGCGTAACGGTCTCTATATATGTGGACGAACGTGCCGTTGTGGTTAGGGTAATTAAGCCACCATTAATGGGTGCATTAACCCACCACAACGGTCATATTGTCTACTATATATAGGATCGTTAACCCTTTCTTACATAACACTAATCACCTGAACAACGCGGAAGCTCTGCCAAAACATTGTCTCTCTCTCATACAGCTACTACTGTATTACTCTCTCCCTGCACATTATTGCTTTCTATGAAATTTCACCTCAATTCTAAGAAACTTTATGTTGGCTTGGTTGTTCACTTTGAAATCAGCCCCAAATCCTAAGCATATCATCAGAAAATCAGCCTAGTCCAACAGAACAATGACCGTAGACTACATATAGACCATTTAAGTGTTAACAAGGCAAAAACATTAGCAAGTAACCTACTGGTAATAAATTGTTAATTAACTCAAACATGTTGTGGCAGCCACAATCGAGTTATATGACAGCAATCCTCAATACTGTTGGAATTGTGCCCTAGAGGCAATCAATTAATTGTGACAAATATATGGATTTACGATTCATTATGTTATCGATATGGAGATATGCTAACATGAATGAAGTCCTAAGAATATAAGGTGTTATATTCTTAAATATCCCTAGTCAATTATAATGATTAATGGGACAATCATCTATAGACTAGTATGGGGTTGGATTGATATGGAGATATCACGATCCAACACATGGGTATGCATTAGGAGTAATGGCATACTGGATGACCCACCACGAAAAGGATACATTAGATTATGTCAAGTCACAATCGCTTTTCGTAGTGCTAATATTATTGCAATCCTTAGACTTGAAGTTACTAGATACTCTAGTTGTGAAATATTGCGCTTTGATGTTATCAAACGTTACACCGTAACTGGGTAATCATAAAGATGGCAATCGGGCGTGATAGGAAGCAAGCTTAGAGATCGTAGTGATGTAGATAGGATTTGTCCCTCCCACATAATGGGAGTAAATATCCACGGCCACTCGAGGGATGAGGCTTATTGAATGTCTGGCCAGACTCAGATAAATTAATATGGAGATATTAATGTTATCTGCAAGCATAAGCGTATTCCCAGGATCGAGGAACTATGGATTGGATATACGAGTGTGACTATTTATGTCTCGTGTCCAATCCGGATATGGAGACAAAGGGATAATGCAATATGACATATTGGGCACAAAGGTTTGTCGGGATCACTGACTATTTCTATTGGTTGGGTTGCATGGATGTGTTGCTAGACACCGCTCCATGTTAGTAATAGTTACTACCAACTATATAGAAACCTATGGGGTCACACGTCAAATAGAGTAGAGCTAGATTTGGGATTAATTAATATGGATTAATTAATAGAAGGATCATTGTGCAACACCTTGCAAACTTAGTAGGACTAATTTGCAAGGAAGGGAATAGTTCTAGTCCTACTAGAACAAGAAAACTCTTTTATGGAAACAACAAGGAGTTGTTGGAGTATATAAAGGAGGCTCTAGCTTCCTTCCCACTACATGAGTTATTAGTCATAACACACAAAAGTGGGAGAGAGCAAAAGAGAGAGCAAGACAAGGTGCTAGGGCCGAAACCCTAGCCACCCGTCCGCCCCCCTACCCGACGGCAAAGAGAGGCCGCCCCTCTCTTGTGCCTTTGGTGATTTGTTGCTTTGATCTTCATCCCTCTTCCTCCAAGGTTCAAGCTAGCACTTGATTGAAGGAAGAATCTAGATCTCACCTCTAGACGTGGATCAACCGTAGAGACGAGGACATTATTCTTCGTGTGATCTCACAAATCAAAAGGTACACATCTTCTATGTCCTTAATCATGTTATGATGTCTCTTCCTGTGATCCTTGGTGGGCTTTGAGTAGGATTAATTTTGTTATTCCGCTGCGTTACCTACGTCAAAACCCAACAGTGGTATCAGAGCCACAGGTCGTAGAGCATAACATGATATTATGTGTTTACGATTTCAGTTCATACACCGTATTATTGTTTATTACGCGAAAACTGAAAAATTGGCATAGTAGATGCAATATTGAATTTGATTCAAACAAACAAGACCCAATTTAACATTGGATGTTAGAATTGGTGAGTTTAATCACATATGATGTGAATAATTGGGTTCTTGAAAAATTAGGGTTCATGGGCACATGCTTGGAAAAGGGGTTTTCCAAGTATGGAATTAATTAAACTTGGGCAACAAGTAAAAAGTTGTTTTGGAAACAACTAAACTTGGGAACCAAGGAAAGAATCATTTTGGAAACAATTCCATATATTGTTTATGGAAATAATTCCATGAATTGTTTATGGAAACAAAATTATGGAAATAATTCCATGAATTGTTTATGGAAACAAAATTATGGAATTAAATCCATAAGGAAACAACATTGCTTGGGCAACAAGGAAGGAGGAAGGGGACTAGGGCCGAAACCCTAGCTGCCCGCCCCTCCCTTGCGCGCCAAGCAAGGCCGCGGCCCCCTAGGCGTGCGGCGGTCCTAGGGTTCGGGCCACTTGTTGGCTTGGACCCTTTGGACCGTTGTGAAACCCTAATTACCCAATTTCATTAAAATTAAACAAGCGCGTTAAAAATTGGTTTTAACTGTATTATGTGCTTTATTGCATGGTGGATGGATATGGCCTAGGATTGTGGATGTTTATTGTTTTGTGGTTTGGTTTACGGCCTGCGAGCTGATCAAATTAATGTAATAATTAATTAAGTTTTACGGCCTGCGAGTCGTTCTTTTTCTCCTCGACATGTGAGGCTTTTGTTATTTATTTATTCTAGATGTTAGGCTAGAATTAGAAATATTTAGATGATAGCCAAGAGCATGGAGAAGAAGACTGGAGAACAAAAGGAGCCAAAAGACATCCCTAGACGCGCAGCTATGGTGGAGCACATGGAGATGAGCTCGGCACTTTAGGGCAATTAGATATTATCATTGGCTTGATAATATCATTAGTCTAGAGGCCATATCCATGCCACGTTTTTTTTATTTTGTGGATGTTTATTATTCATGCCTTGTTATTTATTTTGTGTGTATGGCGCTACAAGCAAAAACGATAACAAGATAATAATAAACAAGGTTGGTCTTTTATTGTGGATAGCCCAATCCAAATAAGTAGACCATGTTGATAAAGATCAACCAAACAAATTAAAAGAAATCCCTCAACTAAATATTGCGTTTTGCCTTCTCTTGCCAAAACACCCTTCATGATTGTGGACTATTAAAATTCGGGCTTGCCAAAGCAAGGCGATTTTAATTTTTCATGATGTGTTGCGGACGACGCAAGCTAGTAATGCGTGTATGTTGAAAGCAAGAGGTTGGACGCAACTAGGCAAGAGTCAATTGGATTGATGAGCTTAGAGGCATGACAATTAGGAGTTATCCAATTGGATAAAGAATAAAAGGAATTTATTCACCTAATTGGACCAAGAGTTGCATCGGATGCAATTGGAATGGTTCCTACCTAAATAACCAATTCTTGGGTGACTTGCCAAAGCAAGCTCAAGAAGAAGTGAAAAGGGATCTTGGACCCACTAGAAAATAAAATATTTTCCGCATTAATGGTGAGGGCTATTAATCCGAGAAAAATAGTGGGAGCTATATTTAATAACTTAAATCCTTGTTGAATATAGTTATACGTCACAATGCTTTGCATAATCCTATAAGTGTTGAATACCCATCGCATTAAACAAACAAACGCGACTTTATGTCCATGAGATGGACAAGATATCTGGAATCTATTTTCTAGATTGGTATAAAATCGAGAATTGTTCTCAAGTAAAAGAATTATGTTGTACATTGTAGAGCATAAATCTCTCTTCCCACCAACTACCAAAACACACTAAAGCCTTATGGAAGGAACATCAAAGAATGGTTCTTTGGATGTAACTTGACTCATGTCAAGCTCCCATGGACTCTGAGCTTTGGAAGCAAGATGAGAAATTTGGGGTATGTGATATGATCATACGAGCTTGTCATGAAAAGCTTAAGGAGTTGTTCCACTTTGCAATCTCTTGCTTAGCACTCGTCATGATCAAGATGGAATAAGTTCGGGCTTGCCAAAGCAAGGCGACTTAGTTCATCGAGATATGACGCGACGACACAAGTTAGTAATGTGTGGCTGCTGAAGCAAGAGGTAAAGCGCAAACTAAACTAACTCAATAGGATTGAAAGCTTAGATATTGGGAGTTATCTATAAGATAGATAAAGAATATATAGTTATTCTCCCAAGTGGACCAAGAATTGCATTGGATGCAATTACAGTTTTGTTTTAAAGTTGATTTACTCAATATGATTGAAAAATCACTGAACAAAACACTCATAATGGGCATGGGCAAAAACTGTTAATAGTTAACAGCATGGGTAAGGGCAAATGGTTTGCGCCGAACCCATGAGTATAAAGCAAGCCTGTTGCTAAAACCAAGTTGCCTCGAAGTCCCATAGGTGGTATAGAGGAAGAGAGACTACCCAAAGTACATGGAAGTAAATAATAAAGGAATTATGAATTCCGACTTAGGTATTTTATTATAAAATTCAATATGTCTATCTCATCATCAAGAGTATATGATACTAGATGAGGATCTCACATTTAAAGAAATGTGGAGGATCTCAAGAGACGAAGACAATTGGATAAGGAAGAAATAATCCTACACGTGGGGCTATGAAGCAAAGGGTTGCTGAAAAGCCGTAGGGAATTATTTCTACCTTTCAGAAATTGTTCATGAATTAGACAAAAGGGATAATGTCCATGCTATGAGTAGGACCATTATCATAATTTCTTGTTTGGACAAGAAAGCTCCTTATCATAATAAAAGGACAAATGTTGTTCCATTTATTATGGTATGCATTATTGTAATGCAATTTTGTCTAAGTGGATTCTATATCCATGATCATGATAATTTCATCTATAACATTAATACCTAGAGGTTTGCATATAATGATATGAACTTCACTTATCTTTAGCATTATCGTTTAGGCCCCATAAATAAGAGATACATATCTAGAATTCCATTAGGATGGATTTCTGGGACTCATTTGATTATTGAATCATATGAGACATGTAAGACTTATTAGGCAAAGATATGATCTTTTGGGAATCATACATATTGATGTATGAAGGCCGCTAAGCACAAATACTAAAATGGTTTTAGTACTTCATCATATTTACTGATAGGATCAGAGAAATATGGATTTGTGTATCTTATGAAGAAACAAATCAGAATCCTTTGAATTGTTCAAAGTATTCAGGAATGAAGTAGAGAACCAACTTGGCAAAAGTATTTAGACTCTACGATTGGATCATAGAAGAAAGTACTTGAGCCAAGAGTTTGACAAGAATCTATGGGAGTATTGGATATGATCCAAAACTCGCTCCACCTAGCACGCCACATGGGTTTGGCGTGTCTAAAAGGAGAGTTCGAACCTTGTAGGACACGGTTCGGACCATGATGAGTCAAACAGAACTTCCAGTTTACTTTTAGGGGCTATGTTCTAATTACAGCAAATTTCGCCCTTAACCTTGTTCCATCAAAAACGGACTATGAAAAACACCATATGAGATATGGACTAGGAAGTGTCCTAGTATGTCATAAATATTTGGGGTTATGATGTTTATGTAAAAGAGTTTACAAATAAACTTGGACCCAAGTCGGATAAATGTTTTGTGGGATATCCTGAAAAGGATATTATTTATACAACCTAATCGAGAACAAACTGTTTGTTTCTCGAACCATAGTGTTTCTAGGTAGAGATTGTCTCTAAAAGAAACAGTGGGAGGACAGTAGAACTTGAAAGGTTCAAGAACCACAATAGAACATTGATCCGTTTGATGGAACATGAGCAGGATCACAAGGTGTTGTGGAGCAACCTACTCAGAAAACACAAGAATCTCGTGGGACAGGTAGGATATGTCAAGGGACTAGAGAAATAAGGATTTCTCATAACCCGTGATATATTGCTCATCGAGATGAGCCTACAACCTATGAGAAGGCCACGTGTGGGCCATACTCTCAGAAATGGCTTGGAGCCATAGGATACGATATGGAATCCATGTATACCAACAAAGTATGGACTTTGGTGGAACCACCTGAATGGGTAGGACCCATAGGGTGCAAGTAGGTTATGAGGAAACCAACATGGATGGTAATATGATTACTTTTAAGGGACAACTAGTTTGAAAGGGTTTCATGAGAATTCATAATATAGACTATGACGAAATCTTTCCCCAGTTGTGATGCTTAAATCCATTCGCATCTTGCTTGTAGCAATCTATTTATAGATTGGATCAAGCTTCTTGGAGTTGGACTCTTCAAATTAATGATGCAATCAAATGAGTTTGGTTCCATCAAAATTGAAGATGATATTTGTGTCTACAAGAAGGTTAGTGGGAGCATAGTTAAATTTCTGGTCTTGTATGTAGAGACATACTAATCATTGGGAACAATGTCTCTATTCTGCAATCTGTTAAAGATTGGCTGGAGAAATTGATTTCCAATAATTGACTTAGGCGAGACAATCTATAAAATCTATGGAGATAGATTAAAGTAATTGTTCAGCCTAAGTCATGGTACATATATTGACAAGGTGTTGAAATGGTTCAACGTGAAAAGAATATTGATTCTTACCCATGTCACATGGAATTAGTCTTTGAAAGGCTAATTGTCTTACCAATTAGATTGGGAATGGACCGTATGAATTAGATTCACGAGATACGCCATGAGATGTACTAGGCCAGACGTGTCATAAAGCATGACACAAAGATACCAATCAAATCCAAGTGAGGTGTCACTTGATAATTATCAAGATTATCCTTAAGTACTTGAGAAGGAATAAAGGATGGACTCTTGATTAATGGAGGATAGGAAGGGTTTACTGTAAGGGGTTACAGTGATGAGAACTTCCATCTGACAAAGAAGATTTCAGATTATAGTCGAGTTTTATGTTTTTATGCTAGAGGGAGTGACTGTGAGCTGGAAAGGTTCCAGGCAAGATTCAGTCACTGATTCTAACATAGAGGACTGAGTAAATTAATGCATAAGATGCATTTATTCAGAATATTCAATATCAATCAAATTGTTGATGGAGGAGATGTGAATATTTGCAAGGTGCCAGCATATGTCTCGCCCCTACGCAGTGTAAGCGTGGAGGACCGCGCTGGATCAATAGGCATATGATGCAGGAGATTGACTCTAGTGCAAGTGGGAGACTGTTGGAATTGTGCCCTAGAGGCAATCAATTAATTGTGACAAATATATGGATTTACGATTCATTATGTTATCGATATGGAGATATGCTAACATGAATGAAGTCCTAAGAATATAAGGTGTTATATTCTTAAATATCCCTAGTCAATTATAATGATTAATGGGACAATCATCTATAGACTAGTATGGGGTTGGATTGATATGGAGATATCACGATCCAACACATGGGTATGCATTAGGAGTAATGGCATACTGGATGACCCACCACGAAAAGGATACATTAGATTATGTCAAGTCACAATCGCTTTTCGTAGTGCTAATATTATTGCAATCCTTAGACTTGAAGTTACTAGATACTCTAGTTGTGAAATATTGCGCTTTGATGTTATCAAACGTTACACCGTAACTGGGTAATCATAAAGATGGCAATCGGGCGTGATAGGAAGCAAGCTTAGAGATCGTAGTGATGTAGATAGGATTTGTCCCTCCCACATAATGGGAGTAAATATCCACGGCCACTCGAGGGATGAGGCTTATTGAATGTCTGGCCAGACTCAGATAAATTAATATGGAGATATTAATGTTATCTGCAAGCATAAGCGTATTCCCAGGATCGAGGAACTATGGATTGGATATACGAGTGTGACTATTTATGTCTCGTGTCCAATCCGGATATGGAGACAAAGGGATAATGCAATATGACATATTGGGCACAAAGGTTTGTCGGGATCACTGACTATTTCTATTGGTTGGGTTGCATGGATGTGTTGCTAGACACCGCTCCATGTTAGTAATAGTTACTACCAACTATATAGAAACCTATGGGGTCACACGTCAAATAGAGTAGAGCTAGATTTGGGATTAATTAATATGGATTAATTAATAGAAGGATCATTGTGCAACACCTTGCAAACTTAGTAGGACTAATTTGCAAGGAAGGGAATAGTTCTAGTCCTACTAGAACAAGAAAACTCTTTTATGGAAACAACAAGGAGTTGTTGGAGTATATAAAGGAGGCTCTAGCTTCCTTCCTGAAAAGACCCGTTAGGGTTCGGCGATGAATCAACAGAGAGATCGAAGAAACATTGCAGAAGAGAAAATGCTCTCAACTTAGAGAGAGAAAAGAGATGTTTATTATGCTGGAAAATGTGGCTTAAATACAATGAACGGCTCATCTACAACCGTTGGATAAGCTACCCTAGATCTGACGGTAGGGAGAGGTAGCAGCATATGATATTTATAGATAGGTCCTCAAGCTTTGAATAAATACAATAATAACCACAAAAGTCTGCTTTGCTTTGATATGTCTTGATACTCCCCCTCAAACTGATGGTGTCGGATGAACCATCAGTTTGTCCTTTAAAGATTGGAATTGCCATGTTGACAGTCCTTTGGTGAATATGTCTGCCAGTTGGTCCGAGCTGTTGACAAAAGAGATAGACAAATCGTGAGTAAGAACTTTTTCACGAATAAAACGATAATCTATTTCAATATGTTTTGTTCTAGCGTGTAAAACAGGATTAGCAGTTATAGCTATAGCGGACAGGTTGTCACACCAAAGTCTAGGCTTATGAGCTATGTAAATATTTAAGTCGCGTAAAAGTATTTTTAGCCATGCAAGTTCAGCTGCAGTGGATGCGAGGGCACGATATTCAGCCTCGGTCGACGAGCGCGCGACCGTAGGCTGTTTCTTCGCTCCCCAATGTATAGGATTTGGTCCAAGGAATACAACGAATCCGGTGGTGCTTCGGCGGTCCGTGGGATTTCCAGCCCAGTCGGCGTCGGAAAAGGCTTGAATGGGCATGATTCCTTTTTGGTAGAAGAGACCATGATGCTTGGACCCCTGCAAATATCGAAGAATACGTTTAGCGCCTATTAAA
Source organism: Linanthus parryae (assembly GCA_023055425.1). NCBI lineage: Eukaryota > Viridiplantae > Streptophyta > Magnoliopsida > Ericales > Polemoniaceae > Linanthus > Linanthus parryae. The sequence continues at coordinate 12,448,134 of JALGPY010000006.1, read as the reverse complement.
TGATTTTCAGTCGGTTTGTGCATGAATTGGCACAAGTGATTTACAGCAAAAGAAATGTCGGGTCGACTGAATGTCAAGTATTGAAGAGCACCAAGTAATTGGCGATAAGGGGTGGAGTCAGCAAGTGGTTTACCATCAAATAAATGAAATTTTGTGCTGCTAGAGATAGGTGTAGGAGCGGGCTTACAGTTGGACATGTGGAAGCGTGATAAGAGGTCGGAAATGTACTTAGCCTGGTGGATGTAAATACCATCCTGTGTTCGCTTGATCTCGAGACCCAAAAAGTAAGTTAAAGGTCCGAGGTTGGTCATAGCAAATTCAGAGTTGAGTTTCTGATTGAGAAATTGAATAAACTGCTCGTCACCACCTGTTAAGATAATATCATCGACATACAAGAGTAGAATTGTGCTTTTTCCATTATGATGACGTACAAATAATGAAGAGTCAGCATATGAGGCAAGAAAACCAAGAGAATACAAGTATGATGTAAAACGCTCAAACCAAGCACGAGGGGCTTGTTTTAAGCCATATATGGACTTATTTAATTTGCAAACATAGTGTGGGAACTTAGAGTTTTTAAAGCCTTGTGGTTGTGTCATATAAACAGTTTCACGTAGTAAACCGTGAAGAAACGCATTTTTAACATCTAATTGTTGGAGGGGCCAATTAAAATTGGCAGCTAAAGCAAGAATAATACGTACAGTGGAATGTTTTACGACAGGACTGAAAGTCTCGTCGTAGTCAATTCCGGGATTTTGATGAAAACCTTTGGCGACTAATCGAGCTTTATAACGAGAAATAGAACCATCCGGGTTGTATTTCGTGCGAAAGACCCATTTGTTCCCTATTATGTTTGCATTTCGTGGTGGAGGTACCAATGTCCAAGTATTTTGTTTTGTGAGACTAGTATACTCTTCAGTCATTGCGGTACGCCACTGAGAGTATTTGCTAGCCTCACTATAAGAAGAGGGATCAGGAGAAGTAATAACAGTATGAAAAACAGATTTGCGCTTACTAATTCCAGACTTACTGCGGGTGCGCATTGGATGGGTGGACGTGGGCATCTCAGAGTTAGTAGTGAGGGGCACTGCTGCGGGGGAGGGTACCATGCCAATGCTGGATGGTAAGGAGTCTGTTTCTGACACATTATTCGGAACAGAACTGCTGGACGGGACAGAATTGCTCGACGGGACAATGTTGTGCAGCGGAACAGGAACACCTTTAGTTCCAGATGGCTGCACGACTCCCCCTGCAGCAGGTTGCTCATTTAATTGCTGCTGTCCACTCATCATCGATGCCGGGGAATTAGCGTGGGACAAAGAGGCAGCATTGTGACGGTGCGGGACAGTGGAATCACCATCTGTTGCGTCAAAAACAGTGGGGATGCCATCTGTTGCATCAAAAACAGTGGGATTGCCATCTGTTGCACCTGGAACAGTAGGTACACCATCTGGGATGGTGGTTGTACCATCTGCTGGGACTGGAATAGTGGAGATTCCAGATCCGATACCTGAAAAAGCAGGCGAAACAGTCTCATGAGAATAGTTTGGAACAGAATTGTGCGCAACAGTGATATTACTAGAGCTACTAGAGCTGTAAGGAAATAAAGTTTCGTCAAAAACAACATCACGACTAACATATATACGATTCATGGTTTTATCTAAGCAAAGATAACCTTTGTAATCATCGGCGTAGCCGATAAAAACACACATTTTTGTTTTAGAATCAAGTTTAGAGCTATTGTAAGGTCTGAGAAGAGGGAAACAAGCACACCCGAAAATTTTTAGTTTCGAGTAATCTGGAGCAATTCCAAAAAGTAGCTGATATGGAGATTTATGATTAGTATTGATACTAGGCATTCGATTGATCAAAAAAGTAGCAGCAGCCACAGCATGAAACCATAAAGAATTAGGTAAGGAAGCACGTTTAAGTAAAGTAATAGCAGTCTCCATTATATGCCGATGCTTGCGCTCGGCAACGCCATTTTGCTGTGGCGTATAGGGGCAGGATTTTTGGTGTGTAATCCCATTAGTGCTAAGAATTTGCTGAAATATAAATGACATGTACTCACCACCGCCGTCACTTCGCAAAATACGTATAGAATGGTTTAGAAGCTTCTCAATTTGAGTTTTGAACTTTGTAAAAACATTAGGTACTTCAGATTTGTGGTGTAAAGGAAAAATCCAAGTGTAGCGCGAGTAATCATCAATAAAAATCACATAATAACGAAATCCATGGTATGATTTGGAGCTCGATGGCCCCCATACGTCACTATGAAGCAAATTTAAAGGAACAGTAGACTTAGAAGTAGCAGGAGAGTAAGGAAGGCGATGCATTTTGCCTTCTAAACACGAATGACATAAACCACTGGACTGTCCCATTCTTGGGACAATCTTATTTAAAACTGTATCAGAAGGATGACCTAAACGGTCATGCCAAGTTTTATTGTTTACTTTATTAGCAACTAAAGCAGTAATAGAATTATTGAGAGAAGCAGATTCAATAGGATAAAGCCCTCCTTTACTCAAGCCTTGATAAAGTATTGTTCCCGTAGGTTTGTCCTGAATAGAAAATGATGACGAGTCAAAAACAAAGCGACAATTGTAATCTTTACAAAACTTGTTAACAGATAATAGATTGGTGTGCAGGTTAGGAACGTGAAGTGTGTTGTGTAAAGAGAAGTTATGAGAATTTGTAGAAAGCAAAGCAGTACCCGAGTGTTGGATGGGTAGTGTCTGACCGTTTCCAACTGTGACTTGGTCATTACCCACATAAGTGTCAGAAGTGCTCAAGTTGTTAAAATCATGTGTCATGTGATTTGTGGCACCGGTATCAGTAATCCAGAAATTGGATTGAGGATCAGAAGTGGTAGAAGCAGCTAAAGCAGTCAGTGTTTCAGGGGGTTGCCTTCCTTGATAGGCATAGTTCATACGATGAACACAATCTAAAGCTGAATGATAATCTTGACCACAGATTTGACAAGTAATGTGTCTAGAAGATGAACCAGAACCAAAACCAGAGGTACGACCTCTGTTGTTCGCATAAAAATCACCTCTGCCACCACGATAGTTATTCCCCCTACCAGGATTGTAACCATTTCCATTACCGTGATATCTACCACGATTATTACCACCATAACCATTGCCTCTCCCATAACTATTATTGTAACCACCACGGTGATTATTACCACCATAACCATTGCCAAACCTCCCATTCTGATTTCTCCCCCTTCCCCTATTGGGTTGGGTAGAGTTAGCAGAATTGTTTGTAACAACATTAAAGGCCAAATTAGGGTTCTGGGAGGTGGCGTTTTGGGTCTCGAGCATTTGCTCTTCAGACTTTAACAAGACATGAAGGTCTTCCAGAGACAGAGGGTCGGATCTAGTCCGAATAGAAGAACGAAAAGGATTAAAATCAACAGATAATCCATTTAACACATAAAGCAACATGTCTTCTTCATCCACATTCACACCAGCAACAGTTAACTTGTCCCGAATAGACTTAATTTTTTTCATATAGGTGTCAATAGAATCAGAATTTTTGCGAATCATTTGCAGTTCAGATTTCAGTTGCATGATGTTTGATCTTGTAAGTGAAGCATACCTCTTTTCCAACGATAGCCAGAGAGATCGAGAAGAAGAAGACTGACCGATAACTTGACTGAGTGCTTCTTGACTCAGCGTAGCACTTAGAATCGTGATCAAGGCTTGATCTTGCTGATGCCAAGCAAGGTATTCGGGATTGGCTGTGTCAGAGGAGGATTCATCGGATCCCTTAGCAAATTCCGCCGGAGCTTTCTTCGAACCATCAAGAAACCCGAACAGATTCTGGGTTCGCAAGAGGGATGAGACTTGATGTTTCCAGATCACGTAGTTAGATCCGTCCAATTTGAACGGAACAAGATTGTGGATGTTTGTCAAGAGGTAAAGTGGATTTGATGTGGAGGAGGAATTAGTGGTAACGATGGCGTTTGTCATCGTCGATGAACTTGAGGAATCAGTAGCCATGGCTCTGATACCATGAAAAGACCCGTTAGGGTTCGGCGATGAATCAACAGAGAGATCGAAGAAACATTGCAGAAGAGAAAATGCTCTCAACTTAGAGAGAGAAAAGAGATGTTTATTATGCTGGAAAATGTGGCTTAAATACAATGAACGGCTCATCTACAACCGTTGGATAAGCTACCCTAGATCTGACGGTAGGGAGAGGTAGCAGCATATGATATTTATAGATAGGTCCTCAAGCTTTGAATAAATACAATAATAACCACAAAAGTCTGCTTTGCTTTGATATGTCTTGATACTTCCCACTACATGAGTTATTAGTCATAACACACAAAAGTGGGAGAGAGCAAAAGAGAGAGCAAGACAAGGTGCTAGGGCCGAAACCCTAGCCACCCGTCCGCCCCCCTACCCGACGGCAAAGAGAGGCCGCCCCTCTCTTGTGCCTTTGGTGATTTGTTGCTTTGATCTTCATCCCTCTTCCTCCAAGGTTCAAGCTAGCACTTGATTGAAGGAAGAATCTAGATCTCACCTCTAGACGTGGATCAACCGTAGAGACGAGGACATTATTCTTCGTGTGATCTCACAAATCAAAAGGTACACATCTTCTATGTCCTTAATCATGTTATGATGTCTCTTCCTGTGATCCTTGGTGGGCTTTGAGTAGGATTAATTTTGTTATTCCGCTGCGTTACCTACGTCAAAACCCAACAAATACATCCAAGCATATACGGCTCATCAGAGAGCGCCAAACTACACTTATATGACATCTCAATACATGGCCCAAAATATATAATATCTTGGAATAGGCATTGGATCAAAATACTCCAAAGTAAGGGGTTGAATGATATGTAAAAACATTTGTGAAGAGGAGAACAACATGAAACCAAACAATGACCTGATCTCAAACCTAACTCAAATAAGTAAGCCCGGGGTAATCTGATGAGAAAAAACTACTCAAATAAAAGGAAGAGTATAGACTCAAGTAAATGTATTAAGAATAAGTGACTTTTTTCTTTGATATAATTGCATTTTGATTGTGTTCTTGATATAAGTGAAATAAAGAAAATTAAAATAGATAAAAATCTTTCTTTTCTTCGAATTAATCCAATATAAAAAGATCCTACTATTGAAAACATGGGTAAATAAATAAAAGCCAAGCCTAAATAGAGAGAAGAGGAAACATAAATACCGTTTATGGTAATCTCTAATTGATTCATATGACTGTTTGATTACTCTTTTGCACGATCGTCAGAAGTCCAAAGGAGTTTTTCGTACTTTTCTCTAGCAATATCAAACTTGAAGCGCAGCAGAGAGATAGATGCAAGAGGATCGCTTAAGTTTTAGACTTCCAATGCAATATGTGAACTTTGCCATTAGTCAGAGTTACATGTGAAACAACACGATTGTCAGAACATGTCGAAATTACTATTGAGAAACTTGACCTTCTTCGAAAGGAGCACGAATGGATTAAGTATCTCCTCTGACATTGTTGGAACTGTTGATCGAATGAATCTAAATGACTGATAAGATAATTCTTAGAACAAAATTGAAGAATAATTAACTTCTTGTCTTAATTACTTAATGCATACCCCAATTTGACAAAACTATCACATTACAACCCTCAGTCCTAGAACTAGCTGATTGCACCCCCCATATGCAAGAAAAACGTCAATGTGAAACTGGAAATTTTTTTATGTCCACCACTTAACGGAATACACCGTTAGTTGACTTTCATGTCCTTTTGTTTGAGGATAAAATTGTCAATTCCCTTTTAGTTATGAACACCAAGAACAACATATTAATCACAACCGTAACCGCCACCATCGCCGCCATTTAACCCAAAATCCGGCCATCTAAGCCCAGATTTCGGCCAACGAAACATTCTCATCCACCACCACTGCCATTTCTCCACCGCTATTACTGCTGGAAATTCATTACCCATCGTGCTGTGGCCACCCCGAAACAACCATTTCAAATCCCCAAGAGTTTCTAACTAGCCACCGTCCTGTTGCCTCCCCCAAACCACCATCATCTCCAACGAATCTCTAATTTCCTACCACCACGTTTAGTTCAACATAGACAATCAACAATCAATTTCTATCAATTGAACCCAGAAATCAAACCTGAAGCCTTGTATTCGATTCCCGAAAGCAAACTTAGATGAACCAACACCAACATCGACCACCTCTAACACGATTCACACAGGACAATCCGTAGAATCGAAGCAACATCTTCTTATGACCTCAATTCAGCCCCAAACTGAAGAACAACAACAAAACCCAACATTCAACAACCTAATCGAACCCAATCATTAACAAATCCATAACAGATAGCTAGACTAAAGCCTACCCACAACCATGGCTCCTGATTTCATCTCGTGACCCACCCAATTCGACAAAAAAAAATCCAATTTAACGCACTTCTCATGCCCCCTCTCTCAATCTGTCACGCAAGAACAACGGAGAAAATAGAGGGGCTAATATTGGGAGAAGACGGAGAGGGATAAAGGAAATGAGAGTTCGATAACAGAGTGAGGGGAGAGAAGAGAGCAAAGAGAAATGCGTATCTTGAAAGCAGATAGAGAGAGCGCGCAGAGAGGCACAGGGATGTACGAGAATGAGGGTGTGTTTGGGAATGCTTCTGCTGCCAGCACAACTGCTTTTCGACAGCAGAAGCAATTTTAGTGTGTTTGGTAAAAATAAAATTTCTGCTTTTCAGGACAGTTTCTGCTGTCCCACGGCAGTTTTCAGGAAGCAATGGGGGAGATGCTTTTCCAGAAAGTGTTTTTTATTAATTTAACTACAACCGATTTTAACCTTACAAATTTTTAAAATATCAATAGTTATCTTTACGAAAATGACACGTGTCATATATTTTTTTGTCAATTTACCCTCTCACAGCAACTTCACATTCGATTTTACCAAACACAAAAATTACTATATCAATATTTCACAACAACCTTTACGTAATATTTACCAAACAACATTTCATCAAGAATTCATAGCAGCTTTTCCATAGTGTTTTCACACAGCAGCTTTCTAGCACCGCCACAGCATTCCCAAACTAGCCCTGAGGGACATCGAAAGCCAAGGGTTGTTCTTCCTGTTCTCGACCTTCCTTATCTTCTTCATCACACTTTTTCTTTATTTTTTATTTTGATATTTTGTATTGACAGATTTACCTCTGTTTAATAGTTTGTGTCTGGATGACTTTTTTTTACCAGATTGTCATTGACATTTTTGTTGCAAATGGAGGGTGCAATCTGCTATAGTTCTAGAAGAGGGGGTTGCAAAGTGCTAGTTTCGGCATACTCGGGGTATGCATTAAGTAATTAAGCCTAACTTCTTTCCAGAGAGAACATGGTGTTCTCTTTCAGACAAACATATGTACAATGATGACTTGATGATTTTGTCGAATGGAGGACCAAATCTTCAAAGCTGTGAGGAAGATATATATTTGATCAGACACATTTATTTTTCTTCTCAAAGTAACCAGTTGAATGTGTCTTGATGAATGTTTTTTCCCTGGAACAAAAACAGGAACATTTATTAGCTCAAGCGCATAAAAACTTTTCATGAAAGAACAACATGAAAATGTATTAGCTCAACCGCGTGAACAAAATTGCGTTAAGGTGAAACAACAACTTAAAGGAGACTTAGTGCTATAGGCTATGCTAAAATCTATTAATGGAGCCTCATCGCAAGACGATATGTTTAAGGCATACAAGCTAATTGCGTAATTCTGAAGTGTTGTTGGGTAACTTTCTGGATTTTCCCGCTATAGGTGATATCACAGGTTCTTATTTCATTTATTTCCAACACTGTTTTAGATGAAAAAAGGAATAACAACTCGAGAATCAAGATTATGCGAGCCAAATAAAACACAGATCAAGAAATCGCATAAAACATGTTGAAGCATCCAAACATACGTTTAGCAGAAACTCCAGAATGTGATCAATTGCAGATTTCTATATCAACAGTAACAACTTCCACTCTTGAAATTTTAAGAAATTGTTAGTGAGCGATACAGACACAAACCAAGTGAAAGGACTACGTACAGAGATCAAGAAAGTAAAGAAAACTAACCTTGTACATAAAATCTCATCGATGCTAACAGAACCAGCACTGAACCCTACCACATGCAATTTGTGGGGCATACAGAGATAGGCAGCGTTGCTGATTGCATTGAGGAACATGAAGCAGCGCACAATCGTGGACAAAGACTTCTTATAAAACGCAACAGAGAGAAAAGAGGCGGGAGAGAGCGAGATATTGAGAAACGGTTACCTCAGTTCCGTCGATGGCAACCGAGACAGCGGCGTAAATAGCCTTGCGGCACATATGTGAAGGCAACGCGGCACTGCAAAGGGAAAAGCAGAGTGGCAGGTTTTGACTGAGCGATTACGCGAAGAGTCATGTACTTTAGAAGAGAGATAGTTGCGGATGAGTCCTAGCTTGCAAATAAGTCCTAGCCTTAGTTTAACAGAAGCAGTAACAGTAATAAACAATTTTAGAGGGGCAATTTTATAATTAATGATCTTAAGAAACAATTTGAATTATTTACTCTTTTAAAATAACTAGTAAGGAACATGTGTGCGTTGCACGTAGCTTTGTGAAAGAACTTCTAAAATATGTCCTACCCAAGAAGTTGAGTTTATGCATAGCTGAGTATTTAGGCATGTACCTCTATGGTTGTAAGAAACGGTAGCACGATGCACGAAACTCCTTCTGTTGTAACAGAACTCCTGTTTCAGAGCTTTGTTACCAGTTTGTTATAACATGGGTATTCGAGCAAGAACGATGTAACGAAAACAAGAACGAGACAGAATTTAACGTGGTTCACTAACAAATTCGTAACGAACCCGCTAGCTACTCCACGACCAGAACCAGATATCTTATTGAGAAGAGAACCCGATTACAATGCACGCCGTGGCAACAACGGCCACGGCGGCGACCCGAAACACCCACCGAACACACACTACAATATAGCTCTCAAAGCACAAACTTGAAACCCACGAACTACTTCACTGGCGTGTGTTATGTTCCTGACTAACAAAGCATACCTTATTTATAGGCGTAGCCTATGCGGTGATCCAAAAACAAACTGCCCATTTGGAATTACTTGGCCACCAAGTCTAAGCATGACTTAGACACAAACATGCACCACGCCTCACACTAAGTTGGAAACAACTTTGTTTCCAAACCTGAATTTTGATCTTGCCTTGCTGACTTGAATTCAAGTCACAACCCAACACCTTCTATGTGCGCGCCTGGGAAAGGGTCCGACCCACTTTGGAATATATTGTATACAGACTTACATTGCATTTTACAGGAGGTTGTTACCACGACTTGAACTCGAGAGCGTGACCTCCTGGTCATACGGCGACAACTTTACCGTTGCTCCAAGACTGCCCTTGACCTCTATAGTTGTATGGTTGTATATATGTTCTTAATTTTTACGACATGGTCCGCTTCCCCTTTTTTTCCTTTAATGAAATAAGAAATTGATGCCATTAGTATATGATAGTTTATGCATAGCGGAGTGTTTAGACATGTACCTCTATGGTTGTATATAAAAATTCACTTTGAGGTGAATCCTCTCATCCTTTAGGCCGTGCGCAATCAATAACATAAAAACATAGTTGAGTAGTCTATGGAACACTAAATTACCATACATTCTATTTCAAAAAAAAAATTACCATACATTCAATACAGTTTCTTATGAATAAATATAGATTATCTCTTCGTACTGTTCCCAACAGATTCATGATCGAGTAAAGACTATGAGTTTCAGTAAGACCCAGTTTTAGGGAATATGTGGTTGCAACACAAAAGCCTACTTCTATAGTACTTTCGGACAATTTCCCTGACTTTTTTTCATCCATGTTTACAGTGAATCTGCCCTCTCTTAAAATTCATAGGACGATCATCATTCCACTTCACTCCATCTAAACCTTCCATGGAAAGGAAGTATCTATAAATTAATTCAAGTATTGAAAGAACTATCAATCACAGTTTTATCATGGAAGCAGTGGTAGCGATTAACTTCCCGAATAGCGAGCTCTTTCATAGTACGTCTTTATTTGTAAAAGCTAAATGTCCGATGTATCAGAAGAAGAATATTTATTGATTTGTTGCACGTAGGTACTATCAGGTAAGAATAAATATATGAAATCTCTATCACATAACTAATGCCATTACATTTGTTGTGCACCATATAATTGCTATCAACAATAGAAGAATCCAAAAAATAGTTAACTGTTTCCACTATTTATATTTAATTATTTCGTCTTGTACCATAGTATAACAACCCGTACGTGGTGAAATCTCTGCACAGACGATCCTACAAATTGTGTTATTAGATGTTCATTGATATTGTATAAAATTCTTTGACATAGTTTTAACTTCTCTAATTCAGCCGTATTAGCTCCCAAATATTTTTTATCATTCAAACTCACAAAGGAAATGAAGGTTAATCATGAAATGCAGAGTGCATAGGAGATAATGAAAATCTGCTAAAACATGGCATCAAAGAAACAACCACCACGGTAGATATTCAAGATCATAAATTAAAAATGCATAAACTTAAAATATTACAATTTGATATGAAAGAGATGGGTTTTACACACCTTTTTGGAGGAGGCATGAACATACCATAGGGATTTATCGTTGTTTTGGGGCTCTCGTCAACCAGAAGAAAAAAGGGATCACTACAATTCTTTAGGAACGATTACAAATGTCCTACTACTTGAAACCCAAACAAGGGGGAGTGAAATTTCAGCCGCCAGCAAATCATTGATCGTGACTCCATGTCTTCTGAACTAATGTCCGGCCTATGACAAATATTGATTTTTGGAAGAGTCTAAGTCGAGTTTAGCCCCGTCGTTTTAGTGGAACAGCCTGTTGCAACAAACAACCAGATAGGGATTTTCAACAGTAAAAGGGTAGTTTGAGAACAACATAATTATGTAGGGCACTTTCATAAAAAACAAATGTTGGACCACTAACAGGAGGGTATGTTTGACAACAACATAAATATGAATTGGGCAATTCCATAAAAAAACAATCTTAGGAACACCAACATATTCTTCTTCACTCTTTCAGAAGCCATAAACACTGCAGGGTGCATATAAATATCCTTCAGAAGCTTCTTAATCATAGAGATTTTAAAGTAAGTTCAATGACTGAGCATGATTAACCCTGGTAATCTACTTTTTCTTACCCTTAATAGGTCTTTAGTTAAGTTCAATGACTGAGAATCATTCACTTGTGATTTGGATCATTATGATGACAGTTTTTGCTTACCATGTTGTAGTCGATGTTTTGAAGGAAAACACATAATCTAATGGGATTTCATTGCCTTCTCCCGTCAGTTTGAGTTCTGGAATTGGAGCGCATTCCAATTTTTTCAAAATGGGAATGAATGAACCCAACAACACTCACCTAAACTATACATTGCGATACCAATAAGCGAGACTTTGGGAAGTGAGGCTGAAAGAAGCGGTTAACCTTCTCTTTCACAAGGGCACCTTCACTCGCGCTAAATAGGAACTTTGCTAACGTGTGTACGGCTTAAGAGGCTGCTATTCGTATCCAAAATAATCAATTCGTTATTGGTATAAATCAGTTTGAAAGACATTAAAACAGTCATCTCTTTCAAAAAAGGTAACTAATATGTTTTTTTTGTCTCTGACATACCCAAATTTTATAGGTTGTAATGTCGACGTAAATATCAATATTGTTCTTGCTCCAATCGTGTGCTATTTGGGGGGTTTGTCAAAGCACATAACGAAGCAAAAAAAAATAAAAGGCAGAGGGACATAGAAGAATGGACTGACACTGTGTTTTCTGAACTTTGGATGTGTCCCTCCCTCTCTCTCATGATCCCGATCAGCCAATGCGTCTCCATATGAACTCATGAATGTCGTGCTGGTTGTCCGAATGAGAAAGATACAAATAGGACTCTTAATATATTAATCCGAATGAGAAAGATACAAATAGGACTCTTAATATATTAAGGGGATTCGTCTGAATCAGAGTATTTCTTCAAATAAAAGATCAGGTCTGATGGTGCTGTGACTCAATATTTCAGTATACCTATTCGGTTCATTTAAAACAACGGACCACCCACAAAAAAGAGAGAGGCGCCTCACAGGTTTTGGTGTTGCCACACTGATTGACCTCTTTGTCAATTTGTTTCCCGCGACAATAAGTCTTGGAATTAACAAATTATGAGTCGGGCCTCAAACCTAGAACCGCAACGGCTGTGGCAACAATTTTTCAAAACCAGAAGTCAATGATTGTAGTTGCAGATAGGTCGTTTCAGGCGAGTAGGTGTCTGTGGAAGAGAGAGAAGACAGGGAGTTAGGGTTTACATCAAGTCAATGAAATCAAAATTGAATCCACAAAAACAAAAAATTACTCACACGACATGAGCATATCATAACCAAAGTTGAATCCACATACCTGCATTTTTATCAACAGTAGAGAATGTCAACAGAGGGAGAAGCGATGTCTGGAGTATGTGTCCGCCGGAGAGAAAAGACAGAAAAGGAACCCTAAGACGAAATCAAATTATGCGTGATGTAGAAAGATAGAGATAGAGATCTTAGGGTTAAGAAGACACTTTTGTAATTATAAAATTTAGGAAGTCACTTTCATAATAAAAGATCTTAGGAGTCACTTTTCTATCCTTCACTCTTTTTTTTGAGAGAAACTTCGAAATTTTATTAATCATCAGCAATCAAATGATGTGGAAATACATCTTTTTCTAGCCATCTATTACCCAAATGGGGACCTCCTCGCTCCACTCGCCTTCAAAGTCTTGAGCCGCGTGTCTGGCCATACGATCCGCCACGCGGTTGAACTCGCGTCCCCATACCCTTGTCTCGAGATGCGCAAAGTGCTTTAACAGTTGAAGGGTCTCCGCCATTAATTCATTCATTACTTCTGAGTCCTCCATTCTTCTTCCCAACTGTGCTTCTTCCAATTCTTCGATAGCAGTAGAGGAGTCTCCGATCATCCAGATCCGTTGGTCCTTCCACGTGAGACATGCCCGGAGTCCTTGAAGGCACGCATACTTCTCCAATTGCCTAGCACTTTCACACCGTGGAAGCTTTCTTGCTCCGGCCAACAAGCTTTCACCTTTCCCATTTCTGATTACAAATCCCGCCGATGCGTTGCCAGTTCTTGGATTCCAGTTACCATCAATTTGGAGTATCAGGTGGTTATTGTCTACGGAAATCTTGGAGTTTTGTTGTTTCTGGACCTCTAAGTTAAGTAGATCTCCCCTTCTATATTTCTGTTCCTGGAGTTTTCGGATCACCAAGTCGTGAATTGTTTCTATGTTTGCTTGTACTCCTTTAAATCTTCGCGCGTTTCGTCCTTGCCAAATTGCTCAGATAATGACACAGTACCTTGATAAATCATCCTCTTTTAATCGCCAGATATCTGCTTGGACTCTTTCTGAAGCATTGATCTTTGTTTGTAGCTGGAGATCTCTTCCCTCCGGTGATTCCCAAACTGATCTTGCTGTTGGACAAGAAAAGAGGACATGGTCCGTTGTTTCAATCCCATCCCCACAAAGGTAGCATCGATTATCAATCACGATCCCCCGCCTTCCCAAGTTCTCGACAGTGGGGATAATATTTCTTCCAACTCTCCAAACCAGGTGAATAATCTTTTTTTCTATCTTAATTTTCCAAAGTTTCACGAAGCTCTTTTGGACTTGCTCTGATGTCTCGCCTCTCTTCTCTAACTGCAACTTTTCCTTCATACCCAGCAAATATCTAAACTTGACTGTGTACAGTCCCTTGTCATTATAGTGCCACCGGATCTTGTCCTTTGTCAGTTTTTTTGGGAGTGGAATTCGAGCAATCTCTTGACAGTCCTCAAGCAGGTATTCTCTTAACTTATGTATCTTCCAGCACTTTGTGTCTTTATTGATAAACTCCTCCACTTTTAGTGTATTTAGCATACTGTTATCAGTAATCAACTTGAAAAAAGGTTCTCTGGGTATCCACGGTGCCATCATGAGGGCTGATTCACCATTCCCAATTTGCCATCGGGAACTTTTAGCTAGTAACTTCTTCCCAAAACATATGCTACGCCAAGCATAACTAGGTGCAGTCCCTTCTTTTGCTTCCCAAAAGTTTTTTCCTGCAAAATACTTTGCTTGGAACACCCTACTCATTAGAGACCGGGGACTGCTCTGGATTCGCCAAACCTGTTTCGCAAGCATTGCTTGATTGAAGACTTTGAAGTCTCTGAATGCCAAACCACCTTGTTCTCTTGAATCTTGCATTTTGTTCCACGATAGCCAGTTGATGCCACGTTCTTTTTTTGAATTACTCCACCAAAATTGTCTAACTTTTGCTTCAATCTTGTTACATACTCCGTCTGGCAGCCTAAAACATGACATAGCATAACTTGGAATTGCATTGGCGACCGCTTTTATAAGAACTTCTTTGCCTCCTATTGATAGTGATTTTTCCTTCCACCCTTTTAATTTACTATCAATTCTATCAAGAATATAGGTAAAAGTAGTACTTTTTTGTTTACCAATAGTCGGCGGTAGCTCGAGATACTTATCATGCTTTTCCGTTTCAAGGATGCCGTAGCATAGCCCGAGGTACTTATAGTAAAGATCACTCTTTTAAGATAGTAAAGATAAAGATTAAAATTAATTTGTGGAACATGACATAACCAAAAGATCAGAAGTCAATGAACTGGAGTATAAAAATGCAGTTCAAAGAATAATAATGGCAATGATTTATAAGGGGAAATAAAATATTTACATATCGATTAGTCTTTTCATTTAGTAGACTTTAAATATCGAAATTTTGGGAGCGACAAAAATGGTTCATGATGAATTGATTTTCTCTCGTCATTGGATATGGATCCACTCCAGTCCAACTCTCCCTCATGTCCCAGTCACACAATCTTGACCGTCAAGATTTATAAGTTGTTCAGATCCTAACACAATTATCTAAGTCCAGGTGATTCAGATGCAAACACAATTATTAAGTAGAGGTGGTTCGGAAATAAAATATGTGATTTCACTTTTGAATTTATATACGAATATGCGGAAAACTTTGTTAGAATGGTTTTTCTTTTGAATTATTATATGAATATTTGTTGAATGAGATGTTGGAAGAAACTAGATAAACTATCGTTGTGACCCACGATCTACGACTTCGGCCGGGGATATAATATTATTCTATGATATAATCTTCACAAAGTTATTTAAGAAACCAGGTGAATCAAGAAGATAACATTTGGCAAAAGAAGATTATATCTATCCTTGTAAGTGGGCTTTACTAATTCTTCCGTAGTGTTCACCTCTCTTGGGACAACAACTACAGTCCGTGCTGGAGTTGAGGTGTGAAGATTATAGTTGTTGTCTTTTATAGCACGTGCTTTGCACGTGGACATTGTATTATGACTGACTATATTTTGTGAACAATTGAACAAGATATTCAAATTTTTTAAATAAAATAAACTATTCAAATTTATTAAGAAGTATCTACAAATTGTTGTCGAGTAAGTTTTTTGTGCTTTTTCAATTTCTCGTTAACTAACGGGCCCAACTAATGATGAACCAACTATTGGCACTCAGAAGTCAGACTGTGAGCTGGGTAATACCTTTTTTTAGCTTGGTAATACTTCTACAAGATAAAAAAAAATGTGACATTGGAAAAATAGCATTAGTGTTTTGCAGTAAGATACAGAAAGAATACTTGGGGGGATAACAACTCCACAAAAACCCTCTCTTCACTGGTACAGTTTCAATTGAGTGAGTACTCTTTTCATTAAGATTTTTTTGATGCGTAAACTTCAAATGACAACAACTGAGTTAACACCCTTTGCTAATTATGTTATGTTGGACACCTAGTAATTTTTTGTACGGTCTTATACAATCACTTATAATCAAATCAATCAAGCATCAGAATTCCATGATTTTAAGAGGAATAGAACAACACTATCTCATGCATCATACATGATAGATCAATCTCTCCGGTAATCTAATGAGAACTAAAACAAAAAATAACTCAATGCAACGAAAATTACCTTTTAATTAGAGAAAAGACGAAATGTGCCAAATGCATCTATCATCTCCTTGATGTCGACAGTATTTTCTGAGCCAAAAATTCCTTCAAAGGCACGTAAGTAACCACAGAGCCATGGGTCCTGAGTGATGGACAACCGTAATAGTCTTCAGAAGCCCCCCGGAAATAACAATGTGAAGTAGTAGAAAACTTTTACATACTAAGGTTAAGTTATCAAGATGTGCTTCAGCCCTTCAAGGCGAACAAAGGCTTGGTTTGTACTGTATATTCCCTCAAAGCTCTTAAAATTGATAGATTTCAATCTTCTTGTTCTATTCAAACTTACTTTGTGAATACGGTCCTTCACTTGAACCATTACATGCTCCTTTAGAGAAAAAAAAATTCTGTTTGTATATACCCATTTCATAATCTTAAGCTAATGATTCTTGGGTACATTTGATATCACATTGCATTTATTATTTAAAATAAAATCAATATGAAAGTCGAAAGAGAAAGCTTCAGTTGTGATAAGATACAAAATTTACTAATTACATACCTGAAGTGTAAATAAAGGAAACTAAGACAATTTGAAGGTATCTCATATAAGAAACAACATTTAGGCATTGGAAAAAACAAATTCGGAAACACTGCATAAAGAACATGAAAATAAGACTGAGATAAGCAGTTGCCACACTGCTCAAATCAAATGATTTTTTGATTATCAAAATTGAATATTTATGCATGATATTACATACATGAACCCTCAAGATAGTTGGGGCTTTTTTGAACATCTGGAAAGAACGACAAAGATAATCAAATTAGCATTTTGTTGCATGATTAAAACCGATTAATAAAATTAGCGATCTGACAGAGACCGCATAATCCAAAAGTCTAGACGCATATGAAAATCGAGGAACAACTCAAAGTTGTAGCGCAATGTCATTGTGTGTCTACATAAGTACCTCATTGTATCTGACAGAGACCTCATAATCCAAAAGTCTAGACGCATACGAAAATCGAAGAACAACTCAAAGTTGTAGCGCAATGTCATTGTGTGTCTACATAAGTACCTCATTGTACACACAAGTAAATATTGGTACTGATGTCGATATCTATCATATGGAGACAGAACTAATTTATGTAAACATCCAAGGAAAAGGTACCACTGTCATTATTATAAGAAGAGCGAAAAAATGCTTCAAGCTGTGCTCACACCATAAAAATAGCCTCGAGGATTAGAAAGGTAAAATTACATTCAGGAAATGATCATAAAGTCCACAGTATTGGGGGACTATATAAATTCGTTTCTTGTGTATAAAAACTAAACCAATTAACATACTGACAAGTGTTTGACTTCCTCGAGGATAATTGGGATCTGTGGGACTTACAAGTGCCCGTCCAACGACATACCAAACTTATGATTGACCATAAAACATATGACCACCTCTATATACACGGGACGTTCAACTTCTATGTATGCTTTGTTAGAGAAAACAAGCATTAGGGATTAATCATTGAAACAAACTGCCAAGTTTTGAATACTGTTCTTCCATATAAACAAAATCAAGGAAACAACATTTTTTTCCTTGAAGTCCTGATCTAATTTTTCCGAAATTCCTGACTTCAATTTTATGCTAAACAAACACTACCAAAAAAATGGCCTTTGGCCACACTCAATTAAGCCACGAGTAACTAATGTGGCAATTAGAAATATTAACCACGGTACATAACTGTGGTTAATTAATTATACAACAGCCACAGTTAATAAGAAACAACCGTGGCGTAATCATCCTTTAACCACGGTTGTTTATTTTTCCGTGGTAATTGACACTAAAAAATCCATCACCACATATATTAACCGTGGCTATCGAGTTTTTTATTATAAAAAATACCCCCGTAAAAAAAATCTACACCGCGAGCAAATTTGGTACTAGCGGTATTATCAAAAGTTTCAACCCTTTTCAGTCCAGAGCCTCTCGTTCCTCTCTCCTCCGTCCGTTGTTGTTTCTTCAATCGATTCAGTGTGAAAGAGCAGAGGGAATCGATCCAGGCTTCCGATTTAGTTTGAATCAGAAGTTGATTAGAGGGATCTGTTACAGTCTCCGTCTTGCTTGCAGTCTCCTCTCGGGTTGTAGTGTTTGTCATCGTAGTGCTATTCCTCTCATAACTGCAGTTTCCGTCATTGTCGTGCTATTCGTCTCATCGTCTGCAGGTATGTCCTTCTTCTTTACTCTTTTTCCTCTCTTCTCTGCCTCTTCTTTAATAGGTACGATATTTTAGGGTTTCCGATATTAGCAGTATCAAGTGGCTGATTTCTCATTAGGATTGCTTTTTTGGATCTTTAGGGACAAAGCAATAGAATCAATAATTATGGGCTTGGAACTTAAATAGGTAAGTTCGAGTCTCCCTTATATTTGTGAGGTTTGATATCTGAAATTCGATAGATTTCAGGGAATATGTTATAATTTTTACATCAAGACTTCTAAATAGGGGTTGAATTGGTTCTTAATTTTTGTTTTTTTGTTAATTTGTTCTCTGGTTTTGATTTTTGGGGTTTGAATAATATAGTGTTTGAATAATTGTATGGGGTCTCGACAAAATCGCATAATTCACAGTAGAGTGGGTTAGAGGGATAACATAATACAGTATTAGATCGGAGTGTCTAACGTTTAGCTAACAGCCTAGTAGTGAAGAAGAGTAATTCAGATTTGCATATTAAAGAGGCACCCACCTTTCAATTAAGCTAATATGAAGATTGTGCCAAAAGTTGAATGTCATAGAAGCAATATCATATTCAGGGTGGGAGGCAACTTCCAGCAAGGCATGCACAATCAGCATAGACTCGTCTTAGCCTGGAAATAGTAGTGAGTAAGAGGGGGAGAAAGAAAAAGCAATGGACTTAGAAAAAAGATCCAGACTTTTGAATTTTGATTATGTTATAAGTTTAAGGATAACCACACAACCAGTAATTGGAGCGCAGGAGTAGTCTAGAAACTAAGGAAAGAGATTAGATGAAGAAAATAGTTTAACATTTGAAAATAAATTAAGATATGAATGGCACATGTCGGCAAGTAAACGAGTGATGGCTTTGATGTCGAAATATAGATAAACCTTCCAACCACAAGTCATACAGAATGATCCATTCTATTGAAAAGATAATGCAAATTTGTTTATTAAAAATCAAAATCAGGTTTCTCAGTGCCTGAAACCAGAGGTCCTAATTTTCCTACATTAAGTTCTTAAATAACCCTCCAAAGTAATAGATCCTCGTATAATCAGCAGTAAGACTGATCACAGTAGTTCAATAATATGCCAAATGTAGAAACAAGAAAATAAAAATTTAAGCTGTGTGCTAATTCTGGATAACTTGCTGCATCACGCCGTGCTCTTCTTCTCCTCCCTGAAACCCACCCCTCTCTATTCGAACAAGTACTAGTGTTCATTTGAGGCTTTTTCCTGGGTTTTAAATTGATTTTATTTCAGTTGATCGGGTTGCGGTTGATGGTGACAATGGTCAAAGATGGGAGGGACGGTTGTTGGTTTTGAATTGATTAGGATTTCAATATGGATTTTTGTTTGATTTGTTTGATGCGGTGATGGTCTAAGTCTGGGGCTCTGGGCTGCCTTGGGTGATGGAGGTTGATGTGGTGGACCTGGTGGTGAAAGTGTAGATGGAGGTGGAAGTGGTGGTTACTTGACACCCAAATCGAGTCAGTCTACCCTCAATTTCAGCAAGCCCAGTAATTCTCCATCTTAGATAGGCAATCAATTGATTTCTTATCTTATATATAATATAAAAGCAGAAAAGTCTTGAGGTTGAACCACGTTCTGCCATTTGTTTTAAAATATTCATTATGAGTAAGACATTTGTCATTCTATGTGTTTATAAAATCAAGATTAACCAATTACAAATCGACCCGAACTCATGTATTGCTTTGTCACTATAATTTGAAGGTTACTCTTATAATTTGTAACTCATGAGCAATTAATATTCATTTTAATATTGCAATGTTAAATTAGTAATGAATGCTCATCCTTGATTTTATTACCTAAATTTTATAACATGTTAATGCAAAACATATAATAATAGTATAGCATTTTTTGGCAATAGCATAATATTTCAATAACTTTATAAGTATATGAACTTCCGAAGAACTATTTCTTATTATTTAAATAAAATCTCTATTCAATCTTAGTCGATGCATATTATATAACTTCAAAATTAATAAACTAAATTGTGATCTCATATTCAAGTATATCATTCACGTAAATATATTTGTTCAAAATTAAATGACATTATTTATTTTTGAGAAATATTTATCAATACTTAGGCCTTGGTAATTTTCTCAACTTTCATCTTGGTTAATTTTATGTTAGATGATTCTCTAAATATTGATTTTTTGTTTATCCGAGTATAATATTTTTTATATTAGTGTAAAATATATATTATAATATCATAATAAGTTTAATAAATATACAAACATTAACCTTCTATAGTAATTATGATTAATATATCATAACATCATAATAATTGTTATAGGTACATGAACCTTATTAGTAATTCTTCTTATTTGAAAGGAAGTAACTATTTCATAAATACTTATTTGAGGCTTATTAGTAGTTTGGCCCTTCAAAACGTAATTTATGATTTCATATTCAAACTTATCATTTACGTAAATAAAATCGAAAGAGATATATACTTTGTAGGTAAATAAATTATATTCTTGATGACATATGATGTATGCATTTTGTAAAATATAAAATTAAGTTAGTGCATATACATGTAAGTCAGTGACATTAGTGGTTTTTGAAGAAATATGTCTCACTAATTAGTCCATGGTAATTTTCTCAACTTTCAATGATTCTCTTAAGATTTCTCAATTTTATAATTCGAGAAACTAAATATTTTTTATATTAGTCTAAACTAGACATTGTAATCATAATAGATTCAATAAATATACATGTATACAAATTTCAGAAGTAAATCTTCTTTAAAAATAAATAAAGCTTCCGCGGACTCTTAGTTATGCATATTACATATTTTTAACGTTTGATAACATGAATCGTTATAATGTAAATTATACATAATATATCGTAATAGATTCAGTAAATAATATTGATATATGAACTTTAGTAGTAAAACTTTTTATTCCTAAAAAACGAAATAATACTTCAACGATTTTTTTACTTACGCATGCTACATAGTTTTAACCTTTAGTAACATGAATTATGTTCTTAGTTTCAAATTTGAATATATAAATTTATAAGATTTTTTTGCTTAGTGGTTTTGTGAGAAATGTGTTTCAATAATTATTTCATGCTAATTTTTCTCAACTTTCTTCCCGTTTAATTTTATTTCATACGTGTCTCCTAAGATTCAGTTACAAACGATTATAAATCGGTGAACTTGAAATATATTTATTATAAAATTCAAAATTCAGTCAATGACATGAAAAAAGAGAAAAAAAAACGGTATTTCATTGTGGTCATTTATGTAAATAACTTATTCGAAATATATTTATTATAAAATTCAAAATTCAGTCAATGACATGAAAAGAGAAAAATAAATAAACAGTATTTCATTGTGGTATTTCATCCACTGGCCCCGCGCCTTGGCGCGGGGTAACGCCTAGTGTAAATTCAATTCAGAAAACCAACATCTCAACTCGGAGGAGACGACGACGTTGATGCCAGAAAACTCGTCTGTTTTTTAGGGGTCTGATCCCATTTTTTTTAAATGATTCTCTCAATTGATTTTTAAAAGCCTACAACAAAGGGTTGTGGGTGGCTTGAAATGTTCTCTTCTTGGGTACTGTTTTCCTTCTGGAATTTTTTTCAACTTTTTCCTTGGTTAGGATCGGTATGTTGTCGTTCTTTGTCTATTTGTTTATAGTTTGACTAGGATGATGTTCTTGGTAAAGTATTGTTCTCATTCCCAGTACTGACAAATGACAACTTGTTCTCATTCCCAGTACTGACAAATGACAATGAAGATAGAAACACTTGTTTGCAACACCACCACCAATATTAGATGGAGTAGAAATAGCCTATATATGTTTGAACTGTGACCTCTATGACACACAAAAAAAAAAAATCTCCAGGTTTGTGTTCATACAGCTTATTCATACTTGAATGCATTATGTTCATAAAAATAATGAGTGCCAATGGTGATGGTGGTTTTGTTAGTTGTGAAGGTGCGAAAAAGAGCCTCTATATATTTGGTTGCTAGTATCTTCTAACTTGCTTTTCGCCTGTTTTGTGTAGTGATTTTATGTTATGGGAATTGCTGTTTTCAGCTGGCAAAGAAGACATTCTAGATTTCTTCAAAGAATCTGGGTTAACCGAGGAGTGGGGGAAAGCAATTTTGAAGAGCTGGTGAAAATATTTTTATTTTGATCGCCCTGTCTCTTTCATTAGTATACCGTATATAGGGATTTTGTGAATTACTCTTATACCGAACCTGTTGTATTCAATGATGGAACTAGGCTGGGAAACAAGGTTTATTTGTATGAATGGAGTTTGAAGTTTTTTCAATTTGAAGCATTTGACAGAGTTAGGTGAATTAGACGCAGTGTATGTATCTGGTGCAGTTCATTGTAATTTTAAATATCAAAATAGTGATTGGATAGCAGGGATCATAATTTTTTGTTTATTTAAAAAAAATACTTGGCCACGGGATAAAAGTATGGCTAAGTTCATTGATTTTGTTGTCAAATATTCCATTAGCCACGGGAGAGAGGTGTGGATAGTTAATTTTTTTTTGGCGGGCTAAAATAATTTGCCACGGTAATCTACCGTGGCTAAAATATGTGATACCCACGGTTATTGAGTTACCGTGGTTAAAAGCAACGAGGAACTTAGCCACGGTAGTTACTGTGGGCAAAGCTTTGCCACGGCTTTCAACCGTGGCTAATTGAAAAAACCACGCAATTTTTGGCCACGGGTAGCTACCGTGGCAAGTCCCGTGGCAAAACCAATTAGCCACGGGAACTGGAGCTTTTGCCACAGTAATTACCCGTGGCTAAAGCCCTTTTTTCTAGTAGTGAAATAATGTAAAATTTGCAACAAACGTGATTCTTTTATATCAAGACCACTGAGGCAATATATGCATCGAGATAATTCCCCACATAGGTGGGACATCTGTTTGTAAAGATGGGATTGTTTTCCTACCTTTTGTAGATCGTATCATCTTCCAAGGGAAATAGACAGATCCTTTGGAGTTAAGAGTTTCGTCAAGCAAAGTTTGTACACTACATATGAACATCAAATGAAGAAGCAAAAACATATTTACATGGAAGAAATTTTGCAGGAACCATTTGCGCGCGCAAACACACACACACAAAAAAAAAAGAAAAAAATCAAAGAAGTAGTCTAACCAGTGGCGTCATGTGAGGAAGAGTAGATACCAAGGAGTAATAGACATCACTCACCATAATGCAGTTAAATATAAACTTCCAGAGCTAGAACAATTAAGTTTGGCAGTGAATAAATGACTACTGTAATTGGGCAAAAACTGCAAACCATTGATTCAAGTGACACATATTGAGTTAGAATTCGAATAGGGGCAAAAGAAAATTAATGAATCATGCTCTGCCTTGAAGTGCACTGAAAAATTGATTAGAGAGTTTGAGGTTTGTAGGAGAGGAGCATAAGATACAGATGAAAGTTGGTGTTTCAGAGTTTAAAAAGACAACATATCATGAAGAAAATCATTGAAAAATCAATTAATTATGCTCTTCCATTAGCTAAGGAGAAAATTTACCAACCAGATCTGCTCAGAGCTCGCAAATCAAGTAAACTGAACCAATGAGACTTACAATTGTCCTTTCATGGCATATATTACAATCGAAGACACCCATAAAATTATGGTACTATAATAGATGGATGGTATCTACTATAATAGATGGATGGTATCCAAGGCAACAAAATTGGCCCAACTTCAATGAACACACAGATCATGGATGGTATCTACTTGATGAGAAGAAGTAAGGCCAGCATTAATCTTATATGCAGAGACTGAAATAATGTTGCTGATGCTATGGCCAATCTTGGTGCTGAGCAGAACAAGCTTATGGAGGAGCTCCTCAACCCCCCAGACATCATCAAGGGGGTCTTGATCACTGATAAGATGGGCAATGAAATGTTTATGTAGTTTGGTTTATTAGTAGGAGGTCTGTTTGTTTGTTCCTGTTTTGTAGGGACTGCTTTCTTTGTTTGTATTAATTTATGATGAAACTAAAAAAAAAATGGTTAGATTTCGTTGGGTTTTATATCTATTTTTACCCAGATTTTCCTGTATAGGCATAAGTAAAAAATTGTATCTGTAATCTTCAAAATGATGAACCTTTCAGAAAACCAAAAAGAGATTGGTCGTTGAATCTTCAAAATTCAGTGAGCATCTTGTTTCCAAAAGTTCCAATCTCTATTGAACTTCGTATACGATATAGACTTATAGGTTGAAGGACTTACGACTGTTAACTGAAGCTGTGGACCTATACTTATACATTCTCATAATGTAGTTTAAATTTGCATCCTACCTCATGGTGTCAAAGGCCCTGGCGGGTTGGAGGTGGGCTGGGTGAGGGAGGGCTGGGGCGGTTTGGAGACCCGGTGTGGGAGGGGGCCAGGCCAGGTTGGAATGGGAGGATATGTAGCCTGGACCGGTCCCGGGCTAAAATTGATCCGGTGCGGGTTGGGGGCTACTTGTGCGGGTTAGGGCCGGGCTGGGTTAGGGTGGGGGTGGGGGAGGTTAGGGCTGGGGGGAGGTCCAGGCTGGTTTGGACCGTGGGCCGGCTCCTACCTCCTTAGTCTGCATATAAGCGTGGATGCTACGGTGAAGTTGTGGCAGTTAGATAAAGACCTAAAGTACACATTAAGAAGTGTAGCAGATAAGAGATCACTTTAGATTATAAGGGAAAGAGGATAAGAAGACATCACACAAACATGCAGCAGTTGTGTACTAGTATATAACTCAATGCCAAAGAATAAGAAAGAATAGCTAATATTTCGGCAAAAACTTCAGTGCGTCCGGAAGTAACCGGCTCAGCCGGTACTTCCCGGTTATTACGAAAATACCCGCTAGCGGACAAAAAATGTGGTCCCAGGAGGGAATCTTTTTTGACCTAGATAACATTTATAAGGCATAAGAAAACAATTTTTCCAGAAAGATAACAATGAGATAATATTAATACAAGAGCAGAAAACAAATGACAAAAACCAGATAACCAGTAGACAAAAGAAGATAACAATCGTTGATAAAAGATCAGTGAAACCAAAAAATCTAAGTTAAACGATCAACGATCAGCAAAAGTTAGCTTAATTTGAAAGTAATACGATACAAATGACTAAATGGCCTAAATAGAATAATTTCACATAGGTATAGTTAAGTTTTCGAAACCTTCTCGGCTTTCTCGAGTCTCTTACGGATTGTAGTTACTATCTCCTGCCGTTTTGGGAGTTCTTGAGCAAAACACGTGTTGAGAAACTCGTCTTCCCAGCAGATATACTTGCATTGACGACCTATACCTTTGGTTCAAGTTGCGTCCATCGTTTTTTGGCGTATGTGCGGTTTGAATAAGCGGGTTACGGCTACAATAACAAAGCTCAAGCCTACACCATAACTTGCGTGTTATGGTGTAGGCTTGAGCTTTAGTGGGAGTGTTGTGTTGTGTGGTTGTAGAGTTGAAACTATGTTGAGACATTGTTGAGGGAAGGAAGAATAGAAGAGGTAAGGGTGAGAGAAGAAAATAATCTCTGAATGGGAGTGAATGGGTAGGTGTATGTATTTGAAGTGGTTGGTGAGCTAGAAATAAAAGAAGAAACTTGGTGGTTGGGAGTTAGTTGGCAATAAATGCCCAGATAACATTATTAACGGCAGAGGATAACAATTATATAAGTAAGGAAAACATTTGTAAGGTACACAATGTGCATTTATGAATTTAATGTGGGTAGATGGGTTCCTTGGTCTTTCACTAAATGAGAACTGGTAGTTGAGAGTTAGTAGGCTATAAATGCCCAGATAAAACTTGTTACATAACCAGAAGTTCTACAAGATAAAAATCTCTGATAAAAAGATCAACAAAACACAATCCAAATGACATTCAAACCAAACACAACAATCAAAATGATCATAACCTCCCCACCAAACCAGAAAAATACAAATGTTCAAACAAACATAACAAATCAAACATTGTTTCAGACATGACAACAAATAATTAATTAGATTCATACTTTTGCCGTTTTCTTCTTCGCCTTTGCCGCCTTCCTCTTCAGGGCTTTGGGTGATGACCAGGTCACTGAAGGAATTTTCCTATACAAGAATGCCCATTCCCGGAGGTGTTCCTCCTTCTTCTTCAACTCCTTCACCCCGTCAAGGACCTCTTCATTAAGGACGTTGTATATTGAATCCGCCATCTCATTTGCAATCCAGATTCTCACATAGTCCATGTTGATTCTGAGATCTTTGCGAGGATTCGGAACCAACTCCTTGAGGTGCGTCATGAAGAAGCACATGAAGGGACCACAATCACACCTGTGAAGTTTAGTCTGGAAAACATGAGTAAACAGAGAAATAAAAACGTCAAACTATGGGAAAACAATTGTAAGGCCTAAGAAACTTTACCCATTTGGCTGTTGATGCACATCATCATTCATATACCAAATTAACCATTTGGTAATGTCTTCTGTGTACTCAGCGTGACGAGAGAGGACGGTGTGCATGCTTCTGACCTTGGCCTTAATGTGTTGCTCTCTGTAGCCATGCCCGGACAGAGAGTCTAGAATGTAAATCTCCGAATCCACAAAACTGATGACCATCATCAGCCAGTGGGAGTTCTTTACATTCAAAGGCACAGCAATCTAATTTTATGATAAAACAAATTAGAGTGAAAAAAATCAGTGACCTTCTAGATAACAATGTTATACCTCCTAGATAACAATGTTATATTTCTGGAAAGAAATTGTAAAGACAGAGAACACCACTGTAATGAAATCACTTACATAGCCCATTTCCCTCCAGTCGCCAGAAAATGCATCGTGCAACTTCAGCCCAGGTCTTTCTGTATCCATCAACTGAAAGAGAATAACAACTCATTATACCATATGGAAAAAAAAGTTTAAATAAAAATCAAAATGAAGAGGGGGGAAACTTACGGAATACTCGCAGCTCAGGTACCAGATCCTCTTTTTATCTTCGTATGGCCGGTTCTTCTCTTTTTCATGAAGATACATGAGGTATCCATCAATGACCTGAGTGATCAAAAAGCCAATTTTATGAATTCACAGTCACAAGAAAACTTTTTCATTGATTTGATAACATTCTTCAATACCGAGAGCAAAATACTTACGTTGTTGTCGAACCATTCACCTTGGCGGAGTCGCCACGAGCTTCCCCTTGACAGAGTAGTCATCTTCCCTATTCTCAACACCTCCTCACTGCATGAAATGTAAATAAGTATCACTAATGTTTTAAAACATTTAAGTTTTACTTGAACGGTAATGTGTCTTAAATAAAACTTACGTAAATAGTTCGCTAGGAATTTCAGATTCCTGCAAGCTGTACTCTTTCTCGTACTTGTACGTGAGGTAGTAGTGAAGAAAACACTCGTCACCGGTGGGCATTTGGGGAAGGTAGGTAAATCCAGCTGACGGCCTCTTCTTCAAGGCCCCACCATGACCCCGAGAAGACCGTCTGATTATGTGAAGAGCCTTTCCCCATTCATTTCCCACTAGATTCCCTCGTAGCTTCGGAGAACCAGACACGAGAAAGGGCTTTGGTGGTAAATTTGAAGCCACCTAAAATGATAACAGCAGAGAAAACATTTGTAAGTGTTTACAGAACACCTTTAATGAAATAGTAAACAAATGTTTGTTTGCGTACCTGTGTGTCTTGGTTTGTTCTCCCACTGGGACTGTTGACCTCCTCTTCCTCCAGTTTTCTCCTCTTTTGAATGGGAGTTTTAAACTTTTCTTCTTTCTCTTCCTCCTCGCTCTCTCCCTCCTCATCCTTACCCATCTCCTTCTCCTTCTCCTTCTCCTTCCCCTTCTCCTTCTCCTTCTCAACATTTCTTTTTTCCTCACCTTCCTTTTCTCCTTCAGACTTGATCAACTTGTGCAACTCCGCCGCCAGCTGCTTCATGGAAATTTTCTCGAAAAGTTTCTCAAAGATTTTTTCAACATCTTTGGTTTGAAGTTCTGGGTTTTGTTGCACAAACTTCTCGTAGATTTTTTCCTCCTTGACAGGCTCCTCGAGTCTCCTCAGCTTCAACTATATAACCAACAAAAGCAGAAACATACAATTACTTCTAAGTTAACTATTTCAACAGATTGATAACAATTGTAAACTTTCAGTAGATATCTACTTACATCTTGGTTTTGTTGCACAAACTTCCATCTCTCTGCAACAAGTTCAGTGGTCCAAAACTGAAGCCTCGGAATAGCATCCTGGTTTTCACACCCATCAGGATTTTTCAGCAGCTTCGGGCAGAATTTCTCTAAATACAGAAGCTACATAAACATCGAAAACAATTGTAAGGTGAAGGAAGGAAACAGTAAGCTTGTAACCAACATTAATAACTATCTGAAAACATTTTTAGTAATCTTTACCATTGGGATCAAAATACATCCCCCGCCGCGGATGCTTTTCCCTTTCTGCACCTTGATTTGCTGTTCTTGGAAGTGATGGAGCCATGTTGCAGCCCAGTTCACCTTTTTGAGGTGCTCAAGATCCACCACATAGCGAGCTAGTGTGGACCTAACACCTTGCCGAGTTTGCGGCATTCCAAAACATCCAAGAACAAATGCAACCGCCCGGCGCTTCCACTCATCCGTCAGAATCTCCCTATTCTCATCAGCAGCAAACCACCTCATGTATGATTCAACCGACGTAACTGGTTGCACAAGTCCGATACTTTGGCCGATTAGCTGAGCCTCTTTGTCAGTTGGCTCAGGTTTGAAAATCTCACCTTCCCAACTTATACCTAGCAGCCAACCGACAATCTCATCGGTGATCTTGAGCGACCGGCCATGCGCCGTCAAGTATCCATCTACTTCAAAAGCATTGTAGATGAATTTGTTGAATTCCTCGGGGGTCCCTGTGATTTGCAGATGCTCCAAACCACCAAGACCCACCTCATACATCCAGGCTCGCTGCTCTTTGGTCATTTTTTGATAAAAATCCTTGATTTTCGGAAGTGATAGGTAGCTCTGACACCGGCGGGGGTTTTTTAGTTTTTTCCTCTCATTCACCTTCTTTTTATCCTTAACTTGTTTCCTCTTCCTCTTCTTGTCCTTGACTTCCTCCATTTGTTCCCTCAATTCCTTCTTCTTCTTTTCTACAGCAGCACCACGAAGAAAAGGCTGCTGTTGATCCAAGGTCATAGACTTCCACTCTCTCAAGATATCATCTTTGAAGTCCCTCGTCATCTTCAAATTAGGGTTCTGCTTCTTCAAACTATACATCCTCACATTTCTACAAAAACAAAAGGAAAACAGAGAAATAAATTTTATCCTTTTAGTACAAAATAATAGAGACCTTGAAAACATTGTCAAACAAAATTCAAACTAAAAAAAAAAAAATCATTGAAACAAAAAAAAAAAAAACAACTTACTGAAATCTGATAAAGGCACTTGTAGCATTTCCATGATGTGAAAGCTCATCATCTTCATCCTCTTCTTCCACCTCTTCATCCTCTTCCACCTTATCTTCATCCTCTTCCACCTCATCTTCATCTTTTTCTTCAACTTTGTTTTTTGATCTCGGTTCACAAACAAACTGCTGAACATCCACATCTTCTCCATCTGAATCTTCATCACTTGCCACCATTGCTCTGTTTTCATACCACTCTCTTGCTTGTCCCTCTAAGTTGACAAAGTTTCCATACAACAGCCTCTCTATTTTGTGTGGTACCTTCTCATTTTTCTTAATGTTGAAAAGGCTTTTGTTCTCTTTCCTGAAACAATTAATTAACATATATGAGGTCATTAACACGTGGTTTGGAAACCAATTTCAATATTCAAACCCAGGGGAAGAAAACAATCACAGCCTTGCAGTGAATTATTTTAATATTTGGATAACAATTTCAATATTCAAACTCAGGAGAAGAAAACAATAACAAACTTGCAGTTAATTGTTTAAATATTCGGATAACAATTTCAATATTCAAGCTCAGGGGAAGAAAACAATCACAACCTTGCAGTGCAATAATTTAAACATTTGGATAACAATTTCAATATTCAAACAGAGGGATAGACAACAATCACAACATTAAAGTAAATTTTTGTAAACTAAGCAAGCATTTGTTAACTTACTTGTACAGCGCAAATCCATCTGAATATACTATCTCTTTCTCAACATCCTTTGATGACTTCGCTTTAGAAGTATTCTTTTTCTTTCCCTTCTTGAGTGGTCTTGGTGGTGCTGGTTTGGTTCTTGGTGGTGCTGGTTTGGTTCTTGGTGAACGCCGTGTTTCTGACTCAGAAATCTTTTCCTTTGGAGAGAAAGAAAGCTTTTTCTTTGGTTTGGTCTTTTTGGCATCCTTCACCTATTCGTGTTCAAAATAAATCTAAGCAGTTGTCTTTCAAAAATAAATCCATAAAGGTAAAATTGTTATCGAAGATACTGACCTTGTTTTCAACTTCGTGAGGATGTTCTACCTGTAAGGGAACCATGGATTGAACGACTTCTTGGATTTTGACAAGAGGAAGAATTTCTTCACGAATTTCTTCAGGAATTTCAGGAATTTCAGGAATTTCTTCGTGAGGATGTTCATCAATGTCTGCATGTTGGAAATCCAGAACTACCTCTAGGGTATTTTCCATCAGATTTGGAAAACCCTCTTCTTGGGTCTCTTCTACTGGGAAACCCTCTTCAAAAACAACTTCTTGTTCCTCTTGTTGGATTTCCTTTCCCCTTTCTTCTTTCTCTTCAGTCTCTTCTACTGCAATTTCGTCTCCCCTTTCTTCTTTCTCTTCAGTCTCTTCTACTGTAATTTCAGCCCCAATTTCTTCTTTCTCTTCAGTCTCTTCTACTGTAATTTCAGCCCCAATTTCTTCTTTCTCTTCAGAAATTTGTTCATCGGTGTCTGCATGTTCTTTCTCTTCCATCTCTTCTTGATTTTCTTGGGTAGAATTGAGATCTAATTCAGTATGGTTGAGAATAGAATCTAAGGACTTACGAATTTCTTCCGTGTCCTTACTGTTGCTTTCTCCGGCAGATTCGTGTTCTCCGGTCGGATTGGCTCCAATCAATGGCGGAAGAACACTCTGTGACTCAACCGTGGACTCCTCTGTAAGATCTGGAAGGCTATTTAAATCGGCGACCACTTGTTGGGTCATCTTTGTGGGTGAAATTGCTTCCGGATCCATGGAGAGAACAGAGAGAAAGGAGAAAACAGAGAGAGAAAGACCAAAACAGAGAGAAAACAGAGAGAAGGGGAGAAGACGGTAATGGCGAGAGAGAGAGAGAAGGGGAAGAGACGGGTGTATTGGAAAGAGAGAGAGAGTGAATGGAAGAGAGTTTGAAATTATTAAACTACCGTCGGTTTCTATCTTGGAAACCGTGGCAGTTATTTTTTTTTTGAAAACTTTGTCACGTGATTTGATGGTACAAGAGGAACATTTTGAATTTCAAAATTTTTCAAACATAACCTACCCAAACTTTATAATTTTTATCAGTTATAAGGTACATTTATTTTTAAACCCTACAACAAATATTGTCTAGCATGTTTACAAAGTTATCTGAAAAATGTTTTTATAATTTTTCTTCATTTCAATCATCGTGTGGGTCAAGGAGGGGACATTTTATTTTCATTCCCGCCTCGTGTGGGTTAATCCTGATTGACTTGAGTTTGGTCAACTCCCTCTTACTGACCCCGAAAACTCTGAAAATCGATTCTCCCCCACTAATTGCTCGAGATGTTTTGGTAAATGTGGCTCGTGCATGTTGAGTGACTTTATTTGTGATTACATTAAGCTCCCGAGTCACACACTTGAAGGATACACGAACAATGGCGCTGTCCCCATCACACACTGTTCCATGGCGGAAGGCCTTGTGTTGTAGCACATCACGGTGTGCCTTGAGCTTTTTGGTGGTTGTGTTGAGGAGTCATATTGTGTAATTTTGCAATGAAGCGTAATGACGCGAGGGTTCTCCTTCCGTCCCGCCACGAGTGTTCAACAACACGATGGTATCGTGCCACGGGTGCGTTCATCATTTCATGTAACTGGGTTCTTCTTTACCCAAAAGATTATTGGGCCGTGAAGAAACATCATAACATCCTAACTCTACATTGTGTGAGTCAAATTACACCGAGTAAGGCAACATTCGTTGTGAACTTGCTCAATTCAAATGATAATATCTGTGAACGTGATATTGCTCTCTATTTGTCTGAAAATGTTTTCTGCCAGTCTGATACTGTTTACGCTCTCTGAGATTCAATATAGGGCACCTTTCATATTACTTGGCTGGAATTTCTTCTTCAGTGTTGAACATAAATCAACAAAGAACATATGGGGCTCGAATTAATCCATAAAAACTAAATTTTTGTAACGTGAATGTCTACGTGCTTTTAATTTTTACTCAACCTATTTGAGTCTTAATAATCAAGTCATATATTTGGTTTTCCAAGTCCATTATAGTTTCAAATTACGGCACTGTGATGTTTTCATTCTACAAAACAGGCTCTCTCCCATGCAAAATGCATGTGATCCAACCTTTCTTTGACATTGTTTTCTGCCTTCTTGAAGTTGTTTTCCAATTTTCTAAACCCTAGAACCATTGTTATCTTCCTTGCTTAGAAATGTTGTCTGTGTTTGTTTCATGTTTTTATAATTTTTCTTCATTTCAATCATCGTGTGGGTCAAGGAGGGGACATTTTATTTTCATTCCCGCCTCGTGTGGGTTAATCCTGATTGACTTGAGTTTGGTCAACTCCCTCTTACTGACCCCGAAAACTCTGAAAATCGATTCTCCCCCACTAATTGCTCGAGATGTTTTGGTAAATGTGGCTAGTGCATGTTGAGTGACTTTATTTGTGATTACATTAAGCTCCCGAGTCACACACTTGAAGGATACACGAACAATGGCGCTGTCCCCATCACACACTGTTCCATGGCGGAAGGCCTTGTGTTGTAGCACATCACGGTGTGCCTTGAGCTTTTTGGTGGTTGTGTTGAGGAGTCATATTGTGTAATTTTGCAATGAAGCGTAATGACGCGAGGGTTCTCCTTCCGTCCCGCCACGAGTGTTCAACAACACGATGGTATCGTGCCACGGGTGCGTTCATCATTTCATGTAACTGGGTTCTTCTTTACCCAAAAGATTATTGGGCCGTGAAGAAACATCATAACATCCTAACTCTACATTGTGTGAGTCAAATTACACCGAGTAAGGCAACATTCGTTGTGAACTTGCTCAATTCAAATGATAATATCTGTGAACGTGATATTGCTCTCTATTTGTCTGAAAATGTTTTCTGCCAGTCTGATACTGTTTACGCTCTCTGAGATTCAATATAGGGCACCTTTCATATTACTTGGCTGGAATTTCTTCTTCAGTGTTGAACATAAATCAACAAAGAACATATGGGGCTCGAATTAATCCATAAAAACTAAATTTTTGTAACGTGAATGTCTACGTGCTTTTAATTTTTACTCAACCTATTTGAGTCTTAATAATCAAGTCATATATTTGGTTTTCCAAGTCCATTATAGTTTCAAATTACGGCACTGTGATGTTTTCATTCTACAAAACAGGCTCTCTCCCATGCAAAATGCATGTGATCCAACCTTTCTTTGACATTGTTTTCTGCCTTCTTGAAGTTGTTTTCCAATTTTCTAAACCCTAGAACCATTGTTATCTTCCTAGCTTAGAAATGTTGTCTGTGTTTGTTTCATGTTTTTATAATTTTTCTTCATTTCAATCATCGTGTGGGTCAAGGAGGGGACATTTTATTTTCATTCCCGCCTCGTGTGGGTTAATCCTGATTGACTTGAGTTTGGTCAACTCCCTCTTACTGACCCCGAAAACTCTGAAAATCGATTCTCCCCCACTAATTGCTCGAGATGTTTTGGTAAATGTGGCTAGTGCATGTTGAGTGACTTTATTTGTGATTACATTAAGCTCCCGAGTCACACACTTGAAGGATACACGAACAATGGCTCTGTCCCCATCACACACTGTTCCATGGCGGAAGGCCTTGTGTTGTAGCACATCACGGTGTGCCTTGAGCTTTTTGGTGGTTGTGTTGAGGAGTCATATTGTGTAATTTTGCAATGAAGCGTAATGACGCGAGGGTTCTCCTTCCGTCCCGCCACGAGTGTTCAACAACACGATGGTATCGTGCCACGGGTGCGTTCATCATTTCATGTAACTGGGTTCTTCTTTACCCAAAAGATTATTGGGCCGTGAAGAAACATCATAACATCCTAACTCTACATTGTGTGAGTCAAATTACACCGAGTAAGGCAACATTCGTTGTGAACTTGCTCAATTCAAATGATAATATCTGTGAACGTGATATTGCTCTCTATTTGTCTGAAAATGTTTTCTGCCAGTCTGATACTGTTTACGCTCTCTGAGATTCAATATAGGGCACCTTTCATATTACTTGGCTGGAATTTCTTCTTCAGTGTTGAACATAAATCAACAAAGAACATATGGGGCTCGAATTAATCCATAAAAACTAAATTTTTGTAACGTGAATGTCTACGTGCTTTTAATTTTTACTCAACCTATTTGAGTCTTAATAATCAAGTCATATATTTGGTTTTCCAAGTCCATTATAGTTTCAAATTACGGCACTGTGATGTTTTCATTCTACAAAACAGGCTCTCTCCCATGCAAAATGCATGTGATCCAACCTTTCTTTGACATTGTTTTCTGCCTTCTTGAAGTTGTTTTCCAATTTTCTAAACCCTAGAACCATTGTTATCTTCCTAGCTTAGAAATGTTGTCTGTGTTTGTTTCATGTTTTTATAATTTTTCTTCATTTCAATCATCGTGTGGGTCAAGGAGGGGACATTTTATTTTCATTCCCGCCTCGTGTGGGTTAATCCTGATTGACTTGAGTTTGGTCAACTCCCTCTTACTGACCCCGAAAACTCTGAAAATCGATTCTCCCCCACTAATTGCTCGAGATGTTTTGGTAAATGTGGCTAGTGCATGTTGAGTGACTTTATTTGTGATTACATTAAGCTCCCGAGTCACACACTTGAAGGATACACGAACAATGGCGCTGTCCCCATCACACACTGTTCCATGGCGGAAGGCCTTGTGTTGTAGCACATCACGGTGTGCCTTGAGCTTTTTGGTGGTTGTGTTGAGGAGTCATATTGTGTAATTTTGCAATGAAGCGTAATGACGCGAGGGTTCTCCTTCCGTCCCGCCACGAGTGTTCAACAACACGATGGTATCGTGCCACGGGTGCGTTCATCATTTCATGTAACTGGGTTCTTCTTTATTCACATTGTCCATTTGTTGCAAAGAGTAATAACAAATCTTTGGGAAGCTAGGAGAGTTAATAAAACTTTCATTATTAGGGAAAGATAAATTAATGATATGGTTGGGGTAGTTCAATTAATGTGTTAATTTCATCAGGCCCTCTTGGACAACTACCACCTAACTCCATTAAAGTTTCGTATAATCTGAGGATTTGAAATTGTTATCTGCATGTCTACAATTGTAATCTGGTTCTCAGACATTTCTCTCTTGTATAACTAATGGATTGGTAGTTGAAATATTTATTATTTTAGGTACAATAAATGTAAAGGAAGTTGCCTTTACAGATGTTTAGTACTATGTTTAGTAACTTCTTATTTTATTCACATTGTCCATTTGTTGCAAAGAGTAATAACAAATCTTTGGGAAGCTAGGAGAGTTAATAAAACTTTCATTATTAGGGAAAGATAAATTAATGATATGGTTGGGGTAGTTCAATTAATGTGTTCAGAATTTCATCAGGCCCTCTTGGACAACTACCACCTAACTCCATTAAAGTTTCGTATAATCTGAGTCTTTGAAATTGTTATCTGCAAGTCTACAATTGTAATCTGACTTTTAGACATTTCTCTCTTGTATAACTAATGGATTGGTAGTTGAAATATTTATTATTTTAGGTACAATAAATGTAAAGGAAGTTGCCTTTACAGATGTTTAGTACTATGTTTAGTAACTTCTTATTTTATTCACATTGTCCATTTGTTGCAAAGAGTAATAACAAATCTTTGGGAAGCTAGGAGAGTTAATAAAACTTTCATTATTAGGGAAAGATAAATTAATGATATGGTTGGGGTAGTTCAATTAATGTGTTCAGAATTTCATCAGGCCCTCTTGGACAACTACCACCTAACTCCATTAAAGTTTCGTATAATCTGAGTCTTTGAAATTGTTATCTGCACGTCTACAATTGTAATCTGACTTTCAGACATTTCTCTCTTGTATAACTAATGGATTGGTAGTTGAAATATTTATTATTTTAGGTACAATAAATGTAAAGGAAGTTGCCTTTACAGATGTTTAGTACTATGTTTAGTAACTTCTTATTTTATTCACATTGTCCATTTGTTGCAAAGAGTAATAACAAATCTTTGGGAAGCTAGGAGAGTTAATAAAACTTTCATTATTAGGGAAAGATAAATTAATGATATGGTTGGGGGTAGTTCAATTAATGTGTTCAGAATTTCATCAGGCCCTCTTGGACAACTACCACCTAACTCCATTAAAGTTTCGTATAATCTGAGTCTTTGAAATTGTTATCTGCACGTCTACAATTGTAATCTGACTTTCAGACATTTCTCTCTTGTATAACTAATGGATTGGTAGTTGAAATATTTATTATTTTAGGTACAATAAATGTAAAGGAAGTTGCCTTTACAGATGTTTAGTACTATGTTTAGTAACTTCTTATTTTATTCACATTGCCATCATTAAAAATATGTTCCAAATGAGGCAATTCTATTTTTTTGTTTGTTGAAGTCTTCTTATTTGAATTGTAATGGTGAGCAGGGAAGGATAGAAACAAACTTCCAGATGAATTCGAGAGAAGTTAGAGAAAGTGGGTATTATGGCAAAGGTAAAGCTTTGTGTTCTTTGCCTCATGATTATGAAGAAGACGAATACGATTTCGAAGCCATGGATGACGATGATGGATACGATTTCTCTCTTACAGAGCCATATGAGGATGATGACGATGAAACAAGAGCCTCCTTTGTCATTGCTCCAAATGGTGATCTGAAACCCGGTACGTAATAGTAAGCTTGTTGTTAATCTTTTTAACTGCTTGGATAAAAATAACAACTTCCCTGCCTACAGGAGTAATATACACCAAGGAACAGGTGGAGGCAATGACTTTTGCCAGTGAGATTGAGGCTTTTGACTGGTACAACCTTTATGCCTTGATGCTGGGTTTCGGGATAAGAAGGTGTAATAGAAGGTATTTTGATCCGGAAACGAAGGAGCTCACAAAGTCTAGGATCTTTGTATGTGCGCGACAAGGTGTCCGATCTGATAAGTGGAAATACAAAGACAATCGGAAGAGGGAGCATACTAGAAACACTCGGTGCCTCTGCAAAGCTCGAATAAGAATTAAAAGAACTTCACCTACGGAGCCGTTTACAGTGGATTATTTTCAACCAGAACATTCTCACACACTTTCTGATCCACAGTGCAGGAGCATGCACCGGTCTCACAGAAAGGTGACCGAGTCAGATATCGAACACATCAGATCATTGAAGGAGGTGGGCATAAAGTACTGTCAAGGCTTCCTTTTGATGGTAAAACAATCCGGAGGCTATGCCAACGTCCCTTACACACAGAAGGATATGTATAACAAAATGGCTTCTCTGGACAAATTATATTCCAATGAAGGAGATGGCCAACAGACTCTGAAATTCATTGATAGTCTGGAAAAAAGCCATCATGGTGTTTTCAAAAGGTAAGAGTATTATCTATTACTGTAAAAATGTTTTCTACACTGTTGATATTATGTTCACACATTAGAATTGCTATCTTCTGCTTACAATTGTTATCTTTTGTAAGAATGTTTTCTTACATGCTATCAGATTGTTCTGTTCCTTTATAAATATTATCTAACTCTTTAATAATGCTTTCTGTTTATTATTTTTGTTTTTTAGGTTCATATTGGGGAGCAACCAAGAACTTCAAAGTTTATTTTGGTGTGACAGGAGATCACAGGAAGATTACAAAAGGTTTGGGGATGTACTTATTTTCGATGCAACATACAAAGCAAACATGTATCGAAAACCCTTAGTAATTTTATCTGGGGTGAACAATCACTTTCAAAATACAGTTTTTGCCTTTGCGGTTGTTCATGACGAGAAAAAAGAAACATATGAGTGGGTCTTGAGTTGTTTGATGGAGGCAATGGAGAATAAGATGCCCGTGTCGGTTATTACGGATGGTGATTTAGCCATGAAAAGTGCCATTCAAAAAATTTTCCCACATGCAAAACATCGTTTGTGTTCTTGGCATCTTTGTCGGAATGCTGAAGGAAAGCTGAAGAAGGGTGCCGCATTCATTTCTGATTTTAAGAAATGTATGCATAGTAGGAAACCCGAGAATTTTTGGTTTGAAGATTGGCAGGCCATGGTAGAAAGATGGGACCTCTCTCATAACCATTGGATCCAAGTAACCTACTTGGCTAGGCACATGTGGGCAGAGACATACCTGAAATTCTTCTTCTTTGCCGGACAAACAACAACCTCGAGGTGCGAGAGCGTAAACAGTTTTTTCAAGGATTTTGTGTCCTATATGGATAAGTTGGTCGACCTTTGCAGGGGTTTAATGACTGGGTTAGGAAAGCTACGAAAAAATGAGAGGGAGGAACACTTTAAATCTGACCAATCGGACCCGATATGTACAACGAGGTTCAGGAAGCTAGAGAAGCATGCAGCTGAGGTATTCACAAATAAAATCTTCCTCAAGTTCAAGCATCAAGCTGAGATGGCAGAGGATTACAGAGTAACGAAGGTTATTCCCATTGAAGAATCAAATGTTGATCAATTCTACGTGATGAGAGGTGAAATAAAGCACAGTGTGGTACGCATATTTCTCCCTTCATGTACTAATTGATATTAGTTTGTAGTGTAGTGTACACACGTAGTACTTTTGATGCCTAAATATCAAATAAATATCTGCTTGTTTACAAGGGTTTTCTAAACCTTTGAAACTGTTGTCTATTCGTTTATGGTAATTCTCTGTAGTTTCCTACATAAATTTTGAAATGAATGTTATCTTTCATGTTATAATTGTTCTCCTTCCTTTTAACATTATCTTCTCTTCTGCTGCAGCAAATTGTTCAGTGTACACGATCTAATCGCGGTCTTTGCTGCACTTGCTTTAAGTTCGAGACATCGAAGATGATCTGCAAACATATGATTCTTGTTCTGAAAGAGAAGGGTGTTAATAGGATCCCTACAAATTTAATTGCTGATAGGTGGGTAAAAACGGATAAGAAATTCTACGCCACCGAGCCTTCGATGAAGGAGCCTATTCAGAAGTCGTGTGACGACCCAGCTGTCCAAGCTTCTCGTCGGGGTGCCATGAAGAGCCAGGTGACATTGTACACCTCTTTGGGTTGTAGATCTTTTGCAAATTATAAGTATTGGAAGGATCACATGGCCGATGGAATCAGAACTATGACGAGAATGTGTACTCAATCTGAAGAGGGTTCGCACGGAGGTGTGAAGAAAGAAGATAATCCCTACAGCCACGTGAAGAATCCGAACCCACCGGACACGAAACACCCAAAAGGACCCAAGCAGGACAAGCGCAGACGGTGCGGTAATTGCAAGGAGCTTGGACACAACAGGACTACATGTCCCAATCCTCCCGTGGACTCCTACGAAGAAGAAATCGATGCGGAAGATGATTAACGAGAGATACCAGTTGAATTTGATGACAAAGGGGACTTCTATTGGTCTCAATCAACGAATATGTCATGGAAAGGCAATTAGGACTTATGTTTGCTGGTTTTAGGATGGAATTACTCGTGAAGATCCATCACTTAGAACGGATGTTATCTACTTTGTAGGCTTTTGTTATCTATTTTATGCTTCTGGTTATCTTTAGATCTTGTGCTGTTATCTTTCTGGGCAGTTTCTGCAGCAGAAAGATTACAATTGTTTTCTAGTACTATCTACTAATCTAACAATGTTATCTGCAAACCCTAGTGACCTGCTATACCGGGTAAACTTTTTGTCTCGTAGTGACGGGGCCCGCGCTAGCGGACAAATTAGCTGACGTCCGCCCTATTGGCGGACGCACTGTAGACCAGCCCTAATATTTCTCACTAGAACCATCAACTAATTCATATCAAAGCTACTAAAGAGGAAATGTTGTGTTTCCAGAATACAGAATCGAGTATCTGGTTTTGTTTTGAGCTTCTCGCTACCATTGTATCACCAAAACTAGAAATGTTGTGTATACAGAGTACACCTCATCCTAACCCAGAAAATCTGGTTTTGTTTTGAGCTTCTAGCTCCCTCAATATCACCAAAGAGAAAAAAAAAAAGAAAAAGAAAAAGAAATTATGTGTTTCCCCACACAAAAAGAATTGGATTGTATGGTTGTTTACAGTGAAATAAGTATTTAGCTTCTATCAAACTAACTAACCATCATGGAGAGCAATCACGTATTTAGCACAAAGATGGAGTTGCAAACCTTGTGAGACATGATCAGTGTGGTTGGAGCACCGCCATCACGGAGTCTCACCCAAATGTACTGGCAAATTGATCTAGCTCGTTCAATAGATCTGGTGTGTGATAAATGGAGAACGGCATCCCTGCACTGCCCATCAGGTAACCCTCCAACATAGCAACCAGAACATGCAGAAAGTTAATAACAAACGTAAAAAATGTAATCTCTACAATTTAAAAGTTTACAGAGGTGTTTTTGGACACTAATACGTTTACACTACGTATAATACCTTTGCGTGTTAACTAATTACTGGAAAACCAATAAATGACCTAAAAAAAAGAGTCGTATTTTGTTCAAAAAAAAAAAAGTCGTAGCTCACCCGGCCACCACTCCTGAAAAACTCTCCTGCGAATTAAATTACCAAAGAGACGATGTTACGAACATCTTTGTGCCCTACTTCACAATCGCCAACCAGTCCATCATACAGAGGATTTTTGAAATCCACTCGGCTGCTAGAAGAACGGAAACGAGCCCGGCGTTTACGGCAGAAGGTATCTAGTTGTTTTCCCGTATCTTTCATACATCAAATTTCGAGAGCTTCTCTTATAAATTTTTTGCAAGGTTTTGTCTTTTACCTCTTTCATTGATGTTTGATATTCATATCGGCTCTAATGCTGACGATTGTTTTCATTCTTTCTCTGCTCCTCCCTCTGTTTATGTTTCTGGGGGTTTCTTGTTCTGTCAAAGTGGATGATCCACCTTCAGTTTGATGAAAGAAGATTACTTGAATTATATAAGTTAAATAGTTCGCGAAGTTATCAATTCTTCAAATCTTCTGGTTCTTCAACTCGTCCTTGCATGCAATACTATGTCTATATCTTCTAAATTTCAGGGTTGAGAATGGTGTTTGACTATTGAAACTGCTGAGTGCTGCTCATTCCAAGAAAAGACCAGCAAGAGATTAGTTGTTCAACTCCCATCTGTATTCTATTGTAATCTTTCAATAAAGATGGGGAAGAGGGATAGGGGATAAACAATTAAGGGAATCATACATAATATTAACTAGGATATGGCTTAATGTGTCAGTTTATGGTGTCGGTCAATGGAGACATGCTGTTTTACGGGCACTATTTCATTGCTATTGTTCAAACCGGGGATCTTGGGGTTGTGTTGAGGATGTAAGTTCTACTACATTGGGATATTGAGTACATTTTAGCTATCGATGTTACTGAAGCAATGATTATCTTCTTATTACTTGTTTCAGTGTGGACTGTAATTTGATAACAACACTTATCAGATTTGTACTA
Organism: Linanthus parryae; assembly: GCA_023055425.1. Taxonomy (NCBI): domain Eukaryota; kingdom Viridiplantae; phylum Streptophyta; class Magnoliopsida; order Ericales; family Polemoniaceae; genus Linanthus; species Linanthus parryae. Next base: position 12,406,125 of record JALGPY010000006.1, on the reverse strand, counting down.
TTTTTACAATTTCTCACCAACATTGACCCCCTCTCCTTCCTAAAACTGTAGTTTTTCTGGCAGAATGACTAAAGATTTGATGAAGCAAATAGGCATACTTAAAACTGTGTTCTTTGGCCTCACGTATAGTACCATAAGATTTGACAAAGCGAATAGGGCAGACCTAAAAAAATGGCCTCACATATAGTACCATATTTTTTGTGACAGAATAACTAAAGATTCGATGAAGCGAATAGGGCATACTTAAAACTGTGTTCTTAGGCCTCATTCGCTTCATCGAATCTTTAGTTATTCTGTCACAAAAAATATGGTACTATATGTGAGGCCATTTTTTTAGGTCTGCCCTATTCGCTTTGTCAAATCTTATGGTACTATACGTGAGGCCAAAGAACACAGTTTTAAGTATGCCTATTTGCTTCATCAAATCTTTAGTCATTCTGCCAGAAAAACTACAGTTTTAGGAAGGAGAGGGGGTCAATGTTGGTGAGAAATTGTAAAAATAGTACAAATCTGATAAGTGTTGTTATCAAATTACAGTCCACACTGAAACAAGTAATAAGAAGATAATCATTGCTTCAGTAACATCGATAGCTAAAATGTACTCAATATCCCAATGTAGTAGAACTTACATCCTCAACACAACCCCAAGATCCCCGGTTTGAACAATAGCAATGAAATAGTGCCCGTAAAACAGCATGTCTCCATTGACCGACACCATAAACTGACACATTAAGCCATATCCTAGTTAATATTATGTATGATTCCCTTAATTGTTTATCCCCTATCCCTCTTCCCCATCTTTATTGAAAGATTACAATAGAATACAGATGGGAGTTGAACAACTAATCTCTTGCTGGTCTTTTCTTGGAATGAGCAGCACTCAGCAGTTTCAATAGTCAAACACCATTCTCAACCCTGAAATTTAGAAGATATAGACATAGTATTGCATGCAAGGACGAGTTGAAGAACCAGAAGATTTGAAGAATTGATAACTTCGCGAACTATTTAACTTATATAATTCAAGTAATCTTCTTTCATCAAACTGAAGGTGGATCATCCACTTTGACAGAACAAGAAACCCCCAGAAACATAAACAGAGGGAGGAGCAGAGAAAGAATGAAAACAATCGTCAGCATTAGAGCCGATATGAATATCAAACATCAATGAAAGAGGTAAAAGACAAAACCTTGCAAAAAATTTATAAGAGAAGCTCTCGAAATTTGATGTATGAAAGATACGGGAAAACAACTAGATACCTTCTGCCGTAAACGCCGGGCTCGTTTCCGTTCTTCTAGCAGCCGAGTGGATTTCAAAAATCCTCTGTATGATGGACTGGTTGGCGATTGTGAGGTAGGGCACAAAGATGTTCGTAACATCGTCTCTTTGGTAATTTAATTCGCAGGAGAGTTTTTCAGGAGTGGTGGCCGGGTGAGCTACGACTTTTTTTTTTTGAACAAAATACGACTCTTTTTTTTAGGTCATTTATTGGTTTTCCAGTAATTAGTTAACACGCAAAGGTATTATACGTAGTGTAAACGTATTAGTGTCCAAAAACACCTCTGTAAACTTTTAAATTGTAGAGATTACATTTTTTACGTTTGTTATTAACTTTCTGCATGTTCTGGTTGCTATGTTGGAGGGTTACCTGATGGGCAGTGCAGGGATGCCGTTCTCCATTTATCACACACCAGATCTATTGAACGAGCTAGATCAATTTGCCAGTACATTTGGGTGAGACTCCGTGATGGCGGTGCTCCAACCACACTGATCATGTCTCACAAGGTTTGCAACTCCATCTTTGTGCTAAATACGTGATTGCTCTCCATGATGGTTAGTTAGTTTGATAGAAGCTAAATACTTATTTCACTGTAAACAACCATACAATCCAATTCTTTTTGTGTGGGGAAACACATAATTTCTTTTTCTTTTTCTTTTTTTTTTTTTCTCTTTGGTGATATTGAGGGAGCTAGAAGCTCAAAACAAAACCAGATTTTCTGGGTTAGGATGAGGTGTACTCTGTATACACAACATTTCTAGTTTTGGTGATACAATGGTAGCGAGAAGCTCAAAACAAAACCAGATACTCGATTCTGTATTCTGGAAACACAACATTTCCTCTTTAGTAGCTTTGATATGAATTAGTTGATGGTTCTAGTGAGAAATATTAGCTATTCTTTCTTATTCTTTGGCATTGAGTTATATACTAGTACACAACTGCTGCATGTTTGTGTGATGTCTTCTTATCCTCTTTCCCTTATAATCTAAAGTGATCTCTTATCTGCTACACTTCTTAATGTGTACTTTAGGTCTTTATCTAACTGCCACAACTTCACCGTAGCATCCACGCTTATATGCAGACTAAGGAGGTAGGAGCCGGCCCACGGTCCAAACCAGCCTGGACCTCCCCCCAGCCCTAACCTCCCCCACCCCCACCCTAACCCAGCCCGGCCCTAACCCGCACAAGTAGCCCCCAACCCGCACCGGATCAATTTTAGCCCGGGACCGGTCCAGGCTACATATCCTCCCATTCCAACCTGGCCTGGCCCCCTCCCACACCGGGTCTCCAAACCGCCCCAGCCCTCCCTCACCCAGCCCACCTCCAACCCGCCAGGGCCTTTGACACCATGAGGTAGGATGCAAATTTAAACTACATTATGAGAATGTATAAGTATAGGTCCACAGCTTCAGTTAACAGTCGTAAGTCCTTCAACCTATAAGTCTATATCGTATACGAAGTTCAATAGAGATTGGAACTTTTGGAAACAAGATGCTCACTGAATTTTGAAGATTCAACGACCAATCTCTTTTTGGTTTTCTGAAAGGTTCATCATTTTGAAGATTACAGATACAATTTTTTACTTATGCCTATACAGGAAAATCTGGGTAAAAATAGATATAAAACCCAACGAAATCTAACCATTTTTTTTTTAGTTTCATCATAAATTAATACAAACAAAGAAAGCAGTCCCTACAAAACAGGAACAAACAAACAGACCTCCTACTAATAAACCAAACTACATAAACATTTCATTGCCCATCTTATCAGTGATCAAGACCCCCTTGATGATGTCTGGGGGGTTGAGGAGCTCCTCCATAAGCTTGTTCTGCTCAGCACCAAGATTGGCCATAGCATCAGCAACATTATTTCAGTCTCTGCATATAAGATTAATGCTGGCCTTACTTCTTCTCATCAAGTAGATACCATCCATGATCTGTGTGTTCATTGAAGTTGGGCCAATTTTGTTGCCTTGGAAGATGTCCACCACCTCACTGGAGTCACATTCAATAATGACATTCATCCAATTGTTGTGAAAAACAGTAGTGATTTCTCTATAGACACCCCAAATCTCAGCTTCCACAGAGTTGCAGTTCTTGAGCCTTCCAAAATAGCCAAGGATCCAATCACCCTTGTTGTCTCTAAAAACTCCACCAAAACCAGCTTTCAAATGATCCATTCTGGCACAACCATCAGTGTTAAGCTTGCTTGTTCCTGTCATGGGAACACACCAAGCGGAATTAGTCATAATATTAAGATCAAAGTGAAGGTTAGGGTTAGAAAAAGCTCCTTGAATGAGCTGACATTGCTTGATGATCTTGTTTGTGCAATGCTCAGATGTCATAGTCACATTATTGAAAATTTGGTTGTTTCTTCTCAGCCATATGTTCCATAAAGTAATAACAAAAAGAATAGAGTTTGTGAACCCGCTGTTCAACTCTTTTCTCTTGATGTTGTTCAGGATCCAGCTGATGAAATCAACATTATGGTAAGTAAGCCACCAGTTACTCCCCCACAATTGCTTCCAAATGGGTTGGACTTCGCAACAATTTCTAAAGAGATTCTCATGAGTCAGTGAAACCTCTGGTCTTTCTACTAACATTTGTTAGTAATTTTTTGTGAATGAGAGTCCATATAAAATGGATGATCTTGGTGGGAAGTTTTAACTTCCAAATTCTAATCCAATCTCCACTGTCAATATGAGAATTGAAATTCTCATCACCATCAATGCTTTTGTAAGCTCCAGAGACTGAAAAAGCTCCAGAAGTGGATCCTTTCCAAAAAGGCTTGTCCGAGCCCGGGTTAAGCTGAGGAAGGATGGTACTCAAAGTTTGATTCATGGTGTTTTGGGAAAGATAGAAATTTAAGTCTCCCATTTCCCAGTTACCATCAGTATCAATGATGGAGCAAACTCTATCATCATTGGCAAGATGAGGGTAGTCAATATTGAGCGGATGATCACCACACCAATGATCATGTCAGAGGGATATGTCATTTCCATTGCCAACACACCAATTGAGGTTGTTGTTGATATAATCTTTGATTTGGAGAATGCCTTTCCAGGTGGGGATGGCAGAGGATTTTTTTGCAGTAGTACTCTGCCACCCTTTCCTAAGGTATTTATTCTTCAAAACTGTGCACCAAAGTAAACAGCTATCAAAATTCAAGTTCCAACAAAGCTTAGCAAGTAAAGCCATATTTTGAATTCTAGTTTTTTTCAAACCAAGACCACCCTGCTCTTTGGGGAGACACAGAGTATTCCAACTGATAAGGTGAATTTTTTTGTTATTCTCAATGTCACCCCAAATGAAGTTGCGACATATTTTATCAATATTGTCACATAAATCTAACCAATTCGATTACATAGAAAGCTATTTGAGAAAATTATTGAGTTGTTTCAGAAACCAACCTCGCATTGAAATGGAGAGCCCAACTAACGGAAATTAGCGTTTCTGAAACTTCGAAATGCCCCCAAACCTCGAAGAACTATCAAAAGCGGATCCATCATGGCGATTGCTAACGGGGAAAGAAATTTTCATCGATCAGTTGAAGCTGTTCGCAGACTCGAGGGAAAGAGAGTCACTATAACAAATTCTGCCTCCGTTGACAGCAAAAATTGTCGCTAGAAAGGCCAAATATGTCGGTAGAAATTCTATCGACAAATAATTTTTTGACGCAAAATGGTCACTACAACTCGGTCTTTAGTATTAAAGCCCACAAACCTCAATTACGTCGGCAGAAAAAAAAATGCGACATCAGTTTTTGTCGACAGTTTAAATCTAACAACAAACCTTTTCTGTCGCTAGTACAACTACCGACAAGTAAATTTAGTAGTTTATGTAGATAAGTGACAAGAATATTTTTCACCAGTAGATATGTTTCTCACTTTTACATCTTCCTGGCAACACACATGTTTGTCGCCTGTATCACGACCAAATAAAAAAATGGAGATTTTTACATATATGCAGACATGCACCCAACATTCAAACACTACTCATAAACATATATGCACAACTGTGCTCAAATCCAACATCAACCCTCAAAAACTGAGATTTTTTACATTACAAACAAAAATAATACTGCATAACAAGTATTTTGCATCCTTAAGCCGAGTGAATGGCCGTCCACCAGTTCACTCTAATTAAAGAGTCTCACAAAGCAGAATTAAGTTAACAAAACAAGCAGCTAGCTTTTTAAAGTTAAAAAACTATGTCCAGAAAGAGGAATCAAGTGACCAGAAAACAGCAAGTGTTATATCGTCAAGTGTCTTGAATCACCGGCCAGTACTTTGGTTCCTTCGATGCCCTGAACGTACCATAACAAGCGACGCTAAACCTGCAAACAATGAAAAAAGAAATCATAAGATAGTGGTTGTGTGGTTTAACAACAATGAATATCGCCTACCATATAAATCAATATACAATCTTCAAAATCATGGAATATTTTAATCTGCATAGGTAAATGAATCAGACTGAGTTCAAAGCATTAATTGCCATGGATAGTGGCATGCACAGTTCTAATCCGACGGACGAATATATGTTAAAATTAATCCGACGGCTCAAAATGTCTCTTTAAAATGTCTCCTTATAAATGTCTTTTGAAAATGTGTTTTAAAAATACGTACTAGATATTGCCCGTGCCTAAAGGCACGACGAAAAAGAAAAATAAGCAAACATCCCGCCTTTGTTCGACATTTTCTGTTACACGAAAGAGTCAAGGAAGTACGTTAAAAGTATGTTAAAGTAACCTCTCTTTTAAGTGAGAAATAAAAATAATTTCTTTCAACCAAGAAATTAGGCATTCCTATCCAAGAACAAAGGGGAGATTAGAATGAATACTCCTCTCATCATCAAACAATAACAATCCTCAACCATTACATCTTTCAAAACTTTCAAATGATATATACTACAATTAACTCAAGAGACCAACATATTCTGAAATAAATCGCTAGATAAGCAATTAATTAATTATGCATCCTGCAAATATAGATTAATTGAAGGGATTTAAACATGGGTTATGCGAATTAATTATCTCTTCATGTTAAATTAATGAGAAGAAGCCCTTGGACAGAGTGAATAGAAATGACCAACCTACATTATTCGCAAGAGCGAGAACTCGGTACCTGCTAGGTCTGTCTATTTGTATAGTTTAATGTTGGTGGTACTACGTTCGCGAGGAGTGATGAATTTTAAGTGTTGAACCAATGATTGTGGTTTTAATGAACAAACAACCTGACAACTCATAGAGATGGGTCTAGAGTTGGATGAGAGATTTAAACAAAAAAAAATAATTCTCAGAACCATACCAATAAACTCCAGAAACCTATTTCTAAGTGATAGACTTCTTATCTTGAAGATCATATGTTTCCATGATCAAACAAAAATAAAATGGATTGCAAAACTTTTCCTCAATCAGTACCTAGATCATATATCATTTAGTTCTGGAAAACATGGAAGGGAAGTACTAATATGCAGCGTATCCTTAAAGGCCCTATAAGGCGAGCACATGACTAAGATTTAGAAATTGCAGCCAACAAATACGTAACTTTTTGTAAGGATCTGTTCTACAAAACTGAAGCTACATAGGACTTATCAACCAACCCAGCTAATACAAAAGGATTTACTTCTCCAAAGTCCTATAGAATCTCCAAAAGTCCAATATTTTCAGCACCAGTTTATATAAAAAAGTCATATTAAGACTGTACATAGAACCCATGGTAGAAGCTAGAGAATCGCTGAAATGACAAAAGCGCGAAGTTAAAATCGAGAAAGAAAGATTTTCAAAATTCCCAACATAAGATTACCTGAACCAATAAAATTGAGAAAGGAGCATTAGCATCTCATGGCTCTCTCCGAGTGAACCGCCACAATATTGGCGCTAACTTGCCACAATAGGGCACCCAAGACATCGAATAAGTTCATAAGAAAAAGGAATTAGAGAAGCAGCTATGATAAGTGGGTGAATCTTGACGAAAAGGAAAAAGTAAATCATTTGCAAAGCTGCTCAAACAGGCCAAGACCAAAACCATCCAAGGTTAAATTGTGAAAAGTCATAGCTAAACCTTATGTTCCTACATGAAACCACCCAACAAATAGATACAATAAACAAAAGTTCAGCCAAAACAGTCCAAAATTCGCACAATCCAACAGTTTATCCCTTTGAATTAAGACCGAAGTGGTAGTTTCAATTAGGACTGAGAAGGGTGACTAATTGACATGAAATGCAGCCCTTTAACCACGCCAATCAAAGGTGAGACAACCAAGGTGAGATAATATTTACGTATAGTTAGCAAAGAGCCCAGAAAGTCCAAACAAAGATGAGACAACTAATGAGAGTCAGCAGCTATCTCATTTAAGCAATATGGTAAAAAGGGGGTATGTTGTTCCCAGAACAAAAACAATTTCATAATTGTAGAAGAGAAGTTTTACTCACCGAGATGAGAAGAAGTTACTTCAAACCCGAAGCGAAACCCAGAACCTCCGTATCAAAATTGACGGGTAAGTGGATTCTAGAATATCTTAATCCGTTGGGAATCGGTACGATTTGACGGATTCAACAAACACAGACCAGAGACAATCTCCTACCTGTTAACCTATTGCAAAAAACTAAAATTGAAGAGTACCATAATCATCAGAAGAGCCCTAACAACTTCCTGTTAGGGCTTCGAATCATAGAGCCCTAAGGCGGCAACCTCCTGTTCAATAAGTATTAAATTATGAAGCAAAAATGTTGAATATGCGCCAAAGAAAAAAAAAATAAGAAGATAAAACTCGACTGATCAGAAACCAAATACGGACCAAAACTGAACCCAAAGAGAATCCAAATCTTACACCAGATTACCCACAAAACTTTACTGATAGCTCACACCAGTTTACCCAAAAAAACCCATACTGTAACTGAATAAAGAAGTGGAAACAAAGTGAAGTGTAATTGCTGAAATAACTTATACCTCTGATTCACATATTATAGATTATATGTACTGGAAGCTATATGTGAAAAATCAGAGAAAAAAACGTATAGCGTTGAACAGAGACGATGATGGGAGAGGTAGGGAGCCCTTGGAATCGATGGTGGGAGAGGTAGAGTGGAACCGTATAGGCCTTGTAATCGCAGCGATTCTCCTGTTGTTTGAGGAGGTAAACCAGAATCAGAGAAGAGGCCAAAATCGAAGGATTAAATTGAACCTCAACTGCGGCGGTGGTGTAAGGCGAAGTGTGGAACCAGAGGCAGACAAAACAGGGAAGTGCAACATCTGAAGGATCTCTAATAAACCCTGCAAACACGTCTCAATTGAACAATACTCAATTGAAGATTGAAGAGAAAGTAGAAGCAGAAAAACCTTAGATGAAACTGTAGCGGCAAAGAGCCCTAACAACCGACGATGGTGGGAGAGATAGAGCCCTTGAATTGCAGCGGCGAAGAGCCCTTGAATCGCGGCCACGATGATGGAACCGGGGACGCGATATAGCCGGAGCCGATGATGTGAGATGAAACTGTAGCGGCGAAGAGCCCTAACAACCGACGATGGTGGGAGCGATAGAGCCCTTGAATCGCAGCGGCGAAGAGCCCTTGAATCGCAGCGACGATGGTGGAACCGGGGACGCGATATTGCCGGAGCCGATGATGTTCGTCGGAGCCCTTTCGAAGGAGTTGGGCTGCTTTGCTGCTACTGTATTTGCCGGTACCGCTGTTGTTTGCCGGAGGGGTTCGGAATCGTGGTGCTGTGAGAGGGATTTGTGGGATCGTGCGCTAACCCGTCTGTTTGAGTTTGGTTTTGTTTGATGGTTTTGGTTATCTAATTGAACGAGTGAGATTAGGCACTGACTTCAGTATTAAAATCCGACGATTGAAAATGTCTCCTAAAAATATACCCCTTATCTTATATTATATATAGATGGGATATAGATATAGATAGATTTGTTTTGAAATATATTTTTTTTTTTTTTTTTGTTGAAAGGATCATTCCATAGACGAAAGAAACATAGACACAAGTACAAAGTTAGAGTACAAAGGGAACGACAATCCAAAGCACAAAGAAAAGCTAGACCGACTAAGAACATGAGACAAGACAACAAAAACTAGACCGACACAATTCCAAATTACAAAAACTACGACACTACTAACTAAGCCTGCCATTACAAAGGGTGGTTATCCAAAAGAGAACATTTAGCTGCTTTGTGAGCAACGGCTACCATCTTCCTTTGGACTTTAGTCACACTGCAGATTTGAAATATATTATATAGATAGATTACTTTTTTATTCCCTCCTTACAATTGGGAGTGCGGGAAACACCAATTTTTTACCCTCCAATTTTTTTTGCAGGAGTTGACAATTAGGTTTGTCACCATGTAATTAGTTGTCAAACTTAAATAAATAGTCACAATCTTTGACTAAATTTTTGGGTAGAATAAAAGAAAAACCAAAATGTCGACAAAAGAAAAATCATATGCATCGACAAACAAAAATATTGTCGATTAATCGCGTAACTATCGACATAAAACTATGTGTCGGCAAAAAAACTGTCAACAAAATTCATATTTGTTGTAGTGAGTGTAGACGTATCATTTTCTAAAGCAGGGCCTATTCCTTACAGGAGTCACATTGTTAGATTCATATACTATTTTGCAAAATGTGTGCCAGCCCTGAGCCCAGTTTTAGAGTAATTTTCTTTTCTTTTTTCTAAAAGTTAGAAGAATTTTTGACAGAAAAATCTCCGTGCAGTATCGTCTTACTGACACTTAGATACCAGCAGTATTTATTTTGTCAGAAAAACTCTCTGTCATTTCACTTTTACCGACATCTCGCACCATTTTTCAAACAGAAACCCTTGCAGTTTTACTTTTAGCAACACTTAGCTACAAGCACTTTTAGTAAATTAAGAGAACTGGGAGTATCGAATTTGTGATGTTGGTGCAAGAGGGAGTCTGAGACCCTTGAACGCATCTTCTTGGATTGTCGGTTTACTCGACAGATATGGGAGATGGGATTTGTTGATGCATTCCTACATTCATTCCAAACACCAATGAAAAAAATGGACAGAGGATATCTTAACAACACAACACACACATTTTCAACGGTTATGTTATTATTACAGTATGAAAAATATATGTGCCACAGCGCGCGGACGCTCGGGGTACCTTCTAGTGCATATAAAATCACAACATGTTCAACGGTAATGTTATTATTACAGTATGACGTCTGGTTTTTGTTGGATTTTGTCTCAAAATCCGCAAAGTCGCGGTGTGATGTATTTGTCTTATTACTCTTAACAAAGAGGTGATGGTTAGGCTCGACGGACTTTTTCACTCATCCTATTTAGTATAAGTAGGCATGACATCTATTGGTTTTAGACATAGATTCAACTCAATATTTGCACACATCATTAGTGTGTAGGACAGTTGAGAGACTCGTTGAGAGAACCGTGAGTGTACGACTTTCGTACTAGTGGAATTTCTTTCTTGTCCATTTAGTGTAGGCGACTGACCGAAGCAAATAATTCTTGTAATGTTTATTTTCTCGTGCTAATAAATTGCATGTTCAGTTGTGATCGTGTACTTTTTCGGTGCACCGAATTTTGACGTTAAAATTCCCAACAGTTCTCTCCTAGCATGTTAAACACGACAACGACGACTTTTCACTATTAGTAAAGCATTTTCAGGTTCTCGCCCGCACAAGCACAACATGATTGTTAGTTCCCTCGGCTAGCATCGGTATCCATCCGTCAATACTGCCGCTCAATTATCAATAACTCTCTCTCTAAAAGTATCTTGTTTCGAAGGTGGTCTTACAAGTTTCTTTTTAGAAGCAAGTTAATTTGACTTGCATGCTTTTGTTTAAAAAAGAATCTCATATATTTCTGTTATATATATTTTACACTGAATAGCATAATAGATAGACATTCTCTCCGGTGCGTAATAGAGATTTGTGTCTCCTCGTAAAAAGATAAAGACTCGCAGAGCCCTATTTTTTTAAATTATCGTAGTGTCCGGTCAACTTGCGCACAAGCTCGAGTATTAAGCTAGAGTGAAAAGACCGTCAACATACTCCCAGTGAGTGTAATGTGCAAACAATAAACAAATAAGCATTACGTGGTAAAAAATATATATTTGTTTCCAATGATGTTCCCATTTTCATTCTCCTCCTGACACGTGTCAACTTATTTCTCCAAGTGACAGACATGTAATATGTGTAGGCCATGTGACATATAATCATCCATGTTGTCTAATTGATCAAGAATTAAAATTCATGCACAGACCTTTGAATTTCCAATGCAATAAAATAAAAACCTTTGATTATACCTTTTGGTTTTTCTATGCCAAGAACACTTGATTCATGAATATTAATCTAGATAATTTAACCTCTCCCATATGTCCCTTCCATTCCACCTGGAAGTATAAATGAATCTGGCGTATGCATTTGATTCTTGCTTTCAAGTGCTCAACCAAAATGTGTGCCAGCAATGAACAACTACAAACACATTCAAGAAATGATATTCAAGGTGATAGCCCAACTATTCGCTCTGAGAAATAGTAATTATTCGAGAGGTTCAAGTACTTCTCTAACTTTATTCCCTAATACAAGTTTGGGTTGCAATTTCCTAAGAACTGAATTGGTTTTACAGTTCTCTCATGTATTAGCTTTCAAGATTATTGGTTATGTTCTATTTCAGGTGGCATCCAAGTTAACAGAGCATATTATTTGGCCTTTACTTTGCAAGGTCGCTAGCTACTGGTCGTCATCTAAATGTGTGAAGCACAAAAGCATTACTCAGATTATCCGTAGGCAAAGATTATCTTTCTCTTTGGCACTGTAACTTGATCTCCTTCTTTACAATGCATTTCAAAATCATGCACCAATCATTGCAAGTGCTCGACATGTAGAGCTATATGGCATAGATATACATGATAAAGGCATTTAGATATTGATGTTTTGGACTCCTTAAAATCTAATTATGTATAGGAATTTTTTCATGAGTGTAATTTTTTCACACAACATTTTGAATGGCACAATCTCCCATTAGTTAAGTATTGAATTTTCTGTTTACCACAAATACCACAAAAATACTCTTCAACTCTTTGCACTCTCTAAACCGTGCTTTAGTTGTGTTCGGGAGTTAATCGATCTTAAATATTCTTTGCGAAAAAAATCCTAAAATATTTTGAGACTGAGTTGTCTCACGAGAAGGGAAAAATAGCACCTTTTTCCATTCTTGCCCGTACTAAACAGAATCTCCCAAACTCGAGCAATATTATTTAGCAACTTTTAATAAACAATCCGCGCCATGGTATCGACTAGTTTATATTAACTGTTTTAGAAATCATGAAATCACAAATAATATTTAATTTAAATACAAGTTTAAGTGTTATAAGATGTTTATAGATGAAAACGGAATATCATGCAGTGTTTGTCATGGTAACGATATGAGCAATAATTTCATGCACCGTGTGTTGTTTGAGAGCTTATTTAAGCTTGATATTTTTTAGAGAAATATTGTTCTGAGTTTTTTTATTAACTATGGGGCATTTAAATGAGATGGCAGCCTCTAAATTATTCAGTTTTTAAGGGCATGTTTGATTCAAGGATAGAGAAGGGGTACAATAATAATAATATATATATAGAGGGTAATAACTAGTGTTTCGTGCAGAGATAATTTCATGGGGGATTCAATCCCACCTTCTTATCTATACCTCTTATATGCTTAAAATTTAATCCCACAAAATAGGTGAGATTGAATATTAAAGTCTTAATACCCTTATTTATACCGGTGCAAACAAACGTGCTACATAGTCCTACCTATATAATAATTACTCCCTTAATATTGATACATCTTATAATACTGTAGGGCTACATGTTCAATCCCGACACCAAACATGCTATTTATTGGGTGGAAGTCTTAAATTCCTGTGCAGCCTCCAAGTTACAAGAAAAATGAAAATTTACCTCTTAGATATCTCAATTATAATACTCCATGTATACGAAACGGCTCTTAGATGTAATGAAATCTTCATACTAAAGAAGTGCTAAGTGTAGATCGTTGTCGTAAAAGTACCGAAGAAAAAATTTAAAATCATAAGTTAGTAATGTTAGAGGAGACATAGAAAATAAGTAAAGGTCCTGTGAATCCCCAGTTCTAATTTGCCTCATGAATGTCTTTGAAGATTGGTATAGATGGTAACATTGTCAAAGGAGAGACGTCCAAAGTTCAGAGAGTGGTCATAGAGTGGATGACAGTCTAATTACTATATGTCCTCAGTACGTCCAAGTCTAATTACTATGGGTGTGTTTGGACGAGCTTAAATCAGCTAAAATTATATCAGCTTATTGGAATGAGTGATTGATGTGAGGAGAGAGACAGAAATGAGTGGTTGAGGTGAGGAGAGAGACAAAAAGCTGATATAAGTAAGCTCAAAATCTCATCCAAACAGGGCCTATGTACGTCCATACATTTTCAAGGTATGGGACATTCTACTATTTATTTATTTTATTTTTTTGAAAAATGAATTACAAAAGAACGAGTAATGTGTAATACTACCTCCGTTTCTTCTCTATCCCACCGGTTTGATTTTTGTCACTATTCACTGGGTCACTTTGACCCGGTGATTTGTGTAGCAAAACGATGCAATTTTTTGATAATTTTTTCATGGCGCTATAGAGTAAAAGTAGCTCTATAACACGGTGAAAAAATTATCAAAAAATCGAGTCGTTTTACTATCCAAATCACCCGGTCAAAGTGACTCAGATACGAATAAAAAAGTCAAACCGGTGTGATAGAGAAGATACAGAGGTAGTATGTTGTTACATGTGACCTTTGCTAAGACAGGAGAGGTATAAAATGAAACGACATAACTGTTGGAATGATTAGTGACAGGAGAGTTAGTAGGCAGAGGGAAGGGATATATGTAACTCGGTTCAATCAATGAGTCAGAAATTGAGGGGACACCAACAAGATAAAGACTTCACATAATGGTAAAGAGGTCACTAACTCACAATGATCCTGTACTTAATGGATAGTGTCATGCAATTGACCATTGTGGTCAAAATGTGGTTGTTGTGATCCCTTTAAATTTATTTATGAAATGCAACTTCAGAAGTGAACTCTCCTAACTTCACTTCTTCTACCGGAAATCTCCATGTCATTAGAAAGAATGTAGTAATGGTTTACGATAATAGTCGCACCATATAATAAACAGCCGCGCCATGGCGCGAGGTTACGACTAGTTATATGAATATGCGGAACTTTGTTGAATAAGGTGTTGGAAGAAACTAAATAAATTTCATTGTGACCCACAATCTACGACTTCGGCCGCAAAAATATTTTTGTTATGAAATGTGTGGGCTGAGAGGTATAAAATTGTTACCTCTATTAATCAAGGTTCACAGCAGCGATACTAGATAAATTATCGTTGTGACCCATGATAACTTTTACACCTGGTGTTATTAACTTTCTGCATCTTCAATCTTCTTAATTTTCCAGGCTGGAGGTTGCTATGTTTGAGGGTTACCTGATGGGCAGTGCAGAGATGCCATTCTCCATTTATCGCACACCAGGGCAATTGAATGAGCCATGTATATTTACTTGATGGGTGAGACTCCGTGATGGCGATGCTCCAACCACACTGACCATGTCTCACCAGCTATGCAACTTTGTGTTCGTGCTGAATACATGATTGCAATCCAAAGAGGATGGTTGGTTAGTTTGATAGAATGTATACCACAACTTTAGTTAACAGTTTCTTGTATTGTTGCGCTGTTATGTTGGGTTGTTTCCTACTTTTGTCTTGGACATAGGAGGCTCTTGTGGTTTTTAAGACGAATTCAGTGTTTTGAGGTTGTTTGTTGCGGCCTTTGAGCCCTATACTACTTGGCCTAGTAGCTGCTTAGTTGAGATTTAGGCTTGTGCCTCTTTGGTCTTTTTTTCTTTTTTCTTTTCTGGGATATGCCTCTTTCTTTTGTATTCAATTTTATTATGAACGATATCGTTTTGTTGTCGGTGAAAAAAAAAAACCTCGTACTCCGGTCCACATCTTACCACACATCTATACTTTCACCATTTCCAAACAATTTTCAAAGTACCTGGTTGATAAAGTCTCTGCAGCTCAAGAGCCCTTTCTTGAAAACAAATGAGTAACTATTCTTCTTATCAATCCTCTTGAACTCAATATTTCTTTGAAAGTACCTGCACCCATATGTAGTCTACTCCAATCCACATCTTCCAGGCAAGCTTACTGACTAGTGCCACATTGTACTTTTGAGCTTCTCTAAAGCCAAGGTTACCCTCCACTTTCTGTTTACAACATTTTTACCAGGCTAGCAAGTGCAGCTGGCACAGGCATGAGAAAAGTAGACATACGGTATGAGGGAATGGCACTTATAGTGGCTCCATTGATAATCCACGGATGTCCTGTAAATAAGAAAGGCTAGCAAGTGCAGCTACAAGCAGTTTTAGAAAATTAACTAGGCTTAATTACTTAATGCATATCCCCAGTTTACCGAAACTATCACATTGCAACCCTCAGTTTAAGAACTAGCTGATTGGATCCCCCATTTGCAAAAAATACGTCAATGTGCAACCGCGAAAGAAATTTCATCGCAAAATTTACTTACTCGAAGGGCATTATCTGAAACAATGTGATGCCATCGTAGCATAGACGATGTGAATCTTATAAAAATTGTTAGCAATTGGTGCACCCATGTGGGGTGCCCAATGCAATTATCATAACCTTATGGGGTTAGTTGCACTAATGCACAAACTAGAGGGGTTAGTAGCTAAGGCTCAAACCCTAAGGGTTTATGTGCAAACCTAGGAGAAGTTTTGTCGCTATAAAGAGGTAGCCTCCTACACATTATGGTGTGCTATAATGCTAAGGCAAAATGGCTATTCCAGAGAATAAAGTTACTCTGTCTAGATTCATACTAGTTGTAGAGAACCCTAGTCTCTCTCCAACTTCATCCAAGGAGGTGGAACGTGGTGTGGAAATCAGTGTTCGTCCTCGAGATTCACACTAGATTGGTGGGAGCAAGATCAAGGAGGAGGCGCGTGAAAGCAAGCAACAACCGATCATCCGCTGCATTAAGGAGCTTAGGAAGACAAGGTAAAAACATGAATCTTCCGCTATAATTCATGTTGTAGATCTGTATGTGATAGATCCTTCCTGCCCTTCATTGGTATCAGAGCCATAGGCTTGTTTTTCGTGCCTCGATAAGCGTTCCCGAATCTGATTTAAAAATCGAGGTACTGAAATTTCATAACCAGTAGACGAAACCTATATGGTTAGGTAGGGTTTTTCACGAGGATTCCAGATATATAAATTTTATATTTTTTGGATTTACGATGAATTAGTTATGAATTTTCAAAGTTTCGGAACTGTATTAATCTGGACTGCTATATCCAATCAGTAGAACACGTTTTTCAAAAACTTGTTAAAATTGGATTTTGACCACATAATCGGGATCAGAACGAAAAGACGATCACGAAAAAATTAATTTTGTCGGAAACGGAGCACGGGAAGGCGGCGCGTGGGCTTCACGCGCCACCAACGCCGCCCCCACGCGCGGCCATGCGCCGCACGCGCCAAAGGGCTGGCGGCGGCTGCTGACGTGCCCCCTAGGGCTGACGTGGCAGGTGACGTGGCTGTGCGACGTCAGCAAGTGGCTGACGTGGCGATGACGTGGCAGCCACGTGTCGGCTGACGTGGCAGGTGACGTCAACATATGTGCTGACGTGGCATGCTGACGTGGCACGTGGGCCGACGTCGGCGCGTGGCGGAGGCTGAGGGCGCATGCGGCCTCCTCCCGCCATCATTTTTCGTCCGGTTTTTTCCTAGGGACTCCAAATTAAATTTCCTATTTTGTGGATATTTTTTCATAATTTTTGGAGCGACGGAAAATTTTAGTAATTTCCAGATTAATTAATAAGTGTTTAGCACACTTCCCGAGGCAGTTTGACGACCTTAAACACACTGTTTTGAGCCCAAATTTTTTTCTGGAGACTTAGGTCATTTTTCCCTACGTTTTTGCCATAGGTGGTGAGACCCTAAGTGGTAGGGAGCAATTTTCGATCTTTTTAGTTGATTAGATTATTGCTTATTAATTTCCAGTAATTATTGCTTAATTCCGGAAATTTCCCGAAAATTCCAGTATGTTTATTATATTGTTATACATGCTGTTGTGGGTTGAATGGATGTGTTTGGTGCATGGATGTGGCATAGATGTTTTATATTTTGGTTTTGGTTTTGGTTTTGTTTTTTGAATATGTAATCAAAATACGGCCTGCGCGTCGTGCCTCTCTATACTCTAGTGTCTTCTCTTCTCATCCACTCGCCTCTATGAGGTTACTTCTTATTAGAAATAAGATAGTTAGTAGAGATTGAAGATTGAAGCTTCAAGAGAGGTGGCCAAACCGAAAGCTATGGCGCAAGGTGCATGGAGCAATTAGACGGTCTAAAGGAGCCTCAAGCTTAGAGTCCTCAAGAAGGCGAGATGGCATGAGATGGAGTTCAAGACTTGCTCAAGAAGTACTCTCAATAGTGGGAGTGCACCTTAGGGGCCACATCCATTGCATATTTATTTATGCTTATGCTTGTTTTATGTTATAACTGCGTGTGATTGGATATATATGTTTAACCTCACATGCTAAAGAACTAAAACAAAAGAGCTCACATGATGACATGATTAAAATTGATAGGAAATCACAAGTGATGAGATTTGATTCCTAGGATATACGCTAGGTTTTGGTGGAGTCCTTGTGAGGAACTATTAAGTTTTAATCAATGTCACATGTTATTTTGGAGCTAAGTAAATGCTAGTCATTGATTTCCACAATGTCTCTATCAATCGTGTCTAAATCGAAACTGTAAAGGCTAAATGGTGACAACAACGACATGATAAGTCGTCGTACTATGTAACCATCCGTTGGACATAGGTTGTCGAACCACCTACAAACATGGTCGAACCTGTGATGAATAAGTTGTCACAGCAGCACATAGACATTTTCTTAAGGCTCACCAATAGTGGGAGGAGCAGTCAAGATAAATGTCATAGAGCATGCTATGAAAAGGTGGGGAAATGACCTCATCAGCATGTTCTAGACCACTTTTAAAATTGTAGGAAGCCAAAGAAGAATCTTGGATCCAGCTTAGCCATTTGCGTACATAATTTGTGAGTAGTGACTCATAATAAATCCTACCTTAACTATGAGTTATGGCTCATGTCATAAGATTGAGCACTCGACTTTACCGTCTGAGATTGATGCCATGTATGATAATAGAGTTAAGGGTTGTCAGGTATAAGCTATCCGTTTTGTAATTTGTTGCAATCTCTGCCACGTTTCATGAAACGTTATATGACACACTCTGTAAGTGTCAAGATGTTTGGATAAGGCCAAACATCACTCTGTTCTAGGATCTAAGCAAAAAGAGTTTGCTAAGAATACTAGTCCAGCATACTTCGGATGTCTAAGCAATATATGATTGCTAAAGGCTGTTAGAGAAGTATGATCATACTTAGTGAAGTATGATAGGCAGATATAGTCCCTAGCCCGGTATTAGGACCAAGGCAACAGGTGAGGCAAGGATAAATGAATTTAAGGGGCAATATTGGTATAAGACCAAACAGCCCAAGACTGGAAAACGCAAATGAAGAAAAAGGACTTTTCCTAAGACAAGAGAAAGGGCCAGACCTGACAAATAATCTCGTCTAAGGATCCAAGGATTATCTTTGAGGGAGTAGCCACCAAAATTTGTTTTGGTCACAGTTTTAACTTTGGATATGGTTATATCATGGTGTTTGCGTTCTTAAGATTCTAGCATGAGTAACGCCTCAGAATTCTTGGATGTCAACTTAAAGGTATGACTTAAGATTCTGATATGTGGCGCGCTAGATTAAAACACACATTGACAGGAAAGGATGTTCAGGCTAGCTAGGGCATGCCTGCTTGGATTTTGCCCAAGGTACCCTTACCTGTGTGTGATTCTTGCCGGACATGAAAGGCGAAACGCAAACCATCCAGTAGAGCATTAAGGACTACTGAGTCTTTGTATATTATTCATTCTGTTGTTGTATTCCATTATTTGTTAGAGCTAAGACATGGTGCTTACTGTTCCATCACATTCGTAGATGATTGTCCGAGTCTCAACTGTGTGTGCTTGGGCCACATAAATCTGAGGCACAAGGGTGCTTCAGACAGGTCTCTACAAGAGGTAGAAAAACGCCTGGATAAAAGGATATGTCCTTGGCCAGAATGAGACTGGAAGTATCTATCTTAGCAAAAGCTATGTGATGGAGAGAAATAGTAAGGCAGTTGGCTATTCTCACGCCTCAGCAGGGTGCTGTAGAGAATAAAAGGAATAGGTTACTGTAAGAGATGGTCTGAAGTATGATAGAGCGTGCAAAGTACAAAGTTCCCTATTCGGAGGAGACACTTTGCTAAACGACTATCAACATACGCAACCATAAGTCCACCAAGTCTGTAGCCACTACACCCTACGAGATGTGGACCAAAAAGGCAACCTGGATGAGGTCACCTTAGGCCATGGGGATCGGCAGCTAATGTACTAACTAAATTTCAAGTCAGGAAGAGGTTCGTTGAGAAATAAGTCTCTACGAAACAAAGGTTTCACTGGATGACACCCCATCCCTGAATAATAAACAGGAAATAGTTCCTACGGATCTTCAGGACAGTGGGAGTAACATGCCTAGTGAACAGCCCATCATAGATTATGACTACGTGGGGGAACCCTCTTTGCTTAGGAACGTTCTTTGGAGCGTACCCCGTCGATGATTTGACATCGAAAGGAAGACCATAAGGGTCACCACGCAAGAGAATGATGAACCTAGGATATTGTCCCAGGATATTTCATCACCTGATGAGAAGGAATTTAAAGTTAGACCCTAGATGGACGAAGCGTATCTTCATGGAGTAAGGTATCTCCTCATGCTATTCGGAGCATCCTAGGGGTTGCGTATTTGAAACGCAATAGCCGATAAGTAGTGTAACATAAATGGATTCACGAGATATATGATTTCTCATAGGAGATGTCCATAAATAAGGGATATGTTCGTAGAGATGATGATCTCCACGAGCATGGAGGATACCGCTGGAAGATACCCGTTCATTAAATCGATTATGAGGAATTAGTCCCTCAAGGATCCTTTGAACAGTGGGAGTGACTTTCCAAGCTGGGTGCCCATCCATAAGGGATGAGAGCAAATGATGATCCTCCTATGCAAAGGAATTGCTCATAGGAGCATACCCCATCGACTACTTGAGATCGAAGGGATGATCTTAAGGATCACCTTGCATAAACGATAGGATAGAATCCTAGACCTTATCGTTCCCTAATTATGAAGAATGAATAGTAAGCTTTACAGGATAAATTAGAGTCTATAAGGGGCCAACCAAGTTTAAGGCTAGGTTGACTTTCCGACTGGATGGAAGACTATTGGAGATTAATGGATTTCCAAGGTCAATCAGAGACCCAGACGGAAGCGTGGAAAGGCATACGACTTGCGTAGAAGCGAATAAGTCTACACTCATTCTGAGCATAGACATCGACGAGTTTGAGTTGATCCGACGAATTTGCGTTGGTTCAACGAGGTATCCTTCCCAAGGCTTTGGGTGGTAAGGATTACGTTGATTCGCTTGGTAGCATCAATAGCTGTGGATCCATTCTCGATAAACGTGATGACTGAATTTCTCAATGGAGAAATCCTAGAGGTGACTAAGGTCAAATGCGCAGAACGTGTGCAAGCTATTTAAGTCCATATGGGATCTTAGCTAGTCCTCTGGACAGTGGTGTTTCATGAGGGATCGTTTACTATATGTTTACGATAACAAATGGAAACCGATGTGAATTACTCTTACTGGTAGAGAGTTAATAATCACGTCTCTTAATATCGATGACACACTATTGGCTAGTGGAGCTTAGGGATTGTTCGAGTAATTGTACTACTGTAGCTCAGCGCAAGACTTTACGAGCCTAGGCATGTGCCCTAAGAGTAATTGTACTAATGTAGCTCAGCGCAAGACTTTACGAGCCTAGGCATGTGCCCTAAGAGACACCAAATAAAGTTGACCAGACAACCAGAGTGCCTGATGCAGTATGAGTCTTATATCCACTATGGTGTATACTCAGACCTAGCGAACGCTATGCAATCGGAAGAATTGGATTTCAGGATATTCCAATTTGAGACACAAGATTGTAACCAGGATACTCTATATGATGGATCACGTGCTATAACTATCGAAGATGATGCTTCGACTAGTTAGCCACATATGCTAACTAGGGTGGGGACCTAGATGCACATGGATCCAACTCAGGCTATAGTCCATGCTCGATGATAGACTCGCATGGAACAAATGCAATATAAGTGTTGCATGATCGTATTAGACCGCTCCATTAACCATGGAAGCGAAGCACGATTGCCTGTTCCGCCATAGGGCAGAAATGTGTTTAACTGAGAAGGTTTCTTGTAAGCTTATGAGCTATCGACAAACCGATTACCATGAGTAGTGTTAGCGTACGGCTATAACACTGCGGTAAAGACAAACACATAGTCGAGGATACTATTTCACAAAAGGTGAAATAACTACCTAGAGAGTAATCCTGGAGTGGATCGACTATGGGCCAGGATGTTGGCTCATCCCATTTCTAAACCACTTAAGAATTGTCTTTGTGGATATCTTTAGAAAATTGGGACTTGGTAGTCGATAACTAGCAATATGATTGATGAGCACACGAGACATTGATTGACTGGATTTTAATTGGATTTGTTTTAAGCAGCATGTTGTTTTGATACATGTATGATATGTTACATTTCCTGTACTAGCATAGAGCATGTCACGCAGACACTAGGTCGGCTCACTCACACGAGCTACCGCCTTCGCAATATCCTGGATATGTCTGGGTGTGGCGGAAGATGAGACAGAATCCCGATAAGCGCTGAAAGCCTGCGATAGGATATGAGATGCCTATCATACGAGCATATGGCCTATGATAAGAGCTAAATGTCTATCAGTAGAGCTAGGAGCTTGTCAGACGGATTCAACTGTCGCATTGGAAACAAGTTCCAAGGTGAGGTTGGTTATGGCCAATCGAACATGGTTATTACCCCAAATCATGTATAGTCTGTGTAGAGAAAGCCAGATGCGAGAGCTGATAATTGTTCACAATAGTGTGACTTCGCAGCACTCGGGCTGGTGGCCATAAGGGCTGCCAGATAGACATCTGCATAGTGGTCCTTTGCGAGGATAAGACATGCGCTCTGATCAGAGTCAAAACACTATGGCGCATATTCCCCCTTGAATAACGCGCGCTTATGAGTGACCATGAGGTGATGAGTAGAATTAGTCCCTGGGATTCCTCATCGTGTGAGCCTCGTCGATCATATAAAGATGATTGACACTGTATACCCTTTGTACTTACGTCTGTGTCATGAGGAGACGGGTCGGTGGTGCTACTTTGGCGTGACACCTTACGGCTATGGATGATTCGGCCTTCCGGACACTGCTGGGAAAGCAGCTGAGCCGAATCTGAGTGACACATGTATGTAAGGAAAGATTCTCGCTGCATCGCTCTTTATTATCTTCATTGGGCCCACCTGCAAGATCTTATGGGATCATGTAGGATATGAAAATATAAAGGAGATGTGGACTCATTGGAGCATGGCCTTTGGGACAAGGCAGGTGCTCATGATCCACGAGATGACAATCGGAGGAATCTGGGGAATACGAGAGTTACGGAGAGCATTATCACAGTTATATGTTTTAAGGGTGCCTTCCTGCGCTGGCTATACGAGTTTGGTATGTGGATCTCCCGAGAGGGTGCCTTCCCATGCTGGCTATACGAGTTTGGTGTACGGATCTCCCGAAATGCAGGTACTCTCACCGGTCACACGCCACGGTCACACAATACTCTTTTGTAGATGATAGAAAGTTGGAGATTGATGGAGACTAGATGAATTGTGCAACCCCACTGTGCGAGTGGGAGATGTTAGCAATTGGTGCGCCCATGTGGGGTGCCCAATGCAATTATCATAACCTTATGGGGTTAGTTGCACTAATGCACAAACTAGAGGGGTTAGTAGCTAAGGCTCAAACCCTAGGGGTTTATGTGCAAACCTCGGAGAAGTTTTGCCTGTATAAAGAGGTAGCCTCCTACACATTATGGTGTGCTATAATACTAAGGCAAAATGACTATTCCAGAGAATAAAGTTACTCTGTCTAGATTCATACTAGTTGTAGAGAACCCTAGTCTCTCTCCAACTTCATCCAAGGAGGTGGAACGTGGTGTGGAAATCAGTGTTCGTCCTCGAGATTCACACTAGATTGGTGGGAGCAAGATCAAGGAGGAGGCGCGTGAAAGCAAGCAACAACCGATCATCCGCTGCATTAAGGAGCTTAGGAAGACAAGGTAAACACATGAATCTTCCGCTATAATTCATGTTGTAGATCTGTATGTGATAGATCCTTCCTGCCCTTCAAAAATACATTCGTTGTGTTTTAATTTGATGGTTGAATTTCGTTCCGAGTTTGACATTGACGTATGTTTTACAAATGGGGGATGCAATCAGCTAGTTCTAGAACTAGAGGTTGCATTATGATAGTTTCGGCAAACTAGGGATATGCAACAAGTAATTAAGCCAATTAACTAATAGAGAACTGGGAGTATCGAATTTGTGTTGTTGGTGCAAGACGGAGTCGCAGACCCTTGAACATCTCTTCATGGATTGTCGGTTTACTCGACAGATATGGGAAATGGGATTGGGTGATGCATTCCTACAATCATTCCAAACACCCATGAAAAAATAGACAGACGATATCCTAACCACACAACACACATTTTCTTCTGGTCGATACCAGAGAAATAGTTGCAGATTCATAGAAGAATACAAATCAACCTAGGCTATTGTCAACAAAGCAGATGACTACACAGCTTTTATTTAAAAATGTGCATACCCAGGCGAAGCCTCATCTCTTTCATCAATCGGTCACCGGAGATGGATGCGACCAGCGGATGGTTGTTACAAGGTCATATGTGATCAACAAACATGCATGTCTCGGATGCGTTAGGAGGGACCATGAAGGAAGTTACATCACCGGGAAAACATTTATCATCAGAGCTCCGACCTCAGTCCTTGTAACTGAGGTTGACGCCATTAAAGTTGGGCTCCATGTCGCAATTAAAGCCCTCCACTTTGCTGTTCTACAAATTTTCCCCAAATTCCCAGTTGGGCTAATAATGTACTTTTTTTTCTACAAATTTTCCCCAGATTCCCAGTTGGGCTAATAATGTACTTTTTTTTTGGAGAGAAAGTGTTTTGTCGTCAACTGGATTTGAACCCAGGACCTCGTGCAGGGGGCTTCCAACGCTCTACCACTTGAGCTACCACCCTAGCTGCGGCTAATGATGTACTAGGTTCAGACTTCTTGGCCCTGACGAGTTTAATATAATCCAATTTTTTCCTCAAAAAATATAAATATAATCTCCATGTCTACTCATAATTGTTACATAATAATATCGGTTGATCTTAATCAACCATTTCACTTTTAAAAAAATCAACCATTTCGCTTCTAAAAAAATCAACCATTTCTACTAGAACAATTTAGGAAACTAATTGTCAAAATAGAATCCTTATATTCCTCAAAGAGATTAATAGGATCTCTATATTTACCTTACCTGATTGAAAGGCAAAAAAAATGTAATGCCAAAAAGATAGTGGGAATGTCTAAGTTAATTGAAGCAACGAAGTTTTGTATAAAAGGCCCTAATCATTTATATATTATGAAACAACCCCCAATGTATAACTAGTATATAAAATAATATCTCACCATTCCTTCACACAATCGACCTATCCACCGTTTCAATGCACGACGGCAACTAGGCGGCAAACGGTCGCAGGCATCTTCGAACTCTTCTTATGCGTGCAGGTGACATTTTTATCCTTTAATCAGCAAAATGCAAACTATTAATTTTGTACTGATTGTGGTGCTGTTAGACGAAGGAATCATGATCAATTGGTTGGAAAATGATCAATTGGTGGACTAAGGCTAGACTATTATGTTTTCTTGTTAGAAAAGTTGATTCTCGTCTAGTCTATTATATCTAGCTATTCAAGGGTTCTTCTAATTGAAGATTGGGATTATTATTTCCAAGTAGAGCAGTGACTTCTATATTATTTGTACTAGATTAGAAAACTAGGGTTTTCTGAAGTAATATTTGGGGATTTCGAATTTGAAAACCTCATTTTTATAATCCTAGGGTTTTCAATGTTTATAATTCACACACCTTAATGGCTTAATCTGTTGAAATGAGAAACTGTCACTTGCAGTTGAATCTTCCAGTTTATCTCCGTCCATTACAGAAGATCTAGGAAGCACCGGTTTTTCTGGGACCCGCTCCGAATGCACGACCTTAATAATGATTGATATATGATATGTTCTAGGTTACAGAACTAGAGTTTCTAAAGTGATTTTTGGGCATTTGGAATTTGAAATATTTATTATTTTTTAGTTCTAGGGCTTTCATATGTTAGAATATACACACCTTAATAGCTTAATCTGTTGAAATGATGAGCTGTTATTTGGAGTTAGATCTTCCAGTTTATCTCCGTTGGTTAGAGAAGATCTAGGAAGCATCGGTGCTTCTGGGAGGTCGTGCACCCGCGCCGAGTGCTTATGGGAGCTTTTCAGGTTTTTTGTTGATAAGATAGGGTCATTTCGAAAGTTTTAGTTGAAAGTGTTTTTAAAATATTACTACAATCTGACTAACAGAACGTGCATCGCTATGTACATTTTTAACCCCTAGATTACTCATCACTACATAAAGAGATAATTTTTTTTTTTTTGAGGGAAAACTTTTTCATTCAGGCACCGTAAGGTCCTGTATCAGAAACGAGAACATTCCGAACCCAATCGGGTTGTGAGGTAAAGAGACATGGACTCGCCGACTGCAACGCCCTATGTGAAAATAGGTGTGCAGCCTCCTTTCCAGTTCTATAAACATGAGATAACTCTGAGTTCTCGAAAAACTCGAGTAAACTAAGACTCGTAGATAATTCTTCTTGAATCTCATCGCAAAGTTCTTCAGTAGGAGTCCCCTTCCTGCTATCCTAGATAAGATGAATGGCGCCCAAGCTGTCACTTTCGAGCACTATCCGTGGACATCTTGCCTCCCTTGCCATCCTCAGGCCTTCGTTCAAAGCTTTCAACTCTAACAGCAAAACTGAATGATGATAGCTCGATCTGGTGCATCTCCCCGCTACAAAACAACCCTCCGAGTCCCGAAGAATGCAACCGAGTCCTGCAACTCCTTCTGATCTTGCAGCGTCTCTATTGATTTTGCACCAATTTTCTGGTGGTTTCTTCCAGCAAAGAGAAGATGAAGACTCTGATTCCGTCGACATTTGACAGTCCACTCCGTCCAGATTTGCGAACGTTCTCAGGTGATTCCTTATTTTGTCCAAAATCATACCCCGATCAAATTTCTCGCCTCTGAACCGCATCGAATTTCGGCAGAACCAAATCGTCCAAACCCCCACCGCCCACTTTACTCTGGTTTCATCCTTTTCTTTGGAGAATATGAGTTCTACCCAGTCTTTAACTTTTTCCGGACATGTTTTTAGAAAAGCCGAACCCAAGAGATCCTTCCAAACTTCCCGAATGATGGTACACTCCATGAACAGGTGATCTTCCGTTTCCGGGAGAGTTTTACAAAAACTACAAGATGTATTCACCTGGATGCCCCTCCTCCGAATCCTGGTAGCCACTGGGAGAGATTGTCGCCACACTCTCCAAACAGGATAAGCAACTTTGCGGGGGAGCTTCATCTTCCAAATGTGTTTCAGCCAGCTTCTATTTAGTCCCGAGGAGCCCTCCATTCGTTCTGCACCCAACTGTCTTTGAAGCTTGTAACCCGATGCCACAGTGTAAACCCCTGTTTCCGAAGCAAGCCACAGCAAAGTATCTTCCGTTCCTGCTTGAGAAATATGAAGTTTGAGGATCTCCTGTACGTCAATATCCCAAAAGTGGGTCAGGAGTTTCATCTCGTGCCAAACTCCATTTTGAATGAAATCCGACACTTTTAGGTTTGATACCGAAGGTGGGGGAGTCACCAGTTTGAAACTATTTGGTCGTGGCAACCATCTATCTTTGAAATTGTGGAGATATGTACCTATCTGTAGAGATAATATTGTTAATATGACAACTATGTACCTATCTGTGAAATTGTGTGAATTTATGTTTCACTATAATTTGGATTGTTGTTGTTGTTGTTGTATTATGCTGGTATCACAAATAATATCAAATATACATATAAACAAAGTCACCGCAACCTGTTGCATCCCTACATAGTTCCCTCACCCGTGTTCTTAGCAGAAAATATCTAAAAGTGTAGATCTGAATTTGGAAAAAAATCTTTGTATGTTAAGTGGCAGTTCTAATCACCTGTAGTTATATAAAAAGGTTTTAACTTTTCTTCCCGTGTTTTTTCAGAACCATGGCTGAGAGAGCAAAAATAGGTCAAATGAATCGCTGGACCAGTATAAGCAGCGATATCCTAGAAATAATTTTTGAGAAGGTGGCTTTTGCAGACAAATTGAATTGTGGTGCCGTTTGTAGCTACTGGCATTGTGTTGCCAAATCTAATCTTGCTTCTCGGCTGTCAAGACTTGAACGGCCACCACCGTTGCTTGTGCTAGAAAACTTGGAACCGGATTATCGTTGGGCAGTGGAGAGGGAATCGATTAAAGGTAGTTGGTTTTACTGTCCTAAAACTAAGGAATTATTGAAACTCAACGATAAGAGTGAACAGTTCAAGATGTCAACCTGCGCTGGATCTTCAAATGGTTGGCTAATGTTTACACAATGCGGCGAAAAAGGACGCGATCAAAAGTTGTTTCTTTACAATCCACACTTGGACGTTGGTCTTCGTCCTCCTTCTCAGTTAACCCTCCCCTTCGGCGAGCATCCTCTACAAAACGTCATTCTATGGGGAAATCCAGTCTCCACCGACCTCACTTACAACTTTTCCATTGTTATCACCACCGCAAGGTCCATTGCATTTGCTAGGTATGGAGCCTCCAACTGGACTTTACTTGATAGTGGCAATTACATTGATGTTATATCCAGCAAAAACTACGTATACTCCCTAACAGCGACTTGTGGAGTTCAAGCTTGGGATTTTAGTCGTTCGACTCCTCTCAAAGTGTTGGACATTGCACCTAGTCTTGAAGAAGATTTCTATCGTGACGAAGGGCACTGGACGGCAACTCTAACATTAGATATATTTCCTCGTCAGTTCTACTTGGTAGAGTCGAATGGTGAGCTTTTGATAGCTGCCAGGTATCAGAAAAGCAGCTATGATCCAGAATGTGGAGTTACTTCGATTTACCCGTACTTCTGTTTGTATTATCTCGATTTCGTACAGCTGAAATGGAAGCGCACGTTGCCGTTTGGTCACGTCTACTTCTTGGGGAAAGGGCAGTGTGCATCGTATCCAGATAGATGGTATAATTATTGGGAGCAGGGCAGTATTAACGAGGGTATACTTTTTGCCGATGATCCAAAAGGTCTAGGACAACGCTATCACATATTTGGTGCGAAAAAACGGAAGATTGAATTACCAGCGTTTTGGCTTGTTTCCTAGCTAGCTTTGTTCAGATCATTGTGTATGATTTAGGATCTTGTTTCCCAATTTTCTGTTTAAGTGGAAGGTTTGACAATTTATTTATGTTATGATTAGATATCTTTCAAGTTGTTATTTATGTTATGATTAGATATCTTTTAAGTTGGTCATTTCAATTTGAAGACGCTGCCCGCATAAAGCTATTTCCTATTTATGGGCCTTGAAGAATTTCTATAAGAACTTTTGGTTAAGAAGTGCCCAAATTAGGATTAAGCTCCGGAAAATACATATTCAATGATTTCGGTTAAGAAGTGCCCATATCACCTATTACAATTTTCAGTCTCGCCCTTATCGTTTTCTTAATTATTCTATAAGAATTTGTAAGAATTTCCCATACTTCTTTAGAAGTCGTGTTAGGTGATATCTTCTCGAAACTCGCCATCAACACCTTGGTACATTAAATACAAGGCTTTCTTATCTCACTTCATGGACTCTTTCAAGTTAGTCTTTGAGCTTCTAATAACCTGTCCTCAAGCTCCCGTGAAGCTGACTCATCAAACCTTTCCGTGATCGAGTCCTACAGATCTTGAGAACCCAGCAGCATTCGCATTAATGCTCTAATTCTCATAATTCTCATTCCCCAAGCTACGGAATTGGGGTTGGAAGAAATTACTTGCGCTAGCCATTGAAACTCAGTGATGCAAACCCATAAACAGTTCATCAACTCTTTTTTTTAGGCTTAATTACTTAATGCATACCCCCAGTTTACCAAAACTATCACATTGCAACCCCCAGTTCTAAAACTAGCTGATTGAATCCCCCATTTGTAAAAAAATACGTCAATGTGCAAATGAGAACGAAATTTCATCGCAAAATTAACGTCCTCGAAGGGCATTATTTGAAACACTATCACATTGCAACACCCAGTTCTAAAACTAGCTGATTGCATCCCCCATTTGTAAAAAATACGTCAATGTGCAACTGAGAACGAAATTTCATCGCAAAATTAACGTACTTGAAGGGCATTATTTGAAACAATGTGATGCGATTGTATCATAGACGATGTGAATTTTATGAAAATACCTTCGTTGTGTTTGAATTTGATGGTTGAAATTCGTTCCCAGTTGCACATTGACGTTTTTTTTTGCAAATGGGGGATGCAATCAACTAGTTTCAGAACTGGGGGTTGCAATGTGATAGTTTTGATAAACTGAGGGTATGCATTAAGTAATTAAGCCTTTATTTTTTAATTACAGTTCATCAACCTAAGTTACCTGGAACGCGGATCGTTCTGGTTCGTGGAACGAGAACGAAATCGCCGAACGTCATACCCTATGGAATTCGGTGCGCCAAGGTAAGCTTCTTTGGATACCTTTATAGGAGTTTTACCATTTTCCACAAATCATGAAGTATAAAACTGCCCAATTTATACAAATTTAAAAGTCAATACTCTAAAAATAGATGTAACTTAACATTTCCAAATTTAATTGTCCCTTCTACATAGATACTTCAGGTGAAAGTAGTGAACTAACCAGGGATCGCCAAATTAAGCGATCTGGATCGCTGGTGTTTCACGTTTCGGAATGCGCGATCCAATTCGCAATTCGCGGGGGTATGAGTGAATTGTAGTAACACAGTCATCAACTTGAATTTCAAATAACAACCACGTTGCAAACTTGTTTAGTTGGAACTTGAAAGGCCCTACTCAGTTTTAAATTCAATTTTAGGAAGCATTAGCAACAATTCAGCAACTCGGCAATCAGGAAATAGATATCGATCCAGAGCAGATTAGTTACCAATTCAGTTTCAATATAGATGAGCAGCAACAAGTTCAAACACCAAGTACTCAGACTAAATTCAAGCTGGAACTAAATATCTAGATACATAAAAATCGCTTATACGAAGTACATGAGCCGACTTCATCTGGCTGCCTTTGTTGATGCTGCCGCTGCCGCTACTCTACTGTAAAAAACTACAAAAAGAAGCCTTTAAATTTTGAGTATTCCAAAAGGCTATGACTGAGTCTAATGTTATTACTAACCTATCTAGTAAGTTTCTCAAAATTATAAAATAACCCAAAGCTGAAATTGAGTTTACATATTTTAACTGGGAGCTTCACTCTCTAGAATTTAGAGAGAGGTCAGAGCCCAGAGGCTAAAAAATCTTAGTATAAATCATTATTTTGCAGAGAGTGCTTCAAACTACACACACATGCAGGCCCCCAAATCTAGTGTAAATATAGTAAAACTAGCAAATGACCCGTGCCCGAATGACACTTATAGATAGGGGTGCAACTTGGACGGTTTGAACCCGACCAACCCGAGCCCAGCCCGAACTTAAATAGGGCCCGAACACATAGTTTTGGTAATTTAGACGGGCTTGGACAGAAATTCTCAGCCCGAATTGCAATTAGGGTCGGGCTTGGGCACAAATATCGAACGACGGGCTAACCCGAATTGCCCGATTTGCATGACTACTACCTATAAATGTTATATTTTGAAAGAATTACGTAGCTTATCTAACTTGAATATGCTACTTTTCTTTTGAATTGTAACGATGTTCTTAACCATTGTGATTATTCTTAACTAGTTGATTTGTTTTTCCGCCAACAATTTGTTATTTTCTTGTGTTTTTAAAAAGATATTAAGTTTAATGTACTAGCCCGAATTCAACCCGAACCCGAATTGATTTTTACGAATTCGGGCTCGGACGGGCTGACAATGCTCTTAACTCGGGTCGGGCTGGGCTTGGGCAGCCACGACAGAACTCGGGCTCGGGCTTGGATAGGGGTGCCAACCCGTCCAGCCCGCCCGAGTTGCAGTCCTACTTATAGAGTATATACTTGAATTACCCGTCACTTGACTTACCCGTGTATATTATTCGAGTTACATTTTATTTATTGAAATAAATTTGGATATGTTATGAAATATCTTATTGGACTGATGTGAATATCCACCACATAGTTGGGTGTATTTTGTGTAATTATATTTTGGTCTAGAAGCCCACCCTAATGCCTATATAAGGAGGCTTAGGGTTGGAGAATAATACATAACTCAATACTCTCCTCCCTACACTATTGTCTCTCTTATTCTGTCTCTCTCACAAAATCTCGTTTCACAACACGTTATCAGCACGATAACTCTACGGCGTGACTGAGAAGAGAAGGAATCTACGATTAACAGGTATGGAGTACATAATTATTGCTTTCAAACTTTAACGTCACTGGTTAGAAGATAACCTAGATTTGCACATGTGTGCTATGTTAGATTTTTCATTAAGTCTGCAGTTGAGAGTTATAGTTACCAACCTAAAAATAGCCATGGGTTTCAGTTTTGCATCTAATTAGGTTGTTTCTTCATAATTAGTTTGGTCGTTTAAAAAAAAAAGAAAAGAAAGTAGAAATAACTTAAGATCAGGGAAGTCCTTTGTCTATGCTTACAGATCCGATGACATGTATTGCTGATAGCTTGCTTTGTAGATTTTTTTATTGGTTACACCCCATGGAAAGCATGAAAAGGGGCATCACAGTTTGCGCCCCTGATTTCGAACCAACTATGTCTTACTTTATTGTTTATCTAAAAGATTTATCGATTTATATGCTCGATATATCCTAGTTAAATTGCAATTTGCATTTTCAAGATCGAATGGGTTTACAAGATTATTGAATTAATATGCTGCCGCAGCAGCGGTTGTTCGACATCACCTCTTTCTGTCATGTTTTTTTGTTCATTATTATTATGATCGAACCAATTGTTGTTCTACATACTTTTTGTCTGTTGTGAGACAAAATGGAAACTCTTAAAAAGAGGGTTTGATCTTTGACCAAAGGTTGGTCCAATCTATCAATATGATTACAATTAAGGTGTTTGACCGTAATCCGAAATTACGACAATTTTACAAATTTATGACCCGAAGTCATAAATGTAGTTACATCTCCTGAAGAGATTATTACTATACTTTCCATACCTCTTGAAGAGGCGTCTATCACTTTAAGCTATTATTATGCTTGTAAAAGTCACACTCCATACCTGTAGTTATGGAATATACGACGCTATAATCGTAACCTGAAGTTGCGGTGTTTTTTTTTATGAACTGAAGTCATAAAAAATATTATAAAAATCTCCGGAAGAGATGTATGAAACGCTTGTTATTAAAAGCCTCCAGCAGAGGTCTGTAAATTACAAATTGAACCAATTTTTACCATGCCTGAAGTTATGGAACAAGAAAATTTTATCGTAACCTGAAGTTACGGAAATTTTCTTATGACCTGAAGTCATACTTTTAATTACATCTCCTGAAGAGATGTCCTACAATATTCGTGTAAACCTCTCGAAGAGGTCATACTTTGTTACTTCTATTTATTTAATTTTTATGCATCTTTTTTTTGCTACTTCTTTTCTTCTGTTCTCGTATTATGGATCAAAAACGAACCTCCTGAAGAGCATTCGTAATCGCCATCGATGTTAAATCTGGCCATGTCATATGTACCCGAAGTTACATATTACATGATATCACTCATAACCAGCAGTTATGACTTTATAACCTGGAGTTATGAAACATTATAATTAATTATCTCCTGAAGAGATTGCTACAATTCAACTATGATCCACCCTCCTGAAGAGGTTATATTATGTTTATTTTTTTGTACTGTTTACACATTTTTTTTTCTGGTACCTTGTTTAGTACTTTACTGTTTATACACTTGTTATTGATTCAAGTAGAGCATCCAGAGATGTTCTTAGTCCATGAGGTATATTGGACAAACGCATTTTATATTCGCAAAAAGTGATTTTCATACCAGAAGTTATGAAAAGTATTATAACATTGAGTTATAAAATGACGTTAAAAGATCTCCCTGAAGAGAGAATCTACAACCACTCAATTTTTAATAAAAGTATTGACATTTACGTCTCTTTTTGGGTTTCTTGGAAGAAACTTTGATTAGAGAACTACGGCGTCCAAGAGATTGCTTATTGTCAATGTTTTTGTTTAAATTTGAGGATTGGTTTATACAAAGTACATATGAGACAAATTGATGCCTGAAGCATCAACGAAGTATCATTATGGTTATGATCAAATAGCTCACGCCATGAGGGGGAGAATGGGTCCTATTGCATGACGTGAGCCAAAATATCATTGTCTCTACGGGTATGTACTAATGCAAAATTCCAACAAAATGGATAGCTTCTCGACTAATGGGTGTCAGGTGGGTATACACTTTAAGCATAAAAGGGTGCTTGTGTACATATGTTAATCCTCCAGAAGAGGAACATAAATCAAAGCATCCAAAATAAGTTGGGATATTGATATACTGCTCTACAAGATGGGAACACAAGATTATGAGGAAAATCTTGAAAGGTTATCATTAATATGGATCAAAGCCAACGTTGGTAGTTGAATAGCCCTGGAAGAGGCTCATAGCCCTGGAAGAGGCATAAAGCTCTGGAAGTAGCTAAAGGTACCTCAATAGTACATATGATCCTACAATTAATGATTATTACATTAAGCGCTTTAAAAAATTATATGGGTTAAGGGAAAAAGTGTTGACTAGATAATCAATGGCCAAAACAAAGTCAACACACGCATAAACTATTGCTCGGGTGACATAAATATATAGAGCAAAACGTATAGTACTCAAAGTACTTACAACCCGAAGCATAATTTCAATATATGCGAATACTACATATCCGCTGGTACGCGTGGGATACATGTAGATATTTTATGTCCGCTGTTAAGCGTGGGAGTTAATTTGGGGTTTAAGTCCGCTTTTAAGCGTGGGACTCATCTTAAGGTTATATGTCCGCTGTAATGCGTGGGACTCATATTGAGGTTTATGTCCGCTTTTGAGCGTGAGACTTATAAAATGAGAAACATGATATGCTATGGATCATGATAAATTCTCATAATATAATCTTCTCGTGGTGAGAATGATGATAATGTTGTTTTAGTCTTGGGGACTAAGGTACAACAAAATATGGGTTGAAAAGTAACTAGTTACAAATACAATCGTACGAATTACAAATTTGTGAAATTCCATGGAGATTGGTTCCCATGAGAAATATTATTTGCCTGAAGCAAATCAAAAAGTGTACACTCGCGAGTAGTTTAGGTGCATATGCATTATATTGATTATGATTGTTAATCGGCTATTTTTAGATTATTGTTTTTGCAATGAGTTTTGTTTGTCAGGTACAGGGATGTTCCAATGAGGGGGAGATCCAATGAAATGCTAAAAGCGCGGCACTCTTTTTCCTTCGCTACGGTTTTTTGTCCCACAGGGTTTTTCCTAGCAAGGTTTTAACGAGGCTTGCCAAGATTATTCAGATGCGTTCCAGAAGAATGTCATCAACGATGCTGAGCGAAATACCATTCACCGATGTACTCTTTTTCCTTAGTCATTGATTTTTTCCCACCGGGTTTTTCATGACAAGGTTTTAATGAGGCATCATAATGGTGAATATTCAAGGGGGAGTGTTATGAAATATCTTATTGGACTGATGTGAATATCCACCACATAGTTGGGTGTATTTTGTGTAATTATATTTTGGTCTAGAAGCCCACCCTAATGCCTATATAAGGAGGCTTAGGGTTGGAGAATAATACATAACTCAATACTCTCCTCCCTACACTATTGTCTCTCTTATTCTGTCTCTCTCACAAAATCTCGTTTCACAACAGGATAATGAATTTATATAAATTTAATATGTTTATGTTAATAAGTAATTAATAAGAAAAACTACATAAAATAGTTAATGAGATAAAGACATGATTGTTTAGATCCAAAGTACATTTTAATAAAAAGATATAAGATAAGATAGGGTTTGGAATAATTAGTTAGATAATAGAGAGATTTTTAAGATATAACAATTTCTTATCATTTTTAGTTTTATCTAAGTTGTATTTTTAATAATTCAAGAATATTAAAAAAAATGAAAATCAACAGATTAAAATGTCTATTTTTTTAAGATTGAATGCCTAGTATGTTCTCTTGACTTTTTTTAGAGGGAAAACCTAGCTGATTTATTATATTAGTTATATAATAGAAAGATTTTTATGATATAACAATTTCTTATCATGTATTAGTTTTATCTAAGTTGTAATTTTAATAATTCGAGAAAAAAAAAATAAAAGACTTGAAAATCAACGAATTAAATGTCTTGAGACATTTTTAAGATTGAATGTTTAGGATGTTTTTTTGACTTTTTTTAGAGGGGAACACCTAGCTGATTTATTATATAGATGATTTGTGCCTTTTTATTAACTACTCAAACAAGAACCCCAAATCTTTTCATATGCTCGCGTTCATTCCCTTAAGAAAATAAACCCTACATGTCTAGAATAAAGGCAACTAATCTTTCGATTAATCTTTCGATACAAGCCCACTTGTACTCCTCTCTCTCTCTCTCTCTCTCTCTCTCTCCGTTGTCTCATGGTACGAGGGCAACAAGGCGGCAAAAGGGCAAGTTACGTCTTATTGCACTTGTATAGTTTATCGTGCAATGATTTTGGCCTTTTTATTAACTACACAAACAAGAACCCCGAATCTTTCCATCTCCTCGCGTTCGTGCCCTTAAGAAAAATAAACCCTAAATGTCTAGAATCAGGGTAACTCATTCTTCCATATTACGATACAAGCCCACTTGTATAACTATAAAAACCGACCTCGCTCTCTCCCCACCGTTTCACTACTAAGGTATCTTCGTCTTATTGCATCTTCTAATTCTTCCTCGTGAACTTTGTATCCTCACATCAGCAAATCTGTATATTACCACCACTTTTTTATTGATTCTTGAGAGTGTGACACTAGGGTTCTTTATTTGGAACTGATCATGAATCTAGTTATATTATGCTTTTCTTGTTGGAAAAAACTGATTCTTGTGTAATATGTGATTTCTATTAAAGTTTTGTTTAAAAAAAAAGTTGGAATTAGATATGGAACCCCAAAACTTCATTGAAAAATGTTTTTGTATCACTATTTTTTCAGAAGTCACCATGGTTGACAGAGCAGTGTCTGCCTCTCGTGGGAGCAAAAAAAATTCCGATGAATCGTTAGGAAACTGTAAGCAATGATATTCCAGAGTTAATTTTTGAGAAAGTACCGGCTCTATAGATAAATTGAGCAGCAATGATATCATAACACGCTCGGTTGACTGGTCAAACAGCAAAATTTGGGATCAAGACAGACCCGATGGGTCCTCGACCAATCAGACTCATGTCCGTCTTTTCAAGAGATTTTCAAGTTGGGGTGGCTCGTGTCATTCGAATGCACGTAGCTAAAGTTATGGTATAAACAGTACGGCGACACCATGGTAGAGAAGTACCAAATTAGTAGCGTCCGCTCCTGCATCACTGCTGATCTCAAATTGTGATTGAACTTTCGTGAGTGTGTGACTGGTCCCACCACCCAAAAGAGAAACGAAATAAGTCAAGCTAGGAATAAACCCAAAACGTTGGCTCGTGAATCTTCAACATCTTTCCGTCAATTTCATTATACCAGTTTCCCACTTGATTGGTTTCATCGGGATAATATATTCCCCGAGCATAACCTGAGATCGTCACCGCTTGATTTCCCCCCAAGAATATAGCTCGGTTGTCCTGCAATGAATCCAGTTCCACCCAGCTCGGGGATCCATAAAAATCTAGCTTATACAAGCAGTATGACCGCGTAGCCGTCCCACTAGTTATAAATTCATTATACCTCCTAACAAGCAATAGCTCACCCATTGACTCCACCAAGTAAAACGGTTTAGGGGAAACAAGTTTTTGCTGCACATAGCTGTTACGAGGTGTTTTATTGATACCGGGCTTAATGTGAAGCACTATGGAAGGAGAATCACAGCAACAGAAATCCCAAGCTTGAACTGTGCCAGTCACTGTCATGGCGTAGACATAATTCTCGCTGGACAAAACATCACAATAACGGGACGACGAACCTTCAAGTAAACCCCAATTGGTGTCTCCACACTTGGCAAACGCAAGCTTCGATGCAGTTCCATAGATAATCACGACGGCGTAGTTGTTGTCGCTTTTGATAACTGGGTCCCCCCAGAGAACAGCATTTTTAATAATGTGTTGTTCATCTACTGGAGAAAAATACAGAAAGTTCATCCGTACTCGATCCCCCCTTATGAAGTCGTCTTTGAGATCTAGCGAAAGAGTTGACAGGTTGAGAGGACGAATTACTATGTCCAGTACTGGGTTGTAGATAAATAGAGTCTCGACGCTTAGTTTCTCTTTGGTGAATATTAGCCACCCGTGGGATGATCCCACACAACGTGTCCTCGGTCCTCCAAACTTGAGCTTGATGAACTTCTTTTCCTTCAGGCTGTACAACCACTTGCCTCCAACTGAGTCTCCTCCCTCTCTTTCTTCATCTTCAATATTCGGAGACCAATATTGAACCTGGGTTGACCATTCTTCATTGTGTTCTTCGATCAAGAGCAGTGGTTCTTCCAGCTTTTGCTTCAACGAAGAAGAATAAGAAGCCACGTGGGTCGTTGCGACCGAACGCCAATAACTGCATACAGCTCTGCTACTCAATCTGTCGATGAGCGGCAACTTCTGGAGAACTGATTCTAGGATGTCCTTGTCAATATCAGACCAATAACTTATACCGGCCATGTAATTTTCCGGAGACACGAAACAGTCTAAGTTTGAATGAGTGAAACAATTTGCCGATTAAAGTTGCTTCTTCTTCAGCACAAACATGGGCACATATATACTGTTAGGAATCCGATACGCGAGAAACAAGAGAAAGCAAAAAAACAAAAGCAAGATCAAGAACACAAGAAATTTAACGTGGTTCACTAGTTTTGAGAAATTTAACGTGGTTCACTAGTTTTGAGACTAGCTAATCCACAGCCAAACCAACCAATTTATTGATGAGAAGATAATACCAATTACAAGCACACCCTAAAGTCTTGACCCTAGCATCTACTTATATACTAGTACAAAACTTGAGGCCAAAGTAATGACCAAAACTAATTCGAAACAGACTAGAAATAAATCTGTCTACAATTTGTTTCCTAACCAAACAATGAGACTACCAAAGCTTGGTGCCAAAATAATACTAAAGGCTTCTCCAAAAAAACGTTTCCAACATGGAAACTTCCAAATGCCGTCATTGACATTGTCTTTGACCAAACACCAAGTTGCTGTCCCAACTTAATGCAAACCAGTGAACAATTGACACACACATGCACATGCACATGCACGCATGTGCATGTACCCCAATAACTCAATTGTGTCGGCTGATGCTTACTCAATCCAATTTCAATTTTTTCTTTTTTTCTTTGTTTGAATCAACTAAAACCCAACATATACAACTACGGTTCAAGTCCAAATCTTAATACAAATTGGACTTTTGCTACATTGCAGTTGTATGTTGTAAACTTAGCAGGAATGGGATTGCTTAGAGGATACAGAATAGACTAGTTTGGAGGCAGTTTCACTTTGCACCCTCATTGTGAGAGCCGAGAGGCTAAAAATCTTAGTATAAATAATTTTTTCGCAAAGAGTGCTTCAAACTACACACACATGCAGAGCCCCAAATCACTAGTGTAAATATTTTATCATTCCCAATGATTTGTGACTTTTTATTAACCCCGAATCTTTCCATCTCCTCGCGGTCGTGCCCTTAAGAAAAACCTACATGTCTAGAATCAGGGCAACAATCTTTCCATGTTACGATACAAACCCAGTGTATAACTATAAAAATCGACCTCTCTCTCTCTCTCTCTCTTTCCACTATCGTTTCACGTTACGACGGCAACAAGGCAGCCAAAGGGCTAAGGTATCTACGTCTTATTGCATCTTCGAATTCTTCGTCGGCAGGTGAATTTTTCCTCTATTCAGCAGATTTGTATATTACCACCACTTTTTTTTATTGAAGTTGAGAATTGTTACACTAGGGTTCTTGATTTGGAACTGATGATGAACCTATATTATGTTTTCTTGTTGAAATAATTAATTCTTGTGTCATCTGTGATATCTATTAAAGTTTTGTTTGAAAAAAAAAAAGAAACTGGGATTTAGATATGGAACCCGAAACTTCATTGAAGAATGTTTTTGTATCTTCCTGTTTTCAGAAGTCACCATGGTTGAAAGAGCAGTGTCTACCTCTCGTGGGGGAAAAAGTAATCGGATCAATCATTGGGCCAATATAAGCAATGATATCCTAGAGTTAATTCTTGAGAGAGTACCGGCTTTCATTGATAAATTGAGTTGCAGAGCTGTTTTTAGTTATTGGCATTGTATCACCAAAACCTATCTTGCTTCTTGGCTGTCGAGACTTCCACGGCCAACACCGCTCCTCGTGGTAGACAACCTCGACGCCGAATATTTTATCATTCCCAATAAAGATGGCCGTCCGAGGGTTGTGGTGGTGGAGGAGGGGGAATCCGCTAAAGGCACTTGGTTTTACTGTTCTAAAACTGACGAATTAACGAAATTCAACATTAGGTGCCAACAGTCGAAGAAGTCATCGTGCGCTGGATCTTCAAACGGTTGGCTAATATTCACAGAAGAAGAAGGATGCTCACAAACCACCTTGTTTCTCTACAACCCGCAATTGAATGTTGGTATTCGTCCTACTTCTAAGTTAACCCTCCCCTTTGGCGAGCATCCTCTACGAAATGTCATCCTATGGGGAAATCCAGTCTCCTTCGATCTTAATAACAACTTTGCCATTGTTGTCACCACCGAAAAGTCCATTGCCTTTGCTAGGTATGGAGACTGTAACTGGACTCTACTCGATAGTGGCGATTACATGGACATTACATCCAGCAAAAACTATGTATACGCCCTAACAGCGATGTGTGGAGTTCAATCTTGGGATTTTATTCACTCCACTAATCCTCTCAAAACGTTGGATGTTGAACCTAATCTGGAAGAAGAAATTGTTTACGACTGGGACATGGATGGATCTATACGAAAATATGTGTGGCCGCGTCCGTTTTACTTGGTGGAGTCTAATGGTGAGCTTTTGATAGTTGCCAGGTATCGTATTCCGGATTCGCTACGCCTCTTTTTGTATAAGCTTGATTTGGAAGGACTGGAATGGGAGGTGGTAGAGGAGGAATTGTGGTGTATGGATCGCGTCATCTTCTTGGGGAAAGGGCAGTGTGTATCATCTACACCTACAGATTTTCCGGGCTATGAAAGGGGGATATATTGTGCCGACCATCCAACAAAACTGGAATACGAGTATCTATACAGTCCGAAGAAGATAAAGGCTCCGGCGTTCTGGGTTGTTTCCTAGCTTTGTTCGGAGCATTGTGTGATTTCGGAACTTATTTTCTTAATTTCCTATCAAGGGTAAGGTTTACCGACGTATTAATGTTATGGTTTGATGTCTTCCAGGTTTTTATTTATGTTATGATTCGATAGTATAAATCTATTTGTTCATTTCAGTTTGAAGATGCTGCAGTAAAGTTATTTACACATTTATGAGTGTTGCGGAATACAAATATTTCAGAGCTTCGCTAGATAGTGTCTTGAAACGTTGCGCACCCTTTGGTTTTAGTCGAGGTCATCTCGACATGGGTGCAGGTGTGAACCGCATTCGCTTCCTTGCGAAAATTTATGGGATGCCTCTGTGATTTCTATAGCAAATTTGTTCTTGAGCTTAGAACATGCTTTTGTGATGTCTTTCATTTCAGCAATAGCTTCTCTAACACTCTGCTACCCCGAAAGGCCATCCCGTAGCAGTTGTATGGCCATCAAGTTATCTGACTCGACAACGATGCTTTGCAAATGTAGCTCAGTTTCAAGTTACAGCCCCAACTCGATCGCCGAAAGGTCAGCTAGTAAAGGGGAACGAACCTGCAGCCTGCGGCTGTGTCTTCCCGCTATAAAAGCACCATCATCTCCTCTAATTACAGCCCCCAGACCTGCTGCTAGGCATGTTCCGCTCCAAGAAGCGTCGGTATTGATTTTACTAAAACCCTGTTGCGGCCTTGTCCACAGACCCTCTCGATCCGCTGTAATCAAATAATCCCCGAAATGCTCAGCAAGATGAGCCTCCTTGAACCAGTGTCGGTAATTCAAACCAAAATCCGCCACCTCTTGAGCATTCTTCTTTTTACCACTAAACTTCATGTCATTTCGATTGCGCCAGATTGCCCGACGTAAATTTTTCGCAAACTAAAGTTGATTGTTTAGCAAAAAGTATCAAATATCCAATTTAGGGCTGTAAGAAAAACCGAATAAACCGGTCAAACCGATCGAACCAAACCGAAATGCTTGTTTTTTGATGGTGTTTTTGGATGTTCGGTTTATTAACGGTTTAATTTTTCACAAACCGGTCTTTTCGGTTTGGTTTTTGGTTTGTAAAAATATTACACGGCACCAAACCGAACCGAACCAATATGTGCATAACGTACTTTTACTACAATGTATATTGGGGAAAGTATATTAAATAATCTAGAAAATAGAAACACGGGTAGATAGATTCAAATTAAAATGATTATATTACTCTTTATCTTCTGTATTTCTCTCACGTTTCATCATATTTTCTCTCTAAAACGATAGTTATGCATATTTTTTAAGTCCATTTAGCTTATTTTTCACTTAAAACTTGAAATTCATTGACAAAGTAGTATTATAATATCCATTCAAGAACTTTTACACAAACCGACCGCACCGAACCGAACCAAACCGATGTTTTTCGGTTTGGTTTGGTTCGGTTCATCCTTGCAAATGGTTAGGTTTGGTTACAAAATTAGTAAACCGATATATTCTG
The DNA here is from genome assembly GCA_023055425.1 of Linanthus parryae. Classification (NCBI taxonomy): domain Eukaryota; kingdom Viridiplantae; phylum Streptophyta; class Magnoliopsida; order Ericales; family Polemoniaceae; genus Linanthus; species Linanthus parryae. The sequence continues at coordinate 12,363,488 of JALGPY010000006.1, read as the reverse complement.
TTCGGTTTATGGTTTTAGCAAAAACTGCACCAAACCGAACCGCTTACACCCCTAATCCAATCTCTTATTCTTCCAGCTCTTGTATCGAGAAACTCTTGGCCCAAACTCGTGGTCCAGACTTGTAACGAGAACTGCAGTGCATAAAAATGTGGTGATCAGATTCTTCATCTTCTTGACATAGTTGGCAAAGAGAAGGGACATTCACCCCGCGCTCCAACTGCATCCCAGTTCTTCTGATAAAATCATGCCGGAAAATCATCAGGCCCGGGGGACTTGATTCCGGCCAGCTGCTTTAGAGCTGTAGAGATCTCATCCGCGGTAATGGCTTGGTTCATTAAAGCACACTCATCGAGAGTTACCAGCTCTTCCACACCAGCCATTACAGGCTCCATGCTTATTCTCGACGGGTCAGTAGTAGTAAAGATGTCTCGAAAATACTTCTCCAAGATGTCCACAATCTGTTGTGGGTCTTCCCCAAATCTCTCGCCGCATCTTCAAGACCCTCAATTCTATTTCCATATCTTTGAATACAGACTTTACGATGAGAGAAACATGTATTTTAATCACACTTTCGCATCCAATTTCCGAGTTCGTTGTCGCCACATCTCCTCCTCCCTTAATAGGATTCAGAGAATATTGTTGCGCACCTGCTTTGTTTCAGATAAAACTTCAGCTGTCATAGCCATCTGATAAAATTTGCAGTTTGTCCCGCAGCTTCATCAATTGCGCTCTCACGTTGTTGAACAAAGACCTTTCCCATTACTTCAGTGCAGTGGCCACAGAAGCCAGCTTCTCATTTATCTGAAAACTTGTATTGCTCTACACATCTTTAATAACATCTTTGCAACCTTGCATCCACATTGCTTCGAATTGAAAACGTCTATTAATCTTCACATCGAATTCCTAAAACAGCTAAGGTTCCATATTACCTCAATGGGGACATGAACAAAGACTTCTCCAATGAGATGTTGGACCTAAGTTACCAGGAACGCGGATCGTTCTGGTTCGCGGAACGGGAACGTGATCGCGGAACGCAATACCCTATGGAATTCGGTACGCCAAGGGTAGGCTTTTTTGGATACCTTTATAGGATTTTTACCATTTTCCACAAATCATGAAGTTTAAAACTTCTCAATTTATACAATATTTAAAAGTCAATACTCTAAAAATATATGTAACTTAACATTTCTAAATTTAATTTTCCCTTCTAAATAGATACTTCGGGTGAAAGTAGGGAACAAAAGTGGGATCGTCAAATTAAGCGATCTGGATCGCTGGTGTTCCACGTTTCGGAACATGCGACCCAATTCGCAATTCGCGGGGGTATGAGTGAATTGTGGTAGCAGTGTGTTGGACCATGACTCTACCGAAGATCAAACCAACCGTCAGCAAAAAAATACCGATCAATTCTTTCTCTGATTGACGCATCATCCCTTGATTAGGGATGAAAACGGTTCGGTTCAGTCCGGTCTTGACACCCATCCGAACCGAACCGCAAGTTATGGTTTGGGCAAAACCGAAACCTAATCCGGACCGTTCATGGCTCAAAACCGAACTGAACCGAACCGTAAATGACCGGTTAGTTCGGTTTTAAACCACGGTTTCTAGAATTATATTATTTCATTGAATTTTTTTAATAGTTCATTCAACAATCAAATTATTGCTAAATTTTTTATGTCAAGCAACTAAAAATAATGTAGAAAACATTACATCATTTCCAGAACCATTTAATGGGTTCGATTCGGTTTTGAGTACTGTATATGGTATATGTGCAGAAGTTATCAAGTTTGGTAATTGTATAGCCTAATGTGCTACATAAACGGTTCGGTTTTTACAGTTTTGTGGTATCTCAAACCTAAACCGAACTGTATTATACGGTTTGTGATTTTTACAAACCTGGACCGAACCGTAATAACTTCCAAACTGAACCGAGCCAAACCAAACCGCCCGGTTCGGCTCAGATTGCGGTTTTTCCGGTTTGAACTTGCATCCCTACCCTTGATTGTTGCTCCACGTGTATGTAGAACCTGTAAAACCCAAATCCCACAGTTGTAGTCTCTGAACAACGCCACAAAAACCCTCTATCTGGCTGAAGTAGACTATTTTTTCTCCTTCCTTGTCTAAGACAGACGAGAAAGCGTTGAAATCGCCTACAACACACCACGGCTGATTTTCAGGACGTAGGCACTCGAGCAATCTCCAAGTATGATGTCTTTCCTCTCGCTCTCGATCACCATAAAACCCTGTTAAAAAACATGTTTTTTAATCATTAACAAATCTGTAAAAAACCATGAATGTGACGATTTGACCATGTTATTAACTAAAGTTTTCATCACATAACACTGCCAACCCCCCCCCCCCCCACCACCACCACCACCACCACCACCACCACCACTTCTGCCGCCCCAACTATCATCACAATCACGAAAAACACCGTTTTCTTACCCAACTTCAACTTTATACGACCCATCTCAAAAGCAAAAGACGTTGTTTCCATTAAGAAAACAATATTCAACTTTCTTCTCTTTACTAGATCGAAAAGAGATGCCACGCTACAAGGTTGTCAAGTCCCCGTACGTTTCACCTTAGGAGACTCATTATGCTTGGCTGGGCTATCTCGCAGCCTCATCCAATATCGCGCTTGGATTCTTCATGGATACCATGTCCAATGTTGGAATCCTTGAATCGAAACCCTTTAATGCAGAATTTTACATACTTGAAACCATCCAATATCCACTATGTTTGTAATCGGCATGCTACTGTTAAAGTGATTAGAAGGGTTTTTGTAGGGCAATTGAAAATTATGCACAACATGTTGTCCCTCCCCCCTCCCCCCCCCCCACCCATACCCTATGCCGCTGCTATTTCCACCCCGCGCACTCACATGTTCGAACCAGCACCTCCCAAAAATAGGAATCTGTTGTTGTTGGGCACCGTGATCAGCCCAACCTCGTCCCCGTCCTCTACCTCAGCGTCGAGTTCCCCCTCTACCAGTAGTCGTGGCCTTTCCTTTGGTCTTTTCTTTGGGGTCTGGAGTTAAATTGGCATTGCTGATCTTTCGCTTCGATCTTGGTCCAGCTTTACCGTCGGATTCCACAATTCCTTTTCCTTTCTCACCAGCAGTGGCCTTACTCGGTTCCATTTGTTGTGTCTATCTCTCTCAACCTTTCATATCTCAATTAATTTTTATTTAATCTTAACTTACAAGAAACCCATTTTGGTTAACTTTTATATAGTAGCTTTGGAGATCATATCCATTTTGTTGTATAGTTAAAATAAAAACGACAATTTTGACTAAATTATACGTAATTTACTAGTAGCATTTGAGATGCTCACTGACATAGATTGGCAGTTAAAAATAAGATATTAGGAGGTTTGATTGAAAATATAAACTTGCCTAAAATAAGAAATTTCATATTATATATGGCTTATTAGTAAAATTGGGTGGACCAATCAATCAATTGGTATTTATTTATGTCGTGGGAACCCGCAGCCATTACCTTTTGGGTGCGCACTGGGTAAACCCCCGCTCTAGTGCAATACTCTGAAAACCACACTAGAGAGGTAAAACCAGCCTGAGAAAACCCGGGCTGACAGGCTCATAGTTGAGAAGGTCAATAGGCTTCCCTTGGGTTGCCCCGAGATTTAAACTCAAGACCTCAAGATAAAAATGCCCAAAGTCTTAAGAATGTTCACCCGACCAACTCAACTACACCCCGAAGGGTATCAATTGGTCTTAATCAACTACGATAATGGAAAACAAGTTGTAGTTGAAGCAATTATAGAAAGAAATTTATAATTCCCTCACAAAAAAGAAATTGATAACAAAAGTAACTATATAAGGAGAAGATATTCATTACCACAATAACAATGTGACCTATAGAAGAAAACATATAGAAGAACAAAAATCTACAATCAAACTTCGGCCCTAATCCTTTATATATTATGAAACAACCCCAGTGTATAACTATAAAATGACATCTCACCATTCCGTCAGTACACAATCGACCTATCCACCGTTGCAGGGCCGCACGACGGCAACTAGGCGGCGAACGGGTTCAGGCATCTTCGAACTCGTTCTTCTTATGCATGTGCAGGTAATTTTCTATACATACTACTGTTACGAATTGAATTCTATTGCAGGTCAATTCAGTAACAATGGAGCTTGCAAGGATCAACAATGGAGTTTTGTAACAGAAATTAGAGGTAAGGTGAATAATAGAAGAGAGAAGTGATCAGAGTTATATTCCACTTAATCGATGAAAACCCAAGCTCTGTTTTATACAATAAAAGAGTCTGTAACTGACTAACAACCCTATCTACGTGGCATTTACAAGGTAAAAGACTATTTTACCCTTACAGTTTGTCCCTTACCTGACATTCCACTACCCTTAAAAGAAAAAACTTTACTCTTCTTAATAATTGCCAGAATTTGTAAAGTCGCCCCAGAATTGTAACGTAATTCTTTTCAAAGGTCGTTCCCAAATATGTGCTTGAATTTGGATGATAAACCCTAATTTCATTTCAACTTTCTTCTCTGAAATCAGGAAATCGCTGGTGAAAGACGTGCCAATCTTCTTAGGTTGCTTCACTCTCCGGCGAATTGCTCCATTGCACCAGCACCTGCACTACACCTGTATTCCTTCTCTTGATGAATCGACGATCCAAAATCGCTGCTGGTTCCACTTGTATCTGTCCATCTTCCCCTACTCCTGGAAGCCTCGCATCGACCATGGTATGATTTCCCACACTCCGTTTGAGTTGCGATACATGAAAGACAGGATGAATCCTGGAGCTTGCAGGTAATTCCAATTTGTAGGATACTGAACCTAATTTTTGTAATATTTTGAAGGGTCCAAAGAATCTGGGTGATATCTTGTGATTCTTTCTAAATTCAACTGTGCTTTGCTTGTAAGGCTGAAGTTTGAGATACGAAAATTCCCCTTCTTGGAACTCCCTTTCAGTTCTTCTTTTATCTGAATTTTGTTTCATCCGATTCTGAGCTTGATTCAAATGATCCTTGAGTAGTTGTACCATTTTTGTTCATGTCTTGTAAGAATGCCTAAGCTCCTTGATCCCCACTTTTACTCACTTGATGAAAGTTTACCATTGGGGGCTCATAACCATATAATGCTTCAAATGGTGTCATTTTTAAGGCTGAATGATAATGAGTATTGTACCAATACTCTGCCAAATTCAGCCATTTAACCCAGTTTTTGGGTCTGTCTGCCACCATGCACCTTAAGTACACTTCAAGACACTGATTAACTCTTTCTGTTTGTCCATCTGATTGGGGGTGGTAAGCACTAGAATGGCTTAATTTGGTATCCATGGCTTTGAATAACTCTGTCCAAAAAGAACTCACAAAGATTGGATCTCTGTCTGAAACAATCTCTGATGGAATGCCATGTAACTTGTAAATGTTTTGCAGGAACACTTGAGCTATGCCTTCAGCAGTGTATGGATGAGAAATGCTGATGAAATGTCTGAACTTAGTGAACGTTTCCACCACTACCATGATGCAATCCTTGCCTTCAGCCCTTGGTAAACCCTCTATGAAATCCATGGATACACTTTGCCAAGGTTTAGAAGGTATAGCTAAAGATTGTAATAACCTAGGGTAAGACACATTTTATGTCTTCATTTTTTGGCAAATCTCACACTTCTTGACCCAGGCCTTGGTATCTTTTCTCATTTTGGGCCAATAAAAGTATTGTTTAGCTCTTTTGTAAGTGCATAACCCACCAGAATGACCCCCCACACTGCTGTCATGAACTTCTTTGATGATACTTTCTCTGGTGTCTCCATAAGTTCCTACATATACCTGCTTATTTTTCCACACTACCCCATCATGCACTTGGAACTTTCCTTGAGATCCTGGTTGCACCATGTTTTGTTGAATAGTAGTAGTTGCAAAATCATCATGTTTGTATGATTTCTGTATGTCCTTCATCCATAAGGGTTGTGTTTGTGAAACTGTAATGCTGCATTGTCCTTGCATGCTCTATAATTGTATGTTTGACTGTGTTTGAACTTCTCCTGAACGTTGTTGAGCTTGGATTTCTTCTGAGAACCTTGATAATGCATCTGCTGCAGGGTTGTCAATTCCTTTTTGTAAAGAATTTCATAGTCAAACTCTAACAACTTGCACAACCACTTTTGCTGCATGAGTGTATGTACTCTTTGCTCTAGGAAATACTTCAAACTTCTGTGGTCAGTCTTGATAATGAATCTTCTTCCTTCTAAGTATGGTTTCCATTTGTGTATAGCTTGTACCACTGCCCATAACTCTTTCTCATAAGTAGACAGCTTCTTGTATTTTGGTGCTAAACTCTTACTGTAGTAGGCTAATGGCTTCCCTTTCTGCATGGGTACAGCTCCAACTCCTCATTCAGAAGCATTTGTTTCTACTAGAAACTGTTCACCAAAATCAGGTAGAGCCAGGACAGGTGTCCTACACATGGCTTTTTTGAGATTCTCAAATGCTTCATTTTCACTCTCATTCCACATAAATTGTCCTTTCTTGAGTAAAGCAGTAAGTGGTTGAGCTATGGTACCATAGTTCTTGACAAACCTCCTATAATACCCTATTAGACCTAGGAACCCCCTTAGAGCTTTGATATTATTTGGTTTAGGCAATCTCCTCATGCACTCAATCTTGTTGTTGTCAGCAGCCACACCTTCCCCAGATATTATATGTCCCAAATACTCAATGGAATGCTGTAAGAAAGCACATTTGGACTTTTTTGCCAATAATGTGTTTTGTTTCATGAGGTCCAAGGTTTTTTGTAGATGCACCAAGTGCTCATGTACATTTGCTATATACCAATATATCATCAAAGAAACCCAATAAAAATTTTCTAAGAAAGGGTTTAAAAACCTGATTCATCAATGCTTGAAATGTAGTTTGTGCATTTGTAAGGCCAAATGGCATTACATTAAACTCATAGTGTCCTTCATGAGTCATGAATGTTGTTTGATGTGTATCTTCAGTCCTCATCCTGACTTGGTGGTATCCAGATCTCAGATCAAGTTTTGAAAAGATTGTGGCTCCATTAATTTCATCTAGCAGCTCATCTATAACTGGAATTGGAAATTTGTTTTTGACTGTGATGTTGTTCAGGGCTCTATAGTCAATGCGGAACCACCAGCTACCATCTTTTTCTTTACCAACAACACTGGTGAAGAGAAGGGGCTAGTACTAGGTGAGATCACTCCTGCTTGCAACATTTCTTGCACCAATCTTTCAATCTCATTCTTTTGGATGAATGGATATCTGTAGGGTCTCAGGCTTATTGGGTTGCTTCCTTCTTTTAGAACAATAGCATGATCCAACTCTCTTCTTGGTGGTAGTTTTGTAGGTTCTTGGAACACTTCTTTGTACTGATCTAGCAACCTTGTAACTGCTGCAGGTAATGCAGCTTCTTGAGTTACCACTCCAATTGTATACAATTGAGCAACTACTGCATTCTCATTCAAGTTGCAATAATTGACAAAGGCTTCAGCAGACATTGATTTTAACTCCCCTGAGGTGGTGATACCTTGTAATGTCACTGTTTGATCATTAACTACAAAAGAGATCTGTAATGTTTTCAGGTTGATGCTGAATGGACTTATCTCCTTCAACCACTGTACTCCTAATACCAAGTCACAACCTCCAAGAGGCAGAAGTCTAGTGTCTACTGTAATGTGGTGGTTACTGAATTTGATTGGTATTTGTGTGCACATTCCCAAACTTTCTATTTCACTCCCATCTGCTAATAATACCTTCATTGTGTTTGTTTTCTGCACAGGTAATCCCAATTTCTTGGCAGTCATTGGATCTAAGAAGTTATGAGTACTTCATGTATCCACCAATACTGTCACTCTGGTCTTCTTGATTCTTCCTAATAGCCTCAATGTATCATGACTTATGCTGCCAGCTAGTGCATGAACAGAAATGGCTCCTTCACCTCTTGTGTCTTCATCTCCCACTATACACATACTGTCCTCATTTTCACTTTCTGTAGCATTGTCTTCTTCATTTTCTTCTTCTATGCCTTGGATGATGTAGATTTGTCTTTTCTTACATTTGTGTCCTGGAGTAAATTTTTCATCACAATAGTAACATAAATTCGTTGCCCTTCTTATCTGCATTTCTTCAGGTGTAATCTTCTTCACAGGCCATTTGTGAGTTCCTTCCTTGCTCCTGAAATTGCTACTGGAGTTGTTACCATTTCCATGGTTGGTAGATCTGCCAACATAAGTGTGATTCTTGGTTCCTTGATGCAATTGTAAGTTTCTTTCCTTCATTCTTGCTAGTGCTCTTACTTGTTTCATAGTTCTTTGAAAATGCATTTGTACATCTCCTCGAATTTCTTCTTTGAGCCCACTCATGAAACTTAGAAAAAAATACTCTTCAGTTCCCTTGTTGAAACTATAAACCCTGGCCTTCAACTCTTCAAACCTAGTTTGGTACTCTTGTACTGTCCCTGTTTGTGTTAATTTGTTGAATACCATAATGATGTTTTCTTGTCCTTCATTTGAGAACCTATCAGCCACAATATCCACAAATTCTAACCAAGACATATCTTCAAATGATTCAAAATCACTATCACACTAGAGTTTAGCTTCTTCTTCAAAGTGCAATGATGCTATTACTATTTTCTGGAAATCTTCTAAGGGATGTATTCTAAAATATCTATTAGCATTCTTGATCCAAGACAAGTAGTTATCACCAGAGAATTTTGGAAACTCTAACTTTGGTATGTAGGGTTTGTGCATTGTGCCTTCATTTCTGAATTTTCTTCCCCCACACTCATAACTACTCTGACCTTGTTTGGATTCTGTTCTTCCATATTTGCTCCTGTCTTCAGATCTGGTTTCTCCCATGTGAGGTGTCTTCAGCACTGATTCTGGGTTGGTGTTCTTGGCGCGTTCTGGTACTGGTATTGCTCCGTTCTTGAACAATTTTCCCTCTAGATCTTGGAAACTGCTGATTAAACCCTTCAATTGTGCTTCCATACTGTCAATTTTCTCTGATTGTTGACCGATGTTTTCCAATTTCAGGCCCAGAACTTCAATTTTATCATCAACTGCGTGCAGAGTCGCAGATAATTGTTCGTTTTCTTGCGTCAATCGATAGACACCGTCTTCCATCTGTGTAAGTTTGTTAGCTTCTGCTATGGCTTTTGTGACCACCATTGATGGCTGAAGCAATAGAGGCTCTGATACCAAATGTTACGAATTGAATTCTATGCAGGTCAATTCAGTAACTGTTGTAACAGAACTCCTGTTTCAGAGCTCCGTTACCAGTTTGTTATAAGCCGGGGGTATTCGAGCAAGAACGACGAAAATCAAAACAAGAACGAGACAGATATTTAACGTGGTTCACTAAAGAATTCGTAACGAACCCGCTAGCTAATCCACGACAAGAACCAGATATTTTATTGAGAAGAGAACCCGATTACAATGCACGCCGTGCCCACAACGGCCACGGCGGCCACCCCAAAAAAAACACCCACGCACACACACAATGAAAAGGCTCTCAAATCCCTCACTGACTCTCTTCGTGACCCTCTGTATGTGTGTGTGTTACTTTACAAATCAAAACAGCCCCTTTAAATACTATTGTCAAAACCCACTGCTCCCCACCGCCCCTAACTAGAGTAGGAAAGTTTGTGGTTGATTTTGACAATTTCCTTACTTGCCTTTGACTTGCCATGGACCCAAGTTTTACCAAATTGATTACAAGGCATTAATTCTAACAAATCTCCACCTTGAATTGAATCAACTCAGCAACCTGAACCAGAACCTGATGCTTCTCTTCTCAAACCAGAATCGGATGCGTCTCCCAGAACCAGATCGAGCACGCCTCCCCAGACTGATGTTCCGCAGCTGTATGCGAAACCCGAATCGCCAAATCGTTGCTCCAACTACCATGCGTTTCTGCAACGAATGCGTCCGATGTGGTTGTACTTCCGAAAACAGAAACAAGTGCTCCACCCAGAACCAGACTCGAATACATTCACTGAGAAAGCAGGAATGTATTCCCGATGCGCCCAATTGCGCCAGACAGATGCACCATGACAGAATGCCCGGATGTCATCCAGACCAGATGCACCGATTACGAGTGCCCAAATTCTCATGCACAATGCACTCTGTATGCCGCAGATGCGCCAGATGCTCGCCAGAAATAGATCGCGCCAGATGCGAGCCAAGTGCGTGTCATGGTACACGCTGCAAAACCAGATGCACGCCAGAACAAGCTCGTGCATAATGCGCGCCAGAACCAGAATCAGATACGCGTGCTAGAAATCTCACGCGTCCGATTCTCCATGTCGTTGCTCCAACTCCAACGAGTTCCTTCAACGCATGAGCTAGAACTAGATTCAATTCACACGTCAGATGCTCCACGCCGGGAGCTGGATTGCGCCTGAACGTCAATCGCCATAACGCCAGATGGGTGTGAACCGCCAGATTCGCGCCAGTACTGAATGCGTGCTAGATTTGCTAGATCCCGTGCACGCCTAATCAGATGCACGCCTGATTGCTCCGACAGGAGCCCGGATAGCCCCCTGCACAGGGCTTCAGATGGTGGGTGTACCTCCTTCTCTCTCACGAACAGATCGATCTTGATCGCCAAACCAGACATCGTTCTTGGCGAAATCTCAAAACCCAACTCCCGATAGCCTACTCCACATGAATCGCGAAACCCTAGCTTTGAGTTCCACCGAAACGTGAAACCCTAGCTCTTAACTCCACCCTGATCTTTGAACCCCGGCTCTGATACCAGTTTGTTAAAACTGGTGATCCCCCTGACCTAACTCTGATACCAGTTTGTTGTAACAGAACTCATGTTTCAGAGCTCCGTTACCAGTTTGTTATAAGCCAGGGGTATTCGAGCAAGAACGACGAAAGCAAAGCAAGAACGAGACAGATATTTAACGTGGTTCACTAACGAATTCGTAACGAACCCGATAGCTAATCCACGGCTAGAACCAGATATTTTATTGAGAAGAGAACTCGATTACAATGCACGTCGTGGCCACAACGGCCACGGCGGCCACCCCAAAAAAACCACCCACGCACACACACAATGAAAAGGCTCTCAAATCCCTCACTGCCTCTCTTCGTGACCCTCTGTATGTGTGTGTGTTACCTTACAAATCAAAACAGCCCCTTTAAATACTATTGTCAAAAAAAAAAACCCACTGCTCCCCACCGCCCCTAACTAGAGTAGGAAAGTTTGTGGTTGATTTTGACAATTTCCTTACTTTCCTTTGACTTTCCATGGACCCAAGTTTTACCAAATTGATTACAAGGCATTAATTCTAACAGTAACAATGGAGCTTGCGAGGATCAACAATGGAGTTTTGTAACAGAAATTGGAGGTAAGGTGAAGAATAGAAGAGAGAAGTGATCGAGTTATATTCCACTTAAATCGATGAAAACCCAAAACAGAATTCTCTGTTTTATACAATAACAGAGTTTGTAACTGACTAACAACCCTATCTACCAGAACCTCTCTCTAGACCCTCTCTCTAGACAGAGCGTTCGGGTAACAATGGCGATGATTTCTGATGAAGAAGACTGGATCAATCGTATTCATCTCTCCCCGGAAGAGGAGACGGAGGTGGTGATAGGCAAAGAGACATGCAACAAATTCAAGAAGGATTGGAAACTTTGCCTTATTGGGAGATTTGTAGGAGAAGAGAAATTTGACGCGCAGGGTATGAAGGAGCTATTCAAACGCCTCTGGTGCCCGGAGGACGATTTGAAGATCATGGAAAGTGGTGGAAATACGTTCATCTACAGATTTGAGAACCAAGAATCTATGAATCGAGCCCTCTTTGGAGGACCATGGAGCTTTGATGGACGGCTCTTGCTCCTCAAAGAGTGGGATATAAGGGCGGATGTATCTAGATGTACTTTCCACGATATTTGGGTTTGGATCCAGATCCTAGGCATCCCGACACACCTACTTCACAAAGATGTAGGTGAACTAATCGCGGCGTCGATTGGTGAAGTCGGGAAAGTCCTAGTGCACCTTGAAGGAGAGGAAACAGACAGATGTGTCAGGGCCCGAACAAGGATCAAAATCAACAAACCACTAAGAAGACGTGCTAAAGTGTGTACTGAAGATGATGAACACTTTTGGGTTAATCTCAAGTATGAGAGAATCCCAAGTGTATGTGATTGGTACGACCAAATTGATCACAAACCAGACAAATGTCCAAAGCGAAGCCAGATGATCAACGAGGAGATGGAACCTGAGTATGGGACCTGGGTACTCGGGAGGCAGGCCAAAAAACGCTAAAGCCCGACCTCCGGTGACCAAGGCGACAAACACAGGACTAGCGAAGGGCAAAACCGGAATTTCACGAAAGGAAAGAATTTGACTTCTCAAGATAAGGATGTTTCCAAATCAGTTGGAATTGATAAGTCAAAACAAAAGATATGGCAATCAAAGTCTACCCCTGTCAACCAAAATAAAAAGATTTCGGAATCAAAGCCAAATCAGCAGGGTATCAATCCTTTTTCTAGTATTTTTGATGATCAACTAGATAAGGATAAATCAACATCTGATAAGGAAAAGTCTAGTAATCTCCCCAATCCTTTCGCTCACCGTGAGGTCAGCACAGGAAAGGGGATCAGTCCACCTCAAGGAAAGGGCTCGAAGAGGAAGATTCTCAGCATCAAAGAGAAAGCCCGAAGGAAACTGCAGTCTCCAGAGGCAGTTAATGACCAGAATCCGAGCAAAAAGGAAACCAGGTTTGGTAATCATTGGCATTACCGAAAAAGGCTTGATTGCATGAGGAGGAAAAAGGAACTGCTCGGAGAAACAAGGATCAATGGAGGCTCTCTCCCCCAACAACAGATGGTAATTGCCCTCTTGAAGACTCCATTGGCGATGGAGAAAAAGGAATGGACTATGAAACCAATGAAAACCAAAACCCAAACTTACCAGAGGCAGAGTCTGCTAAGCAGCTCTGCCTAGCCCAATGAGTCTCCTGAGTTGGAACGTGTGAGGGCTTGGGAACCCTTGTAACGTTCTTTCCCTTTGCAACATTGTAAAGGAAAGCCGCCCAAACCTTGTTTTCCTTATGGAGACAAGGTTGTCAGAAATGGATATGGAACCGATTAAGAGGAAAATGGGGTATGCAAATGGAGCTTATGCCGACAGCTGGGGTAGAAGCGGCGGCCTAGCTCTTCTTTGGGATGATAACACAGAGGTCACTGTTCATCAAACACATATTTGATTCATTCACTACTCGGTTAAGTTAACCCCGAGAGATGATGAATGGCTCCTAACTGGATTCTATGGGGATCCAGAAAGGAGTGAAAGACAGCACTCATGGAATCTTTTATGACGTCTAAAACCTCAAGGAGATGCTCCTTGGTGTGTGGTGGGAGACTTCAACGAAGTTCTGTCTCAAACAGAAAAAGAAGGAGGGAGGGATGTCACGGGAGCCCAGACGAACCCTTTCAGGGAAGCGTTACGTGACTGTGATCTTAAGGATCTAGGGTTTCTTGGAAATCCTTTCACATGGAGTAACAACCAAGAGGACGATGGAAACATTTGAGAAAGGCTTGACAGAGCAACTGCCAATCTCAAGTGGAGACTGAAGTTCGGAAATGCCAGAGTTGAACATCTGGTATGCTCAACCTCAGACCATAACCCCATAGAACTCAATATGGAAGCCAGTAAGCAAGTTTGTATTGAGTCGGGGTACAAAAGATTCTATTTTGAATCTGATTGGATTCAAAACGGGGACTGTGACCAAACTGTTCAGCGGAGTTGGTCCAGGGGCGGCCCTACACTCAACGGAAAGCTGTCGGCTTGTGCAACGGAGTTACAAAAGTGGAGCAGAACCCAGTTTGGAAATCTGCGTGACGAGATCAAAGACAAAAAACGCCAGCTAGCAAGTTTAGATCGTCAAAGAAAAAGTAAAGCGGTAGTTTCCAAAATCAGGGAGACCAGGCATGATCTCAATAACCTCCTCAAAAAAGAGGAAGATTTTTGGCACCAGAGATCCAGAATTGAATGGCTAAAAAGCGGTGACAGAAACACGGCTTTTTTTCATCGGAAGGCGTCAGCCCGAAAGGAAAGAAACACCATCAAGGGTATTGAAGATGTAGACGGACGGTGGTGCATCGAAGATACAGATATCCAGATTTTGTCTAATCACTTTAACAACCTTTTCCAATCCTTCAATCCATCTGATGCAGATATGGAAGGTATGTTAAATTTTGTTGATGTTAGTATTTCAACTGATCAGCGTAACTTCATGGAACAGCCTTATACTATCCAAGAAGTCACAGAGAGCCTTATGCAGATGAGTCCCCTAAAAGCATCGGGTTTTGATGGTTTCCCGGCTATCTTTTTTCAAAGATATTGGGGGGAACTTAAAGAAGATGTTGGAGGATGTGTTTTAGCAATTCTGAATGGCAAAGAATTTGTTGCAGCGTACAATCATACAATCTTGGCGCTAATTCCGAAGATTAAACAGGTCCGAACTCCAGCGGACTTGAGACCGATAAGTCTTTGCACCGTCATTTACAAAATGGTTGCAAAAACAATGGCTAATAGGCTTAAACAAGTACCCCCGGATGTGATATCCGAGAGTCAGTTAGCCTTTGTACCGGGTCGGCTAATTACCGACAATATCATCACAGCCTTTGAGATCTTGCACACGATGAAGCACAGGATCAAAGGCAAAGAAGGATTCCTTGCACTCAAAACGGACATAAGAAAAGCTTATGACCGAGTTGAATGGCCTTTCATCACAAAGGTTCTCGGTAAGATGGGTTTTGGTCCTAAATGGATTCGCCTTGCTTACGATTGTATATCTACAACTACTTTCTCTTTCTCTTTTAAGGGACATGTAGTGGGTAGAGTTATGCCCAAGCGAGGGCTTCGTCAAGGTTGTCCCATCTCTCCATATTTGTTCTTATTTTGCGGTGAAGTTCTCTCTCGTGCTCTCACGCATCTATCTACGAGTGGTGTTATTACATGGGCTGCTGCGTCGAGAGGGGGCCCTAGGGTCTCCCACCTCTTCTTTTCCGACGACAGCATGTTATTTACAAAAGCTACAGATCAAGAAGCACAAGCCCTAACTACAATATTACACGATTATGAAAAGGCTACAGGAGAGCAAGTGAATCTCTCAAAATCTTCCGTAGTCTTTTCCAGTAATGTCTCGGATCAACGCTGCACGCTTTTGGGACAACTGCTAGGAGTGAAAGTTGATAAGCTCCATGATCGTTACCTGGGCCTCCCAACGGAGATGGGTAGGAAAAAGATGGTCAGCTTCAGGAATATATAAGAAGGAGTGCAAGCAAAGATGAACAACTGGAAGGAGAAGTACCTGAACCCTGCTGGGAAGGAAACACTGTTGAAGGTCGTGGTGGAAGCAATTCCAACATACTCAGTCAGTTTTGGTGGGGCTCAATAGAAACAAAAAAGAAGATGTCATGGATTGCGTGGGACAAAATGAAGAAAAGTAAATCAGACGGGGGTCTAGGATTTCATCATCTTAAGCAATTTAATGTTGCTATGCTGGGAAAACAGTTCTGGAGAATCCTCAATCACCCAAATACTCTACATGCAAGAGTTCTTCATCACAAGTATTACAGAAATACGGGTCTCTTAAAAGCATAATTGAAGAGTGGTTGCTCATACCTCTGGCGAAGTATTCTCTCAAGCAAAGATCTTGTGCTTAGTGGATGCAGATGGCAAATGGGTAATGGAGAACAGTTAGATGCATTTAAATACCCCTGGCCCTTTCGCCCGTACAGCTTCAAACCGTTCACTCCAAATGAAACGGGGCAGACCTTCTCAGTATCGGACCTGATTACAGAAGACAGAAAGTGGGACAATCAGAAAATCAAACACTTATTTCGGGAAGAAGATGCAGAAGAAATTAAAAGAGTTTCAATCCCTACCTTACCAGGGCCTGATAGACTCATCTGGCACTTCTCGGTTCATGGCCAATACACAGTTAAATCGGGCTACCAACTACTCATCCAACAGGAAGAAAACAAGAAGAAGAGTAGCATTGGTGGCTGTTCAAACGCCACAATTGATTGGTAGAAATTTTTCTGGAGCCAAAAAATCCCCAAAAAATACTTATACCCAATTTGGAGAACCATGAACGGTAGTCTACCGTGTCGCTCCAATTTGGTAAAAAGAAGCATCAATGTGGAAGATAAGTGCCCTTTTTGCAAATCTTCTCCAGAAACACATACTGATCTGCTAATGGAGTGTCCGTTCAGTAAAAAATGGTGGAATATTATGTTTGGCGATAATTTTGTCGAGAATATTAAGGGGCCTTTTCAGATCTGGTTCCCCCAAATGTTCTTAGATGAAAATCATGAAGAAAGAAGGAAGATTTCGGTGTTAATTCATCAGATCTGGAATGCCAGAAACACTTTTATTTTCAAAAATCACAAGAAAACACCGAACCTTGTAGTGTCGGACACGGTAAAACTCTTGGAAGAGTTCAAAGACAACATGCAGAACAAATCTCACATTTCTCCGGCTCAGATCTACAGGCTCCCCCTCGACGCCACAACTCGACGGCTGCCGGAGGGGTGGGTCATCATTAATACCGATGCAACCTGGAACCCCGAAAAGAGGACGGCATCAAGCGGTACTGTCATCAGAACCCACGCCGGAATCTTCATCGCCGGGCGATCAACACGGCTTCCGTTCTCTCTTTCAGCGAAAGCAGCAGAGGCGGAAGCCATGCTAGAAAGCTTGAAGCTCGCCATGGAGCTTAATCTCTCAAAGATCTCGTTGGAAACTGACTCTCTCTCTCTCTCTAGCTAGAGAGATGAGAAATGTGTGGAGAAGAGAGAAACAACAAGATGTTACTGAAACGAGACCGTGCATTGAAGACATCAACCACTATCTCGAACAGCTCGAAGGCCACGCGGTGGTGAATGTACCACGTCATCAAAACCAAGTAGCCAATAGATTTGCCCGTTTCGGGCGTACTCTAGAAGATTCTCGGACTTGGATTGGGTCTTACCCAACATGGGCCGTAGACGTTATTTTAGATGATGTAATGGGCCGTTTTGAGGCCCGAATCAGTTAATCCAATGGATTCCCTTTCAAAAAAAACAACCCTATCTACGTGGCATTTACAAGGTAAAAGACTATTTTACCCTTACAGTTTGTCCCTTCCCTGACAACTACAGCCATTTTTGTTCAGAATCTTGTGCTGTGAGAGTAGCTAGGGCTCATGATTTGAAAATGATCATCATTTGTTGAACTAGGGCTACAGTTACTTATGTGTTATCCTAGCTGCTAGTCAAGGGTTCTTTTAGTTGAAGATTGTGATTTTTTTTTCTGAAATAGTCCTGTGACTTCTTGTTATATGTTCAAGATCTGAAAACTATGGATTCCTGAAAGTAATAGTTCTAAAAAATCGTCGTTTTTAGAACTAGGGTTTTCATATGTTGGAATATGCCCACTTCGTGAGAGCTTAATCTTTTGAAGTGAGGAACTGGTCCATCCAGTACAGAAGATAATCTAGAACTATGCAAAATTAAATTCTATAAATATATACTTTTATGTACTTTGTGCTAATTAATTTTCATTAGTTAGTAGTAGTGATAATATGGTGAAATTTTCATTAGTTATACTTTTCTTGGTGTTTTCAGAAATATGGTTGATAGAGCAGAATCCTCCATTCATGGGAGCAAAAGGAACCGAATGAATCGCTGGGCCAGTGTAAGCACCGATATCCTAGAAACAATTTTTGAGAGATTGGCTTTCGCAGACAAATTGAATTGCGGTGCGGTTTGTAATTACTGGCATTCTATTTCCCAATCTGATCTTGCTTCTAAGATGTCAACACTTGGACGGCCAGCACAACCGCCGTCACTCGTGCTACATAACAATGGTTATTGGTTTTACTGTTCTAAATCCCCCGTCAAGAAATCCATTAAAGGTACCGGTTTTCACCGCCCTATAACTGAGAAATTATTGGAACATTTGAAGATATCAACCTGCGCTGGATCTTCAAACGGCTGGCTAATATTTACACGAAGCGGCAAAGAAGGACATTATACAACCACCTTGTTTCTCTTCAATCCGCACTTGAACATTGGTCTTCGTCCTACTTCTCAGTTAACCCTCCCTTTGGCAAGTATCTAATACAAAGTGTCATTCTATGGGGAAATCCAGTCTCTACCGACCTCAGTTACAACTTTGCCATTGTTATCACCACCGAAAAGTCTGTTTCCTTTGCCAGGTATGGAGATTCTAACTGGACTTTACTTGTTAGTGGCGATTACGTTGATGTTACATCCAGCAAAAACTACGTATACACCCTAACATTCTTTTTTGAAGTTCAAGCTTGGGATTTTAGTCATTCGAGTCCTCTTAAAACGTTAGATATTAAACCTGATCCGAAAGAAGTCCTTTACAACACGGCCATGAGAAGTATTCAAAGCCATCGTCCCTTTTACTTGGTAGAATCAAATGGTGAGTTTTTTATAGTTGTCAGCTATCTTGAAAGCAGATACGGACAAGATAATCCCAATAATACCATTAACTCGTGCTTCACTTTGTATAAGCTCAATTTTGAAGGACTGGACTGGGAGAAGGAAGAATGGTGTCGTATGGATCTTGCCATCTTCTTTGGTAAAGGGCAGTGTTTATCGTATTCAACTAGAGATTTCCCGCGCTATGACAGGGGGATATATTGTGCTGATGATACATCAAATCTAGAATACGGCTCTTGCATAATTCATTGGACAAAAATGAAGATTGAATTACCAGCGTTTTGGCTTGTTTCCTAGTTGGGTTCAGAGCATTGTGCGATTTAAAAACTTTCTTTTCCAGTTTTCTATCAAGTGTAAGGTTTAGCAATTTATTTATGTTATCACTAGATATTTTTTTCTAGTTGTTCATTTCAGTTTGAAGATTCTGCAACGAGGTTATCTCCACATTTATGGGTCTTGCAGAATGTTGCTGAGGTTTTATGTACAATGTCTTCACAATACTACCTGGTCTTCGTTTAGTCTAGATCATCTCAATATTGGGTGCAGGTGTCATGTCGGGTATGTATCCGAGAATTTGGTTTGCTTCCTTTCGATTTGTTCATCTCAGTTTGAAGATGTTGAAATAAGGTTATTTCCACATTAATGACTGTTAAGGAATATTTGAGGGCTTCTCTATATAGTGTCTCCAAATGTTGCGCATCCTTGGTTTTAGTCTAGGTCATCTTGACATGGGTGCAGCTGTGAACCGGATTCGCTTCCTTGGGGTTCAAAGTTATGGATGTTGCAGAACATTGATGAGGTTCTCCTGGCGTTCTCGATTGTTTTTCACATTCTATCTCTCACACTCTCCAAATCTCTCTTCTCTACCTTCTATTCATGCAGCTTCTCACCATCCTAGAGAGTGAAACTCCTGAATCACTTGCTCAATTCATTGTATTGCACAGTCTATATTTGGTAAAAACATCAAGAACCCTAGCCGTCACCGCATTTTGCTCAATTCACTCTTCTTATTGAATTTGAGTGAAAAGTGTTGAAAAATCTACAGGTAAACCTTCCATGATACTAGTAGCGAAAGCAACAGGTTTACCTCTTTTAGCGTGATCGTCTAGCGTGATCGTCTTTGGATGATATCCAAGATCTCTGGTGCTGATGTTCATGTGCTTTAGCTCCCAAAATAAACGGGAATTTCTTGAGTGAAGATATCTACAATACGCTCCACTCCTTAGATGTGTGAGAGAAATATCATTGAGAGAACTATGTTCTGATAGGTATAGAGACGTAGTAATCAGTGTAGAAATAGTCTGTATATATAGACTAAGTTTATAGCTATTTACAACATAACCCCCCTAGGATTTGCGATGTTAAACCCCCTTGGGTTTGTAGAAATTGTCGTGCAACCCCCTCTCGGAGTTGCACTAATTGGTGACGATCACTAGCGCAGAAAAGAAGAGGCGCCTCTACGGTATCCATAAGAACGAATCTGCACTGGACTCCCTCTTCGCCTGTGCTAGCCTGGTGGAGGAAGACGGACGATTTTGTCTCACAAAATTGGCTGGACTTGGACGGCTGCTCTCAAAACCCTAGTTTCTGTATCTCAGACGAGTATTGCTATAAGCATCATCAACCTCAGTCACGATGAAGGTTATTTGTAAGGATGAGAGAGTTTGGCTTGCCCTATAATCCTAACGGTTAGGATTACCTTACATTCAAGTCCGAAATCTACAATTGCTCTTTAGCCAACTAAGGAGCATTTGATTCCAGTTTGATCCATACTTATGTGTAAATTCTATAGGTTCATAATTACGTTGGCAATAACAATAAAAAAAATTGAGCGGTAGCTAGAAATACATCAATGCTACCCAAGTAATAGGAATGTCACTGATCTGAATAATCTCTATGACCAATGTTACCGTGTAGTATAATCCCTTTGCCAAATATATCCAGATTAGACACAAGGCATGGAGTGTCACCCTTGTTTATCCAATCTATAATTTTTGGATTCTCTGAGCAGACTAGACAGACAAATGAAATCAATATCTCGTATTGATTCATTTGACATCCATGCATTTTTTAAAGTCACACTCATCGAGTGGCCATGAATATTTACTCCATATATGTATGAGGGACAAATCTTATAGATGAATAATGCCCCTATTACTCATTCGACAATTTCAAAGGGCTACTCATTCATCGACAAATGATTACCTATTTCCACATTCATGGACGAGTAAGGCTCTCAAACATGGCAAACTAAACTTCGAATTTCGGGCATCTCACAATGAGTAACGAGAACAAACTCAGGACCATGAACACACACAAATTTTGGAAATAATACGTAAGAAAATGTCATAAGGGTTCATAATAACAGTATGAAACATCTGCAAACACTTTATCTATCCTATGTTTTGTGTTGCTACAAAAAAAACGATGTCTCAAGCTAACCTAACAATGGAGGAAACAAGGAGTTTTAGAGAAAGAGGACGAAGGAACAAAGAGGGACCAGATGGAGAGGATGAAATGTGGCTAAAAGTGAGTTGAGCCTTGAGGTCTTTAAGGTTCTTTAGGGAGTAATGAATCAAGTACAATTTTTAGGTGATGTAGTTGAGCAATTGAATGTTGTTTTGAATTGGGAGAGAGAGAGAGAGAGAGAGAGAGAGAGAGAGAAATTTACATTGCTCCAAGGGAGAGATTTATGTCCATGCATGGGATGGATAGAATGGGATTTGCGGAATTTCGGATGGAATTAGGGACCACTCTCTCACCTAACAAACAAGTTAGTTACTCCCTTCGTCCAACCCATTTCTTGAAAAAATGGGTGGAGTTGCTTTATTAAAAACGATGCAAAAAGTCAATAATGCCCCTGCCCTATTTCAATAATTACCATCTGAGTATAGAGATTAATCTCAGTCTCTCTCTATCTATTTGCCAACAAAATTACATATTATCATTAACAAAAATTTACAATCTACTGCAAATCTTTGAGTTTCTCGATCTTCTTCAAATTTCTCCACGTCTCCATGAATCTTTATGTTTCTCTCCCTGACTGAAAATTTACATTACCAAGAACACATCTTTAAGCTATCAAGAACACTTTCACAATCAAGCCAAAAAGTAGATCCAAAATCAGATCTAAAATTAAAAACAAGCATAGCTTTTTGATAAAGAGATGATGAAGAAGAAGAATTGGTGAAGAGGAAGAGAGAAAAGACAGATGGAGAGACGATGACGAAGATGGAGGCAGAGGAAAAATTCACAAATTTACAGAAACGCTAAAGAGAGGGAGAGAGAATTAGCAAAAGAGAAAGGAGGGGAGGAAGAAATACCCGATCTGCCATTCACCGGAGCCTCCTCTCGCCATCGATCTGCTAAATAAGAAGAATAGGGATGGAGAGATGGAGATGGAGACGGAGATGGAGGCGGCGTTGGTCTTCCACCGTCCGCCTCTCTCTCTCTCTCTCCCTCCCTCCTCCCATCCTCTATATTGTGCTCTCTGTAGATCTCCAGGCGAGCCATCTCCGGCGGCGGCGAAGTGGGGGATGAAGATCTACCATCTCTCTCTCTCTCTCTCTCTCTCTCTCTCTCTCTCACTCTCTCTGCCCTCACGAGCGGCTGTGAACTGAAGAACAATGAGAAGAAAGGGTTGAGATATGAATTAGGGTTACGAATTGGGCTGGTTGTCAAACATTTTGTTGACTTCATTACTGAGAGTCTAATATGTGTTGGCCTAATTAAATTGGGTTATGTTGCTAATTCAATTTAATTAGATCCAATTGAAATGAGATGGTGTATTTTTTTTAGGGGTAAGATGGTATTTTAGGGTGTAGAAACTTTCCATTTTAGGAAAGTTTCAAGAATTGGTTGGGACATCCCAAAAAGGAAAAATTCAAATTTGGAATACAAGGTAGGTTAAAAAACAAAACACATTTTCAGGGAAAGTTGCGTTAGGCGTCTCCGTCTCTGTCTCATAGCTGATTCGCGACTTTTTGTTCCCGAATTCAGCAACTATCCTCTCTTCTCTACGAGAATCAGTAATTTGCCAGATTAGGGTTTCAATTACTACTCATTTCCCCAGATCGTCTTTGTAGTTGGAGAAAAAATGATTATGTGTGTAATGCGATATACTACCTCCGTTTCTTCTCTATCACACCGGTTTGACTTTTGTCACTATTCACTGGGTCACTCTGACCCGGTGATTTGTTTAGCAAAACGATATAATTTTATGATAATTTTTTCATGGTGTTGTAGAGTAAAAGTTTCTTCATAACACGGTGAAAAATTATTTAAAACTCGCATCGTTTTGCCATCCAAATCACCCAGATACGAGGTAAAAAGTCAAAGCGGTGTGATAGAGAAGAAACGGAGGTAGTACTATATGATCAAGAGTCTAGGGATTCAAAATTGGGAAATTTGAACCACTCCTATGACTTGTGTAGTCTTGTATATGGTGAATTGGTTTTTCATATTTGACAGCTCGGGTTTTTTTGATGTATAATTTGGGGATTTTGGAACTTAACACTCCATTTAGACTTATAATCATCCATGATTGCTTTGCATATGTTGGAATATACACCCGAATAGCTTAATCTGCTGAAGCCAGGAGTCATATGCATCAATAACATGGTTATATGCTGAGAGTGTTCTACAAACATATGTCACTTGGTAGCTATGGGCTTGCTCTCTTCTATTGGCTTCATGTGCATACAAATTTTACCCTGGCTGTTGCCAATTCGCGGCTCTGTAGTTATGAGAAGATTTCATCAGTTGCAAGAGATCCTCAAATGTTCATGTTTTCTTATAGTAAAGCTATGATAGTGAAGCTTTTTAGAACCATGATTATGTATGTCACTGATCGTAGTATTATTTGTATGTGTGTGTATTAATTATATCAAGGTGGTAATGATCAGAGTTAAAAACATTTTCTTTATGTTTCCAGACCCATGGCTGCAATAGCAGAGTCCTCCTTCCGCGGAGCAAGAAAAACTCCCACGATTTGCTGGTCAAGTGTGAACCGCGATGTTCTTGAATCAGTTCTTGAGAGATTGTCCCTCCCTGACAAACTGAGGTGCAGAGTGGTTTGTAGGAATTGGCGCTTTATCACCAAAACTCAGATTGCTCATTCGCTGTCAAGAATTGAACAACCACCGTCATCGCTCGTGCTAGAGAAAAAATTGGAAACGGAAGATGATTATACCATGATCATGAAGCATGGGAAGAGGAAGTTTATCATCACAATGGTGGAGGAATCTATTAAACGCGGTTGGTTTTATAGTCTTAAAGATGATGACTACCTCAAACTCAACGATAAGTGCGATCAACCGAAGATGTCATCATCATGCATGGGATCTACGAACGATTGCCTTATATTTACGCAAGACGAAGGGAGTTACACAACCTTGCTTCTTTTCAATCCTATCCTGGACATTGGTATTTGTCCTGCTTCTCAGTTAACCCTCCCTATTGGTAAGCAAATCATCATACTATCTGGGGACCCATCGCCACCGACCATACCAACTTTGCCATTGTTGTCATTATCGGAAGGTCGATTTTGCAAGGTGTGGAGACGTTAATTGGACTTTACTCGACTGTGGCGACTCTAGGGAAAAATGACCTAAGTCTCCAGAAAAAAAATTAGATTCAAAACAGTGTGTTTATTGTCACCTAATTGCCTCAGAAAGTGTGCTAAACACCAATAAATTAATCTGGAAATTAATAAAATTTTCTGTAATTCCAAAAATTATGAAAAAAATACCCAGAAAAAAGGATTTTTAATTTGGAGTATACTGGAAAACACCGGATGAAAAATGACGGCGGGAGGAGGCCGCACGTTCCCTCACTCGCCGCTGCGCCTGGGCCCGTCCGCCTCCGCCACGCGCGCCCGTCGGTGTACACCACGTCATCATGCTATGTCGCATGCCACGCCAGCATTCATACTGACGTCACCACAACACTTCATTGCCACGTCAGCTGCCACGTTAGTAGCAACATGGCATGCCACGTTAGTAGCAACATGGCATGCCACGTCATTGCCATATCAGTGTGCCACGTCAGCATTCGCCGCCAGTCTTTGGGCCCGTGGCGATGCTGGTGGCGCGTGGGGGCCCACGCGCCGCATTCCTGTGATCCGTTTCCGATGATTCTTACATGTACCATTGGAATTGTCTTTTCGTCCTGATGCCGATTACGTATTCGGAGTCCAATTTTTACAACTTTGAAAAAAATTCGATATAATTACTGGATCTAACAGTCCAGATTAATACAGTTCAGAATCTTAAAACGGAGATAATTTTTTCTACGTTTCTCCAAAAAATATGATCTTTATATTCCTGGAATCCTCGTGAAAAGATCTATCCATCCATATAGGATTTACCTACTGATTCTGAAAATTGAAAAACTTTATTTTCTACAGCAGTCTTTATTCGGGCACACACTACGAGGTACAAAAAACAAACCAAGGGCTCTGATACCAATGTAAGTAGGTACTGATCTAAGCACATATATATCAGCAACATGAATTAAAGCAGAAGATTCATGTGCTTACCTCTTCGCCTAAGTTCCTAGCGCAACGGATGATCGTAGATTGCTTGCTTTTTCGCACCCGTTTTGCTCCCAACAGTATGGCTCGAATCACTAGGACGAAAGCTCTTGTTCACACCACGTTCCACCAGTGGAGGCTAGTTGAAGAGAGAGACTAGGATTCTCTAGAGTTTTATGTAGTAGGCGAATAAGCTTAAAAAGCATATAAAATGTAGGAGGATGTCTCCTTATATAGCCAAAATTTCTAGCTTGTCTGCAACATATTCTTAAGGTTTGTGCATTTGCTACTAACCCCTTAGGGTTTGTGCCTTATTGCATCCAACTCCATATGTTTGTGATAATTACATGTACACCCCACATGGGCGCACCACGTAATTTACTAACAGCTACGCTTCTTGTTGTAGAAGCTTGATTTGGAAGGACTGGAGTGGGAGGTGATGGAGGAGGAATTGTAGTGATCGCCTCATCTTCTTGGAATGGGCAGTGTGTATCGTCTACACCTGCAACTTTTACGGGTTATGTAAGGGTGATATTTCGTGCCGATCATCCAACAGAACTAAAATACGAGTATGGCTTATACAGCCGTCAGAAGAAGATAGAGGCTCCGGCGTTCTGGGTTGTTTCCTAGTTTTGTTTTGTGTGATTTCGGAACTTATTTTCTGAATTTCCTATCGAGGCTAAGGTTTAGCAATGTATTAATGTTAGATATCTTTCAGGTTGTTTATTTATGTTATGATTCGATACTACAAATCTATTTGTTCATTTCAGTTTGAAGATTCTGGAATAAAGTTATTTACACATTTACGAGTGATGCGGAATGCGAGTCTTTCAGAGCTTCTCTATAGACGTTACACACCCTTTGGTTTTAGGGTGCAGGTTGAACCGGATTCGCTTCCTTGCGAAAATTTACGGGTATTTTTAAATTTATGGGTGTTGGAGACCATTGATGAGGTTCTCTTGGTGTTCTCAATAGTTCTTCACATTCAAGCTCTCAATCCCTCTCCAAATATCTCTCTTCTCTACCTTCTATTCCTGCCATCTTCAAGAATGATGTCTTTCCTCCCGCTCTGGATTATCATGAAACCCTGTTAAAAAACATACTTTTGTATCATTATCAAAAATGACAAAACCATGAATGTGATGATTCGACCATGTCTTTAAGCTGAAACTGACGTTTTCATCCCATAACATTGGCAGCCCCCCCCCCCCCCTTCAGCCGGACCCACTATCATCACAATCACAAAAAATACCATTTTGCATACACAACTTCAACTCTATACGACCCATCTCAAAAGCAAAAGACTTTGTTTCCATCAAGAAAACAATATTCGGCTTTCTTCTCTTTACGAGATCGCAAAGAGATACCACGCTACAGGGGTTGTCAAGCCCCCGTACGTTCCACCTTAGGAGAGTCATTGTGCTTGGCTGGGCGGTCTCGCAACCACGGCCATTATCGCGCTTGGGTTCTTCATGGCTACCGTGTTCAATGTTGAAATCCTTGAATCGGAAACTGATAATGTAGAGTTTTCCATGCGTGAAACCATCCAATATCCACTATATTTGTCATTGGCATGCTTCTGTTAGGGTGATTAGTGTTAGATTGTGAAAGTCCTCTCCTGGACCCATAGTATTATTTCTGTATATAAAGAACAATATAAGAAAAGTATTTACATAAAAGTCCCTATACATAAGCTATAATGACATGTGTGCTATTACGCCCCCTCAGTCAGAGCGGGAGAACGGACGCTCAGACTGGATCGAAAACGCTCGAAGAGATGACGGGGCAACCCCTTGGTGAAAATGTCAGCGTACTGGTAGTCAGCGGGGATGTGAAGAACACGCAGTTGCCCCAATCGAACTTTCTCACGAACAAAATGCAAGTCAATCTCTACATGTTTGGTGCGCTGATGCTGGACCGGGTTACTGGAAAGGTAAACGGCACTCACGTTGTCACAGTACACAACGGAGGCAGGAGGCGGTGGGACCCGGAGCTCAATCAGAAGATTGCGAAGCCAACACAACTCAGAGACAGCATTGGCAACTCCACGATATTCGGCTTCAGCACTAGAGGCGGATACTGTGGCCTGGCGTTTAGAGGACCAACTGAGAAGGTTGTCACCGTAGAAAACGCAATAACCAGAGGTGGATCGGCGAGTGTCAGGACAGCCAGCCCAATCAGCATCAGTATACGCGGTAAGACCAGTGGGAGCCGATGTAGAGATCCTAAACCCGTGATCAAGAGTGCCGCGGACATAACGGAGAATGCGCTTCAGTGCATGTAGATGAGGTTCACGAGGATCATGCATGAAGAGACATATCTGCTGCACGGCATAAGATAGCTCGGGGCGAGTAAAGGTGAGATACTGTAGTGCACCTGCCAAACTGCGGTATAGAGTAGGATCAGAAACTGGCGGGCCAGAGCCCCCTGTGAGCTTGGCACCAGTCTCAACGGGGGTGGTGACGGGTTTGCAGGCCGTCATGGAAGCACGTGCAAGAATGTCCATAGCATACTGTCGCTGAGATAAGAACAACCCAGAAGAGTCCCGAGAGACAGCAATGCCGAGAAAGTGATTCAGAGGTCCGAGATCTGACATGGCAAACTCACGTGACAGCTGCGCAACTAGATGCTGAAGGATGGCTGAGGAAGAGCCAGTAATGATGATATCGTCCACATAGAGAAGGGCGTATACAACGTCAGATCCTCGACGATAAACAAAGAGTGACTCATCGGTCATGCACCCTGAAAATCCAACAGAACTAGTAAGGAATGTAGCAAATCGCTGAAACCAGGCTCTGGGTGCCTGTTTGAGGCCGTATAGCGATTTTCGAAGACGACAAACATAGTCAGGATGGCGAGAATCACGGTAACCTGGCGGCTGATGCATGTAGACAGTCTCCTCCAGATCCCCATGCAAGAAAGCGTTCTTGACATCAAGCTGGCGAATAGGCCAAGAACGCGCCACAGCTATGGTCAAAACAGTACGAATGGTAGCCGGCTTGACAACCGAGCTAAAAGTCTCCTCACAGTCCACCCCAACCATCTGGGACCGACCATTAGCAACCAGTCGGGCCTTGTATCTCTGCAAAGTACCATCAGCTCGAAACTTGTGCCGAAATAGCCAAATAGCCCGAAGAATATTGCCCCTGGCGGGCCGCGGGACCAAATCCCAAGTATGATTCCGGACCATAGCATCAAATTCATCATCCATGGCAGCCTTCCAGTGTGGGTCCGATACAGCAGACACATGGGATTTAGGTAAGGGAGATATGGAGGGAGGAGTTTGGGCATGGAGAGTAAGACGCTGAATGGGCTTATAGATGCCGTGTTTGGATCGGGTGGTCATTTGCGGGGAGTGTGGAGGGGCGGGGGTGGTTGCTCGAGTACCGGAAGATGTGGAGCCAAAGGGCTAGAGGGACCCATATGAGAGTGGTCCGAAGGGCCAGGGGCGGGCACAGGTGATCCTAACTGGACGGGTGCGGGAGGAGTAGAGGGAGTATGGCACTGTCGGATAAAAGCAGCGGGAGGAAGGCTGTCGTCCGGGTCATGAGACCGGTGCACGGGAAGGGAGGCTGAGCCAGGAGTAGAGAAGGGGAATACAGACTCATCGAATGTTACATGACGAGAGATGTGAACTTGACCGGTGGAGAGGTCAAGGCAGCGGTAGCCTCTAAAATTCGGAGGGTATCCGAGAAAGACACAACGAGCAGAGCGGGGAGCAAGCTTATGGGGAGTTGTGGCAGAAAGGTTTGGGTAGCACAAACACCCAAAAGTGCGAAGATGATCATAGGTGGGTATGCGCTGATAGAGAACGACAGTTGGAATGTTGTTCTGAAGTGCAGTAGTGGGAAGAATGTTGTGCAAGTAGACTGTTGTAGACAAAGACTCAACCCAGAAGGAGGGGGGGAGGGAGGCCTGAGCAAGAAGGGTGCGAGAGATGTCGTTGACACGATGAATCATGCGTTCGGCCTTACCATTTTGAGGGGAGGTTTGAGGGCACGCGAAACGAAAGATAAGACAATTTTGAGCGGCATAGTCATGGAAAGGACCATTATCGAATTCACCCCCTAGGTCACATTGGAATGTCTTTATTTGTGTATGAAACTGAGTACGAACAAAATTACCGAATTGCTTGAATTTGATAAAAGCATCAGATTTTTGTTTCAAGGGATAAATCCATAGGAAGTGAGAGAAATCATCAAGCAATAATAGGTAGTATTTGTACTTTGATTTACTAAGAACGGGAGAAGTCCACAAATCACTATGAATAAGGTCAAATGGTGCAGCGGTAGAAGATAAAGAAGGGGAAAAAGGTAGCCGAACATGTTTACCAGTCTGACAAGCATGGCATAAAGTGGTGTTCGGAGCTTTAGTAGAAGATATATGACTATGAGTTCGAAGGTAGTCTAAGACTTGGCTTCCAGGATGGCCAAGACGGTTGTGCCACACAGGTGCCGGGAGAACGGCAAGAGATTGCGGTTGGGAAGTTGGTGGAGTGGTGAAGCGGATAAAGATCTCCAGTACTATTGCTTCGCAACAATATTTCCCCGTATGAAGGTCTTTGACAGAGAATCCCTTGGGGTCAAATTCAACGGAGACATGATTATCAACAGTGAATTGACGAACGGAAACAAGATTTTTAATAATGTGAGGGGTGAAAAGAACCTTATTGAGGTGAAGAGGTCGATTATGGGTACTGAGAGTCTGCTGACCGGAACCACAAACCGGAATAGTCATACCATTTCCAACGAACATATGAGAAATAGGACTATCTGAGGAGACAGAAGATAGCATACCCGACTGAGATGTAAGATGTGAAGAGGCCCCCGAATCCATATACCAAGTGTTGTCCGGTGTCGCTGTGAGAGAATGTTGGCGTTTGCTAGAGTTTGGATGATGTACACTCTGTCCGAGTGCTGGAGGCGGTGGAGTGTGTAGCAGTGCAGGACGCCAAATCCATCGGCCCCCCTGATTTGGTGTAGGCCATGTAGTTGTGGAGGCCATGGAGTACTAGAAAATGCAGTGAAAGGGCCGAATTTCGCGAAACAGAGTCTGGAAACGGATTCAGAATGCCGAAAAACCTTAGGAAAGGATCCGGACAAGTCAAATTTTGATCAAAATCGAGCCCAAACAGCCGTCAACAGGTCGGAGACTCAATTGGCTTGGTTAATTTGACCAGGAGCTTAGAGATGAGCCAAGAAAGAGTCACGGCTCAGATGGAGCCGCGTGCTGACCGCCAAGCCGGAAGGAAGCCGCAAGTCTGATGCGGCTAAAGTGGAGCCGGTGCAGGGGACGAAACGGCTCACACGGAAGCCGAGCCGGAACAAGGGGAAACGGCTCACACGGAAGCCGAGCCGGAACAAGGGGAAAACGGCTCACACGGAAGCCGAGCCGTGTTGGTGAGCCGCACGTGGATTTGAGCGATGGAGCCGCGTGGCGCGTGGATCGGCGTGGAGGCGGGGCAGCAGGAGTTCCGACGGCGCGTGCGGGAGCGTCCGGCGTTGTTTCGACGTGAAATTTTGGGACTATGCTCGGTTTTCGATTCCGATTCAAATGGACGGGGTGGTGAGATAAAAAAAGAAACGACTGTATTACGCCAAAACAGAGAACAGTCGAGGGTTTGTAGAGGTTGAGGGACGGTGCTTGATCGGCGTTAATGGTCGCCGGATCAGCTGCAGTGGCGTGAGGCCGGAGAGAAGAAGAAGAAAAGGGAGCTAGAACCCTAGCTCTGATACCATGTTAGATTGTGAAAGTCGTCTCCTGGACCCATAGTATTATTTCTGTATATAAAGAACAATACAAGAAAAGTATTTACATAAAAGTCCCTATACATAAGCTATAATGACATGTGTGCTATTAATTAGAAGGGTTTTTGTAGGTCAATTGAAAAGTCTCCACAGGTTGTCCTCCCCGGCCCCCATACCCTCTGTCGCTGCTATTTCCACCCCGAGCACCTAACATGTTCGAACCAGCACCTCCCCAAACCGGAAGCTATTGTTGTTGGGTACTGTGTTCAGCCGGCCTCGTCCCCGTCCTCTGCCGTTGCGTCTGGTTCCCCCTCTCCCAGTAGTTGGGGCCTTTCCCTTGGTCCTTTCCTCAGGGTCTATAGTGAAATTGGCATGACTGATCTTTCGCTTTGATCCTGGTCCAGCTTAAGCGTGGGATTCCATAATTCCTTTTCCTTTCTCGGCAACCGTGGGCTTACTCGGTTCCATTTTTGTGCTGTCTCTCTCAACTTTTTATATCTCAGTTAATTTTTATTTAATCTTAACTTACAAGAAACACATTTTGGCTATTTTTTTCTCTTTTTTTTTTTAAATTATTTTGTCGACAACCGGGTTTGAACCTAGGACTTCATGCAGAGCTTCTAATGCTCTACTAACTTTTATATGGTAGCTTTGAAGATCATATCCATTTTGTTGTGTGGTTAAAATAAAAATTGCAATTTTGACTAAATTATACATATATAACTAGTAGCGTTTGAGATGCTCAGTGAAAGATTGGCACTATCTAATAAGGAGGTTTGATTGAAAATATAAACTTGCCTAAAAATAAATAATTTCATATTATATATGGCTTATTATTAGTAAAATTTGTTGGAGCAATCAATCAATTGATCTTAATCAATAACGATAATGGAAAAGAAGTTGTAGTTGAAGCAATATAACAGAAAGCAAATATAAAAAGAAATTGATAACAAAAGTAGTATATAAGGAGAAGATATTCATCGTGTTACCAAAATACAATGTGACCTAAAGAAGAAAACGTAACTATAGAAAGAAAGAAATCTAAAATCAAATTTCGGCCCTAATCCTTTATATATTACGAAACAACCCCAGTCTATCTCTATAAAATAACATCTCACCATCCGTCAGTACACAATCGACCTATCCACCGTTGCAGGGCCGCACGACGGCCACTAGGCGGCGAAGATTCAAGCATCTTCGAACTCGTTCTTCTTATGCATATGCAGGTGACTTTCTAACTGTCTTCAAATCAGAAAATCTATCTAGCTACCTATATATATTTCCGCCATTTCGTTCAGATTCTTGTGCTGTGACTTATGATTTTAAAATGATCATCATTTGGTGAACATGTTACCTTTTTTCTGAGATAGTTACGTACATGTTATCCTTTTTTCTGAGATAATCCCCTGACTTCTATGTGATATGTTCTAGATCTGAAAACCAGGGTTTTTCAAAGTACTATTTGAGGACTTGGGATTTGAAAACAAGGGTTTTGCTGCATATTTTAAAATCTACACACCTTGAAAGCATAACCTTTTGAAGTGAGGAACGGTACGTTCCATCCGTTAGAAGAGATGTTTTAGAACTATGGTTCTGTACATCTGAAATTATGCAAAATTAAATTCTAGAAATATATTTAAAAGTATGTGGTAATCAATTTTCATTAGTTAGAAAGAAGGCTTGATAATATATAATGAAGGAGGGTTGTCTCTTTCTTTTTCTTTGTGTTTTCAGAAACATGGTTGATAGAGCAGAATCCTCCCTTCATGGGAGCAAAAAAACTCAAATGAATCGCTGGGCCGGTATTAGCACCGATATCCTAGAATCAATTTTCGAAAAATTGGCTTTTGCAGACAAACTAAATTGCGGTGCTGTTTGTATGTACTGGTATTGTATCACCAAATCTAATCTTGCTTCTCGGCTGTCACGACTTGAACGGCCACCACCGTTGCTCGTGGTAGAAAACTT
This sequence comes from Linanthus parryae, assembly GCA_023055425.1. Taxonomy (NCBI): domain Eukaryota; kingdom Viridiplantae; phylum Streptophyta; class Magnoliopsida; order Ericales; family Polemoniaceae; genus Linanthus; species Linanthus parryae. The sequence continues at coordinate 12,330,746 of JALGPY010000006.1, read as the reverse complement.
GGTACCAGAAAATCGCCGGGCGTTGGAGAGGGAATCGATTAAAGGTAGTTGGTTTTACTGTCCCGAATCTAAGAAATTACTGAAACTCAACAATAAGTGTGAACAGTTAAAGATGTCAACCTGCGCCGGATCTTCAAACGGTTGGCTAATATTTACACAAGGCAGCGAAGAAGGACGTGATCAAACCACATTGTTGCTTTACAATCCGCACTTGGACATTGGTCTTCGTCCTCCTTCTCAGTTAACCCTCCCCTTCGGCGAGCATCCTCTACGAAATGTTATTCTATGGGGAAATCCAGTCTCGGTCGATCTCAATCACGACTTTGCCATTGTTATCACCACCGAAAAGTCCATTGCCTTTGCCAGGTATGGAGACTCTAATTGGACTTCACTTGATAGTGGCGATTACATTGATGTTACATCCAGCAAAAACAACGTCTATGCCCTAACAGCAACTTGTGGAGTTCAAGCTTGGGATTTTAGTCATTCCAGTCCTCTCAAAACGTTGGACATTAAACCTAGTCTGAAAGAAAAACGCATTTGGGACGAATTCTGGTGGGAATTTTCAAGCAAAGATATGTTTCCTCGTCCGTTTTACTTGGTAGAGTCGAATGGTGAGCTTTTGATAGTTGCAAAGTATACTCTTAATACGTATGTAGAGGACGTGGAGAGTGTTGAGAATTATCTGTCCTTTTGTTTGTATAAGCTCAACCGAGAAGGACTTAAATGGGAGGAGGAGGAGGAGGAGGAGGAGGACGACAACAACAAGCGTGTGGATGGCATGATCTTCTTGGGGAAAGGGCAATGTGTTTCGTCATCACCTACAGATTTCTCGGGTTATGGCAGGGTGATATATTGCGCCGATGATCCAACACATCTAGGCTACAACTATCATGTATTTGGTGAGAAGGAACGGAGGCTTGAATTACCAGCATTTTGGCTTGTTTCCTAGCTTGGTTCAGAGCATTGTGCGGTTTAGGAACTTTGTTCCCAGTATTTTACTTGAATGTAAGGTTTAGCAATTTATTTATGTTATCAATAGATATCTTCGCAAATGGGTGCTATCTCAGTGGTAGAGTATTTGAAACATGAGGTCACGGGTTCAAACCCGGCTATATAATATAATTCTAAAAAAAAGTTGGTATTTACGTTATGTTTCTAACAATCTACAAACGATTGGCTAATATTTACCCAGGATCACGAATGGAGTTGCACAACCTTATTTCTTTACAATCCGCTGCTGGACATTGATATCCGTTCTTGTTCTCAATTAACCCTCCAAATTGCTACGCATCGTAACTCGTAAGCCAACTATCATACTATCCGGGGACCCAATTATCACCACTGTCCGTAACGACTTTGCCATCCTTGTTATTGCCGGAATTTCAACTTTTTTTTTGCAGGCGTGGTTACGTTAATTGGACTTTACTTGACGGTGGCGGTACATGGATGTTATATCATGCAAAAACTACGTGTACGCCCTTACAGGAGTAAATGCAGTTCAAGAATAGGGATTTTAGTTTTTTGAGTCCTATTAAAGTGCTGGACGTAAAGGCTAGTCTGTCTGAAAGAGAAGATTGTCGGAGACCTGATGGATATGAAGTAAGCAAAAGATGAGTTGCCACGTCCGTTATTCTTAGTGGAGTCAATTGGCGAGCTTTTGATTGCAACGAGGTATTGTGTTTGCGTAGCTTCCCCAAATCCTAGGTTAGAATATATGTATGCCCTGTGTTTCAGTTTGTATAAGCTGTATTTGGAAGAAGCAAAATGGGTGGTGGAGGAGTCGGTGGGTGACCCTGTCATCTTCTCGGGGAAAGGCCAGAGTGTCTGGTCTTCAACTAGAGGTTTTCCGGGGTTATGTCAAGGGGATTGAGTTACCGGGGTTATTGTGCTGATCATCAGTTAACAACTCTAACGATCGCAAAGTTGGTGAGAAGAGGTGGCCTTTTTGATAATGCAGCCCATGGTATTTTGTGCCTTGTAAAAATCTCAGAATCCTCTTGGCACCAAGTAAATGAACATCAGTTGGACAATGCATAAACTGACACAAATGGTTCACAGCAAAAGCAATGTCAGGACGAGAAAAAGACAAATATTGTAATCCACCAAGTAATGATCTATATATATGGTGGCATCTTCAAGAGGTTTGCCTTCATTTTGGTGATATTTCACACCAGAACTTAGAGGAGTAGGACATGGCTTGCAGTTAGTCATGTTGAATCTTTTGAGAAGATCCTCTATATACTTAGTTTGATGTATAAAAAGACCAGTACTATTTCTTGAAATTTGCAATCCCAGAAAATAGGTCAAAGGACCTAGATTTTTCATGTCAAACTGTTTATGCAACTGGGTAACAAGATGATGAATAAACTGGGAGTCACTTCCAGTTATAATCACATCATCAACATATAACAGCAATAATGTAATCTTGGTACCATCATGTTTAATAAACAAGGAAGAGTCACAACTTGAAGAAATGAATCCTAAATGCAAAAGATAGGAGGTAAAACACTCAAACCAGGCACGAGGGGCTTGTTTAATCCCATATATGGACTTGTTGAGTTTGCAAATGTAGTTTGGGAACTTAGGATCAATAAAACCTGGTGGCTGTTGCATAAAAACAGTTTCCTTCAATGTGCCATGTAAAAAGGCATTTTTAACATCAAGTTGTTGCAATGGCCAATTGAAAGTTACAGCCAAAGCAAGAATAATTCTAACAGTTGAGTGCTTAATTACTGGGCTAAAAGTTTCAGAAAAATCAATTCCAGGTGTTTGATGAAATCCTTAGGCAACAAGGCGTGCCTTGTACCTCAAAACACTGCCATCAGAGTTATATTTGATTTTATAAACCCATTTATTTCCTACTACATTTGCATTAGGTGGTTTAGGCACCAAAGTCCATGTATTTTGCTGTTTGAGGCTCATAATCTCATCAGTCATAGCTATGCGCCACTGAGAGTGTTTATGAGCCTCAGTGAAGCTAGTAGGTTCAGTAAGACAAGAAGACACAGCAGCAAACCCCATTTTCTGAACTGAAGTAGCAGGATAGCATTGCTTAGTAACAGAAGAGGAAGCAGAGAAAATACTCTTTTTCTTACTGATACCTGACTTGCTCCTGGTTTGCATATGATGTCCAGTGGAGGTAGGTGGATGAAGCACAGAGTCTTGTGCTGGAACATGCTCAGAACTGGTTGTGTCATGTGAGTTTGTAGTATCTGTTGGTGTAGTATCTGTGTTGGTCTCTTCATGATCACACAAGTCTGGTAGCTCCTGAGTCACTGGCTTTGTGTTCACCACTACACCTGAGCTGGGGTCATCAAACAAACCTGAGACATGTAAAGGAATATGAGAGTCAGTAGAAGAATTGATATCATGACTAGTAGCAGCAGTATCAGCATAAGGAAAGTGATGTTCATCAAACACAACATCCCTGCTAATATAGAACTTCTTTAAGGTTCTATCATAACACAAGAACCCCTTGTAGTTAGTAGCATATCCCAGAAAAACACAGAGTTTGGATCTGGGATCCAATTTAGAGTGAGTGTAAGGTCTGAGATTTGGATAACATGCACATCCAAAAATTCTAAGTCCAGAATAATCAGGTTTAGTTCCAAAAAGCAGTTCACATGGTGATTTGTTCAGAGTATTTTTGCTAGGAAGTCTATTAATAAGAAAAACTGCAGTTTCAAAGGCATGAAACCAAAATAATTTAGGCAAAGAAGCCTGCTGCATAAGGGTAACAGCTGTTTCAACAATGTGTCTATGCTTCCTCTCAGCCACACCATTTTGTTGTGGTGTATGAGGACAAGACTTTTGGTGTGTAATTCCTGCAGAAGAAAGATAAGTTTGGAAGATGAAGGACATATATTCACCACCACCATCACTTCTCAAAATCTTAATTGACTTGCCAAGAAGATTTTCAATCTGAGTTTTAAATTTAGGAAACACAGTAGCAACTTCTGACTTGTGATATAAAGGAAAGATCCAGGTATACTTAGAGTAATCATCAATAAATAAAACATAAAACCTAAAGCCATGATAGGACTTAGTAGAAGCAGGCCCCCATACATCACTGTGTATAAGGTGCAGTGAAGTAGGAGAAACAGAAGTAGATTTAGGATAAGGTAATCTATGTATTTTCCCAAATAGACAAGATTGACAAACAGTATGGTCTTTTTCAGAAATAGACATATTTAAAACTTTAGACAAAATTTCATGGGCAGGGTGTCCCAAACGACTATGCCAGAGGTGACTTGACACTTTCTTTCCAAGGTGGGCTTGAGGAGTAGACAACTTTAGGCTTTGTGAATGAATTGGGTATAACCCATTTTCACTCTGTCCTTGGTAAAGAAGGGTCCACGTATCCTTGGCCTGAATGTAGAAAGAATTGGCATCAAAGACAATCTTGCAGTTGTGTTCCATACATAGTTTATGCACAGATATCAAATTAGCAGAGAGAGATGGCACATGTAAAGTGTTATTTAGACAGAAATTACCAGAAGAGGTAGTTAAAATAGCCTTACCAGAGTTGTTTATTGGAAGATGATGACCATTTCCAACAGTGACTTGATCTGTGCCATAGTAGGGAGTTGAGAGAGATAGATTGTTGAAGTCTGATGTCATATGATTGGTGGCTCCCGTATCCATCAACCAGAAAGCAGGGTTTGTAGTCCCAGAGAGAGAGGTATTCATAGCAGTGAGCTGTTGAGGTGGTGGTTTACCTTGATAGGAATAGTCCATCCTGTGCCAGCATTCCAGAGCTGTGTGATAATTATTGCCACATATTTGGCAGGTCACAGGTGTGGAAGAATTAGACCTTGGTGAAAAACTGGTATTATGGTACCTCCCTCTTTGAGAACCACCACGGTAAGTGGAGCCAGTGCCATCATTATAATCATTGTAGGAATTGGATCTCCCATAGCCACCACCACCACCACCTCGACCGCGACCATTGCCACCACCACGGCCACGGCCACGGCCACGATGACTAGACCCACGTGAACTGTAATTGGCAGAGTGGGACACAGTTTGGGGGGAGGGAGGGGTAGTAGCAGAAAAGGCAGTGGGGTTTGACAAATTAAGAGAGTTTTGCTGTGATTCAAGCATTTGTTCTTCGGCACGAAGTAAAACATGTAGATCTTCAAAGGTAATTGGAGACGAGTGAGGTCTCAGAGAGGAGCGAAAAGTATTATATTCAGGAGGAAGTCCATTTAGAGTATGTAAAAGCATATCTTCATCATCGATAAAAACTGAAGCAAGAGTAAGCTTATCACGAAGCACTTTTAATTTCTGAAAATAGGTATCGATTGAATCTGAGCGTTTTTGAATATTATGAAGTTCAGATTTGATTTGTAAAACATTAGATCGGGTGAGAGAGGCAAATCGGCGTTCTAGGGCTAGCCACGCAGAACGAGAAGTAAAGTGACCGATTACCTGGGTTAGGGTTTCTTGAGTCATCGTGGCGTTGATCATGGTGAGAATCGCCTGATCTTGGGAACACCACTGGGTGAACGCCGGATTCACAACCTCCGTTTGAGGAACCCCATCAGCCGTCGGTAGATACTGAATCGGACATGCAGTGCTACCATCGATGTAGCCATAGAGGTTTTGAGTTCGAAGGATGGTGGATAGCTGGTGCTTCCATAGCACATAGTTTGAGCCATCAAGTTTGAAAGGCATGAGATTATTGATATTGGATAAAAGATAGAGAGGGTTCGCCGGAGCGACGGCGGTGCCGGTGGGTTGAAGAGCCATGGAAGCAAAACAGTGAAACGGCGTAAAAGAGGGGTTTTATAGGAGAGAAGATAAAGAGCTCCGGATCTCGCGCTCTGATACCATAAAAGCCAGTTATGGCTAATTCATGAATGAACACAGAAAATGAAGAACAGAAGAGGAAACGAAAAGGGAATATTCATTGATTCATTGCTGCTTAGAAACCCTAGGAAAGAGGGCCGGATACATAAAGGAGCTGAGGAGACCTAACCCACTACTAACCATGGTAGACTAACCTTAGTTAGGCCAGCTGTAAATGACCGTTCACTAACGGGCTGAAGAACTTTAGAGAATTACAAAAGAGCCCCAAAATATGTGATAATTACAAAAGACTTCTTATCTTTGATATAATCTCTAATATGGTTGAGTTGCTCAGGAAGAGTGTCGGTTTGAAGGGAATCAACCCATATCGAATTGAGAAGGGGAAGACGGTTCCATCAGTTCCTCCATGTGATGGTGTAGGTTGTTGCAAAGAGGAAGGAGGAGAGAGATTGTCATTTCAGCATACAACGGTGAAATTGTGTAAAAAAGGTGTTAACTGTAAATATGGATGACAGACATAAGGGTGGTTTGTAGTATTATCCAAACCACATAGTACCAATTTAATAATTGACCATACTACAGGGGTGGTTTCTGTCATTTACCTATTTTAGAACTACATTATGTATGAACTCACAAAATTGAAAAATAACAAAACAGCCCCGGTATATTTCTAAAATTTCAGCCCTTTCCATCACACAGTCGAACTCTTCTCTCTCGAAAAATTTCAGCCCCGTTATATTTGTTCCCAAATTTGCCAGATTAGGGTTTCGATTATTACTTGTTTCCTCAGATCGTCTTTCTAGTTGGAGAAAAATGGTTCTGTGTGTAATGTGATATACTATATAGTCAAGAGTCTAGGGTTTTATGATTCAAGATTGGGAAATTTAAACCATTCCTATGACTTGTGTAGTCTTGTATATGGGAATTGGTTTTTCATATTTGGAAGCTGGGGTTTTTTGATGTATAATTTAATAATTTTGGAACTTGATACTCTATTTAGACTTATAATCCTCCATGATTGCTTTGCATATGTTGGAATATAGACCTGAATAGCTTAATCTGGTGAAATCAGGAGATGTGCATCAATTACATGGTCATATGCTGAAATTGTTCTATAAACATATGTCACTTGGTAGCTATGGGCTCACTCTCTGCTATATGTATGTCCGATATAAATGAGTCTAATCTGATCTTAGTAATATGTGTATGTGTGTGTATTAATTATTTGATCTAGTGGTGATGAACTGATGATAGTTAAAAACATTTTCTCTATGTTTCCAGAACCATGACTGACATAGCAGAGTTCTCCTTCCACGGAGCCAGAAAAACTCCCACGATTTGCTGGTCAAGTGTGAACCGCGATGTTCTTGAATCACTTCTTGAGAGATTGTACCTCCCTGACAAACTGAGGTGCAGAGGTGTTTGTAGGAATTGGCGCTTTATCACCAAAACTCACATTGCTCATCCGCTGTCAAGAATTGAAGTACCACCGCCATTGCTCGTGCTAGAGGAAAAAATGGAAACGGATTATGATTATACCATGATCATGAAGCCTGGAATAGGAAGATTATCATCACAAGGGTGGACGAATCTATTAAACGCCGTTGGTTTTACAGTCTTAAAGATGATGACTTCCTCAAACTCAACGATAAGTGAGATCAACCGAAGATGATGTCATCGTGCACCGGATCTACGAACGATTGGCTTATATTTACGCAAGACGAAGGAAGTTACACAACCTTGTTTCTTTTCAATCCTGTCCTGGACATTGGTATTTGTCCTGCTTCTCAGTTAACCCTCCCTATTGGTAAGCAAATTATCATACTATCTGGGGACGCAATCACCACCAACCATACCAACTTTGCCATTGTTGCCATTACCGAAAGTTCAATTTTGTTTGCAAGGTGTGGAGACGTTAATTGGACTTTACTCGACCGTGGCGATTACACGGATGCTATGTCCTGCAAAAATTATGTATACGCCCTAACAGAAGAACATGGAGTTCAAGCTTGGGATTTTAGTACTTTTCCAAGTCCTATCAAAATGTTGGACGTGAAGCCTAGTCTGAAAGAGACAATTGTCAGAGACCCGATATCGGAGGGCGACTTAATGAAAGATGTGTTTCCTCGTCTGTTTTTCTTAGTGGAGTCAAATGGCGAGCTTTTGATTATCACGAGGTATTGGGTTTCCGTACCTACCCCAAATAATCCCCAGTCGCAGTATGTTAATGTCCCGCATTTCTGTTTGTATAATTAGCTCGATATGGAAGAAGTAAAATGGGTGGAGGAGTCGCTGGGTGACCGTGTCATCTTCTTGGGGAAAGGCCAGGGTGTGTCGTCTTCGACTAGAGCTTGTCCAGGTTATGACAATGGGGTGTACTTTGCTGATCATCATTTAGGACGTCTCAGATTTGAATATCGAAAGATTGGTGTGAAGAAGGGGAGGATTAAAAAACCGGCGTTTTGGCTTGTTCCCAGATTGGTCCAGAACACTGTGTGACTACTCAGGAGTCAGGACAGGTTCTTTCACCGGCGTTTTGGTTTGTCTGCAGCTTGGTATGAGAAACAAATGTGTGATTTCTGGACAGGTTCTTTGCCAGAATTCTTTCTCTAATCTGTGATTTTGGTTCAATGATTTGGCAAAAATGTTACTCTTAAACTCAATACTACTGCGTCTTCTACAGATTATGGGAGTTCTCTAGTAGTACTGGTATTTTTGTTTGATGTATTGAAGAATGGTTCACGCCAGTTACTACTACTTGGAGTATTATTCTGTAAGAAGTGTCCTTTCCTTCACTTGAAAAGAGTTTGACCTCAGTCCAACTGCAAAACAAAGCAACTGCCCTTTTTTAATTTATTACTTTGCCCACCCCAATGAATACTAAATTTCAACTTGAAATTATTAACCTGTCCAAGTACATCCATAAGATGCACAAAGAGAAAAAATTTAGAGATGTCAATTTCACTCAATTGACCATAAACACATGGTCATTATAGTATGAAGGGTAAAAGACACTTACCACCCTTGACAATTAGATTAATTCCATCCCGCTACCTTGACGTTTGGAAAAAGACACCGAGCACTTTTTTTTTAATGGAGCGTAACAGTTGACTAACAGCAAGAGAAAAAGACAATTTTACCCCTGAAATCTTTACTCTTATAAAAGGATGAATAATTTGAAAAGGTGTTCCTAAGATGTTTTATTATGAAAATACCTATAATGCAAAAATTATTACCAAAAACCCCCTCACAGACCACTCTGATTATGATCTCGTCCATATTTTATTACCAAAAGATGTAATCCCCTAAACGATGCAACAGTTCCTCAAATAGACACACATGTTCCGATCGACATATATCACCCCTCCGTCTCCACTGATTCCAGTGAACGACACAATCAAAACCCCATACTTGATTTGCACGTTGATCGTCGTTTGCTCTTACATTTTCTTTTCTTTTTTCGTTTTTTTTTTTTTATAATCTTTGCTCTTACAGTTTCGCTTCACTAGGAGATACGGATATTTCCTTTGAACTCCCGTGTACGATTCTCTATTTGGTTTGTTACTTTTTGAGTCTCGTTCGGTCTCTCTCGCTCTCTGATTTCTCTCGACAAAAGGAAATGACGCTCCGAGTTCAACCTTGCTAGAACCTTTTGCAGAAATTTTAGGGTTATTCATTTCATTCTCTCAATTATGTGAACGAGTAATAAGTGATTTTTGATATCTCGAAATTATTATCTTTGGTATGAGATTGTAAGTATTTCAACAGTTAGCTTTAAGATTCTGAAATAAAAATTATATAAATATTCGTTTGCATGTACCACTAGGTCCCGATGTGCTAATCCGCTGGATGAAGGCAAAGCTACATTCTCTGATGAATCCTCTGGCATAGCCTCATTTGAGTCAGATTCAACCCTTGTTTGGTGAATATCCATCTCCTGCAGAATCATCTGGCATCTTACCAGGCGAATCTGTTGATGCAATAAGAGCTCTAAAAATTAGGTATGTGTAACATTCTGTGTTTGCTCTTATTTAAATCAAATATCTGAATGTTTTTGTTCAAATTTTGCTCTTCTAGACTTTTTGTCATTCTTTAATTCTCAACCATTGAGACCCTTTCTCATTTTTATTCTATGCTAGGGGATTTTAATATTTAAGATCCTTTGTGGATCGTCCTCTCTATGTTTATGGGATTTTTTTTCATTATATATTATTTTTAGTAGATAAATCATTTTCAGGTGAATTTGTAGAATATATAGAATAACGGCGCCTGCGTTCTGGGTTGTTTCCTAGTTTTGTTTGGAGCATTGTGTGAGTTCGGAACTTATTTTCTTAATTTCCTACCAAGAGTAAGGTTTAGGCGTTTAGCAACGTATTCATGCTATAGTGAGATATCTTTCATGTTGTTATTTATGTTATGATTCGATACTATAAATCTATCCGTTCATTTCACTTGAAGATGCTGCAAACTGAAATGAATTTCCACATTTATAAGTGATGCGGAATATGAGTATTTCAGAGCTTCTCCATATAGTGTCTTGAAACGCTGCGCACCCTTTGGTTTAAGTTGAGGTCATCTCGACATTCAGTTACACGGGAGTATGGGTGACGTGGTACCACGGAACACTCTTATTGGTTAATTATGTGATTATTTTCATACATTGGTACAATGAATATGGTATGATTAATATGATCAATCAATTAAAGTGTTCCGTGGTATCACATCACCCATACTCCCGTGGTACTGAATACCTTCTCCTCGACATGGGTGCAGGTGCGAACCGAATTCGCTTCCTTGCGAACATTTATGGGTATTTCCAAAAGTTATTGGTGTTGGAAAACATTGATGACGTGATATGGGTCCACCGTATTATGATCGTACTCAGTATTGTTTACTTATTTATTTAGTTAAGTGTGAGAAAATAGTTGATTAATTTTAATTTGTTAAGTGGACCAGGTTTTCTTTGAACGGTTCTTTCTCAAACCCTATAGTCGTAGTGTCTAGGTCTATGTTTATGTTTATTTTGTCTATTTAAGACATTGTAGTTTTTAATATTTTAGATCAATAAAAAAAGTAAAAGTTTAATTGTGTTCGTGTAGTGTCGTGTGGAGACCGGAGAATCTCGAATTAATCCAACCTAATACTTCGTGTATCATGAGGTTCTCTTAGTGTTTCTCAACTGTTCTTCACATTCAATCTCTAAACCCTCTCCAAATCTCTATTCTCTACCTTCTATTCCTGCAGCTTCTCAACGTCGTAGGAGTGAAACTTCTGAATCAATTGGTCAATTCATCGTTTATCAAAAAAAAATGTCAATTCTTCGTTTTGCACTCTCGATATTTTCTAAGGACATCAAGAACCCTAGCCGCCACTGTGTTTTTCTCAACTCACTCTTTTTGTGAAAAGAAACACCACTGTCTGTGTTTGCGTAGTCGCTAAACCCGGTTTTTTTACACGATTTTGGAGACGAATTTTGTTGAACCGATTCAACGATTCACAATACCGAAAGTTGTTATTGATTCGGACATCCCACAACTTTACTTCATCCAAAATCATTACCGGGTGAATGAAAAAATCGACGGTGAAAGTGAGTGTTTCAAATGGAAAATAGTTGTCCCACATCATTTGTACGTTTGGCAACACAATAATCCATGAAATAAATAACTTAAAACATTATCATATAATTTTGAAATTGGTTCTTATTCCAATATTTTTTATGATTATACCGGGTTTTAGTTAATATGGCTATATTGACCTTGCTTATTATACTAATTAACATTTTTTCCAATTTATTTGTAAAGAACTTTTTCAGTAACTTCATTTGCATTCCCATATTTCCATTGATCTTTACATTCCTTAAAGATTACTAATTAAAATTTTCTACAATTTATTTGTAAAGATTTTTTTTGGTAACTTCATATTTTTTATGCATTCCCATATTTCTATTGATTTCGAACACATCCTCTCCAACAACAACTCTATGGATGGATATTCATCTTACTGGATTTAGAAAAGGCGAATCTCCATTGAATTTATATGTACCTAGAATTTTGTTACTTATATTCTCTTTGAACACCGTTGTTGTTACTGTAATACCCCGGTATTTTGGGGTATTATTATAAATTTAATGCATATTTTGGGCCGTTATTACGATTCATAAAAATAATTTTCTTTTATTAAATATTTTTTATGTTATATATGTATATATATTTATATATATATATAAAAAAAAATATTTATTAGAAAAAAAAACAAAACTTCTTTTTATTTTTATTTTAGCAAAATTTATAATAGTTATGTAAGTGTTTAGTTATGTGTCGGATAACGTTTTTAAAGTGACCAAAAAGTGATTTTTTAATTAATTTTACGTAACCTGCTACCGCGTCACGCGGTTCTCCAGCCACACCGAAGTAGATTTTACGTAACCTGTTAGGAGATGAACTTCTCCGCCAAACCCATCTCCGCCTCCAACACCAACACCGCCAATACAACCTCCTCCTCTCCAAATTTCCCACTCAATTCACTCCTAACCCACCGTCCCGCCTTGGGCCAACGCCACCGCCCTCCTTCCCGACGTCTATCTGCCCTCCGACGAACTACGATAGGCACCGGAAGCTTCCATCGCCGCTGTCGTCTTCTTCCCGTTCCAAACGTTCGGTAAACACGCAAGCTCTTGTTTTGAGTTCGATTCTTTTCAATTCGTTGTTTCCAATTCACCATGTTGTCCATATAAATAAGTTTATGTTTGAGAGTAATGTTGTAAGGTTTGAATTTGTGGGTTGGGTATGGGGAGTGTTCAAAAACCCGAGCGTCCCGCCCAAACCGGCCGGTCCAAGCCGAACCTACCCGATATATAAAAAGAATTGGGTTAAACGATTGATTTTGGGTTCATAAAATTTCTACCCGCCCATTACCGATTGATTATGGGTATCAAAATAATTTGGCCGTTTAGCCCCAAACTGCCCCGCCTAACATATATCTTTTTTTGTATATAATTGTAACTATAAAGTTCTAATCCAACATATTTATCATGATAACCAATTACATAATAATTTAATATAACTTAAATAATATGTGATCGCAGTGGTGATATCTTTGTGTACAAAAAAATCATTTATAAGCCTTTCATCTATTGACATATAATATGCAAATCAACCTTAAACATGTAGCTATTTCATTTTCTGAAGTCGTCGGATACCCCAAAATGTCCCATGAACATTAACTTTAGAACGCTTGAAAGAAATTTATTATTCTAGTAGACATTATTTTGAATTTTATCTAAGCGAGTAAGACTTTTTAACCAGTGAACATTTATCGTGTGTTGAATGTTCTATATTTTCTTGATAAATACCCGCCAAAGCCGAGCCGAATCGAGCCGACCCGAAATAGTAGGTTAGGTTTGGGTTTAGCGATTACTTGGGTAGGTTTGGGTAGCAATTTCGTCAACCCGAGGTGGTTGGGTCGGGGGAGAAATTTAGGGTTTTACCCGCCCAAACCGCCCCACGAACACCCCTAGTTGGGTATACCCTTTCTTGAATCTGTGAAGTGTGGGTAAGGAGAAGGATAGAGAAGAGGAACGGGAGTTTGCTAGTGGTGGTTTGTGTGGGGGGTTGTTGTACTTTCTGAAATAGTGGGGGCACTTAGTGTCTCTTACAAAACTATAGGTGAGATGGTTGTATTTTTCTGAAAAGTTAGTTTTACAATAAGCATATTTTTTGTTGGTCACTATTTTAACAAAGAGGTTACATAATTAGATTTTTTAACAAAGTTTTTATTTATAAAAGAATTGTTAACTAAAGACCAAGGATTTTCTTTAATAAATTTTAGACAAACCTTATAGGTTATGTGTGTATATATATATATGTAGTATGTTTTTATATATTTTAAATCAAAGCAGTACATTTATTTTAGCTAATTTTGGGGAACTAAATAAGAGATTATATACATTGCATATAGGGTCTTGTATGCACTATTGTCGTGATAGTTGTGTGTTAATTAGGAATAATTGTTATTGTTGGCGCCGAGTTCATAGACGGCAAATTTGCGGAGGACCCGTACTACGAGTAGTTTCGTCCTAGCATCCGTGTGACAAGCTCTCTTCATATCCAAGTAAGTTAGAATGCACAACACCTTCAACTATCAAAATATATTTGGCGTGTGTCACTGGTATATCGTACAACTATTTTAAAGTCTTAAATTTGGAAATATCTCTTGGAAAGTATGCGGTTACTTGTGGTTACTATGATGATCATGTGATATCTAAATGTACGATAATAGAATTGGGAATGATGTACAGAGGATGTGCGTGTAGGCTACGGCCGGGAACACAAATAAGTGATTTCCCTAGAGTACATACCCTCTTATTTATCGTGGAATCTAGTGAGTACTACCTATGCATGTTTAGGTCACGACTGTATAGGGGTGTCGACACTTAAGGTCTCATTAGAATGGTTAGAGCGGGATAGAGAAGGGCTATCTACTAACGTCCGGGGAGAAATTGGTATATCCCAAGAATGCAGCCCTATTATTATGATTCATTGCATCGTGACATATCTGTCTACATCGTACCTGTTGGTGCTCGTAGGCTACGCCTCAACCAAATAAATGAATAAAATGTGGTTATCATATTCTGTTAGCCAAAACTCTGTTTCACATGTTGTGATATATGCTTACTCAGTTTGTATTGAATTTTTTTTACTGCATCAACTTTTTCCATATGAAAACCCGCAGGTTATGAATAAGGTGGGGGAATATGCACGCGTAAGCTGAAGATTAGGATCAGACAGCTGGGAAACTATTTCTTTTGTTTAGGAAGTAGTCTTTTGAGAATTTAGACAGTGCCATTTTTATTTCAAACGTTTGTTGGAGGATTTCTCCGGTTTTTATTGAATAAATGCACTTGGATTCTCATTTGGTTGTGCTAGCAATGAACCGTAAGTTCCACCGTTGTTCCATTTGGTAACAGAGCCGACGATTCCAACGCTAGCGCGACTCTACGATTTCCACTTAAGGTAAAATTAAAAATAATAACTTTTCAAAAATTTAAAATGAATGTAGGATAACTAAAAATTGGAAATAAAACTAAACGAGGTGGGGTTATGAGGATAGTGTAGTCTTAAATCTTTATTGCCTCTTTGCTGACCTGTCATGTTCATTTGTTCTCTGTTGGATGACTTGCTGGTTCTCAAATATGTGCTTGATATTCTCCGATTTCATGTTTCGCGAGTATTGTTGTAGTACTACCTATGTTATGTACGTCGTTATTTACTGTCAAGCGACGCGTCCACATCTGAAACTCTTTCCGAGACTTCTCTTTCTTTCTTGCCTGCCATATGGCCTATCATTCTACCCACCCTCGCACCAGATGTGGAGCCAAGCTGCATATGAATATCAGAAGGGGAAAGCATCCATAAAACTGTTGCGAACTAGTGGTCGAACATTGTCAAGACTGGTGTTGAATACGATATACCGACCGCCGTTTTCGAAGCCGCTGATTTGATGCCGCCAAATTCTTAACGATTTGACCACCGTGCTAACTTGGTTACGATTGAAGCAGATGTATGCTAACATCATGAGAGTTCTTAGTGAGCTGTAGAATGTCGAACCCGAGGAGGTCATGACCGAATAAGCTCCCCACTTATTCGAACATTTACTGAATTCAGATTGGGGGACATCACTCCTCTAAGGGGAAGGGGATGTGACAACCGGTCTCATTTCAGGCATACTCTCATCGACATTAGGTTTTGTGTGCATGCATTGTCGTGCCCTCAGTTCACTCCTAATTCACCAAGGACCGAATATTGCTCACCAAGAAAACTAATTTCTCCTAAATCGTGGTTCGATTCGGATTCAGAAAAAACGACCGTGGGTCTCCTACTCTTCGCCGAATTTACTCGCCTATATAAACCTCCTAAAAACTCAGAGAACACAGACCAAAACTCACTTCCCTCTCTCGCCCTCAATCTCCCCTGCTCTCTGTTCTTCGCCGAGCAAACCCGGCCGGAAAAACCGACCGAGCCTAGGCCGAAGCCCAGCCCCGCCGACTCTGCCCCGCCACCCCGCCTTGCGCCAACGCCACCGCCACCGCCCTCCTTCCCGACGTCTCTCTGCCCTCCGACGAACTGCGGTAGGCACCAGAAGCTTCCATCGCCGCCGTAGTCTTCTTCATGTTCCAAACGTTCGGTAAAAACCCAAGCTCTTTTTTTTAGTTCGATTCTTTTGAATTCGTTGGCTCCAATTCACCATGTTATTCATATAAATCAGTTTATGTTTGAGAGTAATGTTGTAAGGTTTGAATTTGTGGGTGGTATACTCTTTCTTGAATATGTGAAGTGTGGGTAAGGAGAAGGGTAGAGAAGCGGAACGGGAGTTTGCTAGTTATGGTTTGTGTGGGGTTTTGTTGTACTTTTTGAAATAGTGGGGGTACTTATTGTCTCTTACGAAACTATAGGGGTGATGGTTGTATATTTTTGAAAAGTTAGTTTTACTATAAGCATATATTTTTGTTGGTCACTATTTAACTAAGAGATTACATATTTAGATTTTTTAACGAAGTTTCTATAAAAGAATTGTTAACTAAAGACCAATAAATTTATTTAAAAAATTTTAGACGAACCTTATAAGTTATATATATATATATTATAGTATGTTTTTATATTAATAAACGTAAGTTTGTATAAACTATATTTTAAATAAAAGTCGTGCCCTTACTTTAGCAAATTTTGGGGGACTAAATAAAGGATTATATACATTGCATATAGGGTCTTGTCGGAGTTGGAAATTTCTGCTCTAGAAGCAAACAACACCTGGACAATAACAATTTTGCCACCTGGACATGATATTGTTGTTGCAGGTGGGTTTACATAATCAAGTATAAGGCAGATGGGAGTATTGAAAGGTACAAGGCCAGATTAGTGGCAAATGGGTATTCTCAGACACAAGGGCTTGACTACACTGACACTTTCTCTCCAGTTGCCAAACCACCTACTTTGAAATGTTTGCTAGCTTTGGCTTCTATGTATGATTGGCATTTAATCCAATTAGATGTTAATAATACCTTTTTACATGGAGATCTTTCTGAAGAAGTGTATATGGCTATTCCTCAAGGTTACAAGTCAAGTTGTTTGGTACCTCATGACAAAGGACCTTTGGTTTGCAAATTGAAGAAGTCTCTTTATGGCTTAAAACAAGCATCCCGACAATGGTACAATAATATTTCTACTTCTTTTATTGCTCTTGGGTTTCAGCAAAGCAAAGCTTATTACACCATGTTTGTTCTCAAGAAACAAGACTCTTTTACAATTCTGCTAATATATGTAGATGACATGGTGTTGGCTGGAACTGATATTTAAGTGTTGCAGCAACTTAAGCATACTTTAAATGCTCAGTTTCAGCTCAAGGATTTAGGTCCCTTAGAGTTCTTTCTTGGATTTGAAATAGCTAGAAATGTTACAGGAATCACCTTGTGCCGAAGGAAGTTTGCTATTGACATTCTTAATTACAGTGGTTATGCAAAATGCAAGTCTGTTTCAACACCAATGGAAGTCAACTTAAAGCTTCAACAATCTTCAAATGAGTTTCTTTCTGATCAAGACAGTGCTCTTTATAGAAGTTTGATTGGGAAATTGCTGTATTTGTGCCGTTCAGGACCAGATTTATGCTTTTCTATGCATAAATTATCTCAGTATGTTTCTAAGCCCTCTGTGGAACACATGAAAGCTTTGCATCACATTTTGAGGTACTTGCAAGGAAATGTTAGTCAAGGTCTATTTTTTCCTTCTCACAATGACCTAGCACTCAAAGCCTATTATGATTCTGACTGGGGGTTGCATTGACACAAGAAGATCTACAAGTGGTTTCTTGATTTATATTGGTGATGATCTGATTTCTTGGAAAGCAAAGAAACAAAAGGTTGTTTCTAGATCTTCTGCATAAGCTGAGTACAAAGGCCTAGCAGCTACTTCTTGTGAACTACAGTGGTTCATGTTTTTGTTGACAGATTTACACATCTCTCTTCCCAAAGTTCCGGTGATCTGTAGTGACAACAGTTCAGCTATCCAAATAGCAGAAAACCCAGTTCATCATGAGCGCACAAAGCATATTGAGATGGACATTCATGTGGTAAGAGATTTGGTGACTCAAGGTGCTCTCAGATTGGTTTTTGTGTCCTCTTCTCATCAGCTGGCAGACTTGTTGACTAAGCCTCTCTCCTCTCCAATTTTCAAATTCTTGATGTCCGAGTTGGGTGTGCTAAATGTGCACAATCCAACTTGAGAGGGGTGTACTAGAAAGTACTGATTTTGGTATTTTGGTGGTCTTCTGTACTTTCCCCTTCTTAAGGGTCTCAGTTTGCAATTTCTCCTTTTTGGTGTGTCATCTCTGCCACTTGGCATTGTCTGATTGGTTGATTACTTTTGTTCTGTTATGAATAGTTGTTGGAGAAGACTGATGATATTATCTGTAATTTTTCATCATTTTCTCTCAATACACGATTTGCAGTTTTCTTCATCCTCTTCTCTTTGATTCTTTGATTTACTGTGTTTCTGAGTGAAATCTGATAGTAGAGATCACCACCGAAATGAGTTTTGCTATAAACTTGTTTTTTAATCGTGGAAACCATCCCTGCAAAAAAGTCTGTCCTAATAATTGAGTGGAGCCTCTTCTTAGTGTCTGATGTTGATTTTACTAGTATATTAAACCAATTCTAATAATTAAAGATCCGCAGGAACTTTCCTAACAAAACTCAGCCTAATATAAAATTTATTCAACGATGCATTTGCATTTCTTTCCACCTCAATTCATTGGGCAAAACAAACATCCCTGTTTCCGGCTATTGCTACCCCTGTACCTGCAAATCACCACCGTACCGATCGTTTCTGTCTCTTTTGAAGTTCCACTAAACATGGCTTTGACAGTGGTTGGAGGAGCTTTTCTCTCCGCTTCCCTCCAGGTGCTGTTTGACCGTTTAGCTTCTCGAGAAGTTGTAAACCTCTTCAGCAGACGAACAAGTAATGTTAATGGGCTCCTCAAGAAGCTCAAAAGGAAACTACTCCTTCTCGACGTTGTGATCGAAGATGCCGATGTCAAGCAGTTCACAAACAAATTAGTGAGAGCCTGGTCGGACGAGGCTAGAGATGCTGTCTATCAAGCTGACGATTTAGTCAATGAGATTGCCTATGTAGCTCGGCGGCGGGAGGTGGAATCTGACCCTGTGTACCAAAGCAGCCAGGTACATAATTCGTCCTCAAACTCTTTTACGTCCTTTGATGATCACATAGAACCCAAGTTGAAGAAAATCATCAAATTATTGAAAGATGTCATCAAAGAATCTAGTTTTCTCGGTTTGAAGGAAGGAGTTCGAGGTGTTCCTATTTCTAAGAACAGGTCTCCATCCGAATCATCATCGTTGGTGATTGAATCTGATGTGTATGGACGGGAGTCGGAAAAAGAAGAGTTAATTAATTTATTGCTTTCTGATGAGACTAGCGGTCCAAATAATGAGGTTGGTGTGATTCCGGTGGTGGGAATGGGCGGGTTAGGAAAGACCACCCTCGCTCGACTTGCTTATGACGATTTCAGAGTGACTAAGCATTTCGAAAAGACGAAAGCATGGGTATGTGTTTCACAAGAATTTAATGTCTTGAGGGTTTCGAAAGCCATCCTCGAATCAGTCACTCACTGTACTAGCAGTAGCACAGACCTGAACGAAATTCAAGAAAGCCTCCTGGAGAAGCTGAAAGGGATAAAGTTTCTTCTAGTTCTTGATGATATCTGGAATGAGAACTACAGTAAGTGGGACTCCTTCAGGACGCCTTTCAGGACCGGAGCACCTGGAAGTAAAATCATTGTTACAACCCATATTCAAGATGCTGCATCTATCATGAAAACTGGTAGAGTTATCAACCTGACAAAATTATCAGAAAATGATTGTTGGTCATTGTTTTCTAAAATAGCATTTGACCAAAGAGATCCTTCTAGTTACCTCCTCCTTGAAGGCATTGGCAGAAAGATTGTTAAAAGGTGCAAAGGGTTGCCTTTAGCAGCGAAATCCCTTGCCGGTCTTCTACGCTCAAAGATTCCTGAAGAGTGGGACGATGTATTGAGAAGCGAGTTTTGGGATCTCCCAGAAGATAAGAGCGATATTCTTCCAGCACTTCGATTGAGCTATCATTATCTGCCTTCACACTTGAAGCAATGTTTTGCCTTTTGTTCACTGTTTCCTAAAAATTACGAGTTTGACGAGGAGGAGGTAGCACCAATGTGGATAGCTCACAAGTATGTGCAGCCCCAAGGAGGTAGAACTTATGAAATGGAGGGTAGGAAGTGCTTCCGTGAACTTTTGTCCATGTCCTTCTTCCAAAAGTCTGCTCACGATGGATCCTTCTTTGTGATGCATGACTTAATCCATGATTTGGCCGAACTCGTCTCCGGTCAATTTTTTGTTAGGATTGATCATGAGCGGGAAAAAGAGATATCTATAAAGGCACGCCACTTGTTGTTTTACCCGTCGCGGATAAATGGTTTTCAACTACTAGCTGCAAAAGAGGTCAACAGTTTACGAACTTTCATGCCCATTAGAGGCTGCCAAACATGGGGGTCCAAGACCAGGTGGGATGAATTATTATCAAGACAACAACATATGCAAGTATTATCTTTGCGATACTACAGTCGGGCTAATGAGCTGTACAATCTAATCGGAAGTTTGGTACATCTTCACTACTTGGACCTGTCATATACAGAGATCTTGCAGCTACCTGAATCAGTTTGTAGGTTGCATAATCTACAAACATTGCTCCTCTTTAATTGTAAGCATCTCACTACCTTGCCCGTAGAGATTGGGAAACTGTTTTCCTTGCATCGGCTGGATGTTAGGGGAACTAATTTGATTGAGATGCCAATGCAAATGAGTAAATTGTCAGGACTCGAGTACTTAACTAAGTTTGTTTTGGGGAAGAGTGGTGGACTTGGTATTGAGTGGTTGAAGGCAATGTCTAGTTTGAGAGGGACACTAACAATTTCGGGCTTGGAAAATGTGAGAGCTAGCAAAGATGCATTTGAAGCAAAGTTGAAAGACATGGAACAGCTTCAAAAGTTAGATCTGGAATGGGGCTGGTGTGGTGTTACTGATATTGATTCAAGATACGAGAGGGAAGTACTTGACTGTTTGCGCCCTCATACCAACTTGAAGGAGCTGTCTTTAACAAGATACAGGGGAACAAGATTTTCTGATTGGTTGGGGAATGACTTGTTCAGTCAACTTGCGTCTTTGCGCCTTGAGGAGTGCACCAACTGTTATGAGTTGCCCCCACTCGGTCAATTGCCTTCTCTTAAGGAACTTATTATTAGAAGGATCTGTTGTGTTGTTGAGGTGGGTGAGGAATTTTATGGAAGTTGTGCTGGAGGAACAGGCCAACCTTTTCCTTCTCTGGAGAGTCTTACTTTTGAAGGTATGTCAGAGTGGGTGGAATGGAGTTTACCAGGATTAGGAGAGTTTCCTAAGCTCAGGAAGTTTCGGATGAAAGATTGCCCAAAGCTTGTTGGGGGCTTACCTGAATGTAGTGATTTTATTGACATTAAGGACTGCTCTAGTCTTAAGGCTTCAGTTCCAACTTTACGGTCATCGTCGTCGTCGTCATCTTCTTCTCCCATTGGTGCAAATCAATATTTCAACTTGACAGGATCCGAGGAGGTGGAGGTTAATTGGCAGAATATAATGTATCTCAGAGTATTAAGCATTTCAGATTTGCCAAGTTTAAAGGTATTGACACCTGCGCTGTTCTTGCTAACAAGATTGAGGATTTTGTCTGTCTGCAAGTGTCCAAACCTTGTGAGCTTATCAAAAACAGGATTGCCACCCATGCTCGTGTCGCTCCACATTGAGGAATGTGAGCTTTTGCGATCAGTAGTAGATGGAATTGTGTCTTTCACAGATAACGGTGGTCTACCCTCATCGTTGACAACTTTCAGAATTATCGCCTGTCCGAAACTAGAGCTCCCTGTATCGGAGGATACAAAAAGCTGCTGTTCCTCGGTTGAGTACTTGGAGCTCTATGGAAGCCTTGCTCAAAACCTCGCGACGCTTCTAAACTTATTTCCCAACATTCGGAGCCTAGTTACCGGGCCTGATGACACCAATATAGCAAGATTTCTGGAACACAGAGAACTATCAAAACTGACTAGGTTTGTTATATGTGGTGGTAAGAAACTGGTGAGACACAGCCGGAGTGGGTGGGGTTTGCGAAGACTCCCCTCTTTGAAGGCACTAGAGATCATTGATGATGATGAATCCGTAGAGTCATTTCCAGACGAAGGATTGTTGCCTTCGACCCTTACGTCTCTCGCAATTGCTGGCTTTCCGAATCTGAAGACGCTGAATTGGAGGAGCCTTCAAAAACTTACTTCTCTTCAAAGTTTGTACATCGGCCAGTGCCCTAAACTCGAGTCATTGCCTGACGAGGAGCTACCCCCGTCCATTCAGAAACTACTTGTCCATGGTTGCCCGTTACTAGAATCCCATTTTCCAGGACTAAAATTCGGACGGCACTACCTCTCCCATAGATTATATCAGGTACTGCAAATACCTGTTTACCACCAGTAATTTTTGAGAATTACATCATATAGCCGGATTAGAACCCGGGACCTCATGCAGGGGCTTCAAACACTCTACCACTGAGCTAGCACGCATTTGCTTGTTTACCACCATCAGAAATCATCCCCACTCTTGGCATAAATAATTACAAACTATGTTAACAAAATATTCATCTTATACTTCGCAGAGACTCGATCTACCCGACCAGTGACATCTCTAAAGTTCCTCTTATGATACTACTGGAAGGGTCTCTGCTAACTCCAATTCCGGTGAGTCGTTACTCTGGAATGATCTGTGTCCATCAAAATTATCATGTGCATGCTCTTCAACTTCTTTATCATAATATGAATAGTGCTGTTGCTTCATGGACATATATGGCTAGTATGATATTATGGACCTCTAATTTGATTCAAGAGGATAAAATACCGATGTGATGAAATCTTTTGGGGGTCTTTGTTCTGGTCAAAATCAATTACTGATTAGCAGAAGAATAAAGTCTAACCAACCACACTGTTTCCTGATCTTACTACATGTTTACAACTATTAGCTGTAGAGATAACATTCTAATTATTATTATTTTGCTTTTTTCTTTTTTTCCCCCTATCAATATCTTAAGGATCATTCGTGTGCACGGAGATGCTAAGTTTGGGAAATATTTTGAAGACCATGTGCATGGTCTTCATTTTTATATTTTGTTCTAATTTGAAGCATTGACACCATTGAATCTCAAAGACTGATTTAGGGTAATTGACACTAAATTTACCTGCAAAATGCATTTTGGGACACAAAACCCCCCGCACATTCAATTTTCCACTAGAACACCCTACAATATACAGAACCGGGACACATAATCCCAAATTGATAACGGCGTTAAAAAAACTAACGGACTTTGATCACATGATATTCACGTGATGGGCTTGACCGTAATACCAACATTAGAATTGATTAAAACACAGGTAAGTATTGATGAAAACACTTCTCTTTTATCTCATCGTGCCTCATCAGTCGGGATTTCACAGAGTAGGGCTCTCACGATTGCGATTTGTGTGAGAGAGAAAGAATATCGAGATAACGATCGAGATGCGAAGTGGATTTGGTCCAAGTTCAAGCTCGAATCCAGTAGGCGGTCCTCTGGGTGGCAATCGATCAGAATATCCTGCAGAAGATGGGTCTCAGTCGCGTAATCAAGCCCGGAATAGTACGGGTAAGTTCTGCTCTTTTGACTTGCATAATCAAGAAATATTGGAATCTTCGGCAGAAAAATAGTACTGTATGCTTTCTTGATAAAACCCGTATTCACCAATTTCCTTCTTGCTATTGTCTTGCAAGCAAATTGCTCCCCAATTGCTTTGTAGCTGCCAATAGCTGGGCATATCATTGCTAAATCAATGTATACTCTCAGTAAAAGCTCAAACTTGTCTATATCCTGTAAATAGTCACACATTCACTAACCTGGAGCAATAGTACTAAATATGGGAGGTTTGACAGCTGGTGATTTATGTCGTTTAGAATCTTGTGGTGTGGAACCATGCTTTGCCAAGATTTTTTGTGCCTTTTGTGGTGGTTTGCTTGAAGGAGATACTACAGATGCAATGCATTAGTTGTAACAATTATGTTATGTAAAACCTAGACATAACTCATGTGACGTTCGAATATATAAAAGAATAACCAGATATTCATACCAGGAATCTCAGGTTTTGGTGTCTGTCTCAGCTCTCTCAGTGGAGTACTTGGCAAGTCAGAAATCGAACGAACACCGAAAAGCACTTCCAATAAACATGACTGGTCTTGGAACCTTACCAATAGGCTGGTGGGGGCTGGAGTATGTACATTGCTAGGGTTTCCAATAGGGAAAGCACCAACAAGTCCTTCACTATCAGATATCGCAGGCGTTGGGGATAAATCTTCTATTGCAGACCCTGAATTTCAATAATTAGTCTTCTATTTCAGACTATATTAGTGACTTCTACCTAGTGACAGCATACATGAAAGCTGCATACCTTTGTGGCTCATCTCTTCTTCACCTTCCCCCTAAAGCCATAGCTTGAATCCCTAAAACTATTTATAACTCTTTGCTGGAAATGAGTAATAATTTTTGTTGTTTGTCAAAGTACAATCAGCTGAGACAAGTGCAAGAGCTGCTGCTAAAGATTATTCACATTCATTGCGTAAAAACAAAGGAGGAAGAACAAAGACAAGATCATTTACTTCTAGCTTTATTCCACCCCATTATGCTCCAGGTGGTTACAGTGGCATTGCACCACAACCAGCGGAAGCAGGAGTAGTAGAGTCTGCCGCACCAAGAAATGCAAGAGGAAGAGTTAGGGGTAGGGGCAGAGAACAACCAAGGCATAATGCACCAGCAGCAACACCACAAACAGCAACAGAAGTAGTAATTCCTGCACCAACAATTGCATCAACTGGAAGAGGAAGAGGTATGGGCAGAGGACATTCAATTGCTAGAGGTGGAGGCGTTGGTAGAGGTATGGCAGTTTCAAGTGTTCCAAGAAGTCATTCCTTCTTTACTTTGTGCTTTTCTTCAACTCCTCCACAATCTGAGTAGCCTACTCCAGTTGTCAGAAGTGAATTCAATTCAATCCAAATGCTTGCAGAAGCTCGAGCAAAGCTGCAGAAGACTAGCTAATGAAGGGTGGATTTAAGCTGATTTTAGTTGTAGATTATATTTTTTGTTAGCAAATATCATGTACTACATGTTTAGAGGAAAAGCTCGGGGAATTAGCTCCTGTACATGCTTTTTGCTGGTTCTATTTCTCATCTTTTTGTAGCGGGGTTCTGCTCCCAGTGCCTACACGTTCTGTATGTGACGCGTGTACTATCTTTCAACTATGAACTTATATGAACCGTGGAATTTGTACTGTCTTCTTACGGATTTAGTTTTTCATTTCAATGAAGATTCTTGACCATTAGAATGCTATCAATCAAACTGCTTTATGTTCAGTTTTAATAAGAACAATTTGATTGTGCATTGGCCTGGAGATAATCCTAACAGCCTAGCAGGTGAAAGTAACGGCATACAATTCTGCCTTCTGTTGACATAAAGTTCAGTTCATACAACATGAAGTTCAGTTCATAACTTCGATTTTATGCATGGCCATTATAAAGACGTTCAGTCCATACAAGAAAACATCTAACGCAACTGGTTGATTGAAAAGACGTTATGTTCATACAACGAAACATCTTACGCATCTATTCTATAAAATAGAACAGTTGATTTTATTTCAGCTATTAGGTTAATTTAACTCTAGTCCTTAGATCTCACCTATTTTAGGACAGAATTTTGAAAAAAAAAATTAAACACACACCCCGTTGAATTAAACACACGATCGTGTAAGGAGAGAGAGAGTTGTTATAAAATATTGTTTGGGTGCATTGGTGCATCATATGAGAAGGAAATTTTACTATAATTTTATTGGAGTATGAATAAGTTATAAAAATTATATTACAAACCCCTCAAGTTTAGGTAATAATAATAAATAGAAAACATAAGCTACCAAGCTCTATAAAATTAAGGGTATTACACAATATTCGCATATGAAAACCATACAATACAATTTTTTTTTTTTTTTTGGTAGTGGCCTCGGTCACGGGTCATCTCCTAGTCTACAACAAAACACAAGAAAATAAAACGACAACAAGAAGACATCGAATCGGAAAACTCATTTCAGATTTCTCTCGTCCTTCCCAATCTCATCAATTTTTCCTCGAGTCAGTGATTGAATCCGTCAACGGAAGCTTTAAGGAATATGAAGAAGGGAGCCGGAGGAAGGAAATGCGGCGTGCTGGATCCGGCGCTCCGGTCTACCTCGCCGCCGTCCTCGAGTACCTCGCTACTGAGGTTTTGGACTTGGTCGGGAATTGTGCGAAAGACAACAACAAGAACAGCGTAAACACGAGGCACCTGCTACTGGCTGTGAGGAATGATGAAGAATTGGGGAAAACAAGCTTCACAGAGTGACCATTGCAAGCAGAAGAGTGCTGCTGCTGCAGAAAATCGAGAATTCCTCCCAGACCAAAGGATCCGAGTCCCCTAAGAAGTTTCCCAAGAAGGATTAGGTGAAGATGAAGAAGATGGTTCTGTTTTGTTATAGTCATAGCTGTAAACACATCGTTTTCACCTATCACTGTAGTTAGTTTCACGTCATTTGATCAAACCCTCGATGAAGAACAAACCCTTGACGCTCAATCTCTGTCTCACTCTCGATCAAACACGAACTCTCTGTCAGTCTCAGTCTCTCCTTAAGCAGCACATACAGAACCCGATGCCTCGCAAAACCAGAAGTAGAAGATTCCCATTTTGATAATCGGAGAAGATGATGTTCTCAAGAAAATCAGAGAAAATGAAGAAGCACGGCAATAACAATACAAACCTGACTAATATAATGAATTGACTCTTTAGCCCATCATGTGAATATCACGTGTTCATTTTCCGTTAGTTTTTTTAACGTCGTTATCAATTTGGAGTTATGTATCCCGGTTTTTGTATATTGCAGGGGGTTGTAGTAGGAAATTGAAAGTGCGAGAGGTTTTGTGTCCCGAAAAGCATTTTGCAGGTAGATTTAGTATCAATTACCCTATTTATGGAGAAGTCAGAAAAAAGTTAATAATTATTTTAGAAGGAAATTCCGTGAAAATATTTAGTGAGAAGGAAAAGATCATAAAACTGCTACTTCTAATGACAATTTTACCCATTTATAGTAGAACTCATCACAATTGCTACTTCTTGAGAGATTGTCCCTCCCTGACAAACTGAGGTGCAGAGGGGTTTGTAGGAATTGGCGCTTTATCACCAAAACTCACATTGCTCATTCGCTGTCAAGAATTGAACAACCACAGCCATTGCTCGTGCTAGAGGAGAAATTGGAAAAGAAATATGATTATACCAGCATTGTGAAGCATGTGAAGTGGAAGTTTATCATCACAATGGTGGAGGAATCTATTAAACGCCGTTGGTTTTACAGTCTTAAAGATGATGACTTCCTCAAACTCAACGATAAGTGAGATCAACCGAAGACGATGTCATCATGCACGGGATTTACGAACGATTGGCTTATATTTACGCAAGACGAAGGAAGTTACACAACCTTGTTTCTTTTCAATCCTGTCCTGGACATTGGTATTTGTCCTGCTTCTCAGTTAACGCTCCCTATTGGTAACCAAATTATCCTACTATCTGGGGACCCATCACCACCGACCATACCAACTTTGCCATTGTTGCCATTACCGGAAGTTCAATTTTGTTTGCAAGGTGTGGAGACGTTAATTGGACTTTACTCGGCCATGGCGATTACATGGATGCTATATTCTGCAAAAATTATGTGTACGCCCTAACAGAAGAACATGGAGTTCAAGCTTGGGATTTTAGTAGTTTTCCAAGTCCTATCAAAACATTGGACATGAAGCCTAGTTTGAAAGAGACAATTGTCAGAGACCCGATATAAGAGGGCGACTTAATGAAAGATGTGTTTCCTCGTCCGTTTTTCTTAATGGAGTTAAATGGTGAGCTTTTAATTATCGCTAGGTATTGGGTTTCCACACCTATCGCCGGTGACGATTTCACTAAATTCCCGCCTTTCTGTTTGTATAAGCTCGATGTGGAAGAAGTAAAATGGGTCGAGGAGTCGCTGGGTGACCGTGTCATCTTCTTGGGGAAAGGCCAGGGTGTGTCGTCTTCGACTAGAGCTTGTCCAGGTTATGACAATGTGGTGTACTTTGTGTAGGAAATTTGGGTGGTGTTTAGAACGGGAACAATTGAACTTGGACAATCTCTGAGTCGTGATATCACTCTCAGATTAAAGTATTTCGGCGTTGTGCACGAAATCTCCAATCGGATAAAACAGAGACTTCAAGAACGAATATGATTTCCTATATGTTTCTTAATTCGACCAAACTGACAAATAGGGAGGGAGATGGCGGTTAATCTGGCGGTTACAACCGCCAGATTTCAATCCGTTTTTTAACAGAAAATTAAATCGGAGACGTTTTTGTGAAGCACTGAAACGTCAAAAATCCAATTTTTCCACGCTGACCGGCCAGCGCGACCGCCGCCAGGGGCGTTGCCCCTTGGACCCCACCGGGGGCGCTGCCCCCGGACCCCCGTCGGGGGCCGCGCCCCCGAACCCCCGCAGTCGTCCGCGAGTTCCTTGTCCAAGTCATTAACATAGTTGTGTGCACGCGTGTACTCCACACCTCCTAACGTGTACAACGTAATGTCAATGTCTAATTGGTCGTAAGTAAATCCGATTACACAAATGGCCGATGACACTAAAATCACCAACACTTTGCTGATCATCAGTTAGGACGTCTCAGATTTGAATATCGGAAGATTGGTGTGAAGAAGGGGAGGATTAAAAAACCGGCGTTTTGGCTTGTTCCCAGATTGGTCCAGAACACTGTGTGACTGCTCAGGACAGGTTCTTTCACCGGCGTATTTGGTTTGTTCGCAGCCTTGGTTTCATGTGTGATTTCAGGACAGGTTCTTTACCAGAATTCTTTTCCTAATGTTACAGATACATATACATGATCAGTTTTAATTTTGGTTCAATGATTTGGCACAAATATTACTCTAAGGCTCCGTTTGATTTGCAGTAACATGTTTTACAATGGAAAATATTCTACGCGTAAAATATTTTGTGTGAAAAAGTTTTCTATGCAATTATTTTCTCGTGTTTGTTGACACTTGCCAAAACAGTGCCAGTGATGGGTGGCGGTGAAGGTGGGTGGTAGTAATGGGTCGTGGTGATGGTAGGTGGTAGTGGTGGTTATCGGTGGTGGAGGTGTTAGTATGAGTTGTTGTCGTGCTCCTTCACTCCCCGGAGAATGGCTTACAGATCAGAAATGTGTAAATCATTTTACATCATTTGGGCGGAAACATTTTACAAGAAAATATTTTACCTCCAACCAAACTGGCAAAACAACCAAAACATGGGAGTTCTCTAGTAGTACTGGTATTTTTGTTTGATGTATTGAAGAATGGTGCATGCCAGTTACTAGTTGGAGTATTATTCTGAAGAAGTGTCCTTTCCTTCACTTTAAAAGAGTAATTGACCTCAGTCCCAAACTCCCAACTGCAAAACCAAGCAACTGCCCTTTTTTTATTTATTACTTTACCCACCCCTATGAATACTATATTTCAACTTGAAATTACTAACTTATCTGAGTACATCCGATAGAAACCAAAATTGTTGATTGAATTGATAAGAAACGTAACAGATACATTAGGCTTATATAGAAGCCTTAGGGAAGAAAAACAAAAACGACAATTAAGCCCCCAAAATACCTATATGTTTCAATAGAGAGAAAATTTAGAGATGTCAATTTCACTCAACTGACCATAAACACATGGTCATTAGATTATCAACTATGCTGTTTTCAGGCGTAGTTCTTCTCATTTTCTCATACAGTTATATTATTTCCGTACGATTTTATGTGGAGTAGTTGACCCTTAAGGTTACTTTAAGGATTTTTATTTGTAAACTTTCACGGCATTTAAAAAAAAAAACTTTTAGCAAGCCAACTACTTAAATCGAAAACTGCGTCAGGTAATGTTATTTACTTTAGGGTAAAAGACAAAATGCACCATTCATAGATGGATTATATACAAAACAACTTCATTGTTCGGGGATATACAAAAACTATCCCTGACAGTGGATGGAAGATAACGGAACCCTAACGGAGGGGTAAAAACACATATTTACCCGCATTTTGAAAAAAAAAATATCACACTATAAATAATTTTTTTCTTATTCTTGCTCACTTTCTAACCCTGCGCCTCCCTCCTTCCCCACCTCTCTCTCTCTCTCCATCTCCGTCCCTCCCCAGTGGTGGTGGTGGTGTTATTGGTGTTGATTTGCAGGTTGTTGGTGTTCTCGTTGGTGTTGCTGTTGTGTTGGTGGTGGTGGTCAAGAACACGAGAACATGAAAAAAATGAACAAAAAAAATACAAATAGGGGCAACATGGGCATAAAAATTAGATTGTGTCATTTACTAGTTGACACTAACAGAAGGGTGGTATTTGTCCAACTGTAGGGGGGGTGGTTTGCATATCTCAGAACAATGAGGTTTTTTTTTAAGCACATCTAAAAAGGGTGCATTTTGTCTTTTACCCTTTAATTTATAGTGGTAGGTATATTTGTAAATACCGTTCCGGTCGCCGTTCCGTTTTGTTCTAGTATATCGGAAGGACGGAACGGCGATAAGTTACAATAATGTGGAGATACACTTGAGCACAAATTTTTAATATCGGATGAACTAAATTTGACTCAATACAATGAGATACTTACTACTAGTACTATAAATTAGTGGATCTCCATCAGTTACATTTGTGATTTTTTCAAAGCATATGGGTGTCCAGTGTCCTTTTCCTAACTATAGGGGTGTGAAATGTCTGTATGTGGCCAACGTGACGTGTGTAGATTCTTGCATGGATGATGAGGACGAGAAATAAAATATCATGACTATTTCTGGGGTTTTTTTTAGTATCAAGACTATTTCTGTTTTTGTTGTTTTCTTTTCTGTTTTTTGGATGACAATGGAATATACTTCCGGCATATTTCGGCATATTTGGTATACTTCCGGCATATAATTAATTTTTTGTTTTCTTTTCTCTTTTTTATTGTTGTTTTCGTTTCTCCTCTTCTCTTCTCTCCTTTTATCTATTCTATTAGAGCATGTTTAGTATACGTTTAACACTGTAAAAACAGTTTACTAAAAAAAAAAAAGCAGTAAAACAGTAGAGAAAAAGTATGTTAAAAAAATAGCGCTCAAGCTATTTTTTTTAGGAAAAAGTGTTACTGTCATTAATTAAGAAATTATATCCGGTGGTACATCTATATCTGCTCTTTCTAAATCCTCTAACCAAGTTGGAAGAGAGAGTGTGGGGGGGGGGGGGTGTAAGAAATTATATCCGGTGGTACATTCTCCTGGGAGAGATGGATCGATGCTTCGGGAAGCTAAGACATAAGCTATTACATTATTGCGTCTGGCCACATAATTCACTTCCCATCTCTCTATCTTCTTCAGTTTCTCTGTGACTTCTTCCACCGCTTCTTCTACTTCCGTCAGATCTGGTGGCTCTGCAACCTTGCGTCTGTGTTTGATTTCTTCCCCTAGAATCTTTGCATCTCCTTCTATTTGGTGGTTACGAACTCCATATCTGATGGCAAGGGAGATTGCGTGATTAGCCTCCTGAGCTTCAGCTTCTTTAGCCGATTGATAGATGTTTGTTGAAATCGAGGACGCCACCACGATCTTTCCGTTAGGGTTCTGTTACCTTCCGTCCACTGTCAGGGGTGGTTTTTGTATATCCACGAAGACGGGAAGATCTTGATATCAAGCTACTGATATGGTGATAAAAGTCATGTTTTCACACCTGAAGCTGTGAATTACATGATCAATTAACCATAATTTATTTAAGCGACAATTCACAAAAAAGGCCGGCTCTATAGTAAGCAGCCGATCGGCCAGGGCCCGATTTTTATTAGAATTTTTTTTTCAAAGAGAACTCTATAGTAATGTCAACTAATTGCATATTTTGATGCAATTTCATCAATAATTGTATATTGGTGTGTGGAAGTTTATAGTTTTTACACAAAGTTGACCAAGTTAGAATCTTGTTGATGACATATGTGAACATTTAAGTTTTTACCTAATTATCAAAAAGTTGTACGGTCCTTGAACATGATTATAAGTTAATATATAACACACAATTAAGTAGTAGTTACACATAGCTAGCATTATTCAAATATCTGTCACAGAAAATGTTTCGGGAATACTTAAAGGCAAAGATTCAATATTACATATATAACAGCAAAAAAAACAAAAGCTACAACAAAGATAGCAGCATCTAGCTTCTTCTGGTTCCTTTGCCTTTGCCCCCCACATCTGTTGTTCTCTGATCGACAGATTCACCCATTCCTTCGAAGATTTCCACAGGCACTTCAACAATTTTGTTACCTTCAAGTAGATTGACTTTCCTTTCGCGTTCAGCTGCAGGCTTCATGCATTCCAGGGATGCAGTCAGTTTCGGTGGGTCATCCTTTTCATCCTCTAAATCAGAGACGTCCACTGGAGCATTCAAATACAGTGGAGATCGTCGTGTGAGAGCACTGGTCACCTCCTCCTCTTTAAAGGGTGGGGATTTTGCTGTCGTTACTGACGCACATGCAATAATAGAGTGAATTACATATATGCATATCCATATCATCAGGATTTCTTACAGTGACAAAGCACTAGCCAAGCAGCGCGCATAATGAACATCATAAAAAAGCAATAATAGGCTCATATAAGTACTGCACAAGAAAAACTTGACCACTCTGGGTAAATCACAGAAAGGGGCTCAGATCAGTAATCATTAAAACCAGCAGATAAGAGATCAATGATCACAGGCTGCAAAAGGATTTTGCCTTAAGCCATGCATATCACACTCTATGGGCTACAACGAGTGAATTCAATGGATCCATATCATCATCGACTCTTCAGTGAGAATGAAGAGGCTCAAATCTGTACTCATGAAAACTAGATAAGAGATCGATGATCACAGGCTTCAAAAGGATTTTGCCTTGCCATGCATATCACACTCTATCGGCTACAAAGAGTGATTCGAACGATCCATATCATCACGGCCTCTTACAGTCAGCAAGCAGTGAGCATGAAGAACATCATAATATCATGAAGAGGCACAAATCAGTACTCATGACAACCAATATCTTCAATTTCCACTAATATCTTGAAAGCAACAGTTACTTCTGAGACAATGCACCTCATTCAAATTAGAATCATGAAAGATGGAGCACTTACAAATACAGCTCAACATTGATCCGTTTAAGATATCTATTATATTTCATATATTCATTCATGATATCATTCATAACTTCCCAAGCGGTTGAAGCATTAACCCATAACATAGACTTGAAGTGAACCCAACACCATTCGTTGCTAATTCTAACATTTCTTCCTCCATAGTCTACGAGTACTTGTGAAGGACATTTCAACCCGATTTGAAGGCACACAAATTAATGATTGAATCATTTTACCAACATTAATTATCAGCTGGTCAAAATATGTCCCACTGGTATATCTTCACAATATTGTTACATTAATTGGTTTGCAGTTTTTATCCGAAGTGCTTATGGTGTGCTCATCTAGTTAAATGTGAATGTAATACCCCGTAATTTTGGGTGTATTTTTAGGAAATTATTGAATATTTTGGGCCATTAATAGAATTTATAAAAGTAGTTTTCTTTATTTATAGGTGTTATATATATTATATAAATTAAGAAAAATAATATTTTTGTGTTTTTTATTTTTTATATTGTTTTTAGTAAAGTTATATAAGTTTTAGTTATTAAAAATTTGAGGGTCGTATTACATTTTTAACGTGTACAAACGTCACTTTTTAATTAATTATTACGTGACGTGTCACTGCGTGACCCGTGCTCCGCGACGCACCGGATTACTCCTCCCTTCATCTTCCCCAATCTCCTCTTCACCAGGAGACTTCATCTCCGGCGACTTCTCCGCCTACGACTCCAACACCACCTCTAAAACATCACCTCCACTGCCTAAATCTCGTCCGAATTCACTCCTAATTCCACCCGAAGAGGAATTCGACCCAAACTCGGAATTAACTTCGTCAATTTCTCGTCCCGAATCGAACCCGAAAACTCCTCCGTCGATCTCCAACTCCATCTCCAGTTCTCAATCTCCGCCTATAAAAACCACCCCAAAACTCAGATTTTTCACACGAAATCACCAACTGGTCTCTCCCACGAGCTCTGCCCCTCTCTGCCCGGTGTTACTGAAACAACCCTGGAACCTACGATTCCTTGCTAGTGCAACCAAACGGAAATCCAAGTGCATGTATTGAAATAAAACCGGAGAAATCCTCCAACAATAGTCTTGAAAGAAATAAACATATGACATTGTCTACGTTCTCTAAAATAGAAACTCCTACTCAAATACTAAATGATTCCTAGCTTGCTCCTAGCTCCAGCTTACGTGTGCGCGTTCCCCCACTTTATTCATAACCTGCGGGTTTTCAAATAGCAACAGCCGACCGCAGAAAACGTTTATCAGTAAAAACTGAGTAAGCATACACCACAACATGTAAAACAGAGTAGGCTAACAGTAAAAGAATAACCACATTTTTAATCGATGCTTTGGTTGAGGCGTAGCCTACGAGCCCCAACAGGTACGATGTAAACAGAGAGGTCACGATGCAATAAATCCAATAATGGGGTACATTCTTGGGTATACCAATTTCTCCCCGGACGTTAGTAGATAGCCCTTCGCTATCCCGCCCTAACCATTCTAATGAGACCTTAAGTGTCGACACCCCTATACAGTCATGACCTAAACATGCATAGGTAGTACTCATAGATTCCACGATAAATAAAAAGGGTATGAACCCTAGGGAAATCACTCAATTGTGTTCCCGGCAATAGCCTTCACGCACATCCTCTGTACATCATTCCCAATTCCATTATCATTCATTAATCCTTCCACATACTTCACACGAGTACTATAAGTTTGAAATCCACGTGCTTCTCAAAACAGTTTCGCAGTATTGAAGTAACTCACACAAAACATCACACACATTTTGATAGTTGAAAGTGTTGTGCACATATACTTACTTGGATTGGAAGAGAGTTCGTCACACGATAGCAAACGAAGTCCTAGTAATATGAACCTTCCACAAATTCGCCGTCTACAAACTCGGCGTCTACAAGAACAATTATTCCTAATCAATATCTTGCTAATATGCCACATAGAAATTCCTATATGCAACGCATACATAACCCCCCGAAATCACAACCTATATTTAAAGATGTGACCTATATAAACACTAACTTTTGTTATTGTGAAAGTATACAAATAGGTTGTAATATTTACTAAAGATAACAAGGGTTTATTTGTAGAATAAAGAAACTAATTAAACATAATTAATAAACACTATTTTACAAAATTATAAACTAATTAAAGAATGAAAATAGAACCCTTAATTACAATAAGGTCCAAAATACAAGTTTTTGCAAAGAAACTATTTCTATTTTACTTTTTTTTTTTGAAAATACAACCCATACCCCCACTGTTTGATAAAAGATATCATGTACCTCACATATTTTGGAAAACTACAACGTAACCCCCCCTTGAGATAACATACCTCCTGACAAATTCCAACTTCAAATCACCCAACCCACTGTTAACAATTCCTTCCTCTAGTCAAACACCAAAAACCCACTAATTTACAAGTATTCATGTGAAATTGGAAACAACAAGTTAGATTGGAATTCAAAACTAAGACTTTGGGTGTTTACCGAATGAAACGGCGGAAAGAAGGAAGGCGACGGCGACGGCGACGGGAAGAGCGACGGAGCAGCGGCAAACCAGCCGTAACTGTGCTTCGGTGCTACTACGGCTTGTGCAGCTTGCGGGAGACAAGGACGACGTCAGAGAGAGGCGGAGATGGCGTCGCACGGCGTGACAGGGGTCGCCGGACCTGGGTTTGGAGTCGGGTCTTCAACCGGGTCGGACCCGGTTTCGTCGGGAACAGCGATGCTGCTGTTGCAGCTAGTTTGTGCGGCCCTCTGGGTCGCCGGAGAGGGCCGAATGAGGTGGCGCAGCGGCTGGGCAAAGGCGCCGGACCTGTTTTTGTCGGACAGAGAGGCGACATAGGGGGCGGCGAAGGCCGGAGCTGGGCTTCGGCTTTTTTTTTTTTTTTTTTCCGGCCGGGTGATTTGCTCGGCAAATCGAACAGAAGAGAGAGGAGCTTCGGTGAGGTGATTGAGAGCTTGAGGGTGTGGGTTTTCTCGTCGATTTCAGGGGTCTTTATAGGCTTCTTGGTGGGTTTTCGAGAGGGAGATGGAGTCCGATTGGGGAAGAATTTCGGGTTGAATTGGGTCGAGATTTTGGCGAGGTGAAGAGTTTGAGAGTGGGTCGAATTGTTACAGAACCTGTTTTGGAACTTTAATAAATTGCTTAAAGATCGATCTTTTATATCGTGATGTCTCTTGTACATGTTGTAAAACTTTGGGAGTTATGGAGAATTTTTTTTTTTAGAAGTAGATGAGTGTGAAAGAGTAAAGGAAAAAGGGGGGCTCACTCATGTGAAATTGAAGTTGAGGGTGAGGGACTAAGTTTTGTTTGTTATCCACTAAACTATTTGAGTCACCAATACGGTGTTGTGGGTCGCTAAGGAGTTAATGTTCACATTGGAGGTATATGTCTGGAGTCTTATTACTTATCTATTATTTGAGGAACAGGTCATCTTCTTGTTAATGGTTTGTTCTTGGTGTTATGTAAGTTGTTGGGATGTATCATCTTTATGGTTTAAGGCGTAATATAGTTCATTTATTATTTATTCACAAGCTGGGAAAGATGTACTGGACCCCAAAGATGTTGCGTTAGGTTTTGGTGTATCATCCTATGGTGAACTCGTGAGAAGAATGGAACCCTAGCTAGCTGGGTTACACCTGCGACATGTCCAAAAAAAAATGTTCTGTTAGAAGAGGAGACCACTTGAATTTAAGGTTGGTGACAAAGTGTTCCTAAAGGTCTCGCCGACGAAGGGGGTTATGCGGTTTAACCAGAAAGGAAAGCTGAGTCACAAATACATTGGACCCTATGAAGTTTTGGATCGAACCTGAGAGGTAGCCTATCGCCTTAATCTTCCTAACAACCTAGGTCGAGTCCATAATGTTTTCCATGTCTCTCAACTCAAACCTTATATTCATGACCCAAACCATATCCTAGATCCGGAAACCGAAGAAGACATGAAAAAGCGTTACCCACACCTTTTCGACCAGGTACGAGTCGAGTGACGGGGACGTCACTCCTTTTAAGGGAGATGTGATTTAACAGCCGTGCATTTCACATTTCAATTACCCGTCTTGTTTCGTATTACCCGTCTTGCTATTACTTGTGCATTTAGAACTGCATACATTGCATTGGGGAGTTAGTTTAAGCTTCGGGGACGAAGCTTTGTTTTAAGGGAGATGTGATGTAATACCCCGTAATTTTGGGTGTATTTTTAGGAAATTATTGAATATTTTGGGCCATTAATAGAATTTATAAAAGTAGTTTTCTTTATTTATAGGTGTTATATATATTATATAAATTAAGAAAAATAATATTTTTGTGTTTTTTATTTTTTATATATTGTTTTAGTAAAAGTTATAAAAATTAGATAAGTTTTTAGTTATTAAAAGTTGTGGGTCGTGTAACGTTTTTAACGTGACCAAAACGTCACGTTTTAATTAGTTTTACGTGTCAAGCCACTGCGATACATCGTATGTGTGCCACACCGGATCGTTTCTCTTATCATCTTCCACCTTTCCTCCCGAACCAGGAGACGATGTCTCCTTCTCCGCCTTCGACTTGGACACAGCCACCAACACCGCCTCAAACACCACCACCACGATCTGATTCACGTCCAGATTCATGAGTACAATTCGACCCACTCTCAAACTCTTCACCTCGCCAAAATCTCGACCCAATTCAACCCGAAATTCTTCCCCAATCGGACTCCATCTCCCTCTCGAAAACCCACCAAGAAGCCTATAAAGACCCCTGAAATCGACGAGAAAACCCACACCCTCAAGCTCTCAATCACCTCACCGAAGCTCCTCTCTCTTCTGTTCGATTTGCCGAGCAAATCACCCGGCCGGAAAAAAAAAAAAAAAAAGCCGAAGCCCAGCTCCGGCCTTCGCCGCCCCCTATGTCGCCTCTCTGTCCGACAAAAACAGGTCCGGCGCCTTTGCCCAGCCGCTGCGCCACCTCATTCGGCCCTCTCCGGCGACCCAGAGGGCCGCACAAACTAGCTGCAACAGCAGCATCGCTGTTCCCGACGAAACCGGGTCCGACCCGGTTGAAGACCCGACTCCAAACCCAGGTCCGGCGACCCCTGTCACGCCGTGCGACGCCATCTCCGCCTCTCTCTGACGTCGTCCTTGTCTCCCGCAAGCTGCACAAGCCGTAGTAGCACCGAAGCACAGTTACGGCTGGTTTGCCGCTGCTCCGTCGCTCTTCCCGTCGCCGTCGCCGTCGCCTTCCTTCTTTCCGCCGTTTCATTCGGTAAACACCCAAAGTCTTAGTTTTGAATTCCAATCTAACTTGTTGTTTCCAATTTCACATGAATACTTGTAAATTAGTGGGTTTTTGGTGTTTGACTAGAGGAAGGAATTGTTAACAGTGGGTTGGGTGATTTGAAGTTGGAATTTGTCAGGAGGTATGTTATCTCAAGGGGGGGTTACGTTGTAGTTTTCCAAAATATGTGAGGTACATGATATCTTTTATCAAACAGTGGGGGTATGGGTTGTATTTTCAAAAAAAAAAAGTAAAATAGAAATAGTTTCTTTGCAAAAACTTGTATTTTGGACCTTATTGTAATTAAGGGTTCTATTTTCATTCTTTAATTAGTTTATAATTTTGTAAAATAGTGTTTATTAATTATGTTTAATTAGTTTCTTTATTCTACAAATAAACCCTTGTTATCTTTAGTAAATATTACAACCTATTTGTATACTTTCACAATAACAAAAGTTAGTGTTTATATAGGTCACATCTTTAAATATAGGTTGTGATTTCGGGGGGTTATGTATGCGTTGCATATAGGAATTTCTATGTGGCATATTAGCAAGATATTGATTAGGAATAATTGTTCTTGTAGACGCCGAGTTTGTAGACGGCGAATTTGTGGAAGGTTCATATTACTAGGACTTCGTTTGCTATCGTGTGACGAACTCTCTTCCAATCCAAGTAAGTATATGTGCACAACACTTTCAACTATCAAAATGTGTGTGATGTTTTGTGTGAGTTACTTCAATACTGCGAAACTGTTTTGAGAAGCACGTGGATTTCAAACTTATAGTACTCGTGTGAAGTATGTGGAAGGATTAATGAATGATAATGGAATTGGGAATGATGTACAGAGGATGTGCGTGAAGGCTATTGCCGGGAACACAATTGAGTGATTTCCCTAGGGTTCATACCCTTTTTATTTATCGTGGAATCTATGAGTACTACCTATGCATGTTTAGGTCATGACTGTATAGGGGTGTCGACACTTAAGGTCTCATTAGAATGGTTAGGGCGGGATAGCGAAGGGCTATCTACTAACGTCCGGGGAGAAATTGGTATACCCAAGAATGTACCCCATTATTGGATTTATTGCATCGTGACCTCTCTGTTTACATCGTACCTGTTGGGGCTCGTAGGCTACGCCTCAACCAAAGCATCGATTAAAAATGTGGTTATTCTTTTACTGTTAGCCTACTCTGTTTTACATGTTGTGGTGTATGCTTACTCAGTTTTTACTGATAAACGTTTTCTGCGGTCGGCTGTTGCTATTTGAAAACCCGCAGGTTATGAATAAAGTGGGGGAACGCGCACACGTAAGCTGGAGCTAGGAGCAAGCTAGGAATCATTTAGTATTTGAGTAGGAGTTTCTATTTTAGAGAACGTAGACAATGTCATATGTTTATTTCTTTCAAGACTATTGTTGGAGGATTTCTCCGGTTTTATTTCAATACATGCACTTGGATTTCCGTTTGGTTGCACTAGCAAGGAATCGTAGGTTCCAGGGTTGTTTCAGTGAAACTACGTTAATCCACGCGTAAGTATGAGCATGAATGCTATTTTAACTTTTCCTCTACCATTGCTTGACGCATTCAATTCATTGCGTGTCTCTTTCCCTAATTCACATGTGATGGAGTTTCACAGTTTAACATAGTCAAAAATTTACAGTGAACTGATGGATGATTTATTTTTATGTTTTTTTTTGCATTCTCCCTTATCTACAATAAAGGTTCATTTTTTTGTTTCCACTCGTATATCTTC
Source organism: Linanthus parryae (assembly GCA_023055425.1). Classification (NCBI taxonomy): domain Eukaryota; kingdom Viridiplantae; phylum Streptophyta; class Magnoliopsida; order Ericales; family Polemoniaceae; genus Linanthus; species Linanthus parryae. Next base: position 12,290,491 of record JALGPY010000006.1, on the reverse strand, counting down.
ACAGCTTAGTTCCATTAATTGGTTTAGTGTTTTATATAAATTGTTTATGGTGTGCTCATCGGGTCAGATGTAAAACTGTCAAAGGAAAAATCACGTCTACGCGTTAGAACGAGCATGTACTTTTTTTTAATATAAGAAGACATCATATGTCAAATAAAAGAGTTTAAATAAATACGTGCATATATACATATATTTCAAAGTATCAAGCGGAAATTTGAATATTTGGATGCAAAATTTCAAAAGATGAGGAACATCATGCTACATCAAAAGATATTTTCCAGGCCTCTAATTAAGTATTTACCAGACATCTATGTTTAACATATTTGCACATCATAAATACACCAAACCAACATTTGCATGTTCCTGGCATCCATTTCTTTGCTGGAGGAACATCAAAAGATTCTATATTTGCAATAGGGGAAATCCGTACTATCCCAAAACTAGCATTTTTTTCTTGGGATTGTATTCTTGCGGCCGGAGGCAATTTTAAATTATCCATTCCCTATCAGATATGTTCAAGGTTAAGTTAAAAGCTTGGACGATTCATTTTTCAGTGTTTATTGTATTCTGCCGCATGTTCAATAAAGGTACATTTTTTTTATGTTTCCACTGGTATATCTTCACAACATTTTTACACTAATTCGTTGACCGTTTTAACCAAAGTGCTTATAGTGTGCTAATATGGTCAGATGAGGAACTATCTTGAAAGAAAAATGACAGGTATGCATTAAGACAAGCATACACATTAGTTTTATGTCATTCTCCCATTACTTGACGCATTAAAATTCAATGCGTGTCTCTTTCACTGATTTACATGTATGTGAGTCCCGCAGTTCAACATAGTCCAAATTATCGGTGAATAGATGGATGATTTATGTTTCAAATTTTTGTGTAACTCTGCTGCATCTATAATAAAGAACTTCTTTTTTTATTTCCACTCTTATATTCTCACATTTTGTTACGTTAACTGGTTGGACGTTTTTATCTAAAGCGTTTATGGTGTGCTCGTCTGGTCAAATGTGAAACTGTCGTGAGGGAAAAAATGATGTCTACGCATAATGATGAACATGCACGTTAGTTTTAGTTTTCCTATATCATTGCTGGGTTCATTAAATTCATCGTGTGTCTCTTTCACTAATTTACATGTGTGGGAGTTAATCAGTTAATATATGCTAAGATTTTACGGTGAACTGGTGAATTTTTTCTATTTTCAGGGCTTTTGTGACACTGTGTCGCATCTACATTAAAAGCATATAAATATATATATATTATTTCTACTAGTGTATGTTCACATCGTTGTAACATTCAAAGTGTTTATGGTTTGCCCATTTAGTCCAGATGTGAAATTCTTGCGAGTGAAAAATGGGTTCTACGTATAAGATTGAGTATGCATGTTATTTATAGTTTTCCTATCCCATTGCTTGACACATTCAATTCATCGCATATTGATTTGCATGTCTGGAAGTTTCTTAGTTTAACATAGGCCAAAATTTTATGCTGAACTAATAGATGATTTATTTTTCAGGGTTTTTTTTGTCACTCTGACGCGTCTTTATAAAAGAATTTTTTTATTTTCACTCGTGTATCTTCACAACAGTGTCCAGTTTGTGAATGCTTATGCTGCCAGCACATATGCTTTCCGAAAACATAAGCAGTTTTCTTGTATTTGGCAAAAATAAAATTCTGCTTTTTCGGAAAGTTTCTGATGTCCCACAGTTGTTAACCATTATTTATTTATTTATTTATTTATTTATTTATTTATTTATTTATTTATTTATTTATTTATTTATTTGCAGATGGTGAATAATGAGTGGGAAAAGACCAAAAAAACCCTATGTTATTTAACTTTCCATCCACTAAATGTAACAAAGTTACTAGTGGGTCCAATGCATGGTTTTTGAAAGTTTGAGACCGTGACTGTATGATTTAAAAGTTTGAGTACCAAATTCAGAAAAAATTAAACTATGAGTACCTATGGTGCAATTTTTCCTTTGAAGTATGATATTAAAGTCAACTTTTAAAATTAGAAATTTTGATTTAAATTCAAAATTGATCCACAATTAATTAGCTGTTATAAGATGAGAATTCTTCACTTAGAGACTCAAAATCAATTAGTGGATTTTTGAGTATTTTTCGAGAAACATGTGGCTTTGGAGATCCATTGATTAATACATGGTTAAGTTTTGCAATTATGAAGGTCAGAGTTCGATGGAGGAGTATGTTCATGTGTGGGTGTTGGAGGTGGAGGTGGGATCGGAGTAGGCGGATGCCGTAGCGGCGGCATGGGATTTCATCGAAATCTGGGCTTGGGATTGTCTCTATCTGAGTTGCGTGGTGGTGAAGTGGTGGTTGCGGTGGTGATTGTGAATGTAGTTCTTATTATCATATGTAAAACCAATATGAGTATTTTACCTTGAACAAAAGGACATGACAATCAACTAACTGTGTATTTCGTTAAGCGAGTAACTGCATAATTTTTTATCAGTTTCACATTTACGTGTATATTGTAAATGGATGATGCAATCAGCGAGTTTAGAAGTAGGGTTTGCGTTGCAATGTGATAATTTCACCAAACTGAAGTATTCACTAAGTAATTAAGCCTTAATCTTTTTTTCCTAAGAATTATATCTTATCTTACATCTAACCGAGTTCGTACTCGAGAAATCATGCAGATGTTTCAAATGCTTTACCACTATGCTAGCACCTTTTTGTTTTGTTTTGGGATTGTTTAACAAAAGTATGCTCACAATCCCCTAAGAAAATGGCTCACAAAAAAAAGGCTCAAAACGCCATTCAATAAAACAAACAAATGACCATAAGAAAAACAAAAAAACAAACAAATGAGCTCACAACCTACCGAAAGGCCGAATAGACAAACACGCCACCACTTACCAATCGCCATTTGATATTTTTTAAATTAATTTTAAATTTTATTTGCGAGGCATGTTATTCCCACGACCAGAATTCATATCCCCACGAACAATGTGTTGGTTTGACACTTCTAACCTCAGTCAGTACCAGTTTGTCCCAACTCTTTATTCCCAATTTGACTTTTATCAGTATTTATTGAGTCACTTTAACCCGGTGATTTGAATAGCAAACCGAAGTAATTTTTTGATAATTTTTTCATGGTGTTGTAGAGTAAAAATTGCTCTATAATATGGTGAAAAAATTATGAAAAAATCGTATTATTTTGTTATCCAAATCACCCGGTCAAAATGACCCATATACGAGTCTAAAAAGTCAAATGAGAACAAAGAGCGGTAACAGCCTTCGCCTCACTCGTTGACCCGTGACTCGTGACTCTCAGCTCAAATGTATGGAATCATGGAAGAGCCAAGAATTGGTGGAAACAGAGATACGAGACCCTATCAGGGGTAAAGTTGTCAAATAAGTAACAAGAGTCGTGGGTTTAGAAAGAGTAGTTCTCCGTCTCTCTAACAAAGAGGAAAGAAGAGAGAGAGAGAGTGAGGGAAGCGCTACACAGAGAGACGAAAAGGAAGGCAATGTTCATCATTCACTTGTGAACTTCGCTCCTCTGCAACAACCACAACTGAGCTCATCGACGATCAAATTCACTCGCCTCTTCCGTCATTTCAATTTCTCCGGTAACTCCGCCGTCGATTTCTCCGTCTCAAGCTCCGACGCCGTCGCCGTCGGCGGCACACTGATCGGTAAACTCGACTTCTCATCCTTTATCTCCATCTGCGCAGTTCAATACACACACAAGTGCACTTATTCGTTTCAATCAGCGAAATCTATGCGTATATACCTAGATATGCGCTTTGTTCTTATTCCTCTATAGATTGTTCGATTTTGTTGACTCACGGATACGTTTAACTCTCGCTTAGTCTTCGATTCTGTGGAATTTGATACATTTGGTGGCTAATTCGTACTGTTAACAAGCTTTTTTCATGTTTCAATTTGCTTTATCCGCTAGGTGTTTGACTTGGGGTTAACGGAGCTGGATAAAACGAACCGTAGAATGTACTGATAGTGTCTGTGTTACTGATTGCGAAATTTGAAGAAAATGGACTTTGCATGTAGTTTTGTGCAGTCAAAGGTGTTTCATGGCAGGACTTCAGGTCAATTAGATTCGAATTTGAAGTATAGATATACTAATTTTGGTGCAAGTCAAAAATTAGTCACGAAACCCTACCAGAAGAGGAGGTTGAAGAAGATAATTGTTTCCAGTGCTAACAGTTGTAGCCATTCGTGTGGATCTTTGACTCGTAACTTTGTGAATGTTTTCAAGACGTCGAGAGGAGTAATTAGGTTGAGGTGTCAGGGCAATGATTCTGTAGCTTATATCGACGGAAATGGTCGTAATGTAGAATCTGTTGAAAATAGTAACGAAGAGACTGACGTCAGCCCTGAGTCGAGTGGTTCTGGGGAGGTGGAAGAGGAAGAGGAAAAACAGGAGCCGACATTGGATGAGTTGAGGGAGTTACTGCAGAATGCATTAAAAGAATTGGAGGTTGCAAGGATTAACAGTGCTTCCTTCGAGGAAAAAGCTCAGAGAATATCAGAATCGGCAATAGCATTGAAAGATGAAGCTGCACAGGCCTGGGAAAATGTTAACGCTGCACTGGGTGATGTTCAAGAGATTGTGAATGAAGAAGCTGTTGCAAATGAATCTGTCCAGAAAGCAACTATGGCCCTTTGTTTGGCGGAAGCAAGGCTTCAGGTGGCTATGGATTCATTAGAAGCCGCAAAACGCGAAGCTTCTAGAGATAATGAGTCAGAAAATGGAAGTAGTACAGATGAATCAGAGATAATAACGAAACATGAGGAAGCACTGGTGGCTGCTCAAGACGATATTAAAGAGTGTCAAGCTTCATTGACACATTGTGAGGGAGAGCTGAGATTGTTGCAAAGCAGAAAAAGAGAGTTGCAGAAGGAAGTAGATAGGTTAAATGAGATCGCAGAGAAGGCGGAAACGGATGCTTTGAAGGCGGAGGAAGATGTGGCAAATGTTATGCTTTTAGCTGAGCAAGCTGTTGCCATTGAAATTGAAGCTGCACAACGTGTAAATGATGCGGAGATTGTTTTAAAGAGAGCAGAGAAAAAACTCTCCATTTCTAATCCTGATGGTGCAGATACTATTGTTCACCAAAACGGATCATCAACCCCAGCGAATCTTGTAGTTGAAGAGGAACTCAATATGGGAAGTTCAGGTGATGTTGCCACCGAAAAGCAGAGAGATGTAGCTACTGAGACTCCTATGCTTGCAGAGTCCTCAACAGGTAACCAGTTGGATGGTCCTGCTGAGAATCTTGACGAGCCAAGTTCATCTTATGACAGCGATCAAGAAAAGGGTGAACCAATTGCAGAACTAAAAGACATTGAAGAATCAGACACTTCAAAGAACGAGACACAAACTAAAAAACAGGAACCACAGAAGGATTTGGCAAGGGAAGGCTCATCTCTTAGTGCCCCGAAAGCTTTATTGAAAAAATCTTCCCGTTTCTTCTCTGCGTCGTTCTTTTCTCTGGATGGGCCTGAGTTCACTCCAGCATCCCTATTCCATGGGCTTGTTGAATCTGCCAGAAAGCAATTACCCAAGCTGGTTGTTGGATCACTGCTAATTGGAGCAGGGTATGCAATACTTTCACATATTGATTATACACCATTTTATATTCCTTTTCCTGTTGTATTTATTACATGCATCTGAGAGGAGACAAACCACTTTGTTGAAGATCACTCGGTAATTCATGCATCCTTCGAACTCTCATCGGCATGTCTGCTAACACGACATCTTTTTGTCAGTGATTAAGCCTATCTCTTATATAAAGTTTATATACAGGACTGCTGTTTATTTCAATCGGGCTGAGAAAATTAGCCAGCTATTTACACAACCTGGCATTGTCAGCACCACTATTGATGAAGTCTCATCCAGTGCCAAGCCTTTGGTTCGTCAAATACAAAAGCTGCCCAAGAAATTTCAGAAGCTAATGGAAATGCTTCCACATCAAGAGGCATGCACGTAAAAACTTTCTATTTACTTATCATTTCTTCCATGGCACAGTACATTAGGTATATCTTTTTAGATATTCCTTTGTTTGCTATGTTTGATCAAGTATTTCCTTCTCTAGGTGAATGAGGAGGAAGCTTCTCTTCTTGACGTGCTGTGGTTGCTGCTTGCAAGTGTCATCTTCGTCCCTATATTCCAGAAAATTCCTGGAGGTAACTAATTTCATGATATATGTAAATTTTGGTCTCTTGTGAAATTGATGATTTATCATCTTTTTCTTCTCCCCAACGAGATAAATTCTGAATGATAAATATGAAGATGCTAAGCACATGGACTCCCTCAACATTTTAATTCATGCATCCTTCTAACTCTCATCGGCATTTCACAGTCAATACTCAACACCCTGTCCCATACAGAAAAATCAACAAGGCTAACCAGACTTTTCTGGTCAATAACATTTGTGAAAAGCACTCTTAGCATTGATCCACAGACACAGTTTTATACAAGGGCAAGCAATGACCCATGGATGACATATCATTTCTTGTCAATTAGCTTGGATTCAGCTGTTATCTGAATGCATACTTGGTCTTGTCCTTGCATATGTCTGACGTTCTAGCATTGTTCGTATATGGCCAGTGACTTATTTCTTTAAATTTTTAGGTAGTCCTGTTCTTGGATATTTGGCGGCTGGGATCTTGATTGGACCTTATGGTCTCTCTATCATCCATCATGTACATGGAACAAAGGCAATAGCTGAATTTGGAGTCGTATTCTTGATGTTTAATATTGGCCTTGAGGTACAAGTATTAGAGTGGTTTGCTTAGACAGGGATTGACCTTGATATTTGATCTGTCTCCAGAAAGCCGAGTAACAATAACCATTTTTGCAGCTTTCCGTTGAAAGATTAAGTTCTATGAAGAAATATGTTTTTGGATTGGGCTCTGCTCAGGTAATTGAAGAAACTATTCATCACGTGCCAATGCGTGGGATTTCCTTATGGCGTCGCATAATTGTGAACTTGATATTGGTATTTATATTTCTACTTGCATGAAAATGCAGGTCATGGTGACTGCGGCAGTGGTTGGCTTAGTTGCGCACTATATTGCAGGCCAGGCTGGTCCTGCTGCACTTGTCATTGGTAATGGTCTGGCATTATCTTCCACTGCTGTTGTCCTTCAGGTAAACATTATAGGGTATAACAGTTCATTATTGTGAGTCAACTTCGGTCATTATTTGAGCTAAACAGTACTATACAAGGACCAGTCACAACTTATCTAACTTGCATTGTAGGTTTTATACTTTTTGTCATTCTTAACCTCGATAACTGATAACACTACTAGGGTCTAAACCCATCAATGAGGGAGTGCGGCGAGTGCTGATGGACTTGCAAATAAGTATCATATGGACTAACCTCTAAAGTTACTGGTGCAAAAAGGGTGTGCTGCTCTGAAGTCCTTACTTCTCCTAGCACCTGACTGTCACACCACGCAATCTATGTTCTCTTGGTAGTTTGGATATCTGGTAGATATATATTTTATGGAGAGAGTAAGATGAAACCTGGCAAATAAGTACACGCGCTTTTCAACTGTAGTACATTTAGCATAATCCTAACCTGATTGGAGCTTAACCAGTGACATTCCTCCGTTATTGTTTTGAAGCAGTTTATATAATGATTCTAGATTTTTCTTGAGGATAAACAATTCTAGATTTAAACACGGAGGGTTTTTTTTTTGTGTGTCATCTTCTGGGTCTAGCACGTGTGAATATATTTGGAAAAGATATCTGCGTAAGTTCAGTTTCCTTTGTACTTGGAAGATCTATGCACCGTTCTAAAAGAGTCTTATGCATATGATTGAACTCTGTTCCACTAAACTGTGTATTGTATCAACAATTAGAATTCGTATTACTTCCTTTTTCCATTTCCTTTGATATGAAAGTGCATGAATGAATCAGATTTCATTGTGATAAGAATCAGTTAAAACCAACAATATTAACATTTAACATCTTCCAGTCAAGGGCGGATCCACCCTTTGAGGTGTGGGGGCTATAGCCCCCACTCAACTTTGTGAAATTGCAATTTTACCCTATCAAATGTCTATTAGATGCATTTTAGCCCCACTGAATTTAATTAATAACCCTTTTTGCTTATGTTTTTTCATTAGCATTTAATATTGTTAAGATTTAGCCCCCACTGGAGAAAAATCCTGGGTCCGCCCCTTCTTCCAGTTACTTTTTTTGTTTCTCTCTATCAAACCCAATTTATTTCACTGGTCCTGTATTAAAGAGTAAATTATGTCTAACTAATGCATTATTCGATAATTTTCCTCCAGGTGTTGCAGGAAAGAGGTGAAAGCACGTCGCGTCATGGACGGGCTACATTTTCTGTTTTACTTTTCCAGGTATGATTACACATGAAAGAGCTGTATAAGTCTAAGTTGGTTTAACTTGTAAGTCAATCCAAATAAGTCTCATTCTCTTACAGTCTTCTCATCAGTTTACAATGTTTTTGAACTTCACAGTTCATAATTAAAGTACCATTACAGAAACAATTAAGATGATAAGAGGAATGTGACTGGTCTTGTAATTGTTCATATTTTTGTTATATGTATAACACTTTGTATTCTCATTTACTTGTGGTTCTACATCTTTTGGGTCTGTTATATTGATTGTTGTTTCTCTTCCCGTTGGTTGTCCAGGATCTGGCTGTTGTGGTTTTGTTGATCCTCATCCCTCTTCTCTCCCCAAATTCAGCTAAAGGAGGGGTAAATTTGCTGATCTTCATTTTTTTCCTTTTTAATGATCTTGCAAGACACGTCCAGATTACTGACTGACAGAACACTGCTAATTCCCTTATGAACCTATTGCACTCAAGATCACTGCTAGGTTTATTTCGTAACTGGAATAGTTAGCAAAAACTAGATGCTTTTTTATGATTGCTTCACTTTTTGGTTTCAGCTAGCCTTTAATTGCACGATCCTGTCAGACTTGCTGCACAGCTGATGCTATTACCGTCTTTGATATTTATCTCTCTTTAGGTTGGTTTCCAAGCTATTGCAGAAGCTCTTGGAAAGGCTGCCGTGAAGGCAGTTGTAGCAATTATTGCCATAATCGCCGGTGGGCGCTTGGTGAGTTATAGTTGATTTGCTTCTTGATAGTTTCATTTGGCGCAATCTATATTGCAAACTTATCAGAGAGAAACCTTGCCATGATATTATCGGTTTTGCTTACACCTTATGTTTTAGTCTTTTCATCTTATCAAGTTCCATCAATGATATCTAAAAGGTCCAGCTTTTATATAGCTAACTATTAACGTGTCAAAATAATAACTGATTTTGATATTTCTTTAGCTTTCGTGGCGTTAATCACAAAAAAGTTATGTTTCATATTTTCAGCTGCTCCGGCCAATCTATAAGCAAATTGCGGAGAATCAAAATGCTGAGATTTTCTCTGCAAATACGCTCCTTGTTATTCTGGGGACAAGTCTCCTTACAGCTAGGGTATGCTGATGTGTTAATAAGGTTTACTCTTCTGTATCATTCTAGTGTCATGCATTATTTATCATAAAGATTAGTGATTAAGTATGACTTGTTATAAATGAAACAGGCTGGTCTTTCCATGGCATTGGGAGCATTTTTGGCTGGTTTGCTTCTTGCAGAAACAGAGTTTTCCTTACAGGTTGAATCAGATATTGCTCCATATCGCGGCCTTCTCTTGGGTCTTTTCTTTATGACGGTAATCCCTTATATCCTGTGCATAAATCATAACTATTTCCTGCAATTCACAAATCTGTTCCTTCTTAATTTTCAGGTGATGAGTCACAATATTTATCCATCATCGCTTCTAGACTGGCATCTGGGAAACCAGATACCAGTCTTAATTCATTTTTATCTTTCCACTAAATCATGTTTCCTCCTAAAATATTGCGGATTACTCGTGCTCAGAGGGTGCTATAAAGATGTTAATTAAACAAACCGGCAAAATACATGAGACATTGTAATTACAAATTCGACTGTATAAGAACTTATATGGGAGTTTACCTGAAGGAACACAGTCACACACATAACAAAACATAGCCTATATGTAGTTATATGGAAATAGTTATACTGATAACTGTAATTATTGCCCTTTTTCCCTGGATTTCAGGTTGGGATGTCAATAGATCCTAAACTTCTCGTATCTAATTTTCCTGTAATCATGGGAGCACTGGCCTTCCTAATCGGTGGAAAGACTATATTGGTTGCCGTGGTTGGTAAACTCTTTGGTATTTCAATCATATCCGCTATAAGAGTTGGTCTTCTACTTGCTCCTGGTGGGGAATTCGCATTCGTGGCTTTCGGCGAAGCTGTTAATCAGGTTCCCTCTATGATTCTTCTTTCTTTTTGGCTTAGTGGGTTCATGTTTGTAATCACAATTGCATTTGATTGAGTGACTTGTCCTGGGGGATTCTTAGAAACCCTGCTAAATGCATGGCATGCGGTGTTTTTAGTTCCTGCCTAGAGGATTTCCAAATAATTTGCCATAGATAATTTACCAGCTGGAGGATGATACATATATGCTATTGCATGACCAAATAACTACAGTAAGAGGGCCTGTTTAAGCTGATGATACCCATACATGTTTGCATGCTCATCTTATTTATTCTAGGATGATTGTCGTGCCTTTGGATATCTGAACTTTTGTGGATAGTTGAAGTTGCATGTTACTTGTTAGTACTTAGTACCCATCGGCTCATGGATCATCAGGCAATGATGATATCCTGTGTCGTATTTCTTTTAGTCACGCATAATACAAAGTTACAAACTGTTACCTGTTTTGAGGTTAACCATGTGAAAGTATAACTGATGTTAATCGAAAGAGAAACTTTGTGAAAATATGACGGTCTAAATTCAAAAATTGCAACTTGTTGAGGTCTAAAAATTTGGGTTGCTTAAATCTAGCTAGACACCTCTTTAAGAGTCAAAAGACCGGACTGTTTTTGTAAAAACGGGATTCATCATATTAGCTGAGAGGTAATAGACCTTACCGTTTTCTTAAATGGGACTGATCACTATGAAAAGCAATTATGAACAGGCATTGTTTACAAGCAAATATGCTATGGAGGGATGCGGCTTATTTCAAAAGAGAGTACTTGCAGAACCTAATCGATTTATCAATTGTCCTATTTGCAGGGTATAATGTCTCCTGAGATGTCATCTTTACTATTTCTTGTGGTTGGGATCTCCATGGCTATCACCCCATGGTTAGCTGCTGGAGGTCAGTTGATAGCCTCTCGCTTTGAGCAGCATGATGTGAGGAGCTTGTTACCAGTAGAGAGTGAGGTAAAATTCATAATTTTATTTACACTGCTTATATCTTTATATACCAGCTTCTTATTGTTGCAATTGCTTTCTATTATAGTCATGAACATGATTTGTTGTCCATGACTGGATAACGGAGTAGTCCAATTATCAGAACTTAGCTGTAAACAAGTGACTATCAAATGACTCAAATCTTTAAGAAGGATAGTAATATTTTACAGTTTTAATGATTCATCTAGCTATGCCTTACGACTGGAGTGTCAACTGTCAAGCACATCAAGTAGTTACCGAGGCAAATATAATGGTACTTTCTATATGAAACTTATCACTTGAGATTCTGCAGAACTCGGTTATGATACTTATGACTTTAAGATTCTGCCCAATGGCTGACTTTTGCTATTGTGAAATCCTTGGGAGACGCCTTATGGTAAATGTTCTCCTTTTCTTCCCTGTGGTTATTCCCTGCGGTTGCATCACAGGTCCCAATAAACCTTGCATGACGTTTACTGGGCTCATAAAAAACAAGTACCCCTCTCCTTGAGCCTTAGGCCCTTAGATTTCGATGAATAGGTATTATGTAGTATTTGAAAAAGCATGGCTCGAAAATTCACCACCAACCATTATTTGTTGTATGTGGTTGGCCAGCTTGTCGTCAGCTAATAGGGAGCTTTTGAATGACATGTTAATGGTTTAGAAATAATTGTATTTCAATACTGTATTAAAGATGATCCATGATCCATTTTAGAAATGATTCAAATGAGTAATATGTCGCGGTTGTGTAATCATAAAAGTTACTCTTAAATCCATGATTGCTCTTTGGGAAGAGAAGAAAGCTCCGTATAAGGAAGATGAAGTTACCACACCCTATATGCTTGGTTTCAACTCTTAATGCAATACATCCAGTGGAAATATTAGCAAAGTAGTCAGACTGGTTACTAATGTGATTTTCATATGCCAGACTACTTGTCCTTCATGATTCTTATGGGATTTTCTTGTCAATTTATCACTCTGTTTGATCATATACAGATTGCATAGTCTTCTGATTATGGAATGTTAGATATGGTGCCATTGGAGATGTGTCCCTGTGTTCTAGATTCACTAGTTTTGTTTCACAAGAACATCTACTGAACTTGTTGCTTTTTTGCTTGTTCTCTTCGCAGACTGATGATTTGCAGGATCATATCATTATCTGCGGATTTGGGCGTGTTGGTCAGGTACTCATTATTTGCCTGTATTTAACTTGTATTGAACCTGCTCTTTTAAGGGAGTACATATATCACGTGTGTGGTTTATGTATGAGAATGCACATGATATGTGTTCTCTGAGAGCAGTGCATTTCTTTGTGATTCTTTCAGATAATCGCCCAGCTTCTCTCTGAAAGGCTTATCCCATTTGTCGCTCTTGATGTGAGGAGGTATGCTTAATGCTTAATCACATTGAACTGTTTTGTCAGGGTATAACCAATTGTGTAAACAGAAAATGGCTTAATGATTGAGCATCTCGATGGTGCACTTAGTAATGGAGTGTGGTTGTGAATGATCCTGGTGACCTAGTCATTTTTAAGATATTCATGACATGAGTTTATATATCCCGCAAGTCACCATAGTTCGGGAAGGACGTCAAGAAACCGTGTAGGCATGATGACTCCCTTTCCCAATAACAAGTACATGCCAGCCCAGTATTGGTGGCTTTGACATTGAGTACCTTAGTTTGAATCTCTTTTTTTAATCTTTCTTTCTAACTTGATCAAGGGTCCATCGCCTTGGAATTGAGATGGTAGATCACAGAACTAACTCAAACACTAGACTAGAAACAGTGATGCACATCTCATATAGCAGACATGGTCATGTACTTTTTGGGATTTAGGGTTAACTAAATGAAACTATTGACATGCATTGTTGTGAATGTATAGGGTGTTTTGGGTATAGCTGCTCCAGCATATTCATTCATACTCGTCTTCGATCTTATAGTTACACGATGTGTATATTGTTTTCTGATAAAGTGGCTGAATACTAATCAGTCGAAATGAGGTTTGATGAGATAACCCTAAATTCCACTCGGCATGTCAATTTACCTATCACTCAGAATCTCATATCAACCACGTGAAATTGTTCTGCCCGCATGTTTTCAAGGCTCATGTATCCCACAATAGTCTCTAGCACATTCTCTTTTGTCTTCCTATAATTCTCTTACCATAGTCCAAGTGGATTCTATGACCTTATTGACGCATCGAGGACTGGACCATGCACATTACAGTACCACTTCAATCAATTTCCCCATATTTATGGCTTCTGTCAGTCAAACAACTGTTTTTTTTTTCAAATTCAAACCCTCAACATGTTTTACTTCTGTTCTATTAACTGCCCTTAAGGTTTAGCTTCTATATTATAATCACACCTGAATTCCGATATCGCTCCTTCATGCGACCAACTCTTATCATGAGGTATATCCTCCTCAATCAGCGGCCATAAGCACTTCATCTGCGTTAGAAACAATAATCTCATAGTCTACTTGGAGGAAACTCTAGTAATCAAAAGTTTGACCTAGGGAAAAAGTATTTCAGGCTCGACACCTTTGACCTTTACAATCTTTTTATAGTAGGTAGACTTTTACTTTAGTAACTAATTAACTTTGGAAATTTTCTGTGAAGTTTAATTAGAGAAAAAAAACCAGAAATTCGTGTGAAGTTGTGGACTATGTATTCTAAACTTTAGGACATGAGAAGATGCCAAAATGTTTAAAAGTCACTCCAAATTTAGTATCCTAAATGACCATGGTTTAGTAGTTATGCTATTCTCCTTTTCTTCTCCTGGATCATGTAAGTTCGGAGTTGTCGGGACGTCTCTGACTTTTTATCAATGATGTAAAATGTAACTATGAGGCAGCCCCTATCTTTGTCCATGCCTATTACTTGCTGAAAGTTTGCTAAGTGCATCAAATGTGCTAAAAAGTGTCTGCCGCAATGTTTAGTTAGCTGATCTTTAGCTCTTGCACAATTGCAGTGACCGAGTGGCGATTGGCCGTGCTCTTGACCTTCCTGTCTACTTTGGAGATGCTGGCAGTCGAGAGGTAAAGTAATTCTACTTCAACCTGAAAATTCACTATTCAATGTCATTGCTGACATGCTTTTGGTTACCTGTCTTCCAGGTCCTCCATAAAGTTGGTGCTGAAAGAGCCTGCGCTGCAGCTGTTACTTTAGATACTCCTGGTGCAAACTATAGGACTGTCTGGGCTTTAAATAAGTATTATCCTAATGTTAAGACATTTGTCCGCGCTCATGACGTTGATCATGGTCTCAATTTGGAGAAGGCGGGCGCAACAGCGGTACCTTTTTGTTTGATACATATCTTTCTGGACAAATGACTCTAAACCTATATGTACTTTGACACTTGTGACACTAAACCTCTAACACTTCCAATTTCATAGAAAAACCCCCTGCTTCATTTTGAGACAAATAGCCTCCAATCGTTCACATGATGGGCTGTTGATGGGTATTACAGTAAATTTCGTTAATTTAATCTGAACTTTTTAACGATTGGAGGCTATTTGTCTCAAAATGAAAACTGCCGAGGGTTTTTATGAGATCGAAAGTGCTGGTGGTTTAGTGTCACAAATGACAAAGTGCATATAGGTTTAGCATCATTTGTCCACATTTTTTTTTTATCGTGGTTACAATTTATGCAGGTCTGACGTTGTAGTTTTGGATAACCTTGGTAGAGGTTATCACTCCTGCGTGAAGTGTATAGATCTTAAACTTTGTGTAAGCATTTCCTACAACAACTTTTTTGAGTGTTATATTTGAAATGTATGTAGGTTGTCCCCGAGACCTTGGAGCCAAGTCTCCAACTAGCAGCTGCTGTTCTTGCGCAGGTAAACATCAGTATTCCTAGTATTGATTTTTTGAAGAATTCACTGCATAAGTTCGCTAGTTTCAAATCTCTCTCTCTCTCTCTCTCTCTCTCTCTCTATGTGTGTGTGTGTGTTAGTGATTCATAGTTGAAATGTTCAACAAATTGCAATAACATTTCTTGCGAAATATGTGCTTCTTTGCTATCACTTTATTATTGTATTCGCTCTCATACATTGCTACAGCCGATATCCTTGGTGGTTCTTTGGTCGTACCCATAGTAACTTCCTTCTGGTTGTTCATAAACGGATGCCACCTTTCCAATTTTTCTCTTCATTTAAAAGATTAAGAGGTTGGATCCGTCGAGTCTTTTGTTCCCACTTCCCAGCTTATCCTCAGATTATGCATTCCTGTACAGATGTGAGAAAGGTAAGGGAAATTGGAACAGCTCTTTTGATATATTGATACTTGGTCATTAGCAATATATGCTGGAACAGAAACATCAATATATTGCTAGTGCAGAAACTCGTAATATTTCCCTTTTGTTGCCTGTATCTGAATTTTCTTAGTATCTTAGCTGTGTTTTCTTATCACATAGAATACTATTATTCAGTACTATGAACTTGAAAGAACTGAAGTCTTTTTGCTGGGGCGTCTACTTTGTGTTCTCACCTTGTCCTTTGTTATACCTATCAGGCTAAACTGCCGATGGCTGAAATAGCAGCTACTATCAATGAGTTCAGATCCCGCCATCTTTCAGAGCTTACAGAGGTACGTAATATTCCCTTGAAAATAATATTCAGATCAGCTCTATCTTGCTAATGCAGCATCAAATGTTTTCTCTCACACAAACACACCAAAGAGCTGTGTTTTTTTTTTTTTTTTTTTTTTTCCCGACAGTCAACAGTTTCAACAGTCCATGCACACGGTAGAATCATGACTATAATCAGGGGTGTTTACAATTCAACTTCGATTGGCTTATGGACTGATGGTTACCCAGAACAGAACCATTTGAGTGGTTGACAAAGTCATTTACCTAAACCAAACCATCTTATGAAAACCCAACCTAACCATTAATATCAGTTTTCGTTCAAGAAAGTACAATTTGAGTCTGAAAATATAAATCGTAGAACTATAATAAAGACTGCATCATAATTTCATCTTATTCAATTTAAAAAACATTCATATGGTCAGATCGAGTTAGGAAAAGAAACTGATTCTGGGTAAGTTGACCCTATGTCTAGAGCCACATTTATGGTGGATGGTGGCATGTGAAGACATTAAATAATGATACCTGTGAGTTTTTTGGAGCATTTTGCAGTTTGAAAAGAAGTCCCAGACCTAAATTTAACCACTTAAAGCCTAAACTCACCAACCCATTGAGTTTTCCCTGGTTTAGTTTTCAGTTTCGATTGGGCTCCCGTCTTATTGTCTACTGATCTTTTTTTTAGAAGAATTGTCTACTGATCTTGCCTTCAAAGTAGGAACTTTGGTATCCTATGATGGTGTGCATTTGTTCACTGTTACCTGTTTCACAACTTACCTTGTGCCACTATTCAATGCAGCTATCTGAAGCAAGTGGAAGTTCTCTTGGTTATGGATTCTCTCGGATCATGAGTAAGCCTAAGTCTCAGTCATCAGATTCTTCAGATGAGAATCAAGTAACTGAAGGAACACTTGCAATATAACTCTATCCTCAAGATGAGCAGAGGAAAACTAGAAAAAAAGAACAGGGATATATCTTGAAAGTGTACAGCAGTTTATGTGTGCCTTGGAACTCTAGAATGTACAAATTTATAGCTGGAATAGTTTCCGATGCACACGTGCGCTGATCTGCTGCATGCTGCATTCCCTTAGATAAATTTTGGTAGGCCAATCTTCTCGGCAATCTCTATAAGGATATTCCATTTTTATCCCATCATGTTTAGATCACCAGGGTAATATTGTTTTCACTTTAGTACCGAATTTTCTTCTAGATCAATATCTTGGATTCCGATTGCTACATCGAGGACTTTTTTTCCAGCTGAAGGTAGAGTTTGGTTTCGCTGCAAGTCAGAATTGACTGAATTGTAAGATTTTTCGTTCAGTATATCATCAAGGAAATGTCAAAGTTTCATCTTCAGAGTTCTTTACACCTTGCGATTAGAAATCCCGAGTCTTTGAGCTGACTCCAGACATCCAACATCTAAAAGGACATCTGAATTCAGCTTCTGGTGCATTTCTGGGAAGCCATCTAACTATTCAAATTTCAACTGAAAATTGTCTAACCATGTGTGCCAGTGTTCTACTTAGGGGTGCGATTTCGGTTCAACCGAACCGGAACCGAACCGACTGAAGCCGAAACCGGTCGGTTTCGGTTCGGTTCGGCGGTTCAAAGACCGATTTCGGTTCGGTTGAACCGGAACCGATAATTATGTTAACCGGAACCGAATCCGACCCGTTAACCGGAACCGGATCCTTCACCGGTTCGGTTTTCGGTTCGGTTCGGTTCCAGAACCGGTCGGCCATTTTTTTTTTTTTTTTTTTTTTTTTTTTTGTTTTTGTGTTGATATTTGAATAATTGTTGTAGTTTTAATTAATAAGTATTAAGTATTAATTAACAAAGTTAGGGTTAGGTAGGGTTCATTAATTAAATTAGGGTTAGGGTTTAGGAATTGTTATTAATTAATACTAGTTTTTGTTAATATTAATGTATTTAGGGAAGTTATTAATGCTTTGAATGTTATGTATTTAAACTTGACAACACTTTTCACAAATATTTAAAAAAACATCAAAACTTGACAAATAAATGGAAAATTGGAATTGTGGATTGAGGAATATGGAGATTTGAAAACGAGAGCGTATGACGATTTTTGAGTGATTTTGATTTTTGAGAGTGTGTGGAAATTGGAATTGAGGATTGAGGAATATGGAGATTGGAGAATGAATTTTGGAGAGTGTAGGATGATTTGTGAGTGAAGAATTGTGAGAAGTGTTGAGAGAGTTTGTTGATGAAGTGTGAAAAAAATGGTAGTATGGGTTGGGTATTTATAGGTGTAGAAGGAAGGAGAGGGGAAGTGAAAAAAAAAATAAAAAAATCTTCAACGGTCATGACTACCGTTTGGCAAACGGTAGGAAAAAACGGCTATTTTTTTCAAAATTTCCGACCGTTACACGGTTCTCGGGTCGGTTCTGGCCCGGTTCCGGGTCGGTTCCCGGTTCCCGAATAACAGGAAACCGAACCGGAACCGAACTACCCACGGATTCGGTTCGGTCCGGGTAGTCGGTTCTTCGGTTCGGTTACGGGTTGGCTTGTTTCGGTTGATTTTCACCTCGGTTCGGGTCGGTTCTCGGGTCAACCGACCCGAATTCGCACCTCTAGTTCTACTCCATATAGCAGCATTGCGACATAAGGACTGTCCTTTTGTCACATTTATTAATGATAACTCACATAGTTAAGTTCCTCTTGCCGTTGTGATTAACAGTTTATCAAAAACAACGTTGCGCTTGTGTGGAATTTGCTATTTGTTGGTCGCTACTGTTGAATAGATGTGGTGAAGTAGTAGCCAGAATTTAGTCATTACTCGATGAAAGGAAACATGAAGTGTGCTTATTATAGGTTTGATAACTTCTAGTTGTGCTTGGAATAGTACTTGTCTCGAACTAGAAATTCATCAACAATTTTACTGTGGTCCGAGTTCACATTTGAATTTGATTCGATTCAATTCAATTCGTCGTTTGATTATTCCGTGGTAAAAAATCAATCGAAGTACCTCATTGTTAATATAAGAAGGATTCTCAATCTTTATCATGCGAATACTGCCGGACGAAACTTAAACCGATGTCTGGCGACTAACAAAATTTTATCGTACTTACTTTACATCATGACATGGAAAGTTTGACACAACAAAGGGTAGTGGAAAACACTTTTTTTTTTTTTGGGGGGGGGGGGGGGGGGGGGTCAGAATCTTACCGTCTGACTACTTCTTACTACGTCCGTCCCGTCAAGTTTTTCATGCTTGTTACCACTGTTGACCGCGTCACTTTGACCCGGTGATTTGGTTAACGAAATGACGAAAGAATTTGTTAATCTTTGCATAGTTTTTACTCTACAACATCCTATAAATAAATTATTAGAAAATTACATCGTTTTGCTATCCAAGTCACTGGGTTAAAGTGACCCAGTTACGTATGAAAAACAAGAAACAATTTCACGGGATACAAAAAAAAATGTAGAAAGCCGAATAGCTACACGGGCCTTTGTCTCAGGCTTCTGTAGAAACCCAAAGAAGGCCCAAATGCTTAAACCCAGAGCCCTTACTTTTCACCACCAAAACGCATACTGCTTCACAGCGCCGCCGGAGTTTCAGACGGCGGAGACACTAAGTCGGCAGCTAAAAAAAAAATCAATACAAGTCGAGAGTCTCAGTTTCACGTTCACCACCAGGTTTGCTCCTCTTTTCGGAACATCCGCCCCCACAACGGCGTCGTTTTGAATTGCGCCTGGCCTTTCCCATTTCTCTTTCTCTTCTTCACGGCAAGCAGTTCTCAGTGGAAGAACCTCTCTCTCTCTCTAAAACCCTAGTTGACGATATAGGTCTGACCACCAGATTTCTCAGGATGGCTTCAATGAAATTCGCCGATTGCTCTTCGCCGTCGTCCACGGCGGCGAGGGCTCTACAATTTCACCGCCAAGCTATCCACCACGGCGGCGCTGCACAGCCTCGCGCGGCGATGCTTCCTCGCTTCGCACCGCTGCACGGACGGCCGCTCCGGAGTATCGCCGTCAAGTTCCGGCCTTCCGCTTCTCGCTCTTTCGTCTCTGGTACATTTCTTCTGAAATTAAGTCGTTGCTTTTTGATTAATGGAAAAAATTGATCATTTTAGGTTTAGTTCTTCAGGCTTCTGGTATGAGACTTTGCATGTTTTTGATGATTTGGTTGAGTAAATAGTGGTAGATGCATGTTGAGTGGAGTAAAGTTAGTCTAGTTCTAAGTTAAAGAAACTAAATCAAGTGATACGGTATGTAAATGGTGAAAATGGAGCTTGAACAGAAAAATTAAGCTTCAAGTTAATTTTTTTAGTCTGTGAATGTCTAATTCAAGCTTTTTTCATCTCGAACTTGTAAGTTGTAACTTGTGATTTAGTAATTGTCAGTGTGCTTTGGTTGAGAATCGAAGGAAGAGTAGATTATGGAACCTGCTTTTAGCAGGGGTAAGAAGTTAGTATGGTTTTAGTATGGCACGAGACTTTGCATATTTTGATGATTTGCTTGTGCAAACAGTGGTAGATGCATGTTGATTAAAATAAATTTAGTCTAGTTCTATGGTGGTATATATGCAAGGCTGAAAAATGGAGCTTGAACAGGAAAATTAAGCTTCATGTTAGCATTTTAAGGCATTGAAGGCCTAATTCAAGCTTATATTGTCTCGAACTTGTAACGTGGTTTAGGTATTGTCCATGTGTTTTGGGTTGAGGAACTAAAGAAGGGTAGAATTTGGAACATGCTTTTAGCTGGTGTAAAACGCTAGTAGGGTTTTTTATGACAGATTTAAGACACGAAGTGGGAGAGAGATATGAGTTTCTCCAAGTCAGTGAATTAGTGGAATTAATCGGAAATAGAGTTAAGTTTGTAGTATTTTCTAAGTGAATGAGGTATGCATGTATGCCTAAAGTTTAGGCCCTAAACATAATATCATGCTACAACTCATATTTCTCGTAACATTTCTAGTAACAATTTCCAAACTATTTGAAGGCGTGCATGTTGAGGCATGCCTATAGACTCCTTTAATTTTACACCCACCTTTTCCGTAATGCCTCCATGTTGTAGTATTTTCTAAGTGAATGGAATGAACGTTTCCATTGCTTTCAGTCTCGTGGTTCACTAATGTGAGCCATTTTTTCCTGCAACACTCATGTTTAAGGCTCATTGTTGGTTGTTCATATTGGGCCCAATGTGATCTCTGAGTACTAGTTTGGATGTCTGCTTACGTCTTCTTAACATGGAGACATTCTATCATTGCAGTATGGGTGAATGCATGTTTCTCTAGTCATGTTAGTTTAGTTATGACCAAAAGTTGTCCCATTGGATCAGTTAATTAATGAAGGTAATAATTATCACAGTGGTGAAAGAGTGCCATCTTGTGAATCAATCATTATAGACTGTTTGATAATATTTGGACTTCAGGAGAATTTGTTTGTTCAGCTCTGTTCGTTCTTTCTCGGAAAATACTGACCATAGTAGATGTCTTGCTTGTTTAATCTCTTTCTGCATTTCTTTTTTTGTATAGCGTCAATGGCAGCTGAAACCACTGCAACAATAATTGACGGAAAAGCGGTTGCAAAAAAAATCAGAGAAGAGGTGGCTGCCGAAATATCAACAATGAAGGATGCTATTGGGGTTGTACCAGGATTAGCAGTTATACTAGTTGGCGACAGAAAGGATTCTGCGACTTATGTCCGCAACAAGAAAAAAGCTTGTGAAGCAGTAGGGATCAATTCTTATGAAGTGAATTTGCCTGAGGATTCAACTGAAGAGGAGGTTCTCAAGTATATCTCAGGCTTCAACGATGATACTGCAGTGCATGGCATTCTTGTCCAGTTACCTCTTCCTTCGGTATACTTCCATCTCATTTCATCATTTCCTTTAACGATGAAGAAATCATATATTAAGGAATTATAAATTTATAATACTAACTCTTTGCTAATAAACTATCTAAAACCGTTTTTCTCATTGCAAAAACTATGATATTTTGTCGACTGGTAGGCTTCATTAACATCGTTATAACTAATGGCTAACACAGTATGAAAGGAGTTACTAGTTTATTGCTTCAGGGTAGTAAGAAGTAAGCTACCAGTAGTTCTAAATATTAATTAGATAGATTTGGTTGATTATACTCATTTCCCTGACTGGATAATTATTTAATTACCTTTGTTTGTTCTCCATGAGGCTTTGCCTTCTTTCCAGTAACCCACGTCACTATTTATCATTTGTGTTAACTGTATTCTTCTGATAGTTAGGATTTAGGAATGAGGTAGTGGTGATTCTTACAGAGCTAATCCTTATGGTTACAGAGCTCTTTTACAATCATTGTCATTGTTACCCTCAGATAAGTACTCTATTCTCTCTTCAACCAATTATTTATCTAGTAGAGCTACTTTATATTGGTTATGTTTAATCGTGAGAACACACGCTGTTTCACCTCCATCTTCTCCTCATCTCTTTTACTTGCGCTCTCTTTCCTATCAGACCCGTGACCTCTTTCTCTATCTCTCTCCGCGTAGATTTTCCTTTCTTCATCTACTCATCTCTGCTTATTTTCTCTCCCCCTAATGAACACCTTCTATGTCATCATTTTTGACAATAGACTTCTCATTGTCCCATGATTCTTCTATGCTCTTCCTCTACTACCACGAACAATCAAATTCTTTTCCAAAACATGTTTCGTAACTTCTTCATTTTTTGAAATTAAACTGAACCACGCTCTCATACGAGCAGTAGGAGTTTGGTTCGAATAATAGTTTGAAATTATGGTCTGCTACTTAATTTGATAAAAACACATTGAAGTTGAAAGTATGGAGTATATTATGTAACAAGTTTCATCTGATTCAATTATTCGTTACTAGTTTGCGTTTTGCATATTAAGATTCAGAAATGTTCAGTTAAATCTCATGACTGACGGGAAGAAAAGTTCTGATCTTTGACAGTATTAGGAACTAGGGAGAAAAGTGGATGATGATGAATACTAAATACCTTAATAGACAGGTAGAGAGAGATTCTATGACATTCCCGAATGAAAAGAGGGAAACTGATTTAACAAAAAAATGGTATTGATAAAAAAATGATATACAACTACATTGATCTTAGTAAAAGGTGCTTTAGAGAGAGGCATTTCGCTCAGAGCCGTTTGAAAAAGCGCCATCCCTGACCCCTTGAAGATAGGACATAATAATTAAGATGGGCAAAAGTTGTCATTGATTGTAATGAGCTCCGTAAGCATTGTAATCAGCTGTGTAAGAATCATTACCCTTAGGAATATTTCCTGAATACTTCAGTTTCAGCTCAGGAGAATCTTGTCCACCATTTTGGCATTGACTGCCTGCATCAACTTCACCAAGTTCTTTTTTCCCAGTTTCTGGGATAAAGCTCCTTTATGTGTTTTACTTGTTACCATCACTCATATGCTTCAATTTTTATCAACCATGCACCTAGTTTTGTGCCATCGTTGTGTGCTTGATGAGAATATGAAATGATAACTGATTTACATTCAAAGCATATTTTCTTTCTACGGATACCTGATAATATAGTGCACAAAAGCTATTATTCTGATATTTTCCCTTTGTTTTGTACCAGCATATGAATGAGCAGAAAATTCTAAACGCTGTCGCACTTGAGAAAGATGTGGATGGGTTTCACCCCCTTAATATTGGCCGGCTTGCCATGCGTGGTAGAGAACCCCTGTTTGTTCCATGTACACCCAAAGGATGCATAGAATTGTTGCATAGGTATGGTGTTGAGATCAAAGGAAAGAGGGCTGTTGTGATTGGTAGAAGCAATATTGTTGGTACCCCAGCTGCCCTACTATTGCAGGTAGTTTCTTAGACTATTCATATTCTCTTTTGGTGCCTCTACTTGATCCGTCGCACAGTTTCTGATTAATTTGAGTAATCCCTTCATGTTGGTAGAGAGAAGATGCTACTCTCAGTATTGTTCACTCCCGGACCAAGAATCCAGAGGAGATTATCAGGCAAGCAGATATCATCATTGCAGCTGTTGGGCAGCCAAACATGGTTAGGGGTAGCTGGATAAAGCCAGGTGCTGTTATTATTGACGTTGGGATCAATCCAGTTGAGGTGAGTAGTGTATTCTTCTGGGTCTTTAATGATTTCTGCTCTCCTGTTCTGGTTTCATGGTCCTAAATCGAGGATATTTCTTACGAACTTGTTGGTCTCCGAGATGGGGGTGGGGAAATTATTACCCTAACAAGCACCAGGAGATAATTACTATGATTAGGCTGTATTGGGACCAATGAACCCTGGAGAACCTCTCATGAATGCACCTTTGTAAATTGCAATCATATTATTGCAATCCTTTCTTCTCTAGAAACTCAGATGTCTCCGGTTAATAATATTACGGTGCCAGGCGACATTAGGCAGAGATGGCTCTAGCCTAATGAAATCCATTTATGCGTTAAAGCTCCTTCCAAAATTAAGGGTGAGTTTGGTATGACTTTTAAGAGAACTTATAAGTCAGCTTTGGATTTTAAGTTGAAGCCAACTTATAAGAAGTGTTTGGTAAGTCTATAGTGTAAAAAATAAGTGTAGAAAAGTTGGGTTTTTTGAAGCTTTCCTTGGACTGTTTTAGTTGATAAACTTTTTCATCGAACACACCCGTCGTTTTCCTTCTACTTTTTTGTGAGGCTTTTTGACATAAATCTATAAGTCGGCTCAAACTGCCAAGAAGTCGTACCAAACTCACATTGAATGCAGCATCAAAGAATTCCATTTCATGTGACTACAAAGAAGTCCAACTACTATAAGAGTGTCACTGCATGACCTTCTGGCTTCGCAATTGGCAGCATGTAACTTAGGGCAGTTATGCATTCAGACTCTATGTTTTCAGTGTATTGATTTTTGGTGCTTTGTGTCACAGGATGCAAGTAGTCCAAGAGGTTATCGTTTGGTTGGGGATGTTTGTTACGAGGAGGCTTGTAAGGTAGCTTCAGCTATAACTCCTGTTCCTGGGGGTGTTGGTCCGATGACAATAGCAATGCTACTATCCAATACTCTCACCTCAGCAAAGAGACTGCACGATTTCAATTGAGCCTTTTGATGTCTCACTTCCCCAAATACCGGCACTGATGTGTCTTCGAAACAGCCAAATTTTCCTATGGCGCTCTTCAAATCATGTTACTTTGTAGACTTGTAATTCTGTATTAAGAGAATTAAGACTGCAGCATTCAGATGTCTCCCCATGTTAGAATTGGGTTTTGTCCAAGTTTGCTTGGGCATGAGTTCTTGCAGATTAAACTGAAGAGGCAGGAATGACCCAGGACCAAAATTAGGCATGAAGGCGTACATCGTATTTATCTCCTTTTGACAGACATGAAGCTATCCTGTATTCTAATATCATGAACCGAGATCTCCTTTTGTGGTGATGCGAGTTCTCTCTTGGAAACATCACATTTTTTTATCACGCCCACAACAGTGTTCCAATGAATCAGTCATTTGAATGATATACAACAATGAACTGTAGTGTAGGTCGTCTGTCGGGACAACAAAGTGCATCCATCTTACTTTAAAGTCCCTTTCTCTGGCTATCATGATAAGCTACTTGCCAAGGTGAATAAACGTTACAGAATGCCTACAGATGAACCTGGATGTGAGGGATATCATAAGCAGGAGGAGAAGACTTCATATCCTCCGAGATTGAAGAGGCAGAAAAAGTTTGGAGACTGAGTGCTAGGACATGAAGATTATTTGCGCAAAAAAGCCCGGATTGCAAAGAATGGATCAAAGAGAATGTGGAATGATGATGTTAAATGGAGTGAATTATTTGTTATCGTGTTGTTATGGTGTATCAGGCTGCTAATGATCAAATATCTTTACATGTCATGACTCACAACACTAATGAAACTGTAACAGTTCAGTTTTTTGTCCACCTACAAGGAGATTGAAGCTTAACTTGGATGGAATTGTTAATATGGCAACTGGGGAAGGAGGGTTTACGATGAAAAAGGTGATGGGCAAATCAACAATACCAACATCTTTGAAACTGAGATGGAAGCATGGGAAAAAGGATTGAAGATCATCACTAACAAAGAATGGAAGAACTGATGCACAGGTGAAGGCAATTGTGGAGTAGATAGATGAAGAGCATTCACTATAAACAGGAAATTGCTGACATTAAAACAATGCTGAAGAGCTACAACGGAAAGATTATGCATATTTTCAGGGAAGCCAATATGTTTGCTGACTGGCTTGCCAAGACATGAGCTAACGGTACCACCATCATTTGTCGCCATGAGAATGCCTGCGATGCAAGATACAAATGCTCACCCATTTGCGTTCCATTGGACTTGGCTGATAGCAAATACGATGACTAATTGTATGATGATATGATATTGTCCAAGATCATAATCAGATGATATTATGCTCTTGTAACGAATCCATGTTGTTCCATCTTAAAATTAATTGACAATGAGATGAGTACCCCAGTACACTTGTTAAACTTCTCAACACACCCTCTCACATGTGGCAAATTTTGGCCTACCTGTGACGTGAATAACCAAGCTCTGATACCATGTAAAGAATCCATGAGATTCCACTCAATAACAATTTATTTTGAGGTGGTTCCACTCATAGCAAATTGGTTTTGAGGTGGAACCCCACGGATTCTTCACAACTCTTCCGGGTTCTAAGTACTTTGGGAAAATACAAAGTTTTAGTGATGCTTTACATTGTGTTAATTGACAAACTCAAACTGGAAACAAATTCAGCAGATGTCACACACTGGAATTTTGAGATTGAATTAGTTGTCCCCGAGATAAATGTCAGTTGCAAATAGTTGTCGTCTCTGTCAAAAATGTTGTATAAATCGATGATTTCTTGATCTAAACAAACAATGACATGTGAACATAAAAGTAAACAAATCGGTTGCACCCATGCTATCGCTCTTTGGTATCAAGGTTTATACATGTGGCGAACTGGCTGATGCCGCTCTTGTTATTTGTTCCCGAGCTCCTAAGAATGGATACCTGCAATCACGAAGAAAAAAAAAAACGGGTTCATTTACAAGTATGTGCAGGTCGGTTAACATGGTAAATTGCAATTCCAACATGATGTGACATGAAATTATACAATGAGAATAAACCATCAACAAGAATACTAATAAGTAACTGAGCTTCATCAGCGAAGTTGATGTTATAGCGTATTTACTAACGTAATTCTTCTCCGATGGCCCAAAAATAGCTTTTCAATGCCACGGGTGAAGTTTCTGAAATCAGGGATACAAGTCACATGTCACAACACATCAATGAAAGAGAGTCATGACTCGTGTTAGCGGGCTGCTTCAAGAGGGTAGGTATTAACAGTTTGACACTTAAAGTGGAATTCATTGATTGAGGATTCGATAACTCCATGTTTCTCAATAGGCACAAGCAAAAAATGCACAATTCAATCCTAGATAAGCCAGACAATGATGAGTTCCCTAGCAATTAAGTTACTCTTGTCCATGTTCACCTAAATAAAGTTCTGTACTATGCACAATGCCTTGAGATTATGCAGAGAAAAAAGACAAGCCTTGTTACGCAATTACAGTTGGAAATAGGCCATTATGGAAAATATCACTACCTGGATGTTCATTTTTTTGGATCATTTAACTAGGAGACGTACAGATTTTAAGTGGAATGATAAATGATTGATTAATAGACCAACCATACAATAGTACCTTGGGTCTCTCCATAGAACTACCATAATAGCCTACTCCAAAAGACAGGGAAGTGTAGGCAGCTGCAATCTCTACGAGTTTCAGCTTTGGACTCCCGGAGAGCTAACACAAGAACAACAAAATAAACTCATATTAGTAGTACAAAATTTACATCCTTCAACTCATTGAGATGAGGGTTAGGAGCCAACCGCCTCAGGAGCCTCAGCTTGAACAATCAAAATTCCAGCACTTTTATCAGATTGGTGCGAGTCCTGGATAATCGGATGCAAGACTTTCATGCATGCAGAGGCTGGACCTGCCTGCGACCTGTACAAGCCCATGTAACAAGACTCACAAGCTGAACGTTTAAATATTTATTGTTTTTAATATTTCTAATTGTCAGCCTTAAGACAGAATAGAGTGTGCTAGAAGAGAGCATACACTGAAGATGATACACAGCATTCCCGAGCAGCAAACCCTTTCATTAAGTACTCTCCAGAACCACTGACACAGCACCCAACTATAAACGGAGCCCCGAAGACACCCTTTGAGGATGCCCAACAACCTGAGCCATATGTAGCTGCTAATCCCACACGTCCACAAACCTGAAAAATATAACAAGGTATATCATTCAAGTAAAGTGAAGTTTAAATCTCAACCATGATAATGAATTGTCCAAGCTAAATGTTAATTTCACAGATAGAGCAATCAATATTAGCTTTCAACTTTGACCATTAGACGTAAGAGCAACAATGAAGCCAAAAGACCATCATAGACTTCGAAATATGCAAGTACGATGGTATATAATTTCAAGGATAAATGATGTCTTAAGAGGAAATGCGATTAAGCATATACCAAAAACAGACAAGTTGGATCCACTAGAGATTGTAAGACAGGTCGTATACATTTTTTTAATACAATATACATTGTTGAATACAAATAGGATAGTTAGCCAAGAAATATCAATAGAACCATTGACCAAATCAACAACCAATGCAAGTTTTTAATTTTGTGAAATGGAAAGAGAATAAGTGATCAGATACAAGAGGAAAACCCAAATGTATCAATTAGTACCAAAAATAAAATTTGAAAGGACTCAATAGCAAAAGACCATGAAACCACTGAAGGATGAGTTACAATGTCATATGTATCATGCAAACTAAACTAAATCAGAACTCAAATAATCATTCATCGTACTCTAGAAGAGGTGGAACTTTCCAGTCTCACACTCCGGATACGCAACATCGTACCAGTGCACAATCACAGACCGATAAGGTAAATGGAAAAGGAATAGCAGCAATAATAGAGCACAACTGAGAATTGAGAGCACAGACCTATCAGATACAAATACCAGAAATACAACAGAGACAATAATCAATCACCTTAAGAGCAATGCCACCACTAGAAGCTCCAGATGCCAAATGTCCTTCAGCATCAACACAAATCACCCCAACCGTATCCATGATGCAGTCAACTTCCGGTTGATTTAACATAGAAGATTGACCGAGATCACCACTCATCTTTGAAATATCGGAAGGATCACCTATTTGTGTAGTAAATTCATGAAAGTTCATAAATGAATATAGTTAGTATAGCAATCATGATAGGCGACACGTTACTTCAACTATTTTTGTTCTGAAACTTAAAATGACCAGTCATTTTCTCAAGAAAAAATTTCCAGCAGAGATGCAGATAAAGCATTAACTGACACCTTAACAATATCAGTAAGAAAGTTACAAAAACAGTTGAGCTACATTCACCAGTTATTATCAGGATTTGGCAGATACTACTGTTAACATTAACATATAAAATTATGTGGCATGTTACAGCCTTGTAGCATCAGCCAGTATACAAATTTTCCAAAAGGCAAAATCTTGAATCCGATTATTTGAAAAATTAAATTGCTTCGTAAAGGAGACAAGATTTACAAAGCTCTGATAGGGGTGAATGCACGTTTGCATCCCCCCTCCTGGTGGTGGAAGACAAAGACGACCGTCGCTATGTCTTCTCTTCATTGGAGGACGATCAATGATGGTAACCTGAGCAAGATTGACCTGAATTGCGCATTGATTTGTCTTCCTTTATGATCAGTAATGCTGGATATAAATTTCTTCTTCTTCTTTCCTCCAGATTTATTTTCTCTTTTTTTTTTTCTTTTTCTTTTTGTTCTTGCCAATACTCCGGATATTGAGAGTATAATTGTCATTTTAAGTCAGCTTTTGAAGCATTACGTTAGCTTTATGGGAACCGCACAAACACGAACCCCCAAGAGGTTTTTCGCTACATTTCGAAGTACAGGGGGGGGGGGGTCCCACAAACCCCTAACCACAGGGAGGTAAAATGCAATTAACCCATATTATTTTATCAATATCCAGGAATATCTACAAATACTATTACCAGAGGTAAAATATGTTAAGCATAGCGACTTCCACTTTTTCGGTGGTTAAGACTTGAGAAAGAATTTGCAACTAAAACTTCCAAGATACACGAGAGATTTAGAAGAATATAAATATCTTCTCGAATTTATTACTGAAACAAAAGTTGTGCTGCAGCATTGACAGTGTAAGACTAATATAGAATTCCTCTCACATTTTTTACGTTTTAGAGATAAGAAGTAAAGAACACGTGTTCGGCATGATGGGCAGATAAAATGTGTCCTTATCTACTTTTCATGTAATTCCAGCAACATCAGTGCTTTCTTTCATCTTTCAAGATTTTGACCAGTGCAGTCACAGCCTCTTAAACTTATAGTGATTGCTTCTTCCGTTCCATTTTCTATTCCTTGGACATGACTGTGCCTAGACAACCTATTAAGATCTAAAGGAGTTTCAAGCATCTTTACAGTCTGGCTTGCAACAAGCTAAACTCGATGAGCTGAGGCAGTCTGGATTGCTCCAGCGCATCATTATTACTGCAATAGGGGCATGCCTGTCTAACTATTTGGGTAAAGTAGTTTGTTAGTGGTGAAGATGTAGCACTATGACCTACTTCAAGGGACTCTAATTGATGAGATTGAGATGTGAGATGATAGTCAAGAAGAAGTTACATAAACTCCTAATCCTAAGACGGTCTCCTATCTCTCACTGGCCTTCAAAACCCACCTCCCTGAACAAGCAACCGGTGGGTGTTAACTGCCAATGAGCAGCTTGAGCATGTCACAACGAAGGCCGGTATTTTGGAATCCAATTTATTTGGCAGTGAGTTTCATTTCTACCACATGAATTTCCAACACATTGAGGAAAAGACAAAAAGGGTGATTACACTCGGTTTGGAGAAAGTAGAAAAAGGGAGAGAATACATTCGGACTACATCTGGAGTTCTGAGAAGGCAATCTTCTCTCTAGGTTAGCATGAGGCACGTACCTTCTAAAGCAGCAATGTCTGTAGAGCCAGAAAAAAGTTCTTCACTATTTTTTGATGCCATGCCTTTTGCATCATCAAGCATTTGTTTGTATTTTTTCCATTGTTGTTTTGCTCTTCCTGTAACCAGCCACTGTTCAAGAGATAGGTGCAAATACTAACCAAGACAGTATTACAGTAAACATGTTAAGTAAGGAAAATCCACGGGAGGTTACCTCATTAGCAGCCAATATACTTTCTGGTAAGGAAATGCCCTTGGATTTTGCCCATACACGCGCACCTTCACCCACCAGGAAGCTAGGCAAAATAAAAAACGTGTGATGAGAAAAGAGAAAACCGAGCAAAACTACAAATAGTGACAGGCTAGAATGCATTAACTTCTGAAAATGGATTGTTATTGTCTATGACATTTTACCAGATTGATCATCATAAAAAGGTACCCTCTGGCCTCTGCTAAAACTTAGGTATTGAGCTTATCAAAGAAGTAACAAGTGCATAAGAATAATTGTACTGTTCTTTACTCAAAACATTTTAATACATTTTATCCAGACTAAGCATCCGGTGTAAATGCATCATTTAGCTTTCTGCCCATGGTAATCACAGAGCAGAACAAGTACACCAAACACAAATTAGTGCTTCAGCCGACTCAGGTAGAAAAGCATCAAGCATATCGGAGAGAAAACTCAGTGAACCGAGTCCATTAGAACTCAACGACAAAATTGATCCCTAAAGAACAAAAGATAATCTTAAAACAAAGTTATACTAGTTATGAATCACTACAAATTCAAGAGTCATGGCACAAAATGCAGAGAGAGCTCCAAATAAACATGCAAAGAAACAAAAGACAGGTAAAATATTACTGCTGTCAGCAAGAGGTAGTTTTGGACTTAAGAAATAGATCAATGCTGAGAACAATTCATACATTTGCACCAAAAAAAGAGAGCAATTCATACATGGGAGGAATTCTGCCCAGAAGTGATGACCCCAACTTTTGCTCCTTGGCCAACAAAGCCGCAATTTGGATAGCATTACGAACACCTGTTAATTAATAACTTCACAGACATGAAGAGCATCAAGTGAAAACGAAAACCCTGTAATTATATCAAATAATAGAACCATGCAACTAAGAGTTTGCAACCTATGAGCTCATTTGTTTAATTACTTTTTGACAAATAATTTTATTGAATACTAGCACCAAAGGTGAGAAGCATTATGTACAAGAAAATGGCAAATGACCAAAATTCCAATCCAGCAAAAAGAAACCACGCCCGCTGAAAAATTAGCCCTCAAGTTAAATGCACATTTACTCCATGATTACTTAGAGATAGTGATTTACCTGGCACTGCTCCAACAGCCCCAAATGCTCCAGAATCATCCATGACACTTGCATCACATTCAACTTGGCCATCTTCAGTCAAATTCGAGCCCCGCCCAGCATTCGTAACCGGATCATCCTTCAAATAAA
Organism: Linanthus parryae; assembly: GCA_023055425.1. Taxonomy (NCBI): domain Eukaryota; kingdom Viridiplantae; phylum Streptophyta; class Magnoliopsida; order Ericales; family Polemoniaceae; genus Linanthus; species Linanthus parryae. The sequence goes on along the minus strand of JALGPY010000006.1, from coordinate 12,258,143 downwards.
CATCCTTGATCAATAAGCAAGTATACTAGCCTTATAGAAAGAATTTCTGCTAGAAACTAAGCAGTTGTTTCTCAATGAAAAAAAAAAATTAGAGGCAAAACTAATACCAAGCAACATAAAGCAAAGAAGAAAACCCACACCAAAACAACTTTCAACAGTCCCTTCAATTGTTAGCTGATTCAAGGAGAAGCTCAGACAAGCCACTAAACCTCACCACATCCACATGAACATACAACAAATAGTATCATGACTCAGATTTCATCGGAATATAATGCTTTCAATGCAACAAGCATCTTAAGGATGGGAAGATCTTCAGAATGCCAAAGAAAGGAATAACAAGTTACTTCAGTTAACCTGAACTCAGCTTTTGTGTTTTCATTTCTCGCAGTTCTAGAAAAGTTAAAGGCGCTTGTCAGGTAGTTGCTTTCGGAGAAACATCCAACTTACACAAAACAACTAGTACTAGATTAAAAACATAGGAACTTTGACTTTTTTCTCTTTGCAGATTTTTTTTGCTTACAAACAAATCCACCAGTCAGTGGCCATCTCTGACCACTCACTAAAACTGCTTGATATATGTCTCATGATGAAGGGTGAGAATATATCTGCAGCATAAGTCAACTATTCCGTGACAAAAAAACAGAAGAAAGGAGACGGGTATGTATGGTGAAAAAAAATTATGCAGGGAAAAAGTCAAGAAAAGCTTCAAAACAAAAACTTTTTATACAACCCATTCTTACAATATGAACGTTAGTCCAAATCCAAATTATCAACTTATAAGTTCATAGTTCATACCAAACACGACTTAAAAGTCAAGGAATTGTTTTGGAGTCAATCCTTGTGGACGTTAAATGCTTATCGAACTTAAACTCAAAAATTACTCATCCCTCTATTGTTTTCGCTTTGGTGTTGACACCAGAAGCAATATGCATTCACTTTAAAACTGTGAGGAACATATTCTTAACCTTTACAGAGAAAGAAAATAGGAATACAGCTGAACAAGGTTGGTCATCCTGGATTGTAGAGGAAATAAGCACATAATCTAAATCTCTACGCTGAAGAGTGTAGCCCATAGACCCATACTCATAAACACTCACAATGTACGCCCACTCATACCCACAAAACATACCTCCAAGACTTGTATTGCAGCTGAAACAGCATCTATGCAAGAACCAGGACCCTGAATAGAATAAAAACACAAAATTATCGAACAGAGTATATTGAAATATAAAAACAAAAGACAAGCAGAATCCTAGCACATATTTATAAGAAAATTCCACAAACAAATAGGTTCCCGGGTGAATGGCAGTGGAACAGGCAGTTTTTGTTACTGGCGTGTCTTCAAAAGTTTATATTTTTACAAGATTTCAGGTCATGTCATCAACCAATCAAACAGAAAACCCTTGTAAGTATAGAACATTGTTGACGAGGCCTATTCCACATAAATAGGGCCAACTTTGTAAGGAACTATAGTATTGCTGTTCAGAAATGAAGCACAAAAATTGGGTGTCAGTTCACTTCTAGCAAAGAGGCTGAGTTTCAATTTATTGATGTCAAGAAAGGTCGGTGGTTTCTCACTTCATACTGTGTGCTTTGTTGTTATAGTATTGCTATTCAGAAATAGAGTGTTCATCACTCAGCTTCATACTGCGTGCTTCGTTGTTTCGGTGCTAATTTGGCCTTATTTATGTGGAAAAGGCTTAATAAGAGATGCAACGGCAAAAGACATGGTAGAATATTTCTCTACATTGTCAATGAGGAAAACACCGTTGGGCCTTTAAAATATTGTGTGATTGCATGGAATTCAGGAAAGGTCTTAAAACCTAGAATTTTTTTAACAACATAAACCATCCACCACATTTCACTTTAACTAGGGTCGGCTACAAGGATCAAACTTCTCCAGTTCTGTCAGTCCAAGGCCATTAACTCACTTAGGTTTAATAAGACAGTCTTGCCGTACTTCCCCTACCCACGTTTATCTTGATCTCCCTCTTCCTGGTCGACCCCATCAATGTGGAGTTCTGGACCATCACTTCTCCTTATTGATACATCTAAAGCCCTACAATACACATGACCAACCCACCTCAAATGACTCTCTCCCATCTTATCTTCTATTGGTACACGACTTCAAAGAAGAAGATTTATCTCCAAAATGTTTTAGTTTTTTGTTTTTTTTTTTAATTTTTTTTATATAAAGTGTTTGGTCTCTTGGATATGGTGGGGATAAACTATTCCACATGTCACATTTTGGGGGATAGCTTATTCCCCCGTTAGTGAATATCCCGTGCTCGAGGGCACGATCACAAAAAAAAGAATGATAATTGTATACGTTTGAATGACTGAGATTGTCTTATTACGAAGTATTTGGTTTTAGGATATGATAAGGATAAGCTATTCTACATGTTACATTTTTAGGAGACAACTTATTCCCCATATCAACTTATTATGTAGACGGGGATAAGCTATTCCACATGTCACATTTTAGGGGATAGCTTATTCCCCATAGCAGCTTATTATGTAGGTGTATGAATTCTTTTCTATTGTGTCATTGTGCATCTTATCTTTCATAAAACCAGTAATGTTGCAAACAAAACTTCAAATATTCTAATTGTGTATTGTTAACAAACATCACACCCAAACCCTAAAGAACTCATAGTAAGTAAGTAGATTGAAGGCTTCCAGACACTAAGCTATCAACTTTAAAGCAGGGACTTGATTCTACCTTGCGGAGGATTGAGGCAGCGGCGAGGCAGGCTCGTTTCATGGCGGACTTGAGAGCTTTCTCGTTCGACGGCGCGTGAAATCCTGCGCCGACGTGCACCGCCACGAAGAAGCTAGGGTTCCGATCACTTGCAGCAACTTCCGCCATTGAACGAATTAGAAGCTGAGACTTGACGAAGATCGATCCCAGTAGTACTGAAAAGTGAAAACTTTAGTCAATTTGATGAACACCAAGCTTCAACTATCAAACTCATATTGAATGGGGGCGTATTGGTGATATATGTGAAGATGAGAGGCATTTTGTATTTTGGGTAGGAAAGTACAGACCTTTATGTGCAATTATTAGAAGTATGATTGTGATTAAAACAGGCTATAATGGACATACCAGTCCGTCATTTCTTCCCATCTGACCTTTTTTACTCGTATCTGAGACACTTTGACTGGATGATTTGGATAGGAAAATAATACGATTTTTTGACTATATTATAGAACACCATATTATAGAACAATACCATGAAAAAACTATCAAAAAATTACATCGATTTACTATTCAAATCACCGGGTCAAAATGACCCAGTGTATAGTGACAAAAGTCAAATTGGGAAGAAAGAGCTGGGAGAGACTGATAGTTGTTAACTAAATCAGGACCGCAAAATGCTGTGGTGTTTCAGAATTAGTGCCGCCTTGTTTCATAGTAGGGTTGTGGTGTTTCAGAATTACGTTATAAAATCCATTTAAAAATTGTTAGGTAAAGTGTTATTCGCATTTTATGTTTGATAGTCTTTTGTTTTATACTTGCAGTGAATGTCGGTCAAAATGACATAATTCGGCTTGTTTTGGTGGACAGTAGAGATGCTATGTATTTTCGTCCCCCTTAAAAAAGGACAATGTCTTTCATGATTGAATTTTAATGCAATAGTTTCAGCTGATGTAATGCCCAATTTTCATCTTCCACTGCGAGGTTTTATATAATCCACTTTTCTAATAAAAAGGAATTTTGACAATTAGAGGTAATTTTTAATTTACTATTATGACATGAATAAGAAGATCGGTTAATAAAATTATCAAAAAAATAGATCCCGGAAAGCAACCCCTTAATGCTTCTCAAAAGCAGCGGCAGAAAATAAGATAAACAATAATTTACCAAACACGCCAAAAAACAATATTATGGAAAAATAGAAGAATTACATGTTCCAAACAATATGGAATGGAATAAGGGAGTGGCTCATGTTGAGCCAACTTTATCATATTGGGGGTACGAAATGTGCAATGAAGCCTATGATTAAGTCATTCAACAAACCCAAAGCTTATTGATAATTTATTCTGTCTAGGAATTAAGGACTGAGAACATCAACAGTCGCACCGGTGAGTATCAACCCTCCTTTTTGGGTTTCGCCCTTATCGACGAGTTGGAAGTGAAGCTTCCCATCAGTTGCCTGGCTGTTTGCCTTGAGATAAAATATGCGCTGAATGACTGTCTTAGTCTGAGGTTGCATGTTGACATAATCTTGATTGATGCTTGTCACTGTAGGTTGGCCATTCTCCCCCACCGCTGATACACAAATTAGAAACATCGGTTGCCCACCCAAAATTCTCTTTTGGTTTGAACAAATTAAACGTAATCCTAACGCTATTAGTCGAACTACTGTCGTAGCTCACACTAGCTGTCGCTTCAACAAGTGATGCCTCAATTAAATCTGCTGGCTGATAACTTTTACAAACAAAAACAAACAGAAAACACCGTATCTTGTATCAATTACTATTGTTCTTGCTATAAATATATAGTCTCAAGGAAAATACTAAAAAGAACTCACTCCTGTGTTGGCACAGTCCACTCCCCATACATGTAAGTGAAGCATTTGGGTTGGACAAAAGTTGATGATTGAATCTGCACGGATGCACACAGGGAGAAATTGGTAAAGGAACTCCTAATGAGAAATTTAATGCAATCTTATATATTTTTCTCACAAGAGTTACATGTTGGCAAGTAATGATGTAGGTAGAGATATATGCTACGGAGTAGTTACAAGACTTACATACATATATTACATAATTATTTACTTCCCCTGTTCCTCCTCTCTTCTGGGTTGACTTTTGATGTTCTGTTTGATCCGGTGATTTGGTTGGCATAACAATAGAAACATTTTGTAATTTTTTATGGTATTGTAGAACAAAGTTTTTTTTTTTTTTTTTTTTTTTTTTTTTTTTTTTTTACAATACAATGAAAAGATTACCAAAATTTCAGATACATAATTATGTAGTACATTGCAGATACATAATTACTTGCCTACTTATAGAACTCTTCTCACAAGAGTTATACCTGGGCGGCAAGCTGTTCACAAGTCATTTGGATACAATGTACCAACCTTCACCAAAATTGCAACTTATGAGTCCAGCCAACAGGTTTTGTGAATCATTATTTTGTTTAACCTACACCATTTATAGCCAGGTCGAGTACTTCTTGTTCTCTGTCAATTTTCCAACACCACTGTCACGCAAATGGAGTTGGAATCGGATTCAAAGGGCACATACAGACACGCTGATAGCGGACCAGATTTTCTTTGTCGTCGCAATCGGTTTTAAAAGCAGAGAATATCTATCTCAAGAGTTCATTGCTAAAACGTACGCTAACTGTGAATATGTGCTATAGTATCATCCTAGCAGTGGTTGTCACTATTTAAGACAGTGCCGGCAACTTATGTGAAAATATTAATACAACCAGTATCGTTACCGATAGCTTGAGGCTACGAAGCTCTACCAATAGTTCGTGAGATTACGAAAAACTACGAATAAAACTGAAATTAAACTGAATAAACTGAAAAAAAAATCTCATTCCATGATTAAAACTGATGAACTACACTGTTTAAATAGTAAAATAGCTAACCCTAACCTCGACTTAATGTGTTCGGCCCACTCTACTAATTAATTAAATAAACGACTAATTAAATAAATAAACAATTAACGAGTAATTCTTAATAATTAATAAAGATAATAATACAGGTGACCTATCTGATACGGTTGACCCGTATCATATATTCACAGCTAGAGTTTTAGTGGAAATTCGGTTCCCAATGGTCATGTATGTATGGACAACTAGCTGTGAATATATGTTAGTATTATCCTAGTAGCTGGCACTATTATTTTGGTGTAGTTTGTGTATTCGTCAATTTGCAGAGTTGTTAGTGGATGTGCAAGAATAAATATTGAATGGGACCGCGGACACGTACACCAATGTTTTAGTTTACAATAGGGAATGTGGCTGAATTCCTCTCTGAGAAGATCATAGTCTCGCATTTGTGGAGACCCGCACTTTGGTCATCTTAAAATTTCAGTAAAGAATGGAGAAATTAGACTCAGTTTTGTTGACAGTACAATTTTTTACAAGGAAAAATACTTTACGCGTAAAAATATTTTGTAATTTTTTTATTTGTAATTATTTTCTCGTGTTTGGTTGGTATTTTCAAAATATTTTGCTCGTGTCTTAATTATTATTAGAAAACTTACATATAACAATAAATAAATGTGTAAATCATTTACATCATCTGAGTGTACACATTTTATACACAAATGTTTGTATGATTGCTCCTATGAATTGTTGGCATGCTCCTTCACTCTCTGGAAAATAACTTACGGATTTTATACGTATAAATCATTTTACATCATTCGAGTGAAAAACATTTTATGAGACAAATGGCAAACGAAACACCAAAGTAAGGGATAACATTTTACAAGAACATAGTTTACCACCAACGAAACGGAGCCTTATATTAAAGTTGCATTGATAAACTATATTAGCTTGAATTTCACAATTTATGTTAAAAGTGATCACGATTTACATAAAGGGTCCGTTATTTAAAGTGTTTTTTTTTTTTTTTTAGTTTTTGTTTTTTCTATCAAATAGTTATTTAAAGTGTTTGTTTTGAATAACTTGAAAATCAGTTTTTAAACTAGTTTTTTTCAACTTTTGGCATGGAAAAAAGACCCAAGTTTTAGTGGTCTATTTTCATTTTTTTTCTATTTTCAGCTCATCCTATATTCCCCTCACACTTTCTTATCCCACTTTATACTCATACTTCTATATCATGAAACAATATGTCTTGAATTTTGGCGTGATGAATATTTCATTAAATGTCATTTTTTGTTGAATTCAAATATGAAAATTTTGATTTTTTGGATCTTACAATACCGTTAATTTAGTCTTCAAATGGAGGGGTATATGTGTCATTTAATCTACTAATTCAAATTTATGTAATAGTTTCTCACCCATACTCTTTCTCTATGTGAAGGCAGCAAGAAAGAAACTTAATGATTCCAGAAGATCCCCCACTCCCATGACGAATGCAAACAAACTCATCAAAATGAAGAGCAATTTGAACTAGAGCAAGTCGAGTCCACCGAACCCAAGCACGTCGCACCGTAGTAGCAAGACAAGGTAGCCTCAACTGAGCCAATGTCAGACGATCTAATAGGCAAAGATCCCCTATTGGAGGAAAACAACAGTAAAAAATCCTTAATCCAACGATATACGCTTGTAACAATCGAGGTAGAAGTCATCGCGTGCTGCTAAGAAATATCCTGATTCCTGGCAATCCATAACTCCCACCAGATGACTGAGGGGACTAAAATTCGCAGAAAAATGAATCCTAGAGGCTCATCCGGACTACCCTCACCAAAGTGAAATCATAGGTAACACGGAAGTGAGGATTAAGGCTCATAATTTAACTGATCACGGTGTTAACTAGTTTCATTTCAAATTCCAACACTAGATGCCAGAAAAGTACCAAGGCAATGTGATCCTGGGGCAAAGGGGAGAGTAGCCCAAGTATCTTATTAGGCAGAGGTGAAACATGCAGAGTCACGACGCGGTACGAATCACGATTCTCAACAGTTCCATCTTCATAGCAAATAACTTTAACACCATACATTGCTCACTTAAAATACGACAATTTATCCCTGATAAAGTAGAGGCCAGAAGCATCATCAGCAGGACCAAGAGCAAGCTTAACAGGACTTGCAGCGCCTTCTTCAACGGTCAATACACCAGAGTTGTGATTTAAGTCCGTTTTGACATAGCACGTGCAAACGCAGTTGATCTTGAAACTGGGATACTTCTTTGCTATAACTCTCGTGTACGCATCCAGTGTTGCTTTCGACACTCTGTAAGCAGATGCAGAAGCAGGCCAGCCTTTGGTTTCTATGCATCCCTCTTTGAAATCTTTGAGAAACTCATTTAACACGCCGTCTATTTTTTCTTCTGTGAGGCTTTCGGCATCACCCAACACTTGTTTAGCCCATTCGCTACGCTTATTCTGAAACACAAACTGAGAGGAACCAAAATCATTCACTTGATGTCATGATACAATAAGTGCTTGAGGGTCTTAGATTGACAGAAGTTTACGAAAAAAAGAACTGCAATCTTTTGAATACTGTCAACAAATCAAAGAAAAAGGGTAAAAAGATACTTTCACCCCGTGCAGATTGGAAAAGGACACTTTCACCCCTTTAGTGTGTGGAACTTCAATTGACTTACACCCCCAGATTGTGAAGCCAGTAGTCTGGAGGAGGGAGATGTCACTGGAAATAGTTTTGGAGATAAATTTGCCCCCATACCGTGCACAAAGTCTATTATACCCGTAGGTAACAACTCCAACATTTTGCATAAAATGAGAGCAAATTTGTCCCAAAAACTATTTTTAATCACTGATCCTAATTCTAGACTAAATAATGTTCACTAAATTAATGTTCACTAAGTGTTTGCAATGATGAGTCCTAGTCGGATGGTGTGCTCATTCCCCCAATTCGAAAACATCATTTAATTTGTGGTGGGTTTAGAAAACAATATGATACACCACAACAAAAAAAATGCAGCAATAAATAGGAAGTTTGATGAACTACAACCATAGTTAGTAAATATTCCGAATTTTTCTGTTTAATACCCGTCCGTACGTATAAATGAAAAATACTTCCGTATTTCGTACTTTTGCTGGACTTAATGAAAAATACTCGAACTTTTGAGCAAAAAAGTTTAATACTCGTATTTAACGTTTTCACGTACAATACTTCCGAATAAAACTTGGTGCATACAAGATTGCATTGAATAAATTAGCATAAAAAATATTATAATTTCTAGTAGTTAGTTATTATTGAATATTTTCTTACTATTTACCAATTTTAAATTTTTATTGACATAAAGATTTACAAGTATTATGATAAAACTTTAAATTTAATAAGTTAAAAAAGTTATAATTATATATGTGTGTGTGGGGCGCGCGCTTGCATGTTGAGTCTCATGTGTTATATTGTTATGTTTTTTTAAATTAATGCTTTAGATTATGCAATGCTAGTAACCTTTTTTTTACATAAGTTTTCATCATAATTAAATAGTTTGATATTATTTTACACAATATGTTAGTTATGAGTAAAAAATATAATTATTAGAAATGATAATCAAATGATTACATGCTTTACAAATAATTTTTAATTAGATAAAATATGACAAATGCAATGTGGGACATAAAGAACTCATTATATATAATAAAATACTAATAAATGCACCCGTATTTTTAATTCCGAATGAATAACTTGTATACGAATTGTACACGTACGTATAGAAAACTCGAATTAATCAAATTTCGTATTTTTATGCCGAATTTTCATTCACGTACTTTTAATATAATATCGAATAATACACGTACGTACTGTACCACGTTTTATTTCCGTCCCGTATTTTACTAACTATGACTACAACATGTAAACGCAATAAGATGATATAAATTGGGAAAGAGGGTACGTCGTAAAAATATCCATTTAAATTCGTAACAAGGGAATCAAGTATATCATCCTTTTATAACATGTTTCCATAAATACAGTAGATCTTTTCATTAATGATGATTGTCATAACTAAGCACTTGCCGATAATAACACTATCCATAAATCAAATATTTTCATAAGAAATTATCTCAATGAACAGAATTTATTATTCAATTATAAAATGTTGTAACGGTGAACAGGCATCACGTTTCTGTTGGGTAAATCGTAGAAATAATAATAATAATAAGGGCGTGGGGGGGGGGGGGGGGGGGGGGGGGGGTCTTTGAAACCCCGTTTACTAGCCACGCCATCGAGGAGAGATTTGTTGTCCTTCCCATCGCACCAAACCTTAGTAAACCAAACTTTATGTGTTGACACCCACTAAGAATCCCACGCCCATGACGTGAACTAACTCGCATTGTCTCAAATGCGCGTTCAAGTAGTAAATGATAAGTATTTTTTTATTCAGGTTGTCGAATCCCACCGATCCGACCGGTCCAACCATAAACTAACGATTCGCTGGTTCAACGCCAAGGCTGTTAAGTAGAGGTCCCTATGTGCAACTAAAAGGATGTAAAGTCTTTATGTGGTTACAACGCTGTAACGGAATTAGTTTTTTTTTTGATGTTAACGTCAACATTTCATAGATAGAAATCAAGAGAAACAACCCTCCCCTAGCTGGGAGATACCAAACGAACAGAAACAAAAGTCAAGGAGACCAAAAGAGCAGAAAATAAAAACACCTACCCACTACCAAGTACATCAGAGAGACCAACTAACTACTACAACGCAAACAAACTACTACAAGGGATGATTTTTCCACATAGAAGTTTTAGCCGCCCGATGTGCTGTTGCGACCAAATTACGATGAACCTTGTTAATACGACAGAATAAAAATAACTTTGAGATGTCCCGAATCCTGCCAATGATCGGCTCATCCTGAGTGGGTGGTCCTGGGAGCCCTTTCACCACTACCAAGTACATCAGAGAAACAACCCTCCACGGAATTAGTTGTTAATTAATTCATGACCAGTCTGAGAATGCTGTGACATTTTAGAAAACTTCTGTACAGAAAGTGCCGAGAGAAAGCCTATGTAGAAATCCCTTTAAAAAGAACCTGGTAAACTTCCTATACAACTTGGTGTGAAAAAATACTTCATAAATTTTGTGTTTGACAATTGTTATTTTATAAGTGTCAAAATGACAAATACCAGAGGTGCTAAATGTTTAATGCAATTAATTAGTCAATTATGCAATTTGTTTTTATGAGATGGATAAAAAATCTGTTATAAAATTATCGAAGAGCAAGTCCAGAAAGCAATTAAGCAGCCTATGATTATCATTCAACAAACTCAAATCTTATGAGTAATCTATACTGTCTATGAATTTAAGGACTGAAAACATCAATAGTGGCACCAGTGAGTATCAACCCTCCCTTTTCACTTTGGCCATTATCCACGAGTCGGAAGTGAAGCTTTCCATCAGTTGCCTGGGGGTTTGCCTTGAGATAAAAAAACCGCTGAATGACTTTCTTAGTCTGAGGCTCCATGTCGACATATTCTTGGTTGATGCTTGTCAGCGTAGGTTCGCCATTCTCCCCCACTGCGGCGCTGATACACAGGTTAGAAACACTGGTTGCCCACCCATAATTCTCTTTTGGTTTGTACAAATTAAAGGTAATCCTAACGTTATTGGTCGAACTAGTGTCGTAGTTCACGCAAGCCGCCACTTCAACAAGTGATGCCTCAACTAAATCTGCTGGCTGATAACTTCAAAAATAAAGACAGACATAAAAACATCGTATGTATCGATCACTATTGTTCTTTCTATAAATACATGGTCTCAAGGAAATTAAATAGTAGAAAAACAAGGAAGATGCTTTGAGAGTGCAATGACTCACTCCTGTTTTGGCACAGTCCACTCCCCTAGTATGTAAGTGAAATTTTTGGGTTGGACAAAAGTTGATGACTTAACCTGCACCAATACATACACAGGGATGGAGAAATTGGTAAATAAAGGAACTCCTCCCGGTGAGAAATATATATATTTAATTGATGTGGCCTTATTCTTGAACTATATTAAGTATACCTCTCGGGAAAGCCGTGCAGAAGCCATTTGGATACCTTCATCAAAATGGCAACTCATGAGTCCGGCCAGCAAGTTTTGTGAATCATTATTTTGTTCAACTTACACTATTTATAGCACACTGTAATGCAAATGGAGATGGGATCGGATTCAAAGGGGCCAACGCATACATACATGATGATAGGGAACCAAATTATATTTGCCGTCACCATCGGTTTTATAAGCAGAGAATTTATCAAGGGTTCAAGCTATCTCTCTCAAACCGATGGTGACGGCACTTATGTGAATATATTCACAACTAGCGTTTTAGTGAAAATCCGGTTCCCTATCATTATATCTGTATGGTCAGCTAGCTGTGAATATATGCTAGTATTATCCTAGTCGTTGTCACTAATACTTTGGTATATATAGTATGTACTGTATTATTCGGCAACTTCAGTTGTGGATGGACATCTTTATTAGTGGATGTGTAAGAATCAATCTTGAGGGGACCGACATGTATGACAATGTTTTTATGATAGGGAACGTGGCTCGCTAGAGCCCCACAGAAAAGAAGATGACCACACACTTTATGAAACCCTATTAGGGTTGTTACAAAGAAAGAGAGACGGATACAGATGAATAAACAATGAAAGAACCACTAGGTTGATTGTATTGATACGCCTGAAGATGTATAAATACAGAAATGCCAACAGTTTGATTATCAGCCGTTGGATTATGCTGATAAGATCAGCGTATTTACACTTAAGACCATAATATATAATAGAATGACACATAAGACCCTAGAGACAGGATAATAATATTATGACCCATATATTTAAGGTCTTGTGCAATTTAATCCTTCTCTGTAACTTCAGCTGATAATACACTTGTGGAGGCTCGGGCTTAGGTCCTCCTACTAATTAACTAATAATTCAGTGAACAATGGAGCAATATAAACAGGAATATACATTAGTCTGATCAGCCTGAATTTCACCATTTATGTTATTAGTGATCACAATTCACAATTTTACTTACTCTCTCTCTCTGTGAAGGCAGCAAGAAACCCGCCTTAATGATCCCGGAAGATTCCTACCCCAGCTCCATGACCAATGCGAACAGACTCATCAAAATGAAGAGCAATTTGACCTGGAGCAGGTCGAGTCCACCGAACCAAAGAACCACGCCGCAAGAGAAGGTAGCCGCAACTCAGCCAATGTAAAAGTGATTTTTTTTTTTGAAATAGTAAAAGTTATTAGTATTTAGTAGTTTCCACAGACACGGAACAACAGTATCCCTGGAAAAGTGAAACCACATGTAACGAATACGCAGAAGTGAGGATTAGAGGATTAATCCCAAATTAAACTAATCACAGTTAGCATGTTTCAATTCAAATTCCAACACTAGATGCCAGAAAAGTACCAAGGCAATGTGATCCTGGGGTTCCAGCTTGGCAATGGGGGGAGTAGCCCAAATATCTTATCAGGCACAGGTAAAACTGGCAGAGTCACAATGTGGTACGAATTATAATTCTCAACAGTTCCATCTTCATAGCAAATAACTTTAAAATCATACAATTGTCACTAAAAAGACGACAATTTATCCCTGATAAAGTAGAGGCCAGAAGCACCATCAGCAGGACCAAGTGCAAGCTTAACAGGACTTGCAGCGCCTTCTTCGACGGTCAATACACCAGAGTTGTGATTTAAGTCTGTTTTGACGTAGCCCGGGCAAACACAGTTGATCTTGAAACCGGGATACTTCTTTGCTATAACTCTCGTGTATGCGTTCACTGCTGCTTTTGACACTCTGTAAGCAGATGGAGAAGCAGGCCAGCCTTTGGTTTCAACACATCCGTCTTTGAAATCTTTAAGAAACTCATTTAACACGCCGTCTATTTTCTCTTCTGTGAGGCTTTCGGCATCACCCAAAACTTGTTTAGCCCATTTGCCGCGCTCATTCTGAAACACAAACTGAGAGGAACCAAAACCATTCCCTTGATAAGAAGATACAAGTGCTTGATGGGTCTTAGATTGATAAGTATCAGCAAATAAGAACTGCAATTTTTTGAATACTGTCAACAATTCAAAGAAAAAAGGGCAAGAAGACACTTTCACCCCTGTATTCTGACTGAAGGACACTTTCACCCCTTCCAGTTTAAAAAATAACACTTCAACCCATTCAGTCTGTGGAACTTCAAGTAACTTACACTCCCAGATTGTCAAGCCATTGGTCTGGGGGCGGGGTACGTCACTGCAAATAGTTTCAGAGACAAATTTACACTATCATGCACAAAGTCTATTATACCCTCACGTAACCCCTACATATTGCATAAAATGGGAGCAAATTTGTGCCTGAAACTATTTTAAATCACAGATTCTAAGTCTAGACTAACAGTGTTGCAATAAAGGGTGTAAGTTTGCTGAAGTTTGGCACACTGAAGGGTGAAAGTATCCTTTTCCATGCCGTAAGGGGTTAAAGTGTCATTCAATCAAACTAGGGGGTGAAAGTGTCTTTTACTTAAGAAAAAATAACATAGTTACTGAGGGTAGTCCAATCTTCTCCTTCCAACTAATCATGAGTCATAACCTATGCTTCAAATCAAATACGGAAAAGATTGTAGTAAAATTTTGTACCTCTAACTTCCCCAAGGAGGAAGAAACATTGACAATCCTTGGTGAAACAGATAATTGGAGAAGAGAAACAAATGCTTCAACCATCATTTTGGTTCCATAGTAGTTTGTTTCCAAGCATTCTTTAGCCAACTCGTACGTCTTAGTCGCACTCTCGTGCCATTCCTTTCCCGCATTGGACTGCAAAAACAGAATAAAAAAACCAATTGACAGTAAGGGAAGTAGTATCCCATGATTTAATTAGGCACATATAGAACTCGTAGAATACAAAATTGAATCATAGATAAAGATTGAAGATTGACTTACCCCACCAGTAGAAGCCCCTGGAGCCATCCCACTAATACCAGCATTGTTCACCTGCAGCAGCTCCACATTTCAGATTATCTATTTCATAACAGGGTAAAAGACACTTTCACGCCCTGTAGTTTCATTGAAGGACACTTTGACCCCTTCTACTTTGAGAAAGGACACTTTTAGTGTGCCGAACTACAAAAACTTACGCTACATATGTTACACTGTTAGTCTGGGATTTGGGACGGCCAGTAAAATAATTTCTGGAAAATTTGCCCTCACTTTATGAAAATTGCAGGCATTACCAACGATATATTAGCCATTTTGCATGATATGAGGGTCGAATTAGTCTCTAAAATTATTTTCAGTGACAAACCCACTCTCATACCAAGGGCGTAACAGTCAAAGAGTGTAAATTACTTGAAGTTCGGCACACTGAAGGGGTGAAAGTGTCATTTTCAAAACTAGAAGGGGTGAACATATCCTTCAATGAAACTATAGGGGTGAAAGTGTCTTTTACCCTTCATAAAAATGAGAGAGAGAGAGAGAGGGAGAGAGAGTACCAAGATATCAAGCCTCCCAAATCTGGTCTTTACAAAATCAGCTAGAGAAGCAATAGAAGATGAACTGGCTACATCAAGCTGATGAAACACCACAGAATCAGAGAGTCCACACTCCTTGAGTTTCTCCATAGCTTCAATGCCCTTTTTCTCATCTCTTGCAGTCAATACAACAGTGACTCCATTAGAGGCTAACTGCCTACATATTTCAAATCCTATTCCTTTGTTTGAGCCTGTAACAATTGCATACCTACAGAAACACATACTAACATTTAAGAATATATGTGATTATGTGAAAGAGACTAAAGAAAAACTTCTGATTCCTTTCTCTTGCTGCTACACAGGAAAAAAGAAGAAGCTATGTAATACCTCTTTGATTCAGTGCTAGTGGCTGCTTCTGCCATAGAAGATGCAAAGTTAGATGGGCCAATATGGTGTTCTTGCTTCAATTTTTTGCTCCAATCTCAGATCTTATGCTAAACTCTCTGTCTCTCTCTGCCATCAAAGGGATAGATAGTAAAAAATTCTAATCTCTTACACAACTTGTTGGCCACAAACTTTGTTTAATCTGGACAAGATTTCCAGTCATTCCTTGGTCCTTAATGATCTCACTGATTATGTCACTTTTTAAATCAATTTTTTATGAACTTTTGGCATGTGAAAAAAAACCATATTTTTCCCACACACTTTTTTCATATTTCTAAATTTACCCTTAAGTAATAATAATAAAAACCTTATATTTGTTATGAAATATGTAATTGGACTGATGTGAATATCCACCACATAGTTGGGTGTATTTTATGTAATTATATTCTGGTCCAGAAGCCCACCTAATGCCTATATAAGGAGGCTTAGGGTTGGAGAATAATACACCTCTCAACACTGTTCTCTCCCTACACTATTGTCTCTCTTTATTTTCTGTCTCTCTCATCTTCTCGATTCACAACACGTTATCAGCACGATAGTGCTCTGGAGAAATATTTGATGATCAGGAACACACGAAGGTACAATTTCTTTTTTTTTTTCAAGTCTTAGTCGTACATAAAACCAATGATGGGATGAGTCTTCTACCTTCAGTAGATTCAATACCCATGACGTGTTATTTGTTATGCACTCATGTATTGTTATGAGTTGTTTAAAAGCCCGAAAAAAGTTATATGGAGATTAGAAAGATAATATGGTTTGAACAACTAAGTTTTATTCTTTTTTTTCTTTTTTGGATCACGTTAGAACTTGATAGTTGATAGTTGATACCATGTGAAGTACAATGAGTTTACATATACCCCATGGTTTCTTTTATCACAATGCTTTAGTTGTTTGGTGTTAATGTACTGTTAGGGTAGAACTAGTACGAAAAGGACATGGTGGATTACATAGACTACTGCTTCATGTCTTCTTTAAGTAAAACGTTAGTTGGGTTGAAAAAATCTTTACTTTGATTGTATTTACCACCACCCAAAATCTAACCAAAAAAAAAAAAAAAGTAGTTCTACCATGTGTTCCAATTATGGCGGCTATTAGGGTTCACAAATAAGCATGATTTATTAGGTATCTAAGTCTTTAGTCTTGTTGACCTTTCACAGAAACATTCGATTTTTTTTCCTGTCTATTGTAGTAAGGGCACTATATGGTCGATATGCACTAGAACCGTCCATAACTGATTTGTTGATGATTGCTTCAATAATCTATGTTATTAAGTTCATTATTTATTATTAAACTTATCCTCCTCAAGAGGTTTGAAATTGATAAT
Source organism: Linanthus parryae (assembly GCA_023055425.1). NCBI lineage: Eukaryota > Viridiplantae > Streptophyta > Magnoliopsida > Ericales > Polemoniaceae > Linanthus > Linanthus parryae. Next base: position 12,241,314 of record JALGPY010000006.1, on the reverse strand, counting down.
ATTTACATTGGGTTGAACTTTTCTTCTGCTTAGTAGAATTGTGTATTCCATACCCGAAGATATGGATTATATGAAATCTTGATCGTAACTAGAAGTTATGACAATTTTTTTTTATGACCTGAAGTCATAATTTTAATTACATCTCCTGAAGAGATAATCTACATTTTCTTTGTAAAACCTCCTGAAGAGGTAATATATTGTTTTTTTTTTTATCATATTTTTTAGTCACATGATGATGTGATTGTAACCTGAAGTTACGATACTGTTTTTTAAGACCTAAAGTCATAAGATGTTACTATTAGATCTCCAGAAGAGATGTCTAAGACGCCTAAAACGCTTGTTATTATCAATCCTCCAGAAGAGGTAGCGTTCCGCGCTCTTTAATTTATGTTATTTTTGTGCACTTAATTTTTTTTTGTATTTCATTATTTTGTTCTATTTTCTTATTATCGATAAAAACGAATCTCCAGAAGAGGATTCGTATTGGCTTTCAATGTTCATATAAAGCCAAGTAATATGTACCCGAAGTAACATATTACATGATATCATTCATAACCAGAAGTTATGAATCCTATAACCCGAAGTTATAGAACATTCCAGTTAATAATCTCCTGAAGAGATTGCTATAATCAGCATAAATATCAACCCTCCTGCAGAGGTTATATTATGTTTATTTCTTGTATCATTAAGCATTTTTTTTTATTTTGTCTAGTACGTTGTCGTTTATATGATTGTTATTAATCCAAGCAGAGCATCCAGAAGATGTTCTTAGTCCATAAGGGTTTATTGGACAAACGCATTTTATATGCGTAAAATGTAATTTTCATACCAGAAGTTATGAAAAATAACATTGTAACATGGAGTTACAAATAACATCAAAAGATCTCCCTGAAGAGAGAATCTACAACCACTCATTTTTAAATAAAGGTATTGACATTTACGTCTCTTTTTGGGTTTCTTGGAAGAAACTTTGATTAGAGAACTACGGCGTCCAAGAGATTGCTTATTGTCAATATTTTTCTTTAAAATTTGAGGATTGGTTTATACAAAGTACATATGAGACAAATCGATGCCTGAAGCATCAACGAAATATCAGCATGGTTATGATAATATTGCTCACGTCATGAGGGGGAGAATGGGTCCTACTGCATGACGCGAACCAAAATATCATTGTCTCTATGGGTATGTACTATTGCAAAATCCCAATAAATGGATAGCTTCTCGACAAATGGGTGTCGATTTGGGTATACATTTTAAGCATAAAAGGGTTGCTTGTGTACATATGTTGATCCTCCAGAAGAGGAACATAAATCAAAGCATCCAAAATAATGTTGGGATATGGGTATATCAATGCTCTACAAATTAAGAACACAAGATTCTGGAGAAATCTTGGGGGTTCATATATACATCATCATAATGGATCAAAACCAACGTTGGTAATTGAATAGCCCTGGGAGAGGCTCATAGCTCTGGAAGTAGCTAAAGGTACCTAAATACAATATTATGATCCTACTAATATGATGATAGAATTGAGGAAGCGCTATATAAATCATATGATAATTTTATGGGAAGAAGGTTGACTAAATAGTTATTGGCCAAAACAAAGTCAACAAGTGCATAGAAAATTGCTCGGGTACAATCATTTTGAATATGTAGAGCATACAAACAATCCGAAGCAGAAATTATATACTATGCAGTGACTACATATCCGCCGGTAAGCGTGGGAGCTTTGTAGTTATTATATGTCCGCTATTAAGCGTGAGACTCATGTTAAGGGTATATGTCCGCTGTAATGCGTGGGACTCATATCGAGGTTTATGTCCGCTTTTAAGCGTGGGACTTGTAAAATGAGAAACATGATATATGGGTCATGTTAAATTCTCATTAGTATAATATTCTCGTGTTGAGAATGATGATAATGTTGTTTTAGTCTTAAGGACTAAGGTACAACATAATATGATGTAACTAGTTACAATACGATCGTATGAATCACAAATTTGTGAAATTCCATGGAGGTTGGTTCCCATGAGAAATATTATTTGCCTGAAGCAAATCTAAAGTGTACACTCGCAAGTAGTTTTAGGTGCATATGCATTTAATCAATTATGATTGTTAATTATTTCTTTTAGATTGTTGTTTTTGCAATGGGTTTTGTTTGTCAGGTACAAGGATATTCCAATGAGGGGGAGATCCAATAAAATGCTAAAAGCGCGGCACTCTTTTTCCTTCGCTACGGTTTTTGTCCCACAGGGTTTTTCCTAGCAAGGTTTTAACGAGGCTTGCGAAGATTATCCAGATGCGTTCCAGAAGAATGTCATCACCAATGCTGAGCAAATAGAATTCACCGATGTACTCTTTTTCCTTAGTCATTGATTTTTCCCACTGGGTTTTTCATGACAAGGTTTTAACGAGGCATCGTAGTGGTGAATATTCAAGGGGGAGTGTTATGAAATATGTAATTGGACTGATGTGAATATCCACCACATAGTTGGGTGTATTTTATGTAATTATATTCTGGTCCAGAAGCCCACCTAATGCCTATATAAGGAGGCTTAGGGTTGGAGAATAATACACCTCTCAACACTGTTCTCTCCCTACACTATTGTCTCTCTTTATTTTCTGTCTCTCTCATCTTCTCGATTCACAACAATATTTTTATCTTTGATTAGCAAGAAAGCAGTACACATACCCTTTTGTTCTTTTGTGTTGGCTTTTTTTTTAAGGGAAATCACCAATTAGCTATGTGCAAAATTAGATTAAATTGGTTTGATTCGACTGAAATTTTTGGTAATTTGAACTGTGCAGTCAGCCAAGATGAGATTAGGAAATTTTTGGAATGTGGTATTTTTAGAATTTAATTCTTTGAGATTAGGTATTGAATCGAACTATGAGAATTTTGATTTTTTTAGAAGGTGTATTTGTCATTTAATCTACTGTAGCTAGTTTAAAAACACTATCTAACACATTTATCCAGTTTAAAATCATCACCAAACATAATGTTTTAAACAAAATATCTAAAAATTCAAGACAGAAAAGGCTACCTCGAAGCCAATTACGTTTTCATACTGTGATCAAGACAATCTGATCACTCCCGACTTGTGCCTTATTGACCCAACATGGGATAAAGTTTCATCCATTGCACTTTTATTGTGGGTCTATTTCAACAACCAAGGCCACCGAGAACATGAAGCAGTATGCTCCTTCAAGTGCCTATTAGCTTTTGTCGCTGAAGCCACAACCCTTTTCAAGTCGCTGAAATGGTTAAAAGCACGAACGCATCTTAACACGATGGTGGCAACCGATTGTGCCAATCTCGCCATTATATTGTAGAATCGGACTATGTCAACGCTAACCTGTCCAGTGACATCCATCTTCTTCCTTCATCCTTCACAAATTTAAAAATTCATCAAAATCCTCAGGAGCGATGTCGTTGAGCCGGATAGCTTAGCAACAAAGACTCTTAACTTAGTCCTAATTTCTTATCCAGCAGGAATTAACTGACCTTATAGCTTATGATAACTCTGTATGCAATGTTTTACCTTTGTAACGCCTTTTCATATTGATCAAATTCTGCCCTTCTACTCAAAAAAATAAAAATAAAATAAAATAAAAATCAAGACAATTATCCATACTCTAAAAATCAATTTTCCACCAAAAACCATCCTAATAAACAGAGCCTAAATTTATAATGGGTGGTACTCCTAAAACATGTGAATGCTTCTCTCTCATTTCTGTCTCTTGTAAAATGGTTGTTTGAGATTTCAAATTCAAAATCTTTACGATTCTCCGTTCTAGGGTTTACTGTTAATGGCTCGCCGTCCTCCACCGGAGAAGAAGCAGCAGAAGCCGGCGACGCCGCTCCGGAAATGGTCGTTGAAGGACTTCGAGATCGGAAAACCCCTCGGCAAAGGCAAATTCGGCCGCGTCTATCTCGCTCGCGAAGTCAAGGTATGTGGAGCTTCTATTCAGAGAAACACTAGAGACTGTGCTTTCAATTTGAGGAAAAAATTGCAGTTTTCGGGTAAAAACATGACAATTTTTAGGGTAAAAGCATATAGTTTCTTTGACTACTATGATTAATACCGATAAATGCATAGACTCAGAGTAGTGGGTGGATTTAGGGTTAGAGAGTTGGAATTCGTCCGCGTCTTTTTTATGATTTATCCACCGGATTTCATGAATTTGGTTAGCAAATGTTGTTTCATAGGCTGAAAATGAGCTAAGGGCTAGTTTGGTAATGCTGTAGCGTTTTAGAAAGCCGCTGTGTAGGAAGTACTGTGAGAAAGCTTCTGTAGAAATCTACGCGAAAAGTGTTTGGTAAACTGCGTATTTAAGCTGCTGCGGGAAAGCACTTGTGACATTTTGTGTTTGGTAATTAGTGTTTTAGAGTTGTTGTTATTGTCAAAATGACAATATCGATATAATAAATAGCGTTATGAAAGTAAATGATTATTTGTTAACAGATAAGAATGTCAAATAATACATTTATCGAAAAACATATTCTAGAAAGCAATCCCTCCCCTGCTTTTCAAAAGCTTCTGTGGGGGAAGCAATTGCTTTCCAGAAAGAAGAAAAAAATAAAATTACCAAACACATTAATACTGCTTTTATATTCGAAAAACAGCGTTCTAGAAAGCAAAAGTATTACCAAACGAGGTCTAAGTACCTTCGAAAATTTGTTTGATTTGGTTACTACTACAGAGTAAGTTCATAGTTGCCTTAAAGATTATATTCAAGGAGCAGCTGGAAAAATACAAATTGCACCATCAGTTAAAGAGGGAGATGGAAATCCAGACTGCTCTCCGCCACCCCAATGTACTTAGGCTCTACGGATGGTTCCACGACGAAGAACGGATATGCTTGATTCTCGAGTACGCCCATGGAGGCGAACTTTACCGACAGCTTCGCAAAACTGGACACTTCACTGAGAAACAGGCTGCTAATGTGAGTCTCTTTCTCTGTGTGCACACATTTTTACTTGCTTAACATGTGTTTGTACAAGGCTCAGTGTTGCGTGTTGGGATGTTTCTGAATCTACTTCTTTGTTGTGAAACTATGCAGTACATTGTCAGCCTTACGCAAGCGTTGGCGTACTGTCACTCAAAAGACGTGATTCACAGGGACATCAAGCCAGAGAATTTGTTGCTTGATCATGAGGTATCCCGCATGAGAACTCATTAATCTGGGAATTGATTGTTTTAGTTTGTCGAGTTAGCCTAAACGAAAGCACATTAGAGAAACCCAAAGAAATTGCTCTTTGTTTATCTTCTCGAATTGATACTTGACCTAGTAAAATGTACACTTAGAGAGTGGATTTGCAAGATTTCTCCTTACGGAGATGCTTGAACGTTGTGTTCTAGCGCATGCAGTGCAGGAAGGGGCAAAGCTCAGCTAGGGAGAAAGATCAGATTCTCGCGATGTTCACAGTTTGGTTATTTATAAAGGTGTGCTAGAAACTGTATACTCTGGGGTATGCTTATAAGCTATGGGTATACACAGTGTTACCACAATTCACTCGTACCCCCGCTAATTGCGAATTGGATCGCGCGTTCTGAAGCAAGGGGCAAAGCTCAGCTAGGGAGAAAGATCAGATTCTTGCGATGTTCACAGTTTGGTTATTTATAAAGCTGTGCTAGAAACTGTATACTCTGGGGTACTTATAAGCTATGGGTATACACAGTGTTACCACAATTCACTCGTACCCCCGCTAATTGCGAATTGGATCGCGCGTTCTGAAGCAAGGGGCAAAGCTCAGCTAGGGAGAAAGATCAGATTCTTGCGATGTTCACAGTTTGGTTATTTATAAAGCTGTGCTAGAAACTGTATACTCTGGGGTACTTATAAGCTATGGGTATACACAGTTTTACCACAATTCACTTGTACCCCCGCTAATTGCGAATTGGATCGTGCGTTCCGAAACGTGCAACACCAGCGATCCACATCGCTTAATTTGGCGATCCCAGTTTTTTTCAATATTTTCACCTTAAGTATCTTTGTTGACGGAACAATTAAATTTAGATATGTTATAGTGACATCTATTTTTAGAGTGTTGACTTTAAAATACTGTATATATTGAGCAGTTTTGCACTTTATGATTCGTGTAAAATGGTTTAACTCCTATAAAGGTAACCAAAGAAACCTACCACTGGCGTACAGAGGGTATGAGCCATACCCAATTACACCGGTTTGTGGAAAACTTGAACCGTTTATAAACCGAATAACCATAAAAACCGTCCAAAACCACGACATTCAGTTTGGTTCGGTCGGTTTGACCGGTTAATTCGTTTTTTTATACCCCTAGGTATGGCGTTCCGCGATCCCGTTCCACGAACCGGAACGATCCGCGTTCCAGGTAACTTAGGGTATACATAACTATGCGCTTTTCATAGGTGAAGTTTCTCACAATGTTAACTGTCTGATTATTTATAAAGGTTTGCTTCTAGCGGAAATAAACTTTATACACTGGGGTATGCTTATAAGCTATGGGTATACATAACTATGCTGCAGCATCTTTACAAGTTTCATGGTTAAAGCTGAAAACAACCTAAAACTTTACACGTTGCTCGTCTCTTCCCATTGTTTTGGGTGGACAACATGACCTAGCTGGCCTTACACGCCTGCAGCCCTCCATCCTTGGGACTAACATTGAATCTGCCACCAACCTTCCGTAAGATATTAAAATTTTAGCCTATGATATATCACTTAGTCTCTGGCTGATTCAACAAATATTTTCTGCACGTCTTCGTCAGTCATGGGTTGATGCGATAAATTAAAGTGAGTATTCCTGCAATATGGTAGGTAAAAGGATAACAATTACTATATTTTATGGAGCAAAACCTACATTCACTGAATAGATTTTGACTTGGAAGTTCCTTGTTCAGTCTGCTGTGATGCCAAAGTCAAACTACTTTTTGTTCAAACTGTTAACTTTCAGCCAGTTGTGTGACTTTTCTTTCCAATGGCAGGGTCGTCTGAAAATTGCAGATTTTGGCTGGTCGGTTCAATCCAGGAACAAAAGACTGACAATGTGTGGAACTCTGGATTATCTGGCACCAGAAATGGTAGAAAATAAAGCCCATGACTATGCTGTTGATAACTGGACATTGGGTATCCTTTGTTATGAGTTTCTCTATGGTGCCCCTCCATTTGAGGCTGAGAGCCAAACTGATACATTTAGAAGGCAAGAAACCAATTTACTTTTGTCTTGGCGTGGTATGTTGAGACCACTCTATAAACCTGATTGACGATACATAATCAAGTGACTTTGTTTTGTCTATAGGATCATGAAGGTGGACCTTAGCTTCCCTCTGGAACCGGAAGTTTCTGCAGAAGCTAAGGATCTCATCAGTAAGGTTAGAATGCTCATCAGTTGTAAATTCCCTTTAAAGTGACTGCGGGTCATTTCGTAAGTAGTCTGTCATGCAATTCTGAAATTTCAGTAAAACTCGCTCTTTAGTTTATTTGGCAAGTCACTGTATGTTAAAATTACAATTTTGACGGGGGAAATTCTGCCAGTGACAAACTGGGTCACTTAACGAAACAAGCTTGAATATGATTTAGTCTAGACGATTGGTGCCAGTGAAAGAATTCAATCGCCTAAACTGTTTCTGTGCAGCTACTTGTGAAGGACTCGTCGAAAAGACTCTCTCTTCAGAAGATCATGGAGCACCCTTGGATAAAAAAGAACGCTGATCTTGAGGGTAAGTGCTCCAAATTGTGTGTCTATTATTCTGGTGTGAACACTCAAAGTGATTCTAGTAGCATAGAAGTATTGCATAGTTCCCATTGGCAATTCAAATTCATGTGAATTTTAGTTGTCAATGAGTATCAAAACCAGCCAAGGCCCTTGACATTGAACAGATGCACTCTGTACAGCGAGCTTTTATCCCTCCTATCTATTACAGGAAACCAGGAGCTTCAAGAAACGGAAGAAACCTGTCTTCATGATAAAAATTATCCTAATGTCATTTATTTGACATCTTTAGGTGCTATTTATCATTTAAATTTCCAACAATAAGCAGGAGAGATATTAGATTAAGTAATTAAGTGCAGTTGCTCATGTTGCTGTCTTGGGAGAGATGTGTTTAGATGGGGAATGTTCAGAAACCTTATGGATCTGTGATGTTCCTACACCCTTTATTGATGCAGAACTTAATCACGACATGGGTAGTGTTTGTTTTAAACTTCCATCTAAACATAAACATAGTTTGAAATGAGATTTTAAAATCCTCTTTCCTCTATTGATTAATCCTGCAACAAATCAGCATCTTCAAGTTTTCTACTTTTCTACTGATGGTTATCTTATCGTTAAATACTTAAATATTGATTCCATCGCTTCTCCTACTTCGTTGGCAACTAACCCTCTTTGTTTCTCCACTTCCTGGAAACATTTATCGCATCTTTCACTCCTTGGGAAAGTTAAATTCTTCTTAGATAAAATTCAATTCCAGTCAATTTTTCAGAAGACAGGCTTGGCAAGTTTGTCTCGGTGCAGTTTTTGCAAGGAACCAGAAGACTCATAATCTTTTTCTTCACTGTGAAAATGCTAAACGATAAGGTTTCACAGAATGGATTTGAGAGCAGCCGATATTGTTATTTAAAAGGCACTGCTTTATATTTTTCTTGGTCGGGAGTAATATTTTGGACTATGTGAGTGAAAGAATTTTCCTTCCCAATGAACTTGAAATGGACCAGAGCTACCTTGGGAATGTAAATTTTTTGAATTTCTATCAAGCATACGAGAATCAATTGCAGCAAGAATTGTTGATTTCGGTCAGAAGATTATTTTGGGCAGTCTACTGATACAGTATACTTTATGCAATTGAATGTTCCCAAGCTGAAGTGCATATTTACATCCTCCCCGGAACAGGAAAAGGAGTTGGATTCCAAAGGATTGTTTAGGGGATTATTCTGTATTTGCTTGATTTGATCACAACAGCACCACGGCCACAATTTTGTTTCACGATGTATTGATTTACAGCTTTAAGAGCATCTCCAATGGATTAGGCAGACACGTTTTCTTAGGCACAAATGAAGAATTTGGGTAAAACTAGTAGTCCAATGGGTGATGCATCCTCGCTATTGTTATCCCCTTTATCTACATTTTTTCGCTCTTTTTAGGTTCTAGTACATGTTTCCTACAAATTGTCATCAACTTCTCCAACATTTTCCTCATGCTAATAACTATTTTCCTAACATTCCTCTCCCTCTCTCATCTACGATTTACGTGTGCAGTGTATTTTGTACTGAAAGAATTTAGACAAAATATTTTGCCTAGCTTTTGCATAACTACTGTTGGAGAAGAATTTGCCTAACTTATTACCATAGGAGATGCCCTTAACTTAATGTTTTTGCACCTGAAAGTTCATTTTGTCTGGCTCTCATTTTATGCAGATATCACGAAGGAGACACGAGTGCAGACGATGTTGACTAGTAAAATGCGCTAGAGAAGCAGGAGATTACACTGTCATGTATGGGCCGAAGGATAATGGTCGACTTTTGTGAAGACAGTTGTTTTGGTTAGGTTGTGCGATAAGTAGTGTATATAAACTCTTGTTAGCTTGTCTCTAGTTAGAGCATCATGGTTTCTAACTTATTACTAGTCCTACTAGTAGTATCACGTGTCTGGTTTCTAGTAACCAGCTTTCCTCAGATGTATGCTGTTCGTAGCATCCATGTTGTTCTTATGTTTCTCCCCAGAAAAGAAAGGTGGATGGTTGTGGACTCTGGTTCGTATAATCAATGTTATTCGTAGTATCGATGTTGTTTTCAGTTCCCCAAAGCCACCTCTTCTGTGGAAGAGAAGTGTTTGCCTCTAAGCTTGCCAGTTGTGTCTGGTGTGATTCGTAGATAGGCAAGTTTTTTCTTTGGGTACTTATTTGTAAGCAATTAAAAGTCCCATATATCACCATGGAGTGTCCAGTTTTTCTATCAATGTTAAGTGGACCATGTTGTCTCATGGATCAATTCGCAGCAGCATCGTGCAACATTTTTCTTCTAGTGACAAAAACTGATTGGTTGGTACCCACATACAAAGAGTCGTTTTTGGCATTGTTCTCTTTGACGTGAGATGCTGAAAGTCGCAGAAAAAAAGGCATTGTCCCGAGGTGATTTCAAATTTTGAACCATATGTAAGCCCTATGTTTATCAGAAGATGTTGGTCTTTATTTTGCACCACACAACATATACAAGTGTTGATATCCGTGATTTTGCTCCACATCATACTAAGGGAAACGAGGCCATATCACCACATTTGAAGATTCAACATGCTGAAAATTCTACAACACCTTTATGATTCTGGCAGAGGAGATAACATTGACAATTCTCTGTGATTTGGACAGCTAGAGACAGAGATTGATTTTGTGAATTTATCCATGGACTCAATGTTACTCATTAGTAGGTATATGCATAGGCATGTTAAGAGTTAAGACTCACTGCTTCGTCGTTAGTAAACCATTCAGATTACCTATCCGGTTCCTCTACAGTACAACAATACAAAGGAAAATGAAGGTGTACACATGTGAGTTGTGTCTACACTATAAATTCCCTTCAGACACAGCCAAGGCCGGAGCTATCTTGTGACAAGTGAGGGCTATAGCCGCAACTTAACTTTCAAAACTTTCATTTTTACCTATGTTTTGTGTTGTTATTTTTTATTTTTAAATTTAGCCCCCACAATAATTGAATTATAACTCCCGCTCAGCTTACAAATTTACCCTTATTTTGTTTAATTTTCTTAAGTTAGCCCCCACCGTATCGAATCCTTGCTCCGCCCTTGACACAGCTGATACGATTTACACAGAAAATATGAAAAACTATAATCATTCAACATTTACCTAATTCAAGCAATTTCACAATCAAGATAGCAGGCACACTCATAAACTTCACGAAACAACTTATGAGTTCGAACCCAACTCAACCATATGCAAACCCATAAACAACTAATGAGTTGAATACTAGGAAACCGGTGTTAGAACGCATTGGTCCATTCACAAATGGATTTAGTATTAACCCAAATGTCACGTTAATAAGCGGACAATTCATTCCTTTGAAAGAAGAGGCCAGAAGGACCATCATCCGAAAGCAGGGCGAGCTTAACCGGGCCTTGGGCACTTTCCTCCGCAGTGTAAAAGCCCGTGTTGCCGTTCATATCTGTTCTGGTATAACCAGGGCAGACACAGTTGATGCGGAAACTTGGGTATTTTTTAGCTATAACTCTCGTGTAAGCGTTCATGGCTGCTTTCGACATTGTATAAGCAGATAGGAAAGTAGGCCAGCCTTTGGTTTCTAGTGAGCCTTGTTTGAAATCTTTGAGAAACTCACTTAACACCTCTTCAACTTTTTCTTCTGTTAGGCTTTCTGCATTGCTCAATACTCCTTTAACTTCTTCGCTGGGAATGTTCTGAAACAGCAAAATATAGCCATAATAATTCCAGAAACTCAAGAGCATCAACAATAGTATAATGTACTACTTAGCTATATATTTTACAAAGTTAATTTTGGTTAGTCAAATTTTCATGTTTTGCTCCAGTAGTAGTACTAGTCGAATTTCGTCCTTAATTATTTACTGTAAAATTATCTTCAAATTATACAAGTGCTTAAAACTTAATTAGTTTGGTTTCTAAAAAAATACTGAATTAGTTTGTTTCAAGAACGTGTGAGAGAATTCAGGAGCTAGAAATGTGGGACAAAATTTTGGAAAAATAATTATGAAATAGGAGACCAAAGTAGTAAGTGAATTAGCGAGTCTACTGTAGTCCTTTTTCTACAAAACCCACTCTCTCTTTTGACAATAACTTCCATTTAGTCTACTGTGGAATGTGGATGCTATAATGAACCCAAGCAAGACTTTCTACCCCTGAGTAATTCTAGACATGTCAATGAGCTAGTTTTGGACCCGACCTGACCCGTTAACAGCCCAGCCCTCCATTTTTTTCCCTGACCTTGTTCAGCATTGTATACCCCGTTTATTGACGGGCCTGGACCCGGCCAGGTCCGCTGGGTCTGGTGGCCCACCAGACTTAGCTTCTTTTTTCTTTTTTTCTTCTTTATTTTCCTGGAAGCATTAGGAACTCCCGGCCCGTTATCCGTCAGATTTCACAGATGATGGTAATTGGTAAGAAATTTTGCATGGTAGTGACTGTAGAAGTTCTGTAAAATATACCTTGAGTTGTCCAGCCATGGAGCTAACATTAACGACTCTTGGTGAATCGGACAGTTGGAGGAGGGGAACGAGTGCTTCAACCATCCTTTTAGCTCCGTAGTAGTTTGTTTCCAGGCATTCTTCGGGTGTCCCATCAGTGACTGTCGTTCGTATTTTGCCAAGGGAATCTTCCTGAAAAGAGTGAGAAAAATCAGCTACCAACACTGAGCTAGCACCTATTTGCCACATATATAGTGTTCAAGTCCGTGCAACTTGTTATAATTGCCTACCCTATGTATTTAAGTTGGGCTGACAGTAGGCGTAATTGTTAAAGATTTGAAGAGTTTAGAGCTAAATAGTAATCATAGATAGTTTTAGCAGGTTCTTTTAATAGAAAGATAATACTTTTTTTTCGGTACATCGGAATAGGTTCTAAACCAAATTCGTATATAAGTGAACTGAACTAAGTTATTAGAAGGTTTGGCTTCTGTTATGTTTTTGACAAAACATTTTATATTAGTTTTACTGACATAAACCGATTGCACCTAGAATTCAGTTGTTTTCATTTTCTTACTTGAGTAATAACTTTTTTTAACCCAAATATAATTAGTAAAATGGCAATAAACTATAGACGATACCGACACCTCGTGTAAGAAGATGGAATGACGACGCACCTTGACGGCTTTGCTGACTGAAGCTTCTATAGCAGGCCAATCCACCGACTCTCCGGTAATTGCAGCATTGTTCACCTGCAAGATTTTGGACTTTTTACAAATTTCATTCTCATCACACTTTTTGAGCAGAAGAAGAAATAAATTATTCAAAACGAAGTAAGGTCCAGAATCGTACCAAGATGTCTAGCACTCCAAATCGTTCCTCGATGAAATCAACCAAAGAAGCAATGGTAGATGGTTTTGTTACATCAAGTTGATGAAACAAAACATACTTAGATAGGCCTAAATCATTCAGCTTCTCGATGGCTTCGACACCCTTCTTCTCATCTCTAGCGGTTACCACCACGGTGACACCCTTGGACGCTAACTGCTTGCATATCTCGAATCCAATTCCTTTGTTTGACCCTGTAACAACTGCATACCTACCACGAAGAGAAAAAAAAATGGAAGATAATGAAGAAATCGGTAATGTTAAACAAGATTAGAGTACAACAAACTTCAGATTCTATATTATTATTGTCTACAAAAATCACCTCTTATGTGAAGAAGAAGCCTTTGCCTCTGCCATAATTTGTCAGTTGTGTCTGGTCTGATTCGCAGATGGTGTCAGCTTTGTCTTTATAAATCTTGTATGTGGTGCATGTTGTCTCATGGATCAATTTCGTGTACGTTTTTCTTCTAGTGAGGTTCCACATACAAAGACTAGTCGTTTTGGCATCACCCGCCACATCTATCATTTGCGGATTTGGTTCTCCTAGGGGGGTGTCCAAGTAGTGTGTTACTAAACCAAAGAAAAGAAGCCCAAACCATTATTGAGGACAAAAAAGATAAGCCCATCATAGTTAAACAAAGCCCAAGTTAAATCTTATTACTGGCCTTATCGTCAATCGTCATTCTAAAGCCCAAATATCTTTAAGGGGACTTTAGTCATAGGTAAACAGAAACCTATTCTCATCCCTCTCCCTTCCAAGCTGTTTATGGTACGTTTGGTTTTCTAGAATTAGATGTATTAGCTGGGATTGGATAAATGATGGTGTTTATGGTATGTTTGTGTTTGGTTGGTTAGGATTAATTTTAATACCGATATTAAATAGTGAAAAGATGGTGCTTAATACTCCAAATTAGTCATCTCTCACATGAGGGTATTAATTGGATTGAATTATTTGTACCTTAATGTTGAATTAATACTGCACGAAATCAAACGTATTATTATTTATAATTCAACTAATTCAATCCAATCCGAAAAATCTAACGTGCAATTACATTATATATTACAGTTGGATCATTGGATGAAATCCAGCCGCTGCCATCCTTGCCATTTATTGCTGTCTAGAAATGAGAGGTCTGTTTCATTGCATCCTACACACTAGGACATGACCCGTTTGCAAAGCCCACTATCAAATATAGTCTCCAGCAGTTAGGGTGGTAGCTCAAGTGGTAGAGTGTTGGAAACCCCTGCATGAGATCATGGTTCGAACCCGATTGACGACAAAACAATTTCTCAAAAAAAAAAAGTATATTCTCCACTGTGATTTTGAAAATATTTAAAACTTGTAGCTTAGTCACGAAGTCGCCAACGAATAGTAAAATGGGAACTTTTTTAGTGTATAGATTATAGATACATCGTGAATTTGTGATGACCATACATCTTCTCTTTGTCTTCTTCTTACTCGTTTCTCTCATAAGAAACCCTAATTTGTCCATAGGTTGTCTTATCAATAAACCGACACTTCATTCCTGTCAAAGAAGAGGCCAGAAGGACCGTCGTCCTGAAGCAGGGCGAGCTTAACAGGGCCTCGGGCACCTTCCTCCGCAGTGTAAAAGCCCGTGTTGTCATTTATATCTGTTTTCGTATAACCAGGACAGACGCAGTTGATGCGGAAACTTGGGTATTTCTTAGCTAGAATTCTTGTGTACGCGTTCATTGCTGCTTTCGACATCGTGTAAGCAGATAGGAAAATTGGCCATCCTTTGATTTCTAGTGAACCTTCTTTCAAGTCTTTGAGAAACTCACTTAGTAACTCCTCCACTTTTTCTTCTGTTAGGCTCTCGGCATTGCTCAACACTCCTTTAACGTCTTCGCTAGGGATGTTCTAGAGCAGCCAAATTGGTCATAATAATTTCAGAAACTCAAGCTGGACCATTAATTACAATGTTGGCAAGTTTCACAGATAACGGTAAAGAACTTTTGCCTCATAGTGACTGTCAGAAGTTTTGTAATACCTTGAGTTGTCCAGCCATGGAACTAACGTTGACGATTCTTGGTGAATCGGACAATTGGAGGAGGGGAATGAGTGCTTCAACCATTCTTTTGGCTCCGTAGTAGTTTGTTTCTAGGCATTCTTCGGGTGTCACGTCACTGTGTTTCACTGTCTTCTGCATTTTGCTCAGGGTACCTTCCTGAATGAAAAAATACCAGCTAAGCACTTTATAAGACTTGGTAATCACAAGTTGAAAGTTGAAACTGTCTAAACTGCAAACCGGACCGAATTGTGCTAAGAGGTTAGATTCGGTTTATTCAGGAATTTGTATGGGCCTTCGAAAATATCAAACAAAAATAAACGGTTCGGTTACTTTCTTTTTATGTATATACATAACATTTTTTTTGAGAAAATGTGTGTGTGTGTGTATATATATATATATATATATATATATATATATATATATATATATATATATATATATATATATATATAATTTTGTACAAATACACACATGCGCACATATATTGCCTTTTTGAATGCATGGGTTTCCAGGTTTAGTTTTCTAAACCAGGTTAGTGTTGGGAAAGAGAGGTTTTTATTGTTTGTTTGCGGTGACCGGGGCAATTTTAGACGGTCACCGGGGTATTTTGTAATAACTTTTTTGTCGGAAAGTAAAAGCAGGGCACAGGTGCGATGGCAGTGCACCAGCCCGATGGATTTCTGATTTATTCATGAACTTTTTTTGGGTTTCCTTTGTAAGAGGAAGAGGGAAAAAAATAGGAAAAGTACCCACCAGGGCGCTCGTGCACACACACATACATATATTGACTAAGTCGGTTGCAACCACAACTTAATCTAATTGCCTAACCTATGTATTACAGTTGGGCTGACTATAGGTATTAAGCACACAATTTTTCTGGAAATTGTTACAAGTTTGAAGAGTTTAGGACTAAATAGTAGACCTACAAAGTGAACAGTGTGACAGATTTGGGCTAGTAGATAGATATAAATCACAACATAGTTCAAATCAATTGGAACGAATCGTAATTAGTTTTGCAAATCAATTGGAGCGAATCGTAATTAGTTTTGTTAACATTATTGCTTTCATTGACTAATCGCATTATTTTGAACTACAAATGTAAGTTTGGCGGAAATTGTAACTGGTTTTGTTAAATTGTATGAAAATTTACTAGTAGAGTTGCAAAATGGCAATAAGTTATAGACAAGCGACGCCTCGTGCCAGAAGATGGAATGAATCACCTTGATGGAAGCTTCTATAGCACGCCAATCTAGCGACTCACCAGCAATTCCAGCATTGTTCACCTGCAAGGTCACAGACTTTCTCATTCTCATCAAGCTTTTTAAGCAGACGAAATCCGGATTAAATAGGAAGATAATTCATATATATACCAAGATATCTAGCATCCCAAATCGCGTCCTGATGAAATCAAACAGAGAAGCAATGGTAGATGGTTTTGTTACATCAAGTTGATGAAACAACACATAGTCAGACAGGCCTAAATCATTCAGCTTCTCCATAGCTTCGACACCCCTTTTCTCATCTCTGGCGGTCACTACCACAGTGACGCCCTTAGACGCTAACTGCTTGCAAATCTCGAATCCTATCCCTTTGTTTGACCCTGTAACGACTGCATACCTAGAAATAGAAAAACAATAAGAGAATGAAGAAAGTTGTAGTGGGAAACTAGATTAGGGTTCCGCTAAATCAACAAAAGATACCTCTTTCGTGCAAGAGGGGTGCTTGCTTCTGCCATAGCTTGTCTGTTGAGAGTAGAATGAATAATTATGGCCTAATCTGCGGCCTGTTTTATACTTGCTAGTGAGCGATTGATTCACAGGCGCCACTTTTATTCTTTGCTTGTACGCAATTGAAAGTCTTGTAAATAACCACGGAGTGCACATTGCTTCTAGTATTACACGGTGCATGTTTTCTCATGGATCATTTTCGCTGAGTGTCGTACATCTTAATTTCTTCTAGTGAGGTTGACGTCAAATTTTGTTATACTGCACAAAAAAAGGTCGTGGCATCGTTCTCTCAATCTTTGCGTGGATAACTGAAGTTGTGACAAAAGATGAAAACGAAAAGATGTGTGGAAGACTTTGTTCATATATCCTTGTTTGGAGGAAATGACAGGAGAGTAGACAAGACCAAAAAGGACCTTACGAAAAGGTTATGTCGCATCGAGTTTGCACAACACAACACAAGGTGTTGATAACACAGTCATATCACTAAGGAAAAGGTTACGTTATAAATCATTCAACCTACAAGACAAGGACACTGAAAGGGATGATTGAGTGGTTTTAGTGAGACACAGTTATTTTCTAGGTGCTCTTAGAACAAAATATCCGTGGTACCCTATTTCGCTCGCGTTCACTCATGTTCGGGCATAAAAAAGGTGGTGGGTGGAAGAGAGATAATTGCTGATTTGAAAACTGAATTCGTCTATAGTCTATAATGATGTTGAACTCTTCTGGGCTAATGTTTCAGCTCAAAGATCAACCCGAAATCATGCAAGGATTCAAGGTGAATTTGTTGTAATAACTTTATGAATTTTGTCAAGCATTGGAATTCCAGGTGTTAGAGACATGATGGGTCAGGAGCCCAATTATTTTATTGTTAACACCGTATCATGCAGGGTCAAGCCGTCCTACCAGTTATGTGTCGGTAAGGGCATCTCCAACCCTATGGGGAGAGGGGAGGGAGAAAATCATATAAAAATACGGTCCATGTCCAACCCTATGGGGGAGGGGGAGGGGGACGGAGTGCTATGGGGAGAAATATTGCCTTGGGTGTGGCATGGTTAGGGGGGATTTCCCCCTGGACATCCCCTCCCCCTACATGGAATGATAAATTAATTCAATATTTGACAATATTAATTACGGAATGATAAATTAATTCAATATTTGACAATATTAATTACACTTAGTAATTTTATAGGATTATATCATATATATTTGTTATGATTAATAAATTTTATTTTATTTTTATTATTGATAAAAATAATAATTTACTCACGATTTTTGAAAAAATATATTTACGAAAAGTCATAGTTATCTTATTTTGTTCAAAATTTGATAAATCTTATCTTTTATGCAGTTCACAATTATAATTATTAAATTTAGAAACACAATTAAAAAAATTGTCAAATTTATTGAATCACAACGATACTAAAATAGTATTCAGATAGAAAGCAAATATCGTCACTTATTGTGCATAATTACTTTTCTTAGTATTAATAATTTATTTTTAAATTATTAAATATATATTATAAATTATTTTTGCTGGGTGGGGGGAAAGGAATGGGTAGGAGATGAGTAGTTGTTTGGGGGAAGGGGAGGGGGAGGTGAGGGGAGGGAGAAAATGCCATGGGTTGGAGATGCCCTAATAGAAGACCAACTCAAATAAGGCCTCACAGTAATGGGCTCAGCAAGCAGATAAGGCCTAACAGGAATGGGCTCAGCTAGTAAACCATTTTAGTTGTAATGGGCTCCGGTATTGAGCCCACTTATTTATTCTCTCCCTGATGTATAAAGCGCAGTCATATTAGGTTTACATTTCCTACCGTTGGATTACGATCCAACCGTTGCACTGATTGAGAGATGTATTTTTTTGCTTCTCTGTATTAGGGTTTAGTATGATTGTATATACAGAAATCATTTCTCTCTCTATCGTCTCACTTCTTCGTCTTCCTCTCTCACAAAACCCTAACTCATCTTTCAATCGGGAGATTAAGCACCGCGAGAGAGGAGCACCGTAGAATGGCACCGTCTAAATGATTAGCGACACCCACTTACTCAAAAGGTCAACCTTATGTGTTATAACTCAAATCATATTAAGACACCACCATCTCGATATAGGACAATTCGCTCCCACATGATATCCACCAATCTTTCCCTTCATGTGTGAGCCCTTAACATTCTCCCCTCGCCCAGAAGCATTCACTGAATTTTTCAGAGTCACCTTTGCGAGAGTGCACCGGACCACTATATGCCAGACCACCTGCTGGAGCTACAAAGAATTTGACCATCCGCAGGAACACATGGTCCACCATTCATAGAAGACTAATATGTGAGAAAGTCGCTCATGCGTTTCCCAACGGTTGTAATGCCCGATGAGCCCCGTATGCGTCAGATGCGCCAGATGCTCGCCAACTTCAGATCGCACCAGATGCAAGCTCATGGTACACGCCCCAAAAATATATGCACGCTAGAACAGGCTGGTGCATGATGCGTGCCAGTACCGGGATTAGATGCGTGTGCCATTAATCTCATGCGCCAGATGCTCCATGTCGTTGCTCCTACTCCAGCGAGTTCCTGCAACGCATGAGCCACAACCAGATTCAATTCACACACTGTATGCTCCACGTCGTGAGCCGGATTGTGCCTAAACGCCAATCGCCAGAATGCCAGATGGGCGCGAATCGCCAGAATCGCGCCAGTACCAGATGCGTCCTTGATTTGTCAGATCCCTTGCACGCCTAATCGGATGCGCCTGATTGCTCTAACAGGAGCCCGGGTTAGATGGTGGATGTACCTGCTTCTCCCTCACGGACAGCTTGATCTTGATCGTCAAATCCAGACATGGTTCTTGGAAGAATCTCGAAACCCAACTCCGGATAGCCTGCTCCACCTGAATCGCAAAACCCTAGATTTGAGTTCCACCAAAACATGAAACATTACCTCTTGGCTCCACCTAGATCTTGGAACCATGGCTCTGATACCAGTTTGTTAAAACTGGTGATCCCCTGAACCTGGCTCTAATACCAGTTTGTTATAACCTTGGGATATTCGAGCAAGAACGATGAAACTAAAATCAAGAAGGAGAGACAAATTTAAGGTGGTTTGCTAATGAATTTGCAGCAAACCGCTAGCTACATCCACGGCCTGAAAACCAATATTTAATTGAGAAGAGAACATGGTTACAATGCATGGCCACGACGGATACCCACCCAAACACACACGCACACATAAGAAAACCTCTTAGAGCACTCCTAACTCTCAAACCCGTTATTGTGTGTATGTATTTGTATATTTAGTACCAGCCCACTTTATATACTCATGTGGTAAAAAGTGACTTGGGCACGAAGCCAAATAACCACCTCCTCACAACAACATGGAAAGTTTCCTCGTCCATGTGTTGCTGCCTCTCACTTCAAGTCACAACCCAACATTTTTTTTGTCAAAAATGTTATATTTTTATTACAACCCACACAATACAAGTTTTGATAAGCTCTTTCATGGCCACTACAATGATGTCATGTCGTCCTACGTGTCAGGTAGGTTCCCTAGCTTTTAAACATGCATGATGACTTATAATTTTAACAAATTGTTCAAGAGGGCCGCTATGTTTCACATCTTTTTCTTCACCATTTAATTTCACCTCTTATGTGTCAAGATATGATTGTTGGTAACTATTTATTTTAAGATCTTTCTATAATCAATCACCAATCATAAATACAACAACCCCCTTATTCGGCTCGGACAAGACCGTGAGGGAGATGCTTATAGAAGTGGAGGAACTCAAAAGCAAATACAATCCACATTACATACTTATAACATTAAACAACTACATTAAAATTTAATTCTCGTACACGAGATGATACTATTACACAATAACTTGGCTTACTATACTAAATAAACTACTAGTGACATTCACAGTCTAAGTGAGACTCGCGCCCCTTCTATTCTATGATCCCCAGCTCCTAGACCTGCGGTGGGAAGAAAAACAGAAAAACACGGTTTTTGAAAGTGAGCAATAAACACTAAGTGAGATACACCATAGCAGGTAAAACAGAAAGCTTATAACGGCTACATTGTGATGCGTTTAATAAAAATTGAGGAATAACAAAGTATGAGTAAAAGTAATACAAATCAGAGTTTGCAGCGTCATAAACAACCATGTTAACCAATTTACTAGTAGCATTATTCAAAGGTTCGAACCTTTCCATTTAAATCCTTCACAAGTGCCAGTTTCCAAATATTTAACCAAATGAGCCAATTATTATGCACATTAACCGGATAATGGTCAGCAAAGGACCTCCCAAATAGTAATGGTCAACAAATGACCTCCCAAATAGTAATGGTCAGTAAATGACCTCCAAAATAGTAATGGTCAACGAATGACCTCCCAAATAGTAATGGTCAACAAAAGACCTCCCAAATAGTAACAGATTTTGGTACGTGCGATATTTTACTTTACGTTATTAACGAATTATTATTTTCGCGTGACTATTTCAAAGAAATCATTTCAAAACGTAAACAAACTCAAGTAAAGCATGTGAATCACAAAAGCACATCTTGAGACAAGTTATAAAATCAAATTTCGACAAGAAAGGAAGTAAGTCACACAAGACTAAGCATGTAACTCACCTTAAGTCGAGATAACGATTCAAAATCCTCACGGGTAGTTAAAGTAGCCTATGTCTACGAATCATTCGCCTACAATTTATAAGTCTCTAGTCACAATGATGACAATTTCGAGTAAAAGAATGCATGGATGTTTGTCTAAGTTTGGTACAAAGTACATCCCAATAATCTCAATTAACCCGCTTTAAAGTGGTATACTCACCATCGAATATATGCTCTACAAGAACATGATTCTAAATGTCACTAATAACATATATTTATGTTCAATGTCACAAATAAGTGAGACATAACACTTAGAAATTCCAAAAACAAAAGTTTTCTAGAAAATGTGAAGCTACACTTCTGGACAGAATTGTAGCTCTGACTTTAGAGGCATATTTACCATATCAAAGTATCTTACAAAATCATGAGTTAAATTGAGGATGAACCTACATGTGTCTTCTTTCAGGAACATCAATAAAAGTATGCCTAGATTTCAGAAAACTAATGTTAAAAAAATAAACAAACAATGTTGTGCAGAGACGTCTTTGGCAAAAACTTTCAATTTTGAAAGGTGATTACTACCACTTCGAGAATAGCAATGATGCTCATCTTCTCTAGATCTAATCATAGATGTGTATAGTTACAACACAAGAAAGATGAGGTTCCAAAAGTTTCTGTAAGTGGGTGTTTATAAAAAATGTCAAAACTGGTCCAGAAACAGAGTTTCAGAAAACATGCAACTTTGAATGAGCTTATCTCCCTAACCACAAAGGCTATGTAGTTGATTGTTTTATTAAAATGACCCTCTCTAAGTCTAGTTTCAAAATATGCAAGATTTGAAAATTTATAGAGACAAAATTCGAAGATAATCTACATTTTTGACAAACTGGTCAGATTGTAATAACATGTAATTTTACCTAGAAAATTCAATAACATGATGTTATTAGAAATTGGAATATCTTAGAGGTAAATTATAAATCTCTCAACTAGTTAGTTGGGGTAGAAATTGGAATATCAAGGACATGAGAATTGACATGCAAAATATTAGAAATTGATGGTAAGTAGAAGATGGTAAGTACAAGATTACACAAACAAGAGGGGTAAAAATGCAGTTCCAATTACCATCAAACACATAAAAAGATAAATTTTCATTAAAATAAAATTACCAAATAAATCCAAATAAACTATAATATCTTTATATATAAAATAAGCACTTTAAGAATACTAAAGAACAATAGAATACAAGTAAATAGTAAGTTGAGATAGTAATATTATCATTTTTTTAAATAAAGTATTTTTTTTACCAAAATTACCAAATAACCCTTAGCTAAAATACGGGATATAAACATCCAGATAGGAGTGAAATCAAAGGGTGAAGAAAAAATGGTGACGCTTAGCATTTTTCATTGTTCAAATACGTTTTGTTGTTAAGTAGTACTTGGTTTGTTTCTCCCCTTTCTTCTTTGTTTGACTTTTTATCCGTAACCATGTCACTTTGACCCGGTGACTTGAATAGTAAAGTTGCAATTTTTGGTATTTTTTCTATGGTGTTGTAGAGTAAAGTATAACTCTATGAAAAGATTACCAATTTATTGCATTGTATCGACAATCAAATCATCAGGTTAAAATGACCCGACGAATAGCGGTACGAGTCAACCTAAGAAGAAAGTGAAGAAACAGAGTAAGTACTTTGAATATATTAATTGCTCATCAGAAACAAGGACGGATCCACACAATAGACTGTGGGGGCTATGGCCCCCACTCAACTTTCCAAAATCGATATATTATCCTCAATATTTTTTTTGGGTTTTCTCAATTTAACCCAACACACATTCTTCATTTTAGCTTCTTTAGAAATAAGCTAAAATTTTACTTCATTTTAACTTCTCAGCTATAACCCTCACTTAATTTTAGAAAGAGTAAAATTTACAAATATTTTCTTTAATTCTTCATTTTAACTCCCACTACAATAAATTCGTGGATCCACCCCTACTCAAAAAGAAGAAGCTTCATTCCTATAAAAGAAGAGGCCAGAAGGACCATCAACTGGTTCTTGAGTTTCTAGTCCGGATGATCTCTCATCTCTTGTCACTAATCTGTTGAGTTATTCTTAAGGCTGCCGATGTGAATAACTCTGACATTGAAGATCGGTCTGGTTGGTCCCTTCTTTCTCCTAGGCTCAATGAGGACAATCTTCGTGTCCTCAACCAGCATTTCTCTGCTGAAGAGATCGAGAGTGCAGCCTTCTATTTGGGGCCTTTTAAGTCTCCTGGTTCTGATAGCCTCTCTGGAACATTCTTTCATAAAAATTGGGACATCGTTGGGCACTCGGTGGTGGTAGCAGTCCTCTCCTTTCTGAGGTCAGGTTTCAGGCTCAAGGAATTAAACTATTTGTTGCCCTCATCCCTGAAATCCATCATGCCTTAACTCCAGTTGGCTTTATACCTATTAGCCTCTTCTCATCGTCTACAAAATAATTGCGTAAGTCCTTGCTAACAGGCTCAAGCTTGTCCTCTCGGACATCATATCTGCACAACAAAGTGTTTTTGTTCCCGCGAGTCTTATTTCTGACAGTACTCTACTTGCCAATGAGTTCTTTTCTAAAAACATATGTCAAAAGCAAGGCACTGCTCATCTTGGGGCTCTGAAACTCTATATGAGTAAGGTTTCGATAGGGCTAATTGAGTTTTCCTTGAAAAAGTTCTTAGAGCTCTTGTCTTTCCAAATCTTTGGGTGACCCTCTTGATGCAGTGTGCCACGACTGCATCCTTCTTTGTCCTAGTCAATGGTCAACCGTGAAAATGTTTCTTTCCCAGAGCTGGGCTCCGACAAGGGGACCCTTTGCCCCTACCTCTTCATAATCTTTCTGTAGGCTTTGTCCGCTACCCTCCCTGATTTGAGTGACAGGGTAGAATGTCATGGCCTCTCTCTCCTTCATAAGGGTCATAGCCTCTCACATCATTTCTTCACAGATAATTGTCCAGTCTTCTTTAAACTCTCTCTTTATTCTTGTGCCAACCTCAGTGGGGCCCTGGACAACTTCTGCAAAATTTCATGACAAAACATCAACAAGGATAAATCCTCCCTTGTCCTCAATCTAAATATTCCCCCTGACCTTGGTATATTTTTTGGGTATTTTCTAAGTTTGCCCCTTGTCCCAGGGGGAAGGAAAAAAGAAAACTTCGGGTTTATGAGGAACTCCATCACAGGTAGACTTGATATATGGCAATGCAAGATGCTTAACAGTGCAGGCTAGCTTACTTTAGCTAAATCGGTCATGTCGTCCCTCCACTACCTATGTGTGCTCCTCTTTTAAACTCCCTTGTACCCTAAATGATGAGATTTCTTCTCAGATTCAAAAGTTCTGGTGGAACCCCAACACAAAAAAAATCCTTTTAGAACAATCAATATTCTTCACCTCTCAAAATATAGAGGTGGTATGGGAATTATAAACTTTAAATGGTTTAATCAAGCCTTCCTTACAGCTAAAGCTTGGCGGATTCAAACTAACCAAAATCTCCTTATTTCAAATATCTTTTGGCATGAATATAGATACACCTAGTAATGATTTTTGGTCTTGGAAAGTGTCCTTTATGGCATGGATCTCATTAAGTAAGGCTACATTCTAAATGTTGGTAACGGTAGGAATATCAACATCTTGAAGGACAAATGGATCCCGAGGCTATTCGCTCCTTTGTCAAACTTTACCAAAGCAGGCTCCATTAATACTTATGACATGGTGTCCTCCTGGATCAGTCTCTAATGGAGGTCAAGAATGGAGAGAATATGTTATTAGATTCCATATTTCGAAAATCATAGGTAATGTGATCCTCTCTATTCAGCATTCCTCTCAGCAGCCGAAAGAGTGTCATATGACCTTTCACAAAGACATGTGACTTTGCAACCAAATCAGGGTATACCTTCTTATGTACAAATTCCAAACAACACTTTCCCGAGAGGCTTGTTATATGCCAATAATCAAGTCGGCGATGGTTTTGAGAATTGGGGTACCATCAGCGGTCTTAATGTCCCTGAAAAATGGAAATTTATGCTTTGGAAGTGTGCTCATGGAAAACTCACAACAATGAGCTTGCTTAGCCAACGTTACAATACGAGAAAGGATAAGTGTCAGCTCTGCAATATGAAAACTCAAACTCTTGACCAGTTGTTCTTCCGATGCTACGTTGTCCTTCCGCCTAAGAGTTTTCGTCAGTTTAAGCCACGTAAAAAAGACTTCTTACACAACCTCCAAAGCATTATCAGGGATGGTTAGACCGAGGTGATCCATACTCTTTCGGAAATATGGAGGGTAGGTGTAGTAAACTATTTAACAATGCTTATTTCATAGTGGAGGGGGTTAGAAGAGATATGGATAGTGAAGCTGACATCCTCAGATGGCTGGTGCCCCTTGAACTCAGGTCTCTCAAAGGTCAAACATGGAGATCCCTTTGGAGATCCCTTTTATTTCTCTTAAAGGGCATCACCGTGATCAAAATTACCTGACATTTATCAATGTGGATGGAGCTTGGAATAACTACCTCTTTAGATCTGGTACTGGGCTGCATATGGTGGAACAGACGAAAGAAATTAGATTGTGGGAAAAAAATCAACGCTTTGAGCGAGCTCCAAGCGGAATTACTGGTTGTGGAAGATGGAATTAACTTGGCTTTGCATCATAGGATTCATATCATTACTATTAATACTGATAGCACTTTTGTTTTATCTTTGTTCCAGCTTTTAAGGATATCTCTGTTGTCTCGAGGATCAAGATTGATGACAGTCGACTTACCTTTATTTACATTTCCAAGGCCTCTCGTGTCGTGGTTGCAAAAGCCCATAATGCTTCTACGCTTGCTATGATGGACAAACGCCCTATGTAGCTTTGTAGCTGATTTCTCCTCTTATGTGTTTTCTTTCTTGGTATGTGTTTCTCTTTCTTGTATAATGTTGTTCTTTCTTTCGTGCTATAGTTGAAGTTTCCAGTAAACAAAACACTCGTGAATTCTATGGAATAAAATGCTGGAGACATAATACCTATAAGTTAAACAAATTGTTAATCAAATACATTAAATTGATACATAGATAAATCATACATAAGATATTAATTACTCGTCAAAAAGAATATGCTTCATTCCTATCGAAGAAGAGTCCAGAAGGACCATCATCTGGAAGCAATGCGAGCTTAACAGGGCCTTGGGCCCCTTCCTCTGCAGTGTAAAATCCTGTGTTGTCGGTTATATCTGTTATGGTATAACCAGGGCAGACGCAATTGATGCGGAAACTTGGGTATTTTTTAGCAAGAACTCTTGTGTAAGCGTTCATGGCTGCTTTCGACATTGTGTAAGCAGATAAGAAGGTTGGCCAGCCTTCAGTTTCTAGTGAACCTTCTTTGAAGTCTTTGAGAAAGTCACTTAGCAACTCATCCACTGTTTCTTCAGATAGGCTTTCCGCGTCGTTCAACACTCCTTTAACTTCTTCACTTGGGATGTTCTGAAACAGCAAAAGTGGGAATATAATTATTCATGAGTATTGTTCGTCATATATAACCACCTAAGAGCATCTCAATAGAATATTTAAATAGCAGTGGTCTTTAAAATATAATTAAGAAACTAAAAAAGTTGTCTCCTCTTCTCAGCTCTTTACTGTTACGGATGGTTATCTCTCTCTCTACATTTAAGAGCGGGAAAATGCATAGCTAAATTATGTTTCTATCTTTCCCCTCATTTTATATTTAATTTTATTTTTTATATTTACTTTCCATCTTTTTTTAAGTACTTTCCATCTACGATAAATACAATTTAACTAAACTATACATAATAGTGTTGGAGAAAACATTCAAATTTATGTATAGTTAAAATGAAGAAGTGCAATTTTGGTTAAATTTTACATAAAAGATTGCTAGTAGTATTGTGAGTGACCGGGGGGGGGGGGGGGGGGGGGGGGGGGGGGGGTGGTCTGGCAAAGGTCGGGCCTGGACAGACCCCATTGACGGCCCGACCCTCCATTGCTAGACCCTCACCCAGGTCAGTAGTGTATGGCCCATTCACTTGTGGGCACGGGAGCATCCAGGTCCGGTGCCCACCAAATCCGAGCGGGCCTTTTGGTTTTTAATTTTTTTATATTTTAAAGAACTTTTCTTGATACGAGTAGCCGTATCAATATCATCAATTAGTTAGTATTTATTTATGAAGTCATTTATTTAATTAATAGTTCGGGCTTGGCCCGTAGGTCTAGGGTTAGGATTAGAGTTTCCCAATTTAGCTATTTAAGCAAGATGTAATCTTTCAGTAATGAATGAATAAAGAAATCATTCTCTCGTCTCTGTCTCCCTACTATCTCTGTCTCCCTTTATTCAATCTCTTACTCTCGTCTTGTCTCAATTCTCCTCTAAATCTATCTTCTTCTTCATTATCGATACGATTAACGTATCAGTTCTGCAAACATTGTTGATTCCTATAGTTGTTCCCTTGATCTCCTCAATCTCCCGACTTACCTAGTATCTATAGTGCTTCCAACGTTCAGTTCCTCGTGGGGGAGTCATGCCATGGACCGGGTTTCACAAGGTTGTGATAGGGCTGGATCTGGGTCTGACCCGGCCCATTGATTTGCCTAGCTATGGTTTCAGATTCTGACACGAGTTTTGCTTCTAAATATTAATCACTTCTGCCTCATAGTGACTGTAGAAGTTCTGTAATACCTTTATTAGTCCAGCCATGGAGCTAACATTGACGATTCTTGGTGAACCGGACAATTTGAGGAGGGGAACGAGTGCGTCAACCATTCTTTTTGCTCCATAGTAGTTCGTTTCCACGCATTCTTCGGGTGTCCCATCAGTGGCTTTCATAACCTTCTCCAATGTGCTGCGAGAATATTCCTGAAAAAAAAAAAAAAAAAAAAAAAAAAATCAGCTAAGTACCTACTTCCCAACACTTGGTACTCAGATGATTTTTCGTTTGCTTCTCCAAAAAAAATTACCAAATTCACTTAGAAAATGCAAATAAATAGTATGTAACGCAATGCATCGTGTAAAAAGATGAAATAACTCGCCTTGATGCAGCCATGGCTAACGGAAACTTGTAAAGCATGCCAATCAGCAGATGCACCGAGAATTGCAGCATTGTTCACCTGCAAGATTTAAAACTTTGTCATATCATTTGCCTTCTCATCACACTTTTGACCAGAAGAAGTAGACTTATTCCTGAGATGTACCAAGATATCTAGCACTCCAAATCGCGCCTTGATGAAATCAGCCAGAGAAGCAACGCTAGATGGTTTTGTTACATCAAGTTGATGAAACACCACGTACTCAGACAGGCCACAATTATTCAGCTTCTCAATAGCTTCATTACCTTTCTTCTCATCTCTAGCGGTTACCACCACGGTGACACCCTTGGACGCTAACTGCTTGCATATCTCGAATCCAATCCCTTTGTTTGACCCTGTAACAACTGCATATCTACTAACAGAAAACCACAAGAAAGAGAATGAAGATATTGGTACTGAGAAACAAGATTAGGGTTGCATTACTATTACAATGTTGGGATTCTATCAACAAAAAACCACCTCTTCTCTGCAAGAAAAGTGTTTGCTTCTGCCATAGCTTGTCACTTGAGAGTTATACTTGCTTGTGAGCGAGATTTGTAGTAGAAGGTGCTAGAGAAGACAGGACATTTTTATCCCTGCTTTGAAGCTATTCAGAGTCTCATAAATCACACTATGGAGGAGTGTAAAGTTTCTTCTATTATTATGAGGTGCATGTTGCATCATGAATCATTTTCACAGTAGTGTCATACGTTTTGATTCTAGTGAGGTTGATGACCAAAATCAGTATGTACCACACAGAAATAACCATTTTTGGAATCTTTCTCTCAATGTGTCGGTGCTCCAAATATGGATATTATATACGTGGTGGATGGCTGAAAGTCACAGAACAAGATCTTGTTCTATGCGTATGGATATTACGTGGTGGATGGCTGAAAGTCACAGATCAAGATCTTGTTCTATGCGTACATATTTGCAATATTTGAACGGTAGATGGGTGGTTTTCATCGAGCAATGTTGCTTTTTGTTTTCTTGTTTGGTTGTTTGTTTGTTTTTTTTTTATCACAACTGTTGTCTTTTTTATTTCGAACCATACAATACCGAGTTTTTTTATTGGAGAATATTGCTGAACTGGAAAATAATTCCCAATCTAGTATTCCCTCTAAACTAATACCCAATAAATGTACATTTCAAAAAAAACACCCAATACATGTAGGGTGTAATCTGGCACATAATCTTCCACATAGGAGAGAGATAAAAGGAAAAAAATAGTAATGGAGTCCAACTATGATAATACCTTTCTTTAAAAAAAAAAAAAAAAAAAAAAAAATCACACACACACATCGAACTTCCCTCTTCGTTAGAATCGAACGGCCGCCTCTGTCGAAACCGATTGCGCTCCAACAAAAGTACAATCGCCGGCTTTGTGGACCAATAAAAGAGTTTGAAGCTTCTACTACCAGCACCAGGTAACTATGACGAACAATAAAGTTTTACTTGTTCCATGTGGTAGTATCTTCTCTGTTATGTTTCTTCATATCACTACATTGTATGGTACAAGTCCGTCCCAGCTCTTTGTTCCCATTTGACTTTTTGAACTCGTATCTGGGTCACTTTGATCGGGTGATATGGATAGCAAAATAATACTCCCTCCGTTCCTCCAGATTCTTCACAAAATTATTTGGGTATTATTTGGGCCAAGCATTTTGGCCGGCGAAACAAAGAAAGAATTTGATAATTTTTTGGGGTATTGTAGAGAAAAGTTTACTCTATGACACTGTGAAAAAATTATCAAATTCTTGCATCATTTTGCTAATCAAATCGCTAGACCCAAATAATACCCAATTAACTTTGTGAAAAAACTGGAGGAACGGAGGGAGTACGATTTTTTGATAATTTTTTCACGGTATTATAGAGAAACTTTTACTCTACAACACCATGAAAAAATTATCAAAAAATTATATCGGCTTGCTATTCAAATCACGGGGTAAAAGTGATCCAGTGAATAGTGACAAAAGTTAAATTGGGAACAAAGAGTCGGGACAGACTGGTAGGGTTTATTTAGCCATACACATACGATTAGTTTTAATGATAACAAATCATACCCTATTCTGACTTTATACTGTTTGCTATCTTAAGTTTATTTTCGTCGTCGTGAGATTTTTCAATTTTGAATTGTATTCTTTTAATCAACTAATAGCTAATCCCCCCTACATGATGACCACATACATATCAATTATCTTTAGAGGGCAGTGAAGAACTGGAAAGTACATGATGGTTCTAAATCGTCGTTAAAACACGCTTGGATGTTATAGTCTCTGTTCTAATTTCATTAAAATGTCATTTTGTGGCACGATGCAGCACTTGTTTTTTTTATACCTTGTTTAGAATATGCCTCATCTTTGATATTCAACAATGCTTCTTTCAAATGTTTACAATAAGATTGACTTTTTTAAAGGGGTCAGAGCATTACTTGTGTTCATGGAGATTCTGTTAGCAACTGCCATTTGAGACGAGTATCATATAGTTGTTGCACTCATAATTTGTCGAAGAAATTTGGATTGCGATGCTTGTTGCGTACTAAACTTAAGGGGGCGCTGGAATTTGATATAGATACAATCTTGCTGGTGATGATGAGCACGTGGAGTTTTTTGTGGAAAAGAAATTCTTGAAAATGTGTTCAATTAATGCAGTTTGCAAGGGACCATTATAGTTCTCTTTCAATTTTTGAAAGACCTTTCAATTGATGTACCAAAACAAGGCCAATTAAATATGTAATTACTTAATTAAAGTTGAGGTGGCAGTGACGTGGAAGCCCAAACCCTGTTAAGGGAAATAGTTTGGAACGGACTCTAGATAGGGAATTATTATTCCATCTAACATTATTAAGGTTAAAAACTCCACAATACAAGTGTTCATAAGCCTTTCATGATCTAATGTTAGAACCTTATTGTGTGTTTCTGCGACCTGATTTTCTTGGTTATTAAAAAAATTAATAAAAGAAAACATTATGACATTCTAGTTAATGAAGATCTATGAGACAACACATTTTTTTTTCAGTTGACGCGTAACTATTAACATTCACAGTTCAGCTACATTATGTTCTTATTACATAGATAAAGCATACAAAAGATATTAGTTACTCATCAGAAAGAAGATGCTCATTCCTATCAAAGATGAGGCCAGAAGGACCATCATCTGGAAGCAAGGCGAGCTTTACAGGGGCTTGGGCACCTTCCTCCGCAGTGTAAAAGCCCGTGTTATCGGTCATATCTGTTATGATATAACCGGGGGAGATGCAGTTGATAAGGAAACTTGGGTATCTTTTAGCAATAATCCTTGTGTAAGCGTTCATGGCTGCTTTCGACATTGTGTAAGCAGAGAACAAAGTTGGCCAGCCTTTGCTTTCTAGTGAGCCTTGTTTGGAATCTTTGAGAAACTCACTTAACACCTCCTCAACTTGCTCTTCGGTTAGGCTTTCTACATTGCTCAACACTCCTTTGACTTCTTCACTGGAGATGTTCTGAAACAGCAAATTTGGCCATAATAGCTTTTAGAAACTGAAGTTGGACTGGCGCATATGAGCCCAAGAAAAATTAACACTAGACATCCTACCCTTCTTCACTAATTGGAGGGCCAAAGGCTATGGTTGGTCCTGTCGATAGGCCGCGTCTAGACACGACAGAACCCATTAGCATCCCGACCCTCCATTGACAGACCCTGACCCAGTTCAGTAGTGCATGTCCTATGGACTAGTGGGCCTAAGGGTTTGGCTATGGCAGATCCAGGAATTCTTTATAATTGGGGCTAAATTAGTAATTAAACAAGATAAGAATAAAATTTAAATTTTACAAAGTTGAGTGGAGATTATAGTGCAATTATTGTGGGCGTTAAATTAAAAATAAAAAAAAAATGATAAAAACACAGTTTTTCAAAGTTGAGTGGGAGCTATAGACCCTAGTAGTCCATGAGTAGATCCGCCTTTGGGTCTGGCCCACCAACCCCAGTCTGCCCCTTCATTTTCTTCATAAACCCCCTTTTATGCAAACATTAATGAAGTTTCTAACCTCTATTTTTCCTTAATTTTCTCAATCTCCCGGCCCACTATCAGTTGGGTTTCAAGGGTCTCGCGGGTTGTTACTCATCATGAAGGTCTTGGTTTCCACGGGCCAGGTCTCACAGGCCGGGTCAGGACCTTAGCCATGTCCCGCGCGGCCCATTGACTGGCATAGATATGGGTTTGCACACCTTACAAAATATAAAATAAATGGTTATAAATTCACATTTCAGGTAGGAATCCAACATAACCCATAACCCTATAACCTTTGACGATTTGTAAAGACTGTAGAAGCTCTGTAATACCTTTAGTTGTCCAACAAAGGAGCTAACATTGACGATTCTTGGTGAATCGGACAGTTGAAGAAGGGGAATGAATGCTTCAACCATCGTTTTGGTTCCGTAGTAGTTTGTTTCCACGCATTCATCGGGCGTCCCATCAGTGTCTTTCATTATCTTCTGCAATTCAGTTATGCAATCTTCATGAAGATTCAAGAAAAATCAGCTTAGTTGCCTATAACCCTATTTACAGTATTTAAGGAGCAGAATTTAGGTATCAAGTATGTAATTATAAGACTAGTTGACATTTGAAAAATTTTGGACTGAATAGTAATTATAGATAGTTTTAGCAGGCTAACCGATTTCACGGAAATTCAATCCTTTATGTGTTAACCGGACCGAACCGAACCATTCATACAAGGTTAGGCTTGGGCTTTGGTCCACGAACCAAACCATTCACAACCCTAATTAATATTCATATGCAGTGGGGGAGCCGGATTTTAGGAAGAGGGGGCACAGTTATTTTTTGAATGGTTAGTGGACTTGTATTTGTAAGGATGATTCAAATGAAACATTTGAATTTTTCAAACATAATTTCAATTTCTTGGGACACACTATAATAAAAATGGGGCACAATCGAATAAATCTTTAAAATTAGCGGGTGCATATGTAGTTCTTCAAAATGTTAAGGTGGGGGAGAGCGGCCCCCTTGCCCCTCCATGCCTCCACCCGGGGCTCTAAGGTGGTCGCCTCAGCTGCCTACCTATAGAGCCGGCCCTATGAGGGAGGAAATATTACAAATCCTTACTCACCTTGATGCCATCACTAACGAAAGCTTGTATAGCTTGCCAATCCGAAGATGTTTCAAGAACTACAGCATTGTTCACCTGCAAGATTTCAGACTTTCACATTTTCATTCTCATCGTACTTTTTCAGCAGAAAAGACCATCAAACAGGAAGCAATAAGGTCCCTAGTCTTACGAAGATATCTAGCACTCCAAATCGTGCCCTGGTGAAATCAGCGAGAGAAGCAATGCTAGATGGTTTTGTTACATCAAGTTGATGAAACACCACATGCTCAGAGAGGCCCAAAATTTTCAGCTTCTCAATGGCTTCATTACCCTTCTTTTCATCTCTAGCGGTTACCACAACAGTGACACCCTTCGACGCTAACAGCTTACATATCTCGTATCCAAGTCCTTTGTTTGACCCTGTAACAACTGCATACCTATGAAGAAAAAACAACAAGAGAAATGAAGAAATTGGTGGTGTGAAACGAGATTAGGAAACGAGATTAGGGTTGCAGTAATGTTACAATCTTCAGATTCTTTTAAGAAAAATCACCTCTTCTTTGCAAGAAATGTGTTTGCTTCTTCCATTGCTTTCTCAGCTAGAGTAGAATAATCTATGCCTATTATACTTGCTAGTTGCTAGCGAGCGAAAATTCAATGACGACGGCGGAGAAGATCAAACTTGTTTTATATATGATTTCGAGAAATTCATAGTCTCATAATCTTCGAAGAGTGTACAATATTTTTTATAACATCATGTGGTGCCTATTGTCTCAGTATAAAGGCGGAGCCACCATGTGGTAGGGTAAGGCACGTGCCCCCACTCTACTGTCATCATGCGGTGCATGTTGTCTCAATGCAGGGGCGGAGTCAACATGTGGAAGGATAAGGCACTTGCCCCCACCCTTCTGTCATCATGTGGCGCATGTTGTCTCAATGCAGAGGCGGAGTTACCATGTGACAGGGTAAGACACGTTTCCCAACCTAATTGTTAAATACTACATTAGTCCCTCAACTTTTCACAAATATTTTCGAAGTTCCCCACCCATGGGCTCTGGCTAGGCCTGTTAAAGGACCGTGCGTGGACGGTCCCGGACCCATTAACACTCCGCCCCTCCATTGCTAGACCCTGACCCGGCTTAGTAGCGTATGTCCCATTTACTAGTGGAGCCGGACCTAACACATGCCTGATGGATCTGGCCCAACAGAGCCGCCCCGGTCTTTGTTTGCTTTCTCTTTCTTTCTTTCTTTTTCAAAACTCCCTTTTCTACAAATATTACCCCCTCCCAATCCCCCGCGGATCCACTCTTTGAGGTGTGGGGATCTAGCCCCCACTCAACTTTATTACAGTTTTATCTTATGTTATGTTCACTAAATTCAATTCAGCTCTCACTGTAATTAAATAATAACTCTTACTATTACTTATGTTTATTCATTAATGAATTAAAAATTTAGCCCCCACTACGAAAAAATTGTAGATCGCCCCCTCCCTCAATCTCCCGGTCCATTATCTGCCAGGTTTCAGGGTTCAGGTCAGTTACGTTTTATTGAGAAACTAAGAACATATGTAAAATATGACACGAAAAAACATTCAAAATTTTATTTCAAAGCTACAAGTTCCAAGATATCGTCCAACAAAGTCTAATCTGTTGACAATATACAAATTTACTCATCAAAAGGTAGATAGTTTTTCAGTCATGTCAAAGAAGAGGCCAGAAGGACCATCATCAGGAAGCAAGGCAAGCTTCACAGGGCCTTGAGCACCTTCTTCTGCAGTGTAAATCCCCGTGTGGTCGTTTATATCTGTTTTGGCATAACCAGGGCAGACGCAGTTGATACGGAAACTTGGGTATCTTCTAGCAAGAATTCTTGTGTACGCGTTCATGGCTGCTTTCGACATTGTGTACGCAGAGAACAAAGTCGGCCAGCCTTTGGCTTCCAGCATTCCGTCTTTGAAATCTTTGAGAAACTCACTTAACACCTCCTCCAATTTTTCTTCCGTAAGGCTTTCAACATTATTCAACACTCCTCTAGTCTCTTCACTGGGTATGTCCTGAAATTAACAACAAACTTGGACGTAACCATATACTCAAAGAGTCAAAGACAAAGGAAAACCACACATTTTGGATCATTTACCACCCAAGTTATTGGAGTACTACTATTTAAGGTTGTCGGTTGATCATGTTAAAACCAGAATTTTCCAAGATAAACCTGTAGTTGGGTGATTTTCTTGGACATTTACCTTTAGTAGTCCGGCCTTGGAACTAACATTGACGATTCTTGGTGAATCGGACAAATGTAGGAGGGGAATGAGTGCTTCAGCCATCCTTTTGGCTCCGTAGTAGTTTGTTTCCACACATTGTTCGGGTGTCCCACCAGTGCGTTTCATGGCCTTCTCCAATTTTCTCACGGTATCTTCCTGTAAATTTAAGAACTATTAGATAAGCGCTTAAGCTAAGATTCGTTTTTCCCAATTGCTTCTTTGAATGATCACACTGTCGTGAACTCAAAAGTCGAAAGGCACGTTTGGAGGAAATGGGACCTATTTTTGTTTCGTGATGTAAAAGTGGAAAATAACATCAAATTCAGAAAAGCAGTTTCTGCCAAGATGCGGAATCAGGGTCGAGTTGAAGGCATGACAATCGGGTGCAAGCTACATCTTTGGTTAAGTAGAAACGGCATTTCGAGCATGAGCATTAAGCCATTAACTACTCTATTTTGATCAAATTCGGCAATCTTTTTTTTGTAACAATAAAATTCGGCAATCTTGACCTCCAAAGTAGTGTTTTTGCTATTTTAGAAAATAATATATTTATTTATTTATTTTTCGTAGTAGGAAACTCCAGTTACAATTCTGTAAAATGGGTTATTCTTAGAAGTTTTTGGACTATTAAATTGTCTAGTTAGCTCTTTTTTGTCATTTTTGTGTTTTTAGGTTTTAGGCTATTTAAATCATTGCACGCATTTCGCCAATACATATTTTCACGATTGTTAACTAAAATTCTGAATTCTCATCCTAAGAATTCTTTATCTTTTCGGAAAATCGTCTATGTTACTTTTTTCTGCTGTGTTATTTCT
This sequence comes from Linanthus parryae, assembly GCA_023055425.1. Taxonomy (NCBI): domain Eukaryota; kingdom Viridiplantae; phylum Streptophyta; class Magnoliopsida; order Ericales; family Polemoniaceae; genus Linanthus; species Linanthus parryae. The sequence continues at coordinate 12,204,680 of JALGPY010000006.1, read as the reverse complement.
TTCTCTAAGAATTTGCTAACACGCCGAAAACTACCAGTAAATTTATAAAGAATCCGAATCTTGAAAGACTCACGTTGATGCCATCGCTAACAGAAGCTTTTATAGCCCCCCAATCTGCCGACGCACATAGAATTCCAGCATTGTTCACCTGCAAGATTCAAGGCTTTATCATTTTCTATCTCATCAAACCTTCTTTTTTCCTTGCAAACGAAAAGGGCTCAAACAAGAAGCAAAGACCGTGTTCGTACCAAGATATCTAGCACTCCAAATCGCGCCCTGATGAAATCAGCGAGAGAAGCAACGCTAGATGGTTTTGTTACATCAAGTTGATGAAACAAAACATAGTTAGATAGGCCAAAATCATTCAGCTTCTCTATAGCTTCAACACCCTTCTTCTCATCTCTAGCGGTTACCACCACAGTGACACCCTTAGACGCTAGCTGCTTGCATATCTCGAATCCAATTCCTTTGTTTGACCCTGTAACAACTGCATACCTACTACGAGGACGAAAAAAAAAGATAAGGTGATATTGCGAAAGAAAGTGTTTCGGGTGGCACCAATGAAACCTTAAAAATACTAAAACAGAAATCACCTGTTCTTCATAAAGGAACTGTCTGCTTCACCCATGGCTTATGAAAATGAGATAGTTAACGATTCTCAGTCTCTAAATAATGAGTTATATACCGTGGAGTGGCAGGTTCTTCGATTGATTATATAGGAGTGAATATTGTCTCATGTTTCATTTTCTCATGCTGATATTTTGCTTCTTCTAGTGCGGTTGAAAACAGAAACTGCTGGTCTAATAAGCCTGCTGAGCGTGGATAGTTCTAGTAGCCGTAGAGTTTTGAATAAATGAGTATGAATCAAAAATGAAGTTCTCTTACATTGATATTTCAAATTGTGTCCAGTTGAAAAATATCAGTTACCACCACTTTTGACCTACAACCACAGCACCATCTCACCTAGGAGGCTAGGACTTAAGAAGCACGGATACGGTGTTGGATACAGAACTGCACGGGTTACGTTATTTTACAAAAACAACAATAGGAAACGACAAGACAGGTCAACTTTGTTACTACATATATTTGAATTTTATACTAATGTTACTTCCGTTCCAACTGCTTCTTCCCAAAGGATGAAAGTTGGAACGGAGTTGTAGATTTTAGCCCCTATGCTTCTGTTGAGTCCAAATCCACTTCAAGTTGCGTCAACTTGATACCTGATCAGTGACGATAACATAGCTCAAGGATCATTCTCAATTTTAACTAGAAAAGGCACGTGTCGGTCTAGTACAACATTTTTGAAATCCGGACAATCTTGGCATCCCCTAGAGGTAAAAACAAACACTATATTAGACCTTAAGTACTTGGTTCTTGCGCTAAGCGAGTCACCAAGTCATATAAAGATCTGATCCAATCGAGTGTTCAAACTAATTAATATTATTCAATAAAATTTCATTGTGATCTCTGCCTTGATGTTTAATATCAACATGTCAACATCTGTTGATCTGACATGTAGGTCATGCTTGATTCCACATGATCTACATCAGACAAAACAAAAACAAAACCTTAAAACACAGAAAGACAGGAGAAGAGGCCACATGATAAGGAAACCTTGTCACCCTGATGTTTTTTTTTTTATATGCAGTTAGCAAGATTTCAATGTTTGTCATTGAAAGATAGTCATAAATAACCATTTGGAAGGATTTCCAGGAAGCTACAAGATCCAAAAGTCAGAAATAGATCCCTTAAGCTGTCTCAAGGCTGATTTACTGGTCCAAGCCCTTTAATTTCCAAGTAAATCTCATTCTAAACCACCACACAAGACCACTTTTAAGGAAGGTCTGCCATGCTTTTTCACGATGAAAACGATTTTTGATTAAAACTTTAACAAATCTTCTTCACTATTTTTGAAAATACCCAAAAAAAACAGAACTAAATAGAAGCATAGGGGGCAAAATACAAAATACACAAAAAAAACGAACTACAAAGCTCTATAAACTCAATCTCTAAGACCATACAAGTCTATGTTCACAGTCTGATATCTTATCTAATGGCAGATGCACATTTTCTTCTAGCTAAAAGGTACTCAATTCCTTCTATATCGTTTCAAGCATGTGTGTCTGAACATGTTCATTAGTGTCTTTAACTTGTATGCATTTGAGGTCGCACATACGCTGTAGTCACGGGAACAAATAGAGGAATTGGATTTCAAGTATGTAAACAGTTGGCTTTTCAAGGGGTAACAGTGGTGCTAACTGCTAGAGATAAGAAGAAAGGCATCAAAGCTGTGGAGGAACTCAAAGGCTCCGGCCTACGTGAACTTGTGGTGTTTCATTAGCTTGATGTATTGGATTTGACAAGTGTTGCTTCCCTCGCTGATTTCATCAGGGTACATTTTGAAAGCTCGATATCCTAGTATGATGTGGTTTCATTTAGAATATTTTCTCATGTTTTGATCATATTTGCACGACGATTTAGTCCTCTTTTCATTTGAGATTGGAATTCTACCAGATTTTTTTTTATCTGGTAGTTTAGAATATTCCAATCTCTAACAAAACTGTCAACCTGATTTTTTTTATCTGATAGTTTAGAATATTCCAATCTCTTTTCATTTGAGATTGGAATATTCTACCAGATTAGAATATTCCAATCTCTAACAAAACCGTCAACCTGACGATTTTCATAAAACCGTCAACGTGATACCCTTCCGGGTAGAATTCCCATCTCTAACAAAACCGTAGGCTAAAAGCTGCGTGGTCAGGTTGACGGTTTTGTGAAAATCGCTTCTCGTGGTGCTAATATAAATTGCAATCCTTAGACTTGAAGTCACTAGATACTCTAGTTGTGAAATATTGTGCTTTGATGTTATCAAACGTTACACCGTAACTGGGTAATCATAAAGATAGCTATCGAGCATGGTAGGAAGCAAGCTCAGAGATCGTATTGATGTAGAGAGGATTTGTCCCTCCCACATAATGGGAGTAAATATCCACGGCCACTCGAGGGATGAGGCTTATTGAATATCTGACCAGACTCAGATAAATCAATATGGAGATATTGATGTTATCTGCTTGCATAAGCATATTCCCAGGATCGAGGAACTATGAATTAGATATACGAGTGTGACTATTTATGTCTCGTGTCCAATCCGGATATGGAGACAATGGGATAGTGCAATATGAGATATTGGGCACAAAGGTTTGTCGGGATCAATGATTTTTTTTATTAGTTGGGTGCATGGATGTGTTGCTAGACACTGCTCCATGTTAGTAATAAGTTACTACCAACTAAGTATAAATATATGGGGTCACACGTCAAATAGAGTAGAACTAGATTTGGGATTAATTATATGATTAATTAATAAGAAGGATCACTGTGCAACACATTGCAAACTTAGTAGGACTAATATGCAAGGAAGGGACTAATCCAAGTTCATGTAAAACTAGGAAGGACATTTATGTAGTTAACAAGGAGTTGTTGGACTATATAAAGGAGGCTCTAGCTTCCTCCCCACTAATGTTATTAGACATAGCACAAAAGAGTGGGAGAGAGCAAAAGAGAGAGCAAGAACAAACTAGAGGCTGAAGCCCCTAGCCGTCCGCCCCTTCCCGTCGGCACAAGAGAGGGCCGAAACCTTCTCTTCTTCCTTTGGTTGCTTGATTCCTTCTTCCCTCTTCCTCCGGTCCAAGCTAGCGCTTTTTTTTTTTGATAAAATGGTCATCCAAGCTAGCGCTTGAGAAGGAAGAATCTAGATCTCACCTCTAGACGTGGATCAACCGTAGAGACGAGGACAATATTCTTCGTGTGATCTCTCGAATCAAAAGGTACACAACTACTATGTCTCTTATCATGTTATAATATCTCTTCCTGTGATCCTTGGTGGGCTTTGAGTAGGATTAAATTTTTTGTTATTCCGCTGCGTTACCTACGTCAAAAACCCAACAGAAAATCATTGTTTGTCACACATTAAGACTCTGTCTATTTCACATGTGCCTAATAAGACACTTGGTCTACTCCTCTCACTGGAACTATGTCTGTTTCGTTTGTGCCTAATAAGATACTTGGGATACTCCCCTCATTAGGACTCTGCCTGAGCTATTTCCCTTGATACAGAAAGCTTCCAAATACAAGTGGAATGAGGTAGGAAGCTACATGACTCAACCTATAGAAATGGCAGAAGCTTGCATAGAAACAAACTATTACGAGGCTAAGAAAATGGTCGAAGCACTTGCACCCTCCTGCAGTTATCGGATTCACCAAGAATCGTTAACGTCTCATCCAGCAACGGGAAGCTGAAGGTATAAAAATAGCAATGCGCTCTAATTTCTAATTTCCAATTTCCCAACCATACAAATGTTAACTAACTTCACTAACTTTTCCTTGTCTAGTATATACCCAATGAATGGGCTAAACGAGTGTTTCCTGACGACGAAACCCTCGCTGAAGGGAAGATCGACGAAGTACTGCACAAGTTCTTGTGTGATTTCAAGGAAGGTGAGATTGAATCCAAGTCTTGGTCTGTAAAGTATTCTGCTTTTGCTTTATCAAAAGCATCTTTGAACCAGCTGGCAAGACACGCGGCGATAGTGGACAATGATGCAGTTTGGACCGATCAATTTCCCTTTTGGCTCCTTAAATGGTCTAGATAAAGTTTTATTTCCCAAGCCAAAATTAGGCATTGATTCTTAATGAAAGTAGTTTAGTTTCTCAAAAAAAAAAAAAAAAAAAAAAAAAAAAAAAAACACACACACACACACACACACATCCTTGAATGCATATACCAAGATACTAGCCAAGGCGCGTCCACATCTCATTGTCAATTCGCTGTGTCCTGGCTATGTGAAAACTGATATGAGCTGCAACACTGGAGTTTTAACAGCTGAAGAAGGCGCTGAAAACGTTGTGCGACCCTGCTGCCCAAAGAAGGGCCTTATGGCTTGTTTTTCTCCCAGAAGGAAGTATCACCTCTGTGATGAAATGCATCACTACCACAAGTTACTCAGAACTAGCCACTACTGCATGGTTTTTAATTTTTTGTTCGTGTCGTGAATTTAACAGACTGTAATTTGATGTTAATGGGGTCATCATATCTTGGGTGAGATTAGGCCTGTCTATTGGGCGGGTCTGGACTTGTACCTGTTAGAGACCTGGCCATCTAATGCTAGACCCAGGCCTGGCCCATTTTTTATCAGGCTTCGAGGGTCAGATCTCGCGGGCCTTGAGGCAGGCCTGGGTGTTTGAAGGTCGGCTCCCGTTTGGGTCCGACCTGGGCCATTGACAGTTCTAGGTTAGATGGTGCCGTGGTGGTTGTAGGTCAACAGTGGAACTATCACTATTTTTCAACTGGGCCTGATTGTTTTGTTGGGTGTATAATAATCCAATACTAGGAGTCCGTTTAATGTATTTGTTCATTTGTTGGCTGGAATGCTGTTTTCTTTTTGTCAAAGGCCGTATTTGATGTGTTCGATATATTATTATTTTGATTAAGGAACTAAATTCAAACGAGAATATTAGGGGACTGGATGATTTGTTGACCAACAAGAGAGGTACTGCTGTTGGGTTCATAGGGCGCCCGATGGGTTATTAGATGAAACCCAGACCCGGACCAACATTATCCGGTTATGCGAGTTAACTGGCTCTAAAAATCTGGCTATTTCTAAGATTGGGTCGGGTCGGTGCTGGGTTGGAACCGACCCATTGACAGGTCTGTGGTCGTCAATCATCTTCTTCCGTGTATTATTAGTAACATATTGATATGATCAAACCCCGTGCCAACAATTCATCTTCGGCTGTTAGAACAAAAGTTAATAATGCACTTGAAAATTCATTACATGAACAAATGCAAATAAACATGCTCTACTCAAAAACCGCAGGGAAGTCGTTTCGCCCATTCTACTAATAACTGTAGTAGCACCCTTTACAACACCGGGCTTGATATAAATTAATAACGCAAAGAATAGACCCACAAAATATATGCTTCGCCAAGCTGGTTTGTCAACTCATTTCTCGTGAACAAGAGGACTGTAAATAGGAAACCACATGTTCTTCTTCACGTATTCCACTGTTTCCTCCTGCATCCAAAAAAATGAAATCCTCTTAAAATTGAGCAAGCAACCACAAGAAGCAATGCCTAAATGACAGTAATTATAGAATGGACTTCTAAATTTTTTGTCTTGTGTCCTTGCCTGTGGCACTAGTTCAACGCGACTGTGAGGTAACCCTAAATCTTTCCAGTAAAATTTAGATATTCTAAGAAATGTGCTTTTATGAGCACTTTGGCATCTAAAAGAGTTGATAAGTGTGCTTACTTTTGACATATGCGCGAGTTCTTTGGCTCCAACATCGCCATGTCCTTCTGCCAGGTCTTCAATCACTGCTTCTCGAATAACAGCAGTTGCGACTTCAACAGTAATATCTCGAATGCTGCAAACCATGAGGAGTCATGTCAAAGAATATGCAGATTATTCTCTGTTAAATATTCTAAGTCTACAGGATGAATTCTTGAGGGAGAGAATTCATCACTGCAAAACCAAACCCTACTTGACCTCAACTTGACAGACCCCATTAAAAATGTATAGCTAGAACATCAACTTGACTGTTATCTAAATATATATTGAGGCCGCACATCAAAATATATAAATACACATCAACTTCATTGTTATCTAAATCAATGAACAAGAAGCCAATGTGAGACTTCTCAAGCAGCCGGCATGTTTTAACCACTTTATTATACAATTTATACCTGTTTTCCAGAGTAATCCAGTGAATGTTTTCGAGAAATATAAGAAAAGATTGTACTGCAACAGAGTTCAAAACATACCTATTAATAGATGGGTACAAAACACCCCTCTGAATTTCTTCTTCTGTTATATAGGAAGCAAGGCTGCGCAAAAAGTTGCAACAAAATGATTAGGTCTGAGAGCTCATATTCAAATTAACACAGGTGCAGATTTTTCTGTGCGCTTCAAGTTTCAACAAAACTAACCAAATAAGGAAAACAAAAAATGGGCAACGTAAGGCCAAAGTGTACTCTCCCTATTACTTCCCCTACAATAAATGTCTAAATTCGTAGTGTAAATTCTATCCACAAACTGGAAAAAAATTCAAAGCCCTTCCCAACAAGAGCAAAGTAGGCAAAATGTTCAAAGAATACCATTCGGATGCTGCTTGCAACATCTCATCTGAAATAGAACGAGCACCAGCAAGGAGAGCACCCAATCCTATCCTGAATCCATAGAGCAAAATATCAGCAGAAGTCAAGAATTGAGCACAATACAAAAAGAAATAGAATATACAATGGCACTAACCCAGGGAACAGGTACATATTATTCGCTTGGTTTACATGGCCCACTGTGCCGTTTCCTGTAAAGAGGAATATGATTAGTGAGAATACTGGGAAACATTGGAACAGACTCTCAAAATAGTGCCAAGAAACTAATAATATCATATCAAAACATTCACAAAGAAGTCATTAGAAATAGATGATACCATACCAAGGTCGATATTTTTGAAAGGGCTCCCACTTGCAAACACAATATTTTCTCCAGCATGCTTGAAAGCATCGGCAGCAGTGCACTCAGCTGATTCAGGAGACCATAAATGACAATGTTCAGCAAACAACTGAGAGTTGAATAAAAAAAATATGGATAATTTGGAGGGCTCTCAAAGGCAAACCATTCATTGTTGGATTTGACATTGCGAAAATGGCGGGTTTACTGGAATCTGAGTCTCGCATTGCCTTGAGAACCTGTTTAACACAGAGACAATCTTTAAATTTCCTTGTAATAATGCTCAAGTAGCCTTCTCCCACATATCCATCTTCCATCATACTTTGACATTAAGAGCCATGAAGTTGTGAGAATTCCAATTTCCAACATAATTTTACGTTGCCTAATTGTGAGGAAAGGTAATAAATCATTATTTCTAAATCCAACTGTAAACTCGCCAAATCTTTCACAACAGGGACATGTTCGGCTGGAAAATTTCTCTTTCGCATACGGCTCGACAGATATGTGAACATATATTATCCTTCGTTTATTAATAACGTTTTCTTCTGTGACTGATCGCGTGTAAAAGAATGTGTCTTGTTTTATAGATCTGCTGTCTGGAATTGATTCCTGGTTTTTGTTTTAACTTGATCTTCACTTTGAGTTGTGTTTAGATGTTTGAACTCACACACTGAGTTCGTGCTCAAAAAGCCTGTAAACAACTATCACTAGATATTGCAGCTCATTTATAAGATAGTTGGCAAAGCTACAACTAATGTTCTTATTGCAGTAGTATCATCAGGCAGCAACTTTTTTCCAGCTAATACTGACTTAAGAGAAGCAATATCAAGCACTGTACATAATAAACAGAATGTAACCAAATCTTCTGGTTACATTCTGCAGGTTGGAAGCAAAAGAGCAAACAAATTTTAGGGACACACTTACCTCCTCATTGAAGACACCTCCTACTCCAGATAAGCCAAGAAGTACATGTGGCTTGACCTGTTTAACCTGGATGAAGTTCATGCTCAACAATTAGATTGTCGGTCTTCTAATCTTTGTTATGAAACATGACAGAAATACTTCAGAAGTTGAGGAAAATGTTCTACAAATAGCATGTCCCTAGAAAGCAAGTCGAACAATCCCCTCAACAACACACATGTACACACAAAATGAGCTACCATAAGGTACATTAGCAACACAGGATTCCTAAAATAGAGTCGCAAAGATTTACCACATCAATGAGACTTGCTCCCTCCTTAAGCCCCAAGCCCTCAATCTCTCCTGAGGTTTTAGCAAATGGTGCAGCACCTGGATCAAGAATATTCCTCGCTGTAGTAATAAGACCCTGAATTTAAACAAGCACTTGGTTAGATACAAGGATAACTTTTTCAAGTGAATGTTACTTAATAGATGTTCTTCATAGTAGTTGGTACATTTAAGATGCACATTCCGTCCCTGCAAGCATGGTAAAGGCATATGTTTTCCCTAACTTATCACAATTAAGACTACATAGCTACCAAATAACCCGTAATGGACACTGTAAATATGGTACAAATTGCTCTATGAGAAAAACTTAGAAAACAAGTAATATGCATTTGTACAGAAAAAGTTTAGGAGAAAAGGAGGCAATATGCAGAACCGCACATCTTTGTCAAGTAGGAAAAACTGAGGACGTGCATCCTCTCCTGCCATTCTTTTAACAGCCTGCACAGCCATGTTAAGGACTCCAAGCCCTGCACTGAAATACAAAATACGGATAAGAATATGAAACTTGAGCTGCAATTACCAGACACCATATGTCAATGAGAGATGCATATAAACCAGCAATATATTGATTAGAAGGTGAACTTCATTGGTACCTTCCAGCTCCAACAACAACTATTTTCTGGTTCACAAAATCGGACAATGGTCGACCTTGCGCCCTTACAGTTCCAAGAAGTCCTGCCAAAGCCACACCAGCAGTTCCCTGGATATCAAAATGATAAATGACACATTGTCAAGAATGCACATTGAAGGTATACTCTTAAAAGTCTCCAAATAATCAACGATACTTTCAGGTCTTACTAAAATTCTTCGCAATTTCTGAGGACAATATCATGATTCAACTTCAAGTGGTTACCTGAATATCATCATTGAACATGCAGAACTTTTTTCGGTATCTTTGTAATGTTTCAAAAGCCCACTTCATTTGGAAATCCTCAAACTGAAAAGTCACTTGAAACATTAGTTATGAATATGATATTAACTATTATTAATCACTGTTTGAATTCAGAAATGTTAAGACCTGCACAATAGCCTTGGGCCAGCGTGCATGAACTGCCTCCATGAATTCATCAACAATTGATAGATACTCCTCTCCCTCAAGACGAGGTTGCCTTAGTCCTAAATCTGTCAAACTAAAGCACGTGAAAAGAAATCCTTATGAAGTTTGCTGCTAAAATAGATTTTACAGATAAAATATGAGAAGAAATGTCAATGCATCACATCTAGGGAGACAAGTTACAGATATTACAAGAAGATCATGGTTCATATAAACAAGTCGACATACAAGTGTGTGACCTCAGGAAGTGCATCATGGTTCAGTAATTGATACACTCCAACCTACTCAAAATATAACTCCAAAGACGCACTCTCCTAACTCTTCACTCCCCAAAAGTTCTAAAAATTGGATTTTTCTTGCACTTAAAAAGTTTGAATAACTAGGCATTACTACTACGATGGTAGAAAGATACTAATATATTAACGACAAGAAAGTTCAATCAAACCCTGCAATTGGGGGTGTTAAAGAAAATTACTCCAACATAGGACATGGCACGTGGAGTAAGTGTTGACATGATACTAAACAGCACTGGGTAGTATGAGCTACTACATTCATGTAATGCATGATCGTTGGCGGGTTGATTGTTTCGCAGTAATCTATTCAAGCACATTTTTATTTCAAAACTCATTCCAGGAAGAGGTGAGGTACTTAAAATTTGTAGAATGGTTCTGACATGTGTATCTACTTCTGTTAACTGTTGCCTTGAATTAAAAGCCCAACCATATTTCAAACCATGAACAGAAATTATAATAGGTGATCTTAGAGAGTTTAACATTCAATCTCTCTTTGTGGAGCTGCGATCACCATCTCTGGTAACAGTATTCCTTAATAGAGAACAGTCTTTAATGAGCAAATGATCTAAATATATGTAGATCATCCTAGACGTGAGACTTCGAAGTTTAAGCCATAACAAGTGCGGCATAATTAGAAAACCATAGAATTGGTGTGATAGAGAAGGCTAATTAATCCAAAAGAACCACTGAAAGAAAACAAGAAGAGCCACATCAACTAATTCTACTCACAGAGGCGATCTTCAAGAAGCTTCTGATTATTAGTTCCAACGTCAAGCATAACCGGAAGGATCTGTTAAAGAAAACATACAGGTCGTTACACCAGGAAACAGAGCACAAAAGGATGTACCACCCAGAAGTGAATTGTCATTGCATCTCCTGATGATTGCTGGGAAGCATGATTTGTATCTGGCTGGAGAATACCAATAAATGTTTATGCAACTATACTTCTAACTCATACATGTACACAAATGAAATAAACAAAACTATTAACAACATTTTTCGGTGACTAACACAACATAAAATCATCATAAGCAACTGTCTCCAGACACGAAAAGAGTAATTAAGATCTTTCATTGTGCATAAGAAACATCATTCTGCATGCTTGGCAAGTGTAAACAATTATCTCTAGACTCCAGATACCATGGGTATACCTACGATCTATCTATGTTAATTGAATATCATGTCTTATGCACACACTAGAAAGGTGTCGAAGGAAGAAATTTACCCTTTGTGGGTTGATACCAGCAGCAGCAACATACATATCAAGCTTTCCTATGGGTATTCCAATCCCCTGGACCCCAAGATCGCCTAGACCGAGAATACGACTTCCATCTGTCAGGACAATCATGTCAACCTGGAAAAGAACAGGAGCATGTCATATCCCGTAGACCAAGAAACATGATCATAAGCTAGAGGAGCTTGTGTGTTAAATGATTTTCATTTCTTATGAGCCAACTAAACTGCTCAGAAGAGAATCAGTCTAATAATACTCATTCAGCAATTCACACAAAAAGTTTCTCAACAGTATAACCTGTTCGTGGAGATAACCTTACAATAGATTGCAGCAGCTTTTAAGATGATCGTCATATTGAAGAAACGTGTAGTTATTCAAGTAAACAAAATATGGCATACTCTTGAGAGTGTATTTGTCAGGCTGGTAATGGCCTTCCAGATGCTTCGTGAGAAGGACTTCTTTGCTATGCTCCAAATTCATATTGATCACCTCAGGAATGTCCAGACCCAGGTTGATGGACATTTCTAATAGTATCGAAACTTCACTAATATAGATAACCACCACGAAACGCCTCCACTAGATTAAAAGCAGGCTGCCAGTAACTATTTTACAAAAAAAAATAGTGGCTATACTCCGTACATTGCACTTTTAGCCATTCCTTTATTTTCCAGAATTTTTAAAAAAATCCAATACAAATATCTAACCATCATTTTGTTCCCAAATATAAATGAATAATGAACTGCTTCTCATCTCATAAAGAGAGGTAGTCTTCATCTCATCTAATGATCGAAAAGCTTTGAGAAGAGATGGTGGCTAACATTCTACTAGGTCTAGGTGTTGTAGCGAACCATCCAAATTCCTGCAAAGTTTTTGGGGCTGTCAGAGTAAGAATAGAGGGTCCAGAGTGGGGGAGTGACTAGTGAGGCAGTGATGCTCCTAAGGGTCCATAATCTAAGTTGTCAGGTCATAATATACTCGATCTGTCACCAATCATATGACAGAGCGACATTGGTTTCAGGTAGCTACCCAGAATATCATTGTCATCAACTCACGAAAAGAAAGATATGTGGCTGAATCGAACGAAGTCAGAAACCTTTTTTGCATTAATTTCTTTATTTATTTACTGGCTGTTTGTTCCAGTAGAATTCATAACCTTATACTATCTGGACGAAGATCAATGACTACATGAAACAGGAACAGAGATTGTGGAACGCTGTACCATGTGTCATTCAGTAGGCTAGGAGTAGGTTTCAGCAGGTTACTTCGAATGGCTATGGTATGAATTTCTCAGATTTAAGACAATCATAAGATCAATTTGCAAAAAGAGACGACACAGGGGCCATTTTTTTATATTTTGGAAACTTTTAGTCGAGTACTCTCCCTATGTTAGTTGGTTCAACCTTATATTTGCCTCTCTTAAAGAAAAATAAATAGAGAAGTTGCTGAATCACCAAATTCACAGTTCTGGAATGGCTAATGTACCATGTCTTGCTTGCTCCAATTTGCAAAGCAACTCACTCGAGTTCGAGAGACTGGTTTAACTCTTATCCTGACTACAAGTCCAGTGCCACACTAAATTATTACATTCTTAATGATGTTGCATTCAAGAAGAAATCTAAGTGAAAAGAACTAGTGCAACTTAACACAATGTATGAGCACAAGGTAGACGAAAGAAGGAAAGAGAAGCTAATGATGGAAACCTAAGTTTGCAGAATACCTGATGAGAGGGCCAGTTGTAGATCATGGACATCATCTCTCCTTTATCTTTCGCACTAAAGTACATCCCCCGAGGACGTCTAAACAAACCCGAATAGTTCTGGCACACCAACCCAACTGTTGGAGTGTATATTATTGGAGCAAAAGCTTCAATGTTATCAATTAGAACCTGGAAAGAATGCAAAACAATTACCCCGGTTAAACTAAGAGAAGGCTTGTCCTTGTTGTTGTTGTTGTTGTAGGAAAAGCAAAATAATTGCTTCAAACTACAATACAAAATCCATTCTACCTAAATGGTTTCACCAATCTTACCCGGTAGTATAATGTCTCATTCCTGTCATGCAATCTATTCAAAATTCTCCATTTTGCTAAGGACACAAAGCCCTCTTGCTGCCCTTGAGTGTTCTTCTCGAGTGAATGATATGACTCCACTGACAAGACACAGAAAAACACATCAATATCACTGCAGAATGTGAAAATAAAAAATGAATAAAGGGAGGGAGGGAGGGAGAATCTGAAAACAAAGTCAGGTGTAGTGGAAAAATGGAAAAGAAGGTGAACTATGAGCAGTGTTTTCCAATTCAGTACTTGTGGAGGTACCTGGGTGGGGGAGACGGGATACGGACAAAAATAGACGACGAATTTTAACCTCAATAGTGCAAGAACAATAAATATCGCGGGGGGGGGGGGGGGGGGGGGGGGGGGGAATCACACCAAAATTGAACTGTTGAAATCACAGAAAAGACATGGTTCGCTGCCGTCCCATAGAACACTAAACTTACTGAAACGAAGATATTGCTGCTCAAATGATATAACACGAGGTGGCAATAGGCCTCTGAGCCCGAGGCGATCTCTTTCCGTTACAGGAAACGCGGTATCCTGCACAATGAACAGAATAAGGTAAAACAGATGATTGACTGGTCATATGAGTCGACAAACAGCCGCGTCCTTTTTGTTTCCCTGGGTACTTATGTAAGGACAGTATTCTACTTCGAAACACACTTTCAGATGAGGATAAAAAATTCAGAAGAACACACAGTTAATGAATTAACGGATTACATAATCTAAATTCAGACAACTATTAAAATAATGGGAAAAGAGTAATTATTTAAGACTACAGCATAATTGGTGTCATTGCAAGGCATAACTGGAGGGAAAGATCATTTTAAGACCCCTAATACAAACTCAAAACTGGTGTGGTGAAGCCTTTCCATCTGATAAGATTATCATAACCAAAGATATACAGCTTAAGTGCTGATATAGCAGCCACACAGCCAAGAGACTCCAACCTAAACACGAGTCATACATAATTCGTAACTACCGCGCCACTTTAGTTAATATCGCATCTTTCACCAGTCCATCCAGCGTTTTTGTCCTCTAGTTTACACAATCCAATGGTGCCTCAGTAGATAAAGATGCACGTAATTACAATAGAGACAACTCATCGTTATTAACTAGAGAGCCAAGAGCCGTTTATAATTTTATATACTAATTCATATAACTTTTTTAGGGGGAGTGATTAGGCATCACTCTGTCACCCGGTTCTTGCAGACATTTGGTCACAACGATATCCCTCACAAAGAAATATTACGTCCTCGTCAATCAGACTTCTTTCAGTTTAGCTAAGTCTAAAGTCTAAACACCTTGGCTACCATTAAAATCATCTGACTGTCTTGTACTCTCTCGCCTTGAGCTTTTGAGCCAAAAACGCAACTCACTAACAATGTAGATAAGGTAAATTTACCTTGCTCGGCAGCAGAAAACCACACCTCTACATACCGTGGTCTGGTTATACAAACAGCACAAAGGTTTGTCGACAATCTGGTTATTCAAACAAAAACTGTTTCACTAGTAAGAGAGCCAAAAGTTACTTGCCAATTAGGGCTAAGTTTAGCGTTCCGAGATTTGGTGCATCTAGCTCGTTTAATTCAGACAATAAAACATGTCATGGCTGGGGCACTGATATACGAGACTTTAGTTCATACGCTACAATATCTTTTGAAAAAAACAGCTTAACGATGTACATCCTTCACTGATGGAGCTCAGTCACTATAATACTTAGTATATCTTTACAATTTTTCATGTCATATATGTATTGCAATCTTGAACTCACTGGCATTGGTGGAATATATGTGTAGTAGAATACCACCCTAACTCCTTCATCCCGTGATATTTCATTGTTTGGTTTGTAGGCTCATCTAGGGACAAGAGGAAGCACAAGCAATGCCGGATTTATTATGGGCCAAAAGACTACATCCCTCAGTGACTCTCCTTAGTTAGTTTTCTATCCCAAATTACTTCAGAAGTTTGCATACATCCCTTTCACTTGATAAGTCTCCAGTTTTCAAGTGCATTATCAAAATAGCTTCCACTCTCCCAATTTTTGTGGAGTCATCCTCCTCATAAGGTATAACAAAACACAGTACAAGACCTAATAAGCTAGAACACAAAAGACTTTGAACCTGAGAGTAGTAAAATCACTTTTTTTGTCCCATAACCTACAGCAGAAGGAAAGAACACTTGCAAAGTTGCAAATTCAGCTTAGTACCCACAATGAAACACTTGAAAAAGACTTTCTGTGAGTGAGCATAGTCACTATCATAATAACCTCATCAAAAGATTAATAATTCCAAAAAAATCAAATCTTTTTTCCAGATCATGATTTAAACAGCCCAAAAGAACAGCAAAGTAATCAAATTTCACAAAAAGCATTAAGGATATTGACCTTGTTGAACCATGGATCGTGAAGAATATCGGAACCACGCTTATGAACGATGCAGGGGCCAGGGATGGCCGTCGAGAACCGCCGGCAGCGGCGGAGACTCGACGCCGCAGATCGGCTGATCCTCCACATAATCAATCACTCTCCTGCCCTAGAAAAATCAAAATCGGCGGAATTTGAAATCACACGGAGATCTATCAATGCTCCGAGTTTGAAGTTCACTGCTTTTAGCAAGGCATTTGTAGCAATTTATATCGATCTTCCAAACCTCGCACACAAGCCACAAGGAGGCTCTGTATCTGTGGAAGTGGAGAGAGAATCTATAAATATGGAAAGCGATCGATGGAGTTTCCTTTTTTCTGATTACAGTCGTCTCTCAGTGTTCAAACCAGTTCAAAGGGAGGAGAATGAAGAAAGATGCTGCCCGAGATTTACGGGCAGGGCGTTGGGGATGAACTGAAGCGGACTTTGTGAGTGGTTAATGAGCTGCCCGGAGGAAAGTTCGGGCAGAGAGGGGTGTTTTCGGGATTTTGTATTGTGGAAATCGGCAAGTTGACGCCGCGTAAATAGGATGCGATTCTTTTTTGGCAAAATTGCACCCGAGGTACCCATATTTTGCCAAAACCGGCAAGTGGGTACCCAAATTTTCAAATCGTGCACCACGGGTACCCAAATTTTCAAAATCGTGCACCGGAGGTACCCAACTCTAACTGCCGTTAACTTTCCGTTAACTTTAACTCTAAATTGGACGGAAGTATAAAAAGACTATTGTACCCATTATTTTCAACTCCACATTTTTTTAAAATATAAATGCTATTAACGAATCTAAAAAAAAGTTAAAAATAATAAAATTTTAATTTAATAATGTGATATTTGTAAGATAATGCAATATTTCATCAAAATTACATATTTTTACATCATTTCAAGATATGTAATATGTTTTTATTAACATATATCCATCAAGTCTCTAACTTCTTTAAAAAAAATATCAAAATTTCGTAATCTCAAAATGGAAAATTAACGGAAGGGTACATGTGAAATTATCAAAGATACTTGCATGTTTCTTTTATTAATAAATCTTGTGAAATTATGAAATTTTGATTTTTTTTAAAAAAATTGTTAAAAATTAGTTAAAAGAATTTAAGATTGATGGATATATGTTAAGAAAAACAATCTCAAACTTTCATAATTTCACATATATATTTTTTAATAAAACAATGACATATAATTATCTTTGATAATTTCACATGTACCCTCCCGTTAATTTTCCATTTTGAGATTACGAAATTTTGATATTTTTGTTAAAAAAGTTAAAGACATTAAGATTGACGGATATATGTTAATAAAAACATATTTCATATCTTAAAATGATGTAAAAATATGTAATTTTAATGAAATATATTGTATTATCTTACATATATCAAATTAATATTTTTATTTTTTTTAGATTCTTTAGTAGCAACTGTATTTTTTTAAAAAATTGGAGGTGAAAATAATGGCTATTATAGTCTTTTTATATTTTTCCGTCCAATTTGGATGGAAACTTAACGGAAAGTTAACGGCAGTTAGCGTTGGGTACCTCCGGTGCACGATTTTGAAAATTTGGGTACCCGTGGTGCACGATTTGAAAATTTGTGTACCCACTTGCCGGTTTTGGTAAAATATGGGTACCTCCGGTGCAATTTTGCCTTCTTTTTTCTTTCCTTTTCTACTGTTTTTAGCGAAATTTCACCCAACACCCCTAAAAGAGAGAGATATGGCATTTTGATGAAAGTTTGGAAGGTCTGTTTATTTCTAATTTTAATCTTTCTTAACAAACAATCCAGCGTAAGTTCGTTGAATGGTCATCAGAAAGGTCAGATTCTTAGGTCCATGAACTATGAATGTGGTTATCTAAGAGAATGATCATCCCGAGTACGGAATAAGGATTTTAGAATGTTTAAGCAAGAAATTAATCATCTACGTTTTCATTTGTGTTTCATCATTTGAGGTAAGGGCAGTAGCATGACATGTTCATAAATCATAAATGAGTATCTTTTATAATTTTTTTGTATAGTGATCACTCGTGTGATAGAAGTGAGAGAGATGAGATACGACACTTTGAAGTGACATGAGCTTAGACAGGGTAGAGGCCACTGGAAGTGATCAATTCGTGTCCTGTAAAACAATACCCAAGTATCCCGGGACTTTATGAAAACGTGATCAATGATTTCGAGAGAACTCCGATTCTAAGATAGGGTGGTGCTTAAGTACTCGTCAACGTGTTCCAAGGATATTTGAGATCTTGTTTGGATGCTCATGAGGCTCAAACTAATGGTCGGTTTTCCGAATAATTATAGCTATTTATGGCCCTCTTTTATGTATGGGGGATTTTAGAGATGAGTGGGGTCCAAATTTTCATTATATTTCGAGGGCCTTTCCTTTCTCAGGCTCTTCCTCTGGCTGTCTTACCCCACCATCCTGTTCTTGTGCTATGAAAGCCCCCATCGAGGTTGAGGTTGCAGTGAAGGCTCCCTTTTCTGGTGACGGAAGTACAGGCTTGTCTCCCTCTGTTGATGCTTCTTCAAATGTCCCTGCAATGCCTTCCCTTGATGTCACTGATGCTGGTGGTCCGGTTGGTGCTGCTGAGGGTGAGCTTCCACCCATTCATGATGATGAACTCATGTCAGCTGTTATCCCCTTCATTGATGCTTAGGAGGCTGCTTGGTTGTATCTGATTTTGTTTGGTCTTTTGTTTGGTTATGTAATGGTCTTTTGTTTGGTTTCGTTTGGACTTTGTTGATCTTTCCTGATGGTAGTGCACGTAGTTTGATTGTGTTTGCGTGGGATTAGGTTGATGATTAAGTCATGTTTTAGTTAGTTGTTTTGCGTTAGTTGTAACCGTCATGAATTTGCTATGTACTCTACTATGTAATTACGGTCTCTTTTTAATGTGAAGTTCTACTGTTCCCGCAAAAAAAAAAAAAAAAAAAAAAAATCAAATCAAATCATTGGTCTTAGACATTAGTGGGGTCCAAATTTTCATTATATTTCGAGGGTCTTTCCTTTCAAAAATTTTCTACATCGCATCCCAATAACAAAGAGACCTTACTCATCTTATCGCAACTTCTTTTGTGTAATAGATGCTTTCTTCAAAAAAAATAGTTAGCAGATAGTACGGTGTATATTGTGCCTCAAAATGTTTAACATTTTATGGCAGAGAATATGTTTGCATACATGATAAAAAAGAGAACCGTGAAGTTGTCAATTCAAGAACTTGATATATTCTCTTTGTGTGCTTTTGACAAAAAATAAAAGGTTGAAACAAACAAAAAGAATCATCAATGAGTTGCTTGTTTATACGGAAAACAAGACAAGTTACTTACTAGACCGGTAATATGTGACTAGACAACGAGTACATAATATGTTCATGTCACGTAAACAAATGAAAAAGGAAAATACTTACGAATGGTACTCCTTCCGCCTGCTTTTATGCGTCAAATATTTTTCAACAGATCATTAGGAGAACGTTATTTGATAATTCAAACGATACTAGAACTTATAATTTTTATTGATAATAGGATTATAGCTCTATAAAATTTTAAAAGAGTCACTCATATTTGTAAATTTGTAGATAAAATAGCTTTTGCGGTTCACGTTGTGATAGGGAAATTTTGATTCCGCAACGGTTTGTTGCCCTGCTCGCTATGCTGGAAGCCTGAAAAAAGTCTAAAATATGCAATTTCACCTACTCAGTTATTATTCTTATGTCTAATTTTCTATGCTATATTTAATTTTTCAACAACGTCATTGACTAAATGATTTGAGTTACAAAACATAGTAAGTTATCATGTCACTTACCACTCAAACTATTTGAATAAAGTGATCTGAAAACTTAAGTAAAGCCAGTGAAACTGGAGCAATCAATTATGTAATATATAAACATTCAAGGGTAAAGGACACTTTCACCACCCCAAACTCCTTTCACCCCTTTAACGTATCAAACTTCAGGATTACACTTCCCAATCAGAACACTGCTTGTTTGGGTGGGGACTGTCATTGATAGTAGATTTTGGGACAAGTCGCCCTCTTAGACTATGGAATGACATTTATCAGGGGTGTACGTGTCCTTAGCTTAGGCACACTAAAGGGATGAAAGTGTCTTTGTGTCAAACCTGAGAGGATGAAAGCGTCTCTTACCCAACATTTAATGTTCTTTTTGCTTTTTGTCCAAGTTGGGCCTAGATGGAGCTATGAGCCTCTTGAATGGTCCAAGCTTGTTGACAAACTGAAACATTGTGAAGTTGAATGGTCCAAAGTTGTTGACAAACTGAAAGAACTAGTCAACTTTGGTAGCAACTTGCAATCAGATTTAAAAACAGCAATTGGACCATGTCGAATATACTAACCAACTACTACTATAATTTTGATGCTTGTTCATACCCTTTTACTGATGAATTGGATTTATATTGTCTTATATATATTGGACCAATAGTTACTATGGAGCATATAAGAATTTCCCACCGTTAAGATGACCAATAAACATCAACAAAAAGGAATGAGAAGGTAAATCTCGAGGTAATAGTAAGAATTGAAATAAATCTGCTTTTGTCATCTCAGGCAAAAGGATTGTGTCCGGAACATGAATGGCATTCATTCACTGGCTGCTGAAAATCACCACCAAAACAGAATCGATTCCGAGTTTCCAACAACTCCATTATCAGACTAAACAAAGCCAAACACACTCGCGGTGGGTAACACAGTATTATAAGGTACCAGATTCCGCAACTTTATCACATACATGTTGGAATAACACTCTGCATAATACTATAGTATTATCGGTAGCAGGCCTCCAGCACATGATCTCCATAATATGAATGTTCGGAATAAGATACACTTTCCCAGGTCATATATGGGAATGAATTGCTCCTTTTTTTAAACCAACATAAATAAGTACAAGATTCCCCCGTGTGTGTTGTTTTCCTAAAAGAAGTGATATCTAAGTTTCTGAAATTTTGGTGTTGTATGATCTAATTCCTCGACATTTTACCATCTGGCATAATTTCAACATCATGAACTAGCTTCAGCTGGTAAGAGTCAATCTGACACCATCGCTGAAAGGAACGGGCGAAATCCCAAGCTCTTGAATCATCTTGGAGATATCCATGGATATATCAGGTGGGGACTTGACACCACGATCGACCTGTAATTTCCAGGCAGCAAGAAGAAACAACAGAAACACAATGAGATGGCAAGCCAATAACACAGCGACGCAGAACGATAAACCTGAGAGGACACTGGCGATATGAAACTCGTCTCCGTTCACACGACAACAGTCTTTCAGAAAAGGGGTTTTAGTGGGATAGGAACTTTATTTGTTTTCTCTCAACTTCAAAACCCTACTAAACCTTAATTCTGTTTGCTTTACCAATTCTTTCCTGGGCTAAACCTTGATTCATACATTTAAGTTATAGTTATCAGGGAAGGGAGACATAATACATACCGAAGATGCAGACACTGCTTTGATCAATGATTTATTGTACCCTCTAACAAATGCCACAGCCTCAGCCATCTGAGCCCGGGAGACCCTGTCCGGTCCACCGACATTCAGCAGCAACTGCATTTCCTTGGCCTCTGCATCAAACATTATCAAATCTGTAAGTTCTAGTATCGCCATGAGGATTGATAGAAAATGCAAACAAAAGACCAAATTTTGCTCACGAGCGCATAGAAGAAAACTCTACAAAGGACCTGGGGGATGAATGATCTTAATTGGCTTTAAAAGTAGAGAATCTGATGTTAAGGAGGGAGAACCAACATATGGCAGCCATAGCTTATAGCAACCGGAGGATAAAGTTAAACATGTCCCTCTATTTGATAACCAAGAGGTCCAAATCTATAAGAAAACAATTCTTACAAAGTTTTTAGCTTCAAATTTTATGTTCTCACTTCCGGGATAACTTGATAAGTGATAAATCTGAGCAGCGACATTACTGACATTTTTGATAACACAACCCTTCGTATCCAACTCTTGGCAACTTCTGGTGTCTCCTCACCTCGTGTTTCTGAATTGCAAGCCCTTGGTCCTACTTAGAGCAGTCCGGGACCTGACCGCCTGAAAAAGAATCACCTGGCCTGGGCCGGTCCCAGTCCTGGACTGAGGCGGGCCCACGCTGAAATTAGCAATCCTGGGACCGGCCAGGCCCACGGGACCGGACCACTATAGGTGGCCCGGTTCAGGGCGGGCCAGTACTAGCCCGTGGGTTTATTATCTTTTTAACATATATATGTGTATGTGTGTGTGTATTTATATATCTTTTTTAATAAATTAGGCGGTCCTGAGTCGGGCTGGGCTTTCTGTGGGGCCATTCGGTCCCCCCAATCCAGGATCGGCCCGGACTACTATCCTTCCGTTCCCTAGCCGGTCAGGACCACTCCATTCCTGGGGCGGGTCGGTTTGACAGTCCTCGCGCCCATTTGACAGCTACCAGATAAAGCAGCTTGAGCTGCGAACTACAAATGCATCTTAGAACCGATCACAAACCTATGAGCAACTAGCATAGTCTCGTGACTCTCGTCATGTTTATGAAGTGTAAATGCTCCCCATGGCGACTCTCTTGAAGAGTTCTCTTTGACACGCACTCTATGGTCAATACTTTTACGAAAGGATATACGATCAAAAATGAAATTTAAGCACAAACAATATCATCTAATACATGCACGTTTAGAGGATACAAGGAGCTTTATTTAAATCTGTCAAGAATTTTGAGGAATCTAATTAAGAAACATGTATCTTCGGGACATTTTGTCGACAGAAGATTATTACAGCCACTAAATATAAGATGCACGAGACGCAGCTTATGTTGCACATTCTAATGTTCAAAATACAATACGGATCTTATTTGCATACTATAACATTTAGCCTCCACTGTGTCAGTTAGGCCAATTAATACTGCAACTGAGGCAAATACTTCTGCGAGTGTATCTGCTTGTCGACCATTACTGCACACTTTATTATGTATTTAATTGGCATCTTAATCAGTCTATCTGTATGCCTCATTATAAGAATCATGTGCAAGTGACTGCAATACTGATAACTTGATATGCTCTATTAAGTTCACTTCCTAACAACTTACATTTTTGGTTAGATAGTTTCCTAGTATATCTGAGTTACATGCAGCAGGGCAATTCATCCAACACAAGAAGAAGACATTCGTGACTAGTGAAAAATGTTAAGAATACCTTGTCAGTGAGCAAACTTAATATCAATTGATTGAATGTTTTATATGGCTGAGGCTTCCACTTTACTAAGCTAAAGAACAATGACCTCATCCATCTTCAGAACATTCAGACTCACCGTGGAACCTCAGATTTTGTAAAAACGAAAGAAAGATCCATAAATTGAAAAACAAATAGCATATGATTTTACATGTTGATTTGGTCTCTTTGCACCATCAGGGGTTTAAGAAGATCATAATTCATACATGTCTTTTTCATTACCAGAACATTCTAATAAATGCAAGCACGAACTTCAGAATACTAACTTATGTATATCGGGTCTGAAACATTAGGTCTCAGTATCAAGAATGCAAACCTGATATCCATCTTTTCGCCAGTTTCAGGATCACGGACACCACATCTTTAACAAAGACGGGGCAACGGAACTCATCATAAAAGAACTCCACATTATCGCCTTTGGAGAGGACAGTATCCATCCACTGCATCATTACAACTTTACAGGGATTAACATCAGCAAACCCATTTGAGGATAACATTTGGTAGAATACAAAACTTTTGATGCTGAAAATTCATCTAACAGTTGTATAGTTATGCAAGAACAAAAACTTAGTGGTACGAGATGCATTGTGTTCATAGAGTAAATGTAACCCTTCAAAGAGAACACTAAAAGTAAGAACAGAGACCTTATAAGTTATCAAATATATCAGAATCATACAATAAACAACAAACAATGGAAGCTGTGTAGTATACAACAGAACAAACACACATTTCATGTCCTGCTATTCAAGCAGAAGTACAAGTGGTAGTGATATTCAAACAACCAATGGTTAAAAAGTAGAGCAGGCGGAAGTAGCACTTAGCTTGCAACAAATTAAACCAACCAAAAACCAGAAAGTAGAGAGAGCATGTATGAGAGACTCTAGCAAATAGCAATAGCAAATGGCTGTATAACAGTGCCATGAACACGGGAACAACTTCTTAGTCTAGTAAGTTCTCAGCTTAGAAACACAGAAATACATCTAGTTACGGTGGGAACTATAGGAACTCCATTAGCACAATGGTCTCCCAAATCTTTTTCATTCAGATGTTTTTGGGCGAAGTAACAGATGAAACTTTTGATAGAGAACTTTCAGCAAGAACATAACATAGGCCCTATAATCTATACATGCAGATTCACCTGAACTGGAAGTGATTTTGGTACAGGGGAGATCGTCTGGGGACCAAATATGATACTGCTTCTCAGAATTGCAAAGTTGGAGTAGTTTGCAGAAATGAATTCCTCCGCTTCAACTTTAGATTTTCCATAGACATTAACAGGCTCAGTTTCATCATCTTCCTTGTAGAAGGGCTTCAATCCTTCATAAACTGGAAGCTGAATCATATCAGTCCCAATCTAGCCCCAGAGACTAAAACATAAAGTAGTCAGATACACAAAGATAATATAGACAATTTGAGTAGAGAAATTAGAAACTGGCATCAGAAGTCCATCATGTGGTTGATTTATTATGGGTACATCCAAATGGTAACGGTATTCTCAAAAAAAAATTAATCTCGTCCAATCATCAAACTATGGAATGCAGAATTTAACATACCTTGATCAGTTGATAGATGAACCAAGAGTGGTTTGTTGTCTTTGAAGTCGGATAACCATTTCACAAGAGCAGAAGGCACATTAATAGACATGGCAGCCACAGGATCAACTTCACAGGTACGAGGAACAGATAGTGCAGCACAGTTGACCACCACATGAGGCTGGCAATCCGAATTTACATTCATCATAACAAAAAACAAAAAACAAAAACATTATTCGTAATATGGAAGATGAAATTGACCAAGCATGTACACATCATTAAGTTCTAATAGTACTCCAACAACCATGTTACTGAATTTAGCTAATTTGGCATCAGAATACTGTGAAAAGTCTTATGAGTAAAAACCACGAGGGGGGGGGGGGGGGGGGGGGGGGGGTTGCTTTGAAAACTGTTTTATCTTGAAATCTATCTCTTTCTGACTCTGAAGAAGCGTGACTACGACGATATTACACGCAAAGGCAGTTGTGTGCCAATGATGCTAGTGATACAAATAATCAAGGAACTTAAACCAAGTTCATCTAGTCTAGGATAAAAGCAGTGAGAATATACATAGACCGCTTAAATTACACTTGTATTTGTTATTTATAGTTGAATTAAGAGATCAACGATGCAGTCAAATAAACCCTAATCCTTAAAACTTAAAGCGAACATTTCCAATATCCTAGTGCAAGACTCAAGTTTCCACACAAAACATGGGATTTGACATCTGATCAACTAACAAATTGTCCCCTCCAACAACATACAACTACTACTTATCAACCCATCTTCAAATTGTTTGTTCTTTAACATATCATAACACTGTCGGATGTCGATTACTGCATCCAACAAGTCTCATGAGATGGCATTTTCTTACAGTAAAGTAATGGTTTTTCGACACTAAATTGGAAGGGTGTGATTGATTCAAACCTGGCCAAAGTCTGTGGAAATGGCGTCGAAGCCATGACCGGTTCGCAAATCGACCTGGAACGCGAGCGAATTGGGAATGGCGTGGAGCAATTGGGGAGGTGGGGGATTGGAGTGGTGGGTGAATGCGACGTCGTAGTGAGTTTGGATCTCCTCCTCTGAGAGGGATTGCAGGAGATGCTGACCTAAATAACCAGTGCCTCCAACCACTAACACTTTCTTCTTCTCGCTGCTGTTGCTCATCTTCTCCGGTTGCTTTTGTTAGGGCCTGGGTGCAAAAGAATTGGTCCCGTCTGATTTGTCAACTGCAAACGCCGTCGTTCATCGTGTTATAAAATTAGCTAAGATTTTTTTTTTTTTTTTTTTTTTTTGGTAAAAACAGGAGGGTAAAAGCCCTACAAACACAACCTAACAGTTCCCAGCTCTCTCTTATCAGCATCCAACAAGGAGTGACAAGAGAGAGGAGCCTGATCCAATACTGTTCTAACACAAACAGAACTATTACAACTTCTAGCTACACAATCAGCTACCCTATTAGCTTCCCTCCAAATATGAATAACTACACTTTCAAGCTCTATTAAAAGAGATCTAATACCACAAATCAGCTGCCAAAAGGGGTGAGCAGCAGTCCCATTTTGAAGCAGCATCCAAGCATCTCTACAATCAGTCTCAACAGTCATCTTCACTAAACCATGCAACTTACCCATTTGAAGACCTTCCAAGATTGCTAGCAGCTCACCATGAAGAACTGTATCCATACCAATCCATTTTTGAGAACCCCAGATCCAGCTCCCCTCAGAATCTCTACAGACAGTTCCAACAGCTAGAGTCTCATTGCTCAAGACAGCACAATCAACATAAATTTTCAAAAAACCAACCAGGGGTTTTTCCCAACAGATCCACCTTGGATTCTTAGCTATTTTTTTCACATCCAATTGCAAAATTTTCTGCATTTGAGCAGTCATCTGCCAAATATACCACTTCACATCTGAAGGCATTTGAAAAGCCACATCATGAGTCCTTTTATTGTGCCACATCCAGATGATTGACACAGTTGTACTGAATATCAAAGGCCATTTCAAATTTGCATTAACACCCCAATTCTTCCCACTTATATTACCATCCACCCAACTATTCACAGCTAATGCAAAGAACTCCCCCCAAAAATCAATTTTAACTAATTTTTTCCAAATAGCTTCTGCCCAAGGACAGTCCCTTATAGCATGAATTGAAGACTCACACCAATGATCACAGAAAGGACAAGAAGCATCAAAAGTGATCCCTCTTGTGGTTTTTAGCTTATTTGTGCAGAGTCTATCATGTTTTAAAAGCCAGACAAGAGTTTTACCTCTCTGAACACCTCTGAGTTTCCACACATTCTTCCAGCCTCCACCTGAAATAGCAGCAGCATTTTGTTTCTCAAGCAGCTCATATGCAGAAGCCACTGTATAATCACCAGAAGCAGAGAGTTGCCAGCACACTTTATCAGCTTCACTATCACTTCCTTCAAGTTGAATAGCTGCAAGTAACTCAATAACTCCATTAGGAAGAACATCTGCTAATAAATCCACCTGCCACCCCTTCTCTTCATCCCAGTAGTAATCCACTGTATTCACAACTTCTTCATCATCAATATCTCTCAAAGCTAAATCAGCTAACTTAAACTTTCCCAGCCAAGCATCAAGCCAAAACAGTGTTGACTTTCCATTATTCACCTTCCTTCCTGCTCCATCTTTAGTAGCTTTGATGGCATTAAACAAATGCCTCCAAACTCTAGAATGATGACTTCTAAGAGGTTGATCCCCATACTTCTGCTTAAACACTTGAGCACATAGAGAATTATGATTTTGCTTGACCTTCCAACCAGCCTTTCCCAACATAGCAATATTGAAGGCAGCTAAGTTCTTAAACCCTAGCCCCCCATTTTGCTTGGGAAGCTTCACAGTATCCCACCCTATTAGGGACAACTTGGCTTTTTCTTCAGACCCTCCCCAAAGAAATCTTCTGCAAGCCTTGTCAACTTCATCAAGAACAGTTTTTGGAAGAATCTGCATTGCATAACTTGGAACAGCTTGCAAAACAGTTTGCACTAATGTGGCTCTTCCAGCTAAAGAAAGCTGAGCTGCCTTCCACCCAGCCAATCTCTTCCTTACTCTATCAATAATAAATTGGAACTTGGCAGCATTAAACTTATTATGAATTAAGGGCATACCTAAATGGATGCCAAGATCCTCAGTGAGACCAATGCCAAGGAGAGAACTCAAATCTCTAGCTTTCCTCTTTGGAACACAAGGAGCCACCCACACTTTAGACTTGTCCAAATTAACCATCTGTCCAGTGAGCTCACAGAACTCCTCAAGAACACTTTGCATAACCTTCACTTGTCTTGTAGTAGCTTCTCCAAATAAAATTAGATCATCTGCAAAAAA
Source organism: Linanthus parryae (assembly GCA_023055425.1). Classification (NCBI taxonomy): domain Eukaryota; kingdom Viridiplantae; phylum Streptophyta; class Magnoliopsida; order Ericales; family Polemoniaceae; genus Linanthus; species Linanthus parryae. The sequence goes on along the minus strand of JALGPY010000006.1, from coordinate 12,176,760 downwards.
GAGGTGTGTAATGGCCACACCCCCTCTTGCACATTTCACCCCTTTCCACTCTCCACTCTGCACAGCCTTTTCAATTCCTTGAGCCAGTAACTCCATGGTCAAAAGAAAGAGGTAAGGAGAGATAGGATCTCCTTGCCTCACCCCTCTTTGAGGATAAAACACTCTCTGCTTCTCTCCATTCCATAAAACCTGAAAAGAGGTGGAACACACAGAATCCATAATCAAAGCACACCACCTCTCTGGGATTCCCATTTGTCTAAGAATAGAACTCAAGACACTCCACTTAACCTTGTCATAGGCTTTAGCAAGATCTAATTTAATGGCCAAGCCTCCCTTCTTACTCTTCATATGATGCATAGTGAACATGAGCTCTTGAGCTAGAAGTATATTATCAGCTGCCATCCTACCAGCTAAGAAGCTAAACTGATGGGGATGGATAATCCTTTGCATGATTGGCCTCAGCCTCTGAGTAATGACCTTAGTAATGATTTTCAAACTTACATTGCAGAGGCTTATAGGCCTCAGTTGACCAAAATTCTCAGGGCAGTCAACTTTAGGAATCAACACCAATAGAGTATCATTTATTCCTGGTGGAAGTTTACCCTCAGAAATAGCTGAATGCACCATTTGAAACACAGAAGTTCCCACAATAGACCAACACTGTTGGTAAAAATAAGGAAGAACCCCATCTGGACCTGGACTCTTAAAACTACCCATTGATTTAACAACCTTGAACACCTCACAATGAGATACTTCAACTTCAAGGGACTGTGACTCTTGCTCATTCAGAACCCCACCTTGCCAAGTAAAGTCAACTTGGCTAGGATTAGGATCAGCAGTGAATTCATCTGAAGAGATACTCGCACACAAAAAAACATCAGTGAACGTTGAAGATGGTGGGATCTTCAAGGTAAGTATAATGTGAGTAGATTTTGGAAGTAGTTAGAAACTTCCCTTTTTATCCTAGCCTCATCCTCACACCACATCCCATCATTTAACTTGATCATACTAACCTTGTTCCTCCTTCTTCTAACAATAGTTGTAAGATGAAAGAATCTTGAATTTCTGTCCCCCAGCAGAGACTTCTCAACCCTGGCTTTCTGAAACCAAAACAACTCCTCTTGAGCAAGCACCTTGTTGTAGAGAGTTATCAATTCCTTCTCAAGATCAAACAGAAATTTATTCTCCTTCACAGCTAGAGCCTTTTGTACTCCATTAAGCCTGGCTAATAAGTGCTTCTTCCTCTTAAAAATGTTCCCAAACACATTAATATTCCAACTCTGCAACTGGTCTGAAAGATGCTTAACTGATTTATCAAAAGGAACATCAGTGTTCCAGTTTTCATGCACCACATTATGAAAATCATCATCTGTAAACCATGCCAGCTCCATTCTAAAAGGTTTTAGAGAAGGATTAGGCAGCTGCATACCAATGGTGTCTATCAGAATTGGATGGTGATCTGAATTGACTTTGGTAAGATGCTTCACCATAGTTTCTGGAAAAAGCAACCTCCACTCCTCATTACAAAAAGCCATATCAATCCTTTGACTAGTTCTCCTACCCAACCCCTGAGAATTAGTCCAAGTAAATTTAGGACCAGAGAAACCTAAATCCACCAGTCTGCATTCATTCAAACATTCCACCAATCTTGCACATTTTTGAGAACTTGCCACCCTCCCCCCCCCTTTTATCACTGGATGACACAACTTGATTAAAGTCACCAGCAATAAGCCAAGGGAGGGAATGGGAACTAGCTAGAGCTGCCAAGTGTTTCCACAACTCCTCTCTTTGAAGAGGTAGAGGACTAGCATAGATTGCTGAAAAAATCCAATCTCTATGATTAATCTTACGGATCAAACCAGAGATTACCTGAGCTGAAGAAGACAGAATATCCACCTCCACCACAGAGCTATCCCAGAAGAGCCAAATACCCCCTGCAAACCCAGCAGCCTCCACAATCTCCATATCAGTGAACCTTGACCTCCTGCAAATCATAGCAGCATAAGAACTATCCACTCTTGGTTCTACTATCACCAAGACATCAGGCTTTTGATTTCTGCACATCTCTAGCAAAGAGCGCATGGTTTCTTCGTTTCCAATTCCTCTACAATTCCAGGACAGCACCTTCATTGGATCAATTGATAGAGGTTTGTCTTCCATCTGACTTTGAGAGAAACACTCCTCCAAAGCCCTTGTTAACATTCTCTGTCTCAGAGGGAGCGAGAGGCGCAACTCCGTCAGCCATACCGGTTCGATCGGCGGCGTAAAGTGCTTCTGAACCGAAAACTCCACCTTGTCGAGCCAATTGGCTGCCTGAGTTAACACTGGTTGATGCCACCCCTGTCCTACCATGAGTACCACTTCGTCGTGAATAACTTCCCTTCGTCGAAGAGCCTCCATCACCAGAAACCTTCGAATCCTTCACCCCAACCTGAAATTTCTGATCGAGATTCAAATTTGAGTTCAAAGGCCCCAGAGGCTTTCTGAAATTAGGGTTTCTAATTTGCCCTACACCCGACTTTCCCCCTTTTTTCGCCTGATCAACGGTCCTGATCTCATCTGGCAGTCCAGCATCAGCGATCTTCATCCCTCTTTTTAAAATAGTTACATGCGCCGTACCAGATCCCACCCTTCCTTCCCCTTCACTAGCCAGAACATTAAATCTAGATCCAACGGCTGATAAGCCATCATGACCCACATCCCCCTTACTCGCCTCAACCACCGGGTCTGGGATCCGCTCCGATTCAGTGCCCGGACCATCCTTATTCGGCTCAACCCGATCCGAATTAGCCTGGTTCATCTTCTTCCTGTTTGAATTAGGTTTCCGGCGAGGCTTCGCGATCATCCAAGGACCAAATTCCGGCCGAATTGGGTCCGCCGACTCCACCGCCTCAGCCTCCTTACCAGACTCTGTTTGCATCGATTCACCAGTGTTCCGACCGTCCACCCCATTCACTGTCGCACAAACTTCCTTCCGATGACCGAATTTCCCACAGTTAAAACAAATTTTCTCTAATCCTTCGTATTCAACTAGCACCTCTTTTCCATTGATGACAATCGCCGGAAGAAGAGCCTGAGATAGATCCATTTCCACACAGATGCGGGCATATTTACCCCTCGCCGCTGCAATCGTAGCTAGATCTACCCTGAGCGGTCGTCCAAACGCCCCTCCCAACTCCATTAGAACCTCCTCGTCAAAATACTCGATCGCTGCTCCTCTCAGCCGGACCCATACCGGTGTCGTCAACCTCTCCTCCGCAGAAGGATCGAAGTGAGGCGTCCATTTTTTCACCGTAACATAGTGTCCAACCACCATCCAAGGGCCTCCGAGAAGAACTCGATCATAATCCTCCCTGCAGTAGAAACGTACACAGAAGTAACCGTTCCCAACATCAGTGAGTTCAAACCCCCTATATAACCTCCACTGAGCGGTAAGACGATCGTGGAGGAAGCCAAACTCCGGCGAGCGTCCCAGCACACGGATAATGAGAGCTCTGCTCCATGGTCGATGCAGAGCCTTCAACGTCTGTCCTTCAATTCGAAAACTGACTCGTCCATCTGCAAGCTTCTCACACCTAATTCCATCACTCTTCGAGATCCGCTCAGATCCAGCCTCAATTGGATCCATATAGATTCCAATCGGGGCTTTCCTGATCATATCAACGAAGGATCGCCGGCCTCCATCCTCATCGGAGTTTGTCTCTCCCTCATTAGTAACAAATCTACGTTTGAAATTAGTCTGAGAACACCGGATTACGTTATCCAGCTCTTCTCCGATGGCCAGAGACGCCATTGAAGGTGGTTCCGGAGCAAAATGTGAAAACGCGTGACTACCAAGCATAACCGTCTAGAGAGAGGTGGGAGCGATTTCTTAAGATTTTTTTTCAGAGAACTAAAATTAAATTAGATGAAGAGCATCTTCCACGTTGATACGAAATTTTATACTAAATTCTATATTTGGTGAAAAAAATAGTTTAGCCCATTATTTTTGGTGGAAAAATATCATTTTTAGTCTCCCACAGATTTCACTAATTTTTAAATCAGATTGTTATTTCATCATTTCATCAAATTTAGAGAATAGTATTTTATGCCTCTCACAACAAATCATCAAATTTATTACCAAATCAGGAATTTCATAACTATTAAAATAAAAAATTATTTTATTTTCAAAACAATAACACGAAATTGCAAAATGATTAAATACCACTTCAAAAAATATAATTGATCAATCTTCTATTTGACCATGATTATCCTATAAGCCTAAAATGAACATGATACCATGACTATGACAAACGATTTGAGTAATCCGACACCAATAAGCTTAAAATTTGAACTCGCAAGAACCAAGCACTTTTTGAGGGCAGTAACATGCACAAAACTTAAACTTATGTGCATGGGCGAGTGGAGGAAGTAATGATGAATCATATGTTCCAGAAACTCCTAGCAATAATGATCAGAAATATGCTCGACCAAATGAAATTATCCCAATTTCAGATTCCAAAACGAGGATTTCATCTAGATCGTCACGCAGACATGGCGCATTCCATTATTATATTACTATGTTCTTCATATGCTTTCTTCATTTTTCGTAATTTGACTATGTATTTTATTTTCATGTAATAATGTGATCTATTTTCATTTTTCTGAGTTTATTATTAATGCATTATTCTTGTCGTCATTTTTGTTTATATTTTATTTCCTATCACTAGGATTAATTATATTAGTCGTCAAAATAATTTTTAACACTAATCATTTGTAAAATATGACATTATGTCTCCAGTTATATAAAATTAATGTCAAAACATGCCCTAAACACTAATTACAAATTTGGTGTAGAATACACCAAATCCTATTTTCACCCTGAAATTTGATGGCAAAAATAGAATTTGGTGATATAGGATAGGATTTGTGGGTGTTGTGGGAGATGCACTTCACCATTTCACAAAAAGCTACACCAAATATAGGATTTGGGTCTCTCCTTTGTGCTGTCTCTGCGAGGATGAAAGAGAAGACACAGATCATCTTTTCACGAGCTGCTTTCACTCCCGCGAAGTCTGGAAAGGAATTATGGGTAAAGATTTTCTGGAGAAGCAGCAGGGTGATATCAAAAACTGGATTGTTGAAACTTTTTCAAAGGATAGTGCAGAATTGCGTGAGAAGTTTGCTCTTATGGTATGGGCTACTTGGAGAAATCGCAACGAAAAGATTTTTTAGAGCAACAACAAAAGTCCTGAGAAAATTGTTGATGATAGCTTGAACTATTACCACTGGTGCAAAGAGACGCTCCTTACTGGAAAACTGAACGAACTATCATCACCACCGGACGATAGCACTCACTTGTGGTCAGCTCCACCGGTAAATGTGGTAAAAATCAATATTGACGCGTCTTGGAAGATTTATGGCGAAGCTAGCGGTCTGGGAATCGTTGTCCGTGATCATAATGGTTCTTTTTTAGCGGCAAGGCAGTGTCGATATACTCAACAAAGGTCAGTGATGATGGCAGAAGCTTGTGCTACCAGGGAAGGTCTCCGCTTTGGTCAGGAACTGGTTTTTCAACGAGTTGTGTTGGAGGGTGACTGCATGGGAGTTGTATCTCTTCTTCAAAGTGGATATGGCAATAACTAAGGGTAGCAAAAGAAATTTCTGATCTACACGATGTACTAATGGAATGCAAGAATCTAGCAGCCAATTTCCAGGAAGTGGTATATCAGCATGTTCATCGAGATGGGAATAAGTTTGCTCATTTACTTGCTTCAAAAGCAAGTCTAGAGGATGGTATTAGTTATTATTATCAAACGCCAACTTGGGCTATTAATGTACTGAACGATTATTTATTGGGTCTGACTATTCAGGAATAGATTTTGTTTTTTCCCTAAAAAACATATAGGATTTGGTGATTTGGTGTTTTTTCGGTCAACGACTGTGGAATGCCTACAAAAAAATTACTATTTTGGGATAATTTAATGATTTGGTGATTTGTTGTGGGAGGCCGAAAATACCAAATTTATCATCAAATATAGGATTTAGTGCACTGTAAAAGATGCTCTAATAAACTTCATGAGACTGTAAAATTATTAGATAGGATAGTTGAGATGAACAGAGAAAATGTATAGTTCTAATATTGAGCACTCATTTAAGTAATTTGTAACTCCATAGTTCATGAATCTAGTTCATCCAAGCATGACTTATTTTTCATCTTTCTTAAAAAAATTATCTAGTCAAAGTAATGTTGAAAACTTGAATGAAATAATCTTATATTTTATTATTTATTTATGGAATAATCTTATATTTTATTTATTATTATTTTTTTTTTATTTTTTTTTTGAGGAATTCTTTGATCGTCAATCGGCTTTGAACCCGGGACCTCATGCAGAGGTTTCTAACGCTCTACCACTTGAGCTACCACCGTAGCAGCTATATTTTATTATTTATTTATGATGTGCAGATATTAAAAAATGTCTTTATGTGACAAATAACATGATTTAATTTCGTTGCGTAAAATCTTTAACTGTCATGGGAGGAAGAAGTAAAAGCCCACAGAAGGAGGATTTGAACCCAACTTTGATGTGACTTGACACCCCCGTCTCCCGCATATGTGGATCGGGGGTGGCCATAATAAAACCATGGAGGTGAGCTGGAAGTGGCGGCAACCATTAATCTAGAACAATGTGGTTGCCAAAACTAAACATAAACACGAGATGCAAAAGAAGCAATCAGATTGACAAAAACACCTACAAATTGAGAAGTTAATTCAGTAGAAGGACTACAAAAGGAATCGTGGAGAGCCTTAGATGGAGCCTGGCCAGAGAACAAATCGACTTATCATAAATGGGAGGAATTGTCGAATAGACGAGTGAAAAGCGATTTCTCCTCCATTGAAGCCCTCTTCATTTTTGGAAAAACAAAGTGACTAATGCCATGTATGGTAGACACTGCACGTTTGGATTAGAGGGTTTTGTGGTTTGGGGTAACCCCAACCCACGTGTTTGGATTAAATAATTGAGTTATTCCGTACGAAAATTGGATTTTAAATATTCTCAACTCCCGAAAAATTTATATTTTGACTATGGTTTAACAAACCCCTATATCCAATAGGAGTTTCGTGGTTTGACACGTTATTGGACCCAGTTGGATTCAATATGAGCTTTTTTACTGATGCAAGAAGTGAAGGTGTGTAATTGTTGACTTGATATCTTTTTTCAAGAAGAAAGAAAATAAAAATCTTAAATCATTTATTGGCCAAACAAACTAGTCACGCATCCCCCCTTGTTATCAGTAGTAGCTTCCTAGGGAAGAACACGAGTAACTTATGAGGGAAGACGAACGCGTACAAAGTCACAAAGCTAGTACTTGATCATGCTCTTCTTCTAGGATAAAAGACTGAGTAGCACTGGTGGGAACAAAAATATTACCACAACTCAGAAAATACAACAGATGATAGAAACAACAGTAATCTCAACTATAACTTGACAAGAAATAGTCTTCTCGTTTCACTTTCGAATCATAGCCAACATACGCAGCATACTTCGCTACACCCAATGGAGCTATAGCTGCAAGAAACTGAATGATGCGCGTGTCTTTTCCCAATGTTGATTATGCTATACAGCATAACGACGAATTCTTCACACTCGAATCAGAGGATGATAAAAAAAGATGGCAAGACGATGAATTCTTCACACTCCATTTGTTATAAGTTGCTGCTGCCACCTCCGAGAGCTTGAGACTTTTCGATAAGAGATTCAATTTTCTGCTCATGATCAAGGCAGCCAACAAATTCTTAAGTAAGTAAACATATTAAATCAACCTGACAAGATGGCTTGTAAAATTTGCAAATAGACATATTACCACTAACCATATTCTTACAGCACCTGTGTTACCTGTCTCACCATTATACCAATATATCTATGCACATTTTTACGAATAGCATCTATTATGGTAGGCATGTCAAGCCCACGCCCGACTCTGACCTTGGCCCAACCCACACAGGCCCGACGCGATTGAACTTGTCACCACTGGCGACCCACCACACCCGACCGTAATGAGACCCTGAAGTATGAGTACTAAATTCAAAGGTTAAGCAAAATATGGGCACCTCTCGTGCAATTTTACCTTTGTCTTAATTACGTATAACTGCCACCAAACACTTTCTTTAAATTTTTCCAATTTAAATACTACCACCAATCACACTAAATTTAGCAAAATCTCACTAATTTTAGAAAAATCTCCATAAACAAAATTAGTAAAAAATTCATAATCTCAAAATCAGTTTTTCTACCGGAGCCTGAGGGAGCATTGTGATAGAAGAATCAAGCTAGAGGGACTTTGAACCGCAATATCCAACGAATCACTTTCTACTTGCTGCACGCTTCGTCTTCATCTCCCAATCGAATCGATCCGTGTATGTGACTGTGAAGAAAAGTACAATTTTTTTCTGGACTGGTCCCCGTTTCTTGCTCACGACATGGCTAGTTAAACACCCAGGTAACACCCAATCTGTTTACTCCTTCTCCACAAAGAAAATCCAATCAATTAGCTCTATCACTGTTTGTTCTTGCTTCTGCGTTGACCGAGCTTCAGAAATCCAACCTCTTCTTGCTTTTCAACTGTTTTCCTAGGGTTTCAGCATATTTAGACCTGTATAAGTAAGACCCAGATGCCCAATTTGTGTTTTTGAATGTTTCCAAACATGGGTATGATTAGCTTTGTCTTGATTCTAAGGAAAGGTTGAATCTTTATGTAGTTGTATGAATGTGTGATTCAGGGGTTTAACTTCACCTAGCTCTTTTTAATCCTGCAGATGAACTGTTTGGGGTGATTCTCTGATGTGGGTTTGGTTCTAGTAGTGAATTTCACAAACTACTGTTGCTGAAGGTTTTTTGTGAATATGGATGAGAAACGTAATATATCGATATCTACTACTGCAAGTCTACCATGGATGACTGGGACCTCTGTGAACCCTCTATTTCGTGCTGCTTATCTTGCGAAAGACGAAAGATGGAAAGTCACTTTAGTGATTCCTTGGTTGTCTTTGAAGGACCAGGGGCATGTTTTTCCGGACAAAATCGTGTTTAACGCGCCTTCGGAGCAAGAGAGTTATGTCTTCAAGTGGGTGGAGGATCGGACTGGGTTTAAGTCAAATTTCAGAATATGCTTTTATCCGGCGAAGGTAATTTACTGGTGTGATTGGTCACTGTTCTTTCTATACCCTTTTGCCCTGCAATTGTTTTTTCTAATGGGTCCGTTGCAAGAAATAACCACTTATTCTGAAATCCTGCATTTTCCAAGAAATATAAATTTATAGACGAATTAGTGTACATACTTGTACTTGCCAATGACGACCTGGCATAAGTGTCATTAGTTGTTTTTTCCTCTAAATTGCTGCCAACATTCTGTAAAATATCGTGGCTACCGGCATTGGTGAGAAATGGATTTGGTTTATTTTGTGAGATAATAGCAGTAGTCCTTGTATGATTTGCAACATTAGTTTTGTAATGAGGCCAAGGGAGTTGTATGAGCTGCCAATGTATGCATAATTGCATAGTCATGACTGAGATGACGAGTGCACATTTGCATCGACTCCATTGACCCACTTAGATAAATGTCATCCTCTTGTCACAACCTAATTAATCCTGGTTTGCTAATTGGGAGCAATAAAGGGAAGGTGATAAAAAAGATCTCTCAGGTTACCACCAAATTGCCAGTTGACCAGACTTGGTTCACGGAGAGTTTGGAGGCAATGCTAGCCTAGCTTCCTGCGTATACTTCCATATCGTGTGTTTGTTTCCAGAAAATTACATTCATACGTAATTAATATGGTTGAGCAGAATATATTATAGTTTCACTTATCCCCGGTCATCATTTCAGTTTTTGTTAAATTTGAAGACTGTCAGGGTATTATGTAAAACTATCACACAAGTGATTGACTGCTGAAGGTCTATTTTTTTCATTTAATTTATCAATTTTTTTTAACTTTAAGCTTTTTGACTAAACTGCATTAAGGGAGGGAGCACTGTTTTTAATAGACTGTTACACCCCCACACAAAAACCAAACCACAGGGGGGTCGTTTACATCATCTGGAACCAGGGGGGTCTTTTGCTTACACCCCCTAACTATGGGGTAAAATGCTATTAACCACATAACTTAACAGGGTATCCTTGTTGGAGGCTTGGAGCTCTAATGTAAACCAAACATGTTCGAGGAACTGGTTTATCTTAGAAAATATCCTATCCTAATTCATAATCAAGAAATATATTTTTTCATTCTGGTTGCATCATAGAATTGCCAAAGATTGGTACTGTCTTTCAGTTGTTACCTTCGTGGTATTAACTGCTATGCTCTGTGCATGGTCTATTGGGGTTTTAGCCTCCAGAGTCCAGAGAGCCTCACTATCCCTTAACAGATTATCATACGTATAATTTGTCTGCATTTTCATTTATATTTCTTTTCTTAATTTCTGAAGTCAAATTACTTTTTATGTTCTGTACAATTTTATGTTGGTAAACAGCTTACATTACTTTGTATTTTCTTGCACAATTTTGCAGTTTTCCTTTGAGAAAAGAAGCATTCTTGCTGTTGGGGATATTACTGAAATAATCCCAGATGAACTAGCAGATATTGCAGTCCTGGAGGAACCAGAGCATCTTACTTGGTATCATCATGGGAAGAGATGGAAGACGAAATTTCGCCTGGTTGTAGGAGTTGTGCACACCAACTATTTGGAGTATGTGAAAAGAGAGAAGAATGCAGTGCAGGCATTTCTCTTGAAGTACATCAATTGTTGGCTTGTCGATATATATTGTCACAAGGTTGATTCTTCTTTCTTTCATCTTCATATACCTCTGAAGACATTACCATTTAACTTGTGCCCTTCCTCGTCTCTGGGTGTCTAGGTATTTTGAACCTTCACGCTCTGCCATCCCAAAGTGCTGCTAAATAGAAGGATCTTATCAACGTCCATGAATGATAAATTATAGGTTGAACTGCTCAATACAAAGAATCGTGTGCTATTATATAGCTTTGTATCGGCTAAGTTCATGAGTCGAAGATAAGCATTATGGTATAATTATGAAAATACCTGAAGATACCTTAAATGAGACTGTTTATTTAGCTTAATTTCTCAGGGGTTCACACTATGCAGTGTGTAAATGCAGTAACTCTTTCGTATTGCTTGACATTTTTTTTTGTATAATTGTGAAAATGAACAGCTATGATCACCTAGTTGTTCCTACTAAGTGACAAGAGTTGTTAACTTCATAGAATAGCTATACCATACCTTTGGGAAATCATATAATGCTCAGAATTTTTCGTGATATGGCAGGTCATACGTTTATCTGCTGCAACCCAGGATCTACCAAGATCTATAATATGCAATGTTCATGGCGTCAATCCAAAGTTCATCGAGATAGGGAAGAAGAAGAATCAACAGATGCAAGATGAAAGCAAAGCGTTCTCCAAAGGGGCCTATTATATTGGTAAGATGATATGGAGCAAAGGCTACAGGGAGCTATTAAAGCTTTTGCGTGACCATCAAAATGATTTAAGTGGACTTGAAGTTGACTTATACGGGAGCGGAGAGGACTCGGATGAAGTTAAGGAAGCAGCAAAGAAATTGGAAATAACAGTGAGGGTACATCCCGGCCGTGACCATGCGGATCCTTTGTTTCATGAGTGAGTTCTCCCATTTCTTCCCGTTTAACCTTAACTGTTAGTAGAACTGTCCCTCTTAGCTAAAGTGCTGAACTTGATGACATAAACAGAGTAGAGGGTTTGATTGTGTGGAATCCATCACACGCCTTTTGAATTTGTGCACCTAATGTGTGGCAACACAAGAGCACATTCTCCTATTTGGTATCTTTTAGTATATGCAAGTTGATGTTTGGTGAAAAAATTGTGTCTACATGAAATTTATTTTCATTCAGGTAATAACTGCATTCTTCATTCAATTTAATGATTATGGTAACATTAGAAGTGGATAACATTTAACCAGGTTGTGGTTATGGTGGAAAATGTGAAAGTACAATATCTATTCTATCTGATAACAAGCAAAAATCATTTAAATGGCCAGTGCTATTTATGCAGTTGGATTGGGCCATTCGTTATGCTTCAGCAGGCCTACTAGATTTAAATTTAGGATCGAACTTCAACTCTTCAAGTAAATATATCAAGTCAAACAGTTACACCTTCGAATAATTTTATTTGTATATTTTTCTTATCAGTGTCATTGCCTGAGTACTATCCACTTTGATATGGAATAATATGAATGTGAAATGGACTTAATGATGAATAACTGATCCTCATCCAGTACTCCAACTACTACAAACTGGTGTCAATGATGTTAGTTTAGCCCTTACGTAATTATATATCCATTACGACCCATTGTTGTTCAATTTCTTTAGTCTGATCGAGTGAAACGGCAATTGTTGTTCTTGAGGTTGGCAGGATGTTTTAGTGAGTTCTATGGTAACAATTTTCTAATGCTAGTTTACTTTAATCTTTAACTCCCCAATTGGTCATTGGCTATACCCCCATCCCGACAATTCAGTTTGGTTCCTATGGTTTACTAGCTAATGAACCCGTGCCTAAAGGCGCTGTATTGAACATTAAAAGCGCAAGACAATAATTAAATGTTTTAAAATATGATGTCATAATAGAAAAACTTCTACAATACTATACAATTTTGCTAAAGCTCTTAGAAAGATGAGATTAGGTGGAAGTGGCGTACCGCTATTTGAATCTGTGCTTGAACTTAGAGATGATCAAGTGGTTGAAATCTGACCAATCCAGTGGACCAAAAATAGATCATAGGGTTTTATACGATAATAAATAATCGCATGTAAACTCACTTGATAACCAATGACAGGTTAAAATTGTGTATAGTCAAATAATTTATTTAACGTCATCATTGCACGTTGTGTTCGCTATTCTAGGCTATTAGAGAGCGAGTTGTCATGCATAACCTGCTGAGGCCTTCCCAGCCTATTGGTTCCTTTATTGAAGGAAGGTCAAAATGAACTCAAGTGCTCCTCCTTGAGCTGTTAACTTCCTTGAGCTCACATGAGTTGTTATGAGTTGGTTAGAGCAACTGTTGAACAGTTTGGCCAATTTAGATACCACCCTCACACGTCCCCGGACTTATGAAAGAGAATCCTAACTTACCTATATTCTTCTTTTTCAGTTATAAGGTGTTTCTGAATCCGAGCACAACCGATGTGGTATGTACAACCTCAGCTGAAGCATTGGCAATGGGAAAGATCGTGGTGTGTGCCAATCACCCTTCAAATGAGTTCTTCAAGCAGTTTCCGAATTGCAGAACATACGAGGATGGCAAAGGATTTGTTGACGCTACACTCAAGGCATTGTCTGAAGAGCCTGCCTCCTTAACTGATGAACAGAGGCATGAACTTTCATGGGACGCTGCTACTGAAAGGTTTCTCAAGGCTACCGACCTGGACCAGGCACCTTCAGAAGGACCAAAAAAGGCCTCATCTTCCAAACCTTTTATGTCATTGTCTATGAATCTGAGAAGGAACTTAGAGGATGCTTCAGCATTAGTGCATTATGCAGGTACTAAGTTCGTGAGGATTCAACCAGATGAAGATGAACTCAAAGATCTTGATTTGGTATCAGCTTCAGGCAGAACACGTTCTTAAGGGATATGTTGAAACTTGATACCCACTTTAATCTCTGCCACGGTTGTTGATTTTGCATTGTTGTATGTCAGTGTTGTTGTTTATTGTTAAATTGTATCATTGGAAAGGTTAGCTTTAAGGTTTCAACTCAAACTTGTGATTCTACTCCTTGAACCGTGTTTTTTTCCCTCTAGCAAAGGATGATGTCATATATTGAAAGTATACTGAATTGTCTTCATCACTCCAAGAGATAGTAACATTCCTCATAAGTGGGAGAATGTAACTTTTAGGAATATTATAAGGATTTGTGACGTTTTAGAGATGAATAGGTCAATCGGTATTGGTCCATAGGTCATGCGTTTTTGGGTATTCACAAAATTGATGAATAAATTGTTAGTTTCAGAGTCCTTCAGACTTTCAGTTTAATTTCTACTCCTTCAAAAGAATGGGAAGAGAAATGGAGCTACAAGGAACATGCCTAGAATGCTTGCTGTTGGATCGATTTTCATGGATGCCCATCTAAACAGTGATGCTTTATCATTATAGTGGAGAAAGAGACCAGAGATGGCAGAACGAAGCTCTGGATCCGAAGATAAACTTCAAGGAAACTGGTAATCCTCACCATCTGCTTTAGCTCATTGATGTACTGTTGGTTTTCTTTCCCGAATTGAAATTTGTTCTTAGCTTTTTTGATGCATATTTGTCATTGTTTTCTGACTTATTATTGCTAGTATATTACTGCTGAACCAGGTAAAGATTAGACAATAAGTAGTAAGAGAATGTTAGTTAAGAAAAGTGTATTGGAAAAATATAGAGATTATGCGAATCTCCATGTAGTTTGGCTAATGGTAAGGTGCTCTGTGGGAGTCGAATTATGAACTGTAGGAGGGAAGCAGGTTGATTTCTGGAAAATTGTTAATCTGCATTGTGTTACTTAAGTTGTATATTTGTAGTGGGTTGTATCTTGTTTGTTAAAGTGGAATATATAATGCGACAACGCGAGTAAGTTGCTTGTCCAGTGGGTACATCAAAAGTTTATTTAAGGAGTATGGAACTTGTTTGCATTACGTCTCACTTCTGCTTCAGTCCTCTACCTGACATCATCAATGGAGAAAATAGAAATGGACGGACACTTCATTTGGCTTTATGGTTGCTGCTAAATGAAAGGAATTCACATTCGATGAGAATAAATGGTCTATTTGGGTTAATTTGCTTAGCAGGTATACGTTCTGCATCAAAACATAGATAGATGCTTCAGCATTTTTTTTATCTCCAAACTTAATATACATAACCATTGCATATGGTAAATTATTGACAGCCAAAATTGACAAGCTTATCAATTACACAAGGGAACTATTCAATACTCAACAAATCTGTATAACAAAGGGAACAAGCATTCATCAATTTATGTAGAACATAGTTAGAATATAGGACATAATTGAGTCGAAATCCTTGTCGGGATCAGAGAAGAATAGCGGGAGAGAAAGATTGATTCAGAGAGAGAATTTGAGAGGAAATTTTGTGACATTATTTCTCATTGCCAAAGAACACAATTTTTGTGTGTTTTAATGGCTTCCTCGAAACACGAGCTACACAGCTTCTACTCCAAATGAAATGATAGTGAAATTACCTTTAATAATAATAATTTAACTAGCTTACGCAGAACGACACCGTCCGTTGAGTCATACGGCACTGTTCCACAAGCCAAACGTGCCTTTGTTTTCAAATATTCAGTGATACTCCTCCTGTTTATGCTAAGCCATCTTCAAAAGGGAGAGATGAACCGTAACCTCCGGATAAACAACTCTTCTTCAGTCAAGTTTTATGGACCATTGACTAGTTCCAACACCCTCCCTAAGCTCGGCCTTGATGGCCAGATGCTACTAGGATTGGCCATTTTAGACAGAAAGTGAAAAGGGAGGATCCTTCACAGGTGCTGGTACTTGTTCAACGTGTCTTTGCCACTCTGTCAGAGGCCACCTTGGTATAGGACCATACCATTAAGGGTGGTTTGTCACCAAAGTTAGGGTTCACTGTTTGAAGATGGATAAGCAGGAAGCGTGTCACTGACTGTTGGTAAGGAAAGACGTGTTTGACTCTGTACAAAGGTGCCATATGATTTAATTGATAACGTCGCGTTGCTTACGCTAGTTCAATTACGATTAAATGTAATTTCACATTCATTTCAGCTGGATTAGAGCTGTTTAGCACATATTTCATGGTAGCCGCGAAAACACACAAAAATGGTGTTCTTTGGTGTTGAGAAGTATTGTCTGGAATTCTTTTCAAGTTCTCTCTCTGAATCTGCCTTTCTTCTCTGATTCCGATTAGGGTTTCAACGCAACTCTGTTCGGTATTCTAACAGTATTCTACATACATTCATACTTGTTATCTTAGCTGTATAGATCTGTTAGTTCATTTTTCCTTTTCTGGAGCATTGATTACTTCCCTTGCATATTTGATAAATTTGTATTTTTTTAAGTTTTATCGTAATGGTATCTTTGTTACCCATCTCTTGCCGTATGTGTTTCTTTTTATGTTCAAGGGGAATGTTGTTCTGAAGGTAAAATCTCGTTTGTTAGAATACTGAGTATTGGAGCCAATCCTAGAGTGGGATAGGAATATAGGATTGGGGTATTATATTCCAAGTGTAAGAACTAGAATGCAGAGGTCATATTTGATACTCGCTCCTCTATGGTCATTCCCTGTTTCTGTTGGTAAGCTACAGTACTATACCTCTCATATTATAAAATATAAATAGAAATATGATTAGCAATTCAGATCCGCGAATGCTTTTTGGTTTAACCTTCATAGTTTGTACGGACATATCTGCTAATGCGACACTTCTAGTCTTGTTATTATGACATAACCTCCGGAACTCTGTGAGCTGTGACCTTTCCAGTTAGACACTCTATCCTCAATGTCTCTGGCCCATTTTAAAAAATGTTCTGAAGCTACTAAAGTTACCAACTCCGTCTCCCGTGACTAACTGTAATGTTATTTAATGTACTTCGTGGTGGTTAGATTGATACCTCGTAGATTGGGGACGTGATTTCTATTCATAGTTATTTGGGGCCTTCTTATAATTTGGGGGTTGGTGAGGTTGTTATTAATGAGTAGGGCCTTCAAGGTTATATTTAGGATTTCTCGGGAATTTGTAGAATTAGGAAAGATTTTAAGGTCTTATTTGCAAAAGGGGCCTAATTTAATTATAAAATCGTAACGTACGGGAAGAAAAAATAAAAGGAGTAGAAACGGCGAGGAAGACGAGAAAGATCATCGCTATTCACGCGAGGCAAGAAGCTTAGTGATTTTTGCGGGTCTTCGTTAGGAATCAATGGGAGAAGAGGTAACTTGCTCCTTTTTGCTATATATTTCAGCATTATAGATTTGCATGTGGATTCGAAGTTCTTATAATAAGGTTCGAAGAGATTTTCTGCTCCGATCTTTGCAAATCCGATTTGAGGGTTTTCTTTCGATGTGTTTAGTTTTGTTACTTATGATGAGCTGAAGTGAGATTGCATGAGAAATCAACATATCTATTGTAGGTCTAGTGTTCATCCATGGAAATTAGGTTATAAACCAAAATCATTGAATTAATTACTGAAATTTGATATAGGTTCATCTTACCTCTTGTAGCGCGATACCTTATTGATATTGTGAAAATGGATACGGGAGAATTTGACTGGTTTTGGGGTGCTTTTGGACTGTAAATTAGGTGTTGTTTGCTGGATTTTTCCCAGTTTGCAGGAACTTCAGTTTAGTCCCTGCTACCTAAGTTTAGGCAGACTACAGTATAGTCCCTGGGTCATTTAAGAACATTAGTGAGGAATATTGGTACTTTTTAAGACTGTTTGCACAGTACATTGAGCATCAAAGCTGGGTGTCGTGGGTGAGAACTGTTTGAATGAATATAAATAAGTTAATAGTTCATTTTCTCTTAAATAGTTGAACTATATAATTATAGTGGTATTTTGGGATCTTGAGGAGCTCTTCACTTTTCGTTTGAGAGCTTCTGACCATTAGTTGGGCATAGTTCATGTTCATATGTTCAAACCGGATCGAGAATCTTACTTATACATATGTATATGTTTAATTACATGGACTTACCAAACCGAGGAACCTATGTGCCGTATTGTCTTAATTGCTGCTGTATGTTCTTTGCTGTACTATCAACATATATGCTTAGTCATTTTCCTAAAACTGGCAGTAGGCATGTAGTATTTGATGTCTTGAGCGTCCCAAGGATGCTCGTTTTAAGATTAACTTTGAATCCCGTGTGAAATTAATCTTTTCTCGAGAAAACCATGTGAAGTTCTTTACTCATTACATTTGTGAAAATTTTCACTTATTCTAGCTTTTCTTACCTTTGTTTTGCATGGAGAAGTTGGTCAAAATGGCAGATTGGCTCCCAAATGGCTGGGAAATGGAAACAAAAATTGATGAAGATGATACCAAGCAGCAGGTATAATAATAGCACATTTATGTGGCTCCAGCAATAGATTTTTTTCCCCCTTTGTACATGTTGAAATTATAAACATCTTTATGTCACTTCCAGCAATAGATGTATTTTAGCCTCCTCGCTGATCGTATTAAAATGGAAAGTTAGACATTCCCATTGTAGCTTCTCCATGAATGGCGCACAGATCTTAAATACTTAGCTTTCCTGTCTATATTTTTTCTCTTTCATGCCATTGCAAGGAGATGCCAAGTGTAGTGGTTGAGGAGAAATTTAATCACTTTGACAAGCTTTTGTTAGCTCGAAATATTGGAGTATACTTAGTTTACTGGCAATATTTGTTGGCTTTAGTAGAAGGGTAGTTTCAATAGAATTTGTGTTGGGTAGGTGGTTGGGGTGTATGCAGGGAAATTAGAAGATTTTTGATGCTTGTTATTTTACCATACCGGAGTATTATTATAGCTGCAGTGTGCATGATGTTATATGGAGAGATTGACTGGTTTCCACGCCTTCTGTCGGATGTAAGATCAGCATGGTAGATAACATAGTCCTGGCGTCCTACTTGGTCTCCTGGGCTTAATAATTTGTAGTTGTTATGGATAATATGTTTCATGGAGACAAACATTGATCACTGAGTCCTGGAATCCTACTTGGTCTCCTGTCAGCTTAGTAATTTGTAGTAGTTATGGATACAATGTTTTACTGAGACAAACATTGGTCAACACCACCACCACTTGTGTCATAAGTTGGAGAGAAGAGGCTACAAAGGGGTTGAAGAAGATGAAACGGGGAATGTTTTTATTTTGTTTGGGTGAATTGTGATATTATAGGGAAAAAAAGTGTACAGCTACTAGGGTCACAACCCAGGCAAAAAATCACACCCTCTAATTAAGGTAGGAACATATTATACAACTGTAAACTAGCTGAAACTATAAAGCTATGATTGTTAGGCCTGTGTTTCATCCCTGCTTCATTGACTGACTTGCCAAGATGGTTTCCTGAATGGAGTGGCAGCCAGCATATCTTACCAGACGTGGATCTACATAGAGAGGAAATAGAAGCCCATTAATCATATGTTCCATGGACATAGTGTCTGGACTCTGGACTGAGGTTCCTACCTTCACATAGCTGAGCTTAGCTCAGCTTCAATGTCCCGGATAGTTTGTGCTAGAGGCTTTTCCTGTGCTAATGGAACCTGGTGTTCCTTTCCTTCCAGAGATAGTACACACTATCAGAGAGGATCAACCTGCAGGCTGCAGCATACTTATCTTGAGATTTAGCTGACCATAAGTTTAGCACTTTGCTCAATGAGATTAGGTCAAGAAGGGTGAGGCTAGTGTTACTTCTCATTTTTGATCAAAAGTGATTCTGAAACTGTTGTAGGTGCACCCAAAGAACTGATGCTCATGAGATATGGCAGAGCAAACATACAAACCTAGTGCCCCCACCCCGCACACACACACCATTTATATAGTCAACCTGCTGTGTATAGTCTCTGATTAATTGCCAGACAAGGATGAAACTGTGTCTAGGAATAGAATTCCTAAACCAGAGGTGGATCCATTTGACATATTGAGCACCTTCCGTACAGTGCCGTGCTAATGAATTTGAGAATGGTTGCTCTTGAGAGTCTGTCCAGCCAGTACCTTTCTGATGGATAGTGAGAATTGGGAGCAGTTGGCTTGAGATGTTCTTGAGAGCAACAATTGCTAGATAGTGATCCTGTATTCATAGCCAGTTAATTATAAGTGATCCTGTGGTAAATAGGGCCTGTTGGGACTGGCTTTTTTTTAGACAGAAAGTGAAAAGGGGGGATTCTTTAAAGGTGCTGGTACTTGTTCAATGTGTCAGTACCACTCCGTCAGAGGCCACCTTGGTATAGTACCATACAATTAAGGGTGGTTTTTTACGAAAGTTAGGGTTCATTCACATGTTTGAATATGGATTAGCAGGAAACATGTCACTGACTGTTGTTAAGGAAAGAAGTGTTTGACTTTGTACAACGATGCCATATGACTCAACCGATAACGTGGTGTTGCTTACGCTGATTAAATTATGATTAAATGTAATTTCACTTCCATTTCATCTGGATTAGAGTTGTTTAGCACATATTTCATGGCAGCCGCTCAAACACACAAAAATGGTGTTCTTCGGTATTGAGAAGTAATGTCAGGAATTCTTTCCAAATTCTCTCTCAGAATCTGCTTTTCTTCTCTGATTCCGATTACGGTTTCAACCCAACTCTGTTCGGTATTCTAACAGTGTTCTACATGCATTGATACTTGTTATCTTTGTTGTATATATCTGTTAGTTCATTCTTCCTTTTCTGGAGCATTGATTACATTACTTCCCTTGCATTTTTGATAAATTTGTAATTTTTTTTTTAAATTTTATCGTAGTGGTATCTTTGTTACCCATCTCTTGCCGTATTCGTTTCTTTTTATGTTCAAGGGGAATGGTGTTCTGAAGGTAAAATCTCATATGTCAGAATACTGAGTATTGGAGCCAATCCTTAGAGTGGGATAGGAATATAGGATTGGGGTATTATATTCCAAGTGTAAGAGCTAGAATGCAGAGGTCATATTTGATACTTGCTCCTCTATGGTCATTCCCTGTTTCTGTTGGTAGGCTACAGTACTATATCTGTGGCTTCTGTCATATTGTAAATAGAAAATACGAGTAGCAATTCAGATCCGCGAATTCTTTTTGGTTTAACCTTCATACTGACATATCTGCTAATGCTATACTTCTAGTCTTGTTATTATGACTGTTATGACATAACCTCCGGAATTACCTTTCCATGTAGACACTCTATCCTCAATGTCTCTGGCCCATTTAAAAAAATGTACTGAAGCTACTAAAGTTACCAACTCCGTCTTCCCTGATTAACTATAATACTTCGTTCTCTTATTATTTTTATTATTTAATGTACTTCGTGGTGGTTAGATGGATACCTCATAGATTGGGGACGTGATTTCTATTACCATAATTATTTGGGGCCTTCTTATAATTTTGGAGGTTGGTGAGGTTGTTATTAATGAGTAGGGCCTTCAAGGTTATATTTAAGATTCCTCGGGAATTTGTAGAATTAGAAATGAGTTTAAGGTCTGATTTGCAAAAGGGGCCTAATTAAACCCTAGAAATTGTAACGCACTGGAAGAGAAAAATATAAGGAGTAGAAACAGGCGACGGAGACGAGAACGATCATCGCCAGTCACGTGAGGGAAGAAGCGGGGTGATTTTGCGTGTCTTCATTAGGAATCAAAGGGAGAAGAGGTAACTTGTTCCTTTTTGCTATATACTTCAGCATTATAGATTTGCATGTGGATTTGAAGTTCTTAGAACAAGGTTCGAAGAGATTTTCTGCTCCGATCTTTGCAAATCCGATTTGAAGGTTTTCTTTCGATGTGTTTAGTTCTATTACTTATGATGAGCTGAAGTGAGATTGCATGAGAAATCTACATATCTATTGTAGGTCTTGTGTTCATCCATGGAAATTGGGTTTTAAATCAAAATCATTGAATTAATTACTAAATTGATATAGGTTCATCTTTACCTCTTGTAGCGCGATACCTTATTGATCTTGTGAAAATGGATACGGGAGAATTGGACTGGTTTTGGGGTGATTTTGGACTGTAATTAGGCGTTGCTTGCTGGATTTATTCCAGTTTGCAGGGACTTCAGTTTAGTCCCTACTACCTAAGTTTAGGCAGACTACAGTATAGTCCCTGGGTCTTTAAGATTTTTAGTGAGGAATATTGGTACTCAATACGCTGAGCTTAAAAGCTGGGTGTCGTGGGTGAGAACTGTTTGAATGAATATGAATAAGTTAAGAGTTCATTTTCTTTTATGGACTGTATAATTATCGTGGTATTTTGGGATCTTGAGGAGCTCTTCAGTTTTCGTTTGAGAGCTTCTGACCATTAGAAGGGCTTGGAGACCGGTAAGTGGCTAACGTCTTAACTAGGCTTGTTATATAAACTCATTTTCTATAATGTTCTATGATTCCTTTAATGAATCTTCAGATTTGGGAATTGTGTTATGTTCATATGTTCAAACCGGATCGAGAATCTTACTTATGCATATCAATATGTTTGTTTACATAGACTTACCAAACTGAGGAACCTATTGTGCCGTATTGTCTTAATTGCTGCTGTATGTTCTTTGCTGTATTATCAACATATATGCTTAGTCATTTTCCTAAAACTGGCAGTTGGCTTGTAGTATTTGATGTCTTGAGCGTCCCAAGGATGCTCATTTTAAGATTAACTTTGAATTCCATGTGAAATTAATCTTTTCTCGAGAATACCGTGTGAAGTTCTTTACTCATTACCTGTGTGAAAATTTTCACTTATTCTAGCTTTTGTTACATTTGTTTTGCATGGAGAGAAGTTGGTCAAAATGGCAGATTGGCTCCCAAAGGGCTGGGAAATGGAAACAAAAACTGATGAAGATGGTACCAAGCAGCAGGTATAATAATACCATGTTTATGTGGCTCCAGAAATAGATTTATTTTCCCCTTTGTACATGTTGAAATTATAAACATCTGTATGTCACTTCCAGCAATAGATGTATTTTAGCCTCCTCACTGATCGTATTAAGATGGAAAGTTAAGCATTCCATTGTAGCTTCTCCATGAATGGCGCACAGATCCTAAATACTTAGCTTCCCTCTGTATATATTTTCTCTTTCTTGCCATTGCACGGAGACGTTAAGTGGTAGTGGTTGAGGAGAAATGTAATCACTTTGACAAGCTTCTGTTAGCTCGAAATATTAGAGTATAGTTAGTTAACTGGCAATATTTGTTGGCTTTAGTAGAAGGTAGTTTCAATAGACTTTGTGTTAGGTAAGTTGTTGGTAGGCAGGGGAAGTAAACAGATTTTGGATGCTTGTTATTTTACCGTAGCGGAGTATTTATAGCTGCAGTGTGCATGATGTTATATGGAGAGATTGACTGGTTTCCGCGCCTTCTGTCGGATGTAAGATCAGCATGGCAAATAACATAGTCCTGGCGTCCTACTTGGTCTCCTGTCAGCTTAATAATTTGTAGTTGTTATAGATAATATGTTTCACGCAGATCAACATTCATCACCATGTCCTGGAATCCTACTTGGTCTCCTGTCGGCTTAATAATTTGTAGTAGTTATACAATGTTTTACTGAGACCAACATTGATCAACAACACCACCTATGTTATAAGTTGGAGAGAAAAATTTCAAAGGGTTTGAAGAAGATGAAACGGGGAACACTTTGTTTTTTGTTTGGGTGAATTGTGATTAGTTTGGATTGTAGTGGAAAAAGATGTACAAATTATACTAGGGGCATACCCCAGGAAAAAAACCACACCCTCTAATTAAGGTAGGAACTTTCTATACAACTGTTAACTAGCTGATACTATAAAGCTATGATGGTTACAGACATACAGTTAGCTTAGGGAGGCTACAGGCCTGTATCTCATCCCTGATTCACCCACTGATTTGCCAAGATGGTTTCCTGAATGGAGTGACAGCCAGTATATCTTACCAGATGTGGATCTCCATTGAGAGAACAGAAGTAGAAGCCCATTAATCATTTGTTCCATGGACATAGTGTCTGGACTGAGGTTCCTACCTTCCCATAGCTGAAGTTGTAGCTCAGTTTCAATGTCCGTGAATGTTTGTGCTAGAGGCTTCTCCTGTGCTCATGGAACCTGGTGTTCCTTTCCTTCCAGAGATCGTATACACTATCAGTGAGGATCAACCTTGCATCATAGATAGTTATCTTGAGATTTAGCTGACCATAAGTGTAGCACATTGCTCAATGAGATTAGGCCAAGAGGAGTGAGGCTGTGTTACTTCTCATCCTTGATTAAAAGTGATTCCGAACATGTTATAACTGCACTCAACGACCCGCACTAGCACATACGCACACACACCATTTATGTAGTGTCCTGTGGATAGTCTCTGGTTTGTTGCCGGCCAGAGGACGAAACTGTGTCTAGGAATAGAATTCCTAAACCAGAGTTGGATCCATTTGACATTTTGAGCACTTTTCGTACATTGTCGTGCTAATGACATCGAGAATGGTTGCTCTTGAGAGTATATCCAGCCACTACATTTTTTATGGATATTGAGAGCTGGGAGCAATTGGCTTGAGATGTTCTTGAGAGCAGCAATTGCTAGATAGTGACCCTGTGTTTGTAGCCAGTTAATTCTATGTGATCCTGTGGTAAATAGGGCCTGTTGGGAGCCAATAGTCCCACCACGGAATTACTTTTTCACCTGAGCCGATTCTCCATTTGATGTAATTCCTTAGCTCCTTTTTCCTATTGATAGTTTTCCTCCAGAACCAAGGGGGTTACTAGGCATCAACAGATGCCAAAAAGCTACTATCTTTGAGGAGATGTTCATGTACCCACTCTGTGCCCAGAGAATCAGGCTTGCCCTCAATAATGCTCCTGACGCAGTCTTGTTCCAGTGTCTCTGCCTTTTGATTTTCAAGCTACCTTAAGAGTACAGGAATGCCACTTTAACTCCCACACTCAACATAGACAGGTCACTCCACTGGAATTTCCTCAACACTTCAACAATGCTGTTTAGCACCCTAGGGCCAACATGAAAACCAGAAATCTCAGCGATGGCATGCTCTCTCTGTTCATCCACCCCTGCGAAGAAAATGTTGCTTTCAGGACATTAGGCAAAAGGCCTGTTAGGGAGTCGAACAGTTGAAACACCTTGTGCAGGCTTTTGGCAGAGCAGATCTCCATTGCAAAAGACCATGTGGTCACCTGCAAAGCACAGCTGTGTGTGATGTGGTTCTTTTTCTACGTTACCTGGACTCGCCTAAGCAGCCGCCATACCCAGGTCGATACGACCCAACACGGGTGCGGGTATGAGATCTGTGGCGAAATCTTTGAGTAGCGGCCCAGACGCGGCAGGGGCGGAGTTGGCTGTCGGGTGGAAGCCTTCTGTAGCCGCCATGGACGGAAGCTCTGTACGACTTGTGAAGTCGTGGTTGAAGGAGAAGCTTCAGGCCTCGTTTGGGTAGAGGATGAGAAGGGAGGATATGATATGGTATCCTCCTCCATATCATATCCTGTGTTTGGGTAGCAGATATGGGAGAGCATATCATATCCTCTCACTCAACTTTTGCCTTCAAAACACCAAAATCATATACCACCCTGCCCAGGTATACATCAGATAAGATATGAGCCAATTATTTTTGACCAATTTGCACTCATCAGTTTGCCAAATTAACAAGGTATAAATAACCCTTTTTGTTCCTTAAGTTTCAAATAGTCGTACCAAACTCACCCATAGAACACACTTGATTCAATATACTTTCAGCTTCTTGTTCCTCGGCTATTGCCAATGCCATATCGTGCTCACTTCGAGCAACTCAGAAACGAATAGGTAGACAATCAAGGGGAGGCAATTTTGTTGGAAATTCCTAGTAGCGCAATCCCTGTGGTATCTTGATTCTTGGGATTACTAAGATTCAAGCAAGGCCAGGAAATTTCCTTACCGATACTTTTTCCCTATTTTCCTAAATCAAAAGATCACATCTCCCTCTAAAGTGGTTCATGAAAAACCCTAATTTGGTTAGGATGATATGGTTAAAATTATTACTCTTCATAAAGAAGCCACACCCTTTTATCTATTTGTTGTATTTTAGCTAATCTAAAAATATGATTAAGTCATTGAAGCCATAGTTAGATGTTCCCATTCTGTCTGTTTTCATCTTTTCCTTAGCAACAATGCTTCAAGTTAGAACCTTGTCTCGAGAATTGGATCTGCTATTTCAAAGTCTTAAGCTCTATGTATTTATAATTTTGTGAGGAATGTTATGTCTATATTTCTTAGTGGTGATGTTTTTCCCTATCACATGAAATTTTATGCGAAGCGGAAGTTGCTATTTTGATTCTTGGATGGTTCAATTAGCTGTTTCTTTAACTGGTAGTCAAATTCCTTTCAAAATTTTGTACAAGCTCATGTTTTAATATGCGCGAGGCAGAGTTCTGGTTCCCGTTTGAGGAAGGAAAAGCAGTTGTGGCAGGGACTAGAGGGCTCAGTTTTCAGCGATTAGGAAAGGAGGGAAACTAAAAGTTTCAGAGCGCATTCCTCATCAGGGACATGTTGTGCTTACTTAATTGTGATGCATCCAAAGGTTGGGAAAAATGAGTAACCGTATTTGCTTGTTAGGAGAGTTTCTGGACTCCTCGATTATGACTTGTGAAAGGATCACGAATCATTTTGCACTTTTAAACGAGGTTCCTTGTGTAATGTGTATCTGGATGTGTTGATGTTACCGTCTTGAACTTAGATAGTATTCTAATTGGGAAAGAGTTCCTGATATGTGGTACTTAGTACTTACCATCGTCGTTCTACTGATCATATTTATTATGTATTGCAGTACTTTATCAACAAGAGTACTGGTCAGATTATTCATTCAGCGGCGTACATGGTACGACTTGCGACTTATGTGAATAATGTGGAGCCCTACTTGGAGAGTAAGTTATGATGTGTTCCACTCTTTTCATTCTTGCTCAATAAATTTCTTACTTTTCAGTGAAGACTCAAATAGTTAGGGGATATGACTTTTCAGAAGTGTTGGAACTCTTAGGGCTTTTGAGGTGCACCATCTCAAGGGGAAACCTTAAAATGAGGGCACTGTTAATTAACTTATGGAGGCTGTTAAAACGATGGACACACTTTGGATTTCCTTTTTTCTTAAACACAAATTGGATATCCCTTTTTGGTGCATTTAGTGATATTATTATTTACTTTATAAAATAAAACTAAAATATTTCAATATTCACTCCCCAAATAATCCTTGTAACAAAGTAGTGACAACAATATTCACTCAGCGTTGAATCTATTCCTCTGGCACATGCTAACTCTATTTGTTTTTGTTTTTTCCTAGAGTTTAGGAATACTTACATGGACCCGGAGAAAATCGTGTATGTTGATCGGCCATTGGATTCCGGTATGCGCCTTCAACTAATGATTATAATCTTCCAAGTTTCGTCATCTAAATGTGTTAAAGAGTTCGTCGTGATAGTAAACATCATGCGCTTCAACTTTTTGACATAATTAAGAAATCTCCGTGTTTTGCATGCTTGTATGTTTGAGTAGACAATCTCTTCCCTTGTGTTCTTTGACCATCAATGGAATGGCTTTCAGAACTTGATGTGCTTCAATTGTTGTCATTTCCTTCCTATTGATGTTTGCCCAATTCCCTTATCTGGGGTTGCTTTGCAGATGCTCTTCCTGCCTTGAACATGTGCGTGCAAAGTCTTGTTGCACAGGCAAAAAATGCAGCAGCTGGAGGCGGCAATTCTTATGCGTCGGTGACTGAGATGCCAAGGGAAGTCATAAAGCAAGAGGTGGTGGCACCTGCATGCAACTTTGGCAAGGTCAAAAAGAAGAAGAGGAAGGCCAGAGTTGACTTGAGATAAAAACCCACTTTGTTTGTTGTGTGGGTTGTGGAAGGCCAAAAGGAAGAAGAGGACTTGTTCTGTTCTGGACCTTAATATGTTTGTGTTTTGGTTTTGAAGCGTCGAATAAATGAGTTCACCTGAGCTCTCGTGTGTGGTGTAAACTTGAAATTGAACTAGACCGAAATGGATGTGGAGTCATGTTTGTGTTTCATGTATTTTTATTTTATGCTTAAGCTGATTCTGCAAGTTTGCGGAATGTTTCGCATCATGTGAATTAAGAACGCTGAGTGTTGTCATGTACAACTGAACCCGGAATCTTAGTCCGAATTGCTCATCTAGCTTAAAGCATGTGTTGCATTCTCCAGCTAGGTGTGGATGTTAAGTTTTTCTCCATATGGAAGTATTTAGGCTTTGGACTTGGATTCTGAAGCTTAACTTTTCCAAAGATGAAAGTATCAGTATCTACATATGTAAGAGGAAGTTGTTAATAGTAGTAGGACTAATTTGTAATTAGTTTAGGACCAATATGTAATTACACTAATTACAAATTGGTCCTAAACTAATTACAAATTAGTCCTACTACTATTAGTTGTTAGATAACTTTCTTTAGTAGATTCTCAGCTAGGTTTTTGCATGCTTGTATGAAATTGAACTATACGTAAGCTGGCTAGAGGCTTTTGGTGCCATAATGAACCAATTAACCTCATTTTCTAGCCACCAAGCCAAGAACCCTAAGATCCTGATAAGTGTCCTGAAGCAAGCCAACCACTTAGCCGATGTCTCTAGGTCCAAGTGTCATATGTGCCCCATAAGACTATGGCCCTATTTGGGGGCAAATTTCTTCAGATTTAGGCAACGTTTGGTTGGTGGTAAAACATTTTCCTGTAAAATGTTTTCCCTTGTTTTGGTGTTTTCATGCTGTTTGGTTGGAGGTAAAATATTTTCCTGTAAAATGTTTTCCCTCAAATGGTGTAAAATGATTTACACATTTCAAATCCGTAAGTCATTTTCTGGAGAGTGAAGGTGCACAACCACAACTCATACTAACACCTCTACCACCAATAACCACCGTCACCGCATACCTCCATTAGGACCCATCACCGCCACCCAATCACTGCCATGCCGTCACGGGCCACTGTTTTGGCAAGTGTTAACCAAACACGAGAAAATAAATGCAGAGAAAACGTTTTCACACAAAATATTTTACGCGTGGAATGTTTTCCCTTGTAAAACATTTTACTGCGAACCAAACATAGCCTAACTAAACTTGGATCGTGTTTGAGAAGAAGGGCATTTGATTTTTCTTTTTAGAAGCCAGGTTAACTTCTAAACCAGTCATCATATTTTAATATTTTTTCTGGCAAAATGGAAAGACCCGGACACCAGAGGAGTAAATTAATGCACTAACCGTATATCCAACAGTGAGGGGGGAGGGGGAGGGGCAAAACCGTATAAGAACAAAGTTCATGTCCAACCGTGAGGGAGTGATGGAAGGCGTGGGTGGGGGTGATTTTAGGCGTGGGTGGAGGATGGTTAGAGTGCATTTTCCCCTAGCATTCCCTTCCCCTCTCCATGGGGCTAAAATCTAATTTTGGGATATATCCATTACACTTAATAATGTTTTATGATTATAATATGTATTTTTCAATTATGATAAACATATTTAAATTATTATATTCATTATAAAATAATATTTTCTAGATAATTCAACAAAATATTTAACGAAAAACTATAATTATTTTATTTTGTTGTCAATTTGATGTCTTATTTTTGTGAAAACTTAGCAATTATATTTATTTAATGTTTTTTAGAAGTATTTACTAAATGTTTTGTACACACAATTGGTCAAAGTTATTGAATCATTACTAATTGACATTTGTAATAGTGTTAAATTACTTATTTTCTTGTACTTGTAATCGTTATTTCGCCGAATAAAATTGTTCTTTATCAGTATTCTTATTAATATTATTCTTGTAATTGTTATGATCATTTTTCTGACTATATAACTATATTGATATCATTTAGCATTAACTGTTTATTAGTATTAATTATTTATGTTTAAATCTTTATATATTTTAGAAAATAAACTTTATTGGGTGGGGAGAGGGGATCGGTTGTAGATGAATAGTAGTTTGAGGGAGGCGGAGGGAACATTGGTGGGGCCCCGGGGAGGGGGAGGGGGAAAAGAGAAACGGTTGGAAATGCACTAAGGAGTGTTTTTTCTTCAAAAAACTTATTTCGAAAAGCTTAATATTGAGTTGACCAACCTCTCACGACTGGACACATGACACACAGAGAAAAACTTATCAATATTCTTTTCATCATACTAGAAAAGTTTTCTTTCTATCCCGTCCACAGCTTAGACCACCCGACACCAGCTCCTGGGCACCGGAAATCACTCTAAGCCAGATACCGATTTTTTAGTATATGAAAAAGGAAAATTCCATCCATATTTTCTAAACTTATTCTCCTAGACAAGCACTATGATTCAATGATGGATCGTTTTTATGTTCATCAGTATTACGAGCAGTGGCGGAGTCAGGATTTGTGCAACAGCCTCCCAAATCGTATGGGATTCTCTGCCTGAGGTGATGAACCTCACTGGTAGCGGATAAGTGTCACGATCCGAATTTTTCCCTTTAAGTTGATTACGAATTCATCAGAGTAGACGCTTGCTTTCCGGCCGCGACGGAAATACAAAACTTTTCTCTTTTTGATAAAAAATATAGTGGAAGCTTGAAAATACACAGCTCTTTTCAATTTTAATAAAAACATCATTTTCCTATTCATTTGATCAATAATTGTTTACAAATCTCAAATAAACCAATGTTAACAAAATATTACAATTAATTTGGAAACGCTATAAATATAATCTGTCTATAGTCTCCGATCGATCCGGTCGCTCTGTAACCTTTAGATATTTTAGGGTAAGCAAAAACCCCAGTAGGTACCGCCTAACCACTGGCGTAAAAATATAATAATCAATTAAACTGTAACATCGATCACGAATCACATAATTATCATGCTTTATACTTCATGCGAATAACAAACAATAACTTAACAATCAACATATAAGCAGATAATCATGTATAGACCGTAATTACAGTAGACGTGAAAACAATATTTCCCCTACCTCAAAAGTAGCTTTACTATAACAGCTTTGAAATGATGATAGTATTCTCAATCTTTTATCTCGGAATATTCTCAGTATCTCTCTATCTCACTTATTGGTAGTTGAATTGAATCTGGAATGAGAAATAACTAATGAACTAGGCCCTCTTCATAGAAGTCATACACCAATTAGATCGCGACAAGTCATAAGGACACGTGTCGCGCATGCAACTAAAACTGTGCCACACACCGACACATGACGCCTGTGTGTCACACGTGGATAAGGATGGCCTCAGAGCATGACACGTAACCCCCTATGTGTCGCGCATGCAGGGACAGTCACATATATTTGGACACGTGTCCCTCTGCGTGTCACACATTCATTTGGCTAAATCTAAATGTTTATCCTTAACCACCGCGTCAAATAACATGTAATTTAGGCACGTCAAGCATATAAAAAGCCACATATCACAAGATACATAAACAATACTTAATTAACACTTAAACTATTGATTATCACTAATTATCACCAAATATTTTTATCCTTAATTAAGCAACAAAATAAGATATTACGACTTCCGGTGTATTTCTAGACGAGCTTAACATTTATAGTTTAGCAATTATGGATACATCTATTAAAATGTTAAATTCTTAAACATGAAATTTGCTGAAGTAATATAAGCTTAAAAATATGTGGTCATTAGAATAATGATCGTCGGTTCACAGCCAGTACAACCATCGACAATTCAAAACACAATTTATTACAAATTCAAGATAACCACTGACATTGTTTGCAAAAAGGGTTTACATTTAAATGGTGAAATGAAGATATTATGTGATGTTATAAGCATCAAGCCTCTCTATCCAGCAGTGTCCTGATGGTCCCCCACCTTGAATGATAACATGCGGTTTTAAAATGGCAAAAGCCGACGCCGTTTTGAAGAAAATGATCTGAAAACGGCTGAGTAAGCTAACACCAATAGCAAGTAAACTAATTATGAGGCATATGACAGGAATAAGGAGTTTGATACTCAAGTAATAAATATCAAATATATGTTGGAATAACATTGGTGTTGTTTGCTTAGACAAATTCAATGATGATTTCAAATTTGATATTTCCAATCCAAAGATGTGGATCATTTCGGAGAATCACAGTCAAATAGTACTTTGCAATATTTCCACAACTTATCACTTTATATCTCAAAATATAGCATTCTCTTTTCTCAGTGATAAGATATCGAGTTCAGAAATTCATTTAATTAACTAGTTGATACGGGGAGTGACCATATCCAATCCACAACCACTTTCTCATAATGTGCAAAAGCACAACCACATCTATAACACAATCACGAGGTTCGCATCACAGCGCCTCATAGCCACATAATAATAACCAATTACAATTTGTCTGAAACGTATCGTATCAAGGATATGGTACAAACCCACGCACAACAACTTCCATTTTTCATAATAGTCGGTGTAAGATTAAGAGATATGTTTGTCTGTGACCAATATGTGAGCAGTGTTGTTGTAATACCCCGTTTAATTTTGAAGGGTAAATTGGGTAACTGAGAAATAAAATTTAATTTTTGTTGAAAGTGACGAGTTGGGTTATTATGGGTTGAAAATATACTCGGGAATTTCATATACTAATTATATAGAAAACGATATTTGATTGCGTGTTTTATTTAGCATTTCATGTGATTTATGTGAATATAGCAAGTGTGTACCCAACCCACTAGATGACACACCCAAATAGTGCACCCAAAACACTCTAGCATAATTAGCTAGAAGACAAAAAAAAAAAAAAAAAAAACCCAAAGTCGGTTGATGAAATCAACCTCTCCAAGTAACTCTTCCTATTTAATATTCCTCCCACTCATTTGTTTCTCTCACACCAAAAGCCATCAGAAACAACAAACACTCAACTCTCTCACTCCTCTCTCTTTTTGCAAACCCACGACAAACACCACAACCACCACCACCGTCCCTTCACCATCACCACCCGAACCACCCTTACCACCACAACCACCTCTCCTCTCCCTCTCTGCCACTCACCACCATCAGCAGCAGCAGCTGCTCCCGCCGACGAGGAGGCAGCCCACCACCACGCCGGAAAACCACCCCGACGGGAAGCAACAGCCGCCACCCATCTCAGCCTATCTCTCTCTCCCTCACTCTGTTCGAACCGCTGAGCCTCCTACTTCCTCTGCAACGACCCAAGGACGAGAAGAAGAGCAGCAACGCCGCCGAGAAGGCCGCCAAACACCTCCGGCGAACCAACCCGACGGCGAAACGCCGCCGCCACCTCTGCCTTCTCTCTCCCTCACTCGTGTTGACCTCCTGAAACACCTATGTGACACCCCCTGATTCCGAGCCTTCCGTTCCGGACCGGAGAGCTCGGGAGGGTGCCGTTCAATTGAATGAATCGGCGGAAATCGTGAAACAAAACATCCATACTTAATATATTACATAAACGTGATTGTCTCAACATAAAACATGACATACTATTAAACATGATGATCATCGTCTAGGCGAAACATTTATTTAACAATAACATAACTAGGTGAGTCCGCGTTTCCCTTAACCCGAGCTTTCTTCATCTAGACCTGCGGGGGAAAGAAACAAGATCGCAGTTTTTCCAAAGTCAGCACGAAATGCTGAGTAAGTAAACACCCAAACGTGTAAACAGGAAAGAGACACGTTTTCATTTTAAATAAAGAGGAATAATATGGTAGTAAATCATCTTGTATTGCGAAAGCGTAGATATGAATATTCCAACTCTTTACTTTGCATTCTCAAATCATTTCCACAATTAAAGCAGCAGTTGCTTTTATTTCTCATATGAAAATCCACATTTATTATTTTAGTTGTAGCGGGGAACGAACCAATCCAATAATATAGAACCAACCATCTCGCATGCATCCAAGACCTTAAGTGCCGGCACCCCTCTAAGACTCTAGCGGCCAGAGAGGTGAGTACAGGGAGCAGCCCGGGGCAAATCGCAACCGAGCAAAATATCATAATAAGCCGGGTGGCTGTGCCATCCCAATAATCATAACCACAATGTATATAAGGTTCCGCCGCACAACTGTTTCCACTTTACGTTATTACGTGTTATTACTTTAACGTGATAGTTTCCAAATAATCATTTCAACAAGTATTTGAAATCTCAACTCGAACACGTATATCACAAATCACATTTTGAGACGTAAAAATCATAAAAACATTTAGACACGAATGGAGGACGGGCACATTAGGTAAGGCATATTTACTCACCTCGACAATTAGCACAACAAAGCTTCTACGGATAAACGAATCCCTCGTCTACGAACTCGTCACCTACAATTTATAATTTTCTAAATTAATTACAATCCAAAGTGTGCAAGTATGCTATGCAAAATTTCTCTAAGTCTTATTTGAAATTACTCCCCATTATCCTCATTAATTATTAGCATATAATATTTATATAATAAACCAATGACGTAGACAAATTGTATTTTTCCCATAAAAATTACCATTTATATAAATACTAACTCTTAAAATTTATTAAGTAATAAATCGCATATTAAATTTATACACTCTATTATTTAGAAAATAAAATAATAACACATTTATTTGTAAGTGACCACAAAATTTAATTCCAACTGATTCAACTATTGCTAATTATTTATTATAAAATACATATACTATTAAAGAATTAAACTAATAAATAAAACTCACAAAAATGTTTATTCAAATAAAATAAGTGTTTAGTCTCACATAATTTATAACTTTGTTTTTGGAGAAAATATTTCTAATATCTACAAATAATAATCAAGCTTCATTTATTTATTTATTATTAAAGGAGTTTACTATTACATATTTTCTATAATATCTCCCTAACTCATTTTATTTTGTCAATATTGAACAATTAACATATTTACTCAAAACACAAATTTATAAGTACTTGAAATATTTATTTAAACACACTAAATTTATATGATTAAAGAACTATATATTTTATCTTACTTATTTTTTTCAATAAAACAACAATATCCCATATTTAATAATACATATATATATATAACTTTAAATAGCAAAAACATCTTTTATATAATTAAAACAATAACTAGAATTATTAGAAATTAATTCTAACACAAAATTGCATTTTAAATGTTATATTATATATGCAGTTTATGAAAATACTAATTAGATCCCCTAACTTTTCATTAATAACATAAAATAACCTCCCAATAACCAAAAGCAGTTTTATTATGCTTCACTAGCCACCCATAACTTTTCAGAAAGTACAAGAACAACCCCCAACATGAACAAGCTTAAATCCAACAACCCGAATCGATATAGAGCTATTAAAATCATGTTTCGATGATCACAAATGAATCAGAGGGTGATTTAGGAGTTACCCAAGCGAAAAATCGCGAGAAACGGTCAAGATTTGGGTCCGGGTGGGTTCGCCGTCGATGGTGGCCGGTGGTGATGAACGATTCCGGCGATTGAGGTGTTGTTGGCTCCGATTGTTGATACCCGTGAGTTCCTCGGACCTCTAGGAGCGATTTGGGATCGATTTGAGTGAGTGGGTGTCGCCAGGGGGTTCGGGCGACCTTCTCGCCGGCGTCAATGGCACCCGGCGGTCGGCGGCGGTCTCTGGGTCGCCTCTGCAGCAATTAGCTGCTGCTGTTGCTTCGTCTTGGCTCGGAAAAGGGAGAGGGATGAGTACGGGGTGAAATCCGAGGGGTTGGGGAGAGCTGCAGGTGGTGGTGGCGACGGTTTTGCCGTCGGGGCCTTCGTCGGAGGCGGCAGCGGCTTGAGCCGCTGCTCTGTTTCTGCGGGTTTTCTTCGGGGAGAACAGAGAGGCAGAGAGAGGGTGAGACAGAGGGTCAAAACTGAGGGAGAGAGAGAGAGAGAGAGAGCTGTGGTCACGGTGGCGGCTTGGTTGCCGTCGGGGAAGGCAGCGGCACCAAGCCGCTGCTCTGTTTTTCGTCGGGAGAGACAGGGGCAGGGGGAGAGAGTGAGGCAGAGGGGGAGGTTGGGAGGTGGAGAGGAAAGGGGTGAGTGATGGTGGTGCAGGTGGTGGTGTGGCTGGTGATGGAGGTGGTGATGTACGGTGGTGGTGGTGGTGTGGTCTGTGAAGAAGAGAAGAAGAAGGAGTATAAGAAGAGAAAAGAGTGCAGGAGATGTGTTTCCCCACAAAATTTGCAGGTTGTGGTTTCCTAACATTTTTAATATTTTAAAATTTTATTTTATTTAATTAGTATTAGTTATGTTATGGTGTGTCTAAAGTACAATTAGTTGGAGAATTCTAGTGTGTCGGGCACACCACTAGGCTAGGCAATTTGTTACTTGATATAAAATAATAAATTTCTAAAATTAATTTCTCAATAACGATACCCTTTTCTAGGAATATAAATTAACCACCTTGACTATAATTTGGACCCGAGAATTACCCAATTTCATAACTCGCAAATAAAATCGAATTCTTCGCACAAATTACTAATTTACCCTCGTTTTAAAACGGGGTATTACATCCTTCCCCCCTTAAAGAGAGCTTCGTCCTCGAAGCTAAAGATACTCAAAGAGCAAATAGTTTATATACGATGCAAGGGTACATCCACACGATGATGCGTAAAATATATTATGAAACTAATCAAAGATAACAGGAAAGGTCTAGATTTATTTTAGGATCGCAAGGGTACTAAATACTAAAGCGAAAGGTTACATCCTCTCCCCCTTAGGAGAGTGACGTCCCCAGAACTCAATTTGCCTCATTAAACAGATGAGGGTACTTCTTTCTCATGTCATCTTCTGCTTCCCAAGTAGCCTCTTCCATATGGTTGTTCGTCCATAAAACTTTCACTAGCTTAACGCTCTTGGTACGCGTGTCTCTTGTCTTAGTATCTAGGATCTTGACAGGGTGCTCCTCATATGTCAAAGATGGGTCTAACTCAATCGGTTCCGGATCTAGCACATGAGATGGGTCTGGTACGTACTTCTTCAGCTGTGAAACGTGAAAGACGTTGTGTACACGTCCCAAATTCGAAGGTAAGTCCAGTCGATAAGCAACTTCTCCAATTTTCTCCAGAATGTCATATGGGCCGATAAACTTTGGGCTCAGTTTTCCTTTCTGATTAAATCTTGTCACTCCCTTCGTAGGTGAAACTTTGAGAAACGCCTTTTCACCTACCTGGAATTCTAATGGTCTCCTTTTCTGATCCGCATAGGACTTCTGTCTGTCTTGTGCTGCCCTCATTCTCTGCTGGATAAGCCTTACTTGGCCGGTCATTTCTTCGATCATTTGTGGGCCTATAACCACTGTCTCGCTGATGTCACTCCAACATAAAGGTGTTCGACACTTCCTCCCATACAAAGCCTCGTGTGGTGCCATGCCTATGCTGGCGTGGTAGCTGTTGTTGTATGAGAACTCTATCAGCGGTAGCTTGTCAACCCATGAACCTTGGAAGTCCATGACACAAGCCCTTAGCATGTCCTCCAATGTCTGAATCGTCCTTTCTGTCTGTCCATCCGTGGCTGGGTGGAATGCCGTACTGAATCGTAACTGGGTCCCCATTGCTTCCTGAAGCGCCTTCCAGAAATGAGAGAGAAAGTTAGGGTCCCTGTCAGAAATTATCGAGCTTGGAACTCCATGATATCTTACTATGTTTTTGACATATGCGTCTGCCCTCTGCTCCATGTTCCAGGTATCCTTCATCGGAATGAACCTTGCCGTCTTGGTCAATCGGTCTACAACTACCCAAATCTGATTAAGTCCGTTCTTTGACGTTGGCAGTGCCGTCACAAAATCCATGGAAATGGAATCCCACTTCCAAACTGGTACGTCCAAAGGCTGAACTAGGCCTCCCATCCGCTTGTGTTCAAACTTCACCTTCTGGCACGTTAAGCATCGAGCTACGAATTGGGCTACTTCCTTCTTCATGTTGGGCCACCAAAATGTCTTCTTCAAATCTTTGTAGAGTTTGTCGCCTCCTGGGTGTACTGAGTATGGCGTGTTGTGCGCTTCACGCATCAATTTCTCCTTGGTTTCTTCAC
The DNA here is from genome assembly GCA_023055425.1 of Linanthus parryae. NCBI lineage: Eukaryota > Viridiplantae > Streptophyta > Magnoliopsida > Ericales > Polemoniaceae > Linanthus > Linanthus parryae. The sequence continues at coordinate 12,139,100 of JALGPY010000006.1, read as the reverse complement.
ACTTCTGTGGTACACACCATCTTCCTTTGTAGCGTATGCTCCCATCTTCATGAATCTCGAAGTCTTTGGCTTGTCCTTCTGCAATCTTTTTCTTAATTCTCTCCAGTTTGACATCTCCTGCTTGATTACTCCTTATTTCCTCAAAGTAATCTGGTACTGCTGTCATACTGCCAAGTAAGTTCTGTACTCCTCCTTGATCCACGACTTCGATCTCGAGCTTTCTGAATTCGTGGCATAGCCATTCTGGTAAAATTACCATTGCATTCAAAGCATGGCTCGCCTTTCGACTCAATGCGTCTGCGACTACGTTTGCTTTCCCTTCGTGGTACTGAATACGCAAGTCGTAATCCTTGATGATCTCTAGCCATCTCCGTTGTCTGTTGTTCAGCTCCTTCTGCGTGAAAATGTACTTTAGGCTGCGGTGATCTGTGTAAAGCTTACAAACTGCTCCGTACAGATGATGTCTCCATATCTTCAGCGCGAAGACAATTGCTGCCAACTCCAAGTCGTGAGTAGCGTAGTTCTCCTCGTGGGGCTTAAGCTGTCTTGATGCATAGGCAATTACCCTTCTGTCTTGCATGAGTACACATCCTAGCCCCTTCTTCGATGCATCGCTGTATATCTCGAACTCGCCTGAATCATTAGGTAGGGCCAATACTGGCGCTGTAGTTAGCTTCTCCTTTAGTGTCTGAAATGCTTCTTCACAGTCTTCGTTCCACTGATATTTTACCGCCTTCTTTGTTAGTGCTGTCAGCGGCCTGGCGATCTTGGAAAAGTCCTTCACAAAACGCCTGTAGTAACCTGCTAAGCCAAGGAAACTCCTTATCTCGGAAACATTCTTTGGTGTTGGCCAATCTTTGACTGCTGAAATCTTTCCTGGGTCCACTGATATTCCTTCCTTCGAGATGATGTGACCCAGAAATGGAACACGATCCAGCCAAAACTCGCACTTTGACAGCTTAGCATACAATCGTTCTTGTCTCAAAGTCTGCAATACTTCTCTGAGATGCTCCTCGTGATCTTCCTCGCTCTCCGAGTACACAAGGATGTCATCAATAAAGACGACAACGAATCGATCTAGAAATGGCCTCATTACTCGGTTCATCAAATCCATGAATACTGCAGGTGCATTGGTCAAACCAAAAGGCATCACAGTGAACTCATAGTGGCCATATCTCGTTCTAAAAGCTGTCTTCGGGATATCCTGCTCGGCTACCCGAAGTTGATGGTACCCTGATCTCAAATCAATCTTGGAGAAGACACTAGCCCCTTGTAATTGATCGAAAAGATCGTCAATCCGGGGTAGAGGGTACTTATTCTTGATGGTTGCACTGTTCAAGTCACGGTAGTCAATGCATAGCCTCAAGCTTCCATCTTTCTTCTTCACGAAAAGCACTGGTGCTCCCCAGGGTGACACACTTGGTCGTATATACCACTTATCGAGGAGTTCTTGTAATTGCTCCTTTAGCTCCTTCAGTTCTGCTGGTGCCATCCGGTACGGTGCTTTTGAGATTGGTGCGGTTCCAGGAACTAAGTCCAGAGTAAATTCCAACTCTCTTCTTGGTGGCATTCCTGGAATCTCGTCTGGGAATACGTCAGGAAACTCCTTTACAACTCGTATCTCCTCTAGCACATTCTCCTTCTTGGAAACGTCTTGGATGTAGCATAAATAGGCCGAGTTCCCTTTCTTCACTTGGTTGACTATGGTCAGTGCTGAAACTAGTCTGATACAAGGCTCCTTCGCGATTCCACGGTAAGAGATTCTCTCTCCGTTGGGTCCCCTTAACCGAACCTTCTGATCATGACAATCAATGACGGCTCGATATTTACTAAGCCAATCCATCCCTAGGATGACATCTAGACCTCTCAGATCAAACTTAATCAAGTCTGCAGGGAAGGTGCATGCTAGGATTTTCACTCCTACTCCTTCGAATACGGTGTCACATACTGTTATTTGGCCAGTGGGAGTTGCTACTGGGATAGATTTCTTAGCACACTTATCCAAACCCAATTTCTCAGCAAAGGATGATGATATGAACGAGTATGATGCACCAGAATCAAATAATATAAAAGCTGGTTGCTCATGGATAAGGAAAGTACCCGTGACAACTCCATAAGCAGCATCAGCCTCTGCCTTAGTCATGACAGCAATCCTTCCCACATTTGCATTCTGTGCTCCAGCTCCTCCAGCACCAGCTGCATTGTTGTTGTTGCCTCCATGTCCAGCATTGTTGTTGCGGTTATGAGCTCCATGCTGTCCTGCATTCCCCTGGTTGTAGTTCGGTTGTCTTCCATAGCCCCCTCCCTGGTTGTTGCGGTTTCCAGGGTTCCTGTTCCCATATTCGAGCTGCAGGATTGCAGGTTGCTGGTTCACATACTGTGGGTGGTTTCCCAGATAGTGGTTATGCGGTTGCCCCTGATAATTTCCTCCACGGTATACTTGCTGGTTCCCTGCTGGTCGAGCTCTACATTCATAGGCACGATGCCCCTTTCTACCACAGTTGTGGCACACGACTAGGTTCCCATGCAGTCTCTTCCAGGGTGGTTCTGCTGACAACGGTTGCAGTTGTAGCGACGAACTGGCTGCGCTACCTGATTCTGCTGGTTCTGGTTGTTTCCTCCATTGTTTGGCTTCATTTTCTTGTTGCTGCTACTTCCTCCTGCCTCAAGTGCCTTGCGCTTCCCACGAAACTCATCTTGTACCTCCTGGACTTGCCACATGTCAGCTGCTCGATCATATGCCTCGTGCAAGGTAAGTCCTACTGCGCATGATCTTCTGCAGCTGAAAGTGTAGTCCCGAAATGAACTTGTTGATCTTATCATCCTCACCTGGCACCGTGTGGCCTGCAAACCTTAGTAGCTCCACGAACTTCTTGAAGTAGTTTGTCACTGAGCCGTTCCCTTGTGTCAAGTTGTTGAACTCATTGCACTTCCCTCTCTTAACATGAGCTGGATAGAACCGCGTCCTAAGAGCAGTCTTAAAGGCTTCCCAAGTGAAATTGGGTCGAGCTAGCAAGGCTTCTTGGCTGGTTGTCCACCAATCATCTGCGTCTTCTGCCAGATGGATGATGGCGCAGTTAATCTTCTCATCGTCAGGGCAATGCACAACCTTGAGTAGCTTCTCGAAATGCATTATCCAGTTCTCTAGTTCAACAGGATCTTCCTTGCCAGTGAATTGGCGAGGGTTCAAATCAGCTATCTGCTTAGCATAGCTTTGCCTTCCTCGCTCCTCATTTCCAACTACTCGATCCATGAGTTGGGTCATCTGGGCCATCTGGGCCACTAGCAGTTCCATTGGTGGTTGGTTGCTTCCTTCAGCTGCCATTTGCTTTCGGTTGACTCTCCTGGTGTAGTATCGTAGTGGTCTATCAGTCATATTCCTACACTATCACCTATTGTATTATTGCCTATTGTACGAGGAATAATTAAAATGATTTATCTCATGAAACACAAGTATACCCTATTCAAATAGGACAAGTATTGCACATAACAGCCAAAGCATATAACTCTTCTCCACATAATCATGTGAAACTGTATCAACACATATATCTCATATTCCAAATCAACAAACTCAGATATCATAAGGCTCAAAACGTCATTCCGAAGAGGAAAAGGACGTGGGTGGGTGGGACTCAGTAAAAATCATACTACCCTTAACCCCAAAGCGGCTTGTCAAATTTTAAATTTCTTACCCAAATTTCATTTTAAATTACCCTACAGGTTTTAATTCCTTTTTGGATTGATTGCTCTGATACCACCTGATTAAAGAACTATATATTTTATCTTTTTTATTTTTTTCAATAAAACAACAATATCCCATATTTAATAATACATATATATATATATATAACTTTAAATAGCAAAAACATCTTTTATATAATTAAAACAATAACTAGAATTATTAGAAATTAATTCTAACACAAAATTGCATTTTAAATGTTATATTATATATGCAGTTTATGAAAATACTAATTAGATCCCCTAACTTTTCATTAATAACATGAAATAACCTCCCAATAACCAAAAGCAGTTTTATTATGCTTCACTAGCCACCCATAACTTTTCAGAAAGTACAAGAACAACCCCCAACATGAACAAGCTTAAATCCAACAACCCGAATCGATATAGAGCTATTAAAATCATGTTTCGATGATCACAAATGAATCAGAGGGTGATTTAGGAGTTACCCAAGCGAAAAATCGCGAGAAACGGTCAAGATTTGGGTCCGGGTGGGTTCGCCGTCGATGGTGGCCGGTGGTGATGAACGATTCCGGCGATTGAGGTGTTGTTGGCTCCGATTGTTGATACCCGTGAGTTCCTCGGACCTCTAGGAGCGATTTGGGATCGATTTGAGTGAGTGGGTGTCGCCAGGGGGTTCGGGCGACCTTCTCGCCGGCGTCAATGGCACCCGGCGGTCGGCGGCGGTCTCTGGGTCGCCTCTGCAGCAATTAGCTGCTGCTGTTGCTTCGTCTTGGCTCGGAAAAGGGAGAGGGATGAGTACGGGGTGAAATCCGAGGGGTTGGGGAGAGCTGCAGGTGGTGGTGGCGACGGTTTTGCCGTCGGGGCCTTCGTCGGAGGCGGCAGCGGCTTGAGCCGCTGCTCTGTTTCTGCGGGTTTTCTTCGGGGAGAACAGAGAGGCAGAGAGAGGGTGAGACAGAGGGTCAAAACTGAGGGAGAGAGAGAGAGAGAGAGAGCTGTGGTCACGGTGGCGGCTTGGTTGCCGTCGCGGAAGGCAGCGGCACCAAGCCGCTGCTCTGTTTTTCGTCGGGAGAGACAGGGGCAGGGGGAGAGAGTGAGGCAGAGGGGGAGGTTGGGAGGTGGAGAGGAAAGGGGTGAGTGATGGTGGTGCAGGTGGTGGTGTGGCTGGTGATGGAGGTGGTGATGTACGGTGGTGGTGGTGGTGTGGTCTGTGAAGAAGAGAAGAAGAAGGAGTATAAGAAGAGAAAAGAGTGCAGGAGATGTGTTTCCCCACAAAATTTGCAGGTTGTGGTTTCCTAACATTTTTAATATTTTAAAATTTTATTTTATTTAATTAGTATTAGTTATGTTTTGGTGTGTCTAAAGTACAATTAGTTGGAGAATTCTAGTGTGTCGGGCACACCACTAGGCTAGGCAATTTGTTACTTGATATAAAATAATAAATTTCTAAAATTAATTTCTCAATAACGATACCCTTTTCTAGGAATATAAATTAACCACCTTGACTATAATTTGGACCCGAGAATTACCCAATTTCATAACTCGCAAATAAAATCGAATTCTTCGCACAAATTACTTATTTACCCTCGTTTTAAAACGGGGTATTACAACCTACCCACTCCATTTCGACCCAAAGAGAAGCATTAGCAGCAGCAGTTGGCTGCTGAAGCCACGAACCACCACCATCGCCGCCGGCCACCATTAAATTCGGCGAGAAGCTCACCCGAGCTAACCGGAGCGACCCACTCTCTCCCTTTGGTACCATTCAACTCCTGGAGGTCCGAGGAGTACTTTAGCAACATCAAACAGAGCCTAGGACGTTCGATTCATCGCCGGTGTTCATCACCGCCGACCGCCACCTTCGAGGACGTAACCCGCTCCGTTTCTTGACCATTTCTCGCGATTTTTCGCATGGGTAAACTCTAAATCACCCTCTAGTTCATTTTTAATCATCAAAATCTGAGCTTGTTAGCCTAAAATCGATTTGGGTTTGTTGGGTTGAGGATTTATGCTTTTGTTCTTGAAGGGGGGGGGGGTTGTTTATGTAATTTATGAAAGTTTGAGGGTAAGATGTGAACTGCATGTTTAGTTTCTGGAAAGTTGGGGGTGATTTCTGTATGTTATCAAACTGCATATTTATATAAACTTTAAAATGTTATTTTTGGATTAATGATATAAACTAATATTTCTATATATTATTTTGACTATATAAAAGTAAATATGTTGTAAAAATTACTTAGGACTATATTTATATGAAATATTGTTGTTTTATAAGCGAGATGAAAATGTGTGATTTGATTTAATTATATAATTTCGGGTTGATTAACTAAGTATTTAAAGTGCTTGTAAACTAGTGTTTTGAGTAAAAAAGGTTATTTTGTTAATATTGATAAAAATAAATAGGTTGGAAGTTAATTTGAGAAATAATTAATAAAGTAGACTTTTTAAATAAAAATCCATATTACTATTGTTGATATTACATGATTATTTTTCTAGAAAGTAGAAATTATTTATCCAACATCAATTTATAGATATTTATGACTTGTTTTATTGAAATAAGCATTTTTGTGAATTTTATTTGAGTATTTAATTATTATATAGTGTATATATTTTCTAATAAATAAATAGTTATAATTGAATTAGTTTGAATTAAATTTTATAGTCACTTATGAATTTAAATTATTATTTTCTATAAAATAAGAGTGTATAAACTTAATATTGGAATTATTTCTCAACAACTTTACGATTTTATATTTATATAAGTTGTAATATTTTTATGAGAAAAATATAAGTGTTAATGTCACAAGTTTATTAAATAATTATGGTATGCTAACAATTAATGGGGTTATGGGGATAATTTCAAATGTCACATTAGGAGTTAAAGCATTTGACATATCATAATTGCACAATTGAGTTTGTAATAAATTTATGAATTTTAAATTGTAGGTGGTGACGAATTCGTAGACGAAGGCTACGTGCATCTGTAGAAGCTTTATCGTGATATTTGTCGTGCTACTTGAGGTGAGTAAATATGCCTAACCTATTGTGCCCGTCCTCCTTTCGTGTCCAAATATTTTTATGACTTTTACGTCTCAAATGTGATTTGTGATTTACGTGTTTAACTTGATATTTCAATTACGCGTCCAACTATTTTCGTGATTTATACGTCTCAAATGTGAAATTTGAAATACGTGCTTGACTTGGAAATTCAATTACTTGTTTATCGATTCATTTGGAAACTATCACATGGAAATTAATAATACGTAATAACGTAAAGTGGAAACAGTTGTGCGGTGGAACCATATGTGGATTATTATTTATTGTGGTTATGATATTTTGCTCGGTTGCAATTGCCCCGGGCTGCTCCATGTACTCACCTCTCTGGCCGCTAGAGTCTTAGAGGGTTGCCGACACTTAAGGTCTTGGATGCCTGCGAGATGGTTGGTTCTATATCATTGGTTCGTTCCCCGCTACAACTAAATAAAAATGTGGATTTTGAGATGTGGATGATAGATGAATATTGGATATCGGGAATTTCATAATTTGGACAAATATTATGGATTGGAATTTTTCCTTTGGATAAATGTCTATTCGGTACTGTGATGATTTGAGAACACATTTCTGAAAACAAAGAATTAAAAGTCTAAAAATGTATTTCTTTTCTCACACGAGAAAATATTTGTTTACTTCTTACATATCATCCTGATTTCTTAAAATAAAAACATGCCTCTTTCCGATTTACACGTTGGGGTGTTTACTTACTCAGCATTTTTGTGCTGATTTTGGAAAAACTGCGGTCTTTGTTTCTTTCCCCCGCAGGTCTAGGTGAGGGGAGCTCGGCTTAAGGGGAAACGCGGACTCATCTAGTTTTGATTAGTACTAAATGTTTGAAACACTTAGATAATATTTCATCATGTTTAATAGTATGTATTATTTCACTCTTGAAGACATTATGGTTTGTAATAAATGACTATGTTGGTGTTTGTTTTGATTACCATTGTTCCTTGCACCCGGGAGCGATCTTGGGGTGCGGAGTGGCATTTCCGTATTTCTCCCACGACGAAGTAGGGGAGTGTCACAGTTGTACTTTTGGAGAATTGTGGCCCGTGAACAAAGTAATAATGGCCTAATATGGTAGAAGTGATTTGGATTGTACTTTCTCATTTCGGAAATAGAATTTAGATGTTCTTCTTTCAGATTCATATTTTGGATTATTATTTATGTGATACTTCAAAGTAGAATATTTCAAAAGTAAGTAAATAATTCACATAAAGCACGTATGACAGTTTTTCACGAATAACGCACGCGAAATACGAAAGAACGACAGGCACGGAACGCTAGGCATATTAACTTGCCTTAATCCAATATCACGTCTTAGATGTAGTTTTCGCCAATGAAATCGCACCTCAAATTGGAGCTTCTAACTCATTAAAACCAAAATATAATACCCGAAATTCACTATTTGCTTAGTTTTTAATAAAACATTTCTAGTTTAATTTCTAACAGTCGACTCATGCACTATTTTGGTATACGATGAGGACGAAAACTAATATTTTTAGAAAATAATTTGATTACGAAATCTTCATTTTTTAGTTTTACCTAAAGTATAAAGTTTAAGTAAAAAACAAATAGAATCCCTAAGCTTTTACTAAACTCAGTTAACACCCCCTACACTCACAAGACAAGTTTAATAAAGAGACTTTAACCCCCCAGAGTTTCTGAAACAACACTTTTCTCTTTACACCTAGTTTATGTAAAAGACACTTTCACACCCTTACATGAACTATCAAATTTGTTCAATCTAAACGTAGATTTAAGTCTCAAGTTATGATTTTGATTCACTAAAGTATAAAATTAGAGGATTTAGAGTGTAACCAAGCCAAAACCACTGAAAACGGTCGAGAAACGAGGCATTTTGAGTTTGCCGTCGAGTGGGTTGGCGATGGTGTTGGTCGGCGATAATGTCGGCGTTGCTTCTGCTACTGTCCAGTTGCCGCAGTTGTTTTTGGTCCGAGAGGAGGCAGATAGGTGGAGAGAGTGCAAACAGGGAGAGAGGCACGACGATGGTGGTGGCGGATGTTGCCTCGTCGGGGGGCTGCCGGCAGAGCAGTGCTGCTGCTGCTGTCGTTGCTTCTAACAAAACAGAGAGATATGGAGGGTGAGAGAAGAGAGCATAGAGTGGAGGTGGTGGCGATTAAGTGAAGAAGAAGAAGAATTGTATAAGAAGAGGGAGGAGAAGAAAAGAAATCACCGGGAGTTGGGTTTGTCAAATCAAGTTAGGAATTGTGAGCGAAAACTGTTTTTCTTTTATTTTATTAACTAATTACTATTTACCTATTAGGGTTCGTAGTTTTTGTCAAATACAACTACCACCCTAACTATGAACTAACTAATATCTTAAAAATACAATTGCCTCCCCACTTGCCAAATATTTCAAAAATAAATATTTAAACTCTATGAAAAAGTCATGAATTATATACTAAAAAAAATAAGGGGTATTACAATTTGGGTGAAGTGGGGGCACACATTTTTATTTATTTTTTTTTTTATGAGAGAAGGGTATAGATTTTCAGTGAATAAAAAAAATAGAATGCTCTAATAAATATCACAGTCTTTTTGTGTATTTATGAAAAATTAGAGGGGAAATTGTTCATATTAAATAGGTGGCACTTGTTTTTTTGTAAAAAAAAAAGAAAAAGAAAACACGTTGCTAAGATTCGAAATCAAGTAACAATATTCACAAAACATATTTTTAACCACTAGAGCACTATACATTTGTGTTTATTTGGGATGTACACATATATATTCTGAACAACACAACTAAAAAAGAGCTAATAAAATAAGAACACCCTAATGATGAAGCAGACCCTGAATGTATTACACCTAAAATCCCAGTAAAACTAGGCCAAACAGGTCCGAGTATTTAGATTTTCAGTTCGGACCAAACAGGCCCGAGTGTATTAACCTTCCTAAAAAACAAACCCCGGTTAAACTGGGCCAAACGGGGCCGAGTATGTTATGTTCTGGTTGCGGGCAAGATCCGTTCAAATCGGTACACCTTCTTCTTCTTCTTTACTCTTTTACCTGGAATGAAGTATCACCGGAACCCTAGCTCTCCACAGAGCTTTGTTTCCTTCACAGGTTGTTTCAGAGCTAACAAGCACCACATGGACTCTCTCTCTCTCTTCAAGCACCGAAATCGCAGAACGATGGACAAAGGAGGGGTTTGTTGAAGCTACACGCATGGTCTGAAGTACACGGGCATGATGAAGTTTCATCGGATCGCTGCCACTGAAAGCTTTCTTCAAAGGTTTCGTCTTCCATATGTACCTTTTTATGCTTTCGTAGTTGTTTTATGCTGAGTAAAGTTGCTTCGTCCATTGGATGACACATCTGGTGATTGTAGTTTATGTAACTTGTTTGCATTTACATCTCACTCTGATTTGACCTCATCATCTCACACTTCATTTGTGGTTGTTGCTAACTCAATTGAATTGGTGGACATTCTCTGTGACTAGCATTACTTGTTAGGCAGGTTAATAAGTTGAACTCATTCCTTAAACGGCAAGGGAACCCTTTCTCCGTCAGCTGTGTATGTCGCCGATTTTCTAAGTAGTTTATGTGGGATTGTGGGGATATAATGAGGGTTCTCAGGGAAATTAGGTTATGGTTCTCTTTGACCTATCAGTTTTATTAGGTTTTTGAGTTGTTTTTTTGGGTATTTAATCTTTCATTAGAAGCTAGAAGTCATACATTCATGTCGGATCCGGATACTTAGAATCATGCATTTAAATAATGTCAGCTTCACGTTAGCAGATTGTATTGAATAACTGCCACCCTTTCGCTACGTACAATAAACTTTCCACTTCATCATCTCCTTTCCTTCCACAAAATCGTCTCATTTTTTTCAACCAAGCAACTAGATTTGCTATCTTGTTTCGCTCTCTAGTACTCCTGTTGACTTCCAATTCGGTGCCATTTTGGGCAATGTTTTCTCCAGGTAACTGAGTATAGGCAAGGTTTCTCAAGTTGAATGTTTTCTCTGGGTAAATGAGTATAGGCAAGGTTTCTTATGAATTTACAATTCATGCACATTATCGGTTTCCTGAAAGACATTTTTTCTTAACAAAATCTTAAATGTAGCTCATTAGGCAATACCCTTTGGTGTGAAGAATGAATGGTTTAGACATGGGCACGTCTTAAGTGATTCTAAAGCATTACTTTTGGGCAGTTGCTATAACCAAGCAGGTTTTGGTTCTAACTAGCGGGTTTATTGAAAATTAAATGCCTTGGATTTAGCGGCTGAGATATTATAGGAAGTTTACAAGGTTCGCCGATGTTTATTTTACTGTGCGAGTGCTCTTGCAATAACTGAGAACATGTTTGTATGTCCTTCAGAAACTTTGTACAGGTTCTTGTTCTATATGTGGTCAAATGGTAGGAAAGCTGCAAATACACTACACTAGTCATATTAATGATGATTCAAACCGTTTGTTTGATTGAGGCGTTGGGTGATTTGTTAATGTTTTTGCCTTCTTTTTGGTTGGTGTGTGTGTGGTGATGGGTCAGTACATTGCTTCCAGTCAAGAATCAAGATTATCTAGTATCTATTGAGGTTGCTGCAATAAACTTTTTGCTTGAAGGAATTGCTGGAGACGGAAGAATAGGCTTCATAAACACCTTTTAGACATGTGGAAGGTCCATTTTCTTGGAAGAGCTGTGACCAATGGTTTCTTTGGCGTCCTAGGTAGACTTCTGGGATTGGGTCGAGGTGGGTTTTGATGTATGAATTGTGTGTAATGATCATGGATGTAGTCATGAGTAACTTGATATCAGTTTGCTAAAGTCTTTGCGGGATTACCTGCTCTGATGCGTGAATCACCAAACCACATCCTAGATTTTGTTGTTTCAGATTCATGATTAATGCACGACCAATTGGCTACTCAATCCTTATGATTTGGCTGCATCTATGGATGGACTACACATTTATGTCGATATTCAGGAGCACCGCGGTGGTAGTTTTTTGCAGAACGTTATTTTCCATCTCTGGACACTATTTCTCAATTCCCGAACACTTCCAATCACACGAGGCCACATGGCATTTGTAACACTGCAGTTCAAAAAAACCCGGAGATCTATTAATAATTAGAACTCCGGTTTTGAGATACCCGGAACCCTGTTGTGACAATATAATTCCAGTTTTGCAGATTCCAGAATCTTATATTTTGCGATAGGTCTCTCGTTTATTTTTGAGATTGTCCAAGTTATGAAATTTCTAATCACAGATTATGAACCTCCATTTCATTTCGCTCTCTCTCGCATCCAAAGACCCTCATCATTACTTGTTATGTTGAGTTCTCATGATGTGGTTAATCTGTTGTGAGGATTTTCTTTTTCTGCGAGGGTCAAATGGTCTTTTGAGGTCATTTCCTATGCATAGAATTAATGATCTATTTAGGTTAATGTGCTTAGCAGGCATGCACTCTACATAAATGTGCAAAATTGCAATCTGGATCGTGGGAACGTAAAACATTTTACTGAATCTGGATTTCAACTTCTTGGGCTATCTAGTATCTACATTGTAAAATAAATAGAAATTTAGGGTTTTGGTACAATTGTTGAACAACTCAACCATCGAAAGTCTCATTTAACCTAATACCCGAAATTAAAAAGCTTAGAAGATAACGGGTTAGAATTGAAGAAAGAGCACTCTATTCAGTGCTCCTCAACTTCGAACACCACGATCTGCCCTTTGCTGACCTCCTCTAAGTGCTTGACTATATTCATTTTACGCTGATAACTTTGAGTTCAAGCATTTTTATGTCGCTCCCAGCAATAGATGTACTTTCTCCTCCTCGCTGATCACATTTAGGTGGGAAGTTAGACATTCCAATTGTTAGCTTCTTGATGAATGACACACAGAGTCTAAATCCATAGCTTTTACTTCCATGCCTTTTTCTCTTTGTTGTCATTGCAAGGAGATATTTAGTGGTGTGGCTGAGTAGAAATAACAATTGCTTTAACAAGCTTCTATTTTCTTGAAATATTAGAGTGTCATTTAGTTAATATCGAAGCTTTGTTGGCTTTAGTAGAAGGGGAAGTTTCAATTGAATACGTGTTAATATATTGGTCGGTTGTGTTGGCAGCGCAAGTTGACTTATTTTGGAGGTTTGTTATTTTAACTTAGAGGAATATCGTTACAATTTAAGCGTGCATAATATTAAATGGACATACTGATAGGTTTCCGCGCATTCTATCTTTTTGATTAAAGATCGCATGATAGATTACAAAGTCGTCGAGTCCTATTTAATCTCCCGTTGTGCTGTTTGGCAGGCTGGCTTAATAATTTGGAGTATTTATGGATAGAATGTTTCAATGGAGACGATCATGCATGTTCATTGGCCACGGGAGACATGTATGTCACCTTCAACTAATGATGATAATCATCCCTGTTTGAAGTTCCTCATGATATGTTTTGTATGCTTGCATATTTGAGTAGACAATCTCTTCCCTTGTGCTCTTCATATATATATATATATATATATATATATATATATTTTGATGAAATCATTTCATTAAGACGGAGAAAGCAAACCATTACAAAAATCCTCAACTGCCAACCCTATCACTTCTGAGTCAAACTCAGAGCAGCTAATACTTGCACAGTTGTGTTGGACAGCCAATCAAGGCAGCACATTGAGACGGCAATACTTTTTCATCAACGAATGACGTGGATAATAAAACACAAACATGATTCTGCTTAGGTTTTGTTTTAGTTCAGTATCAAGTATACAACACATGTTCAGCATAGTCCATTTATCGGACACTTCAAAACCAAAATAAAAACATAAACTCAAGTAGAGTGAGTCCACAACAATAGCAAACAAACTCGATTTATTCAGCATAAACCCAGGACAAGCACGGGAGAAACATAGACAATGCTATTTTATTTCAGGCCTCTTTCTTATTCTTTTTTGCTCTAATCATCTTGCCAGAGCTGCTTGCAAATGCCTCTGCTTCGTTATTTCCGTTGACATCTCATTCATTGATGCAGAAGTATTGTTGTCTCCAGCTACGGGCTTCATTGGCTGTCCAACAAGACCTTGGATGTAGTCAGTAATGATAGGGATAGACTAATACGTTGATCCTGTTCAGACTACTTACAAGGTCGTGTTGGTTAGCCAATTGAGGCCGCAGCGGGAGACTGCAATATTTCTGCATCAACGAATAAGATGCCAATAGAAATCACGAATCAAGACGAGGCCTTTGCAAGTAGATATGGCAAGGTGGTTAGTGACTTAGTGCAAACAGAAGAAGAGGAAAGGCTGGCATAAAATAGCTTTCTCCATGCTCCTCTCGTGCTTGTCCTGGGTTTATGCTAAATATATCGTGTTTGTGTGTTGTGGACTCGTTCTGGTCTCAAGTTTATGTGTTAATTTTGATTTTGAAGTGTCCAATAAATTGACTAAAGTGAGCTCGGTGAACACATGTTGTCACTTGAAACTAAGCTAGACCAAAAATGTATGCAGTCATGTTTGTGTTTAATTATGCATGTTATGGCTTTGGTTGATTCTGCATGTTCGCGCAACGTGTCTCATAATGTGAATTAAGAACTTAGTGGTGTCATGGACAGGTGAGCATGACTCTTTGTTACACTAATTACAATATACGCTGTTTAAGAGTTAATGCATCCCCAGCAGTTAGAATAATCGTAAATATACCTTATATTTGGTCAATTATAGGTCTACATGCAAGGTGGAATATATGAGGTTCATCAGGCAGCAGGTTCAACACTAAAGCTTCCGCCTTGGTCAATTCTCCCCTTAGGCTTTCTGTCATTCTCAGCTTCAGCAAGGAAGAGATATGCTGAGAGTGTGCTTGAAAGCCCGGAGGGCAAGGAACTTAGATCCAGTCCGATGTAACTCCCCTTGATAATCGTCTAGGTAACTTTTCAAAACCACGGAATTTGCTTTCCTTTGATTCCTCTGTGTTTCTTTGTCGCAACATCATCAAGGTCATACCTTTTTTGTTGCAACCCAGGGTCTACCGAGATCTATAGTGTGCAATGTTCATGGCGTCAATTCAAATTTTTCATCGATATTGGGTTGAACAAGAATCAAGAGATGCAAAATGAGAACAAAGCCTTCTCCAAAATGGGCTATTACATTGGTAAGCAAACATAATGCTCAACGCTTCTATTATTTTGAAGAAATCCTTGCTTGTTCCCACCGAAACAAATTACTAGAGGTACAAATTACACAGACTCCGAATCGGTGTAACTATACTTGGAGGCCTTGTTTGGGTAAGGGATAAAAATCATGGGAATATGAGCTGTACTAGGACACGAGGTAGGATATGATTGTACTCGGATAAGGCAGTATAAATGATTATTGGTTCTGAGTGATTGGATATGAAATAGGGTAAGCTGCAGAGATATGTAATAGCATGTTGAGATGTGCATGATAAGAGGTAGGGTATATGTATAAATGACCAAATTGCCCTGCATATATAAAAACTAACTTTTAAAATTATTGGTGTTCCGTCAACTGTAAACATAAAATAATAATATACACACACATTGACAATTTTTAAGGGGTTAATTTTGATTTTAACTTACATACACGCACAAATGCGTGCGCACACCCACACATATGTCCAAACTCAAATTTAAGTGTATATATGTACATATACTACATTTACACATGCTATATGTATGTAACGCCCCAAGCCCGGGCCCATGAGCTAGGCACGTGACAACCGCTGCATACTATGTATACAAGGCTAACCGATAAATACCTCACTTGGGGGGGTAATAACTAACGTCTAATTCTTACGAAACCCAAATTAAACTTTACATCTCAAAATAAACAAATAACCTTAAACAAAGATCCTCCATTTTTACAAATATTTTGTCTAGTCTAGAACATTCAAAATATAGCGAATGCTATCCGACCCAAAACCTGTAAAAACCATTAAACTAGATGACTAAATAGCAACTCCGAGTTCGACGACTCAGCAAACTCACTAGGTGGACCAAGCACAGTTAAATAAAATAAATAATATACGAATTTCAAATGATGGTTCAATATAATTCATAAAAATCAGAAAACTAAAGGATTCACAAGTCAGAATCACATAAAGACATAATTCTTATTCAAACGCATACACAGTATGTCTGACTAAGTCCACATTAGCCCTGTGGCGAGGCCCAGGACCACACGTAGCCCGGTGGTGGAGGCACAGAAGATAGAACTTCTTTCTGATGTTGACTTATAACACCCGTCAACGGGGTATCACAACATAGTCAGTCTGGCATACGAGTTTAGAAGGTTCAGAATTCAGATTCACATACTTATATGTTTCAGATAGTTTATAACAATGCTCGGTCCGATTCGCATACGAAGATATAACCAATTTCTAAATGCAAATATGTCAATTAAAGAATCGTATTTGTTTCGGAAAATAATAAAATGAGCGAGTTTATAAAGAAAAACTAGCTAAGCCATAAGTCACTTACCTCTCTCCGAGCCCAACTACAACTCGCAAGCTTGAAAATGATTAGAGAAGAGCTCCTAGTGATCCTAAAAGAACACCATACTTATTTAACTGTACCATTATATAAAAGATGACGGCTTAACTAATTTTTTTAGTTAATTACAATAGATCTTTCCCAAAATACATATATCCAACCCCCTGAAGCTTTGCCCAAACAATCCCTAAATCTATGCAACTATTGCCTTAAAGAAATCTGTATAATATCCAAACAATCATAGAACTTACCACTCTTCCCTTTGATTTCTTCAAAACCTTCGAGCCAAATCACCCTCCTATATTCCCTAAGCCACTACCTTTGTCCCTTCTTCGTCCTCCTCCCCTCCTGTCTCTTATTTCATCTTTTCTTCTTCTTATTCACCTGTTTATTTCTTCTTAATTCACCTTTTATTTCCATTTTTAACTCATGGATTAAGTATGACTGTTTCACTCATTTAAAACCATACATTAACCTTTTTTTTTTGCAATCTTTTTGCCAAAAAAAAAACCCACCTTAATGGGAGGAATAATTAGGACCGTTTATTGCCATTTAAACCAGGGTATGTAACAAATACTGTAAAAACCTAAGGACGCACGTCAGGTTCTTAAAGCCATTCCATTTATGGGCATAGAAGATCAATTAAAGCACACAAGGGAAGAGATTGTCTAGTCAAATATGCAAGCATAAAAAAACATGAAACCTTTTTTAATTATGTCAAAAAGTTATGGTACATTCTGTTTGTCATGAGGAACTCAACACATTTTGATGATGAAACTTGGAAGAATATCATTAACTAGTTGAAGGTGCATACCAGTCTCCCATGGCCGATGCACATACACAATTTTCTCAGGGTCCATATACCCCTACTTATAAAAGTCCTCACGGAAAAGTAAGAAAATTATTGAACAAGATTGAAAAGAATACAAAACATCATAACTTACCCTCAAGGTGAGGCTTTACATTCTTCAGATAATTGGCATATCGTGCTATGTCTTCCGCTGTATGAAAAATTTGACCGGTATTCTTGTTTTTGTAGCACTACAGTACATATATAAATTTGGTCAGATCAACAAGGGTCAGTAGTCAGTACTAAATACAAACAATCTGAAACTATTTCCCAATTAGAATACCATCAAACTTATTTAATGGTAACATCAACCTCCAGATACACATTACACGAGGCACATCATCCAAAAGTGTACAACGAGTAACATCGAGGAGTCCATAAACCATCCTATCAAGAAAATACCGTTACTCATCTTTTCTAACCCCCGGATGCGTCACAACAAGCACACCATGCCCCTGACGAGGAATGCACTCTGCAAACTTTTAGATTCCCTCTCCTATATGCAGAAAACTATTCCCTTTAGTCCTTACCATCCATGATACACCAAACTACTTACCTTCCTCAAAGGGGAGCCATAACTCTGCCTGGGGCATATTAAACTTGCACAAAATAGAGTGGAAGTGCACTACTAGATAAAGAACGATTAATCCACCATCCAAGAACTAAATTTGCAACTTCCTTCGTGCATAAAATTTCTTATGATTGTAAACATCATGACCACCAAGAAATATAGGCATAATAGTTCTCACAAAAGATATATATAATAGAGAGAGAGAGAGAGAGAGAGAGAGAGAGAGAGAGAGAGAGAGAGAGAGAGAGAGAGAGAGAGAGAGAGAGAGACCTAGACTTCGAAAGTGCAGATTCAAATCTATTTTTGCTAAGGCAAAGATGAAAACAGACGAACAATGGTAAACATCTGAACTGTGGCTTCGAAGACTTAAATCATATTTTTAGATATTCTAAAATATCACAGATAGATCAACAAGGAAGTGGCTTCTGTATGACGACTAATAGTTTTAAGCATATCATCCAAACCAAATTGGGGTTGCCATGAACCATTCCAGAGAGGATAGGTGATCTGTTGATTTACAGAAAATAGGGAACAGTAACCTATAAGGGGATTTCCTGGCCTCACTAGAATCTTGGTTATCCCAAGAACCAAGATACCGTAGCAATTGCGCTATTCGGAATTCCCAACGAGATTATTTCTCCTTCATCTGTCTTCCTATTCCTTTACGAGTTGAATCAAAGTGAGCAAACTATGGCAATAGGGAAGAACATAAACATGAAAGTATCATCTGATTGAATAACTTATGTTCTGTCTTTGTCTTACCTATGAAGAATGAGATATAGTGCATCCGCAGCTAAGGGGTTAAGATCCCTTTATAACAAGTAGCAATAGGCTGGTTGCCTAGCAAAAAAGTATGCACTGAACAAAATCGTTAAAGTATCATGCAGCAATGTTACCAATGATTGGAAACTCAATTAACCAGCAACTAGTCAAACTTTGATCATGTATTTTACAACAAGAGAAGTTCCATTCTATCATAAAACTGGTACAGCCATGTTAACCTTGATCAATGAAGTTTATAGTATCCAAAGAATCAACAAGAGAGCATAATATTGTCTTTTACTTTTTGGGCAATCCAAGAGTACCTCATCCAGGTAAAAAAGAAGACTATTTTAAAGTGCGAAATTGAGCCAACAGAAGTGGATAAGAAAAACCTAAAAATCAACCGAAAACCACAACTGACTCCATTACTTTCCTCCCTTAAGAAAGGCAACATCACATGAGCTCTGATCATTACTTTGCTCCCTTAAAAAAGGCAACATCACTTTGCTCCCTTAAGAATGACCACACATGAGCAATTAGCATATAGTACCTCTGGATTCTAGATACACTTGGAATACAATACCCCGACCTATATTCCTATCCCACTCTACAGACCTTAAAAAAGGACCCACTGTAAAGTTCATCACTAAAAAGTAGGGGTGTTCAAAAACCCGAGCGACCCGCCCAAAACGGCCGGTCCTAGCCGAACCTACCCGAACTGTAAAGACAATGGGGCTAAATGATCGATCTCGGGTATGAATAATTTCAACCCGCCCAACTATCGATTGATCATGGTTTTCAAAATGTTTCGGCCGGTTAGCCCCAAACCGCCCCGCCCAACATGAGCACACATTTTTTATATCATAATAAGTATATAATTTTAACATAATACACTTATTCAAATGACTAATTATAGAATGAGTCGATACATAATTTACTATCTTTTTACCACATATATTAACTTATGCAATTAGCCATGATAAACTTTTTTCCTTCTACAAATGTCCCATGGAAAACTAATAATATGGACTATGAAGAAAGTTTATAGTACTAGTACAAATTAATTTGAAGAAATTTTGAAAGAGTAAGACTTCCTGCTAGTTTTTCATCCATCGTATAATTGAGTTTGTGATTCTAACGGATATCCACCTACATTTTTCCTTCTGGCAATGATCGCTCTCTTCTTCCTCCCCCAATTCTTACTCCTTTTATTGTTCTCTTCCTTTGCGTTACGCTATCTAGACTTTAAGTAGGCCCCTTCTATTGAAAGTATGAAAAAAGATTCTAAGTACTTAATGATGAACCCTAACACAAACTACTTCTCTTATCCATTCGTTGTAGCTATCCACTAGAGTGCAAAAGTAAGCATAAATGACACTGCGGGACCAATAAGGATCTGCCACATCAATCTAGCTTTGGTCTAACTATCCACATAAGCTAAAACGACATCTTGCTACTTATTGAACTAAAACAGTGATGGATGATCAAAATTAGAAGATGGAGAATGCATGAGGCGCCTACTGCTACAAGCCTGTTTTGTCAAAAGTTTGACATCTAATGCAGTTTAGTCCATCCACTAAATCTCGATATTCAATACCCCTCCTCAAGTTGGAGTGTGATATTTCATTTTCTTCTCTCCATGTTGGGGGTGATGATCATTCACACTCCAACTTGAGGAAGGGTATTGAATATCGAGATTTAGTGGATGGACTAAACTGCATTAGATGTCAAACTGTTGACATAAAGTGGCTTGTAGCAGTAGCCGTCTGATGTATTCTCCATCTTCTAATCTCGATCGTCCATTACTGTTTTATTTCAATAAGTAGCACGATGTCGTTTTAGCTTATGTGGATAGTTAGACCAAGCTAGATAGATGTGGCAGATCCTTATTGGTCCTGCAGTGTCATCTATGCTTTCATTTGCACTTTACTCTTTGCCCCAGTGGATAGCTACAACGGATGGACAAGAGAGATAGTTTGTGTTTCATCATTCAGTACTTTGAATGTTTCTCTTCATACTTTCAATATAAGGGGCCTACTTAAAGTCTTGAAATCGTAACGCACGGGAAGAGAACAATAAAGGGAGTAAGAATCGGGAGAGGAAGAAGAGAACGATCATTGCCAGTCACGTGAGGCAGGAAGCGGAGTGATTTTTGCGGGTCTTCGTTAGGAATCAAAGGTAGAAGAGGTAACTTGCTCCTTTTTTCTATATATTTCAGCATTATAGATTTGCATGTGGATTTGAAATTCTTAGAATAATGTTCTCGAAGAGATTTTCTGCTCCGATCTTTGCAATCCGATTTGAGGGTTTTCTTTTGATATTTTTAGTTCTATTACTTATAATGAGCTGAAGTGAGATTGCATGAGAAATCTACATATGTATTGTAGATCTTGTGTTCATCTATGGAAATTGTGTTTAAACCAAAATCATTGAATTAATTACTAAAATTGATATGGGTTCATCTTACCTCTTGTAGTGCGATACCATATTAATATTGTGAAAATGGTTACGGGAGAATTAGACTGGTTTTGGGGTGATTTTGGACTGTAACTTAGGCGTTGTTTGCTGGTCTTTTCCCAGTTTGCAGGGACTTCAGTTTAGTCCCTGCAACCTAAGTTAAGTCAGACTTACAGTATAGTCCTTGGGTCATTTAAGAACTTTCGTGAGGAATATTGGTACTTTTTTAAGGACTGTTTGCACAGTAATATTTCTACTTTTTATGAGGCCAATCTGTAGAGTGGGTAGGAATATAGGTCGGGCCATTGTATTCTAAGTGTATGAGCTAGAATCCAGAGGTACCATATGATAATTACTCCTGTGTGGTCATTCCTTGTTGCTGTTGGTGAACTATAATCCATGGCCCTCTGTCATAATATAAATAGAAAATACGATAAATAATCCAGAGCTTCTGATTGCTTTTGGTTTAACCTTCATACTCATCTCTCTGGTGCTGCTGCATTTCTGTTCTTGTTATTAAGACATGACTTCTGAATTATGTAAGCTGTTACTTCTCCTTATAGATGCTCTATCATCAATGCCTTTGGCCCGAGTTCTAAAAATGTAATAAAGCTACCGTGCTGGATGTGTGTGTATGTGTGTGTATTATATAACTGAGTGAGACATAGTGCCGTTTGTTGCTGTATGGGCTTTGTTTTACTACAAATATGTACACTTGCTCATTTTCCTTATTATAGAAGTGGAGTTTTAGTATTTGATGTCTTCAGTATCCCAAGGATGCTCTTTTTAAGAATATCATCCTTGAATCCCTTGTGAAGTTTATTTCCCGAGAGAATCATGTGAAATTCATTATTATCTGTGTGGAAATTTTAACTTAATCTAGCTTTTTGTAAGCAAATCGTTATATCTGTTTTGCATGGATAGAAGTTGGTCATAAATGGAAGACTGGCTTCCGCATGGTTGGAAGATGGAAACAAGAACTACTGCAGATGGCACTAGGAAGAAGGTATAAAAGCATCTTTATGCTGGTCCCAGCAATAGATTTATTTCCTCCTTTTGTACATGTAGAAGTTAGTTGGATTATATGCATCTTTATGTCGCTCTCAGCAATACATTTATTTTCCCGTCTCTGCTGATCACACTTGGATGGAAAGTTAGGCATCCCCATTGTTAGCTTCTCTATGAATGGTGCACTGATCCTAGATACTTAGTTCCCTTCCATATTGGGCCGGCCCAAGACATCCAGGGGCATACAACGATTTGCTTACTATGTTTAGTAAAGTAAACTCAAAATAGAAGTGTGATTATTCAAATGTAATGAATGGCGTACATACCCTAGGTACTTAGCTTCTCTCTATATCTTTGTTCTCTTAGTTGACATTGCAAGAATATGAATAGTGGAATGACTGAGGAGAAATTAAATTATTTTAAAAAGCTTCTGTTAGCTTGACATATTGGAGTATCATTTTGCTTAATGGAAAAGTTCGTTTTGGCTTTAGTAGAAGAGGAAGTTTCAGTAGAATCTGTATGTGGTCGACTGGACGGCGGTGTTAGCATTACAAGCAGACAGATATTGGAGGTTTATTATTTTAGCTTAGCGGATTATCATTCTTACTGCGGTGTGCATAATGTTAAATGGAGAGATAGCCAGGTTCCAACTCCTATCTGATATAAAGTCAGCATGATAGATTCCCTAGTTCCAGAGTTCTGTTTGGTCTCCTGTCGGGCTGGCTGCCGGGCGGTTCGGCTAAATAATTTGGAATGATTATGCTTAAGATGTTTCATCGATTATTGCGTTATTGTAAATCATTGGGAGGACTTCTGATAGTCTCTGTGAAAAAGCTAATGCATGATTTTCTTTACATAATCTTTGGAGTGAGGGTGGGAGGTGGCTGCCATTTGATGGGAAAGCAGCAATAGCGCATTTCTGGTTAAAGCTTATTTTCATTGAATGCTCATCCATATAATTAGTCTTTTCCCAGTTAAAAAAAATGTTAATATGTTGCATGGTGTTTCTCTCTCTCTCTCTCAAAAGGTATGGAAGATGACCACAAAATTATCTTATTGTGCATCTTAGAGAATTGTTTTCCTGTGTGCAAAAGGACTCACAGACCTTGAGATTATGGTGACTTACTTTTGGTGATTGTCGTTTGAAGCTTGCTTGTTGTTGCCTATGTTCTTTAATTGGTTCATTTCTCTCTGGTTGTGGGCTGACGAATTGTGCATTTTAAGAGGCAAATGGAGGTTTGCTGGAATGTTCTGGATGCTGTGATGTTGCCTTTCTTAAGGGAGCAAAGTAGGGAGTTAGTTGTGGTTTTCGGTTGATTTTTGGGTTTTTCTTATCCACTTCTGTTGGCTCAATTTCGTACTTTAAAATAGTCCTCTTCTTTTTTACCTGGATAAGGTCCTCTTGGATTGCCCTAAAACTAAAAGACAATTTTATGCCTTTGCTTGTTGATTCTTTGGATACTGTAAACTTCATTGATCAAGGTCAACATGGCTGTACAAGTTTTATGATAGAATGGAACTTCTCTTGTTGTCAAATACAAGATCAAAGTATGACTAGTCGCTGGTTAATTGAGTTTCCAATCATTGGTAACATTGCTGCATGATTTTACTACTTTTAAGGATTTGTTCAGTGCATACTTTTTTGCTAGGCAACCGGCCTATTGCTACTTGTTATAAAGGGATCCTAACCCCTTAGCTGCGGATGCACTATATCTCATTCTTCTTAGGTGGGACAAAACACAATTTATTCAACCAGATGATACTTTCATTTTTATGTTCTTCCCTATTGCCATAGCTTGCTCACTTGTATGCAACTCAGAAATGAATAGGAGACAGATGAAGGAGAAATAATCTCGTTGGGAATTACGTTGTCTTGGTTCTTGGGATAACCAAGATTCTAGTGAGGCCAGGAAATCCCCTTATAGATTACTGTTCCCTACTTTTCCGTAAATCAACAGATCACCTATCCTCTCTGGAATGGTTCATGGCAACCCCAATTTTGTTTGGATGATATGCTTAAATGTATTAGTCTTCATAAAGAGGTCACTTCCTTGTTGATCTATCTGTGATATTTTAGAACATCTAAAACTATGATTTAAGTCTTCGAAGCCACAGTTCAGATCTTTACCATTGTTCGTCTGTTTTCATCTTTGCCTTGGCAAAAATGCAGATTTGGGTCTGCACTTTCGAAGTCTAGGTGTGTGTGTCTATATATATATATATATCTATATATATATATATTTCTTTTGTGAGAACTATTATGCCTATATTTCTCAGTGGTGATGATGTTTCCAATCTTAAGAAATTTTATGCACAAAGAAAGTTGCAAGTTTAGTTCTCGGATGGTGGATTAATCGTTCTTTAACTAGTAGTGCACTTCCACTCAATATTTTGTGCAAGTTTAATATGCCCCAGGCAGAGTTATGGTTCCCCTTTGAGGAAGGGAAGTAGTTTGGTGTATCATGGATGGTAGGGACTAAAGGGAATAGTTCTCTGCAAATAGGAGAGGGAATCTGAAAGTTTGCAGAGTGCATTCCTCGTCAGGGGCATGGTGTGATTGTTGTGACGCATCCGGGGATTACAAAAGATGAGTAACAGTATTTTCTTGATAGGATGGTTTCTGGTTTCCTCGATGTTACTCATTGTACACTTTTGGATGACGTGCCTCGTGTAATGTGTAGAGGTTGATGTTACCATTAAATAAGTTTGATGGTATTCTAATTGGGAAATAGTTTCAGATTGTTTGTACATAGTACCGACCTTGTTGTACTGACCAAATTTATATATGTACTGTAGTGCTACAAAAAAAAAGAATACCGGTCAAATTTTTCATACAGAGGAAGACATGGCACGATATGCCAATTATCTGAAGAATGTAAAGCCTCACCTTGAGGGTATGTTATGACGTGTTGCATTCTTTTCATTCTTGCTCAATAATTTTCGTACTTTTCCGTGAAGACTTTTATAAGTAGGGGTATATGGACCCTGAGAAAATTGTTTATATGCATCGGCCATGGGAGACTGGTATGCACCTTCAACTAGTTAATGATATTCTTCCAAGTTTCATCATCAAAATGTGTTGAGTTCCTCATGACAAACAGAATGTACCCTGAGAAAATTGTGTACGTAGGTTTTTGTATATTTCTTGAGAAGGTCAATAAGTTAATAGAGATGCAAAGCATCTATCTTTGTTAATTTTGGTTCTGGTAGAAGTCTGAAAATCTCTAGCATAGACTATTTGTACTTGTGATTTGCTTTTGTATGAAGTATACCCCAGAAGTCAGACTTAAGCATAACCTCGATCTCTTCCATCATTCCATGATAAGATATACCGTGAAGCTTGTCGTTAACGAAGATATCCAGGGGAGATAGCAAGGGTATTTGGTTCATTTTCGTATACTAAAACAATATTTGCTGAGCTTCTGGAAGTATCCTATTCTATCTGCTTGCACAATATTGATTACATAAGAGCTCATTTTTATTGATGTTCAGTCAATCCCTATCTCGGTTGCTTTGCAGATCCTATTCATACCATGGACGACTACTTACAAGGTCGTGTTGCACTGCCAATTAAGGAAGCAGATGGAGCTGGGAATACTTCTGCATCTATGATTGAGGTGCCAGTGGAAATCGAGATGCAGGAGGCCTTTGCAAGCGGCTTTGGCAAGGTGGTGGTTAGTGGAGAAAATCAGGAGGAGGCCATTGCAAGCAGCTCAAGCAAGGTGGTTCATGCACAAAAGCAAGATGAGGCCTTCACAAGCAGCTCTAGCAAGGTGGTTGGTGCAGAGAAGCAAGATGAGGCCTTTGCAAGCAGCTATGGCAAGGTGGTTAGTGCAGAAAAGAAAAGGAAGTGGCCTGAGATATAACAGCATTCTCTGTGCCTCTCTCGTGCTTTTCCTGGGGATATGCTCAGTAAATCGAGTTTGTTTATCGTGTGTTGTGGACTTGTATGTAGTCTTGAGTTTATGTTCTGGTTTTGAAATATCCAATAAACGGGCTGAGCTGAACTCGGGGAACATGTGTTGTGTAGCTCGAAAGTGTACTAAAAATGTTATTTGTCATGTTTGCGTTTTATGTATGTTATGCCTTCAGTTGATTCAACATGTTTGTGAAACGTTGCACATAACGTGAATTAAGAACAACTGTTCTGTAGTTAAAAGTGAACTCGATCATTGTAAATATACCTTGTATGTGGACCATGAACCTTCCGGTTTGGTCAAATCTCACCTTCGGCTTTCTGTCAATGTCAGCTTTGCCAAGTAATTCTGCTCAGAGTGAGCTTGAAAGTCCGGACGATAAAAAAACTGAGGTCCGGCACTGTATCTGCCCTTACTCCAGGTATCTTTTAAGTATCAAATTGGCTTTCTGCTCATTCCTCTCTAGCAGGTGTGTTAAGGTCTAGTATCTCTGAGCTAAGGAATGAATTTTTGCAGCCATGACAGCGAGTCGATCTTTTTTTTTTTTTTTTTTTTTTTTTTTTTTTTTTTTTTTTTTTTTTTTAACTGACATGCATGGATTTAAGAAGGTTTATCCTTCAAGAATCTCATCTACTTGCTCTAACCTAGGTTACCTGGACATGGGTGCTGGTGGGTGTCGTGTCTGGTGTGTATGCCTGCGTGCAAAACTTAGGATTAGGAGATTTGGCTAAAATGTAGCAAAAAGTTGGTGCAAGGATACGGTAGACATGTGTACTTTATATGTACAGAGGGGGGGGGGGGGGGGGGGGGCACGTACACCCCTAATGTTTTCAGAAACTATATTTTCACCCCAGGTTTTGAATTATAATTCATTTTTACCCTGCATTTATTATAAAAGCACACCAGAGAGAGTTTGATTGAAAAAATTGTGTCACCCCTGTGTCAAAATTCTCGCTCCGCCATTGTATGTACTTGTAAATTGATAAACATGTTCCCATTGTTTAGTTTCGTGTACTCATGAATGGGATTCTTTCCATGATATTGGGACGGCTGTGAAATAGAAGTTACATTTTAGTGATCATTTAGTTTCTTTTTCAGTCTTCATTACCAATTCAAAAAAATTCACTGCTTTCCCAGCATATATAAGTCTAGTTATTTACACAATTGAATTAGTAGCTGTAGCTCTGACCTAAACATTTACATGATGTACTCCACAAACAGAAGGGGGGAAAATGATTCTCTAAAAAAATGAAAAATAATAATAACAAATATTGTGATATCTAATGAGAATCGAGGGAAATAACAAAAAGGAGAGAGGATGCAATTATGAGATTACATTTGGGAGGTCTTCTAGATGATTGTAAGAGCTCATTTAGCCTGAGGTAGCTTCAATGGTTTAGGAATAGGGGTTGTTAGTTTGGGAAATTCTAGTCATACATCATTAATGATGTTTTGTTAATATCAGAATGCGCAATTAACCAGGTCTCTCATTCATGTCTGTCAAGCCAACTGCATACAGCTCTGCTTCTTTTCTACTGTTCCCTTCTTATTTTTGATGTAGCCCTTGAAATTCTAGGTCATTTGTTTCAGGTGTTCGTGTGAAATATTGAAACTTTTTTGTATTGTCTCCATCGCTAGTTCACCCACATTACTTGTGATGAAACTAGGGAAAGAACCATCAAGTCAGATGAGATTACGTTAACGTGGTTCTGATTTATTGTTGCAGCTTAGCCCGTGCATGTATAGAATTGGACTCCTTTTTATTAGAGCTGCGATTTCGGTTCGGTTCAACTGAGAACCGAACCGAAACCGGTGGATTTGAACCGGCCAGGTGAGACCGAGAACCGAACCGGCGAGCATGGGAACCGAACCGACCCGGACCCGGTAGTATACCGGGTACGGTTCGGTTTGTGCATCTACCGGAACCGGACCCGGAACCGGAACCGGTGTTAACCGGAACCGGTCCGGAACCGAAGGCAACGGTCACTTTTTTAAACAATTCGACCGTTTTGAACCATCACCATCATGCCCAGTGACCGTTTGGCTAACGGGCTGATGGTTTTTTTTGATTTTTTTGACTTTTTGTTTTTTTACAATTACCCCCCCTTCCTCCCTTCATCACCTATAAATACCCCATCACTTCCACAATTTTTTTCACATTTCCTCATCAAACTCTCATCATATTTCTCACAATTCTTCACTCTCAATTCATCATACTCTCTAAAATTTCATCATCTTTACTCTCTCAAAATCCTAATACACCCTCAAAGTTACAAAAATCCTCCAACTTCCTTTAGTTCTCGTTCTCGACGGCTAAGTTCTCATCTTCAACATTCGACAAGCAACGTTCTTCAATCTTCGACAAACAACGCATATTCAATCTCCGACGTTTCGCTTCACCTCCAAGAATTATTCTTGGAGTTTGTAAGTTTTATTTTTTGTTGTTTGCTATTTGATTGTGTTATTATTCATTTATTTGTGCTTTATTTGTAAAACTTTATTTTTTTCCATCAAATTTCTATAAGAAAAAAATGGCTTCTTCTTCTCATGTAAATGTTGATGACCAAAACAACCAATACGTACCCATAATCGACGACATGACTATTGATGATCAAATGGACATTTTATTTGGCGAAGGTGCCGCTAATGCTTTTGACGGTATAGAGGAAAATGATCCGAATTTAGGTAGTAATAAAAGAACACGTAGTTTGGGAACATATGGATAAAATACCCGATGGCTTAGACGACAAAGGTAAACAAAAATTTAGGGCTAAATGCAAACATTGTCAAAAAAGTTTTTTATTGGATATAACCGGTGGATTAGGATCAATGAGAAAACATTTACAAAATGTACACGGACTTTTGAAAGATACACCCGCCGTAGGCGAAACGATGCTCCAAACCCAACTAGGATTCGACGCACACGGCAACGTAGTTACTTTTGTCTACGATGAAAATAGGGCAATAAAAGCATTATCTCATTATATCACCGCTATCGAAAAACCTCTAAATATGTCCGACGACGTAGAGTGGGACACATTAGTACAAATCGCTTTTTGCCCGAGTTATAAGCATATTAGTAGACACACTATTAGGAAAAATATAATGAAAATATATAGTGAGAGGAAAGCGGAAATTATGCAAACATTTTTGAATTCTAATTTCATAGTTGCTTGCACTTCGGATATGTGGTCGGGTAGAAATAACAAAGGATATATTTGCGTCACCGCACACTACATTGACACAGATTGGATTTTACAAAAACGTGATATTGCATTTCAAGAAGTTCCATATCCTCACAACGGTGTAAACATAGGAGAAGCCATAATCGATGTTTTTGAAGAGTGAGATATTGATCAACGAATTACATCAATTACTTTTGACAATGCATCGTCATGTGATAGTGCGATAGATCATATTCGAACTTTGATACAAACACCATTTCGCGAAGAAATTGAACATGTTCATTGTGTATGTCACATTATCAATTTAACTGTACAAGATGGTTTGAAAAAACTAGATGACTATATTTCTCCTATTCGTGATGCTATTCTCTTTATTGCGTCTTCAAACAAAAGAACCAAACTTTTTGCGGAATATTGTGTTAAAATAGGCAAGGAAAAAAGAAGGTTTGGGGGAGATTGTAGGACTAGATGGAACTCGACTTATTTGATGTTGAAAAGTGTTGAAGGTTATGAGACCACAATCACACGTTTTTTGAATGAAAATGGCAATCCCGTATCCGTTTCACATAATGATTGGAACGCCGCCAAGGTCTTAAGAGAGTTTCTTGAACCATTTTATAACGCAACTAATATTCTTTCGGGTGTTTATTATCCTACTACTAACAACGTTGTTCCACAACTAATGTTTTTAACCATGGCTTTTAAAGAGTATAGGGAGAATGAAATTTTATACGACGCAATTAACGACATGGAAGACAAATTTCTCAAATATTTTGAAACGATCCCTATGATTTTTTGTTTGTCAAGTATTTTGGACCCAAGACAAAAGGATGCTTCCCTAGGTTTTATGCTAAACCAGATTTCGGAAAACATGACTACCGAATATAGAGATGTAGTGATATCACCAACTATTGAACAAGTTAAACAAGAACTTAATGTTATGTACGATAAATATCTTGCTAAATTTGGTGTTGGTGGTGCTCAAACATCATCGAGCGATCCGAAGGGTAAGGGTAAGGGTAAGAAAAAAGTATGCTATTGGTTCTTTATTTAAGAGTACACAAGCCACACCCACCGGGACGAGTTGCGTCTCGGAATTATTGTTGTTTCTCAACCAACATTATTTCTTAAATGTATCGGAGCAAGAAATAGAAAATGTAGATATACTTGATTGGTGGAAAAATTATGAAAGAACTTATCCAATTGTTTCTAAAATGGCACGTGATTTACTAACCCCTCCCGCTTCTACAGTCCCTTCGGAATCTACTTTTAGTGCAGGTAAACGAGTTTTGTCGGAGAAAAGATCGTGCCTAACCTCGGAGGTATTGGAGGTACTCATATGCTCGAAGGATTGGAGCGACGCCAACAAACGCACACAAGACCAACACCCTTTGGACGTTTTGGTGACCGAACTTTACCAAGATTTGGGAATAGACCCGGACACTCCGCTAGATGTAGACGAATTGCCAAAGACAAGGCGTTGAAAATTGAAGACTATTATTGGGTATTTTTGTTCATTTCAATAAGTTTGTATGTAAGTTAGAAAAAATGCAAATGATTGTTAGTTAAGTGGGTGCCAACCTAGTTGGGATGTACTTAAACTATAGTGATGCAATTTTTTCTAACATTTGATGTTTTAATCAATAATACAAGTTTAGTTGTTTTTTTTCAATATTTGTCAAATTTAATGTATTATAGATACTACTTAGTACTTACTAATACTATCAAAAATATTTGATGTTTTTTAATGTAAACATTTAATGTTTAAGTACATTAAATTTGTACATTAAAAAAAATTAAATATTAATTAAGAACATTAATGGAACCCTAACCCTAACCCTAGTTTTATTAATGAACCCTAACCCTAAATTTATTAATTAATACTACAACAATTACTATCACCACAACAAATCAAAAAAAAAAAAAAAAATACTGACCGGTTCATAACCGGAACCGAACCGAAACCGAACCGGTGACCCAACCGGTTCCGGTTCACGGTTCCGGTTCGGTTCCAGCTGAACCACTTTCCCCGGTTCCGGTTCAACCGAACCGAACCTCCATGTCTACCCGTGTAACCGAACCAAAACCGACCGGTTTTGGCTACAACCGGTTCGGTTCTGGTTCGCTTGAACCGAAATCGCACCCCTACTTTTTATACGTGTAACCTTGGCTGGCAAATGTACATGGTCCTCACTATTCTGTCTGGTGCTATATTTGATGATCAGGTTGCTCCAAACATCTGACAGTGTATCATCAACGCTCAGCGGAATCAATCTGGTATAGGACACAAATGTAATTAGCTAGAGTTATTATTAATATTACTAGTCCTTAAACTAGTTTATTTAACTACTTTGATGTTTTTCAATGCACGATAGTTTTGTTTATCATGGTATCAGAGGGGGTTACGAACCCTAATTTCTGATTTTTTTTCCCGTCCACGGGGATCGACCATATTCGTTCCTTCTTCCTTGTTCCCGTCTCCGAAACATAGCGGCCCCGTCCAAGCAAGAGGATCGACCAGGTTCGTTCCCTCAGTCTCCAGCAACTACAACATGTTCGTTGTTGCAAGCACCGCCGACCTAGCTCCCCGCGTTTGCAAATCAGTGTCGCCTCGAACGCCGTCTATCTTCTTGTCGCGTCCAAGAGGTCTTTATTCAATATTGATTGAGCAATTGCAGTTACATATGCTCTTGATCGAAAGCAAGAAAACACCCACTGTTGGTCCCAATATTTTATTCTCTGTTGGTTCTTTTTTGCCGACCCAATTGGTTGATTTGCCACAAACCACAAAGAGCACATAGTGGTTGGCTGCGTGGCAGGATAAGAAAAGCACACAACTTGTGTTTGCTTGTGTGGCTGGAGGAAAGAAAGCACATCACTTTTGTTTGTGTGCGTGTTCAGCAAGGAGAAAAGCAAACAACTACTTCAATTTTAAGTTGTGCCATCGTCATTCAGTTTTCAGCAGAGTTTCACTGCTTCTTCTACTACTGCCATGGCACCTAATAACATGGTTCCGCAGCCCAAGTTTTGGCCATCTCCTACCCACACCTCTGGTTGGCATCCTCAGTCCTCCGATTCAACCTCGTCCGTCTCAGGGCTTTTGTCAGGGCTGCGGCGAGTAGGGTCACAGGATTCGTCAGTGTTCGCATTTTCGCTGGATGCTTCAGCAGTACCATAACTCTGGGACTTCTCGTGACAGGCTATCGCCCAGGCTCCCCCAGTCTAGCATATTCAGCTCCAAGCTCTCCATGGACTCCGCGTGCACATGTGGCTACGGCACACTCAGGCGTGCAAGCTACACCAGCTAGGCTGCTTGACAATGGGGCCACTCATCACACTACGGCTGACCTGGCCAATCTTTCGTTGCATCAACCCTATACGCGTGGAGATGATGTCATGATCGGTGATGGCACGAGTCTGCCTATCACTCACACTGGTTCGCTCTCTTTATCTTCTCCCTCTCACACATTTAAACTTGGTCATGTCTTATGCGTTCCATCCATTAGGGAAAATTTTATTTTTTTCTCTCAACCTTGCTCTTCTAACAACCTTATAGCTGAATTCTCATCTGTTGGTTTTGTCTTGAAGGATCGAACCACGGGGGCGCCTATTCTAACAGACCCACTTAAAGATGGAGTTTATGAGTGGCCAGCTTTCACTCCATCGCTGGCCCTCGTCACCGAGTCTCGTCCGTCCTATCACTCTTGGCATCGTCGTCTTGGCCACCCAGCTGGGCCTGTCTGTCGACAAGTAGTCTCAAAATTTTCCCTTCCGTTTAGTGGCAGTAAAGCGTCTGAGTCATGTATATGCATGTCAATGCACCAAGAGTCACAAACTACCCTTTCATAATTCAAGTATAAAATCTTCTCAACCCTTTGAGGTCGTTTTCTCTGATGTTTGGACCTCGCCTGTTACATCACACGATGGTTTCAAATACTATGTCGTTTCGTTGACCATTTTTCTAAATATGTGTGACTCTACACAATGCAACGAAAATCGCAATTGCATGATATTTTTGTTCGCTTTCATGCCATAGAGGAGAAATTTTTCTCTCTTCCACTCAAAACCCTTTATTCAGACAATGGGGGGAATGCATTGGTCTTCGGGGTAATCTAGGGCTTCATGGTATTTCCCACCTTAGTTCTCCGCCCCATACCCCTGAACACAATGGGTATTCGGAACGTCGTCATCGGCACATAGTCGAGACTGGATTAGCCTTACTTCATCACACCTCTGCCCCTCTTCAGTACTGGCCTTATGCGTTCACCACTGCGGTCTATCTCATTAACCGCCTTCCCACACGAAATCTCAAGTTTCGCTCACCCTTTGAGGTCATCTTTAACCAACACCCTAACTACACCAAACTTGGAGTCTTTGGTTGCTTATGTTATCCTTACCTCCGTCCTTACACTTCGCATAAGCTGGAAGATTGGTCCACCCCATGTGTATTTGTTGGGTATTATCTCACTCAGAGTGCCTATATGTCTCTCGATGTCACCTCTCATCGTCTGTATGTCTCTCGTCATGTGCAGTTTGATGAGTCGTCTTTTCCCTTTGCCTCTTCAGCTTCTAAGTCCTCCCAACAACCTAATGATTCCATTTCCTTGTGGTTCTCTCCTAGCACTAGCATCCTTACATTACCATCACACGTCACCCCACCTTCCCCATCCCCACCCCTTCCACCACCACCACCCATTGACATCTCTGCTCCTCATTTTACTCGGGGCAACACATGTTTGTCGTTCCAATGTGCCCACTGAATCGCATCATGTAGCTGAGCCTCCTCCCATCCAACAACCTGCCCCTCAGCCTGCTGCTCCTTCGCCTGTCGCCTCGCATCCTATTATCACAAGGTCACGTGATGACACTCTTAAGCCCAACCCTAGATACACCTTCCATGCTATTCTTCCCACCACTGATAAAGATAGCGAACCCTCTTCAGTCACTGAGGCTCTTCGGCCCCCAAAGTGGAGAGCCGCTATGGAAGCAGAGTTAGATGCCCTGGTTCAGAATAATGCCCGGGATCTTGTTTTACGTGTTTGTTCTACTAATGTGGTTGGCTGCAGGTGGGTGTTTCGCATTAAGCGAAAGTCTGATGGTTATATTGACCGCTACAAGGAACGTCTGGTTGCCAAATGGTTTCATCAGCGACCTGGTATTGACTATCATGACACTTTTCAGTCCAGTGGTCAAGCCTTCTACCATTCTCTCTGGTTCTCTCCATAGCCAGCTCTCGGCTATGGCCCATCAAGCAGTTGGATGTTAACAATGCTTTTCTTCAGGGTTCTCTCCATGAGAAGGTCTACATGCAGCAACCCCCTGGTTTTGTGGATCAGGATCTTTCCCATCATGTATGTCGCCTAATCAAGGGGATCTATGGCCTCAAACAAGTCCCTAGAGCATGGTACGCCGAACTCCGCTCGTTTCTACTTCAGCAGGGATTTGTTAATTCTCGTGCTGACACATCTTTGTTTATTTATCGTCACTCGGACATCATCTTGCATGTGCTCGTGTATGTGGATGATATTGTTATTACCGGATCTGATGCATCATCTTTTCAGCAATGTATCCTGGATCTCTCTCGCAGGTTTTCTCTTAAAGATCTCAGTGATTTATCTTACTTTCTTGGAGTTGAGATTTTACAGCATCCGGAGGGTTTGCTCCTGTTACAGCAGAAGTACATCCTTGACCTTCTTCACCGCCTTGGCATGTCTTCGGCCAACCCGGTTTAGACGCCTATGGATACTTCTACTGCTCTTGCAGTTAACAGTGGTACAACCCTGTCAGATGCAAAGGAATATCGGATGGCTGTTGGAAGTATTCAGTATCTCTCTCTCACTCGTCATGATATCTCCTTTGCGGTTAATCACATTTCTCAGTTCATGCACAGGCCTACTATAACTCATTAGAATGCAGTCAAACGTCTGTTACGGTACCTCCACGGGACAACTGATCATGGTTTGGTGCTTCGCCGTGGTCCTCATAAACTCTATGCGTTTTCTGATGCTGACTGGGCAGGAGAAAGGGATGACTATACCTCCACCTCCGGTTACTTGGTGTATCTTGGTGGCTCTCCATTTCATGGAGCTCCAAGAAACAAAGCACGGTTGCTCGATCATCTACTGAGGCTGAGTATCGTGCTGTTGCGTCAGCTGAGATTCGTTGGTTTTGCTCTCTTCTTGCTGAGCTTGGTGGTCATTTTCCCTCCACACCACTCATTTACTGTGACAACATGGGCACCAACTATGTCTGTTCAAATCCGGTGTTTCACTCTCGAATAAAGCACGTTGCCCTTGATTTTCATTTGTTCGTGAACAAGTTCACGCTGGCATTCTATGTGTGTCTCATGTTTCGTCCGCCGACCAGCTAGCTGATTGTCTCACGAAGCCCCTCTCGAGAGGGCCTTTTCTTCTATTGCGGTCCAAGCTTGGAGTCTCTTCTTGATCCTCCATCTTGGCGGGCGTATAAGACACAAATGTAATTATCTAGAGTTACAAATGTAATTATCTAGAGTTATTATTTACATAGCAGTGTTCATCCTCACTTAGCCTAGCTTGCTCCACCCGCTGAAACGACTTGAGGAGCCTTTCTTCACCACAAATTATTTTGCTTTTTTCCTTCGAGGGTTCAATCTTCCTTTTTAGGGTTACCAGCTTTTGAAAAGCCTTTGATAATTTGATGTCGGTTATCGGGTTTCCTATCGGGCACGGGTTGCCCGACTCCGCACCAATTCCTTCCTGGGCTTGAGGTCCTTTATGGCGAATAATATTGATATTTCTAAAGGGTCGTGCTTTAGACGGCCTGCTGGGGGCCTTTTTAGGGGGCGACACAAATCCCAATCTAATAGAGGAATTGTTAATCAGAAAGTTACCTTCTTGTCCTTGTGGAGACATCAAATTTCCCTTTTCTGCCATTGGTTCCGGCTGTGTTTCTGGAACTTTCTCCTCTTTCGGTACACCGTCCTCGTTTTCCACTCAATAAACAGCTGGTTCCACCACCTCATTTGCCTTTGACTCTTCAGGAACTTTCTCGCAATTCTTCTCTCTTTCTTTCTTTCTCCTCGAATCTTCCATATGTATCAACGTCTATAGATGTGCCACCTGGTTTTTGATCTCATCATTTGATAGTCCCAGCTGGCTGTCCTTTTCTTTCGGATCTTTTCCTCCGTCATACGTATCTTCCTCGAAACCAATTCCGTACACACAACGTCCTGATTTTCATCCTCCACCCGCTCGTACTGGGTCCTTCCTTGTCTTACCCAGCGCGCCACCGCTTGCCGAAAACTTGCTCTTTCATTCGGTGTGTGAGAATTCAAATCAGCCTCCATTTCCATTCTTTCACGATGTTTAGATTTGGATGAGGTTTATAGGCTCGCCGGAAAAGAGTTTTGCGACTAGCGTCGCCCCCCGGAGCTTATCCACCGTAGCACCGTCGTCTTCCAGATCCAACAATAGCTCCTCATAATCTTCGTTTACTTGGTTCATATTTGGTGTTCGTAGAAATTAGGAGAGACACGAAATAAAGAGAGAAGGGGAAAAGAAACCTAGACAGAGGAACAGAGCATCAACGCTCAATACAAGCTACCATTTGAGGTAGAAATTCATCATCTCTGTAAAGTTGCAGAGCAACAATCTAGAGAGAGAATGTCTTTGCGTCACTAGTGACAGCAAATGTGGTGTGGGGATATTACAAGAGAAAGATACTAGGGTAATGATTCTTACCAAGCAAAATTTATTAAAGCCACTAACTTTATTTGTGCATCTAATATAACCAACGAAGTTGTTATTATTATTATTTTTATTATTTCAAAACTAACCATAAAAAGTTATTCATCTGTACAGAATGTATTAACTTTCTATGATTCAAGAAAAAATGAACTAACTTTCCTCAAAAAAAGACTAACCCGCCAGTACATCGGTCGCACCAAGAACCATCTAGCCCATTTATTTGCTTGTAAAAGTTATAGGCTTAGCCACATGTTTATTTAGCCCGGCAAACCACCTTATTGGGCTTTAGCTAGTCTAAATTATGATCTAACAAGCTTTAGTGGCCCAATCATCTAAATGCAAATCAAGTTTCCTAGAAAAAACCTAACCTTAGAATGAGGCTGTTTGGATGAGCTGAAATAAGTGAGAGGTTGAGCTTAAAAGCTCATTTAATCTGTAGTGTTTGGATGCGGTAGATTATTGTTGATTATTGGCAAATATAAATTTTTGAGGTAATGATGTTTGAACTCAAGACCTCATGTAAAAATTTCAAACACTCTACCACTAAGCCAACACACATTTACATAATAAAGTACCGAAAATCACACTAAAAAAGTATGGAATTTTCCCAAAAATCCGGAATTCCGCCCAAAAAACTGGGAATTCCGGCTGAAAATCCGGAAATCCGGATTTCAAGCCGGAATTCTGGTTCTTCCCAGATAGTGGTTATGCGGTTGCCCCTGATAATTTCCTCCACGGTATACTTGCTGGTTCCCTGCTGGTCGAGCTCTACATTCATAGGCACGATGCCCCTTTCTACCACAGTTGTGGCACACGACTAGGTTCCCATGCAGTCTCTTCCAGGGTGGTTCTGCTGACAACGGTTGCAGTTGTAGCGACGAACTGGCTGCGCTACCTGATTCTGCTGGTTCTGGTTGTTTCCTCCATTGTTTGGCTTCATTTTCTTGTTGCTGCTACTTCCTCCTGCCTCAAGTGCCTTGCGCTTCCCACGAAACTCATCTTGTACCTCCTGGACTTGCCACATGTCAGCTGCTCGATCATATGCCTCGTGCAAGGTGTCGTAAGTCCTACTGCGCATGATCTTCTGCAGCTGAAAGTGTAGTCCCGAAATGAACTTGTTGATCTTATCATCCTCACCTGGCACCGTGTGGCCTGCAAACCTTAGTAGCTCCACGAACTTCTTGAAGTAGTTTGTCACTGAGCCGTTCCCTTGTGTCAAGTTGTTGAACTCATTGCACTTCCCTCTCTTAACATGAGCTGGATAGAACCGCGTCCTAAGAGCAGTCTTAAAGGCTTCCCAAGTGAAATTGGGTCGAGCTAGCAAGGCTTCTTGGCTGGTTGTCCACCAATCATCTGCGTCTTCTGCCAGATGGATGATGGCGCAGTTAATCTTCTCATCGTCAGGGCAATGCACAACCTTGAGTAGCTTCTCGAAATGCATTATCCAGTTCTCTAGTTCAACAGGATCTTCCTTGCCAGTGAATTGGCGAGGGTTCAAATCAGCTATCTGCTTAGCATAGCTTTGCCTTCCTCGCTCCTCATTTCCAACTACTCGATCCATGAGTTGGGTCATCTGGGCCATCTGGGCCACTAGCAGTTCCATTGGTGGTTGGTTGCTTCCTTCAGCTGCCATTTGCTTTCGGTTGACTCTCCTGGTGTAGTATCGTAGTGGTCTATCAGTCATATTCCTACACTATCACCTATTGTATTATTGCCTATTGTACGAGGAATAATTAAAATGATTTATCTCATGAAACACAAGTATATCGTATTCAAATAGGACAAGTATTGCACATAACAGCCAAAGCATATAACTCTTCTCCACATAATCATGTGAAACTGTATCAACACATATATCTCATATTCCAAATCAACAAACTCAGATATCATAAGGCTCAAAACGTCATTCCGAAGAGGAAAAGGACGTGGGTGGGTGGGACTCAGTAAAAATCATACTACCCTTAACCCCAAAGCGGCTTGTCAAATTTTAAATTTCTTACCCAAAATTCATTTTAAATTACCCTACAGGTTTTAATTCCTTTTTGGATTGATTGCTCTGATACCACCTGATTAAAGAACTATATATTTTATCTTTCTTATTTTTTTCAATAAAACAACAATATCCCATATTTAATAATACATATATATATATATAACTTTAAATAGCAAAAACATCTTTTATATAATTAAAACAATAACTAGAATTATTAGAAATTAATTCTAACACAAAATTGCATTTTAAATGTTATATTATATATGCAGTTTATGAAAATACTAATTAGATCCCCTAACTTTTCATTAATAACATGAAATAACCTCCCAATAACCAAAAGCAGTTTTATTATGCTTCACTAGCCACCCATAACTTTTCAGAAAGTACAAGAACAACCCCCAACATGAACAAGCTTAAATCCAACAACCCGAATCGATATAGAGCTATTAAAATCATGTTTCGATGATCACAAATGAATCAGAGGGTGATTTAGGAGTTACCCAAGCGAAAAATCGCGAGAAACGGTCAAGATTTGGGTCCGGGTGGGTTCGCCGTCGATGGTGGCCGGTGGTGATGAACGATTCCGGCGATTGAGGTGTTGTTGGCTCCGATTGTTGATACCCGTGAGTTCCTCGGACCTCTAGGAGCGATTTGGGATCGATTTGAGTGAGTGGGTGTCGCCAGGGGGTTCGGGCGACCTTCTCGCCGGCGTCAATGGCACCCGGCGGTCGGCGGCGGTCTCTGGGTCGCCTCTGCAGCAATTAGCTGCTGCTGTTGCTTCGTCTTGGCTCGGAAAAGGGAGAGGGATGAGTACGGGGTGAAATCCGAGGGGTTGGGGAGAGCTGCAGGTGGTGGTGGCGACGGTTTTGCCGTCGGGGCCTTCGTCGGAGGCGGCAGCGGCTTGAGCCGCTGCTCTGTTTCTGCGGGTTTTCTTCGGGGAGAACAGAGAGGCAGAGAGAGGGTGAGACAGAGGGTCAAAACTGAGGGAGAGAGAGAGAGAGAGAGAGCTGTGGTCACGGTGGCGGCTTGGTTGCCGTCGCGGAAGGCAGCGGCACCAAGCCGCTGCTCTGTTTTTCGTCGGGAGAGACAGGGGCAGGGGGAGAGAGTGAGGCAGAGGGGGAGGTTGGGAGGTGGAGAGGAAAGGGGTGAGTGATGGTGGTGCAGGTGGTGGTGTGGCTGGTGATGGAGGTGGTGATGTACGGTGGTGGTGGTGGTGTGGTCTGTGAAGAAGAGAAGAAGAAGGAGTATAAGAAGAGAAAAGAGTGCAGGAGATGTGTTTCCCCACAAAATTTGCAGGTTGTGGTTTCCTAACATTTTTAATATTTTAAAATTTTATTTTATTTAATTAGTATTAGTTATGTTTTGGTGTGTCTAAAGTACAATTAGTTGGAGAATTCTAGTGTGTCGGGCACACCACTAGGCTAGGCAATTTGTTACTTGATATAAAATAATAAATTTCTAAAATTAATTTCTCAATAACGATACCCTTTTCTAGGAATATAAATTAACCACCTTGACTATAATTTGGACCCGAGAATTACCCAATTTCATAACTCGCAAATAAAATCGAATTCTTCGCACAAATTACTTATTTACCCTCGTTTTAAAACGGGGTATTACAACCTACCCACTCCATTTCGACCCAAAGAGAAGCATTAGCAGCAGCAGTTGGCTGCTGAAGCCACGAACCACCACCATCGCCGCCGGCCACCATTAAATTCGGCGAGAAGCTCACCCGAGCTAACCGGAGCGACCCACTCTCTCCCTTTGGTACCATTCAACTCCTGGAGGTCCGAGGAGTACTTTAGCAACATCAAACAGAGCCTAGGACGTTCGATTCATCGCCGGTGTTCATCACCGCCGACCGCCACCTTCGAGGACGTAACCCGCTCCGTTTCTTGACCATTTCTCGCGATTTTTCGCATGGGTAAACTCTAAATCACCCTCTAGTTCATTTTTAATCATCAAAATCTGAGCTTGTTAGCCTAAAATCGATTTGGGTTTGTTGGGTTGAGGATTTATGCTTTTGTTCTTGAAGGGGGGGGGGTTGTTTATGTAATTTATGAAAGTTTGAGGGTAAGATGTGAACTGCATGTTTAGTTTCTGGAAAGTTGGGGGTGATTTCTGTATGTTATCAAACTGCATATTTATATAAACTTTAAAATGTTATTTTTGGATTAATGATATAAACTAATATTTCTATATATTATTTTGACTATATAAAAGTAAATATGTTGTAAAAATTACTTAGGACTATATTTATATGAAATATTGTTGTTTTATAAGCGAGATGAAAATGTGTGATTTGATTTAATTATATAATTTCGGGTTGATTAACTAAGTATTTAAAGTGCTTGTAAACTAGTGTTTTGAGTAAAAAAGGTTATTTTGTTAATATTGATAAAAATAAATAGGTTGTAAGTTAATTTGAGAAATAATTAATAAAGTAGACTTTTTAAATAAAAATCCATATTACTATTGTTGATATTACATGATTATTTTTCTAGAAAGTAGAAATTATTTATCCAACATCAATTTATAGATATTTATGACTTGTTTTATTGAAATAAGCATTTTTGTGAATTTTATTTGAGTATTTAATTATTATATAGTGTATATATTTTCTAATAAATAAATAGTTATAATTGAATTAGTTTGAATTAAATTTTATAGTCACTTATGAATTTAAATTATTATTTTCTATAAAATAAGAGTGTATAAACTTAATATTGGAATTATTTCTCAACAACTTTACGATTTTATATTTATATAAGTTGTAATATTTTTATGAGAAAAATATAAGTGTTAATGTCACAAGTTTATTAAATAATTATGGTATGCTAACAATTAATGGGGTTATGGGGATAATTTCAAATGTCACATTAGGAGTTAAAGCATTTGACATATCATAATTGCACAATTGAGTTTGTAATAAATTTATGAATTTTAAATTGTAGGTGGTGACGAATTCGTAGACGAAGGCTACGTGCATCTGTAGAAGCTTTATCGTGATATTTGTCGTGCTACTTGAGGTGAGTAAATATGCCTAACCTATTGTGCCCGTCCTCCTTTCGTGTCCAAATATTTTTATGACTTTTACGTCTCAAATGTGATTTGTGATTTACGTGTTTAACTTGATATTTCAATTACGCGTCCAACTATTTTCGTAATTTATACGTCTCAAATGTGAAATTTGAAATACGTGCTTGACTTGGAAATTCAATTACTTGTTTATCGATTCATTTGGAAACTATCACATGGAAATTAATAATACGTAATAACGTAAAGTGGAAACAGTTGTGCGGTGGAACCATATGTGGATTATTATTTATTGTGGTTATGATATTTTGCTCGGTTGCAATTGCCCCGGGCTGCTCCATGTACTCACCTCTCTGGCCGCTAGAGTCTTAGAGGGTTGCCGACACTTAAGGTCTTGGATGCCTGCGAGATGGTTGGTTCTATATCATTGGTTCGTTCCCCGCTACAACTAAATAAAAATGTGGATTTTGAGATGTGGATGATAGATGAATATTGGATATCGGGAATTTCATAATTTGGACAAATATTATGGATTGGAATTTTTCCTTTGGATAAATGTCTATTCGGTACTGTGATGATTTGAGAACACATTTCTGAAAACAAAGAATTAAAAGTCTAAAAATGTATTTCTTTTCTCACACGAGAAAATATTTGTTTACTTCTTACATATCATCCTGATTTCTTAAAATAAAAACATGCCTCTTTCCGATTTACACGTTGGGGTGTTTACTTACTCAGCATTTTTGTGCTGATTTTGGAAAAACTGCGGTCTTTGTTTCTTTCCCCCGCAGGTCTAGGTGAGGGGAGCTCGGCTTAAGGGGAAACGCGGACTCATCTAGTTTTGATTAGTACTAAATGTTTGAAACACTTAGATAATATTTCATCATGTTTAATAGTATGTATTATTTCACTCTTGAAGACATTATGGTTTGTAATAAATGACTATGTTGGTGTTTGTTTTGATTACCATTGTTCCTTGCACCCGGGAGCGATCTTGGGGTGCGGAGTGGCATTTCCGTATTTCTCCCACGACGAAGTAGGGGAGTGTCACAGTTGTACTTTTGGAGAATTGTGGCCCGTGAACAAAGTAATAATGGCCTAATATGGTAGAAGTGATTTGGATTGTACTTTCTCATTTCGGAAATAGAATTTAGATGTTCTTCTTTCAGATTCATATTTTGGATTATTATTTATGTGATACTTCAAAGTAGAATATTTCAAAAGTAAGTAAATAATTCACATAAAGCACGTATGACAGTTTTTCACGAATAACGCACGCGAAATACGAAAGAACGACAGGCACGGAACGCTAGGCATATTAACTTGCCTTAATCCAATATCACGTCTTAGATGTAGTTTTCGCCAATGAAATCGCACCTCAAATTGGAGCTTCTAACTCATTAAAACCAAAATATAATACCCGAAATTCACTATTTGCTTAGTTTTTAATAAAACATTTCTAGTTTAATTTCTAACAGTCGACTCATGCACTATTTTGGTATACGATGAGGACGAAAACTAATATTTTTAGAAAATAATTTGATTACGAAATCTTCATTTTTTAGTTTTACCTAAAGTATAAAGTTTAAGTAAAAAACAAATAGAATCCCTAAGCTTTTACTAAACTCAGTTAACACCCCCTACACTCACAAGACAAGTTTAATAAAGAGACTTTAACCCCCCAGAGTTTCTGAAACAACACTTTTCTCTTTACACCTAGTTTATGTAAAAGACACTTTCACACCCTTACATGAACTATCAAATTTGTTCAATCTAAACGTAGATTTAAGTCTCAAGTTATGATTTTGATTCACTAAAGTATAAAATTAGAGGATTTAGAGTGTAACCAAGCCAAAACCACTGAAAACGGTCGAGAAACGAGGCATTTTGAGTTTGCCGTCGAGTGGGTTGGCGATGGTGTTGGTCGGCGATAATGTCGGCGTTGCTTCTGCTACTGTCCAGTTGCCGCAGTTGTTTTTGGTCCGAGAGGAGGCAGATAGGTGGAGAGAGTGCAAACAGGGAGAGAGGCACGACGATGGTGGTGGCGGATGTTGCCTCGTCGGGGGGCTGCCGGCAGAGCAGTGCTGCTGCTGCTGTCGTTGCTTCTAACAAAACAGAGAGATATGGAGGGTGAGAGAAGAGAGCATAGAGTGGAGGTGGTGGCGATTAAGTGAAGAAGAAGAAGAATTGTATAAGAAGAGGGAGGAGAAGAAAAGAAATCACCGGGAGTTGGGTTTGTCAAATCAAGTTAGGAATTGTGAGCGAAAACTGTTTTTCTTTTATTTTATTAACTAATTACTATTTACCTATTAGGGTTCGTAGTTTTTGTCAAATACAACTACCACCCTAACTATGAACTAACTAATATCTTAAAAATACAATTGCCTCCCCACTTGCCAAATATTTCAAAAATAAATATTTAAACTCTATGAAAAAGTCATGAATTATATACTAAAAAAAATAAGGGGTATTACAATTTGGGTGAAGTGGGGGCACACATTTTTATTTATTTTTTTTTTTATGAGAGAAGGGTATAGATTTTCAGTGAATAAAAAAAATAGAATGCTCTAATAAATATCACAGTCTTTTTGTGTATTTATGAAAAATTAGAGGGGAAATTGTTCATATTAAATAGGTGGCACTTGTTTTTTTGTAAAAAAAAAAGAAAAAGAAAACACGTTGCTAAGATTCGAAATCAAGTAACAATATTCACAAAACATATTTTTAACCACTAGAGCACTATACATTTGTGTTTATTTGGGATGTACACATATATATTCTGAACAACACAACTAAAAAAG
This sequence comes from Linanthus parryae, assembly GCA_023055425.1. Classification (NCBI taxonomy): domain Eukaryota; kingdom Viridiplantae; phylum Streptophyta; class Magnoliopsida; order Ericales; family Polemoniaceae; genus Linanthus; species Linanthus parryae. The sequence continues at coordinate 12,094,562 of JALGPY010000006.1, read as the reverse complement.
AGCTAATAAAATAAGAACACCCTAATGATGAAGCAGACCCTGAATGTATTACACCTAAAATCCCAGTAAAACTAGGCCAAACAGGTCCGAGTATTTAGATTTTCAGTTCGGACCAAACAGGCCCGAGTGTATTAACCTTCCTAAAAAACAAACCCCGGTTAAACTGGGCCAAACGGGGCCGAGTATGTTATGTTCTGGTTGCGGGCAAGATCCGTTCAAATCGGTACACCTTCTTCTTCTTCTTTACTCTTTTACCTGGAATGAAGTATCACCGGAACCCTAGCTCTCCACAGAGCTTTGTTTCCTTCACAGGTTGTTTCAGAGCTAACAAGCACCACATGGACTCTCTCTCTCTCTTCAAGCACCGAAATCGCAGAACGATGGACAAAGGAGGGGTTTGTTGAAGCTACACGCATGGTCTGAAGTACACGGGCATGATGAAGTTTCATCGGATCGCTGCCACTGAAAGCTTTCTTCAAAGGTTTCGTCTTCCATATGTACCTTTTTATGCTTTCGTAGTTGTTTTATGCTGAGTAAAGTTGCTTCGTCCATTGGATGACACATCTGGTGATTGTAGTTTATGTAACTTGTTTGCATTTACATCTCACTCTGATTTGACCTCATCATCTCACACTTCATTTGTGGTTGTTGCTAACTCAATTGAATTGGTGGACATTCTCTGTGACTAGCATTACTTGTTAGGCAGGTTAATAAGTTGAACTCATTCCTTAAACGGCAAGGGAACCCTTTCTCCGTCAGCTGTGTATGTCGCCGATTTTCTAAGTAGTTTATGTGGGATTGTGGGGATATAATGAGGGTTCTCAGGGAAATTAGGTTATGGTTCTCTTTGACCTATCAGTTTTATTAGGTTTTTGAGTTGTTTTTTTGGGTATTTAATCTTTCATTAGAAGCTAGAAGTCATACATTCATGTCGGATCCGGATACTTAGAATCATGCATTTAAATAATGTCAGCTTCACGTTAGCAGATTGTATTGAATAACTGCCACCCTTTCGCTACGTACAATAAACTTTCCACTTCATCATCTCCTTTCCTTCCACAAAATCGTCTCATTTTTTTCAACCAAGCAACTAGATTTGCTATCTTGTTTCGCTCTCTAGTACTCCTGTTGACTTCCAATTCGGTGCCATTTTGGGCAATGTTTTCTCCAGGTAACTGAGTATAGGCAAGGTTTCTCAAGTTGAATGTTTTCTCTGGGTAAATGAGTATAGGCAAGGTTTCTTATGAATTTACAATTCATGCACATTATCGGTTTCCTGAAAGACATTTTTTCTTAACAAAATCTTAAATGTAGCTCATTAGGCAATACCCTTTGGTGTGAAGAATGAATGGTTTAGACATGGGCACGTCTTAAGTGATTCTAAAGCATTACTTTTGGGCAGTTGCTATAACCAAGCAGGTTTTGGTTCTAACTAGCGGGTTTATTGAAAATTAAATGCCTTGGATTTAGCGGCTGAGATATTATAGGAAGTTTACAAGGTTCGCCGATGTTTATTTTACTGTGCGAGTGCTCTTGCAATAACTGAGAACATGTTTGTATGTCCTTCAGAAACTTTGTACAGGTTCTTGTTCTATATGTGGTCAAATGGTAGGAAAGCTGCAAATACACTACACTAGTCATATTAATGATGATTCAAACCGTTTGTTTGATTGAGGCGTTGGGTGATTTGTTAATGTTTTTGCCTTCTTTTTGGTTGGTGTGTGTGTGGTGATGGGTCAGTACATTGCTTCCAGTCAAGAATCAAGATTATCTAGTATCTATTGAGGTTGCTGCAATAAACTTTTTGCTTGAAGGAATTGCTGGAGACGGAAGAATAGGCTTCATAAACACCTTTTAGACATGTGGAAGGTCCATTTTCTTGGAAGAGCTGTGACCAATGGTTTCTTTGGCGTCCTAGGTAGACTTCTGGGATTGGGTCGAGGTGGGTTTTGATGTATGAATTGTGTGTAATGATCATGGATGTAGTCATGAGTAACTTGATATCAGTTTGCTAAAGTCTTTGCGGGATTACCTGCTCTGATGCGTGAATCACCAAACCACATCCTAGATTTTGTTGTTTCAGATTCATGATTAATGCACGACCAATTGGCTACTCAATCCTTATGATTTGGCTGCATCTATGGATGGACTACACATTTATGTCGATATTCAGGAGCACCGCGGTGGTAGTTTTTTGCAGAACGTTATTTTCCATCTCTGGACACTATTTCTCAATTCCCGAACACTTCCAATCACACGAGGCCACATGGCATTTGTAACACTGCAGTTCAAAAAAACCCGGAGATCTATTAATAATTAGAACTCCGGTTTTGAGATACCCGGAACCCTGTTGTGACAATATAATTCCAGTTTTGCAGATTCCAGAATCTTATATTTTGCGATAGGTCTCTCGTTTATTTTTGAGATTGTCCAAGTTATGAAATTTCTAATCACAGATTATGAACCTCCATTTCATTTCGCTCTCTCTCGCATCCAAAGACCCTCATCATTACTTGTTATGTTGAGTTCTCATGATGTGGTTAATCTGTTGTGAGGATTTTCTTTTTCTGCGAGGGTCAAATGGTCTTTTGAGGTCATTTCCTATGCATAGAATTAATGATCTATTTAGGTTAATGTGCTTAGCAGGCATGCACTCTACATAAATGTGCAAAATTGCAATCTGGATCGTGGGAACGTAAAACATTTTACTGAATCTGGATTTCAACTTCTTGGGCTATCTAGTATCTACATTGTAAAATAAATAGAAATTTAGGGTTTTGGTACAATTGTTGAACAACTCAACCATCGAAAGTCTCATTTAACCTAATACCCGAAATTAAAAAGCTTAGAAGATAACGGGTTAGAATTGAAGAAAGAGCACTCTATTCAGTGCTCCTCAACTTCGAACACCACGATCTGCCCTTTGCTGACCTCCTCTAAGTGCTTGACTATATTCATTTTACGCTGATAACTTTGAGTTCAAGCATTTTTATGTCGCTCCCAGCAATAGATGTACTTTCTCCTCCTCGCTGATCACATTTAGGTGGGAAGTTAGACATTCCAATTGTTAGCTTCTTGATGAATGACACACAGAGTCTAAATCCATAGCTTTTACTTCCATGCCTTTTTCTCTTTGTTGTCATTGCAAGGAGATATTTAGTGGTGTGGCTGAGTAGAAATAACAATTGCTTTAACAAGCTTCTATTTTCTTGAAATATTAGAGTGTCATTTAGTTAATATCGAAGCTTTGTTGGCTTTAGTAGAAGGGGAAGTTTCAATTGAATACGTGTTAATATATTGGTCGGTTGTGTTGGCAGCGCAAGTTGACTTATTTTGGAGGTTTGTTATTTTAACTTAGAGGAATATCGTTACAATTTAAGCGTGCATAATATTAAATGGACATACTGATAGGTTTCCGCGCATTCTATCTTTTTGATTAAAGATCGCATGATAGATTACAAAGTCGTCGAGTCCTATTTAATCTCCCGTTGTGCTGTTTGGCAGGCTGGCTTAATAATTTGGAGTATTTATGGATAGAATGTTTCAATGGAGACGATCATGCATGTTCATTGGCCACGGGAGACATGTATGTCACCTTCAACTAATGATGATAATCATCCCTGTTTGAAGTTCCTCATGATATGTTTTGTATGCTTGCATATTTGAGTAGACAATCTCTTCCCTTGTGCTCTTCATATATATATATATATATATATATATATATATATATATATATATTTTGATGAAATCATTTCATTAAGACGGAGAAAGCAAACCATTACAAAAATCCTCAACTGCCAACCCTATCACTTCTGAGTCAAACTCAGAGCAGCTAATACTTGCACAGTTGTGTTGGACAGCCAATCAAGGCAGCACATTGAGACGGCAATACTTTTTCATCAACGAATGACGTGGATAATAAAACACAAACATGATTCTGCTTAGGTTTTGTTTTAGTTCAGTATCAAGTATACAACACATGTTCAGCATAGTCCATTTATCGGACACTTCAAAACCAAAATAAAAACATAAACTCAAGTAGAGTGAGTCCACAACAATAGCAAACAAACTCGATTTATTCAGCATAAACCCAGGACAAGCACGGGAGAAACATAGACAATGCTATTTTATTTCAGGCCTCTTTCTTGTTCTTTTTTGCTCTAATCATCTTGCCAGAGCTGCTTGCAAATGCCTCTGCTTCGTTATTTCCGTTGACATCTCATTCATTGATGCAGAAGTATTGTTGTCTCCAGCTACGGGCTTCATTGGCTGTCCAACAAGACCTTGGATGTAGTCAGTAATGATAGGGATAGACTAATACGTTGATCCTGTTCAGACTACTTACAAGGTCGTGTTGGTTAGCCAATTGAGGCCGCAGCGGGAGACTGCAATATTTCTGCATCAACGAATAAGATGCCAATAGAAATCACGAATCAAGACGAGGCCTTTGCAAGTAGATATGGCAAGGTGGTTAGTGACTTAGTGCAAACAGAAGAAGAGGAAAGGCTGGCATAAAATAGCTTTCTCCATGCTCCTCTCGTGCTTGTCCTGGGTTTATGCTAAATATATCGTGTTTGTGTGTTGTGGACTCGTTCTGGTCTCAAGTTTATGTGTTAATTTTGATTTTGAAGTGTCCAATAAATTGACTAAAGTGAGCTCGGTGAACACATGTTGTCACTTGAAACTAAGCTAGACCAAAAATGTATGCAGTCATGTTTGTGTTTAATTATGCATGTTATGGCTTTGGTTGATTCTGCATGTTCGCGCAACGTGTCTCATAATGTGAATTAAGAACTTAGTGGTGTCATGGACAGGTGAGCATGACTCTTTGTTACACTAATTACAATATACGCTGTTTAAGAGTTAATGCATCCCCAGCAGTTAGAATAATCGTAAATATACCTTATATTTGGTCAATTATAGGTCTACATGCAAGGTGGAATATATGAGGTTCATCAGGCAGCAGGTTCAACACTAAAGCTTCCGCCTTGGTCAATTCTCCCCTTAGGCTTTCTGTCATTCTCAGCTTCAGCAAGGAAGAGATATGCTGAGAGTGTGCTTGAAAGCCCGGAGGGCAAGGAACTTAGATCCAGTCCGATGTAACTCCCCTTGATAATCGTCTAGGTAACTTTTCAAAACCACGGAATTTGCTTTCCTTTGATTCCTCTGTGTTTCTTTGTCGCAACATCATCAAGGTCATACCTTTTTTGTTGCAACCCAGGGTCTACCGAGATCTATAGTGTGCAATGTTCATGGCGTCAATTCAAATTTTTCATCGATATTGGGTTGAACAAGAATCAAGAGATGCAAAATGAGAACAAAGCCTTCTCCAAAATGGGCTATTACATTGGTAAGCAAACATAATGCTCAACGCTTCTATTATTTTGAAGAAATCCTTGCTTGTTCCCACCGAAACAAATTACTAGAGGTACAAATTACACAGACTCCGAATCGGTGTAACTATACTTGGAGGCCTTGTTTGGGTAAGGGATAAAAATCATGGGAATATGAGCTGTACTAGGACACGAGGTAGGATATGATTGTACTCGGATAAGGCAGTATAAATGATTATTGGTTCTGAGTGATTGGATATGAAATAGGGTAAGCTGCAGAGATATGTAATAGCATGTTGAGATGTGCATGATAAGAGGTAGGGTATATGTATAAATGACCAAATTGCCCTGCATATATAAAAACTAACTTTTAAAATTATTGGTGTTCCGTCAACTGTAAACATAAAATAATAATATACACACACATTGACAATTTTTAAGGGGTTAATTTTGATTTTAACTTACATACACGCACAAATGCGTGCGCACACCCACACATATGTCCAAACTCAAATTTAAGTGTATATATGTACATATACTACATTTACACATGCTATATGTATGTAACGCCCCAAGCCCGGGCCCATGAGCTAGGCACGTGACAACCGCTGCATACTATGTATACAAGGCTAACCGATAAATACCTCACTTGGGGGGGTAATAACTAACGTCTAATTCTTACGAAACCCAAATTAAACTTTACATCTCAAAATAAACAAATAACCTTAAACAAAGATCCTCCATTTTTACAAATATTTTGTCTAGTCTAGAACATTCAAAATATAGCGAATGCTATCCGACCCAAAACCTGTAAAAACCATTAAACTAGATGACTAAATAGCAACTCCGAGTTCGACGACTCAGCAAACTCACTAGGTGGACCAAGCACAGTTAAATAAAATAAATAATATACGAATTTCAAATGATGGTTCAATATAATTCATAAAAATCAGAAAACTAAAGGATTCACAAGTCAGAATCACATAAAGACATAATTCTTATTCAAACGCATACACAGTATGTCTGACTAAGTCCACATTAGCCCTGTGGCGAGGCCCAGGACCACACGTAGCCCGGTGGTGGAGGCACAGAAGATAGAACTTCTTTCTGATGTTGACTTATAACACCCGTCAACGGGGTATCACAACATAGTCAGTCTGGCATACGAGTTTAGAAGGTTCAGAATTCAGATTCACATACTTATATGTTTCAGATAGTTTATAACAATGCTCGGTCCGATTCGCATACGAAGATATAACCAATTTCTAAATGCAAATATGTCAATTAAAGAATCGTATTTGTTTCGGAAAATAATAAAATGAGCGAGTTTATAAAGAAAAACTAGCTAAGCCATAAGTCACTTACCTCTCTCCGAGCCCAACTACAACTCGCAAGCTTGAAAATGATTAGAGAAGAGCTCCTAGTGATCCTAAAAGAACACCATACTTATTTAACTGTACCATTATATAAAAGATGACGGCTTAACTAATTTTTTTAGTTAATTACAATAGATCTTTCCCAAAATACATATATCCAACCCCCTGAAGCTTTGCCCAAACAATCCCTAAATCTATGCAACTATTGCCTTAAAGAAATCTGTATAATATCCAAACAATCATAGAACTTACCACTCTTCCCTTTGATTTCTTCAAAACCTTCGAGCCAAATCACCCTCCTATATTCCCTAAGCCACTACCTTTGTCCCTTCTTCGTCCTCCTCCCCTCCTGTCTCTTATTTCATCTTTTCTTCTTCTTATTCACCTGTTTATTTCTTCTTAATTCACCTTTTATTTCCATTTTTAACTCATGGATTAAGTATGACTGTTTCACTCATTTAAAACCATACATTAACCTTTTTTTTTTGCAATCTTTTTGCCAAAAAAAAAAAACCCACCTTAATGGGAGGAATAATTAGGACCGTTTATTGCCATTTAAACCAGGGTATGTAACAAATACTGTAAAAACCTAAGGACGCACGTCAGGTTCTTAAAGCCATTCCATTTATGGGCATAGAAGATCAATTAAAGCACACAAGGGAAGAGATTGTCTAGTCAAATATGCAAGCATAAAAAAACATGAAACCTTTTTTAATTATGTCAAAAAGTTATGGTACATTCTGTTTGTCATGAGGAACTCAACACATTTTGATGATGAAACTTGGAAGAATATCATTAACTAGTTGAAGGTGCATACCAGTCTCCCATGGCCGATGCACATACACAATTTTCTCAGGGTCCATATACCCCTACTTATAAAAGTCCTCACGGAAAAGTAAGAAAATTATTGAACAAGATTGAAAAGAATACAAAACATCATAACTTACCCTCAAGGTGAGGCTTTACATTCTTCAGATAATTGGCATATCGTGCTATGTCTTCCGCTGTATGAAAAATTTGACCGGTATTCTTGTTTTTGTAGCACTACAGTACATATATAAATTTGGTCAGATCAACAAGGGTCAGTAGTCAGTACTAAATACAAACAATCTGAAACTATTTCCCAATTAGAATACCATCAAACTTATTTAATGGTAACATCAACCTCCAGATACACATTACACGAGGCACATCATCCAAAAGTGTACAACGAGTAACATCGAGGAGTCCATAAACCATCCTATCAAGAAAATACCGTTACTCATCTTTTCTAACCCCCGGATGCGTCACAACAAGCACACCATGCCCCTGACGAGGAATGCACTCTGCAAACTTTTAGATTCCCTCTCCTATATGCAGAAAACTATTCCCTTTAGTCCTTACCATCCATGATACACCAAACTACTTACCTTCCTCAAAGGGGAGCCATAACTCTGCCTGGGGCATATTAAACTTGCACAAAATAGAGTGGAAGTGCACTACTAGATAAAGAACGATTAATCCACCATCCAAGAACTAAATTTGCAACTTCCTTCGTGCATAAAATTTCTTATGATTGTAAACATCATGACCACCAAGAAATATAGGCATAATAGTTCTCACAAAAGATATATATAATAGAGAGAGAGAGAGAGAGAAAGAGAGAGAGAGAGAGAGAGAGAGAGAGAGAGAGAGAGAGAGAGAGAGAGAGAGAGAGAGAGAGAGAGAGAGAGAGAGAGAGAGAGAGAGAGAGACCTAGACTTCGAAAGTGCAGATTCAAACTATTTTTGCTAAGGCAAAGATGAAAACAGACGAACAATGGTAAACATCTGAACTGTGGCTTCGAAGACTTAAATCATATTTTTAGATATTCTAAAATATCACAGATAGATCAACAAGGAAGTGGCTTCTGTATGACGACTAATAGTTTTAAGCATATCATCCAAACCAAATTGGGGTTGCCATGAACCATTCCAGAGAGGATAGGTGATCTGTTGATTTACAGAAAATAGGGAACAGTAACCTATAAGGGGATTTCCTGGCCTCACTAGAATCTTGGTTATCCCAAGAACCAAGATACCGTAGCAATTGCGCTATTCGGAATTCCCAACGAGATTATTTCTCCTTCATCTGTCTTCCTATTCCTTTACGAGTTGAATCAAAGTGAGCAAACTATGGCAATAGGGAAGAACATAAACATGAAAGTATCATCTGATTGAATAACTTATGTTCTGTCTTTGTCTTACGTAAGAAGAATAAGATATAGTGCATCCGCAGCTAAGGGGTTAAGATCCCTTTATAACAAGTAGCAATAGGCTGGTTGCCTAGCAAAAAAGTATGCACTGAACAAAATCGTTAAAGTATCATGCAGCAATGTTACCAATGATTGGAAACTCAATTAACCAGCAACTAGTCAAACTTTGATCATGTATTTTACAACAAGAGAAGTTCCATTCTATCATAAAACTGGTACAGCCATGTTAACCTTGATCAATGAAGTTTATAGTATCCAAAGAATCAACAAGAGAGCATAATATTGTCTTTTACTTTTTGGGCAATCCAAGAGTACCTCATCCAGGTAAAAAAGAAGACTATTTTAAAGTGCGAAATTGAGCCAACAGAAGTGGATAAGAAAAACCTAAAAATCAACCGAAAACCACAACTGACTCCATTACTTTCCTCCCTTAAGAAAGGCAACATCACATGAGCTCTGATCATTACTTTGCTCCCTTAAAAAAGGCAACATCACTTTGCTCCCTTAAGAATGACCACACATGAGCAATTAGCATATAGTACCTCTGGATTCTAGATACACTTGGAATACAATACCCCGACCTATATTCCTATCCCACTCTACAGACCTTAAAAAAGGACCCACTGTAAAGTTCATCACTAAAAAGTACAAATATTACTAAAAAAGGACCTATATATTTGCCCCTTAAAAAGTACAAATATTACTGTGCAAACAGTCCTTAAAAAAGGTACCAATATTCATCACTAAAGTTCTTAAATGACCCACTGTATGTCTGCCTAAACTTAGGTTGCAGGGACTAAACTGAAGTCCCTGCAAACTGGGAAAAATCCAGCATACAACGCCTAAGTTACAGTCCAAATCACCCCAAAACCAGTCTAATTCTCCCGTAACCAATTTCACAAGATCAATAAGGTATTGCCCCACAAGAGGTAAGATGGACCTATATCAATTTTAGTATTTAATTCAATGGTTTTGGTTTAAAACACAATTTCCATGGATGAACACAAGATCTACAATAGATATGTAGATTTCTCATGCAATCTCAGTTCAGCTCATCATCAGTAATAGAACTAAACATATCGAAAGAAAACCCTCAAATCGGATTGCAAAGATCGGAGCAGAAAATCTCTTCGAACATTATTCTACGAATTTCAAATCCACATGTAAATCTATAATGCTGAAATATATAGCACAAAGGAGCTAGTTACCTCTTCTCCCTTTGATTCCTAACGAAGACCCGCAAAAATCACTCTGCTTCCTGCCTCACGTGTCTGGCAATGATCGCTCTCTTCTTCCTCCCCCAATTCTTACTCCTTTTATTGTTCTCTTCCTTTGCGTTACGCTATCTAGACTTTAAGTAGGCCCCTTCTATTGAAAGTATGAAAAAAGATTCTAAGTACTTAATGATGAACCCTAACACAAACTACTTCTCTTATCCATTCGTTGTAGCTATCCACTAGAGTGCAAAAGTAAGCATAAATGACACTGCGGGACCAATAAGGATCTGCCACATCAATCTAGCTTTGGTCTAACTATCCACATAAGCTAAAACGACATCTTGCTACTTATTGAACTAAAACAGTGATGGATGATCAAAATTAGAAGATGGAGAATGCATGAGGCGCCTACTGCTACAAGCCTGTTTTGTCAAAAGTTTGACATCTAATGCAGTTTAGTCCATCCACTAAATCTCGATATTCAATACCCCTCCTCAAGTTGGAGTGTGATATTTCATTTTCTTCTCTCCATGTTGGGGGTGATGATCATTCACACTCCAACTTGAGGAAGGGTATTGAATATCGAGATTTAGTGGATGGACTAAACTGCATTAGATGTCAAACTGTTGACATAAAGTGGCTTGTAGCAGTAGCCGTCTGATGTATTCTCCATCTTCTAATCTCGATCGTCCATTACTGTTTTATTTCAATAAGTAGCACGATGTCGTTTTAGCTTATGTGGATAGTTAGACCAAGCTAGATAGATGTGGCAGATCCTTATTGGTCCTGCAGTGTCATCTATGCTTTCATTTGCACTTTACTCTTTGCCCCAGTGGATAGCTACAACGGATGGACAAGAGAGATAGTTTGTGTTTCATCATTCAGTACTTTGAATGTTTCTCTTCATACTTTCAATATAAGGGGCCTACTTAAAGTCTTGAAATCGTAACGCACGGGAAGAGAACAATAAAGGGAGTAAGAATCGGGAGAGGAAGAAGAGAACGATCATTGCCAGTCACGTGAGGCAGGAAGCGGAGTGATTTTTGCGGGTCTTCGTTAGGAATCAAAGGTAGAAGAGGTAACTTGCTCCTTTTTTCTATATATTTCAGCATTATAGATTTGCATGTGGATTTGAAATTCTTAGAATAATGTTCTCGAAGAGATTTTCTGCTCCGATCTTTGCAATCCGATTTGAGGGTTTTCTTTTGATATTTTTAGTTCTATTACTTATAATGAGCTGAAGTGAGATTGCATGAGAAATCTACATATGTATTGTAGATCTTGTGTTCATCTATGGAAATTGTGTTTAAACCAAAATCATTGAATTAATTACTAAAATTGATATGGGTTCATCTTACCTCTTGTAGTGCGATACCATATTAATATTGTGAAAATGGTTACGGGAGAATTAGACTGGTTTTGGGGTGATTTTGGACTGTAACTTAGGCGTTGTTTGCTGGTCTTTTCCCAGTTTGCAGGGACTTCAGTTTAGTCCCTGCAACCTAAGTTAAGTCAGACTTACAGTATAGTCCTTGGGTCATTTAAGAACTTTCGTGAGGAATATTGGTACTTTTTTAAGGACTGTTTGCACAGTAATATTTCTACTTTTTATGAGGCCAATCTGTAGAGTGGGTAGGAATATAGGTCGGGCCATTGTATTCTAAGTGTATGAGCTAGAATCCAGAGGTACCATATGATAATTACTCCTGTGTGGTCATTCCTTGTTGCTGTTGGTGAACTATAATCCATGGCCCTCTGCCATAATATAAATAGAAAATACGATAAATAATCCAGAGCTTCTGATTGCTTTTGGTTTAACCTTCATACTCATCTCTCTGGTGCTGCTGCATTTCTGTTCTTGTTATTAAGACATGACTTCTGAATTATGTAAGCTGTTACTTCTCCTTATAGATGCTCTATCATCAATGCCTTTGGCCCGAGTTCTAAAAATGTAATAAAGCTACCGTGCTGGATGTGTGTGTATGTGTGTGTATTATATAACTGAGTGAGACATAGTGCCGTTTGTTGCTGTATGGGCTTTGTTTTACTACAAATATGTACACTTGCTCATTTTCCTTATTATAGAAGTGGAGTTTTAGTATTTGATGTCTTCAGTATCCCAAGGATGCTCTTTTTAAGAATATCATCCTTGAATCCCTTGTGAAGTTTATTTCCCGAGAGAATCATGTGAAATTCATTATTATCTGTGTGGAAATTTTAACTTAATCTAGCTTTTTGTAAGCAAATCGTTATATCTGTTTTGCATGGATAGAAGTTGGTCATAAATGGAAGACTGGCTTCCGCATGGTTGGAAGATGGAAACAAGAACTACTGCAGATGGCACTAGGAAGAAGGTATAAAAGCATCTTTATGCTGGTCCCAGCAATAGATTTATTTCCTCCTTTTGTACATGTAGAAGTTAGTTGGATTATATGCATCTTTATGTCGCTCTCAGCAATACATTTATTTTCCCGTCTCTGCTGATCACACTTGGATGGAAAGTTAGGCATCCCCATTGTTAGCTTCTCTATGAATGGTGCACTGATCCTAGATACTTAGTTCCCTTCCATATTGGGCCGGCCCAAGACATCCAGGGGCATACAACGATTTGCTTACTATGTTTAGTAAAGTAAACTCAAAATAGAAGTGTGATTATTCAAATGTAATGAATGGCGTACATACCCTAGGTACTTAGCTTCTCTCTATATCTTTGTTCTCTTAGTTGACATTGCAAGAATATGAATAGTGGAATGACTGAGGAGAAATTAAATTATTTTAAAAAGCTTCTGTTAGCTTGACATATTGGAGTATCATTTTGCTTAATGGAAAAGTTCGTTTTGGCTTTAGTAGAAGAGGAAGTTTCAGTAGAATCTGTATGTGGTCGACTGGACGGCGGTGTTAGCATTACAAGCAGACAGATATTGGAGGTTTATTATTTTAGCTTAGCGGATTATCATTCTTACTGCGGTGTGCATAATGTTAAATGGAGAGATAGCCAGGTTCCAACTCCTATCTGATATAAAGTCAGCATGATAGATTCCCTAGTTCCAGAGTTCTGTTTGGTCTCCTGTCGGGCTGGCTGCCGGGCGGTTCGGCTAAATAATTTGGAATGATTATGCTTAAGATGTTTCATCGATTATTGCGTTATTGTAAATCATTGGGAGGACTTCTGATAGTCTCTGTGAAAAAGCTAATGCATGATTTTCTTTACATAATCTTTGGAGTGAGGGTGGGAGGTGGCTGCCATTTGATGGGAAAGCAGCAATAGCGCATTTCTGGTTAAAGCTTATTTTCATTGAATGCTCATCCATATAATTAGTCTTTTCCCAGTTAAAAAAAATGTTAATATGTTGCATGGTGTTTCTCTCTCTCTCTCTCAAAAGGTATGGAAGATGACCACAAAATTATCTTATTGTGCATCTTAGAGAATTGTTTTCCTGTGTGCAAAAGGACTCACAGACCTTGAGATTATGGTGACTTACTTTTGGTGATTGTCGTTTGAAGCTTGCTTGTTGTTGCCTATGTTCTTTAATTGGTTCATTTCTCTCTGGTTGTGGGCTGACGAATTGTGCATTTTAAGAGGCAAATGGAGGTTTGCTGGAATGTTCTGGATGCTGTGATGTTGCCTTTCTTAAGGGAGCAAAGTAGGGAGTTAGTTGTGGTTTTCGGTTGATTTTTGGGTTTTTCTTATCCACTTCTGTTGGCTCAATTTCGTACTTTAAAATAGTCCTCTTCTTTTTTACCTGGATAAGGTCCTCTTGGATTGCCCTAAAACTAAAAGACAATTTTATGCCTTTGCTTGTTGATTCTTTGGATACTGTAAACTTCATTGATCAAGGTCAACATGGCTGTACAAGTTTTATGATAGAATGGAACTTCTCTTGTTGTCAAATACAAGATCAAAGTATGACTAGTCGCTGGTTAATTGAGTTTCCAATCATTGGTAACATTGCTGCATGATTTTACTACTTTTAAGGATTTGTTCAGTGCATACTTTTTTGCTAGGCAACCGGCCTATTGCTACTTGTTATAAAGGGATCCTAACCCCTTAGCTGCGGATGCACTATATCTCATTCTTCTTAGGTGGGACAAAACACAATTTATTCAACCAGATGATACTTTCATTTTTATGTTCTTCCCTATTGCCATAGCTTGCTCACTTGTATGCAACTCAGAAATGAATAGGAGACAGATGAAGGAGAAATAATCTCGTTGGGAATTACGTTGTCTTGGTTCTTGGGATAACCAAGATTCTAGTGAGGCCAGGAAATCCCCTTATAGATTACTGTTCCCTACTTTTCCGTAAATCAACAGATCACCTATCCTCTCTGGAATGGTTCATGGCAACCCCAATTTTGTTTGGATGATATGCTTAAATGTATTAGTCTTCATAAAGAGGTCACTTCCTTGTTGATCTATCTGTGATATTTTAGAACATCTAAAACTATGATTTAAGTCTTCGAAGCCACAGTTCAGATCTTTACCATTGTTCGTCTGTTTTCATCTTTGCCTTGGCAAAAATGCAGATTTGGGTCTGCACTTTCGAAGTCTAGGTGTGTGTGTCTATATATATATATATATCTATATATATATATATTTCTTTTGTGAGAACTATTATGCCTATATTTCTCAGTGGTGATGATGTTTCCAATCTTAAGAAATTTTATGCACAAAGAAAGTTGCAAGTTTAGTTCTCGGATGGTGGATTAATCGTTCTTTAACTAGTAGTGCACTTCCACTCAATATTTTGTGCAAGTTTAATATGCCCCAGGCAGAGTTATGGTTCCCCTTTGAGGAAGGGAAGTAGTTTGGTGTATCATGGATGGTAGGGACTAAAGGGAATAGTTCTCTGCAAATAGGAGAGGGAATCTGAAAGTTTGCAGAGTGCATTCCTCGTCAGGGGCATGGTGTGATTGTTGTGACGCATCCGGGGATTACAAAAGATGAGTAACAGTATTTTCTTGATAGGATGGTTTCTGGACTCCTCGATGTTACTCATTGTACACTTTTGGATGACGTGCCTCGTGTAATGTGTAGAGGTTGATGTTACCATTAAATAAGTTTGATGGTATTCTAATTGGGAAATAGTTTCAGATTGTTTGTACATAGTACCGACCTTGTTGTACTGACCAAATTTATATATGTACTGTAGTGCTACAAAAAAAAAGAATACCGGTCAAATTTTTCATACAGAGGAAGACATGGCACGATATGCCAATTATCTGAAGAATGTAAAGCCTCACCTTGAGGGTATGTTATGACGTGTTGCATTCTTTTCATTCTTGCTCAATAATTTTCGTACTTTTCCGTGAAGACTTTTATAAGTAGGGGTATATGGACCCTGAGAAAATTGTTTATATGCATCGGCCATGGGAGACTGGTATGCACCTTCAACTAGTTAATGATATTCTTCCAAGTTTCATCATCAAAATGTGTTGAGTTCCTCATGACAAACAGAATGTACCCTGAGAAAATTGTGTACGTAGGTTTTTGTATATTTCTTGAGAAGGTCAATAAGTTAATAGAGATGCAAAGCATCTATCTTTGTTAATTTTGGTTCTGGTAGAAGTCTGAAAATCTCTAGCATAGACTATTTGTACTTGTGATTTGCTTTTGTATGAAGTATACCCCAGAAGTCAGACTTAAGCATAACCTCGATCTCTTCCATCATTCCATGATAAGATATACCGTGAAGCTTGTCGTTAACGAAGATATCCAGGGGAGATAGCAAGGGTATTTGGTTCATTTTCGTATACTAAAACAATATTTGCTGAGCTTCTGGAAGTATCCTATTCTATCTGCTTGCACAATATTGATTACATAAGAGCTCATTTTTATTGATGTTCAGTCAATCCCTATCTCGGTTGCTTTGCAGATCCTATTCATACCATGGACGACTACTTACAAGGTCGTGTTGCACTGCCAATTAAGGAAGCAGATGGAGCTGGGAATACTTCTGCATCTATGATTGAGGTGCCAGTGGAAATCGAGATGCAGGAGGCCTTTGCAAGCGGCTTTGGCAAGGTGGTGGTTAGTGGAGAAAATCAGGAGGAGGCCATTGCAAGCAGCTCAAGCAAGGTGGTTCATGCACAAAAGCAAGATGAGGCCTTCACAAGCAGCTCTAGCAAGGTGGTTGGTGCAGAGAAGCAAGATGAGGCCTTTGCAAGCAGCTATGGCAAGGTGGTTAGTGCAGAAAAGAAAAGGAAGTGGCCTGAGATATAACAGCATTCTCTGTGCCTCTCTCGTGCTTTTCCTGGGGATATGCTCAGTAAATCGAGTTTGTTTATCGTGTGTTGTGGACTTGTATGTAGTCTTGAGTTTATGTTCTGGTTTTGAAACATCCAATAAACGGGCTGAGCTGAACTCGGGGAACATGTGTTGTGTAGCTCGAAAGTGTACTAAAAATGTTATTTGTCATGTTTGCGTTTTATGTATGTTATGCCTTCAGTTGATTCAACATGTTTGTGAAACGTTGCACATAACGTGAATTAAGAACAACTGTTCTGTAGTTAAAAGTGAACTCGATCATTGTAAATATACCTTGTATGTGGACCATGAACCTTCCGGTTTGGTCAAATCTCACCTTCGGCTTTCTGTCAATGTCAGCTTTGCCAAGTAATTCTGCTCAGAGTGAGCTTGAAAGTCCGGACGATAAAAAAACTGAGGTCCGGCACTGTATCTGCCCTTACTCCAGGTATCTTTTAAGTATCAAATTGGCTTTCTGCTCATTCCTCTCTAGCAGGTGTGTTAAGGTCTAGTATCTCTGAGCTAAGGAATGAATTTTTGCAGCCATGACAGCGAGTCGATCTTTTTTTTTTTTTTTTTTTTTTTTTTTTTTTTTTTTTTTTAACTGACATGCATGGATTTAAGAAGGTTTATCCTTCAAGAATCTCATCTACTTGCTCTAACCTAGGTTACCTGGACATGGGTGCTGGTGGGTGTCGTGTCTGGTGTGTATGCCTGCGTGCAAAACTTAGGATTAGGAGATTTGGCTAAAATGTAGCAAAAAGTTGGTGCAAGGATACGGTAGACATGTGTACTTTATATGTACAGAGGGGGGGGGGGGGGGGCACGTACACCCCTAATGTTTTCAGAAACTATATTTTCACCCCAGGTTTTGAATTATAATTCATTTTTACCCTGCATTTATTATAAAAGCACACCAGAGAGAGTTTGATTGAAAAAATTGTGTCACCCCTGTGTCAAAATTCTCGCTCCGCCATTGTATGTACTTGTAAATTGATAAACATGTTCCCATTGTTTAGTTTCGTGTACTCATGAATGGGATTCTTTCCATGATATTGGGACGGCTGTGAAATAGAAGTTACATTTTAGTGATCATTTAGTTTCTTTTTCAGTCTTCATTACCAATTCAAAAAAATTCACTGCTTTCCCAGCATATATAAGTCTAGTTATTTACACAATTGAATTAGTAGCTGTAGCTCTGACCTAAACATTTACATGATGTACTCCACAAACAGAAGGGGGGAAAATGATTCTCTAAAAAAATGAAAAATAATAATAACAAATATTGTGATATCTAATGAGAATCGAGGGAAATAACAAAAAGGAGAGAGGATGCAATTATGAGATTACATTTGGGAGGTCTTCTAGATGATTGTAAGAGCTCATTTAGCCTGAGGTAGCTTCAATGGTTTAGGAATAGGGGTTGTTAGTTTGGGAAATTCTAGTCATACATCATTAATGATGTTTTGTTAATATCAGAATGCGCAATTAACCAGGTCTCTCATTCATGTCTGTCAAGCCAACTGCATACAGCTCTGCTTCTTTTCTACTGTTCCCTTCTTATTTTTGATGTAGCCCTTGAAATTCTAGGTCATTTGTTTCAGGTGTTCGTGTGAAATATTGAAACTTTTTTGTATTGTCTCCATCGCTATTTCACCCACATTACTTGTGATGAAACTAGGGAAAGAACCATCAAGTCAGATGAGATTACGTTAACGTGGTTCTGATTTATTGTTGCAGCTTAGCCCGTGCATGTATAGAATTGGACTCCTTTTTATTAGAGCTGCGATTTCGGTTCGGTTCAACTGAGAACCGAACCGAAACCGGTGGATTTGAACCGGCCAGGTGAGACCGAGAACCGAACCGGCGAGCATGGGAACCGAACCGACCCGGACCCGGTAGTATACCGGGTACGGTTCGGTTTGTGCATCTACCGGAACCGGACCCGGAACCGGAACCGGTGTTAACCGGAACCGGTCCGGAACCGAAGGCAACGGTCACTTTTTTAAACAATTCGACCGTTTTGAACCATCACCATCATGCCCAGTGACCGTTTGGCTAACGGGCTGATGGTTTTTTTTGATTTTTTTGACTTTTTGTTTTTTTACAATTACCCCCCCTTCCTCCCTTCATCACCTATAAATACCCCATCACTTCCACAATTTTTTTCACATTTCCTCATCAAACTCTCATCATATTTCTCACAATTCTTCACTCTCAATTCATCATACTCTCTAAAATTTCATCATCTTTACTCTCTCAAAATCCTAATACACCCTCAAAGTTACAAAAATCCTCCAACTTCCTTTAGTTCTCGTTCTCGACGGCTAAGTTCTCATCTTCAACATTCGACAAGCAACGTTCTTCAATCTTCGACAAACAACGCATATTCAATCTCCGACGTTTCGCTTCACCTCCAAGAATTATTCTTGGAGTTTGTAAGTTTTATTTTTTGTTGTTTGCTATTTGATTGTGTTATTATTCATTTATTTGTGCTTTATTTGTAAAACTTTATTTTTTTCCATCAAATTTCTATAAGAAAAAAATGGCTTCTTCTTCTCATGTAAATGTTGATGACCAAAACAACCAATACGTACCCATAATCGACGACATGACTATTGATGATCAAATGGACATTTTATTTGGCGAAGGTGCCGCTAATGCTTTTGACGGTATAGAGGAAAATGATCCGAATTTAGGTAGTAATAAAAGAACACGTAGTTTGGGAACATATGGATAAAATACCCGATGGCTTAGACGACAAAGGTAAACAAAAATTTAGGGCTAAATGCAAACATTGTCAAAAAAGTTTTTTATTGGATATAACCGGTGGATTAGGATCAATGAGAAAACATTTACAAAATGTACACGGACTTTTGAAAGATACACCCGCCGTAGGCGAAACGATGCTCCAAACCCAACTAGGATTCGACGCACACGGCAACGTAGTTACTTTTGTCTACGATGAAAATAGGGCAATAAAAGCATTATCTCATTATATCACCGCTATCGAAAAACCTCTAAATATGTCCGACGACGTAGAGTGGGACACATTAGTACAAATCGCTTTTTGCCCGAGTTATAAGCATATTAGTAGACACACTATTAGGAAAAATATAATGAAAATATATAGTGAGAGGAAAGCGGAAATTATGCAAACATTTTTAAATTCTAATTTCATAGTTGCTTGCACTTCGGATATGTGGTCGGGTAGAAATAACAAAGGATATATTTGCGTCACCGCACACTACATTGACACAGATTGGATTTTACAAAAACGTGATATTGCATTTCAAGAAGTTCCATATCCTCACAACGGTGTAAACATAGGAGAAGCCATAATCGATGTTTTTGAAGAGTGAGATATTGATCAACGAATTACATCAATTACTTTTGACAATGCATCGTCATGTGATAGTGCGATAGATCATATTCGAACTTTGATACAAACACCATTTCGCGAAGAAATTGAACATGTTCATTGTGTATGTCACATTATCAATTTAATTGTACAAGATGGTTTGAAAAAACTAGATGACTATATTTCTCCTATTCGTGATGCTATTCTCTTTATTGCGTCTTCAAACAAAAGAACCAAACTTTTTGCGGAATATTGTGTTAAAATAGGCAAGGAAAAAAGAAGGTTTGGGGGAGATTGTAGGACTAGATGGAACTCGACTTATTTGATGTTGAAAAGTGTTGAAGGTTATGAGACCACAATCACACGTTTTTTGAATGAAAATGGCAATCCCGTATCCGTTTCACATAATGATTGGAACGCCGCCAAGGTCTTAAGAGAGTTTCTTGAACCATTTTATAACGCAACTAATATTCTTTCGGGTGTTTATTATCCTACTACTAACAACGTTGTTCCACAACTAATGTTTTTAACCATGGCTTTTAAAGAGTATAGGGAGAATGAAATTTTATACGACGCAATTAACGACATGGAAGACAAATTTCTCAAATATTTTGAAACGATCCCTATGATTTTTTGTTTGTCAAGTATTTTGGACCCAAGACAAAAGGATGCTTCCCTAGGTTTTATGCTAAACCAGATTTCGGAAAACATGACTACCGAATATAGAGATGTAGTGATATCACCAACTATTGAACAAGTTAAACAAGAACTTAATGTTATGTACGATAAATATCTTGCTAAATTTGGTGTTGGTGGTGCTCAAACATCATCGAGCGATCCGAAGGGTAAGGGTAAGGGTAAGAAAAAAGTATGCTATTGGTTCTTTATTTAAGAGTACACAAGCCACACCCACCGGGACGAGTTGCGTCTCGGAATTATTGTTGTTTCTCAACCAACATTATTTCTTAAATGTATCGGAGCAAGAAATAGAAAATGTAGATATACTTGATTGGTGGAAAAATTATGAAAGAACTTATCCAATTGTTTCTAAAATGGCACGTGATTTACTAACCCCTCCCGCTTCTACAGTCCCTTCGGAATCTACTTTTAGTGCAGGTAAACGAGTTTTGTCGGAGAAAAGATCGTGCCTAACCTCGGAGGTATTGGAGGTACTCATATGCTCGAAGGATTGGAGCGACGCCAACAAACGCACACAAGACCAACACCCTTTGGACGTTTTGGTGACCGAACTTTACCAAGATTTGGGAATAGACCCGGACACTCCGCTAGATGTAGACGAATTGCCAAAGACAAGGCGTTGAAAATTGAAGACTATTATTGGGTATTTTTGTTCATTTCAATAAGTTTGTATGTAAGTTAGAAAAAATGCAAATGATTGTTAGTTAAGTGGGTGCCAACCTAGTTGGGATGTACTTAAACTATAGTGATGCAATTTTTTCTAACATTTGATGTTTTAATCAATAATACAAGTTTAGTTGTTTTTTTTCAATATTTGTCAAATTTAATGTATTATAGATACTACTTAGTACTTACTAATACTATCAAAAATATTTGATGTTTTTTAATGTAAACATTTAATGTTTAAGTACATTAAATTTGTACATTAAAAAAAATTAAATATTAATTAAGAACATTAATGGAACCCTAACCCTAACCCTAGTTTTATTAATGAACCCTAACCCTAAATTTATTAATTAATACTACAACAATTACTATCACCACAACAAATCAAAAAAAAAAAAAAAAAAATACTGACCGGTTCATAACCGGAACCGAACCGAAACCGAACCGGTGACCCAACCGGTTCCGGTTCACGGTTCCGGTTCGGTTCCAGCTGAACCACTTTCCCCGGTTCCGGTTCAACCGAACCGAACCTCCATGTCTACCCGTGTAACCGAACCAAAACCGACGGTTTTGGCTACAACCGGTTCGGTTCTGGTTCGCTTGAACCGAAATCGCACCCCTACTTTTTATACGTGTAACCTTGGCTGGCAAATGTACATGGTCCTCACTATTCTGTCTGGTGCTATATTTGATGATCAGGTTGCTCCAAACATCTGACAGTGTATCATCAACGCTCACCGGAATCAATCTGGTATAGGACACAAATGTAATTAGCTAGAGTTATTATTAATATTACTAGTCCTTAAACTAGTTTATTTAACTACTTTGATGTTTTTCAATGCACGATAGTTTTGTTTATCATGGTATCAGAGGGGGTTACGAACCCTAATTTCTGATTTTTTTTCCCGTCCACGGGGATCGACCATATTCGTTCCTTCTTCCTTGTTCCCGTCTCCGAAACATAGCGGCCCCGTCCAAGCAAGAGGATCGACCAGGTTCGTTCCCTCAGTCTCCAGCAACTACAACATGTTCGTTGTTGCAAGCACCGCCGACCTAGCTCCCCGCGTTTGCAAATCAGTGTCGCCTCGAACGCCGTCTATCTTCTTGTCGCGTCCAAGAGGTCTTTATTCAATATTGATTGAGCAATTGCAGTTACATATGCTCTTGATCGAAAGCAAGAAAACACCCACTGTTGGTCCCAATATTTTATTCTCTGTTGGTTCTTTTTTGCCGACCCAATTGGTTGATTTGCCACAAACCACAAAGAGCACATAGTGGTTGGCTGCGTGGCAGGATAAGAAAAGCACACAACTTGTGTTTGCTTGTGTGGCTGGAGGAAAGAAAGCACATCACTTTTGTTTGTGTGCGTGTTCAGCAAGGAGAAAAGCAAACAACTACTTCAATTTTAAGTTGTGCCATCGTCATTCAGTTTTCAGCAGAGTTTCACTGCTTCTTCTACTACTGCCATGGCACCTAATAACATGGTTCCGCAGCCCAAGTTTTGGCCATCTCCTACCCACACCTCTGGTTGGCATCCTCAGTCCTCCGATTCAACCTCGTCCGTCTCAGGGCTTTTGTCAGGGCTGCGGCGAGTAGGGTCACAGGATTCGTCAGTGTTCGCATTTTCGCTGGATGCTTCAGCAGTACCATAACTCTGGGACTTCTCGTGACAGGCTATCGCCCAGGCTCCCCCAGTCTAGCATATTCAGCTCCAAGCTCTCCATGGACTCCGCGTGCACATGTGGCTACGGCACACTCAGGCGTGCAAGCTACACCAGCTAGGCTGCTTGACAATGGGGCCACTCATCACACTACGGCTGACCTGGCCAATCTTTCGTTGCATCAACCCTATACGCGTGGAGATGATGTCATGATCGGTGATGGCACGAGTCTGCCTATCACTCACACTGGTTCGCTCTCTTTATCTTCTCCCTCTCACACATTTAAACTTGGTCATGTCTTATGCGTTCCATCCATTAGGGAAAATTTTATTTTTTTCTCTCAACCTTGCTCTTCTAACAACCTTATAGCTGAATTCTCATCTGTTGGTTTTGTCTTGAAGGATCGAACCACGGGGGCGCCTATTCTAACAGACCCACTTAAAGATGGAGTTTATGAGTGGCCAGCTTTCACTCCATCGCTGGCCCTCGTCACCGAGTCTCGTCCGTCCTATCACTCTTGGCATCGTCGTCTTGGCCACCCAGCTGGGCCTGTCTGTCGACAAGTAGTCTCAAAATTTTCCCTTCCGTTTAGTGGCAGTAAAGCGTCTGAGTCATGTATATGCATGTCAATGCACCAAGAGTCACAAACTACCCTTTCATAATTCAAGTATAAAATCTTCTCAACCCTTTGAGGTCGTTTTCTCTGATGTTTGGACCTCGCCTGTTACATCACACGATGGTTTCAAATACTATGTCGTTTCGTTGACCATTTTTCTAAATATGTGTGACTCTACACAATGCAACGAAAATCGCAATTGCATGATATTTTTGTTCGCTTTCATGCCATAGAGGAGAAATTTTTCTCTCTTCCACTCAAAACCCTTTATTCAGACAATGGGGGGAATGCATTGGTCTTCGGGGTAATCTAGGGCTTCATGGTATTTCCCACCTTAGTTCTCCGCCCCATACCCCTGAACACAATGGGTATTCGGAACGTCGTCATCGGCACATAGTCGAGACTGGATTAGCCTTACTTCATCACACCTCTGCCCCTCTTCAGTACTGGCCTTATGCGTTCACCACTGCGGTCTATCTCATTAACCGCCTTCCCACACGAAATCTCAAGTTTCGCTCACCCTTTGAGGTCATCTTTAACCAACACCCTAACTACACCAAACTTGGAGTCTTTGGTTGCTTATGTTATCCTTACCTCCGTCCTTACACTTCGCATAAGCTGGAAGATTGGTCCACCCCATGTGTATTTGTTGGGTATTATCTCACTCAGAGTGCCTATATGTCTCTCGATGTCACCTCTCATCGTCTGTATGTCTCTCGTCATGTGCAGTTTGATGAGTCGTCTTTTCCCTTTGCCTCTTCAGCTTCTAAGTCCTCCCAACAACCTAATGATTCCATTTCCTTGTGGTTCTCTCCTAGCACTAGCATCCTTACATTACCATCACACGTCACCCCACCTTCCCCATCCCCACCCCTTCCACCACCACCACCCATTGACATCTCTGCTCCTCATTTTACTCGGGGCAACACATGTTTGTCGTTCCAATGTGCCCACTGAATCGCATCATGTAGCTGAGCCTCCTCCCATCCAACAACCTGCCCCTCAGCCTGCTGCTCCTTCGCCTGTCGCCTCGCATCCTATTATCACAAGGTCACGTGATGACACTCTTAAGCCCAACCCTAGATACACCTTCCATGCTATTCTTCCCACCACTGATAAAGATAGCGAACCCTCTTCAGTCACTGAGGCTCTTCGGCCCCCAAAGTGGAGAGCCGCTATGGAAGCAGAGTTAGATGCCCTGGTTCAGAATAATGCCCGGGATCTTGTTTTACGTGTTTGTTCTACTAATGTGGTTGGCTGCAGGTGGGTGTTTCGCATTAAGCGAAAGTCTGATGGTTATATTGACCGCTACAAGGAACGTCTGGTTGCCAAATGGTTTCATCAGCGACCTGGTATTGACTATCATGACACTTTTCAGTCCAGTGGTCAAGCCTTCTACCATTCTCTCTGGTTCTCTCCATAGCCAGCTCTCGGCTATGGCCCATCAAGCAGTTGGATGTTAACAATGCTTTTCTTCAGGGTTCTCTCCATGAGAAGGTCTACATGCAGCAACCCCCTGGTTTTGTGGATCAGGATCTTTCCCATCATGTATGTCGCCTAATCAAGGGGATCTATGGCCTCAAACAAGTCCCTAGAGCATGGTACGCCGAACTCCGCTCGTTTCTACTTCAGCAGGGATTTGTTAATTCTCGTGCTGACACATCTTTGTTTATTTATCGTCACTCGGACATCATCTTGCATGTGCTCGTGTATGTGGATGATATTGTTATTACCGGATCTGATGCATCATCTTTTCAGCAATGTATCCTGGATCTCTCTCGCAGGTTTTCTCTTAAAGATCTCAGTGATTTATCTTACTTTCTTGGAGTTGAGATTTTACAGCATCCGGAGGGTTTGCTCCTGTTACAGCAGAAGTACATCCTTGACCTTCTTCACCGCCTTGGCATGTCTTAGGCCAACCCGGTTTAGACGCCTATGGATACTTCTACTGCTCTTGCAGTTAACAGTGGTACAACCCTGTCAGATGCAAAGGAATATCGGATGGCTGTTGGAAGTATTCAGTATCTCTCTCTCACTCGTCATGATATCTCCTTTGCGGTTAATCACATTTCTCAGTTCATGCACAGGCCTACTATAACTCATTAGAATGCAGTCAAACGTCTGTTACGGTACCTCCACGGGACAACTGATCATGGTTTGGTGCTTCGCCGTGGTCCTCATAAACTCTATGCGTTTTCTGATGCTGACTGGGCAGGAGAAAGGGATGACTATACCTCCACCTCCGGTTACTTGGTGTATCTTGGTGGCTCTCCATTTCATGGAGCTCCAAGAAACAAAGCACGGTTGCTCGATCATCTACTGAGGCTGAGTATCGTGCTGTTGCGTCAGCTGAGATTCGTTGGTTTTGCTCTCTTCTTGCTGAGCTTGGTGGTCATTTTCCCTCCACACCACTCATTTACTGTGACAACATGGGCACCAACTATGTCTGTTCAAATCCGGTGTTTCACTCTCGAATAAAGCACGTTGCCCTTGATTTTCATTTGTTCGTGAACAAGTTCACGCTGGCATTCTATGTGTGTCTCATGTTTCGTCCGCCGACCAGCTAGCTGATTGTCTCACGAAGCCCCTCTCGAGAGGGCCTTTTCTTCTATTGCGGTCCAAGCTTGGAGTCTCTTCTTGATCCTCCATCTTGGCGGGCGTATAAGACACAAATGTAATTATCTAGAGTTACAAATGTAATTATCTAGAGTTATTATTTACATAGCAGTGTTCATCCTCACTTAGCCTAGCTTGCTCCACCCGCTGAAACGACTTGAGGAGCCTTTCTTCACCACAAATTATTTTGCTTGTTTCCTTCGAGGGTTCAATCTTCCTTTTTAGGGTTACCAGCTTTTGAAAAGCCTTTGATAATTTGATGTCGGTTATCGGGTTTCCTATCGGGCACGGGTTGCCCGACTCCGCACCAATTCCTTCCTGGGCTTGAGGTCCTTTATGGCGAATAATATTGATATTTCTAAAGGGTCGTGCTTTAGACGGCCTGCTGGGGGCCTTTTTAGGGGGCGACACAAATCCCAATCTAATAGAGGAATTGTTAATCAGAAAGTTACCTTCTTGTCCTTGTGGAGACATCAAATTTCCCTTTTCTGCCATTGGTTCCGGCTGTGTTTCTGGAACTTTCTCCTCTTTCGGTACACCGTCCTCGTTTTCCACTCAATAAACAGCTGGTTCCACCACCTCATTTGCCTTTGACTCTTCAGGAACTTTCTCGCAATTCTTCTCTCTTTCTTTCTTTCTCCTCGAATCTTCCATATGTATCAACGTCTATAGATGTGCCACCTGGTTTTTGATCTCATCATTTGATAGTCCCAGCTGGCTGTCCTTTTCTTTCGGATCTTTTCCTCCGTCATACGTATCTTCCTCGAAACCAATTCCGTACACACAACGTCCTGATTTTCGTCCTCCACCCGCTCGTACTGGGTCCTTCCTTGTCTTACCCAGCGCGCCACCGCTTGCCGAAAACTTGCTCTTTCATTCGGTGTGTGAGAATTCAAATCAGCCTCCATTTCCATTCTTTCACGATGTTTAGATTTGGATGAGGTTTATAGGCTCGCCGGAAAAGAGTTTTGCGACTAGCGTCGCCCCCCGGAGCTTATCCACCGTAGCACCGTCGTCTTCCAGATCCAACAATAGCTCCTCATAATCTTCGTTTACTTGGTTCATATTTGGTGTTCGTAGAAATTAGGAGAGACACGAAATAAAGAGAGAAGGGGAAAAGAAACCTAGACAGAGGAACAGAGCATCAACGCTCAATACAAGCTACCATTTGAGGTAGAAATTCATCATCTCTGTAAAGTTGCAGAGCAACAATCTAGAGAGAGAATGTCTTTGCGTCACTAGTGACAGCAAATGTGGTGTGGGGATATTACAAGAGAAAGATACTAGGGTAATGATTCTTACCAAGCAAAATTTATTAAAGCCACTAACTTTATTTGTGCATCTAATATAACCAACGAAGTTGTTATTATTATTATTTTTATTATTTCAAAACTAACCATAAAAAGTTATTCATCTGTACAGAATGTATTAACTTTCTATGATTCAAGAAAAAATGAACTAACTTTCCTCAAAAAAAGACTAACCCGCCAGTACATCGGTCGCACCAAGAACCATCTAGCCCATTTATTTGCTTGTAAAAGTTATAGGCTTAGCCACATGTTTATTTAGCCCGGCAAACCACCTTATTGGGCTTTAGCTAGTCTAAATTATGATCTAACAAGCTTTAGTGGCCCAATCATCTAAATGCAAATCAAGTTTCCTAGAAAAAACCTAACCTTAGAATGAGGCTGTTTGGATGAGCTGAAATAAGTGAGAGGTTGAGCTTAAAAGCTCATTTAATCTGTAGTGTTTGGATGCGGTAGATTATTGTTGATTATTGGCAAATATAAATTTTTGAGGTAATGATGTTCGAACTCAAGACCTCATGTAAAAATTTCAAACACTCTACCACTAAGCCAACACACATTTACATAATAAAGTACCGAAAATCACACTAAAAAAGTATGGAATTTTCCCAAAAATCCGGAATTCCGCCCAAAAAACTGGGAATTCCGGCTGAAAATCCGGAAATCCGGATTTCAAGCCGGAATTCTGGTTCTTTGGGCGGAATCCCAGATTGTTTTGCATTTGGAGAGGTTTGACTGATTTATGCCGGATTTTTGACTTTTCCTTTCTCTCTACTTCCTCTCATCCAAACAAGCCCAATAAGTGCTAGCTCAGCGTTGGAAAATTTTGCACGAGATCCTAGTTTCGAACCCAACTTATATGATGTGACTCTAAAAAACCAAATACTAACCCCGGTTAAGTTGGGCCAAACAGGCCCCGAGTATGTTAACATTGGTTTCGGATTTCAGGATCGGTTGGGTAAATGATGTCATGCGCTCAAATCGAAACATCTTCTCCAGAGCCCTAACCATCTCTCTCTTTCACTCTTCAAGCACCGAAATTGCAGAACAATGGCCAAAGGAGGGTTTGTTGAAGCTACACGCACTCGATGTACTCGGGCACGATGAAGTTTCATCGATCGCTGCCATTGAAAGCTTTCTTCGAAGGTCTCATCTTTCATACCCTTTTTTATGCTTTCGTAGTTGTATATTCTGAGTAAAGTTGCTTCGTTCGTTGGATACATCGGGTGATTGTAGCATATGGAACTTGTTTGCATTTACATCTCACTCTGATTTGACCTCATCATCTCACACTATTTGTGGTTGTTGCTAACTCAATTGAATTGGGGACAGTCTCTGTGACTAGCATAACTTGTTTAGCCCTGGAAAAAAAATAACTCTGGCAGGTTAATAAGTTAGTTGAGCTTGTTCCTTTAACGGCAAGTGAACCCCTTTCTCCCTCAGCTGTGTATGTCGCTGATGTTATAAGTCGTGAATGTGGACATATAAGGATGGTTTTTATGGCAATTAGGTTATGGTTCTCTTTGACCTATCTGTTTTACTAGGTTTTTGAATTGTTTTTTTTGGGGTATTTAATCTTTCCTTAGAATTCATGTATTCATGTCGGATCCGGATCCTTAGAATCATGCACTTAAATAATGTCAGCATCACGTTAGCAGATTGAATTGAATAACTGCCACCCTTTTCGGGGATGTAAAATGAACTTTTCACTTCATCTCCTCCGGTCCTTCCACAAAAGCGGCTCCGTCTTTTTTTTTTCAACAAAGCAACTAGATTAGCCATCTTGTTTGGCTCTCTAGTGCTCCTGTTACGATTTCCAATTCGGCGCCCTTTTGGGCAATGTTTTCTCTGGGTAATTGAGTAGAGGCAAGGTTTCTCTAGTTGAATGTTTTCTCAGGGTAAATGAGTATAGACAAGGTTTCTTATGAATTTACAATTTATGCACAATGTCGGTTTCCTGAAAGACATTTTTTCATTACAAAAACTTAAATGTAGCTCATTAGGCAATACCCTTTTGGTCTGAAGAATGAATGGTTTAGACATGGGAACTTCTTACGTGATTCTAAAGCATTAACTTTCACTTGGGCCGTTGCTATAACCAAGCAGGTTTTAAGTCTTATATGTCTTTTAACTAGCATGGTTATTAAAAATTAATTGCCTTGGATTTAGCGGCAGAGATATTATAGGAAGTTTACAAGGTACTCACCGATGTTTATTTTCCTGGGCAATGGCATCTTGCAATGACTGAGAACATGTTTTTATGTCCTTCAGAAACTTTGTACATGTTCTTGTTCCTTGTTGTGGTCAAGTGGTAGGAGAAGCTGCAAATACATTACACTAGTCATATTATTGATGATTTAAACCTTTTGTTTGATTGTGCTGTTGGGTGATTCATTGAGAATGTTTTTGGCTTCTTTTTGGTTGGTGTGTGTGGTGATGGGTCAGTACATTGCTTCCAGTCAAGAATCAAGATTATCTATTATCTATTGAGGTTGCTGCAATAAACTTTTTGTTTGAAGGAATTGCTGGAGACGGAAGAATAGGCTTCATAAACACCTTTTAGACATGTGGAAGGTCCCTTCTCTTGGAAGAGCTGTGACCAATGGTTCCTTTGGTGTCCTAGATAGACTTCTGGGATTGGGGTCGAGGTGGGTTTTTATGTATGAATTGTGTGTAATGATCATGGATGTAGTCATGTAGTAACTTGATATCAGTCTGCTAAAATCTTTGCGGGATTACCTGCTCTGATGCGTGAATCACCAAACCACATCCTAGATTTTGCTGTTTCAGATTCATGATTAATGCATGACCAATTGGCTACTCAATATTTATGATTTAGCTGCATCTATGGATGAACTACACATTTATGTCCATATTCAGGAGCACCGCGGTGGTAGTTTTTTTCAGAACGTTATTTTCCATCTCCGGACACTATTTCCCAATTCCTGAACACTTCCAATCACACGAGGCCACATGGCATTTGTAACACAGCAGTTCAAAAAAAGCCGGAGGTCTATTAATAATTTGAACTCCGGTTTTGAGAAATCCGGAACCCTGTTGTGACAATACAATTCCAGTTTTGCAGATTCCAGAATCTTATATTTTGCGATAGGTCTCTCGTTTATTTTTGAGATTGTCCAAGTTATGAAATTTCGAATCACAGATTGTGAACCTGCATTTCATTTCGCTCTCTCTCGCATCCAAAGACCCTCATCGTTACTTGTTATGTTAATTTCTCATGATATGGTTAATCTGTTGTGAGGATTTTCTTTTTCTGCGAGGGTCAAATGGTCTTTTGAGGTCATTTCCTATGCATAGAATTAATGGTCTATTTAGGTTAATGTGCTTAGCAGGCATGCACTCTACATAAATGTGCGAAATTGCAATCTGGATCGTGGGAACGTAAAACATTTTACTGAATCTGGATTTCAACTTCTTGGGCTATCTACATTGTAAAATAAATAGAAATTTAGGGTATTTGTACGATTGTTGAACAACTCAACCATCGAAATCCTCATTTAACCTAATACCCGAAATTAAAAAGCTTAAAAGATAACGGGTTAGAATTGAAGAAAGAGAACTCTATTCAGTGCTCCTCAACTTCGAACACCACGATCTGCCCTTTGCCGACCTCCTCTAAGTGCTTGACTATATTCATTTTATGCCGCTAACTTTGAGTTCAAGCATTTTTACGTCGCTCCCAGAAATAGATGTATTTTTCTCCTCCTCGCTGATCACATTTAGGTGGAAAGTTAGACATTCCGATTGTTAGCTTCTTGACGAATGACACAGAGTCTAAATCCATAGCTTACTTCCATGCCTTTTTCTCTTTGTTGTCATTGCAAGGAGATATATAGTGGTGTGGCTGAGTAGAAATAGCATTTGCTTTAACAAGCTTCTATTTGCTTGAAATATTAGAGTGTCATTTAGTTACTATCGAAGCTTTGTTGGCTTTAGTAGAAGGGGAAGTTTCAATAGAATATGTGTTAATAAATTGGTCGGTTGTGTTGGCAGCTCAAGTTGACTTATTTTGGAGGTTTGTTATTTTAACTTAGAGGAATATCGTTACAATTTAAGCGTGCATAATATTAAATGGACATACTGATAGGTTTCCGCACATTCTATCTTTTTGATTAAAGATCGCATGATAGATTACAAAGTCGTCGAGTCCTATTTAATCTCCTGTTGTGCTGTTTGGCAGGCCGGCTTAATAATTTGGAGTATTTATGGATAGAATGTTTTAATGGAGACGATCATGCATGTTCATTGGCCACGGGAGACATGTATGTCACCTTCAACTAATGATGATAATCTTCCCTGTTCCGTCATCTAAATTTGAAGTTCCTCATGATATGTTTCGTATGCTTGCATATTTGAATAGACAATCTCTTCTCTTGTGCTCTTCAATTGATGTGCTATGCCCATGAATGGAATGCCTCTCAGAATTTGGTGTGCTTTGGCCTTAGATATGTGCACATTTATTGATAAAGTCGAGGAGTTATATTGAGGAAAAAGCATATGTTCTCGTTACAGATACAAGTCATGGAACCACTAGCATAGTTTGCTCGTATATGCAGTTTGTTTTGTCTATGAAGTTATAAAGCAGTATTTCCTGAACTTCGACATGTGTTATTCTATTCACGTGAACCGTGTTGATAAAACGAGAGCTCCTTTTTATTGATGTCTTGTCAATCCCTATATAAGTTGATTGGCAGATCCTGTTTATACCTTGACTGACTACTTACACAGTTGTGTTGGACAGCCAATCAAGGCAGCACATTGAGACGGCAATACTTTTGCATCAACGAATGACATGCATAATAAAACACAAACATGATTCTGCATAGGTTTTTGTTTTAGTTCAGTATCAAGTACACAACACATGTTCAGCATAGTCCATTTATCGGACTCTTCCAAACCAAAATAAAAACATAAACTCAAGACTAGAGTGAGTCCACAACAATAGCAAACAAACTCGATTTATTCAGCATAAACCCAGGACAAGCACGGGAGAAACATAGACAATGCTATTTTATTTCAGGCCTCTTTCTTCTTCTTTTTTGCTCTAATCCTCTTGCCAGAGCTGCTTGCAAATGCCTCTGCTTCGTTATTTCAGTTGACATCTCATTCATTGATGCAGAAGTATTGTTGTCTCCAGCTACGGGCTTCATTGGCTGTCCAACACGACCTTGGATGTAGTCGGTCATGATAGGGATAGACTAACACGTTGATCCTGTTCAGACTACTTACAAGGTCGTGTTTGATAGCCAATTGAGGCCGCAGCGGGAGACTGCAATATTTCTGCATCAACGAATAAGATGCCATTAGAAATCACGAATCAGGACGAGGCCTTTGCAAGTAGATATGGCAAGGTGGTTAGTGACTTAGTGCAAACAGAAGAAGAGGAAAGGCTGGCATATAATAGCTTTCTCCATGCTCCTCTCGTGCTTGTCCTGGGTTTATGCTAAATATATCGCGTTTGTGTGTTGTGGACTCGTTCTGGTCTCGAGTTTATGTGTTGATTTTGGTTTTGAAGCGTCCAATAAATAGACCCGAGTGAGCTCGGTGAACATATGTTATCACTTGAAACTAAACTAGACCAAAAATGTATGCAATCATGTTTGTGTTTAGTTATGCATGTTATGGGTTCGGTTGATTCTGCATGTTTGCGGAACGTTTCTCATAATGTGAATTAAGAACTTAGTGGTGTCATGTTTGTGTCTAATTCCAATATACGCTCTTTAAGAGTTAGTGCATCCCCATCAGTTAGAATAATCGTAAATATACCTTATATTTATTTGGTCAATTATTGGTCTACATGCAAGGTGGAATATAGGAAGTTCATCAGGCAGCAGATTCAACACTAAAGCTTCCGCCGTGGTCACTTCTCCCCTTAGGCTTTCTGTCATTCTCAGCTTCAGCAAGGAAGAGATATGCTGAGAGTGTGCTTGAAAGCCCAGAGGGCAAGGAACTTAGATCCAGTCCGATGTAACTCCCCTTGATAATCGTCTAGGTAACTTTTTAAAACCACGAAATTTGCTTTCCTTTGATTCCTCTGTGTTTCTTTGTCGCAACATCATCGAGGTCATACCTTTTTTGTTGCAACCCAGGGTCTACCGAGATCTATAGTGTGCAACGTTCATGGCGTCAATTCAAATTTTTCATCGATATTGGGTTGAACAAGAATCAAGAGATGCAAAATGAGAACGAAGCCTTCTCCAAAATGGGCTATTACATTGGTAAGCAAACATAATGCTCAACGCTTCTATTATTTTGAAGAAATCCTTGCTTGTTCCCACCGAAACAAATTACTAGAGGTACAAATTACAGACTTCGAATCGGTGTAACTATACTTGGAGGCCTTGTTTGGGTAAGGGATAAAATCATGGGAATATGAATTGTACTAGGACACGAGGTAGGATATGATTGTACTCGGATAAGGCAGTATAAATGATTATTGGTTCTGAGTGCTGGTTAGAGCATGATATGAAATAGGGTAAGCTGCAGAGATATGTAATAGCATGTTGAGATGTGCAGGATAAGAGGTAGGGTATATGTACAAATGACCAAATTATCCTGCATATATAAAACTTTTAAAATTATTGGTGTTCCGTTGTAGACTGTAAACATAAAATAATAATATACACACACATTGACAATTTTTAAGGGGTTAATTTTGATTTTAACTTACATACACACACAAATGCGCGCGCGCACACACACATATATCCAAATTTTGATTTAAGTGTATATATGTACATATACTACATTTACACATGCTATATGTATGTAACGCCCCAAGCCTGGGCCCACGAGCTAGGCACGTGACAACCGCTGCATACTATGTATACAAGGCTAACCGATAAATACCTCACTTGGGGGGTAATAACTAACGTCTAATTCTTACGAAACCGAAAATTAACTAAGTGTAACGTTACGTCTCAAAATAAACAAATAACCTTAAACAAAGATCCTCCATTTTAACAAATATTTTGTCAGTCTAGAACATTCAAAATATAGTGAATGCAACCCGACCCAAAACCGGTAAAAAACCATAGAACTAGACGACTTAATAGCAACTCCGAGTTCCACGACTCTGCAACCTCACTAGGTGGACCAAGCACAGTTAAATATAATAAATAATATACAAATGTCAAATGATGGTTCAATATAATTCATAATAATCAGAAAACTAAAGGATTCACAAGTCAGAATCACATAAAGACATAATCCTTATTCAAACGCATACACAGTATATCTGACTAAGTCCACATTAGCCCTGTGGTGAGGCCCAGGACCACACATAACCCGGTGGTGGAGGCCCAGAAGAAAGAACTTCTTTCTGATGTTGACTTATAACGCCCGTCAGCGGGGTATCACAACATAGTCAGTCTGGCTTACGCGTTTAGAAGGTTCAGAATTCAGATTCACATAAAAGTTATATGTATCAGATAGTTTATAACAATGCTCGGTCCGATTCGCATACGAAGATATAACCAATTTCTAAATGCAAATATGTCGATTAAAGAATCGTATTTGTTTCGGAAAATAATAAAATGAGCGAGTTTATAAAAAAAAAAAAAAACTAGCAAAGCCATTAGTCACTTACCTCTCTCCAAGCCCTACAACTCGCAAGCTTGAAAATGATTAGAGAATAGCTCCTTGTGATCCTAAAAGAACACCATACTTATTTAACTATACCATTATATAAAAGATGATGGCTTAACTAACTTTTTTAGTTAATTACAATACATCTTTCCCAAAATACATATATCCAACTCCCTGAAGCTTTGCCCAAACAATCCCTAAATCTATGCAACTACTGCCTTAAAGAAATCTGTATAATTTCCAAATTATCATAGAACTTACCACTCTTCCCTTTGATTTCTTCAAAACCTTCGAGCCAAATCACCCTCCTTCATTCCCTAAGCCACTGCCTTTGTCCCTTCTTCGTCCTCCTCCCCTCCTGTCTCTTATTTCATCTTTTCTTCTTCTTATTCACCTGTTTATTTTTTCTTCTTAATTCACCCTTTATTTCCATTTTTAACTCATGGATTAAGTATGACTGTTTCAGTCATTTAAAACCATACATCAACTTTTTTTTTTTTTTTTTTTTTTTTTTTTTTTTTTTGTAAAAAAAAAAAAGATACCCACCTTAATGGGAGGAATAATTAGGACCGTTTATTGCCATTTAAACCAGGGCATGTAACAAATACTGTAAAAACCTAAGGACGCACGTCAGGTTCTTAAAGCCATTCCATTTATGGGCATAGAAGATCAATTAAAGCACACAAGGGAAGAGATTGTCTAGTCAAATATGCAAGCATAAAAACACATGAATTTTTTTTTAATTATGTCAAAAAGTTATGGTACATTCTGTTTGTCAGGAGGAACTCAACACATTTTGATGATGAAACTTGGAAGAATATCATTAACTAGTTGAAGGTGCATACCAGTCTCCCATGGCCGATGCACATACACAATTTTCTCAGGGTCCATATACCCCTACTTATAAAAGTCCTCACTGAAAAGTAAGAAAATTATTGAACAAGATTGAAAAGAATACAACACATCATAACTTACCCTCAAGGTGAGGCTTTACATTCTTCAGATAATTGGCATATCGTGCTATGTCTTCCGCTGTATGAAAAATTTGACCGGTATTCTTGTTTTTGTAGCACTACAGTACATATATAAATTTGGTCAGTACAACAAGGGTCAGTAGTCAGTACTAAGTACAAACAATCTGAAACTATTTCCCAATTAGAATACCATCAAACTTATTTAATGGTAACATCAACCTCCAGATACACATTACACGAGGCACATCATCCAAAAGTGTACAACGAGTAAGATCTAGGAGTCCATAAACCATCCTATCAAGAAAATACCGTTACTCATCTTTTCTAACCCCCGGATGCGTCACAACAAGCACACCATGCCCCTGACGAGGGATGCACTCTGCAAACTTTTAGATTCCCTCTCCTATTTGCAGAAAACTATTCCCTTTAGTCCTTACCATCCATGATACACCAAACTACTTACCTTCCTCCAAGGGGAGCCATAACTCTGCCTGGGGCATATTAAACTTGCACAAAATAGAGTGGAAGTGCACTACTAGATAAAGAACGATTAATCCACCATCCAAAAACTAAATTTGCAACTTCCTTCGTGCATAAAATTTCTTATGATTGTAAACATCATGACCACCAAGAAATATAGGCATAATAGTTCTCACAAAAGATATATATATATATATATATAGAGAGAGAGAGAGAGAGACCTAGACTTCGAAAGTGCATATCCAAATCTATTTTTGCTAAGGCAAAAATGAAAACAGACGAGCAATGGTAAACATCTGAACTGTGGCTTCGAAGACTTAAATCATATTTTTAGATATTCTAAAATATCACAGATAGATCAACAAGGAAGTGGCTTCTGTATGAAGACTAATAGTTTTAAGCATATCATCCAAACCAAATTGGGGTTGCCATGAACCATTCCAGAGAGGATAGGTGATCTGTTGATTTATGGAAAATAGGGAACAGTAACCTATAAGGTGATTTCCTGGCCTCACTAGAATCTTGGTTATCCCAAGAACCAAGATACCGTAGCAATTGCGCTATTCGGAATTCCCAACGAGATTATTTCTCCTTCATCTGTCTTCCTATTCCTTTATGAGTTGAATCAAAGTGAGCAAGCTATGGCAATAGGGAAGAACATAAACATGAAAGTATCATCTGATTGAATAACTTATGTTCTGTCTTTGTCTTACCTAAGAAGAATGAGATATAGTGCATCCGCAGCTAAGGGGTTAAGATCCCTTTATAACAAGTAGCAATAGGCTGGTTGCCTAGCAAAAAAGTATGCACTGAACACAATTCTTAAAGTATCATGCAGCAATGTTTCCAATGATTGGAAACTCAATTAACCAGCAACTAGTCAAACTTTGATCATGTATTTTACAACAAGAGAAGTTCCATTCTATCATAAAACTGGTACAGCCATGTTAACCTTGATCAATGAAGTTTACAGTATCCAAAGAATCAACAAGAGAGCATAATATTGTCTTTTACTTTTTGGGCAATCCAAGAGTACCTCATCCAGGTAAAAAAGAAGACTATTTTAAAGTGCGAAATTGAGCCAACAGAAGTGGATAAGAAAAACCTAAAAATCAACCGAAAACCACAACTGACTCCATTACTTTCCTCCCTTAAGAAAGGCAACATCACATGAGCTGTGATCATTACTTTGCTCCCTTAAGAAAGGCAACATCACTTTGCTCCCTTAAGAATGACCACACATGAGCAATTAGCATATAGTACCTCTGGATTCTAGATACACTTGAATTACAATACCCCGACCTATATTCCTATCCCACTCTACAGACCTTAAAAAAGGACCCACTGTAAAGTTCATCACTAAAAAGTACAAATATTACTAAAAAAGGACCTATATTCCTATATTTGCCCCTTAAAAAGTACAAATATTACTGTGCAAACAGTCCTTAAAAAAGGTACCAATATTCATCACTAAAGTTCTTAAATGACCCACTGTATGTCTGCCTAAACTTAGGTTGCAGGGACTAAACTGAAGTCCCTGCAAACTGGGAAAAATCCAGCATACAACGCCTAAGTTACAGTCCAAATCACCCCAAAACCAGTCTTATTCTCCCGTAACCAATTTCACAAGATCAATAAGGTATTGCCCCACAAGAGGTAAGATGGACCTATATCAATTTTAGTATTTAATTCAATGATTTTGGTTTAAAACACAATTTCCATGGATGAACACAAGATCTACAATATATATGTAGATTTCTCATGCAATCTCAGTTCAGCTCATCATCAGTAATAGAACTAAACATATCGAAAGAAAACCCTCAAATCGGATTGCAAAGATCGGAGCAGAAAATCTCTTCGAACATTATTCTTCGAATTTCAAATCCACATGTAAATCTATAATGCTGAAATATATAGCACAAAGGAGCTAGTTACCTCTTCTCCCTTTGATTCCTAACGAAGACCCGCAAAAATCACTCTGCTTCCTGGCTCACGTGTCTGGCAATGATCGCTCTCTTCTTCCTCCCCCAATTCTTACTCCTTTTATTGTTCTCTTCCTTTGCGTTACGCTATCTAGACTTTAAGTAGGCCCCTTCTATTGAAAGTATGAAAAAGAGAAAGATTCTAAGTACTTAATGATGAACCCTAACAGAAACTACTTCTCTTATCCATTCGTTGTAGCTATCCACTAGAGTGCAAAAGTAAGCATAAATGACACTGCGGGACCAATAAGGATCTGCCACATCAATCTAGCTTTGGTCTAACTATCCACATAAGCTAAAACGACATCTTGCTACTTATTGAACTAAAACAGTGATGGATGATCAAAATTAGAAGATGGAGAATGCATGAGGCGCCTACTGCTACAAGCCTGTTTTGTCAAAAGTTTGACATCTAATGCAGTTTAGTCCATCCACTAAATCTCAATATTCAATACCCCTCCTCAAGTTGGAGTGTGATATTTCATTTTCTTCTCTCCATGTTGGGGGTGATGATCATCACACTCCAACTTGAGGAAGGGTATTGAATATCGAGATTTAGTGGATGGACTAAACTGCATTAGATGTCAAACTGTTGACATAAAGTGGCTTGTAGCAGTAGCCGTCTGATGTATTCTCCATCTTCTAATCTCGATCGTCCATTACTGTTTTATTTCAATAAGTAGCACGATGTCGTTTTAGCTTATGTGGATAGTTAGACCAAGCTAGATAGATGTGGCAGATCCTTATTGGTCCGGCAGTGTCATCTATGCTTTCTTTTGCACTTTACTCTTTGCCCCGTGGATAGCTACAACGGATGGATAAGAGAGATAGTTTGTGTTTCATCATTCAGTACTTTGAATCTTTCTCTTCATACTTTCAATATAAGGGGCCTACTAAAAGTCTTGAAATCGTAACGCACGGGAAGAGAACAATAAAAGGAGTAAGAATCGCGCGAGGAAGAAGAGAACGATCATTGCCATTCACGTGAGGCAGGAAGCGGAGTGATTTTTGCGGGTCTTCGTTAGGAATCAAAGATAGAAGAGGTAACTTGCTCCTTTTTTCTATATATTTCAGCATTATAGATTTGCATGTGGATTTGAAATTCTTAGAATAATGTTCTCGAAGAGATTTTCTGCTCCGATCTTTGCAATCCAATTTGAGGGTTTTCTTTTGATATGTTTAGTTCTATTACTTATAATGAGCTGAAGTGAGATTGCATGAGAAATCTACATATGTATTGTAGATCTTGTGTTCATCTATGGAAATTGTGTTTAAACCAAAATCATTGAATTAATTACTAAAATTGATATAGGTTCATCTTACCTCTTGTAGTGCGATACCATATTAATATTGTGAAAATGGTTACGGGAGAATTAGACTGGTTTTGGGGTGATTTTGGACTGTAACTTAGGCGTTGTTTGCAGGGACTTCAGTTTAGTCCCTGCAACCTAAGTTTAGGCAGACATACAGTGAGTCATTTAAGAACTTTAGTGATGAATATTGGTACCTTTTTTAAGGACTGTTTGCACAGTAATATTTGTACTTTTTAAGGGGCAAATATAGGAATATAGGTCCTTTTTTAGTAATATTTGTACTTTTTAGTGATGAACTTTACAGTGGGTCCTTTTTTAAGGTCTGTAGAGTGGGATAGGAATATAGGTCGGGGTATTGTATTCCAAGTGTATGAGCTAGAATCCAAAGGTACTATATGCTAATTGCTCATGTGTGGTCATTCTTAAGGGAGCAAAGTGATGTTGCCAAAACAAAACAAACCAAAAAGCCCAGAAACAAAAGTAAAGCCAAGAGACAAGCCCAAACATCAGGAGCCCACAAAATCAAACCCTAAATCCAACCAAATGAAGCAGCGCCACCGTGGCTGGCGGGGTGGTGATGGTGCGGTGCCGCTGAAACACCGTGACCTTTCGACCGAGTACATGGACTGGAAGCAACCCGAAACCAGACAAAAGGGGGGTCTTAGTGGTGCTGGTGGGCGGTGAGAGGACCTCTCCGGGGGGCTCAGACATGCCAAAGAACAAGCATGTCAGAGGGGGAGGGGGAAGGAGAGGCCTCACAACCGGGGGAAGGGGGGAGCAGCCACCGTATAACCCAAATCGTATGGGGGGAGGGGGAAGGGGGTTACTTACAGTAGGAGACACCCAAATCGAAGGGGGGGGGGGGGGGGGGGGGGAGGCTCCGGCGGCAGCGGAGAGCAGCGGCAACGGTGGAGAGGGGCGGAGAGCGGCGGCGGCGCGACGGTTGAACGGATCTGGGTCGTCAGAGCGAACTGGACGTCAGGTGGGCGGTTGACCATGGCACGGCGGCGGATCTGGGCTGAGCAATGGCTGGTCCGGCTTTGAACGGGCGGCGGGGTAGTTGGATAGTCCGAAGGTGACCCCTCCGTCCAGGGGAGGAGGGGAAAGCTGGCGAAGAGGAGGAGCTCGACTTCTATCGCCCATTGTTGCCAACGACGCGCCGGAGACGATGAGACCGGTCAGGGCGTGAAATCCCTCAAAGAGACCGGCGGGGTGCTGGAATCAGCTGCAGAGACGGCAAAGGCGGCAGGCGGTGGTTGGAAGAGGGGTTAACAAGTGGTGGGTGGCGGGCGGCAGCCCCTGAAGGAGGAGCCGCCGCCGCAGGTGGAGGGAGCGGGTTAGGGTTTCTGGAGAGGATTTGTTTTAGAGAGAGAGAGAGGTCGTTAGTAGTAACATTTTTAGGACATATGACTATTGATGCTGTACCGGTTTTATGATAGAATGGAACTTCTCTTGTTGTCAAATACAAGATCAAAGTTTGACTAGTCGCTGGTTAATTGAGTTTCCAATCATTGGTAACATTGCTGCATGATTTACTACTTTTAAGGATTTGTTCAGTGCATACTTTTTTGCTAGGCAACCAGCCTATTGCTACTTGTTATAAAGGGATCTTAACCCCTTAGCTGCGGATGCACTATATCTCATTCTTCTTAGGTGGGACAAAACACAATTTATTCAACCAGATGATACTTTCATTTTTATGTTCTTCCCTATTGCCATAGCTTGCTCACTTGTATGCAACTCAGAAATGAATAGGAGACAGATGAAGGAGAAATAATCTCGTTGGGAATTCCGAGTAGCGCAATTGCTACGTTATCTTGGTTCTTGGGATAACCAAGATTCTAGTGAGGCCAGGAAATCCCCTTATAGATTACTGTTCCCTATTTTCCGTAAATCAACAGATCACCTATCCTCTCTGGAATGGTTCATGGCAACCCCAATTTTGTTTGGATGATATGCTTAAAACTATTAGTCTTCATAAAGAAGTCACTTCCTTGTTGATCTATCTGTGATATTTTAGAACATCTATAAATATGATTTAAGTATTCAAAGCCACAGTTCAGATGTTTACCATTGTTCGTCTGTTTTCATCTTTGCCTTGGCAAAAATGCAGATTCGGATCTGCACTTTCGAAGCCTAGGTGTGTGTGTGTGTATTTCTTTTGTGAGAACTATTATGCCTATATTTCTCAGTGGTGATGATGTTTCCAATCATAAGAAATTTTATGCACAAAGGAGGTTGCAAATTTAGTTCTTGGATGGTGGATTAATCGTTCTTTATCTAGTAGTGCACTTCCACTCAATATTTTGTGCAAGTTTAATATGCCCCGGGCAGAGTTATGGTTTCCCTTTGAGGAAGGGAAGTAGTTTGGTGTATCATGGATGGTAGGGACTAAAGGGAATAGTTCTCTGCAAATAGGAGAGGGAATCTGAAAGTTTGCA
This sequence comes from Linanthus parryae, assembly GCA_023055425.1. Taxonomy (NCBI): domain Eukaryota; kingdom Viridiplantae; phylum Streptophyta; class Magnoliopsida; order Ericales; family Polemoniaceae; genus Linanthus; species Linanthus parryae. The sequence goes on along the minus strand of JALGPY010000006.1, from coordinate 12,052,433 downwards.
GAGTGCATTCCTCGTCAGGGGCATGGTGTGCTTGTTGTGATGCATCCGGGGGTTACAAAAGGTAACTGTATTTTCTTGATAGGATGGTTTCTGGACTCCTCGATGTTACTCATTGTACACTTTTGGATGACGTGCCTCGTGTAATGTGTATCTGGAGGTTGATGTTACCATTAAATAAGTTTGATGGTATTCTAATTGGGATAAAGTTTCAGATTGGTTGTTTTTAGTACTGACCTTGTTGTACTGACCAAATTTATACATGTACTGTAGTGCTACAAAAACAAGAATACCGGTCAAATTTTTCATACAGAGGAAGACATGGCACGATATGCCAATTATCTGAAGAATGTAAAGCCTCACCTTGAGGGTAAGTTATGACGTGTTGCATTCTTTTCATTCTTGCTCAATAATTTTCTTACTTTTCCGTGAAGACTTTTATAAGTAGGGGAATATGGACCCTGAGAAAATTGTGTATGTGCATCGGCCATGGGAGACTGGTATGCACCTTCAACTAGTTAATGATATTCTTCCAAGTTTCATCATCAAAATGTGTTGAGTTCCTCATGACAAACAGAATCTACCCTGAGAAAATTGTGTACGTAGGTTTTTGTATATTTCTTGAGAAGGTCAATAAGTTAATAGAGATGCAAAGCATCTATCTTTGTTAATTTTGGTTCTGGTAGAAGTCTGAAAATCTCTAGCATAGACTATTTGTACTTGTGATTTGCTTTTGTATGAAGTATACCCCAGAAGTCAGACTTAAGCATAACCTCGATCTCTTCCATCATTCCATGATAAGATATACCGTGAAGCTTGTCGTTAATGAAGATATCCAGGGGAGATAGCAAGGGTATTTGGTTCATTTTCGTATACTAAAACAATATTTGCTGAGCTTCTGGAAGTATCTTATTCTATCTGCTTGCACAATATTGATTACATAAGAGCTCATTTTTATTGATGTTCAGTCAATCCCTATCTCGGTTGCTTTGCAGATCCTTTTCATACCATGGACGACTACTTACAAGGTCGTGTTGCACTGCCAATTAAGGAAGCAGATGGAGCTGGGAATACTTCTGCATCTATGATTGAGGTGCCAGTGGAAATCGAGATGCAGGAGGCCTTTGCAAGCGGCTTTGGCAAGGTGGTGGTTAGTGGAGAAAATCAGGAGGAGGCCATTGCAAGCAGCTCAAGCAAGGTGGTTCATGCACAAAAGCAAGATGAGGCCTTCACAAGCAGCTCTAGCAAGGTGGTTGGTGCAGAGAAGCAAGATGAGGCCTTTGCAAGCAGCTATGGCAAGGTGGTTAGTGCAGAAAAGAAAAGGAAGTGGCCTGAGATATAACAGCATTCTCTGTGCCTCTCTCGTGCTTTTCCTGGGGATATGCTCAGTAAATCGAGTTTGTTTATCGTGTGTTGTGGACTTGTATGTAGTCTTGAGTTTATGTTCTGGTTTTGAAACATCCAATAAACGGGCTGAGCTGAACTCGGGGAACATGTGTTGTGTAGCTCGAAAGTGTACTAAAAATGTTATTTGTCATGTTTGCGTTTTATGTATGTTATGCCTTCAGTTGATTCAACATGTTTGTGAAACGTTGCACATAACGTGAATTAAGAACAACTGTTCTGTAGTTAAAAGTGAACTCGATCATTGTAAATATACCTTGTATGTGGACCATGAACCTTCCGGTTTGGTCAAATCTCACCTTCGGCTTTCTGTCAATGTCAGCTTTGCCAAGTAATTCTGCTCAGAGTGAGCTTGAAAGTCCGGACGATAAAAAAACTGAGGTCCGGCACTGTATCTGCCCTTACTCCAGGTATCTTTTAAGTATCAAATTGGCTTTCTGCTCATTCCTCTCTAGCAGGTGTGTTAAGGTCTAGTATCTCTGAGCTAAGGAATGAATTTTTGCAGCCATGACAGCGAGTCGATCTTTTTTTTTTTTTTTTTTTTTTTTTTTTTTTTTTTTTTTTTAACTGACATGCATGGATTTAAGAAGGTTTATCCTTCAAGAATCTCATCTACTTGCTCTAACCTAGGTTACCTGGACATGGGTGCTGGTGGGTGTCGTGTCTGGCGTGCAAAACTTAGGATTAGGAGATTTGGCTAAAATGTAGCAAAAAGTTGGTGCAAGGATACGGTAGACATGTGTACTTTATATGGTGCAAGGATACGGTAGACATGTGTACTTTATATGTACAAAGTGGGGGGGGGGGGGGCACGTACACCCCTAATGTTTTCAGAAACTATATTTTCACCCCAGGTTTTGAATTATAAGTCATTTTTACCCAGCATTTATTATAAAAGCACACCAGAGAGAGTTTGAAAAAATTGTGTCACCCCTGTGTCAAAATTCTCGCTCCGCCATTGTATGTACTTGTAAATTGATAAACATGTTACCATTGTTTAGTTTCGTGTACTCATGAATGGGATTCTTTCCATGATATTGGGACGGCTGTGAAATAGAAGTTACATTTTAGTGATCATTTAGTTTCTTTTTAAGTCTTCATTACCAATTCAAAAAAATTCACTGCTTTCCCAGCATATATAAGTCTAGTTATTTACACAATTGAATTAGTAGCTGTAGCTCTGACCTAAACATTTACATGATGTACTCCACAAACAGAAGGGGGGGAATGATTCTCTAAAAAAATAAAAAATAATAATTACAAATATTGTGATATCTAATGAGAATCGAGGGAAATAACAAAAAGGAGAGAGGATGCAATTATGAGATTACATTTGGGAGGTCTTCTAGATGATTGTAAGAGCTCATTTAGCCTGAGGTACCTTCAATGGTTTAGGAATGGGGGTTGTTAGTTTGGGAAATTCTAGTCATACATCATTAGTGATGTTTTGTTAATATCAGAATGCGCAATTAACCAGGTCTCTCATTCATGTCTGTCAAGCCAAGTGCATACAGCTATGCTTCTTTTCTACTGTTCCCTTCTTATTTTTAATGTAGCCCTTGAAATTCTAGGTCATTTGTTTCAGGTGTTCGTATGAAATATTAAAACTTTTTTGTATTGTTTCCATCGCTAGTTCACCCACATTACTTGTGATGAAACCAGGGAAAGAACCATCAAGTTAGATGAGACTACATTAACTTGGTTCTGATTTATTGTTGCAGCTTAGCCCGTGCATGTATAGAATTGAACTCCTTTTTATACGGTGTAACCTCGGCTGGCAAATGTAAATCGTCCTCACTATTCTGTCTGGTGCTATATTTGATGATCAGGTTGCTTCAAACATCTGACAGTGTATCATCAACGCTCACCAGAATCAATCTGGAAACTGCTTGCAGAGGTTCCACATTGCTCACATCTCGTCCTAGATTAGGTATGTATTGTTGTCTGCTTAATAACATGCTCTTAAATGCTTTGATTTCATATCTTCTTCAACTAGTGTTAGTTTGCGGTAACTGGACATTTTAACGTTTTTCATTGTGTCATTTGAAGTAACTGATTTCTTTATTGGTAGGATCTCGCAAAATGGGAAACCCTCCCAAGGCCATGGCTTCAACAGGAGTGAACCCACGACCTCCTCCGTGGGTCTCAACCTCTTTAGTCTGTACCTTGGTATCCTCATTTTTTTAGAAGAAGTGTTGTGTCCTCTGTGTGTTCCCGTATTGTATATGTTTTTCTTAGAGCCAGACCCTATTATTTCACCAAGAACAAAGGTCTCACGCTCGGTCGTGCACCACCAGACCCTCTGGCAACCACTTCATGTATGATTCACTCACTATCTCCTGTTTCCATAAGATATGGGGTGATTTGTTCCATGCTGGCAGATTAGGAGGACTTTGTCAAATGAATATTAAATTATAGAGCTGAAAAGCTACCAGCAGAAGCTATAGGACATACTGTAGTAGTTATTAGTCATAATTAGTATTTGCATTAGAAGTCCTTATCTCACTTTATATAAACCAGTGTGTATTAGCTTGTTTAATATTCATTACATTAATCAGTTCATCATGGTATATGTAATGATTCCGATAAGATGAATTGGAATCAAATTGGAAAAGAACATAAATGAAGAGAATTCAGAGAAGAACAAGAGAGAGAAGAAATGGAAAATTGTTACGGAAAAATCATGATTGATTCTCTCTCCCAATCCGTATTACAACGGAATCCGGATAAACTAAAAGACCAAATTACCCTCTAAGAAAAAGGAAATTAACATAATAAGCAAAGGTGTGAACGGTGCCAAAACGACACCGTTCCACTAGACAGCACTCGCCGGCCTGAGAACCAAAATTGGTAATCGCCGGCCCTTATGTGGTTATCTCGCCTGAGTTCTTCACCGGAAAATGGAACAGACTTCTGCATTCATGACAATCTATCCTTCTTCGCAAAATTTGTGACCTCACGAATCTATAGATGGAAATTGCGACTTCAATTATTGATACTCCTCCCATGTAGCATCTTCGGGAGCTGTATTAACCCACTGAACCAAAACTAGAACCTCATAAGCATTCCCTTTTCTCACCATCTCCCTGTCCATAATGGAAAGTGGTTCAATCAACATTTGGCCAGCAGGAATAACTTGTGGAAGAGTTTTCTCAGCTGTGATAGCTCTGCCCTGGGCCAGTTTCAGTTGGGAGACATGAAACGCTGAATGCACTATAGTGTTAGCTGGTAAGTCAAGTTTGTAGGAAACTTGTCCTATCTTCTGGAGCACTTGATAGGGACCATAATACTTACCTGAAAGCTTCAGATTCCTCCTCAAACTCACTGTAGTCTGTCTGTAGGGTTGTAGTTTCAAAAATACCCAGTCTCCAATGTTGAATTGCCTCTCTGACCTCTGTTTGTCTGCATAGTGTTTCATTATTGCTTGAGCTTAATGAGCACCATTAGCTTCTTCATCTCGTCCATGAAGGCATCCACCTCTGCTACCCCACTCTTGTTAAGTTGATGAAAAGTCATGTGTTTTGGGGGGGAACCCATACAATGCTTCGTAAGGGGTGAGCTTGAGTCTATTTGGTAAGTGGTATTATACCACCACTAAGCCAATGGCAACCACTGCACCCGTTTATGAGGTCTATCAGCTTCACACATCTCAAGTAGTTCTCAATACACTGACACACTCTCTCAGTCTGTCCATCACTTTGGGGGTTGTAAGTACTTGAATACTTCAATTCAGTGCCAAAGAGCTTCAAGAGTGAGTTCCATAATTGGCTTAAGAAAACTGTGTCTCTATCGGATACAATAGACTCAGGCAACCCATGCAATTTGAACACAATATCAAAGAAGACCTTGGCTACTGTAGTTGCAGTATAAGGGTGATTGGGTGCTATGAAGTGGCTGTGTTTAGAATACCTGTCAATTACCACAAAGATGACAGTCTTGCCTTCTGATTTGGGTAGTCCACCAATAAATCCATGCCTATGTGTGACCATGGTTTCTCAGGTATCTCAAGAGGTTGTAAGGGTCCAGGGTACAAGACATGTTCATATTTCATCTTGATCCATTCTTTGACTTCCTTTTGCATTCCTTTCCAAAAGAACATGGTGCCTATTCTCTTGGTTGTTCGCATGACCCCTGAGTGGCCCCCAATACCACTGTCATGGAGTTCTTTTATAATAGTTTGCCTTAGATCACCTGTATTTCCAATGTAGATGAGAGATCCCTTCTTCAAGACACCATCCTGCATTATGAACTCAGTACTAGCTGCGGGGTCAATGCTGAGCTGAATCATTTGGTTTTGTGCCCATTCATCTCCTGCATAAATATCCATAACCTCTTGTAGCCACTTAGGAACCATAATAGGCATAGCCTGTAGATCAGCCCTAACCACCTCTGGTGAATGCAAGTCAGAATCCATTTTAGATAGCCCATCTACCACTAAATTCTCTCTTCCCTTATTGTACTCTGTAAATAGTCCAGCCCCATCATCTTGCTGACCCATTTTTGTTGTACCAAGGTTGTTATTTTTTGATCAAAAAAGTATTTCAAGCTACAGTGATATGTTTTGATTGTGAATTTCCTTACTTCCAGGTATGGTGTCCATTTGTTGATAGCTTGGACCACAGCTAAAAGCTCTTTTTCATAAGTTGATAAACTCAGATGTCTGTCTGAGAGAGCCTTGCTGAAATAACAAAGAGGTCTCCCTTCTTGCATAAGAACAGCCCCCAACCCTGTGGCACATGCATCAGCCTCTACTACAAATCCTTTGTTGAAGTCAGGAAAAGCTAGGACTGGGGTCTCACACATGGCCTTCTTGAGTACATTAAAAGCTTTATCTGCTTCTTCACTCCATTTGAAGTTCCCCTTCTTCAACAATTCAGTGAGTGGCCTAGCAATTAACCCATACTTTCTGACAAACCTCATATAATAGCCTGTTAGGCCTAAGAACCCTCTGAGTTGGGTGATGGTTGTTGGTGTAGGCCACTTTGTCATTGCTTGAATCTGCTTGGGATCTGCTTGCACCCCCTTCTTGCTAATCAAATGACCTAGGTACTCTATAGAAGGCTGTAGGAATTCACATTTGGAGAGCTTCACCTTCAATTGATGTTGCTGCAGTAATTTAAAAGTGATGTGCAAGTGCTCCAGGTGCTGCTTTAAATCTTGAGAATACACTAATATGTCATCAAAGAAGACTAATATAAATTTCCTCAGATGCAATTTGAATACTTGATTCATCAAGTTTTTAAAAGTAGTTGGGGCATTGGTTAGCCCAAAGGGCATAATCCTAAACTCATACAACCCTTCATGTGTCCTGAAGGCTGTTTTGTGTGTGTCTTCTTCCACCATCCTCACTTGGTGGTATCCTGCTCTTAGATCCAACTTGGAGAACACAGAAGCACCCTGCAACTCTTCCGACAGCTCTTCAATAATTGGAACGGGGTATTTGTTTTTGGTAGTGATGGCATTTCGACCCCTGTACTCTACACAAAACCTCCAAGACCCATATTTCTTCTTGACCATAAGCGCATGTGAAGAAAAAGAGCTACAACTATGTTGTATCACACCATTCTTGAGCATTTCCTTGACTAGTCTCTCAATTTCATCTTTTTCACATGAGGATACCTGTAGGGGCTAAGGCATACTGGAGAAGCTCCTGGTTTGAAGGTAATTTTTGTTGTCCAACTTCCTCTTAGGGGGTAGCTGTGTAGGCTCCTCAAAGACTTCTTGGTACTGTTGGATAAGAGGTTTCACTTCTGGCTGTAAGTTGTAGTTGTCTTTTCATGCATTGACGGTGAAGAGCTATCCGGCAATAACTCCATCATTGTTTTGACAATACTTTTGCAATAACTGTAGATGTGCAACTTTTTATTGGCACTGTTCAGGCATAGCTTGTAGTACAATAGCACTGCCTTTCCAATTTAGTGATAGTGAAAACACATTGAAGTCCACCCCCACAGGGCTGACCTCTTTGAGCCACTGGACCCCGAAAACCACTTCACAAGCACCCAAGGGTAACACTCTGAGATCCACTTCAATATCACACTTCTGAATCTTGAGTTGTACTACTTTGCACACCCCAGGGCTGTCCATTTCACTCCCATTATCCACAGTGACCTTCATAGGAGAGTAAGAAGTTACCTCACAACAACCTTGATAGCTGCGTTCACATCCGTAAAATTATGGGTTCTTCCACTGTCAATTAAAACACTGACCTTAACCCCATTTATGGTCCCTTGAAATCTTAGTGTTTGTGAGCTGCAATGCCCATAAATGGCATTAAGAGAAATTGCAGCTTCTGGAGTGGTGACCTCTAACTCTAGTTTAGGACATTCTATCACCACTGGAAATGTGTCATCTCCCAAGCTACTAAGATCCATGGAATCCTCTCGCTTGTCCACCTCACTTTCGTCACCTGAGATTAAAAACAAGTGATTCTTCTTACATTTATGTCCAGGATAGTATGCCTCTTCTCAAAAATTAGCATTGCTTCTTATCCCTTCGCTCTTTCATTTCCTCGGGTGTCAACTTCTTGTAGTTCCAATTGTTGTTTGTGACAGTGGTGGGTGTAGTTGGCACTGGAGTCTTGGTTCTAGCAGTCCCTCCACCAGTGTAAGTGTTGCTTTTGGTTATTCCCTTGAGCAATTTTTGTACCTGTTGCATCACTTGAGAGTGTTGAGTTTTGCAATGTGTCTATTGCAATTTAGCCATTGTTTTGGGCTCAGCTAAGGTTCTGGGTTTGCCCAAATGTACAACACTTCTAATCTCCTCCTTGATTCTACTTAGGTAGCTCTTTATGAAATAAGTCTCATTAGCTCATGAAAATATAGCCTTCATCCCTGGTCTTAATGTGTCGAATCTGTCCTGATAATCCATTACAGACCCTTTCTTGAGCAAGTTTATTGAACTCTCCTTGAAGATTCTCATGTCCAACCTCCATAAACTCATCACACACTTGCTCACTAAAAGATTCCCAAGTTAAATCCGCCAGAGAGTCTATTTCTGCTCTAAATCAATTCTCAGCTGATCCAGTCATGTTGAGTGATGCTAAAATTAACTTATGTAGGTCATTCAATTGGTGAAGCTGAAAGTACCTGTTAGTTTTGATTAGCCACCCTAACGGATGTCGCCGGAGAATTTTGGGAATTCCACATTCGGAATTGGTAAGGCTAGTTGAGGGTGCGTCCTCAATTGTGGATCTGAATTGGGAGTTCTTATGGAGTTCGTCTCTCCTCTAAAATCGCTCTGCGTCCTTGAAGAGGATTCCTCTACACACTTCCCTTTGTCCGTCGATTTCCCCGGTGCTTGAGCTCCTTCTCTAATAGGATTTGGAAACCTGGATTTCTCTTTTTAAGTAGCGATGATGTTGTTACAATTGATGAGCTTATTGATCTTATCTTCCATTCGATCGATTTTGCTATCCAACTCCGAAATGCGAGCGTCCTCACCGTGAATCAAACCCATGTCTGATTTCATTTCATCGATGGCTTCATCGATAGCCATCAAGTGTGCGTCTACTCCTCCGGTTGGTCCCATATCAGGAAGATTGTTCTTTCTCCTGGGCATCTACGAATAATCAGAAGGGGAATTGCTCTGATACGAGATGTAATGATTCCGATGAAGATGAATCGGAATCAAATCGGAAAAGATTAGAAATGAAGAGATTTCAGAGAAGAACAAGAGAGAGAAGAAATGGAAATTTGTTACGCAAAAATCATGATTGATTCTCTCTCCCAATCGGTATTACAACGGAATCCAAAGAAATAAAAGACCAAATTACCCTCTAAGAAAAAGGAAATTAACATAATAACCAAAGGTGTGAACGGTGCCAAAACAGCACCGTTCCACTAGACAACACTCGCCGGCCTGAAAACCATTGGTAATCGTCGACCCTTATCTGGTAATCTTGCATGAGTTCTTCACGGGAAAATGGAACAGACTTCTACATTCACGACAATACCAGAGCGGGTTGCGAACTTTAGGTTATGAACTTTTTTTTCCACGTCAAAGAGGATCGATCGCAATCGTTCCCTCCAATGTCGCCAATCGCGTTGCCGGTAACAGAGCAACATCGACGCCAATCGCGTTGCCCAAACTTCTGGAATCGATCGCATCGTCAAACAACCAGACATTTAGTTGGTCGAAGCCTCCTAGTGGCTGGTTGAAAATTAACGTGGATGGAGGGTGGGAGATCTGCTCTGGCATGGCAACAACCGACATCGTAATTCGTCGCAAAGATGGAAGTATTGTGGTTGCTAGTGCTAAAGCAACTGGGTACTGTGTTTCTTCGAAGGAAGCTGAAGCTAAAGCCTTCCTGGCTGGACTGGAGGTAGGCACAACAAATGGTTTGTCAAATGTTTTGATTGAAAGCGATACCAAGTTGATCGTTACAGAGCTCCAAAGACTGACGCGAATTCATTACGCGCTTAAACGCAAGTATACGACCAAGTAGTATTTGGAGTATTTTACGACTCCGAGTATCGAACCCAAGGGAATTTACGATTATTAGCTAACTAGAAATTAGTTATAAGAGATCTAAGTAGCAGGTAAAAAGGTGTTTGATTTTGTAACGTTGTCGCCCACAAACAAGCGACTAAAAGTAAATGACTATTAACTAAATATTTTTGTGGAATTTTCAATTTCAAACGAAGATAACTTGTGATTGAACACGATTGATAAGGGAGAACTAGGAAATTGATGGTCCCTAGGGTTGTTAACGATTTCTGGATTACGCTTGAAACACTCTACTCACGTTCTAGTTATACCGGGTAATGCTCATCACGATCTTCTCTCGATCTCACGTGAATTTGTGCAATTAATAGCTTTCGGGTCCTCTCAGTCCACCTCCGTCTACTATTACAATCTAGTTGAGTTGTTAGGCTCGTTCATCGGGTCCTGTCGGTCCACCGAATTAACTAAGTTCTAACAAAATCAACCGAAACTACCCTCACACGATTGATCAAGTTTCTATCTCCTCTCGGTCTCAAGAAACTACAAGATCACCTAAACTATTCTTTAACACGTCTCAACGAGCTCACTTTCGTGCAACCCTATAAACAAGTAATATTCTACGGGTGATCAAGCCAAGAATATTAATAATTAAGTACAAGAATAGTTAGGCTAAATAGAACTTTCATAGAATTAAGCAAAAGCATGCATCAAGTCCGAAATCCGGAAAAACATCCACAAACCCTAGTTTTCCATCAATCACATAGCTTAAAGTGTTTATCTAGACATAATAACGTTTAACATATCCAAACTAATGAAGTTCATGAAGAATAGAAGAAGAAACGAAGATCAAACGCTAAAATCTTCAATGTAGTTGATGATCCTTGCTCCAAGCTTGTTCTCGCGTCTTCTCCAGCTCTATAGACTCTAAATATGTGTGAATACCTCCATAGGATCGTCCCAATACGTTGGAAATAGGTTAGAGCCTTAAAACTTTGAAGAAAGTACCAAAAGAACCCAAAAATCCGCGTCTGACCTCTTTGTTCGCACGAACACCCGATTGTTCGTGCGAACAGTGTTCGTGCGAACAGGTTTATGTTCTTATTTTCCAGCAGTCCCTTTTTCTTCATTCTTGGCCTTCAAAAATCCTTGTAAGGCATTGTGTTCGTGCGAACAAAAGTTTGTTCGCACAAACACCCCTGGGGAGTTTCTCAAATTTGCATCCTCTTTGACGGACCATATCTTTCTCGTCCAATCTCTGTTTTAGCTCCGTGACCTATCGTTGGAAAGATCTTTGAGTCTACTTTCATTTGCCGCTGGTCTCACTCCAAAATGTATTGTAGAACTCAAGATACAATCAAAATAGTGGATACTGGTCACTATTGCTCCTCTGACTTTGCTTCTCTTGCTTCCTCTTGAGTTTGCTTTGCTTCCGAAGTTCTTTTCATGCCTCCTAGCCATCGTTTAACAACCGTTCCTGTCAAGACAACATGAACAATCATACCAAGCGATTATATTTGACAAATAACATCGAAATATGCATAGAAACGCCCGGATTAACAATAAAGTGCTAAAAACTCAACTTTCTACGTTTTCTCAACATTCATAGTGTAAAACTCATATTTCAACCCGGAAATCACGCAAAACGATATAAAGTATGCAAGAAATATAACTCTAATAGAGAGTTATCAAAGACGACAAGAAAAAAAGGCCACGATGGATATCACGGAAGTAGAAGACATCCTTGATGAGATCATGGCGTTTTCAAGCTCGCTTAATAATTGCAACTTTAAGTTTATTAAACGCGGAGGAAATAAAGTGGCGCACCATTTAGTTGATTACAGGAAGAAGACTGGAGCAGACACAAGTTGGATAGAAAATCCCCCAGATTGGCTTACTTCCCTTCTTTCTAATGAAGTAATTGCTAGTTCTTCTCCCCCTTGAGGGCTTTATACAATCTACGATTCTCAAAAAAAAAACTAACAAGACAGAGATTATGAGTGATTCCCACATCCATCGTAATGCTCATCCACTACTCGGAACTTGTTTTTTTCACGAGAATTGTAAATATTTCTTTGAGATTATTAATATAATCTCAAGGCCATAATTACATCTTTATACGTCCTTTTTTTTAGAGAAAAAAAAGATACATGCTACGTCCTTTCAGTATTGCTCCATGTTTTATAATTATTCTAATTGAGGGGTTTAACTTCTCAATTTGATGGTTTAAATTGTCTACAGTGAGCTTTCGAAAAGAAAATATATGCTACCAAAATGGAAAAATGGTTTATTGCCAACAGACTTGCAAGGGACTTCAGTAAGCAATATATTATTCAATTTCCTATGGGACAAGGATTTCCTATAGACCGGATTGTATGAGCTCCTATAGACTCTTGACATGGCAAGTTATTATTGGTCCAAGTGGGATTTTTCTTTTTGAAAATTTTGTTGACTTGGACTCCTATTATTGGCAATATTTTGTCAATAATATCTCCATTAGATATCTTGTAGTTAATTTAAATGTTAATTAGTGAGAATCTTATTTCTTTAGATAAATATAATTTTTTCTAAAAATATTATAATAAAATAAATAATAACTTTATTTCTTTAAAAAAATTAGAAAATATACCCCCCTTTTTTTCTCAAAAGTTGTTCACTGAAGGTCTCTAGCCCATCATTCAAGAAATGATTCTTACTATATTATATATATCTTTTAGGATAATTATTTTATTTGATATGCCACTTTTTAATTTAATAAATAATAGATTCTATGAAAAAAATGATAAAAATCGGAAAATCAACTTAAGTTACATTCGTTTGGAACAAAAAATCACGTCATATTCTCAAACTCATTCACGGTAGAAATTGATGTCAGTAATCGTAATATCGATTTGACAATTTCCTAAAGAAAAGATGGCATATCTATTTATTATATAATTGACAACGAAATTTTATTTAAAAAAGGGTCCATTTGGACCAATAAGAACTTGACATGTGGCTTCTCAAAAAAAAAAAACTTGACATGTCAAGAGTCTATAGGAGCTCCTACAATCCGGTCTATAGGAAATCCTTGTCCTTTGCAAAAAATTGAAAAAAACAGTTTAAAAGCTGTTCGTAAAAATTGGGAAAACAAGTTTAAAAACTGGACAAAAATGCTTTCAAAACTGGAAAAATTTTGTTTTTGAAAAAGGAAAAGCAATTTCTAAACTGTTGGTAAAAACGTGAAAAAATCGTTTCAATTAAACTTCGCAAGACTAGAAAAAAGAAAAGAAAAAATAGTTGAGGAACTGGTTTTGCAAAAATAGAATAAAAATATTAGATAAAAAGAATCTTCTCCTGGTGAAATAACTATTTGATGCTTCTCACATTTCCATAAATCTTGATTATGAAAGTTAACCATCTGTACCGCATGCCGAGGTTGCAAGGGATATCACTAATTCAACACTTATCCAATTTCTAGGTCGACATCGAGACTTGATAAACCAAGGAGCTCATAACGAACTAAGAAGAAGACTCATTGTACATTTAGGGATAATCAAATAGATTAGACTGGTTAATTTTAGATTCTTTGAAGTGTTATTTGATCATTTTACAATTTCGTGTAATATTGTTTTGGTAATAAAATTATTTTTTATTTTGATAGTTATGAAATCCATGATTTGGTGATAAATTTGATGATTTGTTGTGGGAGGCCAAAAATACCATTCTCTAAATTTGATGAAATGCCAAATCCTATGTTTGATAGTAAAATTTGGTGTTTTCGGCCTCCCACAACAAATCATCAAATCGCCAAATCACCAAAAAAATGGTAATTTTTTTGTAGGCCTCCCACAGTCGTTGACCAAAAAAACACCAAATCACCAAATCCTATATTTGGTGTAGCTTTTGTGAAATGGTGAAGTGCATCTCCCACAGTACCCTCAAATCCCATCCTATATCACCAAATCCTATTTTTACCATCAAATTTGATGGCAAAAATGGATTTGGTGTAATCTACACCAAATTTTTAATTAGTGTTTAGGGCATGTTTTCACATTGCTTTCATGGTAATAATATGCTCTAATGTAATAGTGTAGCATTTCGTGTTTACAGTATTTACGCCATCTGCTTTTCTTCTCCCACTTTGTATAATATGCTTTTGAGCCATAGCATGTTACACAATATTTTCAGCATCATGCTGCGGGATGATAAAATGAAATAACTAATGTAGTTGCAACAGTTTTGGCCGAACATAATACACTCATGTTAAACGTCAAGAACTTCAGTAACCTTTTTGTATATATGTGATAATCATGGTCAAATAGATTAGACTGGTTAATTTCAGATTTTTTGAAGTGTTATTTAATCATTTTACAATTTTGTGTAATATTGTTTTGGTAATAATTTTTTTTTTATTTTGATAGTTATGCAATTCATGATTTGGTGATAAATTTGATGATTTGTTGTGGGAGGTCAAAAATACCATTCTCTAAATTTGATGAAATGGTGAAATAACTATTTGATGTAAAATTTGGTGAGAACTGTGGGAGACCAAAATGTCTATTTTCCCACCAAAAATGGTGAAATTGTATTTTTGAGGGTTAACTGTGGGAGGCCAAACCACTTTTCTCCAACAAATATAGGATTTGGTGTAAAATTTGATGTCAACTGTGGGAGATGCTCTTACACAAGTAAATTTATTACTAAAACACAAAATATAGTATTTTATTATTTTTTTTAAATAGTGAACAGTGTCTTGTCTCTTCCCCTGTCCTAGACAATTGAAAACAGACTTCAAAAAGCAGTGAACAGAGTCTTGCCCCAGAACCCATTGCTTTCTGTCTCAAATGGGTTACATGCCCTAAAGAGCTGAGGATAATGTAGCAGCCTACACCTTTGGTAAATGGGCCCTTAGATTAGTTGCCACGAAAGCCTTTACTTAAAAGCCTGATGGGGCAGGAGATGTATTGGATTCTGATTATTTGGGCAGCCTCAAGTAAGTTGTTTATGTTTTTTACTCTTTAAGTTTTTTTTTGCAAACTTTTTTACTCTCAAGAGCCCTAATCATCTCTCTCTCTCTCTCTTCAAGCACCGAAATTGCAGAACGATGGCCAAAGGAGGGTTTGTTGAAGCTACACGCACTCGATGTACTCGGGCACGATGAAGTTTCATCGATCGCTGCCATTGAAAGCTTTCTTCGAAGGTCTCATCTTTCATACCCTTTTTTATGCTTTCGTAGTTGTATATTCTGAGTAAAGTTGCTTCGTTCGTTGGATACATCGGGTGATTGTAGCATATGGAACTTGTTTGCATTTACATCTCACTCTGATTTGACCTCATCATCTCACACTATTTGTGGTTGTTGCTAACTCAATTGAATTGGGGACAGTCTCTGTGACTAGCATAACTTGTTTAGCCCTGGAAAAAAAATAACTCTGGCAGGTTAATAAGTTAGTTGAGCTTGTTCCTTTAACGGCAAGTGAACCCCTTTCTCCCTCAGCTGTGTATGTCGCTGATGTTATAAGTCGTGAATGTGGACATATAAGGATGGTTTTTATGGCAATTAGGTTATGGTTCTCTTTGACCTATCTGTTTTACTAGGTTTTTGAATTGTTTTTTTTGGGGTATTTAATCTTTCCTTAGAATTCATGTATTCATGTCGGATCCGGATCCTTAGAATCATGCACTTAAATAATGTCAGCATCACGTTAGCAGATTGAATTGAATAACTGCCACCCTTTTCGGGGATGTAAAATGAACTTTTCACTTCATCTCCTCCGGTCCTTCCACAAAAGCGGCTCCGTCTTTTTTTTTTCAACAAAGCAACTAGATTAGCCATCTTGTTTGGCTCTCTAGTGCTCCTGTTACGATTTCCAATTCGGCGCCCTTTTGGGCAATGTTTTCTCTGGGTAATTGAGTAGAGGCAAGGTTTCTCTAGTTGAATGTTTTCTCTGGGTAGATGAGTATAGGCAGGGTTATTTAAAATTTATGCATGATGTCGGTTTCCTGAAAGACATTTTTTCTTAACAAAAACTTAAATGTAGCTCATTAGGCAATACCATTTTTGTCTGAAGAATGAATGGTTGAGACATGGGAACTTCTTACGTGATTCTAAAGCATTAACTTTCGCTTGGGCCGTTGCTATCATCAAGCAGGTTTTAAGTCTTCTATGTCTTCTAACTAGCGTGGTTATTAAAAATTAATTGCATTGGATTTAGCGGCAGAGATATTATAGGAAGTTTACAAGGTACTCACCGATGTTTATTTTCCTGGGCAATGGCATCTTGCAATGACTGAGAACATGTTTGTATGTCCTTCAGAAACTTTTGTACAGGTTCTTGTTCCTTGTTGTGGTCAAGTGGTAGGAGAAGCTGCAAATACATTACACTAGTCATATTATTGATGATTTAAACCTTTTTTTATTGAGCTGTTGGGTGATTTATTGAGAATGTTTGTGGCTTCTTTTTGGTGGTTGTGTGGGGTGATGGGTCAGTACATTGCTTCCAGTCTAGAATCAAGATTATCTATTGAAGTTGCTGCAATAAACTTTTGTTTGAAGGAATTGCTGGAGACGGAAGAATAGGCTTCATAAACACCTTCTAGACATGTGGAAGGTTCCTTTTCATGCAAGGGCTGTGAGCAATGGTTTCTTTGGTGTTCTAGGTTGACTTCTGGGATGGGGGTCAAGGTGAGCTTTTATGTATATGAATAATGTGTAATGATCGTGGATGTAGTCATGTAGTAACTTGATATCAGTTTGCTAAAATCGTTGCGTGATACCCATAGTTATCAAAGTTTGATACTTATCGTGTATCGATAGTAGGATTTTCGTATCGCGTATCGTATCGTATCGCGTATCGGAATGATACGCACACCCTTCTTAAACCAACTTAAAAATATATACTGATCCTTATAGCGAAGAGTTTATTGGTTGCATCTGGCATTACTTAGTCTAACCAGCACGTATTAACATTTTTGGTATGCAGCTAGATTTATAGAGTCCCATTATAAGGAGATGTTAATATATTTTAGACTCATGTCCAATAATGAATCACAAATTCACATTACATAAGTGAGAATAATAATGAATTAGAAGAATTGAGTGGACTGTCAGTTATATGTGGGGTATATCTATGTGGCATCGTTTTGGTAGTTAAATAATCTTGCTTATGTGTGGCAAAAGCACCCAATTAAATGAAACATAAAACTGGAATACTAAAGTTTGAGATCTCTAATCAGTACTCACTACGAACTCAACCGTATTCCACTAGAGTCATGCAAATAGAACAATTTGTCTTCTATCTGGCATTTTATTCTTCAGTCTTTTTCTTCTAAAGGCTGGATCAATTATCAAGAATTCAAGACAATTTAATTTTTTAATTAGCAAGATTGAGGCAAACCTAGAGAAATAGGACCATCTAAGAAAATATTCATATAATCCATGTAATACGAAGTTCTATATCAATAGGTTCTAACAAACCTAAACCAAATTAGCTCTCAAACGTATTGTGTATCGCACAATACGTATCGTATCGGATGTGTATAGCTCGATACAATTTGATACACGTTCATTAGCGATACAGTGAACGATACGTAACGCTGGTGGCATGTATCGTATCGTATCGTACGATACGTATCGAGTATCGCTCGATACTGATAACAGAGGTGATACCTGCTCTGATGCGTGAATCACCAAACCACATCCTAGATTTTGCTGTTTCAGATTCATGATTAATGCACGACCAATTGGCTACTCAATCCTTGTGATATAGCTGCATCTATGGATGGAGTACACATTTATGCCATATTCAGGAACACCGGGGTGGTAGTTTTTTGCAGAACGTTATTTTCCATCTCCGGATACTATTTCCCAATTCCCGAACACTTCCAATCACACGAGGCCACATGGCATTTGTAACACAACAGTTCAAAAAGACCCGGAGATCTATTTATAATTAGAACTCCGGTTTTTGAGAAATCCAGAACCCTGTTGTGACAATACGATTCCAGTTTTGCAGATTTCAGAATCTTATATTTTGCGATAGGTCTCTCGTTTATT
Organism: Linanthus parryae; assembly: GCA_023055425.1. NCBI lineage: Eukaryota > Viridiplantae > Streptophyta > Magnoliopsida > Ericales > Polemoniaceae > Linanthus > Linanthus parryae. The sequence goes on along the minus strand of JALGPY010000006.1, from coordinate 12,034,552 downwards.
TTTTACATTGTCCAAGATATGAAATTTTGAATCACAAATTATGAACCTCCATTTCATTTCGCTCTCTCTCGCATCCAAACACCCTCATCGTTCTTTGTTATGTTGATTTCTCATGATATGGTTAACCTGTTGTGAGGATTTTCTTTTTCTGCGAAGGTCAAATGGTCTTTTGAGGTCATTTCCTATGCATAGAATTAATGTTCTATTTAGGTTAATGTGCTTAGCACGCATGCACTCTGCATAAATGTGCAAGATTGCAATCTGGATCATGGGAACGTAAAAGATTTTACTGAATCTGGATTTCAACTTCTTGGGCAATCTACATTGTAAAATAAATAGAAATTTAGGGTTTTTGTACAATTGTTGAACATCTCAACCATCGAAAGTGTCATTTAACCTAATATCCGAAATTAAAAAGCTTAAAAGATAACGGTTTAGAATCGAAGAAAGAGCACTCTATTCAGTGCTCCTCAACTTCGAACACCACGATCTGCCCTTTGCCGACCTCCTCTAAGTGCTTGACTATATTCATTTTATGCCGCTAACTTTGAGTTCAAGCATTTTTATGTCGCTCCCAGCAATAGATGTATTTTCTCCTCCTCGCTGATCACATTTAGGTGGAAAGTTAGACATTCCAATTGTTAGCTTCTTGATGAATGACACATAGATTCTAAATCCATAGCTTACTTCCATGCCCTTTTCTCTTTGTTGTCATTGCATGGAGATATTTAGTGGTGTGGCTGAGTAGAAATAACAATAGCTTTAATACGCTTCTATTTGCTGGAAATATTAGAGTGTCATTTAGTCAATATCGAAGCTTTGTTGGCTTTAGTAGAAGGGGAAGTTTCAATAGAATACGTGTTAATAATTTGGTCGGTTGTGTTGGCAGTGCAAGTTGACTTATTTTGGAGGTTTGTTATTTTAACTAAGAGGAATATCGTTACAATTTAAGCGTGCATAGTATTAAATGGACAGACTGATAGGTTTCCGCGCATTCTATCTTTTTGATTAAAGATCGCATGATAGATTACAAAGTCGTCGAGTCCTATTTAATCTCCTGTTGTGCTGTTTGGCAGGCCGGTTTAATAATTTGGAGTATTTATGGATAGAATGTTTCAATGGAGACGATCATGCATGTTCATTGGCCAAGGGAGACATTTATGTCACCTTCAACTAATGATGATAGTCTTCCCTGTTACGTCATCTAAATTTGAAGTTTTTCATGATATGTTTTGTATGCTTGCATATTTGAGTAGACAATCTCTTCCCTTGTGCTCTTCAATTGATGTGCTATGCCCATGAATGGAATGCCTCTCAGAATTTGGTGTGCTATGCCCTTAGTATGTGCATATTTATTGAGAAAGTCGGGAGTTAATATTGAGGAAAAAGCATATGTTCTCGTTGATTTTCGTACAGATACAAGTATTGGAACCACTGGCATAGTTTGCTCGTATATGCAGTTTGTATTAGCAGTATTTCCTAAACTTCAACATGTGTTATTCTATTCACGTGAACCGTGTTGATAACACGAGAGCTCCTTTTTATTGATGTCTAGTCAATCCCTATATAAGTTGATTTGCAGATCCTGTTCATACCTTGACTGACTACTTACACGATTGTGTTGGACAGCCAATCAAGGCAGCACATTGAGGCGGCAATACTTTTGCATCAACGAATGACATGCATAATAAAACACAAACATGATTCTGCATAGGTTTTTGTTTAGTTCAGTATCAAGTTACACGAGACATGTTCACTGAGTTCAGCATAGTCCATTTATCGGACACTCTAAAACCAAAATAAAAACATAAACTCAAGACTAGAATGAGTCCACAACAATGTCAAAGAAACTCGATTTATTCAGCATAAACCCAGGACAAGCACAGGAGAGACATGGACAATGCTATTTTATTTCAGGCCTCTTTCTTCTTCTTTTTTGCTCTAAACATCTTGCCAGAGTTGCTAGCAAATGCCTCTGCTTCGTTATTTCCGTTGACATCTCATTCATTGATGCAGAAGTATTGTTGTCTCCAGCTACGGGCTTCATTGGCTGTCCAACACGACCTTGGGTGTAGTTGGTCATGATAGGGATAGACTAACACGTTGATCCTGTTCAGACTACTTACAAGGTCGTGTTGGATAGCCAATTGAGGCCGCAGCGGGAGACTGCAATATTTCTGCATCAATGAATAAGATGCCAATAGAAATCACGAATCAGGACGAGGCCTTTGCAAGTAGATATGGCAAGGTGGTTAGTGACTTAGTGCAAACAGAAGAAGAGGAAAGGCATATAATAGCTTTCTCGATGCTACTCTCGTGCTTGTCCTGGGTTTATCCTAAATATGTCGTGTTTGTGTGTTGTGGACTCGTTCTGTCTCGAGTTTATGTGTTAATTTTGGTATTGAATCGTCCAATAAATAGACTCAAGTGAGCTCAGTGGACATATTTTATCACTTGAAACTAAACTAGACCAAAAATATATGCAACCATGTTTGTGTTTAATTATGCATGTTATATTGTTATGGCTTCGGTTGATTCTGCATGTTTGCGGAAAGTTTCTCATAATGTGAATTAAGAACTTAGTGGTGTCATGGACAGGTGAGCATGACTCTTTGTGACACTAATTCCAATATACGCTGTTTAAGAGTTAGTGCATCCCCATCAGTTAGAATAATCGTAAATATACCTTATATTTAATCAATTATAGGTCTACAGGCATGGTGGAATATAGGAGGTTCATCAGGCAGCAGATTCAACACTAAAGCTTCCGCCTTGGTCAATTCTCCCCTTAGACTTTCTGTCACTCTCAGCTTCAGCAAGGAAGAGATATGCTGAGAGTGTGCTTGAAAGCCCAGAGGGCAAGGAACTTAGATCCAGTCCGATGTAACTCCCCTTGATAATCGTCTAGGTAACTTTTCAAAACCACAGAATTTGCTTTCCTTTGATTCGTCTGTGTTTCTTTGTCGCAACATCATCATGGTCATACCTTTTTTGTTGCAACCCAGGGTCTACCGAGATCTATAGTGTGCAATGTTCATGGCGTCAATTCAAATTTTTCATCGATATTGGGTTGAACAAGAATCAAGAGATGCAAAATGAGAACAAAGCCTTCTCCAAAATGGGCTATTACATTGGTAAGCAAACATAATGCTCAACGCTTCTATTATTTTGAAGAAATCCTTGCTTGTTCCCACCGAAACAAATTACAAGAGGTACAAATTACACAGACTCCGAATCGGTGTAACTATACTTGGAGGCCTTGTTTGGGTAAGGGATAAAAATCATGGGAATATGAGCTGTACTAGGACACGAGGTAGGATATGATTGTACTCGGATAAGGCAGTATAAATGATTATTGGTTCTGAGTGATTGGATATGGAATAGGGTAAGCTGCAGAGATATGTAATAGCTTGTTGAGATGTGCATGATAAGAGGTAGGGTATATGTATAAATGACCAAAATTATTGGAGTTCCGTCAACTGTAAACATAAAATAATAATATACACACACATTGACAATTTTTAAGGGGTTAATTTTGATTTTAACTTACATACACGCACAAATGCGTGCGCACACCCACACATATGTCCAAACTCAAATTCAAGTGTATATATGTACATATACTACATTTACACATGCTATATGTATGTAACGCCCCAAGCCGGGCCCATGAGCTAGGCACGTGCCAACCGCTGCATACTATGTATACAAGGCTAACCGATAAATACCTCACTTGGGGGGTAATAACTAACGTCTAATTCTTACGAAACCCAAATTAAACTTTACATCTCAAAATAAACAAATAACCTTAAACAAAGATCCTCCATTTTTACAAATATTTTGTCTAGTCTAGAACATTCAAAATATAGCGAATGCAATCCGACCCAAAACCGGTAAAAAACCATTAAACTAGATGACTAAATAGCAACTCCGAGTTCGACGACTCAGCAACCTCACTAGGTGGACCAAGCACAGTTAAATAAAATAAATAATATACGAATTTCAAATGATGGTTCAATATAATTCATAATAATCAGAAAACTAAAGGATTCACAAGTCAGAATCACATAAAGACATAATTCTTATTCAAAAGCATACACAGTATATCTGACTAAGTCCACATTAGCCCTGTGGCGAGGCCCAAGACCGCACGTAGCCCGGTGGTGGGGGCACAGAAGATAGAACTTCTTTCTGATGTTGACTTATAACACCCGTCAACGGGGTATCACAACATAGTCTGTCTGGCATACGAGTTTAGAAGGTTCAGAATTCAGATTCACATACTTATATGTTTCAGATAGTTTATAACAATGCTCGGTCCGATTCGCATACGAAGATATAACCAATTTCTAAATGCAAATATGTTAATTAAAGAATGTATTTGTTTCGGAAAATAATAAAATGAGCGAGTTTATAAAAAAGAACTAGCAAAGCCATAAGTCACTTACCTCTCTCCGAGCCCAACTACAACTCGCAAGCTTGAAAATGATTAGAGAAGAGCTCCTAGTGATCCTAAAAGAACACCATACTTATTTAACTGTACCATTATATAAAAGATGACGACTTAACTAACTTTTTTAGTTAATTACAATAGATCTTTCCCAAAATACATATATCCAACTCCCTGAAGCTTTGCCCAAACAATCCCTAAATCTATGCAACTACTGCCTTAAAGAAATCTGTATAATATCCAAACAATCATAGAACTTACCACTCTTCCCTTTGATTTCTTCAAAACCTTCGAGCCAAATCACCCTCCTTAATTCCCTAAGCCACTACCTTTGTCCATTCTTCGTCCTCCTCCCCTCCTGTCTCTTATTTCATCTTTTCTTCTTCTTATTCACCTGTTTATTTCTTCTTAATTCACCCTTTATTTCCATTTTTAACTCATGGATTAAGTATGACTGTTTCACTCATTTAAAACCATACATTAACCTTTTTTTCTATTTTTGCAATCTTTTTGCCAAAAAAAAAACCCACCTTAATGGGAGGAATAATTAGGACCGTTTATTGCCATTTAAACCAGGGTATGTAACAAATACTGTAAAAACCTAAGGACGCACGTCAGGTTCTTAAAGCCATTCCATTTATGGGCATAGAAGATCAATTAAAGCACACAAGGGAAGAGATTGTCTAGTCAAATATGCAAGCATAAAAAAACATGAAACCTTTTTTAATTATGTCAAAAAGTTATGGTACATTCTTTTTGTCATGAGGAACTCAACACATTTTGATGATGAAACTTGGAAGAATATCATTAACTAGTTGAAGGTGCATACCAGTCTCCCATGGCCGATGCACATACACAATTTTCTCAGGGTCCATATACCCCTACTTATAAAAGTCCTCACGGAAAAGTAAGAAAATTATTGAACAAGATTGAAAAGAATACAAAACATCATAACTTACCCTCAAGGTGAGGCTTTACATTCTTCAGATAATTGGCATATCGTGCTATGTCTTCCGCTGTATGAAAAATTTGACCGGTATTCTTGTTTTTGTAGCACTACAGTACATATATAAATTTGGTTAGATCAACAAGGGTCAGTAGTCAGTACTAAGTACAAACAATCTGAAACTATTTCCCAATTAGAATACCATCAAACTTATTTAATGGTAACATCAACCTCCAGATACACATTACACGAGGCACATCATCCAAAAGTGTACAACGAGTAACATCGAGGAGTCCATAAACCATCCTATCAAGAAAATACCGTTACTCATCTTTTCTAACCCCCGGATGCGTCACAACAAGCACACCATGCCCCTGACGAGGAATGCACTCTGCAAACTTTTAGATTCCCTCTCCTATATGCAGAAAACTATTCCCTTTAGTCCTTACCATCCATGATACACCAAACTACTTACCTTCCTCAAAGGGGAGCCATAACTCTGCCTGGGGCATATTAAACTTGCACAAAATAGAGTGGAAGTGCACTACTAGATAAAGAACGATTAATCCACCATCCAAGAACTAAATTTGCAACTTCCTTCGTGCATAAAATTTCTTATGATTGTAAACATCATGACCACCAAGAAATATAGGCATAATAGTTCTCACAAAAGATATATATATATATATATATATATATATATAGAGAGAGAGAGAGAGAGAGAGAGAGAGAGAGAGAGAGAGACCTAGACTTCGAAAGTGCAGATCCAAATCTATTTTTGCTAAGGCAAAGATGAAAACAGACGAACAATGGTAAACATCTGAACTGTGGCTTCGAAGACTTAAATCATATTTTTAGATATTCTAAAATATCACAGATAGATCAACAAGGAAATGGCTTCTGTATGAAGACTAATGGTTTTAAGCATATCATCCAAACCAAATTGGGGTTGCCATGAACCATTCCAGAGAGGATAGGTGATCTGTTGATTTACGGAAAATAGGGAACAGTAACCTATAAGGGGATTTCTTGGCCTCACTAGAATCTTGGTTATCCCAAGAACCAAGATACCGTAGCAATTGCGCTATTCGGAATTCCCAACGAGATTATTTCTCCTTCATCTGTCTTCCTATTCCTTTATGAGTTGAATCAAAGTGAGCAAGCTATGGCAATAGGGAAGAACATAAACATGAAAGTATCATCTGATTGAATAACTTATGTTCTGTCTTTGTCTTACCTAAGAAGAATGAGATATAGTGCATCCGCAGCTAAGGGGTTAAGATCCCTTTATAACAAGTAGCAATAGGCTGGTTGCCTAGCAAAAAAGTATGCACTGAACAAAATCCTTAAAGTATCATGCAGCAATGTTACCAATGATTGGAAACACAATTAACCAGCAACTCGTCAAACTTTGATCATGTATTTTACAACAAGAGAAGTTCCATTCTATCATAAAACTGGTAAAGCCATGTTAACCTTGATCAATGAAGTTTACAGTATCCAAAGAATCAACAAGAGAGCATAATATTGTCTTTTACTTTTTGGGCAATCCAAGAGTACCTCATCCAGGTAAAAAAGAAGACTATTTTGAAGTGCGAAATTGAGCTAACAGAAGTGGATAAGAAAAACCTAAAAATCAACCGAAAACCACAACTGACTCCATTACTTTCCTCCCTTAAGAAAGGCAACATCACATGAGCTGTGATCATTACTTTGCTCCCTTAAGAAAGGCAACATCACTTTGCTCCCTTAAGAATGACCACACATGAGCAATTAGCATATAGTACCTCTGGATTCTAGCTCATACACTTGGAATACAATACCCCGACCTATATTCCTATCCCACTCTACAGACCTTAAAAAAGGACCCACTGTAAAGTTCATCACTAAAAAGTACAAATATTACTAAAAAAGGACCTATATTTTTATATTTGCCCTTAAAAAGTACAAATATTACTGTGCAAACAGTCCTTAAAAAAGGTACCAATATTCATCACTAAAGTTCTTAAATGACCCACTGTATGTCTGCCTAAACTTAGGTTGCAGGGACTAAACTGAAGTCCCTGCAAACTGGGAAAAATCCAGCATACAACGCCTAAGTTACAGTCCAAATCACCCCAAAACCAGTCTAATTCTCCCGTAACCAATTTCACAAGATCAATAAGGTATTGCCCCGCAAGAGGTAAGATGGACCTATATCAATTTTAGTATTTAATTCAATGATTTTGGTTTTTTTTTTTCCAAGAAAAACAAATTCCATAAAATCAACCATTCAAACTTACATTTTTGTCAAGTTCAATATTAACTGCAAAACTGGAACTAACACTACTGATAAGATGACTTTGAAATCTAACCATTTTAACTAAAGAATCAGCTGATGTATTTGCTTCTCTGCTAATCCATCTCACTCTTCCATTTACTTGTTGTAGCATTTTCTGCACATCCTCTAAGATGACTGCAATTTCCCAGCTCTTTTGAGAACCTTTTACTCCATCAGCCAATTTTTTGTTATCAGTTTCAAAGATGATTTCCTGCAACTGCATCTTCTTCATTCTCCAAACAGCATGCCTCAGAGCTAGAGCTTCAGCCATTAAAATTGAACTGGTTTTCTCAAAATACCAGCCATAATTTATGAGAGAACCCCCATGATCCCTCAGCACCCACCCCAACCAGGCATCACCTGTATTTTCACACCAAGACACATCCACATTGCACTTTAGGACATTCAGAGGTGGGGGCTCCCATTTCTTTGTCTTGGCTGTTCTGGGCTTCATTAGTACACTAGTTGATCTTTGCTGCTTTAAGCTTCTGACTAAGCTGATCTCATTTAAATCTTGCAAGCATTGGTAAATCACTCTCACAGGATCCACCTTTCTTCTATTGAACAAGAGAGCATTTCTTGCTTTCCAGATATTCCAGCATCCCACTAAACATTTCAGCCAATAATCTTCAGAAATAGATTTGTCAAAAAAGCTATCACATACCTCGGCCAACCATTTCTTCACATTTCCAATATTTTTACATTGATCTGGCCTCAAGATCCCCAGGCCAAACCAAACTGGGTGAGTCCACTTACAGTGAAATAAAAGATGCTCCATATCTTCTTTGCTCTCATCACAATGTCTGCATATAAGAAATTCAGAACAGCCTCTCTTTGCCAAATTAACTCCAACTGCAACAACCTCCATGGAAACTCTCCACCAGAACATTTTTAACTTTGGAGGTATTTCACATTTCCAAAGATAATTCCAATAAATTTTTGAGAACTGGAAAGAGGAAGAAGCTTGCATACCTTTTTCTTTGACTTTTGCTTTCTCTTGCAAGTAATTTTCAGCACTCACTGTTGCTGTTTTAACTGAAAATTCACCATTACTAGAAGGAGACCATACCAAAACATCTGAAGTACCATTGTTTGAGATAGGAACTTTGAGAATGGCCTGAGCTTCATCATCATCATCAAAGAGATGTTTTATGAGATACACTTTCCATCTTTTTGTGTCTTCATTTATCAAATCAGACACCAAAAGATTTTTTTCCATCCTTGCTAGATTTGCATTTCCCCTCACCTTCCTGTTTACAGTAGAAGGCACCCAAGCATCTTCAATAAGTTTAACTTTCTTGCCATCACCTATCACCCAAAGAGCATCTTTTTTTACTATTTCATTACCTGACTTTATGCTTCTCCAAACCCAAGCTTGGCTGCTCCCACTCTTTGCTGAATTAATTGTGCTTCTTGGAAAGTGTTTAGCTTTCATAACCCTTGCCAAGAGGGAGTTTGGGTATTGCTGTATTCTCCAGCTTTGTTTGGCTAAAAGAGCTAAATTGAAAGCTCTTACATTCTTGAAACCCATACCCCCTTCATGTTTTTTCTTTGTCATATCTTTCCAACTAATCCAATGAATTTTCTGAGCTTCTGTGTTATCCCCCCACCAGAACTTCCTTATCAACTGGGCTATTTTTTTGCATATAGCCACAGGAAACTCTAAACAAGACATTGCATAACAAGGAACTGCCATTGCAATAGCCTTTAATATGACTTCTCTTCCTGCAAAAGACAGACATCTTCTTCGCCAACCTTGTAAAATTTCTGCAATTCTTTGCACAATATAGTTTAGAGCTTCACTTTTTGATTTGCCCCAAAATAGAGGTAATCCCAAATATTTAACATTTGAACTTAAAGCAGGGATTCCACAAGCTTCTGAGATCATACTCTTCACTTCCTTCTTGGTATTTGGAGAGAAAATAATTCCAGATTTATTGAAATTGATCATCATACCTGAAGCATTACCAAACTCTTCTATAATAGATAGAGAATTCTGCACCACCTCAATATCAGCTTGTAGGAAGATCAGAGAGTCATCTGCAAATAAAAGGTGTGTGATTGGGACTTTTCTTTGAGATATAGACACAGCTTCAATTAGCTTCTTCTCTTCAGCTCCTTTAATCATTCTTGATAGAACCTCCATAATAATTACAAACAGGTAGGGGGATAAGGGATCCCCCTGTCTAAGCCCCCTTTGAGGCTTGAACCAATTAGAGTCTTGACCATTTACTCTCACACACATGGAGACTGTTGACACACATTGCATAACCATTTGTATCCAATCTTTACAAAAACCAAATTTGCACAAAACTTCTTCCAAGAAATCCCATTCCACTCTATCATAAGCTTTGTTTAAATCAAGTTTCAAAGCTAAATACCCATCTTTACCTTCCTTCTTATGAGATAAATAGTGCATCACCTCTTGAGCTATCACTATATTGTCTTGTATCAATCTCTGAGGCACAAAAGCAGATTGTTCTTCAGCAATCAATTGAGGCAAAACCCTTTTCATTCTATTAGCAAGGATCTTTGCTATGACCTTGTAAATGAAAGAGCAAAGAGCTATTGGTCTAAATTGGTTGACTTCTTCAGGGTGGGCAATCTTAGGAATCATCACTAGAACAGTCTTGTTGATGCTCTTAAGAAGAAACTTAGACACAAAAAAATGCTGAATAGCTTTTTTTACCTCCATTGATATCACCTCCCACTGAGATTGAAAGAAATGTCCTGTGAATCCATCCCATCCTGGAGCTTTTCCTGGGTCAAAACCAAAAACAACTTCTCTGATTTCAGCCTCACATGGGATCTCCACTAATCTTTTGTTCTCTTCTGCTGAGATAATAGGTTGAACAAAATCAGTTACTTTCTCAAAATTTCTATTTCCCAAAGACTGAAACAAATCAGTGAAGTATTTTCTGAAGCTGCACATAATATCCTCTTGTTTATCCACCCACATTCCCTCACCAACTTTAATCTTGTTGATAGCATTCTTTTGTCTTCTAAAAATAGTAGACATATAGAAGAATCTTGTATTTCTATCACCACACTTCAGATACTGGATTCTACTTTTTTGCTTCCAATACTCTTCTTCATACTTCCATAACAAAGTTATTTTATTCTTCAACTCTCTTTGTGCAGCTAAATTTTGTTGGGAAGGCTCTTGCATTTGGACTTTGAACAGCTCAGCTTCTACAAAATTTATCTGTTTTCTATGGTTGCCTACATTTGCCTTACTCCATTTCTTCAATTGCTCTCTACATAAGCTCAATTTTTTCTCCATTTGAAATATTTGAGAGCCCCTATAATTCTTCTTCCAGGCATTGGCAATAGTTTGGTGACAATCAGTGTATTCTAACCAAGATAAATCAAACTTGAATTTATACAAACCTTTCTTACCCTCTTTACTTGTCTGAATTAGCATTGGGGAGTGATCAGATCCAAGAATTGCCTCTCTTGATAAAACTGCATTTGGGAACATTTCTCCCCATTCCACAGAGTAGAAAGCTCTGTCAATCAGCTCTGTAACCCAGTTCTCTTGCCTACCATTAACCCATGAATAGCTGAGACCTTGTGACTGCAATTCTATTAAGTTACAATCTGAGACAAAATTTTGGAATCTATCCAATCTCCATTGCTTACTTGTACTTCCTCCTTGTTTTTCTTCATCTAGCAAGTAGTCATTACAATCCCCTACCAAAATCCAGGGAACTTTTAGAGATTTCCCCCATTGCTTAACTTCTCTCCAAAAAAGACCTCTCTTTTTGTAATCTGCAGGTGCATATATAAATAGCCACATAGCTTTCTTACCTGGAAATTCTTCAATATGTGCACAAATGGCATTGTCAGAGCTCCATAGGATTTCTACTTATAAATTATCCACCCACCATAGAAGAAGCCCCCCTGAAAGACCTTTTGGGTTTACATAATGTGCATTAGGAAATCTTAACTGTCTTTGAAACCTCTGTAATACTGAACTTTGGTTCTTTGTTTCAGATAAGAACACAAAGTTGGGAAGCTGGGCATTTACTAGCCCTCTGAGTCTCTGGAATGTCAGGTTACCTCCCAAACCCTGACAATTCCAGCATAGACCTACCATTTCTCTTGTGGCTGATTTTGGCCAGCCACCACAGCCATTCTGTTTCCATCTTTCTTTCCTATTTCCAAATTTTCCAATTCATCTATCTCCTTCATACACTCTTTATATAAATGAAAATCACTTCTGTGTATTGAATCCATTACCTCATATTTAACTGCATCCTCTTTAAGCTTCTCATGTAAACCCACTTCCAGCCCTATATCATTAACTCCTTTAAACAATCTCCAGCTTCTATTCCTCTGGATCCCTCTTCTTAATCTTTCCTTCGTCGCTTGTATAGCATATCTCGCATAGGCCATGATCTCCTTCTTTATCTTGTTCACAAACTCCGTCGAGGATCGATATTCAATACGCTGCCTCTTATTCGCCGGCGACGCATCCACTGCATCTCTATGTCTCTTCAAACTCACAAATTTCTTAAAAACTTGAGCTAACCCGATATCCGTATAAGGATTACCCGGGTCCGTATCCGCTTCTTCATACACATCAGCCACTTTCTTTGCCACATCTTGCGAATAAAACCCGGTTTCACGTGGGCTATCCGTAACTTCTCTACACTTTAATTTGATTGGGCTTCTAGGGGCCCAAACTATATCTTTCGTTGGGCTAGACGGCTCTTCAACAAAATATTCACTATTGGGCTCCATCTGGCCCAACCCAGATGTTAAATTAGGTTTTGTCACAGACATATTAACTTCAACGAAATTTTCTGCAACTTCATCCAATTGAGCCACCGCCTCCTTCCCTGTGTAGCTGGCACTCGAGGAATCTTCCGTGCACACTCCTGGACCGTCGTACGTTTGTCCTTTACCCGATCTGGCACTGTCCTCCCTTTCTCTCTCTATCGTACCATCCTTTAGCTGTACACTACCCCGTTCTGAACCACTCACCGAGTCAACTCGCTTTTCTGGTGACATTGCCTTTTCAACTACTGAGTCGGCAGCCACCGGGTTGAGTCTTGCTTGTATCTCCGAGTTAACTCTGTCAAAACACAATTTTCATGGATGAACACAAGATCTACAATGGATATGTAGATTTCTCATGCAATCTCAGTTCAGCTCATCATCAGTAATAGAACTAAACATATCGAAAGAAAACCCTCAAATCGGATTGCAAAGATCGGAGCAGAAAATCTCTTCGAACATTATTCTACGAATTTCAAATCCACATGTAAATCTATAATGCTGAAATATATAGCACAAAGGAGCTAGTTACCTCTTCTCCCTTTGATTCCTAACGAAGACCCGCAAAAATCACTCTGCTTCCTGCCTCACGTGTCTGGCAATGATCGCTCTCTTCTTCCTCCCCCAATTCTTACTCCTTTTATTGTTCTCTTCCTTTGCGTTACGCTATCTAGACTTTAAGTAGGCCCCTTCTATTGAAAGTATGAAAAAGAGAAAGATTCTAAGTACTTAATGATGAACCCTAACACAAACTACTTCTCTTATCCATTCGTTGTAGCTATCCACTAGAGTGCAAAAGTAAGCATAAATGACACTGCGGGACCAATAAGGATTTGCCACATCAATCTAGCTTTGGTCTAACTATCCACATAAGCTAAAACGACATCTTGCTACTTATTGAACTAAAACAGTGATGGATGATCAAAATTAGAAGATGGAGAATGCATGAGGCGCCTACTGCTACAAGCCTGTTTTGTCAAAAGTTTGACATCTGATGCAGTTTAGTCCATCCACTAAATCTCAATATTCAATACCCCTCCTCAAGTTGGAGTGTGATATTTCATTTTCTTCTCTCCATGTTGGGGGTGATGATCATTCACACTCCAACTTGAGGAAGGGTACTGAATATCGAGATTTAGTGGATGGACTAAACTGCATTAGATGTCAAACTGTTGACATAAAGTGGCTTGTAGCAGTAGCCGTCTGATGTATTCTCCATCTTCTAATCTCGATCGTCCATTACTGTTTTATTTCAATAAGTAGCACGATGTCGTTTTAGCTTATGTGGATAGTTAGACCAAGCTAGATAGATGTGGCAGATCCTTATTGGTCCCGCAGTGTCATCTATGCTTTCTTTTGCACTTTACTCTTTGCCCCCGTGGATAGCTACAACGGATGGATAAGAGAGATAGTTTGTGTTTCATCATTCAGTACTTTGAATCTTTCTCTTCATACTTTCAATATAAGGGGCCTACTTAAAGTCTAGAAATCGTAACGCACGGGAAGAGAACAATAAAAGGAGTAAGAATCGGGCGAGGAAGAAGAGAACGATCATTGCCAGTCACGTGAGGCAGGAAGCGGAGTGATTTTTGAGGGTCTTCGTTAGGAATCAAAGGTAGAAGAGGTAACTTGCTCCTTTTTTCTATATATTTCAGCATTATAGATTTGCATGTGGATTTGAAATTCTTAGAATAATGTTCGAAGAGATTTTCTGCTCCGATATTTGCAATCCGATTTGAGGGTTTTCTTTTGATATGTTTAGTTCTATTACTTATAATGAGCTGAAGTGAGATTGCATGAGAAATCTACATATGTATTGTAGATCTTGTGTTCATCTATGGAAATTGTGTTTAAACCAAAATCATTGAATTAATTACTAAAATTGATATAGGTTCATCTTACCTCTTGTAGTGCGATACCATATTAATATTGTGAAAATGGTTACGGGAGAATTAGACTGGTTTTGGGGTGATTTTGGACTGTAAGTCTGTAACTTAGGCGTTGTTTGCTGGATTTTTCCCAGTTTGCAGGGACTTCAGTTTAGTCCCTGCAACCTAAGTTTAGGCAGACATACAGTGGGTCATTTAAGAACTTTAGTGATGAATATTGGTACCTTTTTTAAGGACTGTTTGCACAGTAATATTTTTACTTTTTAAGGGGCAAATATAGGAATATAGGTCCTTTTTTAGTAATATTTGTACTTTTTAGTGATGAACTTTACAGTGGGTCCTTTTTTAAGGTCTGTAGAGTGGGATAGGAATATAGGTCGGGGTATTGTATTCCAAGTGTATGAGCTAGAATCCAAAGGTACTATATGCTAATTGCTCATGTGTGGTCATTCTTAAGGGAGCAAAGTGATGTTGCCAAAACAAAACAAACCAAAAAGCCCAGAAACAAAAGTAAAGCCAAGAGACAAGCCCAAACATCAGGAGCCCACAAAATCAAACCCTAAATCCAACCAAATGAAGCAGCGCCACCGTGGCTGGCGGGGTGGTGATGGTGCGGTGCCGCTGAAACACCGTGACCTTTCGACCGAGTACATGGACTGGAAGCAACCCGAAACCAGACAAAAGGGGGGTCTTAGTGGTGCTGGTGGGCGGTGAGAGGACCTCTCCGGGGGCTCAGACATGCCAAAGAACAAGCATGTCAGAGGGGGAGGGGGAAGGAGAGGCCTCACAACTGGGGGAAGGGGGGAGCAGTCACCGTATAACCCAAATCGTCTGGGGGGAGGGGGAAGGGGGTTACTTACAGTAGGAGACACCCAAATCGAAGGGGGGGGGGGTGGAGGCTCCGGCGGCAGCGGAGAGCAGCGGCAACGGTGGAGAGGGGCGGAGAGCGGCGGCGGCGCGACGGTTGAACGGATCTGGGTCGTCGGAGCGAAATGGACGTCAGGTGGGCGGTTGACCATGGCACGGCGACGGATCTGGGCTGAGCAATGGCTGGTCCGGCTTTGAACGGGCGGCGGGGTAGTTGGATAGCCCGAAGGTGACCCCTCCGTCCAGGGGAGGAGGGGAAAGCTGGCGAAGAGGAGGAGCTCGACTTCTATTGCCCATTGTTGCCGACGACGCGCCGGAGACGATGAGACCGGTCGGGGCGTGAAATCCCTCAAAGAGACCGGCGGGGTGCTGGAATCAGCTGCAGAGACGGCAAAGGCGGCAGGCGGTGGTTGGAAGAGGGGTTAACAAGTGGTGGGTGGCGGGCGGAAGCCCCTGAAGGAGGAGCCACCGCCACAGTTGGAGGGAGCGGGTTAGGGTTTCTGGAGAGGATTTGTTTTAGAGAGAGAGAGAGAGGTCGTTGGTAGTAACATTTTTAGGACATATGACTATTGATGTTGTACCAGTTTTATGATAGAATGGAACTTCTCTTGTTGTCAAATACAAGATCAAAGTTTGACTAGTCGCTGGTTAATTGAGTTTCCAATCATTGGTAACATTGCTGCATGATTTACTACTTTTAAGGATTTGTTCAGTGCATACTTTTTTGCTAGGCAACCGGCCTATTGCTACTTGTTATAAAGGGATCTTAACCCCTTAGCTGCGGATGCACTATATCTCATTCTTCTTAGGTGGGACAAAACACAATTTATTCAACCAGATGATACTTTCATTTTTATGTTCTTCCATATTGCCATAGCTTGCTCACTTGTATGCAACTCAGAAATGAATAGGAGACAGATGAAGGAGAAATAATCTCGTTGGGAATTTCGAGTAGCGCAATCGCTACGTTATCTTGGTTCTTGGGATAACCAAGATTCTAGTGAGGCCAGGAAATCCCCTTATAGATTACTGTTCCCTATTTTCCGTAAATCAACAGATCATCTATCCTCTCTGGAATGGTTCATGGCAACCCCAATTTTGTTTGGATGATATGCTTACAACTATTAGTCTTCATAAAGAAGTCACTTCCTTGTTGATCTATCTGTGATATTTTAGAACATCTAAAAATATGATTTAAGTATTCAAAGGCACAGTTCAGATGTTTACCATTGTTCGTCTGTTTTCATCTTTGCCTTGGCAAAAATGCAGATTTGGATCTGCACTTTCGAAGTCTAGGTGTGTGTGTGTGTGTGTGTGTGTGTGTTTATTTCTTTTGTGAGAACTATTATGCCTATATTTCTCAGTGGTGATGATGTTTCCAATCTTAAGAAATTTTATGCACAAAGGAGGTTGCAAATTTAGTTCTTGGATGGTGGATTAATCGTTCTTTATCTAGTAGTGCACTTCCACTCAATATTTTGTGCAAGTTTAATACGCCCTAGGCAGAGTTATGGTTCCCCTTTGAGGAACGGAAGTAGTTTGGTGTATCATGGATGGTAGGGACTAAAGGGAATAGTTCTCTGCAAATAGGAGAGGGAATCTGAAAGTTTAAAGAGTGCATTCCTCGTCAGGGGCATGGTGTGCTTGTTGTGATGCATCCGGGGGTTACAAAAGGTGAGTAACTGTATTTTCTTGATAGGATGGTTTCTGGACTCCTCGATGTTACTCATTGTACACTTTTGGATGACGTGCCTCGTGTAATGTGTATCTGGAGGTTGATGTTACCATTAAATAAGTTTGATGGTATTCTAATTGGGATAAAGTTTCAGATTGGTTGTTTTTAGTACTGACCTTGTTGTACTGACCAAATTTATATATGTACTGTAGTGCTACAAAAACAAGAATACCGGTCAAATTTTTCATACAGAGGAAGACATGGCACGATATGCCAATTATCTGAAGAATGTAAAGCCTCACCTTGAGGGTAAGTTATGACGTGTTGCATTCTTTTCATTCTTGCTCAATAATTTTCTTACTTTTCCGTAGACTTTTATAAGTAGGGGTATATGGAAAATTGTGTATGTGCATCGGCCATGGGTGACTGGTATGCACCTTCAACTAGTTAATGATATTCTTCCAAGTTTCATCATCAAAATGTGTTGAGTTCCTCATGACAAACAGAATGTACCCTGAGAAAATTGTGTACGTAGGTTTTTGTATATTTCTTGAGAAGGTCAATAAGTTAATAGAGATGCAAAGCATCTATCTTTGTTAATTTTGGTTCTGGTAGAAGTCTGAAAATCTCTAGCATAGACTATTTGTACTTCTGATTTGCTTTTGTATGAAGTATACCCCAGAAGTCAGACTTAAGCATAACCTCGATCTCTTCCATCATTCCATGATAAGATATACCGTGAAGCTTGTCGTTAATGAAGATATCCAGGGGAGATAGCAAGGGTATTTGGTTCATTTTCGTATACTAAAACAATATTTGCTGAGCTTCTGGAAGTATCTTATTCTATCTGCTTGTACAATATTTATTACATAAGAGCTCATTTTTATTGATGTTCAGTCAATCCCTATCTCGGTTGCTTTGCAGATCCTATTCATACCATGGACGACTACTTACAAGGTCGTGTTGCACTGCCAATTAAGGAAGCAGATGGAGCTGGGAATACTTCTGCATCTATGATTGAGGTGCCAGTGGAAATCGAGATGCAGGAGGCCTTTGCAAGCGGCTTTGGCAAGGTGGTGGTTAGTGGAGAAAATCAGGAGGAGGCCATTGCAAGCAGCTCAAGCAAGGTGGTTAATGCACAAAAGCAAGATGAGGCCTTCACAAGCAGCTCTAGCAAGGTGGTTGGTGCAGAGAAGCAAGATGAGGCCTTCACAAGCAGCTCTAGCAAGGTGGTTAGTGCAGAAAAGAAAAGTAAGTGGCCTGAGATATAATAGCATTCTCTGTGCCTCTCTCGTGCTTTTCCTGGGGATATGTTCAGTAAATCGAGTTTGTTTGTCGTGTGTTGTGGACTTGTATCTAGTCTTGAGTTTATGTTCTGGTTTTGAAACATCCAATAAACGGGCTGAGCTGAGCTCGGGGAACATGTGTTGTGTAGCTCGAAAGTGTACTGAAAATGTTATTTGTCATATTTGCGTTTTATGTATGTTATGCCTAAAGTTGATTCAACATGTTTGTGAAACGTTGCACATAATGTGAACTAAGAACAACTCTTGTGTAGCTTGAAAGTGAACTCGATCATTGTAAATATACCTTGTATGTGGACCATGAACCTTCCGGTTTGGTCAAATATCACCTTCGGCTTTCTGTCGATGTCAGCTTTGCCAAGTAATTCTGCTCAGAGTGAGCTTCAAAGTCCGGACGATAAAAAAAACTGAAGTCCAACACTGTACCTGCCCTTACTCCAGGTATCTTTTAAGTATGAAATTGGCTTTCTCCTAATTCCTCTACCAGGTGTGTGTTAAGGTTTAGTATCTCTGAGCTAGGGAATGAATTTTTTGCAGCCATGACAGCTAGTCAATCTGTTTTTTTTTTGTTTTTTTTTTTTTTTTTTTTTTTTTTAACTGACATGCATGGATTTAAGAAGGTTACCCTTCAAGGTACACCCCTAATGTTTTCAGGAACTGTATGTTCAACCCAGGTTTTGAATTATAATTCATTTTTGCCCTGCATTTATTATAAAAGCACACCCGAGAGAGTTTGATTAAAAAAATTGTGTCACCCCTGTGTCGAAATTCTGGCTCCGTCACTGTATGTACTTGTAAAATGATAACATGTTCCCATTGTTTAGTTTCGTGTACTCATGAATGGGGTTCTTTCCATGATATTGGGACTGCTGTGAAATAGAAGTTACATTTTAGCGATCATTTAGTTTCTTTATAAGTCTTCATTACCAATTCAAAAAAATTCACTGCTTTCCCAGCATAAGTCTAGTTATTTACACAATTGAATTAGTAGCTGTAGCTCTGACCTAAACATTTACATGATGTACTCCACAAACAGAAGGGGGGAAAATGATTCTCTAAAAAAATGAAAAATAATAATAACAAATATTGTGATATCTAATGAGAATCGAGGGAAATAACAAAAAGGAGAGAGGATGCAATTATGAGATTACATTTGGGAGGTCTTCTAGATGATTGTAAGAGCTCATTTAGCCTGAGGTAGCTTCAATGGTTTAGGAATAGGGGTTGTTAGTTTGGGAAATTCTAGTCATACATCATTAATGATGTTTTGTTAATATCAGAATGCGCAATTAACCAGGTCTCTCATTCATGTCTGTCAAGCCAACTGCATACAGCTCTGCTTCTTTTCTACTGTTCCCTTCTTATTTTTGATGTAGCCCTTGAAATTCTAGGTCATTTGTTTCAGGTGTTCGTGTGAAATATTGAAACTTTTTTGTATTGTCTCCATCGCTAGTTCACCCACATTACTTGTGATGAAACTAGGGAAAGAACCATCAAGTCAGATGAGATTACGTTAACGTGGTTCTGATTTATTGTTGCAGCTTAGCCCGTGCATGTATAGAATTGGACTCCTTTTTATTAGAGCTGCGATTTCGGTTCGGTTCAACTGAGAACCGAACCGAAACCGGTGGATTTGAACCGGCCAGGTGAGACCGAGAACCGAACCGGCGAGCATGGGAACCGAACCGACCCGGACCCGGTAGTATACCGGGTACGGTTCGGTTTGTGCATCTACCGGAACCGGACCCGGAACCGGAACCGGTGTTAACCGGAACCGGTCCGGAACCGAAGGCAACGGTCACTTTTTTAAACAATTCGACCGTTTTGAACCATCACCATCATGCCCAGTGACCGTTTGGCTAACGGGCTGATGGTTTTTTTTGATTTTTTTGACTTTTTGTTTTTTTACAATTACCCCCCCTTCCTCCCTTCATCACCTATAAATACCCCATCACTTCCACAATTTTTTTCACATTTCCTCATCAAACTCTCATCATATTTCTCACAATTCTTCACTCTCAATTCATCATACTCTCTAAAATTTCATCATCTTTACTCTCTCAAAATCCTAATACACCCTCAAAGTTACAAAAATCCTCCAACTTCCTTTAGTTCTCGTTCTCGACGGCTAAGTTCTCATCTTCAACATTCGACAAGCAACGTTCTTCAATCTTCGACAAACAACGCATATTCAATCTCCGACGTTTCGCTTCACCTCCAAGAATTATTCTTGGAGTTTGTAAGTTTTATTTTTTGTTGTTTGCTATTTGATTGTGTTATTATTCATTTATTTGTGCTTTATTTGTAAAACTTTATTTTTTTCCATCAAATTTCTATAAGAAAAAAATGGCTTCTTCTTCTCATGTAAATGTTGATGACCAAAACAACCAATACGTACCCATAATCGACGACATGACTATTGATGATCAAATGGACATTTTATTTGGCGAAGGTGCCGCTAATGCTTTTGACGGTATAGAGGAAAATGATCCGAATTGCTAGGCAACCGGCCTATTGCTACTTGTTATAAAGGGATCCTAACCCCTTAGCTGCGGATGCACTATATCTCATTCTTCTTAGGTGGGACAAAACACAATTTATTCAACCAGATGATACTTTCATTTTTATGTTCTTCCCTATTGCCATAGCTTGCTCACTTGTATGCAACTCAGAAATGAATAGGAGACAGATGAAGGAGAAATAATCTCGTTGGGAATTACGTTGTCTTGGTTCTTGGGATAACCAAGATTCTAGTGAGGCCAGGAAATCCCCTTATAGATTACTGTTCCCTACTTTTCCGTAAATCAACAGATCACCTATCCTCTCTGGAATGGTTCATGGCAACCCCAATTTTGTTTGGATGATATGCTTAAATGTATTAGTCTTCATAAAGAGGTCACTTCCTTGTTGATCTATCTGTGATATTTTAGAACATCTAAAACTATGATTTAAGTCTTCGAAGCCACAGTTCAGATCTTTACCATTGTTCGTCTGTTTTCATCTTTGCCTTGGCAAAAATGCAGATTTGGGTCTGCACTTTCGAAGTCTAGGTGTGTGTGTCTATATATATATATATATCTATATATATATATATTTCTTTTGTGAGAACTATTATGCCTATATTTCTCAGTGGTGATGATGTTTCCAATCTTAAGAAATTTTATGCACAAAGAAAGTTGCAAGTTTAGTTCTCGGATGGTGGATTAATCGTTCTTTAACTAGTAGTGCACTTCCACTCAATATTTTGTGCAAGTTTAATATGCCCCAGGCAGAGTTATGGTTCCCCTTTGAGGAAGGGAAGTAGTTTGGTGTATCATGGATGGTAGGGACTAAAGGGAATAGTTCTCTGCAAATAGGAGAGGGAATCTGAAAGTTTGCAGAGTGCATTCCTCGTCAGGGGCATGGTGTGATTGTTGTGACGCATCCGGGGATTACAAAAGATGAGTAACAGTATTTTCTTGATAGGATGGTTTCTGGACTCCTCGATGTTACTCATTGTACACTTTTGGATGACGTGCCTCGTGTAATGTGTAGAGGTTGATGTTACCATTAAATAAGTTTGATGGTATTCTAATTGGGAAATAGTTTCAGATTGTTTGTACATAGTACCGACCTTGTTGTACTGACCAAATTTATATATGTACTGTAGTGCTACAAAAAAAAAGAATACCGGTCAAATTTTTCATACAGAGGAAGACATGGCACGATATGCCAATTATCTGAAGAATGTAAAGCCTCACCTTGAGGGTATGTTATGACGTGTTGCATTCTTTTCATTCTTGCTCAATAATTTTCGTACTTTTCCGTGAAGACTTTTATAAGTAGGGGTATATGGACCCTGAGAAAATTGTTTATATGCATCGGCCATGGGAGACTGGTATGCACCTTCAACTAGTTAATGATATTCTTCCAAGTTTCATCATCAAAATGTGTTGAGTTCCTCATGACAAACAGAATGTACCCTGAGAAAATTGTGTACGTAGGTTTTTGTATATTTCTTGAGAAGGTCAATAAGTTAATAGAGATGCAAAGCATCTATCTTTGTTAATTTTGGTTCTGGTAGAAGTCTGAAAATCTCTAGCATAGACTATTTGTACTTGTGATTTGCTTTTGTATGAAGTATACCCCAGAAGTCAGACTTAAGCATAACCTCGATCTCTTCCATCATTCCATGATAAGATATACCGTGAAGCTTGTCGTTAACGAAGATATCCAGGGGAGATAGCAAGGGTATTTGGTTCATTTTCGTATACTAAAACAATATTTGCTGAGCTTCTGGAAGTATCCTATTCTATCTGCTTGCACAATATTGATTACATAAGAGCTCATTTTTATTGATGTTCAGTCAATCCCTATCTCGGTTGCTTTGCAGATCCTATTCATACCATGGACGACTACTTACAAGGTCGTGTTGCACTGCCAATTAAGGAAGCAGATGGAGCTGGGAATACTTCTGCATCTATGATTGAGGTGCCAGTGGAAATCGAGATGCAGGAGGCCTTTGCAAGCGGCTTTGGCAAGGTGGTGGTTAGTGGAGAAAATCAGGAGGAGGCCATTGCAAGCAGCTCAAGCAAGGTGGTTCATGCACAAAAGCAAGATGAGGCCTTCACAAGCAGCTCTAGCAAGGTGGTTGGTGCAGAGAAGCAAGATGAGGCCTTTGCAAGCAGCTATGGCAAGGTGGTTAGTGCAGAAAAGAAAAGGAAGTGGCCTGAGATATAACAGCATTCTCTGTGCCTCTCTCGTGCTTTTCCTGGGGATATGCTCAGTAAATCGAGTTTGTTTATCGTGTGTTGTGGACTTGTATGTAGTCTTGAGTTTATGTTCTGGTTTTGAAACATCCAATAAACGGGCTGAGCTGAACTCGGGGAACATGTGTTGTGTAGCTCGAAAGTGTACTAAAAATGTTATTTGTCATGTTTGCGTTTTATGTATGTTATGCCTTCAGTTGATTCAACATGTTTGTGAAACGTTGCACATAACGTGAATTAAGAACAACTGTTCTGTAGTTAAAAGTGAACTCGATCATTGTAAATATACCTTGTATGTGGACCATGAACCTTCCGGTTTGGTCAAATCTCACCTTCGGCTTTCTGTCAATGTCAGCTTTGCCAAGTAATTCTGCTCAGAGTGAGCTTGAAAGTCCGGACGATAAAAAAACTGAGGTCCGGCACTGTATCTGCCCTTACTCCAGGTATCTTTTAAGTATCAAATTGGCTTTCTGCTCATTCCTCTCTAGCAGGTGTGTTAAGGTCTAGTATCTCTGAGCTAAGGAATGAATTTTTGCAGCCATGACAGCGAGTCGATCTTTTTTTTTTTTTTTTTTTTTTTTTTTTTTAACTGACATGCATGGATTTAAGAAGGTTTATCCTTCAAGAATCTCATCTACTTGCTCTAACCTAGGTTACCTGGACATGGGTGCTGGTGGGTGTCGTGTCTGGTGTGTATGCCTGCGTGCAAAACTTAGGATTAGGAGATTTGGCTAAAATGTAGCAAAAAGTTGGTGCAAGGATACGGTAGACATGTGTACTTTATATGTACAGAGTGGGGGGGGGGGGCACGTACACCCCTAATGTTTTCAGAAACTATATTTTCACCCCAGGTTTTGAATTATAATTCATTTTTACCCTGCATTTATTATAAAAGCACACCAGAGAGAGTTTGATTGAAAAAATTGTGTCACCCCTGTGTCAAAATTCTCGCTCCGCCATTGTATGTACTTGTAAATTGATAAACATGTTCCCATTGTTTAGTTTCGTGTACTCATGAATGGGATTCTTTCCATGATATTGGGACGGCTGTGAAATAGAAGTTACATTTTAGTGATCATTTAGTTTCTTTTTCAGTCTTCATTACCAATTCAAAAAAATTCACTGCTTTCCCAGCATAAATAAGTCTAGTTATTTACACAATTGAATTAGTAGCTGTAGCTCTGACCTAAACATTTACATGATGTACTCCACAAACAGAAGGGGGGAAAATGATTCTCTAAAAAAATGAAAAATAATAATAACAAATATTGTGATATCTAATGAGAATCGAGGGAAATAACAAAAAGGAGAGAGGATGCAATTATGAGATTACATTTGGGAGGTCTTCTAGATGATTGTAAGAGCTCATTTAGCCTGAGGTAGCTTCAATGGTTTAGGAATAGGGGTTGTTAGTTTGGGAAATTCTAGTCATACATCATTAATGATGTTTTGTTAATATCAGAATGCGCAATTAACCAGGTCTCTCATTCATGTCTGTCAAGCCAACTGCATACAGCTCTGCTTCTTTTCTACTGTTCCCTTCTTATTTTTGATGTAGCCCTTGAAATTCTAGGTCATTTGTTTCAGGTGTTCGTGTGAAATATTGAAACTTTTTTGTATTGTCTCCATCGCTAGTTCACCCACATTACTTGTGATGAAACTAGGGAAAGAACCATCAAGTCAGATGAGATTACGTTAACGTGGTTCTGATTTATTGTTGCAGCTTAGCCCGTGCATGTATAGAATTGGACTCCTTTTTATACGTGTAACCTCGGCTGGCAAATGTACATCGTCCTCACTATTCTGTCTGGTGCCATATTTGATGATCAGGTTGCTTCAAACATCTGACAGTGTATCATCAACGCTCACCAGAATCAATCTGGTATAGGACACAAATGTAATTAGCTAGAGTTATTATTTTATATTGCTAGTCCCTAAGCTAGTTTATTTAACTACTTTGATGTTTTTCAATACACGATAGTTCTGTTTATCATGGTATCAGAGGGGGTTACGAACCTAAATATCTGATTTTGTTTCCCGTCCACGGGGATCGACTATAGTCGTTCCCTCTTCGTTGTTTCAGTCTCCGAAACATAGCGGCCCCGTCCAAGCAAGAGGATCGACCAGGTTCGTTCCCTCAGTCTCCAGCAACTACAGCAGGTTTGTTGCTGCAAGCACCGCCGACCCAGCTCCCCGCGTTTGCAAATCAGTGTCGCCCAGAACGCCGTCTATCTTCTTGTCACGTCCAAGAGGTCTGTATTCAATATTTATCGAGCAATTGCAGTTACATATGCTCTTGATCGAAAGCAAGAAAACACCCACTGTTGGTCCCAATATTTTATTCTCTGTTGGTTCTTTTTTGCCGACCCAATTGGTTGATTTGCCACAAACCACAAAGAGCACATAGTGATTGGCTGCGTGGCAGGATAAGAAAAGCACACAACTTGTGTCTGCTTGTGTGGCTGGAGGAAGGAAAGCACACCACTTTTGTTTGTGTGCGTGTTCAGCAAGTAGAAAAGCGAACAACTACTTCAATTTTAAGTTGTGCCATCGTCGTTCAGTTTTCAGCAGAGTTTCACTGCTTCTTCTACGACTGCCATGGCACCTAATAACACGGTTCCGCAGCCCCAGTTTTGGTCATCTCCTACCCACACCTCTGGTTGGCAGTCTCAGTCCTCGAACATCACTCCGATGCAACCTCGTCCGTCTCAGGGCTTTTGTCAGGGCTGCAGCGAGCAGGGTCACAAGATTCGTCAGTGTTCGCAATTTGGCTGGATGCTTCAGCAGTACCATAACTCTGGGACTTCTCGTGACAGGCTATCGCCCAGGCTCCCCCAGTCTAGCATATTCAGCTCCAAGCTCTCCATGACTCCGCGTGCACATGTGGCTACGGCACACTCAGGCGTGCAAGCTACACCAGCTTGGCTGCTTGACAGTGGGGCCACTCATCACATTACGGCTGACCTGGCCAATCTTTTGCTGCATTAACCTATACGCGTGGAGATGATGTCATGATCGATGATGGCACGAGTCTACCTATCAGGTTCGCTATCTTTATCTTCTCCCTCTCACACATTTAAACTTGATCATGTCTTATGCGTTCCAGCCATTAGGAAAAATCTTATTTCTGTCTCTCAACCTTGCTCTTCTAACAATCTTATAGTTGAATTTTCATCTGGTGGTTTTGTCTTGAAGGATCGAACCACGGGGGCGCCTATTCTAACAGGCCCACTTAAAGATGGAGTTTATGAGTGGCCAGCTTTCACTCCATCGCTGGCCCTCATCACCGAGTCTCGTCCGTCCTATCACTCTTGGTATCGTCGTCTTGGCCACCCAGCTGGGCCTGTCTGTCGACAAGTAGTCTCAAAATTTTCCCTTCCGTTTAGTGGCAGCAAAGCGTCTGAGTCATGTATATGCATGTCAATGCACCAAGAGTCACAAACTACCCTTTCATAATTCAAGTATAAAATCTTCTCAACCCTTTGAGGTCGTTTTCTCTGATGTTTGGACCTCGCCTGTTACATCACACGATGGTTTCAAATACTATGTCGTTTTCGTTGACCATTTTTCTAAATATGTGTGGCTCTACACAATGCAACGAAAATCGCGATTGTGTGATATCTTCGCTCGCTTTCATGCCATAGTGGATAAATTTTTCTCTCTTCCACTCAAAACCCTTTATTCAGAAAATGGGAGGGAATGCATTGGTCTTCGGGGTAATCTAGGGCTTCATGGTATTTCCCACCTTACTTCTCCGCCCCCATACCCCTGAACAAAATGGGTATTCGGAACGTCGTCATCGGCACATCGTCGAGACTGGATTAGCCTTACTTCATCACGCCTCTGCCCCTCTTCAGTACAGGCCTTATGCGTTCACCACTGCGGTCTATCTCATTAACCGCCTTCCCACACGAAATCTCAAGTTTCGCTCACCCTTTGAGGTCATCTTTAACCAGCACCCTAACTACAACAAACTTCGAGTCTTTGGTTGCTTATGTTATCCTTACCTCCGTCCTTACACTTCGCATAAGCTGGAAGATCGGTCCCCACCCCATGTGTATTTGTTGGGTTTTCTCTCACTCAGAGTGCCTATATGTCTCTCGATGTCACCTCTCATCGTCTGTATGTCTCTCGTCATGTGCAGTTTGATGAGTCGTCTTTTCCCTTTGCATCTTCAGCTTCTGGGTCCTCCCAACAACCTAATGATTCCATCTCCTTGTGGTTCTCTCCTAACACTAGCATCCTTACATTACCATCACACGTCACCCCACCTTCCCCATCCCCACCCCTTCTACCACCACCACCCATTGACATCTCTGCTCCTCATCGATACTCGGGGCAACACATGTTCGTCGTTCCAATGTCCCCACTGAATCACATGATGTAGCTGAGCCTCCTCCCATCCAACAACCTGCCCCTCAGCCTGCTGCTCCTCCGCCTGTCGCCTCGCATCCTATTATCACAAGGTCACGTGATGGCACTCTTAAGCCCAACCCTAGATACACCTTCTATGCTATTCTTCCCACCACTGATAAAGATAGCGAACCCACTTCAGTCAATGAGGCTCTTCGGCACCCAAAGTGGAGAGCCGCTATGGAAGCAGATTTAGATGCCCTGGTTCAGAATAATGCCTGGGATCTTGTTTTACCTGTTTTTTCTACTAATGTGATTGGCTGCAGGTGGGTGTTTCGCATTAAGCAAAAGTATTATGGTTATATTGACCGCTACAAGGAACGTCTGGTTGCCAAAGGGTTTCATCAGCGGCCTGGTATTGACTATCATGACACTTTCAGTCCAGTGGTCAAGCCTTCTACCATTATTTCTGGTTCTCTCCATTGCCATCTCTCAGCGATGGCCCATCAAGCAGTTGGATGTTAACAATGCTTTTCTTCAGTGTTCTCTCCATGAGCAGGTCTACATGCAGCAACCCCTGGTTTTGTGGATCAGGATCTTTCCCATCATGTTTGTCGCCTCAACAAGGCGATCTATGACCTCAAATAGGCCCCCGAAGCATGGTACGCCGAACTCCGCTCGTTTCTACTTCAGCAAGGATTTGTTAATTCTCGTGCTGACACATCTTTGTTTATTTATCGTCATTCAGACATCATCCTGTATGTGCTCGTGTATGTGGATGATATTGTTATTACCGGATCTGATGAATCATCTTTTCAGCAATGTATCCTGGATCTCTCTCGCAGGTTTTCTCTTAATGATCTTGGTGATTTATCTTACTTTCTTGGAGTTGAGGTTTTACATCATCCGGAGGGTTTGCTCCTGTCACAGCAGAAGTACATCCTTGACCTTCTTCACCGCCTTGGCATGTCTTCGGCCAACCCGGTTCAGACGCCTATGGATACTTCTACTGATCTTGCAGTTAACAGTGGTACAGCTCTGTCAGATGCAAAGGAATATTGGATGGCTGTTGGAAGCCTTCCGTATCTCTCTTTCACTCGTCCTGATATCTCCTTTGCGGTTAATCACATTTCTCAGTTCATGCACATGCCTACTACAACTCATTAGAATGCAGTCAAACGTCTGCTACAGTACCTCCATGGGACAACTGATCATGGTTTGGTGCTCCGTCGTGGTCCTCATAAACTCTATGCGTTTTCTGATGCTGACTGGGCAGGAGACAGGGATGACTATACCTCCACCTCCGGTTACTTGGTGTATCTTGGTGGCTCTCCAATTTCATGGAGATCCAAGAAACAAAGCACGGTTGCTCGATCATCTACTGAGGCTGAGTATCGGGCTGTTGCTGGTGCGTCAGCTGAGATTCGTTGGTTTTGCTCTCTTCTTGCTAAGCTTGGTGGTCATTTTCCCTCCACACCAGTCATTTACTGTGACAACATGGGCGACAACATGGGCACCAACTATGTCTGTTCAAATTCGGTGTTTCACTCTCGAATTAGGCACGTTTCCCTTGATTTTCATTTGTTCGTGAACAAGTTCACGCTGGCATTCTACGTGTGTCTCATGTTTCGTCCGCCGACCAGCTAGCTGATTGTCTCACGAAGCCCCTCTCGAGAGGGCCTTTTCTTCTATTGCGGTCCAAGCTTGGAGTCTCTTCTTGATCCTCCATCTTGGCGGGGCATATATGACACAAATGTAATTAGCTAGAGTTACAAATGTAATTATCTAGAGTTATTATTTGCATTACTAGTTCTATATCTGGAAACTGCTTACGGAGGTTCCACATTGCTCACATCTCGTCCTAGATTAGGTATGTATTGTTGTCTGCTTAATAACATGCTCTTAAATGCTGTGATTTCATATCTTCTTCAACTAGTGTTAGTTTCTGGACATTTTAACGTTTTTCATCATGTCGTTTGAAGTAACTGATTTCTTTATTGGAGGGGAAGGCCATGGCTTCAACAGGAGTGAACCCACGGCCTCCTCCATGGGTCTCAACCTCTTTAGTCTTTACCACATGACCCGACCGCCTTGGTATCCTCAATTTTTTTAGAAGAAGTGTTGTGTCCTTTGTGTGTTCCCGTCTTGTATCTGTTCTTCTTAGAGCCAGACCCTATTATTTCACCAAGAACAAAGGTCTCACGCTCGGTCGTGCACCACCAGACCCTCCGGCAACCTTAGATATGTGGTGATTTGTTCCATGCTGGCAGATTAAGAGGACTTTGTCAAATGAATATTAAATTACGGAAGTGAAAAGCTACCAGCAGAAGCTATAGGACATAGTAGTTATTAGTAATAATTAGTATTTGCATTAGAAGTCCTTGTCTCACTCTATGTAAACCAGCGTGTATTAGCTTGTTTAATATCATTACAATAATCAGTTCATCATGGTATCTGTAATGATTCCGATAAGATGAATCGGAATCAAATCGAAAAAGATCATATATGAAGAGAATTCGGGAAAGAACTAGAAAGAGAAGACATGGAAAATTGTTACGCAAAAATCATGATTGACTCTCTCTCTCCCAATCGGTATTACAACGGAATTCGAAGAAACTAAAAGACCAAATTACCCTCTAAGAAAAAGGAAATTAACATAATAACCAAAGGTGTGACCGGTGCCAAAATGGCACCGTTCCACTAGACATCACTCGCCGGCCTGAGAACCAAAATTGGTAATCGCCGACCCTTATCTGGTTATCTCGCCTGAGTTCTTCACCGAAAAATGGAACCGAATTCTGCATTCATGACAATCCACCCATCTTCGCAAAATTGGACTCCTTTTTATACGTGTAACCTCGGCTTGCAAATGTACATCGTCCTCACTATTCTTTCTGGTGCTATATTTGATGATCAGGTTGCTTCAAACATCTGACAGTGTATCATCAACGCTCACCAGAATCAATCTGGTATAGGACACAAATGTAATTAGCTAGAGTTATTATTTTATATTACTAGTCCCTAAGCTAGTTTATTTAACTACTTTGATGTTTTTCAATACACGATAGTTCTGTTTATCATGGTATCAGAGGGGGTTACGAACCTAAATATATGATTTTGTTTCTCGTCCACGGGGATCGACTATAGTCGTTCCCTCTTCGTTGTTTCAGTCTCCGAAACATAGCGGCCCCAGTCCAAGCAAGAGGATCGACCAGGTTCGTTCCCTCAGTCTCCAGCAACTACAACAGGTTTGTTGCTGCAAGCACCGCCGACCCAGCTCCCCGCGTTTGCAAATCAGTGTCGCCCAGAACGCCGTCTATCTTCTTGTCTCGTCCAAGAGGTCTGTATTCAATATTTATCGAGCAATTGCAGTTACATATGCTCTTGATCGAAAGCAAGAAAACACCCACTGTTGGTCCCAATATTTTATTCTCTGTTGGTTCTTTTTTGCCGACCCAATTGGTTGATTTGCCACAAACCACAAAGAGCACATAGTGGTTGGCTGCGTGGCAGGATAAGAAAAGCACACAACTTGTGTTTGCTTGTGTGGCTGGAGGAAGGAAAGCACACCACTTTTGTTTGTGTGCGTGTTCAGCAAGTAGAAAAGCGAACAACTACTTCAATTTTAAGTTGTGCCATCGTCGTTCAGTTTTCAGCAGAGTTTCACTGCTTCTTCTACGACTGCCATGGCACCTAATAACACGGTTCCGCAGCCCCAGTTTTGGTCATCTCCTACCCACACCTCTGGTTGGCAGTCCCAGTCCTCGCACATCACTCCGATGCAACCTCGTCCGTCTCAGGGCTTATGTCAGGGCTGCAGCGAGCAGGGTCACAGGATTCGTCAGTGTTCGCAATTTGGCTGGATGCTTCAGCAGTACCATAACTCTGGGACTTCTCGTGACAGGCTATCGCCCAGGCTCCCCCAGTCTAGCATATTCAGCTCCAAGCTCTCCATGACTCCGCGTGCACATGTGGCTACGGCACACTCAGGCGTGCAAGCTACACCAGCTTGGCTGCTTGACAGTGGGGCCACTCATCACATTACGGCTGACCTGGCCAATCTTTTGCTGCATTAACCTATACGCGTGGAGATGATGTCATGATCGATGATGGCACGAGTCTACCTATCAGGTTCGCTATCTTTATCTTCTCCCTCTCACACATTTAAACTTGATCATGTCTTATGCGTTCCAGCCATTAGGAAAAATCTTATTTCTGTCTCTCAACCTTGCTCTTCTAACAATCTTATAGTTGAATTCTCATCTGGTGGTTTTGTCTTGAAGGATCGAACCACGGGGGCGCCTATTCTAACAGGCCCACTTAAAGATGGAGTTTATGAGTGGCCAGCTTTCACTCCATCGCTGGCCCTCATCACCGAGTCTCGTCCGTCCTATCACTCTTGGTATCGTCGTCTTGGCCACCCAGCTGGGCCTGTCTGTCGACAAGTAGTCTCAAAATTTTCCCTTCCGTTTAGTGGCAGCAAAGCGTCTGAGTCATGTATATGCATGTCAATGCACCAAGATTCACAAACTACCCTTTCATAATTCAAGTATAAAATCTTCTCAACCCTTTGAGGTCGTTTTCTCTGATGTTTGGACCTCGCCTGTTACATCACACGATGGTTTCAAATACTATGTCGTTTTCGTTGACCATTTTTCTAAATATGTGTGGCTCTACACAATGCAACGAAAATCGCAATTGTGTGATATCTTCGCTCGCTTTCATGCCATAGTGGATAAATTTTTCTCTCCACTCAAAACCCTTTATTCAGAAAATGGGAGGGAATGCATTGGTCTTCGGGGTAATCTAGGGCTTTAAGGTATTTCCCACCTTACTTCTCCGCCCCATACCCCTGAACAAAATGGGTATTCGCAACGTCGTCATCGGCACATCGTCGAGACTGGATTAGCCTTACTTCATCACGCCTCTGCCCCTCTTCAGTACATGCCTTATGCGTTCACCACTGCGGTCTATCTCATTAACCGCCTTCCCACACGAAATCTCAAGTTTCGCTCACCCTTTGAGGTCATCTTTAACCAGCACCCTAACTACAACAAACTTCGAGTCTTTGGTTGCTTATGTTATCCTTACCTCCGTCCTTACACTTCGCATAAGCTGGAAGATCGGTCCCCACCCCATGTGTATTTGTTGGGTTTTCTCTCACTCAGAGTGCCTATATGTCTCTCGATGTCACCTCTCATCGTCTGTATGACTCTCGTCATGTGCAGTTTGATGAGTCGTCTTTTCCCTTTGCATCTTCAGCTTCTGGGTCCTCCCAACAACCTAATGATTCCATCTCCTTGTGGTTCTCTCCTAACACTAGCATCCTTACATTACCATCACACGTCACCCCACCTTCCCCATCCCCACCCCTTCTACCACCACCACCCATTGACATCTCTGCTCCTCATCGATACTCGGGGCAACACATGTTCGTCGTTCCAATGTCCCCACTGAATCACATGATGTAGCTGAGCCTCCTCCCATCCAACAACCTGCCCCTCAGCCTGCTGCTCCTCCGCCTATCGCCTCGCATCCTATTATCACAAGGTCACGTGATGGCACTCTTAAGCCCAACCCTAGATACACCTTCTATGCTATTCCTCCCACCACTGATAAAGATAGCGAACCCACTTCAGTCAATGAGGCTCTTCGGCACCCAAAGTGGAGAGCCGCTATGGAAGCAGATTTAGATGCCCTGGTTCAGAATAATGCCTGGGATCTTGTTTTACCTGTTTGTTCTACTAATGTGATTGGCTGCAGGTGGGTGTTTCGCATTAAGCAAAAGCCTGATGGTTATATTGACCGCTACAAGGAACGTCTGGTTGCCAAAGGGTTTCATCAGCGGCCTGGTATTGACTATCATGACACTTTCAGTCCAGTGGTCAAGCCTTCTACCATTATTTCTGGTTCTCTCCATTTCCATCTCTCAGCGATGGCCCATCAAGCAGTTGGATGTTAACAATGCTTTTCTTCAGTGTTCTCTCCATGAGCAGGTCTACATGCAGCAACCCCTGGTTTTGTGGATCAGGATCTTTCCCATCATGTTTGTCGCCTCAACAAGGCGATCTATAACCTCAAATAGGCCCCCGAAGCATGGTACGCCGAACTCCGCTCGTTTCTACTTCAGCAAGGATTTGTTAATTCTCGTGCTGACACATCTATGTTTATTTATCGTCATTCAGACATCATCCTGTATGTGCTCGTGTATGATATTGTTATTACCGGATCTGATGAATCATCTTTTCAGCAATGTATCCTGGATCTCTCTCGCAGGTTTTCTCTTAATGATCTTGGTGATTTATCTTACTTTCTTGGAGTTGAGGTTTTACATCATCCGGAGGGTTTGCTCCTGTCACAGCAGAAGTACATCCTTGACCTTCTTCACCGCCTTGGCATGTCTTCGGCCAACCCGGTTCAGACGCCTATGGATACTTCTACTGCTCTTGCAGTTAACAGTGGTACAGCCCTGTCAGATGCAAAGGAATATTGGATGGCTGTTGGAAGCCTTCCGTATCTCTCTTTCACTCGTCCTGATATCTCCTTTACGGTTAATCACATTTCTCAGTTCATGCACATGCCTACTACAACTCATTAGAATGCAGTCAAACGTCTGCTACAGTACCTCCATGGGACAACTGATCATGGTTTGGTGCTCCGTCGTGGTCCTCATAAACTCTATGCGTTTTCTGATGCTGACTGGGCAGGAGACAGGGATGACTATACCTCCACCTCCGGTTACTTGGTGTATCTTGGTGGCTCTCCAATTTCATGGAGATCCAAGAAACAAAGCACGGTTGCTCGATCATCTACTGAGGCTGAGTATCGGGCTGTTGCTGGTGCGTCAGCTGAGATTCGTTGGTTTTGCTCTCTTCTTGCTAAGCTTGGTGGTCATTTTCCCTCCACACCAGTCATTTACTGTGACAACATGGGCGACAACATGGGCACCAACTATGTCTGTTCAAATTCGGTTTTTCACTCTCGAATTAGGCACGTTTCCCTTGATTTTCATTTGTTCGTGAACAAGTTCACGCTGGCATTCTACGTGTGTCTCATGTTTCGTCCGCCGACCAGCTAGCTGATTGTCTCACGAAGCCCCTCTCGAGAGGGCCTTTCCTTCTATTGCGGTCCAAGCTTGGAGTCTCTTCTTGATCCTCCATCTTGGCGGGGCATATATGACACAAATGTAATTAGCTAGAGTTACAAATGTAATTATCTAGAGTTATTATTTGCATTACTAGTTCTATATCTGGAAACTGCTTACGGAGGTTCCACATTGCTCACATCTCGTCCTAGATTAGGTATGTATTGTTGTCTGCTTAATAACATGCTCTTAAATGCTGTGATTTCATATCTTCTTCAACTAGTGTTAGTTTCTGGACATTTTAACGTTTTTCATCATGTCGTTTGAAGTAACTGATTTCTTTATTGGAGGGGAAGGCCATGGCTTCAACAGGAGTGAACCCACGGCCTCCTCCATGGGTCTCAACCTCTTTAGTCTTTACCACATGACCCGACCGCCTTGGTATCCTCAATTTTTTTAGAAGAAGTGTTGTGTCCTTTGTGTGTTCCCGTCTTGTATCTGTTCTTCTTAGAGCCAGACCCTATTATTTCACCAAGAACAAAGGTCTCACGCTCGGTCGTGCACCACCAGACCCTCCGGCAACCTTAGATATGTGGTGATTTGTTCCATGCTGGCAGATTAAGAGTACTTTGTTTAATGAA
The DNA here is from genome assembly GCA_023055425.1 of Linanthus parryae. Lineage (NCBI taxonomy): Eukaryota > Viridiplantae > Streptophyta > Magnoliopsida > Ericales > Polemoniaceae > Linanthus > Linanthus parryae. Next base: position 11,999,493 of record JALGPY010000006.1, on the reverse strand, counting down.
TATTAAATTATGGAAGTGAAAAGCTACCAGCAGAAGCTATAGGACATAGTAGTTATTAGTAATAATTAGTATTTGCATTAGAAGTCCTTGTCTCACTCTATGTAAACCAGCGTGTATTAGCTTGTTTAATATCATTACAATAATCAGTTCATCATGGTATCTGTAATGATTCCGATAAGATGAATCGGAATCAAATCGAAAAAGATCATATATGAAGAGAATTCAGGAAAGAACAAGAAAGAGAAGACATGGAAAATTGTTACGCAAAAATCATGATTGACTCTCTCTCTCTCTCCCAATCGGTATTACAACGGAATTCGAAGAAACTAAAAGACCAAATTACCCTCTAAGAAAAAGGAAATTAACATAATAACCAAAGGTGTGACCGGTGCCAAAATGGCACCGTTCCACTAGACATCACTCGCCGGCCTGAGAACCAAAATTGGTAATGGCCGACCCTTATCTGGTTATCTCGCCTGAGTTCTTCACCGAAAAATGGAACCGAATTCTGCATTCATGATAATCCACCCATCTTCGCAAAATTGGACTCCTTTTTATACGTGTAACCTCGGCTGGCAAATGTACATCGTCCTCACTATTCTGTCTGGTGCTATATTTGATGATCAGGTTGCTTCAAACATCTGACAGTGTATCATCAACGCTCACCAGAATCAATCTGGTATAGGACACAAATGTAATTAGCTAGAGTTATTATTTTATATTACTAGTCCCTAAGCTAGTTTATTTAACTACTTTGATGTTTTTCAATACACGATAGTTCTGTTTATCATGGTATCAGAGGGGGTTACGAACCTAAATATCTGATTTTGTTTCCCGTCCACGGGGATCGACTATAGTCGTTCCCTCTTCGTTGTTTCAGTCTCCGAAACATAGCGGCCCCGTCCAAGCAAGAGGATCGACCAGGTTCGTTCCCTCAGTCTCCAGCAACTACAACAGGTTTGTTGCTGCAAGCACCGCCGACCCAGCTCCCCGCGTTTGCAAATCAGTGTCGCCCAGAACGCCGTCTATCTTCTTGTCTCGTCCAAGAGGTATGTATTCAATATTTATCGAGCAATTGCAGTTACATATGCTCTTGATCGAAAGCAAGAAAACACCCACTGTTGGTCCCAATATTTTATTCTCTGTTGGTTCTTTTTTGCCGACCCAATTGGTTGATTTGCCACAAACCACAAAGAGCACATAGTGGTTGGCTGCGTGGCAGGATAAGAAAAGCACACAACTTGTGTTTGCTTGTGTGGCTGGAGGAAGGAAAGCACACCACTTTTGTTTGTGTGCGTGTTCAGCAAGTAGAAAAGCGAACAACTACTTCAATTTTAAGTTGTGCCATCGTCGTTCAGTTTTCAGCAGAGTTTCACTGCTTCTTCTACGACTGCCATGGCACCTAATAACACGGTTCCGCAGCCCCAGTTTTGGTCATCTCCTACCCACACCTCTGGTTGGCAGTCCCAGTCCTCGCACATCACTCCGATGCAACCTCGTCCGTCTCAGGGCTTATGTCAGGGCTGCAGCGAGCAGGGTCACAGGATTCGTCAGTGTTCGCAATTTGGCTGGATGCTTCAGCAGTACCATAACTCTGGGACTTCTCGTGACAGGCTATCGCCCAGGCTCCCCCAGTCTAGCATATTCAGCTCCAAGCTCTCCATGACTCCGCGTGCACATGTGGCTACGGCACACTCAGGCGTGCAAGCTACACCAGCTTGGCTGCTTGACAGTGGGGCCACTCATCACATTACGGCTGACCTGGCCAATCTTTTGCTGCATTAACCTATACGCGTGGAGATGATGTCATGATCGATGATGGCACGAGTCTACCTATCAGGTTCGCTATCTTTATCTTCTCCCTCTCACACATTTAAACTTGATAATGTCTTATGCGTTCCAGCCATTAGGAAAAATCTTATTTCTGTCTCTCAACCTTGCTCTTCTAACAATCTTATAGTTGAATTCTCATCTGGTGGTTTTGTCTTGAAGGATCGAACCACGGGGGCGCCTATTCTAACAGGCCCACTTAAAGATGGAGTTTATGAGTGGCCAGCTTTCACTCCATCGCTGGCCCTCATCACCGAGTCTCGTCCGTCCTATCACTCTTGGTATCGTCGTCTTGGCCACCCAGCTGGGCCTGTCTGTCGACAAGTAGTCTCAAAATTTTCCCTTCCGTTTAGTGGCAGCAAAGCGTCTGAGTCATGTATATGCATGTCAATGCACCAAGAGTCACAAACTACCCTTTCATAATTCAAGTATAAAATCTTCTCAACCCTTTGAGGTCGTTTTCTCTGATGTTTGGACCTCGCCTGTTACATCACACGATGGTTTCAAATACTATGTCGTTTTCATTGACCATTTTTCTAAATATGTGTGGCTCTACACAATGCAACGAAAATCGCGATTGTGTGATATCTTCGCTCGCTTTCATGCCATAGTGGATAAATTTTTCTCTCTTCCACTCAAAACCCTTTATTCAGAAAATGGGAGGGAATGCATTGGTCTTCGGGGTAATCTAGGGCTTCATGGTATTTCCCACCTTACTTCTCCGCCCCCATACCCCTGAACAAAATGGGTATTCGGAACGTCGTCATCGGCACATCGTCGAGACTGGATTAGCCTTACTTCATCACGCCTCTGCCCCTCTTCAGTACAGGCCTTATGCGTTCACCACTTCGGTCTATCTCATTAACCGCCTTCCCACACGAAATCTCAAGTTTCGCTCACCCTTTGAGGTCATCTTTAACCAGCACCCTAACTACAACAAACTTCGAGTCTTTGGTTGCTTATGTTATCCTTACCTCCGTCCTTACACTTCGCATAAGCTGGAAGATCGGTCCCCACCCCATGTGTACTTGTTGGGTTTTCTCTCACTCAGAGTGCCTATATGTCTCTCGATGTCACCTCTCATCGTCTGTATGTCTCTCGTCATGTGCAGTTTGATGAGTCGTCTTTTCCCTTTGCATCTTCAGCTTCTGGGTCCTCCCAACAACCTAATGATTCCATCTCCTTGTGGTTCTCTCCTAACACTAGCATCCTTACATTACCATCACACGTCACCCCACCTTCCCCATCCCCACCCCTTCTACCACCACCACCCATTGACATCTCTGCTCCTCATCGATACTCGGGGCAACACATGTTCGTCGTTCCAATGTCCCCACTGAATCACATGATGTAGCTGAGCCTCCTCCCATCCAACAACCTGCCCCTCAGCCTGCTGCTCCTCCGCCTGTCGCCTCGCATCCTATTATCACAAGGTCACGTGATGGCACTCTTAAGCCCAACCCTAGATACACCTTCTATGCTATTCTTCCCACCACTGATAAAGATAGCGAACCCACTTCAGTCAATGAGGCTCTTCGGCACCCAAAGTGGAGAGCCGCTATGGAAGCAGATTTAGATGCCCTGGTTCAGAATAATGCCTGGGATCTTGTTTTACCTGTTTGTTCTACTAATGTGATTGGCTGCAGGTGGGTGTTTCGCATTAAGCAAAAAGCCTGATGGTTATATTGACCGCTACAAGGAACGTCTGGTTGCCAAAGGGTTTCATCAGCGGCCTGGTATTGACTATCATGACACTTTCAGTCCAGTGGTCAAGCCTTCTACCATTATTTCTGGTTCTCTCCATTGCCATCTCTCAGCGATGGCCCATCAAGCAGTTGGATGTTAACAATGCTTTTCTTCAGTGTTCTCTCCATGAGCAGGTCTACATGCAGCAACCCCTGGTTTTGTGGTTCAGGATCTTTCCCATCATGTTTGTCGCCTCAACAAGGCGATCTATGACCTCAAATAGGCCCCCGAAGCATGGTACGCCGAACTCCGCTCGTTTCTACTTCAGCAAGGATTTGTTAATTCTCGTGCTGACACATCTTTGTTTATTTATCGTCATTCAGACATCATCATGTATGTGCTCGTGTATGTGGATGATATTGTTATTACCGGATCTGATGAATCATCTTTTCAGCAATGTATCCTGGATCTCTCTCGCAGGTTTTCTCTTAATGATCTTGGTGATTTATCTTACACTCTTGGAGTTGAGGTTTTACATCATCCGGAGGGTTTGCTCCTGTCACAGCAGAAGTACATCCTTGACCTTCTTCACCGCCTTGGCATGTCTTCGGCCAACCCGGTTCAGACGCCTATGGATACTTCTACTGCTCTTGCAGTTAACAGTGGTACAGCCCTGTCAGATGCAAAGGAATATTGGATGGCTGTTGGAAGCCTTCTGTATCTCTCTTTCACTCGTCCTGATATCTCCTTTGCGGTTAATCACATTTCTCAGTTCATGCACATGCCTACTACAACTCATTAGAATGCAGTCAAACGTCTGCTACAGTACCTCCATGGGACAACTGATCATGGTTTGGTGCTCCGTCGTGGTCCTCATAAACTCTATGCTTTTTCTGATGCTGACTGGGCAGGAGACAGGGATGACTATACCTCCACCTCCGGTTACTTGGTGTATCTTGGTGGCTCTCCAATTTCATGGAGATCCAAGAAACAAAGCACGGTTGCTCGATCATCTACTGAGGCTGAGTATCGGGCTGTTGCTGGTGCGTCAGCTGAGATTCGTTGGTTTTGATCTCTTCTTGCTAAGCTTGGTGGTCATTTTCCCTCCACACCAGTCATTTACTGTGACAACATGGGCGACAACATGGGCACCAACTATGTCTGTTCAAATTCGGTGTTTCACTCTCGAATTAGGCACGTTTCCCTTGATTTTCATTTGTTCGTGAACAAGTTCACGCTGGCATTCTACGTGTGTCTCATGTTTCGTCCGCCGACCAGCTAGCTGATTGTCTCACGAAGCCCCTCTCGAGAGGGCCTTTTCTTCTATTGCGGTCCAAGCTTGGAGTCTCTTCTTGATCCTCCATCTTGGCGGGGCATATATGACACAAATGTAATTAGCTAGAGTTACAAATGTAATTATCTAGAGTTATTATTTGCATTACTAGTTCTATATCTGGAAACTGCTTACGGAGGTTCCACATTGCTCACATCTCGTCCTAGATTAGGTATGTATTGTTGTCTGCTTAATAACATGCTCTTAAATGCTGTGATTTCATATCTTCTTCAACTAGTGTTAGTTTCTGGACATTTTAACGTTTTTCATCATGTCGTTTGAAGTAACTGATTTCTTTATTGGAGGGGAAGGCCATGGCTTCAACAGGAGTGAACCCACGGCCTCCTCCATGGGTCTCAACCTCTTTAGTCTTGACCACATGACCCGACCGCCTTGGTATCCTCAATTTTTTTAGAAGAAGTGTTGTGTCCTTTGTGTGTTCCCGTCTTGTATCTGTTCTTCTTAGAGACAGACCCTATTATTTCACCAAGAACAAAGGTCTCACGCCCGGTCGTGCACCACCAGACCCTCCGGCAACCTTAGATATGTGGTGATTTGTTCCATGCTGGCAGATTAAGAGTACTTTGTCAAATGAATATTAAATTATGGAAGTGAAAAGCTACCAGCAGAAGCTATAGAACATAGTAGTTATTAGTAATAATTAGTATTTGCATTAGAAGTCCTTGTCTCACTCTATGTAAACCAGCGTGTATTAGCTTGTTTAATATCATTACAATAATCAGTTCATCATGGTATCTGTAATGATTCCGATAAGATGAATCGGAATCAAATCGAAAAAGATCATATATGAAGAGAATTCAGGAAAGAACAAGAAAGAGAAGACATGGAAAATTGTTACGCAAAAATCATGATTGACTCTCTCTCTCTCTCCCAATCGGTATTACAACGGAATTCGAAGAAACTAAAAGACCAAATTACCCTCTAAGAAAAAGGAAATTAACATAATAACCAAAGGTGTGACCGGTGCCAAAATGGCACCGTTCCACTAGACATCACTCGCCGGCCTGAGAACCAAAATTGGTAATCGCCGACCCTTATCTGGTTATCTCGCCTGAGTTCTTCACCGAAAAATGGAACCGAATTCTGCATTCATGACAATCCACCCATCTTCGCAAAATTCGTGACCTCACGAATCTATAGATGGAAATTGCGGCTTCAATTTATGATACTCCTCCCATGCAGCATCTTTTGGAGTTGTATTGACCCACTGAACCAAAACTAGAACATCATAAGCATTCCCTTTTCTCACCATCTTCCAGTCCAGAATGGCAAGTGGTTCATTCAACATTTGGCCAGCAGGACCAACTTGAGGAAGAGTTTTCTCATCTGTGATAGCTCTTCCCTGGCCAGTTTCAGCTGGGAGATATGAAACGTTGAATGCACTCTAGCGTCATCTGGTAAGTCGAGTTTGTAGGCAACTTGTCCTATCTTCTGGAGCACTTGATATGGACCGTAATGCTTACCTGAAAGCTTCAGATTCCTCCTCAAACTCAATGTAGTCTGCCTGTAGGGTTGTAGTTTCAAAAATACCCAATGTCCAATGTTGAATTGCCTCTCTGACCTCTGTTAGTCTGCATAGTGTTTCATTCTTGCTTGAGATTAGGTGAGATTATCTTCAATTAGCACCATTAGCTTCTTCCTCTCCTCCATGAAGGCATCCACCTCTGCTACCCCACTCTTGTTAAGCTGATGAAAAGTCATGTGTTTTGGGGGGAACCCATACAATGCTTCATAAGGGGTGAGCTTGAGACTATTTTGGCAAGTGGTATTATACCACCACTAAGCCAAGGGCAACCACTGCACCCATTTATGAGGTCTATCAGCTGTCACACATCTCAAGTAGTTCTCAAAACACTGATTCACTCTCTCAATTTTTCCATCACTTTGGGGTGGTAAGCACTTGAATACCTCAATACAGTACCTAAGAGGTTGAAGAGTGAGTTCCAGAATTAGCTTAAGAAAACTGTTTCTCTATAAGATACAATAGACTCAGGCAACCCATGCAATTTGAACACAATATCAAAGAAGACCTTGGCTACTGTAGTTGCAGTATAAGGGTGACTGGGTGCTATGAAGTGACTGTATTTAGAATACCTGTCACTTACCACAAAGATGACAGTCTTGCCTTCTGATTTGGGTAGACCACCAATAAAATCCATGCATATGTGTGACCATGGTTTCTCAGGCATCTCAAGAGGTCGTAAGAGTCCAGGGTACAAGACATGTTCAGATTTCATCCTTTGGCATATATCACACATCTTGATCCATTCTTTGACTTCTTGCATTCATTTCCAAAAGAATATGGTGCCAATTCTCTTGGTTGTCAGCATTACCCCTGAGTGTCCCACAATACCAATGTCATGGAGTTCTTTGATAATAGTTTGCCGCAGATTACCTGTATTTCCAATGTAGATGAGAGATCCCTTCTTCAAAACACCATCCTGCATTATGAACTCAGTACTAGTTGGGGTCAAGGCTGAGTTGACTCATTTGGTTTTGTGCCCATTCATCTCCTGCATAAATATCCATAACCTCTTGTAGCCACTTAGGAACCATAATAGACATAGCCTGTAGATCAGCCCTATCCACCTCTGGTGAATGCAAGTCAGAATCCATTCTAGATAGCCCATCTGCCATTAAATTCTCTCTTCCCTTCTTGTACTTTATAACATAGTTCAGCCCCATCATCTTGCTGACCCATTTTTTTTGTACCAAGGTTGTTTTTTTCTGATCCAAGAAGTATTTCAAGCTATAGTGCTCTGTTTTGATTGTGAATTTTCGTACTTCTAGGTATGGTCTCCATTTGTTGATAGCTTGGACCACAGCGAAAAGATCTTTTTCATATGTTGATGTGCACAAGAGATTCCGGCAGGGAGACCTCCGTGTACACCGTGCGTAGTGGATCAGGGATCGCACAGGAAGAATAGGGGTGTGTGTAGGGAGAGAGTAAGTCAGTAGCAATGTCTGAGAGAGATACAGAGGTTTGGCAGAGCTTCCGCGTATGGCAGTGTGTCCTCCTTTGTATGGAAAGGTTAACGATATATATATATACTGGAGAACGTGACCGTTGTAGTGTGGTTAATGCGCCCATTAATGGCGGCTTAATTAGCTTAACCATAACGGCACGTTCGTCCGAGTATATAGGAACCGTTAGAGCACGTGGTGCGCGAGTACCGGAACCGTTACGAGGTTGACCGGGTTTGACCGGATTGACCGGGTCTAGGGAGCTCGTGCCATAGATCTCTCAAAACAGTTACTAAAGGTCGCGCGCGGGCTTGGCTCGCACGCGACAGGGCTTACTCTAGCCTCCAAACCACTAAGTCCCTACAAGTCCCGTGCAGTGGTATGCGAGGGCTCTGTCTCGCAGCCCCCACATGGATCAGCTCGGCTGGTGATCCTGTGTGTGTGGAGCACAATATGGTGTGCTGGATGGTTGCCACGTGGCTAAGATCTGTCATGTCAGAAAGCAGTATCTACATTAGCCCCCTTTCTGCGCGTGAAGGCTCATAGCTGTATAGGCTTCCATGCGCGGAAACCAACATGCGCGTCGTCGCCACGCACCAATTCAAATACGGGTAAGTTCAGCCCCCGTGCGTGTCATTATGACCTAAAACCCCTAGAGTCGTGCCGTCTGACCTTTAGGGTTTTAGGCGTGACGTCAGCCCGTCCTGTGATTGCGCGATACGACGGTGACGGTTGCGATTCGACTACTGAAGGGACGCAACCCTTCATTCTTTTGGATAAATACCTTGTATCCCATTATTCCAAAGCATCACTTCTTTCTCTTAAAGTGAATGGTACCCGGAGATCTTCGAGAGCAGATCCAGATAATCAATCACCAGTTCAGAACTGCAAATCGTATTCTCCAATTGTGTATATCCAAGCAAGCTTCAAGGAAACAAGGTTGGCCTCGTTTACTTTTGATTTAAAATACCAGTGTTTGCCTTGAACTGCGTTGAATCTGTAAATCCATGAAATTTGTGAAGAGGCTTTGATCTTTGAACCCGCTTCGTTTTAATCTTTCAACAATATCAACTCCCCAATTTCTGAAATCGGTACCGGAACTGTTTGCTTTGGTTTGCATAGATCTCAAATTCCAAAATTCAAACTGAAGTGTGGTGTGGTATTTCTCCCCCCTTTTTCTTGCCCTTTCGCAGGAATGGCCAAGACAAGAGTAACCAGACCCGTCAAAGAAGATGAAGAGATGCCCGAGCTTCCGCAGGCTCTGTGGCGAAAAGCCCCCTTTCTGGGTGGGAAAGACTTTTATCATGCGAGGGTGAAGGCGAAGAGGATGCCTGATCCTATTCCAGTTGAGCGATTGTTGACACTGACTCGCCCAGTTAACTCAGCCTTGCTCGAGTTGGTTGGTTCCGAGGATGTGGTTCGATTGGGGATCGAGAATGGGCACTTCCCATACACTGCGATTTCTACTCAGGCGTTTGTCCAGAAATTGGACTATATGGATGAGTGGATCGACCACGTGTTGGATCATCACGCCGAGACTCTCGATGAAGCCGGCATTTTCTTTGCTATCCGTGCTATGAAGGGTGCTGCTGTGAAGTTGGATCAGTCCATGCTTCTAGACCTTCTGTCCCGTTACTCGCCCGCGACTCACACGTTTCATTTTGCTGAGTTCGAGGCTGCCCCCACGCTTGAGGACGTTCAAATGCTGTATGAGCTTTCCCCCATGGGCGAGGTGGACCCCTTGAGTCACTTGAGGACATCTGCTGAAATGGCCTTGTACGCGCAGATGGAGGAGTGCCTAGCAGAGGTAAAGAAAATCTCCACTCGGTGGACCACTACAAAGCCTCTTCCGAACTGGCAGCTGGTGGATACGTCTGCGAAGAATACCTGGAACAAGTGGTTGCAGTACTTCTTCCGAGACTATGCGAACAGCAGCATTACTAAGAAGCTTTTGAGCGAGAACCCGGAGGCCGAGAATTATGTAGAGGGCAAGGGTTATCATTTGACCCTTTGTGCCTTTCTCTGTGCTTGGCTGTCGAGGTATCTGATTGATGGTCACCCCCATGACGGGGTCTTCTACCATGTGCTGCCACTTGCCGTGAGGCTCGCTCTTGGCCAGAGAGTCGCACTCGGACCCTTGGTCTTGGGCACGCTATATTATAGGCTGGATCAGCTGGTTCTGGCGATGAGGGAATCGCGTGGCCGCCTCGACGTTCTGACCTTTGTCAATATCAGCTTTTTGACAATGTGGGTTTTCGAGCGCTGGCCGTCTTATGCTCCAACTCCCCTCCCACTTGATAAGTGGTGTCCCCCAGGCGAGACGGAAGCGCGCAACAGCGGAAGGGCTGCGAGATGGTTTGGAGCAAGCAACACCAAGTGTACTTGGAGTTTGATATGCGACAAACGAAAGGAGTTTACTGCCAGGCCCTATGCCACACGTGTTGAGAATGTGCGGTGGTTTCCAAAGCTATACCCTTCCAAAGGTATGGTCTTGTCAGAAGACCTTCTCTTTGAAAAGGGGCCGCATTTCCACGAACGCTATCGTGAATTCTTTTGTTGGTGTCTGCGAGGTTCCCTTCCTGCTCTTGCAGAGCATATTCGTGAGCTTGCGCCACGGTATGAAAGGCTTACAGTGGATGTTGACCCCACTCGGGTCTCTCCTCAGTTTGGTTTTGATGCGGTGGCCCCATCGATCTGGCCCCAGTCTATTATCAGAGGGTGCTACAAGCGTTTGCTGACAAAGGAGTGCAAGACGGTCCTCATGAGCAATCTTCCCTTTGAGCAGCCTGCGGGAACTCGCAAGGGTGGTTGTTCCCAGAACTGGCTCGCATACTGGGTTGCCCAGCAAACGAGGATTGAGACGGAGGCGGCGGCGCAGCCAGGAAAGGCCCCCTTGATCAAGAGAAACTCTTTTCCGTTTCGCCCCAATTGTAGTTTGAGCGAGTCTGAGTATGGTTGCTACTCGCTGTGGGACCGCGAGAACCATTTGTGCCCCGATTTCATTCTGAAGGAGCAAGTCGACGCAATCAAGAAGGGCGACACGCATGTCGTCAGATATAGTAAGGCGTTTGCTGAGGTAAGCAATTCCTTCGTGTGCTTTAAGCCTTTTGATTTCCTTGCGCTGATGCTTTTCGTTCTGTACTGTTTCAGTGTCATGTGCGGAGGTTCGCAGCTGGTGATCGCTCCAAATCGCTGGTGAACACCATTGTTGCCACCAGAAGGAAAGGGGAGTCGTTCCGGCTAGCATGGAGGATGGATGCCGAGGTCGAAACAAGGGTTCGCGCAGTCATGAATACTTTTGCTGACTCGCTGATAGATAACCCTCCGGCTCCGTCTCCTCCTAGAGATGACCCGTCCCCTCCAGCGACTGCGGCGCCGAGAGTGAAGAGACCTAGGCAAAAGGGAATTACGATTTCTTCCCCTAGGAGTGCTCCAGCTTCTCCCCCAGTGAGGTCCCTTTCCATCAAGGACAAAGGCAAGGGTCGTATGCCCAGCAAAGTGCGAAAAGATCTCGCAGTTGAGACTTTCGTTCCATTCAACCAAGAGGAGGAAGAGAGACAGGAGCCCCAGGCAAGTGATGAAGAAGAAGAAGCAACAGTTGTGATGTGCGAGGAAGAATCAGGAGGTACTTCCGTCGCATCTCCTTGCCTTTTATCCTGACTTCTTTGCAGTTCTTTTCTTTGAACCAATTATGTATTCGCAGATGATGATGATGAAGCCGTTGGTGGCCTTGTGGCCAAGAGGCAAAAGAGAGATGCCCATTCTGGCATTTCAGATGATCCTATAAGCGAGGATGTTCTTGCTGAATCCCGGAAGACAGCCGCGGAGGCTGCTGAAAGAAGAAGGCAGCAAGAGGAAGAGGAGCTCGAGCGTGTGAAACAGCGGAGCCTCGAAGAGCAGCATGTTGACGACTTAGTACGTCCAGTTGGCGAGGAAGACGAGCTTCCCGAGGAAGTGGCTCCTCATGTGGAGGAGGAAGATGAGGTTCCCGGAGAGGATGCAGCAGAGCTGGAGAAAGTCCAAGCGGACTTCGAAGAGATCGCCGGTGGCAATAAAGGTGAGATCTTCAATCTCGCAGTTACTTATAGAGATGTAATTGTGGGTGCGTTAAAGCACGGTGTGTCAAAGCCTGACATTCGCCGTTGGTTGGTAAGCAAATGCGGAGAACCCTCAGGTAATTTTTTTGAGTGATATGCGCATACTAGGCTGTAGCCACTTGAGGCAAAATCATGACTGGTTTACTCGCATCCCAGGTCACGCTTCTCTTAAAGATTTTCTTAGTGAGGATACACTGATAGGGCACGGTTCCACGTCCCTAGTGTACGATGAGGATACCTCAATCCCACCTTCGCGTGGAGGTGCTTATTCTTAGCTTTAGTAAAGATAGCGAAATAACTTATAACACAAGTTACCTCACATTATCGCATTTGGTATTGCAGGTCATGCTGAGGAACCTGAGCTGGAGCAGAGAAGTCAGCCTTCTGCATCCCATGTTCCAATTTCGAGCTCCCATACCGAGAAGCTCGTCGCAGCCGCTGGACACGCAAGTGAGCATCTCGAGGATGTCATCGAACTCTCCGATGATGTCGAAGCTGATGCTGCGCCGATGGACAAGGTGTCCGTACCGGTGGTGAGGAAGAAAGGACAAGTGATGCTAATGTTTTCGCATCTGGGGGTGTCCTCCGCCCAGCGACTTCGGCTGTCCCTTCGCCTCCGGCGATGACTGAGCCAGGAGCACCTATTCCTGCGTGGAGCATTTGGGGCTCGCAAGTTGGGAATGTAGTCGCAGCTGGTGCGGCCTACACTCTTCCTCCTGACTATGAGAGGTTGGAGCTCGCAGCTGATAGGAGAGCCATGGAGCGAGGGCAGTCTTCGAACAACCCAGTGGCCCGCATCCCTTCTCTTCATGAAATTCTGGAAGGCACTGGTAAGTAAAGATTTACCGTTCGCACGTCGCATTATTTGCTTGCGAGTTCTGACATTATAACCATTTTTGATGTCTCAGGTTTAAAGCAAACCGATGTAGACTGGGTGGTTCGAATGCGTCTCAGATACCCCCGATCGTTTGTGAGATCTCTGGAGATCGGACCTTTTGACAGGAGGCTATTCCTTACTGAAGCCATCTGGATACTGGAGCAGCTGTCTGCGGCTACACCTGCGACCATTTCGGCCCAGAGTGCTGAATTGCTGTGTGGCATGTGCCAAAATCTCCTGTTCAAAGTCCAAGGCAGACTTGGTTTCAAATTCCTCAAGGACAGAGTTACACTGATTCGCGCAGCTGTAACTTTGAATCTCGGTCACCAGAATCTCGCAGCTGAGATGCAGAAGGTGGAGCAGCAAAAGCAAAAGGTTGATGAAGCTTTGAAGCTGTATCACGAAATGAATGCCAAGTGCGAGCAACTGAAGCAAGAAGTGAAACAAGTGGAGAAGCTGAGCGAGCAGTTCGAGCCCCAAGACTCCTTAATCAAGAATTTGTTTTGACTTTTCGAATTTTGAAAAGAAAACAGGAAAATGGCTGAGACATTAATGTAATGTTTTGAAACATTAATGTAATGTTTCTAGACGGTCTTGTCGGATAGCGGGATGTCGAGCGTACGGCTTCATGTGGCTCTTTTTAGAGCAAGATCCCCCTCGCTACAGATGTTCACCCGCAGATCCGGGCATTGTGTAGCCGGCGTTTGAAGCCAGGGCGGTTCATTGTTTGCAGTCCGGGTTTCCGTACCGTGTCTCTGCTGGCTTATCAGCCATTTTTCGAATGTATTGTAAGCCATGTGGGCTGCGTAGTTAGATTCGAGCTCTTCGCTTGTAAGCTGTTATCTAGATAGATAAATTGTAAGTCATTTGACTCATAATGATATATAGCTTTTGTATTATCTGCTCTCTTTGCAACAAAATACAATTTCGCATGCGCTTCAGCTTGCTTTGCCTCGCATAATGCCATGTAATGATTTCACATATGCGATGTCAATTCGCGGATGTTTCGCTAGATCATTCGAGATCGTAATTTCGCAGCTGTGCCATCTTGACGGATGGGCTTGTAGTTGGTCGTTGTAAATCATATGAGATCATATTCACAACTTTACTATCGTAACAGATAGTTTTTAACAGATCAATTAAGATCGTTGAGTGGTGCGAATTGCTATCATAGAAGATAGGCTTTATTAGAGAATTGCTTGAGATAGTTTCTCGCATAAATTGCTACCGCAGCAGATAGACCTTTAGAAGATCTAGCAAGATGGTTCTGCAGTTACGTTGCCATCGTAACAGACGGGCTTGGGTGATCAACTAAAATCACTTTGCGTATAAATTGCTATCGTAACAGATAGGCTTAAGAAGATCATATAAGATCGCACTTGCATAAACCGCTATGGTGAGAGATAGGATTTTGATGATCGATTGAGATCGTTTTTGTATTTTGCTGCTATCGTAAGAGATAGGCTTTGGATGATCACTTAAGATCGCATTTGCGTTGGCTGCCATCGTAAGGGATGGGCTTTAGATGATCAATTAAGATCGTATTTGTGTTGACTGCTATCGTGAGAGATAGGCTTTGATGATCACTTAAGATCGCATTTGCGTTTGGCTGCTATCGTAAGAGATAGGCTTTAGATGATCGATTGAGATCGCGTTTGCTATCGTAAGAGATAGGCTTTGATGATCAATTAAGATCGCGTTTGTATTTGCTGCTATCGTAAGAGATAGGCTTTGATGATCAATTAAGATCGCGTTTGTATTTGCTGCTATCGTAAGAGATAGGCTTTGATGATCAATTAAGATCGCGTTTGTATTTGCTGCTATCGTAAGAGATAGGCTTTGATGATCAATTAAGATCGCGTCTGTATTTGCTGCTATCGTGAGAGATAGGCTTTGATGATCAATTAAGATCGCGTTTGTATGTGCTGCTATCGTGAGAGATAGGCTTTGATGATCAATTAAGATCGCGTTGTATAAATTGCTATTGCAGCGAATAAATCATTGTTAACAGTAATAACAAATTAAATAGAGCAATATAAACGGCTAGAAATATGAACTTCTCATTTGGGAGAATTCTTTTATTATAACACTCTCATATGGGAGAGATAGGATTACAATCCTCTCATATGGGAGAGGAGATTGCGTCAATCATAGCCACATGAGACACTAAGCAACGTTATCATAAAACGTATGAAATAAGAGAAGTCAAGGATAGTACTTCTTGATCCAGCGCATGTTGACTGAGCTTGGAGTTGAGGTTGTGCCGTGCAACCTTCGTATGCTGCAGTAGCCACTATCGAAGACTTTTGTGACTTCGAAGGGTCCTTCCCAATTAGCTGCGAACTTTGGGTGAGTTGCTTCTCGCATGCAGTGGTCAGATGCGCGCAAGACCAGGTCGCCAACTGCGAAATCCCGTCGCTGGACTGTCTTGTTATAGGCGCGAGCGATTCTTTCTTGGTACCGTTTGTTAGTCCTTTTGGCTTGTTCTCGCTTTTCTTCCAGCAAGACTAAATCATGATCGCGTTGGTTTTCATAGAGTGCATGGAAGGCCAGCCTTGCCGAATTAACTCTGACCTCCGCAGGTACTACAGCTTCGGCCCCATAACATAGTAGAAATGGCGAGGCCCCTGTGGGTGTCCTTGGAGAAGTTCTGTAGGCCCACAGAGCTATGTTAAGAGAGTCGGCCCACTTCTTGTGGTCATCTGCGACCATCTTGCTCAGAATTCTCAACAGCGTTTTGTTAGTCGCCTCGGCTTGTCCGTTTCCCTTTGGATAATAGGGGGTGGAGCATATCTGCCTGATATTGTACTCCGCGAGTTTCGTAGCTACCTGGCGATTAACAAAAGGAGTACCGTTATCTGAAAGAATGGTATTTGGGATTCCGAACCTGCATACGATGTTTTCCTGGATGAAGTTAACCACAGCCAGCGCGTTTGCCGTCTTTAGTGGTATTGCTTCCACCCATTTGGTGAACAGCTCGGTTGCGGTGAGAATGAAATGGTTCCCATGTGACGTTGGTCGGATGGGGCCGATGAAGTCCAAAGCCCATGTGTGAAATGGCCATGGCGTCCCTAATGCATGTAGATCCACGGCGGGAGCGTGCACTAGGTTCCCTTTGAATTGGCATTCTTGGCAGCGTCGCACCTTGGTGCGGCAATCGACTTCCATCGTGGGCCAGAAGTATCCGATTGAGAGGAGTTGTCTGCATAATTTCGCACCTCCCTGGTGTTCCACCTGATGAGAAAGGTCCATGACTTCTTGTGCTTCCCTGCCGTCTAGGCATCGCAGCAAGTTGCCCTCGTGACCTCTTCGCCAAAGCAGGTTTTCCTGAACCACATATCGAGACGCTTTCCTCTTCAATTTGTCGGCTTCTTTTCTCGATTCGGGTACGGTGCCCTGGGTGAGGAATTCAAACAATGGCTTCCTCCAATCTGTGTCGTCATCGGTTAGAGCGATGAGTAGAGAATCTTTGATTAGTGCGCAACTTTCGCACTTCCCTTGTATCAGGGCTGCAGCTGTTGACATGCTTGGCCAATGAATGCCATATCTCTGAGCTTTCCTGTAGATTGACACCTCGCTTTCTCCGCAAGCGTGTTGGTGAATCTTTTCTAACAGCTGTTGTCCCTCTTGCTCGGAGACACATCGCATGAGTATTCCTCCAGGACCCTTGTAGTAAAGGGTGTTGTCGTGGATGCAGTATCCTTTCGTGAGTGCCCAGCTTTCGCTGCTGGTGCCTTTCGCAATAGCTTGCAGGATTGCTTTTCGCCAGTCTGCGTCATCCATGTGTTCGTCGTCGCACACATCTTCTGTTAATGCCGACGATGTTCGCACTTCGATGGAAATCCTCGCGGGGCATTTGTCTATGCTGACCTTAGATCCCAGAGTTGCTAAGGCGTCTGCATGCCTGTTGTCCGCTCGGGGCTTGTGCTCGTATTTCACGTCGCAGAATTGCTGCGTCAGCTTTTGCACTAGGGTGCGGTATGACAGGAGGTTGATCTCCTTTAAACCATATTCGCCCGAGGCTTGCTTAACAATCAGTTTGGAATCTCCCATGACTGTTAAGTTGCTCACTTCCAAAGCTTTCGCCGCACGGAGCCCCGCGATAAGAGCCTCGTATTCCGCCTCGTTGTTCGTGACTGCGAAGTTGAGTTTTGCGGACATCTGTATGACTTCCCCGTCTGGTTTTGTCAAGACTATCCCGATGCCTCCGCCTTTTTTGGTTGACGAACCGTCGAAGTGGAGGGTCCAATAGGGCACGTCGATCGCGTAGATTTCTGGGCCTTCGAGCTCTTCCTCGATCACGGGTTCGTGGCTGTTGTCGGGAAACTGTGCCAACAGATCTGCTACCGCCTGCGACTTGATTGCTCTCGGTTTTACGCATGTGATATCGTATTGAGAGATGGTCATGTACCATTTCGCCAATCTCCCGCCCGGAGTAGTGTGAGTTAGCAGATATCTTATGGGGTCGCTTTTGGTGACCACCACTACTTTGTGCGATGCAAAATAGTGTCTCAACTTCTCTATCACGAAGAATAAAGCAAGGCAATGACGTTCGATGTCTGTGTACCTTGATTCAGCGGGCTGCACAATGCGGGAGATGTAATAGATGGGCCTCTCTTGGCCCTCATACACCTGAGCCAAGAGTGCTCCTATAGATTTCCTTGTCGATGTAAGGTATAGCAGAAGCGGTGATCCCAGTTGAGGCGCCATCATTATCTTTGGGGATGTGAGTAGCTCCTTTAGCTTTTCGAATGCGGCTTCGTGATCAGGAGCCCAGTTGTACGCGGCGTCCTTCTTGAGAAGAGTGCTGAAACAGCATGTGATTTCGGCGATTGCTGGGATGAATCTCCGCAGATATGACAATTTTCCCAAGAATGTTTTCAAGGTACTTTGGTTGTGAGGTGGCGTCATGCTGGTGATGGCTGACACTTTCGCAGGGTCAGGCTCGATCCCTTGGCGATGGACCACGCATCCCAAAAACTTCCCCGAGGTCACGCCGAATGCGCATTTCATGGGGTTCATTTTCAGTTGAAAGCTCCTGCATCTGTTGAACACCTTTCGCAGGTCTGCAAGGTGATCTGCTTCATGCTTGTATTTGACTACCAGGTCATCCACATAGAATTCCACTTCTTTGTGCATCATGTCGTGGAATAGAGCCATCATGGCCCGCTGATAGGTTGCGCCTGCGTTCTTAAGACCGAATGGCATTACCGTGTAGTTGAATACCCCCACGGGAGTGATGAATGCAGTTTTCCTTGCATCTTCGGGATCCATCTTGATTTGATTGTACCCGCTGAAGCCGTCCATGAAACTGAACATGCGATGGCCTGCCGTTGAATCAATGAGCAAATCGATGTTAGGCAGTGGGAAATCGTCCTTAGGGCAGAAGCGATTGAGATCTCGGAAGTCCACGCAGATGCGGAGCTGTCCGTTCTTCTTCACCACCGGCACGATGTTGGCCAACCATGTGGGATGGTGATTTGGCTCTATGAACTTGGCGTCTAGGAGTTTGACAATCTCCTGCTTGATCTTCACGTTGAGCTCTGGCCTGAAGCTTCTGATGCTTTGCTTGACCGGTTTAGACCCTGGGATGATGTCTAAACGGTGCATGGTGATGCTCGTGTCCAGACCCGGCATCTCATCATATTCCCATGCGAATACGTCCTTGTATTCAGTTAGGAGCTGCAGCAGTCCTTGTTCCTCTTCGCTTGTGAGGTCCGCACTCAGGAAGACTGGCCTTTTCTTTTCCTCGTTCGGGCTGAGGAACACTTCCTTTAGCTCTTGCTTTTGTGGTCTTGGCCTGTCTTCCATGCATTCGGGCGCTTCTTTGAGTTTCTCGTCTGGAGTGCCCTGTGTTGGCTCTTCCGTCAGCGCAACTTGCTCGATTTGATTGATTTGCCCAGGGACACCCCCATGCCCGTGTGAGGACGTCCCCGCGCACCTTCATATGCGATAGCATTTCTTCCCGTTGGCGTAGAAGCTCTCTATCTCCTTACCCTCGGGGTCATGCTTTGCAATCCTCTTCAGAGTGTACACATTCTTCCGATGATATGCGATGCGCGGCGCCTCTTCGTGTGTAGGCGGCTTTTCCTTGGCATCTCCCCTTGTCACCATCACGCCCGCAGGTGACTGGTCCTTGATGTCCTCCCAGAGAGGTAAAGGAGTAGGGTTGAATGGTCCGGGTGTTTGCTCGTCCGCCATCTCGGTGAACCACACCGCCTCGCTGAGATGTGCTTCGTCCAAGTTGAACGGGTTAGTTGAGGCCGGTATTTCGACAATCCTGTCGTTCCAGATAGCTTTCATCACCTGGTGAGCCGTCGAAGGGATTGCGTCAAAGCGATGAATCCAGGCCCGACCTATGATCATGTGGTATGTGGTGTTCGCGTCTATGACATAGAACTTCGCCGAGCACTTGATTTTACCAATTTGAACGCCTAGGCGGATCCATCCGATCATCATTCTAGAATCGCTTCCGAATCCCACCAGCGGGGATGGACGCTTGACTACCTTGTGCTCGGGGATCCCTGCTAGCTTCAGTGTGTGGAGTGGAACAACATTGACCGCTGCTCCTCCATCGACGAATGCTCGCTTGAATTCGACGCCGTTGATGATGGCGGTCACATACAGGGGCCTCTGGTGGCTCGCATCTGTCTTCTTGTCGCTGGCAGAAAAGGTCATAATCTTTTCTGTGGAACGGGACGCCCTGATGACTTTCCCGTTGGAGACCACGAGGTCCTCCTCGTAGTCCTCTGCTACCCTTAAGATTGCTTTTGTCATATCCGTTCGGCATTTTTCGGAGAAGTTCATCTCGTTGAAGAATTTGTCGAAGCCATGCGACCCTTTCATGCGGTCGGCACGCTCATCTTCCGTGTCCATGCTGTAGTCTTCATCTTCATGGACTTCAGCAATGATGGGCAGATCATCCTCTGCGACTTCTTCCAAGTCCACTATCGAGATCATGGCGACCTCTTTGCCCTTTGAGCCCAAATCTGTATGGGCAGGCAGCGGGTTGTTGCGCACATCCTTCCGGTGGTCGCTGACGATGAGTTCACCGTTCTTCATCTTCTGATCGAACGCGAATCTGAGCTTCTTGCACTCGGCTGTGGGGTGCATGACCTTGCCGTGGTATTCGCACCACTTAGGGTCCCTCGTCATCTCCTTGGAGGGTGCTTTCTCGAGCGGTGGCAGGACGCCGTCCTTGCGCCACTGTCTGCAGAGATCGCTCGCTTCCTCCACCGAGCATGGCAGAGGCGGTGCGTCGAAGTTTGTAACTTTTGCTTGCTTCTGGGGCGAAACTGTATTGACCTCAGCTTCGCGTCCCCGCTTG
Source organism: Linanthus parryae (assembly GCA_023055425.1). Lineage (NCBI taxonomy): Eukaryota > Viridiplantae > Streptophyta > Magnoliopsida > Ericales > Polemoniaceae > Linanthus > Linanthus parryae. The sequence continues at coordinate 11,979,358 of JALGPY010000006.1, read as the reverse complement.
TAGCCAAATCTGCCGATCTTGTAGGTGGTGCCGCTCGCAGGTCGTTCTGGAGCGCTCTTCTTTCTCTGTCTCTCGACAATGGGCTCAATGTTCATCGTGCATTCGATGAGCTTTGAAAACGTAGGTGTTTGCAAATTGATCAGCATGCTTTTGTATTCATCTCGCATGCACTGCAGGCATATCTCTACGAGCCGGCTTTCGAGCATTGGATCCTTGCACTCCAAGGATTTCGCTCTGAATTTCTTGATGAAAGTGATTCCATCTTCCTCGCGTTTCTGATACATCCGCGAGAGATGAATCATCGTCACCTTTTCTTCCATCTGGAAGAACTTGGTATAGAACTTCTGGACCATGTCGTCCCAAGTTTTCACAGATCCGGCCTCCAATGTTCGGTACCATTTGTATGCTACATTCCCAAGAGTTTTTGGGAATTCTCGCATCAGCAGCTTGGGATCGGCTCCGTATGGACCCATGACATCGATGAAACGCATGACATGCTCATGAGCGTTTCCATTGACGTCCTCGAACTTATCCCATTTGGGAGCCTTGTACCCCGCCGGGTTAGGCATGAGATAGATCTCTCGTGGAATGGGTGGATCGTTGTCTAGCTTCGGGATGATGGTATCCGCGAACGACTGATGAGCCAGGATGGAGTCCACGCGCTTCTGCAAAGACGTCATGCATTCTGGAATGCTTCCCTCGGTAGTTGGCGGAGGGGTTGCCGTAGGCGGTGGCGACACATATGCCGCCGGAGGATTGGGAGTGTATTGACTACCCGCGTTTCCCCAGATTGTCGCTGGTGGAGGCAGAGTGTACTGCAGAGCTGGGTTGGACGCCAAAGCCGGGGGCTGAGAGGCGTGAGCAGCAGGGGGCAGCATTTGTGCCGTTGACCCTTGGACCGAAGGCAGCTGCGTTGCTGACGGTGGAGTTTGCAGATGAGGGTTGGGAGGCGTGACTGACACTCCCAATCCTGAAGCGGTAGGGGTTCCTCCTCCCTGAGGGATAGCGGTGGCCGGTGGGGGATTTGGCGCAAGGGTGCCCAGAACGGCCAAGATCCGTTCTAACTGCGCAGACTGAGACTTGAGAGCTTTTGCCTGACTTTGAACAGTGGCGTCCAAAGACTCTAAAGTTGGCGCCTCGCCGGGAGTCGTCGGAGTACGGCGAGCCTCGTCTCCCGAGGGAGTTTCGGTGGAAGGCGATCGGTTGCTGACATCGTCCTCCTGTGACATGGTTGCTTTTGCTGGTAAGTTCACGTCGGGTTCACCAAAATGTGCACAAGAGATTCCGGCAGGGAGACCTCCGTGTACACCGTGCGTAGTGGATCAGGGATCGCACAGGAAGAATAGGGGTGTGTGTAGGGAGAGAGTAAGTCAGTAGCAATGTCTGAGAGAGAGACAGAGGTTTGGCAGAGCTTCCGCGTATGGCAGTGTGTCCTCCTTTGTATGGAAAGGTTAACGATATATATATACTGGAGAACGTGACCGTTGTAGTGTGGTTAATGCGCCCATTAATGGCGGCTTAATTAGCTTAACCATAACGGCACGTTCGTCCGAGTATATAGGAACCGTTAGAGCACGTGGTGCGCGAGTACCGGAACCGTTACGAGGTTGACCGGGTTTGACCGGATTGACCGGGTCTAGGGAGCTCGTGCCATAGATCTCTCAAAACAGTTACTAAAGGTCGCGCGCGGGCTTGGCTCGCACGCGACAGGGCTTACTCTAGCCTCCAAACCACTAAGTCCCTACAAGTCCCGTGCAGTGGTATGCGAGGGCTCTGTCTCGCAGCCCCCACATGGATCAGCTCGGCTGGTGATCCTGTGTGTGTGGAGCACAATATGGTGTGCTGGATGGTTGCCACGTGGCTAAGATCTGTCATGTCAGAAAGCAGTATCTACAGTTGATAACTCAGATGTCTGTCTAAGAGAGCCTTGCTGAAATAACAAAGAGGTCTCCCTTCTTTCATAAGAACATCTCCCAACCCTGTGGCACATGCATCAGCCTCTACTACAAATCCTTTGTTGAAGTCAGGCAAAGCTAGGACAGGGGTCTCACACATGGCCTTCTTGAGTACATTAAAAGCTTTATTTGCTTCTTCACTCCATTTGAAGTTCCTCTTCTTCAACAATTCAGTGAGTGGCCTAGCAACTAACCCATACTTTCTGACAAACCTCCTATAATAGCTTCTTAGGCCTAAGAACCCTCTGAGTTGGGTGATGGTTGTTGGTGTAGGCCACTTTGTCATTGCTTGAATCTTCTTGAGATCTGCTTGCACCCCTTTCTTGCTAATCAAATGACCTAGATACTCTATAGAAGGCTTTAGGAATGCACATTTGGAGAGCTTCACCTTCAATTGATGTTTCTGTAGTAAATTAAAAGTGATGTGAAAGTGCTTCAGGTGCTGCTTTAAATCTTGAGAGTACACTAATATGTCGTCAAAGAAGACTAAAATGAATTTCTTCAGATGCAATTTGAATACTTGATTAATCAAGTTTTGAAAAGTAGTCGGGGCATTGGTTAGCCCAAAGGGCATAACCCTAAACTCGTAGAACCCTTCATGTGTCCCGAAGGCTGTTTTGTGTGTGTCTTCTTCCACCATCCTCACTTGGTGGTATCCTGCTCTTAGATCCAACTTGGAGAACAAAGAAGCACTCTGCAGCTCTTCCAACAGCTCTTCAATATGTGGAATGGGGTATTTGTTTTTGGTAGTGATGGAATTTAGACCCCTGTAATCTACACAAAACCTCCAAGACCCATCTTTCTTCTTGACCAGAAGAACATGTGAAGAAAAAGAGCTACAGCTATGTTGTATCACACCATTCTTGAGAATTTCCTTGACGAGTCTCTCAATTTCATATTTTTTCACATGAGGATACCTGCAGGGGCTAAGGCATACTGGAGAAGCTCATGGTTTGAGGGAAATTATGTGGTCCAACTCCCTCTTAGGGGGTAGTTGTGTAGGCTCCTCAAAGACTTCTTAGTATTGCTGTATAAGAGGTTTCACTTATGGCTGTAAGGTGTAGTTTCTTCTGATGCATTGACGACGAAGAGTTGTCCAGTAATAACTCCCTCATTGCTTTGACAATATTTTTGCAATGACTGTAGATGTGCAGCTTTTTATTGGCACTGTTCAGGCATAGCTTGTAGTACAAAAGAACTGCCCTTCCAATTTAGTGATAGTGAAAACACATTGAATTCCATCCCCACAGGGCTGACCTCTTTGAACCACTGGACCCCTAAAACCACTTCACAACCACCCCAAGGGTAACACTCTCAGATCCACTTCAATATCACACTTCTGAATCTTGATTTGTACTGCGTTGCACACCCCGGGGTTGTCCATTTCACTCCCATTAGCCACGGTGACCTTCATATGAGAGTAAGAAGTTACCTCACAGCCCACCTTGCTAGCTGTGTTCACATCCATGAAATTATGGGTGCTTCCACTGTCAATTAAAACACTGACTTTAACCCTATTTATGGTCCCTTGAAACCTTAGTGTTTGTGAGCTGCAATGTCCAAAAATGGCATGAAGAGAGATTGCAGCTTCTGGAGTGGTGACCTCTGACTCTGTTTTAGGACATTCTATCACCACTGGAAATGTGTCATCTCCTAAGCTGCTAAGATCTATGGAATCCTCTCGCTCGTCCACCTCAGTTTCTTCACCTGAGATTAAAAACAACTGATTCTTCTTACATTTATGTCCAAAATCGTATGCCTCTTCATAAAAATATCATTGCTTCTTATCCATTATTTCTTTCATTTCCTCAGGTGTCAACGTCTTGTAGTTCCAATTGTTGTTTGTGAAAGTGGTGGGTGTAGTGGGCACTGGTGTCTTGGTTCTAGCATTCCCTCCAACAGTGTAAGTGTTGCTTTTGGCTATTCCCTTGAGCAATTGTTGTACCTCTTGCATCACTTGAGAGTGTTGAGTTTTGCAATGTGTCTCTTGCAATTTAGCCATTGTTTTGGCCTCAGCTAAGGTTCTGGGTTTGTCCAAATGTACAACACTTTTAATCTCCTCCTTGATTCTACTTAGGTAGCTCTTTACGAAATAAGTCTCATTAGCTCATGAAAATATGGCCTTGATCCCTGGTCTTAATGTGTCAAATCTGTCCTGATAATCCATTACAGACCCTTTCTGAGCAAGTTTATTGAACTCTCCTTGAAGATTCTCATGGCCAACCTCCAGAAACTCATCACACACTTTCTCACTAAAAGATTCCCAAGTTAAATCCTCCAGAGAGTCTATTTCTTCTTTAAATCAATTCTCAGCTGATCCAGTCATGTTGAGTGATGCTAAAATTAACTTCTGCAGATCATTCAATTGGTGAAGCTGAAAGTACCTTTTAGTTTTGATTAGCCACCCTAACGGATGTCGCCGGAGAATTTTGGGAATTCACCTTTGGAATTGGTAAGGCTAGTTGAGGGTGCGTCCTCAATTGTGGATCTGAATTGGGAGTTCTGATGGGGGCCGTCTCTCCTCTAAAGATGCTCTGCGTAGTTGAAGAGGATTCCTCCACACCCTTCCCTTTGTCCGTCGATTTCCTTGGTGCTTGAGCTCCTTCTCTAATCGGAAGGGGAATTGATCTGATACCAATTTTAATGATTCCGATGAAGATGAATCAGAATCAAATCGGAAAAGATCAGAAATGAAGAGATTTCAGAGAAGAACAAGAGAGAGAAGAAATGGAAAATTGTTACGCAAAAATCATGATTGATTCTCTCTCATTACAACGGAATCCGAAGAAACTAAAAGACCAAATTACCCTCTAAGAAAAAGGAAATTAACATAATAACCAAAGGCCAAAACGGTGCCAAAACGGCACCGTTCCACTAGACTACACTCGCCGGCCTGAGAACCAAAATTGGTAATCGTCGACTCTTATCTGGTCATCTCGCCTGAGTTCTTTGCCGAAAAATGGAACAGACTTCTGCATTAATGACAGTATCCCAGCTGGTTGCGAAAATTAGGTTATTAATTTTTTTTTTTTCGCGTTGCCCGTAACAGAGCAACATCGACGCCAATCGCGTTGCCCAAACCTCTGGAATCGATCACATCGTCAAACAACCGGGCAATTAGCTGGTCATAGCCTCCTAGTGGCTGGTTCAAAATTAACGTGGATGGAGGGTGGGAGATCTGCTCAAGCATGGCAACAACCGACATCGTAATTCGTCGCGAAGATGGAAGTTTTGTGGCTGCTAGTGCTACAACAATTGGGTACTGTGTTTCTTCGAAGGAAGCTGAAGCTAAAACCTTCCTGGCTGGACTGGAGGTAGGCACAACAGCTGGTTTGTGAAATTGCTAGTTCTTCTCCCCCCTGAGGGCTTTATACAATCTACGATTCTCAAAAAAAAAAAAAAAAACTAACAGGGCAGAGATTATGAGTGATTCCCACATTCATCGTAATGCTCATCCGGAACTTGTTTTTTTCACCAGAATTGTAACTTTTTTTTTGAGATTATTATTATATATATATAATCTCACGGCCATAATTACTTCTTTATACGTCATTTTTTAGAAAAAAAAAGATATATGCTACGTCCTTTCAGTATTGCTCCATGTTTTATAATTATTCTAATTGAGGGGTGTAACTTCTCAGTTTGATGGTTTAAATTTTCTACAGTGAGCTTTCGAAAAGAAAATATATGCTACCAAAATGAAAAAAATGGTTTATTGTCAACAGAGGACTTCAGTAAGCAATATATTATTCAATTCCCTATGAATACATAGTCTTATTTAACAAGTTGAATATAAGGCTTGCAAGATTTTATCCACTTTTGTGGTATTTCACTTATTCATAGTTAGACATATCATTCTTATTTGTGCGATCGTGTTTAGTCTCTTGTGCACAAGAGATTCCGGCAGGGAGACCTCCGTGTACACCGTGCGTAGTGGATCAGGGATCGCACAGGAAGAATAGGGGTGTGTGTAGGGAGAGAGTAAGTCAGTAGCAATGTCTGAGAGAGAGACAGAGGTTTGGCAGAGCTTCCGCGTATGGCAGTGTGTCCTCCTTTGTATGGAAAGGTTAACGATATATATATACTGGAGAACGTGACCGTTGTAGTGTGGTTAATGCGCCCATTAATGGCGGCTTAATTAGCTTAACCATAACGGCACGTTCGTCCGAGTATATAGGAACCGTTAGAGCACGTGGTGCGCGAGTACCGGAACCGTTACGAGGTTGACCGGGTTTGACCGGATTGACCGGGTCTAGGGAGCTCGTGCCATAGATCTCTCAAAACAGTTACTAAAGGTCGCGCGCGGGCTTGGCTCGCACGCGACAGGGCTTACTCTAGCCTCCAAACCACTAAGTCCCTACAAGTCCCGTGCAGTGGTATGCGAGGGCTCTGTCTCGCAGCCCCCACATGGATCAGCTCGGCTGGTGATCCTGTGTGTGTGGAGCACAATATGGTGTGCTGGATGGTTGCCACGTGGCTAAGATCTGTCATGTCAGAAAGCAGTATCTACATTAGCCCCCTTTCTGCGCGTGAAGGCTCATAGCTGTATAGGCTTCCATGCGCGGAAACCAACATGCGCGTCGTCGCCACGCACCAATTCAAATACGGGTAAGTTCAGCCCCCGTGCGTGTCATTATGACCTAAAACCCCTAGAGTCGTGTCGTCTGACCTTTAGGGTTTTAGGCGTGACGTCAGCCCGTCCTGTGATTGCGCGATACGACGGTGACGGTTGCGATTCGACTACTGAAGGGACGCAACCCTTCATTCTTTTGGATAAATACCTTGTATCCCATTATTGCAAAGCATCACTTCTTTCTCTTAAAGTGAATGGTACCCGGAGATCTTCGAGAGCAGATCCAGATAATCAATCACCAGTTCAGAACTGCAAATCGTATTCTCCAATTGTGTATATCCAAGCAAGCTTCAAGGAAACAAGGTTGGCCTCGTTTACTTTTGATTTAAAATACCAGTGTTTGCCTTGAACTGCGTTGAATCTGTAAATCCATGAAATTTGTGAAGAGGCTTTGATCTTTGAACCCGCTTCGTTTTAATCTTTCAACAATATCAACTCCCCAATTTCTGAAATCGGTACCGGAACTGTTTGCTTTGGTTTGCATAGATCTCAAATTCCAAAATTCAAACTGAAGTGTGGTGTGGTATTTCTCCCCCCTTTTTCTTGCCCTTTCGCGGGAATGGCCAAGACAAGAGTAACCAGACCCGTCAAAGAAGATGAAGAGATGCCCGAGCTTCCGCAGGCTCTGTGGCGAAAAGCCCCCTTTCTGGGTGGGAAAGACTTTTATCATGCGAGGGTGAAGGCGAAGAGGATGCCTGATCCTGTTCCAGTTGAGCGATTGTTGACACTGACTCGCCCAGTTAACTCAGCCTTGCTCGAGTTGGTTGGTTCCGAGGATGTGGTTCGATTGGGGATCGAGAATGGGCACTTCCCATACACTGCGATTTCTACTCAGGCGTTTGTCCAGAAATTGGACTATATGGATGAGTGGATCGACCACGTGTTGGATCATCACGCCGAGACTCTCGATGAAGCCGGCATTTTCTTTGCTATCCGTGCTATGAAGGGTGCTGCTGTGAAGTTGGATCAGTCCATGCTTCTAGACCTTCTGTCCCGTTACTCGCCCGCGACTCACACGTTTCATTTTGCTGAGTTCGAGGCTGCCCCCACGCTTGAGGACGTTCAAATGCTGTATGAGCTTTCCCCCATGGGCGAGGTGGACCCCTTGAGTCACTTGAGGACATCTGCTGAAATGGCCTTGTACGCGCAGATGGAGGAGTGCCTAGCAGAGGTAAAGAAAATCTCCACTCGGTGGACCACTACAAAGCCTCTTCCGAACTGGCAGCTGGTGGATACGTCTGCGAAGAATACCTGGAACAAGTGGTTGCAGTACTTCTTCCGAGACTATGCGAACAGCAGCATTACTAAGAAGCTTTTGAGCGAGAACCCGGAGGCCGAGAATTATGTAGAGGGCAAGGGTTATCATTTGACCCTTTGTGCCTTTCTCTGTGCTTGGCTGTCGAGGTATCTGATTGATGGTCACCCCCATGACGGGGTCTTCTACCATGTGCTGCCACTTGCCGTGAGGCTCGCTCTTGGCCAGAGAGTCGCACTCGGACCCTTGGTCTTGGGCACGCTATATTATAGGCTGGATCAGCTGGTTCTGGCGATGAGGGAATCGCGTGGCCGCCTCGACGTTCTGACCTTTGTCAATATCAGCTTTTTGACAATGTGGGTTTTCGAGCGCTGGCCGTCTTATGCTCCAAATCCCCTCCCACTTGATAAGTGGTGTCCCCCAGGCGAGACGGAAGCGCGCAACAGCGGAAGGGCTGCGAGATGGTTTGGAGCAAGCAACACCAAGTGTACTTGGAGTTTGATATGCGACAAACGAAAGGAGTTTACTGCCAGGCCCTATGCCACACGTGTTGAGAATGTGCGGTGGTTTCCAAAGCTATACCCTTCCAAAGGTATGGTCTTGTCAGAAGACCTTCTCTTTGAAAAGGGGCCGCATTTCCACGAACGCTATCGTGAATTCTTTTGTTGGTGTCTGCGAGGTTCCCTTCCTGCCCTTGCAGAGCATATTCGTGAGCTTGCGCCACGGTATGAAAGGCTTACAGTGGATGTTGACCCCACTCGGGTCTCTCCTCAGTTTGGTTTTGATGCGGTGGCCCCATCGATCTGGCCCCAGTCTATTATCAGAGGGTGCTACAAGCGTTTGCTGACAAAGGAGTGCAAGACGGTCCTCATGAGCAATCTTCCCTTTGAGCAGCCTGCGGGAACTCGCAAGGGTGGTTGTTCCCAGAACTGGCTCGCATACTGGGTTGCCCAGCAAACGAGGATTGAGACGGAGGCGGCGGCGCAGCCAGGAAAGGCCCCCTTGATCAAGAGAAACTCTTTTCCGTTTCGCCCCAATTGTAGTTTGAGCGAGTCTGAGTATGGTTGCTACTCGCTGTGGGACCGCGAGAACCATTTGTGCCCCGATTTCATTCTGAAGGAGCAAGTCGACGCAATCAAGAAGGGCGACACGCATGTCGTCAGATATAGTAAGGCGTTTGCTGAGGTAAGCAATTCCTTCGTGTGCTTTAAGCCTTTTGATTTCCTTGCGCTGATGCTTTTCGTTCTGTACTGTTTCAGTGTCATGTGCGGAGGTTCGCAGCTGGTGATCGCTCCAAATCGCTGGTGAACACCATTGTTGCCACCAGAAGGAAAGGGGAGTCGTTCCGGCTAGCATGGAGGATGGATGCCGAGGTCGAAACAAGGGTTCGCGCAGTCATGAATACTTTTGCTGACTCGCTGATAGATAACCCTCCGGCTCCGTCTCCTCCTAGAGATGACCCGTCCCCTCCAGCGACTGCGGCGCCGAGAGTGAAGAGACCTAGGCAAAAGGGAATTACGATTTCTTCCCCTAGGAGTGCTCCAGCTTCTCCCCCAGTGAGGTCCCTTTCCATCAAGGACAAAGGCAAGGGTCGTATGCCCAGCAAAGTGCGAAAAGATCTCGCAGTTGAGACTTTCGTTCCATTCAACCAAGAGGAGGAAGAGAGACAGGAGCCCCAGGCAAGTGATGAAGAAGAAGAAGCAACAGTTGTGATGTGCGAGGAAGAATCAGGAGGTACTTCCGTCGCATCTCCTTGCCTTTTATCCTGACTTCTTTGCAGTTCTTTTCTTTGAACCAATTATGTATTCGCAGATGATGATGATGAAGCCGTTGGTGGCCTTGTGGCCAAGAGGCAAAAGAGAGATGCCCATTCTGGCATTTCAGATGATCCTATAAGCGAGGATGTTCTTGCTGAATCCCGGAAGACAGCCGCGGAGGCTGCTGAAAGAAGAAGGCAGCGAGAGGAAGAGGAGCTCGAGCGTGTGAAACAGCGGAGTCTCGAAGAGCAGCATGTTGACGACTTAGTACGTCCAGTTGGCGAGGAAGACGAGCTTCCCGAGGAAGTGGCTCCTCATGTGGAGGAGGAAGATGAGGTTCCCGGAGAGGATGCAGCAGAGCTGGAGAAAGTCCAAGCGGACTTCGAAGAGATCGCCGGTGGCAATAAAGGTGAGATCTTCAATCTCGCAGTTACTTATAGAGATGTAATTGTGGGTGCGTTAAAGCACGGTGTGTCAAAGCCTGACATTCGCCGTTGGTTGGTAAGCAAATGCGGAGAACCCTCAGGTAATTATTTTGAGTGATATGCGCATACTAGGCTGTAGCCACTTGAGGCAAAATCATGACTAGTTTACTCGCATCCCAGGTCACGCTTCTCTTAAAGATTTGCTTAGTGAGGATACACTGATAGGGCACGGTTCCACGTCCCTAGTGTACGATGAGGATACCTCAATCCCACCTTCGCGTGGAGGTGCTTATTCTTAGCTTTAGTAAAGATAGCGAAATAACTTATAACACAAGTTACCTCACATTATCGCATTTGGTATCGCAGGTCATGCTGAGGAACCTGAGCTGGAGCAGAGAAGTCAGTCTTCTGCATCCCATGTTCCAATTTCGAGCTCCCATACCGAGAAGCTCGTCGCACCCGCTGGACACGCAAGTGAGCATCTCGAGGATGTCATCGAACTCTCCGATGATGTCGAAGCTGATGCTGCGCCGATGGACGAAGGTGTCCGTACCGGTGGTGAGGAAGAAAGGACAAGTGATGCTAATGTTTTCGCATCTGGGGGTGTCCTCCGCCCAGCGACTTCGGCTGTCCCTTCGCCTCCGGCGATGACTGAGCCAGGAGCACCTATTCCTGCGTGGAGCATTTGGGGCTCGCAGGTTGGGAATGTAGTCGCAGCTGGTGCGGCCTACACTCTTCCTCCTGACTATGAGAGGTTGGAGCTCGCAGCTGATAGGAGAGCCATGGAGCGAGGGCAGTCTTCGAACAACCCAGTGGCCCGCATCCCTTCTCTTCATGAAATTCTGGAAAGCACTGGTAAGTAAAGATTTACCGTTCGCACGTCGCATTATTTGCTTGCGAGTTCTGACATTATAACCATTTTTGATGTCTCAGGTTTAAAGCAAACCGATGTAGACTGGGTGGTTCGAATGCGTCTCAGATACCCCCGATCGTTTGTGAGATCTCTGGAGATCGGACCTTTTGACAGGAGGCTATTCCTTACTGAAGCCATCTGGATACTGGAGCAGCTGTCTGCGGCTACACCTGCGACCATTTCGGCCCAGAGTGCTGAATTGTTGTGTGGCATGTGCCAAAATCTCCTGTTCAAAGTCCAAGGCAGACTTGGTTTCAAATTCCTCAAGGACAGAGTTACACTGATTCGCGCAGCTGTAACTTTGAATCTCGGTCACCAGAATCTCGCAGCTGAGATGCAGAAGGTGGAGCAGCAAAAGCAAAAGGTTGATGAAGCTTTGAAGCTGTATCACGAAATGAATGCCAAGTGCGAGCAACTGAAGCAAGAAGTGAAACAAGTGGAGAAGCTGAGCGAGCAGTTCGAGCCCCAAGACTCCTTAATCAAGAATTTGTTTTGACTTTTCGAATTTTGAAAAGAAAACAGGAAAATGGCTGAGACATTAATGTAATGTTTTGAAACATTAATGTAATGTTGCTAGGGTTTCTCCCCTTTTTTTTTTAACAACAAACAATGAGTTTGCCCGTTTTGCCCTTTTCGGGATTTGATTGGACATTTCTGTGCATATCCAATTATGACATCAGCAATTGATTTTCTGCTTGATTTTCGCGCTAATTTCTCGGCAGATAAGCACGCTTCCGTTGGGAAGTCCATCCGAATCATGACTATCCGTCATTTATTAGGATACGCAACTGAATCGTCGTAGCCTTTAGTAGGGTAATTGATTGTTACCGCTTTTCAAGGCGTAAGTGATTGAACTTACCCTCTTTTTGAATTTTGCTGACTCATCTTAGGCAACCGAAGAGTCTCCGCAAGGCCTATATAAACCCTGTCTTTGCATTTGGGTTCTTCATCCCAAACATGTGCTTTGCCGTGAGTCCTTACGACTGCTGGCTTCAACGCTTGTTTTTCGTTGATTCATGGCAACTTCAAGTTTTGAATCCTGAGTTTGCGCTTTGTGCTATAGAAATAGTTTCCAAGATCCACTTTATGAGGCTTATTGCTGTTTATAACCATCATAAAGAGGATGCAGATAATACCTCATGTGTTTTCGAAGAAATTTCTTCGTGTATTATGTGTGCAGGTCATGTTTCCGGCCGCCTCGTGGCGAGGTGCAGCGCCGAAGTGACCGTGCTACCGTCTCGTAATGAATGGCGGAATTCTCCTCCAGCATCCCTGGAGGAGGGTTTCTTGCCTCTTCGTTCTTGAACTCAGGGTTGCGAACCGCTGTGTTCATCCCCTTCTACAAGGAGCCCTTGCCCTTTGGAGCTTCTGCTTGCAGTTTGATCGCTGGAACCGGTGGTTCCTTGGGCAAATGTTATGGGGAGCATATCTGACAACGGTCTTGTCGGATAGCGGGATGTCGAGCGTACGGCTTCATGTGGCTCTTTTTAGAGCAAGATCCCCCTCGCTACAGATGTTCACCCGCAGATCCGGGCATTGTGTAGCCGGCGTTTGAAGCCAGGGCGGTTCATTGTTTGCAGTCCGGGTTTCCGTACCGTGTCTCTGCTGGCTTATCAGCCATTTTTCGAATGTATTGTAAGCCATGTGGGCTGCGTAGTTAGATTCGAGCTTTTCGCTTGTAAGCTGTTATCTAGATAGATAAATTGTAAGTCATTTGACTCATAATGATATATAGCTTTTGTATTATCTGCTCTCTTTGCAACAAAATACAATTTCGCATGCGCTTCAGCTTGCTTTGCCTCGCATAATGCCATGTAATGATTTCACATATGCGATGTCAATTCGCGGATGTTTCGCTAGATCATTCGAGATCGTAATTTCGCAGCTATGCCATCTTGACGGATGGGCTTGTAGTTGGTCGTTGTAAATCATATGAGATCATATTCACAACTTTACTATCGTAACAGATAGTTTTTAACAGATCAATTAAGATCGTTGAGTGGTGCGAATTGCTATCATAGAAGATAGGCTTTATTAGAGAATTGCTTGAGATAGTTTCTCGCATAAATTGCTACCGCAGCAGATAGACCTTTAGAAGATCTAGCAAGATGGTTCTGCAGTTACGTTGCCGTCGTAACAGAGGGGCTTGGGTGATCAACTAAAATCACTTTGCGTATAAATTGCTATCGTAACAGATAGGCTTAAGAAGATCATATAAGATCGCACTTGCATAAACCGCTATGGTGAGAGATAGGATTTTGATGATCGATTGAGATCGTTTTTGTATTTTGCTGCTATCGTAAGAGATAGGCTTTGGATGATCACATAAGATCGCATTTGCGTTGGCTGCCATCGTAAGGGATGGGCTTTAGATGATCAATTAAGATCGTATTTGTGTTGACTGCTATCGTGAGAGATAGGCTTTGATGATCACTTAAGATCGCATTTGCGTTTGGCTGCTATCGTAAGAGATAGGCTTTAGATGATCGATTGAGATCGCGTTTGCTATCGTAAGAGATAGGCTTTGATGATCAATTAAGATCGCGTTTGTATTTGCTGCTATCGTAAGAGATAGGCTTTGATGATCAATTAAGATCGCGTTTGTATTTGCTGCTATCGTAAGAGATAGGCTTTGATGATCAATTAATATCGCGTTTGTATTTGCTGCTATCGTAAGAGATAGGCTTTGATGATCAATTAAGATCGCGTCTGTATTTGCTGCTATCGTGAGAGATAGGCTTTGATGATCAATTAAGATCGCGTCTGTATTTGCTGCTATCGTGAGAGATAGGCTTTGATGATCAATTAAGATCGCGTCTGTATTTGCTGCTATCGTGAGAGATAGGCTTTGATGATCAATTAAGATCGCGTCTGTATTTGCTGCTATCGTGAGAGATAGGCTTTGATGATCAATTAAGATCGCGTTTGTATGTGCTGCTATCGTGAGAGATAGGCTTTGATGATCAATTAAGATCGCGTTGTATAAATTGCTATTGCAGCGAATAAATCATTGTTAACAGTAATAACAAATTAAATAGAGCAATATAAACGGCTAGAAATATGAACTTCTCATTTGGGAGAATTCTTTTATTATAACACTCTCATATGGGAGAGATAGGATTACAATCCTCTCATATGGGAGAGGAGATTGCGTCAATCATAGCCACATGAGACACTAAGCAACGTTATCATAAAACGTATGAAATAAGAGAAGTCAAGGATAGTACTTCTTGATCCAGCGCATGTTGACTGAGCTTGGAGTTGAGGTTGTGCCGTGCAACCTTCGTATGCTGCAGTAGCCACTATCGAAGACTTCTGTGACTTCGAAGGGTCCTTCCCAATTAGCTGCGAACTTTGGGTGAGTTGCTTCTCGCATGCAGTGGTCAGATGCGCGCAAGACCAGGTCGCCAACTGCGAAATCCCGTCGCTGGACTGTCTTGTTATAGGCGCGAGCGATTCTTTCTTGGTACCGTTTGTTAGTCCTTTTGGCTTGTTCTCGCTTTTCTTCCAGCAAGACTAAATCATGATCGCGTTGGTTTTCATAGAGTGCATGGAAGGCCAGCTTGCCGAATTAACTCTGACCTCCGCAGGTACTACAGCTTCGGCCCCATAACATAGTAGAAATGGCGAGGCCCCTGTGGGTGTCCTTGGAGAAGTTCTGTAGGCCCACAGAGCTATGTTAAGAGAGTCGGCCCACTTCTTGTGGTCATCTGCGACCATCTTGCTCAGAATTCTCAACAGCGTTTTGTTAGTCGCCTCGGCTTGTCCGTTTCCCTTTGGATAATAGGGGGTGGAGCATATCTGCCTGATATTGTACTCCGCGAGTTTCGTAGCTACCTGGCGATTAACAAAAGGAGTACCGTTATCTGAAAGAATGGTATTTGGGATTCCGAACCTGCATACGATGTTTTCCTGGATGAAGTTAACCACAGCCAGCGCGTTTGCCGTCTTTAGTGGTATTGCTTCCACCCATTTGGTGAACAGCTCGGTTGCGGTGAGAATGAAATGGTTCCCATGTGACGTTGGTCGGATGGGGCCGATGAAGTCCAAAGCCCATGTGTGAAATGGCCATGGCGTCCCTAATGCATGTAGATCCACGGCGGGAGCGTGCACTAGGTTCCCTTTGAATTGGCATTCTTGGCAGCGTCGCACCTTGGTGCGGCAATCGACTTCCATCGTGGGCCAGAAGTATCCGATTGAGAGGAGTTGTCTGCATAATTTCGCACCTCCCTGGTGTTCCACCTGATGAGAAAGGTCCATGACTTCTTGTGCTTCCCTGCCGTCTAGGCATCGCAGCAAGTTGCCCTCGTGACCTCTTCGCCAAAGCAGGTTTTCCTGAACCACATATCGAGACGCTTTCCTCTTCAATTTGTCGGCTTCTTTTCTCGATTCGGGTACGGTGCCCTGGGTGAGGAATTCAAACAATGGCTTCCTCCAATCTGTGTCGTCATCGGTTAGAGCGATGAGTAGAGAATCTTTGATTAGTGCGCAACTTTCGCACTTCCCTTGTATCAGGGCTGCAGCTGTTGACATGCTTGGCCAATGAATGCCATATCTCTGAGCTTTCCTGTAGATTGACACCTCGCTTTCTCCGCAAGCGTGTTGGTGAATCTTTTCTAACAGCTGTTGTCCCTCTTGCTCGGAGACACATCGCATGAGTATTCCTCCAGGACCCTTGTAGTAAAGGGTGTTGTCGTGGATGCAGTATCCTTTCGTGAGTGCCCAGCTTTCGCTGCTGGTGCCTTTCGCAATAGCTTGCAGGATTGCTTTTCGCCAGTCTGCGTCATCCATGTGTTCGTCGTCGCACACATCTTCTGTTAATGCCGACGATGTTCGCACTTCGATGGAAATCCTCGCGGGGCATTTGTCTATGCTGACCTTAGATCCCAGAGTTGCTAAGGCGTCTGCATGCCTGTTGTCCGCTCGGGGCTTGTGCTCGTATTTCACGTCGCAGAATTGCTGCGTCAGCTTTTGCACTAGGGTGCGGTATGACAGGAGGTTGATCTCCTTTAAACCATATTCGCCCGAGGCTTGCTTAACAATCAGTTTGGAATCTCCCATGACTGTTAAGTTGCTCACTTCCAAAGCTTTCGCCGCACGGAGCCCCGCGATAAGAGCCTCGTATTCCGCCTCGTTGTTCGTGACTGCGAAGTTGAGTTTTGCGGACATCTGTATGACTTCCCCGTCTGGTTTTGTCAAGACTATCCCGATGCCTCCGCCTTTTCTGGTTGACGAACCGTCGAAGTGGAGGGTCCAATAGGGCACGTCGATCGCGTAGATTTCTGGGCCTTCGAGCTCTTCCTCGATCACGGGTTCGTGGCTGTTGTCGGGAAACTGTGCCAACAGATCTGCTACCGCCTGCGACTTGATTGCTCTCGGTTTTACGCATGTGATATCGTATTGAGAGATGGTCATGTACCATTTCGCCAATCTCCCGCCCGGAGTAGTGTGAGTTAGCAGATATCTTATGGGGTCGCTTTTGGTGACCACCACTACTTTGTGCGATGCAAAATAGTGTCTCAACTTCTCTATCACGAAGAATAAAGCAAGGCAATGACGTTCGATGTCTGTGTACCTTGATTCAGCGGGCTGCACAATGCGGGAGATGTAATAGATGGGCCTCTCTTGGCCCTCATACACCTGAGCCAAGAGTGCTCCTATAGATTTCCTTGTCGATGTAAGGTATAGCAGAAGCGGTGATCCCAGTTGAGGCGCGATCATTATCTTTGGGGATGTGAGTAGCTCCTTTAGCTTTTCGAATGCGGCTTCGTGATCAGGAGCCCAGTTGTACGCGGCGTCCTTCTTGAGAAGAGTGCTGAAACAGCATGTGATTTCGGCGATTGCTGGGATGAATCTCCGCAGATATGACAATTTTCCCAAGAATGTTTTCAAGGTACTTTGGTTGTGAGGTGGCGTCATGCTGGTGATGGCTGACACTTTCGCAGGGTCAGGCTCGATCCCTTGGCGATGGACCACGCATCCCAAAAACTTCCCCGAGGTCACGCCGAATGCGCATTTCATGGGGTTCATTTTCAGTTGAAAGCTCCTGCATCTGTTGAACACCTTTCGCAGGTCTGCAAGGTGATCTGCTTCATGCTTGGATTTGACTACCAGGTCATCCACATAGAATTCCACTTCTTTGTGCATCATGTCGTGGAATAGAGCCATCATGGCCCGCTGATAGGTTGCGCCTGCGTTCTTAAGACCGAATGGCATTACCGTGTAGTTGAATACCCCCACGGGAGTGATGAATGCAGTTTTCCTTGCATCTTCGGGATCCATCTTGATTTGATTGTACCCGCTGAAGCCTTCCATGAAACTGAACATGCGATGGCCTGCCGTTGAATCAATGAGCAAATCGATGTTAGGCAGTGGGAAATCGTCCTTAGGGCAGAAGCGATTGAGATCTCGGAAGTCCACGCAGATGCGGAGCTGTCCGTTCTTCTTCACCACCGGCACGATGTTGGCCAACCATGTGGGATGGTGATTTGGCTCTATGAACTTGGCGTCTAGGAGTTTGACAATCTCCTGCTTGATCTTCACGTTGAGCTCTGGCCTGAAGCTTCTGATGCTTTGCTTGACCGGTTTAGACCCTGGGATGATGTCTAAACGGTGCATGGTGATGCTCGTGTCCAGACCCGGCATCTCATCATATTCCCATGCGAATACGTCCTTGTATTCAGTTAGGAGCTGCAGCAGTCCTTGTTCCTCTTCGCCATTGAGGTCCGCACTCAGGAAGACTGGCCTTTTCTTTTCCTCGTTCGGGCTGAGGAACACTTCCTTTAGCTCTTGCTTTTGTGGTCTTGGCCTGTCTTCCATGCATTCGGGCGCTTCTTTGAGTTTCTCGTCTGGAGTGCCCTGTGTTGGCTCTTCCGTCAGCGCAACTTGCTCGATTTGATTGATTTGCCCAGGGACACCCCCATGCCCGTGTGAGGACGTCCCCGCGCACCTTCATATGCGATAGCATTTCTTCCCGTTGGCGTAGAAGCTCTCTATCTCCTTACCCTCGGGGTCATGCTTTGCAATCCTCTTCAGAGTGTACACATTCTTCCGATGATATGCGATGCGCGGCGCCTCTTCGTGTGTAGGCGGCTTTTCCTTGGCATCTCCCCTTGTCACCATCACGCCCGCAGGTGACTGGTCCTTGATGTCCTCCCAGAGAGGTAAAGGAGTAGGGTTGAATGGTCCGGGTGTTTGCTCGTCCGCCATCTCGGTGAACCACACCGCCTCGCTGAGATGTGCTTCGTCCAAGTTGAACGGGTTGGTTGAGGCCGGTATCTCGACAATCCTGTCGTTCCAGATAGCTTTCATCACCTGGTGAGCCGTCGAAGGGATTGCGTCAAAGCGATGAATCCAGGCCCGACCTATGATCATGTGGTATGTGGTGTTCGCGTCTATGACATAGAACTTCGCCGAGCACTTGATTTTACCAATTTGAACGCCTAGGCGGATCCATCCGATCGTCATTCTAGAATCGCTTCCGAATCCCACCAGCGGGGATGGACGCTTGACTACCTTGTGCTCGGGGATCCCTGCTAGCTTCAGTGTGTGGAGTGGAACAACATTGACCGCTGCTCCTCCATCGACGAATGCTCGCTTGAATTCGACGCCGTTGGTGATGGCGGTCACATACAGGGGCCTCTGGTGGCTCGCATCTGTCTTCTTGTCGCTGGCAGAAAAGGTCATAATCTTTTCTGTGGAACGGGACGCCCTGATGACTTTCCCGTTGGAGACCACGAGGTCCTCCTCGTAGTCCTCTGCTACCCTTAAGATTGCTTTTGTCATATCCGTTCGGCATTTTTCGGAGAAGTTCATCTCGTTGAAGAATTTGTCGAAGCCATGCGACCCTTTCATGCGGTCGGCACGCTCATCTTCCGTGTCCATGCTGTAGTCTTCATCTTCATGGACTTCAGCAATGATGGGCAGATCATCCTCTGCGACTTCTTCCAAGTCCACTATCGAGATCATGGCGACCTCTTTGCCCTTTGAGCCCAAATCTGTATGGGCAGGCAGCGGGTTGTTGCGCACATCCTTCCGGTGGTCGCTGACGATGAGTTCACCGTTCTTCATCTTCTGATCGAACGCGAATCTGAGCTTCTTGCACTCGGCTGTGGGGTGCATGACCTTGCCGTGGTATTCGCACCACTTAGGGTCCCTCGTCATTTCCTTGGAGGGTGCTTTCTCGAGCGGTGGCAGGACGCCGTCCTTGCGCCACTGTCTGCGGAGATCGCTCGCTTCCTCCACCGAGCATGGCAGAGGCGGTGCGTCGAAGTTTGTAACTTTTGCTTGCTTCTGGGGCGAAACTGTATTGACCTCAGCTTCGCGTCCCCGCTTGTAGCCAAATCTGCCGATCTTGTAGGTGGTGCCGCTCGCAGGTCGTTCTGGAGCGCTCTTCTTTCTCTGTCTCTCGACAATGGGCTCAATGTTCATCGTGCATTCGATGAGCTTTGAAAACGTAGGTGTTTGCAAATTGATCAGCATGCTTTTGTATTCATCTCGCATGCACTGCAGGCATATCTCTACGAGCCGGCTTTCGAGCATTGGATCCTTGCACTCCAAGGATTTCGCTCTGAATTTCTTGATGAAAGTGATTCCATCTTCCTCGCGTTTCTGATACATCCGCGAGAGATGGATCATCGTCACCTTTTCTTCCATCTGGAAGAACTTGGTATAGAACTTCTGGACCATGTCGTCCCAAGTTTTCACAGATCCGGCCTCCAATGTTCGGTACCATTTGTATGCTACATTCCCAAGAGTTTTTGGGAATTCTCGCATCAGCAGCTTGGGATCGGCTCCGTATGGACCCATGACATCGATGAAACGCATGACATGCTCATGAGCGTTTCCATTGACGTCCTCGAACTTATCCCATTTGGGAGCCTTGTACCCCGCCGGGTTAGGCATGAGATAGATCTCTCGTGGAATGGGTGGATCGTTGTCTAGCTTCGGGATGATGGTATCCGCGAACGACTGATGAGCCAGGATGGAGTCCACGCGCTTCTGCAAAGACGTCATGCATTCTGGAATGCTTCCCTCGGTAGTTGGCGGAGGGGTTGCCGTAGGCGGTGGCGACACATATGCCGCCGGAGGATTGGGAGTGTATTGACTACCCGCGTTTCCCCAGATTGTCGCTGGTGGAGGCAGAGTGTACTGCAGAGCTGGGTTGGACGCCAAAGCCGGGGGCTGAGAGGCGTGAGCAGCAGGGGGCAGCATTTGTGCCGTTGACCCTTGGACCGAAGGCAGCTGCGTTGCTGACGGTGGAGTTTGCAGATGAGGGTTGGGAGGCGTGACTGACACTCCCAATCCTGGAGCGGTAGGGGTTCCTCCTCCCAGAGGGATAGCGGTGGCCGGTGGGGGATTTGGCGCAAGGGTGCCCAGAACGGCCAAGATCCGTTCTAACTGCGCAGACTGAGACTTGAGAGCTTTTGCCTGACTTTGAACAGTGGCGTCCAAAGACTCTAAAGTTGGCGCCTCGCCGGGAGTCGTCGGAGTACGGCGAGCCTCGTCTCCCGAGGGAGTTTCGGTGGAAGGCGATCGGTTGCTGACATCGTCCTCCTGTGACATGGTTGCTTTTGCTGGTAAGTTCACGTCGGGTTCACCAAAATGTGCACAAGAGATTCCGGCAGGGAGACCTCCGTGTACACCGTGCGTAGTGGATCAGGGATCGCACAGGAAGAATAGGGGTGTGTGTAGGGAGAGAGTAAGTCAGTAGCAATGTCTGAGAGAGAGACAGAGGTTTGGCAGAGCTTCCGCGTATGGCAGTGTGTCCTCCTTTGTATGGAAAGGTTAACGATATATATATACTGGAGAACGTGACCGTTGTAGTGTGGTTAATGCGCCCATTAATGGCGGCTTAATTAGCTTAACCATAACGGCACGTTCGTCCGAGTATATAGGAACCGTTAGAGCACGTGGTGCGCGAGTACCGGAACCGTTACGAGGTTGACCGGGTTTGACCGGATTGACCGGGTCTAGGGAGCTCGTGCCATAGATCTCTCAAAACAGTTACTAAAGGTCGCGCGCGGGCTTGGCTCGCACGCGACAGGGCTTACTCTAGCCTCCAAACCACTAAGTCCCTACAAGTCCCGTGCAGTGGTATGCGAGGGCTCTGTCTCGCAGCCCCCACATGGATCAGCTCGGCTGGTGATCCTGTGTGTGTGGAGCACAATATGGTGTGCTGGATGGTTGCCACCTGGCTAAGATCTGTCATGTCAGAAAGCAGTATCTACATCTCTGTTTGCATTTTATTTTAGGTTTGAACTGGTGGACCGTTGTTAGGTTCGTTTTGGGGTAGTGCTGTCGGGCACGGGCAATTCTGTAGTTTCAAAACACTTAGCAAAAGCTGGAAAAATAAAAACAGTTTGAGAGCTGTTTTGCAAAAATTAAAAAAAAAACACAGTTTAAAAACTGTTTGTAAAAACTGGGAAAAAAGTTTCAAAACTGGAAAAAAAATGCTTACAAAACTGGAAAAAAATTTGTTTCTGAAAAAGGAAAAGCAGTTTCTAAACTGTTGGTGAAAACTTAAAAAAACTGTTTCAATTAAACTTCACAATACTATAAAAAAGAAAAGAAAAAATAGTTGAGGAACAGGTTATGCAAAAATAGAATAAAAATATTAGATAAAAAGAATCTTCTCCTCGCCATTGCATTTCATTACACAAGTAAATTTATTACTAAAACACAAAATACAATATTTTTTTTAAATAGTGAACAGTGTCTTGCTTCTTCCCCTGCCCAGACGGGTGGAAACAGACTTAAAAAGGCAATGAACAAGGTCTTGCACCAGAGCCCATTGCCTACTGCCTTGGTGCGCGGGTGACATGCCCTAAGGAGCGAGGATAATATAGCAGCCTACACCTTTGGTAAATGGGCCCTTCAATTAGTTGCCATGAAAGCCTTTACTTAGAGCATCTCTCACAGTTGACATCAAATTTTACACCAAATCCTATATTTGGTGGAGAAAAATGGTTTGGTCTCCCACTGTAATAACCCGAAATCTACCCTAGGGGCAATTCAGTAATTTGACATTGCGTAGTTATTATTTAAGAACGTGATATGCTTGTCTGTTATTAGTGTTAGTCGTAATAAGGCGATGTGGATATTATACGTGATTCATTTTGTAGCAATTAACTATACGTTTTGTTTACAATTATTTTGACAAGCTAAGCTTATTCTACTAATCTCTTATAAAATAGATAATAAGTTGATTATCATTTTTAAACTATTTTTTTAGTTAATTTTGATCAAATAATTTGTTTACTAGTTTTTTTTCTAAATCGACAATTGAATTTCTTTTGAAACATTAGTCAAATACATTCTTAATAGTTATGTTTGAGGTTTATTATTCAGATTTAACTTTATCATTTTAAATGTCTCTTAAGTTCAAATACAGTTTCGTCAGTCAAATCTTTTTAGAAGTTCAAATTTATTTTGTCAGTCAAATTTCTGTTTCTGTCAGTCAAATTTAGTATTTTCAGTCGAATTCATATTTTTCAGTCAAATTTTATTTACCAGTCAACGTTTTGATTTTTCAGTCGCAATCATTTTATTTATTCGATCTTATTAATCGCATTCGCGTATTATTTACCATCGCGTGTTATTATTTTTTTACTTCTCCGCTCATTAAAACTTTCCGTCGCGTTTTAATATTCGTCGCGCGTCGAACCACCGCGTTAACTCATGCCGTGCTCACCTAATCACTCCTTCAAACTGTGACCTCACCATTTTAATTGCTTACCTCATCACCTCCTCTCAACTCCCATCAACTCTGACCATCTCTTCTAGTCCCTCTTCTTTTTCTCTTTGGACACAACACCAACCAACAACAACAACAACACCTCACCACCCAACTCCCTCTGTTCCTCCCCTGTTTTGCCGAGAAGAAGACCCAAGAACAATCACCCCCGGCAATACCACCACCATTCGGACCACGTCCATCACCACCGGAACCACCATAACCACCGCAACCACCAACCACGACAACCACTGCCACCTCATCCCTCCTCTCTGCTGCTCCTCTCTCTCTCTGTCTCTTCCACTCTATTTTGGCCGAGACAAACCCAGCAAACCACCCCGACGCAACACCACCGCGACCAACACCATAACCACCACGACACCACCCACCTGCTACTCCCTCTCTCTCACCACCACCTGCACATATCTATCTCTCCCCCTCTGTTCGGCGGAGAAGCAACCACATCAACAACCACCCTCAACAACAACAACAACCACCATCTTCACCGCCATAACCACCGGAAACAACCAGCCACCACCTCCATCTATCCTTCTCTGCCCTCTCTGTCACTCTCTGTGAGCTCGAAGAAGCAATAACCAGAAGCAGCCGAAGCAGGAGTAGCAGCGACCCAACCCAACGCCGCTGCCGTCACCATTGTTTCCGGCGACGAGGTCGGGCCCAACCAACCGGGCCATACCCAGCCCATTCCCTCACACTCTCCGCGTTCTCGAGCTCCCGAGGAGCACGACGAGCTCCTGAGCCAAGCCCGAAGGCAGCCGGAGAAGCCTCGTCCATCGCCACCGCCGAAATCGCCGTGGCCATCGTGAACCGACCCGTTTCTCCACTATTTCTCGTCGTTCTTGTCATGGGTAACCTCTAAACACCTCCTTACTTGTTTTTAATAATCAGAATCAAATATTTCTAGCTTGAATTCATGTTTAGAGAAGGTTGAATGGAGTAGCATTACATGTTTTGCCGTGAGTTACAATAGGGGGGCATGTTTGTCACTTTCAGAAACTTTTGGGGCTGATTTGTCTTTTTCATAAAACTTGGGGGTAGGTAATTGTATTTGCTGTAAAATCTTGAGGGGCTACTTGTAGTCATTTTTTTTTTAATATTTTCTTTAACCAAATTAGTTAAATTTAATTTGTTTAAACTATTATATAATGTTAAATAGTTATATTTTTAAATAAATAAATCTATATGTTATGAATAAAAATTTGCATTTTTATAAATCATGAATTAGACACAGTAAAACATTTACAATTTGTTTTCATAAAAAAAAATGAGTTAATAAGTATCTATTGCCTTAAAAATTATTATGTAACTTCTTTTTATCATTTTGGAGATTTCAGACTTATTTGCAACTGTTAATTTAATTATATAAATTGGGTGTTTATAATTACCAAGGACTGTCATTTGCATATCACATAGTACATATGCATTATCTACTTGCGACTTGTTTGTGATTAGGAATTTATGTGAATAATTGTAGAGCCTGCCTTCGACGAGCTAGTAGACCCGGACGTCGTTTACCCATAGAGGACTAGCTAGCACTCTTTTGGCTCTCACGGTGAGTATTCATGCTTAGCGTTGCGTGCTTGTCTTCTTTCGTGTCAAAACATGATTTATGTCTTGTCTCAAAATATACATGTGAGTATTCATGCTTAGCGTTGCGTGCTTATCTTCTTCCGTGTCAAAATGTGATTTTTATTTCACGTCTCAAAATATACATGTGAGTATACATGCTTAGTGTTGCGTACTTGTCTTCCTTCGTGTCAAAACGTGATTTATGTTCAGTCTCAAAAATATACCTGTGAGTTTACTTGCTTAGTCTTGCCTGCCTAGTTCATTCATTTGATCTACTTGTTTATTTCAAAAACTGTCGTATTTTATTCTGAAATTGCTAAACCTGTCGTTCTACCTTTAAACCGTCATTTTACTACTCGTATTCGAAATCATAAAACTCCTTATTCAAATGTCACTAAGTCAGAATTCATTAACAACGTAAAGTGAAAGAATCGCATGTACTAGAACCAGTGGACTTTTACTATGTTGGCTCCGGCCGGAAGTACCGATTCGGCAGCTTCCCTTGACTACCTGTACCTCTTGGAGTCTTGGACTTATGGTTGGCTCCGGCCGGAAGTATCGATTCGACAGCTTCCCTTGACTACCTCTTTGGAGTCTTGGACCCGTTACTACTTTGGGACTCCGAGTGCCCTGACTCTTATCGCCATAGGCTAGAGTCTAGCATCTAGTACTACTCTTCTGACTTACAATCTTAAGGGGGTGTCGACACTTAAGGTCTAGTTGGCTATTTGTATGATGACTAGCGGGACGGGGGATCCGATCCATAACGCTTGGTAGAGAGGTTGGGTTTCAACACCCCCTATACACCAGTATCATCTGTTACTATTTATCCTGGTCTCCCTTGGTTACTGCGAATTATTAATATGACTGTTTTATCTCTAAATCTGGAAACAATTATTCATAAGCCGTGTTCTGCATAGACACGCCACTTGAGATAAGATATTTGTAATGGAAACACTGAACATTTGAGAATCTTATTTATATTGCAAACTCTGATCTTTATACTTATACTCCGTCATTGTTTAAACTGTTTCAAATACAAACCCCATAGCCTTTCTTAGCCACTCTGTTTTACATGCTAAGTTGTTTATTCACTCAGTTTTTACTGATACTCGAAAAAACTGCGTCCTTGTATTTTTAATTCCCCGCAGGTTTATGATTGGTTGCTTGGGGTAACGCGCTGGGATCACGACTCGTTCTCACTTGCAAGCAGTAACACTTAGTAATTAACCGGAGAGTTCTTTTGTTGTAAAATGTATTTTGTTAGGCTTTGTTCCCAGTTTGGAACTAGTCACCAATGTTGTAAACTTTTATCGTAATTAATTAGTAGTTGGATGTTTCTTTTCACTTGCTTATCTTTACTACTCCTTGTACGAAAGGGTAAAATCCCCTGTACGGAGGGCACCATCCCGGTCTCCGGCTCCTCTGGAAATCGGGGGTGTTACAGTTGGTATCAGAGCAGTGACATCCAGTAGGACTGTAGGGAGATAACACTTAAAACAAGGATTTTTGAAAGTAACAAGGGCTAAGCTAAACTTGAACTTGAAATCGGTAGGGCAAGGTAAAACTGAAAAGTAAAATCTGAACAAGCCGGGGATTTTGGGGTGATGTATCTTATTTTATCCTCGCATGCCTAACTGATATGTGTTACTTGTATGTATTCTTGTCCATTTTCAAGCCCCAGTGATTATTACCTGTTTGAGGGACCGATTGACTGGAGGCATATCCCACCCACCCTCATCCTTTGTTTCTAGATGATTATATGCTCTTTACTTGTGAGAAATCTATTTATCGGATTGCGCGTATGTGTTTAATTGTTATTGCATGATTGTTTATATGACGTTATATGTGATTAGAACCCATTGAGATTTTTAGAAACTCTTTTGAGCTTCGAGGACGAAGCTCGCTCCCAAGTGGGGGAAGATGTAACGACCTCGTTTTGTCCTTGCATTTCATTTGTCTGTTTATTGTCTTTTTCTCTAGTTGTGACTTCCAATAGAGACCCAAAAGCCCTAGTTCCGCTTTCAAGCTTCGAGGACGAAGCTTAGTCCAAGGGGGGAAGGATGTAACAACACTAGTCTATCCTTGCATTTCACTTGCCTGCTAATTTTTAGTTCTCTAGGTGTGATTGCCAATAGAGACCCGTAAGTGATAGTACCCCATTCAAGCTTCGAGGACGAAGCTTTGTCCAAGGGAGGAAGGATGTAATAACCCGAAATCTACCCTAGGGGCAATTCAGTAATTTGACACTGCGTAGTTATTATTTAAGAACGTGATATGCTTGTCTGTTATTAGTGTTAGTCGTAATAAGGCGATGTGGATATTATACGTGATTCATTTTGTAGCAATTAACTATACGTTTTGTTTACAATTATTTTGACAAGCTAAGCTTATTCTACTAATCTCTTATAAAATAGATAATAAGTTGATTATCATTTTTAAACTATTTTTCTAGTTAATTTTGATCAAATAATTTGTTTACTAGTTTTTTTTCTAAATCGACAATTGAATTTCTTTTGAAACATTAGTCAAATACATTCTTAATAGTTATGTTTGAGGTTTATTATTCAGATTTAACTTTATCATTTTAAATGTCTCTTAAGTTCAAATACAGTTTCGTCAGTCAAATCTTTTTAGAAGTTCAAATTTATTTTGTCAGTCAAATTTCTGTTTCTGTCAGTCAAATTTAGTATTTTCAGTCGAATTCATATTTTTCAGTCAAATTTTATTTACCAGTCAACGTTTTGATTTTTCAGTCGCAATCATTTTATTTATTCGATCTTATTAATCGTATTCGCGTATTATTTACCATCGCGTGTTATTATTTTTTTACTTCTCCGCTCATTAAAACTTTCCGTCGCGTTTTAATATTCGTCGCGCGTCGAACCACCGCGTTAACTCATGCCGTGCTCACCTAATCACTCCTTCAAACTGTGACCTCACCATTTTAATTGCTTACCTCATCACCTCCTCTCAACTCCCATCAACTCTGACCATCTCTTCTAGTCCCTCTTCTTTTTCTCTTTGGACACAACACCAACCAACAACAACAACAACACCTCACCACCCAACTCCCTCTGTTCCTCCCCTGTTTTGCCGAGAAGAAGACCCAAGAACAATCACCCCCGGCAATACCACCACCATTCGGACCACGTCCATCACCACCGGAACCACCATAACCACCGCAACCACCAACCACGACAACCACTGCCACCTCATCCCTCCTCTCTGCTGCTCCTCTCTCTCTCTGTCTCTTCCACTCTATTTTGGCCGAGACAAACCCAGCAAACCACCCCGACGCAACACCACCGCGACCAACACCATAACCACCACGACACCACCCACCTGCTACTCCCTCTCTCTCACCACCACCTGCACATATCTATCTCTCCCCCTCTGTTCGGCGGAGAAGCAACCACATCAACAACCACCCTCAACAACAACAACAACCACCATCTTCACCGCCATAACCACCGGAAACAACCAGCCACCACCTCCATCTATCCTTCTCTGCCCTCTCTGTCACTCTCTGTGAGCTCGAAGAAGCAATAACCAGAAGCAGCCGAAGCAGGAGTAGCAGCGACCCAACCCAACGCCGCTGCCGTCACCATTGTTTCCGGCGACGAGGTCGGGCCCAACCAACCGGGCCATACCCAGCCCATTCCCTCACACTCTCCGCGTTCTCGAGCTCCCGAGGAGCACGACGAGCTCCTGAGCCAAGCCCGAAGGCAGCCGGAGAAGCCTCGTCCATCGCCACCGCCGAAATCGCCGTGGCCATCGTGAACCGACCCGTTTCTCCACTATTTCTCGTCGTTCTTGTCATGGGTAACCTCTAAACACCTCCTTACTTGTTTTTAATAATCAGAATCAAATATTTCTAGCTTGAATTCATGTTTAGAGAAGGTTGAATGGAGTAGCATTACATGTTTTGCCGTGAGTTACAATAGGGGGGCATGTTTGTCACTTTCAGAAACTTTTGGGGCTGATTTGTCTTTTTCATAAAACTTGGGGGTAGGTAATTGTATTTGCTGTAAAATCTTGAGGGGCTACTTGTAGTCATTTTTTTTTAATATTTTCTTTAACCAAATTAGTTAAATTTAATTTGTTTAAACTATTATATAATGTTAAATAGTTATATTTTTAAATAAATAAATCTATATGTTATGAATAAAAATTTGCATTTTTATAAATCATGAATTAGACACAGTAAAACATTTACAATTTGTTTTCATAAAAAAAAATGAGTTAATAAGTATCTATTGCCTTAAAAATTATTATGTAACTTCTTTTTATCATTTTGGAGATTTCAGACTTATTTGCAACTGTTAATTTAATTATATAAATTGGGTGTTTATAATTACCAAGGACTGTCATTTGCATATCACATAGTACATATGCATTATCTACTTGCGACTTGTTTGTGATTAGGAATTTATGTGAATAATTGTAGAGCCTGCCTTCGACGAGCTAGTAGACCCGGACGTCGTTTACCCATAGAGGACTAGCTAGCACTCTTTTGGCTCTCACGGTGAGTATTCATGCTTAGCGTTGCGTGCTTGTCTTCTTTCGTGTCAAAACATGATTTATGTCTTGTCTCAAAATATACATGTGAGTATTCATGCTTAGCGTTGCGTGCTTATCTTCTTCCGTGTCAAAATGTGATTTTTATTTCACGTCTCAAAATATACATGTGAGTATACATGCTTAGTGTTGCGTACTTGTCTTCCTTCGTGTCAAAACGTGATTTATGTTCAGTCTCAAAAATATACCTGTGAGTTTACTTGCTTAGTCTTGCCTGCCTAGTTCATTCATTTGATCTACTTGTTTATTTCAAAAACTGTCGTATTTTATTCTGAAATTGCTAAACCTGTCGTTCTACCTTTAAACCGTCATTTTACTACTCGTATTCGAAATCATAAAACTCCTTATTCAAATGTCACTAAGTCAGAATTCATTAACAACGTAAAGTGAAAGAATCGCATGTACTGGAACCAGTGGACTTTTACTATGTTGGCTCCGGCCGGAAGTACCGATTCGGCAGCTTCCCTTGACTACCTGTTCCTCTTGGAGTCTTGGACTTATGGTTGGCTCCGGCCGGAAGTATCGATTCGACAGCTTCCCTTGACTACCTCTTTGGAGTCTTGGACCCGTTACTACTTTGGGACTCCGAGTGCCCTGACTCTTATCGCCATAGGTTAGAGTCTAGCATCTAGTACTACTCTTCTGACTTACAATCTTAAGGGGGTGTCGACACTTAAGGTCTAGTTGGCTATTTGTATGATGACTAGCGGGACGGGGGATCCGATCCATAACGCTTGGTAGAGAGGTTGGGTTTCAACACCCCCTATACACCAGTATCATCTGTTACTATTTATCCTGGTCTCCCTTGGTTACTGCGAATTATTAATATGACTGTTTTATCTCTAAATCTGGAAACAATTATTCATAAGCCGTGTTCTGCATAGACACGCCACTTGAGATAAGATATTTGTAATGGAAACACTGAACATTTGAGAATCTTATTTATATTGCAAACTCTGATCTTTATACTTATACTCCGTCATTGTTTAAACTGTTTCAAATACAAACCCCATAGCCTTTCTTAGCCACTCTGTTTTACATGCTAAGTTGTTTATTCACTCAGTTTTTACTGATACTCGAAAAAACTGCGTCCTTGTATTTTTAATTCCCCGCAGGTTTATGATTGGTTGCTTGGGGTAACGCGCTGGGATCACGACTCGTTCTCACTTGCAAGCAGTAACACTTAGTAATTAACCGGAGAGTTCTTTTGTTGTAAAATGTATTTTGTTAGGCTTTGTTCCCAGTTTGGAACTAGTCACCAATGTTGTAAACTTTTATCGTAATTAATTAGTAGTTGGATGTTTCTTTTCACTTGCTTATCTTTACTACTCCTTGTACGAAAGGGTAAAATCCCCTGTACGGAGGGCACCATCCCGGTCTCCGGCTCCTCTGGAAATCGGGGGTGTTACACCCACAATTAACCCTCAAAAACACTATTTCACCATTTTTGGTGGAAAAATAGAGCTTTTGGTCTCCCACAGTTTTCACCAAATTTTACATCAAATAGTTATTTCACCATTTCATCAAATTTAGAGAATGGTATTTTTGGCATCCCACAACAAATCATCAAATTTATCACCAAATCATAAATTTCATAACTATCAAAATAAAAAATATTTTATTACCAAAACAATATTACACGAAATTATAAAATAATTAAATAACACTTCAAAAAATCTAAAATTAACCAGTCTAATCTATTTGACCATGATTATCACATATGTACAAGAAGGTTACTGAAGTTCTTGACGTTTAACATCCGTGTATTATGTTCTGCCAAACCTGTTGCAACTACATTAGTTATTTCACTTTATCATCCCACAACATGATGGTGAAAATATTATGTAACACGCTATGGCTCAAAAGCATATTATACAAAGTGGGAGAAGAAAAACGGATGGTGTGTATACTGTAAAGACGAAATGCTACACTATTACATTAGAGCATATTATTACCATAAAAGTAATGTGAAAACATGCCCTAAACACTAAAGAAAAATTTGGTGTGGATTACACCAAATCCTATTTTTGCCATCAAATTTGATGGTAAAAATAGGATTTGGTGATATAGGATAGGATTTGAGTGTACTGTGGGAGATGCACTTCACTATTTCACAAAAGCTACAACAAATATAGGATTTGGTGATTTGGTGTTATTTTGGTCAACGACTGTGGGAGGCCTACAAAGAAATCACCATTTTTTTTGATGATTTGGTGATTTGATGATTTGTTGTGGGAGACCGAAAATACCAAATTTTACTATCAAATATAGGATTTGATGCACTGTGGGAGATGCTCTTAAAAGCCTGATGGGGCAGGAAATGTACTGGATTCTGATTATTTTGGCCAAGTTGTTTATGGGTGGGTTTGGTGTGGACTTTTTGAATTTTAATCTGTTTTTTAACATGGTGTGAAAAAAATCTGTGACACAAAAGTTCAAGAAAAAAGATGTATGAGTTTGGTAGAAAAAGTTGGTGCTGTTAAAAGTCAGTGGTGTGATAATTTTGTTGTTTAGTAAAAATTACCATTACACCCTTTTTGTATATTTAGTGATGTGACAATTTTGTTGTTTAGCGAGGACATTATTGTTATTTTCTTGACGCGAGGAAAAAAGACATAAAAAAATCCACTCAAACCCAACTTTTTTCTTCCACCCATTCTACACTACAACTTGAAAATCCAAAATCCAAAATCCACTCAAAAAAGTTCATAGCAAACCTCTACAAAAACTCCAAAAAGCAAAAAGGTGAATTTTGGATTAAAATCCACCAAAAAAACCCACACCAAACCCACCCTATGTTGTTTACTCTCATTTTTTTTCAAACTTTTTTACTCTCTAAGTTACTCATTAAATAAAATAATAATAATAATCTATATACTAAGAGAGAACAGCCTTTTACTGTTCACCCAAAGTGACGTGTCCCCGATTTTCACCCTCAGATTCTTTGTAAATGGAGGGTCCAAATTTGCTGAACCCAAACCACCCCCCACCTCACTAAAGTTAGCGGGCCACCCTCAGTCATCATGTCAGGGAATCACAGAGGACTTGACAGCATCATTTGGCATTTAAAAAATTGTTATTTCTTTTTTATCCAAAAAATTGTTATGTTAAACCAGCATTTAAAGATTTCTATATTTGTTTATTTTTTTTTAAATTTTGTATTAGATAGTACGGTAATATATCACTTTTTTTCTAAAAAAATATCACTTTTTAATATTCAACAACATTTTATATCTTTTAACGTTTTGTCTCGACAAGCTGCAGTAGTCCCAACGGGACGGATAATCTGCGAGTAATAATAATAATGTGACTCTAAAACCCAACTATATGATACTCTAAAAACCCAAATACTAACCCCGGTTAAGTTGGGCCAAACAGGCCCCGAGTAATGTTGAGATTGGTTTTGGATGTGAGGATCGGTTGGGTAAATGATCCGAAACATCTTCTTCACTTCACCCTTCCCTGAAATGAAATATCCCAGAGCCCTAACCCTAACCCTCTCTCTCTCTTCAAGCACCGAAATTGCAGAACGATGGCCAAAGGAATGTTTGTTGAAGCTACACACACTCGAAGGCATGGTCTGAAGAGCCTGCCTCTTAGTCCTTAACCGATGTACTCGGGCGCGATGAAGTCTCATCGATTGCTGCCATTGAAATCTTTCTTCAAAGGTCTCGTCTTCCATAGGTACCTTTTTATGCTTTCGTAGTTTTATATTCTGAGTAAAGTTGCTTCCTTCGTTGGATACATGGGGTGATTGTAGTTTATGGAATATGGAACTTGTTTGCATTTACATCTCACTCTGATTTGACCTCATCATCTCACACTTCATTTGTGGTTGTTGCTAACTCAATTGAATTGAATTGGAGACAGTCTCTGTGACTAGCATAACTAGTTTGCATTGGAAAATAACTCTGCCAGGTTAATAAGTTGAACTCGTTCCTAAAAAGGCAAGGGAGAGACCTTTCTCCTTCAGCTGTGTATGTCGCTGATGTTCTAAGTCGTGTATGTGGGCATATAAGGATGGTTTTCAGGGCAATTAGGTTAACTTTGACCTATCTGTTTTACTAGATTTTTGAATTGTTTTTTGGGTATTTATTGTTTCCCTAGAAGTCATGTATTCATGTCGGATCCGGATCTTTAGAATCACGCAATTAAATAATGTCAGCTTCACGTTAGCAGATTGAATTGAATAACTGCCACCCTTTTCGGGGATGTAAAATGAACTTTTCACTTCATCTTCTCCGGTCCTTCCACAAAAGCGGCTCCTTCTTTTTTTTTTTCAACAAAGCAACTAGATTTGCTATCTTGTTTGGCTCTCTAGTACTCCTGTTACGACTTCCAATTTGACGCCCTTTTGGGCAATGTTTTTCTCCAGGTAAATGAGTATAGGCAAGTTTTCTCTAGTTGAATGTTTTCTCTGGGTAAATGAGTAAAGACAAGGTTTCTTATGAATTTAAAATTTATGCACGATGTCGGTTTCCTGAAAGACATTTTTTCTGAACAAAAACTTAAATGTAGCTCATTAGGCAATACCCTTTTGGTCTGAAGAATGAATGGTTGAGACATGGGCACTTCTTAAGTGATTCCAAAGCATTAACTTTTGGGCAGGCTATAACCAAGCAGATTTTAGGTTCTAACTAGCGGGGTTATTGAAAATTAAATGCCTTGGACTTAGCGGCTGAGATATTATAGGAAGTTTACAAGGTTCGCCGATGTTTAGTTTATGGCGCGAGTGCTTCTTAAGTGAGAACATGTTTGTATGTCCTTCAGAAACTTTTGTACAGGTTCTTGTTCCTTGTTGTGGTCAAGTGGTAGGATAAGCTGCAAATACATTACACTAGTCATATTATTGATGATTTAAACCTTTTGTTTGATTGAGCTGTTGGATGATTTATTGAGAATGTTTGTGGCTTCTTTTTGGTGGTTGTGTGTGGTGATGGGTCAGTACATTGCTTCCAGTCTAGAATCAAGATTATCTATTGAAGTTGCTGCAATAAACTTTTTGTTTGAAGGAATTGCTGGAGACGGAAGAATAGGCTTCATAAACACCTTCTAGACATGTGGAAGGTCCCTTCTCTTGGAAGGGCTGTGAGCAATGGTTTCTTTGGTGTCCTAGGTTGACTTCTGGAGTTGTGGGATGGGGGTCAAGGTGAGCTGTTATGTATATGAATAATGTGTAATGATCATGGGTGTAGTCATGTAGCAACCTTGATATCAGTTTGCTACAATCTTTGCGTGATACCTGCTCGAATGCGTGAATCTCCAAACCACATCCTAGATTTTGCTATTTCAGATTCATGCTTAATGCACGACCAATTGGCTACTCAATCCTTGTGATTTAGCTGCATCTATGGGTGGACTACACAATTGTGTCCATATTCTGGAGCACTAGGGTGGTAGTTTTTTGCAGTTTCTGATTCCGGGCTATTTTGTTTTGTTCTTATTGTTTGCCTTGTTAAGGTTCTCAACTTCTCATTCTTTTGAGGATTAGATACTCTTTATTCTTTTCATAGTTTTGCTTAGGCGAATGAAACATGGCTCTTGTGGTTGATTTGGGCACCCCTTGGGTGTTATTTGACAAGCTCTTAGATCTATGCGTGACTTTTTTGTACGTCAATATGCATATTTCTTCATGTTGAACTCTTGTTTATTGTGTATTTTTGGATGAGTTGAATTATGTGAGATTATAGGATTATTAGCTCCTTTGATTTGGTTGCGGTTGTTTGGATGGATGAAATAGATTTTGTCAATTCACTTCCGGAACCCTATAAATCCGGTTTATGTAGATTAAAAAAATGCTTTGACCAGTATAAATCCAGAACCTTATTTTCCAATTCTAGAACCGTATATTCCGACTCCGAATCTTATTGTCAATTCGGAACCCTATTATCCAATGGACCAATCACGCGATGTCATGTGCATTTATTACACACTAATTCTTTGACTAGTATAAATGCAGAACCCTATTTTCCAAATCCAGAACGTTATTTTCCATCTCCGGACACTATTTACCTATTTGAACATATGCGTGTGTATGCGTAGTTAGTAGCTACCAACTTTGTCTTCCCTTCCTTCTCACCCAATTAACTCCGTAGCTTTTGTACATATCTACATACATATAATATGTATGTATTGTAGTTATCAACTATGCTGGATGGTTTGGTAGAAGGGGATACGGTTGTACGGAGGTTGTAACTACTAACTTACTCCATATATTTGTGTATATGGACTTGCCAGACTGAGTGTGATATATTGCCTTTTGTAATATGTAACCATAGTCATTTTCCTTGTGCCAGAAGTATATTTGTCGTATTTGTTGATGATGCTCCTTGTAAGAATATCATCTTTGAATTATTTCTTCTTGAGAGAATCATGTGAAGTTTATTACTCACTATCCACATGGCAATTTCACTTCTAGATTCTGTTTCATTTGTTATGCATGAAGAGAAGTTGGTCGTAAATGGTACGCTAGCTTTCGAATGGCTGAAAAATTGAAGCGCTGCGGATGGTACTAGGCATGAGGTATAAATAGTATTTTTATGTCGCTCCCAGCAATATATTTAGTTTCCCTTCTATACTGTCTGTAGAAGTTACTTTAAGTTCAAGCATTTTTATGTCGCTCCCAGCAATAGATGTATTTTTTCCTCCTCGCTGATCACATTTAGGCGGAAAGTTAGACATCCCAATTGTTAGCTTCTTGCTGAATGACACACAGAGTCTAAATCCATAGCTTACTTCCATGCCTTTTTTCTCTTTGTTGTCATTGCAAGGAGATGTTTAGTGGTGTGTCTGAGTAGAAAAAGCAATTGCTTTAACAAGCTTCTATTTCCTTGAAATATTAGGGTGTCATTTTAGTTAATATCGAAGCTTTGTTGGCTTTAGTAGAAGGGGAAATTTCAATAGAATAGGTGTTAGTAGTGGTGTTGACAGCGCAAGTTGACTTATTTTGGAGGTTTGTTATTTATAACTTAGAGGAATATCATTACAGCTTAAGTGTGCATAATATTAAATGTACAGACTGATAGGTTTCCACGCCTTCTATCTGTTTTTAAAGATCGCATGATAGATTACAAAGCCGTCGAGTCCTATTTAATCTCCTGTTGTGCTGTTTGGCAGACCGGCTTAATAATTTGGAGTATTTATAGATAGAATGTTTCAATGGAGAAGATCATGCATATTCATTGGCCACGGGAGACATGTATTTCACCTTCAACTAATGATGATAATCTTCCCTGTTCCGTCATCTAAATTTGAAGTTCCTCATGATATGTTTTGTATGCGTGCATATTTGAGTACACAATCTCTTCCCTTGTGCTCTTCAATTGATGTGCTATGCCCATGAATGGAATGCCTCTCAGAATATGGTTTGCTGCCCTTAGATTTGTGCATATTTATTGAGAAAGTCGAGGAGTTAAATTTGAGGAAAAAGCATGTGTTCTCGTTGATCTTGGTACAGATACAAGTCGTGGAACCACTACCATAGTTTGCTCGTATTTGCACTTTGTATTGTCTATGAAGTTATAAAGCAGTATTTTCTGAACTTCGATGTGTGTTATGTTATTCATTTGAACCATGTTGATAACATGGACAATGCTATTTTATATCAGACCCCTTTCTTCTTATTTTTTGCTCTAATCATCTTGCCAGAGCTGCTTGCGGATGCCTCTGCTTCGTTATTTCCATCGACATCTCAGTCATTGATGCAGAAGTATTGTTGTCTCCAGCTTCGACCTTAATTTGCTGTCCAACACGACCTTGGATGTAGTCTGTCATGTTAGGGATAGACTAACACGTTGATCCTCTTCATACCATGACTGACTACTTACAAGGTGGTGTTGGATAGCCAAATGAGGCCGCAGCGGGAGACTACAATAGTTCTGCATCAATGAATAAGATGCCAATAGAAATCATGAATCAGGATGAGGCCGTTGCAAGTAGATCTGGCAAGGTGGTTAGTGACTTAGTGCAAACAGAAGAAGAGGAAAGGCTGGCATAAAATAGCTTTCTCCATGCTCCTCTCGTGCTTGTCCTGGGTTTATGCTAAATATATCGTGTTTGTGTGTTGTGGACTCGTTCTGGTCTCAAGTTTATGTGTTAATTTTGATTTTGAAGTGTCCAATAAATTGACTCAAGTGAGCTCGGTGAACACATGTTGTCACTTGAGACTAAGCTAGACCAAAAATGTATGCAGTCATGTTTGTGATTAATTATGCATGTTATGGCTTCGGTTGATTCTGCATGTTCGCGGAACGTTTCTCATAATGTGAATTAAGAACTTAGTGGTGTCATGGACAGGTGAGCATGACTCTTTGTGACACTAATTCCAATATACGCTGTTTAAGAGTTAGTGCATCCCCAGCAGTTAGAATAATCGTAAATATACCTTATATTTGGTCAATTAGGTTCATCAGGCAGCAGGTTCAACACTAAAGCTTCCAGCTTGGTCAATTCTCCCCTTAGGCTTTCTGTCATTCTCAGCTTCAGCAAGGAAGAGATATGCCGAGAGTGTGCTTGAAAGCCCAGAGGGCAAGGAACTTAGATCCAGTCCGATGTAACTCCCCTTGATAATCGTCTAGGTAACTTTTCAAAACCACGAAATTTGCTTTCCTTTGATTCCTCTGTGTTTCATTGTCGCAACATCATCAAGGTCATACCTTTTTTGTTGCAACCCAGGTCTACTGAGATCTATAGCGTGCAATGTTCATGACGTCAATTCAAAATTTTCATCAATATTGGGTTGAACAAGAATCAAGATATGCAAAATGAGAACAAAGCCTTCTCGAAAATGGGCTATTACATTGGTAAGCAAACATAATGCTCAACGATTCTATTATTTTGAAGAAATCCTTGCTTGTTCCCACCAAAACAAATTACTAGAGGTACGAATTACACAGACTTCAAATTGGTGTAACTATACTTGGAGGCCTTGTTTGGGTAAGGGGATAAAAATCATGGGAATAAGAGCTGTACTAGGACACGAGGTAGGATATGATTGTACTTGGATAAGGCAGTATAAATGATTATTGGTTCTGAGTGATTGCTTAGAGCAGGATATGGGACAGGATAAGCTGCCGGGATATGTAATAACATGTTAAGATGTGCAGGATAAGAGGTAGGGTATATGTATATGACCACATTGCCCTGCATATATAAAACTAACTTTTAAAATTATTGGTGTTCTGTTGTAGACTGTATATAGAAAGTAATAATATACACACACATTGACACTTTTTAAGGGGTTAATTTTGATTTTAACTTACACACACACTCACACTCACACGCACACACAAATACAGAAATATACATATGTTTATGTGCGCACACACACAGGCATACATATATCCAAATTTTAAGTCAAGTGTGTATATATACATATACATACATATACGCATGCTATATGTATGTAACGCCCCAAGCCCGGGCCCACAGCTAGGCACGTGACAACCGCCGTATACTCTGCATACAAGGCTAACCGATAAATACCATACTTGGGGGGTAATAACTAACATATACTTCTTACGAAATCCAATTAACTGAGTGTAACTTTACGACTCCAAATAAACAAATATCCTTAAACAAAGATATATTTTGTCTACTCTAGAACATTCAAAATATAGTGAATGCGCAACCCGACCCAAAACCGGTAAAAAAACCATCAAACTAGACGACTAAATAGCAACTCCGAGTTCGACCAAGCCGCGCCTTCCCAAACATGTCTACTTTACTTCATCTGAAGCCAAAGCCAAAAAGAACTTTCCCAGTAAACAAAATGATACTCCATTATTTCAAGCTAACAGAAGCTTTATAAAATCCCCAGCCATTCTACTAATCATATTCTTGCAATGCCAACTGAGAGAACAAAGAAATAGAGAGAAGCTAAGTATCTAGGGTATGTGCACCATTCATTACATTCGTGTTATCAACACTTCTATTTTAGAATCTACTTAGTAAGGAAATCGTTGTAGGCCCCTGTATGTCTTGGGCCGGTCCAATATGGAAGGAAACTAAGTATCTAGGATCGGTGCATCATTCATAGAGAAGCTAACGATGGGGATGTCTAACTTTCCATCCAAGTGTGATCAGCTAGGAGGGGAAACTAAATGTATTACTGAGACCAACATAAAGATGCTTATAATCCTACTAACTTCTACATGTACAAAAGGGAGAAATAAAACTATTGCTGGGAGTGGCATAAAGATGCTATTATACCTTCTTCCTAGTACCATCTGCATCAATTCTTGTTTCCATCTTCCAACCATCCGGAAGCCAATCTTTCATTTATGACTAACTTCTCTCCATGCAAAACAAATATAACAAAAATCGAGATTACGTTTAAGTTTCCACACATAATAATGAATTTCACATGATTCTTTCGAAAATGAACTTCGCAAGGGATTCAAGGATGATATTCTTAAAAAGAGCATCCTTGGGATACTAAAGAATGAAATACCAAAAATCTACTTCTACAAGAAGGAAAATGAGTAAAGGATGCATATTTATAGTAAAACAAAGCCATACAGCTGAAAACCTTCAAAGTTTGACAGATAGAGAGAGATGCTAAACTCTCTGAAAATGGAAGAACACAAAACAGAATGAAACGGCGATTAGGGTTTTCATTAATGGAGAAGAGATATATACAGAGATGATGAACGATCTTGATTGTGACCGTTCAGAGAATAGCAATATGACCCTTCTAGTTTATATAACATTACAAAGCAGTCCTTGAGTGTTTATAGAAGAGACATTGGGTTTTTCAGCAGAACTTCTTTGGGCTTTATGATCCATACGGTTTATAACAGCAACTAATAAAAGAAAAAAGTAATATGTCTCAGGTATGTATGTATGTATATGTGTGTGTGTGTGTTTACACACCTTTCTTCCACCCATCCAGCACGGTAGCTTTATTACATTTTTAGAACTCAAGCCAAAGGCATCTATGATAAAGCATCTATAAGGAGAAGCCACAGCTTACAAAATTTCAGAAGTGATGTCTAAAAAACAAGAACAGAAATGCAGCAGCACCAGAGAGATAAGTATGAAGGTTAAACCAAAAACAATGAGCAGCATTACTTATCGTATTTTCTATTTATATTACGACAAAGTGCCATGGATATAGGACTACAGTTTACCAACAGCAACAAGCACAGGAGCAATTATCATATAGTACCTCTGGATTCTAGCTCGTACTCTTAGAATACAGTGCCCCAATCTATATTACTATCCCAGTCTACAGGTTGCCTCATTAACTCAAATTCATTAATCAGAAAGTTTACCTCCGATACACCATTCCCCTTTACTTGAACAGAAAAAGAAGCACATAAGGCAAGATATGCGTAACAAAGATTCCATTACATTCATGATAAAAAAATATTGACAAACAAAATTGATAAGATTATTAAATATACAAGGGAAGCAATCAATACTCTAGAAAAGGGGAAAACCTGATAAGCTTATTAAATAAACAAAGGTAACGTGCATTTTTCAATTTATGTAGAACATGTAAGAATACCTCACTTTCCTCACATAATTGGGTCGTAACCCTAGTGGGAACTGAAGAAGAACAGAGGAAAGATAAATTCAGAAAGACTTAGAGAAGATGTTTGCGTGACTCAAAATGCCAAAGTTATGTGAACCCAGGGTATTAAGTTTAAATTACCTAGTTGCGGACGTGGATAAGCGCTCCTTTATGATGTGTTTTAAACAAGAAGAAAATTTGGAACTTATGATGATGCAATTAGGTTCCAATCTGAACTGCCCGGTCCTTCCTTTACTGGCGGTAGGCTACTTCTTGCCAGAGATTTGTTGCAAAGGGTGAGATGGGATATGATACGGAGTTTCTTTATCAAGCTAGTGGATGCGTTAGCTTTTTGCTTGTTTTAACGGCTACCGCGAAACATGGGACATGCTTTAACGGCTGCCTCGAGACACGAGATTTGCAAAGGGTGAGATGGGATATGATACGGAGTTTCTTTATCAAGCTAGTGGATGCCTTAGCTTTTTGCGTGTTTTAACGGCTGCCTCGAAACATGGGACGTGCTTTAACGGCTGCTTCGAGACACGAGATTTGCATTAACGCTCCCTTTTAGAACAAGAACAATCACTCCACTTCTTGCTTCACGTGACTGGTGATGATTGTTCTCTTCTTCCTCTCCTGTTTCTTGCTCCTTTTGTTCTCTTCGCGTGCGTTACGATATTATGACTTTAATTAGGCCCCTTTTGCCAATCAGACCCTAAAATCATTCCTAGTTCCATAAGTACCCGGAAATTATCTAAACATAACCTTGAAGGACCTAATCATAACAACCTCAAAACTTATAAGAAGGCCCCAAATAATTATGGAAATAGAAATCATGCCCCCAATCTCCGAGGTATCCATTTAAGAACCACAAAGTAGATTAAACAATAAAAATTAATAAATAGTAAATGAATGGAGTATTACAGTTAGTTAGAGGAGACCGAATTGTAAATTTAGTATATTCAGCATAATTTGTAAAATGGGCCAGAGACATTGAGGATAGAGTGTTAACATGGAGAGGTCACAACTCACAGTTTCAGAGGTTATGTATTAATATCAAGACTAGAAGTGTAGCATTAGCAGGAGATACGTGTATGAAGATTAAACAAAAAATAATCCGCTGATCTGAATTGCTAATCAGATTTTCTATTTATAGCGAGCTCCTCTATGGTCATTCTCATACCCTGTTGCTGTTGGTAAACTACACTAGTACAGTTACAGTACTATATCTGCAGCCTCTGTCATGATCTGAAACTGTGAGCTGTGACCTCTCCATGTAAACACTCTCTTCAATGTCTGCCCCATTTTACAAATTCGACTGAATCTACTAAAGTTACAATTCTGTCTCCCCTAAGTAACTGTAATACTCCATTATTTTATTATTTATTAATTTTTTATGGTTTAATCTACTTTGTGGTTCTTAGATGGATACCTCGGAGATTGGGGCATGATTTCTATTTCCATAATTATTTGGGGCCTTCTTATAATTTTCGAGGTTTTCATTAATGAGTAGGCCTTCAAGGTTATGTTTAGGAAATTTCGGGTATTTGTAGAACTAGGAATGAGTTTAGGGTCTGATTTGCAAACGGGCCTAATTAAAATCTAGAAATTGTAACGCACGGGAAGAGAACAATAAAAGGAGCAAGAAACGGGTGAGGAAGAAGAGAACGACCATCTCCATTCACGTGAGGCAATAAGTGGAGTGATTTTTCTTCTTTTTTTAAAAGGGAGCGTTAATGCAAATCTCGTGTCTCGAGGCAGCCCTTAAAGCACGGCATGTGTTTCGAGGCAGCTGTTAAAGCACGCAAAAAGCCGAGGCATCCACTAGCTTGTAAATAAAAGCCGAAACTCCATATCATATCACATCTCATCCTTTGCACCAAATCTCTGGCAAGAAGTAGCCTACTGCCAGTTAAGGAAGGCCCCGGGCAGTTCAGACTGGAACCTAATTGCATCATCACAAGTTCCATTCTTGTTTAAAACACATCATAAACGAGAGCTTATCCACGTCCGCAACTAGGTAATATAAACTTAATACCCTGGGTTCACATAAGTTTGACATTTTGAGTCACTTAATCTTCTTCTCAGAGTCTTTCTGAATTGATCTTCCCTCTTTTCTTCTCCAGTTCCGATTAAGGTTACGACCCAATTCTGTGAGGACAGTGAGTTATTCTGACATGTTCTACATAAATTGATCAATGCTCGTTACCTTTGTTGTCTAGATTTGTTAGACCATTTTTCCCCTTTTCTGGAGTTTTGATCGCTTCGTTTGTATATTTAATAAGCTTATTGATTTTGTGTCAATATCTTTTTATCACGACTGTAATTGTATCTTTGTTACCCATCTCTTTCATTAATGCTTCTTTTTCTGTTCAAGTAAAGGGGAATGGTGTATTGGAGGTAAACTTTCTCATTAATGAATTTGAGTTAACGGGACAACCTGTAGACTGGGATAGTAATATAGGTTGGGGCACTGTATTCTAAGTGTACGAGCTAGAAACCGGAGGTACTATATGATAATTGCTCCTGTGTGGTCATTCCTTGTTGCTGTTGGTAAACTATAGTCCTATATCCATGGCACTTTGTCATAATATAAATAGAAAATTCGATAAGTAATCCAGAGCTGCTGATTGTTTTTGGTTTAACCTTCATACTTATCTCTCTGGTGCTGCTGCATTTCTGTTCTTGTTATTAAGACATAACTTCTAAAATTTAAGCTGTGACCTCTCCTTATAGATGCTTTATCATCGATGCCTTTGGCTTGAGTTCTAAAAATGTAATAAAGCTACCGTGCTGGATGGGTGGAAGAAAGGTGTGTAAACACACACACACACATATACATACATACATACCTGAGTGACATATTGCTTTTTTCTCTTATTTGTTGCTGTTATAAACCGTATGGATCATAAAGCCCAACGGAGTTATGCTGAAAAACCCAATGTCTCTTCTATAAACCCTCAAGAACTGATTTGTAATGTTATATAAACTAGAAGGGTCCTATTGCTATTATCTGAACGGTCA
The DNA here is from genome assembly GCA_023055425.1 of Linanthus parryae. Taxonomy (NCBI): domain Eukaryota; kingdom Viridiplantae; phylum Streptophyta; class Magnoliopsida; order Ericales; family Polemoniaceae; genus Linanthus; species Linanthus parryae. The sequence goes on along the minus strand of JALGPY010000006.1, from coordinate 11,935,976 downwards.
CAATCAAGACCGTTCATCATCTCTGTATATATCTCTTCTCCATTAATAAAAACCCTAATCGCCGTTGCATTCTGTTTTGGGTTCTTCCATTTTCAGAGAGTTTAGCATCTCTCTTTATCTGACAAACTTTGAAGGTTTTCAGTTGTATGGGCTTTGTTTTACTATAAATACGCATCCTTTACTCATTTTCCTTATTGTAGAATTTTAGTATTTGATTCTTTAGTATCCCAAGGATGCTCTTTTTAAGAATATCATCCTTGAATCCCTTGCGAAGTTCATTTTCGAAAGAATCATGTTAAATTCATTATTATGTGTGGAAACTTAAACGTGATCTCGATTTTTGTTATATTTGTTTTGCATGGAGAGAAGTTGGTCATAAATGGAAGATTGGCTTCCGGATGGTTGGAAGATGGAAACAAGAATTGATGCAGATGGTACTAGGAAGAAGGTATAATAGCATCTTTATGCCACTCCCAGCAATAGTTTTATTTCTCCCTTTTGTACATGTAGAAGTTAGTTGGATTATAAGCATCTTTATGTCGCTCTCAGTAATACATTTAGTTTCCCCTCTTCGCTGATCACACTTGGATGGAAAGTTAGACATCCCCATCGTTAGCTTCTCTATGAATGGTGCACTGATCCTAGATACTTAGTTTCCTTTTATATTGGCCCGGCCCACGACATACAGGGGCCTAAAACGATTTCCATACTAAGTAGATTCAAAACTAGACATGTGATAACTCGAATGTAATGAATGGTGCACGTACCCTAGATACTTAGCTTGTCTCTATTTCTTTGTTCTCTCAGTTGACATTGTAAGAATATGATTAGTAGAATGGCTGGGGAGAAATTAAATTATTTTATAAAGCTTCTGTTAGCTTGAAATATTGGAATATCATTTACTTTACTGGGAAAGTTCTTTTTGGCTTTAGTAGAAGGGGAAGTTTCAGTGCATGATTTACTACTTTAAGGATTTGTTCGGTGCATACTTTTTTGCCAGGCAACCGGCCTATTGCTACTTGTTATAAAGGGATCTGAACCCCTTGCAGCGGATGCACTATATATCATTCTTCTTAGGTTGGACAAAGACAGAACACGGTTTATTCAACCAGATGATACTTTCATTTCTATGTTCTTAAAGAAGCCACTTCCTTGTTGATCTATCTGTGATATTTTAGAATATCTAAAAATATGATTTAATTCAAGTCTTCGAAGCCACAGTTCAGATGTTTATCATTCTTCGTTTGTTTTCATCTTTGCCTTGGCAAAAATACAGATTTGGATCTGCACTTTCGAAGTCTAGGTCTATATATAGTTCTTTTGTGACTATTATGCCTATATTTCTCGGTGGTGATGATGTTACCAATCATAAGAAATTGTATGCACAAAGGAAGTTGCAAATTTAGTTCTTGGATGGTGGATTAATCGTTCTTTATCTGGTAGTGCACTTCCACTCAATATTTTGTGCAAGTTTAATATGCTCCAGGCAGAGTTATGGCTCCCCTTTAAGGAAGGGAAGTAGTTTGGTGTATCATGGATGGTAGGGACTAAAGGGAATAGTTTTCTGCAAATAGGAGAGGGAAACTAAAAGTTCGCAGAGTGCATTCCTCGTCAGGGGCATGGTGTGCTTACTTGTTGTGATGCATCCGCGGGTTAGATAATATTAGTATTTTATTTTTGTTGATGTATTTTTTTATAGGATGGTTTCTGGACTCCTCGATGTTACTCATTGTACACTTTTAGATGATGTGCGTCGTGTAATGTGTATCTGGAGGTTGATGTTACCATTAAATAAGTTTGATGGTATTCTAATTGGGAAATATTTTCAGATTGGTTGCACTTGGTACTGACCAAATTTATATTTGTACTGTAGCGCTACATGAACAAGAATACCGGTCAAATTTTTCATACAGCGGAAGACATGGCACGATATGCGAATTATCTGAAGAATGTAAAGCCTCGCCTTGAGGGTAAGTTATGATGTGTTGCATTCTTTTCATTCTTGCTCAATAATTTTATTACTTTTCCGTGAAGACTTTTATAAGTAGGGGTGTATGCAAGTCTAAAATCTGGTTGGTTATTGGGATCTTAAATTATTCTTCTTGTCACTTTTTTATTTTGGAATATGCTAACTCTGCTTTTTTACCTAGAGTTTAAGAAGCGTTACATGCACCCTGAGAAAATTGTGTATGTGCATCGGGGCCATGGGAGACTTGTATGCACCTTCAACTAGTTAATGATATTCTTCCAAGTTTCATCATCAAAATGTGTTTAGTTCCTCGTGTCAAACAGAATGTACCATAACTTTTTTACATAATTAAAAAAGGTTTCATGTTTTTTTATGTTTGCATATTTGACTAGACAATCTCTTCCCTTGTGTGCTTCAATTGATCTTCTATGCCCATAAATGGAATGCCTTCCAGAACTTGACGTGCATCCTTAGGTTTTTGTATATTTCTTGAGAAGGTCAATAAGTTAATAGAGATGCAAAGCATCTATCTTTGTTAATTTTGGTTCTGGTAGAAGTCTGAAAACCTCTAGCATAGACTATTTGCACTTGCTATTTGCATTGTGTATGAAATATACCCCAGAAGTCAGACTTAAGCATAACCTCGATCTCTTCCATCATTCCATGATAAGATATCCCGTGAAGCTTGTCGTTAACGAAGATATCCAGGGGAGATAGAAAGGGTATTTGGTTCATTTTTGTATACTAAAACAATATTTCCTGAGCTTCTGGAAGTGTCTTATTCTATCTGCTTGCACAATGTTGATTACATAAGAGCTCCTTTCTATCAATGTTCAGGCAATCCCTATCTCGGTTGCTTTGCAGATCCTATTCATACGATTGACGACTACTTAAAAGGTCGTGTTCCCCTGCCACTTAAGGAAGCGGATGGAGCTGGCAATACTTCTGCATCTCTGATTGAGGTGCCATTGGAAATCGAGATGCCGGAGGAGGCCTTTGCAAGTGGCTTTGGCAAGGTGGTGGTTACTGCAGTAACACAGGAGGAGGCCTTCACAAGCAGCTCTAGCAAGGTGGTTAGTGCAGAAAAGCAAGACGAGGCCTTTGCAAGCAGCTCTTCTGGCAAGGTGGTTAATGCAGAAAAGAAAAGGAAGTGGCCTGAGATATAACAGCATTAATTATCCGTGCCTCTCTCGTGTTTGTCATGGGGATATATTATGCTCAATAAATCGAGGTTGTTTGTCGTGTGTTGTGGACTTGTGTCTAGTCTTGAGTTTATGTTTTGGTTTTGAGAAATCAAATAAACGGGCTGAGCCGAGCTCGGGGAACATGTGTTGTGCAGGTCGAAAGTGTACTAAAATTGTAATATGTCATGTTTGTGTTTATGTATCCCTTGACTTCAGTTGATTCTGTGTTTTCGAAATGTTGCACGTATTGTGAATTAAGATCCGAGTGTCGTGTAGGTCGAAAGTGAACCCGATCTTTGAACCTTCTGGTTTGGTTAAATCTCACCTTTGGCTTTCTGTCCATGTCAGCTTCGCCAAGGAGTTCTGCTGGAAGATAAGAAACTGAGGTTCAGCAACTCCCCTAACTCCAGGTATCTTTTCCGAACCACCTAATTGGCTTTCTGCTCATTCCTCTACCAGTTGCATGTTAAGGTTGTATCTCTGGGCTAGAGTATGAATCTTTTGTAGCCATGATACCCGCGGTCAATCTGTATTTTCTATTTTTACTGACATGCAGGGGTTTAAGAAGGTTTTCCCCTCAAGAATCTCACTTTTTAGCCATGAACCTACTTGCTCGTAACCTAGGTTACCTGACTTGGGTGTGTGTGGGTGTCGTATCTGGTGTGTACCGGAGTGGTCTGCGTGCAAAACTTTGGATTTGGAGATTCAGCTAAAATGTATCAAAAAGTTAAGATTCGGCTAAAATGTATCAACAAGTTAAGACACACTGGTGCAGGATACGGTAGACATGTACTTCATATTATATGTACTCAGTGGTGGAGGCGTGGAGCCACATGGAGGCACGGGGTGGCACGTGCACCTCTAATATTTTCAGAAACAATATTTTCGCCCAACGTTTTGAATTATAATTGATTTCTACCCTGTATTTATTATAAATGTGCACCCGAGACAGTTCGATTACAGAAATTGTGCCACCCGTGTAGAAATTTTGGCTCTGCCACTGTATGTACTTGTAAAATGATAAACAAGTTCCCTTTGTTTAGTTTCATGTACTCGTGAACGGGGTTCTTTCCATAATACCGGGACGGTTGTGAAATAGAATTTACATTTAAGTAATCATTTACGCTGCTTTGCCAATATACCCAAATTAAATTGATGCCTGCTACAACTCTAGTTATTTACACAACTGAATTGATAGTTGTAGATCTGACGTAAACTATTACATGATGTACTCCACAAAGAGAAGAAAAAAAAAATTGAAAAACAATAATAAAATATATTGTGATAACTAAAGAGAAACGAGGAAAATAACAAAAATGGTCTCACTCTCAAAAAAATAATGATCTCATCCAAGTAAACCAAACGACACCGTCCAGGTGTTACCTATTGAACAACACCGATATCTTCGTCCGGGTCAGCCTTAAGCGGTAATTCCACGTGTCGAGCTACTGAAACTTGACCCAATTCAACTGGTAAGAACCCTAGACTCACTGCCAAGTTCACGAAACCATCTAAAGAAGTTTTAACTGACGGGATATATTTCCACTAGACGGGAAGTTCACAGCTACTTGTTCGCTGTCTGACGGGATATGTTTGTACAGTTTACAGACACTAGTACTAGGGTGTTGTAAGAATCTGATAGAATTGCCTACAGAAATGGGAAAATTAGTGAGTTTAAGGCATCTTGATATCAGTGATTGTGACAAGGGGGGGGGGGATTAAAGATAAGATATTTAAGAAGTTCCAGTTGCGGGAAGTGCAAAAGCGGCAGCCAGGATGATATCTTAACCCTCCCGGAGTTTGTCCAGTCCTTGATTTTAGAATGGAACAGCGAGGATAAAGTCATGAAGGAGGAGGAGACTGAGCTGTTACTCTGTGCAGTAGAGGTCATGGAGGTGAGATGTTTCCAAGTTGGATGGGCAAAGTTAATATCGCGGCTTCCCTTCCTGATGTTGTTTATATTCAACTAAATAGCTGCAACCGTTGCAAACATCATTCACCACTTGGGTTACTTCTCTTCAGGAAGTTAATCTTTGGGGTTTGAATGGTTTAGAGTACAGTGCTAGTAATAATAGCTGTGAAGGTTCAATAACATCTCAACTTTTTCCATCCCTCAAAATTCTCACCCTAGCCGACATGCCTATATTGACAAGAGAGATGGGACCCATAGCTAAAGCCCGCAAGGTTGACACCAACAGACATTTCCCTTGCCTGGAGGATCTGATCATTTGGAATTGCCCATTGTTTGCTGCTGATGGAAGTGAGGAAGAGAAACAATCTTGTAACCTTAGTTTGCTCTGTAATTTAGAGTTGCATTGTCTCCCAGATATGGAAACACTTCCTGCTTGGATTCAGTATCTTCCCAATTTGCAGACCCTGACACTGAATTCCTCGTGACAGTATAGAGACTCTGCCTGAGTGGATGGGAAACCTCACATCGCTACAGAGCATGCATATAGAACGGTGCACTTCAATGTCCATCCCGGACTGCATGCAACGTCTCACCTTAATGCGACAACCGAGAGTTAATGGTTGTCTCAAGTTGATCACGAGATGCGAGAACGAAAGCGGGGAAGATTGGCACAAGATTGCTCACATCCCAAATATCGTGATCACGAAATCGTAAGCTGCATATTACTCCTATATGCTATGGTTTTCAACTAGCTCATGTTTGCAGCGTTGAGTAGGTTCTAATTTAGAAACCACCAGTACTTTTGTCTGTTTGTAAGATTTATTGTCTAATGTTTGTATGCATCTACAAAACAATGCAGGAGATGGTCCTAAGGAATATAACTTTATGATACATTTCTCTTCTACGGAATGGAAAAAGATAAATGGCGCTCATTTGTAACTATTAGTGCATGTTTGGTATCTCAGAATTGGATTAAAATCAGCCTCTTTTAAACAATCTCGTTTGTTATGCCTCCAGATTTTAATCTGATAATCTGCATATTAAAATAATCTGTATGCCATTGTAAAATCTTATGCAGCTTAAAATCTCTAAAAGATTAATTTTGATATTTTTTTTTTACATTAGGATGAACAAAATTCAGTTACAAATATGTGCATTCGATTACTTGACTTTAGAGCTCTTTAAATTTCTTTAAATTGATCAAGCTAGTGATCTATAATTTCAGTTCATACCAAACAGTTTGTGATTCTCAGTTAAGTTGGATTTTCTTTTCATATTAGTTTCAGTTGATTATTGAGATTTTCAATTGGTACCAAACAAGCTCTTAGTTGACTGCTAACGTTTTCTTGAATCCTTCAATAGTGCATCTATCAATATCTAGCATGAACTAAAAGCCAACTATGTTAAATCACTTTTGCAGGATTCACTCTGGCATGAAAAACATCCTACAAGGAAAGCAATGTAAAGGTCTTCGGTGTCGGTGATATAGATTTCTCCAAGTAAGCTCAACCACATCACCGAATTATTAGATTTTCAGGTTTTATTTATTCAAGTTCATATAATAAAGTGGCCATTGTCGGAACAACCAAGCTTTTGTTTTAGTTAATACACCTCCAGAAGAGCAAACCCATCTGATATTGAACACTCTCGTGCACACGGATAAAATCAAAGAGTACAAACCAGAGAGTTAGAACCACAGTTCTACTAGACATTTCGTCGAACAGGTCATAGGCATACTAAAAACCTTGCTGTACAGATATATTCTCTTGCTTATCTGTGTTTCCGCAATCGGATTACTTCAGAGTATAGCGACAACTGTATTGTATTTAAACAAGATGCATTACAAAACACGACACACGGATCAGTTATTCGATAGAAACTAATAACAACAGCTCAAACTCTTGTCAACAAGTCTTATCATGCCAATTGCATCTGGAATCAAACAAATAAGGCCGTGGAGAACTTCATCAACAACAAAACAGAAGTGAAATGTGCTATTATTAGAAATCTCCAATTTCAAAAATCGTAAAACCCTAGGCGGTGAGAAACAACAATATTTCAAATCCAGTTCACATATGAAATAGACATTTCAAGCTAAAAATTGATTAGAGATCTAAAATTACTCGTAGATTTTGACTAACCTGTCACCACTACAATCGGTTCTGGACTTGAGGAAATTCAAGTAATTTTCCCCATATTCAGAAACTCCCTACGAAATATGTAAACCCGAAAGAGAGAGGACTTACCGTTGATAAAGAGGAGGAGGGAGCACCGGCGAGATCGTCACAGTTGGCGGGGGCACTGACTGGCCAAGATCGTGGGTCTGCTTCGTCGGTTGCCGCACACACAGAGGGGGAAAAAGAGAGAACGCGGAGGTGGAAAATAAGAAGAAGAAAATAGGGTTTCTATTTAAGTATGAAACCGATTTTGGTATAATCGGTTCTACTGCATACAACCGACATTAGTATACTCGGTTTCAACAACCGATTTTGCTATACTCGATTTCGATGAGATTCAAAAAAACTTAAAACCGACAATACCAGTGTCGGTTTTACCCAAGAACCGACTTTGGTATTGTCGTTTTCAAAACGAGCTTAGATTTGTATTTGTTCTCCAACGGAGATTTCTTTCGTTTTTCTCGGCCCCAACACGGCCAGTTTTGTGAAAAACTCGTCTGCGTAAAATCAAACAACCGAAAAACACACTTGTATTAATTGCACTTTACCCTTTATAGCTAGAGGTTTGTGCGAATACATCTCTAGGATTCAAAATGTTGCATTTTACATCTACGTGGTTTGCACACTTTTCCGTTAGTTTAGGAGAAAATGCACCCACCCACCAAAAGTGTCGTAGCATTTTAACTTGTAACACGAGAACGGACACACACACATATATATGTGGAGATATTTATGAATGACAGATTGGTGACAGAAGGGAAAATGCAAAAAAGAAAACTTGTACCCCTCAGTTTTTTTTTTAAATTTCACTTGCACTTTTCATTTTAGGGTGATCAGCAATCACACTCCTCTTTAGTTTAGAAAACTTCTCTTACGTCCTTTTGTGACTATCAAATCTATTAAGTTCAATTTTTTCTGATAGAGAAACTGAAAAAGGTGAATCCATCCCAAAAGGAAATTAGGGACCTCAGTGCAAATAATAGAGACGGAAAATAACGAGGCATGGTTAAAGTCTTGGCCGCTTGACCTAAATCATCATCTCCGGAGGGAGCCACACTCTGCAGCGAATGGGGGACTTCGACGGAGTGCTCTGCCATAGCTCTCTCTCCGCCGTTAAGGTAATTTCTCCACCACCACCACCGTCACGTTGAAACCTATGTAGATTGATGCTGTGAGGTTTTGAATTGAAATCGATGATTTTGTGTATTCGTAGGCTGCGAAAGTGAGATGGCCGAGTCTATTCCAAAGCGTCGATTCCGCTCTGGAGGATTGGATTGTTGACCTAATGCACCTCGTAAGCTCTCTCAACTAAACATCGCTAACTGATCCAAATGAAATCATTTTTTTCCCCTTTCTTTCATAGATAGTGGTATTTAGTTTCTGAATTAAGATAGCCACAGACAATTATTTCCACTAGAAAAAAATAAAAGAGGAATTACAATTGAAAATGTAACAAGTAGTGTAATCTGTTGTCCTTATTCCTAAACCAACATCAATTCATATATCCAATCCTGTATAACGTTTGTTTGGTTAACCATTGCTTTTGCTGCGCTTTTAGACAGCAGTTTTTGAATATATGGTAAAACATCAACTTGACCTACTTATCGGATCAGTAATTGACCAAAGGCACGTTGCTCTCTCAAATATGATTTTCGATATTTCTTTTTTCTCCTACGACCGACCAATTGTAAGTGTACATTTTTTAAAAGTTCCAATAACCAGAACTGTATACCACTCTCTCTCACCTCTTCCTCCCCATCATGACTTTTTGATTCGTATTTGAGTCACTTTGACCGAGTGATTTTGATAGCAAAATTATGTGATTTTTTGATTATTTTTTTGCCGTGTTGTAGAGCAACTTTTACTATACAACACCATGAAAAAATTATTCAAAACCTGCATCATTTTGCTATCCAAATCACCGAGTCAAAGTTACCCACTGAATAGTGATGAAAGTCAAGATGGGGGAGGAAGAGGTGAGACAGAGTGGTATATCTTATATTTCATTCACTTTACTTCCTGCTCACAATAGATTTTACCAAACAACAATCCACTCTATTAAGCCTTCTTCAGTTGCAGTTTCTACTTAACATTTACCAAATTGCATAATATCCAAAATGCACACCACTTTTCCCACAGTAATTCTCCTACGTTCTTGTAGCGCCACAACATTCTCAAACTGGCGTGAACACTTCTGGTGCTTTCCTCAGGACTTGTCACAACATCATCAAGTTCATACCTTTTTTTTGCAACCCAGGGTCTACCGAGATCTACAGTGTGCAATGTTCATGACGTCAATTCAAAGGTCCATCGATATTGGGGTGAACAAGAATCAAGAGATGCAAAATGAGAACAAAGTCTTCTCCAAAATGGGCTATTACATTGGTAAGCTGATATGAAGAAAACATCATGCTCAACACTTCTATTATTTTGAAGAAATCCTTTCTTGTTCTCACCGAAACAAATTACTAGAGGTACATATTACACATACTTCGAATCGGTGTAACTATACTTGGAGGTCTTGTTTGGGCCAGGGATAAAAATTACGGGGATAAGAGCTGTACTAGGACACGAGGTAGGATATGATTGTACTTGGATAAGGCAGTATAAGTGATTATTGGTTCTGAGTGATTGGTTAGAGCAGGATATGAGATAGGATAAGATGCAGGGATATGCAATAACATGTTGAGATGTGCAGGATAAGAGGTAGGGTGTATGCATAAATGACCACATTGTCCTGCGTATATAAAATAACTTATAAAATTATTGGTGTTCCGTTGTAGACTGTAAACAAAAAGTAATAATATACACACACAATGACACTTTTTTAGGGGTTGATTTTGATTTTAACTTACACACACACACACACAAATACCGAAATATACATATGTATATGTGCGCACACACTCGCACACATATATCCAAATTTTAATTCTAGTGTCTATATATACATATACATCTCTGTTATCAGTATCGAGCGATACTCGATACGTATCGTACGATACGACACGATACATGCCACCAGCGTTACGTATCGTTCACTGTATCGCTAATGAAAGTGTATAACACTGTATCGAGCGATACACATCCGATACGATACGTATCGTGCGATACACGATACGTTTGAGAACTGAAACTGGTCTAAATTTGTTAGAACCTATTGATATAGAACTCTGTATATGAATATATTGTTAGATGGTCCTACTTCCCTATGTTTGCCTCAATCTTGCTAGTCAAAAAACTAAATTATCTTGAATTCTTGATATTGATCTAGCCTTTAGAAGAGAAAGACTGAAGAATAAAATGCCAGATAGAAGAAAAATTGTTCTATTTATATGACTCTAGTGGAATTCCGTTGATTTCGTAGTGAGAACTGATTAGAGATCCCAAACTTACGTCTTCCAGTTTTATGTTCCATTTAATTGGGTGCTTTTGCCACACATAAGCAAGAATATTTAACTACTAACGATGCCACATAGATATACCCCACATGTAACTGATAGTCCACTCAATTCTTCTAATTCATTATTATTTTCGATTATGTAATGTGAATATGTGATTCATTGTTGAACATGAGTCTAAAATATATTTAACATCCCCTTATAATGGGACTATAAACCTAGCTGCAGACCAAAAATGTTAATACGTGCTGGTTAGACTAAGTAAATGCCAGAAGCAACCAATAAACTCTTCACTATAAGGGTCAGTATATATTTTTAAGTTGGTTTAAGAAGGGTTTGCGTACCGTTCCGATACGCGATACGATACGATACACGATACAAAAATTCTACTATCAATACACGATACGTATCAAACTTTGATATCTATGTATTATACATACATATACGCATGCTATATGTATGTAACGCCCCAAGCCCGGGCCCACGGCTAGGCACGTGACAACCGCCGTATACTCTGTATACAAGGCTTACCGATAAATACCATACTTGGGGGGTAATAACTAACGTCTACTTCTTACGAAACCCAATTAACTGAGTGTAACTTTATGTCTAAAAATAAACAAATAACCTTAAACAAATTGAGCAACACTGAAAAAGGTAAAATCGAGTGCTATAAAGCCCTCAGGATCACTTATCGTATTCAGCTCAAGCATATAGTCCTTTACTGCCTCCATTGACATGCATAATCAAATGGAGCGTTGCTTTGATACACCAAAATTAACACTGAAAAAGGTCTGAGCCCAAAAATAACACTGAAAAAGGTAAAATTGAACCAGGAGCATCAACTAAGATAAACTCTTACCTACTTCAGAGGATCTAGCAAAGCCCTCAAATCGAGTGCTTCAAAGTCCTCAAAATTGACCCAGATGGAGAAATAGAACGGCGAGCACAGTGGTTGATGGATGGTGTTAGGATTCTAGTAGGCTACAGAGATCGTGAGGGACGGATAATAGTACAGAGTTTGATGACGGCCGGTGTTTAAGATGCGGAGAAGAACGACTCGGAGAGAGGAAACGTCTTGGTTTCCTGTGTATCTCTCTATCGAGCAGAGGGAGGGCTACAACCTACCAGACACAACTTGTCAGGATTCCGGCGGATTCTTCGTCGGAACCTGCAAGTGTTGATCGGAGATTTACCTAAACCCGATCGTAATCAGATCTGAAATGGAATCAGAGAGAGATTGAGAATGAAAGAGAAAGGGGGAAGAAATTGTATTTTTCATAATGTTTCAATTACACCCCATCGCAATATATATAATAGACCAAATTTTAATTCACTAAACTACTGGGCTAAACCGTAATAAACTAAAGTAAGTAACCGCCTGCTTCCACGCTGTCGGCCACGTCATGGGCTTGTGACCAAATTAGCAATCGTGGACAATCACCGTGCGCTACGCTGTCCCTTCCGTTTTATCAAGACGGCACCGTTCCACTTGAGTTGAGTGGCAACGGTCATCTAATCGTACGGTAACTGCTCGTTGCCTTCTTTTGATCGGACGATAGCTGCTTCCTCCTGCTTCAGGTCATTACTTTGGCTCTGCTTGCACTTTAGTCCTAATTATAGGTCATCACTTTAGGTCACATTTCAGTTTAGTCCCTCCCTGATCTGAGATTCATGACACAACTTCTCAAGGGCCTTTTAGGGCTCTCTCAACCGTTGATCTCACGCAGATCCAATGGTTATTATTGATCCAGCATTACACAGTTGAACAGTAAAAGACCGCCCTGATTTAGAACAGTAAAAGACAGTCCAATGGTTACACACACACACACCTTTCTTCCACCCATTCAGCATGGTAGCTTTATTACAGTTTTAGAACTGAGGCCCAAGGCATTGATAGAGCATCTATAAGGAGAAGTCACAGCTTACATAATTTCAGAAGTTATGTCTTAATAACAAGGACAAAAATTCAGCACCAGAGAGATGAGTATGAAGGTTAAACCAAAAACAATCAGCAGCTCATGATCACTTATCGTATTTTCTATAAATATTTTGACAGAGGGCCATGGATATAGGACTATAGTTTACCAACAACAACAAGGAGTAACCACACAGGAGCAATTATCATATGGTACCTCTGGATTCGATCTCATAAACTTAGAATACAATGCCCCAACCTATATTACAATCCCACTCTACAGATTGGCCCCTTGACTCAAATTCATTCATCAGAAATTTTACCTCCAGTACACCATTCCCCTTTACTTGAACAAAAAAAGAAGCGCATAAGGCAAGAGATGGGTAACAAAGATTCCATTACAGTCATAATAAAAAAATATTGACAAATAAAATTGACAAGCTTATTAAATATACAAGGGAAGCAATCAATACTCTTGAAAAGGGGAAAATGGTCTAAAAAATCTAGACAACAAAGGTCACAAGCATTGTTCAATTTATGTAGAACATGTTAGATTACTTCACTGTCCTCACAGAAGTGGGTCGTAACCCTAGTCGGAACTGGAGAAGAAAAGAGGAAAGATAAATTCAGAAAGAATTGTAGAAGAAGTTTGCGTGACTCAAAATGCCAAAGTTATGTGAAGCCAGGGTATTAAGTTTAAATTACCTAGTTGGGGACGTGGATAAGAGCTCCTTTATGATGTGTTTTAAACAAGAAGAAAATCTGGAACTTATGATGATGCAATTAGGTTCCAATCTGAACTGCCAGGGCCTTCCTTTACTGGCGGCAGGCTACTTCTTGCCATAGATTTGTCGCAAAGGGTGAGATGGGATATAATACGGAGTTTCTTTATCAAGCTAGTGGATGCCTCAGCTTTTTGCGTGCTTTAACGGCTGCCTCGAAACATGGGACGTGCTTTAACGGCTGCCTCGAGACATGAGATTTGCATTAACGCTTCTTTATAGAACAAATAGAACAATCACTCCACTTCTTGCCTCACGTGACTGGCGATGATTGTTCTCTTCTTCCTCACCCGTTTCTTGCTCCTTTTATTGTGCTCTTCCCGTGCGTTACGATTTCAAGACTTTAATTAGGCCTCTTTTGCAAATCAGACCCTAAAATCATTCCTAGTTCTACAAGTACCCAAAATTTTTCTAAACATAACCTTGAAGGACCTAATCATAACAACCTAAAAAATTACAAGAAGGCCCCAAATAATTATTTCCATAATTATGCCCCCAATCTCCGGATTTCTATTTCCATAATCTCCGGATTTCTAGTGTGTATACATATATGTATATGTATATGTATATGTATATGTATATGTATATATACACACTAAAATCCGGAGATTATGGGTTTAGGGTTAGGGTTAGGGTCTGATTTGCCCTAACCAAGTTATGTTTAGGAAATCCTTGAGTAGGCCTTCAAGGTTATGTTTAGGAAATTTTCGGGTATTTGTAAAACTAGGAATGAGTGTAGGGTCTGATTTGCAAAATGGGTGTAATTAAAGTCTAGAAATCGTAATGCACGGGAAGAGAACAATAAAAGGAGCAAGAAACGGGTGAGGAAGAAGAGAACGACCATCGCCAGTCACGTGAGGAAAGAAGTGAAGTGATTTTTCTTTTTTCTAAAAGGGAGCGTTAATGCAAATCTCGTGTCTCGAGGCAACCCTTAAAGCACGGCCCGTGTTTCGAGGCAGCCGTTAAAGCACGCAAAAAGCCGAGTCATCCACTAGCTTGATAAATAAAATCCAAAACTCCGTATCATATCCCATCTCATCCTTTGCACCAAATCTCTGGCAAGAAGTAGCCTACTGCCAAGTCAAGGAAGGCTCCGGGCAGTTCAGATTGGAACCTAATTGCATCATCATAAGTTCCATTCTTGTTTAAAACACATCTTAAAGGAGCTCTTATCCACGTCCGAAACTAGGTAATAAAAACTTGATACCGTGGGTTCACATAACTTTGGCCTTTTGAGTCACGCAATCTTCTTCTCAAAGTCTTTCTGAATTGATCTTTCCTCTTTTCTTCTCCAGTTCCGATTAGGGTTACGACCCAATTCTGTGAGGACAGTGAGGTATCCTAACATGTTCTACATAAATTGATCAATGCTCGTTACCTTTGTTGTCTAGATTTGTTAGACCATTTTTTCCCCCTTTTCTGGAGTATTGATCGCTTCGTTTGTATATTTAATAAGCTTATTGATTTTGTGTCAATATTTTTTTATCACGACTGTAATTGTATCTTTGTTACCCATCTCTTGCCTTATATTCTTCTTTTTCTTTCCAAGTAAAGGGGAATGGTATACAGGAGGTAATGCTGGATCAATAATAACCATTGGATCTGCGTGAGATCAACGGTTGAGAGAGCCTTAAAAGGCCCTTGAGAAGTTGTGTCATGAATCTCAGATCAGGGAGGGACTAAACTGAAATGTGACCTAAAGTGATGACCTATAATTAGGACTAAAGTGCAAGCAGAGCCAAAGTAATGACCTGAAGCAGGAAGAAGCAGCTACCGTCCGATCATAAGAAGGCAACGAGCAGTTACCGTACGATTAGATGACCGCTGCCACTCAACTCAAGTGGAACTGTGCCGTCTTGATAAAACGGAAGGGACAGCGTAGCGCACGGTGATTGGTCCACGATTGCTAATTCGGTCACAAGCCCATGACGTGGCCGACAGCGTGGACGCAGACGGTTACTCACTTTAGTTTATTACGGTTTAGCCCAGTAGTTTAGTGAATTACAATTTGGTCTATTATATATATTCCGATGTGGTGTAATTGAAACATTAAATTTCTTCCCCTTTCCCTTTCATTCTCAATCTCTCTCTGATTCCATTTCCGATCTGATTACGATCGGGTTTAGGTAAATCTCCGATCAACACTTGCAGGTTCCGACGCCGGAATCCTGACAAGTTGTGTCTGGTAGGTTGTAGCCCTCTCTCTGCTCGATAGAGAGATACACAGGAAACCTTTCCTCTCTCCGAGTCGTTCTTCTCCGCATCTCAAACACCAGCCGTCATCAAACTCTGTACTATTATCCCTCCCTCACGATCTCTGTAGCCTACTAGAATCTTAACACCATCCGTCATCCACTGTGCTCGCCGTTCTATTTCTCCATCTGGGTCAATTTCGAGGGCTTTGAAACACTCGATTTGAGGGCTTTGCTAGATCCTCTGAAGTTGGTAAGAATATATCTTGGTAGATGCTCCTGGTTCGGTTTTGGGCTCAGACCTTTTTCACAGTGTTAATTTTAATGTATCAAAGCAACGCTCCATTTGATTCTGCATGTGAATGGAGGCAGTAAAGGACTATATACTTGAGGTTATTTACTTGTTCGGCAGATGTGATTTTCGAGTTCCCGAGGATGAGTGTATTTGTTATTTTTCCTAATCTTTCTGAGATTTGTTTTGCACCAGGTTTCTTTTTCTTCCTCTGTTAATTGATAATTCTCCTCTATTGCTTCTTCAAGAGTAAATTGAGAAGTTCATATGGTGTTTCTTGCTTTACGATATTGTGGGTTCTTTCTGTTTCATATGTGAGGGTTTTAGCTTGAGGTCGTAGTTTTCAATTGTAGGGTTTTCAATTGTAGGTGCTACTCGTACTTCCTGTATTCAAGTTGAATTTGAACTTTGGCCATGTTGTTTACTTCATGCTAACTCATACACTTTCTTCTCGCCGAAGTCCAGTTTTATGGTCTTCACAGCTACTAAGCCATTGTGTTCCCATAATTAAAATGAGCACTTTTGTGTTACTTTGTTTTGAAGCTGATAAAGAACTGTGTAGTACCAACGGGACGGATTTTACACTAGTATACATATATAGACACACACACTTGAGTGAGACATAGTGCCTTTCTCTCTTATTTGTTGCTGTATGGGCTTTGTTTTACTATAAATACACATCCTTTGCTCATTTCCTTATTGTAGAAGTAGATTTCTATTATTTGATGTCTTTAGTATCCCAAGGATGCTCTTTTCAAGAATATCATCCTTGAATCCCTCATTAAGTTCATTTCTCGAGAGAATCATTTGAAATTCATTATTATTTTTGTTGAAATTTTGACGTAATTTAGCTTGTGTTATATTTGTTTTGCATGGAGAGAAGTTGGTCATAAATGGAAGACTGGCTTCCAGATGGTTGGAAGATGGAAACAAGAATTACTGCAGATGGTACTAGGAAGAAGGTATAATACAATCTTTATGCCGCTCGCAACTATAGATTTATTTCCTCCTTTTGTACTTGTAGAAGTTAGTTGGATTATAAGCATCTTTATGTCGCCATTAGACATCCCCATTGTTAGCTTCTCTATGAGTAGACTGATCCTAGATACTTAGTTTCCTTCCATATGGGGCCAGCCCAAGACATCCGGGGGCCTACAACGATTTGCTTACTACGTTTAGTAAAGAAGACTCAATATAGAAGTGTAATAATTCGAATGTAATGAATGGATCACAAAATTATCTTATGGTGCATCTTAGAGAATTGTTTTCCGGTGTGCAAAAGGACTCCCAGACCTTGAGATTACGGTGACTTATTTTTGGTGATATTTGTTGTTGCCTAAGTCTTTAATTGGTTCAATTGAAGAGGCAACGCGAGGTTTGCTGGCATGTTCTGTATGCTGTGATGTTGCCTTTCTTAAGGGAGCAAAGTAATATAGTCGGTTGTGGTTTTCAGTTGATTTATAGGATGGTTTCTGGACTCCTCGATGTTACTCATTGTACACTTGTACATGATGTGCGTCGTGTAATGTGTATCTGGAGGTTGATGTTACCATTAAATAAGTTTGATGGTATTCTAATTGGGAAATAGTTTCAGATTGGTTTCACTTGGTACTGACCCTTGTTGTACTGACCAAATTTATATTTGTACTGTAGCGCTACATCAACAAGAATACCGGTCAAATTTTTCATACAGCGGAAGACATGGCACGATATGCCAATTATCTGAAGAATGTAAAGCCTCACCTTGAGGGTAAGTTATGATGTGTTGCATTGTTTTCATTCTTGCTCAATAATTTTCTTACTTTTCCGTGAAGACTTTTATAAGTAGGGGTGTATGCAACTCTAAAATCTGGTTGGTTATAGGGATGTTGGATTATTCTTCTTGTCACTTTTTATTTTGGAATATGCTAACTCTGTTTTTTTCCCTAGAGTTTAAGAAGCGTTACATGCACCCTGAGAAAATTGTGTATGTGCATCGGCCATGGGAGACTTGTATGCGCCTTCAACTAGTTAATGATATTCTTCCAAGTTTCATCATCAAAATGTGTTTAGTTCCTCGTGACAAACAGAATGTACCATAACTTTTTTACATAATTAAAAAGGGTAAAAGACACTAACCACCCCTGGGTTTAGGGAAAATTCCTCCCCGCTACCCTGACTTTTGGATATAGACACTGAGCACCCATTTAACGGAATATTCCGTGGACAATGGCCACCCTTCTGTCCTATTCCGTTAAAAAAGTAAGAGTTAAACTTTTTTTGGACCATATTACCCCTGTGTGTTTTTTGGACTTTATTACCCTTGTTCATCAAGAACATCAAGAACACATACATCAAAAACACAACAAATCCATAAAATTTCTAAAAAATTCAGCTACAACAAGTTGCCAATTACAACTAACAAGAACAAACATTTTAGTACAAGGTCGAGAACAAGAATCATAACTTCAAAATATAACAATCCATACAACCAATTGGGATGTTGGATGCTTCAAGACCAAAACTTCAAACAAACTGTAAATTTTATTATTAAAAGGGAGAAGAGGCCAAAAACAGCCACAATAACAAGGCAAAAGCAAGCCTTAAAGAACAAATGTGCTCAAAACAGCATTAGCATAACAATTTGATTATGACTTCTAGGAAGAAAGAAAAAAGACAAGAAGCAAAGAAGAAAAAAGCTGCTCAATATCTTCTACCACTGCCCAGATGGCCTTGTTAGATGAAAAACTAGGAGAATTGATAGCATCAATTCAGCCTTGGAGTCAGACAAGATTTTGATCTGGGAGAGTTTGAACTCTTTTGACAACAAAACAGCTTCCCTGATGAATATAGCATCAACAAACATATCTATGCAAACAGATATTATTACTGTCTTCTATTCCAAATTCTGACTGTATTCTATTCTTCTTGATGAATTTTATTCCTACACATGCTAATCCAGTATTGAATAGAGAAGAAAATCCTAAGTGGAGAAGAAGCGCTAACTATTATAGTCATCATCTCCAACTCAGCACCCCTTCAATCAATGGCCAATTCCCCCACATACCTCTATAGGGAGATCTTCATCTCCATCTCCACCTCCATCTCCGCCTCCGCCGCCGCCTGCATCTCCGGCGCCTCCGTGTGAAAACTCAGGGAGGATTCAAGCAAAAATTGCACAAACTGAGAAATTAAGGAACAATTCCACTCCGATGTCGAATCAGAGCCGCACGCCGCCGCTGGTGGTGCGACGACGGACGAATCAGAGCCGCGAGAGCTCTCTTCACCAGATCTCCCTCCACCGTCCCGATCCGCACCAGCGAATTCCTCATCGCCGACCTCCGCGCGTGGAGCCGGTTGCAGCGAAACGAACCGGGATGATTCGTCGGGGAGCACATACACGTCCGCTTCTGAGTCGCCATCGGCGTCGACAGAGGATTCTTACTCGGCGGCCTCACCACCACCTGGTTCCGGCTCGGGGTGCTCGAAAGGTCGAGCGAGAACCTGAGCGACGGCGACGGTTCCTTGAGGTTGACGTGCGTTGGGGAGGTAGATCTGTGGAGGAAGGAGGTCGATCGAGAGAGAGGAGAAGATGAAGGAGAGGAAGTTTCGGGTGGGTGGGTTTCATATCTGGAGAGAGAGAAGATGAAGTCTCTGGTTTGGTTGTGTGGGTTTCAGATCGACACATAGAAGATGAACAAAGCAGATGATGGATAGGAAGAAAAAGGGCGGCTGTGAAAGTTTCACAGTAAGAGGGGAAGAGAGAAAGTGGGGAAGAGAGAAGAGAGAGAGAGGGATTAGGGTTAGGAATGGATGTGAGTGAGTTTATGTTAATATATAGGGGGTAATTTTATAAAATTTTAGGGGTAATATGGTCTTTTTCTTAGTGCTGTTAGTCAGCCGTTTACCTCCATCCAAAAAAAGGTGCGGAGTGTCTTTATCCAAAAGCCAGGGTAGCGGGGAGGAATTTTTCCTAAACCCAGGGGTGGTCAGTGTCTTTTACCCAATTAAAAAAGGTTTCATGTTTTTTTATGCTTGCATATTTGACTAGACAATCTCTTCCCTTGTGTGCTTCAATTGATCTTCTATGCCCATAAATGGAATGCCTTCCAGAACTTGCCGTGCATCCTTAGCTTTTTGTATATTTCTTGAGAAGGTCAATAAGTTAATAGAGACGCAGAGCATCTATCTTTGTTAATTTTGGTTCTGGTAGAAGTCTGAAAACCTCTAGCATAGACTATTTGTACTTGCGGTTTGCATTGTGTATGAAATATACCCCAGAAGTCAGACTTAAGGATAACCTCGATCTCTTCCATCATTCCATGATAAGATATACCGTGAAGCTTGTCGTTAACGAAGATATCCAGGGGAGATAGCAAGGGTATTTGGTTCATTTTCGTATACTAAAACAATATTTGCTGAGCTTCTGGAAGTGTCTTATTCTATCTGCTTGCGCAATATTGATTACATAAGAGCTCATGTTTATTGATGTTCAGTCAATCCCTATCTTGGTTGCTTTGCAGATCCTATTCATACGATTGACGACTACTTAAAAGGTCGTGTTGCCCGGCCAATTAAGGAAGCGGATGGAGCTGGCAATACTTCTGCATCTCTGATTGAGGTGCCATTGGAAATCGAGATGCCGGAGGAGGCCTTTGCAAGCGGCTTTGGCAACGTGGTGGTTACTGCAGTAACACAGGAGGAGGCCTTCACAAGCAGCTCTAGCAAGGTGGTTAGTGCAGAAAAGCAAGACGAGGCCTTTGCAAGCAGCTCTTCTGGCAAGGTGGTTAATGCAGAAAAGAAAAGGAAGTGGCCTGAGATATAACAGCATTAATTATCCGTGCCTCTCTCGTGTTTGTCACGGGGATATATGCTCAATAAATCGAGGTTGTTTGTCGTGTGTTGTGGACTTGTGTCTAGTCTTTTATGTTTTGGTTTTGAAACATCAAATAAACGGGCTGAGCCGAGCTCGGGGAACATGTGTTGTGCAGGTCGAAAGTGTTCTAAAAATGTAATATGTCATGTTTGTGTTTATGTATGCTATGACTTCAGTTGATTCTGTGTTTTCGAAATGTTGCACGTATTGTGAATTAAGATCCGAGTGTCGTGTAGGTCGAAAGTGAACCCGATCGTTGAACCTTCTGGTTTGGTCAAATCTCACCTTTGGCTTTCTGTCAATGTCAGCTTCGCCAAGGAGTTCTGCTGGAAGATAAGAAACTGAGGTTCAGCAACTCCCCTTACTCCAGGTATCTTTTCCGAACCACCAAATTGGCTTTCAGCTCATTCCTCTACCAGTTGCATGTTAAGGTTTAGTATCTCTGGGCTTTTGTAGCCATGATAGCGCAGTCAATCTGTATTTTCTATTTTTACTGACATGCAGGGGTTTAAGAAGGTTTTCCCCTCAAGAATCTCACTTTTTAGCCATGAACCTACTTGCTCGTATCCTAGGTTACCTGACTTGGGTGTGTGTGGGTGTCGTATCCGGTGTGTATCGGAAGTTGGAGTGGCCTGCGTGCAAAACTTTGGATTTGGAGATTCAGCTAAAATGTATCAAAAAGTTAAGATTCGGCTAAAATGTATCAACAAGTTAGACACACTGGTGCAGGATACGGTAGACATGTACTTCATATTATATGTACTCAGTGGTGGAGCCACATGGAGGCACGGGGTGGCACGTGCACCTCTAATATTTTCAGAAACAATATTTTCGCCCAACGTTTTGAATTATAATTGATTTCTACCCTGTATTTATTATAATGTGCACCCGAGACAGTTCGATTACAGAAATTGTGCCACCCCTGTGTAGAAATTTTGGCTCTGCCACTGTAGGTACTTGTAAAATGATAAACAAGTTCCCTTTGTTTAGTTTCATGTACTCGTGAACGGGGTTCTTTCCATAATACTGGGACGGTTGTGAAATAGAATTTACATTTTAGTGATCATTTACGCTGAATATACCCAAATTAAATTGATGCCTGCTATAACTCTAGTTATTTACACATCTGAATTGATAGTTGTAGATCTGACGTAAACTGTTACATGATGTACTCCACAAAGAGAAGAAAAAAAATTGAAAAACAATAATAAAATATATTGTGATATCTAAAGAGAATTGAGGAAAATATCAAAAATGGTCTCTCTCTCTCAAAAAAAAAAAAAAAAAAAAAAAAAAAAAAAAAAATCTCATCCAAGTTAACCAAACGACACTGTCCAGGTGTTACCTATTGAACAACACCGATATCTTCGTCCCGGTCAGCCTTAAGTGGTAATTCCACGTGTCGAGCTACTGAAACTTGCCCCAATTCAACTGGTAAGAACCCTAGACTCACTCCCAAGTTCACGAAACCATCTAAAGAAGTTTTAACTGACGGGATATGTTTCCGCTAGACGGGAAGTTCACAGCTACTTGTTCGCTGTCTGACGGGATATGTTTGTACGTTTGCAGACACTAGTACTAGGGTGTTGTAAGAATATGATAGAATTGCCTACAGCAATGGGAAAATTAGTGAGTTTAAGGCATCTTGATATCAGTGGTTGTAACAAGTTGAGCCACAGGCCTCGGGGAATTGGGGGATTGACTTGTTTGCAGACACTAAGTGATTTTGTTAGAGGGCCAGAAGGTAAGAACTGTGGTGAGTTAGTTGAGCTAAGAAGCCTAGTTAATTTGAGGGGGGAATTAAAAGATAAGAAATTTAAGAAGTTCCAGTTGCGGGAAGTGCAAAAGCGGCAGCCAGGGTGATATCTTAACCCTCCCGGAGTTTGTCCAATCCTGCGAGGATACAGTCATGAAGGAGGAGGAGGCTGAGCTGTTACTCATTAAAAGTCTCAAACCCCATCCCAATTTGGAGACCCTGCGCTTTAGAGGTTATGGAGGAGAGAGGTTTCCAAGTTGGATGGACAAAGTTAATATAGTGGCTTCCCTTCCTAATGTTGTTTATATTCAACTAAATGGCTGCAACAGTTGCAAAAATCTTTCACCAATTGGGTTACTTCCTTCTCTTCAGGAACTTAATCTTTGGGGTTTGAGTTTAGAGTACATATATGACTACGTCGATGAGGAAGAGTTCAGTGCTAGTTGTAATAGTTGTGAAGGTTCAGTAACATCTCAACTCTTTCCATCCCTCAAAATTCTCACCCTTGCCAACATGCCTATATTGACAAGAGAGATGGGACCCATAGCTAAAGCCCACAAGGCTAACAACAACCGACATTTCCCTGTCCTGGAGGATCTGACCGTTTAGAATTGCCCATTGCTCGCTGCTGATGGGACTGAGGACTAGAAACAATCTTGTAACCTTAGTGTGGTCCGTAATTTAGAGTTGCATTGTCTGCCAAATATGGAAACACTTCCAGCTTGGATTCAGTGTCTTCCCAATTTGCAGACCCTGACACTGAATTCCTGTGACAGTATAGAGACCCTGCCTGAGTGGATGGGCAACCTCACATCGCTACAGAGCATACATTTAGAACTGAGAGTTAATGGCCTCCATCCCGGACTGCATGCAACGTCTCACCTTAGTGCGACAACTGAGAGTTAATGGTTGTCTCAAGTTGATTACAAGATGCGAGAAAGAAAGAGGGGAAGATTAGCACAAGATTGCTCACATCCCAAATATCGTGATCACAAAATCATAAGCTGGCTATTACTCCTATATGCTATGGTTTTCAACTAGCTCGTGTTTTGTTGTGTTGAGTAGGTTCTTATTTAGAAACCACCAGTACTTTTTTATATTTGTAAGATTTATTGTCTAATGTTTGTATGCATCTACAAAACAATGCAGGAGATGGTCCCAAGGAATATACCTTTTTATGATACATTTCTCTTCTACGGAAAGGAAAAAGATAAATGGCTCTCATTTGTAATTATTAGGTGACTGCTAACGTTTTCTTGAATCCTTCAATAGTGCATCTACCAATATCTAGCATGAACTGAAAGCCAACTATGTTAAATCACTTTTGCAGGATTCACTCTGGCATGAAAAACATCCTACAAGGAAAGCAATGTAAAGGTCTTCGATGATATAGATTTCTCCAAGTAAGCTCAACCACAGCACCGAATCATTTGATTTTCAGGTTTTATTTATTCAAGCTCATATAATAAACTCTCCCATGTATGGGAAGTGAGTATAGTTGTCGAATCAGGATTCAGATACTGAATCGAATTTCACCTTCACTGAATCGTGAATCGAATCGAATCGTGAATCGTAAAGATTCAGCTTGCAATAATCTTATGTAGATGTAATAAAATATTTCATAAAGCTATAACATTGATGAACAAAATATTCACATTTTTGCAAAAGGAAAGCTCATATTACTGGAGACTTCCATAACTATTGATTAGGAGTTTTGGACATCTAAAAGATGAAGAATAACCAAGATATAGATAGGCTTGTGGAGCAAGGAACTACAAGACGCCAAGGATATTGAAAATATTAGGAAACTTTTGCCCTGGGCTCGAGCAAAATGCACTGATACTAGAATACAAATGTGTGTTGCAAAACAGACATAAAGTATTATTTCTTATACTTATGCTATAACTCAATTAGACCTTCAGATGAATCGAAGGTGAATCGTAAGATTTGAACTCTTGAATCGGGATTCAAATAATTTTTGTCCATTAAAGATTCATCTAGGGGTTGGCATCGTTTCATGGGTGAATTGAGTCGATTCGTTGAATACGAATTGTGAATCGTAAGATTCTGACAACTATAGAAGTGATGCAGAAATCCGAAATAAACTAGTTAATTCTGTACCAATGAGCAATGTTAAGTGCACAAACTTCCACATGGTATGACTTCATGAGACGAACAAGTAATAGTCAGTTTTTTCCGTATTTGGATTAAGGTGAATGTAAATAATTAACCATGATAAAGAGGATTCCCATAACTCCAAAAGTACCCTCAAAGTGGACTTCATGACTCAGAAAATCAACTTCACATTAATGTCTCTCATCAAATAAGCCCTTTACTTTGTTCTATATAGAAGTGGTCATATCTGGAATGAATGTCAGATTTTGAAGCGCTAATAATATATTGTAAGATTTGACGTAAATTGAGAGAACAATCAGAGGGAAAGAGCTCTGACTATATTTTTCCATTAGTAAACATGTACAGAGTTGGACTAATATATACTTATTCTAGGAACATAAAAGGAAACAAGATGGACTGTCAAATCCCATGATTTATGGGATATTAATACAAGAAAGGCAACCAATTAAACCAGCATAATCAAAGGGATATAGCTGTTGCAAATTATCCCAAGAATCTGCTAATGCATTAATCATATATTCCCACACTCCCCCTCAAGCTGGTGAATAGATGTTTTCCATTCCCAGCTTGAATAAAATCTTTTGAAACACAGAGGTGCTTAACCCTTTTGTAAGTATATCTGCAAGTTGCCCATGTGTAGACACGTAAGGAGTACAAATCAGTCCGCTATCCAGTTTCTCTTTGATGAAGTGTCTATCAACTTCAATGTGCTTCGTTCGATCATGCTGAACCGGATTGTGAGCTATGCTGATTGCAGACTTATTGTCACAATAAAGTCTCATTGGACCATCCCATCTGATCTTCAAGTCTTCAAGAATAATCTTTACCCAAAGTAATTCACACACACCGTGAGCCATTGCTCGAAATTCTGCTTCCGCACTGGAACGCGCTACCACATTTTGTTTCTTACTCCTCCAAGTAATGAGGTTACCTCCAAGAAATGTGCAATATCCTGTAGTGGACCTCCTATCAATGATTGACCCAGCATAATCAGCATTGGTATATGCCTCAAGCACCAGACCCCCATTTCGTCTAAATAAAATGCCTTTACCCGGTGTCCCTTTGAGATACTGTAGCACTCGGTGAGCTGCTTGCAAGTGAAATGTTCTCGAACTATGCATGAATTGACTAATCACACTCACTGCATATGCTATGTCCGGTCGAGTATGGGATAAATATATCAACTTACCAACTAAGCGCTGATACATTTCCTTATCCACTGCAGCCTCTTCCTCAGCCATTCCAAGTTTCAGATTTTGATCTATTGGAGTAGCTGCTGGTTTGCATGCTGCCTGCCCAGTTTCTCTAAGTAGATCAGTGACGTACTTTTGTTGGGAGATAAAAATGCCTTTCTTGGAGTGAGCCACCTCAATCCCTAGAAAATATTTCAGCCTCCCTAACACTTTGATCTCAAATTCCTTAGCCAAGCGCTGACTTAAGTTTTTTTTTTCCTTATCATCATTACCTGTCACTATTATATCATCGACATACACCAACAGTGCTGTGACTCCCCCTGAAGATGAGTGTTTAATGAACAACGTGTGATCCCCTTGGCTTTGCTTATATCCCATTACAAGCATGACTCTTGCAAATCTACCAAACCATGCTCGTGGTGATTGCTTAAGTCCGTACAAGGACTTCTTGAGTTTACACACAATATCAGCTTCCAAATTCTTTCCATAACCAGGTGGGACATCCATATAAATTTCTTCTTCGAGGTCTCCATGCAAAAAGGCGTTCTTAACATCAAACTGCTGCAACTCCCAACCATAATTAGCTGCTAATGAAAGTAAGATTCTAACTGTATTCATTTTCGCAACTGGAGCAAATGTCTCTTGGTAATCAATCCCATAAGTTTGAGTATAGCCCTTGGCTACTAGCCTTGCCTTGTACCTCTCAATTGACCCGTCTGCTCTATATTTCACTGTATAGACCCATTTGCACCCCACATGTTTCTTCCCGACCGGAAGCTGCTCTAACTCCCATGTTTTGTTCTTTTCCAATGCCTCCATTTCCTCATTCATGGCTTGTCTCCATTTCTCATGGACAAAGCATCGGATAAAGTGGAAGGGATGGCAGTGGCATTTAGACTAACTAGGAAAGCTCTTTGTGAAGGAGAAAAATGTTTAAACGACACGAATTGTGCAAGAGGGTATAGTGGTCGTTTCGTGCAATCTCTAGTTCCTTTCCTAATAGCAATAGGCAGCTCCAGATTTTGGTCATTATGGCCAACATGAGCCTCAAATTCCGGTTCAGATTCAGAAATCGTTGGCTCATTCTCGGGATCTTTGCTGGATTCTTCGACTTGCACATAGTCTGGGACAACTGTCTTTTTCCTTGAGTACACCTGGCCATATTTCGAATTTTGAATTGTGGGGATGGGACTTTCTGAAATCTCATTGTCGGTCTCAGTGATTTCAATGTGGGGATCTGGAGTTGACAAAATTTTAGGATTAGATTCGACCCCGGAATTTGGGACAGGTTCTGACATTGGAAATGGTACAGATTTTGGAAGTTCCGGAAGATTGAGTAAGGGATTTTCATTCTTATCTTCAAGCTTCTCCTCTGGAGGACAAGGTGTAGTGAAGTATGGAGCCTCTTCACTGAAAGTAACATCCATGGAAACATAGAATTTATTTGATGGCGGGTGATAACACTTGTACCCTCTTTGAGTTGAGGAATAGCCCACAAATACGCATTTCAACGCCCTTGGGTCAAGCTTCCCCCGATTTTGGCTATGAACGTGGACGAATGACACACATCCAAATATTCTAGGCACGAGACTACTTGTTATGTGTGTTGGATAGAACTTAGAGAGTGTTTCCATAGGACTCTTCAATCCCAAAACTCTTGACGGTAAACGATTTATAAGGTGGGCTGATGTAAGAACGGCTTCCCCCCAATAGGACTTGGGGACATTTTTCTGGAATAAGAAAGCACGGGTTGATTGAAGGAGATGACCATTTTTCCTTTCAGCTATTCCATTTTGTTGGGGTGTACTAACACAAGATGACTCATGTATTATCCCCTCCTTCAAAAAATAAGGAGTTAGGACTTGATTGAAATAATCCCTGGCATTATCGGACCTGAATCTCTTGATATTAACCCCAAATTGGTTCTTAATCATAGAACAGAAATTTGGAATAACAATGCTCACATCAGATTTCTGTTTAAGCAGAAAAATCCAAGTTACACGCGTACAATCGTCGATAAACGACACAAACCATCTTGCCCCGGAAATATTAGGAACAGTTGAAGGACCCAAAATATCACTATGGATGAGATGAAAAGGAGTTGAACTTCTTCTAGAACTTTCGGGAAAATGCACGCGTTTGTGTTTTGCGAGTTCGCACACTTCACAGTGAAAACTCTCGACATCTACACCTTGAAATAAGGTTGGAAAAAGAATCTTAATGACTCTAAATGAAGGATGTCCGAGTCGGCGGTGGTGAAGCCAAACTTTCTCTTTATTTGAAGAATGAATTTCAGAAACAAAGGATGAAGGCGTATCTCTTTTGGTTATGTCTGACTTGCTTGATGCGTCAAGGTAGTAGAGACCATTCCGCGCAATAGCAAGTCCAACCACTTTTCCTGAATTCTCATCTTGAATAACACAAGAGTTGCGACGAAAAACCACATTGCAACAAATATCTTGAGTAAGCTTATGTATAGAGACTAAATTTACGGATAGTCCTGGAACATGAAGGACATTTTTTAAGGTCAGTGAGGAGCACACTCTAACATCTCCCACACCTGCTACAGTGATCAACGAACCATCCGCTGTGGCTATTTTCCTATTACTTGGACATGGAGAGTATGTTAAGAATACATTCGAAGAGTGGGTCATATGGTCGGTAGCTCCTGAATCCATGATCCAATAACAGGTAGATGCTTTATCCATGACATTTAATCTAATAGGGAATGAAAATTGACATGAGTACACTGATGAGCAAGTACCTGAGGGGTTTTTATCGTTGCCAATTTGAGACCTCACTTGTGATGATCCATTCAGTTGTGCCAACATGCCATTTTTCTGAGGCGGCTCTCCACTATATCCCCACTCTCTACTTGGAGGTTTTCCATGAAGTTTCCAACAGCGCTCATGATTATGGCGTGGCTTCTCACAGTAGGTGCACCACAAACTGTCCCGGTTAGTGGTCTTTGAATGTTGAGATCCAACTGACCCCTCTGGTTGAGTAGGTACCTCTGCACCTTTTGACATTCTTTCAAAACTCAAGAATTTCCCGGGGGACTTAATAAATGTGTTCCGTCTTTACAAAACAGAACAAAAGATAGCAAAAGCCAGCGATGAAGGCTGAGAGTTAATCCAACAAAGGAGAAAAAATATGGAGCAAAATACCAGCAATGAAGGCTGGAACAAGAGAGATTTAAACCAGCAATGAAGGCTGGAGAAGAGAATCCCAGAACTGAGCCTAAAGCTCTGATACCATGACGTAAATTGAGAGAACAATCACAGGGAAAGAGCTCTGACTATATTTTTCCATTAGTAAACATGTACAGAGTTAGACTAATATATACTTATCCTAGGAACATAAAAGGAAACAAGATGGACTGTCAAATTCCATGATTTATGGGATATTAATACAAGAAAGGCAACCAATTAAACCAGCATAATCAAAGGGATATAGCTGTTGCAAATTATCCCAAGAATCTGCTAGTGCATTAATCATATATTCCCACAAGATTGTCTAGATGTGCGAGCTTGTTTCACATTGAAAGTTTAAGCCCGGTTCATGTCAAATTCTATTAAACTATCCAGCAGAAAAGTCTACAAACATAAACAATCACTTGGTGATAAGAGTTGATGTGGTCCATCATGTGGAGCTTTGCCACTAAGTTTTCAGTGTTTGTAGGTGCTATAATATAAAGATTACACTGGCAACATTTACTTAATTCTTCTGACTTGAGGATTTTAAGTTTGAGTTTCCAGAGCTTAGTTTCCATCAGTAGTGGTGTTGACCTGGAGCAATCTAGATGCTCTGTACTTGTTCTAGTTGACCTCATGCCCCGTTTGAAGTAGGTTGATTGTCCCTGTAACATGTTTGTTCTCCTCCTTTCTCGTGTCAACCTATACCTCCACGTTCGAAGAAGAGTCCTTATTCGAGACTCTTTCATATCTATTTTTTCACTCAAATACCTTGAGAGAGGGAGAGAAAAGCACAGCAATCAAACGCTTCACATCTTACTTTCACAAAATCTGCATCTAGCAATGGCATCACTGCTCTATGGCATTGCCGGAAAATTGCTGGGAGAATTGTGCTCCCCTTTCCTAAAAGATGCTGGGAAGTCTTGGGGATATGGAACCAAAGATGAGTTTTTGAGAAACTCAAGAGCACTTTGTCTGTCATTGAAGCCGTGCTTCTTGACGCCGAGGAGAAGCAGAGAACAAACCACCAGGTTCAAGATTGGCTCAAGAAGATTAAACTTGTTTTCTATGATGTTGAGGACTTGTTGCAAGAATTCTCCACTGAAGCTTTGAAGCGTCAAGTGATGACTAAGAATAAAACAGCAAAGGAGGTACACATTTTCTTTTCATCCTCAAATCCAGTTATGTATCGTCTTAAAATGGGTCGTAAAGTTCAATTGATTAGGGAGAGGTTGGATGCTATAGCGTTAGATGGCAATAGATTCAACTTTGCTGAAAAACTAGTAGAGATGCATCTGATCAAGAGTAAGATAAGAAAGGAGACTCATTCTTTTGTGCCTCTAGAGAAAGTTATGGGCAGAGACGAGGACAAAAGATCTGTCACAAAACTTTTGTTTGAATCTGATGCGGACATCAATGTCTCTGTCATTTCAATAATTGGTATTGGTGGAATGGGAAAGACCACTCTTGCTCAATCAGTGTACAATTCGAAAGAAGTTAAAGACAACTTTGAACTAAAGCTTTGGGTTTCAGTGTCAAATGAAATTGATGTCAAACTAATTTGTGAGAATATCATAGAATCTGCTACGAAGAGGAAGTGTGTGAGGCTTCAGATGGACGGAGTGAAGGATGAACTTAAGAAAGCCGTTGATGGAAGACATTATCTCCTTGTCCTGGATGATGTGTGGAATGAAAATCCCATAGAATGGATGAACTTGGAAGAGCTACTAATAGGTGGTGCGAAAGGGAGTAAGATTCTGATTACTGCCCGAGCTGCATTAGTTGCACGAGCTGCAAAGTCAACTGCAACATATATCTTGAAAGAATTGTCTCACGAAAAATCATGGCTTTTGTTCAAGTAAGTGGCATTCAAACGAGGGGCAGAGCCATGGAGTTCGGGAATGGAAAGAATAGGAAAGGAAGTGTTAGAAAGATGTGCAGGTGTTCCGTTGGCTATAAAAACAATTGGAAGCATGTTGGGTTTAAAAGAAGGGGAAAGTGATTGGCTGAATTTCAGTAAGAATGATCTTCAGCTGATTACACAATATTCTGAAGGTGGAATTGTACCAATCTTGAAACTGAGCTATGACTATTTATCGACACCCCTAAAACGATGTTTCACGTATTGTGCAATGTTTCCAAAACATTTCGTAATTGATCGACTTATGTTGATCAGGCTATGGATGGCTCAAGGGTTTATTCAATTGGATAGCAGAATAACACAATGCTTGGAAGATGTTGGAGAGCAATATTTTATGGAGTTAGTGAACAGATCTTTCCTTGAAGTCCATATCATGGGTTCTGATGGCCATGTTTTGTTTTGCAAAATGCATGATTTGACTCATGATCTTGCACAATCAATGAGGGGTAAGGAGTGCTTCAACGTTGGCTGGGATCTGAATGGTGCCAATGAAACGTGTCGTCATGCATGGGTTCCCCCACATAGGCTTGCCAAATTATTTCATGCCGAGAAGTTGCGTACACTTGTTGTGATGGATATTTGGAACGTGGATGAATTTGAATTTGATGAAATCACGGGTATGTGTAAGCACTTGCGAGCGTTAGATTTGGCGAAGTTAAATATTGCAAGAGTGCCAAGTTTTATAGGGGGATTAAGGCATTTGAATTACCTCAACCTTTCGAGAAATACTTTTGACCTACTTCCAGAATCTATTTCCAGTTTGTACCAATTACAAACTCTAATACTCGAAACTTGCATAAACTTGAAGGAATTGCCTAGAAGAATGAAGAATTTAGTGAGGCTAAGGCATCTCGACATCAGAGGTTGTAACAAGTTGAGCTATATGCCACGTGGGCTTGGGGAATTAACTTGTTTGCAGACACTAACTGAATTTATCACAGGGCCGGAAGGTAAAGATTGCAGCGAGCTTGATCAATTGAAGAGCCTAGTTGATTTGAGGGGACAATTAACTATAAGAAATTTAAGAGGGTTGTCCACAGTTGGAAAATGCAAAAAGGACGGGCAAAGTTGCTACCCTGACATGTTAACCCAAATGCAATTCATCGAGTCCCTGGAGTTAATATGGAGCCATGGGGATGAAGTTAACGAGGATGAAGAGGCCGGGTTAATGGTGTTGGAAAGTCTCAAGCCACATTCCAGTTTGGTGGAGCTATGTATGGATGATTATGGAGGTAAAAGGTTTCCAGGTTGGATGGACAAAGTTAACAGTGGGATTTCCCTTCCTAATATTTCTTATATTAAGTTAAGCAATCGTGGACTAGATAGTTGTAAGGGTTGGCGAAAGCTTCCGCCGTTTGGGTTACTTCCATGTCTTCGAGAACTTAAACTTTTTAATTTGGGGGGTATAGAGTACATTTATGGCGAGGGGGAGGAGGAGGAAGAGGACACGTGGAATAGCAATGACTGTGATACTAGTAGTGGTGGAGGTTCCTGTTCTTTGGTAGTGCAACTCTTTCCATCCCTCAGAAAGCTCTCCCTTGCCAACATGCCGAAACTGAAAAGAGAGGTGGGCCCCAGAGCAACGTCCGAGCCCAACAGCAGACATTTCCCTGTTTTGGAAGAACTGCGCATTCACAATTGCCCTTTGTTTGTTACTGATGTAAGTGAAGAGGTCGGCAAGCACTTTCTGAGCCTTACTAGACCCCGTGTGGTGCACTTAACTAGGTCAGCAAATATGACAGAACTTCCAGCGTGGCTTCAGTATCTTCCGAATTTACAAACCTTGAACCTCTTCTGGTGCCCCAATATTGTGGCCCTGCCGCGGTGGATGCACAACCTCACATCACTACAGGAAATTCATTTAGAGGGTTGCGACTCGTTAGCTTCAATTCCGGACTGCATTCAGAAACTCACCTCATTGCAAAGACTATCAGTTCGCGCCTGTCCCAAGTTACTTAGAAGATGCCAGAAGGAGATAGGAGAGGATTGGTACAAAATTGCTCACATCCCGGACATCAAGGTGGCTACCGGGTGGTGAGCTGTTACATACTATGTCAGGTACGTAGCCTGACTTCTTTTACACTTAGTACATGTTTCTCATACCACCACTATTTCTGTGGGAAGATATTTTGCTTAATGTTTTTCTTCTTTAAAAACACTCCAGGGGGCATATTAAGCTAGAAGGCATTTTCTTCTTCGCAGCACTCACAATTACTACTTCCTGGGATAGAATGACACAATAGGTAAGTTCTTCTCTTTTTCTCTGCTTTTAACCTTTTCAGGAATCATTTGTATTTCTCTTTGGATCTCAGACCTACAATCAATCACCTAGAAGGCCACACTGTCATTACGTCTGTTTCATATCCATCTTTTTTCTGTCTACACAAATCAGAAGCCGGGAATCTTAATGCAATTTTCTTCAGTGTGCAACGTTCTAAGCGGGTCTTACATGTGCCACTGATGAACGAGTTCAATTTCTTTGACAAGAAAATTCGATTTGCAGGGCAGGCTTAGTTGATCGCGAGTATGGCATTCGATATTTGACCACTTTTGTAAAACAAGGTTCATCTGCGTGTAACCTTCCGCCCATCTATGGTTTTATGTTACATTCTTTAGTTAGCATACAACAGAACAACTTGAAAGTTCCTTATGTATTACTATTACTTAGTGTCTGTAACACACCACTGTGTTTCGTGCTTTAACAATACAATCTGCTTCTGTCGGTGCAAAATTATCAGAGTTTTCAAGAATCGCCTTCCGTCCCAGTTAGAATTTGTACATGCGCATTTAACTTTGGGCATTATACCACTGGGCTTCTCTTGTTGGATCCTTTCACATTTAAAAATTCTCGAATCTAAACTTTACCTTGTGTGTCGTCTCTCTAATTATTTGTGGTTGGTGAATCTAAATCTTGCCATTAAATTTGCTAAAAGTTATTGATAAACTTGTTTGTTGCTAAAAAAGTAAAGATATCTCTACTTAAAATGTCATGCAATTTTTAGTACTAGTTACTTAATTTCACTGTCTGCAGACCGCATAGAGTCAAAGATTACTGATGTTGCTTCTATGGCTGGCCCTTCAATTGGAGAATCTAGATAAACAAAATATTTTGTCATGCATATACTCAATTGCTAAGATTTAGCCTTAATAGTCGCCTTTTATTCAGTACATTCTTTCTCAATTTGTGTTGATACTTACTCTACCTTCAAGGACGAGTATGAAGGCCGTTTCGGCAAGCTGAATGAACTCAAGGAATCCTGAATCTGTACTGGAAACCAATAGAGCTAAGATGCTTTTGGGTGGGATGCTAATAGCTAATGGTTCAGTGTCCTCTTCTCTCAGTTGATAATGAGACCAGTAGCCTCATCTCATGGCCTCAGAGACCTTATTCTCAAGTTCAGATGGAGCAATTGGAGGGAGCAGCCAGAGATGCTTAGAAAGAGAAGAATATTGGCTCCCAAACTCCCAAGGAACCAGCAATATTGAGAAGGTATCCATCTTCATAAACTGCATCATCATCGTATTCTTTGAATCATGTTTTGCTGATTTACGGAATTAAGCACATATTAGTAATTTTATAGTTTTTTCTCTAAGCATTTTTTTGTTGTTGCTTATGGCCGTGTTGAGTGTTTCTTTATTTGTTATCCATCTCTTTTCCAATAGGACAAATTAGAAGGCAAGCTTTTATGCAATCTAACCAGTAAACAGCATCCTTATTAGAATTTTCAGCCTAGTTCAAAATATATTTGCTAAATCATGACTTTGTGTTTACAAAATCATAAATTTACCACGATTATAAGCTCCCTTCTCTGGTTTTGTTGAAAAGGTTTGTGCTTCAATGAAGCAGCTCTCAATTTTGTTTACCAGGTCTGTCTTGACTATGTCATAAAGCTTTGAAGATTTTGTTCACGCCAACCTTTATCTAATTTTAGTCATTTTTCACACAGTAGTTAGAAAACGGAGAATATGTTTAAAATGAATGGCAAGGTTCTATCAAGATGGAGGTGGTTCACTTCTAAAAGCGGGGAAATACTTTTTGCCAGGTCCAACTTCTCCGCAAACATATTTTAGTTTTATATATTTTTATTAGCTATAAAAACACTGAATGAATAATGTAGTACCCGGGTAGTTCCGGGTAGTTCATCTATATCTCGTTAAGAGTTCATGAATTTCTAACTGTGGATACATTATACATGTTTTACACTTGCATCTCGATAACATTTGTTATTGCTGTTATCTTAATGGTTTGATATTCAGTTGAAATGTACTCGAAAAGGATATAGAGAGCCTAAGTAAGCCATGGAGTACCTAATTGGTGCTCAACGCATGCTACCCACTTAGATGGGTTGAATTTGGCTAAGTCTGCAAATCCCATGCTACCCCCACTCTAGTGTGGTTTGCAGGCTTGGGGTTTATCATGTGCGCACCCAAAGGGTAGTGGCTACGGGTTTCCACGTCATCATGAAAAATAGTATGCCCAATCTGCCTCAACAGTGTGCTTGTACAATTTCTTCTACTTCTTTAAAAGATACCCTTGGCCAGGTCTTCTATTTCTGCAACTCAGTCCAGCCTGTGGTGTGAATACTGGTGTATATGTTGATAGACTTCCCTTCGTTGCTACTTAATTCTAACCCAATGACCGATGTCTAGTTCATGAGTTCGCATTTGGAAATGATTTGATGAGAAAAGAACAAGTGATGAACATGACTCTCATCAACTCAAGTTAGAAATCTCACCAAAAGTGATGAGATTTATGGGGGAGAAACTAAAAAATCCGAACTTTCCGTAATGCCTAAGGATCAAACCGAACTTTGCATGCTCGAAAATCAACTATATGATTGCCCTTTCTCATCAAATAAGCCTGTGACTTTGTTTGTGCTACATTGAAGTGGTCATGGTTGAACCGAGTAATAGAATCTGAGGTCGTGTGCAACTCTAAGTTTTTAAAATGCTATATGTTGTAATATTGTTTGGATGTGTGGGTTTGTCGCATCTGGGAGGAACTTTTAAGTGGACTGAGTCAATTTTTAGTAATTTATCAAGCTGAAAAGACAACAAACATAAACAACCTTATAGTGATTAGACTTGGGGTACCAGCTTCTGTTGTTAACTTTCCAGTGGTTGGTGTTGGATGCCAAATCCAAATCATTGACGTCAGCTTGCAATTAAGTAATTCCAACTCTATGTCAACAAAATTAGAAAAGTTTTTCTAGTATCATGTTTCTGAAGACTTGATCTTAAGACATTAAGAATTAGTATATTTCTGAAGACTCGTTCTTTGGATAACTTCTGTAAGAACTAGTGTTGAGTATCGATCATCTAGGCTTTACCTAGCTGACCCCATACCGAGTTTAGAGTAGGTAGATGGTTTCTCTAGTCAATGTTTACCTACGCGTGAAGATGAGTCATTACTGGTGACTCTTCCATACCTACTCTCTTTCACTTAACTACCTTGGCCGAGACAGAGGAAAGCAAAAGTATGCGTTCAACACCTCACATCTTATCACCACCAGCATCTAGCAATGGTATCACTGCTTTCTGGTCTTGCCGGAAAATTGTTGGGAGAGTTGTGCTCCCCTTTTCTGAGAGATGTTGGAAAGTCTTGGGGATTCGGAGCCAAGAATGAGCTTAAGAAACTAAAGAATACCTTGTCTGCCATTGAATCTGTGCTTCTTGACGCAGAGGAGATGCAGAGAACAACCCGCCAGGTTCAAGAGTGGCTCAAGAAAATCAAACTTGTCCTCTATGATGTTGAGGACTTGTTGTTTGAAATCTCCACTGAATCCTTGAAGCGTCAGATCATGACCAGGAATAGGAAAGTAAAGAAGGTACACATTTTCTTTTCACGGTCGAATCAGATTATGAATCGTCTTAGGATGGGTCATGAAATCAAGTTGATTAGGGAGGAGTTGGATGCTATTGCATCAGATCACAATAATTTCAACTTAATTGCACGTCAAGAAGAGATGCATGTGATTGGAGGTTGGAGAAGGGAGGAGACTCATTCTTCCATGCCTATGGAGAAATTTATCGGGAGGAAGGAGGATAAGAGAATCATCATCGAACGTTTGTTTGAGTCAAATATTCAAGATAATGTGTCCGTCGTCTCAATTGTTGGTATTGGTGGAGTAGGAAAGACAACTCTTGCTCAATCAGTATACAACACTGAGGAAGTCAAGAAACACTTTGAGCTTCGGATGTGGGTTTGCGTGTCTGTTGACTTCGATGTAAGATTAGTTTGTGAGAAGATCATAGAATCTGCAACGATGAGAAAGCCGCGTGGGCTTCAAATGGATGTAGTACAGAGGGAACTCAAAGATGCAATTGGTGGAAGAAGGTTTCTCCTTGTCTTGGATGATGTGTGGAACGAGAGCCCTGTCCAATGGATGAAACTACAAGAGTTGTTAATGGGTGGTGCAAAAGGGAGTAAAATTCTTCTTACTGCCCGATCTGAATTAGTTGCACGAGCTGCAAAGTCAATAGCGCCTCATTGCTTGGAAGGGTTTTCTCTTGAAGAATCATGGGCGTTGTTCAAGCGAGTGGCATTTAAACAAGAAGTAGAACCAGAGAGTACCTCAATGGTCAGAGTAGGATACGAAGTAGTAAGAGTATGCAGTGGAGTTCCATTAGCTATAAAGACAGTTGGAAGCATGTTGGGCATGAAAGAAAATGAAAGCGGCTGGTTGGATTTTGAAAAGTACGATCTTCAACGGATAATGCAAGATAGCAAAAATGGCATTTTGCCCATTTTGAAGCTGAGTTATGACAAATTATCAGCATCATCTTTAAAGAGATGTTTTGCGTACTCCGCGGTGTATCCAAAAGATAGGAAAATGGAACAAAATGAATTAATTCACATGTGGATGGCTCAAGGACTAATTCAATCTGATGGCACAACCCGTTCTTTGGAAGATGTGGGAGAGCAACACATTATGGAATTAGTGGATAGATCGTTCTTTGAAGCCTGTGACAAAGATTCTTTTCCAAAATATTACAAAATGCACGATCTGATTCGTGATCTTGCGCTATCAGTAGGTGGAAATGAGTGTTTCCATTCTGGCCCTAATGTGGATGACGTGGATGAAACCACTCGGCATGCATGGGTGAGGGGAGTTATACCTACGCATTTGTTTTCTGCAACCAAGCTACGTACATTTATACTTTCACCTTTGACTTTAAGAGACTCCGGTGAATCTGAATCTATTTGTAATGAAGTCATGAATGGTTTTAAGCGTACCCGTGTGTTAGGCTTAATGTGGTCAAACATAGCGCGTCTGCCACATATAGTCGGTGAATTAAGGTATTTGAGTTACCTTAACCTGTCTCATAACCCATTCGATTCACTTCCAGAATCTATTTGCAGATTGTACAATTTGCAGACACTTATACTTATGCATTGTGCGAATTTGCATAAATTGCCGAAGGGAATAAGGAATTTAGTGAGTCTGAGGCATCTTGATATAAGTTATTGTGATCAGCTGAGCCATATGCCACGTGGACTGGGAGAACTAACTTGTTTGCAAACATTGACTGATTTTGTTATAGGGCAAGATGGTAGGAATTGTGGTGAGCTTGATGAGTTGAAAAGCCTAGTTAATCTGAGGGGGCCTTTGAGAATAACTAATTTAAGAGGGTCGAAAATTGGAAATCTGAAAAAAGACCAAATTTGCAACCGGGATCTGTTATCCGGGTTGAAATTTGTTCAGATATTGGCGTTAATATGGAGCTGTGACGATGAAGTGAAGGAAGAAGAGGCAGAGTCATTGTTTGAAAGTCTCAAGCCCCATTACAATTTGTTTGCACTACATATTTTTCGTTATGGAGGTACGAGCTTTCCAAGTTGGATGGACAGCATCAGCATTGTGGTTTCCCTTCCATATATTGTTTGTATCACAATAGATGGTTGTCAGAGATGCAAAAATCTTCCACCGTTTGGGTTACTTCCTTTTCTTCGACAACTTGAGCTTCGTAAAATGAGTGCTATAGAGTACATATACAAAGGCGACGACTGGAGTAACTATGCTAATACTATTTCTAGTGGTGGAGGTGGAGGCACTTGTTGGTCACTCCTCTTTCCATCCCTTAGAGAGCTCTCTCTCGTCAACATGCCCAAATTGGTGGGACTTGAAAGAAGATGTCGAGGGGTGGGATTAACCGAATCATCCCACCAAATTAGAGTACATTTACCTGTTCTGGAGAAACTGCTCATATCTGAATGCCCTTTGTTTGTTGCTGATGGGAATGAGGAGGATGGGAAGCAATTTATGAGCTTCACTATGCTCTCTACAGTAGAGCTAGTGAGTCATTCGGACATGGAGACACCTCGTGCATGGCTTCAGTATCTTCCCAATGTGCAAACCTTGAAACTCTATTGCGAAAATATTGTGAACCTGCCAGAGTGGATGGGGAACCTCACTTCTCTACAGGAACTTCATTTGCGAGTTTGCACGCAATTAGCATCAATTCCTGACTGCATGCAACGTCTCGCCTCATTGAAACGACTAGTACTTCATCGCTGCAGTCCCAAGTTACTCAAGAGGTGCGAGAAGGAAAAAGGAGAGGATTGGCACAACATTGCTCACATTCCAAGCATCTCAGTGACTACCAATTGGTGGGAGTGAGCTAGCTGTAAGATCCACTTTGTG
This sequence comes from Linanthus parryae, assembly GCA_023055425.1. Classification (NCBI taxonomy): domain Eukaryota; kingdom Viridiplantae; phylum Streptophyta; class Magnoliopsida; order Ericales; family Polemoniaceae; genus Linanthus; species Linanthus parryae. Next base: position 11,896,449 of record JALGPY010000006.1, on the reverse strand, counting down.
TTATCTGTTTAATGTTTTCAATAGCTCTTCTTCCTATTCCTACACCACAACTAGTTTATACCTCGGTAGCTTTTGTTTAAATTTTTGTGCATTTGAACACAATGCAGGAGATTTTCCGGAGGTCTATGAGAGTATGTGATGTCTCTTCCTGGCTGTCACAATGCAGTTTGATACATGTCAAAGGAAAAAAATCGACGCAGTAACTTGTAGGTGACTACTGATATTACTTGGACTCTTTTGAATTGCATCTCTACCTAAATCATGCGGAAACTACAGACATCATGGCAAACCACTTTTGTAGGATTTGCACACGATCTCGAGGTGAACGGACAGGATTGGCACAACATAGTGAACATACCATATTCGGTATGTGAGTTATTCTCCATCATTCGGTGCGAGGAAATCAAAGTAACCTAACTTCACGCATAATTGATTGATTGAACTATTCACCTTTGTGTGTCAAATTATTTTTTAAGATCATCAAGTCAATGACTTTTCTGATGAAAGAAATGGCAATTTTCTGTTGTACATGAAAATGATATTCTGAAGTTTCAGTTAAATTGGATTTTGGTTATCTGAAAAGAGTAACTGACGTTACCAAGGAGCTTTCTTGCAGTATGGAGTTTCTGATGCAAAAAGAAGGGAAGCAGCAGCAGCAAGATCCTTAGGACGCGTAAGAATAAAACATGTAGATCTTCTTCGTCTATCTTACACTGTTTCAATATATGAGGGCAGGCTGAGGTAATTCTGTGTAAGATTGCTTTTTACATTTAAGAAAAAGATAGGTAGATGATAGTGGGTATTGAATGCCTTGAGTTATCTGCTCGTCTGGTGTAGATTTTGCGATAATGACAGCGGTTCGTCAAGATGTGTAAAGAGGCATGAAGTCATTAAAAATATAATGCCATTTGTGTTGCTTCATTCTCTCCGACAACTTTTTGAGGTTTGGGATGGGATAGAGTACATGTATGATGACAAGGAGGATGACCAGTGGAACAATGACGATGGCTCTGTGCTAGTTGTAGTAGTACTAGTGGTAGTGGTAGTAGTAGTGGCCGGAAATCATAGTCACTTGATCTTCTTCAACTCCCTTGGTTCCACGCCTCAAAGTGCTCTCAATGAAGGAGATGTCGGACATCTTGAATGTAAAAATTGATGTTTTGAAGAGATGGCTTGGAAAATGCAAAACTCGCTTGGGCAATCTCTATCTATACTTCTCAAGGATTAGTCTCTCGTTGTCAGCCTTGGAAACTGCCTGGTGCAAACCTAAAAGAAAAGGGAAGAAGATAATGAAAGGAATACAAATTTGGATGGGGATGGGAACACAAACAACATTGGATTTGGATTTCATTATTCTGAATTGTGATCTGATGGATATGTTTCATGCACATCATTTACATTTCTACATCATGCCCATTGATCAGTTCCTTATTCCTGCCGTTGTGGTGGCAAAAGGTATAGCTTTTGTGCAGAAATATAAGTTTAATGGGGAACATGCAAAAAAAAGTACGGCACACATGAATTTTCTTTTAAAAATAGGGGCAAAACCGTTGTCAGCAGGCGAATTATTTTAGTGCTCCGAAAGAGCACCACATGGTGCTCTACAACCAATTAAAGTGCAACACTTAAATGCTCTGTGAGTGATCGGTAGACACTCATTGGCTTGGAGAGCACCACGTCGTGCTCTTTTGGAGCACTAAAAATTGCTCTGTCAACAGAGACCGGCGTTATTAAGGGATGTCTCACGTAGCTTACAGGATCGGCGTAACATTGCTCACCTCCCAAACTTCAATACGGAGTAATAATGACTTAATGAGCTACCTATTTCTTTTACATGATATGGAATTGGAAGTCAGTCCGTGAACGTGTATTTGCTTTTATGCTCTTATCAAACTGCATAATCAAATCAGAGAAGGTACTCAAGCTGATAACACAAATGTCAGCAGAGAGAAGTTTTTGCAGCAATGAGTGACTTCTAGTATATCAATTCATCCAGAAAAGCAAAACAGGGGAACAATTAATCATATTTCATCAAGTTACTATCTCAATACAAACAAACTCAGCAGTAGCATTTTTAAAGCTGCAACACACTTAACACGAGAACAAAGCCAACACAAATTGGATCTAGGAATTAAGTTACAGATCGGTGTTCTCTGCAAAGACCAAAACAAAGCTGAAACATCAGTACTCCGCAAGATGAAGAGGAACATCAGATCAGTCCATGGAAGACTGCTTCCACCCACCAAAGTCCTCTCCGTCAAATCCACGATCAGCCTGCATGACCGTTAGAATCATTTTAGTCATTGGCAGTAACACATTATACCCAACTGTCATAACTGAATTACAAAGCCATAAGTGTTCAACTGTTCATAGAAGAGGCAGGGCAGGCTATAATTGAATACCACATTTGAAAGGCATATGGGTCTTTGCCTAAAAGTGAATTTCCCGGAGGCCCATTTGGCGAAAAGCCATAAAGCTGCAAGAAAGTGTAAGATGGCTTGTTTACCTACTCTAAGACACGCTTAGGTTAATCACACCAACTTGTCCGAGTTAGATACTTTTAGCATGTTGATATGAAATAATTCTAAAGAATAAATGAATATGATTGAAATAGCTGGCTTGTTATTTGACGTCTTATGATAATGATTGGTTCCAGGTATTCACGGGTCTTAAGAGATGGTAATGACTAATCAGATAAAAGAACTCAAAAGGAAAAAGGGAACAGAAAGTAACCTGGGGGGTGAAGGTAAGACCAACTCGAACTTCCCCACAGTATTCTCCATCCTTGACGACATTGTATGAAGTGACGTCAATTTTGCCTTCGCTCAACAATGCTTCCAAAGGAATGCTGCAAGATACAATGTGAGAAAGTTCAGTATCCAAAATTTGACACATTAGTTATATCCCCATGAAGTTCAAGACACAGCTTCTGCTCAGCAGACTAGAAAATGCTCTGTTGAAAGCATAATTGAAGAGTCTAATAGTCTCTTCCAAAATTCATCGAATTTCTCCTAGTACTAATTTTTGCTTTTTTTGCCGTTTTATCTTTTCATGGAAACAAACAACACATGAAATTAAGCAAGTGATATTCGAATCCTACTAGGGCCGTGCTTGCAAGAATCAAGAGAAGTAATTACTCACGTAGCCTCTCCTACAACATCATCCTCGGTGACGTCACTGTCCATGATCTTGATCTTGAGCTCGGATACACCATCTGAGAGATGAAATAGAAAGGTCTCATTCCACTCCGGTGTAGTTCCCTTGCCTGCATTATTCATTCATGTATGTATATATATATATCAGTATAAATCGAGAGAGAGAAAGCATGGTGATGCAAGGAGGCTGTGCAAACTCACCTGAAGCGACACTGCTTTTCTGCTCCTGAGTGCGACAAGTGATGATTGCATAAGGATCCATATCAGCTGGATATCAACATATAGAAAATCTCAGAGCATTATTATTATTATACACAAAATGCTACTAGTATATCAAATGTTCATTCAGTGTCAATACTTGCAATTGATGATTGAAATAATCACTAGTTAGGCTCCGTTTGGTTGGTGGTAAAACATTTTCCTGTAAAATGTTTTCCCTTGTTTTAGTGTTTTGGTGTTGTTTGGTTGGAAGTAAAATGTTTTCCTGTAAAATGTTTTCCCTCAAATGATGTAAAAATGATTTACACATTTCAAATCCGTAAGCCGTTTTCGGGAGAGTGAAGGAGTACAACAACTCGTACTAACACCTCCACCACCACTACCACCTACCTCCACCACGAACCATCACCGCACCCACCTTCCCCGCCACCCATCACTGTCATTTCCGTCACGGCCCACTATTTTGGCAAGAGTCAACCAAATACGAGAAAATAATTGCAGGGAAAACTTTTTCACACAAAACATTTTACGCGTAAAATATTTACTGCGAACCAAACAGAGCCTTAGTGTAGTCAACGAAGTAGTGGTTTGGGTTTGGACTACTAAAACGCATTGATGAACCAAAAAAAAAATCTCCATTTTGAATTGTTGACAAACAAACAAAAGTCAGCGATTTCGAGTGGGGACTATCAAATTCATCTTCCGTCCGATCAACTAACACGTCACAACTCGTAGGAACAATAATAAACCCAAGAATGAAATAGTCAGAGAACCGATCCGTACGCCTCATTCTTAAAAAATTGATCTCTAAAAGGAGATCAAGCTAAATCAGATCAGATCCTTTAAAAAAACACGGAATTGGCATGATGATCTACTCAATTTCGGATGAGGCAAGACGAACATGATAAAATGCAGGTGAAAGAAGAGTGAAAACTGAAACGAGGATGATCATGTACACACAGAGAGAGAGAGCTTACTGAGGAAATCGGTGTTATCGAGACCTTTGGCTCCGACGAGAACCACTTCAAGCGTACCTCCAGTCATCCTCTTCGGAGAATTCAGAGAGAGATGGACGAAACGATCAAATTTGGCTCTCTGATCTCTCTCTGTTCTCTCTCTCACTCTTCTCTCTCTGCAGTAGGTTGATTATGATGATCTGTTTGGTGGAAGTTGCGTAGTGCGCACCGGCAACTATAATAGAAGAAGAGGAGGGATTAGTAATAATTAGTCATAAATTATTATTATTATTATTATTATTTTATTATTATTATTTTTATTATTATTATGGAGATTCTCTCCCTCTCCGAGCCGGGTTGAATGTTGGTTCGGCTACTTGGTCCGGTTCTCACTCCCGAGAAGAAAAAACCGCGCTCTGAAAAAAGGAATTACCACTTTTCTCCTTCAACTTTCCACTAACTAGCATAGTACCCCAAAAGTTATAAAGACCATACTATTATATGATAAGGATACTCATACTACACTATTGGGAAATACTCTATGTTTTATTTTTGAGAAATATTAAGAAGTTTGTATTAGGAGTGAGCAAAAACCAGCCTCAAACTGGCACATTGTCATACCTTAATTTAGTCCGAGTTTGGCATCTATTGATGCTTACTTAATCGTTTAAACACTTTGGATCTTTCCAAATCTAAAAAAGGTATTTTGAGAACCAACCTCATGAATTGGCTCGAAATGTCGTACCTAAAACTCTAAGTTTGTTACAGTGTATTGGATGAGAAGTGTAGAGAAAAAGTGAGGTATTTTTTGGAGGGTAAAATAGTCAAATAATATTACAAAGGTTACCATTTTAGGAAAGTACAAGAAAGCAATGAAGCGTACGTTTTAGAAAAGTATGAAGAAAGAAAAGAAACAGAAGAAGTACTCAACAACTTTCATGAGCATGTGTCAGGCTTCAAACTTCTAATCCGCAAGAAATGTTCACACTACATTAGTGGCCTTGTTTAGATAATCTGATTTGGTTAGCTTCTATTAAAAGTTGACCAAATCACAACCCAAAATTTGTAGGATTTACATTTCACTCATTTCTCTACTAACATAAAATTCAAAATCTCAAAACCAAAACTCTCAAACTCAAACATCAACCTGATTTGGTTAACAAAACAAGTCCAACCTTATTATCCAAACTACCTCATCGTCTTTATTTTTCAAGAAACTACATTATTGTTATGTGTTACTCAATTTGTAGCTTTGGAGTTTTAAACACTTCACATGTATATTTTTTTAAATAAAACTCTACTTGTATTGAACACATGTATAAGTTAAAACTACTTTACATGAAATATTATATCAACTAAAGTTATAAACTTACTATAATACCACTCTGATTATTCTCTTTCTCCCCATCTTAATGTTTTGACTCGTATCTGCGTCACTTTGACCAGATTTTATCATTATTTCACCGTGTTATAAATTAAATTTTACTCTACAATAACATGAAAAAATTATCAAAAAACTTGCATTATTTTGATATCCAAATCACTGGATCAAAATGAGCCCGTAAATACCGGTAAAAATAAAAATGTGGAGTAAGAGAAGAATCATTGTGGTATATAATAGTATATTCTAAATTCAGGATTGTTCATTTCAGATTTCACCTTCTTTAATTATTACAAATTAATAAAAATTAAAATTATGTGGGCAATAGATAAATTTAGAAAAGATTTGATCTTTATCTCTCTATGCTATGAGGGTGAGAAGTCAACACCGACTCTCTGTTTCCCGCGAATTCATTCATGTAATGGGACTCGAATCAAATCCGACGCATAGTCTCCTCGCTTCACTCTAACTCCTCCTCATCAATGGATGAATTTGCCCCTTTTGATCGTCACCATGATCGTCTTCAAAGCACTTGCCTTTACTCTTCTTGTCACCTCCCCTCCTCCTAGCCGTTAAAACCCTTCCATATCCCATTGTTGCAATATCTCGTCCAATCTATCTCTCTCGCTCTCTCTTCAATCCCTGCCTTTTTTAAAACTTTGTTTCTAAACGACCGTTAGATACTGAACTTACTCCGTTCCTTAAAATTCTCAATCTTTGAGGGGTAAAGATTAGGTTTTGGTACTAGGGTTTTGTTCCCCCACCCTCAAACACACCAATCTTGATTTCAGGAGTTATGGAGGAAGAAGCTAAAGAATGGGTTTTTGACAAGGAGAGAGATAATAGAGTAGCAGCTGCAGGTCATCTGATCTCTGACACTGATTATAATAGTAATGATGGTGCTGAAGCCAACCAATTTTCCCTTCAAGGGTTTGTTCTTTTTTCCTCCCTTCTTTACTACTTATTTTGTTATCTTTAACTTTGTTGTGATTTACATCGATGGTGAAGAGATGGAAGCAAGTTCAAACTCTTGTGTTGTTTCGCTAGATGATTGATATGTCAATCATTTGAAACTTTAGTATTGTTAAATTTAATTCGCAAACGGTGGACAATGAGGAAGGAATTCAAGACCTATAGAGACAGTAGGACTCGACTTATCCCTTGATGACCTTGGACAGTTTAGGGAACTTGAGGAGTTTGATCCTTCTAGACCACAACTCGGTTAAACGTGGGAAGAGGCTTTATTGATGTTCTTAGAAGTAGTTCTTTGATGAACGTGTAATGATTTGTCGATGTATAACTTATATCAAAGGGAAATGCTAAATTTCTTCACCCTTTAATTTCACCGCCTATGTTGATGTTTTCGATTGGTGATATGATTATAGAAAGATCTCACAATAAATAGCTACCAACATCATATCTTCACACATGGTAGGTGAGGGTGAAGAAAAAAGGTGGAAGCATAGCGGCCATCTATATTGAATGCTTAATTTTCCTGCACATTTTGTGCAGTTTCAGTGAAGTGAATTGTAGGCAAGAGAAGTAGAGCAAAAAGTTTGTGAACTTTGCAACCGCTTTATTTTGCTAGTTTAATGTAAAAGTACTAGCTTCCAAACATTGTAAAAAGAATTGATTCCCCTCACAAATGATTACTTTCCTTTCCTGGACTTCACTACTTGTTTGTGCTATCAAAAACTTTCAGTTGAGATCTTTTAGTTGCAGCTCAATGTGATGGTATTTGGCATTATGCAGGGTGGTAACGGGTCCTATTAGACGATCATCGAAGGGTGGCTGGACAGAGAAAGAGGTTAGTGCTTCCATCTTACAAACCCTTAGATTGACTAAATGTTTGCTTATGTATTTCACTCGCGCATTGGTTGTCGTTATGAACACATTGTATTGTATCGACACCAAAGGAAATCTCTTAATTGTCTGGTCAAATGTTCCGTAAACTGAGTTAGTGCAGGCAGCATGTTGAATATAATTCCAACTTTTCATTGTTCTCAGGATAGCATTTTGACTTCTGCTGTCCAAAAGTACAACAAGAAGAACTGGAAAAAGATTGGTGACATCCCTTGTGATTATCTCCAACTAATTTAGTTATTACCGCTCTCTTTTCCTCAACGAGTTGGGTATATCTTCTGCAGCTGAATGTGTTCCTGATCGAACGGATGTTCAATGCCTTCACAGATGGGAGAAAGTTCTCAATCCTGGTCTTGTTAAAGGACCGTGGAGTAAGCAGGTGCATATCCAACTGACAACATTTATCTTGGGTAGAAGAAAAAAACTTAATTCTACGCACTTATTCTGAATTTTAGGTTTCATGTTTGATATTTACCTGCAGGAAGATGAACTCATCACGGAGATGGTTGGGAAGCAGGGGGATAGCAAGAAGAAGTGGTCTGAAATTGCTAAACACTTGCCTGGCCGAATAGGCAAGCAATGCCGAGAAAGGTAAACCCTTCTCATGCTTCTAGAAGATATACATTTCATGAAATTGCTGGTTATGCTAAATAATATAGGGTTGTGAAATTTTATCTATTACTTGGGCAGGTGGGTGAATCATTTGAGTCCAGATATAAAGAGAACTCCGTGGACTCCAGAAGAGGAGTCGCTTCTTTGTACTGCCCAAGCAAATTACGGCAACCAATGGGCTAAAATAGCAAAGTGTCTGCCAGGAAGGTAAGGCGTCATGAACCATGCATCTCTTGCATTTTTTCATTCTAAGAGCCATTTATTGTGTACTATTTTTATTTTATGTTTGTCTCGTGTCATGTTCGACAGAAACTTTGTTGTGAGAAACTGAGGATACATTTAACAAAAGCATGTTTTTAGTCTTATAGCAATGATGTATTCGATAGCTTGTACTATAACTCTTACTCATTAGGAGTTCATATGTTTGCTTCTACACAGGTCAGAAAATGCCATAAAGAATCACTGGAATTGCTCCTTGAAGAAGAAAATTGCTCTATGTCCAAGATTCAGTACTGGTTCAAGTAAAGTTGTATTGGTTCCATGTTATTCAGAAAACCATATTACTACGCCGAGCTCTATTCAGCAACACGTTGACTCAAGACCAAGAGTAAAAAATTCTACGGAGAGAATATTTGAACCCTCTCAGAGTCATGCTCCCAATGTCTCCGGTTGTGCTCCTTTCAGTTCAGACACACACATGAACTACGACCGTTCAAGCTTGTCCAAGTTCAGGAACTGCATGACTTGTAAAGATTCTGAATCACCTGCAAGATTCGTGGGTGGATTGTGTTATAAGCCACTTGAAGAGGAAGATTTGGATATTTATGTCACGACCGGTGAATTTCCTAGTACTGATAGCTACATACGACTTCCATTAACTCCAGATTCTTCTTCTTATTACACCCCAAAGACGAATGAAGAAGAGGAGGGTAAATCAAGCCAGTATATCAGTGTGGAATCGTTCTTGAGGAGGGCTGCCGAGAGCTTTGAAAGTGTGCCGTGTATAATAAGGAACCGGAGAAGAAGTCCAGTTTTACCAAATGCTAGTAGGAGTAACAAGTTTGAGGTTCGCGAGACCAGAAACTCTACCTTTGGAAAACCAGTAGAGAAGTGTTTGGAAGATGTATTTGATGAGGTCTTGTACCACACTTCTCGCAACTAATTGAAAGCTCCACTTCACCGTAGATCCTTTGAATTATTTCGATATGCATTGGTTAACTTTAACTTCCTGTAAATTAAGATATCAACATGGTTTTACGACGAGGATGGTTTGTGATGATACTCTATCGTTGCATACAGACTATTAATGTTTATGAAAGAACACATTGTTATGGTCCTTATGGATGCTCTAATGAGTCTAGCTGGTACATAAATACGATATTCAAAATCGTTTTGATATCAGAAACATGTAGTTTTTTATTTTTATTTTTTTTTTTGAGAAAAAGCGCTTGCAGTAATTGGAATTGTGTGGATATTTTTGTTCAATGGATAATTTTGTTCAATTACCGTTGCTTTAAAAAAAATGCTTTCAAGACTTGTCAAAATGGTGAAAAGGAATTGGAAAAATAAATGTCTGAGCCCGGGTTCGAACCGGGGACCTCTAGTGTGTGAGACTAGCGTGATAACCGACTACACCACCCAGACGATGCTTTCAAGTCTACGCAACGTTTTAGATAAACAAACTCTAATCTCGTAGTTTATCTCAAACTAGGTCAGTTCACACTTCACAGTCATAAGAGTGCCATCACTTAAAAAGATTCACGAAAGATAAGAATCAAGAATGAAATCATTTACACTATGTTTGGGAATCATGTGAGAAAAGAAATGATGAGAAACTTTAATTTATGTGAGAAAAGAAATGATAAGAAATGATTTTGTTTTCTCACATACTTGTTTGGATTACTTAGCTGAGAAATGATAAGAAATTGTTATATTTTCTCACTTTCCTTGTTTGGTTAGCATATTAATGGAAAGGAAAAGAAACTATTTTAAAGATATTACCAAAATAGCCTTCATTAATATTGTAAATAAGGAAATGTTTTATTTTTTTATGGCTAATTCTGTCACAACATAAATATTGACCCTCGTCTAGTTTCTTTTCTCACCAAATCTCATCATTTTTGGTGAGAAAGAAAATTTTGAATTATGTGAAATTTCTTTTCTCATGATTTCTCACGAATTCTCATGGATTCTCACCTAAAAAGTAATCCAAGCACGAATGAGAAACCATTTCTCACCAATTCTTTTCCTTTCTCACCAAATCATGAAATCCAAACATAGTGGTGTGCTTACAACAATGAATGAAAAATCGCAAGGACCAAGAATTTAAAACATGAGAAGATGTGTTCACGGATTTGATAGGTTTGGATTAAACTACGGCTTACAGTCTGATAATCTGAAGATCAGATCGATTTTACTTGCAAATATCATGAATACTCAAATTTATGGAAGCATATACTATGTTTTGTTAACATCGTGATTACCTTGTTAATAGCGTGATGAGGAGGAAAATTTATCATAGTTGGAAGGGACCATTTGGAACGATAATATAAGTTATGGGATTTTACATATAGGCCTATGACATTCTACCATAATACAAAGAGAGCGTGTGGCATTCTACTTAGTCATCAAACAGTCCCATAACTTATCTAAAATGGTACTTGAGCTTATTTCCTATTATGCCCTCTAAAACTGATGGACGGTAGGAGATCATGAGTTCGTTTTTCATTGAAGTGAAGTGTGGTGTGTTGGGGAATCCGGGCTCAAAACACGACTAAATCAACAAAGCCGTAGCGGAAGCAAGTAACCCAAATAATCAAACTTTCCCCACGAATATGCAACTAAACGGAGAGCACCACAATTGCAAGTAGACAATAAGCTAAAAACGAGACAAGACAATTTTTAACGTGGAAAACCCGAAATCGGGAAAAACCACGGAGCCACTCTCGACTCAAAGCTTCCACTATAATCGACAATAGTAGGATACACCACTCTAGTACCACTAGAGTATAATCACATCCAAGAAATTAACTATCTTGGGATCAACAACCCCCACCAACATCAACTAGATGAACAAGTAAAGTAGAAACCCTACTCTACTAACAATTGGGGATAACACAAAGAGAGGGAGAGGAGATAATCCGAACCGGTAGATTGGAAGAGCTCGTCACAAGGGTCAATTCCCTGAAATTTGAGGCGAAACGGACCAACTTTCACCGTTGAATCAAGCCGGAACCGCGGCTGGTCGTGGCTTTCAAAACCCAGAGCATAGGCTCTGTTCTTTCTTCCTTTTCACCGTGAACAACCCTCTCACAATTACTCTCCCTACTCACTGGGTGTACCAACCACTCACAAAAACCTTTGTGAGAACAAAACCCCACACACAACAAGCCACGTGGACATCATGAATGCCACACACACGCTCACATGAGATTCAAAAATAAATCACCCAGCAACAACCTGGAAACAACCAGGTTTCTTCCTTTTTCATTTTCTTTTTATATTTATTAATAATTACTCACATGGAGCAATTATCCGGTGTGGCGCGTCACACCAAATGAGGTGGACCCCACACCAACATTCTCCCCCTCCACCTCATATGGAGGAATCCATACCCGCGATGCTTCTACACACTTCAAGCTTCGCGACCGGTACGGACTTTGTCATCATATCAGCACCATTCTTGTCGGTATGAATCTTGACAAGTTCAACCGACTTCCCATCCAACACATCCCGAATCCAGTGATACCTCACATCGATGTGCTTGGATCTCGAGTGGAAACTCGAGTTCTTGCTGAGATGGATCGCACTCTGACTATCACAGTACAGAGTATACTTCTCTTGCTTCAACCCCAGCTGATGTAACAGCTTCTTCATCCAAAGCAACTCCTTGCAACCCTCAGTAGCTGCAATAAACTCAGCCTCAGTAGTAGACAATGCAACGCATTTCTGCAACCTAGACTGCCACGACACTGCTCCCCCTGCAAAAGTGTTCAGATACCCAGACGTAGACTTCCTCGAATCAATATCCCCAGCCATGTCAGCATCCGTGAAACTAACAAGAGTAGGATCACCATTACCAAAGCAAATACACAACTGAGAAGTACCCCTGAGATACCTGAATATCCACTTAACCGCAGACCAATGCTCTCTACCAGGATTGGAGAGAAACCGGCTAACAACGCCAACCGCGTGAGCTATGTCCGGCCTCGTACACACCATGGCGTACATCAAACTACCCACGGCAGACGCATATGGAACCGTCATCATGTCTTCCTTCTCTGCCTCTGTCTTGGGACTCTGCTTTGAACTCAACTTGAAATGACCCGCAAGAGGTGTACTAACGGGCTTCGCCTGGTCCATATTGAACCTCTTCAGAACCTTCTCAATGTAGGTCTCCTGAGATAACCAAAGCCGCTTGGCTTTCCGGTCTCGCGAAATTCTCATACCCAGAATTTGCTCCGCGGACCCCAAATCCTTCATAACAAAGGATTTTCCCAACTCCTTCTTCAACCTGGCAATCTTGCTGGCATCACGACCAACGATCAACATGTCATCGACATACAGAAGAAGAATGATCGAATCACCGTCAGAGAAATTCTTCACAAACACACAATGATCTGAAGTTGTCTTCTTGTATCCATGCTCCCCCATGAATGAGTCAAACTTCCTATACCATTGCCTTGGTGCCTGCTTCAAGCCATACAGACTCTTCTTCAGCTTGCACACGAGATTCTCCTTTCCCTGAACTCTGAAACCCTCAGGCTGTTCCATGTAGATCTCCTCCTCCAAATCACCATGAAGGAACGCAGTCTTGACATCAAGCTGCTCAATCTCCCAGTCTCTGCTGGCAGCTATACCTAGAACAACCCGGATAGACGACATCTTCACCACTGGTGAGAATATCTCCTTGTAGTCTACTCCTTTCTTCTGCCTGAACCCTTTCACAACCAATCTAGCTTTATACCTTGGTTCTGAGTTCTCGGACTTCAACCTGTAGACCCATCTGTTCTTGAGTGCTCTCTTACCCTTAGGCAACTCCACCAACTCATAGGTGTTGTTCTCATGTAAGGACCGCATCTCAGATTCCATGGCTTTCAGCCATTTCTCTTTCTTCTCAACTGCCATGGCCTCATCATAGCTCTCTGGCTCCCCCTCATCCGTGAGTGTCACATACTCTGACGGAGAATACTTCCGATAGGGTTGCCGATCTCTGCTAGATCTCCTCAAATCCGTAACAGCTGGAGCTGGTGGCTCTGGAGGTACCTCCTCATCCTGTGCATCTGCCTGATCATCAACTAGAGGTGGATCAACATCACCTACATCATCCTGCACCATCTCATCACCATGCTCTGCTGGAGTAGGAACTGGACTCATGTCCACCAAATCATCACCATCAGCCTGAGGCATATCACATCTATCAATGTCCTCAATAGTCTGATCTTCGAGAAATACCACATCTCGGCTCCTGACAATCTTCTTGGTAACTGGATCCCATAACCGGTATCCAAACTCTTCATGGCCATAACCCAGAAAGATACACTGCTTGGATTTGTCGTCAAGCTTTGATCTTTCATCTTTCGGGACATGTACAAATGCCCGACACCCGAACACTCTCAAGTGATCGTAAGACACATCTCTACCTGTCCAAACCCTGTCAGGTATATCTGTCTCCAAAGGAACTGAAGGAGAGAGATTGATCAAATCCACAGCTGTTCTCATCGCCTCACCCCAAAAGGTTCTTGGCAGCTTTGCCTGTGACAACATACATTTGATCTTCTCAATCATGGTCCTGTTCATCCTCTCTGCTACACCATTATGCTGTGGGGTCTTGGGAGGTGTCCTCTGATGCTTTATCCCATGGTTCCTGCAATACCAGTAAAAGGAACCCTTGTACTCACCGCCATTGTCAGTCCTGATGCACTTCAATGGCTTTCCTGTTTCCCTCTCAACACTAGCATGAAACTCCTTAAACACATCAGCCACTTGGTCCTTACTCCGAAGAGTGTATGCCCACACTTTCCTTGAATGATCATCAATGAAAGTGACAAAGTATCTCGCACCACCAAGTGTTCTTGTCTTCATGGGACCACAAACATCAGAATGTACCAGTTCTAGAATAGCAGACTTTCTAGAACCATAAGAATGCTGAAAACTCAACCTGTGTTGCTTTCCAGCCAAACAATGAGTACAATGCTTCAAAGGATTACCTTTAATGCCTGGGAGCTGCTCTCGCTTGGTTAGGACATCCAGTCCTTTCTGACTCATGTGACCCAGCCTCTTGTGCCACAAATCTGTAGAGGAATCATCAACTGCATTTACCACTGGACTGGTAAGCTTCGCGTGCATCACATACAGTGAACACTCCTTCATTCCTCTAGCAACAACCAGCGAGCCCCGAGTAAGTCTCCATTTCCCATCACCGAAATGATTGATATACCCTTCTTCATCAAGCTTCCCTGCAGAAATCAAATTGAGCCGAATATCTGGAACATGTCTGACATCCCTGAGAACAAGCTTGCTTCCAGTGTTAGCCTCCAAGAATACATCACCCATGCCAATGATCTTTGACACACCGTCATTCCCCATCTTGACCACACCATAGTCACCTGGTCTGTAAGATGAGAAGAACTCTCTCCTGGAGGTAACATGAATGGATGCCCCGCTATCAATAACCCAGCTGCTGCTCTGACAAGCTATACTCACGACATTCTCCTCACAGACAATGAGAGTATCATCCTTAGTCGTCGTAGCAACTGTCTTCTCATTCTTGTTGTCTGACCCATTCTGTCCCTTGTTCTTCAGCTTCCTGCACTCTCTCTTCATATGTCCCATACCCCCACAATGGTAGCATTTGACACTTTTCTTCCAATCACTCGACTGGCCTCTCGAGTTGTTCCTGTTTTTCTTAGGACCCCTGCTGTGACTTCTCCCTCTATCCTGTTTCTTTTCTGAAATCAGTGCCTCAGCCTCCGAGTTCATGCCTGACTCGGACCGTCTAGCTTCTTCATTCAACAAGCTATCCTTGACCATGTCATTGGTCAACTTTCCATCTGGAGCTGAGTTGCTGAGAGCCACTGTCAAAGTTTCCCAACTATCCGGCAAGCTACTAAGGAGAAACAAAGCCTGAATCTCATCATCAAACACAATCCGCATCGCCGTCAGCTGATTCATGAGCTCCTGAAACCTGCTCATATGCTCAGACACACTCTGGCCATCCCTGTACCTCAAATTCACAAGCCGCTTCATGAGGTGCATCTTGTTCTGAGCTGTCTGTCTCTCATACAAAGACTCTAGCTTTTTCCACAATACATCCGCTCTTGTCTCTTTGGCGACATTGTGAAAAACGCTTTGGTCAATCCACTGTCTGATAGTGGCCACAGTCTTCCTATGCAATGTGTCCCATGCCTTGTCTGTCATGGTGGCCGGCTTCGAAGAATCCCCTTCGACAGGATCATACAAATCCTTGCAAAACAACAAGTCTTCCATCCTCGGTTTCCAAATAGAATAATTTGCCGAAGTCAACTTGATCATCGTGCCACCAAGACTATGCTCATCCATTTTAGTCAACACTACAACCGAGCCAACAACAATCAACCAGGCTCTGATACCACTTGTTGGGGAATCCGGGCTCAAAACACGACTAAATCAACAAAGCCGTAGCGGAAGCAAGTAACCCAAATAATCAAACTTTCCCCACGAATATGCAACTAAACGGAGAGCACCACAATTGCAAGTAGACAATAAGCTAAAAACGAGACAAGACAATTTTTAACGTGGAAAACCCGAAATCGGGAAAAACCACGGAGCCACTCTCGACTCAAAGCTTCCACTATAATCAACAATAGTAGGATACACCACTCTAGTACCACTAGAGTATAATCACATCCAAGAAATTAACTATCTTGGGATCAACAACCCCCACCAACATCAACTAGATGAACAAGTAAAGTAGAAACCCTACTCTACTAACAATTGGGGATAACACAAAGAGAAGGAGAGGAGATAATCCGAACCGGTAGATTGGAAGAGCTCGTCACAAGGGTCAATTCCCTGAAATTTGAGGCGAAACGGACCAACTTTCACCGTTGAATCAAGCCGGAACCGCGGCTGGTCGTGGCTTTCAAAACCCAGAGCATAGGCTCTGTTCTTTCTTCCTTTTCACCGTGAACAACCCTCTCACAATTACTCTCCCTACTCACTGGGTGTACCAACCACTCACAAAAACCTTTGTGAGAACAAAACCCCACACACAACAAGCCACGTGGACATCATGAATGCCACACACACGCTCACATGAGATTCAAAAATAAATCACCCAGCAACAACCTGGAAACAACCAGGTTTCTTCCTTTTTCATTTTCTTTTTATATTTATTAATAATTACTCACATGGAGCAATTATCCGGTGTTGCGCGTCACACCAAATGAGGTGGACCCCACACCAACATGGTGCATGTAAATTCTTGGTGAGAATGTTAGCTGATTGTTCAGAAATGAAAAAAGCACCAATGTGACGAAGTAGAACTCTCACGGAAGAAGTGATTATCTACCTCTATGTGCTTAGTACGAGTATGAAATGACAAATTGGTTGTCACACCAAATAGAAGGAATATTAGGTATATGAATATGGAGTTCATTAAATAACATAAGTAACCAACTTAGTTTTGCAGTCTTGGTGGCCAAAGCCCGGTATTCAGCCTCAGTTGATGAACGGGCCACTATTGGCTTTTTTTTGAGCTCGGTAGTTACATGTATGTGTGACTCACATCGTTCTATCTTGTTGTAAAAATTACATACTTAAATATTGATTGTTGGCAATAGACAGAGAAGTTTGCATTTAAAAACAAATAAGAGAGTAGGTTTTTCCGAACAAAGAGGATCACGACTCATAACGATGCCAGTTCAAACTGGGAAACGGAAAAAACATAACTGCCCCAAACCACGAAAAACATATTTGCTTAAATTGAATTAAAATGTTTAAACCGATATATGCATAAAAATAAATTGTTTAAACCGATATATGCATAAAAATTGTCTAGTGTGCACTCAAACCGATTTTCACCCGAACCGAAACTGGAAAACGGCATCGTTTGTGTTATGTTGTCAAGGTTCATTTTTGTGGACCGTTGTCAAGAAGGCAGAAGGTTAGGCTCCTTTGATGAAACTCATTATGATCACCTCTACAACTCCTCTCTTCTCTTCTCTTACTCTCAGTCCTTCTCCGACCTTCCA
This sequence comes from Linanthus parryae, assembly GCA_023055425.1. Taxonomy (NCBI): domain Eukaryota; kingdom Viridiplantae; phylum Streptophyta; class Magnoliopsida; order Ericales; family Polemoniaceae; genus Linanthus; species Linanthus parryae. Next base: position 11,879,030 of record JALGPY010000006.1, on the reverse strand, counting down.
AATCCCGACCTAGGGTTTGCTCTCTCTCTCTCTCTCTCTCTCTCTCTCTCTCTCTCTCTCTCATTTTGTTGATATTTGTTTTCTTCTATATCATAGGCGTTGCAGATCTCTGTTTTATCGAATCGATTGCACCGGTGCTTTCTCTCTGCCTTGAAGGTGTTTGTTAGATTTTCCCCATTCACAGGCTCTTGCTCGCTATCAATCTTCTTGCATACTACTACTACTAGTTTTATCACTTCTCATCCTCTTGCATACTACTACTAGTTTTGATGGTTTCCATACTTTGACGAGTTTATGTTACTGATATTGCCTTCAAACTTGTGAAACTGCCTCAGTGAATAACTTCTTAGCCTCTTGCATACTACTACTAGTTTTGATGGTTTTCATACTCTGACGAGTTCATACTTGGGTTTTTAATGTTTTTGAAATTGCCTTCAAACTGTTTGTGCAATTGCCTCAATGAATAACTTCTCAGCCTCTTGTACTACCTCTCTTTCCTCTCTATCACACCAGTTTGATTCTTATCACTATTCACTGTGTTAGTTTGATCGGGTGATTTGGATAGTAAAACGATGCAATTTTTTGATAATATTTCATGGGGTTCTAGAGTAAAAGTTGCTCTATAACATGGTGAAAAAATTATCAAAAAATCGCATCGTTTTGCTATCCAAATCACCCGGTCAAAATGACCCAGATACAAGTCAAAAAGTCAAACCGGTGTGATAGAGAAGAAACGGAGGTAGTACTAGTTTTGATGGTGGTCATACTTTGTCGAGTTCACACTTGGGTTTTTATGTCACTGGATATTGCCTTCAAACTGTTTGTGAAATTGCCTCCGTGAATAGCTTCCACATGGTTAACTCTTGAAGCTTGTGTGTTTGTATTACACTTTTAGGGTACGGTAGGGCTGTGATTGATTGTACCAAGGAAATGGTTTGGTCTAGGTTCAACCTAAAAACTAAACTGACCTCCTGCAAAACTGAATTTGGGAACTTGTTAGGAGTAATGTTATTTCAGTTACATGAATTAAGGTTAATTGCCTGATAGAAATCCTGTGTTTAGCAAAGTCAAAAATGGAGTAAAGCTTTTGTAAGGAACAGAGAATGCCAAGTGAAAAGAGTACAGAATCAGTAATCTATCCCACAAATTTAATTCGCCGCGTCATCTTCTTTCTTCCCCCCAATTAAGCTGCAGCGGATAGTGTTTTGGCAAGTAGGTGGGAGGACGAATCTTCGGATTCAATAAACTAATCTCACTTGACTTCAAATCTCTTGCATATTTTTGTATTTTGTACCTTTAGTTTCCGCTCCAATGTTTTGGAACAATCTATCTTTTATCAACTTAGTACTTAAACATGAACTCGTGACCTAGAAGCATGCTCAAGATTTCAGGGGGTTAATAAGAATGCTCCATTAGTTCAGTCGGGCCATGACCATTTGGGGCCATTGTTGGATCCACACCTGGTGCATGCATGTTACTTATTCTGCAGTGCGCAACGAGTAAAACACTTCGCATTCCACCATCCTGATTGACTCACTATGATTATCACTGTGTAAATGCATGCAGTTATTTGAGTTGAACAATAATGTACTTACAGATCCCATGGATACCTGCTAAACCTCTTTTTTGTCCTTTCTACAGCTTCTTGGTTAATACCGGTGACAAATCATGGATTCAACTTCGATCTCAAAGAAGAATAAGCCTTCTAAGGAAAATGATTATGACGGAGAAGATCGGATCAGTAGGTTACCAGACAACATAATTAGCCAAATGCTATCTCTACTCCCCACAGTATCTGCTATGTCAACTAGTGTCTTGTCAACGAAATGGAAGGATATCTGGAAAACGACCACTGTCTTGCATTTAATAGATACATCCTTGCCAAGCCATCCAACTGACAACACTCTTCAGCAAGACTTCACGAGGTTTGTGTATTGGGTGCTACTAACACGCGGTTCCTCAGGCTTGCATAAGCTCTATCTCAAGTGCGGTGAAGGTTACGATGCTATTGATGTTGATGCATGGATTGCTCACGCCGTGAACTGTAGCATTCAAGAGCTACATGTATATGTCAAAATGGAAAATTCAATCCTTCTGCCGAAGAATCTGTTTTCTTGTCAAACCCTGGTGAAACTGAAACTTGGCAAGAGATTTGTCATAAACGTGCCAGCTTCAGTTTCTATGCCATGTCTTAAAGTTCTGGAAATACGTGGAGCCAAGCTCTACGATGATAACTCAATCTCTAGGCTCATCAGTGGCTGCCCTGCTCTTGAGCAGCTGAGCATGAAGAACTGCATTGGGACAAAAGTACGAGTTGTTCGCATTTGCGCTCCCCTTCTGACGAGTTTAATCATTGATGAGTTGCCTTATCATGATGATTATTACAAAGTTGTGTTTGAGTACCAGATTCAGGTTGAAACACCAAAGCTCTCCTACTTGTACTTTGATGATTATATTGCGGAAGGTTATGCATTTGGGGACCTAGCTTATCTTGCGAAAGCACATGTTGGTATTATGCGCTTATCTCATGATGGAGATTGTTTCCCTCGAGATGAGAAATATCTCCGAGCTGTAGATCATCTTTTTGAGGCGATATCTGGAGTTCAACATCTGCACTTGACTGGTAACTCAATTGAGGTATGTGACCGATCTTTCCAAATTCAGCATGTTTGGCTGAATAAATCCTGACAACTTCTTGGATCTGATAATCTCATTCGTAGAATACTGTTTCTCTTATGTAGGCTATTCAAGAAAACAATGACGAGCTGCCACAATTTGCCAAAATGACAGACTTGTGCCTCGGTGCAGATTATAGAGAGGAAGCGGGTTCATGGAATTGGTTCATTTCATTGCTTGAAAACTCACCCCAACTGAGATCCATAACTTTCCAAGATGTCTGTCTCCAGTTCTTATTCTGAGATTATTTTTTTGGTTTGTATTAAAATTTGACATTGATGAGTGTTAGGGTCATTATAAGTTGTGGTTTTTTGTTTCTGCAGGGACTTAATCCCACAGGGGACGCATATGAATTTGACCTTCCAAAGACGGGTTTGCCAGATTGCCTAACTTTTTCTCTCAAGAAGATTGTAATCAATGAATTTATGGGGCAGGCATGCGAGATTCCAATGGTGGCCTTCTTTTTGGAGCATGCTAAAGTTCTGGAGCAGTTGGACATATATTACGCTGGTGATGAAGACGGATATTTGCACGCTGCTCATCACTTGTTCAGGCTACCAAGGAGCTCAAAAGGTCGTCGTCTTCAGTTCCGCTTTTTTCTTAAGCCCAATTAACAGGGTGTTTTTTGTTTTTTCATTGTTTCTATGTGGTGAACGAATGAACGAGAGAAATGCGGAATGTGGTGCATGTTGGCATGAAAACTCTTGTTGTTTTTGTACTAGAGTCCAGAAATATACAACGTTACAGTTTTATCGATAGTAATGTAGGACACGATTTAGCTTTTACAGTTTGCAGAAATCTAAACGTAACAGTTTACTTATACTTTGAAACCGGAAGAGAATAATCTCTCCACTCAGTTCTGGACCCTTGATGACCACTCTCTCAGTTTGTCTTCCTTTCTCTCACATTTTGGGTAATGATCAGAACGAAGAGATTGTGATTTAACAATGATTCGTTTCTAAGTTAAACTTTTCGTTTCTGTTTATGTCTTTCGTAACGTTCGGTATCGCGTATTTGATAGAGTAGTAGTAGTAATAAATATGGCTTTATTTGATAGTATTTGGACTAAAATTTCCGAACAGTTCTTGTAAGGAGGTAGGTATGGTGATTGACGACTTCTTTCTTGCACGCGATTAAACTTCCTTTCCGTGGTTAGCCATACAAACGTTCTTGTCCACTTCAAATATTTATTTCTGTTCATGTGCATATGTTTGGAGGTTGTCTGTATATCAAGGGATAACTGCCATTCGCACGATCTCTGTCCAGAATAGATGTTTATGTTCATGTGATATGTGGATTATAGATGTCTGAATTCGTTTGGCACTTTTTTCCGTTTTGGCTCCCCGGATAAAGTGACATTCGTCGGTCAAGCAGACATATTATAATTGAAGTTGCATGTTATTCCTATTATTTTCGTATTGGTCTTATAAATGCAGGTCTTTGTCATTTTAAATAGAAAATACCCAACAAGCTTTTTAAAGGAAAATAGTTTAGAAAGTTTGTGTAAGTAGAGGGAGATACAATTTGGAGAAGAGATGAGAGTAATTCAAATGCAGGAGGTAGACCAAGAGGGTTGGTGCTTCTTAGCGTCAGAAGCGAGGGTTGTCATACCTTGGTTCTGAAAGGATATCACCAAGGGATATGAATCCAGCCAGCTGGTCCTTGGTTCTGAAAGGATATCACCAAGGGATATGAATCCAGCCAGCTGGTGGACCTAGTCACCTAGACATTAAGTTATGGAGGAGTTAAGTTACACGTTTTGAAATGGTTATATGATTAGCAGAAGATGCAAGAATTTGGTAATCTTTTCATGGTGTTGTAGAGTAACATAAAAATATATTACCAAAAAATTACATCATTTTGCTGTCCAAATCACCGAATCAAAGTGACCCAGTCACAGATAGAAAAGTCAAATCGGAGAGAAAGAGTGGAAACAGAGGAAATATCATCTTGAAGTTATGATTCGGTTTTTTAATTCTGACAATAGATATCTATGTATCTATCTTTATTGAGTTTTTTTAGTTCATGAATTTCACAACGCAGTTTCATGTTTGTCTTGGAATAACTTCCTTATTGTGGTCGTGGTGGACGTTGAAGAACTCGTTAGGATTTTGGACTAATGTAGGGTTCTCGTTTTTCAGTTTGTTACGAGGCTTTCTCGTTCTTCAATTTGTGTCTGTGATCTTCAGTTTGCACATATGCGATGCAATGCACAACCCATTTCAATGTTCAGCACCAAAATACCCCACATTCAAGCACTCTCCGAGACCCAATTTTTTTTTGGCTAATCTGAAAATTAAAAATTAAACATCCACATATTACAACACAAGCATAAGTTCACAGACCCAAAACACAAGAAAACACTTAAACATTCTAATGCCCATCATATCGGTGATAAGCAGGCCCTTGATTGCATCAGGAGTGTCCGTGATCAGCTTCATGTGTTCCTCATGTTCCGCTCCTAAGTTGACCATCGCATTTGCCACTTCATTGACCATCTCTCGACACATAGTTAACCATTCCATTCATTCTAGCCATGATGTGAATTCAATCTCTATTTTGATTTCCCTTAGCCACAATTACCTATTTCTCCTTCCTCAAAATATTCACTGCCTCAAGACAATCACTTTCAATTGAGGTGTTGTACCAGTTATGGTTAAAGATCACAGTAACACCTCGGTAGATGGCCCAAATTTCGCTCTCAAGACTAGTACAGTTCTTTAATCTTCCCATAAACCCAGCTGCCATTCACCTCTTGCGTTTCTGCAAACATCTCCAAATGCAGCTTTTTCTTCATCTAGTCTAACACAACCATCCACGTTCACCTTCATTGTACCTACCAAAGGAAAGCACCAATTAGTATGAGGTTTGAGAAGATTAAAGGAAGCAAAGTTAGTGAAGGACGTACTTGATCTAACATATTCAGATCTACACAATGAATTATAGCGGAAGATTCATGTGTTTACCTTGTCTTCCTTAGCTCCTAAGCGCAACGGATGATCGTAGGGTGCTTGCTTTCACGTGCTCTTCTTGCTCCCACAATCTGGCTCGAATCACTAGGACGAGAGCTCTGATCCACACCAAGTTCCACGCGATGGAGGCTAGTTGAAGAGAGAGTCTAGGGTTTACTGTATTATGATCAGCACATGATCTCTACAGTATTGTGTATAAAATAATAGGAGGCTGTCTCCTTATATAGACAGACTTATAGCCTATTGCAACATAACCCCCTAGGGTTTGTCCTTGCTACTAACCCCATAAGGTTTGAGCTTGTCTCACCTAAACCCATAAGTTTAGGTTAATTGCATTGTGCACCCCACATGGGCGCACATAATGCTAACATCTCCCACTCGCACAGTGGGGTTGCACAAATACAGTAGTTCTAGTCTCCCTCAATCTCCAACTATTATCATCTGCCAAAGTGTTATGTGGCCTTGGTGTGTGACTGTGAGAGAACCTGCATTTCGGGAGATCCATACTCTAAACTCATACGAGACGAGCTAGCAGCAGGCGTTTCTCAACCCTTTAAGAAATAATGCAATACATATATATATCTCTCTCGTATCCCCCAGATTCTGTCTATTGCCATCTCATAGACCATGAGCACCTACCTTGTCCCGAAGGTCGTGCGTCAATGAGTCTATATCTCCTTTATTATATTCATATCCTGCATGATCCCATAAGATCTTGTAGGTGGGCCCAATGAACATGATAAAGAGCGATGCAATTAGAATCTTCCTTTCTATCCATTGTCGCTTTGATTCGGAGTCAGCTGCTTTCCTAGCAATGTCCTGGTAAGCCGAATCATTCATAGCCGTGAGGTGTCACGCTAAAGTAGCACCACCGAACCGTCTCTCCCCGACATGGATGAAAGTACTAAGGGTATACAGTGTCAATCATCTTTATATGATCGACGAGGCTCACACGGCGAGGAAACTCAGGGACTAGTTCTACTCGCCACCTCATGTCACTCATAAGCACGCGTTATCTCATAAGATGTGCGCCATAGTGTTTGGACTCTATCAGAGCACATGTCCTATCCCATAGGGACCACTATACAGATGTAAGTCCAACAGCCCATATGACTATTAACCCGAGTACTGAGTGTTGCACATATGCAATCGAAATCAGTTCTCTCATCTGGCTTTCTCTACGCAGACTATACATGGTTCGGGGTAGTAACCATGCTCGAATGGCCATAATCCAATCTCACCTTGGAACTTATTCCAATGCGACAAATAAATCCGTCTGACAGGGTCTTGCACTATTGATTGATGTCCAGCTCATGTCATAGGCCATGCGCCTCATATGACAGGAGTCATCATATCATAGGCTTCTAGCGCTTGTCGGGATTCTGTCTCATCTCCTACTCACCTAGACAATCCAGGATGTTGTAAAGGCGGTTGCTCGTGTGAGAGAGTCAACCTAGTGTCCGCGCGACATGTTCTATGCTAGTACAGGATATGTAAACAACATGTAGCATAACAAATCCAATTAAGATCCAATTATCAATGTCTCATATGCTCATCAATCATATTGCTAGTGATCGACTACCGAGTCCCAATTTTTCTAAAGCAATCCACAAAGAGGACTCTTATGTGGTTTAGGAATGGGAGGTGCCTACATTATTGGCCCGTAGTCGATCTACTCCAAGATTACTCTTCAGGTAGTTATTTCACCTTTTGTGAAAACAATACCTTTTCTATATGTTTGGCCTTATCAGAAGTACTATAGCCGTTCGCTAGCACTACAGGTTGGTTGACAGCCCATAAGCTTATCAGAAACCTTTTTATCCAAACATATTTCTGTCCGGTGACAGAACAGGCAATCGTGCTTCGCTTCCATGATCAATGGAGCGGACTAATACGGTTGTGCAACACTTATGCTGCTGTTCCATGCGATGTCATCTAGCATGGACTATAGCCTGAGTCGGATCAACGTGTATCTAGGTCCCCACCCTAGTCAGCATGCATAGCTGGCTAGTCGAAGCATCATCTCCGATAGTTATAACACGTGATCCTTCGTACCGAGTATCCTTTTGGTTGCAATCTAGTGTCTTAAGTTAGATTTCCTGAAATCCACTCTTCCGATTGCATGAGGTTTGTGGGGTCTCAGTATATACCATAGTATATAGCAGACTCACACTGCATCGGGCACTTTGGTCATTTGGTCAACCTAGTATGGTGTCTTCTAGGTCACATATTCAGGCTCGTAAAATCCTGCAGCGAGCTATAGGAGTATCACATGTCCTTGGGTCCATTACATGGAATCGTTCAGAGTATCTTCTTGTTGTCCGCCTTATGCGTCAATATAAGAAGTCCTTCTGAACGAACGAGAATGCATCTCGCCCTACCAATATCCTTCGTCACAAATCGAAAGGATAACCACCCTATAGTGGATGTGAAATAGTCCTTAGACTCTCCTGGCTGATAGTGTGTCATCGATAATACATGATCATCTACTCTTCTACTAATGAGAGTGGTATGCAGCGGTTTTTCATCCATTGATAAAATACTGCTGACTTAGAGGACTAATTAAGATCATACATGGACTTAATTAGCTTGCACCTATATGTGCATTTGACCATACATCTCGAAACCCTATGGTCGAGTCATACAGATCACCTCTCTGATTTCTCTATTGAGAAATTCAGTCGTCACGTTTATCGAGAATGGAGCCTTATCTCCATCATCACAACTATTACCGATACCTCTGCAAGTCGTATGCCTTAGTATGCTTCCGCCTGTGTCACTCTGAATGACCTTGGAAATCCATCTATTTCCAATAGTCTAACATCCAGCCGGAAAAGTCAACCTAGCCTTAAACTTGGTTGGTCTTTTACAGACTCTAACTTTTCCTGTAAAGCTCACTTTTCATTCTTCACAATTAGGGAACGATAAGGCATAGTATTCTATCCTATCGTTTATGCAAGGTGATCCTTAAGATCATCCCTTCGATCTTCAAGCAGTCGATGGGGTATGCTCCTATGAGCAATTCCTTTGCATGGGAGGATCATAATTTGCTCTCACCCCTATGGATGGGCACCTCTCTTAGAAAGTCACTCCCACTGTCCGAAGGATCCTTGAGGGACTAATTCCTCATATGGACTAAGGAACAGGGTATTTTCTAGCGGTTTCTCCATGCTCGCCGAGATTATCATCTCTACGAACATTCCCTTAATTATGGACATCTCCTTATGAGAAATCATATATCTTGTGGATCCATTTGCGTTACACTACTAATCGGCTGTTGCGTTTCGAATACGCAACCCCCTAGAGTACTCCGAATAGTATGGGAAGACATGTTACTCCATGAAGATACATTTCTTCCATCCAGGGTCTAAATTCCTTCTTGTCAGGCGATGAAATATCCTGGGGCAATATCCTAGGTTCATCATCTTGCGTAGTGACTATTATGTCTTCCCCTTCGATGTCAAATCGTCGACGGGGTACGCTCCAAAGAGCGTTCCTACGCAAAAGAGGATTCTCTTTCAGCATTATCGTCATATACGATAGGCTGCTCACTAGGTAAGGCACTCCCACTGTTCTCAAGATACATAGGAACAAATTCCTCTTGAGTAGTGGTGAATTGAGTGTCATCTAGTGGTTCCTTTTACTCGTAGAGAATACCATCTCCACGAGCTTCTTCCTGACTAGGAAAATTTAGTTAGCTCATAAGCTGCCGATCCCTATGGCCTAAGATGACCTCATATAGGTTGCCTTTTGGTCCACATCTCGTAGGGCGTAGTGGCTACAGACTTGGTGGGTTCTTGGTTGAGTAAATCGACAGACGTTTAACAAAGCGTCTCCTCAAGATAGGGAACATTTACTTTGCACGAACTATCATACATCAAACCATCTCAGGCTGTGTCCTATTCCTCCTATCCGCCACAGCAATCTGCTGCGGGGCATGGGAATAGCCAACTGCCTAACTACTCTCCATCACATAGCTCTTGCTAAGATAGACACTCGCAGTCTCATTCTGGCCAAGGACATATCCTTTTATCCAGACGGTTTTCTACCTTTTGTAGATACCTGTCTGAAGCACCCTTGTGCCTCAGACTTATGTGGCCCAAGCACACATAGTTGAGATGCGTACAATAATCTACGAATGTGATGGAACAGTAAGCACCATGTCTTTAGCTATTAACTTTTAATGGATCACAATAACAGAATGAATAATATGTAAAGACTCAATAATCCTTACTGCTTTACCGGATGGTCTGCCTTTCGCCTTTCGTGTAAGGCAAGAGTCACACACAGGTAAGGGTACCTTGGTCATATTCCAAGCAGGCCTACCTTAGCTAGCCTGAATATCCTTTCCTGATGTAGTGTGTCACAATCTAGCACGCCTCATATCAGAATCTTAAGGCACAACCCTAGAGGTGATATCCAAAGATCCTGAGGCGTCATTCATGCTAGAATTCAAGAGTGCATAACCATACATAACATGACCAATTCCAAAAGTAAAACTGTGACCAAAACAAATTTTGGTGGCTACTCCATCAAAGATAATCTCATGGATCCTTAGACGAGAAGTTAGTACCATGTCTGGCCTTCTAGTCTTAGGGAAACATCCTTTTCCTCCTTTGCATTTGCCTGTCTTGGGATATTGGTCATGTACCAATATTTTGCCCTTATTCCCTTACCCTTGCCCCCACCTGTTCCACGGTCCTAATACCGGGCTAGGGACTAAATCTGCCGATCATACTTCATTCACAGCCTTTAGCAATCATATATTGCTTAGACTTCAAAAGTATGCCGAACTAGTATACTTAGCAATCATATATTGCTTAGATCCTAGAACGGAGTGATGTTTGGTCTCATCCAAACATCCTGACACTCTCAAAGTGTGTCATATAACGTTTCCATGGCACTTTCATGAAACGTGGCAGAGATAGCAACAAATTGCTAATCGGATAACTTAAACACGATAGTTTAAGGTGGGATTTATGAGTCATTACTCACAATTTTTAATGAGGCAAATGGCTAAGGTGGATCCAAGATTCTTCTTTGGCTCATTCCTACAATCTTTGAATCTCAAAGTGGTCTTGAACATGCTGATGAGGTCATTTCCCCACCTTGGCATAGCACGCTCTATGAAATTTATCTTGACTGCCTCCCACATATTGGTTAGCCTAAAGATAATGTTCATGTGCTGCTGTGACAACTATTCATCACAGGTTCGACCATACTTGTAGGTGTTTTGACAAACTATGTCCAACGATTTGGTTACATAGTACGATGACTTGTCATATCGTTTATTGCCATTATTTTAGCCTTTACAGTTTCGATTTAGACACGATTGATCTTGAGACATTGCATAGGAAATTAATACTAGCATTTATTTAGCTCCGAAATAACATGATACATGATTAAAGTTTCATAGTTCATCATAAGGACTCCACCAAAACCTAGCAGCAATTCTAGGAATCAAATATCATCACTTATGATTCCCTATTAGTTTCAATCACGTATAACCATGTGAGCTCTTTTGTTTTAGTTCCTTAGCATGCGAGGTTATACAGATATATCCAATCACACGCAGTTATAACGTAAAACAAGCATAAGCATAAATAAATATGCAATGGATGTGGCCCCTAAGGTGCACTCCCACTATTGAGAGTACGTCTTGAGCAAGTCTTGAACTTCTCGCCTCATGGATCTCGCCTCATCTCGAGTGCTCCTTGAAGCTTCCCTGTTCGTCTCTTTGCTCCATGCACCTCGCGCCATAGCTTTTGGTTTGGCCACCTCTCTTGAAGCTTCTATTCTTCAATCTCCACTAAATATCTTATTTCTAAGAAGTAACCTCTAATAGGCGATTTAGATGAGAAGAGAAGACAATAGAGTATGTAGAGAGGCACGACACGCAGGCCGTATTTTAATTGATTACATATTCAAAACCAAAACCAAATATAAAACTATCTAAGCCACATCCATGCATCAAACACATCCATTCAACCCACAACAGCATGTATAATAATAAAATAAACATACTGGAATTTTCTGGAAATTTCCAGAATTAAAGAATAATTACTGGAAATTAATAAGCAATAAATCAATCAACTAATAAGATCGAAAATCGCTCCCAACTACCTAGGATCTCACCTCCTATCTCATAAGGTAGGGAAAAAAGTCCTAAGTCTCCAGTAAAAATTTGGGCTCAAAACAGTGTGTTTAAGGACGTCTAATTGCCTCGGGAAGTGTGCTAAACACTAATTAATTAATCTGGAAAATAATAAAATTTTCTGTTTTTCCAAAAATTATGAAAAAATCCCAGAAAATAGGAAATTTAATTCTGAGCATGTAGAAAAAATTTGGTGAAAAATAGTGGCCGGAGGAGGGCGCACGCGCCCACACGCGCCGCCGCGCGTGGGCGAGTCCGCCTCCGTCACGCGCCGACGCGGCCGAGTGCCACGTCAGCGTGCCACGTGGCCTGCCACGTCAGCCAAGTGCTGACGTCAGCTGCCACGTTAGCCTCCACGTCACCTACCGCGTCAGCAGCCCACGTGGCTGCCACGTCACCTGCCACATCAGCATTTGCTGACGTGGCACCGCCACGTCATCATGCCACGTTAGCCCTAGCTGACGTCAGCAAGTCCGCCGCCGCCCTTTGGCGCGTGCGGCGCGTGGCCGCGCGTGGAGGCGGCGTCGGTGGCGCGTGAGGCCCACGCGCCGCCTTCCCGGCCTCCGTTTCCGGCGATCTTTACATCGTTGGAATCGTCGTTTCACGTAGATCAAGATTATGTGTTCAAAACCCAATTTTAACATGTTTTGAAAAAATCTTTTTACTGCTCAGATTAATCAGTCCAGATTTATACTGTTTCGAATCTTAGAAAATTCATAACTAATTCTCTGTTCGTCCAAAAATTACAAAATTTATATTTCTGGAATCCTTGTGAAAAACCCTATCTAACCATATAGGTTTCACTAACAGATTATGAAATTTCAAAAACTCGATTTTTTTTTTTTTTTTTTTTTTTTTTGTCTGATTCGGGAACGCATATCTAGGCACGAAAAACAAGCCTAAGGCTCTGATACCAATGAAGGACGTACTTGATCTAACATATTCAGATCTACACAATGAATTATAGCGGAAGATTCATGTGTTTACCTTGTCTTCCTTAGCTCCTAAGCGCAACGGATGATCGTAGGGTGCTTGCTTTCACGTGCTCTTCTTGCTCCCACAATCTGGCTCGAATCACTAGGACGAGAGCTCTGATCCACACCAAGTTCCACGCGATGGAGGCTAGTTGAAGAGAGAGTCTAGGGTTTACTGTATTATGATCAGCACATGATCTCTACAGTATTGTGTATAAAATAATAGGAGGCTGTCTCCTTATATAGACAGACTTATAGCCTATTGCAACATAACCCCCTAGGGTTTGTCCTTGCTACTAACCCCATAAGGTTTGAGCTTGTCTCACCTAAACCCATAAGTTTAGGTTAATTGCATTGTGCACCCCACATGGGCGCACATAATGCTAACAGTTAGATATACAAGAAAATGCTCCCTGTATGAGCTTGCTTTGTCTCCAGATCTTTTGCACGCACACTGCGGTTGGTTCTAAAACATCATTAAACATCATCTCTTTTGTACATAACCAAATATTCCACATAGTAACAACAAACATGATGTGAGAGCTAACACCTCCAATGTTCTCATGTTTCTTAACATTCATGGCCATCCACTCTTTAAAATTTTGAGTATTTTGGGTCTTAACCCAGTTAACACCCCAAATCTCACTCCAAATCTCATGAACTTCGTCACATTCAAAGAAGAGATGAGCATGACTTTCAGACCACATTACTGCACAGTTTACAAGTGTCATCAACTGTTAGTCCTATTTTTTTCTGCTCACAATTGTCATGAGTTTTTCATGCATGGCTGTCCACAAAAAATGAATCAATTTGTGTGGAAGTGGAACTCTAAGTTTCCACAACCTGATCTATGTGCCACTATTGATCTCATTATTATCGATGAAATCATCGTAAATAACATGATATGCTGCAACAACAGTGAAGGCTTCATTGCTAGAGTCTTTCCAAAAAGGTTTATCATAAACCTCCGAATGATTAAGAGGGATAAGCCCCTCTCTTATACTCTTCTTAGATTCAGAATCAATAACATGATCAATACACCTCAGATCTCAAGACCCATCATGTTGAATAATATCGGCCACTTTCTGCCCAACAATGTTTACTCTCTGAGACCCAATTGAATGACGGTCCGATACAAATCTGAGTGGTAAAAGAATCTAACTCCCAAGAAATCGAAACACGCAAACAAAGCCATTAAACGAAAACCCATTTTATAAAATTGAAAACATAATATAATAATGGAGAAAGAACACATAGGGCCTGTTTGGATAGCTGGGTTGAGGTGGTTGGGTTAACAAAACTAGCAGGGGCGGAGCCATGTAGGGGGGGGGGGGGGGGGGGGGGCACGTGCCCCCCAAAAATTTTCCGAAAACACTAAATTACTCTTAATTTGTAAAAAAAAATTAATCAATTCTATATATAAATATAAAAGTGCCCCCCTATTGCTAAGCGTGTGCCTAGCGCAGCGATAAAATTTTGTGTTAAGAACCCAAGGGACGAAGGTTTGAGTCGTCCGCTTAGCGTTTTCTATTTTTTTCCACAAAAAATCAGAAAAAAATTGCTAAGCGTGTGCCCAGCGCAGCGGTAAAATTTTGTGTTAAGAACCCAACGGACGAAGGTTCGAGTCGTCCGCTTAGCGTTTTCTATTTTTTTCCACAGAAAAAAAAAAAAAAAAAATTGTTATGTGCCTGTGGAGACTCGAACCCAGGTGGTTGAAGTCAATACACAAGCATTTTACCAACTTAGCTAGATCGATTTTAACAAGAGTTTTGATATTTATTATATTTAGTTTTAAATGAGAGTCAAATATTGACTCCACTCTTAGGCGAATTGTGCCCCCCTTCAATGAAATTCTGGCTCCGCCACTGAAAACTAGTGTAGTGTTTGGATAGAGTGGTTAGGTTGGGTAAAGAGGAGGGTACCGCCTACTATTCACCCGGACACAGCTCCCTTTCTCTCTCCCTTTCTCTCTCACACTTTGGATTTTTCTCTGCCTAATTTTTCTCACTTTTCCTCTCTCACTATCTCTCTCTCTCTCTCTCTCTCACATGCAGCCCAACTCTATCTCTCTCACACATACAACCCTCACTCACTCACATTCACCCGGGCAAGAAACATTTGTCCCGTCCACCGCCTTGTCTCCCCTGCAGAAAAACCCCACCCCACACTCTCTTCTTCTCTCTCATCTTCTCACTCTTCCCGGGCACCGGCCCTCATCCTGTCCACCACGGCTCTCTCTCATTCTCCCACTCACACTCTCTCTCCACTCTAGCCGGTCACCGGTTATATTTTGCCATACACCGCCTGGTTTCGTAAACAACAAATTGGTTAGGTTTGGTTATTTGTTAACCGAAACGCGGTATCCAAACAGGCCCATATACGTAGATAAAACAGGCAGCGAGCACCAAAGAGAAGACAGAGAATACAAACACGGACCTATCTCTCGGCTTCCCTTCTTTCGCATGTGTCACTTTCGTAGTTCGGCTCAACAACTTCTCTCTCCCTCTCTCATTCATTGTACTCCGTTGTGAAATTATTACATGTCATGTGTTGTATGTACGTAATAACTAGTCCAAAGTCACCTAGAGCGGGAGCGCGAAAGCGACAAATTCTAAAATAATGTATATTTGAGAGCGTCATGAGAGCACATATATAAATTTTATTATTTAATATAATGTATAATTCTCTCTGAATCTTCACCCTTTTCATTTTACCACTATGCACTTAATCACTTTAATTTGGAAAATTGACTAGTTAAGCGATGCAAGAATTTGATAATCTTTGCACGATGTTGTAGAGTAAATTTCACTCTACAACACCATCAAAAATTGTTAAAATTTGCATTGTTTGGTTATCCAAATCATCGGGTCAAAGTGACCCGATTACGAAAGAAAAAGTCAAAAGGTAAAGATTCAGAGAGAACGGAGGTAGTATTATATATTTGGAAATAGTTTAATATATTATATAATACTACCTGTTATATACTACCTATATATAATAGGTAGTATTATATATTGAATTTTGTACAATTATAATTTTGTGGCAGCCACCAGAAAGCTTATATATAAAATTGGAACCTCATATACATAAAAATATAATGTATGTGCAGGTTGAATGAGTGTTAGCCATTAGAACTTGACATACATTGAGACATGAGGTTATCTCTGTGAGGGTTGACTATGAGTTATCTCTGTAAGGGGTTGACTATGCCAATAGATTCGTGAAAGGGTGTTTGTATCAAAGTTTGCATATGGTCTATCGCACTATCACATGCCGATGCATGGTCAAAAGTCATTAATGTAATTCGTTCACTAATACCCCACTCGTTAAAATCATCGACTATAGTTTCTCCCATGTTTAAACCGCTGTAAGGATATGGAACTTCTCGAAATGCAATAACACGTTTTTGTAAATTCCAACATGGGTCAATGTAGTGTGCGGTGACACAAATATATCATTTATTATTTCTACCGGTCCACATATCGGATGTGCAAGCAATTGTAAAATTAGAATTTTTAAAAAGTTTGCATAATTTTCGCTTTTCTCTCACTATATAAAGCAATTATATCATTCCTAATAGTATTTCTACCTATATACTTATAACTCGGACAAAACGCGGTAGTAATCAATTTGTCAAACTCGAGGTCGTCGGCCAAATTAATAGGTTTTTCGATAGCGGTGATGTAATGAGCTAATGCTTTTTGTGTCGTCACACCATCATACATAAAAGGAACTAAGTTACCTTGTGCGTCATATCCTAGTTGGGTTTGGACAAGCGGTTCACCTACGGTGGGTGTATCTAACAAAATGTCGTGTACGCTTTGTAAGTGTTTTCTCATTGATCCTAATCCACCGGTTTGGTGATATGCATATTTTTTATGACAAAGATTACAAACGGCTTTATATTTGGGAATACCTTTTTCGTCTACTTCATCCTCTACTTTTTTCATAAAATCCCAAACCAAACTTTTTTCAGAACCTTTACGAGTTCTTTTATTTGCACCTAGTGTCCGGTCATCTTCTTCTAGACAAAAATCAACATCGGCACCTATACCAATTACTTGTTCAACGTCAATAAGATCAATTTGTACATTACGAGAGAAAGACATTTTTTTCTTAGAATGATTGGATAAAAAATTAAAACAAAAGTTTGGCAAATAAGTAACAAATACAAGAACTAAAACAAGTATAATGCACAACTAAAAATAAAACTTACAAACTCCAAGAATAATTCTTGTGGGAGGAATGTGGAAGATGGAGGAGTTGGATATTTTGATTGATCGGTGCTTCACAATTGTTGATGATTGAGAGAAATCTCTAATTCACAAAGTTGGAAGATTGAGAGAATTTGAGAGTATGAAGTGTGAGAAAGATGGAGAGTATTGGAAGTGTTTTGAGTGAGGAAAAATTTATGGGATGTGCAGGGTATTTATAGAAGAGTAAGGGAGGGGGTGAGTGTAATCAGTGAAAAAAAAAATCGGAAAATTCCTCCCAACGGCCGAGAAAAACGGTCACTGACCCGCCCTTGACCTTGATGTGACATGATATAACGGATTTTTTTTTTTGAAAATTCGGTTGGAACCGACTGTTCCGGGCCCGGTTCCGTTTGTTTATTCACCGGTTCCGGTTACCAAAATCATTAAACCGAACCGTGACCGTAGTAATACGGGTTTGGCTTCGTCTTCGGTTCAAAAGAGGCGGTTCGGTTCTCGGCTACTAACTTGTCGGTTTAACCGGTTCGGTTTTAACCGAAACTGTGGGTTAAACCGAACCGACATTCAGCCCTAGGTAGAATCATGTGTTCAACAAAGTCACAAATGGAAAAAAGACTTTGTAAGGAATTAAGAGTGCCAAGTGAAAACATTGCAGAATCAGTAATCTATCCCGCAGTTTAATTCACTACATTCTCTTCTTTCTTCCCCCTAAACACGCCGCAGCGAATAGTGTTTTTGTCAAGCAAGTGGGAGGGGGAATCATCGGATTCAGTACAAATATATCGCTTAACTTCAAATTCTCTTGCATATTTGTATTTTATACCATTAGTTTCCGCTCCAATGGTTTGGAACACTCTTATCTTTTATAACTTACTACTTAAACATGAACTCACGACCCAGAAGCTTGCTTGAGATTTCAGGGGGTTACATCTAACAAACTAATAAGAATCATAAGTTCAGTTGGGCAATAATCTTTTGGAGCCTTTGTTGAATCCACCCCTGGTACAGGCATGTTACTTATTCTGATGTGCGCAACGAGTCAAACACTCTGCATTCCACCATCCTGATTGACTCACTATGATTATCACAGTGTAAATGGCAAAGTTTTAAAAACCGGACCGGCCATCGAACTGGTGAGCACCGGTTCATAGTCGGACCGGTTCAATCGCACGTTCATTTAATAATATATATTTATTATTATTTTATACAAAAATAGTAAATATAATAGAAAATAGCCAAAATATAGTTGAAAGATAACTAAATTAACTAAATTATAGTCAAAAATAATATATTTTGATGAAAGATAACTAACACATAATTGCATCCACAAGTAATATAAAATAAACATTTGATGAAAGAACAACTTGTCTCTATAATAATTTGAATGTAAACTTATATTTGCGAAAGAGAAAGATAAAAAAGAATCTAAGAAAACAAGTTCTTAATGTTCCTCAAAAAAAGAAAAGTTAGAAAAACAAAAAAGAAAAAAAAAATGAAGACAAGTTGAAATGTTAACTACAAGTATATGTTCTGTTGGGGTGGCGGTAAGACTTGTGGTCTGAAACCCTCAGGTGCTGGCTTCGATTCACTGCAATAGCACTTTCATTTTTAATTAAAGAGAGAACCGGCAGGTCAACCACCGGCTGTTTCGACCGGTTCGGCGGTGGAATCGCCGGTTCGGATGGCGTGGCATGGTTCGTGTGCATGAGCGGTCTGATTACCTGACCGGACCGGTAAAGCACCCTTCGCCGGTCTGACTGGTCGAACCGGCCGGTCCGGTCCAGTTTTTAAAACAATGCATGCGGGTGTTTGAGTTGAACAATAATGTACTTTCAGATCCATGGCTGCCTACTAGACATCTTTTTGTCCTTTCTACAGCTTCTGTGTTAATACCAGTGATAAATCATGGAATTCTACTTCGACCTCAAAGAAGAATAAGCCTTCTAAGAAAAATGATGATGATGAAGAAGATCGAATCAACAGGTTACCAGATAACATAATTAGCGAAATGATATCATTACTCCCCACAATATCTGTTATGGCAACTAGTGTCTTGTCAACCAAATGGAAGGATATCTGAAAAACGACCATCGACTTGCATTTAGAAGATGCATCCTTGCCAATTCCTTCAACTGACAACACTCTTCAGCACGACTTCACGAGGTTTGTGTACTGGGTGCTGCTAACACGCGGTTCCTCAGGCTTACATAAGTTGTATCTCAAGTGCGATGAAGGTTATGATGTTATTGATGTTGATGCCTCGATTTCTCACGCCGTGTGCTGTAGCATTCAAGAGCTACATATATATGTCAAAATGGAAAACTCAATCCTTGTGCCGAATAATCTATTTTCTTGTCAAACTCTGGTGAAACTGAAACTGGGCAAGAGATTTGTCATAAACGTTCTAGCCTCAGTTTCTATGCCATGTCTTACAGTTTTAGGAATACGTAGAGTCAAGCTATGTGATGATAACTCAATCTCTAGGCTCATCAGTGGCTTCCCTGCTTTTGAGCAGCTGAGCATGAAGAACTGCATTGGGACACAAGTACGAGTAGTTCGCATTTCTGCTCCCAGTCTGACGAGTTTAATCATTGATGAGTTGTCGTATCGTGATGATTGTGGAAATGCCGAGGTTAAGTACCAGATTCAGGTTGAAACACCAAAGCTTTCCTACTTGTACTTTGATGATCATATTGCAGAAGGTTATGCATTTGGGGACCTAGCTTATCTTGCCAAAGCACATGTTGGTATTATGCGCTTAGCTCATGATGGAGATGGTTTCCCTCGAGATGAGAAGTATCTCCGAGCAGTAGATCATCTTTTTAGGCGATACCTAGAGTTCAACATCTGCACTTGGATGAAGACTCGATTGAGGTATGTGATCGATCTTTCCAAATTCAGAAGTGGTTGTTGTGCATGTTGTGGCTGAATAAATAAGTGTTGCCAACTTTTTCTTGTATTGATTGACAAAAAAAGACTTTCTGGATTTGATAATCTCATTCGTAGAATACTGTTTCTCTTACGTAGGCTATTCAAGAAAACAACGATGAAGCTGCCAGAACTGGTCAAAATGACAGACTTGAGCCTTGGTGCGGATTAGAGAAAGGAAGCAAGTTCATGGGATTGGTTCATTTCATTGCTGGAGAACTCACCCCAACTGAGGTCCCTAACATTCCAAGTTGTCAGTCTCCAATTCTTCTTCTGTGATCATTTTTTGACATTGATGAGTGTTGGGTCATTATACGTTCATTTCCGCTATTAGCCTTACAGACGTGCGTGCATGTATATCAAGGGATAATTGTCATTCGCAAGATCTCTATCCAGAATAGATGTTTATGTTCATGTGATAGGATTCTAGATGTCTGAACAAACTTCTGTGATTTTTAAGCTCGCCAATAAAGTGACAGTTTTTTCGTCGAGCCGACTTTGTTAATGAAGGTTCAAGTTTTTCTTATTATTTTCCTATTGGCTTTTATAAATGGAGGTCTTGAAAAAACCCAACAATCTTTTCAAATGAAAATTTGTTTTGAAACCTTGTGTAAGCAGAGAGATACAATATGGAGAAAGATTACAGTAATTCAAATGCAGGAGGGAGGGCAGAAGAAGATGGTTGGGTGCTTCTTAGATTCAGAAACGAGGGTTGTTATGCTTGATGTGAAACCAACCTGGTGGACCTAATATATTAAGTTATGGAGGAGTTAAAGTTACATGTTTTCTAAACCATTCTGAGACATTGAAGTTACATGTTCTCTAACTTGTGGCTACTGAAATTGCCTAAACCATTATGAGACATTCTCTACTGAAAATGTCTAAACCATTCTGGCATATGCCTAAAAGATAAAGGGGATGAAAATGAGCAAGAATGGAAGAAGATGATTCATTCCACTCGAATCATAGAGCACGTTTGCCCAATAAAAAGTGAGTGTAATTCCCTTATATTTATAATTTTATATCATACTCCCTCCGTCCCATAATTTTAGACCCCTATTTCATTTCGGTTCGTCTCAAAATTTGTGCCCACTTTCATTTTTTGTAGCTTCTTATAGTATAGTTTCACTAATTTACCTTCAAAAAATAAATGTGGCATCATCAAACAGTATAATTCCCTTATATTTATAATTTTATATCATACTCCCTCCGTCCCATAATTTTAGACCCCTATTCCATTTCGGTTCGTCTCAAAATTTGTGTCAACTTTCCTTTTTTTGTAGCTTCTTATAGTATAGTTTCACTAATTTACCTTCAAGAGACATCATCAAACAGTTAAAAATTGAGGGTATTATGTAAATTACTTGGCAAATATTAAGTGGGGATGTAATGATTACATGTACCTTGAATATGAGAAATTTTCTAGTGCTCGAAAAGAGCACCACATGGTGTATATAATGCACCACTTATGCAGACTGTTAGCGGTTGGCATATAGTCATTGGTTGTAGAGTATCATGTGTTGTCAAAAGGCTGCCCGAGACATAATCGTATAAGTATTTTGGGCGCGCCATCATCCTCGTCAGGCGTCCCACCATGCTCCAGGGCATCCCTCCCCGTAGCACCTATCTCTCGCTTTCATTATTCTTTCTCTATTACTTTCTTCGTAAGCTCAATAGCCTCAACAACTTCTTTCTCTCTCCTTCTCTGTTCACTTTCGCCCGTTGCATGAACAACCATTGGATCCAACGTCTTATCATGACTTCTTTTTCTTTTCACTACCTTTTAGTATCCATAGAAATCTTCTCTGGTTCAAACACCATCACAAAGTACCACCACCACCGTCGCCGCTTCATCTTCTTCAATCTGTATAATAAGAGAGAGAAATCAAGTTCAACAATCGAAACATGCAAACACAACGACAGAGAAATCAAGAAGGGGAAGGAGTGAGTACTATAAGAATTCCATTGTGTGTGTCGGGGGGGGAGCAAATAATTCTCCGGAAAGAACCCAACGTGACGCAAAAGCTTATGTTGCTTGAGATGAAAATAGAGAGAATAACCATGGACAGAAGCAGGGCCGACCCTAGACTCTCCGGGGCCTAAAGCAAATAAAAGAAAAGAGACCCTCATAAAATGTATAAATATTATATCATACACCTCCAATTATCTTTTGATATAATGTAATTCGTTTCATTTTTAACTTTGAAAAAGTTATTATTCCGGTTCATTTTTTGCTAAAAAAAAATTGTTCTTCGAAAGTATGAAAGATTTTTTTAGATGCGTAGAACAATACTAATTTATTTGTGTTAGAATTTAGATAAGATATCATGCATTCAAGTTTTTAATTGTAATTATTATCAAACTTTCTCTCTCTCTCTCCATTCTGTCTCCTCTTTCTCTCTCTTCATTCTCTCCTCATCTGAGAAACAAATTTCTCTCTATACTTCAAATCCAAACCTGCTAATGTCGACGGTGAGAAGAGCATCGGCATCGGGCATTCAGGCTCGATTAACTCAAAATTTCCTCTTCAAAAAATGATGAAGACATATGCTTATCATATTTCTTCTTTGATTTCAATTTGGTTCCAAACAAAAGAAAAAATGTGAAAGGCAATTACACCCAATTCCGGTTTGGGCTGTTCAACGCCATGGAATTGATGTGAGATTTTCTTTGCTCGATACCGACAACGTGTAAGCTTCGAATCCAGAATCTGAGTCTGTATACATTGGAGTCTACCTGAATCTCCTTCTTCAACATTTACTTTATATTTTTTGATAGAAAAAAGAACTCTCCCTAATTCTGCTACCAAGCTATCATAAGCTATGGTTGATTCTTGTAGAAAAGACGTATTTGAGGACGAAATCAAACTGCTGAAGAACATAATTGTGGAAATTTAGAGAGAATCTGGGTAATTCTGAATCATTTTTTTTTAATAATTCTGGTCTGCAACCCTTAATTTTTATTACTATTTTGTTTCACCCTTGAGAAGATGAGAGAATCAAAGAAGATGAAAATTTTGGTCTTTCTTGTTGAACAAAGATGACATAATCAAAGGAGATGAGAAGACTGTAATTTCTCCGTCCAAATTGAGAAAACTCTATTAGTAGTAATACTTTTGCACAAAACTAAAAGAAAGAGAAAAGGAATTGACTCAACTCTATTAACTCTTAAAGGCTGGCCCACTTACACGTGGAGTTAATTAAAATGATTGGAGCACCAGCTTGGTGCTCTATTAGAGCACCAAAAAATTTCTCACCAGGTAGAGGCCTTCTTTGTTGAAAAAACATACCACTACATGGTACATTTGGGCTGGGGGCCTACAAGGACAGTGGGCCTAAAGCACAGCACAAGCTGCTTTAGGGTTGGGCCGGCACTGGACAGAAGCATAGATGACCTTTACGATAAGATTCTGTCAAATTCAAAAGACCCTACAAAAATCAATTGGGAAGATTCTGCTCAAACATAGCTGGTATTAGGGGTGAGCAAAACCCGGCCAAACTCGCCTCCCCGAACCGTCCCGCACCAAATCGGTTCGAATTTATTCCCGATCAATGCTAATTAATTGATTATGGTTATAGATTCGTCAACTCGAACAAAGTTTGATTGATCATGGGTTTGGAGGTGGAAAACCCGTTAAAAACCGAACCGGTCCGACTAACGTTTTAAATCTAAAATTACAAATTTTATTTAGATACATGGTTTAGAAAATAAGTTTTACTAGTTAACACTTTCTTAATACTTAATTTTTCTCACGTTATATCTCTTTCGTAGAAAATTACTTTATGTTTCCAACTTCAAATTTTATACAACATATATTACCAAGATAATTAATCAAATAAATATATCTTTTCTAGTAAAATTTAAAGATTTTTAATCCGTTTAACCGGTCCGAACCGGACCGAATCGATAAGTTATGATTGGTTTGGGTATTTCAAATCATTGGGTAGGTTTGGGTTGAACATTCTCCAACCCGTACATATTGGGGCGGGTAGAAATATTCAGAAAAACCGGTCCAACCCAGTCCGTGCTCACCCCTAGCTGGTATAATGAATAGAAAAAAATGATGGTAGAATTAACTATTGTTGGGTGAACGACATGTAATTTTGTTTTTGGACGTTTCCTTATCCAAGCACAAGGTTTCTAAAAAAGACTCAAAAATCTTATTTACTCTGTAACGTCTCTTTCTTTACGTTTTGACTTTTATTACTATTGACTGAGTCACTTTGATCCAGTGATTTTGATAGCAAAACGATATAATTTTTTAATAATTTCATGACGTTGTAGAGTAAAATGTGTTGAAAAAATTATCAAAATAGTACTATATCCAAAAGGGTTAATTGCATTTTACCCCCCTGTGATTAGGGGTCTGTGCGAAAGTCACCCTTGTAGTCTCAAATGTTGCAAATAGCCTCCTCGTGGTTTGGTTTATGTGCATTTTCCGTTAAGTTAACGGAATCCGTAAAAATTGCTATTTGAAAAGTCTATTTAACCTCAACAATACAAGGGGTCTTTCTGCTACATACTCACAACCACAGGGGGGTCAATGCAATTTAATGGACCTTCTTCATCTCCTCCGTCCTGTTCTTCATCTCCTGCGTCCTGTTCATCTTCATCCTCAACTTCTTCTTTTTTTCAGAAAAAAACTCGGTTCATGAAGTTGGTGCACAAGTACACAGATTGCACTTTTGATTCTAACAAAGATATGTAGTATTTATCAAGCATTGAGATTACAGCTTCAACTTCAGTCACTTGTTTCTCTATTGCATCAATTTGCTCGACATACTCATCAAAGCTACTGCTTTTTGACTTCAGTTGCTCAACTTCAACTTCCACTTCTAACAAAACTCTCAAGTTTTATCTGTTTGTAAATGAAACCCATAAATCTAAATTGACAAAACCACCACCAAAGCCCAGAATAAAATCCATCAACAATAGAAACTAGAAAACCCATCCACCCCAAGTGAATCCCAAATCTCATAAAAAATTAGATCAAAATCAGATCAACAAGATCAAAAAGATCGCCACCACATCTAACAGCCCCACGCCAGATCTCACAGCCCCACACCAGGAGAGAAAAAATCGAAGAAGGAAGAAAGAGGAGGAAGAGAATGAGGCGACGGAGGTGGAGAAACAAGCAACAGAAATAGAAGAAGGGGAAGCAACAACAGATCTAACTCGATCTGCTGATGACAACAAACCCGGGCAACATCGGGGAAAGAGACGGCGCAGACGGCGAAGGGGACAAAGCGACGACGGCGATTGGGACGGCGACAACAAGGCCGTCCTCCTCCACCCCTTACGTTTACCTTCTGTTTTCTTCTGTTTTCTTCTTTCTCCAGTTGTCCGCGGAGAACTGAGAGAAAGAGATCAGAGAACTGAGGGTTTGGAGAGATCAGTGTTACGGCGAGAGAGTGAAAAAATGGCTGGGGTAGGCTATTTATTTAAGGGCATTATCGTCCTTTTAGTCTCAGTTAACAGAGAAATACCCCCTTCCGCACAAAAACGAAAGTACAGGGATGTTATTTGCAACATTTGAGACTACAAGGGGGTCTTTCGCACAAGTCTCTAACCACAGGGGGGTAAAGTGAAATAACCCTATCCAAAATCACCTACCAAAGTGATAGTTGGTGTTTCTCACTTTTGGGAAACCACCAGCTCCACGGCTCTTCTACATTCCAAACGGCACTTAGCTCAACCAATCTGGTCAAACTCCTCACTTTCGGGAGTCGTTGGTGCTTTCCCAGTAATCACAAGACCGGAGAGATGCCGCCGGTGGACAAGCCCACCGCGAGTCCCACCACCGTCGCCGCCGTGATCTTAAACAGCAAGGACATGGATCCCCAATCTCTCTCCGCCGTGGCCGGTTTCTTCAAACGGGTCGGAGTCTTGGCCACCATTCCGCCGGAGTTTCAAGTCAAGGACTCCCACTCCGATTTGATCCGGGGACTCCTCAAGGTCGATCTCGTAGAGCGTGGCAGGGTCTCCTGTACCCTCACCGCTAAAGCCCCATATTTGGTAACTTTAATCATTTCCTTTCAATATGGTTGAAGACTTTGTGAATTGGTTGTTGAAATTTCTGGATCTGTGTTGTTTGATTGAGTGGAGAATGAAAATGATGCTATTGGGTTTATGGGTTTGTGTAATTATGATGAAATTTGAGGAAGATTTGTGACTATTATTGAACTCGTGTCATTTTTCTTGCAAAAGTTGGAGCTTGTTTGTTTCTGGAACTCATAGAAGGCCCAGGTTATCATATTGACTCAAAGACTTGAGCTGAAACAATATATGCCTAATGCACAATGCAGAGTAACTTCTGAGCATAGTAATCAAATCGAGATTCAGATAGTGAATCGAAACTCGACTTCACTGAATCGTGAATCGAATCGTGAATCGTAAAGATTCGCTTGCACTTATTTTATGTCATTACAATAACATAATTCATAAAAATATAACATGCGTGACCTAATATATTCATAATTTTACAAAAAGAAAGCTAATTTTTTGGAAACTGGTGTCCCCAACTAGTGATAAAAAATTTTACCCATCTAAAATACAAGAATATCGAAGATATAGAAAGGCAGGTGGAGCAAGTAACTATGAGATGCCAAGGAGGTGTAAAATAATAGGAAAGTACTAGCCTTGGACTTAAGAGAAATGCACTAGTCATTTGAAAACTAACATGTGTTGCAAAACATACAAAAATATAGGAAGTACTATTTCCTAGACTTGAGTTCTAACTCAATTAGACCTTTAGCTGAAACAATGGTGAATCGTATGAATCGGATTGAATCCCAACTGAATCGTAAGGTTCAGCCTTTTGAATCGGGATTCAAATAAACTTTTGACCATTTAAGATTCACCGAGGGATTCGCATCGTTTCATGGGTGAATGGAATCGAATCGTAGGATTCGAATAGAGAATCATAAGATTCTGATAACTATGCCTCTGAGAAAGATGAATGTTGTTGTAATCTCCCATCCCACATCGGGATATTGTGGATTAGATGGGTGGTAGTATATAATAAACCTTGTGGATTACTATCAACGCCTTACGGGTTTAAGCATTGTGATCCGGTGGTATGGATCAAGAATTTGCTGGTTGTTACAATAGTAGTACTATTTTGCTATCTCCACAATCTTATCTTAAGAAAAACTACATTGTTCATCGTTCATAACTTTTGATTAACTTGGAGAATGGTACACATCTAGATGTGGGTACTTGAGAAAATGTGAAATGAGTTAACTAGAAGAGCTCAATGCTGTTTTGGCTTTTCATGTGGTGTAAAAAAACAAGTGTTTCATGGAGTAGAAAATAAAATGTTGGGCTATTTGGAAAGGAGAATGGATATTAACATTGGTATTGTCATCCTTAACTTGTAGACTTATATTGTATTATGTCTGTTTCTTGTGTCTTAGAACATTTATGGAGGGATGCACGGAGGAGCTGTTGCGTCTGTTGCCGAGATTGTATCAATGGCTTGTGCTAGAACTGTTGTTGGCAAAGATAGTGATATATTTCTTGGAGAATTAAGT
This sequence comes from Linanthus parryae, assembly GCA_023055425.1. Classification (NCBI taxonomy): domain Eukaryota; kingdom Viridiplantae; phylum Streptophyta; class Magnoliopsida; order Ericales; family Polemoniaceae; genus Linanthus; species Linanthus parryae. Next base: position 11,851,580 of record JALGPY010000006.1, on the reverse strand, counting down.
AATTGTTATCTCTCGGCAGCTCCACAAAATGTAAGCTCCTTAACTTCCCTTCAAGTTTTTCTAAATATAGAGATGGGGTTCAAACGTGAATCATTAGAAACTGGTAGTTGTGGACAAAGTTAAAAGATTGTTTGATGATCTGTATCGCAAAATAATGGCACATACTATTGGTCTGTATTGTGGTATCTGTGCCATATGCCATGTTTGTTTCGTCAATATGCTGTGCTGAGACATAGGTTTGGACATACAAGTCTACCAACAAATCATGTCTGATCAGAAAGCGTTCCTCAGGTGATGCGTTTCAGGGTACCGCTGCAGAAGTACATGCTTTCATGCTCGTAAAGCTGCTATTCCTTCACTCCCAGATTGCTGTCCTGCAACATTATCACCTTAGAGCTTTAAGCCTACTATGCACAGTAACTGAATCCCTTTTGATGATACGTAGTCTATCAAATACACAGTTACACACACACACAGGGGCGGAGCTAGGAATTAAAACCCACCAGGGCACTTTTAACAAGGGCACTTTCTCAATTATTGCAAGGGCACTTTTGAATATTTTTTTCAACATGGGGGTAAAATTGCATCTTTTTCTAAAAAGGGTAGGGCACGTGCCTACCAGTGCCCAGGGTTGACTCCGCTCCTGCACACACACATGCATATATGAACATTCTAAAACGAGAATTATCTGAAAGGAAACTAAACGGTCGTTTCATTTGAGAAAATTTAAAGGTTTATGCCTTGAAATAAAAGAAATTACTGCGATAATGCTAGTATGGTTGAGTATCTGATGCCTGCCTCAATATTTGCTAGTAACTGAGTAACTGACCATAATAATGTATAAGAATGCATCAACGGCAGGGACTAGTTTGGTGGCATCAGCTTGTGACTTCATATCATTACTATATGGAAGGCTGCAAATGTTGTTTCTTCTTTAGAGAAAAGAGGAAACGAAAGAATCTACCATGAAAGAAGTCTTGTGCATTTATCATTGGATCTTGGAATGAAGCTTAATCTTGAGAGATGCTCCTATGGTAACTGACATATTAGCATATGCTTTTAGAGAGGTAATTTAGGAGTGAAACAGTGATTTTACAATTTGAGCTCAACTCCCCAGTCAATGCAGCACTTTATTACTTTTTGCATCTAGTTTAGCCCACCTTGAGTTGTCTGCTCGTTGATTTCACCAGCCCACTGATTATTTCTTGCGGTATTCATTTTCTTGCTTAGACTTCTTTTGTATACGCTTTTTATCTACTACTGAGTGGTCCTTTGATATTTTAGTACATACAAGTATATCTCCAGGCTCAAAGGTTATTGCAGCTTTGTACTTGGTCGGTCTTGGGGATTCGTATGGCACCATCATTTCCAGGAACCTATGTAGCTTTCCTCTATTTCATGGAACTGATGTTATTAATGTTCACTTGTATCTATCTTTTCCTTTGCTTGAACTGGGTGATTAGTATATTTGTATTTCGTACTTGCAGGCGGAATTGAGAGTTGATGCATCTGTAATAAAAAGCGGGAGGAATCTGACAGTAGTTGGAGTGGAATTCAGAATAAAGGACTCTGAGAAGTTAACTTATACATCTCGGTCAACATTCTACAACATGCCCGTGGCAAGTTTGTGAAGTTCCTAAATACAAGAATGTATGTAGTAATAGTAACCTGTATTCAATGTCTTGGAAACAAACTTCATACTATCTCAAGGGCTTACACGGTACAATACTCGAATGCAACAGTAAATATAGGCATTGAATTTCGACAAGGTGCCTTGTTTCATCTTCTTCAGCTTAAAAAAAAAATAACATGTGCCTTGTTTCATCTTCTTCTTCTTCTTCTTCTTCTTCTTCCTCAACCACCTTAATCAAGGAGTAGTTAAACATGGTTGGGGTTTCTAGTTATGTCAAGAGAGCTTCCACAAGAAAGGGTGCTGTCCGCGCAGACATGAAGTTTGTTGTATTCATTGGATGTGGCTGCCTTCCTGTATGTGACTGAAACATATACATATATTTGTGTTTAAATTGTGTTTTTCTTTTCTTCATTGTATTTCATTATACTAGCATTTTTGGCACACACAATGTGTCTGCAAATTTTGATTTATTGTTAAGAAAATGCATTTTATTATGTCCAATCATGTAGTAGTGGAGAATTAGTGGAGTTGACATGTTCACAATTTTATAACTGCTATGTAACTTCCATCTATAAATTTTACAATTCTACCACTCATGTAACTTCCACTAATTGTGATTGTAGGTGGGTAAAACTGGAAAGCAAAAAGGCTTCACCAAAATCCTTATTGCCTTTATATATTAGTATAGATAGAAGAATAGAAGATTAGCCTTATGGGAAAGAATCTGAGAAGAAAATTTATTCTTTTTTACTTGGTTTTATCTTGTTTGGTTGACGAAGAATTTCTTTTGACCGGGGCGATGGATTAAATTTATAGACTGTTCAACCATTTTACTAGTATTTTCTTTCGAGAGATTGTGCTTAGGAGCCCGTCAAATCATTGAGCAATACATTGGAGGCCTAAAAAGGATTGAGCTTGAAAGATTATATTAGCAACTTTATCTATAAAAAAACAATGTTACAAGAGTTTGAGTATGATGATTTAATTAGTACACTTGCATATAAAAGTAAGGCAATTTTTTTTTATAAAAACTAGGTTCCACCCCGCGTGCGTTGCGCGCGGTGTGGCCTTGGCATGTTTGCTTGTCTGATGGGCAGAGATATACATTTGCAACTGCATAATTATTTTATGCTGTGTTTTGCTGTTATTTTATTGGGCGTTGTTTTCCTGACTTGAATTTTGTTATCTTCTCACTGTGATTGTAATCGATATTTATGTAATTTTTGTAGCATATTTTGAGTATGATGTTCTAGAACAACATTATGGTTGCACGATACATCTGTTGGTGCACCACACTGGTAGTAATTGGATTCGTTGATGGCAATTGTCATTTTTTTATGTGCATTTAAGGTAATAAAATTTGTAGACAGTAAATTGTTTATTCATGAGATTGGAAGTACGAGATATGGTTTACAATTGCATAACGAAATCCTAATTCGTTGCTTGATGTGCAGTAACAGCAAGCAATCTTAGATGCAGAATACATGTATTACGTAGTTACAGCCTGATAATAAGAAAGATTGACAAACTTTGTCATTGCTTCGAAAACAAAAGTTATGAATTCGTCATATTTGTAATTTATTAACCCTATCCAAGGTCAATGCTTGCCACTTTTTGCAACCACCTAACATTTATCTCCTTCTGATTTGGGTTTCATCATTTAGATGCACTGTTTGACATAAATTGAAGATTTCTTGAGTAGATTGAGTGAGATCTGATGAATCTTCTGCTTGATTCACCTGTCCTGCAGATTGCGTTTATTGGAGATTTGTTTGTTTGAATATGCACGCCAACCAGTTTATTAAAATAACATGGACAGATGCTATGAATCACCAGTTCATGTCAACGCCTATTGTCTTCCCCAATGAACCATCGTTAGTTTCCTTCTGCCCTAGGTTTCATCATGTGGATGCATTGCTTGATGCGTATTGATGTTTTCTTAAGTTAAGTAGGCTTTGCAGTAGATGGTGCTTGATTGACTTGTATTGCGGATTGCATTTATTGGAGATGTGTTTATTTGAATATGCATGTCAATCAGTTTAATGTAATCATGACATGAACAGGTGCTATATATTACCAGTTCATGCACAACCTAGTGCATTGTCAATGCCTATTATTTCCCCCAATCAGTCATTATATCTCTGCATCTGCTTTAGGTTTCATAATGTAAATGCATTGCCTGATGTGTATTGAAGCCTGTATTGCAGATTACATTAATTGAAGAGGTGTCTGTCTGAGTAATGATGTTAAGCTGTTTAATCAAAGGTCATGATCACTTGATATGGTCTTTTGACTTCCTTCCTTACTTGTGGTATAAAATCACAAGCAGTTGGCCTAATTGACAACATACTGTGATGCAATGGATTCTCCTAAGGAAAATACCGATGACAATTGGAGGAAGACTGCTAAGAAGGAGAGTAAAAAGAAGATGAGGAGAAGCAAGAAATATCAGAGCGAGGAAGAATTCACAGAGGGCGAGTCTGAGTGGGAGAGTTGGACCGAACACGGTTATGTTGTCGGGAAGGGATCGGACACTACAGTGTACTCAGACACGGAGGAAGAAGTTGACTTATGGGGTATTGACACGGCCTCGTCATATCCGCTGAAGCTGAAGGGTTCTGGCTCTCGTTCTTCCAGTTCAAGCAGGAAGAAGAAGCAAAAAGTGATAGCCAAAGGTAGCGAAGATTTGCAGATGACGAGATCAATTCTTCCACTGAATGCGACATCAGAGAAGGGCGGAAAGAGAAAGAAGACCGAGGAAGATGCTCAAGAGTTGTGCAAAAAGAAACCAAGAGTATAGAGTTCTGTGTGTGTTATGTTATGGTGAATTGTAGTATGCCTTATGAGCAGTAATGTTGAGCTTGGTAATGTTTGCTTTGTAATGGAGTTATGAACTAATGTTATCCTGGTCTATATTTTGCGAATCGATGCAGCTTTTGTTTTTTTCATAATTTAATACTCGTTCAGAATGATGTATTAGATTATGTTATTCATAGATTGACACAGATATTATATTTGGCAAACAATGAGCGACGAAGGAACGAATTAACACTGTGTGTTCATTCTATTTGATTGGACTAATACCGTAAATAGCATGTAGATGTGTGGCAATAAAATGAAACACAATAACCCAGTTGCTTTCTTTAATAGGCATACATCGGATAATTGTTGGAAGCAACCATCTGCATTAGATGAAAGCGTAGCGGTGTTCGCTGACCATAGGAAACTCGATATGGGATGGGGGAGAAAAATATATATATATATATATATATATAATAAAGTTTGGATATTATGACCAGGAATTATTCCTTTTTTAGGTACTTACAAAGATTCTTTTTTAGGCTTGACCAGTGGACATGGAATTCACTAATTAAATAATGATGTTGATTGCTTTTAGAAGCCAGAATTTCTCCCTGTAATAGTATACGTTCAGTTATTGTTCACATTGTCACAAGAGCGTGATCTAATACAATTTCAATAGCTATCCGAAATATTATTGCATTTATGATTTGAGTTTCATCTTGTAGCTGGCCATAGACATCGCCGTTAAAATCAGGGATTGGATTTTTATTCGTCCTAGCATGTGTTTTCTATTAATTCGCTATTCCACTGCATAATTGACTTTGCAATTAAAGATAAAATGTGTAAGCTGCCTAGTATGTTGTCTATCAACTGTAATTGTCGAAAATTAAATCGCAAGTACATATGGCAGATTATTGGTACGATGCGTAATATACAATTATGGCTTAGTGACGTGATTAGTTGGTATCGGCAGTTCTGTTGTTGTGGTATTTGTCCAGAAGTATTCTTTCATTACTTATACATTCGGTGTATCTGCTGCATTATACATGCTGTACCAGTATCTGGTCAATGGAGGTAGCGTTGAATTATTTGAAATGTAGTAGGGACTTCGTATTATGCAGACCGAATTACAATATTACGTGGACATCACTGATAACAAAGCGTTGATTACAATAACATACAAGACGATAATGGCATATTATCTTAATTAGTTTGTCGATGGGGCTATGTTTTTATGTGTAAGCGTGCATCAAGCTTCAACTACATAGCGTACAATCCAACCATTTATTGGAAACACATTTCCATTGGTGCACCGGGAAAGGAGGAAGTAAAATCTTCTTGTGCCGCTGTTCGTGTTCACGGACTCAAGCACGCTTTGTTGTTCCTTGAAACAATCACAGTGGCGAATATAATGAGCTATTTGGGTATGGAGTATAATTTTAGATCGAGAAATTTTTTTTCATACCTCAGCCGACATTGATGACATGGTTGTTGCATTTATCCCCAATGCAGTGTCAACTGACTGTCCGAAGATGCGTACCTGGAGTTCAGCACTACCGTCATGGAGTTGCACGGTTATACGTCCCCTGGGGAGAAACAAGCAAAAAACAACATCTGGCAGTTAGATTTCGTATCCTCTTTAAAAAAGGTGTTAAATTGATGTTGTGTAAAATTAGGTTGATACAGTCTACGACGTAATGCTTGTTAGTGTCATTATATACCACGGAATAGCATCACAATCATTATTTTGGCAAGCAGAGCATTGGAATCTGTTGTTTGGAGAACGATTTGCAACACGATTGCACAACTTGCATGCGTAATACCATGCTTGCTGATTTGTCGGTAAAGCGTGAACGGTGGCTTGTACGGTTGTACCCAAATTTCGCGTATTGTAGCCTGCAGTTACTCATAAGAAGCATACAATCTAAAGTGAAACTGTTGGGAAAGCTGCATTACTAAGCTGGCAATGATTGTTCATTACTGAAGAAAATTCTCACCGGTAATGTTGGCAGATCGACTATTGCACAGAGTTTCATTTCTTGTTTGTATGTTTGAACACAATACAAACTTTGAGGCTTGGATGAATTGTTCTCGCAAGGTGCAAACGAACCTTATGGGACAAAGCAATGGTGCCTGGTTGTTGTGCAGTATGAGGTATAGTTGATCTGTATGATAGTATTTATAGTAACATTTGTTGCAAGGGTTGGTGGATACCTGAGCTATATGTAATATAGTTATATAATGTTCTGTGCTAAATGCTTTTTCTTTGCTGTTTTTGTTTGTGTTCTTTTTTTTATTATTATTATTAGATATTTGTTTCGCATTGAAACTGAGACATGCTGTAACACTCAAATCAGCTGGTGTGGGTGGTAATGTCATCTGTAAAAAATTTGCATACGATGGCACACAGTTCAAGAATACCAGCAAACTACTTATTTATCCATATACATAATTAAATGATAAATTCTTCACAGCATGGTATGATGCATTTTTTTCAGAGCAATATCATTCGGAAAAATTATCAGTAATTAAGCCGAATTGGTAATTGGGGAAACCAGTTGAATGTGATGTGGCAAACGTATAAGATGCGTATCGATGATAAGTAATTAGTGGATAATCAATCCATTTTATTGAAAGAATGATGTTAGCTGTAACCACTGATGGTTATTCATTGCCACCATATGTTGAAGAACACATCGACCATTGGAAAGTTGGGGAAGCATCTGGGGTTATGTTTTGTCTGTCAATGCAATATTGATTTGTGATGATTCCATGTTTGGTTAGAACGATTTATCATACCTTGCTAACTATACCTTGTATTGATTCTAGTGAGAGGTTCTAGTGTATGGTTTCGGTGTTTTTCGTGTTGCTGTTGTTATATAATTCGGAGGAGGCATTCTTGTATGTGCATTGTGTCAGGGTGTTATTTGATTAAAAACATGCCGGCAATACTCTCCAGAAATGCATGTGAAATGTTGGAATTGTGCCCTAGAGGCAATCAATTAATTGTGACAAATATATGGATTTACGATTCATTATGTTATCGATATGGAGATATGCTAACATGAATGAAGTCCTTAGAATATAAGGTGTTATATTCTTAAATATCCCTAGTCAATTATAGTGATTAATGGGACAATCATCTATAGACTAGTATGGGGTTGGATTGATATGGAGATATCACGATCCAACACATGGGTATGCATTAGGAGTAATGGCATACTGGATGACCCACGACGAAAAGGATACATTAGATTATGTGAAGTCACAATCGCTTTTCGTAGTGCTAATATTATTGCAATCCTTAGACTTGAAGTCACTAGATACTCTAGTTGTGAAATATTGCGCTTTGATGTTATCAAACGTTACACCGTAACTGGGTAATCATAAAGGTGGCTATCGGGCGTAATAGGAAGCAAGCTTAGAGATCGTAGTGATGTAGATAGGATTTGTCCCTCCCACATAATGGGGGTAAATATCCACGGCCACTCGAGGGATGAGGCTTATTGAATGTCTGGCCAGACTCAGATAAATTAATATAGAGATATTAATGTTATCTGCAAAGCATAAGCATATTCCCAGGATCGAGGAACTATGGATTGGATATACGAGTGTGACTATTTATGTCTCGTGTCCAATCCGGATATGGAGACAAAGGGATAATGCAATATGATATATTGGGCACAAAGGTTTGTCGGGATCACTGACTATTTCTATTGGTTGGGTGGCATGGATGTGTTGCTAGACACCGCTCCATGTTAGTAATAGTTACTACCAACTATATAGAAACCTATGGGGTCACACGTCAAATAGAGTAGAGCTAGATTTGGGATTAATTAATATGGATTAATTAATAGAAGGATCATTGTGCAACACCTTGCAAACTTAGTAGGACTAATTTGCAAGGAAGGGAATAATTCTAGTTCATCTAGAATTAGGAAACTCTTTTATGGAAACAACAAGGAGTTGTTGGAGTATATAAAGGGGGCTCTAGCTTCCTTCCCACAACATGAGTTATTATTAGTCATAACACATAATGAGTGGGAGAGAGCAAAAGAGAGAGCAAGACAAGGTGCTAGGGCCGAAACCCTAGCCACCCGTCCGCCCCCTACCCGACGGCAAAGAGAGGCCGCCCCTCTCTTGTGCCTTTGGTGATTTGTTGCTTTGATCTTCATCCCTCTTCCTCCGGGTTCAAGCTAGCACTTGTGGAGAAGGAAGAATCTAGATCTCACCTCTAGACGTGGATCAACCGTAGAGACGAGGACATCATTCTTCGTGTGATCTCACAAATCAAAAGGTACACATCTTCTATGTCCTTCATCATGTTATGATGTCTCTTCCTGTGATCCTTGGTGGGCTTTGAGTAGGATTAATTTTGTTATTCCGCTGCGTTACCTACGTCAAAACCCAACAGTGGTATCAGAGCCTGGTTCGTAGAGCATAACATGATATTATGTGTTTACGATTTCAGTTCATACACCGTATTATTGTTTATTAAGCGAAAACTGAAAAAATTGGCATAGTAGATGCAATATTGAATTTGATTCAATCAAACAAGACCCAATTTAACATTGGATGTTAGAATTGGTGAGTTTAATCACATAGGATGTGAATAATTGGATTCTTGAAAAATTAGGGTTCATGGGCACATGCTTGGAAAAGGGGTTTTCCAAGTATGGAATTAATTAAACTTGGGCAACAAGGAATAAGTTGTTTTGGAAACAACTAAACTTGGGAACCAAGGAAAGTATTATTTTGGAAACAATACCATAAGGGTGTTTTGGAAACAACCCAACAAGGAAGGAATTGTTTATGGAAACAATTCCATATATTGTTTTTGGAAATAATTCCATGAATTGTTTATGGAAACAATTCCATGAGGAGGTGTGGCCCATGTAGGGACCGCCCCTCTCTCTCCTTGCCGCCCAAGTAACACACGGCACAAGAGGGGCCGGCACACCCTAGCACACGGCCTAGCCGTGTGGGCTAGGGGCCGGCCGGCCCGGGCCTAGTGTGGCGGTTCCTTGGTTGATTTCGGCCATTCTTTGGTAAATCCTTTGGACCGTTGTGAAACCCTAGTTACCCAATTTCATTAAAATTAAACAAGCGCGTTAAAAATTGGTTTTAACTGTATTATGTGCTTAATTGCATGGTGGATGGATATGGCCTAGGATTGTGGATGTTTATTGTTTTGTGGTTTGGTTTACGGCCTGCGAGCTGATCAAATTAATGTAATAATTAATTAAGTTTTACGGCCTGCGAGTCGTCCTTTTCTCCTCGACATGTGAGGCTTTTGTTATTTATTTATTCTAGATGTTAGGCTAGAATTAGAAATATTTAGTTGATAGCCAAGAACATGGAGAAGAAGACCGGAGAACCAAAGGAGCCAAAAGACATCCCTAGGCGCGCAGCTATGGTGGAGCACATGGAGATGAGCTTGTCACTTTAGGGCATATAGATATTATCATTGGCTTGGTAATATATTAGTCTAGGGGCCATATCCATGCCACGTTATTTTCTTTTGTGGATGTTTATTATTTATGTCTTGTTATTTATTTTTGTGTGTATGGCGATACTAGCAAAACGTTAACAAGATAATAATAAACAAGGTTGGTCTTTTATTGTGGATGGCCCAATCCAAATAAGTAGACCATGTTGATAAGATCAACCAAACAACTTAAAAGAAATCCCTCAATTAAATATTGCGTTTTGCCTTCTCTTGCCTAAACACCCTTCATGATCATGGCCTATTAAAATTCGGGCTTGCCAAAGCAAGGCGATTTTAATTTTTCATGATGTGTTGCGGACGACGCAAGCTAGTAATGCGTGTATGTTGAAAGCAAGAGGTTGGACGCAACTAGGCAAGAGTCAATTGGATTGATGAGCTTAGAGGCATGACAATTAGGTGTTATCTAAAGGATAAAGAATAAGGAATTTATTCACCTAATTGGACCAAGAGTTGCATGGGATGCAATTGGAATGGTTCCTACCTAAATAACCAATTCTTGGGTGACTTGCCAAAGCAAGCTCAAGAAGAAGTGAAAAAGGGATCTTGGACCCACTAGAAAATATATAAAATATTTTCCGCATTAATGGTGAGGGCTATTAATCCGAGAAAAATAGTGGGAGCTATATTTAATAATTTAAATCCTTATTGAATATAGTTATACGTCACAATGCTTTGCTTAATCCTATAAGTATTGAATACCCATCGCATTAAACAAACAAACACGACTTTATGTCCATGAGATGGACAAGATGTCTGGAATCTATTTTCTAGATTGGTATAAAATCGAGAATTGTTCTCAAATAAAGGAAATATGTTGTACATTGTAGAGCATAAATTTCTCTTCCCACCAACTACCAAAACGCACTAAAGCCTTATGGAAGGAACATCAAAGAATGGTTCTTTGGATGTAACTTGTCTCATGTCAAGCTCCCATGGACTCTGAGCTTTGGAAGCAAGATGAGAAATTTGGAGGCATATGATATGATCATACGAGCTTGTCATGAAAGGCTTGAGAAGTTGCTCCACTTTGCAATCTCTTGCTTAGCACTCGTCATGATCAAGATGGAATAAGTTCGGGCTTGCCAAAGCAAGGCGACTTAGTTCATCGAAATATGACGCGACGACACAAGTCAGTAATGTGTGGCTGCTGAAGCAAGAGGTGAAGCGCAAACTAAACTATCTCAATAGGATTGAAAGCTTAGTTATTGGGAGTTATCTATAAGATAGATAAAGAATATATAGTTATTCTCCCAAGTGGACCAAGAATTGCATTGGATGCAATTACAGTTTTGTTTTACAGTTGATTTACTCAATATGATTGAAAAATCACTAATCAAAACACTCATAATGGGCATGGGCAAAAACTGTTAATAGTTAACAGCATGGGTAAGGGCAAATGGTTTGCACCAAACCCATGAGTATAAAGCAAGCCTGTTGCTAAAACCAAGTTTCCTCGAAGTCCCATAGGTGGTGTAGAGGAAGAGAGACTACCCAAAGTACATGGAAGTAAGTAATAAAGGAATTATGAATTCCGACTTGGGTATTTTATTATAAAATTCAACACGTCTATCTCATCATCAAGAGTATATGATACTAGATGAGGATCTCACATTTATAGAAATGTGTAGGATCTCAAGAGACGAAGACAATTGGATAAGGAAGAAATAATCCTACACGTAGGGCTATGAAGCAAAGGGTTGCTGAAAAGCCGTAGGGAATTATTTCTACCTTTCAGAAATTGTTCATGAATTAGACAAAAGAGATAATGTCCATGCTATGAGTAGGACCATTATCATAATTTATTGTTTGGACAAGAAAGCTCCTTATCATAATAAAAGGACAAATGTTGTTCCATTTATTATGGTATGCATTATTGTAATGCAATTTTGTCTAAGTGGATTCTATATCCATGATCATGATAATTTCATCTATAACATTAATACCTAGAGGTTTGCATATAATGATATGAACTTCACTTATCTTTAGCATTATCGTTTAGGCCCCATAAATAAGTGATACATATCTAGAATTCCATTAGGATGGATTTCTGGGACTCATTTGATTATTGAATCATATGAGACATGTAAGACTTATTAGGCAAAGATATGATCTTTTGGGAATCATACATATTGATGTATGAAGGCCGCTAAGCACAAATACTAAAGATGGTTTTAGTACTTCATCATATTTACTGATAGGATCAGAGAAATATGGATTTGTGTATCTTATGAAGAAACAAATCAGAATCCTTTGAATTGTTCAAAGTATTCAGGAATGAAGTAGAGAACCAACTTGGCAAAAGTATTTAGACTCTACGATTGGATCATAGAAGAAAGTACTTAAGCCAAGAGTTTGACAAGAATCTATGGGAGTATTGGATATGATCCAAAACTCGCTCCACCTAGCACACCACATGGGTTTGGCGTGTCTAAAAGGAGAGTTCGAACCTTGCAGGACACGGTTCGGACCATGATGAGTCAAACAGAACTTCCAGTTTACTTTTAGGGGCTATGTTCTAATTACAGCAAATTTAGCCCTTAACCTTATTCCATCAAAAACGGATTATGAAAAACACCATATGAGATATGGACTAGGAAGTGTCCTAGTATGTCATTCATATTTGGGGTTATGAGGTTTATGTAAAAGAGTTTACAAATAAACTTGGACCCAAGTCGGATAAATGTTTTGTGGGATATCCTGAAAAGGATATTATTTCTACAACCTAATCGAGAACAAACTGCTTGTTTCTCGAACCACAGTGTTTCTAGGTAGAGATTGTCTCTAAAAGAAACAGTGTGAGGACAGTAGAACTTGAAAAGTTCAAGAACCACAATAGAACATTGATCCGTTTGATGGAACATGAGCAGGATCACAAGGTGTTGTGGAGCAACCTACTCAGATAACACAAGAACCTCGTAGGACAGGTAGGATATGTCAAGGGACTAGAGAAATAAGGATTTCTCATAACCCCTGATATAATTCTCATCAAGATGAGCCTACAACCTATGAGATGGCCACGTGTGGCCATACTCTCAGAAATGGCTTGGAGCCATGAGATACGATATGGAATCCATGAATACCAACAAAGTATGGACTTTGGTGGAACCACCTGAATGGGTAGGACCCATAGGGTGCAAGTAGGTTATGAGGAAACCAACATGGATAGTAATATGATTACTTTTAAGGGACAACTGGTTTGAAAGGGTTTCATGAGAATTCATAGTATAGACTATGACGAAATCTTTCCCCAGTTGTGATGCTTAAATCCATTTGCATCTTGCTTATAGCAATCTATTCATAGATTGGATCAAGCTTCTTGGAGTTGGACTCTTCAAATGGATGATGCAATAAAAGGAGTTTGGTTCCATCTAAATTGAAGATGATACTTGTGTCTACAAGAAGGTTAGTGGGAGCACAGTTTATTTTTATGGTCTTGTATGTGGAGACATACTAATCATTGGGAACAATGTCTCTACTCTGCAATCTATTAAAGATTGGCTAGAGAAATTGATTTCCAATAATTGACTTAGGCGAGACAATCTATAAAATCTATGGAGATAGATTAAAGTAATTTTTCAGCCTGAGTCATGGTACATATATTGACAAGGTGTTGAAATGGTTCAACGTGAAAAGAATATTGATTCTTACCCATGTCACATGGAATTAGTCTTTGGAAGGCTAATTGTCTTACCAATTAGATTGGGAATGGACCGTATGAATTAGATTCACGAGATACGCCATGAGATGTACTAGGCCAGACGTGTCATAAAGCATGACACAAAGATACCAATCAAATCCAAGTGAGGTGTCACTTGATAATTATCAAGATTATCCTTAAGCACTTGAGAAGGAATAAAGGATGAACTCTTGATTAATGGAGGATAGGAAGGGTTTACTGTAAGGGGTTACAGTGATGAGAACTTCCATCTGACAAAGAAGATTTCAGATTATAGTCGAGTTTTATGTTTTATGCTAGAGGGAGTGACTGTGAGCTGGAAAGGTTCCAGGCAAGATTCAGTCACTGATTCTAACATAGAGGACTGAGTAAATTAATGCATAAGATGCATTTATTCCGGATATTCAATCTCAATCAAATTGTTGATGGAGGAGATGTGAATATTTGCAAGGTGCCAGCATATGTCTCGCCCTTACGCAGTGTAAGCATGGAGGGCCGCGCTAGATCAATAGGCATATGATGCAGGAGATTGACTCTAGTGCAAGTGGGAGACTGTTGGAATTGTGCCCTAGAGGCAATCAATTAATTGTGACAAATATATGGATTTACGATTCATTATGTTATCGATATGGAGATATGCTAACATGAATGAAGTCCTTAGAATATAAGGTGTTATATTCTTAAATATCCCTAGTCAATTATAGTGATTAATGGGACAATCATCTATAGACTAGTATGGGGTTGGATTGATATGGAGATATCACGATCCAACACATGGGTATGCATTAGGAGTAATGGCATACTGGATGACCCACGACGAAAAGGATACATTAGATTATGTGAAGTCACAATCGCTTTTCGTAGTGCTAATATTATTGCAATCCTTAGACTTGAAGTCACTAGATACTCTAGTTGTGAAATATTGCGCTTTGATGTTATCAAACGTTACACCGTAACTGGGTAATCATAAAGGTGGCTATCGGGCGTAATAGGAAGCAAGCTTAGAGATCGTAGTGATGTAGATAGGATTTGTCCCTCCCACATAATGGGGGTAAATATCCACGGCCACTCGAGGGATGAGGCTTATTGAATGTCTGGCCAGACTCAGATAAATTAATATAGAGATATTAATGTTATCTGCAAAGCATAAGCATATTCCCAGGATCGAGGAACTATGGATTGGATATACGAGTGTGACTATTTATGTCTCGTGTCCAATCCGGATATGGAGACAAAGGGATAATGCAATATGATATATTGGGCACAAAGGTTTGTCGGGATCACTGACTATTTCTATTGGTTGGGTGGCATGGATGTGTTGCTAGACACCGCTCCATGTTAGTAATAGTTACTACCAACTATATAGAAACCTATGGGGTCACACGTCAAATAGAGTAGAGCTAGATTTGGGATTAATTAATATGGATTAATTAATAGAAGGATCATTGTGCAACACCTTGCAAACTTAGTAGGACTAATTTGCAAGGAAGGGAATAATTCTAGTTCATCTAGAATTAGGAAACTCTTTTATGGAAACAACAAGGAGTTGTTGGAGTATATAAAGGGGGCTCTAGCTTCCTTCCCACAACATGAGTTATTATTAGTCATAACACATAATGAGTGGGAGAGAGCAAAAGAGAGAGCAAGACAAGGTGCTAGGGCCGAAACCCTAGCCACCCGTCCGCCCCCTACCCGACGGCAAAGAGAGGCCGCCCCTCTCTTGTGCCTTTGGTGATTTGTTGCTTTGATCTTCATCCCTCTTCCTCCGGGTTCAAGCTAGCACTTGTGGAGAAGGAAGAATCTAGATCTCACCTCTAGACGTGGATCAACCGTAGAGACGAGGACATCATTCTTCGTGTGATCTCACAAATCAAAAGGTACACATCTTCTATGTCCTTCATCATGTTATGATGTCTCTTCCTGTGATCCTTGGTGGGCTTTGAGTAGGATTAATTTTGTTATTCCGCTGCGTTACCTACGTCAAAACCCAACATGAAACTCCCTGTGATGATGCGCGCAACGAATGAAGAATGCAAATGTAACATCATGATTGATTCACATCTCTGACTTTGTTTGCGTTTATTGCATCTAACGAAGGACATGAGGCCAATACATGATTTGCGTCTTGTGGAGTTTGTATTATCAAACGGGGATGGCAGCTTATGCAAGAATGACGAAACCTTATTAAAGCTACTGCAATCAATGGTTATGCCTTTTGTATATGAGAGAACATTGATTATCATTTTCACTGGATATGCTTACCCTAATTTTGAAGTTGATTGCTTCAAGTCTGAGTACGTTGTGAACCTAGCTGGCTTGACATCAAGGATTGCCTGTTGTGATATCTGGAATGAAATTTTACTTGATAGACGCCTTCGTAACCCACACGTCTACACAAGTTTTGATTAGTTGTCCTGTGAAATTGTTACGAATCTTAGATCCATCTGCCAACACCCTTTGGACGTCTGCTTGTCGGATGAGCGGAGAAATGTGGTTGTCATTGCGGGTCACTGTAAATAGTCTTAAGATTTGTAGGTACATTATATTTAGAGTAATCGGATTCATAGCTGATAGTAGCTTCTTTATAACATGAATAGTTTAAAACTTGTGAATATTACATTCGAACAGCAGGAAGGTAGACACTTGATATTGCAGCATTGCAGCAAGGAAAGTACATTAGCAGTCAACATGCATGGCACCAATAAAAGCATGTACCATATTTGCCTTCAGCAATGGTTCTTATAATTGTTTAGTCTGCTCTTTGAACTCGGCGAACGACCCACCTTGTTAATCTTGGGTTCCTGTTTTGTGTGCATCTGAGTATGCGGACGTAGAATTTCTGTGATGTTCCTCTTGCATTTGCGGCTAGTAGGAGATTTTGTTGTTCCTGAATATGAAATTGTAGTTGGTGTTGTTATGGTGTGTATATATTGCCTATTTTAAATGATAAGAATACCTGCTCAGACATTGTTGACATTGTGACAAGGGTGTTGTCTAAGACAGTTTCAACAGGTAGCCCAAATATTGTGGCATCCATTATCCCAGTGTCATCCTGTAACTCGACATAGAGGCGGCCGCTGTATCGAAGGGTTGTGTGGTTGTTAGTTTGCATATATTTCATGTAAAGAACAAATGTAGTATACAGTAGAAGAATTGTTGCATATATTGTACGCTGAATAGTTATCTAACCATATGATTGCATCCTGGGTAGAATTGCCGCATTTATTGCAGATCTGTCCCAAGCACTCATTTTTGCAGTTTCGGCATGCATTGAACCATGGCTGCTGGGTTGTTGGTATTGCAGTCATTGATACCTTAATCCATGTTTCTCTGTATAAGGGCTGTCATGTATAATTAAATAGGTGTTAGCTTTTTGCAATTGTTATGCTGTGGACAAGATAACTAAATGGAAGAAATAACTCACCAAAGTTGCCCTAACGGCTGATATGTTGCTGACTTCCATTGAAAGTCGTCGCACCAATGCTGTATGTTGATGACAGTATAGATTCTGGAGGTACTGCTTATATAGCATGCCTGCTCTACTTAGTTAGTTGAACTATGGTGCACGAGATAGAATGCACGCATTACTATGTGTTGCATACACCGAGGCCGCCACATGTCGATGAAATGAAACATGCTCAGCAAAGTTGGGATGAAATGATATACGAATGTTAATTGCGATGCTGTTGGTTATAGTGTCAATATAATTTAGTTATATATGCATGTTCTTATCCTCTTGTTTAGCATAACGGTAGACATATAATTATACGGTCGATATAGTTGGGATTGGGTTATAGCCGGAGTAGATATGGAATAAGTAATCCTTGTCTGTCTGTGCTGTCGTGCTTTTAGTCAATTATAGGAGTCCGTACACTATGCAGTATCAACAATAATGGCAGAGTAGAAAATATAACAAAATTTTATTTAATGCAACAAAGCCACAGGGAAACATGGTACTGCACCACATATCGTACAACAAAGGGAAATGAAATATAACAAAGTATGTAATGAGAGAAATTTATTTCGATACATATGCATCACTGGATCTTATTCATTATTATTGCCATTGCGTCGTCACGTTCATGCAATCTCAACCTGGCGGACCACCCACCTAAATATGCTGCGATTGGTTTGGTGTACGCCCTTCACAATACGCACATAGAAAGGTCTTGATGCATTGTTTGTGTTGACATTGATGATGAGAGACTGGCATTCCTGGTGTTACATTATAACATTGAAGTGAGGCACAAATTTCATTGTAAATATGTTATGGATGTTGTATTATGTAGTTATATGATGTATTATTTGTAAGTACTATATTGATACCTCTAGCGTCATTCGGGCCAAGGTTGCAGCTGTTGTGTTAAGCACAGTTTCTCCAGCTTGCCCAAACAGCGTAACATTCACTATACCGGTGTCATCTTTGAGCTCAACCATGAGACGGCATCTGTATCGAAATAAATATTTGTATGTAAAATATTGATCTAAACATCTTGTAATGTGAATTTGCATGTGTTATAGCTGGTTAACCTGGGAGTAGTGTTAGATTGAGAGCTCTGGCAAGTATGACAGTTTGAATGAATACGCTCTCGCTGGCACATATCACATGCATCGAACCATCCCTGCTGTGTGGTTGGGATGATACGAATGCAGACTCTTATCCAAGCTTCATTGTATGCTTCCTGAGAAGAATGTGGCAGTGATTCAATTTAATATCGCATTGTTGTGAAGTAAGAGCTTACATGATCTGATTTTGGAAAGTAATATGACAACAGTATTGTGCGAAGTAATGATACCAATGACGATTGAAGTTCTGCAATCGTGGATGGTGTCATGATGTTCGGTCTGGCGATTGAATGTTGGTGGTGGAATTGTTGGAACATAGGATGCGTTTAATGGTACTGGATGCGTGTCTCGTTTGGGCAGCTAATGGTTTATATAGTGCATAACTGGTAGGTGGGAAATTGTTTAGGAAGTATATTAAGAATACGATGTGGGGTAATGTGCTCTTATTAGCAAAAATCATGTGTATTGTCAGTTGGGGATTCGAAGATTGTTTCGTATCCATGCCGATACCTAGAAATTAGTGAAGGAGGTGTATTTCTGTACATATTCAATCATGTTGTGTAATTTGCTACTTGTCAATTTACCAACAACAGGATAGTACTGTATTACACCGATAGATACTGTAGCATCATCAATGTTATGGTTTGTGAAATGACCGCGGTGTAGTTTTACAGATGGTTAAAGTTGGTATGGTATTGTTTGTGCCAAGTGTGTGGGTGCAATATTGTTGTATGCCAAGTGTTTGGGTTGCATGGTAGATAGGCATATGTTTAGAATGCATGTGAGCATGCTAGGCGATAAAGCATTCAGAGTGTTTCATCATCATTGCACTGCAATTGTCAGTTTTGCATAGTTAAGTTATCCATTTGTTGGCACACATTTCTATTTCATGGGGAAACTGACAATGAGATGAGTTTGGTATAATTGATCAGTTGTTAGTAGCTCAAATGTATCAGTATGTTATACTGAGCTTGTTTTTAGATGGATATACATAGTTATAAACTATTAATTAGAGTCAAGCTTATCACAAGTTGTGTGTGTGATCTGAATTTGCAGGGCTATGTAGTGTCGCCACAATATTGTTATGTGTCAGCTGTCTAAGTTGCATGTTGGATGCAAATTTCCTAAGCTTGCATGTGGTGTCGGTATGCTTCTAAAGTTGAATAGCAACTTTTGATGCTTGTGCTGAAAGTGTCAGGCTCAGCATGTTTGATTTGTTAACTGACTGGCATGCATACCTAGTCTACTTGGGAAGATAGCCATTGTGTGAGAAAAGATTTTGATTCAGTGAAAACCAATCAGGGAAAAGGTAATTGATATATTACATATAACAAGTGTGTTATCGTGATAATACATTATACACATATGTTGTATAGCTGTTCAAAGCTAGAATTAATCTATTGGTATGAATGAATGCACAACTTGTGTGCCATATATATGACCACTGCGTTAGCTTATTGTTGGCGGTAGTAGTTGTTGTAGTCTGCAAATCCCACTACACAGGTTCGATTCTCCTCCCGGTCAACTATACACATAAGGGGTGCAAGTGGCATTTGCATTTTCAAAATTACAATTATAGAACCAAGTTATCGAGTTTTCCATATGAATGTATGAATACGACTGTATGAGTAGGGCAATAAGCTATTTTTTGGGTGGTTCTGGAGCATTACGTGACACGTGAAGAGGTTAAACAACAACCCACTTACGTAAAAGTTAAAGAAGTTGGTTGTTTGATCAACATCGAAATTAAAATGAGATATTGCTAAAAAAAACCTTAAAGTTAGGTATATGTACGGAGGACATTATCAATGTAATGCATTCAGTGCACAAGTAATACAGCAATCGAAGGATATTAGATGAAGCATGTAATGATACGAATTATTAATTACATGATTCAAACCAACGAGTATACAACTGGTCCTCAAGTATTAAGTTGCGTACTATTTCAGGAACATCATATAATATATTTAACGCACGGTAGTAGGGACCAGTCCTGGAAGCAGTACAGCGGATACTGTAGGATCGTATTTGGATTTCGATAAGATAGCAAATAATGCGGTACAGTTTTTTATAAAAAGCCAGTATGAATCTTGAATGTAATAGTTAGTGGAATGTGATCTGGGAAAAGAAGCATCGTGCGAATATTCACATATCTTTTGAATTTGTTTGGACTGATCATGTCTACAAATTATTGCAGCTACGTGCTTGCAAGGCTACATGGACTTATGTGCTAGTACCCTGTCTTACCTATATAGGTTACTAATCAGGTTATGCATTTGGTCAATTTGATGTTTTAAGCATAGCGGACCTTATCGCTTGATTATACATGTGGCTGTAACAATATAAATAAGCAGCATCAGACACAGGAATTTCAAATTGCCAAACAACCAGACGATGAACATTTATTCAATCTATGATACAAATAGCTGGAATTATGCAGCTAATCCGTATCACTGGGTGACATATAACGACTACACGCTTCTAACTTGTCTTCTGTAATCAAATCCTGTATCATTTCTGGGGCTTCATACAGAATTTTGCATTCATCTAATTGATGTGTTCCCATACTTGCAAGCTGTTTGGCATCGCTATTTTCTAAGTAGTCAATATGATTTAGGGCTATGTGCATGTCTCGCAGCAGAATATGCCCCCGGTTGATTTGATTTCTCATACCTGCAGGAAAATCTCTGACAAAATGGAATATCTTTATTGCTTTGTAGCATGAAGTCTGTATTTCTATATTACTCCAGTTTTTATCATAAGCTAAGTGAATGCCGTGATAGATTGCCCAAAGTTCACTCTCCAGTTTATTTGTTGCATCTAATTTTCCTATGAAACCAAGCATCCAGTTATCTTCATTGTCTCGGCAAACTGCACCGATACCACCACTGCTTGTTGCAGAAGCTGCAAAGCCGTACACACTTATTCTGGCAATCCCTGTGTCAATCATATATTATGCACAGAATTACACCACAAATCATAAAACACATGCACATTTATGTTATCGGTGATTAACATGATTAAATGTATTAGTACTTACTTTGCAAGTTAGGCACGCTCCTAGGAGGGATTTCACCCCGGAAAGTTGTTGCACTGAGTAAAGTTCGGGACGTAGCAGATGAGTCTGACGACTCCTCCTTTGGTGTTGACATCGAAAGCAGCGATTGTTAATTTTTCTAGTTTTGTCTAGCTGGTTGTTGTGGTGGTGTAACGTTGGGTTGTATGGAGAGGGAGATAGATGTAGTTTTATAGCTAACAAATTATGGCACGCATTTCGATAGTAGCACCTGGATATGTTGCCGTGTCTTCTGGTGCTCACGTATTCTGATCACGTGTATAAATTTGGATGCGTGTAATTGTGTCTACATTTATACACATGATTTGGATATGAATGAAGTGGCATTGGAGTACGTTTCGTGTGCATTTGTAACTATAAACGTATGGCAGTTAATATTTCAGTTGGTAACAGTATCAACACAGTTGAACATACGGCAACTTCATCTAATGTGCGTAAAATGCCGTAATTGCAGAACTACACCCCATTTACGATATGTATTGGTATACACGTACGTGATCGGCTACATGAGATGTCACAAAATGACTGTACTGGCTGCATAAATGCGATGAGTCACAACTGGAGTATCTCTACCAACAGGCTGTTCAAGATAATGCTGTGTGCCAACTGAAGTTGATTACCAAGCCGAAGAGTAATACAGCGAATTAGTGACTATATAGTGTCAATGTATATATTTTTTTTTATGTTTCCCTTTTTTTTTATGCTCCTTTTTTTTTGTTTTTTTTTTTTGTTTTTTTTTCAAGTGTTTATTTGGTTTAACATGTTATTGCGTCCAGCTGCACCAGGAAGAGCATTATATCGCATGGCAGACAACAGTCAGTCGACACAACTTCAGATAGCATCGAGCAACGATGAATACCAAGAACAACAACAAGAAGGCAGTTCTGAGGAGGTTAGCAAAGAAATTGATACAGAAGAAGAAAATGCAAGTGCGATGAAGGATATATTCGAAGAAGAAAGTACTTGTTGAAGTGACTACATTTCGGTAAAGGTTCGGGGACAACATTATACTCTGATGAGAGCGAAGATGACGATGGCTGGGGGTTTTTTGTATTATGATTTTCTGAATTGGTAATGGTTTTATAAATGGTTATAGAAAGTAACAATAGCAATTTGGATTGTATCGTTTGCGGACAGTATCAGCACCGAGTATTAATCGATCAGAGCTTTATTTATTTTTTTTTGTTTTTATTTGATATACAAACGAGAAATATACAGATACACTGTATTTTGAAACAGATGCAGCTATCTTTGATATATTATATAATACCGTGTAACTCTTTAATGCAACCTCTGGTGGGAAATTGTATCTATATACATGGAACAATAAATACAACATTGAAAAAGGGATCTATGCAATGCATACAGTGGGTGGAGATTAAAACAGTCAGTGGGCTCTTCATCTTCCATTATGAAGCTGTTGCTATAAAAACATTCCTAAAGCTTTCAAAAAGATTATATCAGAACAGCTATGGACAAGAAAGAGGACGGTGCAAGTAGGTCTCCAGAAATTGCAGAAAACAAATCGAGTAGCAAGAGGAAGCGACACAATGAAGTCAAAAAGCGGAAGAAGCCGAAGTATGCTGTAAGCACGGAAAGTAGTGAGAGTGATAGTGAAGATGAATCGGAAACATGGCATCAGCATGATTATGTTGTTGGCAAAGGATCTGAAACTACAGTTTACTCAGGAAATGACGACGAAGACGAGGCATGCGACAGTGATACGGCAAGATCCTACGAAAGAAATAAGAAAGCTATTTTAGCTATGTTTCGCCGACAGAGGGAGGCAGGACGTAAAGCCAGAGCAGAGCGACAGGAACGATTGAAAAGGAAAGCCGAGGATGTTAATTAAAAAATCTCAAAGAAGAAGCGTAGAAAATAAATTAATTGTTATATCTTATTTGTAATATGTCGCATAATATACATTATAAATCTATTACTTGGGTATGGATGGCTATTGTAAATTTTGAAATTCATATTAAGGATGTTTGCTTTGGTTGGTTTCAATATGAAAAGTTATTGATGGTCGTTGCATAATAATATACCACGAAAATGCACAAAATAGGAATTACATGAGAAAAAATATGAACAAGAGTACTGCTGTATCTTGGATTATATTAAGACTGTGATTGTATTCCCTTTGAACATCTACTATACAAAAGCATATCTGCTGTACTTTATGATACAATAAATAGTAGATTACCGATAATTTCATTGTGCATTACCAATTGAACGATAGAAAAGTACATAACATTTAATCAGATACATAGGTGTCGTTAAATACTATGTATAAATATCACAATGCGCAAACAATGACGATAGCTTAAAACTGACCACAATTAAACAAACAACTGACCATACTATATATCTCGGTGAAATTTAGGTGTGGTGAAGTTACCAACGGAGCAACACTCATCAAAAAATACAGCTTAGCATAAATTGAGTTTGCATATATGATCGACATCAAGTTTTACCAAATCAGATGATGTGTACGACACATGTATGAAACATCTGTTCACAAAAGCCTATTAAAACAGGCAACTGTTAGCTTTGTTCTGATTACATTAGCAATGCAGTTCTGCAGAAGGAAAAAAAACGACGAATAACATAACAAAGAGCATACACATATAGTACAGATGATTGCTACGCATGACAAATTACTGGCGGTAGACTGTTGCCCGAAACATTGGAATACTGGGATCAACCAATTCAATCACGCATGCATCATTAAGCGCTAGCTGAGAATGCAGCACGTATTTAAACCAAGCAAGACGACGGTGGAAAGGATTTCCTGCGTGCGTGAAACCACATGTTGTTTCCCATCTCATGTAGCCATTATCCGATGTTTCTAGCCACACTTTGTTCGGGGTGCCAGTCAAGTATTCTCGTACAAAATATGTAGGAATGTTCTGCACAATTTTAAATAACCTGTTGATATCATGCATCAATGCAAATGTCTCAAGGAATTAGAAATTAAGTACTTACAACTCCGCCCTTTCTCGTAGTGTAAGAATGAATGATGCGGAATGCAAAGAAGGGCACTTCAGTGTTGTGAGCTTGCGCACGAGCGAGAGCATGATTTTCTTGTGGACCCATTCGAAAGACAGAAGAATTGAGCCCGTAGTTGATTTCCACAGCAGATTCATCCATGATACGGATCTTGAAATTCAAATTGCGTTCATATTTGAACATAAGTACAGCCTTAGGAGGGATGCGATAAGCACTGGCAAATTGAAGCCATCCCATGCCAAAGTAATGCTCATTATCTACTTGATCGATGCAGATATTCCACGATGCCCCGTTGGGCACATGTAGGCGAACAATGGGCGCGATGCTGTCGTAGTGACGAGCAACATACTTTGGAGGGATCCGCTGCACAAGGAAAATGGTTATCCAACAGAGGTAGCTAATCAATAAATTGTAATTAAGGAGAACATATACACAAATTGCCCGACATTGTTACCAGGGTGGTATCTTTCTTGTTAAATGGATCGTAAAGCTTGAAGAAGCGAGGTGCTATTTCTTTAATGCCAGTAGTAGCGTTGCATTCCTGCTTAACAATACTGTGGTAAGTGATTTCGGTGCACGTGGGATCCATTATCCTTATATCATAGCTCAGATTCGCTCTAAATTTGAAGAAGACAAAATATCCCAAACTGATTGAGTTGCATTTGACCAAAGTTTTCCACCCATTGCTAAGATACAGTTCATTGTTGCCTGCAAGAATCGTCGTGTCAAAGATTGCTCCGGAGGGAGTTCGTAGCTGGACAATCTTTCCAACATCTTTCTTGTATACATCAACAAAGATACGAGGCAAGGACTGCAAGCGGAACAACGGTTGATTAGATTGTTTGCTAGAAATAATATTGTTAAGTTCCTTGTATGCAGAACATGTAGTTAATAACTATTTTCGAACTTAGTCATATACTGGCATTAGGAGCTTTATATATAAGCTTACCAGTCTGTCATTTTCTGGATCACTGGATACGATAACTTTGAAGAAATTCATACTGATTCCAATGCTGAGGCCTTAACTGCTAATGTTTGATTATAGAATGTAGGCTGTGTATACAAATGGTAACCACATCAGTTCTTTAATAAGTTCATATTGAATCACACACACACACACAAACGCACATTACAGTGACAAACCGGAAGGATCATAACATAGTTATGCATTGTCACAGTGACACAAACATAATGCGGTTCAAAGTACCCAAGAACTCGTGTATTCTGTATTTATTCATTTACGCAGTTCAAATCTTCGGGAAGACTAATTCAGCGGGAAATTGAATACGCATCTTGAGCATGCATACTTTGATGAAATAGTACATACAAGCAAAAGTACAGAAACAATATCAAAGGGGGAAAACAAACTGTCACTATTGGCTCGCAATTGCAAACACTGCAGACTGAAATTGTCGAACACAATAACACAAACAAGTGATAGCTGATTTCAATGAGTTGTGCACATATACATAAGCAGGTATTCTTATGAACTTGTGCAAATCCTTTTTTTTTTCATGTGAAATTACAGATTGGAAGGAAAACCCTAAACGAAACGTACCTGAAGCAGGTGAAGCTTGGCGGCGATACCTAAGACTTGCAATATGAAGGGTTGGGTGGGAGGAGCAGTGGGTGGTCATGAATACCCAACGAAGTTTTGCGCGATTAATTTATTATATTCGACTAAAATTGCAGTGCAGGCCCTCCTGTGTGTAGATATTTAATATTATGCATATGATTGGCCGAGTTTAATCAAGAACTAATACATAATAGTTATTTGCTGGGAACTAATTGAGTCTTCGTTTTAGAAATTAATATATCTGCATCGGCGTTTAAAAATTATACGAAAGATTATTACGTATAAATTGGAGTTTAGTCTTGCATTGTACTAAGGTTGCAATCTTACTAATAACTGATCTTATTAAGATTTTGTATTCATCAAAGTTTAAACTGCTATGTCATCTATCACACCAGCCTGATTTGTGCGTAGGTTTATTTAACTAACTGCTAATTGCATCAAAACAATGTGTACGTAGTAAGTTTCGTATAGATGTCTATAAAAGACGTCTATTTTACAATGACACAACAATAATTAGACACCAAGTCGAATAATATATGCAAATACATGAATCATAGAAAATTATTGACGTCAAACAACATTGGATTGCCAGCAAACAATGTGAAGCTGGATATCTTAAAGAGATGGATGTGCAATAAATAAATATTAGAAGTTGCGTAGGAAAATGTATGAAGGAAAAGCACCGATATAAAACAAACAAAACATTATATGTTATATTAC
Organism: Linanthus parryae; assembly: GCA_023055425.1. Classification (NCBI taxonomy): domain Eukaryota; kingdom Viridiplantae; phylum Streptophyta; class Magnoliopsida; order Ericales; family Polemoniaceae; genus Linanthus; species Linanthus parryae. The sequence goes on along the minus strand of JALGPY010000006.1, from coordinate 11,825,013 downwards.
ACATATGTTGTCCCAAAAGTGTACCCAAAAAATACCCAGGTCTCTGCTATGATTGGAGACATTACCTTACCCTTGCCACTACAACAGAACATGAAACTATATAGTATGGCATCTTCACATGCATAAAATGACTGTCATGTTTTGCTCTGAAGCTGCACAAAAAAATATTAGCAAAAGGCATAAAAAAAACAACTGTGTAAGCACAAGTTGTTAATTTTATGCACTGTTGTCTCCAGGATTCACTGCTAAGTGCAATCCTTATATCTACATACATATCTGATCATATAGTTTTACAGGCCCTTCATCACAGAGTTAATTTTATGCAATCTCAACTTGGCGAACACTCCACTTGTTAAGCCAGCGTGGATTCTTGCTGTTGGATGGAGCCAGGCGGAAATAGAATCGTTTGTCTACCGCTGCATCATTCGCCTTGGACAACACATCGCTTTGTTCCTGCATGGTAATATAAGACGACTATATTAATTAACATCCCATGGATTCAGCTGCATTTCAACTCGAAATTGCGACATATGGGCGTAGTTAGCTTACATCTGGAGTCATTGCAGACAGGATAACCGCACTCTTATTTAGCACAGTTTCAACAGCATGTCCAAATATAGCAACCTCAAGTTCACCACTGCCATCACCAATTCGAACTCCGAGGCGCCCCCTGCACGATATCAATTTGTTTACATCACAATTAGAAATCATATACTTACATGAGAAAGACACCGTTGTTCACAAATGAACTGTTGTGTATACAACCATAGATGACATGAGTTATTGAATTGGTAAACATTAACTTCGAAAAAATTATGTGAGATGGAACGCGGCATACCATGGTGCAGAAATGCAGTCATTTTTTTCACAGCCTGGGCAAGCAAATACTTCGCCTAGCACGTGGTTAGTAGCCCGGTTGCACTTGTTGCACGCGGTATACCACGGCCGCTGACTACATGGTGCTACAACAACAGACACTCTCACCCAGATTTCATCAGAACCAGCCTGCTGCAATGCAAAACAACATTAATTCAATCGGGAACATCATAGATAAACTTGCCCGCGGTTACAATGCTAGACAGGACAAGTTACCGGAGTACTTGGTAAGTCTGCAAACCTCACAAGTTTGAACTCAGATGTAGAAGTATTGGCAACTTTCTTTTTCAGTAGCATCTCAGGGTCACTGATAGCATCAATTTTCTCGTAGTTAGCATCGCGCCTGCAAGATCTTTAGATTGTTAACATATACTACCGGACGACAACCTATGTACTACATATAGGTAGATAATGAAGGCAGTTTACCAATCCAACAATTCATCAACCCGTGCATCAGGAACGTCAGTCAAGAACATTGTAGACATAGTAGTTTTCAAGGAGAATCCTGGGAGGCACAGGCAAAACCATTTATGAACATAGCAGTAGGTACAAACATAACATATCATACGTCAACATTTCAGCAAAAGATATCATGTCGATACCGGAGTATTTCGATGCCACAACATTAGTGACGATGACCACCGGCTGGGACTTTGCTAACTTGGCCAGTTTTTCTGCATCAGTGGTTGCTATCTCATCCCAAGCCGAAAGGCACACTGGACTCAAACTGTTTGGCAAGGCAAATGAAGTTAGAGAAAACAGCAAATAGATAGAGTGGATAAGATCCAGAAAGGGGGAGGGAAAAGACACCACATGATATCATCGATTACATAACAATTTTCAGCACCATAAATAACTAAACACATCTTACATATATATAACATGTATATTTCATATCTGCATTCCATACCAGTATAAACGAACCAAAATTGATGAAGCCGAGGAACATACAAGTGTTATACATGCTCATATTAATTTATCAGGCAAATCAAGAATATCTAGATTGCATACACTGATGGTTCATTGCTCACAAGTCACATTATACAAGCTTAATGTTGACCTGGTATGCTTTCGTTCTTCTATTACTTTACAGAGCATAACAAAGCAATATTTGCACTGTAGGAGACAATATTTAATTATACTATTGATTTAAGAACTTCCGCTGCCTATAATTTGATCACACCTAACTAACAAGAATAGACGCAGAACAGTATATTAGAAGTAAGCAAGGCACATCCGAGAACTTACGTATCGTCAATAACAACTATATCTCGAACCTTCGAACGAGCACTCGAATCCTTCCATGGCACTGTTTTCGGCGACATGACAGCTATGATTATCACTGCAACATCTGCATATGGATACATATATTGTGAGTATGTAAATTTTGATGGAACGAAGAAAGACAGCCACGGCAAGCACAGCAATGACAAGCACAACTAAATAAGAGCAACGCATAAACAACACAGCAAGCGATGCAGTGCTAAAATATTGGGGGAAACTACCAAATTTTTCAGGTTTCCCGATGAGGTCGCGGGCATCAGTCAGAGTCTTGAAGTTGTACGTAGTAGTTCCTCTTTCATCTGCAGCATCTTCGACTGGTACAATTTTCATCTGAGGATCCAGAACAAGGACATAATCGTGATCAATGTAGCGATGTTGCGGGTTAACACGGCGTACAACTCCATCACTGAACCAGTATGAATGATATGGATGTAGCTGTTTGTCAAACGTTTCAATTTCAGCGTCAAAAGCTGTGGCTTGTATCTTTTTGCCCTGCGCAGGACAAATCAGGTAATGATGAATATGACACAGGTATTGGGTGAGGTCAGTGTACTACTCGTTAACTAACCTCGCTATCACAAAGGACATATCGCTGATACTTAGTGTTGCCAAATCGAGCTGTTGTTGCACGGTACTTCTCAACGACACGAAGTTTAATCTTCCATTCTTTCAATTGATCAGTTAGGGCAGATAACTTCAGCATATCACTTTCCATCCCTAGTTTACAACAGCAACACACAAACAGCATATATAAGCATCATATTTGTAGTTACATGCTTTTCAGATCGTAAAAAAACTCGATGCATAATCACGCGATCATTTAACCTTGCATCAAGCACATTTGATATATCAAAATCAAACGAACAACAAATTTAAACCACAATAATGCAGCCAGGCAAGATTATAGCAAGCACATATTCGGGGCCATAATTTCATGTGTGGTATTTCCAGTGACACGGACGAAAGCATGACAAAAAAAAAAAGTATATATATATATATATATATATATATATATATATATATATATATAGTATATGCTATTCCTGTTGTGAATCACTATTCTAATTGCCCCGATGCTCGACGCAGCAAATGTTTATACACAACATTCTGGGTACTGTCAACAGTTTGGATATTATCAAGTGGATGTATTAAAATTTTCACTGACGCAGACAACGTTGCTCGAGATAATGCAACATAGAGTTGACCGTGCGAGAATACTGGTTGAGGAAGATAAATACCAACATACTGCAAAGTTTGGCCTTGGGACTTGTTAATTGTCATAGCAAAGCATGGTCGGACTGGGAATTGTTTTCTTTCAAACTCAACTGGGTAGTTATCTGTCTCAGATGGCCTGAGTGGTATCCTAGGTATGAAGACATCCTTCCCTTTATTGTGTCCTATAGCTATTTCAGCATGTATGACATTAGGGAGGAGATTTTTACAAATGAGTTTAATACCATTAGACAGCCCGGCAGATGGATCTAAATTTCGTAACAACATCACAGGACAACCACGTTTTAAGCGCAGCTCATGAGGAGGCAGTCCATTAGGTGTAAGAGTATGTAAAAACTCTAAAGAATGATTATCTCGGCTACTAGGAAGACAATGATCAAAACTTGTGTAGACATGTGTGTTACCAGGTGTAGATACTGCTTTCTGACATGACAGATCTTGGCCACGTGGCAGCCATCCAGCACACCATATTGTGCTCCGTACACACTGGATCACCAGCCGAGCTGATCCATGTGGGGGCTGCGAGACAGAGCCCTCGCATACCACTGCACGGGACTTGTAGGGACTTAGTGGTTTGGAGGCTAGAGTAAGCCCTGTCGCGTGAGTCAAGCCCGCACGCGACCTTTAGTAACTGTTTTGAGAGATCTATGGCACGAGCTCCCTAGACCCGGTCAATCCGGTCAAACCCGGTCAACCTCGTAACGGTTCCGGTATTCACGCACCACGTGCTATAACGGTTCCTATATACTCGGACGAACGTGCCGTTATGGTTAAGCTAATTAAGCCGCCATTAATGGGCGCATTAACCACACTACAACGGTCACGTTCTCCAGTATATGTAGATCGTCAACCTTTCCATAAAAAGGAGAACACACTGCCATACGCGGAAGCTCTGCCAAACCTCTGTCTCTCTCTCAGACATTGCTACTGACTTACTCTCTCCCTACACACACCCCTACTCTTCCTGTGCGATCCTTGATCCACTACACACGGTGCACACGGAGGTCTCCCTGCCGGAATCTCTTGTGCACATTTTGGTGAACCCGACGTGAAACTTACCGGCAAAAGCAACCATGTCTCAGGAGGATGATGTCAGCAACCGATCGCCTTCCACCGAAACTCCCTCGGGAGACGAGACCCGCCGTACTCCGACGACTCCCGGCGAAGCACCGACGTTAGAGTCTTTGGACGCCACCGTCCAAAGTCAGGCGAAAGCTCTCAAGTCTCAATCCGCGCAATTAGAACAAATCTTGGCTGTTCTGGGCACCCTCGCACCAAATCCTCCGTCAGCCACCGCTATCCCTCAGGGAGGAGGAACCCCTACTGCTCCAGGATTGGGAGTGCCAGCCACACCTCCCAACCCTCATCTGCAGACTCCACCGTCGGCTGCGCAACTGCCTTCGGTTCAAGGATCAACGGCACAAATGCTGCCTCCTGCTGCTCACGCTCCTCAGCCCTCGGCTTTGGCGTCCAACCCAACTTTGCAGTACCCTTTGCCTCCCCCAACGATGATCTGGGGAAACGCGGGTGCTCAGTATGCTCCCAATCCTCCGACGGCATGTGTGTCGCCACCGCCTACGGCAACCCCTCCGACGACTACCGAGGGAAGCATTCCAGAATGCATGACGTCTTTGCAAAAGCGCGTGGACACCATCCTGGCTCATCAGTCATTCGCAGATACCATTATCCCGAAGTTAGACAATGATCCACCTATTCCACGAGAGATCTATCTCATGCCTAACCCGGCGGGATACAAGGCTCCCAAATGGGATAAGTTCGAGGACGTCAATGGAAACGCTCATGAGCATGTCATGCGTTTCATTGATGTCATGGGTCCGTACGGAGCCGATCCCAAGCTGCTGATGCGAGAGTTCCCAAAATCTCTTGGGAACGTAGCATACAAATGGTACCGGACATTGGAGGCCGGATCCGTGAAGACTTGGGACGACATGGTCCAAAAGTTCTATACCAAGTTCTTTCAAATGGAGGAAAAGGTGACAATGATCCATCTCTCGCGGATGTATCAGAAGCGCGAGGAGGATGGGATCACCTTCATCAAGAAATTCCGGGCGAAATCCTTGGAGTGCAAAGATCCAATGCCCGAAAGCCGACTCGTGGAGATATGCCTACAGTGCATGCGAGATGAATACAAAGGTATGCTCATCAATTTGCAAACACCTACGTTTTCAAAACTAATCGAATGCACGAAGAACATCGAGCCCATAGTCGAGAGACAGAAAAAGAAGAACGCTCCAGAGCGACCTGCGAGCGGCACCACTTACAAGATCGGAAGGTTCAGCTACAAGCGGGGACGCGAAGCTGAGGTCAACACAGTTTCGCCCCAGAAACAAGCGAAGGTTGTGAACTTCGATGTACCGCCTCTGCCATGCTCGGTAGAGGAAGCGAGTGACCTCTGCAAACAGTGGCGCAAGGACGGCGTCCTGCCACCGCTCGAGAAAACACCCTCCAAGGAAATGGTGAGGGACCCTAAGTGGTGCGAGTATCACGGCAAGATCATGCATCCCACCGCCGAATGCAAGAAACTCAGGTTCGCGTTCGATCAGAAGATGAAGAACGACGAGCTAATCGTCAGCGACAACAGGAAGGACGTGCGCAACAACCCACTTCCTGCCCATACAGAGTCAGGCTCGAAAGGCAAAGAGGTCGCCATGATCTCGATCGTAGACTTGGAGGAAGTCGCAGAGGATGGTCTACCCATCATTGCTGAGGTCCATCAAGACGAAGATTATAGCATGGACACGGAGGATGAACGTGCCGACCGCATGAAAGGGTCGCACGGCTTCAACAAATTCTTCGACGAGATGAATTTCTCCGAGGGGTGCCGGACTGATATGACAAAAGCAATCTTAAGGATAGCGGAGGACTACGAGGAGGACCTCGTGGTCTCCAACGGGAAAGTCATCAGGGCTTCTCGTTCCACAGAAAAGATCATGACCTTTTCTGCCAGCGACAAGAAGACGGATGCGAGTCACCAGAGGCCTCTGTACGTGACCGCCATCATCAATGGCGTCGAATTCAAGCGAGCATTCGTCGATGGAGGAGCAGCGGTCAACGTTGTTCCACTTCACACACTGAAGCTAGCAGGGATCCCCGAGCACAAGGTAGTCAAACGTCCGTCTCCACTGGTGGGATTCGGAAGTGACTCCATAATGACGATCGGATGGATCCGCCTGGGCGTCCAGATTGGCAAGATCTAGTGCTCGGCGAAGTTCTATGTCATAGACGCGAACACCACATACCACATGATCATAGGTCGAGCCTGGATTCATCGCTTCGACGCAGTCCCTTCGACGGCTCACCAGGTTATGAAAGCTATCTGGAACGACAGAATAGTCGAGATACCGGCTTCGACTAACCCGTTCAACTTGGACGAAGCACATCTCAGCGAGGCGGTGTGGTTCACTGAGATGGCGGACGAGCAAACACCCGGGCCTTTCAACCCTATTCCTTTGCCTCTCTGGGAGGACATCAAGGACCAGTCACCTGCGGGCGTGATGGTGACAAGGGAAGATGCCAAGGAAAAGTCGCCTACACGCGAAGAGGCGCCACGTATCGCATATCATCGAAAGAATGTGTACACCTTGAAGAGGATCGCAAAGCATGACCCCGAGGGCAAGGAGATAGAGAGCTTCTACGCCAATGGGAAGAAATGCTATCGCATATGAAGGTGCGCGGGGATGTCCTCACGCGAGCAGGGGGATATCCCTGGGCAAATCAATCAAATCAAGCAAGTTGTGCTGACAAAAGAGCCAACACAGGGCGCTCCAGACGAGAAACTCAAAGAAGCGCCTGAATGCATGGAAGACAGGCCAAGACCACAAAAGCAAGAACTAAAGGAAGTGTTCCTCAGCCCGAACGAGGAAAAGAAAAGGCCGGTCTTCCTGAGTGCGGACCTCACAAGCGAAGAGGAGCAAGGACTGCTGCAGCTCCTAACTGAGTACAAGGACGTGTTCGCATGGGAATATGATGAGATGCCAGGTCTGGATACAAGCATCACCATGCACCGTTTAGACATCATCCCAGGGTCTAAACCGGTCAAGCAAAGCACCAGAAGCTTCAGGCCAGAACTCAACGTGAAGATCAAGCAGGAGATTGTCAAACTCCTAGATGCCAAGTTCATAGAGCCAAATCATCATCCCACATGGCTGGCCAACATCGTGCCGGTGGTGAAGAAGAACGGACAGCTTCGCATCTGCGTGGACTTCCGAGATCTCAATCGCTTTTGCCCTAAGGACGATTTCCCACTGCCCAACATCGATTTGCTTATCGATTCAACAGCAGGCCATCGCATGTTCAGTTTCATGGACGGTTTCAGCGGATATAATCAAATCAAAATGGATCCCGATGATGCGCGGAAAACTGCATTTATCACTCCTGTGGGGGTATTCAACTACACGGTAATGCCGTTCGGTCTTAAGAATGCGGGCGCAACCTATCAGCGGGCCATGATGGCCCTATTCCACGACATGATGCACAAAGAGGTGGAATTCTATGTGGATGACCTGGTGGTTAAATCCAAACACGAAGCGGATCACCTTGCAGACCTGCGAAAGGTGTTTAACAGATGCAGGAGCTTTCAACTGAAAATGAACCCCATGAAATGCGCGTTCGGCGTGACCTCGGGGAAGTTCTTGGGATGTTTAGTCCATCGCCAGGGGATCGAGCCTGACCCTGCGAAAGTGTCAGCCATCACCAGCATGACGCCTCCCCATAATCAAAGTACCTTGAAGACATTCTTGGGAAAACTGTCATATCTGCGGAGATTCATCCCAGCGATTGCAGAAATCACATGCTGTTTTAGCACTCTCTTCAAGAAGGACGCCGCGTACAACTGGGCTCCGGACCACGAAGCTGCATTCGAAAAGCTGAAAGAGCTACTCACGTCCTCAAAGATAATGATCGCGCCTCAACTGGGATCACCGCTTCTGCTATATCTTACATCAACAAGGAGATCTATAGGAGCACTCTTGGCTCAGGAGTATGAAGGCCAAGAGAGGCCCATCTACTATATCTCTCGCATTGTGCAGCCTGCTGAATCAAGGTACACAGACATCGAACGTCATTGCCTTGCTTTATTCTTTGTGATAGAAAAGTTGAGACACTATTTTGCATCACACAAAGTAGTGGTGGTTACCAAGAGCGACCCCATAAGATATTTGCTAACTCACACTACTCCGGGTGGGAGATTGGCAAAATGGTACCAAGAGCGATCAAGTCGCAGGCAGTAGCGGATCTGTTGGCACAGTTTCCCGACAACAGCCACGAACCCGTGATCGAAGAAGAGCTCGAAGGCCCTGAAATCTACGCAATCGACGTGCCCTATTGGACCCTCCACTTCGACGGTTCGTCAACCAGGAAAGGCGGAGGCATTGGGATAGTCTTGACAAAGCCAGACGGTGAAGTCATACAAATGTCCGCAAAGCTCAACTTCGCAGTCACGAACAACGAGGCGGAATACGAGGCCCTCATCGTGGGACTCCGTGCAGCGAAAGCTTTGGAAGTAAGCAACTTAACAGTCATGGGAGATTCCAAGCTGATTGTTAAGCAAGCCTCGGGCGAATATGGTTTGAAGGAGATCAACCTCCTGTCTTATCGTACCCTCGTACAGAAACTGATGCAACAATTCTGCGATGTGAAGTACGAGCACAAGCCCCGAGCAGACAACAGGCATGCAGACGCCTTAGCGACTCTGGGATCTAAGGTCAGCATAGATAAATGCCCCGCAAGGATTTCCATTGAAGTGCGAACATCGTCGGCATTAACAGAGGATGCGTGCGACGACGAACACATGGATGACGCAGACTGGCGGAAAGCAATCCTGCAAGCTATTGCAAAAGGCACCAGCAGCGAAAGCTGGGCACTCACAAAAGGATACTGCATCCACGACAACACCCTTTACTATAAGGGTCCTGGAGGAATACTCATGCGATGTGTCTCCGAGCAGGAGGGACAACAGCTGTTAGAAAAGATTCACCAACACGCTTGCGGAGAAAGCGAGGTGTCAATCTACAGAAAGGCTCAGAGATATGGCATTCATTGGCCAGGCATGTCAACAGCTGCAGCCCTGATACAAGGGAAGTGCGAGAGTTGCGCACTAATCAAAGACTCTCTACTCGTCGCCCTAACCGATGACGACACGGACTGGAGGAAGCCCCTGTTTGATTTCCTCACCCAGGGCACCGTGCCCGAATCGAGAAAAGAAGCCGAAAAATTAAAAAGGAAAGCGTCTCGATATGTGGTACAAGAAAACCTGCTTTGGCGAAGAGGTCACGAGGGCAACTTGCTGCGATGTCTAGACGGCAGAGAAGCACAAGAAGTCATGGACCTTTCTCATCAGGTGGAACACCAAGGAGGTGCGAAGTTATGCAGACAGCTCCTCTCAATCGGATACTTCTGGCCCACGATGGAAGTCGATTGCCGCACCAAAGTGCGACGCTGCCAGGAATGCCAATTCAAAGGGAACTTAGTGCACGCTCCCGCCGTGGATCTACATGCACTAGGGACGCCATGGCCATTTCACACATGGGCTCTGGACTTCATCGGTCCCATCCGACCGACATCGCACGGGAACCATTTCATCCTCACCGCAACCGAGCTGTTCACCAAGTGGGTGGAAGCAATACCACTAAAGACGGCAAATGCGCTGGCTGTGGTCGATTTTATCCAGGAAAGCATCGTATGCAGGTTCGGAATCCCAAACACCATTCTTTCAGATAACGGTACTCCTTTTGTTAATCGCCAGGTAGCTGCGAAATTAGCGGAGTACAATATCAGGCAGATATGTTCTACCCCTTACTACCCAAAGGGAAACGGGCAAGCCGAAGCGACTAACAAGACGCTGTTGAGAATATTGAGCAAAATGGTCGCAGATGACCACAAGAAGTGGGCCGACTCTCTAAGCATAGCTCTGTGGGCCTACAGAACTTCTCCAAGGACACCCACAGGGGCCTCGCCATTTCTACTGTGTTACGGGGCCGAAGCTGTGGTACCTGCGGAGGTTAGAGTCAATTCGGCAAGGCTGGCCTTCCATGCACTCTATGAAAATCAACGCGATCATGACTTAATCTTGCTGGAAGAAAAGCGAGAACAAGCCAAAAGGACTAACAAGCGGTATCAGGAAAGAATCGCTCGCGCCTACAACAAGACAGTCCAGCGAAGGGATTTCGCAGTCGGAGACTTGGTCTTGCGCGCATCTGACCACTGCATGCGAGAAGCAACTCACCCAAAGTTCGCAGCTAATTGGGAAGGACCCTTCGAAGTCACAGAGGTCTTCGATAGTGGCTACTGCAGCATACGAAGGTTGCACGGCACAACCTCAACTCCCTGTTCAATCAACATGCGCTGGATCAAGAAGTACTATCCCTGACTTCTCTCATTTCATACGTTTTATGATAACGTGCTAAATGTCTCATGTGGCTATGATTTACGCAATCTCCTCTCCCATATGAGAGGATTGTAATCCCATCTCTCCCATATGAGAGCGTTATAATAAAAGACTTCTCCCAAATGAGAAGTTCATATTTCTAGCTGTTTATGTTGCTCTATTTAATTTGTTATTACTGTTAACAATGGTTTATTCGCTGCAATAGCAATCCATACAAACTGCGATCTTAATTGATCATATGAGCCTATCTCTACGATAGCAACTAATGCAAACGCGATCTTAAGTGATCATCTAAGCCTATCTCTACGATAGCAGCCAATGCAACGCGATCTTAAGTGATCATCTAAGCCTATCTCTACGATAGCAGCTAATGCAAACGCGATCTTAAGTGATCATCTAAGCCTATCTCTACGATAGCAGCCAATGCAAACGCGATCTTAAGTGATCATCTTAAGCCTATCTCTCACGATAGCAGCCAATGCAATACGATCTTAAGTGATCATCTTAAGCCTATCTCTCATGATAGCAGCCAATGCAATGCGATCTTAAGTGATCATCTAAGCCTATCTCTCACGATAGCAGCTAATGCAAATGCGATCTTAAGAGGTCATCTAAGCCTATCTCTCACGATAGCAGCCAACACAAATGCGATCTTAATTGATCATCTAAAGCCTATCTCTCACGATAGCAGCCAACGCAAATGCGATCTTAATTGATCATGTAAAGCCTATTTCTTACGATAGCAGCCAAGCGCAAATGCGATCTTAATTGATCATGTAAAGCCTATCTCTCACGATAGCAGCCAATGCAAATGCGATCTTAAGTGATCATCTAAGCCTATCTCTCACGATAGCAGCCAACACAAATGCGATCTTAACTAATCTTCTCAAGCCTATCTGTTACGATAGCAACTTATACACAAAACGATTTTACCTGATCTTCTCAAGCCTATCTGTTACGATAGCAACTTATATGCAAAGCGATTTTAGTTGATCGTCCAAGCCTCTGTTACGATGGCAACGCATGCGCAAGACGATCTTACTGGATCTTCTAAAAGTCTATCTGTTGCGATAGCAATTTACGCGAGAAACGATCTCAGGCAGTTCGCTAATAAAGCCTATCTTTTGTGATAGCAGTTCGCACCACTTAATGATCTTAATTGATCTGCTAAAGACTATCTGTTACGATAGCAATGTTGTGAACATGATCTTAAATGATTTGCAACGGCCAACTGCAAGCCCATCCGCCGAGATGGCACAGCTGCGAAGATACGATCTCGAACGATCTAGCGAAACACCCGCGAATCAATATATCGCAGATGCGAAACAATTACATAGCATTATGCAAGGCGAAATATGCCGAAACGCATGCCAAATTGTATTCTGTTGTAAAGAGACAGCAGATAATACAGAAAGCTATTTATCATTACGAGTCAAATGACTTACAATTTCTCTGTCTAGATAGCAGCTTACAAGCGAAAAGCTCGAGTCTAACTACGCAGCCAACATGGCTTACAATACATTCGAAAAGTGGTTGGTAAGCCAACAGAGACACAGTACGGAAACCCGGACTGCAAAGGATGAACCCACCGGTTTCAAACACCGGCTACGCAACGCCCAGATCTGCGGGTGAACATCTGTAGCAGGGGGGATCTTGCTCTAAAAGAGCCACATGAAGCCATACGCTCGAGATCCCGCTATCCGACAAGACCGTTGTCAGATATGCACCCCATAACATTTGCCCAAGGAACCACCGGTTCCGGCGATCCACAGGCAAGCAGAAGCTCCAAAGGGCAAGGGCTCCTTGTAGACGGGGATGAACGCGACGGTTCGTCATCCCGAGCTCACAAACGTGAAGGTGACGGATTCTTCTTCGGAGATGCTGAAGAAGAATTCCGCCGTTCATTACGAGACGGTAGCACGGTCACTTCGGCGCTGCACCTCGCCACGAGGCGGCCGGAAACATGACCTGCACACATAATACACGAAGAAATTTCTTCGAACACACATGAGATGTTATCTGCATCTTCTTTATGATGGTTATAAAGAGCAATAAGCCTCATAAAGTGGATCTTGGAAACTATTTCTATAGCACAAAGCGCAAACTCAGGATTCAAAACTTGAAGTTGCCATGAATCAACGAAAAACAAGCGTTGAAGCCAGCAGTCGTAAGGACTCACGGCAAAGCACATGTTTGGGATGAAGAACCCAAATAGCAAAGACAGGGTTTATATAGACCCTGTACAGACTCTTCGGTTGCCTAAGATGAGTCAGCAGAATTCAAAAAGAGGGTAAGTTCAATCACTTACGCCTTGAAAAGCGGTAACAATCAATTACCCTACTAAAGGCTACGACGATTCAGTTGCGTATCCTAATAAATGACGGATAGTCATGATTCGGATGGACTTCCCAACGGAAGCATGCTTATCTGCCGATAAATTAGCGCGAAAATCAAGCAAAGTATCAATTGCTGACGTCATGATTGGATATGCACAAAGATATCCTGTCAAATCCCGAAAAGGGCAAAACGGGCAAATTCATTGTTCGTTGTTAAAAAAAAAAGGGGGAGAAACCCTAGCAACATTACATTAATGTTTCAAAACATTATATTAATGTTTCAGCTATTTCCTTGCTATTTTTCAAGACTCGAAAAATCAAAGCAAATTCTTGATTAAGGAGTCTTGGGGCTCGAACTGCTCGCTCAGCTCCTCCACTTGTTTCACTTCTTGCTTCAGTAGCTCGCATCTGGCATTCATCTCATGATACAGCTTTAGAGCTTCATCAACCTTTTGCTTCTGCTGCTCCACCTTCTGCATCTCGACTGCGAGATTCTGGTGACCGAGTTTCAAAGTTACAGCCGCGCGAATCAGCGTGACTCTGTCCTTAAGAAACTTAAAGCCCATTCTGCCTTGGACTTTGGTCACGAGGTTTTGGCACATGCCACATAGCAATTCAGCACTCTGGACCGAAATGGTCGCAGGCGTAGCCGCAGACAGCTGCTCCAGTATCCAGATGGCTTCAGTAAGGAACAGCCTCCTGTCAAAAGGCCCGATCTCCAGAGATCTCACAAACGAGCGAGGGTACCTGAGACGCATTCGAACCACCCAGTCTACATCGGTTTGCTTCAAACCTGAGGAGACGTCAAAGATAAGTTATGATGTCAAAACTCGCAAGCGAATAATGCGACGTGCGAACAGTAAAGCTCTACTTACCAGTTCCTTCCAGAATCTCATGAAGAGAAGGAATGCGGGCTGCCGGGTTGTTCAAAGATTGCCCTCGCTCCATAGCTCTCCTATCGGCTGCGAGCTCCAATCTCTCGTAGTCAGGAGGAAGAGTGTAGGCCGCACCAGCTGCGACTGCATTCCCAACCTGCGAGCCCCAAATGCTCCACGCAGGAATAGGTGCCTCGGGCTCAGTCGTCGCCGGAGGTGAAGGGACAGCCGAAGTCGCTTGGCGAGGGACGCTCTCAGATGCGAAAGCATTAGCAGCACTTGTCCTCACTTCCTCAACACTAGCATGGACATCTTCATCCATCAACACAGTGTCAGCTCCAGCATCGTCGGAAAGCTCGATGATATCCTCACGATGCTCACACGTGCGGTCAGCAGCTGCGACGGGCTTCTCGGTATGGGAGCTCGGAATTGGAACATAGGACGCAGAAGGCTGACTTCTCTGCTCCAGCTCAGGTTCCTCAGCGTGACCTGCGACGTTAAATGCGATGATATGAGGTAACTTGTGTTATAAGTTATTTTCGCTATCTTTACTAAAGCTAAGAGTAAGCACCTCCACGCGAAGGTGGGATTGAGGTATCCTCGTCATACACTAAGGACGTGGAACCATTCCCTATCAGTGTGTCTTCACCAAGCAGGTCCTTAAGAGAAGCGTGACCTGAGGTGCGAACAAACCAGTCATGATTCTGCTTCAAGTGGCTAAAGCCTAGTTCATGCATGTCACTCAAATAATTACCTGAAGGTTCTCTGCATTTGTCTACTAACCAACGGCGAATGTCAGCCTTTGACACGCCATGCTTTAACGCACCCACAATAACATCTCTATAAGTTACTGCGAGATTGAAGATCTCACCTTTATCGCCGCCTGCGATTTCCTCAAAATCCGCTTGGACTTGCTCCAAGGCTGCTGCATCCTCTCCGAGAACCTCATCTTCCTCCTCCGCATGAGGAGCTACTTCTTCGGGAAGCTCGTCTTCCTCGACAGTTGGACGCGCTAAGTCATCAACATGCCGCTCTTCGAGGCTCCGCTGCTTCACACGCTCAAGCTCCTCTTCTTCCCGACGCCTTCTTCTCTCAGCAGCCTCCGCGGCTGTCTTCCGGGACTCAGCAAGAACGTCCTCGCTTATGGGCTCATCTGAAATGCCAGAATGGGCATCTCTCTTTTGTCTTTTGGCCGCGAGGCCACCAGCGGTCTCATCATCATCTGCGAATACACGAATGGTTTAAAGAAAAGAAGTGCAAAGAAGTTACGATGACAAGGAAGGAAATGCGACGGAGGTACCTCCTGATTCTTCCTCATGCATTACAACTGTTGCTTCTTCTTCTTCATCACTTGCCTGGGGCTCCTGCCTCTCTTCCTCTCCCTCTTGATCGAAGGGAACGAAAGACTCAATTGCGAGCTCTTTCCGCACTTTGCTGGGCATGCGACCTTTGCCTTTGTCCTTGATAGAAAGGGACCTCACTGGAGGAGAAGCTGGAGCGCTTCTAGGGGAAGAAATCGTAATTCCCTTTTGCCTAGGTCTCTTCACTCTTGGCGCCGCAGTCGCTGGAGGAGACGGGTCATCTCCGGGAGTAGACGAAGCCGGAGGATTGTCTATCAGCGAGTCAGCAAAAACATTCATGGCTACGCGAACCTTTGTTTCAACCTCAGCGTCCATCCTCCATGAAAGCCGGAACGGCTGCTTTTGTCTTCTGGTGGCAACAATGGTGTTGACCAGTGACTTGGAGCGATCACCAGCTGCGAATCTCCGCACATGACACTACAACAGTACAGAATAATAGTGTCAGCACAAGGAAATCGAGAAAACTTAACACATGCGAAGAAATTGCTTACCTCAGCAAAAGCCTTGCTGTATCTGACGACTTGCGCGTCGCCTTTCTTGATTGCGGCGACCTGCTCCTTCAGAATGAAATCAGGGCGCAAATGGTTCTCACGGTCCCACAATGAGTAGCAACCATACTCAGACTCGCTCAGACTGCAAGTGAGGCGAAACGGAAAAGAATTTCTTTTGATCAAGGGAGCTTTACCCGGCTGCGCGGCCGACTCTGTCTCGATCCTCGTTCGCTGGGCAACCGAGTATGCGAGCCAGTTCTGGGAACAACCACCCTCGCGGGTTCCCGCAGGCTGCTCAAAAGGAAGATTGTTCATGAAAACCGTCTCGCACTCCTTTGTTAGCAAGCGCTTGTAGCATCCTCTGACAATGGACTGGGGCCAGATTGATGGGGCCACCGCATCAAAACCAAACTGAGGAGAAACTCTAGTGGGGTCAACGTCCACGGTGATCTTCTCATACCTCGGCGCGAGCTCACGAATATGCTCTGCGAGGGCAGGAAGGGAACCTCGCAGACACCAGCAAAAGAACTCGCGGTAGCGCTCATGGAAATGAGGTCCCCTTTCAAAGAGAAGCTCTTCTGAAAAGACCATGCCTTTAGAGGGGTACAGCTTTGGAAACCATCTCACATTCTCAATACGCGTGGCATAGGGCCTGGCAGTAAACTCCTTCCGTTTGTCGCATATCGAACTCCAAACGCACTTGGTGTTGCCTGTTCCGAACCATCTCGCAGCTCTTCCGCTGTTGCGCGCTTCTGTCTCGCCTGGGGGACACCACTTATCAAGTTGGAGAGCAGTTGGGGCATAAGACGGCCAGCGCTCGAAAACCCACATTGTCAAAAAGGAAATATTGACAAAAGTCAGCACATCGAGGCGGCCACGCGACTCCCTCATAGCCAGAACCAGCTGATCAAGCCTATAGTACAGCGTGCCCAAAACCAAGGGTCCGAGTGCGACTCTCTGGCCAAGAGCGAGCCTCACGGCAAGCGGCAACACATGGTAGAAGACTCCATCATGGGGGTGACCATCAATCAGATACCTTGACAGCCAGGCACAGAGAAAAGCACAAAGGGTCAAATGGTACCCCTTGCCCTCTACGTAATTCTCGGCCTCCGGGTCCTCGTTCAGAAGCTTCTTAGTAATGCTGCTGTTCGCATAGTCTCGGAAGAAGTACTGCAACCATTTGTTCCAGGTATTCTTCGCAGACGTATCGACCAACTGCCAATTCGGAAGAGGCTTCGTAGTAGTCCACCGAGTGGAAATTTTCTTCACCTCTGCTAGACATTCCTCCATCTGCGTGTACAAGGCAATCTCCGTGGATGTCCTCAAGGGACTCAGAGGGTCCACCTCGCCCATGGGAGAAAGCTCGTACAGCATTTGAACGTCCTCGAGTGTCGGGGCAGCCTCGAACTCAGCAAAATGGAACGTATGAGTCGCAGGCGAGTAACGGGACAGAAGGTCTAGAAGCATGGACTGATCCAACTTCACGGCAGCACCCTTCATAGCATGGATAGCAAAGTATACGCCGGCTTCATTAAGAGTCTCGGCGTGATGATCCAACACGTGGTCAATCCACTCATCCATATAGTCCAATTTCTGGACGAACGCCTGAGTAGAAATCGCAGTATATGGGAAGTGCCCGTTTTCGATCCCCAATCGAACTACATCCTCGGAACCAACCCACTCGAGCAGGGCTGAGTTAACTGGGCGAGTCGACGTCAGCAATCGCTCAACTGGAACAGGATCAGGCATCCTCTTCGCCTTTACCCTCGCATGGTAGAAATCTTTGCCGCCTAAAAAGGGGGCTTTTCGCCACAAGGCCTGCGGAAGGTCGGGTATCTCTTCATCTTCCTTGACGGGTCTGGTTACTCTTGTCTTGGCCATTCCTGCGAAAGAGCAAGAAAAAAAAAAGGGGGGGAGAAATACCACACTTCAGTTTGAATTTTGGGATTCAAGATCTATGCAAAGGAAGACGAGCAGTTCCGGTATCGATTTCAGAAATTGGGGAGTTGCAAGATCCAATATTGTTGAAAGATTAAAACGAAGCGGGTTCAAAGATCAAAGCCTCTTCACAAATTTCATGGGTTTACAGATTCAACGCAGTTCTGAACTGGTGATTGATTATCTGGATCTGCTCTCGAAGATCTCCGGGTACCATTCACTTTAAGAGAAAGAAGTGATGCTTTGCAATAATGGGGGATACAAGGTATTTATCCAAAAACAATGAAGGGTTGCGTCCTTTCGATAGTCGAATCGCAACCGTCATCGTCGAATCGCGCAATCACAGGACAAGCTGACGTCACGCCTAAAACCCTAAAGGTCAGACGGCACGACTCTAGGGGTTTTAGGTCATAATGACACGCACGGGGGCTGAACTTACCCGTATTTGAATTGGTGCGTGGCGGCGACGCGTATGTTGGTTTCCGCGCATGGAAGTCTATACGGCTATGAGTCTTCACGCGCAGAAAGGGGGCTAATAGAGATACTGCTTTCTGACATGACAGATCTTGGCCACGTGGCAGCCATCCAGCACACCATATTGTGCTCCGTACACACTGGATCACCAGCCGAGCTGATCCATGTGGGGGCTGCGAGACAGAGCCCTCGCATACCACTGCACGGGACTTGTAGGGACTTAGTGGTTTGGAGGCTAGAGTAAGCCCTGTCGCGTGCGAGTCAAGCCCGCACGCGACCTTTAGTAACTGTTTTGAGAGATCTATGGCACGAGCTCCCTAGACCCGGTCAATCCGGTCAAACCCGGTCAACCTCGTAACGGTTCCGGTATTCGCGCACCACGTGCTATAACGGTTCCTATATACTCGGACGAACGTGCCGTTATGGTTAAGCTAATTAAGCCGCCATTAATGGGCGCATTAACCACACTACAACGGTCACGTTCTCCAGTATATATAGATCGTCAACCTTTCCATAAAAAGGAGAACACACTGCCATACGCGGAAGCTCTGCCAAACCTCTGTCTCTCTCTCAGACATTGCTACTGACTTACTCTCTCCCTACACACACCCCTACTCTTCCTGTGCGATCCTTGATCCACTACACACGGTGCACACGGAGGTCTCCCTGCCGGAATCTCTTGTGCACACCAGGGAATCTACCAAGTAAAATTTGATTCAGTAAATCAACACAATCATTTCTTGGTGTCAAGATGGCCCGGTAGACAAGGTAATCAGACTTCAAGCAATCGCATTCAAAGTTAGGGTAAACTTAGTCAATGAAAGCATTAATCGATGCTCTCTCATTTACAAAAGGCACAACCATTGATTGCGGTAGCTTTAATAAGGATTCATCATTTTCTTGCAAGCTGCCATCCCCGACTGATAACAGAAACTCCGCAAAAGATGGATCATGTATTGCCCTCATGTTCGCTGTTAGACGTAATAAGCGCATATGAGGCCACAGGTGTGAAGCAACAATGCTGTTACATGTGCATTCCTCCTTCGTTGCTCGCACTGTCACAGGAAGTACTTGCCTAAAATCACCACCGAAAACAACAACCTTCCCTCCAAACAATTCGTTGCTCGAGCATATATCGCGGAGCATAGATTCAAAAGCCTCGATATTCTGCTTCTTTGCCATTGTGACCTCATCCCATATAATTACACTTGATTGTCGAATCAGCTCTGCTAAGGCAGTCCGCTTCCCAATGTTGCAGCAACTCTTCTCTTTTGTGTCCAGAGGTAGCTTGAAGCGAGAATGCGCTGTTCGACCCCCAGGCAAATTGGATGCTGCAATACCTGTGCTGGCAGTGGCCAATGCAATATAACCCATGCCACGAATACGAGCGAGGATAGCTCTGTAAAGGAATGTCTTCCCAGTCCCACCAGGCCCATCAACAAAGAAACACGCACCTTTCTTCCGCAAAACATGATCAATGATTACATCATATGCAGTTTGCTGGTCCTCATTCAGTTGCTTCGATGCCGCAATGTCTTCTGGAGGGATAGGAATTGCTAACTCTTCATCGATCTCTCGATTTAGCGGTGCAACTTCATCGGAACCATTAATATCCATTGGCAAGTTATAATCTCTTAACTGCCTTCCCATTGACTCAAGAACCATGTTTACATGTCTTAGGGTTCTTGAAAGGACCTGACCTTCACTATTGGCTTCTCCACGACGATAGTCTTCAGAAAGCTTAGCATAAGATCGTTCCCACAGCTGCCGAGGATTACTCGGCTGGCAGAACACCAGAATGGTGGCAAACAGTCGTCGTAAAGTGCGTGGCATCTGGAACGTTGTAGCCTCTTCTAGACAATCTTCCAATGCAGTGTCTTTCTCAAGCAGCCCAAGCTTTTCGCAAGCCTCACGATATGTTTCACACACATGATTACCGACGGTCCGAAGATGCTCGTATGATTCTGCACCTCTGACATGCATTAGTAGTATACGTAAGAAGAAACGCTCACCTTCCGCGGGATTAACAGCCACTATACGACCAATAGCATCACCTCTCTTCCGAGGCGTCCACTCCGATTTCGTAGAATTCCATACATAATGTTCAGGAAACTCACTGTAGAGCCACCGCCTAGCTTCTGGATCCCGTTTATTTGTTTCAAAATATTCGGTTAACATCGTCTTCTTATATTTCTTATCCGTCGCGATATACGCGAGTTTCGTATATTTGTTGAATGCAATGGACTGCATTCCAGGTAGATGAAGCTGCAGGACAGTGACATGAGGATACATCTCATTCAAAGGGAACTTGAAGATACGCCAAGCAGCTTCAGGCGGGGAAATCCATCTAGCAGACTGAAAAGCCTTTATTTCATCTATGCAACCCTTCTGTTCCGATATCACTTGGAACACAACCCTGTTGTGACCTTTGTATATATATTTGTACAGATATTTAACAGCTTTTATGGTTGAGCATATTTCCACATTTATGTGGCAGTCATACTTAGCAAGCAAGTAAGGATTATACGGCACAACCCACCTGTTGTCCAATGTTTGTCCTCTCACCTCAACAGTTCGGCCATTTCTTTGCCAGCGATAAAATGCGAACGCATCATCACCAGTCCTTGTAACATCTGAAAATTCCCGAGGATATTTGTTCTTGCAGCCAGTTTTAGGTCGCATGCAAGGGCACCGTCGGTTAAACTCACCACATGGACCATGCATCATATGTTTCTTCACTGCATTATGTAAATGAGGATTTGCATGCGGGTCAGGTATTTCGGCAGATATGTACTTGTCAATTTTATCAGGGTTCATTAACTTGGCAAATTTCTTTAGAATCAGTAGGAAATGCACATGTGGTAGACCCCGCTTCTGGTACTCAATCACGTAGGTGTAAGCAGCAATTGGGCCAAGTATCTCCCTATCAATCAAATCCCGCTTGAATTCTACTGTTTTCGCCCGGAAAATTCGCGCTACTAAATCAGGCCGGTTTTGAGGTTGCTCAAATGGTAGAAGCTCCGCACGAATCTCTGCCCAGTTGGGATTGCATGTCATCGTGACAAGGTAATCAGGTTTGCCGTATTTACGCACCAAAGCCATTGCATCCTGGTAACGACGCTTCATATCACGGGGCCCACCTACAATAGACGGTGGCAACACGACTTGACGCCCGACATTATTTGGGTTCATTTCACCTGCAGTGATGCTGTCCAGTATTCCCTGGTAAAGTTCCGCCCGGATAGTGTCCTGATGCTGACGCACATAATCTAGCCTGCTTGTCTCAAGTTTCACATACATATCGACCATGTATTGCTGAAGCAGACGCCCAAAGAACAACATCGATGACCGGCGTATATCTCGCATCTGTAACCGGTAGCAGTAATACTGACGACAACTAACAGTTGCACTGTCAGACTCTGCATCGGTTGGACCTGCAATTAGAGGCTCATTATTCAGCAACACAGCACAAACAACGACACTGGTAATATGAACTCACACATACTAAGTAACAACATCAAACTACCTTTTCGTGGCTTCTTTTTCGGAGGCTTTTTATTAATTCTAGGATGCCATCCAGGCTGCCCACGAGGAAACATGATAGGATACTGAAGCGGATCAAAACAACCCAGATGATACTGAATACTCTTTGCTTCACCACCCTTATGCCTCACCCTAATATCACGGACGTATTTACCAGCACGCGACTCATCGTCAATCCAAATTGCTGCAACCTGATCAGATGTAGGTAAATTTTGCGTTCGCTGATCAAGTCCAGGATCACATTTAATCCGCACATCACAATCAGCAAATTCAGGGCTTGCACTAATAGACTGAAATGACTGGTTATAAGGATTGACCTCTAGAATATCAGTCAAGCATGAAATAACAGCCGGATCAAGATTTTCAAAAGCCTTCACTCGGCTTTGCAGCTGGAAGGCTGGATCGTAGAAATAAACCTGTAAATATCTAGGAGGTTGTTGGCCAGGATCAATATCATTAATGTAGTGGTATATCTGCCCTTGTACACGGAATGTATAGATCCCTTTGCTTTTATTCTTCGTGTCAGGATCAGCTTTCACACCCATCGAAGTGAAGGAGAACAGGCAATTGTATGCACGAATATTATTCCGGAAATCTTCGCTAGTCACATTGTCGGACAGGAGCAACTCCGCCAACGAATTTGGGATCTCATGAGGGGCAAGGACTACACACCCCTCACTGCAGCAAAAGCCATCTGGTTCGTACGCAAATAATTTAGCATCACAATGTGGACATCTCCGTGGAGAGGGCAGCATGCTTGGCTCCATAGGCGGGGGCGGAGCACCCCGCTCCCACTTTTTCGTACGTCTCTGCCCTACACAACCGAATAAAAAAACAATTAACAGATATCAAACCATAACTGAACACACATATAAATACAAATGAAGCCATAATCGAGGAAAGAAGACTAACGGGGTGGTTGGGGAACCCGAGCAGCACCGCCAGCACGACTATTACATTCACCCACAAATCCAGCAGGAGGTACGACAGAGGTCCCTCTATTCCCAGAAGACGCATAGACAGTGTGTGGATGCTGTAATGAACCTGGCGATGAAGAACCCGACGCGCCTGAAGCAATATTCGGCAACCCAGATGACACAGCTGGCATGTATGACAGCACAGTATTTGGTAAACCATTATAGGCATCCAAAGCAGTACCATATCCGGCCGCAAAACCAACAAACGGTCTATTCAGGCCAGAACCCCTAATAGCCATGGATCCAACGGGCATGGGATACGGGGAAGCATACCTAGGTGCCTGCACACTACTACCTGGTATCGCAGTATAGACAACAGGACCGGTAACAGAGCCCCTTACATCTGCATTGTGCACAGACGGGCTGGGATTCGCAATACGCCCCCGCGGTCTACCCGACGGCCGCGGAGCCATGGCAGACGTATTACCTCCTGCAGATGAAGGCCCACTATTCGCATTTTCCGACCACGGTCTACCCGACGGCCGCAGAGCCGGGGCAGAAGTGTTAACTCCTGCAGATAATCCTGAACCGCGTGCTAGCTCCTCCCCCACTAAACCCCGGCGAATTCGTTTCCCAAGACTACCTGTAGGCATTTAGAAACTACAGGCCACACACTACAAAAAGCCACAAACATCAATTAACTTCAACCACGGTAACAACATCACAGACACAAAATCTATACCAAATAACCAAGCAGTGGACAAACCACATTTCCATCGCAAATTTTCGGTCGCACCATCAACCCAGCTTACACATGATTTATACCGATTCCAACCTGACCGAGATGCCTCATTATTAAAATAAACATATCAGCTTAAGACACTGAGCCAGCATTACACATTAAACCAGTTAAAAGTAAGTAAACCAAACAAACAAACAAAAAACCAAAGGGATGGCAAGACACAAATCCCACACGCTAGCAAGCCAGAACAGAAACACAGCAACATACAACAGGCATCAAACAAAACACACACTGCCAACTCTTACAGATATGAACATACCAGATAAGCGATCACAACGAATTCCTTGCTCAAGCAACAGATGATCAACATGCAAACACCAACGCTGAATGTAAGCAAATGTGAATCATACTAACCAAGCATCATCTTATCAACTGGCTACAACCACCACCTGCAGAGCCCATACGTATATATAGCACACTTCTACATACAGTAATAACACCATTAGCCAACAAAAAAACCCAACAACACACACATGCAGGCAATCAAACCACATACAAATACCTATTTGTTAATCATCATCATAAAAAACACACATGCAAGAAAGTATCACAACAACCCACATGGCAGAGTAAATATTCAATTCACAATCAACCAAATAAAACCCCCCCAACCACCCCCCACCCCCCCAACCCCACCAACTGCCCGAAGCCCCGATTTAGAAAACCTTCGGGTCATTAAAGACAAAAAGAAACCCCCAAAAAAAAAAAGAGGTAAAACCCAAGTCAAAAACCCAATTCAACACCCCTACAGAACCTGACAAACAGTTACACACACCAACTACCGAATAACGCACGACCCACCGTACCAATTTCCGGCCGCCGGTGAAAACAAAACCCACAAGCCGTAGAAAATACAGAGACGGAGAGAGACAAAAGAACTGACCCGGTGACAATAGATCAGCAAATGGCACCAACATCAGAAGAGCCTTCTCCCACATTCTAAGAATGAATGGCAAGAAGTCGACACCTGTCCCACTAACGAGTGCCGGAAACCAGCCACAGCTACTCGGAGCATAGCCACCTGTCCCACCAAGAAGAACACCGACTACGAAGTTCATGTTCCACAGCCCAGACCAAACAGGGACATCTCAAATGACAATATCGCCCTTCAAACACAGCCTACTGGTTCCATGTCAGCAAGGGCATAACCGACCTTTTCTACACGTCACTATTACGTAGGCATTTCGCTGGCACTTGGTCCGAATTGGCAGCACGTAATTGGACCACCACTGCCACGCAAACTGGCCGTAACTTCTTTTATATAGGTAGTAGGATAAAATATGCAATGTAAATATGTGAAGAGTTTTCCCGAGGGCATCAAATTGAATGTTGGCCTTAGGCCCCCAAAACACTAGAGACGACCCTGGTGGTGTGACCATGAGATGGAGAGAGTGAGGGCGGGAGCGAGAGAACCCGAGATCGGAGCCAAAGAAGATAACTCAGCACAAAAAAGGGAAGTGGGATCGGTTACTAAGAGGAATAGTTTCTTCTTTTTAGATCTCGAAAGAGAGAAGTAATTTTTTTTTTTTTTAATTTTGAGAAATTGTTTTGTCGTCAACAGGATTCGAACCTGGGACTTCATGCAGGGGCTTCCAACGCTCTACCACTTGATTTGAATGTTTTTTAGATAAATACTCGACCATTAATGATTAATTTTAATTAATAATAAAAATTTCATTAATGATTAGTGAGTAAATATTTGAATGTTAATGATTAATTTTAATAAATTTCACTAATTTAAATTAATTTAATGTTTTAAGTTACTAATACTGGTTGAGATTCTTCTTTGGTTATCTTCTCCATTGACACAAGAGTGAAGAAGACCAGTGATGAGCTCATCAAATCCCTCTCCTCCAAATGATTCCACCATCGTCGCCACCAGCAAAGACCTGGACCCACAAAACCTCTCTTCAATAGCCCGATTCTTCAAAATCATGGGTATCGCCGGCTCAATCCCACAAGAATTCGAGTCCAAAGACACCCACTCCGATCTCATTCGTAGCCTCCTCAAAGTCGACCTCCTAGAGCCTGGCCGTGTCTCCTGTACCCTCTCCGTCAAACCCCTAGCTTCGGTAACCATTCCTCTCTCCAATTAGACAAATTGGTCACTGGATTTTGTTGGGTCACTGTCAAAATGAGACCTTTGATCTTTACTGGAATGAATCTTGAGAAAGCTTAAAGACCCAATATTGTATATGGGTTTGCATTTTTCTGTCTAAAAGATCACTCTGGGTTCCGAATTATGCGAATTGTTCACGATCTGATGACTGGGTCTGTTGGGTCACTGTAAAAATGGGACCTTTGATCTTTCTTGGAGGAACACTTGAGAGAGCTCAAAGACATAGTTTTTTTATAGGTGCCAGTTCTTTTTCTATGTGGGTTTGCATTGTTTTGTCTTGAATTCTATTGAGCTCTTGCATCAGCATCTGTATGTTGTGAATTCTTCATATGTTCTTCTTTCTTTTCTATTTCTGATGGAATCACTCAATGCTTGTGTTTCTTCTTCATTTTTTTTTTAAAAAAAAAAAATCAATCACTACACCTATTATTGGGGTGTTTACTGTTCAGTCTCTCTGATTGTAACATCATTCAATTGTTTGATTTAGTACTAAATAGTAATAAGTAAATGTGATTGTTGCGGCCCAAAAGTAATGAGGATTAGATATCGGTTATTTGGCTTTGTGATACTAGTATCTATCTTCTTGTTTCGCACTTGTTTTGATAAGTGTATGGAGCATGACATGGCTATCTCGTGTTCTCGTGCGTTATAGAATGTTTATGGCGGAATGCATGGAGGGGCTGTTACTTCTGTTGCTGAGATGGTGTCAATCGCTTGTGTCAGGACTGTTGTGGACAAAGACAAGGAGATCTTTCTTGGAGATTTAAGTATTTGTTATCTCTCCGCAGCTCGCGTCGGTGTAAGTACCTTTGATTTGTACTCATTTTTTTAGGCTCCGTGCATTATCATGTTACTTATTAGCTCTTGGAGTTCTTTGGTACATTTTGTTAATTCAAGCTTAAAATTAGGGGTTTAAGTGTTACTGAATGTAATAACATGGTCCTCCGGCTCCTGAGTTGTCTCCAAGGTGCAGCTTGGCACTGGATAAGTATGTAGTATCCCAGGTTCAAGTAGGTCATGTTAAAGTCATGGTGTGGTTGTTTCCATGAAACTAATGTTAACAGTCACTTCTAGTTATTTTTCGTTTCGTTTCTTTTCGGAAGTGGTGATATCTGACTTTTTTTCGGTTTCTCCAGGAAAAATTGAGTGTTGATGCATCTGTAATCAAGAGTGGGATAAACATGACTGTAATTGCACTTGAATTCAAAGCAAAGGACACGATGAAGCTAATTTATACTTGCCGTGCTATCTTCTACACTATGCCTGCAGCAAGTTTGTGAGGTTGCTGTTGTAATAAGGTAATTCATAGCTGCCTGCATGAAATAGGCTCTCTTGGTAACAATGTGCTCTTCTACATTGTACGAAAGGCCATCTCTTTGTTCACACGTATGGAAACAAAAAAGTAGAAAGAAACAGTACGATATCATTAAAATCCATAACTTGGTTTGAGAACTATCACAGCGTCACAGGACACTCTATCTTTTACTTCTATTCCTCTAATCTCCAGTCACCCCTTTGTTATCTGACTGAAGAAGAATCCCAGTCTTTCATTTTCTTGCTTAGTATAAACTACTTACTCTTCCCTGCAATGTGTACCAATAGATTATTTGTTTGATAGCTTTATAGGTTGAGGATCAAACTATCATAGTACAACGGGGAGCAATCATCCTCTCTAAGTTAGAAAATATGTTATATTCGGAAGAGTAATTTAGAATGTGACGCAGCGAGAAAACAGAAGGAATATAATAGAGATGACAAACTACAATCTCTAATGTATAAAGCGACTCTCCAAGAGTAGTCAGAAATATTATTGATAAGGGGAAAAGATGCATTGGCCATAGGCCTACAGCGATTTATATAGGCTAAAAACGCTGAAAACATAAAATTTGCCAAAGACGGCAAGAACGAGCTAATCAAAAATTCTAATAGAGAAAAATATTCAAAAGCTAACTCAACTGACGGAATGTCAACTGGACTTTCCCATTAATATAAATAATAAAATCAATTCTTCCTGAAACGGCAGGAACACTAATTTGAATTCTCGAAGCCTAAGATTATCGAATTTGCGCAACCGAGGCGGTGCTTGTGACTTTATGCTCGTGACTAAAGTCACGAGTTAGTTTTAGAATATCGTTTCTACTCGAAATAAGGTATGATCCGACCATAAACATGATGCCTTCGATTCTGCCTCTGATTTTCAGGATCGACCGAAACTGTCTTCCTTGTTGCAACTTTATTTTCCACAAACCTTGTCCTAGATTTTTAACCCTTTCTTGGAAAGAACTCATCCTCGAGTTCACATTTTGATACCTTACATGCCATGTGAATAAATATTCTGAATATCTTACATGCAAAATCTTCAAGTTGTCAATATGAATGCAATCATTCGATCTCGCCATCCTCTTCATGTGCTTCAGCTTGTTGACAAGATTAACCAAATAATGGAGATGGAAAATAATAACTATCAATGGCAAGAAAATCAATCGTACTTGCACGACTTGGTGCTGACGAAATTTCACGACGGAATCAAGTTCGGCGATTTCTTAACATGCCATACCCTTGTTGGAATTCTTGATCTCCTTATCAGCTTTTTCAGCTTCTTTGTTATTCTCGTCTTCACAAGCTGGTTTTCCCTTTTCCTTCCTCGAACGTTTAGCAGTTACTTGGGATTGCCACGTAAAGACGTACCCGTTGCAGTACAGAGGTCTTCTTCTAACAATGTCCAATTTCTTTGATAGAAATGACCATTGAAACCATCTATGTCAGGGGCTTTATGAGCCCCTAATTGGAAGGTTGCAGCTTTGATTTCTTCCCTAGAGGGGACAGAGCAAAGAGTAGCATTCATCTGTTCTGTTACCACAGTTTGAATGCTGTGAAGAGCTTCTTCAGGATTGCCTCTATCAGTTTCTGTAAATAGCTCTTGAAAATAGTTTTTGACTAAGTTTGTGAGATCCTCCTCCTTATCCACCCATTGACCATTATTGTCCTGTAATTTGCATATAGCATTCCAACCTCTTCTTTGAATGGTAGTAGTGTGGAAAAATTTGGTGTTGTGATCCCCCAGTTTGAAGTGGAGTAGCCTTGATTTCTGGTGCCAGTAGCTTTCTTCTCTCTTCTCCTCCTCCCTTAGCTGGGCTTTAAGATCTGCCTGAGTTCTCTCTAAGTGAGGAGTGGAAGGTTTAGCTTGTATATCTGCAATAGCTTTCTAAGGTTCTTTATTTTCAACTTTGAATTACCAAACTCTTTCCTGCTCCAGATTTTGAGAATCTCCCTGCATTCACTAAGCTTAGCTTGAAACCTAAACTGAGCTGAACCTTGAAACATAGCACTCCAACCAAAACTTACCACAGAATCAAAATGAGGATGTTCTAGCCATCTGTTTTCCACTCTGAACTTGTAAGGCACTTTATTATTTGAAGGATTAGTATCTATCAATAGCGGGCTATGATCAGACCCCACTATAAGGTCAGTCATCACTGTTGCTCTTGGGTGTAGTATCCTCCAGTCAGCTGTAGCAAAAACTTTATCTATTTTTTCCCGAACATTTCCCACTTCCCTATTGTTAGACCAGGTGTAGTTCAACCCCTTCACTTCAAGTTCAATGAGACTCCAATCAGATATGACCTTAGTAAAATGGGTAATTTTCCATTTATCCACTTGACTTCCCCCTTGTTTATCTTCCTCTCTAAAAAGTTCATTAAAATCTCCGCAAATGATCCAAGGAACTTGCCATAGTGACACAACTTGATTCAGATCTGCCCACAGTTTCCTCCTTTCTTTTAATTTTGGGCAGCCATACACAAATATCCAGTGCTCTGTTGTACCATCACCACTAGTAATAACCGCTGCAATTACGTTAATCGAACAAAAGAGGATATCTAAGTTGACATCCTCTGTCCACCAGAGTGCTAACCCCCCCAGCAATCCCTATTGGATCAACCAATTGAGACTTAGGAAAGCGAAGCCTTCTTCTTATTTGTTCCAACTTCCTTTTTTTGTTTCGCTTAAAAACACCACACTAGGTCGATGGGCATCGCACAGCCCTCTTAATTGCTGGACTGTTAGAGGTCGACCTATCCCCTGACAGTTCCAAACTATCACTAACATTGGTCGTGTGGCTGTTCAAGGTCAGCCACCACCACCTTTGATGTCCTTTCATTGCAGCCCATTAATCTTTCAAACTCTTCCATATACTGGTCGTAGATACAATCATCATCAGTTTGGAAAGAACTAGTGCAGCTTACCTGATCTTCCCTTCTCTGCATGACTGTAATTTGTAGCGATTGAGTTCTAGAGCATCGCACCAATTGGGTTCTCTGGGCTTCGACGACCTTCCTTGCATACTCCCTTTCTTCTGCAGATAGATTGATACTCCTTCCTTGTATTTCATCTCCTAATTCTCTTGAGCTGTTACAGATCCTTTTGCTTTGTTCGTCCTGCTGTGAATTGTCCCCTTTTCTCTTTAGGGTTACCAACTTATGAAAAACTCCAGCTAATTTGATGTCTGTAATCGGGTTACCCGTAGGGAGTGGGTCGCCTGATTCTTCCGTTGCTAGTTGGGTCGTGTAGGACTTTCTGGACCGATTAATTTTAACTCTTCGTAAGGCTTGGGCCTTTTTGGGCCCAAGGGGAATAATTGGGGATGATACTTTGCTGACCAGCCCAGTAGGGGTTTTGACTATTTGGTTTTCCCTAGATTGCCCCTTCCTAAGAAGCGAATTTTCGTCCTCCACCACAGGCGCCAACTGTGTTTCTGGGACACTTTCTTCATCTGGTACATTCTCTTCATTCTCCACCCAGTACACAGCTGGCTCTATCGTTGCAATAGCCAGCTCTCTATTCTTGTCCTTAAAGATTGCGTTGTTGTCCTTCTCAATCGCCGAATCTTCTAGATTTGGGAGGACCGTTATTTGGTGGATTTGATCCACGTGTTCACCCTCCCCTGCTTCCGTATCTTCACGTCCTGCTGGCACAGATTCGTTAGCTACGCAATCGACATTCTTCTCGATTCTATCAACATTCTCCACGCGCTCTGCTGGAGTTCTACCATTCCTGAGCCAACGCGCCACCGTCTGCCGGAAAATAGCTTTTTCACTCTGAGGAGGGTTGGTTGAGAGATCCATCTCCAGTTTTCTTTGTTCTCTGTATTCCGCTTTCGAGGTAGCTCTAAGGTCCGGACTGTAATTCTTATATCCGGTTTTTACTGCTCTTTCGAATCTGCAGCTGCGTTGATCATGACCTAGCCTTCCGCAGTTGTAACAAAAATCTTTCAATTTCTCATAACTGAGGTGAATCCAAACAGGTTCAGGCCCGTATCCCCTGAGATTGAATCCCCTTATCAATGGTCTGCTTGTATCCACCATGACTCTTACCTTCATGTAGGGTCTGAGAATGAGGTCCTCTGCCTCTTCTTTTTCCACTGTTACAACTTCCCCAATTAGCCGTCCAACCTTGGCATGAATTTGAACCCAGAAAGGAGTATGGAGAAAGTCAATCGCCTCTAACCTTGTTCCTCGCCTCCATTCTTTACACACAAGTAATTGATTGTGAATCGACCAAGGGGCTTGATTTATGATTCTGCTGCAGTCTGAGATGTATTTGAAGTAGAAGATAAATTTATTAACCCCAAAGCAGCTAACCTTTAGTTCATCAGGTTTCAAATTCCAGATTCCAACGGCGATGTTATGGATTAGCTGTGGCTTATATGGTTTCCCGGTCAGGAGTTTCCCTACCATAGTGAACCCACGAAGCTTGTCCACTGTTAATCCGTCATCCTCCAATTCCAGGGAGAGTTCGCCGTCTTCCAGATCTGGGTTTACTGGCTCCATTTTGGTGAAAATTTCTCAAGAACCGAACGAGGGAAAGGTGGGAAGGATGATGAAAAGAAAGAAAAGGATCAAAGAGGGAGTATAGAACTCCGGTGATAGACCACAGGGATCAGAAAGCCATCATCTCAGCGAAAATTTTGCAGAGCAAATTTTCTAGAGAGAGATTTCTCCTTCTCCAAAAAGATCTGATTGGAACGTCCTTGTTAATTGGCAGCTAGGGAAAAATAAAACAATAGCCCTATGCTAGAAACACTCCTAACGAAATGTTGGGGTGTGTAAGAACTCGAGCAGATTAATGCCGTTGCTTCGGCTGTACCACCAGATCAAACTGCTTAAGTTTCGAAGGCGCTAGTAGTAATATAAGATCTACTATATACCAAACATCTAATCCACAATATGCCGATATGATATCAAAAAATCCCTCTTGAAAAGACGAGCCTTGGCTAGTTGGCTACGAGCAACTCATCCGAAAACAACCTTTTTTTTTCGAAGGAATTGTGCAGGCATTTTTTCTCTTTCTGAATTCTTCTGGAACTCCCCATAAGTTGTTTTCAGGTCATTAAAGTGAGAACTGTGTAAGTTGGGTAAATCTTACTCCACAGAACTCTTGATTAAGGAACAAGAAGTAATGCCAGTGGGTATGCTTTTAGTTTTGACAATTTTGAAGTGACAGCTACTTGCTGTTTTCAATGGTGTTCCTCGATCTGCTCCGCATTGTTTAATTTGTTAGCACCAAATCTTCATTCACGCGAGTTAAACGAATAAGTTTTCTGGATGAAAGTGCACTCGGTAGTCAGTATCAGAGTCTACTCCTGTATTGAGGTCAGAGTATATGTTGTTCACAATGTCGGTTTATTGACTTCGTTGATGAATTTTCATGCAGAAGCGGGCACCGGATTGTGCAAATTGACGAAGGAGGATGAATAGTCAGGGCACTGATCCAAATCATCCAAACATCGAGTTAAAAGAAGGGATATGTCAGCCGGATTCGTGATGCTGATATTTGTAATACACAAACACTCACACTTTGTTTAGATAATAGTAGTAGTATTTTTTTGTACAAAAGAATATATGTTTGCAGCTATCATTTTAGGGGTTACTCCTACTTTCAACATGCAATAATACTCCAATTTACCAGGAGATCAATTAAGAGCTTGTTGGTGTTTGGTTCCAGCTTAAAATATTAAATAGTTTAATGAAAATAATCAATATTGATAATCTATCTGGAATTATAATCTCCCAGTAGTTTCTTTCAAAAAAAAATGAATTAAATTTTAATTACATTTTGTAGTATTTATAGGTTTTAAAATTTCTGATAAATGTGCCTTTTGATCTTATATCAAATTAAATGTTACTCTGTATATGTTAGGACAAATTAGTGATTCATATGTAAGAGTATAATAAAGAAATCAAAATCTCCAGAATTGTGGATTGTTACCCCAAAAAAAATTGTGGATTGTAGAATTATGCATATTAAAAGTCAAACTAGAATCAGGATATAATTTTAAAA
The DNA here is from genome assembly GCA_023055425.1 of Linanthus parryae. Lineage (NCBI taxonomy): Eukaryota > Viridiplantae > Streptophyta > Magnoliopsida > Ericales > Polemoniaceae > Linanthus > Linanthus parryae. The sequence goes on along the minus strand of JALGPY010000006.1, from coordinate 11,792,021 downwards.
TGGACAAGAAACAATATTTTTTGACTCATATTTTTTTTGACAGATATAAAGAGATTAAAATCCTTGAATTAATCTGAAACTGCTAGGATTATTATTTTTATTTTTGGTAAAAACAGAAAACTGCTAAGATTAAGTAGAAGCTATATTGGGCCTGTGAAGGGCCAAGGATGAGCAGGCCTAATTGCACCGCCTCTGCTGAGGGAGATCTTCTATATATAAAACAATGGAGTAGTATTTTTGTTGTTTACATAAACAAACAATCACCTGAAGTACGTAGTGAAATCTGTAGCTGTAAGCCCTTCCTTGAGGACGTGCTTCTTCAGTGAATCCACCTCCACTCCAGGTAAAACCAACTACTTCCTCTGTTCTCTCTGAATCTTCACCCTTTTTATTTTACCACAATTCACTGAATCACTTTAATTTGGTGATTTGATTAGTAAAACGATGCAAGAATTTGATAATCTTTGCACGATGTTGTAGAGTAAAGTTCACTCTACAACACTATCAAAAAATTATTAAAAAATTGTATCGTTTGGCTATCCAAATCACCGGGTTAAAGTGAACTGATTACGGAAGAAAAAGTCAAAATGTGAAGATTCAGAGAGAACGGAGGTAGTACTACTACTATTAAGTTGTCAATATCTTCTTCTTTTTTCCTTCTAAGAATGTCAATATCTTCTTTTATATATAGAACATCAGATTAGAAAATTAACATAAACTAATAACATAAGTACAAAGTGATTCTACGTCCAAAAAAAAAAACTACAAACTGATTGTTGCAGGATTTGAACCATAGCATCGATTTGGGCAATAATCACTTGAATAAAGCTAGTAGTTCATTAAGTTGTCCACTGGATTCATAATTTTCTTTGACCGTTCTAATTTTATCACGGTAGAAAGTTGTACACAGTTGTGTCCAAAAATTAAGTTTATATCCATGTAGCATGAGTAATGGGGATTGTGCGGTGCCAAATAGGCAGTTAAGGTGGCTGTCTCCGTCTTTTTTCGCTTCAAAAGTGGTGGTACACTTGGTTTCGTATAAAATAATAAAATTTTAATTTTTAATGTTAAAAGTGGTTTTATTTTAGACGGAGACACAACAATTATCTGGTTTTAACTTTTAACCATTCAAAGTTTCAAACTTAACACGTTTAGTTTAAAACTAAACACGTTTGTTTATCTACTCGGTGTCATGTATATTTAACTTGGAACAATCTAAAACTACACCAACAAGCCAAAATTGAATATTCTCCCACAGATAATAAAGCTTAGAAAAAACAGTCATTATCCAACCACTAATATTTTTCCCATGACAGCTTTGACATAGAAGCAACACAACATCTTCTCTCTTCCTTCTCCCTTATTTCTATCTCCTTTCTTCCTCCTTTCGCTCTATGTATTACTATAAATTACCAATTCTCTAAACCATTGATGTTGCAGACTTTGCAGACTTTGCTGACATGTCGACAACATCAACATCCTCACGTGCCTTAGAGCTCACCGTAATCTCCGGCGAAGACTTCACAAGACTGACAAAGAAGAAGAACACATTCGTCACCGTCCACACAGGAAGCCAGTATTACAGAACATCCGTCTCTGACGACGACGGTGGCAGCCGGCGCACGTGGAACGAGAAACTCGACGTTGATCTTCCCGCGGGCGAGCAATATCTCACGGTGGTCGTGCAATGTGGCGAGAAATCGATCGGGACAGCGAGGATACCGGTGTCGGACTTCACCGGCGGGTTCTTCCCGGAGAATTACCTCCACTTTTTGAGTTACCGGTTGAGGGACGCCAAAGGAGAGGCTAGCGGGATAATTAACCTTTCGCTGCAAGGGAAGGTGTCTCGGAGCGCGGCGGCGGCGGGGTATGGCGGTGGCGTGGGTGGTTATCCGCCGCAGCGGTGGGGTGGCGGTCCGGCGGCGGACGAGAGGGTTTCTGTTGCGGGGATTGTCACGGGAGTTCCGGTGTACGATCCTAATCATTATCGTTGATTCAAACTGACCTTGAGAATAGTGGTAAAAGTAATGCGATTTAGAATTGTACAGTATTTGATTCAACTCAATTTCAATTTATATTTTTTCCAGAATAACTCAATTTCAGTTTATTCGTGTTATATACCCAACATTAAATTGTCTCGAGATTTTGATTTTAGTGATTTAATTTGGGGTACATTGCAAGGTGCACCGAGATTTTGATTTCTATGTATGCGGTTTGCAGACTAGAGCAGGTATTCACTCAATGCATATAAATATTCGGGTTGATTTGCAGAATAGAGCAATTATTCACTCGTTGCGGTTTGCAAACTTGAACGAATACATACATGAAAAGGCCCGACTACAAATTCGCATAAAGAGGTAACAAAGTAACGATTGTAGAGTAAAGTAATACTCTAAGAATACGTGGTTACAAGTGTCCATCGTCGCATTAGTTTTCATTTGTTAACAGTCATGGTAGGAGTGAGCAAAACTCGCCCCAATTTCTCTCTTTGGACCGTCTCATATGAAATCGGTCAAAATTTAGAAAAAATTGTTGGTACTTGATTGAGTCCGACTATAGAATAGCCAATTCGAACCAAGTTCAATCGATCATAGCTTGGGAGTTAGCAAAATAGTCTAAAGTCGAATTGGTTCGAATAAAGTTCTATACCTAAAATTATATATTTTGTTTAGATACATAGTTCAAAAGTTAAGCTTTACAAGTCGTTCTAATGGATTTTTCTTAAGTTATCATCCTTTTTCAGAAAATTATCTTGTAGTTTCAAAGGCTTTATTGTAGTAATAAGTTTATGTCCTCGATGAGAATGTGCATTACTATCGATATTGTGGGACAATAATTAATATGTTCATCACTCAGCAACAAGCACCAGTGGTCTAGTGGTAGAATAGTACCCTGCCACGGTACAGACCCGGGTTCGATTCCCGGCTGGTGCATGTTAGCTGTGATGATGTCAGCGTCATTGTGGCCGTTGGGTCTGCCACTCTTGTCCGAACATTCGGATGAATATGAAACGCTTCTGAGCTAATCAACTTTTCATTTTTTGTTCTTCATCAGTTACTAGTCCTAGGTCACCTAGAGCGGGAGCGAAGCGGGAGCGCGAACTGGAGCGGGAGCGGAAAAACGTCTAATTTCAGAAAGATTGCATTTGAGAGCGTCTATATATCATATTTATTTAATATAATTTTATGAAGAAAACTAATATTTACATAGGATAATGTGATTGTACACATGAGAATATATTTTATTAAAGGGATTGTTAGTATTCATTTGTCAAATAGGTTGTTTCAATAAAGAAGAATAATGTTTAAATAGTTGAATTATCAAACCGACACGTAATAAGTTGAGATTAATCATCAAGCATAGTCTAAACTAATGATAAATTGGCTTTAAAAAGTAATTCGCCTACGAAAACGAGCTCTCTATTTTCTGGAGCGCCATTAGAGCGAGGTTTGGTCTCGAAAGCGCCAGAGCGAGGTTTGGGAGCGGGAGCGATGCCCCTTCGAGAGGTTTTAGGTGACTAAGGTTACTACTGGTATGAAATATTTCAATCATTTTTTCTGGAATAATCTTTTATACTTTGAAAACATGGGAAAATCGCAACTCGGTACCAGACATTCATTGTTACGGTTCCTTGATGATAAAACTCAAGCTTTGTCGCAAATCAAACAAATACTCTTCAAACACATTTAGAACATAGTGCTACGATAAGGCTCTGCCCTCTCTCCTCAAATGAGGCTCTGCCCTCTCTCCTCTCTCATCTCATTTCTCTCCCTCATCTTCATCAATTTCTTCTATGTTCTTCCCCTTCTTCCATCTCTGTTCCTCTTTTCCTTCTTCCCTCACCCTCATCTTCGCAGCCGATGGGTTCTTCACCTCTCTCACGCCCAGCGCGACCGAGAGATTTCTCCGAGTTGTTCGCCGGATTCATCACAACCTTCCTCTGCCGGAGGCCTTGCAGTGCCGAGAATCGGACGGAGCACCCCTCCATGGAGCCTTCTTCTCTCATGCCGCTTCCAATCCAGCCAGGGTCCTCCGAAAGCTAGGCTTCTCCCGCCTCCGGCCGATGTTGTGGTTGTCGCCAATGATTTTGAGGTGATCTGCCAGTGGGTGTTCATCCCTCCTCGGTAGACATTTTTTGTTTGTGGTCCACTTGTTTCGATTCGCGCCGTTGTCTTTTTAGGGTTTCCTTTTGGTAAATTTTACCAAATTACCCTTTCGCCTTTTGTGAACCAATATCACTCTTCACTTTTGTATCCCTTTGGCCTCCATTCGTTTCACCTTGTTTCTACCCTAATTGGCGATCCCTTCCGCCCCCCTCCGCCGCCTAAGCCTGGAGATCTGAGGATCAATCGGGTCTTTACCCGATTTGCAGGTCCGTCGTTGACTAGGTCAGTGGATCTTGCCGTTCGCTATGGGTTTCTGGAGATTGTTCCTCAACAATCTCCAAATCCGCCATGATGTTGCGTCGCTGGAACTGGCAAGACAAGGGACAGTCTTGCGCAGCTCGTTCAGCAACATCCTTGCCCCTTTCTTTTAAGTTTTGTTCTTTTTCCTGTTCTTCAGTCGAAATAAAGTTGTCAGCCTGTGGGGACTTTTCTAGCAGGATTTCTCTCGCCTGTCACCTTCTTCTTGATAGTAAGGTTGTCTCAAGGGTTCGCTGGGTTTTTTCAACTTCATCTTGTTTTTGGTCGTCCCATCAAATGACTGATTTCAGTTATGGCGATAGGACTTCCACCTCTAACGAAGCATTGACGCGCTTCTATGCCTCACGGCATCATGGGTTTCACCGGCCTCTCCAATTCAGGGTTTTAATCTTCCCCGACTTGTGCGAACGTCTTTTAACCCAGCCATGGATAATTTATTATCCGACCTTCCTGTCTTCCTCACCCTCCCCAGCCCTTTACCCATTTGTTTTGAGATTACCAAACTTCTTGGACTGGTTCTGTCGCAATGGCTTCCCTCCTGCAAGTCGGTGCTCTCTGGTTGGTTATGTGTTTTTATGTGATGTTTATGTAATTTTCCTTGTACTTTTCGAGTTTTGGGTGAAAGTTTGTAACACCCAAACTGATTATGTTAGCTTAATACTTGTCTGGTTTGATCATATAACTTTCCCTGTTTTTTCCGAGTTCTGGGTGAAAGTGTGTAACACCCAAACTCAATGTTGTTCGTCGCTTGTTTAATATAAAATTGCTATTTCTCAAAAAAAAAAAACAAATACTCTTCCGTATGCATGCAATGACCAATCTAAGAGGACAAATCTCGCCTCAACTTTTCATTTTTTGTTCTTCATCAGTTACTACTGGTATGAAATATTTCAATCATTTTTTCTGGAATAATCTTTTATACTTTGAAAACATGGGAAAATCGCAACTCGGTACCAGACATTCATTGTTACGGTTCCTTGATGATAAAACTCAAGCTTTGTCGCAAATCAAACAAATACTCTTCCGTATGCATGCAATGACCAATCTAAGAGGACAAATCTCGCCTCAACCACTCATTCCAATAACCTCATAACCTCTCATCTCACAAGAGCTCATCCAAACAGCCCCAATTGTGACTCAGTTGCGGCTCCAGGAAAAAAATCACTAAACAGTCCACAGATAAAAGAGACCTTTTGAGTAATACCCAACTGACACATCTGAAGAAAACAGATTAGCTATTTAAGCTTCGCAAACATAAATACATATACAAGAGAAGATATCTCGTACGAGCTCAAGTTTATACATTTTTTTTTTACATAATAACGACGATTTTATACACGATCAACATCATGACCCAGAGACAACAACGATTCCTGCAGCAGAGCAGTGCTGCGATAAGAAGCCCCCGCGCAAAAACCACTCTTTTCCGGACAGATGGATGCAAGCTTTGCCTACACCTCATCGATGCCGCTGCTGTGGTGGCTGCCGTATTTGAGGATATTGAATTTACAAAGAGGACAAGTGGCATTTATGTAGAGCCATTTGTCTATGCACGAGCTGTGAAAATGATGCTGGCAAGGCAGCTCACGTAGTTCAGCCCCCTCCTCGTAAGCACACAGGCAAATGCAACATTCCTGTCATCATCATCATGACACCAACAACAACAAAAAGTAAGTTGTTGGATCGTTGGATCATCAGCATTGCAATCGCTGTTTTCTGAAATACTTATCACATCATCATCAACTAGTTAAACCCCGTACTTACTAAATCCCCTTGCTTATCCTAATACTATAGGGAGTAGCTGCAAGGTCAGGACACAAGTTCTAACTCGGTCAATTGGGTCGGATCCAAATAAGCTTTAGGGTAAGTATCATGTTGATTCAAGTTATCTTCCTTTCTCGAGGATACAGAGAGCATCAGAAGAAATCGACCATATCAGTAAAAGATAAAGTTTGGGGAATGAAGAGTAGCAAAAGTCGTTCAAGAATAGGGCCTTTAGAAGAAGTCAATTAGGTTAGATTGGTCTGAAAGATCTTTAAAATCAACTGGAAAGCTCAACAAATAAGGCACATTTTTTCTAGAATAAGTGGGGATATGTTTGTCAAACAATACCAAGTAAGAGATGGCGTACCCTAGTACCCTAGCTATCTTATTCTTTATTGGCTACATATCCCACCCCTCAACATCCCTAAAAATACTAAATAGAGAAGAAGCCAGTAATCCCAGACACCATTCATTCTTTCTCAGATGCCATCTCCGATCCCAGTCCCCCCCCCCCCCCCCCCTCCCCCCCTTCTGTTGAGATAGGGCTTATGGATACCTTACCTATTGGTTAGCTGCTTTGATAGGGAGGCTAGATGTACGAGTCGTCGCCCGTCGAGTCTGACTATAGGTATGTTAGTGGTACTGGTACCCGCCTGTTCTTCCGCCAACAAAGAACATAGCTTCTCCCTATTGTAGGTCTCTTAAATACGGATTTTCACTTAAGATTCTCGAATTATGTGAACCTAGTCTTGAAGCCTGTTCCTATCTAGGAAAGGAAAGCAGGGGAATGGTATCCTTTTTCAACGTATTTAAAAATAGATGAGATTGGTCGACTGGTCTTAGTTCGAGATGAAAGGGGAATGGTATCCTTAAATATTGAAGAATCCTGCCGGAAAGACCATCATAGAGAAGGTTGCTCGGCTCGCTAAAGACTAGCGGCGATCATAGTAACCCCCCCCCCCCCCCCCATATATATTTTCCATTCTCTTTTGTTGGTGGCACAGAAATTGAGCGAACTCGGGCACCAGATTATCAAAAATGAGAAGAAAAATAAATAAATCAATCAACCATAAGTAAACTAAACCCTCTGTCCAAACGGCACAATATTGCGGTGTTTGTCGTGAGAAGTTGTTTTTTACTATATATGCCTATTTAGCTATTGTAGTTGTTCATGCTAATTTATTGTCGTAACACGATACTTTATATATCATTCTTTTACGTGAATTCATCAAGTACCAGTGTACTGGTTATTTATAAATATAAGTTCTTAGTTGTGGCGGACTAGGGTTCCAGGTTGTGCCATCTGCGAGTTGCATACCCGTGTGAACAAGTTAATTAACCAGTGTTTTGAATTGAATAGGAGGCCGGTTGTCACAGACGGTAAGAAGTAACAAATTGGAGAAACATAAAATTGCACGCAACAAAGCACTACGATCATAGACCGGTGATTTGCCACATTCTAAGTTCTCGTGATAAGAAATGAAAAATAATGTACTATATGAGGAACTTACAGCATCGTCCTGTGAAAGAACACGTTCACTTGGCGGGTCAGTCTCGCACTCTGTCATTATTCCTCCAAAAGATTCTTGAATCTCTCCATTCTGTTTCTCAAACTCCCCAATCTTACGAAATTTGTATTTCGGCAGCTGTTCAATGTCTTCCTTTGTTGCTCCTTCCTGTAAAAAAAATAAAAAATAAAAATAAAAAAAAAAAAAATAATTAGCCTCTGGGTATAGGCCTCTATGTCCCCTATGATCTATTTTGCAGTTCAATGTTGATGTAGGAAAAAAATTAATAGATAAAAATAATAATTAATAATAAAAAAAAAATTGAATGACACATGAACAGCAAGTACTAAAGCAGCCGTATCCAACACTTAGTTAGAACATAATTTCAGTATCTCAAACTTTATAAGGAGTGTTGATCTTCTACAATCTGACAATTTATTGGTATTGATACTTGTCAACTACACTCATTTTATACTATGATAAGTATTTAGTAAATGTTACCGCTTTGGGTATGCTAAATGCACGCCAAATTATAATTCATTTAAGGGACCACACTGTTTTCACTACTATTACAGAGATGTTCCGCACACTGCTCTCGTGGAACCATAGTCCGTAACTCTGCATATTGATTCTAATTATGATTTTAGGATACAAGATGTTGTGCCTGGTTGGGAGAAACAGAAAAGCACCTATAAGCTTAAATGTTTCTCACGGATTAACAGAAGACATGAAGTTGTCATCAATAGTTGAGAGCATAGTTATCAATTCCGTCCTGTTCCGGTCCGGAACAGCAGGAACGCCATGTTTTACAACTAAAACGGTAGGGATTAGCTACAGTTTTGAACCGTTCAAAATTCCGGCATGTTCCGTGTGTTTCGGAGTCGTTTCGGGTAAAATCCGGGTCGTTCCGGTAAATTTCGGTTGTGGGTTATATTCTATTTTTTAGTTCTTCCCCTCTCAATCAAAATCGCTACTGACGAAGCCGGAACCCTAAATTCTCAACGCAGCCGATCTCTCTCTCTCAGGCGGTCTCTGTGTCTCAGGCGGAAAGACTCGGAGTATTTGCATAAGGAACTTGCAAATCGGGCACTACACCGCCATTAACGATGATTCCCCTGTATTCCTATCAAAGATTTCCTCCTGACCACTCGATTAATCAAGCACCTACCTCTTTTCGTTCAATTTAAACCATGGGATAGCAACCTGGTTCCAATTTGTGGGGGGTTTGATGTTTCTTTGCCTTATTTGGGGAATAATTGGTGATGAGTTCTAAATTTCATCACACGGGTACTATTCCTCTTTTTCTTCAATTGCACTAGGTTTAGTATGACTTGGCCTTCTCTCTTCTTCCACTTCAATTGCACTGTTCTTTGATTTCACTGTAGATACTTGGTCTCATTGTTGTTTATATTTTGCTTCAGACAGGTGAATTCGTTGTAACTGAGACTTAATAAGTCAATCTTTATGCTGAAGCTTATGGACTCAATGTCATTTTATTATGAAACAAATTGTAGATTAAAAGTATTTTAGATATAATTTGTACTCTGATCTTAGTGATCACTAATGTTAATTGAATCTATTTTGTTAATCCAATGAAGAATAAGATGCTCCAATGTCAGTTTGTTAGGTTGTATTTTTAAGTCTAGGAAATCTTTATGTAATATGTAATGTTTTGTATATTCTGTAATTTTGTATATATTATATTATGTAATTTGTATATATTATAAAACAAAAAGTGCAGTTAATCTGGATCAGATCATCGTTCCGTCTGGATACCGGATCATTCCGATCCACTAGAGCAAAACGGAACGAGGACCGGAACGGAATTCACAACTACGGTTGAGAGTTCAACATACTCAAATAGTCCATTAGAATAATTCCACAAAGAAACTTCATCACCGCACTTGCTCTATATGGCCCCAAAACCATTTCACATTCAAACACTAGCAAATCATAACTTAATAGATCGAGACGGTGACGTAAAAATGCTATATTACCTGATCCGCAACTGCATACAAGAGTGCAATTATACAGGGCAAGCAGCAACAGACGGCTATACCAATGATACATGCAACAGCAACACAGATAACAACAAAAAAGACATCAAATGCCAAGAACGTTATACAAAGCCTGCAAAAAACAAACATGCGAATGTTAAACAACATCCAAAAGCCAAGCAAGTACACTTCCAAACTCGAACATCACCATGAAGAATTCAGTAAGTTTCAAGGACTCAAAATTCAAAACTAACCAGTAAAGTTGAGGCGATTCACTTGTTAACGTTTCACCACCGGCAGATACCCAATAGAAACCAATGATCCACCAAATGAACGAGAACATTGTATTCGCAGACTCCAGATGCTTGGCAACACTGCTGTAGTAAAGATCAAAAGACAAAGTGTGCATTAAGCCAGGGCCGGCTCTAACGGTAAGCAGCTTATGCAACTATTTAGGGCACCAAAAAAATTCGGGGGCACCAATATTTTCGAAAACATGGGATAGTAATTAATAGAAAAAATATTTAGTTATAAATCTATCTTTTCTCCGTTCAAGATTTTCTCCTTAAACCTCTCATAAATATTAGTTCATCTTCTCTTCCCGAAATTTCTTCACTGCTTCCTCTACTCTTCTACAAAAAATTCGCCTAAAATCCCTCGTAAATGTACTTATTTCCAAGTTTTTATTGAGACAATTTCGTCAGAGCTCACGTTCTACCAAAATCAATCTCAAAGCTCACTCTCAAATTGAAGACTTGATATTTGATCTATTAAACTCTTGAACTCGAAGCTATGGCTAACACTATGAAGCTATCATGCAGGAAGTGTTGTCCATTAATTCTTGTGAACTCAGACTCGGAAACAAAACAAATAGTAGTAGGCTTAATTCAAAGAATGTGTTTTATTTCTCATCTGTCGTAACCATCCTCGAAGATAGTATGTTGTTAATTGAATTATTTGATCTTATAGTTTTTCTGTTTTATCAATTATCAACAGTAATGTCAATTTCTTTAACCCGCAATTGCACTAGAAATGACTCGGCTTTCTCTTAACCTTGTGTGGAGAGTGGAACTCTTCTTTGTAATTTGGCTGTGGAAGAATCTTTTCAATTTTCAATCAATGGAGCTTCCTTTCAATGCAAAAACAAACTGAGTTTGATTTAATTTTGATATAGTCTTTGAATTTTGTAATTCACATTTATGTATAGAGGGCATAATGTTCGTTGTTCGCCTAGGGCACCCAAAAGATTAGAGCCGGCCCTGCATTAAGCACTAAAGATTATAATGTTTTTTGTTTTGGTACATGGATAGACATCAAGCACTATGAACTGATCTACCATCTATATACATAACTGCAATCAATGCTTACACTATGGCACGTTTGGTTTTCCGGACTATCCGGATTGGTCTGGACTGGATTAAATTTTCGAGAGAGGATTGGATTGGATTGGATTGGATTAGCTGAACTACAATCAACTATGTGTTTGGTTTCGTGCAGTATTAATTCAGCATTAAGATACAAATAGTCCTATCCAGCTAATACCCTCATATGAGAGGGTACTGATTTGGGGTATCAAACCTCATCTTTTCACTATTTAGTACCGGTATTAAAATTAGTCCAGAACAACCAAACACAGTCCAGTCCCAGCTAATATCGCTAATCCTACACGTTTGGTTTTCCGGACAATCCGTACTGGACTAGACTGGACTAAATTTTCCGGATAGGATTGGATTGGATTAGCTGAGCTAAAACTAATAATGTGTTTGGTTTCGTACAATATTAATTCAGTATTAAGGTATAAATAGTCCAATCCAGCTAATACCCTCATGTTAGAGGGCACTAATTTGGGGTATTAAACAGCATCTTTTCACTATTTAGTACTGGTATTAAAATTAGTCCAAAACAACCAAACACATTATTAACTAATACCTGGACTATATTTAGTCCAATCCTAGCGAATACCGCTAATACTAGAAAACCAAACGTACCCATAATAGTTAATAGTATTGTGTTCTCTTAAAAGTTTCATTGAGCCATCCAGATTTTGTAGATTACATCCAAAATTCGGTAAAAAAAACCTAGGAGTTTCAGAATTTTGTGAAAATCATATGGGGGAGTAGTACCTGGTTTCATCATCTTCACTTGGAGGGTTCTCCGGCAGATAATCCCCTGTATCCGCCACACCAACTCCAGACCCGGAGACCAAATCCCTCCGGCCCCACCAACCACCACCACCACGCCGGCGGCGATTAAACTCGACGGAGACACATACCATGTGAACAACACACTGCAATCCATACCCAACAATCCAGACCCTCAACGGCACCGCCGGCGATTCGAATCGGCTCACCACCAAGACCCCCACGGCGACGACGACGAAGACGAAGTTCCAGACGAGGTCGAGGAACACGACGGGACGGGAATAGGCCCAGTCGCTCTGTCGCTCCTCGATCTGCTCCGTGGCGGCCTCGCGGACCCTCATGGAGGGCTCGCGCATGCGGCGGCTGCTGGCGCGGCGGAGGAAGCGGGCGGCGCCGCGGAGGGAGGGGGAGGCGCCGGAGGAGAAGACGCGGGTGCGGAAGAGGTGGTCGGTGAGTAGAGGGGTGGTGGTGGTGGTGGCATTGTCGTCGGACGGAGATGGGGATGGTCTCGCCGTCGACATCGGAGGGGTGTGAAACTGATCTCTCTCTGGTCCTGGATCGGGAAAAGGATAATTGAAACTGGGTTTGGGGGAGGATTAAGATGGTTCCATGGGTTTGAATGCGAACAAATTACAAACCCTTGGTTTGAATCGGACGGAGAGGAATTGAATTGGGTGGTACGGATGGATTTTGGTATAGGCAGCTAGCTCTGTGTTCTTGGAGAAATCGGACGATTGTTTTTCGGGTCAGATTGCGGGAAGAGATGGATGATGACAACGGCGATTAGATAATTATTTTTAGGGTAAAAGACAAAAACCACCCTCTGTGTTTGGTATATATACAAAAACAACCTTCGTGTTCGGGGATATACAAAAACCACCCCTGTCAATAACGGACGTTGGACAAATACCACCCTTCTGTTAATGTCAGTTAAGAGAGGGATAATTTGACGTTTTTATGACCATTTTGCCCCTATTTGTATTTTTTGTTTATTTTGTTAATGTTCTTGATGTTCTTGAACACCACCTCTATTTCCACCACAACACCACCAATACCACCACCACAACCACCACCCACTACTGCCCTTCCCCTGATCTATTCCAGCACAGCCACATCTACCACCGCCAACCAAACCAACACCACCACAACCAAACCTACAATCCCACAAAACAACCTCACCCACCAAATCAAAATTGCAGCAAGAAGAATACCACTTCCAATCTTCTACAACCACCACCACTACCCAACCCTACGGAAACCAAAGAAACCCAGAAAAATAATCGTCTTGTCCAACCTGATGAAACCCAGAATTCAATTTAGGGACTGAATTCTTCGAAGACGCCGATGATGCACAGAGACGGGAAAGTGTCTCCAAATCGACGATGATGCAGGGACAGGGGCGGAATCTAAATGGTCAACCCACCATCTGTGAAGGTAGCCGGATCTAGAGAGAGAGAACAGAGCTGATGGTGGGTTTGAACCTCCGACAAGAGACAACTAGTGTTCTTCGACCATCGACGGCGCCGGACCCAGAAACCATGGGGCCAACGCCACTTACCTCAGCTTCAAATGCTCCACCGCTGCCCCCCCCCACCGCAGGGCCAACTCCGTCAAGGACATCGCCGCTCCGGTCCTCTGCGTCGACGACGGGGAAGGCGTCTCCGACAATTACAGAAACATCAAAGTCTGGTGGTTTAGAGAACAAACCCGATTCGTACTCGTGTAGGAGGATCTGACCAGGTAATCGTTGTCGGAGATTATCTGAAGCAGGTGATGAAAGAGGGGAAATTGCCTAATGCGAGGAACAGAGATTTGATGCTCTACTCCAGCAGCTCCGCCGAAACGGGTTGTTACTGAAATTGCCGTAATTGCTAATCTTCAGCAAGCATAGGGTCATTGTGCATTCTGGTAACGAAGATGTGAGGTTTGGAACTTTTGTATACCAGAATCGATTCGAATTCAGTGGTGGTGGGGGGCTGAGAGATAGACGGAGAGAGAGGTGGGGAAGGGGAAGAGCAGCTAGGGTTACAAAATGAGGAAGGAGAAAGAAAAAAGAGTTTTATAGTGTGGTATTTTTTGCCAAAAAGAGGGTAAATATGTCATCTTACCCTTCCGTTAGTGTGATGTTAGTGACAGGGGTGGTTTTTGTATATCCCCAAACACGAAGGTTATTTTTGTATATATACCAAACACAGAGGGTGGTCTTTGTCCTTTACCCTTATTTTTATTTTTATTTTCTTTGAAATAGATTAGATTTTTTTTTTCTTTTTTTTTCTTTGAAATAGATTAGATTTTTTTTTAGGAAAACGTATGTTAATTAAGGGTGAGTTTGGTAGAATGGTTTTTGGTGGAAAAACTGATTTTTAGATTGTGGTGGAAAGTTTTTGGTTTTTTTTTTTAGATTTTGTATAAACCATTGTGTTTGGTGATGGTTTTTAAATCAGATTAAAAACTGAAAAATGTGTTTGGTAGTGGTTTTTAAACTAAATCCAGTAAGTTAATTGACATATCTACCCCTATATGTATCTCTTTTCTAGATTCACAAATGACAAAATATACTTACATTTTAAAAAGATAAATGTCATAAGTTGGGTAATAACTTGACCCTTGAAGGTGTGAGATGGAGTGAAGATTTAGAGAATGCATATTGGTAGCTATTGAGAATTGACAGTGAAGCTTGGCAACAACAATTGGAAGCCTATGAGATGTGTGTGAGAACCAAATTTTGGTGAAAGAGTGCAGTGGCATTTCTAAGGCTCTCAGTGGAGTAGGAAAGCAAGAATTGAGGCTATAAAGAGTGGTTGATACCATCCCATAAGTGCAGCAAGTTTTGTCTAGAGAGAATGCCCCTGGTCATTTTCATGCTATATCGGTTAGAGAAAATTTTGTCTTAGGTAGTGTAGATTTTAAAATGCTAAAGTTTTGATCCACAAACTATTTGTAATGGAGGGTTGTTAATCCTCCAATTATAGTTCCTAATTATTAATATGTTAATTCAGAATATACACAAAAAAATGGGAAGGCAGCGAATACAAATAAGTGACCTAAGGGTAGCTTTGTGATTATGGAAATTGTGTGATGGCGTTTTAGTCATGACAGAAACTAAAAAATAAACTGGAAAAAAACCTCCAAATCTTGGTTTTTTATTTCATGGCAAAAGTGGAAAAAAAACTGATTTAAATACCAACCTGAACAAACATTTTTAAAAAACTATTTGTTTTTTCCACCAAAAACCAAAAAAAAACTAGTTTGCCAAACGGACCCTAAGCGGTAGTGTGGTGGAGTGGTAAGTTCCTTACAATTTGATGCGCAAGAAGATGCGCAGGTTGGCCAGTAGACCGCGGAACATAAGAGATTTTACAGTACAAAAAACATTTAGCGTCGACAAGGATGTCTTGGACGATCATATGAAGCTGACAGTTGCGTGTGTGTTGTGAGATGGCCGATAGCACAAATTGTGAGTCTGTGTGCAAATGAATTGAGGTGTAGCCATGGTAGAGGATCCATTTGAGAGCTTGAGAATCTCCTCGAGCCTCCGCTTGTAGTGAAGATTGTGCAGTAAAGACATTTTAGTTACACTGCAAGTGGTCGTGTAGGTTCATCCATGCTGCAGCTGATGGGTTGTGGGGTTTCCATGTAGCATCAACAATGAATTTCGTTAAGGGTCCATCTTGGTGTTCAGTAAGCTGAGAGAGGGGTTGCCCGTTGGAGAAGGAGACACTGTAGGGGTGAGGAGAGGTGGAAGACGGTGGAGTGGTGAGTTGGAAGCTGCGATATCGATGGTTGTGGCGTTCTTCGGAGACGTTTATGGCTATGAGGGAGCAATATAGCGAGGCGGGTGTGTTTGCCATTTTCAAAGAGTTCCTGGCGAGCCAAATTTATCGTAGGACAAGAATTGCGTAAACTCTGTCTTGTGGTGTGGTTAGCGAAAGTAGAAGGCGGTAGAGGAAAGATGCAAATGATGGCGGGGGATCTGCTTGAGCACGGAGACCGAGGCAGGAGCCAAACCAAACTGCTCGAGCGTGGGGACATTGAAGGAGGCAGCGAAGAATAGTTTCATCGGTGTGGTTGCAAAGGGCACACGCGGTACTAAGCATTGGTACTTTCCGTTTGTGAAGCTGATTTTTAACTAGAAGGGCACCAACAATTGACTTCCATATGAAGTAGTAAACCTTGGGTTCAAGATGAAGTTTATGTACAAGTGGCACCAGGTGTTTAATTTCAGAATTATCGGAAATACCCGGGTCAAAAACTGTCGTGGCCAGACGATGAGCTGAGCGAACCGAGACGTTTCATGTTGTTGTGGATTTCCAAGTAATGACATCTTCTTGGGGAGAATGCGGAAGAGAAATTGTAGTAATTTATTTCACCTGAGTTTCAGTAAAAAAGTTCCGAAGTAGAGTAGTGTTCCAGGTCTTTGAAGTAGTGTTGATGAAATGGCTGACGGTGAGCGTCGGATACATTTGCAGTAGAATAGCCGGAGGGCTGGGGAGCTGATCTTGTCCAGGGATCCATGCATGTTTCAGAGGGTGGGTGTTGCGACCATTTCCAATTAACCATTGGAAACCCTTTGCGCAAGTGCCCGTCCCCAACAAAGACTTCGCCATCTCCAAGAGGAGGAAGAGGGTTCTTTGGCGTCAATAAATGTGCCGTTGGGGAAGTATCTACCTTTGAGGAGTAAGGAAAGCAAGAATTATGGTTCTGTAATCAATCTGAAAGTCGTCTTGGCGAGAAGAGCTTGGTTATGTGCAGTAATGTCGCGAATACCGAGGCCGCCCAAATTACTATCTAAGCATAGAAAGTTCCATGATTTCCAGTGGATATTGCGCATGTCGACTTTGCCCCCTGGTTTATCGATAAATACATTTTGCATCCTTGTCAGTGGATGGAGGGTGGACAGATACCATCCTTCTGTTACAATCCGTTAGTGGAGGGGTGGAAACTGACTTTTTGTGATCATTTTACCCTTACAAATTTGTGGACACATACTACCTTTTTTTTGTTTATTAAGTGTTCATCGTGTTCTTGAGCACCACACCCACTACCACCAAATCTCAACCAATACCGTCACCACCAAACGACAACAACAACAAACAACATTCAGAACCATCAATCAAATCAAGATCAATTTTACATATTTTTCACATCTTTAAAGAACAAAAAGCAGTAGATATAATAGCATAAATCAATCAGAATCACCACAAACAACATCCAAAACCAGCTACCAATTAAAACAAGAAAAATTCACATACTAGATTTATTTACAGCAAGAATTTGGACCAAATAAAACAAAAAATATCATAACTTTACACATTGTTCATACCGCGGCAAGGTAAACCAAAAGCAGAGGAAAGAGAGCACTGATTGAATTTTCCAAAATCTTGTCTAATTGAAATGTACAATAGAAATATTGAGAATGATAATGTCTCTGGGTAGAAGTAACTTGGGGAAATTGATCCATGTAGCAATATCCTAGTTAAATTTGGGTAGAGGCTTGTCTCATTGAGTTGAGTCTGGGACAGTTGTAGACATGGCGATGTCGACGCCGCCGCCAATTCAGGCGTGTATGGAATTCCCAAACCAGACCTTATCTAGACCCAAATCGATTTCTGAACAAGAAAAAATGCACAGAAAATCAGCATCAAAATTGAAAACCCTAACTAAATTGACCAATACGAAATCTCCCTAATCAGGTATGCTCCAAACCTTCAACCAAACCAAATGAAATCCAATTTTTGGTTTCAAGCAGCAGAGATGAAGATGATGTCCCATTTTGCGAAGGGCTGATAGCCGGAGTTCGAGATCGTAGAGGGACGGAGAGACAAACATGTCGTCTTTGAGGCTTCATTCGGACACCGCAGTCTCAATTTGCATACAAATTGAGAGTGAGGGCGCGAGTGATGGAAACGATATCCGGCGATTTATAAAATTTAGGTGGAGGTCGGTGTAGGGTTTTGATTCATGGATCGCGCAAACGGAAGCATAATCAAAAAAACAACCATGCAAAACCCTCCAAGGATCACAAGTCTAGATGCATAACGATAGTAAAGGTAAGAAATCATAAACACACCTTTGGGTTCTCCTTGATGACTTCAAACGCGAATAGTGTCACGTTCTCTATAGTTGATCCACGCCTAGAGTTGTTCCTAGATCTCCAATCTCCTTGGTGCTAGCCCGGAATGAAAGGAGGGTGAAGGAATCACGCAAAACGAGGCACAAAAGGGGGCTCGGCCCTCTTGTGGCGTCGGGGACGAGTGGGCGGCGGCAAGGGGGCGGCGTCCCTCTTGTTGCTTGCTCTCTCTCTCCTTTGTTCTCTCCTACTCTTGTTATGTTCTCTTAGAGCATAAGTTGTATAGGGAAGGAAGGAAGGAGGGTCCTTTATATAGTCCAACAACTCCTTGTTAACTACCTAAAGGACTTATTCTAGTCCTACTAGAATTCAATTTAGTCCCTTCCTTGCAAATTAGTCCCTACTAAGTTTGCAAGGGTTTGCAAAGTGATCCTTCTAATTAATTAATCCAATTAATTAATTCCCAAATCTAGTACAACTCTATATAGCGTGTGACCCCATAGGTTCTATCTAGTTGGTAGCAACTATTTGCTAATATGGAGCGGTTTCTAGCAAAACATCCATTCTAGCCAACTAATAGAATAGTCATCTAGACAACCTTGTACAAGTAATTGTCTCATCCCTTTGCCTCCATATCCGGATTGGACACGAGACATACAAGTCACACTCGTATATCCAATCCCTAGTTTCTCGATCCATGGAATAGCCTTATTCGTGCAAATAACATCAATATCTCATATATTGATTTATTTGAGTCTGGCCAGACATTCTATAAGCACTATCCTTCGAGTGGCCTTGGATATTTGCTCCCGTTATGTGGGAGGGGCAAATCCTCTCTACGTCCACTACGATCTCTAAGCTTGCTTCTCATTGTATCCAGTACACGCCTTTATAACTACCCAGTTACGGTGTAGCGTTTAACGCTACCAAGATCACAATGATCCACAACTAGAATATCTAGTGACTTCAAGTCTAAGGATGACAATACCATTGTACCCGAGAAGCACTTGTGACTCAACATAACGTGCATGTAGCCTTCTCGGTGATGGGTCAATCCAGTGCAACATTCCGTAATGCACACCTATGTGTTGGATCGTGATATCTCCATATCAATCCAACCCCATACTAGTCTATAGATGATTGTCCCATTTAATCATTATACTTGACTAGGGATATTTAAGATAAACAACACGATTGTAAATCTAAGGACTTCATTATATTAAATATCCAATAAATAATAAATGAATTTCTAGCCAATTACAAATTCATACTAAACTAGGATTGCCTCTAGGGCATCTATTCCAACAGTCTCCCACTTGCACTAGAGCCAATCTGGCGCATCTCGTATGCCCATACTCCTAGTGTGCCCTTCATGCTTCCACTGCGTGAGAGGCTTCGTAAGCGGGTCTGACAGATTATCATCTGTAGGAATCTTGCATATCCGAACGTCTCCTCTATCGATAATATCTCGAATCAGATGAAACTTCCTGAGCACGTGCTTGGACTTCTGGTGCGATCTTGGTTCCTTTGATTGCGCGATCGCCCCAGTGTTGTCACAGAACAACTCCACTGGATCCGCAATGCTAGGGACCACACCAAGTTCAGAAACAAACTTTCTGATCCAAACAGCCTCCTTTGCTGTGCCATTTGCAGCAATGTACTCAGCCTCTGTTGTAGAATCAGCTACCGTCTCTTGCTTGGAACTCTTCCAGCTCACCGCTGCTCCATTCAGGCAAAACACATATCCCGACTGTGATCTGAAGTCATCTCTATCGGTTTGGAAGCTTGCATCAGTGTAACCCCTTACACGCAACTCTTCCTCACCGCCAAACATCAAGAAAGCATCCTTAGTTCTTCTCAAGTACTTTAGGATGTTCTTGACAGCAATCCAGTGACTCTCACCCGGATTGGACTGGTATCTGCTTGTCATACTCAAGGCATATGACACATCTGGTCTAGTACATAACATGGCGTACATGATGGATCCTATGGCCGAGGCATAGGGAATCCTACTCATGCGTTCCTTCTCAATCTCATTGGAAGGACATCCACTCTTCGAAAGAGTGATTCCATGTGACATGGGCAAGAATCCCTTCTTGGAATCTTGCATGTTGAACCGTTTCAACACCTTGTCAATATATGTACTTTGACTTAGGCCTAGCAACCTCTTATATCTATCTCTATAGATCTTTATACCGAGTATATAGGCTGCTTCCCCTAAGTCCTTCATTGAGAAACACTTTTCCTAGCCAATCTTTCACAGATTGCAGCATGGGAATGTCGTTTCCAATGAGTAGTATGTCATCCACATACAAGACCAGAAAAGCTACAGAGCTCCCACTAACCTTCTTGTAAACACAAGACTCATCTTCGTTTCTGATGAAGCCAAACTCTTTGACCACTTCATCAAAACGTCGATTCCAACTCCTAGAAGCTTGCTTCAATCCATAAATGGATCGTTGCAGCTTACAGACTTTGTTGGCTTGCTTTGGATCCTCAAAACCCTCCGGTTGTATCATATACACGTCCTCGAGGAGATTCCCATAAAGGAATGCTGTTTTGACATCCATCTGCCAAATCTCATAGTCGTAGTATGCTGCAATTGCAAGTAGGATTCGGATGGATTTGGTCATTGCGACTGGTGAAAAGGTTTCATCATAGTCAATACCATGAATCTGTCTGAATCCTTTAGCCACCAATCGGCCCTTATAGGTAATCACATTACCATCCATGTCGATCTTCTTCTTGAAGACCCATTTGCACCCTATGGGTCGCGCCCCATCAGGTGGTTCCACCAAAGTCCATACTTTGTTGGTGTACATGGATTCCATCTCGGATCTCATGGCTTCAAGCCACTTCTGCGAGTCTGGGCCATTCATGGCCTCCTCATAGGTAGTAGGCTCATCATCTATGAGCATCGTGTCACCGGAATCAGTTACGAGAAGTCCGTACCTCTCGGGTTCCTGGCGCACTCTACTAGATCTACGAAGCTCTTGTGTTACCTGAACAGGTGGATCCACAACTGCTTGTGATTCCTGTTCATGTTCCATAATCGGTTCAGTGATTTGCGGTTCTTGAACTTCTTCAAGTTCTACATTCCTCCCACTTGCTTCTTTAGAGACAAACTCTCTTTCTAGAAACACGCCGGTCCGAGCAACAAACACTTTGTTCTCGGTTGGATTGTAGAAGTAGTATCCCTTAGTTTCCTTAGGGTACCCCACAAATTTACACTTATCCGATTTAGGCCCTAGCTTGTCTGATTGTAAACGTTTTACATAGACATCGCAGCCCCAAATCCTTATGAACGACAGTGTGGGACGCCTCCCACTCCACATCTCATATGGTGTTTTCATGACTGATTTAGATGGAACACGGTTAATGGTGAAAGCTGCACTTAATAGAGCGTAGCCCCAAAATGACAATGGAAGATCAGTTTGACACATCATAGACCGAACCATATCCAATAGGGTTCGATTCCTCCTCTCGGACACGCCATTCCATTGTGGCGTTCCGGGTGGAGTGAGTTGGGACACGATCCCACACTCTCTAAGATAGTCGTCAAACTCTTGGCTCAAGTATTCTCCTCCACGATCCGATCGTAGAGCCTTGATACTTTTGCCAAGTTGCTTCTCTACTTCATTCTTGAATTCTTTGAACACTTCAAAGGATTCGGATTTTGCCCTCATAAGGTACACAAATCCATATCTACTGTAATCATCAGTAAATGTAATGAAGTAGACATAACCACCCCTGGCTGGCGTGGCAAATGGCCCACACACATCGGTATGTATGAGCGCCAATTGCTCACTAGTCCTCTCACCTTTCTTATTGAAAGGGGACTTTGTCATTTTTCCCAATAAACAAGCCTCACATGTCTCATATGATTCAAAATCAAATGAGTCTAGTAATCCATCTTTATGGATTCTAGATACACGTTTCTCATTTATATGGCCTAAACGACAATGCCATAAATAAGCAGGATTTAAATCATTTATTTTAATCCGCTTGGTATTAATGTTGTAGACAGGATTACTTAGATCAAGGACATAAAGTCCATTAAATAATTGCGCACTAAAATAGTGAATATTATTCAAATAAAAGGAACAACAATTGTTCTTTATTGAAATAATAAAACCTTCCTTGTCCAAACAAGAAATAGAAATAATGTTTCTTCTCATAGCAGGCACAAAATAGCAATTATTTAATTCTAAAACTAATCCTGAAGGCAGAGATAGCTCGCACACGCCTATGGCCAACGCAGCAACCTTTGCTCCATTCCCAACGCGCAGATCTACCTCCCCTTTAGCCAATCTTTTACTTCTCTTTAGATCCTGCATATTTCGACAAATATGAGATCCACATCCAGTATCTAATACCCATGATGTAGAGACAGTTAAATTGACATCTACAACAAAAATACCTGGTGGTGGTGGAATCACTATTCCAAGCCTCTTGTCCTCCAGATATTTTGGGCAGTTCCTCCTCCAGTGTCCAGGTTGACTACAGTAGTGACATTCACCCTTAGTCACGACCTTGGCAATGCCACCAACAGGCTTAAGGGCTTGTTCCTTGGACTTGGCAACTGACTTGCCTTTGCCCTTGGAGGAAGATGCAAACTTTTTGCCCTTTCCTTTATGCACCATCATAATGGCCTTGCCCTTACCCTTGTTGATGCTTTGTTCAGCCGTCCTCAACATGTTGAGCAAATCTGGCAGTGGTTTAACGATCTCGTTCATGTTATAGTTCATAATGAACTGTCCATAACTCTCGGGCAACGATTGCAACACGAGATCGGTTGCCAACTCTTGGCCGACCGGGAACCCAAGCCGGGCGAGATTCTCCAAGTACCCGATCATTCGGAGTACATGGGGTCCCACCGGGTTCCCTTCTGCCAGATGACATTTGAACAGTGCCTTTGAGACCTCATACCTCTCTACCCTCGCCTGCTCTTGAAAGAGCTGCTCGACAGCATTCATGTTCTCATGTTGCTTCTGAAGCTCAGAGGTCATGGTGCAAAGCATTAGGCAGGCCGCATCATTAGCGTCATCAACACGCTTTTGATACGCCTTTAAGGCAGCAGGTGTCTGATTCTCTGGACCTTCTGGAACATGCTCCTCTATTGCGTACAGCTTCTTCTCTTGCTTGAGAACAATTCTCAAGTTTCTGTACCAATCGAGAAAGTTGGTTCCAGAGAGCTTGTCCTTCTCAAGGACAGATCGTAGGGAATGTTGTGAACTCGATGAGTTGTTTGCCATTTGCAATTCTACAAAAAGGAAAATACGCAAGTTTTAGTATTTGTGAATTTTTGACTATATTTAATAATGGCTAGTTTATTAAATATAGCTCCCACTATTTTTCTACGGATTAATAACCCTCAAGATATTAATGCGGAAAATATCCTTATATTTTCTAGTGGGCCAAGATCCATCTTTTCATCTCCTTATGAGCTTGCTTTGGCAAGTCACCCATAATTCGATTACTTCTTAGGTAGGAACAATTCCAATTGCATCCCATATGCAACTCTTGGTTCAATCGGGCAAATAACTCCTTATTTATCCATCCTTATGGATAATCCCAATTGATTGCCTCTAGGTTTCTTAATCAAATTAATAGCCTAGTTGTGTTCAACCTCTTATCTAAACAATTGCACATTGTTACGTGCCATCGCATTCCATCATTATGAACCAAGTCGCCATGCTTTGGCACGCACGAACTTGATAAATAATGATGATAATGAGTGTTTAAATAACGAGAAGGCAAGAACACAATATTTTAAAATTTGAGGGATTTTTTTAATTCAATTTTAATTATTTTGTTGATCTATATCAACTAATCTATCTATTTGAGTTTGGGCAAAACTCCAAATAATAGATCCGGGTTGTCTAATTATCTTATTATCCTAATTGCATGCATCATCCATACACCAACCACACAAATAATAAGACAATAAATAAACAACCACAAAAACAGAAATTAAACGTGATGTGGATATGGCCTTTTTCTAGACTAAGATAATTCCAAGCCAATGGAATTATCTATGAACCCTAAACAAACACATCTCCATGCGTCTTGATCTTTTGGTCCATCCTTCATAGTCATGTGGTGTGCTCCATGCTCCATGCTCCTTCTTTTGTGGCTCCTTTTGGCTTTGGGCTTCTTTTCTCCAATCTTGGCTAACAATCTACTTTATCTAGCACTAGCTAACGTCTATACTAAATAAAATAAATCTCACAAGTTGAGAAAAAAAAATGGCACGCAGGCCATAAAAACCCTAATTAATTATTACAATTAATTGATCAGCTCGCAGGCCGTAAAACCAAACCACAAAATTAAACATCCACATCAAACCACATCCTAAGGCCATATCCAATCACCATGCGATTTGCACATAAACAGTTAAAATCCAATTTTAACGCGCTTGGTCAATTTTAATTGATTTTAGGATTTCTAGGGTTAAAACGGTCCATGGGCCCAACAATCCAATTGCCCGGGCCCAAACAAAGTGAACCATAAAGCCCTAGGGCCGGCCCGGCCCAAAACCCGCAAGCTAGGCCCGCGGGTTAGGGCCGCCCGGCCCCTTAGGGCGCCAAGCTTGGGCGGCAAGCAAGGGGGCGGTCCCCTAGGGGGCCGAACCTCCTTGTGGAGGTTGTTTCCAAAACAACCTCCTTGCTTGGAGCCCAAGTTTGGTTGTTTCCTTGTTGTGGGAGAACTCCTTCTTCCCCAAGGATGCCCAAACCCTAGATCTAAGATCCTAAAATTTCTCAAACTCACCAATTCATGCATCCAATGCAATAATTGGGTCTTGTTATGATCTATTCTTTGACAAATTGCATCCAATGCTTGATTTGTCTTGTTTTACGCGATAAACAACAAATTAAGGTGTAAAACAACAAGAATGTAACACATAAACTACATTTATGCTCTATGACCTGTGGCTCTGATACCACTGTAGGGTTTTGATTCATGGATCGCGCAAACGGAAGCATAATCAAACAAACAACCATGCAAAACCCTCCAAGGATCACAAGTCTAGATGCATAACGATAGTAAAGGTAAGAAATCATAAACACACCTTTGGGTTCTCCTTGATGACTTCAAACGCGAATAGTGTCACGTTCTCTATAGTTGATCCACGCCTAGAGTTGTTCCTAGATCTCCAATCTCCTTGGTGCTAGCCCGGAATGAAAGGAGGGTGAAGGAATCACGCAAAACGAGGCACAAAAGGGGGCTCGGCCCTCTTGTGGCGTCGGGGACGAGTGGGCGGCGGCAAGGGGGCGGCGTCCCTCTTGTTGCTTGCTCTCTCTCTCCTTTGTTCTCTCCTACTCTTGTTATGTTCTCTTAGAGCATAAGTTGTATAGGGAAGGAAGGAAGGAGGGTCCTTTATATAGTCCAACAACTCCTTGTTAACTACCTAAAGGACTTATTCTAGTCCTACTAGAATTCAATTTAGTCCCTTCCTTGCAAATTAGTCCCTACTAAGTTTGCAAGGGTTTGCAAAGTGATCCTTCTAATTAATTAATCCAATTAATTAATTCCCAAATCTAGTACAACTCTATATAGCGTGTGACCCCATAGGTTCTATCTAGTTGGTAGCAACTATTTGCTAATATGGAGCGGTTTCTAGCAAAACATCCATTCTAGCCAACTAATAGAATAGTCATCTAGACAACCTTGTACAAGTAATTGTCTCATCCCTTTGCCTCCATATCCGGATTGGACACGAGACATACAAGTCACACTCGTATATCCAATCCCTAGTTTCTCGATCCATGGAATAGCCTTATTCGTGCAAATAACATCAATATCTCATATATTGATTTATTTGAGTCTGGCCAGACATTCTATAAGCACTATCCTTCGAGTGGCCTTGGATATTTGCTCCCGTTATGTGGGAGGGGCAAATCCTCTCTACGTCCACTACGATCTCTAAGCTTGCTTCTCATTGTATCCAGTACACGCCTTTATAACTACCCAGTTACGGTGTAGCGTTTAACGCTACCAAGATCACAATGATCCACAACTAGAATATCTAGTGACTTCAAGTCTAAGGATGACAATACCATTGTACCCGAGAAGCACTTGTGACTCAACATAACGTGCATGTAGCCTTCTCGGTGATGGGTCAATCCAGTGCAACATTCCGTAATGCACACCTATGTGTTGGATCGTGATATCTCCATATCAATCCAACCCCATACTAGTCTATAGATGATTGTCCCATTTAATCATTATACTTGACTAGGGATATTTAAGATAAACAACACGATTGTAAATCTAAGGACTTCATTATATTAAATATCCAATAAATAATAAATGAATTTCTAGCCAATTACAAATTCATACTAAACTAGGATTGCCTCTAGGGCATCTATTCCAACAGTCGGTAGAGGTCGGCGTTGAAGAAGGTATGGTGGTGTTTCGATGGGACAGTGGTGAATCGATCAATGGTGGAAAGGAGGTGGATTGGGAGGGCCTTGGTGCTGGGTTCGATCTGAGGAGGGCTTCAGGTGCTGTGTTCGATGGTTCTTTGTTTTCTCGTCGGATCTGGGCGACCTTTGGAGGGTCAGGGATGGAGATGATGCTGGTGGCTGGGTTTCAAGGACGACCAATGGTTTTGTGGTTTCAGGCGCCGAGAGGAAGGCGGTGTGTTGGAATTGTGCCCTAGAGGCAATTAATTAATTGTGACAAATATATGGATTTACGATTCATCATGTTATCGATATGGAGATATGTTAACATGAATGAAGTCATGAGAGTATAAGTGTTATATTCTTAAATATCCCTAGTCAATTATAATGATTAATGGGACAATCATCTATAGACTAGTATGGGGTTAGATTGATATGGAGATATCACGATCCAACACATGGGTATGCATTAGGAGTAATGGCATATGGGATTGACCCACAACGAGAAGGATACATTAAATTATGTTGAAGTCACAATCACTTCTCGTAGTGCTAATATAATTGCAATCCTTAGACTTAAAGTCACTAGATACCCTAGTTGTGATATATCGTGCTTTGATGTTATTAAACGTTACACCGTAACTGGGTAATTGTAAAGATAGCTATCGAGCATGATAGAAAGCAAGCTTAGAGATCGTAGTGATGTAGAGAGGATTTGTCCCTCCCACATAATGGGAGTAAATATCCACGGCCACTAGAGAGGATGAGGCTTATTGAATGTCTGGCCAGACTCAGATTAATCAATGTGGAGATATTGATGTTATCTGCTAGCATACGCATATTCCCAGGATCGAGGAACTATGGATTGGATATACGAGTGTGACTATTTATGTCTCGTGTCCAATCCGGATATGGAGACAAAGGGATAGTGCAATATGAGATATTGGGCACAAGAGGTTTGTCGGGATCACTGACTATTTCTATTAGTTGGGTGGCATGGATGTGTTGCTAGACACCGCTCCATGTTAGTAATAAAGTTACTACCAACTAAGTAGAAACCTATGGGGTCACACGTCAAACAGAGTAGAGCTAGATTTGGAATTAATTAATATGATTAATTAATAAGAATGATAATTATGCAACACCTTGCAAATTTAGTAGGACTAATTGTGCAAGGAAGGAAACTTTTATGGAAACAACAAGGAGTTGTTGGAGTATATAAAGAAGGCTCTAGCTTCCTTCCCAAATAATGTTATTAAACATAACAAAGAGAGTGGTAGAGAGCAAAAGGGAGAGAGAAAGACATGACCTAGAGGTGCACGCCCCTAGGCCCGTCCGCCCCTTCCCCTCTGCGCAAAAGGAGGGTCGAACCCCTCCTTGTCCCTTTGTTGTTTGATTCCTTCTTCCCTCTTCCTCCGGTTCAAGCTAGCACTTGAATCTATATCTCACCTCTAGACGTGGATCAATCGCAGAGACGAGGACACTATTCTTCGTGTGATCTCCCAAATCAAAATGGTACACATCTTCTATGTCTCTCATCATGTTATGATGTCTCTTCCTGTGATCCTTGTGGGCTTTGAGTAGGTTTAAATTTTTGTTATTCCGCTGCGTTACCTACGTCAAAACCCAACACGGTGGTGGGTTGAATGAAAGAAGGAGAGACAGAGAGGTGGTGGTGGTGGTGTTGGTGGTCCGACAGGGAGAGAGAGACAGAGGGATGGAGGTAAGTAAGAGATGGGGCTGGAGAAGAAGAGAGGGGAAAGAGAGAGAGAGTGGAAGAGATAAGGTTACGGTTGGGAAATGAGGAGGAGAAGTAAGGAAAGGGCATTTATAGTGGGATAATTTCTCAACATTTCTGGGGGTATTTTTTTCTTTTCACCCATCCATTAGTCCACCGTTAGTTTTTAACTCTGACAAGGGTGCAAAATGTATATGTCGATAAATCAGGAAGTAAAATGTATTTTCTTTATACTCGGAGGTTGGAAAATGTCTTTTACCCTTTTTTATGATGTGGGAACCGAGTCACTACCCTTCCGATGCGCGCTGGCCGATGGGCAAATATCTGCTCTAGTGCAACAACTAGTGGTTGTGGTTGCAGCTGCAGATTCATTTTTTTTTTTTTGTTGAGAAAAGATGCAAATTAATTCTTCTTCAAATGCAATCAATCATTTTCATTCATGATAAAAATTCACAATTACAATGGATGAAACAAGCATGAAATACAATTTGAAAATAGACATTTCATAATCTTCCCTACATAATTTGAAAATTTCTAAGAAGAAAAAATAAGCGACTATCTCTTCAAATGTTTTATCAATATTGTACGCTCCAACATCACCACCATTGACATATGTGTCGTTTTTCCTCTATCATTGGAAACAACGAGAGGGGTGAAGAAAGTAATACGTCTATCACGATAGCAGAATTATGCCTCCACAAGAAATTCACATCGAAACTGCAAAATCATGTGACACATAACGTCACACTTATGTGGTAGACTATCACCTGATTGTAGACAATAAGGCGGGCGGTAGTTGGCTGCCCTTTGGCGAAAGAGAATCGCTCCTAGGCGGCAGTTGGCCACCCCTTGACGGAAGAAAATCGCTCTTAAGTGGTAGAAATTGAAAATGCATAAAGAAAACCTCAAAAACCGACACCAAGAAGAGCAGGGGCCTCTCCGACGACGAGCCCCTATGACTGACGAACTAGAAATGGAAAGCGACTTTTTTTTGTTCACACGAAGAGAGTCTGGAGAGAGAGGGTTGAAGAGAAAAGCTTGTTCAATATAGTGATTTAGCTGCAGATTAATTTGAAATAAACTCTAGGGCAAATTGCAATAGCTATTTTGAAATAGATTATATTTGTATTTTTCTCAGGTTTGTTTAACTCTTTAGTGTATGGGGGTTTTGGGTTAGCCTTTCGCCAACTGGACTAGGATTTTGTTTGTCCAGAGTACTTGACTGTTGTTGAGTTTTTCTAAAACCCATGTCATTTTATTCTAGTCAAGGGCCTACCATTTAAATTACAAAATTATTGAACCGTTTAATAGCGTAGTATGACAAATATGGCTGAACGGAGCTGATCATGGCCCCGACTAGGTTGGATTGGGTCGGAGATTTGAAAATACGAACTCAAGTCTAACACAACCATCAACTCAAACCCAAGCCCGGCCCATTTGAAAACCTCTCAACTGATATACAACGTAGGCCGAAATTATCTCATTATTATTTTAAATAATGACATTAAAAATTAAAAAGTTAATTAATATTATGTTAAATGTAAATAGGATGAGATTTAGTATTGCATTTAACCATTTTGAACAACTTTTTATGTATCAACTTATTAACTTTACATGTTAAACACATCTTTTATAATATAGGTTTAGTTACATACGTACGTATACTTGTTTATAATATAAATAGCACAAAAAATGGTTCTGGCCAGACCGAATCGGGCCAAAATTATGAAACCCAACCCAACCCATGTTTTGATCGGGCTCAAATATTGAGCTCAAGCCTGTGGCATGAAAAAATTGGTCGACCTAAACCCTTTTTTTCTTGGGTTGGGTTGGGCAGGTTGGTCAGAGCAATGGCCCGATGGTCAGTCCTTCTACTACCTTTGTTTATTCTTTAAGTTTAGAGAAGTGTAGATACTGCTTTCCAGACAGACGGATCATCGCCACGTGGCAGTCATCCAGCACACCTAGTTGTGCTCCATTCACACCGGATCACCACCCGTGCTGATCAACGTGGAGGGCTACGAGACAGAGCCCCCGCGCACCATAACACGGGAGCTGTAGGGACTTAGTGGTTTGGAGGCTAGAGTAAGGTCCGTCGCGCGCATGCGACAACCAAGCTTGCGCGTGACCTCTGGTAACTGACTGAGAGATCCTAGGCTTACGTGTCCCATCAATGCGGCTGATCTCATAACGGTCTCCGATACTTGCGGGCAGATGCGTAACAGTTCCTATATACACGGTCGAACGTGCCGTTGGGGGTCTATCTTTAAGCCGCCATTTATGGTGCATTAACCCCTCAACGGTCACTTTCCCACTATATATAGGATCGTTAGCTCTCTGTTGCGACACAAGACACACAAAGACACATTGGTCCAATACCATAACTTATTGTCTCTCTCTCTCACAAACAGTTACCAGTGCTTACTCTCTCCCTACACACACCTTACAACTCTCTGTGTTCTTATTCCCTACTTGAGGTGTACACTTGGGTATCTCTCGAAGATTTCCTTGTACACAAGAAGACTAACACATTTTTTAGAAACATGTATCATTTACGAATATATATTCAAAAGTAGTATTAACACATACAAAACTATGACTCATTGAACGAAAAATAGGTTATGCACACAAAAATATGAGAGTCAGTGCATCGAATACCTATGGGTGTTTAGAATTCGATCCGCATCCAACATTGATCCAAATGAATCTGTCGGATATAGATCCCACTCTTCAGAGTCGAATCTATATATAAACCTGACAATATTTGACACGAATCCGACTCGTTATCATCCTACTCCCAATTCTCTTACATAATCAAGTTCTCTAAAGACCCTCTAACAATTTAG
The DNA here is from genome assembly GCA_023055425.1 of Linanthus parryae. Taxonomy (NCBI): domain Eukaryota; kingdom Viridiplantae; phylum Streptophyta; class Magnoliopsida; order Ericales; family Polemoniaceae; genus Linanthus; species Linanthus parryae. Next base: position 11,761,125 of record JALGPY010000006.1, on the reverse strand, counting down.
ACTTTTTTTTTTGGCTCGACTCCTCTCTTGTATCGCAGCGCCACCCTTTCTCTCTATTTCAATTTCTTCAGTGAATGCATTTATTGGGAAACAAAGGAGTTTCAGCACGTAGTAGTCTCCCTTTATTTCTCCCACAAGTCGCAACTTTCTCTATGTATCCATCACTTTTTTTGCATTCTTCATCATATCTTTCTCTAGTTTCTTGATTGATTGGTATATCCAATAGTCCAATGTGGACAAATTTACGCTTTGTAAACGAAGTCAATGACAAAGCCACTTGTCCCCTAACTCCCAAACCATACTTTTCAATACTATTTCTACTTGTTCATCATTATTGATATTCTCTATGCATGGTAATCCATGATGCCACGACATGTCCCACAATGCCATGGAAAGAAAATGGATAAAAGATTTTTTCGTGAGAGAGATAGAAGAAATTTAAGTGCATGATTAACATTGCACATATTTTTTTTTTTCTTTTTTTTTTCCGAAAACTGTAGCTTCTATTAAATGAAAAGGCTATCACAGCCCAAACAAGACCAGAAAATCTCGTAAACAAGAACAGAGTGGTACACCCCACCAACTCTGAAGAGAAAGACATGCTCTTGAAAAGAGCAAAAGAAAAAAAGAAAAATTACAATGGAGATTTCCAATATGTCTTGAGAATTGAACACCATCACGCCTCCAAATGCTGTCTCTTGAGTTTCCCAAACAGAGAGGAGGAGACACCCGGTCACAGGCTAAACCTTCGGCCGCCGAAACCCATCGGAAACTCACTGAACGGATTCAAAGATAAGCCCCAAAACATCAAGAACAAATCATGCAGATCAAAACCTCTTCCAACAAACGTATAAAACATCTCCAAATAAAACCTCTTGCGTAAATATCCTTGATAGGTCTCCAAAAGATCGTCCTTGAACAAGTCGGCTACATGACATCGCCGTCAAAGATTAGCGCACCCGAAAGCAATCGGAATTGGACTCCATTAGCATACCCCAAAAACAAAAGATCAAAAGAGAAAACTAAAAAAAACCACACTAACAATCAGATCTGGGATGGGAAAAAGAGAAGGGCAAAATCACAGGATGGGGAACACGGAGAAGATGGTGAAGAGTCACGGTGGCCCTTTATAGGAGCGGCACCAACCGCGAGCTCTACACCACAAACAACAACAGACCTCCCATCCTCCGAAGAAGCAGTCAAAAGGAGCAAGGCATCCCAGATCTGAAATAGAGAAGTAAAGAAAGAAGAACAGGGAAAAAGGGGGGGATCGCCGCCGCCAGGAGGAGCGGCGGCGGCGAGCCCAGCGATTATTTCAACGGGAAAAACGGAGACCTGATTCAGATGAGAAGTAGAACTGAGGATGACGAGGAGGAGGATGAGAAAAAACTTGCCGGAGCAAGACTCAGTACCTCACAAGGAGACTTTCTCTCTCTAACCTTATCTCACTAGAGAAAGGCAGAGCCAATTGTTCACAAACATTGCACATATTGATCCATTTGCGAGTAAAATCAGCGTTTTCAATCAATTTAGTTTGGTTGCGAATAGAAAATGCAGCTAAAAATTTGCAGATTTAAAGTAGTCTCAATGCTTTGCAATTGGAGATCTGCAGTTGAAAGTCTCACCACGATATTCTTTCAAGGTTATCAACATTAGCATATCAGGATATTCTGAAAAAAACATTAGCATATGACGAGGGTTTACATGTAAGTGAACATGTTAAGTTACAATCTCAGCTCATATCAAAAAAGTAAAACGTTAAAAATATACTTGATTTCAAGTGTTCGTCTCGTCAATAACGAAATAATATATTTTGTTTACTCTCGGAAGCTCAAAGAATGTTTGGACAAGTAAATAACAAAACATGATTATACAGAGTTACGCCTGCAACTCCAAAGTAATGGAAGCTTGTGAATGCCCAGGCGAATGAACATACACTACCGACTTGCGATATACATCGCTTTTGATCCAGTTTTATTTCAACATTTGGAAATATAAGTTGGATGTACATCAAATTATCATATGGCGCATGTTAACGAAATTTGTTTGTATTATGAATCATTGTCCAAGAGATATATACATTATCCATCCACACAAAAATAGTTTGTGGGAATTTCAAAATTTTGAAGAGAAAGTAATAACTAGAAGTTCCTGTCCGGAGTTACTTAGTCCCATTCCATGTCCACGTCGAGGTAACTTTCCTACTTAGTCAATTCCATGACGACGTCGAGGTAAGTAGTTACAATTGTTATAATGCTATAGCACCCTTGGTGGGTAAGTAATAATTAAAAGTTGACGAATGAGCAAACTAATTACCGACGATATATTTTTTAGACTTATCTTTTTGTTATCTCCTGATTTTATTCAGAATTTCATGTAAAGGCTTTAAACGCCCTACAACTTGAGCGAGCTCTTATTTACCATAGACATTTTCTCAGTAACCTAACATATAAGTTAATTTCTCAAAAAAAGTATGTGAATTAATTAATCCTATGAGAAAGGCAAGGAGTACATGTGAACGCAAACTTATCATCTTTCTTCTACGACAACTTGAGAAATCGTATGAAGGTTGTTGTCTCTCTAGTCAGGACCGGTGGGCCACAATTGAGGTAACTGTCAAACATGGTGAAATTGGTGGGCTGCGTTGGGCTGGGCTTGTGGAGCCCATTTGCATGTGGCGAGCATGGTACATGGAGAATTCACTGTTGAATACAAGTATAACTTACCCCACTATGTCTTTTCTCTTTCTCTATATCTTAGATCGCAATACGATTAGATTTTTGGATAATTTTTCACCGTGTTATAGAGCAATGTTTACTCTTAAATACCATAACTTTTGACAGAATATTCCCTCGCAGTTGGCTTCCCTGACACTTAGCTATATGCAATATTGGTTTTGCCACTTATCGTTTATGCAGTTTGTAAAATTGCGACACTTAGGTCAAACTAGACTATCGTCGTTAACTTCGTATTCTCAAAATACACTAAATTGATTAAGGTTTGTCAACATACTAACAATCATAAACATAACAACATCAAAATTAACAGCGTGCTATATGCTCTTCCGCTTTCAACATAACATGCAAGTCTTCAAAGGAAATAGGAGCATAACAAGTTCTAATAGAATATCTAAATGAATTATAATCAGAAAGACACCTTCAATATCGATTTTAACAGAGGCAATAAGAAACTTATCACAAATATTCTTAACCTTTCGAACATAGGAATCAATAGAATCATTCAACTTCTTTAAAGTTTGGACGTAGAATTTCAAGTGAAGTATATTAGCCCTAGATAAAGAGGCATACAATCGTTCCTGATTAAATCAAGCTTGTCTAGAGGTTTGAGGGCCAACTACCCAAGAAAGAGCTTCGAAGGTAAGGGACGCTTGAATTGTCGTTAGAATCGTCTTATATTTCCAAGCCCACTTTGCATGTGCTGGGTTAGGGTTTTCAATGGGAGAGGCACCAGTTGAAAGAATGAAAGCCGACAATGTTGGAATAAAGCCATAAAAATATTGAAATATAGATTGACTTCGAAACACCGAATAAATCTGGTGTTTTCATGTAACATAGTTACTAATTTCTAATTTCTAATTTAAAGGGAACAATGTTATGAATAGGAGGGTTGGAATAGTGCCTTGAAGCTTGAGGATACTCAAAGGAGCACGAAGAGGATGCCTTCGTGCGAAGATATATTGTCTTTGTACGAAGACAACCTAGAGATAGCCAAAATCCAAAGCTCACTGTGGAATAGCTCTCTGTCTCAAAGTAAGAAGATCTTCACACGAAGAGAGATAGAGAGTCGTCGCACGAAGACCTTCGCGCGAAGGTGCGATCTCTTAGTACGAAGAGAATTCTGAGGCAGCCACCAAGGAAATGAAACAATTTCTTTCGGTCTCTGGTCGGTTTTGGGAGTTATAAATAGGTATTTTGGGGTCTGAGAAATGTATGTAGATGTAGATAGTGTTTTTTGAGCATATCTGTCATTGTCCACGTGGCAGCTATCCAGCACATCTGACTGTGCTCCATATACACCTAATCACTGCTCGTACTTATCTACATGGGGGCTGTGAGACAGGGTCACCCGCGATACTAACTACACGGGACTTGTAGGGACTTAGTGGTTTGGAGGCTAGAGTAAGGTCGGTCGCGCGCGAACGACAACCAAGTTCGCGCGCGACCCTTTGTAACTAACTGAGAGATTTAATGACCATGTGTCCTATAAACCCGGTCTGTAACACCCCTCGATTCCCGAGCTTTCCGTTCCGGACCGGAGAGCCCAGGAGGGTGCTACTCAAAATGAAGCGGCGGAAATCAAAAACAATACATCCCATAATTATATATTACATACCGATAAGTTGTCTTTAACATGGTGCATACTATTATACATGGTGAAATTAAACTCAGAGTTCGACATAATAAAAGTGCTACCAAATACTAGATAAGTTTGCGATTCCCTTATTCCCAGCTCCCAGCTCCTAGACCTGCGGGGGAATGAAACAATGACCGCAGTTTTTCGAAAGTCAGCAAGAAATGCTGAGTGAGATACACATTAGCATGTAAAAACAGGAAGGTTAAGAGAGGTTGCAGGGTCATGTATTTAATAACAGTTCAGGAGTAACGTAGAATGAGTATAACATCGTAAAAACATGTAACAGCATCGTCAAGTAATAATAGTTTCTCGTGCAACGAATTCTGTTTACCATGATACGTCATAAGTATCTAATCATATCTCTCACAAATAAGATGTTCACAGTAATCGAACTATCAATCATTTCACAGCACCCGGGTAGACCAGTGGAATGACCACATAAGACATTCTAGACCTTAAGTGTTGCAACACCCTCCTAAGAGCGTCAATCAAAGGAGCGGTATCTAGATGTCAGGGCACACGGAGTCCCTAAGACATCCTATGGCAGCAAAAGATCCAAGGCGTAGAAGCCAAGGGGAACTAGCTGGTATCGGTGTTCCCGGCCGGAGCCAATCATAAGTCCAAGGCGTATGAGCCAAGGGGAACTAGCTGGTATCGGTGTTCCCAACCGGAGCCGACTATAAATCCGAGGCGTAAAAGCCAAGGGGAACTAGCTGGTATCGGTGTTCCCGGCCGGAGCCAACTGTAATAAATCAAGATCCAAGCCTACAACAAGTAGACTAGGAGAACTCGCTGGTATCGGTGTTCCCGGCCGGAGCCGATCAAAATAACATAATTGGTTCCGATACATGCGAATTATTTCACTTTACTTCGGGGATCGAACCCGAATATATCTTTAGGGACTAAGCCCAGGAAATCATCACCCAATATAAGTAACTCCGGGGATCGAACCCGATTATCTCTTTAGGGACTTAGCCCAGGGAATCATCACCCAATATAAGTAACATCACTGGTTCGTAAAAAGATTATGTGATTACTGATTTCTGATAAAGTGTGACAAGTATTCCCAACACAAATAATATTTCAAATATTCGAAAACGAACAAAACACATTATCCAGTAGGGGATGAAACACGACAACAATTTTCAATTAAATGAGTAGGGGACACGAAATAAGCTGTCACGCAAGGCTAAGCTCGTAAAACTCACAAGTATATTTTGAGACAGAAAATATAAATCACGTTTGACACGAAGGGAGCTAGGCAATCAAGGCTAAGCATATAACTCACCTGATGTTGACTCAGCAGTCAGTACGTAGGATGGTCGACAAAGCCTATGTCCACAAATCCGTCGCCTAAAATTTATCAATCATCTAGTCATGAGGCCGATAATTCTAAACGAATAATTGCACAAATCCTATTTGAGTGCTCGGCTAGGACGAAAAGTCAAATCCAACCCTCACGATCCCCATTTGAAGATGACATACTTAGTTAATTAAATATTGACTTAACTTATTTATTAATAAAAGATTACTAATCATTTATAATTTAAAATAATGATGTTACTAAATAATTAAACAATAATTTAAAATATTGATAAGATATTATTTTCCAACTATTTAATAACAAGTACTACTAATGAATTCCATAAAAACAACTTAGAAGTGCTATTTTTAGTTTATGAAATCATTTCTTAAATTCTCTAATTTACAACTAGCAATATTTAATTTCAACAAGTTCATTTATCGGAAAAGAGTTTATAATTATTTGAAACTCTCTTTTTGTTTAAATAAAAATTAAGGTGACATTTATCATGAAAACATTATCTTTATATAATCATATATACAAAACAGTTTTTCTTTTGTTAACTTATTTTTCAAGAGAAAGTGATATAACTCTAATTATAAATAATTTAGAATTTATATAGATTTACTTATTACCTCCATTGCAAACATATATATATATACATACAAAACTGTAATTTTTGTTAACTTATTATCTATATAATAAAGCGGCTATAATACTTAGTTATACCAAATTTCTAAATTATAGAAACTTAACCTTTTATTTTTCTTTAAAAACATATTTATTTCATTAATTTATTTAGGTTACTTAATTATTTAACAAATAACAATATACATTATATAAACTAAAATGTTAATATATAGATATAAATGCAGTTTAGGTAAATAGGAGGGGCTCCCCTAAGTTTCTTAGAATTACAACTACTTTAAATAATAAGTTTCATATTCAACATGTCACACCTTCCAAGTTTCTGAAAATAACAAAATCACCCCCCTCTTCATCACCAATACGCATCCTCTTTAACCCACCAAAATTGATTCATGAAAAATCGAATACAACGATACCCATGATTTCTTATTGATCTATAACTCTAAATCGAGTCAAAACATGCTGATTCAAGCCAAGAATCGATAAAAATTATTACCGAAAGAGGGAGAAATCGCTCACCGAAGTTGGGTCGAAAACTCGCCGGAAATTATGGTGCTCCGGCGACTATTGGCTGCGTTTGAGGTCTCATGGAGTTCGGTCGGACCCTAGGGAGTGGATTGGCGGTAGTTTGGAGGGGTCGGTGCCCTCGATGAAGCTCCGGCGAATTCCTCGCCGGATTTAATGGAGGCCGGTGGTTCGGTGGTGGCGTTGGGCAGCGGGTTTGCCTCTGTTTCTACCGGGTCTTTGCTCGTCCAGGGATGGGATTAGAGAGAGAGCAGAGAAGAGGGGTTGAGAGATAGAGATGGGGCAGTGGTGGTGGCGGTTGTGCCTCGTCGGGGTTGTTGCCAGCGATTCACGCCGGCGGTTCAGGCGGCGGCAGCTGCTGCTGCTTCTGCTCCTGGTCTGACTAAGAGGGAGCGGAGGGAGAGACGGTGGTTGGCGGCTGGTGGTGGTCGTGGGTCTCGTCCGTTGGGGAGGGCAGCGGCTTCACCGTCGCCGCTGCTCCTGCTTCTCTTCGTCGGGCAGAACAGAGGAGGGGGAGGGAGAGAGAGGGACGGGAGAGATGAGGGAGAGAGAGTGGTGGCTGTGATGGAGGAGGCTGTGGTGATGGTGGTGTCGGGGGGTGAGGCGGAAGGAGGAGAAGGGGGAAGTTTATGAAGAACAGAAGGAGAAGAAAAGGACAATATGTCTTGATTTTTGAGAAAACTTAGTTGTATTGCCGTGTGATTGGGAGAAGCCTATCTCCCTTTTTTATTATTTTTCTTTTTGTAATTTTTAATTACCTTTTACTAATTTATCTATTTGGTCTAGAGTCTCTTCAAACTACAACTACAACCCTCTCTAATTTACTAGTTTATAGTTCTATAAAACTACAAATACCTCCCCATTTGACAGATATTTAACTAAAGTTAACAAAATTTTAGCAATTACGCTTATAATGACAACCGGGTATTACACGGTCGATCTCATAACGGTCTCCGGTATATGCGGACGGGTGTGTAACGTTCCCTATATATACGATCGAACGTGCCGTTACGAGGCTATCATTAAGCCACAATTTATGGGCGCATTAACCCCTCATAACGCTCACTTCCCCACTATATGTAGGATCGTTAGACCTTCATTGCAATCTTCTGGATTCACTGAAGCTCTTACTGTCATTAAACTGTCTCTCTCTCTCAATTCGTTGCTATTGCTTACTCTCTCCCTATTCACACCCTTCATCTCCCTGTGTGTTCTTATTCTTATTCCCTACTTGAGGTGTACACTTGAATCTCTCTCAAGGATTTCCCTGTACACGTAGGCATTGTGAATCGTTCATACTCGTTGAATAAATGTCTTTCTTCACCATGGATGTAGTTAGCTTTATTCGAGTTAACGAACCACATTAAACTTGTTGTGTTTTGCATCTTTCTTTCATTGTCCGTGAGGTAAGTGATTGAATGAATTGCCATAGCAAGGAGAAATTTAAAAGAAAAACTGTTACCAGTCTGTCCCGTCTCTTTGTTCCCAATTTTATTTTTGTCACTATTCACTGGGTCACTTTGACTCGGTGATTTGAATAGCAAATCGATGTAATTTTTTGATAATTTTTTTATGGTGTTGCAGAGTAAAAGTTGCTCTATAACATGGTGAAAAAAATATCAAAAAATCGTATTATTTTGCTATCCAAATCACTCGGTCAAAGTCACCCAGATACGAGTCAAAAAAGTCAAATGGGAACAAAGAGACGGGACAAACTGGTATGTATCTAAGAAGGATGGAGCACATGAACGAACTGGTAGGGCCGGTAGTCAGAGCCATAACTGTGGTATCTTGAAAGAAATTAGAAACCTTGATTACAGCAAAGATAAGAGAAGAGGAAGAGGAAGAGAGAAAATTAAGTAGTCGAATGGATTTCTCTATAATCAAACCCTAATCACCACAAGTTATATAGTGACAGAAAAAATACAGCTACGTCCCTCAGTTGCTGTATTTTGTATTTGCTAGTCTCCATCATATGAATATTACAATAATACCACACAACATAATTTTTTTTAGCAAAACTAAGAATTTATCAAGTTTACTATTAAGTATTACTTCTTCTCTTTCTTCTTGGTCTCACTTTTACCGCTATTCATCAGGTTTGTTTGACTCGGTGATTGATTAATAATACGATGCAAAAATTTGATAATCTTTTCAAGGCATTATAGAGTAAACTTTACTCTACAACACAATAAAAAATTGTCAAAAAAATGTATCATTTTGTTATCCAAATCACCTGATCAAAGTGACACGATTAAGGATGAAAAAGTCAAACTAAGAAGAAACAGACCAAAACACCATGTAGCCATCAAAGTCCATCGATTCATGCATGTTTCATTCGGGAACTTAAAGATAAACATATGGGATTTAACCTCGTGGATGCTTACCTCTATTCCTCTTTCACACATTCTACGGAAAATGTTCGTCATCGCCCGTCAAAACCTGAATTCCACCAACACCAATTCTTCTTGTACCGTAATATGATCAATAACAGAATCAAAATTGCTTGAAGGAACAACAATTACAAAATCAAAAACATACCATAATCATTGATCACAAAAACATCAAAACATTTGTAAAACCACCCACCAATCCTATACTCCATTGTACTTTGTTCAAGTTGAGAGCCAAATCGACAAACTCACACAATTTATGTGCATTTCACCACAACTCAAAAGAAAGAAAAATGAAAAACAGAAAAACAAAAGAACCGACAAGATTGATCACACTCACGGGTCGACCAGAGTCAATACCCGAACCACTACCCACCTTGTACTTCAACCCAACTCGGCGGTTCGTTCTTGACTCAAAACCACCCCCACACAAACTCACTCACTCACCTTCAAACACCACACAATCATCATCTCTCATTCTGTATAACAAAAGCACACGATCATTCCTCCTCTCTATCATATTCTTAGCTTTCACAGTGAAGTGCTGCTTTGATCTTCTGAACGGTGCATGAAATGAGATTGTTCACCGTCTCCACCGACTCCACCGTCAGCTTCGCCGTCGGCAGACTATTCACCAATATCTGGAACGCCACCGTCAACAGCGACCCACCGACACGCTCGCCGCCGGCAGCTTCTGGCCCGTTATCGCCCGGCCCGCGAGATCCCGGCCCGTCAGGCACGATCGCGAATCCCGAGGGCAGGAGCGCCACGTAGGCAGAATCTCCACCGTTCATCACCACGTGCATTGCCGGAATGTCAACGGGTGCGTACACCACAAGCGACCCCGCCGCGTCTATGCACGTCTCCTGAAGTATCAGCATGCTGCTTTGGTTCGCGTTCATTGCCTGTCAAACAAAAAAAATACCCTCAGCTCATCGCACTATTTACATCACAGTGCCACTCAAAAGTGGTAGAACTATGGTAGTAGTACTAGTGTCAACCTTGGGACTACTAGTGATGTCACGGGTTTGACCTGTAAAAAGTTTATGGGGTCCAGGGGTATATTTGACTTTCAGTTCCAAAAAGCCAAAAATTAGAAAAAATAAACCCAGTCCAATAAAGTTAAAAGACTTCTTCAACTAGGGACCTCTAAAATCTGACACCAAATTGTTCTTAAGGATACTGCCAAATTCCAATTCTGTCCTTGTACATAATGAGATGACATGAGATGTTAAAAATACTCCAATTGAAAAATACTCCAAAAATGGGACATACATGTCACTGTCATGCTCCAGTATGGGCAATTTAGTAAACTGACACTCTACAGTACATTACATGGAAAAATATTGGACTACATATCACTCAAAGTGTATCTCTCGTAACAATGAGTTAACGCACCACCTATTGTATCAAACACTCGAGTCCCCTAAAATATATTATTGGACTACATCAAAGCAGCAGTGGGAGGACATATGAGTGTTAGCTCAGTGCTAGACAAGTGTATTTCACAGCCCCTAAGATTCAGGGCTACAACCCTGCTAAATTTAGGGTAGATTAATATTATACCGTGCGAGTTAGATTAATCAAAACTTGATTCGTTGATGCTCAAGAGAGCCCTAATTATGTTTGGATAACCTGACCTAGATCACCATCTAACATAACACCACACAGAAAAATACATAAAGAGAGGGGGAGAGAGATTACGCTGGCGCGGAGGAGGGAGACGCAGTTGCCATGATCTTGGCCTTTCGCAATGTGAGCCATCTCTTGCATAGGACCACCATTCGATAAAATGTCCCACTCACTTCTTAGCCGTTCATCGCGCAAGAAATCAAATAGCCTTTGGGGAGAAACCGGGAGCCAAACCGATGTTGCAGCGCTCAACACAATGCCCGGTGGCTCCCCTGGATCATCAACGCTCTTCCTGGTCATCACCCTGACATCCTCGTCAACATTACTAGCTGAAAGCTTGTTCCATTTGTGCACTGTGGAGGCGCACACGCCGGCACAGAAGTTGTTGGTCATGCGCTGCGCTAGCTTCAACATGCTACGCCTACCACTAGCAGTTATGGCTGCAAATTCATAATGCAATCATCATATGTTACAAATATCGAATATGCAACTTTAGTTTTTAGCTTTTTGTGAATTAGCTATTAAGAGAAATTCTCTCTTCTCATATCAACCACTTATCTCCAAAAATCAAAAAACAATCAATCCAAACTACGTCAATATCAGTATCATGAACCAAAGAAATTACCAGTGTGATCTCTTGTTGGCACAGACGATGACATTAGAATGGCAAGGCATTCACACTGACGTTGAAGCGTGGCTACCCACCTTTGGGAGCCAAAACCCATGCCAGCACCGATTAAGGGACGATAGAGCTGGTGAATCACATTCTCATCATATTCAGCATGTTCTACCCACGTAACCTGCAAACATGTTTCGCTACGTAAAGCTAATCGACAACTACTAAAACTATAAATGTGCAACATCGCCTTCCAACTCCTACCAAGGTCAAATTTCCAACTAACCAGAAAATGGAAAGAATAACAAAGTCAAATTCATATTGAAACAAACAGATAGAAACAAAAATGCATTGAAAAAAATAATGTTCATATGGGGTGATGGAGACAAATCTGGGAAAAGGCTCAAGATTGATTTCTGCTCAATAGTAGTTCTGTCTACATGTGTAAAAGGCAAAAGAAAGAGAAGCATAGAGATGTGGGATTGGCTTTGATAATCTCACATGACAACAAAATAGCCAAGTCTTGGGTTTGACTACAAGGTCCTGAATCCTGATTGATGAATTAGAAAAATAACATTTTTTTTGTTCTTGTGGAGCTGGAAAACAAAATAATGGAGTAATCCAACAATTAACATGGATAAAATATAAATCCAGAGATTGGAATAGAAACATCAAATGGATAGTTTACTCCTACCAACGTTTGAAATTAATGTGTCCCAAGGTTGCAGAACAAAGAGTGTAATAGAGACTTCCATGGATTAAATAATCCCCCTCCCCTCGCAAAGCGGTACGGGGTTTCACTAAACAAATAGGCTAATGTGTTTAGTTTAAGAAATCCCAGATGTTGAAACTTGAGTGTTAGAATATCGTTTAGTACTGCAAGAAGCATCTATCGGGATAAAATAACCCTTTTTTTCTCGGAAACCTAGATTCGATTGGGAAATCATAGTTTACGACACAAATAATGTACTATTATTGAGACCAAACCCAACACCGAGGGCGTAGTGATCTGGTTCATTATCACTAAACAAACAAGAAAAGAAGTCTCGGATTCAAGAGCTCAAGAAGCTCGGAAAATGCAATGGTGGTTATCTGAATCAAATTTTCATCGCTAACTTTCAACTTCCAAGGCTTTTTGGTTGCATTCAACAATCTCATAAGAACACAGAAGGCCAGATAAAACCAACTCCAGATAATACCCAATGCAACAATGAGGATAACCAAGGCCAAAACACAAACAATATACAACAATGCAAATAGATCATAACATACCTTGGAATACCCATTGGGCATATCTTGAACAACACAGCCAGAAGGAAGCCTCCTACAGCTCACAAACCCAGATCCAGCAGAAGCTTCTCGGATGCTGTCGATAGACACATCAACAACAGCCCACACTCCCTCAGCATGCTGCTTGCAGAAACGGAGGAAATGCACCTCGCGCACAGGAACCAATGGCGAAAGCACTTGGAGCTCAGCATGCATCTAAAAACACACAATTACATTGAAATCAAAACTCTTTAAGATAACATCCTAAAGATACAAGGGTTTTTGCTCAAGTGAAGGAGTTAAGTGTGTGTACCAGTTGAAGTGCACCATTTCTAGTTCCTCCCATGCCGGCGGATATCACATCAGTGGTTGTTGTTCTAGCAATCATACAAGGGAACATCTCCGCCCATCGATTCTATTTTCAATCAACGAATAAAACCACAAATAAGATACACGATTATTTGAATATATAGCTAAGAAAAGGTTGATCTGTAAGAGAAATTGTAGCTCACCGCATCCATTAATGTTTCGACAAGAGCCAAGCTATTGATGATAACCATGCCGGTTTCTCTCGAGGCCTCGGTGACGAAACCATGGGGTTTCACCCCAATGCAAGGAGTGAAAGTCCTCAAATACTCTTCAGGGTTCATAACTTCTTTTCCTCCTTCAAAGTTCCTATACCAAAGTGGCTCATCTGTTTGAGCCATCTTCACCAATTCATCCATGGCAGATAAAGCCAGCTCTAAATAGATAGATCTCTCCATACCAGATACGCCGTTGCCGGCTGCCGTCACCGGCAGACCACTCGATAGCCCGCCTTCAAACACGTTTCCCGGCGATATCCCGGTGCTGAGTGGTCCAAAACCATTGCTTCCAACACCAAGTTCCAAGCTAGAGCTGGGTAATCCAGGTGGAACTGACCGGCCAAGGAATTTCCCGGCGAGGGCGCAAACTCGATCTAGCTCGTCTTTCAGACGAGCATTTTCGATTCTCAGGTGTTGCTCCTCAAGAGATACGTCCCCCATTATCGCCGGACCGCCACAATTTGTGCAGATTGGGTTCCTCATCGCTTCCCTAATCGACATGTTTTCAGCGCGGAGTTTATCGTTCTCTTGCCTGAGAATCGAATTCTCATGTCTCTCCAATTGGGTCTGGTTTCATTCAACAAAAATTCATTCACCCAAACCGAAATCCAAACAATTCAAACTAAAATTAGAGTTTCAAATCAAATCATTTCCAGTTACCTTCATCTGAGTGCGACGATTCTGGAACCAAAACTTGACTTGCCTGGTCTCCAAACACAGCCTTCTACTGAGCTCCAGCCTTTGTTTCTCATCTGGGTGTGGACACTCCTTGAAGAGACTGTAACAGCAAATTTTAATTCAATTGAATACGATGACATAGAAAACAAGCTTTTCACAGGCAATAATGGCGATTCAATTAGTATTTCTTAATTTCTTACGCTTCGAGTTCCTGGATTTGCTGAGGGGTGTGTCGGTGGTATCTCTTCTTCCTCGGCGGCTTATCAGCGCCGTCGACATCGTCACCGGAGCCTCCATCCATGTTATCGCTCCCAGATCTGCTCTCATTCTCCGGTTCTCTCTGTCTCCTCCCACCAATCGACTCGAAGTTCTCCGAGCTTCGATTCGCTTCCCCTTGTCCCTCCATACTCGTTTGCTGCACACAAACACAAATCAGAACATTACCCAGATCGATTACACGGTAGATTACAAGAGCACAGAAATAGTGAACTCACCAGAGCGAGAGACAGCCCAGGAGAAGAGTTGCTAAACATGTTTTTAGTGAAAGAAGGCGATAAAAGGCGTGGCTGAGATATAGCACCAGTGGGCATACTGCTACTACTGTTGTTGTGGTTGATGTTTCCGTACGGTATATCGCCGACGAATCTCTCACCACCACCACCACCACCAACGCCACCACCAACGACGCCGCTGTTGTTGTTATCTAGAAAACCCCCAAAACTCATGAAATAGGCCTATTTCTCTTTTTCTCTCCCTAGAAATTTCTTCTTCAGTTGGGTTATCAGTTCTTTTAACAATGACCACAAAAGTTGAAAAAAAAGTAGAGAGGTAGAGGAGACAAAAGGGCAGACCCAAATGTCTCAAGTTCCTCTCCTTGTTACGAACGAAGAAAAAAGTGAAAGCAAGAGCTTAATTGGTGCTGAGAACCTCCTTCTCCATACCTCTCTGTAAATGAAATGAAATCGAGAGTGGTGGTGTGGTCGAAAGGAAACCCTAGTTATGGAAGGTCTGCATGCTTGACTTGAGAGGAGAAAAAGGGTGGGTTTGTTCTCATTGAAGAAGAGAAAAGGCCCCCAAAAAAAAGTCTCTCTGCAAAAGTAGAGAAGATGAGAAAGATAAAATACGCAGTATGTGGACTATTCGAAGCCTTACAAATACATAAAACCAAAAACAGCACAGAAAAAAGGGTCGGTTGACTCTCTCTCTCCCTCTCTCTCTATCTCTCTCTCACTCGAAATCTCTCTCCGCAGAAAGTAAAAAATACGTGAAGAGAGAAACCCTTGGTTCTTTTTAACTCTGTTCACAAATTCAACTGTATATTTGAAAAAAGCAAAAACAGAGAAGATTGTAAAAACGACAGAGTGTTCAGATCCGTGGATCTTTCTCCATCTGCGTTGGGATCTGTAATTACTCGAAGATTAGGAGAGTAATTAATTGGGATTTACTAGGGGTTTGGAGCTTTGTGGGGGTTGTGGGTTTGAAAATATTGAAAATTAAACTGCTTTGGTCAAATGCTCTGTTTCTCTCTCTCTCTTATTAAAAGAGAAGAGGTGGAAATTGACTTCACCGATGAGTTTAATTACCGCTGACGAGGGGGAATTGAATGAGCGGTGGGTCGCCGGAGAGTTTCACGGCGTCGGAATTGATTTTGCCGGCGGTGGGTTTCTTGAACAGAGACTGGAATAATAGCGAGAGTGATTTGTGGTCTTATGGGCTAGAGGATATTTATATAGGAGTAAATGCTTGTGTGATGGTAATAATTATGATAACTACTGTGATTACTCCTTATCATAATAAAATTAATTAATTAGTTTTTTAATAAGAATAATTAATTAGAATAATTAATTAGAATAATTAATTAGCTTTTTAGTAATTTATTAATTAATTAGTTAATTAATACATAATATAATAAATTATATTAATTAATATAATAACTTTCCAAAAAAAAATATTAAGTACTAGTATAATATGATACGAACGAAAATGTAGGCGCGAATCTGTTAATTTAGGACCTAAACGGCTAAGGTTTAAAAATCTACCCATGGCAATTTGACCCAATTTGGGAATTTCGAATTGGATAGATAATTTATTACCAATTAGAAATAGTAATAAAAGTGTTAAGGAAATTATGACTTGTCATGGTTGTTTTTTTTGGACAAATGTAACGGGGTGGTATCAATAATAGGGGAACGGATCTTCTCCAGCCGCGATATGTCCAGCCGCTGTCCAGCTTGCATCTCCACCGTTGATTTAATTCGTCAAAGATCTCGGTTGACACAACACTTAACAGATAACTTCTGTTAGCCTTCAACGTTATCATCTCCGTTATCCACCAAAACAGCACCGTTTCTTGTAAAATCTTCCCGCGAATTGATGGCTAACAGATCGTGACAGAGCATTTCACGCTATACTCGTCGATCGTTTCAGAGATGTTTTCGATCAATCAAAATCTCTTTTAAGTTATTTACAGGATTGATATCAATCAAAATTTCCATGTGTTTAGTGAACCAAACTCAAGTCTGGGGATGATTTCTCACGTTTCATGGCTGTAGAGGTTCGTCCATGGATGTTTTGCAGAACTTCAGAGGTGCATCAAGATCTCTGGTAAGTTATTTACCAAACCATTGTTTTTATTTCTTCAGTACTTTTTTTTTTTTTTAGAACTATTTCTTCAGTACTTGATTTCTCTTCTAACAATTTTCATGTATTCAATTGAAAATCCAGAAAATACTTCAATTGGAGTTGAGGGGCTGAGGATAAAGTTTTTTTTTCTTTTCGTTTTTCATTCGAGTTGGCGCCAAATCCCAGGGACTTAAGGTCAGTAAGTTTATGTAGACATTACTGGAAAGCTTCCTTGCAAGTTTTTTATTGTGTACTTCTGGGATGTAAATATGGTTTCTGAGCTTCTTTGTCAAGATTTGTACTAAGTGCGTGTGTAAATAATATGCTAACCAGTAGAATTTTTGTTTGCTCTACGGGAAAATGATGTGGTGTTCTCTGATCCATACGGCACACCCACCCTATTTCATTGTACTTTCCCTTCTAGTAAGTACTTGTAAGTTTGATGGTGAAAAATGTGGGTGTTTAGTGGCACGTCAATGTTGATGATCTGGTAAGAGAAAAATCCCTTTTGGAAATTTCTAGCTAGTATTTATAAATATCATGCAGTTTGTTGGTTTATGAGGGGGGCTCTCTTTTAGTTCAATGGAAATAATTTGATGCAGTTTCTTGTTATGGTCATCACTACTATTTCATAATACGACTTGTGATGTACTACAGGTCCATATTTAAGTTGAGAGTCTTTTGAAATGCTCGTAGTGTCATACTTTGTTATCCTAATGCTTTTGATTTCTCTTCTAACAGTTTTGCTGGAATGGATTCATCAATCAACAACACAAGTATTGGTGGTAGTCAGATCGATGATATATCCAGTTTGCCGAAGATAGGTATGGAATTTGACTCAGAACAAGGAGTTCACACATTTTATAATGAATATGGAGGAAAAATTGGATTTTCTACTAGAATCCAGTACTCCAAAACGATAAAGGCTACTGGTCAAGTCATATCGAGAACATATGTTTGCTCTAAAGAAGGATTTAGAAAATCAGATAAACGGGATCAACGAGTCCAAGAACCAACAGCACAAACAAGAACGGGTTGTGGTGCACGACTTAGTACACGGCTGGACCAGGATATTGGCAAGTACGTAATTTCAAATTTTGTTGAATCACATAACCATGAACTTGTTCCAAAGAAACTTGCACATATGCTTCCATCACGGCGCACCATAACTGAAACTCAGGCTACACAAATTGTATTGGCTGATGAGTCAGGTATTCCCCTAAGGTTGGCTTTTGAGCTGATAGGTAGAGAATCAGGAGGAAGAGAATGTGTTGGCTTCTTGAAAGATGATCAAAAGAATTTTTTGCGCACCAGAAGGCAAAGAATGCTAGCGTTTGGAGAAGCTGGGAGCATATTGCAATACTTTGAACGTAGGTCTCAAGAAAATCCTTCTTTTTTCTTTGCCACACAAGTAGATGAAGAGGAACAAATTACAAATATTTTTTGGGCAGATGCACGTATGATTAACGATTATCACACCTATGGGGATGTTGTTGCTTTTGACACAACTTACAAGATCAACAAAGATAATAGGCCATTTGCTGTTTTTGTGGGGTTCAACAATCATCGAGAGACTATCATTTTCGGTTCAGCACTGATGTATGATGAGACTGCAGATTCCTTTACATGGTTATTTCAGACGTTCTTGCGTGCTATGTCAAACAAGCACCCGAAGACAATAATCACTGATCAAGATGCTGCGATGGCCAAAGCAATAGCAACTGAACTACCAACAAGTTTCCACAGGCTTTGTAAATGGCATATAACTCAAAATGCATTAAAACATGCTAATGCTATATTCAGGGGCCCATCTCGTGTTAAGAGTGTACTTGCACCATTTTTTGAAGACTACGAGGATGAGAACGAATTTGTTGCTGCATGGGATGAAATGCTTAAGGAGTACAATGTGCAAGCCAACACATGGTTACAAAGTATTTTTAAGCTGCGAAGGAAATGGGGAAGGCCATATGTGAGATGGTCGTGGTCTGCAGGAATGAAGAGCACCCAACTTAGTGAAAGCTTTAATGCAGCTTTAAAGAGGTATTTGAAATCTGATTATCACTTAGTGTTATTTTTTCATCACTATGATAGATTGTTGGAAGAAAAACGTTATCAAGAAGGTAAAGCTGAGTTTGCACTGACATATAGATTACCGAAAGTAAAATTTACTTCAGTCAAAATGTTGGTTAAGGCTGGGGAGATTTACACTACGGCAATATTTGAAGAGTTCCAGGAACAGTATGGTCTAAGTCTCGACTTAGAAATATCTCAGGCAGTTACTCAAGGGGATGATCTAACAGTCTACATAGTTGAATCACCTGAACGTCATAAGCGCCATTCAGTTACCAAGGGTAAAGATGATTCACTATCATGTGAATGCAGACTATTTGAAATGAGGGGTGTCTTGTGCCACCATGTTATTAAAGTTTTAAGAGATGTGTTAGGTTTCCGTGAGATTCCTGATTGCTATATCCTCACGCGGTGGACAAGGAAAGCGAAAACAAGTTATATTGAGGATTCTTATGGTCGTGAAATAGATATTGATCCAAAATTAGATCGCAATGAGAGGTACAAGACATCGTGCAGAATGCTATGTGCCATTGCTGATAGGGCGAGCGAAACTGTTCAAACATCTAACTTTTTAAGGCAAAAAGGAAAAGAAGTTGCCGAGATTATTGAAAATATGCTCCAGTTACAAGTTTCGGAGAAACAAAGAAGTGCGAGTGGCCCTAGTTTGCCTACAAAAATGAATATTAATGATGCCACTGCTGCTCAACCAAAGGGGCTTAAGAAGAAAAGTTATACGGGGCCTCGGGGTACAAGACGCAGTAAAAGTCGTTTGGAGATCATATCTAGCAAACCAAAGCGAAAGAATCCTTCACCTCCGGTAATTTATGAATTAACCATTATTTATGTTGAACATAATATTTTTCGGTAATACTCATACACAATACACTTGTAGGAACACACTGCTTCTGAAAGAGTTCCAAAACAAGCTTATTTTCCGTACATTCCTCAAGTTCCGCTCGGTTTGTCACAGGTAATATGGTTGTATATGTGCTGAAAATTAAATATATATCCTTCATGTAAAGTCAAGTTTCTAACAACATTTTTTGCTCTTTACAGCCTACAATGCCCTGGAATAACAACTTGAAAGTTGATGAAAGTAGACTGTCTAACCACGGCTTGCCAGATCAACAGTCACAGGTCTCGGACATCAATTCACTTGGTTTGTCACAGGTAATATGTTTTGATATGTTCTGAAATAAATTTCTCATTTTCTTTATGTACATTCAGGTTTCTAACTAAGCGCTTTGCTCTTTCAGCCTACCACGCCATGGAATAGCAGCTTCCAAGTTGATGGAATCGGACTGTATAACCATGGCTTGCAAGATCAACAGTCACCAGTCTCGGACATCAATTATCAATATCAAGGCTTTGATCTAAATAAAAATGAGTGCTATGCACCCCTAAACTTTGATAGTTTTGGACACATTCGTGAAGAATGACTTTTGTAGGCGTGTTTTGGGAAATAACGCTATACTTTTTTTTATAAGACTCCATGACAATTCCCTCTGTTGGAGCAGAGTTACCATGCCAAGATGCTTCTGAATAAGAAAGCAATCTGTTTTGCTTCTTCTGGAACTACGAGTCTGTTCGTAGGTTCCTGGATAGAAATCTTGTTTTCGGCTTTGATTTGATTTGATTTGCTTTCATGTCAGTTCTCAATTACATATGAGTTAGAAATATGTTCTGAATTGTTGTCAGAATGTGCAGTATGCATTCTTAGTTCTGTCTGCTTTTGTAGCTGGATTTCGCTTCATGCTTTTGGGTAATTCTAGCTTTGATTCTATTTCTTCTCCTGTGTGTATCCACGTTGATTTAGCCTCCTGCCTATTTGAATTCATTTTAGTTAGTTAACCTTTTACTAGTTCTAGGCTGTAGTTAATATTCTGTTGCAGTTTGATGTGTTTGTTGGTTCTACATGTTTGAATTATTTGGTTAATATGTTCAGTAGGTGGTTTAAATTGTTTATACATGTTCATATGCAAACTAGGTTAACAGAGAAGTGTATTGTTAACAAAGACATTATTTCAATTTCCAGTGATTACCCCAAAGAGAATGAAAATCAGACAAGAAAGTCTTAGCAGCAGAATGTATTTGGCAAAGCATGATATGTATAAGAAAATTATTCATTTTTTTGGTCAAAATCCCAATCCATCTTCCACCCTAAAACTCTTGTAATCTGGACAAAAAATGTATTGGGGATGCTTTGTTTTAGCAACTGTCACCTTGGTTACCTGGACTTGGATGGGAGTGTAATGTCCGGTGTGTATCTGATATTTGGATTTGCCCCCTTGTGCTAATTTCACCTATAAATCTCATCAGTATTAATCTCAGATATTCATAATCTCATCACTATCTATCCCTCACGATTGAGCCAAAAAAGAAATGAGGCCTATGTGTTGTCTAGACATCTCGGACGAATTCATTGAGTCGTACGAGACACAATTCACCTTTCCAGTTAACATATCTGGACATAACCCATTAGTTCAACTGGTTTTTGCAACAAAAATCTCATCTTCCCGTGTTTGCTCATTACTACTACTACTACATCACCAGTGCCAATATTGTCAAACTTGTTTACAATGCTTTCAATGTCATCATCATATGTTCACTGGCCGATCCTCACCCGAGCCTGGAGTAGTTATTTTTCGTTTTTTCTTTCTTTCACTTGGTTTGTATCAGGTTTAGTCTTGTAATAGGACTTAAGCTATGGTGTCTTTTTAGTTTGTCACAGCAAAGAGAAGTTTTGCAACTAAGTTGGGAAAACTAAGATCCTCATGAATTCGCCTGTTACATAATGTTTCGGAAGTTTAATTGATTGTCCAGCCCCAAACCTCATTTGGGTTCTACACCAAAATCAGTCATTTCGCTTCAAAGGCTTCCCCTTTAGCATTCGTCACTTGGAATCTTGAAGTTCTCGACGACCCATCAGCAGAACCTAAATAAATGGAGAAGCACTTGTAAATAACGCTTACCAGAGATCTTGATGCACCTCTGGAGTTCTGCAAAACATCCATGGACGAACCTCTACAGCCATGAAACGTGAGAAATCATCCCCAGACTTGAGTTTGGTTCAGTAAACACATGGAAATTTTGATTGATATCAATCCTGTAAATAACTTAAAAGAGATTTTGATTGATCGAAAACATCTCTGAAACGATCGACGAGTATAGCCTGAAATGCTCTGTCACGATCTGTTAGCCATCAATTCGCGGGAAGATTTTACAAGAAACGGTGCTGTTTTGGTGGATAACGGAGATGATAACGTTGAAGGCTAACAGAAGTTATCTGTTAAGTGTTGTGTCAACCGAGATCTTTGACGAATTAAATCAACGGTGGAGATGCAAGCTGGACAGCGGCTGGACATATCGCGGCTGGAGAAGATCCGTTCCCCAATAATAGTAGTATTGTCTAGACAGTCATGACACGAATTCATCACGTACTTCGAACATGAGTTCACCTATGGTTTTCGGAGTTGGATAGAATTGCTAGTATAATTTTTTACCATTTTTGCTTGATTGAATATTATTTTTTTACTCATATTCATCCGTACAGATTTAATTTTAGAAAGTTATATCGACGTTGTATAAATAGAATAATCTTAAAAAATACTTTAGTCGTAGCTCTATTAAATGACACACATTATATATTAGACACGGGGATAAATTCTAAACATAATTTCACAATTTAATTCAAGTATAACCTGAAGATAAAATGATGAACCGTTAGTGTAAATTGACAATTAATGAGAGCTATCGAGGCATAAAATTATTAATTACGCCTAAATTGTCGTATTGGATTCTGATTGTTTTAAATTATTGTAATCGTTAATATTTATACAAATATGGATACCAAAAGAAAATTGATATGTCATATTGGTCTAATCTTTTCCGGGATCTCGTGCACACATATTATTTGCCTTTAAAATTTGGAAGGTGAGCATATATAGTTTCTTACCAATTACACTTGATTTAGCTATAAAAAAAATTACACTTGATTTTGTATGTCATATTTTTATTCATATTCATCCGTACACTTTGAATTTTAGAAAGCTCTATTTATAATATATGATAGTACATTTAATGTTTATATCAGCATGATATGTCGGGAGTGACTTCTGTGATATAGTGGCTCAGAATACGTTAGGATGACTACGTATAATTCAACTTTTGGCCTTTAAGAACGATTTTTTATTTCTTCCTCGAATCATGATGCAGGGTAATGTATAATTTTTTTGATGGGCTCGAAACTGTATCAATATATTTTAAAATAATAATAATATAAATAATAGAGTAGGTTATAATTTGGAAAATGAAACGAAATGCATGATATGATGATACAAATGGACCCTTGTGAATTGTCTTATGAGGAAAATAATAACATGGTTTTGTCACATTCAAGTACAATCACACATTAATTAACAGTTGTCATGTGTGTGTATCTTGTATCCAGACAAGACCAATCAATTTATGCTATTTGTGGATGCAGTACAAAACTTTCACTATATCAGTCACACTACCTTGAGGTAATTAAAAGAAGCAAAAATACCCTCCACTAAACATGGTACATTTCTATGTCAAAGCTATCCTCAAGCAAAGATTTTTCATTTTAAAAATAATAATGGAAATGAAATAAATAAAAGAATAACCATATGGAAAAGTTAATTGTACATCTCTGTTAAAATCTTGCTCTATCTCTCTCCTAAAAAAAAGGAAAAAAATCTTGCTCTATCTCTCTCACTCCCATAAGATGCATTATCACCATCTCTAGCGAATATATATATATATATACATATATATTATTTCATACGTTGTAGCGCACAATTAGTATACAATTTTTGAGTTTGTTCTCCAACGTTTGTACGTACAAATGTAAAATAATAGGGTAAAAGACAAAAACCACCCGTTGAGTATGAGTTATATACAAAAACATCTCTCGTGTTCGGGGATATACAAAAACCACCACTGTCAACTAACGGAGACTAACGACGAGTAACGGAGGGGCAAAAAGACATAATTACCCTCACCTTCAAGAGAAATTACATTACTATAAAACCGTTTCTTCCCCCTCATCCCTCATTCTAACCCTAACCGCCCCTCTTTTTTCTCTCTCTCTACTCTTCCGTTCCCCTCTACATCTCCTCACCCCCACCACAACAACAAATCAAGCTACCCACCTCGATAATGACCATATCCAGATGGGTTCGGGTTCTGGTTAGACTGATTCCCTTCTACATCTCCTCCTCGTCGCTAACTCTATCAAATCCCTCAACAAAGCACCCTCTCACCGCAACCCCACCAACGGCGTCTCCTCAATAGTATAAAATCAATCCCTCGCTTTGCTGATTCTCGCCCCCAAATCATCCCTTTCTCTATGTCAATTTCGTTCTTCTCCCTCAGTTTACGATGAATTTGTTTTTTGATGATTCGGACGACGACGATGCAAAGAGGAGTCCGGACAACCGCCATAGAGGGAGATCCTTCTCGGACTTCGATCTGGAAGTCCATTCAGAAGCTTCAGGGCTTCGATCTGGAAGCTTCGATTCAGAGGTTGGGTCATTTGCAGAGGTCCGATTCAGAGCTAAGTTGGAGGTTCGATTCAGAAGCTTCGATTCAGAGCTTCGATTGGAGGTCGGGTCCCCGTCGTGGAAGCCCTGGTTGTATGGTGGTTTCTTATTCAGGTTGGATATTGTTTCTCAACTATTTGATTGCCGAAGAAGAAGAAGATTGAAAGAACATTTTAGGGCAATTTTATCCACTACTATCTCTTCTCTCTCTCTCGTCAATGAAGGCGTGGGGTGTCAAATCACAGAAAATTGCTAGGGTTTTCTTTTCTTGTAGAACAGAGATGAACCCATATCCAATCTGTGATAAATTTTTGTTTAGCTGCTGTGTTCTGTGCTTCAATCTCTGTTTTGGGTTTTTGATTATGTTAAAACAGGGGACACTGTTTTGTGCTTGAAATGAGGACTTTGTTTGGCTAAAAAAGGTATTGGTTAGTTGGGTCTGTGTTGTTGAAGGTTTTGTAGTAATGGTGGACATGAAGGGAATTTGGAGTTAGTTTGGCTTGGCTGCAATGGTGGTCTGGGTTGTAATGAAGTTTGTTTCGAGTTAGTTTAGGAGGGATTGTGTTGACTGTGGAGGTGGATAGTTGCAGAAGGTGAGGTGGTGGTGGTGGTGCTACTGCTGCTGGTGGTGGTCAAGAACACCAAGAACACCAAAAGCAACAACACAATAAACACATAAATACAAGTAGGGGTAAAATGGTCATAAAAAAGACATATTGCACCCTATACTAATTGATTGTAACAGAAGGGTAACGTCCATCCACTGACAGGGGTGGTTTTTGTCTCAACAGGGGTGGTTTTTGTATATCCCCGAACACGAGGGATGTTTTTGTATTAACCCATACTCAAGGGGTAGTTTTTGTCTTTTACCCAAAATAATATTGTGCTCAAAACATATATTGCCCTTAAATAAAAAGTTATTCGAATTTATTAACAAACATGTTTAATACCCGTATTAAGGTTTTAACATATGGTGGATTCCGGAAATATTCTAAGCCCTGACTCCTAAAGAACGAGAACTTTTTAGTTTGATTGTGCAATGTGTAATGTCATAATCCTCAGTGGGGCACCCTGTAGCGAGGCGGAAATCATCAACAGAGTCAACAGAGAACTCGACGATGTGCATATTGGATCCCCTTAGCACTCTGGTGGAAGCGGCAACACATTGGGCGTCGACTGTAGTGCTTGCTGGACACCCCCAAGAAGTTGAAAATATCAAAATTAACACTGATGCATCATTA
Source organism: Linanthus parryae (assembly GCA_023055425.1). NCBI lineage: Eukaryota > Viridiplantae > Streptophyta > Magnoliopsida > Ericales > Polemoniaceae > Linanthus > Linanthus parryae. The sequence continues at coordinate 11,735,606 of JALGPY010000006.1, read as the reverse complement.
ACTCAAACGTTGTTGCTCACACGTTTACTAGATTTAGGACCTCGGTCCAAAACAATTACGTTTGGCTAGGTACTACCACAAGTTTGGCCAATCAGCTAGTTATTAACGACGTAATTGGGGTCGCAAACCTCCACATTTCTAGCTAATCGAAGCTGCTCTTCTCCTAAAAAATAAATAAAAAAATGAAAAACATATGGAGATGTCGAATTAAACCTATGGCATTTAATACCAAAATTTGTAACATATCTCAAAATAAAAATTGTAAAATATCACTAAATAAGCATTTTTTCTATTTGTATTTTTGCAAGAAAAGAAAATAGTGCTCGTATTAAATATGTACTCCTTGTTCGCACTTGTGAAAATTAAGTGTCCACGTAAAAGAAAATCCAAATTCTCCCGACCTCGTAATAGTTACCCGAACTTTTTCTACCATACGTTAAGATTGAATCGTATAGTCTGGTACGGCCTCATAATTCAGAAACACGAAGGGTACTTTATGAAAATAATCATTTGTTCCTACAATTATGAGTAATCTATTAGTTTTTATAGCGAATAATCCATTATTTATTACTTTATTTGCTCCTACATTATGAATTCTCCATTTTAGTGGTCCAGTGGACTAAAATTTGTTCTAATTTATTTATACCAAGCTAGTAAAAACTGTGTAGAAATACTTCCTCTAAAAAGAATTACGTAGAAATACACTTTACTTTGTTTTTTAATATTGATCGTATTGCCAATTTCCAAAAAAAATGAAATAAATGTAAAAAAACAACATAAATATAAATTAAATCTATACTATTGTATACTCTATAGATTTTGATAAACGATGACTCCAGAAAGGATGAATATTTTACAAACTATGACAACAGAGTGAATAATAATTTTGACAGATTAGTCACATTTTACTCCTACTTTTAAGTTTTTAATATATCAAACTAAAAATTTAAATAAAATTATACGTATGTATTTTATAATTTGCGATGCAAATTATTGTAGCATTTTTATATGAAAATTAATTAAACGTTCATCTTTTAGGTTGAGTTGTCTAGGGCCCCGGAAAAGTTAAAGACGGCCCCGCACGTTTCTCCACCTGCTTTATTAACTATTCTCCGTACTACATGAGTTTGAATTTATTTTTCCAACTTAACTAATGAAGTAAAAGAATTACTATCAATAAAGCATTTAATGGATAGTAAAAAATTATCTTAGATAGAAATATGTTATTCGGGCCATGACTTATTATACCAAAAAATTAAGCCAAAATTTATTGCTATCTCTAGCTTATTCATTCAATAATCTATTACTATAGTTGTTGTTGCTTCTTATTTTCTTACCCCGAGTGAGTTGTCAAAAATTCAATGTATGTATACAAATAACATTTATGTAATTCCTTATAAAGCTTTGTCATGATCTCATAGATATTTACTTCCCACTTTACGAGAAAACCTCGTTACAACGAGGATGAATGATGTGGTATACAGGGGCGAATTTACATAGGGATAAGTGGGAGCTATAGCCCCATTCAACTTTCTTAAGTTGCAATTTTATCCTTGTTTTACTTTAGTTTTTCAATTTAGCATCCACAAAAAATTCACTATAGCCCTACTCAACTTCATAACATTTAATTTAATACTCATTTTGTTTTGGCTTTTTAGTTTAGCCCCCACAACAAATTCACTACAATCACCCCTCACCTTCTTAAATTTAATTTTACCCTTACTTTCTTTGATTTTTCAAAATTAGCCCCCACTGCAAGAAATTTCTGGATCCGCCACTGGTGGTATAATGTGAATAGTTGATTATATCGCATGTGTACGTGATTATTGTGGAAGAACGTGAATTAGGGCTAGAGATATAAGGTAGAGATAGAAGGAATTGGGAAAGTGGGGAAGCAACAGATTTTCATTAATTCAACTAGCTACCATTACAACTCATTATATATAGAGTCCCGTTCTCACGAACTCATGTTCATTGATACTATCATGAGAACATGACTTATATAAATGATTGATAGGCAGGATATATGAATTACACTTGATCCTCTCTATTTATCATATCATTTCAAATAGACCCTTATCTCATATATCATGTACTCTTAACAATTATTTGAATCATTCGTAATTGACTGTTTATCATTATATCATATTTATTATATTAGCATGGTGACAGAATCTTATATTTGCATTAATCATGGTTACTACTTTATCTTTAATAATGACACAATGGCATTTATTTACAATATTATTTAATTGTAAAATTATGAGTGGTGATCTCACGAACTCGTGTTCATTGATACTATCATGAGAACCTGACGTGGCATGCTCACATCCACACATATTTTTTCATTAAGGAAGTAGATACACATTTATTATGACTCTAAATCTTAAAGAATATGCGCTTGTGATTTTTCATTCCTTAATGAAAAGATATGTGTGGATGTGAGCATGCCACGTCATGTTCTCATGATAGTATCAATGAACACGAGTTCGTGAGATCACCACTCTAAAAGTATATAGTTTTTTTGTTTGAGCAGATAAAATTATTTAGGTTGGATATATTAATGTGGGATTTCTCATACTGTATTAACTTCTTGCATTGGGTTATTAATGAAATTCTATTTCCACAGTCATGGGAAGCAAGCACATCTCTCCATTTGTATTCCTAATAAAAGCAAAATATTTTCTTTGTTGGAGTGGTGACATGTCATGAATCACTTGCTGGCTTTGAGGATATCATCCCACATGACATGACAACTTTCATAATCAATATTGAGGTATGATCATTCTTTATAATGTTATAATTCATTAACACATGTACAAATTAATAGACTTTGTGGGAAAAAATGTGTTATATATAGAGTGAAAGATTACAACCTCTGGCAAGTGAACCAATGTGCCCAATTTTGTGAAAGATAGTCATTCTAAGCATGTAGGAATAGATAAATCCATGAAATATAGTTGTCTTCACTTTAAAAGAATGAAGAAGAAAAAGGCTTTGGAAATAGCTGTCTTTTTTATGTTAGGAAGATCTACTTTTGAAGCCCATATTGTTGGGGCATTTATTTCAATTATTTTCACGTTTTAGTAGAAACCTATACCGAGTGGCCGTTCATTGTTGTCCCTACCTAACATTTTGCTGATAAATAAATAAAATAATGGATCTTTGGCAGTTCGTACTACTTGCTAAATTTTTGGATAATGTTCTATGCTACTCCCTCGATACACAAGCTAATCAGATATTTTTTCTTTTTGATAAAAAACTAATCAAGCATTTACGTCATAACATTTGAAGTGATGTTCGAAATCTAATGGAGATAAGATAAAGAAATGCTTCACGATGTTTGGTTTAGTCGCACAAATGCTACACAGATTGTCACGGGAACAAGTTATAAGAAGATTGAGATACATCTGCATGGTATAATTCCGTTCGTATGTTTGTTCTTTTCTTTTTACTTCATTGCAAATTTGTTACGTGAGATATCGAATAAGTTATTTCCACATTTTTCTTCTTCTATTTCTTACGGAAACATGTAATTTCATTAGATCGAGAAAAGTAAAAAGGGAGCCATCACAAACAATCTCATAATAAACCAGAAAAAACTATCCACAAAGATATCAACCATGAACAAGCATATGATTTGCTTTCACTTCTCCAACGTAACCTTGTAATACTGCACCAAATTAACTTGTTGGTAACAAGAGTAGAGGCAGGAACTAAAAAGTGTTTTGACACAATTCAAAATTTTAAAGAAATATTGGACACTTTTATAGTTTTATGGTTTTACCAATGCCACTAATAAATTTGAGTGTTAGAAAATGGGTATTAGTGTTGTTTTTTAAAAATTAGGGTACGACATGTGTCCTGCCGTACCGCATGCTAGCTCCGCCGCTGGTTGCTTACCTATTTACATTAAGAATAACCGGCATATGAGTTGCTCCTCTCTGTATGCAAATTTCGTACGTCACTGCAATATTTTATAACCAATTCAATATGTGTAATAATTGTAACTGCATTAAAACGTGGAAATAATTATGAAAAAAAAATGATACATTTTGCTTTTTTTTTTTGCACAGTACTGCATGTTATTACTGCTACAATAACACACACAAAATAAAGGCTACATGACCTAATTAATAAGGTGTGTCTCAATGCCCTTTCTCTCGAAAGAGCAAACCCTGCAACTTTGAACAGTCCTTCTTCATGGTAAAACCTAATTAAGTCTTCAATAAAAGTTCGAATTAAATTTCAATCTTTATGTCATAAATTCCACTGGAGGAAAAGATGAGTAAGCCATGTTCATGTTCATAATGTTACATAATGACATCTCAACCCCATCATAAATATTTGCTTATAATTGGTTTAGTCATTTTGGTTAAGTCACCTTGAACAAAAACTCGCAACTTCGTCATCAACTTTCTTGAGATAGATGTCAATATCAATCATCGCAATCGCCGTAATTAAATCAACTAACTCGACATGACCGGTGAGTTGGATATGGTCCATGGTACTCGATAGCAACCCAAACAACTTTGAATCGCAAACAAAATTATTGAAATGTTGATCTAGTGACTTGAAACCACTTATCTCGTTTGTTTGTGTATTGTAACTATTACCGTGTCTTTGCGTGTTGCTGTTAACATAACCATTAGATTAGAGACTCTTAAATATCTGCCAAATTGGATGATATATTGCGTATGTAATGTGATAGGTTCAATTATGTGCGACACATTTTCCTCCTCTCTAGATAGTAGGATACCTACTATAGTCTAGCTACGTGCATAATTTAACTGGTACTATTTCAGTTAAAAAAAATGGCCCTATTGATTGTTGAATTATGCTTAGAAAGGGGCAGGGGGCGTCCTTTAGTGAGACGTGGCATAGGTAGGGTCGGAACGGGCCAGAGATTTGAAATGGTTAACTGAAGCCCAAGCCAACCCGCTCCTCAGGGCGACTCAAGGCTAAGCCCATAACAATATAACTAATACCCAATCCAATTTAACTCAACCCACGGGTCAAATATTTATTTTATTTATCTTAAAATCAAATATAATAATAAAAAAATCAACTATAAGAAACTTAACAAAACGTGTATCAATAACCGAATCACCAATCTGAGTGAGTTTAAAAACTTTCAGTCAGATATTCTATATTTAACATGTCATATTTATCATGTAATTTATAGAGTACAATTATGTAGATAAGTAAAGATGTGTATGTAAGTTATGTATGTATAATAATGAACGTCATAGAGAGTTCAGGCTGAGTCGGGCTGGAAATTTGTTGAACCCAAGCCAATAAATTTCTAAGCTAGGTTGGGAGTCGGGCCACTCGGCCAGGGCCGGCCCTACCTCTTTTGTGGCCCTAGGCAAAATGAAAAGCTCGGGCCCTTGCAGTCAAAAATTAGATTTTATCTTTTTGTCAAAACATATTGATTAAAATCAGGGATGCAAAACATGCACTATATCTTTATCATGTTCATAAAATTATAAGTATCTTTTAAAAATGTTATAGTTAATCTTATAAAATATTCACTAAAAAAATTAAACCAAAAAGGAGTAATATAGTGTAATACAAACATTAAATTTCCACAATAAATTAAACTAGGTACTTTTCTAAGCTGCTCTCACTGGCTTTTTTATTTTAACTCAAGTTTCCCTCTAAACATAATTAATTAATTAATTTAATCACATAGAATTAAGGATGAAACCTTGGAAAGAAACAGAGAGTGAGATGACATAAAGTAGAAAATCTGAGAAATTTTCAGTAGGTTACAATAATGAGAAATGCTAGGGAACCCACCCATATCTCCCACTCATCTCCCAACCAAGTGTAAAATTGGCAACATGAATATTTATTTGGCATGATTGTATTTTTCTAGAAGGAATTTGGGAGATGAGTGGGAGATATGGGTGGGTTCCCTAGCATTTCTCTACAATAATACATTGAAAAGGTGTGATTATAGGGATACTTTCTTAATCGAAATTTTAGGGATTATATCACCATTAATTTACACAAACTAGCATTATTGTATCTACTTAATACTTCTAATTACTATACTACCCCTAGTTTTAGACAAGAAAATGGTGCCCTCCCTAGTTATGGGGCCCTAAGCAAGGTATTAAGCTGCCTAGCACTCAAGCCGGGCCTGCACTCGGCTGATGGCAAGTCCTAGGCATATGTATGCGTAATGGCATCGTCTAGAGTCCCGACCCAGGGCCTTGTGGCCTAAATGCCGCAGGATAGAAGCAGAAAGAAAGTCAAACGACGTTCTTAGATAAATAATGAGATTTCAAAAGCTGAAAAACTCGATAATAATAATTAAGAATGAAAATTGTCTTTGCCCGTAGGTTACTCGCTGCTTAAATAGCAGAAAACCCCAATTATTGCCAAAAATAGTAAAAAGTTAAAAACGACCCAAAATAGTACCACTAACTATGGATGAGATTCTAAGTTAGTCACAATTTGCGGAATCACAAAAAGAGTTGTCAATCTCAAGTTATTACGTGATAAACCATTACCAAAAGTAGTAAAAGAAAACGAAAAAACTCCTACTTGACATCCTAAACGATGTCGGATCGCCTATTCACGTCAATCTCGAGTTATTACGTGATAAACTATTACGACTAATGATACTAAGTGTTGTTCCAAGACGCCCAAGTGGAAACCCTTCGGGATGTAGTTGAGTTGATCGATTTAGCATTATGAGCATTTGTCTATAGATCTTGAGTTCAAACCTTGGAGAAATTCAAAGACTGCTTATTGGCCTCCTCAACTGCTAGTCTGTCGGTCCGAATTTTTTTAAACTGGTTTACCTCTTGTGTGATTTGCAAACTATTCCACTAGAACAGATGATTACCTGATACGCACTCGAAAGGTAGCGACTGCAGGTCCCCACGTCAACAAAAAAAGACCCACAAGTGGGAGAGGTATAGGGTTAGATTATTTATCTATTTAAACAGTTGTAGTTGATTCAATTACTCATGATAAAACATCTCAATTCTCTAATTATCGTCTCCTCTTCCAATTTCTTCTATCAATCTGTCCCAAATCTCCTCTAAATTTATCTTTTTCTTCATATATCAATATTTTTACGTATCAAGTGGTGCTTTCATTGATAACGGCAGAACAAATCGCCAATCCGACTGTAGCAGCTCCTGTGGACGCTCGACGACCACCAATTCCACAGCATCTGGCGTTACAGCCGGAATTCCCTTCGCCGACATTCAATCAGCTGCCCACACCACCAATTTTTGATAACAGCCTCCCACTGGTTTTCTGACGACCTCCAACCGGCCACACCTTTCCCCACCAGTCCAAGACGACGGCCGACAAATTCTACCATCGCCGAACCAGAGACGACACGGATTAGCCATCGGCTAAGTGCTGTCTTGATTTGGCGGAACGCTGGCAGTCGGCTCACTTCGAGCTATCGGCTTCCAACCGGCTCGACTTCCCCATCGAATTCTATTCGGCTTGCGGTCGACTCCAAACAAGCCATCGGCTTCATTCCGACTACATTGTTTTGAGCCACATGCTCTTTCCTAAGGTTTTTCGACCCCCCGAGTCCGTTTCCGGCGTCCTTTTTTCTGGATTCGGCCCCGCAAGTCCACTTATCGTGATTTCGTTTTGTGAAAAAATCACAAAATAATGTTCGGCGATAATAATGGAGATTTGACCAAACTCGTGCGACGTCTTGATTCGGGTAAACATATGACCGACAGGCATACTCGGGTAAATAAATTACCCCGCCATCACTTTGAGGACATGGTGCTTTTCAACCGCGGGGTAGTTGATACGGGTCAATCGGCATCGTAATACTTAGTATTATTTATTTATTACTTAATTAGTTATTAGTTATTTAATTACAATTAGTATTTACTTAATTATATGGTAAGATTTAATTAGTGATCGGGTTTTCTTGACGGTTCTTTACCGGTCGTAAGTCGAACTGTATAGTCTAGGGTTATGTTATTTATCTATTTACACAGTTGTAACTGAATCAATTATTCATGATGAAACATATGAAATCTCTAATTATAGTATTCTCTTCCAATGTCTTCTATCAACACTATCCAAAATCTCTTCTATTCTTTTTTCATATGTCGACCTTTTACATATAAATTGTACACTTTAAACTTTATCTATAAGTGGTCAAACTCTCTAACCTAAGGAGCATATGGTAGAACAAATCTGATAACATCAAAACGGAGGAGCAATCTTGAGACAAGCTATTCAGAAGAGCAAATTTTAAAAGAAAATCACTTTTATTCAAAACTTAATTCCGTCGAATTAAAAATTATAAATTAGAGGTGATTATGAATTTATGTAGATTGTGGCTGCAATTAAGATAGCTTCCCCGTAGAAATTTACAAACACCACAAAGATCTAGAAATCAGAAAGGGATCTGAGAATAGAGAGGAAGAAGATGAAGAGAGAAATGGAGGGAAAATATAATTTATTCAATACAACTAATCTGTTGCAGCAAGAGGACTTATATAGTCCTGCATATTTACACACACGACCCTAACTATATCATGTTTACAGATTGACCCTTACCACTATATTTGTGAAAACTACACCGACATACCCTTTACATTCAATACTCCCTCAAATATGGGAGGGTGAAAACCCTTGCAGCTTTGGCAAGAAAGAAGTAAAAGCGGGAGACTTAAGTGGTTTGGTAAACACATCAACTATGAAGAATCAGCTCATTGAACAGGACAAGTTCTCTGATAAAATGAAAATCAACCTCAATATGCTTTGTTCTGGCATGGAAAACTGGATTGCTAGCAAGAGCAAGGGCTGAAAAATTGTCACAATAAAGAGCTGGAGAGGAGGATAGAGTAATACCCAGATCAGCAAGAAGAAATTTGATCCACTTAACTTCTGCAGCTGCAGCAGCTAGAGCTCTGTACTCAGCTTCACAAGAAGATCTTGCAACTGTATGTTGTTTCTTAGAAACCCAAGAGATAAGATTGGATCAAAGAAACACACAATAGGCTGTGGTAGATCTTCTGGTGAGAGCATCACCAGCCCAATCTGCATCACTATAAGTGTACAAAGTAAAGGAAGATGACTGGAAATGCAAGCCAAGAGAGAGAGTGCCTTGGACATATTTGAGAATTCTTTTCAAATCAATAATATGACACACTTTGGGCTGATGCATATGCTGACAAATACTATTGACAGCAAACTGTAAATCAAGCCTGGTAATGGTTAAGTATTAGAGGCCACCAAATGCTTCTGAACCACTCCACATCTTCAAATAAATCATCTTCAGAAGTTTTCATAACTGAAGGTTTTGTAGTAGTGGGAGTATCACATGGCTTACAAGATTGCATTCCAGCTTTAAGCAACAACTCAGAAACATAGTTTGACTGATTTAATTGCAACCGAGAAGAGGCCTTTAAGACCTAAATACCCAAAAAGTAATGAAGAGTCCCCAAGTCCTTCATAGCAAACACATGACTCATGGAAGAAATCAATTTTTGAACAGCAATCACTGAGCTTCCAGTAATTAATATATCATCCACATAGATGAAAACAATCGACGAGAGACCATATTGATGGAGAACAAACATAGAAGAGTCTGCATTGCTGGATTTGAAGCCATACTGCAATAAAAACTTACTCAACATATTGTACCAGGCTCTAGGAGCTTGCTTAAGTCCATACAAGGACTTGTGGAGCTCACAAACATAGTGAGGTTGAGTAGAACTCACAAAACCCTGAGGTTGCATCATGTAGACTTCTTCCTCAAGGATTCCACGGAGAAATGCATTGGACACATCAAGTTGCGTAATCTCCCAACCATGATGTAAAGCTAAAGAGAGAATAATTCTGATAGTAGGTGGTTTAACCACATGAGTGGAAGTCTCATCATAGTCTATGCCATGTTGTTGTAAGAACCCTTTGGCCACTAACCTAGCTTTATGCATAGCTAGAGAGCCATCTGCATTCTTCTTGAGTTTGTAAACCTATTTGCAGCCAATGGGAGGTCTATGAGGTGGAAGAGGCACTAAAGACCAAGTACCCTGGGCCAAAAGGGCATTAAATTCAGCTTTCATAGCAACTTTCCAATGAGAAGAGAGAGCTGCTTCATTATAAGTAGTAGGCTCAACAGGATAAGACTTAGTGACAGAAACATTGGGATATTTAGGATTTGGTTTATGAATACCCACTTTAGACCTAGTAGTCATAGTGTGAGATGCGGTGGAGAAGGAGATACAGATGTAGCAGAAGAAGAAGAAGAGGCGGGAGAAGCCAATGGTGAGGATGAGGAAGAAGAAGAAGATATTGGTGTGGAAATGTGTGAATTGGTTGGAGGAGAAGAAACACTGACAGGAGGAGCAGTGACAAAGACAGGAGGTAGAAAGGCCCACTCAGTAGTGTAGGAAGACTTCCTGAAAGAAGCAGAAGAAGACAAATGTGAAAAAGGGAACTAATTATCATCAAAAAAACAACATATCTAGAGATGTAAACATGTTTAGTCAGAGGGTCATAGAACCTGTACCCTTTGGTATTAGGACAGTACCCCAGGAAAACACACTATGTTGATCTCGGTTCTAGCTTGTGAGAAGTATAAGGCCTAAGCCAAGGAAAACACAAACAACCAAAAATTTTGAACAAGTGAAAATCAGGTTGATTATGAACAAGTAACTTATAAGGAGACTTGTAAAGCAATTACTTCTTAGGAAGCCTATTAATTAGATAATTGGCAGTAACAACTGCATCAAGCCAAAAAGAAGAGGGCATAGAAGCAGTGGCTAGTAAGGTAAGAGTTGTTTCAATAATATGTCTATGTTTACTTTTCACCTTAACATTCTGTTCCGGGGTGTAAGGGCAAGAAGTGTCGTGAAGGGTACCTTGAGCTTGTAAACAAAGACCAGAACTATGATTCACAAACTCAGATCCATTTCCAGATATGAACTTCTTGACAGTAGCATTAAACTGAGTAGAAATAAGTCTTGTAAAATGAAAATAAACATTATATGCATGAGACTTGGACTTCAAAGGATAAAACCAACAAAATTTGGTAAAATCATCTAGAAACAAAACATAATATTGATAGTTTTGTGCAGAAGGAACTGGAGAAGGTCCCCACTAATCAGAATGTACAAGTTCAAAAGGAGTAGTAGTCCTACTATGTGAGGTAGGAAACACCAATTTGTGACTCTTATAGACAGAACAAGAAGTACATGAAGATATTGGTTTAACAAGTGTAACATGCAAACATGGTTGTAAATCTTGTAGAACTCGGAAGGAGGGATGCCCCAATCTTGCATGCCACATAGAAGTTGAAGAAGAACTAGACTGGACAGTAGCAGAAAAGACAGCAGACTGAGAATCAGCAGATGTTGTAGAGAAAGGTAGAGAGTAGAGACCATTGTTACATTGGCCTGTATGGAGTATAGCCTTGTGATAAATCCACATTAGGAGTTATATTCGTATAGAATTCATCACCTTTTTGCGTGACTTAGATTCATTTAAGTGAGAGATTGACCAATTTTTAGGCGTTTTGAGCATGCTTGAGTATTTGGACTCGATTGTTTAATCCGGGCATTTATTTAAAATTTTGAATTATTTTTTTCACATTTGATCTTCCAGTATGTTTCTTGTTGTGATTTTTAGGAACCAGGAGCTTGGAGACGTGCATTGGCAAGAGTAAACGAACTTCAGAATGTTTGAAGGCTCAAGAACGGTGTGTGGAATGGAAGTCGGGTGAAAGAAAGACCAAAGAAGCGAAGAAAAAGATGTTATTTTCCCAGACTGTTCCTAGGACATCTTGTTCTCCTCCATAATCGTATTCACTACAAACATATTCTTTTAAATTGAAAAACACACAAAAACAGTTAGCTTAGATTGTCTTTTACTTAGGTCACTTGTTTGAGGGTGTCAAACTTTCAAGATCAAACCACTTCTTACCGATTACTTAAGTATCTTAAGGTTAATTCTTAATTAGCTAATAAATGTATAATTCCCTTGGGTACGATAATCGAAGTCGTAAAATACTCCACTTACTACTTGACCGTGCGCTTGCGTTTAAACGCGTTAAGAATTTTCGTCACCTTGGACTTGTTGTACAGAATGACAAAATGAGAAGCAAAGAAAAGAATGCTACAGTCATTAGCAGTTGTAAACTGATGAACTGAAAGTAAATTTGCAGACACATGAGGTGAATATAGCACTTTAGGCAAGTGGAAAAGATGATTGGATGCTGTTACAGAAGAATTTCCATAAGATAGAATGGGAAGAGATGTGCCATTACCTACAGTAACTGAGTCTGATCCAGCATAAGCATTGGTATTAGAAATCCCTGAAGCATGATGAGTAATGTGCTGATTTGCACCAGTATCAAGTAACCAGGGTTCAATGAAAGTGTAAGAGGTAGAAGAAGCATTTGAAGGTACAGGTGACTGAGATGAAGGAACAGTAGCAGTGTAAGCTCTTTTTGGTCTTGTGCTAGCAAACTTGTTGACATCACATCTATACCAACAATCAAGAGCACTATGTTTTGTGCGACCACAATCTGACAGGAAAATATCTGTAGAGACAACACGAAATGGAGGACTAGAGAATGGTGATCTGCCAAGAATGCTAGGGGAACCTTGATCAGAAGCATGAGGAAGCTGAGATGATGAGTAGTATGGCATGTAATTGCTGTGATTGTTGAATCTATGAGATGAACTCATCTGAGATGAGTGATATGGTTTCTTGTAGGCTTGATAAGCAGTGAGCAATTCTGATGAAGTAACAGAATATGAAGAATATGAAGTAACAGAATATCCAAGACCAAGATTCTTGAAGCCTGATATGGTAGAAACATGAATTTCTTCTGAGATAAGCAAAGAAATAAGTTCTTGAACAGTAATAGGAGCTCCCGTAACTCGAATAGACGCCTTAAAATACTCATACTATGAAGGTAAGCCGCTAAAGATCTGGAGAATGAGATCTTCTTCCTTGACAAACTCATTCACCATGGCGAATTGATCAGTGATGAGTTTAATGTCATCAAGATAGGTACTCATGGACTTCGATCCTTTGGTAACAGATGACAAACTCAACTTCAATTGATGAACATTGGACCGAGAGAGATATGAAAATCGCTGTTCTAGGGCACTCCAAATCAAATGCGCATGAGCAAGATGCATCACAGAGGAGAGAACATAAGCAGATTTTGAAGCAAATAGACAACTCTTCAAGTGTTGATCAATGGCGAACCAAGACTGAAACGAAGGATTAGGAATTAGGTTACCGGAAGCAGAATCGGTGATAGTGGACGGCGGAGGAACAACTTCCGTCGGAATAAGGTACTGCAAACGCGAATTAGCGTGAAGAATCGTGACCATCTGAGCTTTCCAGACGATGTCATTGTTGCCGTCAAACTTGATCGGAACCAGGGAGAGAAGATTAGCAATCAAGAACTTCAACCCCTTGGGTAAGTATTCCGCCATTGGAGAGATTAGAGAAGAGAAATTAGTGCAGTCAGCGAGCAGCAGATTAGGCTCTGATACCATGTAGAAGTTCACAAACACCACAAAGATCTAGAAATCAGAAAGGGGATTTGAGAATAGACAGGAAGAAGATGAAGAGAGAAATGGAGGGAAAATATAATTCACTCGATACAACTAATCTCTTACAGCTTGAGGGCTTATATAATCCTGCATATTTACACACAAGACCCTGAACTATATCATATTTACAGAATGACCATTACCACTATATTTGTGAAAACTAAACCTACATACGCTTTACATTCAGTACCCCCCCAAGAAAAATAACTATGCAACAAATCTCAAATTTTACTTTAAAACCCATTCCTTCACTTAAGGTATCACGATCTCCGATCTTTATACTCAGACATTTTCGTCGAGTGCATTGGGTCACATATTCTCTTGACTAGCAGGTGCAATGACAACCTATTCACAGATCAGAGTAGTTTATTAGTGAGCACATGGTGAATTACATGAACCGCACCCCTTCTCGGACACTATTCACCTGTATATTTGCTTCGACATTGTGTTTTACATGATCAAAGCTAGCTCTTATACCATTTTTGTCGATCCGAACCAATTACTGCACCAATGACTTAGTGATCTGCACCACCAGATCATAATGCTAAAGCTTTCTCTAGTCAACCAAATGTACGTGCCACCGGATCAATATCCTTAACCCTATTTATTTAGTCAACCAAAGAATCCAATAATTGGAAAGAAGAGGTCTAGGCTTGCCCAATTCAGAATAATTAGGCAAGCATTGCAATGTTAGCTGTGTTAATAAGCCAAAGTAAATGCATCTAATTTTGTTTAGAGGCATAAAAATCTTGCAATGCTCTCTAGCTAACATCTGATTAATATCAGGTGCACTATACTAATAAGGGCCAGTTTGGGAATGTTTATGAAGCCATCACATGTCATTTCCGACAACAAAAACAATTTTACTGCATTTGGTAAAAAAAAATTGTTTTTTCGGATAGTTTCTACAGTGCCACAGTAGTTTTCAAGAAGCAATGAGAATGCTTTTCCGGAAAGTGTTTTTGGTTAATTTATCTACAACGTTTCTAACCTTACAACTTTTAAAAATTTCAATAGTTACCACTAAGAGAATGACACATGTGGCATGTTATATTTTTTGTCAGTTTACCCTCTAACAACAACTTCACTGTTAATTTTACCAAACACGAAATTACTATATTAATATTTTCCTGCAATTTTCACGTAATATTTACCAAACAACATTTTATCTGAAAGTCATAACAACTTTCTCACAGTATTTTTTCCAAAACAGCTTCCAGCACCGCCATTTCCAAACTAGCCCTAAATAGTGATCCAAGAAGCATCTTGGGCAATACCCGCTCAAAACTTGAAATATGTTACTTTTGTGGCCTAAATCTTTACAAGTTCTCATTTTACACTTAACAATATTAAATTACACTCTAGTCTAACCGGGGGCAAATAGACCCAATTCACACCAAATGAAGTTACCATGGTCATCAGTAATTGAACCCCGTGGTCACATGGGAGTTCTTTTGATGTTATTGACTACGGGAGTATGTTACTGAAGATTGTAGTGACTTTATTTCATGCTAACTATAAATAGCACGAGGATTGTTTTTTTTTTGTTTTTTTTTTTTTGAGAATACATGAGGAGCGTGAAAAGTTTAGTGCCCCTAACTATAAATTGCATGTAAATTTACTGTCAGCGGATGACAACTTGTGTCCATAGATTGTCTTACATTGTTGGCTTTATTTAATTTTTGGGAGATCAATGCAATAACAATCATGTTAGAGAGAGAGAGAGAGAGAGGCATTAATGGGAGGAATAACGATGGTGAAGTAGATTGGTGAACAACTTGGGCAGTTCACTGCTACTAGTAGAACCTCCAACGTACCAGGACCCAAATCCTGACCAGTTTAACAGAACATGCTACCTCTACATATATCAATCACACCAAAAGTACCAATTTTGGATCACTTTCAACTCTCCAAAACTCGAGCAATTCTCTCTGTATGAATTAAATGAATGAAAGAGAGGTGGGGGGAGCTAGCGGTGTTGGTGGAGGTAGAGAGCATTGCAGGACCACCCTCTAAAAATGCTGTGAATGCAGCCCCGATAATGCACCAAACCCTCACATGCATGCAAAGCCCATTAAATAGCAAAACGAAGAAGATCGCATTGCAAAATCATCTCCGGCTAATTCCTCACCAGGCGTCGGCAAATTCATCTTGTCGGGAAAAAAGAACACCATATGTAGGAGTAAAGGAGAAGAAGATTAGGTTGTGGGCTCGTGGCATAAAAGCATCTCCAACAACAAACTGTTATTTGAACTTAATTTATTCATGTCTTAAATTTTTACCTCAGCACTTCTTGAGTTGTTGCTCCAACAGTTGACATAAATATAAGCCACAAACATTATTTTTGACTTTTTTTGTTTTGATCAATAAACGATCAACAAACTAGATTAAAGTTTTTTTTTTCCCCATGAATATAAGTGTTCAGTTTCTTCTAAAACTTATGCCTGGTGAATATACGCTCCACCTTTTACATCAATGAGCTCGTTTTTTTTTTGTCAAAACTGGTCTAAATTTAGAACAAAGTCAGTTTTTCTCCGTCCATTGGAGATGCTCTAACAGAAAAAAGAAAGTAGGCGGAATTTGGCATTTCGCAAAGAAAATCTATGAACCCACCAAGTTAGGCTCATTTGGAACCTCCCTATGGGTCACACTCTACAACAAGCCCTGTTAGTCAAATGTGCCAAGCCCAACCCGGAAATCAGATAATACATGTAGGATTGCTGGCAAATAGTTCTGCAAATGGTGCTAGCTCATGCCTGTCGGTTTTCTCGAGGTGTAGGTGGTAGTTGACGGTGGGATATTAGACGCCGTTACGTATATATATAAATAAATTTAAATGTATATAAAGTGTAATGAAATTGAACGATAGACTATAACAACAACATTTTCAGTGCATAGATCACAGCCTTGCGTTTGCGCATATGAACAACATTTCAGTGTAAGCAATAATCTTCATTAACCCTTAACAACATCATTGATCGTGCTAGCGACATGAAGCTTCATTCTCAATGTAACATGTTAACAGAACCTAGTATTTTTTTTTTTACCTATACTTATAAAGGAGTATGTCCTTATCATTGGTAACTATTTGCTAAACAAAAACAATAATGAGAGTGACCTATAATGCTACAAAGAAGATGAAAAGGCTGCACCATCTGCTGATGCACGCGACACTTTGGCTTCGTATGGTGGAACTAGATAAACTACAAGAATGAATGTGTTACTACAAACAAGGAAGAAACCAAGAGGAGATGGTCAAAGGGACTTCCAAAAACTTTTTGTTGCTACAAGGATTTTCTCGGTCGAATGAGATTCAGGCTCCTGATCATGTATTTTGACAGTCCATCGAACAGCATGAGCAATGTTGCTTACTTTCTCAAGTACTTCCTGAGAATCTCGGATGACGACTGTGCCTTTGGGACGGAGCAGTCTATCTATCTCGACCATCACGTCCACAAGGTTACACCTATTATCGAGTCATTGAAGAGATGAGATTAATCGTCATGCCTGATAAGACATCTGAATAATTTGACTCCATAGAATGATGGTATAATTGTACATTTAGACAAGAACCGGCAGCTAAATCCTAACATTATATGGCTCACAAAGAATGACAGTGCAAAATAAGAATTCAAGAACGGTGTTCATTAGGTCAATTGCTTTTACCGAGCATTCTTTGAAACAATGCAATTATTCTGGATTTTGTGGAGAGATTCAACTAGTAGGTTTTTTTCAACTTTTGATAAAAGAGAGTGAAGTCATTGGATGAGGTGGAAGTTTCTGTGAGGACCTAGGAAGCATATGTATGTATGATCAAGTGAAAAACTGACGAAGGCCGTTACTGCACTATTACGATTTGACATGTTTTTGGCATGTGTATGATTCAAAGTCATTGTTATCTGTTTTTCTAGGTCATCATTTTCACAAGTCAAAAAAGAAGCAGGTTCTTTCAGTTTAAATCCTAGTTGTATTTTACAAGCCCTCCCAACTAAAAACTTTCAGAAATTACAAGATGACCCTGCCACACCCAACCGAGGTGCGCCCTGTGTGGGGGCGGGCGACCTCCTTGGAGCACCCGTGGTGTTTAGTCCTAGGTTACATGGAACACAAAATTAACAGGACACCTACAGTAAATTTGATTCAAAAGAAAAACCTTGTCCAGAATCAAACCAGACCAAATTAGTAGATGAATTGTAAACCTACTTCATATACTTTAACAATTTTGATTATTTCAATAAATACAGGAGTATCTGTAACATAACACTTATAAACACCATCCCATTATATCCATCCCTGTCATAACGCGTCTATAGGTTTTGGATAAGATCCAAGTCTGCATGCATGTCTTTGTGAGTCGCAAATCATACTGTGGCATCAAATATCATACTGTGGTGAATGTTTTTAGAGCTTAATGGGCCTGACTCAGACTATGGACTTGCCTTGCTGCTTTAGTTTGACAACGTTGAGCAACAAGAGAGATGCAGTTCTTATACTAACACTATATAAAGAAATGTATATTCCTTCATATATGGTAAAAGGGATAGCTACTACTTGTACTATTTTTCAAGCATTTTAGTCTCACTTTAGCCTCAAGATGTGACATCACTAAAAAGGTAGTACCATTTTTCTAGTTATGGATATGTTTTAAAAATGAATTAAATTGCAAAGGACTCCATGAGAAAGCAAGGAACTAAACGAGAATTGAGAAAATATACGCATACCTGCTATTTCCAGAGTCAGGATCTTTTGTTAGCGTTTCAATGGAAGATGCATGGATAAGATCATATGTCCGCGGATATGACGAGAAAGGCTCGCACCTGTTTGCAATAACAAAAGAAACTCATTACATAAGCTCTATGAGTATCTCTTAGAATTTAACCAACATCTTCCACATGTACATTCAAGCTTCCCCACAGAATCCCGTTAGAGCAACAAAAGAGAATGACACAATGCAGCAGATAACATACAAAAAGAACATGACACAATGCCGCAGACAACATTCAAAAAGAACATGTTGAACTCTATATAAAGGCTAATGACCATGTTTCAAATTTTAACAATTTCACATAAAAACTGTCTTGCATCATACGAGTTAAATCCTTGTTCTAAATATAGATGTAAGCAATTACGAACTGCGAGAAAATGCTATAATGATGCTCAAAAAACTAGATCCAAGCTTATGTTGTAGAGAAATCAAGGACTCAAAAGCATGTGTGATAAGACAAGGAGACTTCAACTCTCCAAATTGCAGTTGACATTCTTCAGTGTTGTTAAGAGAGTACAACGCTGGTATCTCAAAATTAAATTTTCATCCAAATAATCAGCTTATTCCTACTACAATAGAGATAATTCGTTTTATTTTCATTCCAACGTCCTTCAATGAAGTATAATCGTGCCGGTTTTACTAATAGAGGAAGAAATTTAAGAACTCACCAATCATGATAAACACCAATAAGTCCTCTATCATAGATGACGTCAAGGGTCAAAGGCTTGCGAGAAGGGACAACATTCATCACCCACACAGGATCAGATGATAGTGCTGCAGCAAATCCTCCAAAATGTGCATTCATGTCCATGACATTTCGGATAGCTGAAGTCCCCAGCTTCAATTTCAAAGAGTTCTTGTAGTATGCAACTCTTTTAACCCATCGTGCAGAGTCTGAAGCAAAGGATCCTATACCAGCGCTCCAGGGACTGGCTCTTGAAGTGGCTGTTGTTAGCCTCTCTGGCCACTTTGGAATCACCCCGACAGCATATTCTCCTTTGACAGAGGATGTTCTGCTAACACATCTTTCTAGTTTGAAATACCTGCAAAGAAATGAGATCGCATGGAACATCTTTAGATGAGTTCTAGTCCATGATAACAGTGATCTTCTTGCTGCAACATCAAAGTTAACTAAACAACCAATCAACTTAAGTTCATGAAGCATTTCAGAATAAAACTAAACAACGAATAAGGAATCGAGGAAGGAAGGCCCCACAGTTCTGCACCTTTATAAATCTGAGCATGAATGGAACTCCGAGGGGTTTTGGGGGGGGGGGGGGGGGGGAGGGAGAGACGTCTAAATGAAAAGAAAATGGTATTAAGGAAAGTACAAAAGGAATAGAGTATGAATTTACCAAGCACTACTCGGATCATCAGTTTCATCGCATAATTCAAGCCCCAAATCATTATGGTTAGGTAGACACGAGTCCGAATTAGGCTTTTTCCAGATTGCAGTGTTCCCCTCCACTACAATTAGCTCATAGCACAGTGACCTAGCTACTTCCTGGAGATCTGCCCATTCCTTATCTTGTTTATGCCACTGTACAGGTGGGCCAGAGATGACTAGGTACCCTCCTGGGCGAAGTAACCTATCTACTTCTAGAAAATAAGTTGCATCTGCGAGGCAATAAACTCTTTTAGTAAATCATAACACAAGAAATAATATAAATGTAATACTCCACAAGGGCATACGAGAACTTACTATAAGCTGTAAAAGGAATCAAGCAACGAGAGCAGTGCACCAAATCAAAGGAGAAAGCCGGAAAAGGTAGTCTGCGAGTACCAAGCATGGCAACAAATGCCGGTACTCCTCTTTCCAGGGCAAATTGTATCTGCGATTTGTGTGAATCTCTTGGGGCAAAGGACATGGTCAGTATGTCTTCAGCTAAGAGATACCCGCCAAAACTTGCAACCTGCGGCGACATCATATTACTTACAAAAATGTATAATCACAACTGAAGCTCAATGAAATTAGAAGACAATGGTTCCTACCCCGCATCCCATGTCAAGAGCCGTTCTTATAG
Organism: Linanthus parryae; assembly: GCA_023055425.1. NCBI lineage: Eukaryota > Viridiplantae > Streptophyta > Magnoliopsida > Ericales > Polemoniaceae > Linanthus > Linanthus parryae. Next base: position 11,715,240 of record JALGPY010000006.1, on the reverse strand, counting down.
CTCCACCAGCAAGGGGAATATGCTGTTTAAGTTTATCAATGTATTGTATAGCGCCATCGGGAAACATTGTACCACCTCCAGGAAAAATGAAGTGTGGGCCTTGTACCTTCATCCATCCTTGATGGCCTTTCCTGTCAGCTATCTTATTGTACGGCATGTTGTTAAACCATATCTGCACATAAAATTGCAAGTTAAATAGGCGAAGGCACAAGAGCAAGATATATGAGGAACTTTAAGTTAAATAAAAATGCAAACCAGAAAGGTGATTCGAGGTCCTGGTAAGGGGATCCTTAACTGAATGTTTGTTTCATTATGAGCATGCACAAAAGCTTGACATTAACTAATCAAGCAAACTTTTACAGTCTTACAAATACTACCACCTCCCAGTTTACCTGAGAGAGGAAGATGAAAATGGAACAGAGAACAACCTTGATGGTGACCCAGATTGATATGGTAACAAATCTCAGTTCAATCGCACTAGTATTGGAGCGGCCCAACAGAAAATGAACTGGGCAGAAGAAGTGAAGCAGAAAGCGGCTGAGACAACGAAGTAGCACTTGCTTGAGGGAAAACCTAGAACAGAGCAGATTTCGATGTGACGAAATTGATCTTCATTGTGCTCAGCGATTTAGTAATCAAGATTGTTGCCTTGATCCTTTTGACGAGAGGGTTAGATAGACTAAAGGTTTCACACAAAGAGTGTTTCAGTGACGGACACTTCTGATCAGGCTTCATACTATCCAATTTGTAGGAAAAAAATAAATAAATAAGGGACATGAGTTACTGTCTAGTTTGGCTTAAGAATGAAAACTCAAATTTTATGAGGTTAGTCCATTAGCAACTGGATAGAAGAAGTTCACACGGGATAGGATGCAATGGCACGACAGTTCTTGCCATCATTCCAGAGCAACAGGCTGAGAATTTAAGCACTGCAGCTGGTTGCAACAATATTGTGTATGGGAGGTGATTTAGATTGAAATGGTAACAAATCTCAATTTAATCGCACTAATATTGGAGCGACGAGCCCAAAAGAAAATGAACTGGGCAGAAGAAGTGAAGCGTAAAACGGCTGAGACAACGAAGTAGCACGCGCTTGAGGGACCTAGAACAGAGCAGATTTTGATGTGACGAAATTGATCTTTATCGTGCTCAGCAATTTAGCATTTAAGATTGTTGCCTTGATCCATTTGACAAGAGGGTTAGATAGACTTTGGGTGACAGACACTTCTGATCAGGCTTCATACTATCCACTTTGTAGGGGGAAAAAAGTTAAGGGACATGAGTTACTGGTCTGGTTTGGCTTAAGAATGAAAATCATAGTTTATGAGGTTAGTCCATTAGCAATTAGATAGAAGAAGTTCACACGGGATAGGACTTCTGCAATGACACGAAAGTTCACTTAACTGGAGCACTGGAGCTGGTTGCCACAAAATTGTGTATGGGAGATGCACTTAACTGTGCAATAAGCCAGTTGTGGTAAGTGGGAGAGGTTGTAAGTTGGCATGTTCATACTCTAATACTGATATGAATTTTATCAAGATACCAACTGTCTCAAAAATAAAATAAAATAAGGAACGTGTATTTTTTCTTGGGATATTATGATACACTGGAAAATCAAGCAACAAACCCCAGGACAAACAACGTAAGAATTGCAAACCAAGAAGCAACATACCAAATTAGAATCAATGCAAGTCAACTACACATTAAGCAATGACAGTTAAGTCCTAAAACCATAGCAACAGACTCTAAAAAGCAAACCTTCATACCTAAAAAACTGTCTCAAAAATAAAATAAAATAAGGAACGTGTATTTTTTCTTGGGATATTATGATACACTGGAAAATCAAGCAACAAACCCCAGGACAAACAACGTAAGAATTGCAAACCAAGAAGCAACATACCAAATTAGAATCAATGCAAGTCAACTACACATTAAGCAATGACAGTTAAGTCCTAAAACCATAGCAACAGACTCTAAAAAGCAAACCTTCATACCTAAAATCGGTCATAATTTCTTGTCAAAGCCCTACACTCAAATTTGGTCGAATGCCCCGCATATCAAGTACATATCAGATCGGGCATAAAATGAGTGATAGTTATCATAGCTAGCTTTAAGTCCTGATGATCTCCTTAGTTGTGCTATCACCAAGTCGTAAGACTGAGAGAGAGGAACAGTCTAGTAAACATTGAAAATTAAGGGCGTCTCACTATGGTTCAAGAGAAATGGGCAAAAGGGGCAGGGAGTACACAAACAATGAAATGTACCCAAGGATTTTTCAGGAGTCCCTTGCAGAAACACCAAGGTCTGCATTTATGACCAGGGTTTACTTTCAACCAAACTCGGCAAACCTTCTTTTAATCCAATGAGATCAAATCCATGGATCACTCACCCGAAGGTCTGAACCGATTTACTGAAAGAAAATTTGCGATAGTAAAGTTTACAAACAATAGGGGAAACTGTCTTTTTTAAGACTGGTATCAAATCTATACTAATATAAAAAGCCAAGGCCGAGTTTGGTGAAATCAAATTTTGAAGCCCGTCATATTTTCACGTTTCCGGAAATATCCCTCAAAAAATCACTTATTTACTCATCTACAAGTTGTTAGGACAAATTATCAAATGGGTTTATTTGTCAAATAGGGATCGACTCCCACCACTCCCACTACCTCACTAGTCACTATTACCCGCACTACCTAAACGATTTTTTCGACATATTACCATGAAACCAACGTCTCTCTCCCTCCTAAACTACCATCATGAAAGTTTCTTTCAAACCCAGAAACAAACCCCAGCCCACAACCTTCACCCTCCCTCCCGCTAACTCTTTCTCAAACCTTCACCCTCCCTCTCACTAACTATTTCGCAAACCAATTTGTTCATTGTCGTATTCGCTGACATTACCTCCAGGCACTGTTTGACGATTGCTTTGGCACTTCTTCACTTGCAACGTTTATTTTTACGGAAAACCATTAGCTAAAATATTTCTTCAATCGTTATGTCAGCTTCAGCTGGAGGGTTTGAAGTATCGTTGGCTTGATCACCCGGTAAAATCTTGCCAATTCGAAAGTATAGCATTGTCATTACATTTAAGCTGCAACGGTACTTTTTTTTTTTTTTTTTTTTTGCACTTTCAAGTATGGCATTTGTTCTTTCTATAGGTCTTTCAGTTACGTACACGGATCGCGTGCGCCAACTATTTTTTCATGTAAAATTTTCATTTGATATGGTATAATTACGGCAGACGCATCACGTGTGCCCATTATGCTAGTAGCAGCAAAATACCAACTTCCACATATGAACTCCTGAGGCAAATAAATTCAATAGGCAAGTAACTCAATTGCAGTTCATGCTCTTCTTCTTCTAGTAGTCTTTAGTTAATTTAGTTGGAAAATTAATCAAACTAGGGTTTTCCAGCTACAATAATCAGATCATAAATGAACAATCATTAGTAGGTACCTTGTTTAAGCTCTCCGGCCATGTGACAGGGATGCGGTACCCTTTTGGCGGAGGAATCAAGCACAACGGCGTCTCCTCCGGCACCGGACAATGCCTTTCCCTATAAAATTCATTTCCCTATTTTATCTATTCTATAAAACAACATGGTTTTACTAACTTATGGCTTTTCGGCCTTTAGATTAAATAAATCAGCCCCAGCCCTTAGATCTCACCTACCACCCACTTAACTACCCACTACTTGAAAATTTACCCTCTCTCTATCGGATTAATTTACGTAGTTATCAAAAGTGTGTAAGAACATGACTTGATGAAATTACCGGGACGCCATTTTCATCTTCTCCTCCAGCAAACTCGATTATGAAACGTGTTTTTTTGGTAGTGCCCTTGGGCACGGGCAATCCCCTAGTATGTTACAAATTAACTTTCATTCTCATCTTAAAACGAAGAAATGCCATCAATTGGAATGCAACATTGGAATGAACCATAGGTACGCGACTAATGTAACTTAATCGAGTTCCATTTATTTTCCAATCGAGAATTTCATTAGTGCAGCACCATATGCTAGTAAATTTAATAGGCAAGTAACTCAATTGCAGGTCATGCTCTTCTTCCACTTGTGTTTAGTAACTGAGCTGGAAAAGTAATCAAACTAGGGCATTCAAGCTACAATAATCAAATCACAGATGAACAATACCTTGTTCAAGCTCTCCGGCCAAGCGAGATATGCACTAGTAAATTTAATAGGCAAGTAACTCAATTGCAAGTTCATGCTCTTCTTCTAGTAGTGTTTTAGTTAAAATTAAATGATCATTAGTAGTAAGTATACCTTGTTCAAGCTCTCCGGCCAAGCGACAGGGATGCGGTACCCCTTCGGCGGCGGAACCAAACACAACGGCGTCTCCTCCGGCACCGGACAATGCCTCTCCCGATAAAAATTCATTTCCCTACTAAACTGACTGTTCCGCCTGGGATCTTCGCACGGCATGTAATCGACGGTATCCCCAGGGCAAGTCCCAATCTTCGTCACCTGACGGCCGGACTCGAGCATGGCGACGAAGCGGCGGCGTTGGTTGGGATCGGAGGAGGTCCGGAGGATGTTGATGCGTCCGGAGGCGGCCATGGAGTCGCCGAGAGGGGTGAATAGGCAGACGAAGAAGAGGAGCAAGGTGAAGAAGAAAGCGGCGGTGATGAGATCTAGTAGGGTCCAGCGACGTGTGTGGTGGAGCTTCGGCGATGGGAGGTTGTTGTCGCCCATCGGAATTGGAGAGATCTGATCGAACACTCTCTCTAGCTGTATATGTGTAGCTGTGTATGTGTTAGTGGTGGTGTTTGTATTGTTATGAATTAGAACAATGTGAGTGAAGTGAAGAGGTTGGGGTTTGATTGTGAAGATCTGATTAGACTTTAGAGTGAATTTTTTTATGTGAAGAAGAAGAAGATTGCTTGGCTACAGACTTCAAAATCATTCATGTGGGTGTTTCCGAATCGATTCATCATCGTCGGTGACTTTAAATGACGTGTGTGAATTACCCATTCAGCCCCTCTGTAACTATTGCTAGAGTCGTTTTGCTAGTCAAATCATTTTTATCAAATTAAATGATGTATTGATTGTAAAGAGTCGAAACGAGATTTTCCGTAAAGGTGATTACTGTCCGTAGGACGATATCGGTTCAGCGAGTTATCAACATTATTAGCTCGGTGTATTTGTGTGTGGATCCGGCAATGTGGTTGTTGACTGCTTGGTGGGCTAAATCGGTTGTTGGTGCTGCTGCTTGGTGGCCTAAATCGGTACAGCGAGTCATGTTAGTTAAAATCCATACTAGTTATAATTTAGCTAATTAGTAATTTTATTGTATAATTTAGCTAATTAGTAATTTTATTGTAGGAGATGCTCTTAGCTACACGTGACTATTTTGGTGTTGTAATTCATCTGGGCAGTGTGGGAGAGCCACGAATTCAGCTCGTCTTCCTGTTTTATTTGGGAGAATAAATAAGGTTGGGATGGTTCCTGTAAGTCACTGGTTCATTCGTTTGATTCTACCCACTAAATGTGATTATGTTCAACAGAATTGGTGGCTGAACGAAGTGCGATACTTGGCGCCTTTTGGTGTCCTTTTAAAACGAATTACTCTAACCCTACCTGTGTGGCTACGTCTCTTCTTCATTTCTGAATTGTGGCAAGTAATCAACTCACTGTAATAGTTGGTGGAAATATATTTGGAGGCAAAAAAGACGACCCAATGGACCTTTGAGCCAGAGAATGTAAGCTGTAGAGGGTGGTCTGGATCTGTTGGAGGCAGAGGGAAACATGGAAGATAATAGTTGGTGGCAATGATGTGGATATTTGGAGGCAAAAAAGACGACCCGATGGACCTTTGAGCCAGAGAATGTAAGCTGTGGAGGGTGGTTTTGATCTGTTGGAGGCAGAGGGAAACATGGAAGATAATGTATACAGGGGAGTACAGCAGATTCAAATGTATTTCTTCAACAATGGAAGAACACATACTGCCGAACCACAGGGACATACTGCCGAACCACAGGGACTTTACCTAAATGTTAACTTAACCCTTTTTCATGCAGAGAATTGGCATCCGTTAAGAGTCAGAGCCCCAGTGCATCACCTCAATGAAAGTATGAACAACAGATGATGCAACTTCCCATGCATGGGTATGAAAATGACCATATACAATGCAACTTCTTTTCACCCAACAAACTGAAGCAAAATATGTAAACTCCAGATAACTCTAAAGCCAAAATCCATCAAAGCCAGATTCCCCTTCTTTCTTCCAATAATAATTTTTGTTTCACCAGCTCAAATCATCATCCTTGCAAAACTTTTCACCCCAGAAGTTAAAAAAGGAAAGTGAGTTTCGACATATATATCCATCATCTTAGCGGTACTCCTCATAGCTTCCTACTAAAGTGCTTGCTACTGTGGTCGAACTTGAGAATGTTTGCCCTCAGGAGCATAGCCCTAACATCCCTGTCGAATTCAGTGCCAGTCTGCAGAGCTTTCTGGAAGGTTGAGTTCCTCTGATCAGCGTGTCGTGCATACAGAATCTTGTTGTGGGAGTCAATCCGAGCCTGCAGCACACAAAAAAGAGACACTCCCGAACTGTTAGCAACCAATTATGGAAACAACAACATTAAAGCAAACAATTGTTAGACCAACCACTTATAAGGGAAGAAAGAAAACACCCAACTGCTGAAGTTTATTACCTGAATTTGATTTTCAGTAATTAGAACTTCCAGCTCCTTCTCAAGGCCAGTAACAGTTGTCTTGAAAGCATCGGCCATCATCTCAAGATCCACAGAGACAAATGGGTGAGTATACTGGATGAGGGCTCTGTGGCGTATATCATTATACAGAGTTTCAACATGGTCGTGCAAATGGATATCAAGCAGAAGATTGGCTTTGAGATTCCCAAGATATTCCAAACACTTGGCATAGCGGCTGAACATGGCAAGACAGAAAGCACATATTAAGATTTGGATTACTGAGCAAAATGACAGGATATGTACTATCTGTTAAACTACAAAGTACAAACACATTCAGATTAGCGAAAGTATACAGTAAGTAAGTTTAACTTCGAGCAGTTTAAATACTATTACCAAAAATGACCGACCTCACCACACACATTTAAAATATGATTAGGACCTCACAACACAGTTAAGTTATGTTTAGGGAACCAAATGATAATAAAAGATGTTTTAGAGGTTGATTTCAAGTTTCATTCTTTTTAATTGGATATATTTCATTATAATTAAAATAAAATCTGAAACTGTTAAACTTAACAGAACTATACAGACAGAATCACACCTCTAACCCGCGGGAAGGTAGGTTTCTTTATCGAGTATGCTTTCTTACCACCCTTAATTAATTGGTAATAAGAAAGACAGAAAAACCGTTTCTAGGAAACCTGCCATAAAGGCTAGAGCCAGATCCTCCTTCAGAGTAATTATAAAACGATGCAGTACAGGAGTTTCTTAGAAACTTCTATGTCATACAGTCATAGATAGTTCATCTGACACGAGGACGCGCAGGACATGGCAGCATAGTTTTTAATTTATTAGTTTATTTTAATTATTTAACTATTAGGAAGTATTTTAATTTTTTGGGGGATTTAGCATAATTAATTAATTGTTAGAGGGGGTGTTGGGATACTTTGTCGTTAGCCAATTAGTATTTATATGTTGCTCTGGTTCAGTTTTTATTTATTGAATAAGTGAATTGCTGAATTGCCTTTGTTCGGTCAAACCCTAGATTTTGGAGAGTGCAAGCCTCTATAGTGCAGCGAAGGAGACAGTAGCATCTACAATAGCTAAGCTACAACCCGATAGCTTAATTGCTATCATCCTCCATCGGAATAACTATGGAATAGTTATCAATTACAAGCTTAATTAGCTATATAGCATATACTAATTATAATTTTATTGTGTGATAAAATAATTAGTGAGTAAGAAGATGGCGTGTCAGATTCGTTCGATCAAATAAATATGAAGAACTGCTAGCATACTAGGTTAACGCAGTAAAAACATGGCTTCAGAGAAGGACTATTTAGCAGAATTTTGACAAGTTCAAATGGCAAGAAGGACTTGTACGGTCATTTATTGCATATTTGATAGACAAAAATGAACAGTGTCTTGTATAATAGTGACGATACATATACAAATCCCCGCTTGCATACCTTGCCGGATCTTTTTTTTTTTTTTCCTAAATGGCCTATGCAATCTCCATGCTATTAATGTTTAAAACATGAGGGAGTTCTGCTAAATTTTTAATAACATAGGGTGCCTTGCTTGTCATAAAATCAAATAAAGGAAAGGTTGCTGCTACATCACCCCGAGCAGGAGCGCGAAAGCGGCTAAGTTTAGAAGTGAAAGTGCCTAGGAATTTTACTTTTTATTACACATATACTAGTTCTTCTAGCTTTAAGAAGTGTTCTAATGTTTGGTATGTGCATGTTACGTGGCATTTGGAAATTTTACAACAGTTAATGGAAGTTGGAACAACGTACTCATTGTTCAGCAGTAAAGTGAAAGTTTTTAACTTATAGACCTTACAATGGGGAAAAGAATGTTGCTTCCCGTTGCTGAAAAAAAAAAAAAAAAAACTAGTGGTGTTGTAGGCTCTTCACAAAACAAGAAGAGTCCCACATCTGTGATTTCTAGCTTGTGGCAGCTTAGTGGGCTCAACATCATTAATTAAGTTCATATTTGAGCCTCTAAGCTAGATGAGATTGCAACAACAAAACATGCGCATATATAGGTTAAAATGTCAGATTTTCCAGCATAGAAACGCACTAGGCTATCATAATCCTAGCTCCTATTTTATTAGAGTGCCGGTTTAGGCCGCATTCACCTCTAAAACACTGGAATGCGAATTGAGATCGGGTGCGACTGGAGATATGGACGTTTTAGGTGACCTAGGTTGCTGCTGTAATTCACCCTTAAAAACACTGTTTTCTGCCCAAGCAAAAGACAACATTCATGCTCAAGGAGATAGTAAAATGTGAGTGAACTAGAGAACCCTACTGCCACTCATAAATCACAGCAACCTTTAAGAGTTCAACTTCACATTGTTGTATATGTGGAAATCATGTAGTTATTAACTTTGAAAGAAATCCAGAAAAAGTATCAGTTCTACAGAAATTTCCAAGGTTACACTTACGTTGCATTTCATCAAGATGCTGTACACCCATTGCGTATAAAGTGTTATGAAGTTATATGAGTACAAAGAGGAAATTACACGAAGCTCTCTGATGGATGGAATTAATACATGCATCGGAATGTTGTGTAAATGTCAAAAAGGAAGGGGAATTTCACAGATACATTTCCCATAAAAGGATAGAGACATGTAAGCTAAGATGCAATCAACAGCCAATTTACAGTGCTAAACCAAAATTACCTTGAATAAAAGCAATTGATAAGTTCTCTCACTTCAGGCACCAACTCTAAGAAGTTCTTGAAGTTGATATTATCTATAACTTTGCTCTGCCACATCACAAACACCCAGTCACAAATTACCCCACTTTTTATGCATTAGTAAGAATGAACAGAAAGAAAGAGTTCAGAAAGTCAGATAGAATTGTTGCCTTCAGCTCAGTTCTGTCAAAACTTGCAAGTGCACAGAGTCCGCCATAAGTTGCAATGTCTTGGGGAGCGATCACTTCTGTGTAGTTGTTCCCCAATTCATGACCTGTTTCCAAAAACTGCAAGGTGCAACAACATTATAAACATTGTTGAGGCAAAAAAGAACAGTACCATCATTTAGAAAATTTCAGCTAGGAGTCTTATTAATTGATTACAGAATCGCCAAAGAAAGATAACAGGAGGTGTAGTTTATGACTAAAGTCAAATTGACAAAGCATGTGCATTGGCCATGCAATTGAAGAGACGAGCATAAAAGCATATTTCCAACCAGGACTAAACATGTGTTCAGCCCAGTTAGTGAACAGTCAAGTCTAGAACTATATCCAACCTTTCTGCAGAAATGAAATTTTGCTACTTCGCTGCATGTCTTTAATCTTTCTAAAGGAGGTTCTAACTTCGTAGATTTATCAGAAAGTTATTGAACTTAGTCTCCAGATAAGAGAAATGTACATAATTTTGGAGATAACCTGTGAAAATTTAAAATGGTGCGGCTATTGAATATCCTCCCAAAAATATAATGGCAAATTGGATTACTACTCGGGACAAAAGGAGTTCTTAATATAATTGCATATATACAGCATATATTATTTTAACCAAACAGTATTCGGGAGATCGAACAGTGACTTTAAATTGCTGGTTTTTGTGCAGCCCCAATACGATAACGAAAATGTTTCCCACAGGACCTTAAGTCCTCAAGTTATTCAGCTAGTTGGTGGGAAAAAGTACCTGAAGCATGAATCCCGTGGAAGAATGCATATTGTAGTTCATGATATTGATAGGAAATTATTATAAACTGTTTCATATATACAAGTCATCAGACTAAATGGGCCAGCTTTCAAAACGAAGCCTGCAGTCACCTTAGGATTCGCAGTTTGAATTTGCTTTCAAACAAGGGGCTCTTGCTATCCTCAGCAGTTTCTTGGGTGAATTGCTGGCTTAAATGAATACTTCATTGGTGATATAGAAGTTACCCCAGGCATTTTTTGTATGTGCACCCAGGCATTTTTTGTATGTGCAATACACACAAAGAAATCAAACAAAAAAAATAAACTAATTACATCAAATTCCTAATCACTCCTGCTCAAGGACCCAACAATCTGTATTTCATACTGTGCGGGTGGATAACCATACGCACCATTCCTGAACATGTATAATACAGGCTGTCTCTTGCAACTAAATAAATTTCTGATCAACGACAAGTTACCTATTCTCACTTTGCAGTTCAGCACAAACCTACTAGGAAAATATTATAGAGAAAAACTTGGAAGGAAGGACAGGGAACAAACCTTCCTAGCAGCGAGTTTGTACTTCTTGGTTTCCAACAATGCAAGGCCAGCAGCAGCGCGTAGTTTTGCAGCCGTTACAGGATCCATAGCATCAGGATTTTGCTCTGCTTTGCTAACATAGCTTGAAACATGCGTAAACTGCCCCATCTCGATACTAACTAATATGGCATTCATACACATATGAACTATGTGCTTCGATGTCGTGCAATAGTCACGAGTACGGACATAACTCTTGAAAGCATCTCCAAGTGCACCGTGAGCATAATGGAAATCCCCAAAGTCATTATACCCCATGCGAATGCTTTCTTTTATCAAATTTGTCTGCAGAGGAAGGAACACAAAAGGATGAAAAATGAAATTTCCATCTTGGAAATAGCATACAGGATGAAAATAAAAAATGAATTTGAATTATCGATGGGTCAACATAAATGCATAGAACTTTGATCCATTCACAGTTTCACACTATACCAGAAGCCTGACAATCCATTTACCTACTTTAGAATTCAGCACAAATTCACTCATGACATGTGTAAAATGACATTGATCATTAGAATTTAGTTCGGGAAAAGGACAAAGAAAATAAATAAATAAATAAATAAATAAATAAATAAATAAATAAATAAATAAATAAATAAATAAATAAATAAATAAATAAATAAATAAATAAATAAATAAATAAATAAATAAACAGAAGAGGAAGTGGAAGCGATAAACAAGAAGATTATTAGATCCATAAAAGAGAAGCTGGAACAGCTTTATCAAGCACAATCATCAACTACAATTACTAAACTCACGTGGCAAGCTGGCATTTTCTCGGTGGTACATGGTAGCTTCAGAAGTGTGCAGAGAGGATCATCTTAGGATAAATTTGATAAAAGGAGGGATACGGAACCCATGTGTTCAATCATAGCAAGACTAGAAGGCAGCAGGGTTCCTAACAGGACACAACAGTAGTGATTAAACTGGCTCACGCTCTCAAAACACTTTCCTTGCACGTGAACGCATGTGGATTCATAACAAAAGAAGTATATTTTGTCTCCATCAACATTGCTTGGAAAAGATAACTAGATGTAGCGAATAAGACTATCACAATAAATCAGCTTACAAAACAAGAAACCAAGAACCATCTCGAATTGGTTCAACCACCACAAAGAACAAAGAAGCAGTGATAAGCACGAAGTGTCAATTTTGTAAAGCTGAAATCTCCAAGACACAGAAAAATCAGGAGAGCCAATTATGAAGAATAGAAGGTGACAAAGCACTTAAAACTAAGTGGATAGTAAATTGGTAGCATTAATAATTTTTATTGATAATCTTCAGTCTGATTTCCTTTATAGGATGTTACAATTCATACACACATCAATCTAGCAATCCATAATTTGTTCTTTTAATTTCTAGAAAGACCAACTGAAGTTTTAATTTGCAGAAGGCATCAGAACCTTTCCACTGTAGGGTAGTGTTTCCAAATAATCTGAAGATCTTGTTTCATCACCTTCCCAAGTATACAGTGAGTTGGTTTTCTCTGAACTCAGTCCTCCATTATTCACTCAGAATCGGACAGCAACAACATGACAACATCCAAGCCAACCGTGTCCACTCAATTCATAAAGAAATCATGATAACATACCATGTGAATCTTGTTTCACTTAGGGTCTGATCATTGGACGATATGAAAACGACATTTCACAAGAGCTCTGTGCACACAGCCAGAGCAACCTAAAGGACGGGAAACAACATATCCCCAGAGTGACAACATGCATATTTCCCTATTTAACCGGGATCGGCTACATGGATCAAACCTCTCCAGCTAGGTCGTCCAAACTCATTTCACCCCTTAGGTTTAATTTGACTATGCCGTGCGTTGTTGTCTCTAACCAGGTTTTTTGGCCTCGCTCCCACTGTTGATATGAACCTTCTCACTTCACCGGGGAATCCAACAGTCTACGATACACATGGCGAAACCACCGTAAACGATTCGCGAAACCACCTTAAACGATTCTCTCATTTTGTCTTCTAAAGGTGCAAGGTCTAAAGTCCAATATATCAGCACAAACTTTTATGAATTTCCGAAAAGCTGATGAGATTTTTGTGTGTAAAGATTCTGTCTTTAGGCCAAAACAAAAAAAATCATCATCAGTTATCTGGCGAAGATCCTAAAGAACAATGCTCCAATACTCTAACCTAACTAATCAGCAGTATCAACTACTTTACCACTATTCACTTTTAACCCGGTGATCAGGAAACGATGCAAGAATTTGGTAATCTTTTCATGGTGTTGTATACTTTACAACACCCCCAAAAAGTTGCATTGTTTTGATATCCAAATCACCTGGTCAAAGTGACATGGTTACGGGTGGAAAAGTCAAAACAGGAAGAATCAAATGAAGCGGAGGAAGAACTTTTATCCTCATAATAAAGATAGAATTTCATTTACGCACAAAAAAAAACTTTGTGAGGGCTACAAACTCAATCCACAAACCTTAAGTTCTACTGTACAAGACAGAAAATGTGTATAAACTACTTATTATCTTCATAATAAAGATTGTATTTAATTTAGGCTCAGAACAAACTTTTCTAGGATTGCAAACTCAATCTACAAACCTTAAGAAGTTCCACTGTGCAGACATAAAATGTGTATGAAATGAGCAGGTATAACAGAACGTTATGGGCTTAGCATAAAAAGCTGTGATGTATATATGTTATACTAAAACAGGCATAACACAACGTTCTGCGCTTAGCATATTAAACTAATATTGAGATTTTATAAAAGTCGGTAACAATAAACAGCTACACATTCGTCTGCTCGTGGAAAACGTGAAGATATATTTGATGCAGGACTTGCAAAAAAAAACACAAAATTGAGATTTCATATCCAAGACATACAGAGTTTCATGATTATGAAATCTGTTGGTTAAGGATTATGAGATTATGCTATCTGTTGGTTGAGGATTGTGAGAATTATTAGCTGCATCATCGGACCAGTTAATTAAAATTCAGTACTTTAGGTTCCCTTTTATAGTTTCAGTTTTATTGGTCAAGGTATGTTAGTTTTTTAGCAATTAGAGTCATTTTTAACTCTATTAATCAGAGTGTAAGATTCTTCATAAATCAGACGTCAGAGATGAATTATTGAGCAAATGCATTTGTGTGATTAGCCCATCCCTTGCGAGGGTGAAGAACCAGTTAGTTCTGCCTCATTATCTTTTTCTTTCTTCTTTTTCTCTCTTAGCGCACTATTTATAGTTACTGTGCACAAGTAGTATTCACGTGTATCAGCCAATGACAGCCCCACTTTTGTGCTTCCATGGCCCTAATTTCTTCTCCAAACCCTAACCCTAATTTGTCCCACAACCGTATTACTAACTGGATTGCCAAGGAAGTAACTTTTGTTTGATTTGCGGAGGTCGTGCTTTATGAAACTTCATTGAAAAAAAGATTTATGATTTGTTTAGAATTTTAGATGACTTTCCCCAATTAACCATTTGTTGCACCTGCACAATATCCAAAGGCACAACCCAAAATTACATGTAACCTAAGGCAGGATCTTAAGAAGGTACGGGGTATATTATCTAATACCCTGAGGCACAAACAAAAATTTCATACTAATTATTAAGTTGGTGTCAAATTTTAATATATTGGTCAATGATGATGACCAGAGCCTCTCTCCACGAGCTCAAAATTTGTGTCCAACAACTTTGCTCCGTAGTACATTCCATGATAGATCATGGCACTTTAAAGTCGAGCCACCTGCATTCATGATTTACAACATCAATATGCACATTACAACCTTGATGTGCCTATGATCTAATTCACGAAGATGAATGCTCCATAACAAATCCCACAATAGATCTACGCACTTCAAAGACAACCCTCCGTTTATGATTTACAACATCAATATGCACATTACAAGTTACAACCTTGATGTGCCAGCAGACTAGGATGGTTTGGATAGTTGGTCTTCAGATTTCTAGTGAAAGAATGATAGAGGAGAGAGAGCACACAAAAAAAATCTACCCAAACAACACATAAGATTAGAAATTAAAAATCATTAATGGAACTATCTTCATATAAAGCAACCTTAACTTGGTCTACTCTTGTTCGATCAAAATTATACCAAATAGTAGAGTCTACATAATAACATAGGGATAGTGAATTTCAAACACAACCCCTACACGAGCCACCAGAACCTTTTGTTAGGTCCAGGAAAATACAAGGAGACTTTGAAACAGACCCAAGAGATCCGGAAGTCTGCTTTACCATAGTCGACCCCCATCAAAAATAATAATTCACACTTAACCCATCTCCAGTTCTCCACATACAGCTTATTAATTGTGCTAAAGGACCAAAAGCAATCAAAACCATCAGGAACTTCAATGTATTATAATACGCAAACAGAAATCATACAGAATGCAGCTCTTCAGTCCTCTAGACTAAGCACTACGGAGCAAGAACGCAAACCACAAACGAACACCATCGAACCTTTACAAATACGATTCACTAGAACACCTTAGTTTTGAGTTAGTTGAGTGCTACATTAAATGCTATGCTCGACAAACCCTTATAAGTACATCTTTACAAATAGCGTTCCCAAAATATTTATGACTTGATTTTAGATTAACTAAATTGTGTTTTATCCCCTCTATAGAAGTTTTTTGCATCCAAAATCTTCACAACATCTTAGAAATTTCTGACAAGCAGCATAGGTAGACAACAGTTAACATGAGCTTCATGTACAGCGGATTTTTTGTATTAAATTCTACAAGCAGTGATATTCTACAATGTACGGTATGAGAGTTCAGCCATTCAATCAGTAAAAAGGTTTCAGCGCAAGTTTATTTCCCTGTTGCAACTGACAATTCTTTATTTCTCCTTCATCACAAGAAGGCACAAACTAGTTATTGCAGTATCATACATGTCTACACTTACCTAAATTTTACATAATCTCGTATCTCTCTCGAATATGTCAACATCTTTCTCGCGCATATTTTTATAGTTACTCGGGAACGATAGTTACTCGGACAAACGTTACACAACAAAGATCCCACTCAATGCCCAATTGTTTGCCTCACGACAATAACTTGATAATATCATACAACTTTTTTACATATTTCACTGTGTTCTTCTACAGCCGAATCCAGCTTTTGTCTCAATCCCTAGGGCATTTAACTTCAGTACTAGTCCTACAAGTTAGTCAACTTTCAAGCCTTGGCTTCAGTCAAAGATCATATAGCTAAAACCCTTGGATTCACAGTGCAAATACAGTATCTTCATAATTAAAAGTTAAAACCTATAGGAACCTAAGACAATTTTTTAAGTTTTAAGTCTTCAACATCACAGAAAACATATACATGAACATAAACCTCCCAAACATAAAATGTACATGAACATAAACCTCCAAATTTATCTCAATCAATTATCAATGCACAATTAAGATCTCAAAATAGCCAATTATAGGGACACAGAGATAGGATTTTACCCTATACGCATTGAGTTCGTTCTCGAGCCTCTCCTTCTTGTGCTCGGCCCTCTTCTCGACGGCATCAGTCCACGCCGAGTCAAGCCCGTAATTGGGCCCCAACTGGTTATCGATCTTCTGCGCAACTTCTCTGAACAACTGAGTGTTCTCGCCCTTCTTGGCCTCGTCGTAGGCCATGCGAAGAGCCTCCAAACGCATTGTGGAGTTCCCACAGTGGTCGGCGATGAAGATGAGGCGTACGATCTTGGTTCGGCCGCTGTAGAGGGCGGCGTAAGCCTCGACGTCGAGCTGCTCGCCGCTGATGACCGGCTTGCTAGGTTTGAGGTCGACTTCGATGCCGTTCTCCACCATGTCGTCGGTGGTCATCTCTACGGAAGCTCCGTTCTCGGCTTCCATGGCGATTAGGGTTTTGGAGTGTTTACTCTCTCTGTGATTCTGTGAAACTCTCAATTGGGGGTTTTCCGGAAGTTTTCAATAATGCGTGTGAGTTTGTTTTATAGAAGGCTGGCACGGATCGGACTTTTTAGTTATTACACTTAGGTACCCGTCTTTTTTAGAATTAACTTGGCCCTATAAATCGTGATCCAGTACATGAATTAGCCCTAATCGGGCCTTTGAGGATAGACTGCACTAATTACATCTTGTAGGGCCTTTTTAGCCGAATTTACTGTACAACACTATGAAAAAAACTGAAAGAAAGAGAAGAAACAGAGGAAGTACATAAGTACCCTCTCTGGCCACGTGTTCACTGTGACACGTATCAAAATCATTAATGAAAGCTTTACACCTACTAATGGCGAAAACTACGTTCGAAACCGTTACTTCCTCCTCCCAATACGTTTCGCATTCTCTTCCTTTCTGGAGCTTTGCAACTGCAATGGAGGAATTAGACTCGGTGATGATATTCTGAGACATATATAGGGATTCAAGCATCAATAATTCCTCTTTGACGACATCCATTTTCACATAGATATGGCGAGTAGTATTGGTTTTGTAAGGCCTTTGAAAAACTTACCTCTGATGCTTTTGATAATCACTCCTACACCTCCTCTCTGATTATGTTCGATACGTGAACCGTCTGTGTTGACTTTTAAGACATCTTTTGGCGGGGGAAACCATCTCTTGTCGTTGAAATTTCGATTGCATGTGTATTGCTGCTTTTGGTTAGTAGTGAAAGCATATAAGTATTGGTTTCTTGCATATTTACATTTCCTGGTGTTGAAATTTCTCCTATAAAGCGCAATTGGGTTCTAAATTTCCAGATCTCCCACAGCTATGTCGTCCATCTATGGTAGGTCTCCTTCGATTGTGTGGTAAATATTTCTTCAACCCAATCTCGAAAACCATCTCGGTAACAACCGGTAAAATTGTCTCCAAACATCATATTGGAAGAGCAACCGGTAAATATATTTGTGAAAGAGCATTCCATGAACATATGTTTTTCGGATTCGTCTTACTTCTTGCACATTGACACCTTATTGGAAGAAGAAAAACATATTTGATGCAGTGTTATAGCCACAAGAAGAGACCCCATTCATCCACGCCAGCCGGGGAAATACATTTCTTCAATAATGTCTCCTTCCACATTTTATTAAGCCACTTCTTTCCATTCAGCCCCATTGAAGTTTCGTCCACCTCTTTACTGACCCACATTTGTAATTTGTAGGCTGAGACAAGGGTGTATGTTCCTTTTTCATTGTAGTACCAATATTGCTTGGAGCTAGGGTTCATCAAAGCTTTGGAGTATTCCCATTTGATCATTCTACTATCTACTCCCGTACTTTTCTTCAGAGAAAACTTGTACCATAGTATGAGTTTAAGTCGCTAAATCTATTTGCCTAGGTTCCATACTGAACCTATTGCACGATTAAACTATTTTTCGAACTTGTCTTCGTTAAACTTCGTGATCTAGTTGATCTTAATATAGTATGAAGTTTTTATCTAGTTTATCTTGTCTAAGTGATATTTCATGTTCGGATGAATTGATCACCCAAAGAACTAGTTTTCTAGGTGGATGAGCGAGAGCCATTGAACTCGGATACGAATGAGACAAAATAGTTAATCCTGAATTGGGAAGAACCGACAGGTGACTCATTAGATTAGCCGAAGAACGTTGAATCGTTTGTTAGTATGACTTGGGAGGGTATCGTTGGATTGAGAGGCATGTTATTTCGTTAGGATTGTAGAACGAACGTGAACGAAATCGTCAGGTGCTAGTGGACAGAGATGCCCGATGTTAACTGATAGGCAACAGTGTGTGTTACCGAGAGGGATTCGCACTAGCTAATAGACGTGGCAAATATAAATACCATACTAACTATTTTTAGGAAGAATCGTCGGAATTGTTTAAGCCCTAAGGGGTCTGTAGGAAAATGTAGATACCCAATATTGTGATACCAGCTCATAACCACGTGGCCCTTCCAGAGAACAAGTCGGCCTTACTTTATACTCCACATGTATATCTATATAGGATTGTGAGACAGGGCCCTTCGCACCTACTATATAAACTTCGAGTCAATGAGCTAAGTGGTTTGGAGGTCAGAACGAGGCTCGCCGCGTATGAGTACCTCCACCATACACAACCATAGTATGTTGTCTAAGAGACATGCAAGAATCCCTCTATATGTATGTAACGGTTACTACATAAGGGGGAAGTTATGTAACCACGAATGGTTATATAACTTCTCTTAATTGTTTTATTAACTAGTATATATAGAGATGGCATCCTCTCATAAGGGGTTCGGATATATTAAGTATCAAACTCATCACAAACAACCTCTCTCTTAGACTACACACTTAGCTCATCCTGATTCCTTATTGCTTATGTTCTTTGTAGCCCCATCTATCTGAAATATATTTGGATCGTTGTTGAGAATTATGTATTTTTTTCCGTATTGGATCGCCATAAAGTCCAGTAAGAATCCACGGTGTGTGTTCAACACGTAGAACAACAAGCACTTGAATATGTTGTGCAGAAAAATTACGTAACATTAAATGAACTTGTTCCTGATGCCACAGAAGTACTAACCACCTACTATTTCATCACAGTTCGCATAAATTCCACTGTTAAAATCTAGACATAGTGAAACTCTCTCCATATCAGTTGCGTTCAATTTTGTCTCCTTCAAGAAGACCACAGTGGGTTTCTGAACCTTCACAAAATCTTGAAGGGAGCGAACATTGCGGGTTTCCATGCCTCTTCATGTAGACACGCAGTGACAAGATTAATAAATTTAGGGCCGACACCCAAGAAATCAAAGGCTTTTAGGAGGAACTCCCACTCGACCCTATTGTAGGCTTTTGCCATGTCCACTTTTAGGGCCATAGCTCTAGTCTTCTCTTTATTTCTAGTCTTGATTGAATGAATTACCTCAAAAGTTGTGATGATATTGTCTATAATAAGCCTTCCCGGTACAAACTCGCTTTGGTTATCGCTAATTAGGTTTCCGAAAACTAATTTCAGCCTGTTTGCCATTGCCTTGGCAACAATCTTGTAGATCACCGAACACAGGCTTATTGGTCGGTAGTCCACCGCTTTACTCGGCTGATTTGTCTTTGGGATTAGGGCCAGAATGGTTCTATTGAACTCTCCCACTTCTTCACCATCATTTAGGATTTTTAGGCAAGCCTTTGTCGTCTCCTCGCCTACAATGCTCCAGTTCTGCTGGTAGAACCCTGCTGTAAATCCATCAATTCCGGGGGCCTTGTCAGGCCCCATTTGGAACAACGCAGTCTTTACTTCCTCATCTGTATAGTCCAATTCCATATTAGCTGCCTCTTCCGTTGAGATGTGTGCGCAAGGAAATCCTTCGGAGAGATCCAAGTGTGCACCTCTAGTAGGGAATAAGAACACAGAGAGATGTAGGGTGTGTGTAGGGAGAGGGTAAGCAATTGCAACTGTGAGAGAGAGACAGCTTAATGACAGAGTGTCCGTTGAGTCCAGAAGAATTAGTCTGTCGCAATGGAGGGCTAACGATCCTATATATAGTGGGGAAGTGACCGTTGTGAGGGGATTAATGCACCATAAATGGCGGCTTAATGGTATCCCTTTAACGACACGTTCGACCGTGTATATAGGAACCGTTAGGCACCTGACCGTACATACCGGAGACCGTTATGAGGTCAAGCCGGGTTTATAGGACTTGGCCATTAAGTCTCTCAAAGCAGTTACAAAGGCTCGCGCGCGAGCTTGGTTGTCGCACGCGCGCAACGGGCCTTACCCTAGCCTCCAAACCACTAAGTCCCTACAAGTCCCGTGTTGGTACGCGAGGGCCCTGTCTCGCAGCCCGCACGTGGATAAGCATAGGTAGTTATCCGGTGTGTATGGAGCACAGCTGGGTGTGCGGGATAGTTGCCACGTGGCTGTGATCTGTCTGTTTGGAAAGTACTATCTACACCAACATAATGAAAAGAGCATAGATTGAGATAGAGATTAAGTTATGAGATAGAGAGTTGCGAGAGAAAGGAAGGAGCAGACTTACAAATCTAAGTTTTTGGGATGCAAGGAAATAATTGAGAGATAGAGAGAGATAATTATTTTCACAATGTCATCCCTCAACTGCATTGTTATACGCCCTTTTAAGTACAACACGAAAACTATAAAAGCAATTATCAAAAAAATATGGTACAAAACACGCAAATCAAGTTAAATCACGTAGGTTACAAAAATCAACATACGAATTCATTGACCTGAATAGGTAATGTTTTAGGAACCTACATGTCACTTAAATGCACAAGATGCCTCAAATACGATCGAGTGAGTCTACGGATGAGCTATAAATAACCTCCAATGAAGAGTCATCACCATCCATTCGCATATTAACCCTCCATGGTGTATACGACCACTTTTTCCCTTACCTAATAGCTTTATTACAAATATAACACTCTCAAATTTAATTTTCTTGATAGTACCATTAAAGCTATAAACAAATTCCTACCCTCTTTTATCATCCGTTCCCTACATCAGATATGTTATCTAAATTAATATGACAATCTAAGCCGTCTTTGATTGCTGACAATGTTGTTTTCCGAAAACATTATTTACGACTCGTGTCACACCGCCAATCAATTAAAGGCCTATAAGTTTTTCATCTTGTTTCGTAAAACTGGATTTATGACTATCATAAGTCACAAATTAAAATCTCCTACGACAGCAAAATGTAACAACTCTTAAACATACAAGCCAAAGCATTAACAATACCACTTTTCATCACAATTCAAATAATAGTGTTTCTGTACAAAACAGTACATGCCCAAAAATCATTTTCTATAGTTTTACCCAAATAATTTCAAAACACAAAGGCAAAGTTTCAAAAGCCAAAAACATACAGGGTAAGATATATAAATTTTATATATTGGGACAATTTTGTTAGCCAAGTATGGATTAAGGATACTGACAAGGAGATTTGGACGTGTACCTGCAATAGACAAGAACACAAAACACAATGGACAAAGAGTAAGAGTAAGTGTGCAAGGGTAAGAAGAAGCCTTGTCAATGGTCTCAGAGAGAGACAATGTATGTATGGTAGCCAAAAGAACCGAACTTAGAACAGAAGACAACACTTATATATATTGGGGTCTTAGGACAACATTTACAAGGAGTTATATAACCGAATGCGACGGTTATATAACTGGCTCCCACGTGTACGATCGACTGCATATATAGGCGTATGATTAACAAGTCTCTCAGATAACTGACAATGATCACATGAGTGTAATCGTTCGTTACTAACGTGCGATGGACCTTACTCTAGCCTCCAAGCCAATTAGACCCCTTGACTCCTGTCCGGATCATACGCGAGGATGACCCTGTCTCACATCCCTCACATGGATAAGTATAAGGAAAAGTATAGGGTGATAGTGGAGTACCATGAAGCGTTATCATTGACTGACACGTGGACGAAGATTAATGTGCCCAGAACACACTATCTACACCAAGGCATGCATGCAAGAACCTTCTTTGGGACGGTTTCACTCGCTTGGAATTTCACTAATTCCTCTGCGTTTATAAGGTCTTCCCCGTCTCGCTTCAAAAATTTATCTATTTATCATGCTTGCTCGTGAACCATAAGAGTTTTGTTCTTTATCATTTCATAGTATTATTTCTTCTTCTTCCATATGTTCTCGTGTTTATGAGCAGAACTGCAAATATTACATAAGTCTTTTGTATTATATTAAGTTCACTTTTATGTTTTGCAGACTTGTTAAAGTCTCTAACCAGATTGCATAAGATGGTTCGACGAATTTTCATTTTGTTCATTAGTACCTTCATTAATTTTCTAGCAAGAGAATTGAGTAGATTTACATGAATATGAGGAAATGGGATATATACCATTTGACATTCTATGTATAACTATTTTACATTCTTTGTTGCCGAGGTCACCCATGACACACCAAACTCCTCCCAATTGGGGCTATCCGCTTTAGAAGTGCCCATGAGTGTACTCTTTCTTCTCTAGATGGATGACCGTAAAAATTGGTGAGCTACCAGAGGCAATTTCCTTGAATAATTGAGACATCAGTGTGGTCTTTTGAGTAGGTTATGAGGCTGGCATCCATCCCTTCTCTCCGCATCAGGATAGACCCCCACTGTCAAAACCCATATTTGAACCATAGTCGTCGTCTTATTCTATCCATTATTCTACTGTAAAGTCGGGTCTCCATTAGGAATAAACACCCACGTTTACCAATACTGCGAATATTTTTCTATATATACATACATAATATGTTTATTACTGATATATTTCAGTGATTCACCGACACAATCGACACTCAATAAACAACATAAGAACGAAAAGCATCGCAGCCATTATCATTTCTTATTTGTCCGAAGAAGAGATATTTATCCGCACAAAGAAGAGATATTTATCCGCACAAATGTTTGATATCCTTCATGTATTAAGTTCGAACTCCAAATTATTGGAGCCATGTGAATTTAGTCGAGGTCCGCCCAAGTACGTCACTACTCTCTCTTAGCCGACAACACATTTGTGGACCCATTTTAAGTTTTTACAATTCTTCTCTCGTCTGGTTCAAAATTAATCTCAATTTGATATTTTAAAAACTTTTTTTTCGGGTAAAAAATAGTTGTTCAACTGAAATATTGATACTTTATGTGACTCATTGTTTCGCAGTTCAATTATTTGTTGTGTTTACCTTTGAGAAATTATAACACATTCTATTCTTTTTTGAGAAACAATTCTATTTTTCTTAGAAACAGTTCTAATTTTGGTTGGCTAATCAGGATTAGCTTTTTTTTTGAAGAACCCATTTTATTTAAACAACGTGGGCTGAAAACTGGCCCACAACATCAAAGTCCAAAAAAAAGGAGCCCGATCCGGGGTAGAATGAAACCAAGACAAATTACAGGGGGAGTGAACTGCGTATTGAGCGAATCTATGCGCACATTTATTGGATTGTCGTGGAACATGCGAGACCACATGTCTCCTTGCATTACCGAGAAGGTGGATGCATTCCTCAAGAAGCCATTCCTATTCAGTCACATCTTCTGGTTCTTTCTTCTGAGCTAGCCGATTCATTTCTCTCATTGTAGAGAGAGAGTCCGTCTCTATCCACAGATCTGAAAACCCCATTTATGAAGCAAGCTCCAATCCGCCTTTCAAACCTTCAGCTTCTGCAAATTTTGCTGAAATTGATAAGGGGAATGAGCTAGCTTTACCGGCGATGAAGATACCTCTATTAGATCGAATAACCACACCAATCGCCGCCCTCTGAAGCTGCTGATTCCAAACTGATGACAACCCAATTTTCCGGTGGAAGCGTCGACGGTCTGGTGGAGATATGAAGAGTCCGAGCCGGACATGCAATCGCATCTTCAATCAAAATTTCTTCCAAACTTTAGAGGTAATCCGAAACTTGTTTAATAACATCTTCGGGCTTTTGGATTTTATTTTTGAATATGACCCCACTCTATTCTTCCAAAGCTTCCAAATCAGAACACTCATAACCCGTCTTTCTTCATTTTTTGCTGCGAGGAACACCGTATGCCACTAGATCTGGAAGTGCATGTGGTTTTTTGGCATGAAGCTTGAACCCAGCAGCAGAGTCCAACACTTTCTGGCAAAAGGGAAAAACAGAAGCATATGAGTTTCATCTTCCCTTTATTTTTTTGCAAACAGGGAAAAAGTTATCAACTTGAATTCCCCTCTTAAGGAGATTCTCACAAACCGGAAGGCTTCTTAAGAAACCTCTCCAAGTGGTAAACACAATACTTTTTGGTAACTTAATTTTCTAAAAAAAATTCCACTAACTTGGGCTTGGGTTCGAGCTATTTCCCGATTGAACTACTTGCTTTCTTTCATCTTGTTTTTTGAGTAACTGGTAACCGAATCTAACTGTATAGTCAGAATAGTGCCAAATCAATATGTCAGGGACATCTACATCTGGGATTGAAATTCTTGTTATCTCTTTGATATCTTCATCCCAAAAGATCTCTTTAAGATTTTCCTCATTCCACTCTCTTGTTTCTGTGATCAGGTCAGAAACCTTAACAGGGGAACCCTCCGGGTTTTGATTGGGGGTAATGGTTTGGGAAGATTCTTCCCTGTACAACCAGGGTCTGAGAAAGCATCAAGATTTTCACCGTTACCAAGACGCCAACGACATTCGCTAAGAATCAGCTCCTTGCTTTTCAATGATACTCTTCGAAAGGTAAGAGCTATCATTTTTAGTAGTAGCTTTAAGCAATCATGTGCATTTGAAATACTTGTGCCGCAAAACTCTTAACATAAGATTACAAGGGTTCATCAAGATTTTCCAAGCATCGCAATGTTGAAAAGATGAAGATGATGAAAGTTCATACCTCATTTTTCTCTAGATTTCTTTAATTTGTTCCAAGAAAGCCAACTTATTTTCCTTTGTTTCTCATCAAATCCCCACCAGAATCTGGCCATGGAAGCTTCTATGTTCTCACAGAGAAAAACATGTAATTTAAAACAACTCATAGAGTACGTACGGATAACTTCAATCGCAAATTTCAAAAGAACCTCTTTTCCAGCATAAGAAAGAAACTTTTAAGTTAAATTACCTAACTTACTTTGTACTATATCTGTGATATTTTGGAAATTGACCATCTTTTTCCTCCCCATCTCAGTAGGCAAACCCAAATATCTCTCATGGATTGGATCTTTGCGCACCCCGCATAGCTGGCTCAACTGGGTATTGGTTTCTTCGGGGACATTACTGGAGAATACTGCTTAAGATTTCTCTAGGTTAATATTATGTCCTGTAATACGTTCATAGCCTTGTAGCAGAGTAGAAAGAGCTAGGACTTCCTCTGTTGTAGCTTTTGTAAAAATAAGGCTGTCGTCGGCAAAAAAGAGGTGAGACACTCTGGGTCCTCCTCGCGACATAGCTAACCCGGTGATAGAACCACTAGACATAGCATTCGTGAGAGCACGTGAGAGAAATTCACCACAAAATGAAAACAAGTGAGAGCACGTGAGAGAAATTCATCCCAAAATTAAAACAAGTAAGGTGAGATTGGGCACCCCTGACGAAGCCCGCGCTTGGGCACAATATTTCTGACAATTTTCCCTTTAAACGA
This sequence comes from Linanthus parryae, assembly GCA_023055425.1. NCBI lineage: Eukaryota > Viridiplantae > Streptophyta > Magnoliopsida > Ericales > Polemoniaceae > Linanthus > Linanthus parryae. The sequence goes on along the minus strand of JALGPY010000006.1, from coordinate 11,689,304 downwards.
GAACGAAAAAGAAGTAGTTGAGATACAATCCTTCACTAGGTTGATCCAACGCGGACCAAAACCCATCTTCTCCAGGATTAAAGTAAGAAACAACCACTCCACCCTGTCGTAAGCCTTACTTATATCCATCTTTAAGGCAAATTATCCATCCTTCCCTTTGAATCTATGCCTCATAGAATAGATAAGTTCAAAGGCCGTAATCGTGTTATCCGTAATCAACCTGCCTGGCAAAAAGGCACTTTGACTTTCGGAGATGGTATACGGCAAAATCTGCTTAAGCCTGCTCGCCATAGATCTTGAGACAAGTTTGTAAATAACTGTACACAAACTAATAGACCTTAAATCAGCCGGTTTTCTAACTTGTTTCACTTTCGGAATTAGGGAAAGAAGCGTATGATTGAAGTCAACAACACTTTCCTCCCCGTTAAGAATTCGAAGCACACACCGACCCACATCATCCTTAAGCAGGTGCCAATATTTCTGGAATAATATAGCCAGGAAGCCATCAACTCCTGAAAATTTTAAGGGCCCCATTTACATAAGACTCTCCATTACCTCTTCCATTGTATAAACTTCTTCCAAAAAAACTCGACTTTCTTTACTAATTCTAGTTTGTATTATCTCCAACATGGAAGAGATTTCTTCCACGGAAAGGATCAGTAGACTGGAATAAATCTTCAGAATGATTAGAGATGATATTTATCAATTCTTCATCTTCAGTTTTCCAAGATCAGTCACAATCCTCTGGACCTTTAATAGTGTTTCTGGCTTTTCGAGCCGAAGCTTTCCTGTGAAAAAAAGTTGTGTTTTTATCACCATTCTTCAACCACTGATTCTTGATCTCTGTTGCAAAATCTTTTCCTCTTTAAGAAGAAGATCAGCAAGATCTTTCTTCACATTCCTTCGCTGTACCGCAATACTAGGCGTCTGCTTTTGGCGATCCAAGCTCTTTATATTCTTCTTCAAATTCTGAATTTGTTTCCTGACATCGCCATTTTTTTTTGCCCAAACTTTCAACTGGCTGGCACAATGATCTAATTTCTCCTTCACCGGTCTCTATTGTGCTTGCCAAAATGATCTAACTATAGAATCACACTCCCCGTTCTGGAGCCAAGCTGATTCAAAATAAAATCGTCTCGATTTTATAATGTTGTTGTTCTTGTTTTGGACCCCAAACTGAAGTTCAATCGGACAATGGCTTGAATTTGCTGCCACCAAATAATTACCCGGTCATTACCGTATAAACTTCTCCACCCCAAGTTAGCAACGAATCTATCAAACCTTTTCCGAATATTAGCTATATCGTCTTGATTGTTTGACCACGCGTAAGGGTTTCCATAGAACCCTAAATCCTTTAAGTCACAGTCCCTTAGAGTATCTTTGAATACCTTGGACTGGGAAATAGAGATACTTCTGCCACCTTCTTTCTCCTCTTGAGAAATAATTTCGTTGAAGTCTCCCATTATACACCATGGGGTGTCCCCATATGGCTTAAAACGTGCTAGAAGAGACCAAGAGTGATGTCGTTCTTCCCTATCCGGATCTCCATAAAATCCGGTGAAGAACCACGAATCTTAATCGAGTTCAGTTTTGACTAAACAGTGAATATGTCTCGAAGAACAAGAGATCACAAGGACCTACGTTGAGTCATATCATAGAAGAGCCAATCCACCGCCGACCAATGCTATCAACGTAAACACATTTTGCATACTTAACCTTTTGGCGGATCAAATTAATCCATCTCATGTGCATGCAGCCTCAATTTCATGAGAAAAACTAGGTTGTGACGGCTTTCCTTCACGGAGTCGCAAAGGGATAGAACATTGCAGGGGTTTCCAATCTCCCGCACGTTCCAACTTAAGTCACTCATTGGTCTAGGCAGAGCTGTTGAGCAGACTCTGCATCTGGTCCATTGAAAGGTGTGAAATTTTCGACGTCCATGCCTTCTTCTACAGTTGATTTAGTAACATCATCAACCCTTTTCTCGCTTCTTCCCGGTGGCTTCAGATCTTTCAAAGATGCATCTTGATTACATGATCTCTTTCCTCCACCCATGAGTAAGCTTTCATATGTAGAGACCAGAAGAAGTTGACCCAATGTCTTTCTTTTGCACTTTCTTCCTCCTTATTCTCCCATGATTTACCTTTTCCTTTCCCACAAGCTCTATCTTTTAGATTGACTCATTTTCACTTCGGAGTTGACTTTGCACTAAAAGCTTTGCTACTCAAAAAAAAAAAGGCTACACCTTTTGGGATCGCTACTTTTTGTAACATTCACAAATTAAAGTTTGGCTTTTCCACCGTGAGGGCAAAAAAATCCACCGTTGGAATGGATTTAATGGCCCATTCATTCCCACTTATCTCCTCCCCGATATTCCGGGGATTTGATTGGGATTTTGGAGGCCATTTTGAGATCTAATTTTTCTCACTGATCTTTGACTTTATCTTGCTGATCTAATCTTCCGAAAATTTATTACTTCCCTACTTATTATTTTGCCCTTTGTCGATTTTTTGCTTGTTGCTCCGGTTATCTGGTTGTGGCGTTCTTCTCTTTCCCGCCGACTTTCCCAACGGCCATGAACCATATTCCGGGACTTTATCTTCATTGATCATCGACTCACGCATGTTGCAGTGGGTTGCTTTGTGGTTTAGCATACCACACCACACACAGACGTTGGGGATTCTTTCATAGACCAGATTAACCCACACGTTGTCTCCATCTTCTGTTTTCATGAACGCTCTACTATGAAGTGCTTTGTAGGTTTTAATCCTCACACGGGCTCTGCTACATCTCTCCTTTGCCTCTCCTTCAATATGGATTGTTACCATACCCACCTCTCCAATGGAAGCAGCAATTCGGACTCCAATATCATCATGAATGAGATGTATGGGTAAACACTTAATTTGTATGTATATCCAAACCCATAAATCGTAAAAATTGACAAGATCAATATTACCTTAAATGTTCCACTCTTTCAGAAGTAAGAGTTGATCATCAAAGGACCATGGTCCTCCGAATAAAGCTTTTTCCATAGACTTTCTGTTGCTGAATCGAAAAACAAATCGATTACTCCCATCTTCCATCACCTTCAAATCTTCCTCCGGGCACCAGAGCCTTCTAAAGAGATCCTTCATGCTTTGAACATCGATTTTGAGATCTCCTACAAACTTCCCAATGAGACAAAGCTTCCTATTTTCCCTTACTTTTTTTGCAGATTTCTTTCTTGATCACAATGGCTTCCTTTTCCTCAGGAGTCAGAGTGATTCGATCCACCCATCCTTCATCATCCCACTCCATCTTCACAACCGCCGGCGAGAAAAACACCTCTTTTTAAAGAGAGAAACCCTAGAGAGAGAAAAACTTACTAAGGGCACAACTTGATGTAATTACTAATCAGTATTAGCTTTTATTTCATACTAGTATATTTAGTGAAAATAGTAGTACTAGTGTGTACACATTGACCCATAGGGTAGAAATTTTGCCTCGGACCACTGATCTTTACATAATTCTCTGCATCATTACAATTCTATCACAAATAGGTCACTACCAAAAGATCATCACTCAATTACAATCCCTAGTCACACGCAATTCCCTAATTAGCTGATATCTTTACCAAAATTAATGAAAAAACCAAAATTACCCCCAGCCTCCACTGCACAGTTTGACCTCAACTGGGTCTATTCACCAGTTACTTGGTCACCACTTCACCATCTATAAGTACCCAATCAAACCCTTCGGTTTCACCCTTCTCATCACTCCCAACTCTTTCTCTAGTCCCCTGTTTTCACTAGGGTTTCGGCCATGGATTCCGACGACGACACCATGCTATCCGACTTCTACCTCGAAGACAAAACCCAAAAACCTCAATACAAAGTCCTCACAAGAGCCGAGATCCGCCGCCGTCAAGACGCCGACATCGCGGCGGTCTCCACCGTCCTCTCCGTCCCCAAATCCGCCGCCGCCACGCTGCTCTTCCACTTTGCATGGGACGTCCACGCCGTCCAGGAATCATGGTTCGCCGACGAATCCGCCGTCAGAAAAGAAGTGGGTCTGATCGAATCATCGCCGGCGCCGGCGCCGGAGGACGAACAACGGAGTCCCAAGAAAATCAAGAATCTGGTGTTTTGCCTCACCTGCGACGGCGACTACCCGCCGGAGCTGACCGCCGGAGCTTCATGCGGCCACATGTTCTGCAAGGAGTGCTGGAGGACCCACATTAGGGTTTCACTCGACGACGGCCCTGGTTGTCTCATGATGAAGTGCCCGGAGAAAGACTGCAACGCCGCCGTCACCGGAGACTTGATCGAATCACTCGCCGACGAGGAAGACAAGAAGATGTTTGATTACTATTTTACCTGGTGTTATGTCTATGATAAGAAGAAGATTAAATGGTGTCCGGCGAAAGACTGCGATCGCGCAATCGAAACCCTAAACTCCGGCGCCGGCGCCGGAAAAACCCACGACGTGAAATGCGGTTGCGGATATGGGTTCTGTTGGAATTGTACTCAAGAAGCTCATAGCCCGTTAGATTGCGAAACGGTTGCGAATTGGCTGAGCAAAGAGACTTCAGAATTGGAGAACATTAAGTGGGTATTGGCAAATTCGAAGTCTTGCCCTAATTGCAAGAACCAGATTGAGAAGAACCAAGGTAATATGCATATGAAGTGTAGGTGCAATTTTGATTTCTGTTGGCTTTGTCTTGGATCATGGTCAGGTCATGAGGAATTCTACAATTGTAATGTATATGAAGTGGCGAAATTTGAAGGGGTGTATGATTCGATTGAGAAGAAGAGGCAAGAAGCGAAGAGATCGCTTGAGAAGTATCCACATTACTATGAGAGGTTTGTGATGAATCACCATTCTTGGGAGAGAGCTGTGAAGGATCTGCAAAATATGAAGCAGGTTAAGATCAAGAGGTTGAGTGAGATCTTTGGTGTGCCTGAGTCATATTTTGATTTCCTTGAGGAAGCTATGGAGCAGATCATCGAATGCCGCCGCGTGTTGAAGTGGACGTATGCTTATGGCTATTTCTTGAACGATGAAGAGAAGACGAAGAAGCAGCTTTTCGAGTACTTGCAAGGTGAGGCAGAGGCTGAGCTTGAGAAGCTTCATCAGTATGTTGAGGAGGAAACTGGTTCTTTCCTTGATGTTCCGGAAGGGCCTTTGAAGGATTTTGGTGGATTTAACGGCAGGGTTGCGGGAATGACAAGGGTTACCGGTAGCTTTTTCAAGAACTTGGTTAAAGGGCTGGAGAATGGGCTTGCGGATGTGGATGCTGCTGCGGCTGCGGAAAGCAAGGCGGCGATGTTTAGATCACCAGCGACGGCGGCACCACCGCTTTATCACCTGGATGCGGTGGACGGGTGGATGTGCGACCGGTGCACCTTCATGAACCCTCTTAATGTTGAGGTTTGCTCAATGTGTTCTGAGGGAGAGGCTGTGGATTTCTGGGGACAGTAAGTAAGTTTCGTTTTGGTGGCAGCAATGCAGTTTTTTAGGGCTTTTGTTTAGTTGTTTCAATGTGTCAGTGGAGACTTTTGTTTGATGACAACATTGTGTTGTCTTAGTTTTACATATGCAGATTGATTAGGCCTAGAATCAATTCAGTAACCAAACATTTCAGCAATTTGAAGCATTTGTGTTTTCTCAGATTTTTGGTTCTGTTTACAGTTTGTTAGATATGTCATGTTTACTGATGATTTTTTTCCTCTAAATAGCCGAGTGTTCGGATTTGATCTTAATGTTGTATCATGGAAGTCATATGTTATTTTGCAAGATCCCTGGATGTTGCAAAATAACATGCCTAAGATCAGCCTAATTTTGGTCTACTAATCCCCCACAGTCTGTACAGTGAATCTTTTTCTAGTGTTCTAGGAGTTTGAATCACTATGACAGTCTGATGGATATATAACTTGGATTACAGTTTTGGTAGTGTTCCACAGTCTGTACTCTGACCCTCTTCATTAAACGCTTGATTAATTTGGAAGAAATCATTGAAGTTTAAAAAATTACTGGACAAAACCAGCTAGTAATATTTTTGTTGGCATTGTGTGAGTTTGAGACTGCCTACCATGGACGAGGACAATGATGATTTTTGAGTAGTAGAGGTTGTGGTTTGCAGAATCTCTGTGCACTGGCCATACTGTGCTTTTGCTCTCAAACAAGTTTGATTCATAACCCACACATTCCTATGTATGGAAGAGTCTTACTCAAACAAGGCCTGATAAGGAAAAGGGATTAAAACTTCTGTTAACAAAATATCCATTTTTGCCTTTTGTAAAGCCCTTAATCATGGAAGTTCACATTACAAGAGAAAATTAAATATCTTTTCTTTGGCATTCTGTGAAAATTAAATCGTGACACTGTTAGTCTAGGGTGAGTTCTGATCTCTGGGGAATGAATAGGTTTACATATTGTTGTAAGGTATTAGCAGGGGATAAAGGTTCTTGTAACCGTACCTACCTAGAACTGATTGATTCACCTTTGACCTTTCTTTCATTAGCGGGCGGACTCTAGTCTTCCAGGAACTCTGGAGAGGTAGCGAGCTTGAAACACGATGATAATCTGATGGATATAACTTGGGATTACAGATTTTATAACTCCGGCTAATTAGTTCTCTGGTTAACAGCTTGGTTTTAGGATGTTATTTGTTGGTTCTGCTTTCAGTGTGATATGTCATATTTCCGGACGAATTTTCCTCTAAATAGCCAGTTTGTGTATACATCTCAATGCTATATCATGGAAGTAATTTTCCAAGTTGAATCCGAATTGATCTTTTCGATGGGCAATGAATAGGCATTTTACGTATAATTGTACTGTATACGAGTTCTCTGTCTTGGCGAATTGATCCAATTGTTACTACTACTACTACTACTTAGGTGATATCTGAATTCTTGTAACTGTACATAGCTAGCTAGAACTGTTTGATTAGCGGATGAACTCCACTCTTCCAGGAACTCTGTGATCTGTCTTTGTCATTGTCGAACTCTGTCATCCAGTCCTAGTCTTGTATGCGGTCTAATCTTCAAGCACCAAGGAATTAGTTAATGATATTAATCCTGGAAAGGCCACCCCTGTTTCTGCTTATTAGAAAGATCCCAGTATGTTGCAAAAGATCATGCCTCGATCGATCCCAGTATTTTTCTAGTGTTCCAGGAGCTTTCCCTGCGCTGTTAAGGGACAGGTGCAGGTAAGCTGGTGGATATAACTTGGATTAAAGATTTGATAGGACCTTCTCCTGCCAACTGGTTCTGACCCCCCCTTGATAGCCGGCGACAATGATACTGCTGCTCAACTTACAAGTCAAAAGTTACCTCCTTGACAGTGTGAATTAGTAAGATCCAATGGGGGGGGGGGGGATGACTAACATTAATTTATAAGGCACATATTTGGACACTCAATTCAACCATAGGATGCCAGAGACATATCATATGATGGTACTAATCGTCTTTTTTTTTTTTTTTTTTTTTTTTTTTTTTCGTTGTACTTCCGCTAAAAATGTATGATTCCTGCCAAACCTTCTTAAGCATATGCAGTTTTTCAAGATTGCTAGTGTTTGTAAATGGTTACGATGGACATTGTGTGAACTTGAGGCTGCCTACCATGGACAATGATGATTTGAGTAATAGAGGTTGTGGTTTGCAGAATCAATCTCTGTGCACTAGCCATCTTTTTCTTTCACTGTAGTCCTTTTGCTCAAACAGGTTTGATTTGTAATAAGGAAAGGGGATAAATCTTCTGTTAACAAAGATCCATGGTTGCCTTTTGTAAACAAAAGGCCTTAATCATGGAAGTTCACATTACTAGAGAAAATTGAAAATCTTTACTTTGGCAATGTGTGAACTTGATGGTTTGAATATGAGAGGTTGTATCCTCAAAAAAAGAATATGATAGGTTGTGGGTTGCAGAATCGGTGTCATCTAGGTCGCCATTCTCCTTAAGAAGATACTACAATTTTCCCTCAGGGTTGTGGGTTGTAGTACACTAATGGTATTTTCCCTGAGGGTGAAAGTGTGGAGTGTAGGTGTCCCGAAGTTGGACAATCAAAGAGGTGAAAGTGTCATTTCCAAAACAGGGATGAAAGTGTCTTTAAGCAAAACTTGAGGGGGTGAAAGTGTCTTTTACCCTTTCCTTCGCGGTGGTTTTGACCAAAAAGTTTGATCCTAGAAACCTTCTTAGGCATTGAAGAGAATCTGCCAGGCAAGTGTAGACTCCAAGTCTGGGAAATTTTGTCTGAACACTCCCAAGTCCTAGCTGAGAATACCAATTAATTAATTCTGGATTTTTTCAAAGTTTGAACTTAAGACTCAATAGCAAACACCCAAAGACTTAATATAAGAAATTATGAAAGCTAAAATTACTTTTGCCATATATATAGAACATCATAATAATGCTCTTCTTCTCCACTAGCACCCATTTACTGAAGTTTTTATTTGCAATGTTTGAACTTGAGGTTGCCTACCATGGATGATGATTGTAAAATTGTAGTTGACGACCCGTGGCTGTCGAGCTCGTAAATACAGTTCAAAAGATCAACAAAGATTATTGCGGTTCGGATCAAGGTGTGGAATTCAACCAACTAATTTTGAAGCCAATAACCATCTTAAGCCAAGTCAGGTCTAGAGCAAAATAAAAAATAAAAGGAAATTTGGAGCCTCAGTCTACTATAATGGAATGCATTAAATAAATTTACTAATAAATTGTAAGATGCTGGTTACTAGTTAAGTTGATGGTGTAGCAGGAGGGGTTTGACGTTTTGCACTCAAAACATACTTTTTGGTAGAGTGCTACTACCTCCGTTTCGCAATAATATATCCAGTTGACATTTGGGGAAACTTTGACCAATTAATTTAGCTATCGCTATGATATAAATATGTATTTTTTAACACTACTATATTATTCGAAAAAGTTAGCAGATCTCTCCTTAGCTAAATTCACAGGTCAACGTGACCCATAATGGCAACTGGCAAGATTCTGGTGAAATAAACGAAGTACACTCTAATCTGTAATATAGACACATCATTTGTGTCATAAATGTTATGAGGATACAAATCTTCTTTCAGGTTTTGGGTCTCAAAATATGCGTAACGTACTTCGTTATTTTTCTCAAGATACTGATAGTCTTTTTCTTCATTCTAGTTTTGCTATAATGGAGCTGTTTGAATCTACTGAAATACGATTACTTCATATCTAGCGATCGTTACGCAATTCAAAACAACTTCAATCCAACGAAACTCAAACCCCATATGCTCCATAGTAGCTCGTAGAAAATCTATTCAACACAGTCGTAGACTTTGGACATATCAAGATTTAGAGCTAAGTAACCTAGTTTCCCTTCTTTTTGGTCTTCATGGAGTGAATGAGCTGAAAAGCTGAAAGACTATTACCAGTAATCATCCTGCTTTGGATAAAGACACTCTGATTCTCTGAGACGGGATCTGGTAAAATAGTTCTTGAGCGATAGGCAATATCTTTAGTAGTAATCTTGTAATTTGTCGAACATAAACTGATATTAGTAGGCTTTACGCACCTCTTTCACCTCTGTAAATAAGTGAAATCAAGGTATAGGTAAGAGAAAAAACTTACATCAGCTTCTCCGTTTAAAATTTTGATACAGATATCTTCGACCTCCTTTACCACCACCGCCCGGACGTGCTGGCAAAAACCTGCTGGAAAACCGTCCACCCCCAGAGACCTATAGGGGCTTAGCAGTTTGATTGCATCCCTGACTTCTTTCTAAGTAAAAGAAGACGTATGTGAAATGCAGTAACAAGGTCTTTCAATCCTTTAAGCATGTCTGCCATTTGAGCTTGGGTAGGTGGTCAGATTTAGAGATACCTTCAAAATATCGGACAAGAGTGTTGGTTACCTCATTATCCCTGTAGGACTAGACCCCATTAGCATCTTCCGAACCTCGTATAGTATTACATGGTTTCCTAATAGAGATTTTCCTATGAAAATAACATGTATTGCTATCCCCTGTTTTCGAACAAAGCATATACATGTAAGCGTTGCCAGCTAGTATACCCGCATAGACCCGCTCTCAGAGCTTCGTGTGAGACACAGTGAGTTAACAAAAAAACAAAGAGAATGAAACGTTGAACTCGTTCTAATCAGTGTTGAATTCAAATTGGAGGTTACAATTTGATTCAATTATGATTTGTATTCAATATTCTGAGTTGAAAGAAAAGATATTAATCAAGTCAATAGAAAGAACAGAAGATTGAGTCATGAGATAGAGATTTGCGAGACAAAGGGAGGGAGCATAGGTACAAAAAGAGAGGGAGGGAGCATAACCGAGTTTTTTTGGAAGGAAGGAAACAATTGAGAGAGGGGGGGGGGGGAGATAATTGATTTCACAATGTTAGATTAGTGATCTTGGAACACTTGTTGATTTTCAGTCTTAAGTCGAGCTACATAGAAAACACGCTCGTCAGAAGTTACGCATTCTTCTCACCTTCAATGACGAACATACTCGTCAGAGTCCAACTCTGTCGGTAGGTGAAGATTAAACTCTAATTACCCCTCTTGTTATTTTTGAGGGAATTACTCCTCTTGTTAACTCAATTCATATCCCGCGTCCTCAACTTGTAAGCCTTTGTGTCATATTTCCCGATGAATTTTCCTCAATGTTGCACCATGGAAGTTATTTTCCAAATTGAATTCAGAATTGATCTCTGGGGAATGAATATGTTTACATATAGTTGTAGGGTATTAGCAGGTGATAAAGGTTCTTGTAACTGTACCTACCTAGAACTGATTAATTCACCTTTATTTCATCAGCTGGCCGACTATAGTCATCCAGGAACTCTGGAGAGCTCATGAGCAAGAGCAACCCATATGTGTGTGATAGATTGCCCTTTCCTCAGTTTTCATGGCCATATCAAAAATTTTCTTGTTTAATAATTTCGCTAGCCAGCAAAAATGCAAAGAGGATAGCATCGTTAGTCCATTTCACTCCCTAGCTCAGTAAACCTAGCCAACATCAGATACTGAACCATCCCTATTTCTGCTTAGTAGTAGTTAGAAGTTCCCTGGATGTTCCTCTAAATAGCAGAGTGTTATGATTTGATCTTAACGTTGTATCATGGAAGTCACTTTTTTCAAGTTGAATCTGATTTGATCTTATTTCTGGGGGTATGAATAGGTTTATGCATTATTGAGTTGTAGTCTCTGTGGAATAGTTTTGGTGAGAATCTGATTTGATCTTATTTCTTGAGACATGTCGATCAGATGAGAGTGTATAGCAATTCTTATGCAGCCAGCAATACCTCAAATATCCAAACCTTTCTTCGAGTCCTAGTTTTATGTGGTCTAATCCAGCACAACAGAGGAATGATGTAATAAATCATAGAAACACCATCCTTATTTCTGCTCAACAGGTTAAAAGATGCCCGCGTATATATGTTGCAAAAAAAAAAAAAAAAAAAAAAAAAAACAACAACTTCGAATCAGCTTAATTTTGGTGTACAAATCCCTCAGCTACTCCCAGTTAATCTTTCCTTCCCAGCAAAAACAACCTATTAAGGGACACTGCAGGTAGCTTGAAACATGATACATACCAGACTCGATAGCTATCAAGGATAGTTCTGATAATGATACAACTTGACAGTGAATTAGTAGTAAGATCCGATTTCTACAATCAGCTAGGAGAGTTTATAAGTCACAAGTCACATACTCTCGATCGAGTAATAGCCGTACAATCACGAACTACATGCGTTTCCTTCCCTGAAATTTCGACTCAAAACCAAACTTTCAAGGGGAGGGAATGACTAACATTAACATCTAAGGCATTATTTTCGACACTCCAATCAACCCAACCATGGGAAGCCAGAGACATATCTATCGTATGATAAGAAGTTGAAGGTTGTCTTCGTTTACATTTGCATTCTTGTGTTTACATTTGGAGGGAGATTAGGGCTAGAATCATTTGCAGAAATTCAAAGTAGTCATTTTATCTCCGCTTGGTTATAGGATGGTTTTTTTTTTTTTTTTTTTTTTTTTTTTTGTTCTGCTTACTGTTTGATATGTCATGTTTCCCGATGAATTTTTCTCTGCATGTACCTCAATGTTGCATCATGGAAGTCATTTTCCAAGTAGAATCTGGAATTGATCTGATCTCTGGGGAATGAATAGGTTTATGAATAGTAAGGTATTAGCAGGCGATAAAGGTTCTTGAAAATGTACCTACCTAGAACTGATTGATTCACTTTTCTTTCATTAGCGGGCGGACTCCAGTCTTCCAGGAACTCTGGAGAGGTAGTGGCAACCCATGTTTATATGTGTGTGTGTGTGTGTGTGTGTGTGTGTGTGTGTGTGATCTGTCTTTGTCGTTTCAAGCGCTAGATGCAAATCACGGAAATAGATCACCCTTTCCTCAGTTTTCATGGCCATACTGAAAATTTTCTTGTTTCATAATTTCGTTGGCTAGCAAGAAGGCAAAAAGAATATAGCAGCAGTAGTCCATTTCACTCCCTAGCTGAATAAAACCTAACCCACAGCAGATCCTGGACAGATCACAGAGGTGAAAAAGTTTCATATCCCAAACTAGAAGAGATGATGAAAGACAATTCCGAATCCGCTTAATCTTATCCAAATAGCGCCATTGTTTGACTTAGGTGTGGAAGATTATTGGTCAAGGAAGAGAGTCTTAATCAAACAAGGCTCAGTTTGGAGGAAATTAAAGAAGTAAAATTACTAGTGTTTTCTCATTTGTCTTTTTTTTTTTTTTTTTTTTTGATGAATTGGAATCATTTGTCTGAACTTGAGGCTGCTCATTACATACTATACCGGGTCAATTTTCTTTTGTCATCTCCAAAACGACACCGTACGGCAATCAAGTTCTCAACTCGGTTCAGTCTTTCTAGTCCTCACCAACAGAGTTAGAGAACGCTGGACAAGTAATGAATGAATGCATACATTATTTACAGGGATCGTCCCAACTTTTATTCTCGAATAAAAGACTTTCTCAAGTGTTCCAAATCGTCTACAACCCACAAATGTCTTGGATTTTATACCAAAGTTTTGCGACAATTTATAAGCGGTTAGGGGGGCAGTTATCTACAGAAATAGCTACCAAAAACTAAGTCTAACTTTTAAAATATGACTACATTCTCTGCCACGCATTCCAGCCAGCCGAGGCACCATCCGCTGAGCGAATGGGGACCAGATTATGTTGAACCGCGTGACAGATTCACACAAGGTCTGGTGCTAATTTTTTCCAGCTACCGTGTTAGTGACTGGACCAAGACACCGGTCAGGAGCTCAGTTGTCTCTTCACCCTCGTTACACCGTCATCGTGGCACAACCAAAACAACTCACAAACATGTCATCAGAGGGTGCATCCACCACTGCTGGAGTTTAGGAATTCTGGATAGGGTAAAATCTCTACTTTTTGTACTGGCTTATACACACAAGAAACGAATCCCTCGTTTCACACAACAATGTCGTTATTTAAATTTTTAGGGGACAAGTGATAATTTGAAATCTCTCGAGTTATACCTGTATAACTAGACCTGAATTTGGGCCAAATTAAATGTTGTTCCTTATTTTACATCCTGGCACTGGATTTGGGTTGAAATCCATCTAAATCCAAATCTCCCGTGAAATCCACGGGTAGCCTAATAGGCAGAAGATGGATAGCAGAAGATGGATAGCGAAATTTCGTTTGAACGTAGCTATTGGTCTAGTATACAGTGAATTCAAAGTTACTAACAATTTTCAATGCCTTTCAACTTATTATGTTATGTAGTACTAGCAGCTAGGGTGGTAGCTCAAGAGGTAGAGCGTTGGAAGCCCCTGCATGAGGTCCCGGGTTCAAACCCGGTTGACGACAAAACAATTTCTCAAAAAAACTTATTATAGTTCATAGAATGAATTTAGTTCTTAGGCAGGGACGAACCTGTTTAGATGTGAGCAGGGGCCATGGCCCCCTTATACTTGGAAAAATAATCATATTGAACTTAGTTGACCATGTCCAATTGAGCTTAGTTCCTTTACAAGCACTCATGAAATATTTGGGTAGTGGATGCTCTTTATGAATGAACTTTAAGCATAACGACTGAGGGTATATGAAAAGCCTTCAATTCTGTTTGGCTAGTAATACTCCGTTGAAAGGCATGAAATCTCTCAAACCCAACCATCCTCGTATTTTCGGTCGCCTCAAATTCTGCCGACTAACATAGGGGATTACTCTCTCCACTCCACCAGAATTTTCTTGTCTTTCTCAAAGTGTGTGTGTGTGTGTTTTTTGTTTTTTTTTTTTTTTTTGGGGGGGGGGGGGGGGGGGGGGGGAGAATTGAAAACATTACATCACAAAGCTAGAGATTGCTCGAGCTGTGGAGTGTGGACTTGATCATGACTTCCTTTCATGCTAGAGATAATAAGACTGGTCTTTTCCAGCCTTGCAACTTATTTTTGACTATCTCTCTCTCTCGATTATGTACCTGAAAGTCTCTGTCTTGCGATTATGAACTACTTACGTGTAAGTCATGGGTCTTGCATTTCTAGCTAGTAGGGATGCAAGTTCAAACCGGAAAAACCGCAATCCGAGCCGAACCGGGCGGTTTGGTTCGGTTCGGTTCGATTTGGAAGCTATTACGGTTCGGTTCAGGTTCGCAAAAATCACAAACCGTATAATACGGTTCGATTTAGGTTTGAGATATCACAAAACCGTAAAAACCAAACCGAACCGTTTATGTAGCATATTAGGTTATACATTTACCAAACTTGAAAACTTCTACACATTTATCATATACACTATATACCTCAAAACCAAACCGAACCCATTAAATGGTTCAAGAAATGATGTAATATTTTTTAATTTATTTTTAATTGCTCAACATAGAAATTTTAGCAATCATTTGATTGTTGAATGAACTATTAAGAAATTTTAAATGAAATAATATATTTCCAACTGCGGTTTAAAACCGAACCAAACCGGCCATTCACGGTCTGGTGCGGTTCGGTTTTAAGCCATGAGCGGGCCGGATTATATTTGGATTTTGCCCAAACCGTTACATGCGGTTCGGTTCGGATGGGTGACAAAACCGGACCGAACCGAACCGTTTTCATCCCTACTAGCTAGACCACTAAACATTTAGGTTTAAAATAAAATTTAATTAACACCCCGTGGTTAATAGCATGTAGGGTGTTAATTAAAACATGGTACTCATGCCTTACATGAAATTATATATTTTTTCTTAAAATGAATTGTGGTGATGGCTGTATGATTGCAACTCGGGCGGGCTGGACGGGTGGACACCCTGCCCTAGCTCAATCCCATATTCTGTCGAGGCTGTCCAAGCCCAGCCCAACCCGAGTTGGGAGTTTCGTGAGCCCGTCCAAACCCAAATTCATAGAAATCGAGACGGGTTCGGCTAAATTCGGCTTTAACCCATCGAACCTTATAAATTAATTTAGTTATTATTAGCTCACTTGAAATTGCACTCTCAAAATTAAATTAATAACTTAGATATAAAAATAATGACTAGTATATATTGCTAGAACAAATTCAAAAATTATAGATTTAAGAGTATCAAGATGACTTTTTTTTTTAAATGCAAGAGAATAACAAAAAGCATAGGTGGGAAAAATAAATCACCTAATGAAATGAATAGTAGTAGATTTATGTTAAATAAGCTATATAATTCTCTTCAATATAATATTTATAAGTATCGATTATTCAAACCGGGCAATTCGGGCTAGCGCGTCGTTTACTACTTATGCCCAAGCCCGACCCCAATTATCATTCGGATTGAGAGTTTTTGTCCAAGCCCCTTCGAATTACTAAAAACATGTGCTCAAGTCCTATTTTAGTTCGAACTGGGCTAGGTTTGGTCGGGTTCATTCCATCCAAGTTGCACCCCTAGACGGCAGAAGTATTACGGAACCAATCCAACGTGTAATACTAAAAAACACTTTCACCCTCTCTAGTTTGATCGAAGGGCGCTTTCACCTCTTCTGGTTTGGGTAAGGACACTTTCATCCTTTAGTGTGCCGAACTACTCCTGTTTGTGACGTCATTAGTTTGGAGATGAAATCTGTTACTGAACTTTAAAAATTGTAGAGATACATAAACCCGTTGTGTCATGCAACAAATAGCTTACATCATCCAATAATTTCTGTAAAAATATTCAAAAGTATGTCCTAAAAGCTGTTTTTAGTGAGTAATTATTACTTGCTCCAAGAGCAAATATGACGTGGTGCTCTAATCAATACATCACAGGACACGTCAGGAACATGTAGGAATTCACTTTCTTTTGTCTGCCACTTATTTTTTTTCTTCCTGACATGTCCTGTGTTGTATTGATTAGAGCACCACGTGTATTTACTCTTAGAGCAAACAAAAATTTCTCGTTTTTAGTGACATACCCGAAGTCCAGACTAACATTGGCTGGAGTGTAGTTTTTTCTGAAGTTCGACACACTGCTAGGGTAAAACTGACATTTTCTAAACTATTAAGGTCGGTGAGGTAAAACTGTAATTTTGGAAACTATTAAGGTCGGTGAAAGTGTCTTTTGCCGTACCCGAACAAAAATCTCTATATAAGAGAACGGGAGAGAATGACCAAATTCCTTGAATTCTTCGGATTTAATTACTTTCCTACTTTCAATAAGTTTGTTATTCAAACCTCTATATAAACCACTCCTTATCATTCAATCGCTGTGTATCTTTTCCTTTATTACTACTCCACCTCCATTACCTCTCTAGGGCTTTCACCAACTTGAGATAGCTAGGGTTTCACACAGTCGTCAGATCAATGGAGTTTGACGATGATTACATGGATTCCGATGCATACGACTACAACAGCGTAGAAGAAGACGATTACATCGATGAAGACGAGTTAACCGATGATCTTCTAAAGGCCCAAACCAAACCCTACACCGTCGTGACCGAAGAAGTTCTCCGGCAGCGTCAGGAGGACGCCATGGCTGAGGTCTGCGCCGTACTCTCCGTTTCACGAGCCGCCGCGATCATCCTCCTCCTCCATCATCAATGGAACGTCAATAATCTGAAGGACGCTTGGTTCGCCGACGAGGAAGCCGTCCGGAAGGCGGTAGGGTTGTCGTCGGAATCGCCGCCACAAACCCTAATGAATTACGTGGATTGCGGCATCTGTTTTGAAGGGTACCCTTTTTGCAACGTCGGCTCCGCTAATTGCGGTCATTATTATTGTAAGGGATGCTGGAGAAGCTACATCTACAACGCTGTTGAAGACGGCTCGGGGTGTCTTACACTGAGATGCCCCGAGCCGTCCTGCCGCGCTGCTGTCGATCAGAACATGATCCACGCCTTAGCGCGGGACCCAGACAGGGTCAAATACGTGAATTACCTAGCCCGGTCTTACGTCGAGCTGAATCGCGACACCAAGTGGTGTCCGGCTCCCGGATGCGACAAGGCGATTGAATTCGACGCTGGCGGCGCCGAAGACGTGTACTGTGATTGCGCGAACGGGTTCTGCTGGAGCTGCGAGGAGGAAGCGCACAGGCCGTTGGATTGCGAGACGGTGAATAAGTGGATCACGAAGAACAGTTCGGAATCCGAGAACACGACGTGGATAATCGCGAACTCGAAACCCTGTCCGAAGTGCCGGAAGCCGATAGAGAAGAACCAAGGGTGCATGCACATGACGTGCCGGTGCGGGCACCAGTTCTGCTGGATCTGTCTCCGCGACTGGACCCGCCACAGCGACAAGACCGGCGGGTTCTACGCTTGCAACGGGTACTCGGAAGGCGGCACCGGCGCCGCGGGAGATGTGAGCGAAGACGAGCGGCGACGGCTGCTGGCGAAGCGTGCGATTGAGAAGTACACGCACTACTACGAGCGGTGGGCTGCGAATCACAAGTCGTGGAAGCAGTCACTGGAACATTTGAGGGTTCTGCAGGAGGAGACGCTGGAGGAGTTTAGCGAATTGAGGCGGTTGCCGGTGACGGAGATGGGGTTCGTCGTGGACGCGTGGAAACAAGTGGTGGAATGCCGCCGCGTATTGAAGTGGACTTACGCGTACGGGTACTACCTAGCGGAGGAAGATTTTGCAAAGAAGCAATTCTTTGAGTATTTGCAAGGGGATGCCGAGAGCGGACTCGAGAGGCTTCATCTTGTTGCAGAGAAAGAATTGAAATATCAGATTGACGATTATGAAAACATCGGAGTGGAAGAATTCAAAGCTTTCAGTATTAAGCTGGTGGGATTGACAAATGTGACAAGGAAGTATTTTGAGAAACTGGTGACGGCGTTAGAGGACGGGTTACCGGATGTGGCTAGCGGCAGCAGCGGCAATGCGGTGAACTCGAGAATGCCGCCGTGGTGGGAGGTTGAATTGGAGGATCAGCCGGACGGATGGGCTTGCGATCGGTGCACTTATATGAATCCGATGGATGCAGAAGCCTGCGTAATGTGTTTTGTAGGAGACGGTGACGATTGGATGTGAAATAGCCTCCTCAATCGATGTCACAATCCGATGGATGCATTCTTTTCGTCTTGCTTTGTTTCCGTGTTTCCAATTTTTGTCATAATAAAATTACGATGCCCTTTGATAAAGCTTCACGATTTCACTCCATAATATCTCATCGGTTATCGTAATTTTGCTTTAATGAGGGTGAAGAACTTGATTACACAGTCGTCAAATGCCGTCTCATACCATAAGAGATTCAGAAGTAAAAAATGCTAATAAGTTTGGAACTCTGCTCAAGCTGGACATGGTTACGGTGTTAATTAGGAACAAGATGTGTGAATGTCGATTTGGATTAATTCTTTGTCCTGAAATTTACTATGAAGCATTCAAATATTGTTATGTATGAACATATGAACAAGTGAATTTGTCAGTGAATTTCTGGACATTGCAGAAAGAATTTGAGAAAACTAAATAGGGGTGTTAAGAGGAATCTTCAAGGATTCCAAAACATCTTTCAGATTCCAGATATCATCAACACACAATGAGATATGAACGCTCAAAGTTGACACAAAAATGTAGTTCTTTCACTGCTCTGCTAGTGCTACTGGCGAATCAAGCCATGGAGCTTAGCGGAACAGAAATCTCCACGGGGAGAGAATTGCGGTCTGCCTCGTCAGAGGTGCGAGGAGGTTCGAGTTGACCCGACGTCGATTCTGTAGAAGATTGTGCTTTTGGGTGTGATTTGGGGCAATCCAACAGAGGTTTAGTTTTAGGCCGATAGCCAAAATCTGAGATTGTGGTGGCGGCTTTGTGATGTTGATGGAAGTGTGGTGGTGGAGATTAGATGGCATTCATATGCGCTCTTAGTAGCATGAAGTTAGACCATCTATCTTTATCCTCACAAAATATGTCTGATAAATTTTCTAAAGTTCAACAAGGTTTTAATCTTACAAGTGAGAGTTCCAGTCATTTAGTTTTAGGGCAGGGATTGCAAAAAGTCATTTCATTTTTGAGATGACTGTGGTAATCGGGTCAGCGTGCATCCACCTCGACTAAATCTACGGAACTTCAAAGATAATTAGTCGCCGTATAGTTTATACCTGAGACTACAAATAGAGCAAACCCTTAGTCTCCACTCTCCACCACAAGGGGGTGCAATCAAGCTATTTTAGTGTATTGGGAGTATTCAATATGCAATTAAGTCAAAGAATCATCCTCCGGATTGGGCCACCCCCTTTATTTCAAATGATGTAATGGGCCGTTTTAAGCCCGATCTTTTGGTCTAGTTAAATAGATTTAAATAAAAAAAAGTCTAAACGAAGCATAAAGTCCGACAAATCCGCAAACAATTTATTCCTAAAAAAACTCAAACAGAAAATCACAAAAATAAAAATCCTCCGCCAATTTCAGCTTCCTAATGACACAAACCAAACCCTATATCAATGAATCACTACTTTTCCTCGTTTTCCAATCCCACCACTAACAATTTTATTTAAGTTTTTAGGGTTCATCAACTCCAGTGTTTTGTTTTCTACCTAGGGTTCATCCACTCTAGGGTCACATACAAAACACAAACTTCAAATCAATGGAGTTTCACGATGATTACAGCGATTCTGATGGATACAACTCCCAAGAAGAAGAAGACAATGTTGAAGAAATAAGCCAATATCTTTCAAATATCGAAATAGACAACTACACCTCAATGACCGAATCCGACATCCGCCAGCATCAAGATGAAGCAATTGCCGAGGTTTGCGCCATTCTCTCCGTACCGCCAGCAGCTGCCGTGATCCTCCTCCTCCACTATCGATGGAACGTCAGCAGGCTGCACGACGCATGGTTCGCCGACGAGGAAACCGTCCGGAAGGTGGTAGGGTTGCCGGAACCGCCGCGTTCCGGAACCCCCAACGGCGACCACCTCCTAAACTGCGACATCTGTTTCGACGACCACCAATTCCGCCTCCTCCGCTCCGCCGCCTCCGCTCCGCCAACTGCGGTCACTACTACTGCAAAGAATGCTGGAAATCGTACGTGGAGTCCGCGGTGGACAACGGCTCGGGGTGTCTGATCATGAGATGCCCCGAGCCGTCTTGCCACGCTGCAGTCGGTCAAGACCTGATCGACGCAGTCGCCAGCGCTAGGCATAGAGGAAAGTACGCCGATTACCTCGCTCGCTCTTATGTCGAGTTGAGCCGCAAAACGAGGTGGTGTCCCGCACTAGGATGCAGTAACGCGGTTCAATTTATCGAGGGCGGAAGCTACGACGTTTACTGCGACTGCACGCATGGATTCTGCTGGAACTGCGACGAGGAAGCTCACAGCCCCATGGATTGCGCGACGGTCAAAAAGTGGATCACGAAGAACACTTCGGATTCAATGAACACGACTTGGATCATTGTTGAGTTTTGACTTGCATTCAAATTTGGCAAGTTTGGTTCATGGAAAAGTCAAAGTCCCAAAAACATGACATGGAAACTTTCTATGTTTTGGGGCGGTTATGCTTTGGCTTGATGCCAAAGTAATCCCCTTTAGCATATAGGTAGTATGACTATTTAAAGGCTGGTTTTGGTTTGTAAACAACACACACGGGGGTAAGACTGAGAGGAATTATTAGAGTGTGTCAGGTGGGTGTTTCGGGTTGCCGCCGTGGCCGTTGTGGCCACGGCGGCGTGCATTGTAATCGGGTTCTCTTCTCAATAAAATATCTGGTTCTGGCCGTTGACACGATTTCTTACGTGTATACGCAAGTGCACGGTCGAAGTAATAAAGATGAGTATTAAAACTCAGGTTGTCGAACCCACAAGGACAGATAGTAGGTTTATTGTTAATTAGAGATTAAATCTAAAGAGTGTAATTGAAATAACAGGAAGAAAGTTGTTGATTTGAGAATTTGTCACCCCCAATCAAGTGACTGTATTAAACTAACTAAAAGACAATATTTTTGGATTTTTATAATTAAACAAGGTTTGATTAAATAAGAAGAAAGACTAGGCGATCTATGGATCACCTAGGGCAGTAGACAATTCCGGATATTGCTTTGAAACACGTAAGACGAATATGCTCTTGATCACGTTTAACTACTTACAATCTCCTCTCAGTCTCATGTAAGCCTATGCTAAGTTCAATAGTCGTCATCTGTCGATCCATAAACTACATCACCTAACAAGCACTAAGAATAATCCTACGTTTTGATCCAAACCCTAACGTTTATCCTTCCAGTCCATCACGATACGGGGTTGCTAGCAATCCTAGATTCATAAGCTAATCAATCTTCACCTGTCAGTCCATCGATCTTTCACCAATTCGCTACCCTAGTTCATGACTCTAGGTTAACATAATATTAGGAACAAGATTACTAGAAGAAGCAAATTCATTATTACTTTAAGCTAAAATAACACGGTATGCATTGAAACATCTCATATGATCATTCATATCCTATCAAACACGTATCAATAGTGCAAGTTCAACAATCCATCAAACGAGATAAAATCAATCCATCACATGAATCCATAAGCACGAATCAAACAAACAAATCCGGAACGGTGTCTAACAAAACCCTAGGATCTCCATAGAGCCTAGCAAATAAAACTACTCAAATAATCTGAAAATAGAAGCTAACAAGTTCATAGTATTGAGATAGAAAATATAGGAGGGATAGTCAAACTTGTGACGAAAATCGCGTTCCGGCGATTCCGGCGTGGTTCTCCATCTCCCTCACGTCTCCTAGCGTTCCTCCCTCGTTCCCCAGCAGCGTATCCCTCTGTTCTAGGTCTGAGAATACGTCCTTTATTGCCTGGGCACGCTTTTTAATGAAATCTGGCCGAAATTGCACTTCAGCCCCTCTACTTTGTAATTCTCGGCCAAAATTATTTGCTGATCTTGCGCGGGCTGTATCTCCCTCATACAGACTCGTCTTCGGGCCTACCATATATCGTTGGAAAGCTACGGATGTATAATTTCCAATGCCGCAGGACTTTCTCCAAAATTCTTTGTAGATTTTCCTTAGCATCGAAAAGAGTGCAGACTGGTCCTGTGTGGATTTTCCAACTTTGCTTCATTTTTGCGTCTCCTTTTCTCCTCTTCATCTAGCTCCATTCCAAGCATATCCAAGCATCTCATAAGCTCCAATGCACCTCTTTTACCTGAGATACACAAAACTAAACAACCCGTGCAATTATCATAGTAAATATGAGAGAAAACATGCACAAATAGGCTAGAAACACAACTTTTCACTATTAGGCTTATAAATCGTCAAATTCACATATTTGTGCAAATATAACATATAAATCATGTGAAATAAGCCTAATACAAGTAATATGGAAGTATAATAATAGCTCCTAAAAGAGAGTTATCAAATACCCCCACACTTACCTTTTGCTCGTCCCGAGCAAATCACCGTTTACTAGCCAACTCAAGACGCAAACGGCTCAACACGACTCATGACAATGCAAAAATTTAAACACCACATATTTTTATTCTTTTTCCGAGATTGGGCAACCTCTCTATCATAAACCGAAATCATCAAATCCTCACAAGCTTACTTTGAAATTTCACGACACGTAGCAAGAAATGATATATGATGATCCTATGTGCAAACTCACTAAGGCGTCCCCAAACATCAACCAAACCAAACAAGATACGACACGTCTTTTGACTCGGCGGGTATAGGCATTTTAAGTCACTAAATGGTCTTTCTTCGCCAAGTCATTTGAGGTTTTCAGACCCTCTTAGCCGTTAATGCTTTTGAAATGCAAATTATCCCATTGACGGGAGACACAAATCCTGTGTAATACGACTTGACTTTAGTCTCCCTCTTAAGCTCTACATTGGATTGAATCCAAATTTTCCGCGCAAACGAAAGCACATTAGGTTGTTTCTCCTTGAAGCTCAATTTTTTTTTTCTTCATTTTTTTTTTCATATGTTCTTTTATTTCCTCCGCTGTTTTTACAACCGTGCATTAGAGCTTAAGAGTGTGGTCTTTTTAGGATTTTCTCTTGGAACCACCTTAAGGGATGGTGGTGTACGCTCCCCGGCTTCGCTTAGGCCGAAGACTCGTACCACATGAAACCGACTTTACACGAAGGTCCACCCCAGATTCCAAGAGTCCACAAGTTTCCACGGAAAACGGATTATTCAACCAACTAGAGACTCAATCCTCCTAGCACACTAAAGAAGTCAAAATTATGCCCGTTATCTACTTTCACCATTCTCGAATACCCGGGACATCCTGTCGTGAGACTTGCGCACAAAATATTAGAAATTAAAGTATTCATACTACGGTGCTTCCTACTCTCATGAGCTCTTTCACTGGATTCTCTTTGGTTTCTAGGTCTTAAGTTGCCCAATTTTCTCAAATTTTCAATTTTTATGTTTTTTTTTTGTTTTTTACTTTTTCATTTTTTTTCATTTTCTCATATTTTCCTATACTCTACATGCTTTTGGCCAACTCGAATAACCAAAAAAATTGGGTAGGGTGACTCAACAATTTAAAAGTGCAAACTATATGCATAACTACACAAATCTAACACAATACGACACTATATTGAAACACAACACGGACTACAATTACGACACTGACTCACTATACGACATTCTAATCTAAATGTAACTGGCGATGCAAGACACAGACATGGCTAGCAAATAGTTAAAAATCCCCCCACACTTGAGCGCTTCGTTGTCCTCAACGAATTTAGAGATCAACCAAGAAGACTCGGCATTCAAATGCGAGGGGCGGTGATTCTACTCGGGGTAGAGTCATGGCACAAGAAGGTAGTTCAACAAATATAGAGATAAAACGAACTACGTGCACATGACAAGTTGTGTGTACCGAAATTAAGCAAATACTCAAGTATTCCCTATGAGACTAACAGTCAATCCCAGCGGCGACTAAGCACCGTGACAAAGTAGTCAAAATAAAATCCTAGAGCAAGTACGATGTGCCTAAACGGTAAGTAAAAAGATAGAAGAGAGACTCACAACCGACACAAGGTCGGGGACGAAATCCGAGAGATGCTGACTGAGATATCACGAACAATCCCCAAGCAAACATTGTGCGCACCAATGCTAACTCCCTTGCGGTCGAGTGTGTAAAACACACCGAGGTCGATTGATTCGTTGCCGCTGACGAAAAGAGAAACGAAGAATCCCCGAGCTCGTATCGCGTACGACAATACTAGCTCCCGTAACGGTCGAGTGCGCAGTAGCACACCGGGGTCGATGTCTCCGTCAAACTCTTCATCCAGTTTCCAACTCTGGCTAATCCATATCAGCTACTGCATAATTATCGTCTTGCTTAATCCTCTCTCAGTCAATTTTCTTCTTATCAAAACAAACTTTGTTCTTTCTTTTTCTCAATTCTGACCCCCAAAACATAATCCATTCAACAAGTCACTAAACGATGTTAACTCTTAACACCCAACACCCTTGCTGTTAGGATAGGTAAAAGCCCTTTCTCCTTTATTTTTCTAACAACCCAGTTGCTGCATTTTTTTTGAGTCCTGAAATCAGTAATTGAGGGGGAACTTTGGTGGCGTCTTGTTGAGGGTCAGACCTCCAATTGACGAAGTCAGAGAGATGGCTGATGGTGGTGGTGACTGGGTTTCGAATTGGACGGCACAGAAACGTCGGATGGATGTCTCGGTTTCAGGGGGGTTGTTGGTTGTTCGGGTTTGGTTTCGGATTGGGCTGCGGAGAAGGGTCCGATAGATGTATGGGTTGTTCGACGGAGAATAGTGATTGGGATGGTGGTGATTGTAGGTTCTGGGCAATGGTTTTTCTGATCGGAGACAGGGGAATTAGAGAGAGGCGGCAGAGGGGTCGGTGGTTTTGGCTGGGGATTGTTTTACCGGTGGTTGCGGAGAGAAGCGGTGGTGGCGGCTGGGTTTCTGGTCGGACGGTGCGAGAGAGAGACCGATTGGGAATGGCGGTGGTGTCTGGGTTCGATGAATTTCTGGGTTTTGGATTCGAAAGTGGTCGGCTATGGTGGAGGCGGTGATTGCAGGAGGAGGGAGTCCAGAGGCGGTTGGTTGGAGGTTGAATTGGTGGCTTTGGGTTCGAACAGAGGACGGATGGGTTCGATGGTGGG
The DNA here is from genome assembly GCA_023055425.1 of Linanthus parryae. Taxonomy (NCBI): domain Eukaryota; kingdom Viridiplantae; phylum Streptophyta; class Magnoliopsida; order Ericales; family Polemoniaceae; genus Linanthus; species Linanthus parryae. The sequence continues at coordinate 11,663,825 of JALGPY010000006.1, read as the reverse complement.
TCGGAAAAGCTGGATTTCAGAGGAATTGGGGATGAGGGTTACGGTGGTTGTGGTGTGTACAGAGAAGTTGGAGGTGGGTCTTGGTCGTAGGTTACGTCAGTATTCTTGGAGGGTTGCGATTGGGTCATAGGCCACTGGTGGCTGCGGTGATGGCTCCGGTGGTTTGGTGGCTGGGGTTAACAGAGACGAAGGAGACTATGGGGAAGAAGATGGGGTGGGGTTTGGAATTATCACAAAGTCCAGGGGTATTTTGGTGGTGCAACAGAGGGGAGCGAACTGACTATTCCTGAACTTCTGAAATTTGCAAATACCTCCCCAACGCAGATAAACAGTAACTTATGCATTTTTCTTTGCTTCTTGACCCTAACAGTAACTCCAGAAACTCCCCTGATGCTCAAAAATAATAGAAGGGGTCTTAATTGACGTTCCAAAACTTAGTTAAATCATCACTTCTCACCCTTGGTGCCCGGAAAGAATTTTTCTCGCAATTTTTTCTTTTTCCACCACCTCTTTTCTTTTAATTTCTTCTCAATTGAGCACGAAAAAATTCTCACACGGATCGCAAATCTCAATAACGATGAACACGAGTTGCACAAGTGAAAAATCGCCGGAAACTTTTTCTTCTTCTTCTTCCAATTCATAAGAATCGACATCATAACGATTTCACAAATAATCTCAAGTCTCCCATGCCGTGAAAATAGATCAATGTCCTCCTTGATTGTTTTCTCAATTCGCAGTACTTTCAATGAAGATTTAAACGGTAAGCCATAAAATATGAAAGTTTGAATACCTTCTTTTCCTTCATATGAAGCACCCGAATCATCAATTACTTCAATTTCGACGTCTTTCTCATCTTCATCAAGCTCACACATGAGATGGTCCATCACATTCACAACCGGAGAGTCAAGTTCGTCAATAGTGAATCCATGAAGAAGACTTTCAATCTCACCGAAAACAGCATTATGCTTCTCCCCATGCTTGATTCAAGCCATGAATCGATGTTTGGACATGTTGGGATACACAATGGCTCATCATCATCTTCTTTGGACGTTGGGAAGGTTGGAGCATCTTCAACATTAGAATAGAGACTAAGTTGTGCGTCCACAAGTGTCGTTTCCATTCCCAATTGTGTTGCTCGTTGCTTCCATTCTTTAACATTTGGAATCATCTCCTCAAGCATCCAACCAAGGAAGAACATTAAGCTAGTAGGAGGAGTTGGGTCATTAGGCCGAAAGACATAGCGTTGTATCTCCATGGCAACCCTCTCTCTAGTTCCATCCACATGGCCCTCCTTCACGATTTTCAAACCGCAAGGTTGCATACTTCAATTATAGATAACCTGCACACCAAAGATCTCAAGCAATACCGTGAGGTGATAAGAATCGATAATAAAAAATAAATAAATAAATAAACTCTCTAAACTAATTTCTAATTAACTATAAACCACTGTCCCCGGCAACGGCGCCAAAAACTTGACACGATTTCTTACGTGTATACGCAAGTGCACGGTCGAAGTAATAAAGATGAGTATTAAAACTCAGGTTGTCGAACCCACAATGACAGATAGTAGGTTTATTGTTAATTAGAGATTAAATCTAAAGAGTGTAATTGAAATAACAGGAAGAAAGTTGTTGATTTGAGAATTTGTCACCCCCAATCAAGTGACTGTATTAAACTAACTAAAAGACAATATTTTTGGATTTTTATAATTAAACAAGGTTTGATTAAATAAGAAGAAAGACTAGGCGATCTATGGATCACCTAGGGCAGTAGACAATTCCGGATATTGCTTTGAAACACGTAAGACGAATATGCTCTTGATCACGTTTAACTACTTACAATCTCCTCTCAGTCTCATGTAAGCCTATGCTAAGTTCAATAGTCGTCATCTGTCGATCCATAAACTACATCACCTAACAAGCACTAAGAATAATCCTACGTTTTGATCCAAACCCTAACGTTTCTCCTTCCAGTCCATCACGATACGGGGTTGCTAGCAATCCTAGATTCATAAGCTAATCAATCTTCACCTGTCAGTCCATCGATCTTTCACCAATTCGCTACCCTAGTTCATGACTCTAGGTAAACATAATATTAAGAACAAGATTACTAAAAGAAGCAAATTCATTATTACTTTAAGCTAAAATAACACGGTATGCATTGAAACATCTCATATGATCATTCATATCCTATCAAACACGTATCAATAGTGCAATTCAACAATCCATCAAACGAGATAAAATCAAGCCATCACATGAATCCATAAGCACGAATCAAACAAACAAATCCGGAACGGTGTCTAACAAAACCCTAGGATCTCCATAGAGCCTAGCAAATAAAACTACTCAAATAATCTGAAAATAGAAGCTAACAAGTTCATAGTATTGAGAAACGATAGAAAAGATAGGAGGGATAGTCAAACTCGTGACGAAAATCGCGTTCCGGCGATTCCGGCGTGGTTCTCCATCTCCCTCACGTCTCCTAGCGTTCCTCCCTCGTTCCCCAGCAGCGTATCCCTCTGTTCTAGGTCTGAGAATACGTCCTTTATTGCCTGGGTATGCTTTTTAATGAAATCTGGCCGAAATTGCACTTCAGCCCCTCTACTTCGTAATTCTCGGCCAAAATTATTTGCTGATCTTGCGCGGGCTGTATCTCTCTCATACGGACTCGTCTTCGGGCCTACCATATATCGTTGGAAAGCTACGGATGTATATTTTCCAATGCCGCAGGACTTTCTCCAAAATTCTTTGTAGATTTTCCTTAGCATCGAAAAGAGTGCAGACTGGTCCTGTGTGGCTTTTCTAACTTCGCTTCATTTTTGCGTCTCCTTTTCTCCTCTTCATCTAGCTCCATTCCAAGCATATCCAAGCATATCATAAGCTCCAATGCACCTCTTTTACCTGAGATACACAACACTAAACAACCCGTGCAATTATCATAGCAAATATGAGAGAAAACATGCACAAATAGGCTAGAAACACAACTTTTCACTATTAGGCTTATAAATCTTCAAATTCACATATTTGTGCAAATATAACATATAAATCATGTGAAATAAGCCTAATACAAGTAATATGGAAGTATAATAATAGCTCCTAAAAGATAGTTATCAGCCGTGGATTAGCTAGCGGGTTCGTACGAATTCGTTAGTGAACCACATTAAATATCGGTCTCGTTCTTGTTTTCGCTTTACGTCGTTCTTGCTCGAATACCTAGACGTTATAACAAACTGGTAACGGAGCTCTGAAATAGGAGTTCTGTTACAACAAACTGGTATCAGAGCCAGGTCAGGGGATCACCAGTTTTAACAAACTGGTATCAGAGCCGGGGTTCCAAGATCCGGGTGGAGCCTAGAGCTAGGGTTTCACGTTTTGGTTGAACTCAAAGCTAGGGTTTCGCGATTCAGGTGGAGCAGGCTATCAGGAGTAGGGTTTCGAGATTCCACCAAGAACGACGTCTGGTTTGGCGATCAAGATCGATCTATTTGTGAAAGAGAAGCAGGTACACCCACCATCTGAAGTCTTGTGCAGGGGGCTATCCGGGCTCCTGTCAGAGCAATCTGGCGCGCATGTGATTAGGCGTGCAAAGGATCTGGCAAATTCAACAGGCATTCGGTACTGGCGCGAATCTGGCGGTTCACGCGCATCTGGCGTTATGGCGACTGACGTTTAGGCGCAATCCAGCTCCCGGCGTGGAGCATCTGGCGTGTGAATTGAGTCTGGTTCTGGCTCATGCGTTGCATGAACTCGTTGGAGTTGGAGCAACGACATGGAGCATATGGCGTGTGAGATTTCTGGCGCGCGCATCTGATTATGGTTCTGGCGCGCATTATGCACGAGTTTTTTTTGGCGTGCATCAGGTTTTGCAGCGTGTACCATGACACGCACTGAGCTCGCATCTGGCGCGATCTGTTTCTGGCGAGCATCTGGCGCATCTGAGGCATACGGGGCGCATCGGGCATGACAATTTGGGCACTCGTCATCGGTGCATCTGGTATGGATGACATCTGGGCATTCTGTCATGGTGCATCCGTCTGGCGCAATTGGGCGCATCTGGAATACATTCGGTCCTGCTTTCTCAGTGAATGTATTCGAGTCTGGTTCTGGGTGAAGCACTTGTTTCTGAGGCATACGGGGCGCATCTGGAATACAGGTGTGCTAATTGATTAGAATATAACCACAGGTGTGCAAATTAGATTTTTGACAAATCACATGTTACCCCCTGGGTAACGATCGGGCACACACACGCACACGAACACGAAAAATAAATGAAATAAAAGGGATAAACTGATATTATTCTTGATCGATGAATAAGCTGGGGGATTACAAATACTTAAATAGATAAACTGCTAGACCCTAACCCTAACCCTAGACATAACGGGCCAAGCCCGAATTATTAATTAACCTGAATAACCTAATTAAATACTAATAATTAATTAAACAACTAAATAAGTAAATAATACGATAATATTGATACGGATACCGTATCAACTCCCCCACGCTTGGAAATCGCCTTGTCCTCAAGGCGGACGTTAAAAAATCGCTTATATTCTTGCCCGGATCGAATTGCCATCAGACGGTCTTGAAAACATTAAGTTGGAGTCCAAAACCGAAGCTTGTAGGCCGACCAAAAGTAATTTCGTCACCTAAAAAATAATTAGGCCCAAGTTCAGAATTATACTCATTTGATAAATGAAGCCCAAGCTGTCCAAAATAAAAGTCGGGCCCAACAATAGTTGGCCACATAGTTGTTGTTGTTGGGCTAACAACTGGCGGAGGCCCACTTAGTTGTGAAGCCCTAAAAGCACCAAGTGAATGTTTTCCCCAGGGATGAACTCCCGTTGATTGTTGTCGGCAGAGGCGGTGGTGCTTGGACGGTCGTGGCGTCGAAGCTCGCTGGAACGACGTCGCCGGAGAAGGAAACAGGTGACGGAGTGTCGGCGGGTGTTGAAGTGGACATATGTGTACGGTTATTACTTACCGGAGAATGAAAAGAATAAGAAGAGTTTTTTCGAGTATGTGCAAGGAGAGGCCGCGGCCGGACTTGAAAGGCTTCATGGTTTTGCCGAGGAAGAAGTGAAGAAGCAGCTCGTGGTTGATGTTGAATTTGATGAGTTCGGGAATGAAGTGATTGAGGATGAATCCGGTGATCTAGTCCCACTGGATAAATTCAACGATTTTCGTAATAAGTTGGTTGAATTGACGGGCGTTACTCGGACTTACTTCGCAAATCTCGTGACGGCGTTAGAAAACCGGCTACCGGATGTCAAAGAGGGTAGCGGAAGCAGCAATAGCTATGCTGTGAAGTCGGAAAAATGTTAAATCAACGATGATTTTGACTTAAATCAATCCATGTTCCCTGGATACACAAATGTCAATTAAACCTTTATGGTTCGTTTCAGTTATTTGCAGGCTAGTCAATTTACCAACATAGAGTTAGGAAATTATGTTACTAGCGTAGTGTTTGATCGATGCACTTACAATGGATGCAAAACGCGTGCGTAATGTGTTATTTTGGCGATGACATGATTGAGACCAGAACATCATCAACAGGATCGATACTACAACTTAGTTGCATGAATCCAATGGATGCAATCGCGCGCTTAATATGTTGTTATTCTATAGTCAGTGCCCGGGGTTATATCGCTACGATATATTTTTGCAACAATTATATCATTATTATATCACTACGATTTGGTGTAGTAACACTATGGGTGTACTTCTAAAAAAAACACGATGGGTGCAATTTGGACGGGCAGAATCCGACCAGCCCGAGCCCAGCCCGGATTAAAGTCGGGCTTGAACACATGTTTTGAGTAATTTGGACGGACTCGGGCGAAAATTCTCAACCCGAATATTAAACAATGTGCTAGCCCGAATAGCCCGACTTGTATGCTCATTACCTATAAATGTTATATTTAGAGAGTATTATATAAGCATACTAATCAAGAATTTATTATTTTTACTATGTTTATGTTCTTAACTAATAGATTGTTTTCCACAAAATATTCAGTACTTTCTTGTATAAATGGATAATTTTATAATTCACTCAAACAATATATAGTCTAACTTTAATGGGACATTTTTTTTTGAGAATCAACCCTTTGATTTAAACAGAAAGTGGGCCATTGAAGCGGCCCAAAACATCACTAACTAACAGGTCATCCACGCAGGGGGAGGCCCAGTCCAATCTAAGCTATTATTTAGCCCACATGTCAACCCATAATTAGCCACTCTATCTGCTACAACATTCCACTTACGCGGAATGTGTGCCACCACGTGGCTCTCTAACTGCCCGAGGAGTGTGATACATTCACCGAGAGTAACTCCGTTTTTTAACGTCCTCCATTGTTCTCTCTCTACTTTCTTCTTTCTCAAGAACTTGGCAATGGAGAGTGATTATGTTTCAATCCAAACCCGATTCTTGTTCCTCTCCGTTGCTAGCTTAAGCTCTTCCAAAATTGCTTCGGCTTCAACAACTTTTGGAGAGATCAGGAAGGGGATTTGGGTAGCTCGTCCGACGGTGAAGATACCAGTGTGATCTCTGAGGGTTGCTCAAGTCGCTGCCTTTCCTTGATTAGGATTCCAGGCGGCGTCTATGTTGAGGATTACCCAACCCTCCGGTGGGTTCCGCGGTGCTGTTACCGGCGGAGGGGTGCAGATCTGAGCCGGCGAAGAAGGATTGGCCACATGCATGTGTATATCTGTCTCATCGAGGTAATCTATCACTCTTTTGATCACTTCTTCTGGGCTTTCTTTCTTGTTTTTGAAAACACAGTTGTTCCGATTCCACCATAATTGGTTGATAAGAACACTCATACTCTTTCTTTCGTCCTTTCCTCTTTCAAGGAAAGCCTGTGGAAACAAGGTTTGGAAAGGGCCAGTGCATTGGCTGGTAAAAGCTTCGCCGAAGATGATACGAACCATTGACACCGAACTCACCATCGGTCGCCATCGGTCGCCATCTTAAGATTCATACCTCTCCCAGCTATTCTCTGCGAACCATTGACACCGAACTCACCATCGGTCGCCATCTTCAAATTACTAGATCGGCTACAATCTCAAATTTCAGCACAACCAGTTCTGGACTTATCTCTGTGATCTTCAAATCACAGCACCTTCTCTTTCTGCTTCAAAATCCGAACCCCAGATCGAAAGAGCTGGCTAAACCGAGCTCTGATACCATATTAGAATTCGAGAAGAAGAGAATGAAGACGAGAAACTCTCATTTCATATTGGAAAAATGATTACAAAGCTTAACCCCACAATGGAGTGAGCTCTGCTTTATATACCCATATTGAGGGGGGAGCTAAATGCAAATAACCGAAATAGCTAACGACCTAGTACAGTCAGGAAATACTTGGCAAACAAGAGCCAACCAAATCGTGCCACACAATCTAGTGGTTGCTGCCTTATTAAAACGACACCGTCCTACTAAGGGACATAAAATTCAAAAGGCTAACGTTCATCCAAATCCAACGACAGCTGCAACTCCTTCTCTTCTGATCCAACGGCTGCTGAACGATATCAGTTCATTTCATCAGTTTGGAAGGAGTTACAGTTTAGTCCAAATTGAAGATGGAAATTTTCACTTCATTTCTGATATGAAGACAAGCATAAATGCCAGTTGATGGTCGGCACCTCCGTAACAACACAAGTCTAGTCTTCAGCCAGGAAGAAACGAAACTAGGGTTTTCCTTCAAATAGATCTCTGCGCGTCCTCTTTCGGTGTAGAGTATACTTTCAGTAGGAGGAAAATTGTTACGTAGATAACGATCATAAAACTGATTTGGTGGGTTTTCTCAGATGGATCGGGTATTAGATTTGGGTAAATAGGTTGTAAATGATAAATTTTATATTTTTTTTAGTATTAGAATATATGTGATATGTACGCCACATCGATGTTAAATTGACAAATGTTCATTTTTTAACGAGAATAATACTGCTTAACCACAGGTGTGCTAATTGATTAGAATATAACCACAGGTGTGCAAATTAGATTTTTGACAAATCACATGTTACCCCCTGGGTAACGATCGGGCACACACACGCACACGAACACGAAAAATAAATGAAATAAAAGGGATAAACTGATATTATTCTTGATCGATGAATAAGCTGGGGGATTACAAATACTTAAATAGATAAACTGCTAGACCCTAACCCTAGACATAACGGGTTAATTAACCTGAATAACCTAATTAAATACTAATAATTAATTAAACAACTAAATAAGTAAATAATACGATAATATTGATACAGATACCGTATCAACTCCCCCACGCTTGGAAATCGCCTTGTCCTCAAGGCGAACGTTAAAAAATCGCTTATATTCTTGCCCGGATCGAATTGCCATCAGACGGTCTTGAAAACATTAAGTTGGAGTCCAAAACCGAAGCTTGTAGGCCGAGCAAAAGTAATTTCGTCACCTAAAAAATAATTAGGCCCAAGTTCAGAATTATACTCATTTGATAAATGAAGCCCAAGCTGTCCAAAACAAAAGTCGGGCCCAACAATAGTTGGCCACATAGTTGTTGTTGTTGGGCTAACAACTGGCGGAGGCCCACTTAGTTGTGAAGCCCTAAAAGCACCAAGTGAATGATTTCCCCAGGGATGAACTCCCGTTGATTGTTGCCGGCAGAGGCGGTGGTGCTTGGACGGTCGTGGCGTCGAAGCTCGCTGGAACGACGTCGCCGGAGAAGGAAACAGGTGACGGAGTGTCGGCGGGTGTTGAAGTGGACATATGTGTACGGTTATTACTTACCGGAGAATGAAAAGAATAAGAAGATTTTTTTCGAGTTGTGCAAGGAGAGGCCGAGGCCGGACTTGAAAGGCTTCATGGTTTTGCCGAGGAAGAAGTGAAGAAGCAGCTCGTGGTTGATGTTGAATTTGATGAGTTCGGGAATGAAGTGATTGAGGATGAATCCGGTGATCTAGTCCCACTGGATAAATTCAACGATTTTCGTAATAAGTTGGTTGAATTGACGGGCGTTACTCGGACTTACTTCGCAAATCTCGTGACGGCGTTAGAAAACCGGCTACCGGATGTCAAAGAGGGTAGCGGAAGCAGCAATAGCTATGCTGTGAAGTCGGAAAAATGTTAAATCAACGATGATTTTGACTTAAATCAATCCATGTTCCCTGGATACACAAATGTCAATTAAACCTTTATGGTTCGTTTCAGTTATTTGCAGGCTAGTCAATTTACCAACATAGAGTTAGGAAATTATGTTACTAGCGTAGTGTTTGATAGATGCACTTACAATGGATGCAAAACGCGTGCGTAATGTGTTATTTTGGCGATGACATGATTGAGACCAGAACATCATCAACAGGATCGATACTACAACTTAGTTGCATGAATCCAATGGATGCAATCGCGCGCTTAATATGTTGTTATTCTATAGTCAGTGCCCGGGGTTATATCGCTACGATATATTTTTGCAACAATTATATCATTATTATATCACTACGATTTGGTGTAGTAACACTATGGGTGTACTTCTAAAAAAAACACGATGGGTGCAATTTGGACGGGCAGAATCCGACCAGCCCGAGCCCAGCCCGGATTAAAGTCGGGCTTGAACACATGTTTTGAGTAATTTGGACGGACTCGGGCGAAAATTCTCAACCCGAATATTAAACAATGTGCTAGCCCGAATAGCCCGACTTGTATGCTCATTACCTATAAATGTTATATTTAGAGAGTATTATATAAGCATACTAATCAAGAATTTATTATTTTTACTATGTTTATGTTCTTAACTAATAGATTGTTTTCCACAAAATATTCAGTACTTTCTTGTATAAATGGATAATTTTATAATTCACTCAAACAATATATAGTCTAACTTTAATGGGACATTTTTTTTTGAGAATCAACCCTTTGATTTAAACAGAAAGTGGGCCATTGAAGCGGCCCAAAACATCACTAACTAACAGGTCATCCACGCAGGGGGAGGCCCAGTCCAATCTAAGCTATTATTTAGCCCACATGTCAACCCATAATTAGCCACTCTATCTGCTACAACATTCCACTTACGCGGAATGTGTGCCACCACGTGGCTCTCTAACTGCCCGAGGAGTGTGATACATTCACCGAGAGTAACTCCGTTTTTTAACGTCCTCCATTGTTCTCTCTCTACTTTCTTCTTTCTCAAGAACTTGGCAATGGAGAGTGATTATGTTTCAATCCAAACCCGATTCTTGTTCCTCTCCGTTGCTAGCTTAAGCTCTTCCAAAATTGCTTCGGCTTCAACAACTTTTGGAGAGATCAGGAAGGGGATTTGGGTAGCTCGTCCGACGGTGAAGATACCAGTGTGATCTCTGAGGGTTGCTCAAGTCGCTGCCTTTCCTTGATTAGGATTCCAGGCGGCGTCTATGTTGAGGATTACCCAACCCTCCGGTGGGTTCCGCGGTGCTGTTACCGGCGGAGGGGTGCAGATCTGAGCCGGCGAAGAAGGATTGGCCACATGCATGTGTATATCTGTCTCATCGAGGTAATCTATCACTCTTTTGATCACTTCTTCTGGGCTTTCTTTCTTGTTTTTGAAAACACAGTTGTTCCGATTCCACCATAATTGGTTGATAAGAACACTCATACTCTTTCTTTCGTCCTTTCCTCTTTCAAGGAAAGCCTGTGGAAACAAGGTTTGGAAAGGGCCAGTGCATTGGCTGGTAAAAGCTTCGCCGAAGATGATACGAACCATTGACACCGAACTCACCATCGGTCGCCATCGGTCGCCATCTTAAGATTCATACCTCTCCCAGCTATTCTCTGCGAACCATTGACACCGAACTCACCATCGGTCGCCATCTTCAAATTACTAGATCGGCTACAATCTCAAATTTCAGCACAACCAGTTCTGGACTTATCTCTGTGATCTTCAAATCACAGCACCTTCTCTTTCTGCTTCAAAATCCGAACCCCAGATCGAAAGAGCTGGCTAAACCGAGCTCTGATACCATATTAGAATTCGAGAAGAAGAGAATGAAGACGAGAAACTCTCATTTCATATTGGAAAAATGATTACAAAGCTTAACCCTACAATGGAGTGAGCTCTGCTTTATATACCCATATTGAGGGGGGAGCTAAATGCAAATAACCGAAATAGCTAACGACCTAGTACAGTCAGGAAATACTTGGCAAACAAGAGCCAACCAAATCGTGCCACACAATCTAGTGGTTGCTGCCTTATTAAAACGACACCGTCCTACTAAGGGACATAAAATTCAAAAGGCTAACGTTCATCCAAATCCAACGACAGCTGCAACTCCTTCTCTTCTGATCCAACGGCTGCTGAACGATATCAGTTCATTTCATCAGTTTGGAAGGAGTTACAGTTTAGTCCAAATTGAAGATGGAAATTTTCACTTCATTTCTGATATGAAGACAAGCATAAATGCCAGTTGATGGTCGGCACCTCCGTAACAACACAAGTCTAGTCTTCAGCCAGGAAGAAACGAAACTAGGGTTTTCCTTCAAATAGATCTCTGCGCGTCCTCTTTCGGTGTAGAGTATACTTTCAGTAGGAGGAAAATTGTTACGTAGATAACGATCATAAAACTGATTTGGTGGGTTTTCTCAGATGGATCGGGTATTAGATTTGGGTAAATAGGTTGTAAATGATAAATTTTATATTTTTTTTAGTATTAGAATATATGTGATATGTACGCCACATCGATGTTAAATTGACAAATGTTCATTTTTTAACGAGAATAATACTGCTTAACCACAGGTGTGCTAATTGATTAGAATATAACCACAGGTGTGCAAATTAGATTTTTGACAAATCACATGTTACCCCCTGGGTAACGATCGGGCACACACACGCACACGAACACGAAAAATAAATGAAATAAAAGGGATAAACTGATATTATTCTTGATCGATGAATAAGCTGGGGGATTACAAATACTTAAATAGATAAACTGCTAGACCCTAACCCTAGACATAACGGGTTAATTAACCTGAATAACCTAATTAAATACTAATAATTAATTAAACAACTAAATAAGTAATAATACGATAATATTGATACAGATACCGTATCAACTCCCCCACGCTTGGAAATCGCCTTGTCCTCAAGGCGAACGTTAAAAAATCGCTTATATTCTTGCCCGGATCGAATTGCCATCAGACGGTCTTGAAAACATTAAGTTGGAGTCCAAAACCGAAGCTTGTAGGCCGAGCAAAAGTAATTTCGTCACCTAAAAAATAATTAGGCCCAAGTTCAGAATTATACTCATTTGATAAATGAAGCCCAAGCTGTCCAAAACAAAAGTCGGGCCCAACAATAGTTGGCCACATAGTTGTTGTTGTTGGGCTAACAACTGGCGGAGGCCCACTTAGTTGTGAAGCCCTAAAAGCACCAAGTGAATGATTTCCCCAGGGATGAACTCCCGTTGATTGTTGCCGGCAGAGGCGGTGGTGCTTGGACGGTCGTGGCGTCGAAGCTCGCTGGAACGACGTCGCCGGAGAAGGAAACAGGTGACGGAGTGTCGGCGGGTGTTGAAGTGGACATATGTGTACGGTTATTACTTACCGGAGAATGAAAAGAATAAGAAGATTTTTTTCGAGTTGTGCAAGGAGAGGCCGAGGCCGGACTTGAAAGGCTTCATGGTTTTGCCGAGGAAGAAGTGAAGAAGCAGCTCGTGGTTGATGTTGAATTTGATGAGTTCGGGAATGAAGTGATTGAGGATGAATCCGGTGATCTAGTCCCACTGGATAAATTCAACGATTTTCGTAATAAGTTGGTTGAATTGACGGGCGTTACTCGGACTTACTTCGCAAATCTCGTGACGGCGTTAGAAAACCGGCTACCGGATGTCAAAGAGGGTAGCGGAAGCAGCAATAGCTATGCTGTGAAGTCGGAAAAATGTTAAATCAACGATGATTTTGACTTAAATCAATCCATGTTCCCTGGATACACAAATGTCAATTAAACCTTTATGGTTCGTTTCAGTTATTTGCAGGCTAGTCAATTTACCAACATAGAGTTAGGAAATTATGTTACTAGCGTAGTGTTTGATCGATGCACTTACAATGGATGCAAAACGCGTGCGTAATGTGTTATTTTGGCGATGACATGATTGAGACCAGAACATCATCAACAGGATCGATACTACAACTTAGTTGCATGAATCCAATGGATGCAATCGCGCGCTTAATATGTTGTTATTCTATAGTCAGTGCCCGAGGTTATATCGCTACGATATATTTTTGCAACAATTATATCATTATTATATCACTACGATTTGGTGTAGTAACACTATGGGTGTACTTCTAAAAAAAACACGATGGGTGCAATTTGGACGGGCAGAATCCGACCAGCCCGAGCCCAGCCCGGATTAAAGTCGGGCTTGAACACATGTTTTGAGTAATTTGGACGGACTCGGGCGAAAATTCTCAACCCGAATATTAAACAATGTGCTAGCCCGAATAGCCCGACTTGTATGCTCATTACCTATAAATGTTATATTTAGAGAGTATTATATAAGCATACTAATCAAGAATTTATTATTTTTACTATGTTTATGTTCTTAACTAATAGATTGTTTTCCACAAAATATTCAGTACTTTCTTGTATAAATGGATAATTTTATAATTCACTCAAACAATATATAGTCTAACTTTAATGGGACATTTTTTTTTGAGAATCAACCCTTTGATTTAAACAGAAAGTGGGCCATTGAAGCGGCCCAAAACATCACTAACTAACAGGTCATCCACGCAGGGGGAGGCCCAGTCCAATCTAAGCTATTATTTAGCCCACATGTCAACCCATAATTAGCCACTCTATCTGCTACAACATTCCACTTACGCGGAATGTGTGCCACCACGTGGCTCTCTAACTGCCCAAGGAGTGTGATACATTCACCGAGAGTAACTCCGTTTTTTAACGTCCTCCATTGTTCTCTCTCTACTTTCTTCTTTCTCAAGAACTTGGCAATGGAGAGTGATTATGTTTCAATCCAAACCCGATTCTTGTTCCTCTCCGTTGCTAGCTTAAGCTCTTCCAAAATTGCTTCGGCTTCAACAACTTTTGGAGAGATCAGGAAGGGGATTTGGGTAGCTCGTCCGACGGTGAAGATACCAGTGTGATCTCTGAGGGTTGCTCCAGTCGCTGCCTTTCCTTGATTAGGATTCCAGGCGGCGTCTATGTTGAGGATTACCCAACCCTCCGGTGGGTTCCGCGGTGCTGTTACCGGCGGAGGGGTGCAGATCTGAGCCGGCGAAGAAGGATTGGCCACATGCATGTGTATATCTGTCTCATCGAGGTAATCTATCACTCTTTTGATCACTTCTTCTGGGCTTTCTTTCTTGTTTTTGAAAACACAGTTGTTCCGATTCCACCATAATTGGTTGATAAGAACACTCATACTCTTTCTTTCGTCCTTTCCTCTTTCAAGGAAAGCCTGTGGAAACAAGGTTTGGAAAGGGCCAGTGCATTGGCTGGTAAAAGCTTCGCCGAAGATGATACGAACCATTGACACCGAACTCACCATCGGTCGCCATCGGTCGCCATCTTAAGATTCATACCTCTCCCAGCTATTCTCTGCGAACCATTGACACCGAATTTCATCAGTTCATTTCATCAGTTTGGAAGGAGTTACAGTTTAGTCCAAATTGAAGATGGAAATTTTCACTTCTTTTCTGATATGAAGACAAGCATAAATTCCAGTTGATGGTGTAAACAATCGGAGGTCATCGGCACCTCCGTAACAACACAAGTCTAGTCTTCAGCCAGGAAGAAACGAAACTAGGGTTTTCCTTCAAATAGATCTCTGCGCGTCCTCTTTTGGTGTAGAGTATACTTTCAGTAGGAAGAAAATTGTTACGTAGATAAAGATCATAAAACTGATTTGGTGGGTTTTCTCAGATGGATCGGGTATTAGATTTGGGTAAATAGGTTGTAAATGATAAATTTTATATATTTTTTTTAGTATTAGAATATATGCGATATGTACGCCACATTGATGTTAAATTGACAAATGTTCATTTTTTAACGAGAATAATACTGCTTAACCACAGGTGTGCTAATTGATTAGAATATAACCACAGGTGTGCAAATTATATTTTTGACAAATCACATGTTACCCCCTGGGTAACGATCGGGCACACACACGCACACGAACACGAAAAATAAATGAAATAAAAGGGATAAACTGATATTATTCTTGATTGATGAATAAGCTGGGGGATTACAAATACTTAAATAGATAAACTGCTAGACCCTAATCCTATCCCAAGACATAACGGGCCAAGCCCGAATTATTAATTAACCTGAATAACCTAATTAAATACTAATAATTAATTAAACAACTAAATAAGTAAATAATACGATAATATTGATACGGATACCGTATCAACTGCCCCACGCTTGGAAATCGCCTTGTCCTCAAGGCGGACGTTAAAAAATCGCTTATATTCTTGCCCGGATCGAATTGCCATCAGACGGTCTTGAAAACATTAAGTTGGAGTCCAAAACCGAAGCTTGTAGGCCGACCAAAAGTAATTTCGTCACCTAAAAAATAATTAGGCCCAAGTTCAGAATTATACTCATTTGATAAATTAAGCCCAAGCTGTCCAAAACAAAAGTCGGGCCCAACAATAGTTGGCCACATAGTTGTTATTGTTGGGCTAACAACTGGCGGAGGCCCACTTAGTTGTGAAGCCCTAAAAGCACCAAGTGAATGTTTTCCCCAGGGATGAACTCCCGTTGATTGTTGCCGGCAGAGGCGGTGGTGCTTGGACGGTCGTGGCGTCGAAGCTCGCTGGAACGATGCGCCGGAGAAGGCTGGGACGGTGGAGGAGGGTTCGGACGGAAGACCCCTACGCGGTCCGGTGGTTTTGGCGGCGGATCTGGTGTGGGTGGTTTCGGAGTGTGGGCGGCGAGGATTGGAGATCGAGTCGTCGCTGGTGATAGCGACGGTGATGGGTTAGGAGGTGTGGGCTTCGTCGGTGATTTTGACGGAGAAGAGGGATCGGGTGGCTTTGGAATTGGAGGTTCGGGTGATGGAGCGGCCGAAATCTGCTGGCGAATGGTAGGTGGTTCGGACGGGGAGAAGGACGACGGTGGTTGGGTTGGTTTTGCCGGCGTCGGGGATGATGACCGGAGCAGGGGTGGCAGTTGACATGATTTCTTACGTGTATACGCAAGTGCACGGTCGAAGTAATAAAGAATGAGTATTGAAACTCAGGTTGTCGAACCCACAGGGACAATCTTGAGATTATTTAGTTAAACAATTAATTTAAAGTCAAGTAACCGGAGGAAAAAGTTGTGATTTAAGAGTTCGTCACCCTCAAACAAGTGACTGAAATTAAATAAACGAACTAAACTAATATTTTTTTGTGATTTTTTTTAATGATGTGAACTATTAACTGATAAAAAGGAGACTAGGTTCTATACGCATCCCCTAGATAAATTCACTTTCCCGGATTGCACTTAGAAACACAGAACCTAAACTATGTTCTTGATCACATTTATGCTCCTATAATCTTCTGTCGATCTCATGTAGGACTACGCTAAAATTTCACAGTCGTCATCGATCGATCCATAAACTGTGTCACCTAGCATGCTTTACGATCAATTCTATGCAACGACCCAAACCCTAACACTTCTCCTGTCGGTCCATCACGATACGGGGTTTGCTTTCATTCTTTATTCTAGACTAATCGTTTTCACCTATCAGTCCATCAATTTTCACCAAGTAGCAACTATACTTCGCGATACTACAATTGCATAATATAAAGTACAAGAATGAAAGAAGAACGTAATTTAGATAAAATTAAGACAACAAGTTCATGAATCAAAGCTAACAATCCGGAAAAGTTTCATGACCTAGATTCAAACGTACGAACCTAGAAGAGAATTTAGCTACTCATACTAACGTTTACAGTAAATAAATTCATTGTAAACATCCACCGAGATATAATAGAGAGAGTTCAGAAATCTCAAACGGAATCAAAGCTCCGGCGCCAATCCAAGCTTTTTCCCCTGCTGCTGCCCTTTGTCCCTCTCCGTGTCTGCGTTCTCTTTTGTTTTTTTTCCGTTCTGTAGAATCGTCCTTTTTTTGTCTACAAAATCAGATCCGTAGCTTGCTACAAGTGCAAATCTTATTTTTGCACTTTTACCCCTCCAAGCTTGTTGGAGCTCTCATTATTTTCCAATGATTGCCAATGATTGGCCACTTATTTCAACCCTACGGCTGCTAAGAAGATACCCCCGTTCCTTTTTATTTTCTTCAGCTCTTCTTATTTTCAATTTTGCAATCTGCCCCAGCCACAAAACAGAGGCGGTGTTTGTATTCGGCACGAAATCCCCTGGAAATTGGACCGATGCTCTGCTTTGCTTCGCGCTTCTTCTGGGTTTTTCTCTTCTGATCTTCTTCGCTGGTGTGCACAAGAGATTCCGGCAGGGAGACCTCCGTGTACACCGTACGTAGTGGATCAGGGATCGCACAGGAAGAATAGGGGTGTGTGTAGGGAGAGAGTAAGTCAGTAGCAATGTCTGAGAGAGAGACAGAGGTTTGGCAGAGCTTCCGCGTATGGCAGTGTGTCCCCCTTTGTATGGAAAGGTTAACGATATATATATACTGGAGAACATGACCGTTGTAGTGTGGTTAATGCGCCCATTAATGGCGGCTTAATTAGCTTAACCATAACGGCACGTTCGTCCGAGTATATAGGAACCGTTAGAGCACGTGGTGCGCGAGTACCGGAACCGTTACGAGGTTGACCGGGTTTGACCGGATTGACCGGGTTTATGGAGCTCGTGCCATAAATCTCTCAAAACAGTTACTAAAGGTCGCGCGCGGGCTTGGCTCGCACGCGACAGGGCTTACTCTAGCCTCCAGACCACAAAGTCCCTACAAGTCCCGTGCAGTGGTATGCGAGGGCTCTGTCTCGCAGCCCCCACATGGATCAGCTCGGCTGGTGATCCTGTGTGTGTGGAGCACAATATGGTGTGCTGGATGGTTGCCACGTGGCCTAGATCTGCCATGTCATAAAGCAGTATCTACATTAGCCCCCTTTCTGCGCATGAAGGCTCATAGCTGTATAGGCTTCCATGCGCGGAAACCAACATGCGCGTCGTCGCCACGCACCAATTCAAATACGGGTAGGTTCAGCCCCCGTGCGTGTCATTATGACCTAAAACCCCTAGAGTCGTGCCGTCTGACCTTTAGGGTTTTAGGCGTGACGTCAGCCCGTCCTGTGATTGCGCGACACGACGGTGACGGTTGCGATTTGACTACTGAAGGGACGCAACCCTTCATTCTTCTGGATAAATACCTTGTATCCCATTATTGCAAAGCATCACTTCTTTCTCTTAAAGTGAATGGTACCCGGAGATCTTCGAGAGCAGATCCAGATAATCAATCACCAGTTCAGAACTGCAAATCGTATTCTCCAATTGTGTATATCCAAGCAAGCTTCAAGGAAACAAGGTTGGCCTCGTTCACTTTTGATTTAAAATACCAGTGTTTGCCTTGAATCGCGTTGAATCTGTAAATCCATGAAATTTGCGAAGAGGCTTTTGATCTTTGAACCCGCTTCGTTTTAATCTTTCAACAATATCAACTCCCCAATTTCTGAAATCGGCACCGGAACTGTTTGCTTTGGTTTGCATAGATCTCAAATTCCAAAATTCAAACTGAAGTGTGGTGTGGTATTTCTCCCCCCTTTTTCTTGCCCTTTCGCAGGAATGGCCAAGACAAGAGTAACCAGACCCGTCAAAGAAGACGAGGAGATGCCGGAGCTTCCGCAGGCTCTGTGGCGTAAAGCCCCCTTTCTAGGTGGGAAGGATTTTTATCATGCGAGGGTGAAGGCGAAGAGGATGCCTGATCCTGTTCCTGCTGAGCAATTGCTGACGTTGACTCGCCCAGTGAGCTCAGCCCTGCTCGAGTGGGTTGGTTCCGAGGATGTAGTCCGATTGGGGATCGAGAACGGGCACTTCCCGTATACTGCGATTTCTACTCAAGCGTTCGTCCAGAAATTGGACTACATGGATGAGTGGATTGACCACGTGTTGGATCATCACGCCGAGACTCTTGATAAAGCCGGCATTTTCTTTGCTATCCGCGCTATGAAGGGTGCTGCCGTGAAGTTGGATCAGTCCATGCTTCTAGACCTTCTGTCCCGTTATTCGCCCGCGACTCACACGTTTCATTTTGCTGAGTTCGAGGCTGCCCCCACGCTCGAGGACGTTCAAATGCTGTATGAGCTTTCCCCCATGGGCGAGGTGGACCCCTTGAGCCACTTGAGGACATCTGCTGAGATGGCCTTGTACGCGCAGATGGAGGAGTGCCTAGCAGAGGTAAAGAAAATCTCCACTCGGTGGACCACTACAAAGCCTCTTCCGAACTGGCAGCTGGTGGATACGTCTGCGAAGAATACCTGGAACAAGTGGTTGCAGTACTTCTTCCGAGACTATGCGAACAGCAGCATTACTAAGAAGCTTTTGAGCGAGGACCCGGAGGCCGAGAATTATGTAGAGGGCAAGGGTTATCATTTAACCCTTTGTGCCTTTCTCTGTGCTTGGCTGTCGAGGTATCTGATTGATGGTCACCCCCATGACGGGGTCTTCTACCATGTGCTGCCACTTGCCGTGAGGCTCGCTCTTGGCCAGAGAGTCGCACTCGGACCCTTGGTCCTGGGGACGCTATATTACAGGCTGGATCAGCTGGTTCTGGCGATGAGGGAATCGCGTGGCCGCCTCGATGTTCTGACCTTTGTCAATATCAGCTTTTTGACAATGTGGGTTTTCGAGCGCTGGCCGTCTTATGCTCCAACTCCCCTCCCACTTGAGAAGTGGTGTCCCCCAGGCGAGACGGAAGCGCGCAACAGCGGAAGGGCTGCGAGATGGTTTGGAGCAAGCAACACCAAGTGTACTTGGAGTTTGATATGCGACAAACGAAAGGAGTTTACTGCCAGGCCCTATGCCACACGTGTTGAGAATGTACGGTGGTTTCCAAAGCTATACCCTTCCAAAGGTATGGTCTTGTCAGAAGACCTTCTCTTTGAAAAGGGGCCGCATTTCCACGAACGCTATCGTGACTTCTTCTGTTGGTGTCTGCGAGGTTCTCTTCCTGCCCTTGCAGAGCATATTCGTGAGCTCGCGCCACGGTATGAAAGACTTACAGTGGATGTTGACCCTACTCGGGTCTCTCCTCAGTTTGGTTTTGATGCGGTGGCCCCATCGATCTGGCCCCAGTCTATTATCAGAGGGTGCTACAAGCGTTTGCTGACAAAGGAATGCAAGACGGTCCTTATGAGCAATCTTCCCTTTGAGCAGCCTGCGGGGACTCGCAAGGGTGGTTGTTCCCAGAACTGGATCGCATACTGGGTTGCCCAGCAAACGAGGATTGAGACAGAGGCGGCGGCGCAGCCAGGAAAGGCCCCCTTGATCAAGAGAAACTCTTTTCCGTTTCGCCCCAATTGCAGTTTGAGCGAGTCTGAGTATGGTTGCTACTCGCTGTGGGACCGCGAGAATCATTTGTGCCCCGATTTCATTCTGAAGGAGCAAGTCGACGCAATCAAGAAGGGTGACGCGCAGGTCATCAAATATAGCAAGGCGTTTGCTGAGGTAAGCAATTTCCTTATGTGCTTGAAGCTTTTTGATTTCCTCGCGCTGATGCTTTTCGTTCTGTGTTGTTTCAGTGTCATGTGCGGAGGTTCGCAGCTGGTGATCGCTCCAAATCGCTGGTGGACACTATTGTTGCCACCAGAAGGAAGGGGGAGTCGTACCGGCTAGCATGGAGGATGGATGCCGAGGTCGAAACAAAGGTTCGCGGAGTCATGAACACTTTTGCTGACTCGCTGATAGACAACCCTCCGGCTCCGTCTCCTCCTAGAGATGACCCGTCCCCTCCAGCGACTGCGGCGCCGAGAGTGAAGAGACCTAGGCAAAAGGGAATTACAATTTCTTCCCCTAGGAGTGCTCCAGTTTCTCCCCCAGTGAGGTCCCTTTCCATCAAGGACAAAGGCAAGGGTCGTATGCCCAGCAAAGCGCGAAAAGATCTCGCAGTTGAGACTTTCATTCCATTCAACCAAGAGGAGGAAGAGAGACAGGAGCCCCAGGCAAGTGATGAAGAAGAAGAAGCAACAGTTGTGATGTGCGAGGAAGAATCAGGAGGTACTTCCGTCGCATCTCCTTGCCCTTTATCTTGACTTCTTTGTAGTTCTTTTCTCTGAACCAAATATGTATTCGCAGATGATGATGATGAAGCCGTCGGTGGCCTTGTGGCCAAGAGGCAAAAGAGAGATGCCCATTCTGGCATTTCAGATGATCCTATAAGCGAGGATGTTCTTGCTGAATCCCGGAAGACAGCCGCGGAGGCTGCTGAAAGAAGAAGGCAGCGAGAGGAAGAGGAGCTCGAGCGTGTGAAACAGCGGAGCCTCGAGGAGCAGCATGTTGACGACTTAGTGCGTCCAGTTGGCGAGGAAGACGAGCTTCCCGAAGAAGTGGCTCCTCATGTGGAGGAGGAAGATGAGGTTCCTGGAGAGGATGCAGCAGAGCTAGAGCAAGTCCAAGCGGACTTCGCAGAGATCGCAGGTGGCGATAAAGGTGAGATCTTCAATCTCGCAGTTACTTATAGAGATGTAATTGTAGGTGCGTTAAAGCACGGTGTGTCAAAGCCTGACATTCGCCGTTGGTTGGTAAGCAAATGCGGAGAACCCTCAGGTAATTATTTTGAGTGATATGCGCATACTAGGCTGCAGCCACTTGAGGCAAAATCATGACTGGTTTACTCGCGTCCCAGGTCACGCTTCTCTTAAAGATTTGCTTAGTGAGGATACACTGATAGGGCACGGTTCCACGTCCCTAGTGTACGATGAGGATACCTCAATCCCACCTTCGCGTGGAGGTGCTTATTCTTAGCTTTAGTAAAGATAGCGAAATAACTTATAACACAAGTTACCTCATATTATCGCATTTGGTATCGCAGGTCATGCTGAGGAACCTGAGCTGGAGCAGAGAAGTCAGCCTCCTGCATCCCATGTTTCAATTTCGAGCTCCCATACCGAGAAGCCCGTCGCAGCTGCTGGACACGTAAGTGAGCATCTCGAGGATGTCATCGAACTCTCCGATGATGTCAAAGCTGATGCTGTGCCGATGGACGAAGGTGTCCGTACCGGTGGTGAGGAAGAAAGGACAAGTGATGCTAACATTTTCGCATCTGGGAGTGTCCTCCGCCCAGCGACTTCGGCTGTCCCTTCGCCTCCGGCGATGACTGAGCCAGAAGCACCTATTCCTGCGTGGAGCATTTGGGGCTCGCAGGTTGGGAATGTAGTCGCTGCTGGTGCGGCCTACACTCTTCCTCCTGACTACGAGAGGTTGGAGCTCACAGCTGATAGGAGAGCCATGGAGCGAGGGCAGTCTTCGAACAACCCAGTGGCCCGCATCCCTTCTCTTCATGAGATTCTGGAAGGCACTGGTAAGTAAAGATTTACCGTTCGCACGTCGCATTATTTGCTTGCGAGTTCTGACATTATAACCATTTTTGATGTCTCAGGTTTGAAGCAAACCGATGTAGACTGGGTGGTTCGAATGCGTCTCAGATACCCCCGATCGTTTGTGAGATCTCTGGAGATCGGACCTTTTGACAGGAGGCTATTCCTTACTGGAAGCCATCTGGATACTGGAGCAGCTGTCTGCGGCTACACCTGCGACCATTTCGGCCCAGAGTGCTGAATTGCTGTGTGGCATGTGCCAAAATCTCCTGTTCAAAGTCCAAGGCAGACTTGGTTTCAAATTCCTCAAGGACAGAGTTACACTGATTCGCGCAGCTGTAACTTTGAATCTCGGTCACCAGAATCTCGCAGCTGAGATGCAGAAGGTGGAGCAGCAAAAGCAAAAGGTTGATGAAGCTTTGAAGCTGTATCATGAAATGAATGCCAAGTGCGAGCAACTGAAGCAAGAAGTGAAACAAGTGGAGAAGCTGAGCGAGCAGTTCGGGCCCCAAGACTCCTTGATCAAGAATTTGTTTTGACTTTTCAAATTTTGAAAAGAAAACAGGAAAATGGCTGAGACATTAATGTAATGCTTTGAAACATTAATGTAATATTGCTAGGGTTTCTCCCCCTTTTTTTTAACAACAAACAATGAGTTTGCCCGTTTTGCCCTTTTCGGGATTTGATTGGACATTTCTGTGCATATCCAATTATGACATCAGCAATTGATTCTTTGCTTGATTTTCACGCTAATTTTCAGATAAGCACGCTTCCGTTGGGAAGTCCATCCGAATCATGACTATCCGTCATTTATTAGGATACGCCACTGAATCGTCGTAGCCTTTAGTAGGGTAATTGATTGTTACCGCTTTTCAAGGCGTAAGTGATTGAACTTACCCTCTTTTTGATTTTTGCTGACTCATCTTAGGCAACCGAAGAGTCTCCACAGGGTCTATATAAACCCTGTCTTTGCCATTTGGGTTCTTCATCCCAAACATGTGCTTTGCCGTGAGTCCTTACGACTGCTGGCTTCAACGCTTGTTTTTCGTTGATTCATGGCAACTTCAAGTTTTGAATCCTGAGTTTGCGCTTTGTGCTATAGAAATAGTTTCCAAGATCCACTTTATGAGGCTTATTGCTGTTTATAACCATCATAAAGAGGATGCAGATAATACCTCATGTGTATTCGAAGAAATTTCTTCGTGTATTATGTGTGCAGGTCATGTTTCCGGCCGCCTCGCGGCGAGGTGCAGCGCTGAAGTGACCGTGCTACCGTCTCGTAATGAACGGCGAAATTCTTCTTCAGCATCTCCGAAGAAGAATCCGTCGCCCTCACATTTGTGAGGTCGGGGTGCTCGTCAATGCCCTTGTCCAACATGACAAGGAGTCCATCACCAGAGGAATGACTGCTTCGCCTGTTGTGCGGAATATCATCTGTCGGCACAGGAAGCTCCTCCGGCGCCTATCTTGATCAGACAGAGGCTTTTGTCATTCCTTGGGGTCTTGGGCGCATCGTATCCCTGACCTTGCTGCTAGGGATGTGGCGAATGACGAGTTGATCTCTTCGCGGCAGCATCCCTTTTGCTATAGATCTGTGGCCGCAGACTTGCGAGCTGTGCTGCCGGTGTCAGGACCGGTGGATTCTCTCTTTTCTTAGTCGAGAGTTCCCTTGGCGCATCTCTGGCTTACCAGCCATTTTTCGAATGTATTGTTAGCCATGTTGGCTGTGTAGTTAGATGCGAGCTTTTCGCTTGTAAGCTGTTTTCTAGATAGATAAATTGTAAGTCATTTGACTCATAATGATATGTAGCTTTTGTATTATCTGCTCTCTTTGCAACAAAATACAATTTCGCATGCGTTTCGGCTTGTTTTGCCTTGCATAATGCCATGTAATGATTTCACATATGCGACGTCAATGCGCAGATGTTTCGCTAGATCATTCGAGATCGTAATTTCGCAGATGTGCCATTTTGATGGATGGGCTTGCAGTTGGTCGTTGTAAATCGTATGAGATCACGTTCACAACTTTGCTATCGTAGCAGATAGTTTTTTTTTTAACAGATCAATTAAGATCATTGAGCGGTGCGAATTGCTATCATAGAAGATAGGCTTTATTAAAGGAATGCTTGAGATAGTTTCTCGCATGAATTGCTATCGCAGCAGATAGACCTTTAGAAGGTCTAGCAAGATGGTTCTGCAGTTACGTTGCCATCGTAACAGACGGGCTTGGGTGATCAACTAAAGTCACTTTGCGTATAAATTGCTATCGTAACAGATAGGCTTGAGAAGATCATATAAGATCGCATTTGTGTAAACCGCTATCGTGAGAGATAGGATTTTAATGATCGATTGAGATCGGTTTAAAAAAAAAGATCATATAAGATTGCACTTGCGTAAACCGCTATCGTGAGAGATAGGATTTTGATAATCGATTGAGATCGTTTTTGTATTTTGCTGCTATCGTAGGAGATAGGCTTTGGATAATCACTTAAGATCGCATTTGCATTGGCTGCCATCATAAGGGATGGGCTTTAGATGATCAATTAAGATCGTATATATGTTGACTGCTATCGTGAGAGATAGGCTTTGGATGATCATTTAAGATCGCATTTGCATTGGCTGCCATCGTAAGGGATGGGCTTTAGATGATCAATTAAGATCGTATTTATGTTGACTGCTATCGTGAGAGATAGGCTTTGGATGATCACTTAAGATCGCATTTGCATTGGCTGCCATCGTAAGGGATGGGCTTTAGATGATCAATTAAGATCGTATTTATGTTGACTGCTATCGTGAGAGATAGGCTTTGGATGATCACTTAAGATCGCATTTGCATTGGCTGCCATCGTAAGGGATGGGCTTCAGATGATCAATTAAGATCGCGTTTGCTATCGTAAGAGATAGGCTTTGATGATCAATTAAGATCGCGTTTGCTATCGTAAGAGATAGGCTTTGATGATCAATTAAGATCGTATTTACATTGGCTGCCATCGTAAGGGATGGGCTTCAGATGATCAATTAAGATCGCGTTTGCTATCGTAAGAGATAGGCTTTGATGATCAATTAAGATCGCGTTTGCTATCGTAAGAGATCGGCTTTGATGATCAATTAAGATCGCGTTTGCGTTTGCTGCTATCGTAAGAGATAGGCTTTGATGATCGATTAGGATCACGTTTGCGTTTGCTGCTATCGTAAGAGATAGGCTTTGATGATCAATTAAGATCGCATTTGCGTTTGGCTGCTATCGTAAAAGATAGGCTTTAGATGATCGATTGAGATCGCGCTTGCTATCGTAAGAGATAGGCTTTGATGATCAATTAAGATCGCATTTGCTATCGTAAGAGATAGGCTTTGATGATCTCTTGAGATCGCGTTTGTATTTGCTGCTATTGCAGCGAATAAATCATTGTTAACAGTAATAACAAATTAAATAGAGCGATATAAACAGCTAGAAATATGAACTTCTCATTTGGGAGAATTCTTTTATTATGACATTCTCATATGTGAGAGATAGGATTACAATCCTCTCATATGGGAGAGGAGATTGCGAATATCATAGCCACATGAGACATTAAGCAACGTTATCATAAAACGTATGAAATAAGAGAAGTCAAGGATAGTACTTCTTGATCCAGCGCATGTTGACTGAGCTTGGAGTTGAGGTTGTGCCGTGCAACCTTCGTATGCTGCAGTAGCCGCTATCGAAGACTTCTGTGACTTCGAAGGGTCCTTCCCAATTAGCTGCGAACTTTGGGTGAGTTGCTTCTCGCATGCAGTGGTCAGATGCGCGCAAGACCAGGTCGCCAACTGCGAAATCCCGTCGCTGGACTGTCTTGTTATAGGCGCGAGCGATTCTTTCCTGGTACCGCTTGTTAGTCCTTTTGGCTTGTTCTCGCTTTTCTTCCAGCAAGACTAAATCATGGTCGCGTTGATTTTCATAGAGTGCATGGAAGGCCAGCCTTGCCGAATTGACTCTGACCTCCGCAGGTACTACAGCTTCGGCCCCATAACATAGTAGAAATGGCGAGGCCCCTGTAGGTGTCCTTGGAGAAGTTCTGTAGGCCCACAGAGCTATGTTAAGGGAGTCGGCCCACTTCTTGTGGTCATCTGCGACCATCTTGCTCAGAATTCTCAACAGCGTTTTGTTAGTCGCTTCGGCTTGTCCGTTTCCCTTTGGATAATAGGGGGTGGAGCATATCTGCCTGATATTGTACTCCGCGAGTTTCGTAGCTACCTGGCGATTAACAAAAGGAGTACCGTTATCTGAAAGAATGGTATTTGGGATTCCGAACCTGCATACGATGTTTTCCTGGATGAAGTTAACCACAGCCAGCGCGTTTGCCGTCTTTAGTGGTATTGCTTCCACCCATTTGGTGAACAGCTCGGTTGCGGTGAGAATGAAATGGTTCCCATGTGACGTTGGTCGGATGGGGCCGATGAAGTCCAAAGCCCATGTGTGAAATGGCCATGGCGTCCCTAATGCATGTAGATCCACGGCGGGAGCGTGCACTAGGTTCCCTTTGAATTGGCATTCTTGGCAGCGTCGCACCTTGGTGCGGCAATCGACTTCCATCGTGGGCCAGAAGTATCCGATTGAGAGGAGCTGTCTGCATAATTTCGCACCTCCCTGGTGTTCCACCTGATGAGAAAGGTCCATGACTTCTTGTGCTTCCCTGCCGTCTAGGCATCGCAGCAAGTTACCCTCGTGACCTTTTCGCCAAAGCAGGTTTTCCTGAACCAGGTATCGAGAGGCTTTCCTCTTCAATTTGTCGGCTTCTTTTCTCGATTCGGGTACGGTGCCCTGGGTGAGGAATTCAAACAATGGCTTCCTCCAATCTGTGTCGTCATCGGTTAGAGCGACGAGTAGAGAATCTTTGATTAGTGCGCAACTTTCGCACTTCCCTTGTATCAGGGCTGCAGCTGTTGACATGCCTGGCCAATGAATGCCATATCTCTGAGCTTTCCTGTAGATTGACACCTCGCTTTCTCCGCAAGCGTGTTGGTGAATCTTTTCTAACAGCTGTTGTCCCTCTTGCTCGGAGACACATCGCATGAGTATTCCTCCAGGACCCTTGTAGTGAAGGGTGTTGTCGTGGATGCAGTATCCTTTCGTGAGTACCCAGCTTTCGCTGCTGGTGCCTTTCGCAATAGCTTGCAGGATTGCTTTTCGCCAGTCTGCGTCATCCATGTGTTCATCGTCGCACGCATCTTCTGTTAATGCCGACGATGTTCGCACTTCGATGGAAATCCTTGCAGGGCATTTGTCTATGCTGACCTTAGATCCCAGAGTTGCTAAGGCGTCTGCATGCCTGTTGTCCGCTCGGGGCTTGTGCTCGTATTTCACGTCGCAGAATTGCTGCATCAGCTTTTGCACTAGGGTGCGGTATGGCAGGAGGTTGATTTCCTTTAAACCATATTCGCCCGAGGCCTGCTTAACAATCAGTTTGGAATCTCCCATGACTGTTAAGTTGCTCACTTCCAAAGCTTTCGCCGCACGGAGCCCCGCGATCAGAGCCTCGTATTCCGCCTCGTTGTTCGTGACTGCGAAGTTGAGCTTTGCGGACATCTGTATGACTTCCCCGTCCGGCTTTGTCAAGAC
Organism: Linanthus parryae; assembly: GCA_023055425.1. Taxonomy (NCBI): domain Eukaryota; kingdom Viridiplantae; phylum Streptophyta; class Magnoliopsida; order Ericales; family Polemoniaceae; genus Linanthus; species Linanthus parryae. Next base: position 11,635,771 of record JALGPY010000006.1, on the reverse strand, counting down.
TATCCCAATGCCTCCGCCTTTTCTGGTTGACGAACCGTCGAAGTGGAGGGTCCAATAGGGCACGTCGATCGCGTAGATTTCAGGGCCTTCGAGCTCTTCCTCGATCACAGGTTCGTGGCTGTTGTCGGGAAACTGTGCCAACAGATCTGCTACCGCCTGCGACTTGATCGCTCTTGGTTTCACGCATGTGATATCGTATTGAGAGATGGTCATGTACCATTTCGCCAATCTCCCGCCCGGAGTAGTGTGAGTTAGCAGGTATCTTATGGGGTCGCTTTTGGTGACCACCACTACTTTGTGCGATGCAAAATAGTGTCTCAACTTCTCTATTACGAAGAATAAAGCAAGGCAATGACGTTCGATGTCTGTGTACCTTGATTCAGCAGGCTGCACAATGCGAGAGATGTAATAGATGGGCCTCTCTTGGCCTTCATACACCTGAGCCAAGAGTGCTCCTATAGATTTCCTTGTCGATGTAAGGTATAGCAGAAGCGGTGACCCCAGTTGAGGTGCGATCATTATCTTTGGGGATGTGAGTAGCTCCTTTAGCTTTTCGAATGCGGCTTCGTGATCAGGAGCCCAGTTGTACGCGGCGTCCTTCCTGAGAAGAGTGCTGAAACAGCATGTGATTTCGGCGATTGCCGGGATGAATCTCCGCAGATATGACAGTTTTCCCAAGAATGTTTTCAAGGTACTTTGGTTGTGAGGTGGCGTCATGCTGGTGATGGCTGACACTTTCGCAGGGTCAGGCTCGATCCCTTGGCGATGGACTACGCATCCCAAAAACTTCCCCGAAGTCACGCCAAATGCGCATTTCATGGGGTTCATTTTCAGTTGAAAGCTCCTGCATCTGTTGAATACCTTTCGCAGGTCTGCAAGGTGATCTGCTTCATGCTTGGATTTGACTACCAAGTCATCCACATAGAATTCCACTTCTTTGTGCATCATGTCGTGGAATAGAGCCATCATGGCCCGCTGATAGGTTGCGCCTGCATTCTTAAGACCGAATGGCATTACCGTATAGTTGAATACCCCCACGGGAGTGATGAATGCAGTTTTCCTTGCATCTTCGGGATCCATCTTGATTTGATTGTACCCGCTGAAGCCGTCCATGAAACTGAACATGCGATGGCCTGCCGTTGAATCAATGAGCAAATCGATGTTAGGCAGTGGGAAATCGTCCTTAGGGCAGAAGCGATTAAGATCTCGGAAGTCCACGCAGATGCGGAGCTGTCCGTTCTTCTTCACCACCGGCACGATGTTGGCCAACCATGTGGGATGGTGATTTGGCTCTATGAACTTGGCGTCTAGGAGTTTGACAATCTCCTTTATCGCCACCTGCTTGATCTTCACGTTGAGCTCTGGCCTGAAGCTTCTGGTGCTTTGCTTGACCGGTTTAGACCCTGGGATGATGTCTAAACGGTGCATGGTGATGCTCGTGTCCAGACCTGGCATCTCATCATATTCCCATGCGAACACGTCCTTGTATTCAGTTAGGAGCTGCAGCAGTCCTTGTTCCTCTTCGCTTGTGAGGTCCGCACTCAGGAAGACTGGCCTTTTCTTTTCCTCGTCCGGGCTGAGGAACACTTCTTTTAGCTCTTGCTTTTGTGGTCTTGGCCTGTCTTCCATGCATTCGGGCGCTTCTTTGAGTTTCTCATCTGGAGTGCCCTGTGTTGGCTCTTCCGTCAGCGCAACTTGCTCGATTTGATTGATTTGCCCAGGGACATCCCCATGCCCGTGTGAGGACGTCCCCGCGCACCTTCATATGCGATAGCATTTCTTCCCGTTGGCGTAGAAGCTCTCTATCTCCTTACCCTCGGGGTCATGCTTTGCGATCCTCTTCAGAGTGTACACATTTTTCCGATGATATGCGATGCGCGGCGCCTCTTCGTGCGTAGGCGGCTTTTCCTTGGCATCTCCCCTTGTCACCATCACGCCTGCAGGTGACTGGTCCTTGATGTCCTCCCAGAGAGGTAAGGGAGTAGGGTTGAATGGTCCGGGTGTTTGCTCGTCCGCCATCTCGGTGAACCACACCGCCTCGCTGAGATGTGCTTCGTCCAAGTTGAACGGGTTAGTTGAGGCCGGTATCTCGACAATCCTGTCGTTCCAGATAGCTTTCATCACCCGGTGAGCCGTCGAAGGGATTGCGTCAAAGCGATGAATCCAGGCCCGACCTATGATCATGTGATATGTGGTGTTCGCGTCTATGACATAGAACTTTGCCGAGCACTTGATTTTGCCGATCTGAACCCCCAGGCGGATCCATCCGATCGTCATTCTAGAATCGCTTCCGAATCCCACCAGCGGGGATGGACGCTTGACTACCTTGTGCTCGGGGATCCCTGCTAGCTTCAGTGTGTGGAGTGGAACAACATTGACCGCTGCTCCTCCATCGACGAATGCTCGCTTGAATTCGACGCCGTTGATGATGGCGGTCACGTACAGGGGCCTTTGGTGGCTCGCATCTGTCTTCTTATCGCTGGCAGAAAAGGTCATAATCTTTTCTGTGAAACGGGACGTCCTGACGACTTTCCCGTTGGAGACCACGAGGTCCTCCTCGTAGTCCTCTGCTACCCTTAAGATTGCTTTTGTCATGTCCGCTCGACATTTTTCGGAGAAGTTCATCTCGTTGAAGAATTTGTCGAAGCCGTGCGACCCTTTCATGCGGTCGGCACGCTCATCTTCCGTGTCCATGCTGTAGTCTTCATCTTCATGGACTTCAGCAATGATGGGCAGACCATCTTCTGCGACTTCTTCCAAGTCCACTATCGAGATCATGGCGACCTCTTTGCCCTTTGAGCCCGAATCTGTATGGGCAGGCAGCGGGTTGTTGCGCACATCCTTCCGATGGTCGCTGACGATGAGTTCGCCGTTCTTCATCTTCTGATCGAACGCGAATCTGAGCTTCTTGCACTCGGCTGTGGGGTGCATGACCTTGCCGTGGTATTCGCACCACTTAGGGTCCCTCGTCATCTCCTTAGAGGGTGCTTTCTCGAGCGGTGGCAGGACGCCGTCCTTACGCCACTGTCTGCAGAGATCGCTCGCTTCCTCCACCGAGCATGGCAGAGGTGGTGCATCGAAGTTTGCAACCTTTGCTTGCTTCTGGGGCGAAACTGTGTTGACCTCAGCTTCGCGTCCCCGCTTGTAGCCAAATCTGCCGATCTTGTAGGTGGTGCCGCTCGCAGGTCGTTCCGGAGCGCTCTTCTTTCTCTGTCTCTCGACAATGGGCTCGATGTTCATCGTGCATTCGATGAGCTTTGAAAACGTTGGTGTTTGTAAATTGATCAGCATGCTTTTGTATTCATCTCGCATGCACTGCAGGCATATCTCTACGAGCCGGCTTTCGAGCATTGGATCCTTGCACTCCAAGGATTTTGCTCTGAATTTCTTGATGAAAGTGATTCCATCTTCCTCGCGTTTCTGATACATCCGCGAGAGATGGATCATCGTCACCTTTTCTTCCATCTGGAAGAACTTGGTATAGAACTTCTGGACCATGTCGTCCCAAGTTTTCACAGATCCGGCCTCCAATGTTCGGTACCATTTGTATGCTACATTCCCAAGAGTTTTTGGGAATTCTCGCATCAGCAGCTTGGGATCAGCTCCGTATGGACCCATGACATCGATGAAACGCATGACATGCTCATGAGCGTTTCCATTGACGTCCTCGAACTTGTCCCATTTGGGAGCCTTGTACCCCGCCGGGTTAGGCATGAGATAGATCTCTCGTGGGATGGGTGGATCGTTGTCTAGCTTCGGGATGATGGTATCCGCGAACGACTGATGAGCCAAGATGGAGTCCACGCGCTTCTGCAAAGACGTCATGCATTCTGGAATGCTTCCCTCGGTAGTTGGCGGAGGGGTTGCCGTAGGCGGTGGCGACACATATGCTGCCGGAGGATTGGGAGTGTATTGACTACCCGCGTTTCCCCAGATTGTCGCTGGTGGAGGCAGAGTGTACTGCAGAGTTGGGTTGGACGCCAAAGCCGGGGGCTGAGAGGCGTGAGCAGCAGGGGGCAGCATTTGTGCCGTTGACCCTTGGACCGAAGGCAGCTGCGTGGCCGACGGTGGAGTTTGCAGATGAAGGTTGGGAGGCGTGGCCGACACTCCCAATCCTGGAGCGGTAGGGGTCCCTCCTCCCTGAGGGATAGCGGTGGCAGGTGGAGGATTTGGCGCAAGAGTGCCCAGAACGGCCAAGATCCGTTCTAACTGCGCGGATTGAGACTTGAGAGCTTTTGCCTGACTTTGGACAGTGGCGTCCAAAGACTCTAAAGTCGGCGCCTCGCCGGGAGTCGTCGGAGTACGGCGAGCCTCGTCTCCCGAAGGAGTTTCGGTGGAAGGAGATCGGTTGCTGACATCGTCCTCCTGAGACATGGTTGCTTTTGCTGGTAAGTTTCACGTCGGGTTCACCAAAATGTGCACAAGAGATTCCGGCAGGGAGACCTCCGTGTACACCGTACGTAGTGGATCAGGGATCGCACAGGAAGAATAGGGGTGTGTGTAGGGAGAGAGTAAGTCAGTAGCAATGTCTGAGAGAGAGACAGAGGTTTGGCAGAGCTTCCGCGTATGGCAGTGTGTCCCCCTTTGTATGGAAAGGTTAACGATATATATATACTGGAGAACATGACCGTTGTAGTGTGGTTAATGCGCCCATTAATGGCGGCTTAATTAGCTTAACCATAACGGCACGTTCGTCCGAGTATATAGGAACCGTTAGAGCACGTGGTGCGCGAGTACCGGAACCGTTACGAGGTTGACCGGGTTTGACCGGATTGACCGGGTTTATGGAGCTCGTGCCATAAATCTCTCAAAACAGTTACTAAAGGTCGCGCGCGGGCTTGGCTCGCACGCGACAGGGCTTACTCTAGCCTCCAGACCACAAAGTCCCTACAAGTCCCGTGCAGTGGTATGCGAGGGCTCTGTCTCGCAGCCCCCACATGGATCAGCTCGGCTGGTGATCCTGTGTGTGTGGAGCACAATATGGTGTGCTGGATGGTTGCCACGTGGCCTAGATCTGCCATGTCATAAAGCAGTATCTACAGCTGGGTTGTTTCTTTCCTCTGCCGTGTTGCTGCTGATCTTGGCTTCGGCCTTTTCTTCTTCAGTTCTGCTTTCTTCTTCCTGCAACTTGCTTCGATTTTTGGCTCTGTTTTGCGCTTTGTTTCTCTGTTCGCTGCCTCTTCCTTTCATTGCCGCTGAATTTCTCTTCTCCTTTCTGGGTTTTCTTTGCTTGTTGCGCTGCCGTATTATGCTTCAGGTGGGTTCAGTATTGATGGTGGATCGCGGATTACAGTGGTTGAAGGTAGTCATGGCGGTGAATTGGGTAAGTGTCAGGTTTGTGTGGCAAGGACTAAACTGCAATCACTTCTAAACGGTGGTTGTCTAATTGGGACTGAACTGCAATTGGTGACAAACTGTGGTCGCGTAATGAGTAGGAGCAGATACCGTCCGATTAGCCAACCGGGAAGATCCACGCCGTCCATTAGCTAGTGACCGTTCCATTTGAATTCATTAAATGGAACGGTGTCGTATTGAAGTGGCGCCACAGGGTGAGACAGCGTGGCTCGTCCGTAGCTCGTGATTGGTCCACTAGTAACAGCTAGCTGACTCAGCAACCGTTCCTAGTTTCTTGTATTTACAATTACCTCCCCCTGCTAGTATATAAGGGAGGACTGGATGTAGTTTGTTTTCATGAATAGAAATATCAATTCCCTCCCCTCTTTCATTCTGCAATTCTCTCTGTCTCTCTTTCTCTCTTCTCTCGTCTTCTCTCTTCTCCCAAACGCAGGTCAAACATCGTCGCCGGGCCATTTCCGGCCAACTGAGAGCTGAGATCCTCTCAAGTTGGTATCAGAGTCAGGTTTCGAACCACGGCGGAGCAAAATGGTGACAAGGAAGAAGGATCAACAGATGGAATCTTCAGATCCAGTGGTTAGGGTTGATGTTATGGAGGAGCGAATCAACGAGGTGGAGCAGACGTTGGATGATCTACGAGTCCAATTCGTGAGTCTCGGTGAAGGTATTAACCACAAATTTACAGAAATTTCTATGAATTTGAAGCTTGAGTTAGATTCTGGAATTGAGAGAATTGAGCACAAGTTTGATGAACAATTTAGGAAGTTGTTGATTAATTAGAGGAATTTGAACACTCCGAAATGTAAAGAGAAGGTAGAGGTGGATCAGGATAGTACTTCCTGTGGTGATGGATTGTTTAGAAGGCCAGATTTCATACCTAATTCAGTGTTGAAAGGTGTGATGAAAGAAGAAGAAAGTGTTTGTGTTAAGAACTATACAAATTCCTCAATCCAATGCCTAAATTGGAATGCCCTAGGTTTAATGGACAAGATCCTTTGGGATGGTTACAGAAGGTTGAGAGGTATTTTCAGATCTATAAAATGACTGATCAGCAGAAACTAGTACTAGTGTCATTACACATGGAAGGAGAAGCTGAGAGTTGGTACAGATCTGAGATTGCTGAACTTGAGAAGCTAACATGGCCACAATTTGGTGAGATGATTTGTGGAGAGTTTGCTGAACCTGGTCATGAAAATCTACTAGGTGAATTTAGCAAATTGGTGCAACAAACTACTGTACTGGAGTACCAAAGCAGGTTTGAGACTCTAAGGCCTAGAGTGAAAGCAATGTTTCCATGGATGGATGATAGATATTTTATCAAAATTTTTTTGAGTGGTCTCAAAAGTGACATACAAAGTGCTGTTCAACTACAATTCCCTCAAACCCTATCTCAGGCCAAGGCTATGGCTAGGTTGCAAGAAATGCACATCAACTCAGTGGAATTGACTATTCAAAACAACATGAAGGGGTGGCTGAAGCAAAGTTCTAACAGTTCAAATGTTAACAAAAGCAAGAGTGGTAATTGGTGGCACAACAAAGATGAGCAGCATTCCACTTTGAAAGAAGCTAGTACAGGACAGAAGGGTACACCAGTGTTCAAGAGGCTTTCTGCAGCAGAAATGAAAGAGAAAAGAGATAAAAAACTTTGTTTCTATTGTGATGAGTCCTATACCCCAGGACATAAATGCACTAAGAAGACATTGTACTTGTTGATTGGCAGTGAAGAGGAGGAAGACAAAGAAGTGAATGCAGCTGAGGACAGCAACAATAATGAGCTACCAGAGACAGTTGAAATAGTGAGTGCTGAATTAACTCCTAGTATTTCTGTGCATGCCATGTCTGGCTTAACAGCTGCTGACACCATTAGGATTATTGGTCACATTAATGGGAAAATGGTGCACATTTTAATTGACACTGGGAGTACACATAATTTCATTGATCAAAACACAGCTAGGAAGGTGGATTGTAAGATTTCTGGTAACAAGACAATGCAAGTTTCAGTGGCTGATGGGAGTGTGATTGACAGCAAAGGAGTGTGCCAACAAGTGAAAATTCAGCTGCAAAAATGCACCATCCAGACTGATTTGAGAGTGCTACCTCTTGGTGGATGTGATTTGGTACTAGGGGCTCAATGGCTGAAGGATGTAAGCCCCATTTCTCTGGATTTCAACACTAGAGCTTTTGGATTCACCTATCAAGGGAAGGAAGTGATCTTACCAGCTAGTACTGCAGACAGATCAGTGGCTGAAGTGCAACTACAAGTTATGCAAAAGTACTGTAATCAGCAGCTACCACTCATGTCAGCTCAACTATAGACCATCAATTCCATTGATGAGAAACCAGAGATACCAGCACAATTACAACCACTAATACAACAATACCAAGACATTTTTGCTGAACCTACTCAACTACCTCCCAAAAGAGCTCAAGATCACCAAATCCCACTCAAAGAAGGTGCTAATCCAGTTTGTTTGAGACCTTATAGATATCCATTTTTGCAGAAAAATGAAATGGAGAAAATGGTTAAGGAAATGCTGGAAAGTGGTACAATCCAACCCAGTACTAGTCGTTTTGCAGCACCTGTTCTTCTGGTCAAAAAGAAGGATGGCACTTGGAGATTTTGTGTGGATTATAGGGGGTTAAATGAAATTACCATTAAGAACAAATTTCCAATACCAGTCATAGATGAGTTGATGGATGAATTGAAAGATGCCACTGTGTTCACAAAGCTGGATCTCAGAGCTGGATATCATCAGGTGAGAATGGCAGATCAAGACATCTACAAGACTGCTTTCAGAACTCATCAGGGACTATATGAGTTTAAGGTAATGCCATTTGGACTTACTAATGCACCAGCCACCTTTCAATGTCTCATGAATGAAGTGTTCAAAGATTTTCTAAGGAGAATGGTGCTAGTTTTCTTTGATGATATTTTAGTCTACAGTTCTAATATGCATGAGCACCAACACCATCTCAGATTGGTGTTTGACACTATGAGACAACACCAGCTATTTGCTAAAATGAGTAAGTGCTGTTTTGGAATGAGTTCAGTGGAATATTTGGGGCACATTATCAGTCAAGAAGGGGTACAAACAGATCCCAAGAAGCTGAGAGCCATGGCTGATTGGCCCATTCCTAGAAACATTAAAGAGCTCAGGGGTTTTTTGGGGCTGACTGGCTATTACAGAAGATTTTTCAGAGGCTATGGAGCAATAGCTAGGCCACTCACTCAACTACTTAAAAAGGGGAGTTTTGTATGGTGTGATGAAGCAACTTCTGCTTTTGAAAAGCTCAAACAAGCAATGCTAACTGCTCCAGTTCTAGCATTGCCAAACTTTAAAGAGATTTTTGTGGTGGAACTGATGCATGTTATGATGGTATTGGGGCTGTGCTTATGCAGCAGCACAAGCCAATAGCTTACTACAGCAAGGCACTATCTGCAAGACATTTGGGACTCTCAACTTATGAGAAAGAATTGCTAGCATTAGTACATGCAATAGCTAAATGGAGACCTTATTTGGAAGGGGCTAAGTTCATTATCAACACTGATCACCACAGTCTCAAATATTTGTTGGAGCAAAAGTTGACAACAGTCTTACAGCAGAAATGGATCTCCAAACTCTTAGGGTTGCAATATGAAATTCATTACAAGAAGGGGTAAGATAACAAGGCTGCTGATGCCTTGTCTAGAAGTGCTGTGTTACTGCAAGAAGAGAAAGCTCAGTGTGCAGCTGTGTCCAATGTGACCCCTAAATGGTTGCATGACCTCAAAGACAGTTATAAAGGTGATGCATGGGTGCAAGCTCAGCTGGTGGTGCTAGCTATAGATCCAGGAGGGGTACCAGGGTATTCCTTGGAAGATGGGGTTCTTAAGCAAGGGAAGTTGCTATATGTGGGGGATCAAACTGACCTCAGAGCACAAATCATTAAAGAACTGCACAATTGGAGTTGGTGGACATTCTGGTATTCTGGGTACTTATAAGAGGATCAAGTCATTGTTCACTTGGAATGGATTAAAAAAACAAGTAAAAGCTTGGGTTAAGCAATGTGACATATGTCAAAGGATGAAATCTGAGCACCTCCCTTATCCAGGTTTGCTGCAACCATTACCTATTCGAGATCAGTCTTGGAATCACATTGCTATGGACTTTGTGGGGATTACCAGTTTCAAAAGGCAAGACCACTATTCTAGTGGTGATTGACAGGTTGACTAAATATGGTCATTTTATTGCTCTAGCTCATCCATACACTGCTGCTGGTGTAGCTGAAGTCTTCTTCCACAATGTCTGCAAGTTACATGGCCTCCCTAGCTCTATAGTCAGTGACAGGGATCCCATTTTCCTCAGTCATTTCTGGAATGCATTATTCAAAGCTATGGGAACTCAGCTGAAGTATACTACTGCCTACCATCCTCAAACTGATGGTCAGAGTGAAAGATTGAATCAATGTTTGGAGGTCTACCTCAGGTGTTTGACTGGTGATAGGCCTAAGAGGTGGGCTAAGTGGTTGAGTTTGGCTGAATGGTGGTATAACACCAACTATCACACTGCCTTGCAAATGACTCCATTCCAAGCCTTATATGGCTTTCCTCCCCAACATTACAACTTTCATCAGCTCAATAGTACTGGCATTGCTGAGGTGGATGAGTTTGTGAGGGATTGGGCTAAGCTGCTGCATTTGTTAAAAGACAATCTTTCCAAAGCTCAAGAGAGAATGGTGACTTATGCAAACAAGCACATGACAGAGAGGACTTTCCAGGTTGGGGATTGGGTCTTTCTCAAACTGCAGCCCTATAGACAGAGCTCCATTCAGCTCAGGAGCAACTACAAGCTTTCTGCTAGGTTTTATGGACCTTTCCAGATTGTGCTCAAGGTGGGGAAAGTGGCTTACAAACTTAAGCTTCCTGACAACTCAAAGGTACACCCTGTCTTTCATGTATCTCAATTGAAGCAGGCTGTGGGAAATTACTCTGTCTCTGCTACATTGCCTTCTGTGGGTCCTGAAGGACAGTTCTTGGTGGAACCTGTGGCCATTTTGGAAAGAAGATTGGTTAAGCAAGGCAATTCTTCTTCTGTCCAAGTGTTGGTGCAATGGCTCAATCTATCTCCTGAGGAAGCCACTTGGGAGGATTACTATAAGCTGAGGGATCAATTCCCTCAGTTTAAAGCTTGAGGACAAGCTTGTTATAAGGGGGAGGGACTTGTCAGGTTTGTGTGGCAAGGACTAAACTGCAATCACTTCTAAACGGTGGTTGTCTAATTGGGACTGAACTGCAATTGGTGACAAACTGTGGTCGCGTAATGAGTAGGAGCAGATACCGTCCGATTAGCCAACCGGGAAGATCCACGCCGTCCATTAGCTAGTGACCGTTCCATTTGAATTCATTAAATGGAACGGTGTCGTATTGAAGTGGCGCCACAGGGTGAGACAGCGTGGCTCGTCCGTAGCTCGTGATTGGTCCACTAGTAACAGCTAGCTGACTCAGCAGCCGTTACTAGTTTCTTGTATTTACAATTACCTCCCCTCTCTAGTATATAAGGGGGGACTGGATGTAGTTTGTTTTCATGAATAGAAATATCAATTCCCTCCCCTCTTTCATTCTGCAATTCTCTCTGTCTCTCTTTCTCTCTTCTCTCGTCTTCTCTCTTCTCCCAAACGCAGGTCAAACATCGTCGCCGGGCCATTTCCGGCCAACTGAGAGCTGAGATCCTCTCAGTAAGTTTGTAGTGGGTTAATGGTTGTTGTAACTGGTGAGTTTCTGAACTGGTTGGGGTTTGTGGGTAGTTTTAGGTTGTGGTATGTAGCTGAAGTTGGAGGTGGATATGGTGATTAATTGGGTGAAGATAGTAGGCAGATTAGTGGTTTCAGGTTGTTGTTTTGGCTGGGTTTTGTAAGGTATATTGGTGAATTGGAGCTTGTAATTGGAGGTTGTTTATTTGGTTGTGCAGGATGTTGTTTCAGGTGGTTAGGAGGTGTAATGATGTTGTTGATTGCTGGGTTTATTCGTGGCTGTTATGGTGGTAATTGTGTTTAGGAGGCTGATTTGGTTCGTGGCTTTGTATTGTGGAGGTCTGGTTCTGTGGCCGGAATTAATGGTGGAACAGAGGGTGTATTGGTGGCTATTGTTGGGAAGGTGTTTAGTTCAGGGGTGAAATTACAGTGGTGGTGGCTTTGGGTGAAGGAGGTGCAGGTGGTTATGGGGATTGAAGGAATGGTGTTTTGAATTGTTTGTAGTTACAGGTTGTTTAGGAATTGGGTCTATGGAGATAATGATGGTTTGGGTGGTCTCTTGCTGGCTGAGGTAGCAGGTTGTATTGGGTATTAATTTGGGGAGCTTAATTTGGCTAAGGGTGTAAATGGAGATGAAGGGGCTGAGGTTGGTTCGTTGTTTTGTCGGTAATGAGTTACAGGTGGTTAGGAGGTCTGATTTGGGTCAGTGATGTATTGTGGTTGTGGCTGATGGTAGAGGTAAAGAAGGGTAATGGATTGGGTAATTGCTAGGTCTCGTGGCAGTGGTATAGGATGTTGGTTAGGTTGGTGAATAGTGTAGGTAATAGCAAGGCTTGTAAGCAGGTTATTGTTTGGGTTTAATGGAGGGAATTGTAGTTTAGAAATGGTAGAAGAATGGTGAATGGGTATTAGGCTTAGAGATAGGCAGGGAATGGTTTGGTCATGAGGATGAGGTGGATGGTGAAGATGTTATGTTGCAGCAGCTAGTTCCTTGCACAATTTATTTCTTCTCATCTCTTGACCATTTTTCCGAGCTCTACTCGCTTCCGAAGTTCGTTTCCGTTACCGTTCCACGCTCGTGAGCTTCCGGTACCTGAGAATCACAACAATAACAAATACCGGCATAAAAAATGATAATTATAGCTCAAATCAACTTGAAAACGCCCGGACTAATCAAATAAGCATATCTAGCTCAAGTACACAAAACCCACGCATTCAAAGTACAAAACCCATAAAATTTACCCGGAATGCACGCAAAACAATAGGAAACGCGTAGAAGAAATATAACTCTATACAGAGTTATCAGCAGTGGTTTCTCCGACTTCTGGAGCAGCGGTGGCTTGGAGGCGATTGATATTTGTTGGGTCTCCTGGATCAGCATCGCCGCGAAGGCTGGTTGCTGATGGTGATTTGGCGATTGGGGTTGGAGGTCTGGTTTGTCGTGGAGTATTGTTGGTGAGGGTGTCATGGAGTGATGATTGAAATCTGTTGGAATTTGAAAACCCCAACTCAGTTTGAAATTCAATTTCCAGGAAGTAATAACAACAGTCCAGCACTTCAGCAAACAAGAAACAACAATCCAGAGCAGGTTACCAATTTCAGTTCCAATATCATGTGAGCAGCAACAAGTTCAATCACCAAGTACTCAACACGAACAATAAGTACAGCAGATGGAGAACTAGATAGAACAACACAAAATTGGGGAAAAGAACTTATCTGGATTGCATAAATAACCTCTGATACAAATCCAGGAGCAATTACAACATCAAGAGCTTCACCTCGTCTCCTTCTTCTCTTGTCTGATTCTTCAATACACAACTCTCTGAACCTCAAGAGCTTCGGCTCTTTCTCAACTCTTTTCTTCTCTGTATATTCAAAATCTGGAACACACACGATCCTCTGTTTTATCCAAAGCTTGCCGCTTGATTTAGGTTCCTTCAACAGGAGGGAAACCTCCTCTCTTGCCGACTCTACTGCTGCTGCTGATGTTGCTATCGTTGTTGCTGCTCTCTGTCTTGAGCAGAGTAACACAAAAAACGTTGAATAGTGTGGGGGAATTTGATAACTCTGTGTAGAGTTATATTTCTCTACGTGTTTCCTATCGTTTTGCGTATATTCCGGGTAAATATATGAGTTTTGCACTATGAATGTGAAGTATTTGAATATTTGAGCTATTTGTGCTTAATTGATAGTCCGAACGTGTTTCGCAATAATTTGAACTTATTTTATCACATTTGATTGCACCGGGTGTTTTCGTGTTGTTTTGACAGGAGACGATGTTTGGAACATTAAACTGGGAGAAGCACTCAGTCAAATTTCAGAGCCAAAAGAGTTTGAGAAACTTACTGTAATGCACGATCAGAATTATGATCGCACGATCAGCTTGAATTGGCCGCCATGCATGTTGAAAACCGGTGGAACACATGGCCTTAATTTATTGGCACTAATCATGAGCCATAATGCACCAATCATGGATTGTCATGAGCCAATGATTACCAAGCCCACTAATACTAGGCCATGCACCCACGGGAAGGATTGTTGGGACGCTTTAATTAGGGTCCATCATTACTAAATTATTAGTAATCATTGTCACATGTTGATTGTTGTATTATTGAGGGGCCAATCATTAAATAATGAGTAATTGGAAATTATTGAGGAAGTTTTTTAGGATCAGATATACGGAAAAAAAAGGAGGACGCCATTCATTCTGTTCAGGCCATTGAAGGCAGAAGAAAAAGACAAAGACGAAGACGACGAAGGACGGCAAAACTCCGATTCGCGTTTGATCTCTACCCTCTCTCGTTTTTATCAATTTCATGGAGAACTTTGTAAAGCTAAACGAGATTATGTCTAGCTAAGCTTTCATAGCTAGATAGTTTATGGAGAACTAGGGTTTGTTTAGATTTTCCGAATTTGTGTATTTGATTCATGTCTTGAACTCAATTCTACGTATTGTTTTAGTTATTTGACAAGTTATTGTTCTTAACTCTTAGTTTGTTTGGTTTGATCACCCAATACATGCTAGTTATCTAGGTTTGTTGCACGACAGTGAACATAACCCGGATTCGTGAAGAACTTTGTTGACATTCTTGTAGTTTCTTGAGACCGACAGGAGATAGAGACTTGAATGACCGCGTGCGGGTTGTTTCGGTTAGACTTAGTTAGGATTAGCGTAATCGGTGGACCGACAGGACCCGGTGAGCGAACCTGACTAGCTGACTAGAACGTAACGGTAGACAGAGGTGGACCGACAGGACCCGAAATAGACCGTAACGTAGATTTACGTGAGATCGACAGAAGATCGTAATGAGTGTGACCCGGTATAACTAGACGTAGGTAGAGTGTTTCAAATCATAATCCGAAATTATCTAAATGCCCTAGGGACCCTAAAACTATCTAGTGTTCTCCATATTCGTATTAATTAAAAAAATAATAAAAATATTAGTTTTGTTTTGTTTTTTTAATTTCAGTCACTTGTTTGAGGGTGACGAACACTTAAATCACCACTTTTTCCTCCTGTTACTTAACTCTAAATTAATTATTTGACTAAATAATCTCAAGACTGTCCCTGTGGGTTCGACAACCTGATTTTAAATACTCTATCTTTATTACTTCGACAGTGCACTTGCGTATACACGTAAGAAATCGTGTCAAGTTTGTGGCGCCGTTGCCGGGGACAGCGGTAGATTGGTTAGTTAGAAATTAGTTTAGAGTTTTTGTTTTATTTTTCTTTTTGTTACTATCTGTTTACCTCACGGGTGTGCTAGTGTTGTTTTCTCAGGCAGCTATGGCGGAAGGCCAAGGGCTGATTAGCCTCACAACGGAGCAGCTGCAAGCTATGGTAGCTTTAGCCGTAGAGAAAGCACTGGCTGCAACATCGAGACCGCACCCGACCGTAATGCCATATAACCGTTCTGGGAAAGCAATAATCCAGGCATTTGAGGCAGATCTTAGAGGAAGGGAGCCAGCAATTTTGGTTCTACCAATTCAGGCAGAAAGCTTCTGTCTAAAGCTGAGCACAATTCAATTCACTCAGGAACAGTGCACATTTGCCGGTACATATGAGGAAGACCCACATGATTTCATTGGGAGATTTCAGAGCCATTGTGGGCTAATCCGATATAGTGGGGTCACATTTGAAGCGCTCAAACTGATTCTCTTCCCTCATTGCCTCAAGGGAGCTGCTATGGACTGGCTGGATTCATTGCCATCCAACTCAATCAAGACATGGGAAGACTGTGCCTCCCAGTTCATGAGTAAATTCTTTCCCATCTCACGCATGATTCAGCTGCAGAACGAGATTTGGTCATTCAGGCAAAAGCAACATGAATCCATGGTCAAAGCATGGGAGCGTCTCAACTTCTTGCTACGCAAATGCCCCAACCATGGCATTGCAAAAAGCCAGATCATACAGGTCTTCTATGATGCACTTGGAATGCTTGACAAAGACAAGATTGATAGAGAAGCCGGGGACAGTTTCTTGTTCAAATGTGATGTTGACGGTGCATATGAGTTGATGAGACGTGTGGTTGAGCAAGAGGAGAGCTGGGATTATGAGCACCAACAAAAAGAACCGATGAAGCATAGCTCAGTGGCATATAGCACGGTTCAGGTGAATGCGGTAGAGGTAGTGCATGAAGCAAATGTGTCAAAGATGCATCAGCAGCAGCCAGTACCACCATTAGAGTTGACCCAGATGACGGGGATAATAAAGACGATGGCTCAGCACATGACAGACATGTCCACACAGGTCAGCTCGGTAGCAATTGCACTTCAAGTTGCTCAAGAAGAAATAAAATATCTAAAGGAACAACTTGAACAAAGGGCACTGGGTAGCATGGTTGACACATCTGAGGGACAGGCTCTAGCCATCACTACTCGTAGCGGTACTGCACTTAAGGACCATCCTTATCCGAGTCATGCCAGAGCAGAAGCCTCAAAGGAAAAGGAACATAAAGTCTTTGATTCAGAGAAGACACCTGTCGTGGTCCCCCAATCAAAGGGCATGACTCCACCAAACGACGAGGAACATACTCAGGTACCACTTGCATCTTCTCCTTCTTCTTCAGAACTTCCATACCCATTACGCACTAGGCAGAAGAAGGATGATTCAGAAGTATACAGACGCTTTTTGAATGTCTTCTCTAAACTGCATATCAATATTCCATTGATTGAGGCACTTCAAAAGATGCCTAAGTATGCTCGATTTATTAAAGATGCAGTTCTTGGAAAGAAAGTGGTGGATGAATTTCAGAGAGTAAACTTAAATGAACAGGTTAGTTCATGTGTTTTGCATGGGTTACCTAAGAAAAAGAAGGATCCAGGTAGCTTTGTCATTGAGGCTACATTGGGTGATTCCTACACTGGAAGAGCTCTCTGTGATCTGGGAGCGAGCGTGAATTTGATGCCGTTGTCGGTATTTAAAAAGTTAGGTGTGAGGGAGCCCCCGAAAACCTGGATAACTCTCCAATTTGCAGATAAATCGACCAAGAGAGCATGTGGGATGATAAAAGATGTGCTTGTGAGAGTTGGGAGCCTGATAATTCCAGTGGACTTTGTCATACTAGACATGCCAGCGGGTGATGTGCCTATCATTCTGGGCAGGCCATTCTTGGCGACTGGTCGTACTCTCATTGACGTAGAGAATGGAGAACTGATTATGAGGGTACATGATGCATGGAGACTTTTCGGGTCTTCAAACCGTCACCCCAACATTCATGGGAGTATCAGCCAGGGGTTCCATTTGCTGTGCAAGTGAAGCGACAGCTCCCTGAGTTATCGCACGGGGAGTCACCTGATTATTGGGATAGGAACAAGCCATCAGCGGTGCATGCACATGAAGCAGTACTTCAGATTCAGCACAGGAAAGCCAAGTTGGATGCGGCACAATGTGCCAGACCACCCTCGTGAGGTGGCAGAGGTAACATGGTCGGGCCGTCGACCTTAAATCACAAGCGCTTCTTGGGAGGCAACCCAATGTAGAGTAGGCTGTTATTTGTTTTCTTTTTTGCTTTAGTTCTCTATATTTGACTATGAGGGGTGAGAGAGAGTGGACTTATTTTTCTAATCAGTATGCAGAGACACAGGTACAGAAGACGCACCAGATTCCCCTTCTTGACGTACGTGCTAGAGATTGCATGAAATTATGGAAAGAAAAAGCCCCACGGGATTATGCATAAAGGAATAGAGAATTGCTCGAGGTCGAGGAGCGATCCCAATATGTTGGGTGCCACACGCATGAGAGGGCTACAATTTATATCTTAGCCGCACATCGGAATCCGGGAGCGTAGAGACTTCTCCAGAAATTGTCAACGGTCCACAAGACCCCTTCTTGTTGCAATTTCGCGACAACGGTGCCCATGTAGGTCCGGGCACCCAGGTACCTCTAACACTCTCTGTCAAATCTACATTTTTGAGCGATGAATGTTGCAATCCACCGCCTACACATTTAAGCGATGAGTCCTCCTTCATTATCTTTAAATTCGTTGAGGACAACGAAACGCTTAAGTGTGGGGGAGTTTGTATCTATGTTCACTAGCCATGTCTTTGTTTGCATCGCCTTGTTACATATAGTTATGTGTTCATATTGTGTTGGTTTGTGGTAGGATTGTGTAGTTTATGAATTTTGTTAGCACTTTTACATTATTGAGTCCCCTACCCAAAACTTGTGTTTAATCAAGTTGGCCAAAAGCATATAGAGTTAGGAAATATTAAAAAAAATTAAAAAAAAAAATCATAAAATTTTAAATGTTTGAGAAAGGGCAATCGAAGAGAGTGAATGTGGAGAGGGCTTAATGATAGAATTCCTTAGGAGTATGAAAATCTGAGGTGAGGTAGACGCGAGAATCTGGAGTAGGAAGACTTATAGGGCTAATGCACATTAGAAATGCGAGTAGCTGCCTCTCAGACTAGTTATCCTACTAGCGCTACACCACCATCACTTAGGTAGTCGTCAAACCTCCTCGTAGTGGCAACGGAACAGCTGTGCGAGTGATGTTTATGGGGGCCTCACGTCCCGTCTCCATCTCCTAGGTCCACTAGTTACCCCTATTGATCCGTTTACCCCTTTTATTCACAACCTCTAGCCTAGGAAGCCTTTCATTGTGACTTTCATCACTTGTTAGAATGGTCCTTTCCTATGCGTCATGATAGAGGGAGTTGAGTTAGGGAGGTTTGATGAGGGTGAGCTGATTTGATACATCTTACGTGGATTCTCTTACATGTCGTCTTTTGAGGGGATGTGAGGGTGAGTTAGAGACGGTAGCACACTTCGGTGTGGAGGTGAGTCGTGTCCTTACACCACGATCACAGGTGGAGTACCGTAGTGCGTGATATTTCTTCCGCACGTCATGGGGTGGGGTTTGGTTGATCTTATAGGAGGTCGTGCTTATGCTTTATTTTTATTCTCTATATCTTAGGTGATGAGGAGGATCGGTTGAAAAAGCACGTTTACACATTGACTACTGGGTTCGTGATTTGCTTTGCATCAAGTGTGGGGTGTCGACATCTATGTTATTATATCACTAATTTGACACATTCCACCCCCATGTTATCGAATTTTGACATTTGATCTCCTCGGATATTACTATCGTATTGTCGGCTCCATGTGCTTAATGTTATTGTGTGGAAATGAAAAAAAAAAGTAAATAGAAAGTGAAAGTGAAATTGAAAGGGAATAAAGGAGCAAGCTTGAAATTGAAGACCGGGGAGATTAGCTATTGTTCGAGATCACTTCTTCACATTTGTGGCCGCGAGAACGGAGTTGCACCAAGATTGAGGGAATGAGGGCCGGAGTAGTGAGATTCGGTGTGGTTCCTTGGATTTTGGTGAGGGAGTGTGAGAATCGGGTTTTGTGAGTTAGATCATGACGTCTAGGACTACGCTTCTAAATATCCTATCCTACCCGTCATAAACCGTCAGCAATTTAACCCGTGGATAAATAGCTCGGAAGGTAAGTGCTAGGGATACGTTTGATGAGTGTGCGGAAGCAACATATTTTGTGTTCGTGCCCGTTCTGTCTAACAAAACTGGCCGCAAGTTCTACCTATCACCAAAGTTATAGAACTTTCGAGGGAATATGAGAGCCTTATGACTTGCCGGTTTACTTTTTGAGATTGCCCAATTTCTAAGAAAAAGAAAAAAAAATGTGTTGTTTCGATGTTTGCATTGTGAAATAATCGAGTTGCATTGCATAGAGCATGTAGATTGCATTGTCGCGTGTGTGAGTTGTTTGTGTCACATGGCTAGTAAATTGTATGCAATTCGGTGGATTGAAATATCATAGTGTGTGGGAGTTTAAACGAGATTTTGCTCGGGACGCGCAAAAAGGTAGTGTGGGGGAATTTGATAACTCTGTGTAGAGTTATATTTCTCTACGTGTTTCCTATCGTTTTGCATATATTTCGGGTAAATATTATGAGTTTTGCACTATGAATGTGAAGTATTTGAATATTTGAGCTATTTGTGCTTAATTGATAGTCCGAACGTGTTTCGCAATAATTTGAACTTATTTTATCACATTTGATTGCACCGGGTGTTTTCGTGTTGTTTTGACAGGAGACGATGTTTGGAACATTAAACTGGGAGAAGCACTCGGTCAAATTTCAGAGCCAAAAGAGTTTGAGAAACTTACTGTAATGCACGATCAGAATTATGATCGCACGATCAGCTTGAATTGGCCGCCATGCATGTTGAAAACCGGTGGAACACATGGCCTTAATTTATTGGCACTAATCATGAGCCATAATGCACCAATCATGGATTGTCATGAGCCAATGATTACCAAGCCCACTAATACTAGGCCATGCACCCACGGGAAGGATTGTTGGGACGCTTTAATTAGGGTCCATCATTACTAAATTATTAGTAATCATTGTCACATGCTGATTGTTGTATTATTGAGGGGCCAATCATTAAATAATGAGTAATTGGAAATATTGAGGAAGTTTTTTAGGAGCAGATATACGGAAAAAAAAGGAGGACGCCATTCATTCTGTTCAGGCCTTTGAAGGCAGAAGAAAAAGACAAAGACGAAGACGACGAAGGACGGCAAACCTCCGATTCGCGTTTGATCTCTTCCCTCTCTCGTTTTTATCAATTCCATGGAGAACTTTGTAAAACTAAACGAGATTATGTCTAGCTAAGCTTTCATAGCTAGATAGTTTATGGAGAACTAGGGTTTGTTTAGATTTTCCGAATTTGTGTATTTGATTCATGTCTTGAACTCAATTCTACGTATTGTTTTAGTTATTTGACAAGTTATTGTTCTTAACTCTTAGTTTGTTTGGTTTGATCACCCAATACATGCTAGTTATCTAGGTTTGTTGCACGACAGTGAACATAACCCGAATTCGTGAAGAACTTTGTTGACAATCTTGTAGTTTCTTGAGACCGACAGGAGATAGAGACTTGAATGACCGCGTGCGGATTGTTTCGGTTAGACTTAGTTAGGATTAGCGTAATCGGTGGACCGACAGGACCCGGTGAGCGAACCTGACTAGCTGACTAGAACGTAACGGTAGACAGAGGTGGACCGACAGGACCCAAAATAGACCGTAACGTAGATTTACGTGAGATCGACAGAAGATCGTAATGAGTGTGACCCGGTATAACTAGACGTAGGTAGAGTGTTTCGAATCATAATCCGGAATTATCTAAATGCCCAAGGGACCCTAAAACTATCTAGTGTTCTCCATATTCGTATTAATTAAAAAAATAATAAAAATATTAGTTTTGTTTTGTTTGTTTAATTTCAGTCACTTGTTTGAGGGTGACGAACACTTAAATCACCACTTTTTCCTCCTGTTACTTAACTCTAAATTAATTATTTGACTAAATAATCTCAAGACTGTCCCTGTGGGTTCGACAACCTGAGTTTAAATACTCTATCTTTATTACTTCGACCGTGCACTTGCGTATACACGTAAGAAATCGTGTCAATACTCTGCTTCACAAGTCGAAAAAGTTACTATTGCTTGCTTCTTCGAAGACCAAGTAAATGCAGAATTTCCCAACAAGAAAGTGAATCCAGTAGTGCTCTTCCTTTCATCCAAATCTCGTCCCCAATCACTATCAGAGTAGCCAACAAGTCTATATCCATCAGCACTTGAATAGAATAAGCCATCTCGAAGCGTACCTTTGATGTATCGCAAGATCCTCTTAGCAGCATTAAGATGAGAATGGTCAAGAGTTTCCATGTACCTACTAATCAGGCCGACTCCGTAGAGAATATCTGGCCGAGTACACGTGAGGTACCGCAGGCTTCCAACTAAGCTTTTGAAGTAAGTAGGATTAACATCCCCTTCTTCGTTATTCCTCAATTCTATGCCACATTCGACCGGAGTGCTAACAGAATTACAAGACTCCATTCGGAAGCGTTTCAGCACCTCCTTGGCGTAAGCAGCCTGGCAAATAAATATACCATCACTTCTTTGGTCAACTTCAATGCCAAGAAACTGAGACATGAGTCCCATGTCTGTCATTTCAAATTCTCTGACCATACTCTTCTTGAATTCTTCAAACATACTTGGACTATTCCCGGTGAAAATCAGATCATCAACATAAAGGCAAGCAAACAAAATCTTACCATTGCCATTAACCTTCTTGTAAAGTGCATACTCATAAGGACACTTCTCAAATCCATTCTCCAAGAAGTATTTATCTATTCGTGCATTCCATGCTCGCGGAGCCTGCTTCAATCCGTAGAGAGCTTTTCTCAACTTGTACACCTTGTCCCCTTTGCCTTTCTTGACATATCCAGTGGGCTGTTCAATATTCCATTTTTGTTGAGCCGCAATAGCAATAACTAACCGGATGGTCTCCAAGCGAGCAACTGGCGCAAACACTTCTCCATAATCAATTCCAGGCCTTTGCTTGTACCCCTTGGCTACTAATCTCGCCTTATACCTCTGGACTTCACCATTTGCCGTCCTCTTCGTTTTGTAAAGCCATTTCACGCCAATTGTTTTGTGTCCTTGTGGTAAACTAGTGAGCTGCCAAGTCTTGTTCTTTTCAATTGCTTGAATCTCCTCATCCATAGCTTTCTTCCACTTCTCATCTTGGATTGCATCTTCAAATTGGAGGGGATCACAATCTGAAAACAAGCAAAACAAGTTCAGTTCTTCATCTTCATCTTGATAAATTTCATGCAACGACCTCATTCTTTGAGGCCTTTCACTCGAGCTTTCTTCCATTGGAGAGTGTGGCGGTGATACTTGATCATGCATTGGCGTAGATGGGGAACCAACTTCTGGACTTCGTGGAGGAGAGCTGCTTCTAGGACTTTGTGGCTCACCGGGAACTTCTCCAACTTCTCCAACATTCTCTTCATCCTCTAGTGTAAGCTCAATGCTATTTGGTGCTTCACCTTGGTTCCAATCCCACACACTTTCTTCTTCAAATATCACGTCTCTACTCATCACAATCTTCTTGGTTACTGGATTGTAGAGTTTGTATCCCATAGTTCTATCACCGTAACTGATGAAAATGCATTTCTCACCTTTGTCGTCAAGTTTCACTCTTCTAGCATCCGGGATCTTAGCATACACAATGCATCCGAACACTCTTAGATGAGAGACTCAAGGTTTGAATGAGCTCCACGCTTCCTCCGGTGTTCTGAACTTCACACTTTTAGTGGGACAACGGTTCAGCAAATACACAGCACGCGCGACAGCTTCAGCCCAGAATTCTCTAGGAATTTTCTTCCCCTTCAACATGCTTCTCACCATGTCTAAAACTGTCCAATTCTTCCTTTCAGCAACTCCATTTAACTGTGGCGTATATGCAGGTGTAACCTGATGCAAAATACCATGATTGGTGCAGAATCTCTCGAACATATCAGAGGTATACTCACCGCCTTGGTCAGACCTCAATACCTTAATGTAATAGCCACTTTGCTTCTCGATGAGTGCCTTGAATTCCTTAAACTTATCAAACACTTCAGACTTCCGTTTCAGAAAATAGACCCAAGTCTTTCTACTATAATCATCAATAAATGTGAGGAAGTACCTATTCTTCGCATTCGACATAGGCTTCAACGGGCCACACACATCGGTGTGCACAAGCTCCAATGGCTGCGATGCCTTCCACCTCATCTCTTTGTTGAAGCTCAACCTGTGATGCTTGCACCCTTCGCATACTTCATTTGGATGATCGATAAACGGCAATCCTCTCACCATATTCTTGCTTGCAATAAGCTTCAAGCCGCCAAAATTTAGGTTCCCGTACCTTAAGTGCCATAGCCAAGCTTTATCCTTCACTACTGCATTCAAACACTTCATGGAACCATGCTGAATTTTCAGGGGAAACATTCTTTTTTTCGACATTTGAACTCTAGCAATTAGCCTTTCATGTATATCCCGCAAAACAAGCTGGTTGTTACTCATTGTAATGACGTAACCCTTCTCCAACAACTGACCCAAACTTAAGATGTTGCTATTCATTTCAGGAACAAAATAAACATTGAAAATAAAATCACGATTTCCATTCTTGAGCTTGATCAAAATATTACCTCTACCTTTCACCGGAATTTGTGAGGAATTACCAAACGTCACTTGGCCTTTACGGACTCGTCAAGATCAACAAACATGTCTCTCTTGCCACTCATATGGTTGCTAGCTCCTGTGTCGAGATACCAAACATTACTTTGCTCTTCACTAGACCCGTCGTTAACAAACAACATAGGATTCTCCATTTCATTCATCTCTTTCTCGACATAATTCACATATCCGTCAATTTCCCTATTCTGCGTCCTGCATTCATTGCTATAGTGACCATACTTGTGGCACTTGTAGCATTGCACGTTCCTCTTATCATAGCCTTGCTGATTTGGGAAATTGTTGTAGTTGCCTCTTCCTCTTGCTCTTGCTCTTCCTCTACCTCTGACGGAGCCAAAATTCTGATTTCGCGGACCACCATAATTGCCTCTTCCAAAGTTGCCTCTATTAGGATATCCCCTGCCTCGGTTTGTATAACCGTGACCACGGCTTTGGTAACCTCTTCCCCTTCCTTGCTGAGATGTCCCTGCTTGCTCATCTTTATCTTGCTTGAGAGATAGCTTTGATTGAAGTGCTTGCTCAATCGTACTGGCCTGCTTCTTGTTCATATGCTGCTCATGAATTTCTAGAGACGCCATCAACTGATCAATAGTTAAGATGCTGAAATCTTTAGACTCTTCAATGGCTGGGATTACATGCTCAAACTTGTTGCTAAGGGACTGCAGAATCTTCTCCACAACGGTCAACTCGTCAAGCCTTTCGCCAAGCCTTCTCATTGCGTTAACAATAGCCAAAGTTCTTGTGAAATAATCTGCAACTGATTCATTTTCATTCATGTTCAAGGTCTCCATCTCACCTCTTAAAACTTGCAGCCTCACTCTTATCGTCTTCTCAATTCCACGATAAGAATTTTTTAGAATCTCCCAAGCTTCTTTTGAAGTAATGGCTGCTGAAATCTTTTCAAAACTCGCCTCATCGACCCCTTGGTAAAGCAGGTACAAGGCCTTCTTATCCCGCTTCCTAAACTCCTTCAAGATCGCCTTTTGAGCCTCGGACACCCTGTCTTCTACTTCACGAGAGGCTGGTTCATCGAAACCCTTCTCGATCAAATCCCACAAATCTTGAGAGCCCAGCAACACTCTCATCTGTATGCTCCAGTTCTCATAATTTTCTTTCCCCAACCGAGGAAATTGGGGCTGGAAAAAGTTACTTGCTGTAGCCATTAAAATTCAGCACAATTAACCCGGAAACAATAGTCCAAAGGCTTCAATATCTGACCGCAATATGGCTCTGATACCAGAATGTTGGAAATCAAAATTCCCAGATTCAGATAATCAAGTTTAAGTGTTTAACACAAACCTACATGAACGATTTTCCAGCAACATAGCAACCAGTAAATTCACAGCCGAATTTCATATCAGTATACTTCAACTTCAGATTACGACTACACACAGCAATTGCACAGACAAACTTGCACCAGGTGAAATCAAATAACAGCTCAAGAACAAGGTAAGAACAACAAGGAATTGGGGAAGAACTTATCTTGCATTCAAACAACGAACTGGAACAAAATCAGCAGCAGTACAACATCAGAAATCAAAGCTACAACTTCTTCTTCTTCTTCTTAATCTGACACAACTCACAAACACCCACTGCACAGAGCTTCGGCTCTTCCTTTCTTTCTCACCCTCTGGGATTTTTCTCTCTATTTTTCTGAATATTTAGAACACACAAGTACCTGGTCTTTTATAGAACACAGAGCTTTCTTCGACGGAAGGAAATCTCCCTTCTTAGCCGACTCTTTCTGCTGCTGCTGCTGCTGTCGTCACTCTGCTGCT
The DNA here is from genome assembly GCA_023055425.1 of Linanthus parryae. Lineage (NCBI taxonomy): Eukaryota > Viridiplantae > Streptophyta > Magnoliopsida > Ericales > Polemoniaceae > Linanthus > Linanthus parryae. Next base: position 11,610,354 of record JALGPY010000006.1, on the reverse strand, counting down.
GTTGTTGCTCTCTGTCCTGAGCAAAATAACACAGCCGTAGTAGTTGACTAATGAAAAGCTAAAGAGACTAGGTTTTACATAATTACTAACCTAGCTACCAGGTTTCCATATTTTACAAAATGACCCAAAAAAAATAGAAATTGAGTTTAACTATTTCAACAAAATCATCATTGGTGGGTGATAAAGTTGGCAATGGCTCTTGCTGGGTTTGCACAGCCGGCGGCTGCAGTTCTTTGATTGGCGGCAGTTCGTCGGCTCGGATGATGTGCTGGAGACGACAGAACTCATAAGTCGAAATCAATTGGAATTGATGCTGTCTGACTTTGAGGCCTTCTAGATTTGCAGTGGTGATGTACCCACTCGTTTGAAGGTCTTCCAAATCTGCCAAGGTGAGACAATAAATCGCTTCACCTTGCCGGGAGAGCTCATCGATCTCATCGAAAAGCACAAGTTGGACACCCTTGTGACTGAAATTGACAACAGCGTAAGGGAGATCCATGAGTCTGGGGGCGAGCGCCGCGAACAAAAAGTCCGACCGACGCTCTCAATGAAAGCACCAATTGTTACTCCCTAAGTAACGATCGGGCACACACACGCACACGAACACGAAAAATAAATGAGATAAAAAGGAGACACTGATATTATTCTTGATTGATGAATAAGCTGAGGGATTACAAATACTTAAATAGATAAGCTGCTAGACCCTAACACTAACCCTAGACATAACGGGCGAAACCCGAATAATAAATTAACCTGAATAACCTAATTAAATACTAATAATTGATTAACAACTAAATAAATAAATAATACGATAATATTGATACTGATACCGTATCATCACAGAGTGTGCTTTTTATGTTTGGCCTAAAAAACAAAACAAATCCCCAGGACAATTTGATCCTGAAAAACCGCTCAAACAATGTTTTCCAAAAACATCACAAAAATATAAGGGAATCCCCAAACAATTCCGATTCAGACACTGACCAAACCCTATATAAATCACTACTTTACCTCGTTTTCCAATCCCACCATTAAGTATTTTCTTTTAACTTTTTGGGGTTCATCAACTCTAGTGTTTTGTTTTCTACCTAGGGTTTCATCAATCTAGGGTTTCATACAAAACGCAAACTCGTAAGCAATGGAGTTTCATGACAACTACAGCTCAATGACAGAAGCCGACATCCGCCAGTATCAAGAGGACGCAATCGCCAATGTCTGCGCCGTCCTCTCCGTCCCGCCAGCAGCCGCCGTAATTCTCCTGCTCCACCATCGTTGGGACATCATTACGCTGTATGACGCATGGCTCGCGGACGAGGAAGCCGTCCGGAAGGCGGTAGGGTTGCCGGAGCCGCCAAGTTCCATAACCCACAACGCCCGCGACCTCGTGAACTGCGGCATCTGTTTCGCCGACCACCGATTCCGCCGCCTCCGCTCCGCAAACTGCGGTCACTACTACTGCAAAGGATGCTGGAAATCTTACGTGGAGTCCGCCGTAGATAACGGGTCGGGGTGTCTGATCATGAGATGCCCCGAGCCATCTTGCCTCGCTACAGTCGGTCAAGATCTGATCGACTCAGTAGCGAGCGTAAGGCACAAAGAAAAGTACGCCGATTACCTCACTCGCTCTTACGTCGAGCGGAACCGCAAAACGAGGTGGTGTCCCGCCTGCAATAACGCGGTAGAAACTACGACGTATTCTGTGACTGCACGTACGGGTTCTGCTGGAACTGCGACGAGGAAGCTCACAGCCCGATGGATTGCGCGACCGTGAAGAAGTGGATCACGAAGAACACTTCGGATTCGATGAACGCGACTTGGATCATGGCTAACACGAGATCGTGTCCGAGTTGTAGGACCCCGATTGAGAAGAACAACGGTTGCATGCACATGACGTGCCTGTGCGGGCACCAGTTTTGCTGGATCTGTCTCGGCGACTGGCACAGCCATAAGCATTGCAACGGTTACGACGAGAACAGCCCCGTCGCGAAAAAGAAAAAGTCGGCGAAGAAGGAGTTGGAGAGGTACATGCATTACTACGAGCGGTGGGCGGCAAATCACAAGTCGTGGAAGCAATCTTTGGAGAATTTAAGGAAGGTGAAGACGGAGACGCTCGTGGAGCTTAGCGAAGCGAAGGCAATACCTGTTCATGAGCTGGAATTCATCGTAGACGCGTGGAAACAAGTGGTGGAGTGTCGTCGGGTGTTGAAGTGGACATATGCGTACGGGTATTACTTACCGGAGCATGAAAAGAGTAAGAAGAGGTTTTTCGAGTACTTGCAAGGAGAGGCCGAGGCGGGACTTGAAAGGCTTCATGGTTTTGCCGAGGAAGAAGTTAAGAAGCAGCTCGTGGATGAATCCGGTGATACAGTGCCCATATATAAGTTTGTTCATTTTCGTGATAAATTGGTCGGATTGACGCATGTTACGCGGACTTACTTTGCGAATCTGGTGACGGCGTTAGAAAACCGGCTACGGGAGGTCAAATGTAGCGGCGGTAGATATGCAGTGAAGTATGAAGTGAAGGTGAAAAAGCGGTAAATCAACGATGATTTTGAATTAAATCAATCTATGTTCCCTTCAGACACAAATGTCAATTTAAATAAATTTAACCCTTTGCGGTTCGTTTCAATTATTTCGCAGGCTATTCAATTTACCGAGAAATTGATTTCTCAAAAAAAAAAAAAATACCGAGAAATTATGTTACTAGCTTTGTGAATTATGATTGATCTTATGCACTTACACGATTAATAAGATGGATGCAAACGTGGTGCGTAAGGTGTTATTTTGGCAATGGCACAAGTGATTGGGAACAAAACATCCTCTACCTGATCGATACTGCAAATTAATTACCTGAATCCAACTGGTGCAAACATGTGCACGAACGGTATATCAATACGTACAACATAACTTGACATAACTTGGTTTTTGAAATTTTGGAGTAGTAACAAACAAAACACCCTTATTCTTCATTCACATGGAAGTTGGAACTACTTCAAGTTTCTGAATAGCGATTACTACATAACTCGTGACTGAGGGTGTACATGTCATAATTTCTTGTGTTAAAAGTTTATTTGTACCTAATGCTTACGAAAAGTATGCCTCGTCCTTGTCCGGAGTTCGTCTTCTCCTTCTGCGTCTCTCTGGTTTACGAGTTTTTGTTTTTGCTTTATGATTTCTCATATGGGGTTCTCTCTGTTTCTTTCTTCTTGTTTTAGTCTCTCTGTAATGGTTGTGAGATCAAATAGCCCGAATTTAGGTAAAAAAGAGAGAGCTTCTACAAGTCACGGCTATGTCTTTGGCTAAGTTGATTTGGGGAAGAACATAGACCCTAGAAACCTTACCCAATTTGTTTCCAGCCTAATTTTGGGGATAAGAGAGATGAAGATGATAATTTGGATCTCCACCTGGTACGTTCCACTAGTTATAAGCCTATGATATGGGTATGTCTGTTTGCATGTTTGCAATTCTCTGATTATGTACAATCCAGTCTCAAACATTTTTGTGCCATCACTGGATCCCATTAAGAAGTGACGATAATTCTTACACGAAGTCGGTAAAAGAGAGTTGTGGTTTTTAAAGAATGTTTTGCTTAGCCTTGCCTGATCAAGTTTGTGCTTGGATTCGAGAATTACACTAAATTGTATGACTAATTATAATACATCTGATTTCACCACACGATGGCTGTGTTATTTGTGTTACTATTATTTTGTATACCACACCTGACTATTTTCTTTTCAGCTGATCTTGAAAGTAGATAAATTGATACCGGATAGTGTATCAATTATTTATCTAATTATTTATTTATTTAGTAGTTAATTATTTATTAAGTTGATCCGGGCTTGGCCCGTAAGAGTCTAGGGTTACTTTAGGGTTTCCGTCAATGAAAAACTATTTCTCTGAACTCTAATCTCTCCCTACTCTCTCTTTTGTCTCTTCAATTCGTCCATCAATTTCTCCTCAATCCCTATCAATTTTTTCATCTACCTATCAGTTTCTTATTTATCAATACCTTTAGGTATCATAGATGGTGCGTTTCGAATTTGTTTCCCTGTTGTATCTCATTGTAATTGATGTTGCAGGGAATAGTGAGAAAATAAATGGGGATGTAATAGCCTCTTTTAGAAAAAATTAGTGATGCGTCTTCATATAGTATCAACTCCTAAAGATACAATATCCCACTTAACTGGTTCTTCTTTCTTCTGGTACATTTTTGTGCACACTGATACTGTTTTCGATCAGTAGCAAGTAGCAACTACCAACTAGTAGCAGAATTCATCTGCCAAGTACTGATCTTATCTTACGAGAAGCCAAGCCAACGTTGGGAGACAATTTTTATCCAAACACCTAACAATTTATTTCATGATATTCGATCATAACCTATTGGCTTTGTTTCGGGCGTTATTAACTACAATCACGCATTAAGTCTCAGATTAACATCTCGCTGGCACTCGGTATATCTCCTCACATTTTGCCTTTGTTTTACTGACAATTAAGAAACTGCTCTGCTATTGACCTCTTTGATTCAAGATATCTTAACACTAAATGTTATACACAATTGCATATCTGACTAATTGACTTATTCTTCTTTTGGTGTGCTAAAACGCACTCCCGGGCCGAATAGTCAACCTTTCTCTACACTGTGTACGTGCCACATTACAAGGCCAGTGGTGCCCATATGAGCTGCGACATGATCTTCTTACAAAGCTTGAACAGTTTTACCTCCTCGAATGAAAGCCACAAACCTTTTCCTGCACAGTGAACTGCATCTGAAGCGCCGCACGATCCCAAAATCAGCTGCTACAAAACACGACATTAGCCAGCGTACTACACGCTCATCGTCACGCTTTAGTCACAGCTACTCCACGCACAACGGGGGTAAAACCTATGTAGTGAAGTTACATTCTTTCAATTACGGTGTCAATACAATGATTCTTTTTTAATAAATGCTCATAGAATACATAACTATTTGTTTCGAGAATAACTGCACAAGGAATATTTACAAATTTATATATAGATCAAGCTTCGAGAGGTGCCTAGATCTCGCAAGCTTGACTTATGCGCAAGGTGACTAATTTAGATTGTCCAGAATACGGTTCTAGTCGACAGCCGCATTGGCCTATCAACAAAACGCACCAACAGTGTTGTAAGCATACTAGATCATGCCATGTCAGCATATTGGCATAATGTGTCCTATTCTTTCTCATTATGTTTGTGGGAGCAAAACGCTGAATACTAGGATGTGTCTTAATTTGCCACGTAACGATCCCATCAAATACTATCACGCGGGCGTTCTTTGGGGCAGTTACTTTTGTTTATTAGACCACTTTGTCCTTTAAAAACTGTCAACTAACATTTTTTAGGGAACAAATGATCCAACTTGTTGATCATTTGCAGTCATCAATAAGGATTTTTTATACAATCCCTTGGATTAATAGGTGTGGGCTTGGAAACGGCCCAAAACATCAGTAACTAAAGACCTACGCAGGGGGTGACCCAAACCATACGCTACTTTAATTTAGACCCAGACCCAAACCGTTTTTGGCGAACCGGTCTGCTAATGAATTCCACTTGCGTGGAATATAACTGGCCACGCGTCCTTCACTCTGATTAGTGAGTTGAATGCATTCTTCAATGCATCTTCCGGTCTCTGTAACGTCTTCTTCTTTACCCCTTTCTCTTCCATCCGATTCATCTTCTCTCTTCAGAGCTTTGACTAGAGAGAGAGAATCGATTTCCAACCAAATTATCTTAACTTTCATCTCCATAGCAAGTTGTAATCCTTCAAGGATTGCTTCTACTTCAGCGGCTTTGGGGGAGATTGGGAAGGGAATTTTTTTGGATTTACCGGCAATGAAGATACCGGCATGGTTTCTGATAATGGCACCGGTCGCTGTCGTTCCTTTTTCAAGGTTCCAGGCGGCGTTCGTGTTTATGATGAACCAGTCCTCCGGCGGGTTCTTCGGATTTTCATCCGTTTGACCCTGGTAGATCTGAGTCGGTACCGATGGATCTGGTCCCTGCATGTACTGGGTTATCTCTTCAAGGTAATCATCGACTCTTCTCTTGATTTCTTGAACACTTTCCTTTTTGTTTCGGAAGATGAGATTGTTACGATTCCACCAAATTGAATGAACAAGCACACTCATCTTCTTCCTATCTTCTTTGCCACAGTCCAGAAATTGTTGAGGAAAACCAGGTTTGGAACGGGCCATAGATCTGATTCGCAAAGCTTTGACCGAAGAGCAGAGACCAACACTTCTTTGCGAAAGAGCAATCTAAAAATAGATGAGTCTTTGTCTCCCCTCGTTTTTTACAAATCGCACAATAATCTTCAGTTTTGATACCCCTTGAAACCAAATTTGATCTAACTGGGAGGCTGGATTTCATAGCCCTCCAAATTGGGTAAAGAACCCTTTTGGGAATTTTCTGTGACCAGAAAATCTTCCACCAGTCTTGTTGGGTTTCAGACGAGCTACAAAGCTGAGATTTTTCCTTGATTTTTGAAATTTGAGTGAGCAGTTTGCAAGCCGAGTGCACTGTGTAGTTACCTTTTTCAGAGAAGTGGCAAATTAGCCTATCAGGTTGAGGGGTTTGAGGTATTTTGATTCTTCTGATTTCTGTTCTATCTTCTTCCCAAAATAACTGTGCTAGCAAAAATTCATTCCATCTTCTTTCTTCTGTGATCACGTCAGCTACAGTAACTTGATGGTTCACCATTTTGGGTGTGAAGGGCTTGAACTGTAACGGCCGAAGCAGCCATTTATCGTTGTACGCATCCAACCGCTCATCATTTCCCAACCGCCATCTGCAGCCCTTCAACACAAGCTCTTTACTGGAAATAATGCTTCTCCAAAAGGTAAGAGCAACCCTGTTTTATCTCTGCATTTAGGAGACCACTGTCATTATAGTATTTGTGTCGAAGGATTCTAGCATGGAGAGCATTAGGTTTCATTAAAAGTCTCCAAAACTGCTTCCCTAGCATCGCAGTATTGAAAAGTTTAAGATGATGAAATCCTATTCCTCCCTCAGATCTTGATTTCTTCATCTTTTCCCAGGAAAGCCACGACATGCGTTTCTGTGAGACTGAAGAACCCCACCAAAACCGGGCCATTTCAGCTTCAATGTGGTCACATAGGTTGACTGGGAGCTTGAAACACCCCATTGTATAAGTTGGAATCGCTTCAATAACGGATTTCATAAGAACTTCTTTTCCGGCCGGACTAAGGTATTTTTCCTTCCAACTACCCAGTTTAGAACGAACTCTTTCATTGATACTCTTGAAGTTTCTCATTCTGTTTCTACCCACTTCTGTCGGTAGGCCCAAATACTTATCGTGGAGCGTCTCCTTCTTCACCCCCATTAAACTGCACAAACGATCCCCCTCAAGTTCAGAGATATTGGACGACACCACCGCTGATGACTTGTCAAGGTTGATTTTCTTTCCAGTAGCTGCTTCGTAATGACGTAGAAGTCTAGCTAGGGCAGTAATTTCTTCAGTTGTTGCTTTTGTAAAAATTATGCTGTCGTCCGCAAAAAAGAGGTGGGAGACTTTAGGACCCCCTCTGACGCAGCCACGCCTGTAATAGCTTTACTAAACATAGCATGCGTGAGTGCACGAGAGAGAACTTCACCGCAAAATAAAAATAAATATGGTGAGATGGGACATCCTTGACGAAGCCCACACTTGGGTATAAATTCACCAACAACCTGTCCCTTCAAAGAATTAGAGAAGCAAGTTGTAGATATGCAATCGCCCGTAAGATGAACCCATTTAGGACTGAAGTTTAGCTTTTCCAAAACTTTGACTATAAAAGCCCACTCGACCCGATCATAAGCCTTGCTAATATCTGTCTTGAAAGAAACCACTCCTTCTTTGCCTTTCATTCTATTCCTCATGGAATGAAGAATTTCAAAAGTAGCTATAATATTATCATTAATAAGCCTGTCGGGTGTGTACAAGAGAATCCTGCAGAGAGAACTCTATGTACACCAACGACAGAGAATAGAAATGGCACAGGAAGTGTTGGGTTGTGTGTAGGGAGAGAGTACTGTGTGAGAGAGAGACAGGATTTTGGCAGAGCTTTCGCGTATCTCGGGTCGTTCTCCCCTTGTATGGAAGGGTTAACGTCATATATATATATATAACGGAGAATGTGACCGTTGTAGTGTGGTTAATGCGCCCATCAATGGCGGCTTAATTAGCTTAACCACAACGGCACGTTCGTCCGCGTATATAGGGACCGTTACAGCACGTTATCCGTGTATACCGGAACCGTTATGGGGTTGACCGGGTTTGACCGGTTTGACCGGGTTATGAAGCTCGTGCCATAAATCTCTCAAAAGCAGTTACTAGGGGTCGCGTGCGGGCTTGGTTGTCGCTCGCACGCGACAAGACTTACTCTAGCCTCCAAACCACTAAGTCCCTACAAGTCCCGTGCGGTGGTATGTGAGGGCCCTGTCTCACAGCCCCCACGTGGATCAGCGCGGCTGGTGATCCAGTGTGTGTGGAGCAGAGCTAGGTGTGCTAGATGATCGCCACGTGGCTAAGATCTGCATGTCCAGAGAGCACTATCTACATTAGCCCCCTTTCTACGCGTGAAGGCTCACAACCGGATAGGCTTCCATGCGCAGGAACCAACGTACGCGTCGCCTCCACGCACCAATTCAAATACACGCAAATTCGGCCCCCGTGCGTGCCATTATGACCTAAACCCCTAGAGTCGTGCCGTCTGGTCTTTTAGGGTTTTAGTCGTGACGTCAGCTTGTCCTGTGATTGCGCGATTCGACGGTGACGGTTGCGATTCGACTACTGAAAGGACGCAACCCTTCATTGTTTGTGGATAAATACTCTGTGCTCTCCATTGTTGCAAAGTATCACTTCTTTCTCTTAAAGTGAATGATACCCAGAAGCCTTCAAGAGCATATTCAGATAATCAATCATCAATTCTCTCTTGTAAATCGTCTTCTTCAACTGTGCGCATCCAAGCAAACTTTACCAAAACAAGGTTGGCCTTGTTCAATTTTGTTTAATGTACCGATATATGCTTTGAACTGTGTTGGATCTGCAAACCCATGACTCTCTGAAACATATTATCCACTGAAGACTATGAAGGAGGCCTTGCTCTTTGAATCCAGCCTTGATTTAATCCCCAGATTGTAAGGGTTTTGAATGTAGGGTTTCTGAAATCCCCAATAATGCAAACGATTCTGAACTTCAAACCCCAAAATTGACACTGGACTGTTCATCTTTCTTCCGATAAATCTCCATATGCTTTGAACTGAATCTTGAAATTCAAACTAAAGTGTGTGTATTTCTCCCCCCTTTTTTCTTACTTTCCGCAGGAATGGCAAAGACCAAAGGAACCAAACCCGTTAAGGAGGTCTAAGAAATACCTGATCTCCCCCAGACCTTATGGCGGAAAGCCCCCTATCTAGGTGGAAAAGACTTTTACCATGCTAGGGTTAAGGTGAAGAACCTGCCAATCCCTGTCCCTGCTGAAGAATTGCAAACGTTGACCCCTCCAGTTAACGCGGCCATGCTCGAATTGATCAATTACAAGGACGTAGTTCGATTGGGGGTCGAAAATGGGTTTTTCCCGTATACTGCGATTTCCACTCAAGCGTTTGTTCAGAAATTGGACTTTATGGATGAGTGGATTGACCATGTACTGACCCATCATGCCATTGCTTTAAACAATGCTGGCATATATTTCGCAGTCCGTGCTATGAAGGGTGCTGCCGTAAAGCTGGACCAGTCCATGCTTCTAAACCTTCTCTCGCGTTACTCGCCTGCGACTCACACATTCCACTTTGCTGAGTTCGAGGCTGCCCCCACTCTTGAAGATGTACACATGCTGTATGATCTATCTCATGTGGGTGAGGTGGATCTTTTGAGTTCCTTGAGAACTGATGCAGAGGTTGCTTTGTACAAGCAGATGGAGGAGTGCTTGTCAGAGGTGAAGAAAATTTCCACCCGGTGGACACCTACAGAATTTCTTCCCGATTGGCAGTTGGTTGACACATCTGCGAAGAACACTTGGAACAAGTGGGTGCAATACTTCTTTCGCGATTATGCGAACAGTAGTATCACCAAGAAGCTTCTGAGCCGGAACCCGAAAGCTAAAAACTATGTGAATGGCAAGGGTTATCACTTGACCCTATGCGCTTTTCTCTGCGCCTGGTTGTCGAGGTATTTGATCGATGGCCATTCGCATGATGGGGTCTTCTATCATGTCCTTCCTCTTGCTGTGAAACTGACCCTTGGTCAGAAGGTCGCACTTGGGCCTTTAGTCTTGGGCACCCTGTACCACAGATTAGATCAACTGGTCGTAGCAATCAAGGACTCACGCTGTCGCCTCAATGTGTTGACCTATGTCAACATTGCCTTCTTGACTATGTGGGTCTTCGAGCGATGGCCCTCTTATGCTCCTATTCCCTCTAAGCCCAGTAAATGGTGTGTCCCAGGTGCAGAGGAACATCGTATAGCGGCAGGGCTGCGAGATGGTTTGGAACTCAGTTTCTTAAGTGCATTTGGAGCCTGATATGCGACAATCGGAAAGATTTTATAGCCAGGCCTTATGCCACGCGCATTGAGAATGTGCGATGGTTCCCAAAACTGTATCCTTCCAAGGCTGTTGCTTTCTCGGAAGAGCTCATTTTCGAGGGCGGGGAGCATTTCCACGAGCGCTATCGCGAATTCTTCTGCTGGTGTATGAGAGGTTCTCTTCCTGCTCTTGCAGAGCATGTTCGCGAGCTCACCCCTAGGTACGAGAGAATCATCGTGGATGTTGATCCTACTCGCGTTTCTCCCCAGTTTGGCTTCGATGCGGTGGAACCATCGATCTGGCCGCAGTCTATCATAAGAGGCTGCTACAAGCGATTACTGTCTCGGGAGTGTAAAACAATCTTAAGGAGCAACCTCCCCTTCGAGCAACCCCCAAGTAACCGAGAAGGTGGCTACTCCAAGAACTGGGTCGCTTATTGGAATACCCAGCAGACAAGGTTTGAGACGCAGTCAACCCCCTCGGCCAAGCAGAGCTCCTGTGATCAAGAGAATCACTTGTGTCTCTCCACCATCCTTGACGAGAAGATGGCCGCAGTTAAAAAAGGTGATTCGCATGTCATAAGATACAGCGAGACTTTCGCCAAGGTAAACAATCTCTCTTGCACGTGTTAAGTTTCCTTATTCCGATACGTTGAAACTTATGCTTCATTTTCTGTCGCAGTGCTATGTGAGGAGATTCGCATCTGGTGAGCGTTCCAAATCGCTGATCACCACCATTGTTACTGCGAGAAGACAAGGTGAACCAGTTCGGCTGGCAATGAAAATGTCTCCCGCAGTTGAAACCCGAATTCGCCAAGTCATGGATGTTTTTGCTGATTCGCTGATAGACAATGCTCCAGCTTTGCCTCTACCCAGGGATGATCCGCCTCCCCCAGCAACTGTTGCACCACGAGCAAAGAGACCAAGGCAGAGGGGAATCACCATCTCTTCCCGTAGGAGTGCCCCAACTTCTCCTCTTGCAAGGTCCCATACTTCTAGGGACAAAGTTAAAGGTCGCATGCCAAGCAAGGCACGGAAAGAGCTCGCAGTGGAGACTTTTGTTCCGTTTGATCAGGAAGAAGAGGAGGAGGAGAGAAGGGAGGCGAGAGAACAGGATGATGATTAAGAAGAAGAAAGAATCGAAGATGTCATAGAAGGAGAGAGAGACGAGATACAAGATGAAGAATCGGGAGGTATCCCATCGTACTTCTCTTCTCATTATCTTAACTTTCGCAGTCTTGATTGACCGATTTGTTCCTTTGCAGATGATGATGATGAGACCATCAGCGGCCTTTTGGCCAAGAGGCAGAAGAGAGGCTCTCACTCTGGTGTTTCTAGTGAAACCATAGACGAGGACATCCTTGCCGAGTCCAGGAGAACAGCTGCGAAGGCTGCTGAAAGAAGAAGGAAGCGAGAAGAAGAGGAGCTTGAACGCGTAAAGCAAAGGAGCCTAGAAGAGCAACACGTCGACGACTTAGTGCGTCCAACCGATGAGGGAAATGCGGTTCCAGAAGAGGCAGCTCCTGAAGTTGACGAGGAGGATGCGGCTCCAGAAGATGATGCGGCTGCTCTAGAGCAAGTCCAAGCGGACTTCAAAGAGATCGCAGGCGGTAACGAAGGTGAGATTTTTAATCTTGCAGTAACTTACCGAGATGTGATTGTTGGTGCATTAAAGCATGGCTTATCAAAAGCTAACACTCGCCGCTGGCTAGTAAGCAAGTGCGGTGAACCTTCAGGTAATCATTTGAACAACATTTGTGAACTAGGCTTAATAACCCAAACATTACCATGACTGGTTCCTTCGCGCCCCAGGTCACGCTCAGCTTAAAGATATACTTAATGAAGATACATTAATAGGCCACTGTTCCGCGTCCTTAGCCTACGACGCAGATGCTGCAATCCCACCCTCGCGTGGAGGTGCTAACTCTTGGCTTATCAAAATGATAATAAAATATTATTTAACACAAGTTACCTCACATCATCCTATCTTGTGTCGCAGGTAATGCTGATGAAGCCATGCTGGGACAGAGGAATCAACCTTCTGCATCTTATGTCCCTGTGCCAAGTTCTCACACTGAGAAGCCCTTCGCAGCTGCTGAGTATGCGGGAGAGCCCTTCGAGGACATCATTGAAGTTTCTGATGATGCCGAAGCTGACACCGTGTTGATGGAGGAAGATGCCAATGCTGCTGCTGAGGAAATAGAAGCAGATGCTGCTCATGCTCTCGCATCTGAAGGCATCCCTAATCGAGCTGCAACTTCTACCGCTGCCATGCCTCCGGCGAGGACTGAGCCTGCAGTGATTCTTCCTGCGTGGAACTTTTGGAGTTCGTAGGTTGGAGCTGCAATCGCACCTGGTGCGGCTTATACCCTTCCTGCCAACTATGAGGAGTTAGAGCTCGCAGCTGACAGGAGGGTAATGGAGCGAGGACAGTCCTCAGCTGCCCTGGCAATGCGCATTCCTTCTTTGCGCGAGATCCTTGAAGGAACTGGTATGTTGTGATTGTTGTTCGCATCTCGCATTCTTCATTTACAAGTTCGATATTCTAACTTGGTTTAACATTGCTTAGGGTTGAAGCAAGCTGACGTGGAATGGTTGGTTCGGATGCGTCTCTCCTATCCTCGATCATTTGTGAGGTCTCTGGAGATAGGGCCTTCCGACAGAAGACTGTTTTTGACCGAAGCCATCTGGATTTTGGAGCAGCTATCTGCACCCACACCTGCGACCATCTCTCCTCAGAGCGCGGATTTGCTTTTAGGCATGTGTCAAAACCTTCACGCAAAAGTTCAAGGCAAGCTGGGTTTTGGGTATCTTGTCAACAGAGTCACCCAGATTCGCGCGACCGTGAATTTGAAGCGCGACTTCCATAACCTCGCAGCTGAGGAGCAGAAGGTGGAGCAGCAAAAGCAGAAAGCTGAAGAGGCTGTGAAGCTCTTCCATGAAATGAGCGCCAACTACGAGCGATTGAAGCAAGAAGTGGAGCAAGTGGCAAATTTGTCACGTCAGTTTACTCCTGATGACTCCCTGGTCAAAGGCTTATTTTGAACAATAACAAATTTGTGTCGAACAAAATGCTAAAACATTACTGTAATGTTGCTAGGGTTTCTCCCCCTTCTTTTTCAAAAAAAAATTTGAATGCCTGTTTTGCCCTTCCCAGGATTTGTTCGAATATCTCTGTGCATATCAATTATGACGTCAGCTATTGATACTCTGCCTTGATTTTCGCACTAATTACTTATCAGATAAGCACGCTTTCCTTGGGAAGTCCATCCGTATCATGACCTTCCGTCATTAATTAGGATACACAACTGAATCGTCGTAGCCTTTAGTAGGGTAATTGAATGTTACCTCTTTTCAAGGCGTATGTGATTGATGCTTACCCCTTTTTCAAGCTTTGCTGACTCAGCTAGAGATTTGAAGGGTCTCCGTCGGGTCTATATAAACCCTGCTTTCCACTGCTTGGGTCTTTCATCCCAAAATGTGGCTTGCCATGAGTCCCTACGACTGCTGGCTTCAATGCTTGTCTTCTTTGATTCATGGCAACTTCAAGTTGTGAAACCTGAGTTTGTGCTTTGTGCCATAGAAATAGCTTCCAAGATCTTCTTTACGAGGCTTATTGGTCTTTATAACCATCATAAAGAAGATTCACATAATGTGTCATTCTTGCTCGAAGAATTTTCTTCGTCTATTATGCATGCAGGTCATGTTTCCGGCCGCCTCCCGGCGAGGTGCAGCGCCGTACTGACCTTGCTACCGATTCGTGATGAACGGCGAATTTCTCCTCTAGCTTTCCAGGAGGAGGATCATTCGACACCATGTTCTTGAACTCGGGGTGGCGAGCCATTGTGCTCGTCTCCGTGTACAAGGAGCCTCTTGCCTTAGGAGTTGCTGCTTGCCTGTTCTTCACCGCCGCATACGCCGGAACAGGTGGTTCCTCAGGCACATCTCTTGGGGTGTTGATCAGACAGAGGCCTTGTCAGATCCTAGGATCTTGAAGGTAGCGTTGCATAGGTCTTGTAGACATGGTAGGCCGTTCGTTTTATAGGAACACCCTACTTGCTACAGATCTTTGGTCGCGCGTAGGAGCGATAGGCCGATCCTTTTACAGTAAGGATTTTCCTTCTTTGTAACTTTCGCGTGTAAGCTGCTATCTAGATGAATTGTAAGCCATGTTGGCTGTGTAATTAGCTCAGTCGGAGCTTTCCCGCTTGTAAGTTTCTATCTAGACAGATAATTTGTGAGTCATTTTGACTCATAATAATAAATCGCTTTGTTTGATTTGCTGTTCTTGTTACAACAAATTGCAATTTTCGCATGCATATTGGCAAGCTTCACTTTTTTTTTGTAGTGTCATACTCGCACTGTGTTATCGCTACGATTTGCTATCCAGCAAATAGATTCGCAGGTTGAGAATCACTTATGAGAACTGCTGCCTTAGCAGATGAGTTTTTAGATCGTTTGAGATCGCATTTGCATAGCTTTGCTATCCTGGCAGATAGGCTTGAGAATCGCTTAAGATAGGACTCTGGTACGGCTGCTATCTTGGCAGATAGGCTTTGGAGATCACTTAAGATCATACTTGCATAGTGCTGCTATCATGGCAGATAGGCTTAAAAGATCACTTAAGATCATAGTGCTGCTATCATGGTAGATAGGCTTAGAGATCACTTAAGATCATAATGCTGCTATCATGGCAGATAGGCTTAAAGATCACTTAAGATCATAATGCTGCTATCATGGCAGATAGGCTTAAAGATCACTTAAGATCATAGAGCTGCTATCATGGCATATAGTCTTAAAGATCACTTAAGATCATATTTTCATAATGCTGCCATCGCGGCGGATGGGCTTTCACTATTGGGAAATGAAGAAATAAATAAAGCGATAAAGACAGCTGAAATCATAAAGTTCTTCCCATTTGAGAGAAGTCTTTTTATTATAGAATACTCTCATATGGGAGAGGTGAGATTACAATTCCCTCGTATGGGAGAGAAGATGCACGAATTTTAGCAATACAGAGCATAAAGTAGACGTTGTAATCTAACGCATATAATAAGAGGAGTTAAGGATAATACTTCTTAATCCAGCGCATGTTGACTGAGCTTGGGGTTGAGGTCGTCCCATGTAACCTTTGTATGTTGCAGTAGCCACTATCAAAGACTTCTGTGACTTCGAAGGGTCCTTCCCAGTTGGCTGCGAATTTTGGATGAGCCGCCTCTCGCATGCAGTGGTCTGATGCACGCAAGACCAAATCTCCAACTGTGAAGTCTCGACGTTAGACTGTTTTGTTGTACGCGCGAGCGATCCTTTCTTGGTATCGTTTGTTAGTCCTTTTAGCTTGCTCTCTTTTCTCTTCTAACAGGACCAAGTCATGATCGCGTTGATTGTCGTATAATGCATGGAAAGCCAGTCTTGCGGAGTTGACTTTTACCTCCGTGGGTACTACAGCTTCAACACCATAACATAGAAGGAATGGGGAGACTCCTGTGGGAGTCCTTGGAGAAGTCCGATATGCCCACAAGGCTACGTTCAAAGAATCAGCCCATTTCTTGTGGTCATCCGCCACCATCTTGCTCAAGATTCTTAACAACGTCTTGTTGGTTGCTTCCGCTTGACCATTCCCTTTCGGATAGTAGGGAGTAGAACATATCTGTCTTATGTTGTACTCTGTCAGGTTCACCAAAATGTGTACAAGAGAATCCTGCAGAGAGAACTCTATGTACACCAAGGACAGAGAATAGAAATGGCACAGGAAGTGTTGGGTTGTGTGTAGGGAGAGAGTAAGGCAATAGTACTGTGTGAGAAAGAGACAGGATTTTGGCAGAGCTTTCGCGTATCTCGGGTCGTTCTCCCCTTGTATGGAAGGGTTAACGTCCTATATATATAACAGAGAATGTGACCGTTGTAGTGTGGTTAATGCGCCCATCAATGGCGGCTTAATTAGCTTAACCACAACGGCACGTTCGTCCGCGTATATAGGGACCGTTACAGCATGTTGTCCGTGTATACCGGAACCGTTATGGGGTTGACCGGGTTTGACCGGATTGACCGGGTTTACGAAGCTCGTGCCATAAATCTCTCAAAAGCAGTTACTAGGGGTCGCGTGCGGGCTTGGTTGTCGCTCGCACGCGACAAGACTTACTCTAGCCTCCAAACCACTAAGTCCCTACAAGTCCCGTGCGGTGGTATGCGAGGGCCCTGTCTCGCAGCCCCCACGTGGATCAGCGCGGTCGGTGATCCAGTGTGTGTGGAGCACAGCTAGGTGTGCTAGATGATCGCCACGTGGCTAAGATCTGCCTGTCCAGAAAGCACTTTCTACACCGGGCAAGCCGATTGGTTTTCAAAAATAAGGCTAGGTGGGACTCGTTTGAGTCTATTAGCCATGGTTTTGGATACCAATTTATAAATCACCGTACAAAGGCTAATAGGTATGAGATCCGCTGGTGTTCGGACCTGTTTGACCTTGGGAATCAGAGCAAGCAAAGTGTGGTTAAATTCAGCCACACTTTGTTTGCCATTAAGAATATCTAGAACACAAGCTCCCACATCCTTCTTTAAGAAATCCCAATATCTTTGATAGAAAATCGTTGGAAATCCATCAATTCCTGGCGATTTGAGAGGACCCATTTGTTTTAGACTGGCAGTCACCTCTTGGACGGTGTAGGGACTTTCCAAAAAATCCCTTTGAGAATTTGAAATGCCATCTGTAACATAACTCATCATAATATCAATACCATTGTTTGATGGATTAGAAGAGTAAAAAAGACCTTCAAAGTGGTCCGTCAGAACCCGAATAATGTCATTATCCTTTGTGCACCAGTTTCCGTGCTGATATTCTATTCCCTTGATTATGTTTCTAGCTTTCCTTTTCGTTGCTTTTCGGTGGAAAAAAGAAGTGTTCTTATCTCCACTTTTAAGCCATTGGATACGGGATCTCTATTGCCAATAAATTTTTCTTGTTTGAGAAGGGTGTTGAGATCTCTTTTTACCTTCCTTAAATTTCCCATAACAGTGGTGGAGGGCCTGAGATTTTCAAGCCTTGCAATGGTCTTCTTACATCTCGGAATCCTCTTCTTGAAGTCCCCGTACTCGGATTTTCCCCACTGTCGTAGCCCATCCGCAAAAAATTGCAGCTTTTCGCTAACAGAATTGCCACGAGAACACCATCCCTCTTGAACCTTCATATCACAAGTTGGGTTTTGAAGCCACCCTGCTTCGAAATAAAAATGTTTTGACCCCACTTGTTCCGAAAAATTAATCTCCTGGGTCTTGAGTTCGATTGGGTTGTGGTCCGAAGTGGAGCACACCAAGTGGTTCACCCTTGCGTTGCCGAAACGGATTCTCCAGCTGAGGTTTGCCACCACTCGATCTAAGCGTTCCCGGATATTTTCCTCCTCTTCTTGATTTTTGTTCCAAGTGAAAGGGTTTCCCTTAAACCCTAGGTCATGGAGGTTACAGTCCGATAAAACATCCTTAAAACGGGTTATGTTTCTCTCCAAGACAGCTTGTCCCCCTTCCTTTTCCTTGTGCGAAAAACTTCGTTAAAGTCTCCCATAACATACCAAGGGCATCCCCATGTGGCTTTAGGCGACGAAGTAAATTCCAGGAGTGATGCCTCTCACTCCTAACTGGATCCCCATAGAATCCAGTAAAAAACCAAGAAGATTTACTATCTTCAAATTTAACCAAACAGTGAATAAAATGGATGTCTTTAGCAAGTACACTTACTTCCGTAGTATCATCCCAGAGTAAGGCCAGTCCTCCGCTAAGACCGTTGCTATCGACATAGGATCCATTGCATACTCAACCTTCCGTCTAACAATGTCCATCTCAAGAGCATTCTTAAGAAAGAAAGGATTGGGACGATTTTCCTTCACGGTGTCATGAAGGGATAGAACGTTACGGGGTTTTCCAAGCCCACGTACGTTCCAGCTTAAATAACTCATTGGGGATAGGCAGAGCTGCTCTGTGGCAAGCTCCGCCTCTGGTTCATTGTTTGCATTTGTCGTGTCTTCATCCATATTCTCCACCACAATAGTAGTTTCATCCTCGGTTGGGTTAGTGGTCCCCACAACCGAGTCTGGAGCTTCTATTGTTTGTGGATTGTTGCAGTTCTGTTTGCCCCTCCAATCACTTTTCCTTGTTCTGAGATCATAATCCCCTGCTTGAGCTTTCTTTTTAACCCAGAGTCCTCGTACTCGACTGTCTCCTTCATTTTTTCTCTGGCTCGGTCCTTCACACTTACCTTTTTCCTTTTCGTTGACTTTTTGTTGGTCTTTGTAGCAACTGAGAGTCCCTTAACAAAAGGGTTCTGATGGAGATCTGACTCTCCCGCCAGATTTTCCGAGGGGAATCCAAAACTTGGAAAAGGGATTCTTGCAGGGGTGCAATTTGGGCCGGTTGAACCCGACCAACCCGAACTTAAATAGGGCTCGGACACATAGTTTTGGTAATTTTGACGGGCTTTGACAGAAATTCTCGGCCCGAATTGCAATTAGGGTCGGACTTGGGCATAAATATCGAACAACGGGCTAACACGAATTGCCCGATTAGCATGGCCACTACCTATAAATATATTTTTTTACAAGAATTATGTAGCATATCTAACATGAATATGCTAATTTTCTCTTGTTTATTAGCGACGTTTCAATCATTGTTTTGTTCTTGAACTAGTTGATTTGTTTTTCGCCAACAATGTATTATTTTCTTGTATTTTTAAGAAGATTATTTAGTTTTTTGTACTAGCCCGAATTCAACCCGACCCTAATTAATTTTTACGAATTTGGGCTCAGACGGGTTGACAATGCTCTTAACCCGGGTCGGGCTGGGTTTGGGCAGCCGCGACAGAACTCGGGCTCGGGCTTGGACAGGGGTGCCAACCCGTCCAGCCCGCCCGAGTTGCAGTCCTAGATTCTTGGCATATCCGTTTGTTGCCAATCAAATCTGTATTTGATTGCTCATTATCAACAGATTTCAATTGGCTTGATTGGTATTGATTTGGTTGAAATATGGGTTGCCAGAACGAGGATTTTGACTTATCCCCAAATCTGGACCAATCTTTCCCGCAATTTTTCTCCGATTTTCCAGCCTGAAAAATTACAAGTTTGCCCTTGCCCAGGCCGCCGTTTGCCCTCCAATGAATCCTGGGCGTTGTTCTTCCTCTTTCCGGAAGACTTTCCGAGAAGCCAGGATCCAAACTCTGGTGATAAGTCTTTCTCAATAATTTCATTTCGTTTGTTACAGCTTTTTGCCGAATGATCTAGCTTGCCACACCATTCACAAACACTTGGGATCCTCTCGTACTTGAGATTTGCTCAACAAACTTCCCCTTCTTCCGTTCGGACTTTTTCTCTTCTTCGCAGGGGTTTGTAGGTTTTGATCCGGAATCGGGCACGAATGCACCTATCCTTTTCTTCACCTTCCAAATGGATAGTAACCTTCCCTACTTCTCCTATTGAATCCGCAATGAGGGCGCCAATGTCTACATTGATTAGATGAGTTGGGAGGCCTCAGATTTGGGTCCAAATCCATATATCCGTGTATCTACATTCGTTAGTATTGTCCTTGATATTCAATTCTCGCAAAAGCAAGAGTTGGCCATCAAAGTTCCACGGACCACCATAAAGGGCTCTTTCCATAGATTGTTTGTTGCTGAATCTGAAGATGAAGGTGCAGTGATCAACATCCATCACATTTAGATCATCATCCGGGCATCACAACCTTCGAAAGAGTTCTATCATCCCTTGCTTGTCGACGTTATCACTGTCCACAAATTTTCCAATCAAATACAATTTCCAATCATCCGCAACCTTCTTGCATACAGTCCTTCCACAATCACCACTCCCGTCCTCTCCTCACCAGAGAGAGTAATTCTCTTAACCCAATCATCTTCGTCGTGATCCACAGCCATTGACGTTGAAGAAACTTCTTTCTCTAGAGAGAGTTTCTAGAGAGAGAAAAAACATTTCTAATACATAATCATCAATAAGATGTGGTAATAAGAGAATTTTAAAACTTGTAGTAGAGCACATCCAGTAGGTCATTTATATAGTGATCAACTTTGAAACATAAATAAGATGGTTAAGATATTGTCTCCAATAAACTCTCTATTCCACTATTTATTTTAACGAATAGTTATTTAGTTTTTTACATGTAAATATCCAACATCTAAATATCCATAAAATATGTAGTTAAATTTTTTATGTCTATCTCTCTTCTCATTTTATATTTTATTTAATTTTTTATTTATTTTCCCCTCTACAAGAACTATAATTTTAATTAACTTTTACATAAAAATTTTGGAGACAACAATTTAAATTTGTATATAACCAAAAATAAAAACATATTGGCGATGCTTGTGAATAGACTTTTCCAGTTTTCCTTACCTCAAACTAGGTTTGGTTAATATGTTTTTATTATCAAGGTATGTTTAATTTGTTATTGACCATTTTTTCTTATTATTTTATTGAGTGAAAAAAGGAAAAAGTCAATAAAGAAAAGTTCCAAACAAAAAAAGAAAAAGAAAAAAAAAATCAGAAAGTTGATTTCCATATTCCCGTAGCATGAAATAATTATCACTTGGTAGTTTAGACTAACTCAAACCCTATACAAATCACCACTACATCTCATCGTTTAGAATAACTCTAATAGGGTTGTTTTTAGTTTAGATTTAGGGTTCATCAGCTCTAGGGTTTCATCAACCTTGTAAGCAATGGATGCTGATGACGATTACAACAGCGGCTGTGATGGATATCAATACGAAGAAGAAGAATATTCTTACAATGAAGAACACTTAACCGATGATCCTTTAAAGATCGAAACCAAAAACTACTCCGTACTGACAGAATCCGACATCCGCCGCCGTCAGGAGGATGCAATCGCCGAGGTTTGCACCGTCCTCTCCGTACCGCGTTCATCCGCCGTAATTCTCCTTCTTCATCACCATTGGAGTGTCCACAAGCTTCAGGAAGCGTGGTTCGCCGACGAGGACGCCGTCCGGAAGGCGGTAGGGTTGTGGTCGGAAACCAAAACCGCCAAGAGAAAAAGATCTGTGAATTGCGGCATATGTTTCGAGAGGTACGATTTTCACAAAGTCAGCTCCGCTAATTGCGGTCACTATTACTGTAAAAGATGCTGGAAGTATTATATCCGCGCCGCCGTAGAGAACGGCTCGGGGTGTCTAACCCTGAGATGCCCCGAGCCGTCTTGCCAGGCTGCGGTTGGTCAGGATCTGATCGACTCGCGGGCAAAGAGGAAAGATAAGGCGAAGTACACCGATATCCTTGCTCGTTCTTACGTCGAGTTGGGCCGGGACACCAAGTGGTGCCCGGCCCCAGGATGCAAGAACGCCGTCGAATTCTTCGGCGACGGCGATGGCAGGACCCACGATGTGTACTGCGACTGCGTTAACGGGTTTTGCTGGAAGTGCGACGAGGAAGCTCACAGCCCCATGGATTGCGATACGGTGAGTAAGTGGATCGCGAAGAACAGCTCCGAATCGTTGAACACGGCGTGGATCGTCGCTAATTCGAAGCCCTGCCCGAAGTGTCGGAGGCCGATAGAGAAGAACAGCGGCTGCATGCACATGACCTGCCGCCAACCGTGCGGCCACGAGTTCTGCTGGATCTGCCTTGGGGATTGGCAAAAGCACGGCGGAAGCTACTACTCTTGCAACGGCTACAAAGCGGTAACCACCGGCGGAAAATTGGAAGAAGGCGAGCAGAAGCGGCGGCTGGCAAAGATGGCCATAGAGAGGTACACGCATTACTATGAGCGGTGGGCGGCGAATCACAAGTCGTGGAAGCGATCTTTGGACGATGTACGCAAGGCGGAGACAGAAACAATCCAGGAGCTCAGCGTAGTGAAGAACGTTCCGGTGGAAGAGGTGGCGTTTGTGATGGAGGCGTGGAAGCAGGTGGTGGAGTGTCGGCGGGTGTTGAAATGGACTTACGCGTACGGGTATTACCTGCCGGAGAATGAAACTAAAAAGAAGCAGTTGTTTGAGTTTGTTCAAGGAGAAGCCGAGGCTGCGCTCGAAAGGCTGCATGGTTTTGCAGAGAAGGAAGTCAATAAGCAGCTTAACCTTGATGATGTGTTTGAGGACGAGTCGGGGAATAAGCTGATCATTGTGGGTGATGAGAAGGGCGGCGGTGTGGTTAGTGTGGATACGTTTAAGGAGTTCAGTAAGAAGCTAGTGAAATTGACGAGTGTGACGAAGAATTATTTTGAGAAACTGGTGGCGGCGTTAGAGAACGGGCTACCAGATGTAGAGGAGGGGAGCCGTCAGCACCCGCCGGATGGGTGGCCTTGCGATCGATGCACTTACATGAATCCGATTGAGGCAAGCGCCTGCGTCATGTGTTCCACATAAGAACGTGATGATAGCCATAGTGATGATAGTGATAGTGATGAAGATGAAGATGCTAGCGATGAAGATGAAGATGAAGATGAAGATGAAGATGAAGATGAAGATGAAGATGATAGTGATAGTGATAGTGATGGACGGTGATGATGAAATGCTAATGACGATCTGCTTCCTCCACAATGTAGGTCAATTTAAACATTTTCTTCGGTTCTTTTTTGAGTTATTTACAGGCTAATCAATTTTATCACCAACATAATGTGTTATGAAACTATTATTATCGTGGTCGTAGTTGGAACTCCCTTGCGTCTTTTTAGAAATTGATTTTGATGATTTCTCTTGCGTTTTTGAACAACAGGAATTCACATGCTTACAGACTCTTTTAACTTTCTCACAAACTCTCTGAAGTATAATGCGCAGAATGGATTGGTTAGGGCTGTCATCCACTATATTTACGAGGAAAGCTTTTATTCTGGATAGCAGTGTATCAATAAAGAAAACACATATGTGAATGTCTAGTCTTGCAAGAACGTTGAGGCTTGAACGAAGTGGATCATCGGAAGAGACAGTTATGTTACTAGGATATAAGCCCAATTCTCTATGTTTCTTGCACAAGCTAATTGGGTTTTATGTTCTAGCTAGGGTACTCCGGGTTATTCCATTGGCAGCTGCATTAGTTTTTCATGTGTTCTAATATTTCCTGGAATAGCACGGAGGCCATGAATTACACTGTATAGATAACTAGCATCAATAAATTGGAGTAACACAATATCTAATCTACAATAGGGTTGTGAATTAGGCTTATTTTCGGAAACTATTTGTCTCTGCTCGTTGAATCTTCTTCGAGAAAAGAATCCAAGAAAATGTCATCCAACTGAGTATTTGTGGCATGCTCATATGATCCCTTCGAAAATCCTTGGTACAGGCTCGAACTGCTTGAGTTATTCTCTTGGAAATAGTCACCATATAGGTTTCCTGCTTAGTTGGATTTGTATAAGCTAGCAAAACCTTTGGACCGTTGGAAGGAAATATGGAACTTTGGGACTCCGAAAATCCCCATTGTGACCAAATGTTTGGGGATTGGAGTCTATCTACTCGTTCTCGCTCTCTTTGAACAACAGAATCGCCATACTTTTTTCCAAACTTATATGTCAATCTAGGATAATGAATCTCTGGAATAAGGATAACCCAGTTCCATAATCAAGAGAAGAGCACAAAGTAAAATTTGGCTACTGTTTTGGGTTTTTATACCAACCATACCAATTTTTGGCTATCTGTTTTGGGTTCTTTATTCAACTAGCTAGAAACATGAAGTAAATTTTAGAAATATACTTGCTCAGGTTCACATAATACAGAGATTGAAATAAAATAACGGGTTTAACTTCTTTTTTTTTGTCGTTTTCTCGCAGGTTCACGTGACACTTGAAATTGAAGAAGACGGAAAATTAATTTCCAGCCGAAATTGAGTGGAAAAGGAAAGGAATATTGTGTGGGATCCATCTCCCTTAGGGATGGCAATTGGGTCCGATCCGATCCGATATCCGACATGATCCGACCCTAATGAAGCAGATCCGATCCGATCCGATCCGTTTACAATTGGATCGGATATGGATCACAAGTTTTGTGATCCGTGAAACCCGATCCGATCCGATTAGGTTATCATACATAATAAATTCAATAATATACATGTATTAATGTAATTACATACATAAATTTACTATGTTCACTTCATATATCATCATAAGTTTGATATATCTATATTATTGTGAATAAATTGACAAAAATATAGATTTAAAGTGCATGCTAATTCAATTTTGATTCTAATTTATCATAATCTTAGGCCAGATGAACTAAAAATATAATTTGTCATGATCTGATGGATAATCCGATTCGAATCCGGCAAAATCCAATCCGAATCTGATTCGATCTGAAATCTTGTGGATCGAATCTGGATCTAGGCTGATCCAATCCAAACCTGATCCGTTGTCATCCTTAATCTCCCTTCTCTGTCAGCCTCTATTAAACTGAACCAGCCTCAAGCATTTCCACCGTCCTCTCATCTTCTCCCTCGCCGTCCAAGGCAACTACGCCACCCCTTTCCCAGCCACTCACATAAACTACTGGCGGCCATGGAAGCTGACCAACCAGACCCAACAACCCTTGCCACCCACGCTAACCAAAACCCAACCGAACAGCCCAAACCACCATTATACCGGTGATCATTGCCAATCTCCCACTCTCTGCTCCTGATTCGACCTAAACACAACGTTGATTTTAGTCATAAATATTATCTTCTCCCTCTGTGTTTCTCAAACTAAATTTGTGGGGGTTTATCTCAATCTCTGCTTCCTGTGCAAACGATTATTTTTCAACTCACAACTATGTTTTTGTAGTATAATTGTTTTGAATGGAGTTTCTGATGGATAGATTAGCTCAAAACACAAGTTTCACAACTAGTTTTGTTTTGTTTTTTTGTTTTTGTTTTTTTCTTTCTTTTTTTTTTAACTAGCTTTCCTTTAGATGTCGAAAGGCTCTAAATCGGAAGCAAGTACATCAGAAGCCCAAGATGGCTTTGCAGTATAAAGGCTATACAGTGGAGTAGATATAGCTGATTTTGATGTGCTCGAAATGATGAAGCTGGAGCTGTATTTCTTCCATGGCCTCTGAGACTTCGGCCCCCACCTGTGTAGTTGATTGTCCTTCTCTGACCTCTTTGATTAACTTCACTGCCTTGGCAGAGTCCGATTCAACGCAAACCTTCTACCACCGGGCTACTCTCGCCATCTCAATCACTCTGGCCATTGCTTTGAGTTCCCGTGCTAGAACGGAGTTACTGAAAGTGCCTCGTTTATGTCTGCCTGCTACGAAGCATCCTTCCCCATCCCTCAAGACGCATCCGGTACCGGCTGTACTATTCTCAATACTAAGAGCGGCGTCGCAATTCACTTTCACTCACTGGTCCGGTGGTTTAGACCATTTTTGGACTGGACACTTGTTGTTGGGGGACAATCCTTGCAATTGCCACACCTTCAACCTTGAACATTTGCATAAAATGATGGACTTTCTCGATAGTTGCTCTAACATCAAATTTGATACCTCTGAATCTATGCTGATGATACGTGATAGTATCGAAATAGGAAGAAATTGATAAACGAGGTGAAGAAATTAAGAGAGACGGACGGAAAAGAGAGAGATTGATATTCTTATTTCTTGATTAATAACTGAGATTACATTGCATAAATAGGTCAACTGACTCTAACCCTAACTTAAGCCTAGACCGAACGGGTCAACCCCGAATTATTAATTAAATAAATAGTTTGATAATAAATATCAAATAATGTTAGGGTCTAGGGTTAGGTTAGGGGTAGGGTCAGTTGATCTATTTAAGCAATTTAATCTCAATTATTAATCAAGGAATAAGAATATCAGTCTCTCCCTTAAACTCTTGTCTCTCCCTTTTCTGTCATTCTATCTCAATTTCTTCACCTTGTTTAT
Organism: Linanthus parryae; assembly: GCA_023055425.1. Lineage (NCBI taxonomy): Eukaryota > Viridiplantae > Streptophyta > Magnoliopsida > Ericales > Polemoniaceae > Linanthus > Linanthus parryae. Next base: position 11,583,955 of record JALGPY010000006.1, on the reverse strand, counting down.
CAATTTCTTTCAATTTCGATACTATCACGTATCATCTGGAGCTTTCATTGAGAGGGGCGGTTAGATTTTCTCTGCGTCGCTCACCATGAACCACCCCCTCGAACCCGTTTTCAATTAAGAAGAGCGCGACATCCTCTAAAGACTCGTCGACAAGCTCGACGATATCCTGAAGCGTCGGTAAGAAGAAAACGCCGGCGGCGCCGCGCGTTGGGCAGAACGGTAGCCGCCATTGCCGGAACCACAGCCGAAGATTCTACAATTGCCGCCCTTGCCGCTAGTTGAGAAACAGCTGTAGTAGCCAGAGAACCACCAATCACCGCCAGAATGGCGGCAAACACCATTGATTCCGGCGAACGAGATGATGCCGCCTCTGACCCCGGCCTAGGAAGAGTCCAGCGACCTCCAGTCGCTCCAGAAACCGACTGATACGGGTCACCGTATCAGTATTTCTATTTATTTATTAGTTAATTAATTACTATTTTATTATGTTATTTAATATTTAGTGATCCGGACTAGGCCCGTAGGAGTCTAGGTTAGGGTTAGGGTTTGCTAGTTATCTATTTAAGTATCCAGAGAACCACCAATCACCGACAGAATCGCGGCAAACACCATTGATTCCGGCGAACGAGATGATGCCGCCTCTGACCCCGGCCTAGGAAGAGTCCAGCGACCTCCAGTCGCTCCAGAAACCGACTGATACGGGTCACCGTATCAGTATTTCTATTTATTTATTAGTTAATTAATAATTACTATTTTATTATGTTATTTAATATTTAGTGATCCGGACTACGCCCGTAGGAGTCTAGGTTAGGGTTAGGGTTTGCTAGTTATCTATTTAAGTATTGTAATATTTCGTAATTAGTCAATAAGAAGAATATCTCTCAACCCTAGCCTCTCTTCTCCCTTTTTGTCTAGCTCTCTCTCTCTCAATTTCTTCACCTCGTCTATCAATTTCTTCATATCTCGATACTTTTACGTATCAGTTGATTGCGCCCAAACCAGTAACACCTTAATCCAATTGCCCGAACCTCTCGGGTAGGCACTGATTTCAGTACTGAAAATATGTTCGATCCAACTGGAGAGAGTATCGCACCGAGTTCGTACAAACTTTTTGGCAGCAACTCAGTCCTGTACCTCTCCGCAACCTTGCAAAACATGAACAAATGATCCTCAGACTCATTCCTATGAGCAATTCTTAGGTGCTTACATGGTGCTCTTAGAGTATCTAAAATTTTCTCTGAGTAGACACGTCGGATTTGAGTGAATTCTCCACGCTTTTTTCGCCAACAGAGCTATGTTAAAGTAGTGTAGATCCTTGAAACCAAGACCCCTTTCTCCTAATCTTCCTTAAGTGAAGGGCAGGAAGGATCTATCACATATAGATCTACAACATGAATTATAGCGGAAGATTCATGTGTTTACCTTGTCTTCCTAAGCTCCTTAATGCAGCGGATGATCGTGTGTTGCTTGTTTTCACGCGCCTCCTTCTTGATCTTGCTCCCACCAATCTAGTGTGAATCTCGAGGACGAACACTATGATCCACACCACGTTCCACCTCCTTGGATGAAGTTGGAGAGAGACTAGGGTTCTCTACAACTAGTATGAACCTAGACAGAGTAAATTTTCTCTATGGAATAGCATTAAGCTTTAGCATAATGTGTAGGAGGCTACCTCTTTATATAGGCAAAACTTCTCCTAGGTTTGCACATAAACCCCTAGGGTTTAAGCCTTAGCTACTAACCCCTCTAGGTTGTGCATTAGTGCAACTAACCGCAGGAAGGATCTATCACATACAGATCTACAACATGAATTATAGCGGAAGATTCATGTGTTTACCTTGTCTTCCTAAGCTCCTTAATGCAGCGGATGATCGTGTGTTGCTTGTTTTCACACGCCTCCTTCTTGATCTTGCTCCCACCAATCTAGTGTGAATCTCGAGGACGAACACTATGATCCACACCACGTTCCACCTCCTTGAATGAAGTTGGAGAGAGACTAGGGTTCTCTACAACTAGTATGAATCTAGACAGAGTAAATTTTCTCTATGGAATAGAATTAAGCCTTAGCATAATGTGTAGGAGGCTACCTCTTTATATATGCAAAAATTCTCCTAAGTTTGCACATAAACCCCTAGGGTTTGAGCCTTAGCAACTAACCCCTCTAGGTTGTGCGTTAGTGCAACTAACCCCATAAGGTTATGATAATTGCATTGAGCACCCCACATGGGCGCACCAATTGCTAACATCTCCCACTCGCACAGTGAGGTTGCACAATCCATCCAGTCTCTATCAATCTCCAACTATCTATCATCTACAAAGAGTATTGTGTGGCCGTGGCGTGTGACCGGTGAGAGTACCTGCATTTCGGAAGATCCGTACACCAAACTCGTATAGCCACCATGGGAAGGCACCCTCTCGGGAGATCCACATACCAAATTCGTATAGCCAGCGCAGGAAGGCACCCTTAAAACATAAAACAGTAATAATGCACTCCGTAACTCTCGTATTCCCCAGATTCCTCCGATTGTCATCTCGTGGATCATGAGCACCTGCCTTGTCCCGAAGGCCATGCTCCAATGAGTCCACATCTCCTTTATATTTTCATATCCTACATGATCCCATAAGATCTTGAAGGTGGGCCCAATGAAGATAATAAAGAGCGATGCAACGAGAATCTTTCCTTACATACATGTGTCACTCAGATTCGGATCAGCTGCTTTCCCAGCAGTGTCCGGAAGGCCGAATCATCCATAGCCGTAAGGTGTCACGCCAAAGTAGCACCACCGACCCGTCTCCTCATGACACAGACGTGAGTACAAAGGGTATACAGTGTCAATCATCTTTATATGATCGACGTGTTGGGTTTTGAAGTAGGTAACGCAGCGGAATAACAAAATTTAATTCTACTTCAATGCCCACCACGGATCGTCAGGAAGAGACATCATAACATGATAAGAGACATAGTATTTTGTACCTTTGAATTTGTGAGATCACACGAAGAATGATGTCCTCGTCTCTACGGTTGATCCACGTCTAGAGGTGAGATCTAGATTCTTCCTTCAAACAAGTGCTAGCTTGAACCCGGAGGAAGAGGGAAGAAGATCAAAGCAACAAAGGCACAAAGGGCCAAGAGGGGGTCGGCCCCTCTTCTTGGCGCCGACGGGAAGGGCGGACGGGGCTAGGGTTTCGGCCCTAGCTCTTGTCTTGCTCTCTCTCTTGTTCTCTCCCACTCTCTTTGTTATGTCTAATAACAATTAACATCAAGTGGGAAGGAAGCTAGAGCCTCCTTTATATACTCCAACAACTCCTTGTTGTTTCCATAAAGGAGATTCCTAATTCTACATGAACTAGAATTATTCCCTTCCTTGCAAATTAGTCCTACTAAGTTTGCAAGGTGTTGCACAATGATCCTTCTATTAATTAATCAATATTAATTAATCCCAAATCTAGCTCTACTCTATTTGACGTGTGACCCCATAGGTTTCTACTTAGTTGGTAGTAACTCTTACTAACATGGAGCGGTGTCTAGCAACACATCCATGCCACCCAACTAATAGAAATAGTCAGTGATCCCGACAAACCTCTTGTGCCCAATATCTTATATTGCACTTATCCCTTTGTCTCCATATCCGGATTGGACACGAGACATAAATAGTCACACTCGTATATCCAATCCATAGTTCCTCGATCCTGGGAATATGCTTATGCAAGCAGATAACATCAATATCTCCATATTGATTTATCTGAGTCTGGCCAGACATTCAATAAGCCTCATCCCTCGAGTGGTCGTTGATATTTACCCCCATTATGTGGGAGGGACAAATCCTATCTACATCACTACGATCTCTAAGCTTGCTTCCTATCATGCCCGATAGCTATCTTTATGATTACCCAGTTACGGTGTAACGTTTGATTACATCAAAGCACAATATTCCACAACTAGAGTATCTAGTGACTTCAAGTCTAAGGATTGCAATATTATTAGCACTACGAGAAGAGATTGTGACTTCAACATAATCTAATGTATCCTTCTCGTCGTGGGTCATCCAGTATGCCATTACTCCTAATGCATACCCATGTGTTGGATCGTGATATCTCCATATCAATCCAACCCCATACTAGTCTATAGATGATTGTCCCATTAATCATTATAATTGACTAGGGATATTTAAGAATATAACACCTTATATTCTAAGGACTTCATTCATGTTAGCATATCTCCATATCGATAACATAATGAATCGTAAATCCATATATTTGTCACAATTAATTGATTGCCTCTAGGGAACAATTCCAACACGACGAGGCTCACACGATGAGGAATCCCAGGGACTAATTCTACTCATCACCTCATGGTCACTCACAAGCGCGCGTTTATTCAAGGGGAATATGCGCCATAGTTTTTAGACTCTGATCAGAGCGCTCTTATCCTTGCAAAGGACCACTATGCAGATGACAATCCGGTAGCCCATATGGCCACCAGCCTGAGTGCTGCGATGTCACACTATTGCGAACATTTATCAGTTCTCGCATCTGACTTTCTCTACGCAGACTATACATGATTCGGGGTAATAACCATGTTCGATTGGCCATAACCAGTCTCACCTTGGAACTTATTTCCAATGCGACGATTGAGTCCGTCTGACAGGCTCCTAGCTCTACTGATAGACATCAAGCTCTTATCATAGGCCATATGCTCATATGATAGGCATCTCATATCATATCGCATGCTTTCAGCGCTTATCGGGATTCTGTCTCATCTTCCGCCACACCCAGACATATCCAGGATATTGCGAAGGCGGTCGCTCGTGTGAGTGAGCCGACCTAGTGTCTGCGTGACATGCTCTATGCTAGTACCGGAAATGTAACATATCATACATGTATCAGACAACATGCTGCTTAAAAGAAATCCAATTAAAATCATGTCAGTCAATGTCTCGTATGGTCATCAATCATATTGCTAGTTATCGACTACCAAGTCCTAATTTTCTAAAGCAATCCACAAATACAATTTTCTAAAGCAATCCATAGTCGATCCACTCCAGGATTACTCTGTAGGTAGTCATTTCACCTTTTGTGAAATAGTTCCCTTGACTATGTGTTTGACTTCACCGCAGTGCTATAGCCATATGCTAGCACTACTCATGGTAAACGGGCAATCGTGCTTCGCTTCCATGTTAGATGGTGCGGTCCAATACGATCATGCAACACTTATATTGCATTTGTTCCATGCGAGTCTATCATCGAGCATGGACAATAGCCTGAGTTGGATCCATGTGCATCTACGTCCCCACCCTAGTTAGCATGTATGGCTAACTAGTCGAAGCATCATCTTCGATAGTCATAGCACGTGATCCTCCGTATAGAGTATCCTTTTGGTTGCAATCTAGTGTCTTAAATTTGAATATCCTGAAATCCAATTCTTCTGATTGCATAGCGTTCGCTAGGTCTAAGTACACACCATAGTGTATAGAAGACTCCTACTGCATCAGGCACTCTGGTTATCTAGTCACTTTTATATAGTGTCTTTTAGGGCACATGTCTAGGCTTGTAAAGTCTTGTGCTGAGCTACAGGAGTACAGTTACTCCTTAGGGGACTCGAACAATCCCTAAGCTCCACTAGCCAATAGTGTGTCATCGATATTAAGTGACGTAATCACCAACTCTCTACTAGTGAGAGTGATACACAGCGGTTTCCATTTGTTATCGTAAGTAAACGATCCCTGATGAAATACTGTTGTCCAGAGGACTACATAAGATCCCATATGGACTTAAAATATCTTGCACACATTCTGTGCATTTGACATTAGTCACCTCTAGGATTTCTCCATTGAGAAATTCAGCCATCACGTTTATCGAAAATTGTTCCACAACCATTGATGCTACCAAGCGAATCAACGTAATTCTCGCCATCATACTAGGAGAATATCTCGTCAGACCGACGCAAATTCGTCGATGTATACTCTCAGAATGAGTGTAGCCTTTTTCGCTTCTACGCAAGTCGTATTCCTTTCCACGCTTCCGTCTGTGTCTCTGATTGACCTTGGAAATCCATTAATCTCCAATAGTCTTCCATCCAGTCGGATATCCAACCTAGCCTTAAACTCGGTTGGCCCTTTATAGACTCTAATTCATCTTGTAAAGATTACTATTCATTCTTCATAATTAGGAACAATAAGGCCTAGGATTCTATCCTATCGTTTATGCAAGGTGATCCTAAAGATCACCCCTTCGATCTCAAGTAATCGATGGGGTATGCTCCTATGAGCAATTCCTTTGCATAGGAGGATCATCATTTACTCTCATCCCTTATGGATGGAGTACCCAGCTTGGAAATTCACTCCCACTGTTCAAAGGATCCTTGAGGGACTAAATCCTCATAATCGATTTAATGAATGGGTATCTTCCAGCTGTATCCTCCATGCTCGTGGAGATCATCATCTCTACAAACATATCTATTAATTATGGACATCTCCTATGAGAAATCATATATCTTGTGAATCTATTTACGTTACACTGCGTTTCAAATACACAACCCCTAGAGTGCTCCGAATAGCATAAGAAGATACGTTACTCCATGAAGATACGTTTCTTCCATCTAGGGTCTAACTTCCAATTCCTTCTTGTCAGGTGATGAAAAATCCTGGGACAATATCCTAGGTTCATCATTGTCTTGCGTGGTGACCCTTATGGTCTTCCTATCGATGTCAATTCATCGACGGGGTATGCTTTAAAGAGCGCTCCTACGCAAAGAAGGTTCCTCCATATAGTCATAATCTATGATGGGCTGTTCACTAGGCATGTTACTCCCACTGTCCTGAGGATCCGTAGGAACTATTTCCTGTTGATCATTCAGGGATGGGGTGTCATCCAGTGAAACCTTTATTTCGTAGAGACTTACTTCTCAACGAACATCTTCCTGACTTGAAATTTAGTTAGTACATAAGTAGCCGATTCCCATGGCCTAAGGTGACCCCATATAGGTTTCCTGTTGGTCCACATCTCGTAGGGTGTAGTGGCTACAGACTTGGTGGACTTATGGTTGAGTATGTTGATAGCCGTTTAGCAAAGTGTCCCCTCCAAACAGGGAACATGTACTTTGCACGCTCTATCATACATCAAACCATCTCTTACAGTATCATATTCCCCTTTATCCTCTGCAGCATATTGCTGGGGCGTGGGGACAGCCAACTGCCTTACTATTTCTCTCCATCACATAGCTCTTGCTAAGATAGATATTTCCAGTGTTATTCTGGCCAAGGACATATCCTTTTATCCAGACGGTTTTCTACCTTTTGTAGAGACCTGTCTGAAGCACCCTTGTGCCTCAGACTTATGTGGCCCAAGCACACATAATTGGGACGCGGACAATAATCTACGAATGTGATGGAACAGTAAGCACCGTGTCTTAGCTTTAACAATTTAATGGAACATAACAACAGAATGAATAAGATATAAAGACTCAGTAGTCCTTAATGCTCTACTGGATGATTTGCGTTTTGCCTTTCATGTCCGGCAAGAATCACACACAGGTAAGGGTACCTTGGGCAAAATCCAAGCAGGCCTGCCCTAGCCAGCCTGAACATCCTTTCCTGGCATTGTGTGTCTTAATCTAGCGCGCCACATATCAGAATCTTAAGTCATACCCTTAACTTGACATTCAAGAATTCTGAGGCGTCACTTATGCTAGAATCTTAAGAACGCAAATACCATGATATAACCATATCCAAAGTTAAAACTGTGACCAAAACAACTTTTGGTGGCTGTTCCCTCAAAGACAATCCTATGGATCCTTAGACGAGAAGTTAGTGCCACGTCTGGCCTTTTCTCTTAGTCTTAGGAAGACTCCTTTGCTCTTTTTGCGTTTTCCAGTCTTGGCTTTATAGGTCTTATACCAATATTGCCCCTAAATTTCTTTTATCCTTGCCCCACCTGTTGCCTTGGTCCTAATACCGGGCTAGGGACTATATCTGCCTATCATACTTCACTGAGTATGATCATACTTCTCTAACAGCCTTTAGCAATCATATATTGCTTAGGCATCCGAAGTATGCTTGGACTAGCATTCTTAGCAAACTCCTTTTGCTTAGATCCTAGAACAGGGTGATGTTTGGCCTTATCCAAACATCTTGACACTTACAAAGTGTGTCATATAACGTTTCATGAAACGTGGTAGAGATTGCAACAAATTAAAAAACGGATAGCTTGTACCTGGCAGCCCTTAACTCTTTTATCATATATGGCATCAATCTCAGACGTTAAAGTCGAGTGTTCAATATTATGACATGAGCCATAACTCGTAGCTAAGGAAGATTTATTATGAGTCACTACTCACAATTTATGTACGCAAATGGCTAGGCTGGATCCAAGATTCTTCTTTGGCCAATTCCTACAATTTTAAAAGTGGTCTTGAACATGATGATGAGGTCATTTCCCCACCTTTTCATAGCATGCTCTATGACATTATCTTGACTGTTGCCTTCCACTATTGGTGAGCCTAAAGATAATGTCGATGTGCTGCTGTGACAACTTATTCATCACAGGTTCGACCATCTTTGTAGGTGGTTTGACAACCTATGTCCAACGGATGGTTACATAGTACGACGACTCATCATATCGTTTGTTGTCACCATTTTAGCCTTTACAGTTTTGATTTAGACACGATTGATAGAGACATTGTGGAAGTTAATCACTAGCATTTACTTAGCTCCAAAATAACATGTGACATCGATTAAACTTAATAGTTCCTCACAAGGACTCCACCAAAACCTAGCGTATATCCTAGGAATCAAATCTCATCACTTGTGATTTCCTATCAATTTTAATCATGTCATCACGTGAGCTCTTTTGTTTTAGTTCTTTAGCATGCGAGGTTAAACATATATATCCAATCACACGCAGTTATAACATAAAACAAGCATAAGCATAAATAAATATGCAATGGATGTGGCCCCTAAGGTGCACTCCCACTATTGATAGTACTTCTTGAGCAAGTCTTGAACTCCATCTCATGCCATCACGCCTACTTGAGGACTACAAGCTTGAGGCTCCTTTAGACCATCTATTTGCTCCATGCACCTTGCGCCATAGCTTTCGGTTTGGCCACCTCTCTTGAAGCTTCGATATTCAATATCTACTAACTATCTTATTTCTAATAATAAGTAACCTCATAGAGGCGATTGGATGAGAAGAGAAGACACTAGAGTATATAGAGAGGCACGACACGCAGGCCGTATTTTGATTACATATTCAAAAACCAAAACCAAAACCAAAATATAAAACATCTATGCCACATCCATGCACCAAACACATCCATTCAACCCACAACAGTATGTAAAACAATATAATACACATACTGGAATTTTCTGGAAATTTCCAAAATTAATCTCTAATTACTGGAAATTAATAAGCAATAACCTAATCAACTAAAAAGATCGAAAATTGCTCCCTACCACTTAGGGTCTCACCACCTATGGAAAAACGTAGGGAAAAATGACATAAGTCTCCAGAAAAAATTTGGGCTCAAAACAGTGTTTTTAAGGTCGTCAAACTGCCTCGGGAAGTGTGCTAAACACTAATTAATTAATCTGGAAATTACTAAAAATTTTCGTCGCTCCAAAAATTATGAAAAAGAATGTCCAAAAAATAGGAAATTTAATTTGGAGTCCCTAGGAAAAAACCGGACGAAAAATGACGGCGGGAGGAGGCCGCACGCGCCCTCACGCGCCGCCGCGCGTGGGCGCGTCCGCCTCCGTCACGCGCCGACGTCGGCCATGTGTCGCGTCAGCATGCCACGTCACCCGCCACGTGATTGCCACGTCACCGCCACGACAGCCTTTTGCTGACGTGGCACCGCCACGTCAACTGTCACGCCAGCCCTTGGGCCACGTTAGCAGCAGCCGCCAGCCCTTTGGCGCGTGGCGGAGCGTGGCGGCGCCGGTGGCGCGTGAGGCCCACGCGCCGCCTTCCCGTGCTCTGTTCCCGACGAAAATGATTTTTTCGGGATCGTCTCTTCGTCCTGATGCCGATTATGTGGTCAAAATCCAATTTTAACAAGTTTTGAAAAACGTGTTCTACTGATTGGATCTAGCAGTCCAGATTAATACAGTTCCGAATCTTTAAAAATTCATAACTAATTCATCGTAACTCCAAAAATTACAAAATTTATATTTCTGGAATCCTCATGAAAAACCCTACCTAACCATATAGGTTTCGACTACTGGTTATGAAATTTCAGAAACTCGATTTTTAATTATGGCTCTGATACCAATGAAGGGCAGGAAGGATCTATCACATACAGATCTACAACATGAATTATAGCGGAAGATTCATGTGTTTACGTGGTCTTCCTAAGCTCCTTAATGCAGCGGATGATCGTGTGTTGCTTGTTTTCGCGCGCCTCCTTCTTGATCTTGCTCCCACCAACCTAGTGTGAATCTATAGGACGAACACTATGATCCACACCACGTTACACCTCCTTGGATGAAGTTGGAGAGAGACTAGGGTTCTATACAACTAGTATGAATCTAGACAGAGTAACTTTTCTCTATGGAATAGCATTAAGCCTTAGCATAATGTGTAGGAGGCTACCTCTTTATATAGGCAAAACTTCTCCTAGGTTTGCACATAAACCCTTAGGGTTTGAGCCTTAGCTACTAACCCCTCTAGGTTGTGCATTAGTGCAACTAACCCCATAAGATTATGATAATTGTATTGAGCACCCCACATAGGCGCACCAATTGCTAACATTAAGCTTCTCCGAAGTTACCCAGTGAATCTTTCGTTTTCCGTTTCCGTTTCACAACTCTGTTTTTGTAGTGTAATTGTTGAAAGAGAATTACATAGAACTTTATTTCAAAAAAAAAATGTTACATAGAAAATGAAGGGCATAAACATCTTTTCACAAACTCTGTTAACTGTGTAATTACAACTTAACGGAGTGTACTATTTTATCAACAAAATGAAGAATGGGGTACCGCCAGTGCAACAATTGAAAAGTTGAGTACAAGAGTGTAACAAAGTCTAAAAATATAGGTAGCACTTGTACAATTTTGCCAAAAAATTATCATGAACGATTATCACTTTCGCGGAAGAAAATATGAAAAATCGAAATAATATCTCTTGGCCTTATTATAAGCTTCCTAGTTTCACACTTTCACTAGGTGTGGAATAACTCAAACTATATAACAAGGGTTAGGGTTTCATCAACCTAGTAAACAATGGAGTTTGATGACGATTACAGCGACGGCTCCGAGGCATACCAATACGAAGAAGACGAAGAAGTTTACGATGAAGAAGATTTAACGGAGGATCCTTCAAAGACCGAAAGCAAAAACTACACCGTACTGACCGAAGCCGACATTCGTCGCCATCAAGAGGACGCCATCACCGAGGTTTGCACCGTCCTCACCGTACCGCGATCAGCCGCGGTGATTCTCCTCCTCCACCATCAATGGAGCGTCCACAAGCTGCAGGAGGCGTGGTTTTCCGACGAGGAAGCCGTCCGGAAGGCGGTAGGGTTGTCGTCTCAACCCAAACCCTCCTTGGTCAAACGATCCGTGAAGTGCGGGATCTGCTTCGAGTGGTACGGTTTTAGCAAGGTCAGTTCGGTTAATTGCGGCCATTTTTACTGTAAGCGATGCTGGAAATCGTACATCACCGTGGCGGTGGAGAACGGCTCGGGGTGTCTGACGCTGAGATGCCCCGAGCCGTCTTGCAGCGCTGCTGTTGGTCAAGATCTGGTCAACTCGCTAGCGCGGGGCTCAGATAAAGTGAAATATAAATTTTACCTTGCTAGATCGTTCGTCGAGTTGGGCCGGAACACGAAATGGTGTCCGGCCGCCGGATGCGAGAATGCCGTCGAATTCGTCCGTGGCGGCGGGACCTACGACGTGTACTGCGATTGCAGGAATGGATTCTGCTGGAACTGTGATGAGGAAGCGCACAGCCCCATGGATTGCGAGACGGTGAGGAAGTGGATCGCGAAGAACAGCTCGGAATCGTTGAACACGACGTGGATCATCGCTAACTCGAAACCCTGTCCGAAATGCAGGGTTCCGATAGAGAAGAACCAGGGTTGCATGCACATGACCTGCCCACCGCCGTGCCGCTACGAGTTCTGCTGGATCTGCCTTGGGGATTGGCAAAAGCACGGCGGAAGCTACTACTCTTGCAACGGCTACAAAGAGGTAACCACCAGCGGAAAATTGGAAGAAGGCGAGCAGAAGCGGCGGCTGGCAAAGATGGCCATAGAGAGGTACACGCATTACTACGAGCGTTGGGCGGCGAATCACAAGTCGTGGAAGCGATCTTTGGACGATGTACGGAATGCGGAGACAGAAACAATCCAGGAGATCAGCGTAGTGAAGAACGTTCCGGTGGAAGAGGTGGCGTTTGTGGTGGAGGCGTGGAAGCAGGTGGTGGAGTGTCGGCGGGTGTTGAAATGGACATACGCGTACGGGTACTACATAACGGAGAAGGAAACTACAAAAAAGCAGCTATTTGAGTTTGTTCAAGGAGAAGCCGAGGTTGCGCTCGAAAGGCTCCACAATTTTGCCGAGAAAGAAGTGGAAAAGCAGCTCAAGCTTGACGACGTCTATGAGAACGAGTCGGGAAAGAAGTTCTTTCTGGACGAGAAGGGCGACGAGGTTGAACTGGATACGTTTGAGAAATTTCGTAAGAAGCTGGTGAAATTGACGAATGTGACGAAGGATTACTTTGAGAAACTGGTGACGGCGTTGGAGAATGGGCTACCGGATGTGCAGGAGGGGGGCAGGCAGAACCCGGATGAGTGGCCTTGCGATAAATGCACTTACATGAATCCGGCGGATGCAGAGGCGTGCATAATGTGTTCCGTACCGGATGAACCTGATGAAGATTCAGAAGATGAATATGAAGATGAAGATGAAGATGATTATTAAGGATTTTTGTTATTTCACTAGTCAATTTGGCACCATTCTGCGTTGACGAAATTATTATTGCTTTCCTAGTTGAAACTTCCACGATTTCCCCCAAAATCTGTAATTTCCGGGTATGATCATATTTCGTACAATCTAGCCCAGTTTATCATTTTTTCGTATCGGATCCCTTTTCGCCATGTCAGGTCCGCTAATTGTGATCATTATTACTGTAAGAGATGGAGAACGGCTCGGGGAGCTTAGTTATGAAATCATAGTTTAAACTTAGGTGATGTTTGATTCACGGTCTCTTTGGTATGAACTTGTCCATAATAACCCAGTTATAAACTTTTCGAATCCAATCTCATTCAGTAATCCCTGTATATTTCATCTGCAGCGGTGAAAGATTGAAAGAATTATCGGCATAAAAACAGAACTGAATGCAAAAACAGAGTTTTTTGTCCCGAACTGTTGATAAGTGGACATTGCCTCACACCTTATAGCACAAAGAAGTTGTGTTGTTAGCGGTGAAGAATTCAACAAAGAGACGATTTCGCAAGCTGAACTAGTATTTATAAACAATGATAATCGGGATAGGGAATGATCTTAGCTACACATAGAGCAAAGTGCTCTATATTTACTTACGTTCTGACATGTTCTGTAGAGATAAATGGTGGACTCTACTGATAGAGGCTCGTCCCGAAACTGACCCTGCCTCGAGCTGGCTATAGGTACTCGGAGATAATTATAAACAAAATAAAATCGAAATCTAGAGTTTTGTATAAGAGATTTAATATCGAAATATTGCTGGACTTACTCTCTGCCATGGGGTAATTGATTTTTTTTTTTTTTTGAGAAACAGAACCTTTTTAATTAAATATCAATGCCAGAACCTAGCTTTGGGAATACACTCTTATCTAGATATTTCTGGAGCCAACTAGGCAACTGATCGGTCCATACGTGCTCGCTTCCTTCGACAGACGCGTGTCTTGCCAGCTGGTGCGCGACTGTGTTGTGTTCTCTTCCCCAAAAGTCAATATCGATCTCTGTGTATTTAGCGATAAGGAGTAAAGTATCGTCCATGAGTCTCTTCATTTCACCGTCCTCTCTCCTTCTTCTCCCCTCTCTTGCTTCCTTCAAATCAGAAACAACCTGTGAGGAATCGCCTACCAATCGGATCTTCTTATGACTCCATTTGAGACTTGATCTTAAAGCTTTAAAACAGGCAAAGGCTTCCGACAACCGAGCACTTTCACATCTCGGTGACGTCGACGCACCCGCCATTAAACACTCCCCTGAGCTCGATCGGAGGACATACCCTGCTGTTGCTTTGCCAGATCTGCTATCCCAGCTGCCATCAAATTGAAGGATTAGGGAGTCGTCCACTTCCTTCTTCTCCAATTGCCAATGGCCATCTAAGATAAGTTTCTCTCCTCTTCGGATCTGTTGGTCTTGGAGCTTTCTTTGAATCAATTGTACAAAATACTCTGAGTTGACTGTTGTGCTCTTGAATTTCCTCGCGTTCCTTCCCTGCCATAGTGCCCACAGAGTGATACATTATTTAATTAGTTCCTCTTCTTTCAGTCGCATGATATCCCCTTGGATTCTTTCTGAGATTCTTGCGTTTGAACTGCTAGCAGGTTCTTCCCCTCTATTGATTTCCAGACTGATGCTGCTAAAGGACACATAAAGAGGAGATGCTCCGCTGATTCTGGGCAATTCTCACAGAAGGTACACTTGTCTTCAACTTTGATTCCTCGTCTCCTTAGCTTTTCGGTTGTGGGGAGGATGTTTTTCGCTGCCCTCCATATCAGGTGGCTGATCTTCCTCTCAATTTTTAACTTCCAGGGCTTTGAAAAAGGGCTTTTAATTGGATCTAGTGCTCCCCCACATTCTCCTGATTAGACTTTTCTCTCATCCCCAGGGAGTATCCAGATTTCACAGAGTAAACGCCGTTATCAGTATAATGCCACCTGATTGAATCAGCTATATGTTGTTGAGGCAAAGTAATTCTTCCTATCTCCTGACAGTCGACATCGAACAGGTATTCCTTCAACTTCTGTGTGTTCCAGCAGCGCTCTTCCTGGTTTATGAATTCTTCCACTTTCATGGAATTAATCATACTGTTCTTTGTGATCAACTTGAAGGTTGGTTCTCGGTGTAGCCACGGAGCATTCATCATCACACTTCTCCCATCACCAACTTGCCATCGGACACCTCTTGCCAACAGCTTCCTTCCAAAAATAATGCTACGCCAAGCATAACTCGGTGAGCCTCCTTCTTTTGCATTCCAAAATTCAGTATTCGCAAAGTACTTAGATTTAAGCACTCTGCTCATTAATGACTGGGGCTTATCAATGATTCGCCATGCTTGTTTCGCAAGCATAGCCTGATTAAAGATTCTGAAATCCCTCATCGCCAGACCACCTTGTTCTTTAGTATTCTGCATTTGATTCCATGAAAGCCAGTTTATACCCCGCTCCTTCTTAGAGTTTCTCCACCAGAACTGTTTAATTTTGCTCTCAATTTTGTTGCACACACCTTCAGGGAGCTTAAAACATGACATTGTATAACACGGAATTGCATTTGCCACAGCTTTAATTAGGACCTTTTTACCGCCGACTGAAAGTGATTTTTCTTTCCACCCTTTAAGCTTACTATCGATTCTATCAAGTATGTAGGAGAAAGTAGTGAACTTTTGTTTACCGATAGTAGTTGGTAATCCGAGGTACTTTTCGTGCTTGTCCGTTTCAGGTATCCCGCAAAGCTGCTTGATTTCCTCTTTAACTGCATCCGGAACATTTGGGGAGAATACCAGCGCTGACTTTTCGAAATTTATAAGTTGCCCGGAGGCTCGGCAGTAGAGATTTAGGATATCTTGTAAACATGTGATTTCTTGTGTTGAAGCCTGTAAAAAGAATATAGAATCATCAGCAAAAAACAAATGGGAGACCACTGGTCCTCCCCGAGATGCTGATACTCCCGCTAGACTACGATTGCTGACAGCGGAAGTAACAGCACTCGAAAGTGCTTCCGAACATAGCACGAATAAATAGGGGGAGAGAGGGCAGTCCTGCCTCAGCCCCCTTTCAGGGATAACCCTTCCTGTAATTTTCCCATCACGTACGAACTCATACTGTGCAGTGGTAACACACCTCATAACAACTGATATCAACTTCGGCCCAAAACCAAACTTTTTTAAAGTTTCCTGTAGAAAGGACCACTCTACTCTGTCGTAGGCTTTAGACATATCCACCTTGATAGCAAGGGTACCTTTTTTACCCTTCTTTCTAGTTTTTAGAGTATGGATGACTTCAAAGGCGGTTAAGATATTGTCCGAGATGAGCCTTCCTGGTACGAAAGCCGACTGGTTTTCCGAAATCAAACTATCCAGCACCGTTTTAATTCTGTTCGCAACAACCTTGGCCACAATCTTGTAGATGACCGCACATAAAATGATCGGTCTAAAGTCAACAGGTTTCCTCGGTTGTTTTGTCTTTGGAATTAACGCAATCAGGGTGTGATTGAAGCTTCCTAAACTCGCTCCTTCGTTTAAAATCTTTAGACAGGTCTTGATTGTGTCTGAACCAACAATGCTCCAGAATTTTTGATAAAACCCGGCTGAGAAGCCATCCTTACCTGGGGCCTTGTCGGGCCCCATTTGAAAGAGTGCAAACTGGACTTCCTGGGCAGTGAACTCATTATCCAAAGAAATATCATTTTCTTCAGGTACGGTAAAACCAATTAAATGATTTGTAACTGAGTTTATGTCATCAACAGAGGGATTACTCGTTGTAAAAATGGATTTAAAATGACGTTCAAGGCAGGCCGTTACCTCATTGTCCGAAGTTACCCAATTTCCGGCTTCGTCTTCGATCCCTTTAAAGCTATTCCTAGCTTTTCTTATAGATGCTTTGCAGTGGAAGAATTTTGTATTTCGATCACCATACTTGAGCCAATCAGTCCGCGCTCGTTGGGCCCACATCACCTCTTGCTTTCTGAGTAGCTCTTCATAGGCTTCTGCAATCTCAGAAAATTCCTCCCTAACTATTCTGGTTTGTGCAATACTTTCCAGATAGTCCTTACGAACACGCAACTTTTGGATTTGTTGCTTAACGCTTCCAAAAGTGTGTTTATTCCAACTACGGCAGTGCACTGTTAGATTTTGAATCTTGTCCTGCAAATTGTTTATGCCCGCCTTATTCCAACACGCTGCTACCGAATCCGCAAAGCTCTCATGTAAATTCCACATCTTCTCGTAGTGAAACCTTCTCCGCTTGTTCCGTTTAGGTGGTTCGGTATCCCATTCCAAGAGAATAGGTCTATGGTCTGACCTTAGGCCTGTTTTGTGAGTAACTCTAGCACCACGGAATTTTTTCATCCAATCTATATTGGCTACAACTCTATCGAGACGGACTCGAATATGCGTTTCCTCTTCTTGATTATTTGACCACGTAAACTCCTGTCCTGAAAAACCAAGATCAACGAGGCAAAGCTCCTGTAATACAAAGTTAAATGCTTGCATCTGACTATATTGACGCTCCCGCCCTCCTTCTTTTTCTGTAACGGATCTGATTTCGTTAAAGTCGCCACATAAACACCATGGCGTCTCTTTTGATGGCGCAATTTTCTCAATAACTCCCAAGAATTGTATCTTTGTTCTCTATCGGGGTCACCGTAAAACCCCGTGAGCTTCCACACATAACCCCCTTCTTCTTCAACAAAGGCATCAATATGGTGGATAGAAAATTTAGTTAGCTTAAATTTTACCTTGTCATTCCAAAGTAATGCTAACCCTCCCCTCCGTTCTTGTGCTTCCGCGAAGACTCTGTTTGCATACTTAACCTTCTCTTGTACTTTCTCCATCTCGTATTTGTTGAGTTTAGTCTCCATGAGGAAGACTATATTCGAGGAAAGGAGCCTCAACTGCTCCTTCAAAGCTCGGACCGCACGTGGCTTCCCCAACCCACGTACGTTCCAGCTTAACAGACTCATTGTGCTCGGCGGCCCTGGAACCCAGGCGCCGCCGTTGTTGCATCTTTTGTATTTGGGGAGCTTTCATCCCCAACGTTTTTTGAAATTGTAGCTGCCAAGAGTCTCCTCTCGAGGTTAATAGCACGACTTTTGTTTCCCCCCTTCGAACTGCTATCCGTACTCGGAGGAGGGCTAAAGTTAAAGTGATCACCCACTTTACGCTTTGGTGACTGGGGGGCCTTATCCTTTGCGTGCTTTGCTCTTCTTGCTTCCTCCTTCAATTTCTTCCCAGTATTGACTCTCGGGATTACTATCTCGGTAGCTTGAGTGTTTCCTTTATCTATACCTCCTGCTTCAATATTGTTGATTATCGTTGCTACTCCTTTGCCCTTTGTAGTAGGCACATGCCCACTGTCCTTCGATAGCACATCAGTATTACTCGCGTTTGCTTCCCCCATAACATTTGTATCATCTACCATACCCATCTGTTCCGTCGCTATGTTCTCAAGCCCCGTGTCTGCTGTATCCACTTGTACTTTCTGCCCCGACTTCTCCATAGTAGCAGTCTCGTCTTGGGTCTCTCCTGGTTGTTCATTGATGGGGTCTGGGATCTCCTTCCCCTTGCTTTGAGGTTCACTATCTTCCGGATTACTTCTTTTCTGTTCGTCGTTTCTTGGATTCTTGCCTTGCTGTTTCACTTCTATCTTCTTTACTGGGGGTTGGAATAGTAGCCAGCTTCCGTAGCCGGGCTCCTCCCTTTCGTCAAGTTTCTGTTGTCTTAACTCGCAATCTCCGCTCGAGTGATCAAGCTTTCCACACCAGTAGCAGACTCTCGGGATTCTTTCATAGCGAAAATCCAACCAGGTTTTACCCTTGTCAGTATTTATATAGATACCTCTGCGAAGAGGTTTATCACAGCTAATCCGAGCTCTCACCCTGACATAGTTAGAAACTTCATCATAGTAGGGTTTCGGGTCCGATCGCAGGACCTCGCAGAATCCGTTGACTGCCCTCTTACCGGATTCCTCCTTCACCAAGTGGATTAGGAGTTGTAGCACTTGGATCCAAACATCCATGGTTGCAAAATCGATCGACTCGACATCTCGGCCTAACTCCCAGTTCTGTAAAATCAGGATCTGTCCATCATATGACCACGGACCCCCTCCTTGCACCCTCTTGAGTGCTGCTTCTGTAGGAAAACGAATGATGAATACATTCGGCTTTACCTCGAAGAATTTTACACGTTCACCATCAATACAGATTCTCTGAAAGAACTGGATCATAGCCGCACAGTTGTCCATCTTCTTACCCAAGAGTTTGCCTGCTAAACAGTTGGTGAACTCCTTTGCCGCTTGGACACAGTACTCCTTATCAAAGTCGACCACTGTGTCTTCTTCCTCAGCCGTTCGTGGTGGAAATCTTCTGCCGTCTTGCATGCCGCCCGCCATCTTCTAGGGTTAGGGTTTACCTCCGCTTCTGTCTCTAGAGAGAAAATTTTCATGGGGTAATTGAATTATTCCAACTAAAAATATATAAGAAGGGTAAATGACATAAACCACCATTGTGATATATGAAAATGCCATATCGCTACCCCAAACCACCCTTGTCGTTCACGGTGACTAACATAACAAAATGAAAAGACGGTTTTGGCCCCCTTGCTAATCTAAATTTACGCCATGAAAAATAAAGTAGAAACTCTTCTTTGCATCACCGCACCCACACCAACACTTCTCTTTCTCATCCATGGATTCCGGCGTCGAAGGACCTTCGGTTCAACCCTAGGCAAACGAAGCCATTGTCTCCATCTCTTCTCAACCGAACTCCCTCTTCGTCCCTCAAACCGAACCACCAAAAACAACCCAATTTAAGGAATTTACACATCTAATTAAAAGTTTTGAATTATTGCATTCTAACCCATATAAAAATTTAAGGGTGTTGCATGGAGAGGTTAATCCGTCATTTTTGGTGGGGCGGCTCTGAAGGTAAAAGACGGGTGCACTAGATAGCGTGGGAAAATATGAAGAGGGACAAGGAGGAAGGCTGACTTCCAAGCTTTCAATGTGGCGATCCTCGCTAAACAAACTTGGTGTTTCCTCAACAATCTGTATAAGTTGGTTTGTCCGGGTTTTCGAAAAAGTACTTTGGCAACTCTTCGATTCTTGAGATAAAGGTCACTCCTAAAAGTCAAGTCTCATGTGCTTTTCAAAGTATCATTGCAGGGAGGGATCTAACCAAATCGGGAACCATATGGAGAATTGGACACGGGAAAAGCATAAAGGTATTTCAGGATAACTGGCTACCAAGGTCGGACACTTTTACGTTCATCACGAACTCCTCAACTGGGCTGAAAGACTTGACGTTAAATAACCTAATTGATGCAGCTTCCGGATCATGGAATGTGGAAGCTCTGGACCAAGCTCTTTGGACTTTTGTCACTTTGCGCAGTCTATCCCGTTGATAAAAGTTAACGATGATGATTCTTGTATTGGTATATATCGGATGACAGAGTCTATGCGATTGCGTCAGGCTATCATGCTTGGCCGAAAAGTACAAAGGACCAGCCATTCACCTCCTATGGATTTGTCGATCAGGAATGGTTTAAAAAAATGTGGCGTATGAAGATTTCCAAGAAGTTCGATATGACGGTTTGGCGTAACTATAATAAATCACTTCCAGTAACTACTCGGTAAAAAGATAAAGGGTTAGATATCATGGTTTTGTGCACATGGTGCAATGACCACATAGAAACAGATGACCATCAGTTCAACAGTTGTCCGAAGTCTCTGCAAATTTGGGTGCACAACTTGGGCGAGAACTTCATTAAACGAAATACGCTTCAATTTTGTGGCTGCTTAGCTAGAAATTGAACTCTCGAAGACAATATGTCTTTATTTTCCGTGGTGTATGACTGGGCTGTCGACTTATTCGCAAACAATTTGATGGGATTCACTACCCTGACTTAGGGCTAGTTTGGTAATGTTGTGGCATTTTAGAAAGCTGCTGTATAGAAAGTAATGTGAGAAAGCTGCTGTGGAAATTTACCCGAAAAGTGTTTGGTAAATTCGTATTTAAGCTGCTGCGGGAAATAACTTTTGACATTTAGTGTTAGGTAATGAGTGATTTAGAGTTATTATTACTGTCGAAATGACAATATCAGACATGAAATAATTAATTGTGTTATTGCAATAAATAATTATCTTTATATATATCAAAGCAAGGGAATGAGCCTCTCCTTGCGCATTGTAGGATGTAAGAAGTATCTTAGTGATGACAAGTTTCAACAACCCCCTTATCCGGCTCGGGACAAGATCAGGAGGGCGATGCTTTATAGAAGCAGCGGTGATCAAAAGCAATACATTTCACAACACTTATTTATATTGTTAAACAACTACATAAGATATGAGTCTCATACATACGCTGACACAATACTTATTTAACATTATTAGATAGACCACTGGTGGCGTTATCAGACTAGGTGAGTCTTGAGTCCCTTCTATTTCACATTTCCACCTCATAGACCTGCGGTGGGAAGCAAATGAAGAACTGGAGTTTTGAAAATCAGCAAGAAATGCTGAGTGAGATACACCTTAGTATGTAAAACAAGAAAGATGAGATATATTGCGTAGTCACGAGTTAAATAAAAAATATCACATAATATGAGTAAAGCATTTATCAGAGCTTGCAGCAGTATAAATAGTAGTACCAGTAAGGATCTGTTGGATTAGGTGACCTAGAGGCAAGCTATATTTAGTATGAACAATGTTATTGGCTAGAATATTCATTTATTATATATTGTGATATTTAATATAATGTAGTCCTTAGATACAATGTGTTGTTTATCTTAAATATCCCTAGTCCATTATATTGATTAATAGGACGGTCAAATATAGACTAGTATGTGTGTAGATTGATATGAGAATATCAAGTCTAACACATGGCTATGCATTAAGAGTAATGGCATACTGGATTGACCCACAACGAGAAGGATACATTAGATTATGTTAAAGTCATAATCGCTTCTCGTAGTGCTAATATAATTGCAATTCTTAGACTTGAAGTCACTAGATACTCTAGTTGTGAAACATCCTGCTTTGATGTTATCAAACGTTACACCGTAACTGGATAATCATAGAGATATCCATCAGACATGATAGGAAGCAAGCTTAGAGATCGTAGTGATGTAGAGAGGATTTGTCCCTCCCACATAATGGGAGTAAATATCAACAGCCACTCGAGGGATGAGGCTTATTGAATGTCTGGCCAGACTCAAATAAATCAATATGGAGATATTGATGTTATCTGCTTTCATAAGCATATTCCCAGGATCGAGGAACTATGGATTGGATATACGAGTGTGACTATTTATGTCTCGTGTCCAATCCGGATATGGAGACAAAGGGATAGTGCAATATGAGATATTGGGCACAAAGGTTTGTCGGGATCACTGACTTATTTCTATTAGTTGGGTGCATGGGTGTGTTGCTAGACACCGCTCCATGTTAGTAATAAGTTACTACCAACTAAGTAGAAACCTATGGGGTCACACGTCAAATAGAGTAGAACTAGATTTGGGATTAATTAATATGATTAATTAAAAAGAAGGATCAATTTGCAAAACCTTGCAAACTTAGTAGGACTAATATGCAAGGAAGGGACTAATCCAAGTTCATGTAGAACTAGGATGGACCTTTATGTAGTTAACAAGGAGTTGTTGGACTATATAAAGGAGGCTCTAGCTTCCTTCCCACTAATGTTCTTAGACATAACAAAGAAGAGTGGGAGAGAACAAAAGATAGAGCAAGACAAAGCTAGAGGCCGAAGCCCCTAGCCCGTCCGCCCCTTCCCGTCGGCACAAGAGAGGGCCGAAACCCTCTCTTCTTCCTTTGGTTGCTTGATTACTTCTTCCCTCTTCCTCCGGTCCAAGCTAGCACTTGAAAAGGAAGAATCTAGATCTCACCTCTAGACGTGGATCAACCGTAGAGACGAGGAAAATATTCTTCGTGTGATCTCCCGAACCAAAAGGTACACAACAACTATGTCCCTTATCATGCTATGATGTCTCTTCCTGTGATCCTTGGTGGGCTTTGGGTAGGATTAAATTTTTTGTTATTCTGCTGCGTTACCTACGTCAAAACCCAACAGGATCATCCCGATATAAATCAACTTTCAAAATAAGTTATTAATCACAGTAACCAAAGTGTATAAGAACACTACTCTGATCGGATATCCAGATCGAGGATGGGAAAAAATTTCCTTGAAAAACATTCCCCCGTAGGACGACAACGAGAGAGAAAACCTTTCCTACAAGTTTGGCGTTGTGGAGAACCTCTCCCGTCCCCACTTCTATAAACCATACTATACCTTAAGTGTCGACACCCCCGTCAAGGATCATAAGTCCAAAAGAGTAGTACTAGATGGGCCTCTAGCCGACAAGGTGAAGAGTCGGGCCAATTAAGGGTCAAACCAACCCAATAAGGGAAAATGAAGCCAACACGAGCAAATACAAACCACTAGTTCCGGTACATGTGAGCTCAGTTTAAAAACAATCATTTCGAAACATAAATAAAACTCAAGTAATGCATGTGAGTCACAAAACACATTTTGAGACCACTTATAAAATCATGTCATGGCATTAATGAAGTTAGGAAATCAAGAATAAGCATATAACTCACATGAATTCGATTCAGCAGTTAGTACGAAAGGAAGTCAACGAAGACTATGTCCACGAACCCGTTACCTACAATTTACAAATCTCTAGTCACTACGGTATTAATTCTGAATAAACGAATGCACTAGCCTTGTACAAATAACCGGCTAGGTCGAATACTAATTACATCTCTCAGGATCCCAAATAAAACTCGTCTTTAAGTCATATACTTATATACTGAAGTATTTTTGAAATACTCATAATTTATTTATTAAAACTGAGCAAGTAATATTACAGTTACCATCAATTGCATTTGTTATATTCATAAAGAGTTTCTTTATCTAGAAACATTTAATTTAAGCAAATATAATTGTTGGAGAAAGAGTAATAAATATTTTAAAGTCACTATTTATTTTAAATAAAATAAAGGCGATATTTATCGATAGTTGAAATAGTACTATTTTCTAAGCATTTAGAAATATCTATATTAACTTATTTTCAAGAAAAGAGCTTTATAAATATTGTTTTCATAGCCTACTATATAAAAACACATTACAAATTGATTTTATGATTATACAAAAAAATTACCATATTAATAGTAGAGTTTTAATAATCATATACACAACCTTATTGAAACTATCTATATTTATTAAAACAGGTTATATGAAATAAAACTAATTATTATTATTATTATTATTATTATTATTATTATTATTATTATTATTATTATTATTATTATTATTATTATTATTATTATTATTATTATTATTATTATTACACAAGTTAATCTCTATATTCAACCCCAAAACACAAGATTATGCTTCAAATGGAAGAGCAAAACAACCTAGCTTGAGTCAAAACTACACCAAACCAATTGAGAGCAGCTATTAGCACTCACTAATGATAATGCTACAGTAACCGAATGTCAAAAATAAAGGAGTGCAAACAGCAGAAACAGAGCGTCGATTCTCACAAGAACATCCCATAAAATGAATCAAATCTGACTCCTCTCTCCCTTTCTTCCATTTCCAACGATTCTTGGCCCTTAGTTAGCTCAATAGAGAGCTTAGAGACTCAAAAATGAACCCAAAAATGGGTGAATCGGAGAGAGAGATAGGGGGGAGAATAAAGCAGTTGTTGTTGTGCACCGAGGGTCGAAGGAGTCTGGAGAGAAGAGCCGAATTTCTTCACTCTTGTGCTTATATATGCTTCAAGAATCGATCTCGTAGCCTCCAAGCATCAATCTCTTCCCTCTAATTCATCTAAGACCATCTGTGTCGTCCATTCTTAGCTTGTTCAAGAACCATAGGTATTTGGGGATTTTCTACTAATTTCTTCTTGGACCGAATGAGGGTAGGAGTAGATGGAGCGTGGTCTAGGGATCATTTTGGCATCGGGGAAGAAGAAGCAGCGTGCGTGAGCTTTTATTTTGGCCGAAATTACAACCTTAGCCTCTGACTTTGTTGAGGGCTTTTAAAATGTCCCTCAGACTCTTCTTTGCAATGATGGAGTGTCCCCGCTCTTTAGAATAAATTCACAAAGACCCCTCTTCTGTTAGAAACTTCTTCAAGGCAGCCCTTGAAAGCTTTGAAAAGCTCCAAATAGAACCCCCCCTCCCCTCCTCTCCCTTAAAATGACTTCAAATAAGCCCTCTGATGTAACTTTGGCCTTACGAATTGGTCCCTTGACTTCTTAAATTTCACCTTTTTGGCCTCTATCTTCAAATATTCTTCCAATTAAGTCCTAGAAGCCCCTTATTCATGTTATCTTAGCCCTCCAAATCTTCGTAATTCATCGTTTAAGCTCTCACTATCTAGCCTCTTGCGTTCCAAAGCACGTCTTTGCCTACAAAATGAGACAAAAGCAACCAAAACTACAAGAACAAGCACAAGTATAGAATTAGGGATATAACACGTAAATTACACATAAAAGCAAGTTATGAAGAGTCATTAACCTACTGAAGTATGCAATTTCAAGTCGTTAACAAATTACCCCAAAGATTCCTTGAAACACAATCAGCACCCCACTAACAGTTTAGATAAAAAGACCCCTAACTCCCCTAAAGTTTATGAAACAACTATTTTGACCCCCAAACAAGAGTCTCACGGCAACCCACATCCCACTCGATACAAAGGTGAATGCTAGCTATCAAGAACCAATTTTGACAGTCAATAATGAACTAGGGGATGATTTAGAGCATACCCAACCTAAGAAACGCGAGAGATGAGTGAGTCGAAATGCCAAAAAAGTTCGTCGGAGTGGGAACTCTACCAGAGCTTCTTCGGTGGTTCTTGGCTTCGGTTAAAGCCTTCTGAAACTCAATTGGACACCCTAGACACTATAAGGACAGAGTAAATGGTTTGGGTATCGCCGGTTTTGCTGGGCCACGATTTCGCCGAAAACCAATGGAGTTTCGCCAACAAACTTCTTCGGCTACTGCTACTGGCTTCTACTTCGGCTTCCTCTTCTGTTTTTGGGGTCCGAACAGAGAGAGGAGGGTCGAGAGAGAGAGGGAGAGAGAGAGAGAGGGGGGGTAAAGAAGAGGAGACAAGAAGGTGGTGATGGTTCGGGTGTTCTTCCCCGACGGCGGAAGCGACGGTGGCTGGGTTTCTTCGGTTGCTGCTTGCTGTCGTTGCTTGCTCACAAGACAGGGACAAAGAGAAAGATATTGAGATTGGAGTAGGAGATAAAGAAATGGCAGAGAGATGTAGAGGAAGGAGGAGAAAGGTAGTCACGGTGGTGTTGGTTGTGATGGTCGGTGATGGTGATGAAGGTGATTGTGTGGAGGGAAGAGGGTGGCTCTGATGTGAGGAAGAAGGAGAGGTGTTGGGTTTGACTAGGGAGGAAGAGCGGTGGGAACAGCGGCGGTGAAAGTCATGGTAGTGGTGGAGAAAATATTCTCCGAAGAAGAAAACTCAATTTGAAGAAGGTGATATGAGGAATGTTAGGGTGTGGTGAGAGTACTTCTTACTATGGTGATAGGGTGTAGCACACATACAACATTTCGCTGTTCGGACACGCGGTCACGACAAAAATTAGGAAACACACAATTTAACTACGAATATTAACCCAACATTTTCTGAAATCTCACCCGAATTTCTTAATTATAAAAACAGGACAATTTACCAAAGGGTAAAAGACATTTTCCACCCTCCAATTATGGAGAAAAGACATTTTGCCCCCTGATTTATGGAAAAAGACATTTTGCACCCTTGTTAACAGATGGAGGGTGGACAGATACCACCCCTCTGTTACAATCCGTTAGTGGAGGGGTGCAAACTGATTTTTTGTGACCATTTTACCCTTATTGTGGACAAATACCACCCTTTTTTATTCATCATGTTCTTGATGAACAAATCCGTTAGTGTTCATCATGTTCTTGATGTTCTTAACCACCACCTCCACTACCACCAAATCTCCACCACCAACACCACCACCACCACCAACAACACCACCAATGCACAACAAAACAAACTAACAACAAACATCTACTAGCTATTTGACTTCATCTTTTTATGGATTTCATTCCACTGGTTGTGTTCTTCAAATGCATATCAAATAATTATCTGGGTTTTGTTTATCGATGATGGGAGTAATGTTTTTAAGCTGTTCAATCCACTGGTATAGATCCAGAACATCTGAATGATAAGAATATTACCTAGGCTGAAAGAAAGGTTCTATTTTTAACATTGGAGTTTGATAGAGTATTGTTGTAAAATCTGTGTGGTTACTTGGATTTGGCCTTCAACTGTAGAAGGACGAAGAGGAAGCCCCTGTTTCAACCGAAACAACCATGCCCCCCACCTCTTTTTAACCGACGAAGATAATACACGAGCCAGATCCATATTGCAATCCAGAAATCATCCATTCCCGCCGCCAGAGAAAAGAAAACCCAAAAACAGAAACCCATGTCTTCTTGAGCCAGAAGATGTGAGAAGGTGTGATTCAAAGACCCCTCTTCTTGAGCCAGAAGATCGCACAGAGCTGCCGGAGAAGAAGATCCCTTCCACGAAGGCGAACCCTCGATCCACCGGAGGGCCCAATTGGCCTTCTTCTCGATGCAGGGAGGCCAGGGGGCGGCAGACCCAGGTCGTTGATCCACCGGAAGGCCCAATTGAAACCCAGAAACCGGAATCTCCCTCTCTGCGCCGGCAACGGGAAATCTGGATGAGCTGCGGTAGATCGGGGACGTGGTGGTCAGTGGTGGTTTCGTCTGCGTTGCTGCCGGCTTCGCTGGTGGTCCAACGGGAGAGAGAGACAGAGGGATGGAGGTGGGGAGGATAAAGAGACAGAGAAGAGAGGCGGAAGAGTGATAGAGAAAAAGATAAGTTAGGGATAAGAAATGGGAAGGAGAAGTAAAGAAAGGGTATTTATAGTCGGGTAATTTCTCAATATTTCAGGGATATTTTTGTCTTCTTACCACTCTGTTAGTCAACTGTTAGTTTTTAACTCTGACAAGGGTGCAAAATGTCTTTTTCCATAAATCAGGGGGCAAAATGTCTTTTCTCCATAATTGGAGGGTGGAAAATGTCTTTTACCCTTTACCAAATTTTATTTTATCATAACTCAATATTATTTAGCTCCAAAAATTCTCACACAAGTTTCTTAACGACATACCCTATGCATCGGTTGTTGGTAGTCTGATGTATGCACCGACTTGTACTAGACCGGATATCAGTTTTGTTGTGGGTGCACTTGGAAGATATCAAAGTGACCCGGGTACGGAACATTGTAAAGCAGCAAAGAAAGTATTGAGATATCTTCAAGGAACGAAGGATTACATGCTCACTTATAGAAGATCGGATCAATTAGAAGTTATTAGCTATTCAGACGCAGATTTTGCTGGTTGCTTAGATAGTAGGAAGTCCACCTCGGGCTTTGTGTTCCTAATTGCCGGTGGAGCAATCTCGTGGAAGAGTGTAAAGCAAACTATCATTGCTTCTTCAACGATGGAGGCTGAGTTTGTTGCATGTCATGAGGCCTCGAGTCATGCTATCTGGCTACGGAATTTTATCTTAGGGCTTGGGACTGTTGACTCAATTGCCAAGCCACTGAAGATATATTGTGATAACACCACAGCAGTATTCTTTTCGAAGAACGGAAAGTATTCTAATGAGACCAAGCTTATGGATGTTAAGTACTTGGTTGTTAAGGAACGAGTCCAGAAGCAGCAAGTGTCGATTGAGAATTTGAGTACCACTCTCATGGTTGCTGATCCGTTAACGAAGGCATTGTCACCAAAGACATATAAGGACATGTTGTTAGGATGGGTCTTTTGGGCAATGCATAATCTGTATTTACTCGTTATGGTGATCGACACTATGCTATATGATTAAGATGCTTCTGTTTTCCTGTATCCAATAATGTTTGCGCATATTAGTTTTGGAATTTGTTTTAACAGGAATTGTCCTAACAAGACAAAATTAAAGGGGCCTTTAAGGTATTATGGACTAGATTGGTGGAGGTCATTAGTGGTGTGATGCATGGAAGGAAATATGACAAGGCATTCATATAAACGCTATTATTCACATTGATGGCTAAATCTAATTCTAGTATTATAGTGTTTTACATGTTTGGGTATATCAGCTTATTTTCTAAAATCGTGATCACGTGTCAAGTTCTTTTGTTGTGGAATCTAACCGAGTCTGTTTTCAACATTTTAATTTGTTTCTTTTACTCAGTCGGTTTAGTTGACCAAGTGGGAGTACGGTTAGTTAATGGTCCACTACCCTAGTCATTTAATTAGATTCGACTAACTTATGTAACGGCTGGTAATAAAATCCATTATGTAAGTTTTAATGTTTTAAGTGGTGTAACCCCCACTAGCCGTTACACCATTGATGTGGCCCTCTTCTCTCCTCTATAAAAGGACCATGAATCCTCCTCAAAGTTTGTCCAAGAACAACAACACTTCCATCACGAAAAGAAATCAGTCATGGATTATTGAAGGAGACAGAGAGAAGAAGGAGAGTCTATCTATTACGGTTCCTACCAAGAAGAGGAGGTACTGCGTTTGCGATCAAAGCAGGAGCAATCACGATTCAGAAGTTCGTTGCCTAACTTAATCCATGGCGAACGGTACGCATTTCTGATTTTACAGTTTTTACGTTCTCAAGACTAATTGATTTCAAGTTCCGACATTAGAGTTTTCAGCATAACAGTCGATTAAAGCTTTCATTCAGTGGAGACTGCTCGATCTCTTAATTCTATGCTATCAATTTGAGATTATTTTGTGCTTATGAGTTCTGCTAGCAACCAACCGCCTATTGATTATGGTATAGCCATTTCTGAATGTATCTTCTATTTTTTCTCCTCCCCTGTGTTCTTTCTTTGTGCTCAATATAGTTCTATATTTCATTTTCCCCTATGAAATTGGAAGCTACCTCTGTAAGAAAATACCTGCAAAGATCTTTGTATCTGAATAGTAGTTCTTAGCCTTCATATTCTTCAATGCGGTGTTAGTGTTATAACTTTTTAGTTTAATCTTTCAATTTAACATTAAACTTTAAGAAGGATGATTACGACCCTAACCTTGATAAATCGCCATAAGTTTAAGAGATGGGATTTTCACAAGATCAGGACCAGTCTACTATTTACATTTTTTACTTCGACAACTAGATGATGATGAATTATTTTGGTATTATGAGAAGCACTGAATTTTGTTATGTTACATAGTGCATTTCAAATTATTTCTCAAAGTAAAGGCACTTCAAATTTGTCTGAAAGCATGGAGCGATACCATGCTTTCCATGTCGGAAGATGAATTAAAAAATTTAATGACCTAAAAACTTCGTGACTTGCTTTTGAGGTACCTCAAACCCTTTGGATGCGTTCTTTTGAGGTCAGGGGTTAATTTGGATGCGTTATTTTCTGTAAGCCTTCATCTCTCTTGCTTCACAGTCTTCCAATCACGGTTCTAAGTGACATACGGCTGCTCATACTCGCTCTCTGCACATTCAAGAGCTAAAAAAATGATCGTCTAAAAATTTGATCAGGTATTTTTTTTCTTTATTTTATTGTTCATGTTGATTTAGACATGAGGCCAGAGGTTGATTGGATGTTTTTTTCCGCTTCACTCTCTCTCTCTCTCTCTCTTCACAGTCTCTCAATCATGGTTCTGAGTGACAAACGGCTGCTCCAACTCGGCATCTGCACTCGGCGGACAATGGCGTTTTTCATAGACTGGAGATGAGGTCCGATGTAGTTAGGCTAACTATCACGATTATCCAAAAATTATAGATTTAAATAGGCATGCATAACAATGTATGTTTTTATGGTGATTTTGTGATAGAACTGAACTACTATCTGCCACGGAACAAGATATTCTAAAGAATTTTTGTTTAATGTGTTTGCATATTCATTTCTAATGATTTTATTATGCCTTTCTGGCCCATTTTTAACATGAAAGTTTGGTAGTGCGGGACGGGTCATAACCTAGTAGAGCTTATAATATGAAACCAAACGTCTTTGAAGGTATGAAATTACACATAAAATAGAAAAAATACAACAAATGCTAGGCATAACGGATAATTTGGCGAAGAGATACGTGATTACCTGCTACAACAGTTATTAAGATTTAAGATTCGACTGTAATATGTGATGAAAAAAAATGAAACCTTAAAACATGCTTCAAAATTTAAATGGGTTGATTTTTTATTCTAAAAATAATTAACTCTTAAAAATTGATTGGTCATAGAAAGCAAAGTGTGTGAGCTATCCACCAATATCTATAGATTAGTTTTGAGCAATCTTGATTCTTAGAAAGATGGTTCCAATACAGAAATCTAACAAACCTTATATCTTAAGAAAGAGATGTTAAGAAGTTACATGATTCGGAGATACTTGATCGAGACTCTAATATTAGGAAAAACATCATTATTCGGATCGTGCTAGCTCATAAAGAAAGAGAAGGGTGATAAAAACTGATTGGGAGATGGAAGCCACATGCATATCTCTTACGGGGAACTTTTTGCTCCATCTTATGTTCTTTTTTATAATGATTAATTTCTAATATCATTGCCATCCCATTCGACCGAATTTCGAGAATGCATCTATATGTACAAGTAGAATAAAGTATTTTCTAAAGGTTAATGATATTATAAAGTACAATGTTGCATTTCCTTAATGCTACAAAAAGCACATAAATGAGCTAACTTAAAATCTTACAAAACTTCATAAAAAAAATTACACCCGCGCATAGCGCAAGATACCAACTCGTTGATATTTATTAATGTATAAAAGAAATTTCCAATAGTTAAGTTAAAAAGTTGGTTTAGTTAAAATTTACATATCTAAAAGAAATAATGAGCTCCAATGAACTAGTTAAATGGCTCAATTACCGTAAGGAGGGTATTGCTATTAAAGAGGCTATCATGTTAACCAAGAGGCTGAATTACCGTAAGGTTGTGGTAGAAACCGATCTAATGCGGATCGTTTTGAGTCTCACTAGGAAGGAATCTGTTCTCCATGACCGGTCTGTTTTTGGTCTGTTGATGAAGGATTGTAGTGACATTATTGCTCAGTTTGAGGAAGTTTTGGTTTGCTGGTGCCCAAGAGAAGTTAATAAGATGGCACACCAATTCGCCAACGCTGGATATGAGTTGCAGAATGTAAAAATTTGGTTAGGAAATTTTCCGAATTGGGTTTCTGATTATGATGTAACTGATGTGGGCGGAAACACCAGTTGATAAATGATAAAGTTTATTTCAAAAAAAAAAGTTAAATGGCTCAATACTTTACATATTATGTATCTCGCTCTCTACTAGCAGCTAGCTAGAAAGTAGGTAGTTAAAACTTTTTGTGTCTGTCTCTCTCCTACTTTAATTTAATAAATATATATTTTCATAATTCAATACACACAAAGTTACATAAAATACATAACATCATTGGAGCAAACACCAAAAAGTCATGTTAGTTAAAGTTCATACTAGTCAAAATTTAACTAATAGTTGATTTTATTGTTGGAGATGCTCAACAATGTCAAATAATACATTTTATCGCAAAGCAGGTCCTGTAAAACAACCATCGATCCCCTGCTTTTC
The DNA here is from genome assembly GCA_023055425.1 of Linanthus parryae. NCBI lineage: Eukaryota > Viridiplantae > Streptophyta > Magnoliopsida > Ericales > Polemoniaceae > Linanthus > Linanthus parryae. The sequence continues at coordinate 11,551,397 of JALGPY010000006.1, read as the reverse complement.
AAAAATTGCTGGTGGGAAATAAGTGTTTTTCAGAAAGTATGAAAAAATAAATTTATCAAACACATTCAAATTACTTTTAGATTCGAAAAATAACATTTTAGAAGCAGAAGCATTACCAACGGGCTCTTTATACATCTATTCTTTTTAAAAAAGACTCAATATTTGTGGGTCTGGTCCTCAACGGTTTTGTAAATATTTGTGTGATAGTGTAATATAAGTGTTTGTTGTAACAGAACTCATGTTCAGAGCTCTGTTACCAGTTTGTTATAACCTGTAGGTATTCGAACAAGAACGACGAAAGCGAAACAAGAACGAGACAGATATTTAACGTGGTTCACTAACGAATTCGTAACGAACCCGCTAGCTACTCCACGGCCAGAACCGGATATTTTATTGAGAAGAGAACCCGATTACAATACACGCCTTGACCACAACGGTCACGGCGGCCACCCGAAACACCCACCCGAACACACACGCACAAAAGCTCAAAGCACCAAACTAATCTCTCAAGCTCACTGGCGTGTATGTGTGTTAGTGTTACAAACCTAAACCAGCCCCGTTAAATACACTTGTGTGTGTTTGGGAGGTGTGACCATAAATCAATTAGGAAACAATTGCCTTTGCCTTCGCCTTCAAGGCAAAGTAATTGCCTAATTGGCTACTTTGACTTTGACAAAAAAAAGCTTGCCATGTTTGATTTCAAGTCAATCCTGCCTATGTCAGCTATGTGTAAAAAAAAAAAAACACACACACATTACCCCCCTTGCCCTGTGCTTCCTAGATTCTCCCGGTTTGGAATTTTTTCTTTCGAGTGACCTAAGGTTCAGAAAACTCAAACTCCATCTAATATAAATCACTACTTCTCATTGTTTAAGAACGCTAGGGTTTCTCAACCTGTAACGTTAGGGTTTTTCAATCACTACTTCTCGTCAACCTTGTTAGCAATGGAGTTTGACGACGATTACAGCTGCGGCTCCGATGGATCCGAATACGCCTACGATGAAGAAGACTTAACGAAGGATCCTTCAAAGACCGAAAGCAAAAACTACACCGTACTAACCGAAGCCGATGTTCGACGCCATCAAGAGGACGCAATCACCGAGGTTTGCACCGTCCTCTCCGTACCGCGATCAGCCGCGGTGATTCTCCTCCTCCACCATCATTGGAGCGTCCACAAGCTGCAGGAGGCGTGGTTCGCCGACGAGGAAGCCGTCCGGAAGGCGGTAGGGTTGTCGTCTCAACCCAAACCCTCCATGGTCAAAGGATCCGTGAAGTGCGGGATCTGCTTAGAGAGGTACGCTTTTCGCAAAGCCAATTCGGCTAATTGCGGCCATTATTACTGCAAGCAATGCTGGAAATCATACATCGCCGCCGCGGTGGAGAACGGCTCGGGGTGTCTGACGCTAAGATGCCCCGAGCCGGCTTGCCACTCTGCTGTCTGTCAAGATATGATCAACAAGCTAGCGCGGGACGCGGATAAGGTAAAATATAGATCTTACCTTGCTCGATCATTCGTTGAATTGGGCTGGCACACCAAGTGGTGCCCCGCCGCCGGATGCGAGAACGCCGTCAATTTCGTCGGCGACGGCGAGACCTACGACGTGTACTGCGACTGCAGGAACGGTTTTTGCTGGAACTGCGACGAAGAAGCCCACAGCCCCATGGATTGCGAGACGGTGAGGAAGTGGATCGCGAAGAACAGCTCTGAATCGATGAACACGACGTGGATCATCGCGAACTCGAAACCTTGTCCGAAGTGCAGGAGGCCGATACAGAAGAACCAGGGTTGCATGCACATGACCTGCTTGCCGCCGTGCCGCCACGAGTTCTGCTGGATCTGCCTTGGAGATTGGCAGAAGCACGGCGGAGGCAACTACAGCAACTACTACTCTTGCAACGGCTACCAAGTGGTAACCACCAGCGGAGCATTGGGAGAACGCGAGCAGAAGCAACGGCTGGCCAAGATGGCGATAGAGAGGTATACGCATTACTACGAGCGGTGGGAAGCGAATCACAAGTCGTGGAAGCGGTCTTTGGACGACGTCCGGAGGGCGGAAACAGAAACAATTCAAGAGCTCAGCGTAGTGAAGAATTTTCCGGTGGAAGAGATGGGTTTTTTGGTGGAGGCGTGGAAGCAGGTGGTGGAGTGTCGGCGGGTGTTGAAATGGACTTACGCTTACGGGTACTACATAGCAGAGAACGAAACTACAAAAAAACATCTATTTGAGTTTCTTCAAGGAGAAGCCGAGGCTGCGCTCGAAAGGCTCCACAATTGTGCCGAGAATGAAGCCCAATTGCAGCTCGAACTTGATGACCTCTTTGAGCTTGGTTCGGGGAAGAAGGGCTTTCTGGACGAGGAGGGCCAAGTGGTTATTATCGATACGTTTGAGGAATTCCGTACGAAGCTGGAGAGACTGACGACAGTGACGAGGGACTACTTTGAGAAACTGGTGAGGGCGTTGGAGAAGGGGCTACCAGATGTGCAGGAGGAGACCGGGGGACATCAGAACCCCGATGAGTGGCCTTGCGATCGATGCACTTATATGAATCCGGCCTATGCAGATGCGTGCTTTATGTGTTCCGTACCGGATGAACATGATGAAGATGAAGATGAAGATGACGACTATTTAGATGAAGAACATAATGAAGATGAAGAACATGATGAAGATGAAGACGATGAAGATGGAGTGGGAGAGTTATTAAAAGAGTTTGTAGAGCTATTTACAGACTAGCCAATTAGGCACCATTGTGTTTTTACGGAATTATTATTACTGTTTTCCTAGTTGAAACTTATTGCAGATTTCCCTGAAAATCTATAATTTCCGGTTATCATCATAATTCTCCAATGATAGCCAAGTTTATCATCTTTTCGAATCGGATTTATCATTCATAAAAATAACAGCAGTGAGGAGATAAACCCTAGATTTTTGTCTGCTTAGAAGAATTATCAACAAGTAGTTGCATATACGAAAACAGAGGTTTTCATCATCAACCTGGTACTTGATTTTGTAAATGCCAAGTAGTTTTTACAAAGAAAATAATAGCTCTCCAGTAGCAATTTTCTTTTTTTCCCAGTTACATTGATCAGAGAAAACTGGATAGAGTAAAAAAAAAATGCAGGAGTGCAGGACTACCTGATCAATTGTGACCATTGTTAGTGGAAGGAATGCTGGAAATCATATAAGCATATCATAATAAAGGCTGTGTTATGAATTAAGTTGCTTATTTAAGCTTTTGATATCAGTCACAATCATAATATTTACATTTTTATTGTAATAGCCTGAATGAAATAACTACAAAACATTATTCTTTTTAGCTGATTTTTGGTTCACGGTTTCTTTGGTATTATGAACTTGTCCGATATTAGATATCAGCTTTTCAGATCCAATCTATCATTCACTAACAGGAGCAGGAGAAAAAATAAAACCCTATAAATTTGGCGAAAGATTGAAAGAATTATCGGCATAAAGACAGAATGGGATGCGAAAACAGAGATTTTTGTCCTGAACCTTGTTCTGGACATTTTTTTGTTCAGGATTTTGGAGCTGTCCAGTACTTTTTACTTGCAAACAATATCTTCTCCCTTGAGAGAGGACCATCCTCACTATCCACCATTCTGCTCTCCCACTGAAGCCCATCAGTGACGGCTATCACGTTCACTATGACATCCACGTCGTCTCTGATAATCACGCTCCCTAGCGGCCGTAATATCCTATCCATTTCGAGCAGGATGTCTTCCATTTCGCATCTGCAGCACAACATATGACAAAAACATTTGAGCAACTGAGGTTTATAAATATGATAAATTGATGCGGTTTCATAGTACAAGTTACCTGTCCTGGTAGAGGGTAAAGATGGAGTCTGCGTGTATGAAGTCGTAAGTTCTTGGATAAGTGGACATTGCTTCGCACCTAGCCACAAATAAGTTGTGTTGTTAGCGGTGAAGAATTCAACAAGGAGACCATTTCGCAAGTTGAACTAGTATTTATAAACAACGAGCAAGATAGCCATATTAAAAGCCGCAACCAATATTGGAACAGCCGCTTACATAACATTCAGTTTTCATGGAAAACATCGACATTTGGTAGTCTGACAACGCAGTATATCTGAAATCGGTATAGCTCGGAATAAAACAAGGCCTGGAAGCTGGCATACCAAGTCAACAGTCCGGATAGTGAGTGATTCTTAGCTGCTCATAAACAAAAACTGACCCGGACTCTAGCTGCCTTGGTAGGTGCACAAACATAATTATAAAATCAAAGTTTTCCGAAAATTAGAGTTTCGTAACATGATTTAATTTCCTTCTCTTCTTCATTCTGATTGAATGTCCCTTGTCTTACTCTCTTCCAAGGTGTAATTGAATTATTTAAATTAACAATATAAAAAGGGTAAATGACATAAACCACCCGTGTAGTATGGAAAAATACATGATCGCTACCATGTACTGTACTTTGAGAAATATCCCAAACCACCCTTGTTTGAGGGTGACTAATGGAACAAATGAAAAGTTGGCCGTCCTCGCTAATCAAAATTTACACGCCATGATTTTTTTTTAGAAAAGGGAAGACAAGTAAGGAATCAAACATATCACCCCTGATTTTCATCATCCATTTGTAATCAAAAAATGCTAGGGATCTCACCAATGTGACATCTTCTTTCCAAACAAATGTAGTTATGTCAAACAAGTGTTCACATTGCCAATTTTACATTTAGGTGTTTGATGGATGTGAGATATTAGTGAGATCCTTAGCAATTTTCTATGTAATCATCCAAAAATGTTTTAAAAATCAATCATTTAACCATTATGACAAATTAACTTGTCACACCGTGGTAAAATCTAAAAGAAATTTGGTGAGATATACAATTTACCATGCAAAATAACATTGTCAAATCTTTAAACTAAAGGTTATTATTTTGAAGATCCCTTTCAAAAAAAGTTATTAGTTTGAAGATTTAGCTTCTTTATCTTTTATATCATGTAACACTTGTCTAATAGTAGATAAATTTGTTCACTATCGATCTCGATGAATTTGGACCGACGCTCGTGGTGAAACGTGTAGGTCCAAATCCTGAATTTTAGGTTGGCACTCTCACAAACCGGTGAAACGTGTAGGTTCAAATCATCGAGTCTTGAGTTCAAGTCTCCGCCGCATCCCAAAAATGTAAAATATGCTATAACTACCTTCTTCGTGATCGTGAGTTCAAGCCCTCGCCGCATCCAAAAATCGTAAAACTCTAAACTATGATAAAATATGTCTTTAATTGTGGACAAGCATATGTACTCCCGTGACACACTATATAAAACACCTCCTCGCGACCACAAGGAGATAGAATCCTAAACTCCTGATCCTTTTCTTAAGATGCTTAATCACTCTCAAAGTCAAAATAAGACAGACGAGTCCTCCTAGGTTTATTCCACCTCTAATCCCCAATTAGTCAGTCTCTCTGTATTCCGGCGATCTCACCGATCAATCACCCAATTATGGACTCCGGCGACGACATGGACCCCATCGGAGACTACTACAGCGCCGACGACGACCGCAGCGACGAAGAAAACGAATACGGTTACCTAGACAACGCTGATCAAGGTCACCAACCTAGAATCACTAGCTTCACGGTACTCAAAGAAGCAGACATACTCCGACGTCAGGAGGAACTCGTCTCCGAGGTATCTGCCGTCCTATCGGTTTCATCGGTCGCCGCTAGTATTCTCCTCCGGCATCATCATTGGAGTGTGAGCGAACTGCACGAGGCCTGGTTCGCCGACGAGGATCGTGTCCGGCAGGCGGTCGGGCTGCCGGAACCATCCCCGTCCCCGCCGGAAAAGGAAAAATTTTCCGGCGGGCAGAAGAAGAAGCTGATCGATTGCGGGATCTGCTTCGAGAGATATCCTCGTAAATCGATCAGCTTCGCTTCGTGCCAGCATCCTTATTGCAATGGATGCTGGCGAAGCTATATCAGCACCTCCATAGAGGGTGGCTCAGGGTGTCTGACACTCAGATGCCCTGAGCCCTCCTGCAAGGTAGCGATCGGTCAGGACATGATCGATTTGCTAGTCCTTGTAAAAGACCGGAGGAAGTACGCCAGATACCTCCTCCGGTCATTCGTGGAGCAGAATCGGAAGATCAAGTGGTGTCCCGCGGCGGGATGCGAGAATGCTGTGGAACTCGAGGTCGGCGGGGATGGAGGATACGATGTCACTTGCGAATGCTCGAATGGGTATTGTTGGAATTGCAACGAGGAGGCACACCGTCCGGTCGATTGCGAGACTGTAGCCAAGTGGATGACCAAGAACAGCTCAGAAGCGGAGAACACGAAGTGGATACTTGCGAATTCGAAGCCTTGCCCGAAATGCAAGCGGCCGATCGAGAAGAACCATGGTTGTATGCACATGACGTGCAGGCCGCCTTGCGATTACCATTTCTGCTGGCTCTGCCTCGATGACTGGAAAGTCCATGGTTATAACCCGTGTAACAAGTACGCGGAAGCCAAGAAATCGGACGCGTTCAACGAAGAAGAGAGGAGGAGAGAGATGGCCAAGAGGTCGATACAGAAGTACACGCATTACTACGAACGGTGGGCGGCGAATCATTCCTCGAAGGAGAAAGCACTCGCGAGTTTAAGAGGATTGGAAAATAAGAAAGTGGAGGAGATTAGTAACTTGGTAAATGTCCCAGAGACGCAGCTCAAGTTCATATCAGAAGCATGGGTGCAGATTACTGAATGTCGTAGAGTTTTGAAGTGGAGCTATGCGTACGGATACTACTTGCCGGAGGAAGAACAAGCAAAGAAGCAGTTTTTTGAGTATTCGCAAGGGGAGGCTGAGGCTGGTCTAGAGAGGCTTCACAAATGCGTTGAGAAGGATCTGGAGGAGTACCTCAAGGCTGAAGACCGCAAGGAAGATTTCAACAACTTTGGCATGAAGCTGGTTGGGTTGACGAAGGTGACCGGCACATACTTCGAGAACTTGGTTAGGGCATTGGAGAATGGACTTCAGGAGGTGACAGCCAAAGAGGGTTGCAGCAAGGCAGCAAAATCAGAATCCACCAAAAAACAGAAGTTTAGGTAAAAATTTGGACATAACCAATTTGGTCGTCTCACCAAATGCATTTTCGGGTTTAGCATCATTTTGGTTTTGAACATTTTCGTATTCCTAGAACATATTACTAAAACCTATCTGATTCTGTTTGTTGCTAGAAACATATAACTAGTTTATGTGGTTTCATTGGATTGCTTAAGAGTCTTAAACCCGGTTCTATTTTCAGTTTGGTTGTTCTTTAACATCATATTGATGCCCTCTGAAATTTATTTGGATGGTATGTGATCATTTGCACATGTGAATGTTAAGTTTCATGCTGTATGTAAATTTTTGGGCATTCAAATTAGTCCTGAGTCAGTTTCTTGACAACCATGGTCCAAGCATTCTTTGATTCTAAGTTTTCGACACCACTAAGCGAGTGACATCATGAAGTGAAGACCAAAGATGAAGGCAGTATACAAAATAAAGGACCTCAGAGCAATGCAGAAATGATTCAAGACAGTGGAGAAAAAGGTCATACCAGTTCTGGTAAGTGCCAATCAATCCGCGTTCGAAAATGACCCCAAGGGTATTCTTCGCCTTTGTATCAATGGCAACCGTGTTCATTACCCACACTGGGTCATTCACCAGTGCGGCAGCAAAACCTCCCAACTGAGAGTTCATGTCAAGCAAATTTCGGTACCTTCCTTTCTCTGCTAGCTGAGAATCATATTTCTTGTACCGCTCTACTCTATGCTTCCACAATTCTGTATCATTTGTGAAGACTTCTGGTGATATTCCTTCTATGCTTCCACTGGTGATCCTTGGAGGAACTGCAGTTAGTCTTTCGGGCCACTTCACTAGCTCTCCACCTGCAATTTCTCTGATATCTGACACCTCGGGTAGAGGAGTTAAACATGTATCCATCTTGGTGTACCTGCATAGGAGATAAAATTAGGTTCTCATATCATTTGAGCCATTGACTTCTTGAAGGAAGTAAAGATTATTCTTTTTCTTGCATTCTTTTAGTGCCTAGAAGATATGCAATAACCCTTTTCAGCCCAATTCTATTACCCCTTTTTCGTTAAAGTATATAGAAGAATGTTATAGCTGATTTCACGAGCAACCGTGGCTTACATATAAAACAGGCCTCATATGCTCTTAAGGATGTTTTGCTTATAAGTAAATTTCACAGCTTTACTATCCGAAAGTGATGTGCTCAAGCTTCTAACATTAGTACATGCTCATACACACACACAGTGAGTCAGTGACACTTGAGAGATCTTTCAGAAGCACCTCTTTTGCAAGGTCTGTCTAAGTTCTGAATAACATTTACCCTTTATTGCCAAAAAATATGTCCCATACAGATATACGATTCACCTTTTTATCTGCTTAGACCTAAGAAACAAAAAAAACTAGAAGACAAACAGGATAATTGAAGAAAATGGCAAAGAAACATTGATACTGAATAGGTATAGAACTTACCAAGCCATGTCTGGGTTCTGTTCTTTACAGAACTGTGGCTTCTTGAGGACCTTGCGATTAATTTTGCAGTGGACGTGATTTGTTGGTTTCTGCCAAATAGCAATATCACCTTTCTGGTTCAGTTTCTTCCAGCAAAGCGATTTAGCTACGTTCTCTATCGCAGTCTGGTCGGCTTTCAACTCCTCGGCAGTTTTCTGCCAACCCTTCCACCTGTTCTCCCAATTTATTGGCGGCCCAGACAAAATCCAGTATCCTCCAGGGCGTAATATCCGATCAACTTCAATTAGGTAAGCACCATCTGTCCAATTACAATTCAGAAGTAAGAGACTACTATGATTCTGAAGACGTCCTATTAGTCAGGTGACAGAATTTGTGTCATGCAGGGACCAAGTGGGGGCTAAACCTGAATTTTCGCATTAAGCGGAATGTAATTCTACATATCAAATGTAGATTATATAAATCACTGAAGCTGGAACTTTATAACTTCATAGCTAACTCCATTATTTCCAAGGCAAACCAGACCAGACCAGACAAGGATTTTGTTTTTCTTCCTTTGCCAAGATAGGATATGGGATTGAGATACCTGGGTAAGGGTCATCCTTCAGGTTTTATGACACTAGGTAATATTATGAATGAAATCAGCGAATAAGGTAGATGCATTCTGTTCCAAAATAGATCTTCTGGTGGCCCGAATCACAAAGCACACATTTTGATTGTGCTAGGCTCTAAAAAACAACAGAATTAGCAACATCCACCATTAAGGAAAGCGAAATTTATGTTTGCAGGGACAGGTGAGTAACCGAAATGGAGAAAATGTGGTTTAAGTATAATATTTAGGTATCGGAATAAAATTTAAACTTTTCAGTAGAAGCAGCTGTTCCTACTTGCCACAGCCCAAACTTTGTTAGGATTCTCAAAAACACCTAACTATCATGCAAATTGCAACAACAAAAAACGAAGAAAGAAGATGGTGTAAAGCCACGAAGAGATTACCATATGCAGCCCAAGGGATGAGGCAGCGAGAGCAATGAGCCATGTCAAAAGCTCTTGAAGGGTAAGGTAGACGGATGGAGGCAAGAACTCCGATCAAAGCTGGAACTCCACGTTCAAGAGCAAATTGCACCTGCGCTTCATGTGTGTCTTTTGGCGCGAATGAAACAGCTATGATGTTCCTAGACAAAAGATGTGCTCCCCAACTGGCGACCTGTAAAATTAGAAGGGAAGAACTCATAAGAGTTCAGAAAATGAAGCAAGCGATACAAACAGGCAAACAGCGGATCTAGTTTTGCTTTCAATGATGCTTCTGACAAAATATGAAATGGTTACAACACCAACAACTTCTTTGTTAGAAGTAAGAACCAACAACCGATTGGATTAGCTTGTAGTGTATAGTGATTGTGATACGTGCACACTGCACTACTGACAATGGGATTCAGTATCACATCCTTGTTTTTCAAATGATAAGGACTACTGAGATTACATTGTTTGTGGGCAAAATCTAAGGACTAAGACTCAAAAAATGGAACAAAAGGAGACCAACTGAACGCTATCTCAGGGTCAGTTCATTGGCTCGGGTCCATGTTTTAGTATTGATGCATATTCATGAGACTATCTCCAACTGAAGGCTTTCCCCAGCCCCTGCCCATTCCCTTCCATTCACCCCTAGGAGCTATCTTTTGGGGTTGAGAAGTCCTAAGACCACCTAATAGAGGTGTCGAGTCCAGTTTACCCAAATTTTCGGATGCTCCTTGAAAGATCAGTACATGGTTATCTGACCTCGGCCCAACGAGTGAGTTGTATATTGTTGGGGCTTATACCACATTGGTTGTGGTAATGTAATACGTGTGAGGCAAAGTCTCACCCTTGAGCTAGCTTTTGAGGCTGGGTCACATCGGTACTTTTGCCGCCCTTCCTTTCACTCGATTGGAGATGCCCTTTAGGGACTAACTATAGAAGTATTTTAGTTTGTTGGAAATTGTTAACCAAGCACTAGTCCATGGAGCTTGACCTTAATTAGTTTGCGTTCTAAAGTCAAACGACCGAAAAAATAATTGTAGTGCAGATAATTTCATTGAGTTGTGACTAGTTCCTAATACTAAGTGATTTAGACATTTAGTAGTATTATATCTGGCCTGGTCCATATCTTAACCTAACAAGGTAAAATCAAGAAACAGACAAATAAAGCCAGATGTGTTCATATCCATCTTAAGGAGGAGAACCATATTTCATTTTCTTCGCGAAATTTTGGGAAATAGAAATTGACAACATTAAAGGACCCCCAATACAACTATCATCATCATATGGTATAAATTCTCACATGTTATCTTAATTTTTTTCTTTTGCATTAAATATTATGGAGTTATTGCGTATTAAAAACAAATCCTAAATTCAGAGAAGAAGACAATGTACAAGGTATGCCCACATAAAGTCATAAACCACCAAATTCACCTAAATATGGAAGAAATTAAAGATAAAATTAAAGATGAAAAACAGAGTTTTTTTTCCTTCAACAACCTCAGTTTAGATGACAGGTTGGAGTGCTAGAGGAGGAAGAGTGCAATTATAACCTTCTGGTTCTGTTGGAGATTTCTTTAACTACTTCAAGTAGATGAAAGCAACACGTAGACTACAGAACAAACATCCCACCAGTTCACAAGACATTTTTTTAGACTTTTATGCTAACCACTTTATAATGACCCTAATGACCAACCGATTTATAAATACTTCTACGGTTTCGCCTGAAACATTCCAATTTGACTTTTCTATGTGTAACCATGTCACTTTGACCTAGTGATTTGGATGACCAAACAATGCAATTTTTTTTTTGTAATCTTTACAATACCATATAAAGATTACCAAATTTTTGCATTGTTTTGCTAATTAAAAATCAAGGTCAATCTGACCCGGTGGGTTAACTCTGGGAGGTTTCACGTAGTATATGTTTAGAGAGAAGGTGTTGATTGTAGTATTAGTTTACATTCTTAAAAAAAAAAAAAAAAAAACAAAACAAACAAAAAAAAAACACAATTTCGCTTTGGAGAATGATAAGGTTTGTTCATACACTAAAAAAATCCCCCTGTTATAAAAATCTTTCCATAAGAAATTTCAAATGTTCCCATAAGAAGTGTTCCAAACAGAGCATTACAGTTGTCTGAAATTTTCAAAAAGAAATCTCAATTTTCTCATTCTTTCCCAAAAAAACAGCAATTAAACCTCATAAAAACTTTCCAAGCTTGGTCAATTCCCAGGACAGAGAGAGAAATATTTCAAAAACACAACAACCGTAGTAATTACGACAGCTGACCGAAGATTATTCTCCAAAAACCACATTGGCCGGAGAAAAATTTGGATAAACCCTATCTTCTCTCCGGTCAAATTGACTCTCTTCAATCAATTTCAAAACCCAGAAAAATGACGTCCCCTGTTTTTATAAACTCGCAGCACCCAAAAAAATTGAACCAGTCCCATGTCAAACCCAATTAACAATTCGTTTAAAGAGACGACTCAAAATTGTTTAATCCCCAAAGGGTTCCAAACTCATACTTCTTCTGTTTCATCTGTTTCTTCTTAGTTTGGCTTTTACCACTATTTGTCTGATTGTTTTGACCCAATGATTTGATTAGCAATATGATGTAGTAATTTTTTAGAAATTTTACATAGTCATCATGAAAAATTACCAAAAGAATTGTTTTGTTCTGTTACGAATAAAAAAGTCAAACTAAGAAGAAACAGACCAGGTGCGGAAGAAGATGAACATGTAGACACACATAATCGAATAGACATATAAAACTGAATTTTATACATACCCCACAACCGGTATCAACCGCGGTCCGAACCGAACCGTCCCGGAGATCAATCATCTTCCCAATCTCATCAATATAAGCATCCGCCCCGTTCGGAAACATCGTACCGCCGCCGGGAAACCTAAACCGGTCACCCTCGAACCGGACCCAATTCTGACCGGCCTTCTCCACCGTCAAATGCTTATGAGGAACATTCGCATACCAAACCGATCCCTTACTCTCCGGCCACCTCACCGGCGTCCTATACCCGTACGGCGCCGGAATTAAACACTTGAGCAACTCGTGCCTTTCAGGGCAGTGCCTCTCCCGGTAAATCAACCGGTCCCGGTCGAATTTCAGCGACCGGTTCGAGTCCTCACATGGGGTGTACTCGGAGAGGGACGGATCGCATGGTGGGTAGTCCTTGGAATGGAGTTCTTTGGTGGGGAGTTTGATGAATTGGTCGGCGGAGTGGTGGGGTTCGAAGTTTAAGGGTTTGATGAATTGGGTGGTGTTGTTTGAGGGGTTGCATGTGATGGTGGTGGTGGTGGTGGTGGTGGTGGTGGAGGAGGGGTGGTTCCAGATGCCGAGGAGGTAGAAGATGGAGCAGAGGATGGTGGCTCCGGCGAGGTAGTGGAGGCGGAGGTTTTTGGTTTTGTGGGTGAGGTTGGAGAGAGTCACCATTGGTGTTGGGTGATTTTTGGGTTGTGGGTTGTTAGAGGTTCAGAGAAGAGAAGAGGAATGTGACATGGATGTGAAGGTGACGACTGAGTGAAGCTTTTTCGAGGGGGTTTATATCGTCATCGAGGAGGGGATAGTGCACGCGTCGAAGAGGGTTCACGCGCTGACGCTCGACTCGTTCGTGGAGGAACTATTTGATGCGACAAGCACACAGGGTCATTGTGTTGTAACCCTTTTCTTGTGTTTTATGTTTGGGTGCTGATAATTACGGTACATCGATTTATAGTTACAGCACAATAGTTTGTTCTCTGATATTTTTATTCCTCACTACTAAAAATTGTATTCGATGAATGGAAGAGAACGAAAGAAGCGTCCAGATGTCCTTATAACTCTTGATCAACGATAAGAAGCATGAGTATTATGCTTCTCTCCTCTCTCGGCCTCTCTTGATCGGCAAGAACTAATGATGATGATCGGCAAGAACTAATGGCGACGAAGACTTCTGTATTTGATGATAAATTGAAAAAGGACAAGATGAGTTAAACATTAGCATATTTAACCCCAAATTAGTCTAACATTAGCAAATTAAACCACAAATATTTGCAAGGGGATTATGTGTCAAATTTTCCTACAGGAGTGTCACGTCACTGACGGAAATCCATATCCTTTAACGGCGGCAATAAGATTGGTGTGCGATGTCAGCGAAATACATATTACAAGGGGGTTATGTGTCAGAACTGAAACTGTTGGCGGCACAGTGTCGACTGGCTGATACTGCAAGGGAGTTTTCTGTCGAAAGTTCTTCAACATATCTATCGCAATAACAAACCATATTGTGTGGTGCATGAGCTCCTCCATCACATCACTCACAAGAAAGCTGGGAAGGCTGGTTTGTATGGACTTAAGCTTGACATGAATAAAGCTTTCGATCGCATATCCTGGTCGTTTATTCAAAGCTACCTCAAATTTATGAACTTTGGACAAGTTATCATTAAATCCATTATGGAATGTATTTCAACCGTCTCCTCTACGGTTCTTGTTAATGGCCTACAATCGCCTTTCTTTTCCCCTTCTGCTGGAATTAGACAAGGGGACCCACTCTCAACGATATTCTTCATCGTCATCGAAGAATCTTTCTTGGCTCTTCTTAATTGTCTTGCCTCTGAAGGATATCAGCAAGGGGTGCCTATCAGTCGTAAGTCTACAACTATCAATCACTTACTTTTTTGCGGATGATACTTCATTTTTCAGAAGTTTAATCTTGAGGACGCTTAGGATGCTAAAAAGGGGTCATGATTCATTTTGTGATCAATGGGGGCGAAGAATAAATCTCTAGAAGTCCAATCTTCTTGTAAGCCCAAATCTAAATGAGTCTGATGTTGCCACTCTTCGGAACATTCTGAACATTTCTCTTACAAGCAAGCTTAATAAGTATCTTAGAAGCATTATGGACTTCACTCGGGAAAAGGGAGAGATTTTTCAGGGTATTATCGAACGTTCTAAAAAAAAGCTTAACAGTTGGAAGCTCCATTCGCTCTCTTTCGCCGGAAAAGTTATTTTGGTGAAATCTACTTTCATGGTCATTCCAACTTACCTGCTCTCGGTCTTTCGAGCTCAAATATATTTTTCAACATCAAATGGCAGTAATAAAGGAGAAGGTGGTCTGAGGTTCAGAGATTTATAAATTCAGAATAGAGCATTGTTAGCTAAAATGGCGATCAAATTCTAAGAATGCCGCTATCATTGCTCTCTCGTGTTATCCTTGAAAAATATTGGCAAAGGACAGACTTTCTTTCGAGAAAGTCAAGTTCAAACTCCTCTTGGTGTTGGAAAAGTATTTTATGAGGGAAATTGATCCTTAAGGATGAAGTGCGTTGGAATCTGGGAATGGGGTAAGCATCAACCCGTTTGCTGACAAATGGATGCCAAATTAAGATTTTCTTTTGCGTCCTTCTCTCAAATTTTTCTACCCGGATCTCATTGTTTCCATCTTTATGATTCAATCTTCCTGCAGCTGGAACTTACCGCTTATTACCCAATTTTACGGCAACAACATTTACAAAAATATTATTTCTATTTGTATTCCTCATTGTCCTCAAATCGACCGACTGGTGTGCCCTTATCATCCCAGTGGTTTATTCTCCGTCAAATCAGGTTATCCCACGATCAAGAAAAAAGTCGATACATTTCCTCCTTATGTGCACCTTGAAAGACTAGCTATATATGGAAGGCTTCTCGGGCTCTTAAACTCAAGCCTAAGATTTCTTTTTTCGTATGGAAACTGCTATCTAAAGCATTGCCAACTATTGTCTCTCTAAAGCACATGAACAGTCCTATTTCCTCAACCATTTTTCCCCGATGTTCTCTAGAAGAGGAAACCTTCTTTCACTGTATTTCTAATTGCCCTTCATCTTGAACTGTGTGGTTTGGTTCTCGTCTTGAAATTCTGGTTCCATGTGGCCCGTCACACCTCTTTTCTTCCTTTCATCTCTTCAATCTTCTTCGCCTTACTCATGCAAGTGAATAAGACTTACTTCATCCTCACTCGACGACATTTGTGGCTACTCAAAAATGAAGTTGTGATGAAGAATTCTCTCATCACGCCTGAAGCTTCTTTAGCAGCTCTTGGTCACTCGATTGGTTCCAATAATTCCGTGAAAACTAAACAGAATACTGAATCTTCGGTACACGATGTCGGTATCCCTAATATTTTGGACTCTTCTATACATTTGAGGTGGTCTAAAGGAAGTGCCCCCATTGATAAAATCTTGGTTCTCGTAGATGCCTCATGGCTTCCCAATGGCATCACCACGCCAAATCTTAAGCAGTTTGCAGTCAAAATTCCTGGCATCGTAACCGAAACCTACCGCGTTCTCCCCGTCATCCATATCAGCGGACCGGTACCCAAAAAGCCTTGTCGTCGCAAGTTGGGGGAAGCTGAGAACGATCATCTACAGCCATGGACACTCCAACGAGCATCTGAACCGTTAATCACGCTCTGATCATGCAGTCATGGTTCACCCACCAGACTTGGGCTCCTGTCTGAGTAGAACTCAAGGACAAGGAGGTACGAGCCTATAGAACAGATTAAAATGGCTACCTTAAAATTCAAGCAGTTTCTCCACTCCAGACGGAAACAATTGGAATTTCTAAAGCTATGAAATGGCTACTATCGCATGGCTACAGACACGCGGAAATCCTAACGAACTCGTTTAACTCGGTTATGAATCTCTTTGACTTGAAGGATTACTCCATATGCACGATCATCGAAGATATCAAGGTTGACAGTCAAAGATTTGTTTTTCTCTCTATTTCCTATGTTAGACGTGAGGAAGTTAGGAAAATTTATGATCGAACTGTTTGTATCAACAAATTATTGTTCTAATTAATGGTAATGTCTACTTAAAAAAAACATATTGTGATTAAATGTGACTTAATAATATGTGATCACAACATTAATATATTCAGCATTAATATATGACTTGATATATTTGTGTACAAAACAAACATTAACAAGTTTTCGTCTTATCTAATATTCAATTCACCCTCAAACTGTAAAAAAAATGTCATCTATTAACTCGTCGATGCCCCCTTGAATATCTTATGAATATTAATATTAGGCAGCTTAAACGAAATGCATTGTTCCACAGATATTTAATTTGAATATTATGTAAGCGAGTAAGACTTTTATACCAATGTTTAATATATTTTCCTCAATGTTCTTCATTTTATTTAAAAAATATATCATAATCGAAGCAAACTAAAATGGTCGGTTATGCTTGAGTTTACCGATTAATTACTTGTTTAGGTTTGTGTAGAGATTTTCTCAACCCAAGGAAATTAGTTGCGCGAGAAATATTCAGTTCACCCTCAAACTTTAATATTTTTTTTCATTTTCTCAACTCGCCGATGGCTCCTTGAATGTCATATGAACATTAATATTAGGTAGCTTAAAAGAAATGCATCATTCCAGTGAATTTTAATTTGAATATTATGTAAGGGAGTAAGACTTGTGTACCAATATTCAATATCGTTTAATCATTGATCTGTATTTTCTTTAAAAAAACTGCCATAATCGAACCCAAAAAAAATGGTCGATTATGCTTGAGTTTACCGGTTGCTTGGTTAGGTTCGGGTAGAGATTTTCTCAACCCGGGGTAGTTGGTTGCGGGAGAAATATTGATACATTTTTAATGCCCAAACTGCCACGCATACATCCCGAAGTAGGAGGATGGGTGGGCTCTACGTTTTCTTTGTCCTCCTCCTTATTTCCTGATGCAGGAAGAATTTTGTCAGTTTCAGAAAAGTCGTTTCGGTCCATACGCAAAATTAGGGACAAAATTGAAGGGTTGGAGATTTGGGTCGAACCATACATAATTCTGATCAGAAATAATATTCTAAGAAGAGCCCGTGACTTGTCACATGCACCACCTTGATTTGGCCAAAATCGACTGTTTATGAGTTGAAATTGTATGTTTTCTACTTTTCAGAATATTTCTTTCTTCAACTAGGATTTTAGTTGAAACCCTATTTGGGTGAATCTTTTATACGAGTGTTTTATTATGTTAGATTTACTATTTAGCATTACATTTAGGATTTTTATCATATTTAAAATAATTATATTTGTAAACTATTAAAGTCCGGCCTGTGGGCTGACTTCATTAGTGAATCGATTATTGAGTTCATTTCAGAAAACTTGGTGTTTTTTATGAACCCTATGGAGGTTCTTTCATGATTTCCCTTCCATCTTCGGTATCAGTTGGTATCAGAGCTCAGTTCGACGTGGGAAGAAGATTGTCATAACAATGGTGCGTGGATGACCTGGCGGTTGCGGGCAGGTTCTGGCTGAGGAAGCCCCCCAACGGGAAATTAACCTCCACGGGGTTATAATGATGGGGGCAGAAGGTCAAATCTTGGATCATGATTCGGATCCCGCGTTCGAGATTCCATTCAATCATCGTTATGAAGGACTAAGTTACAGGATCGACAAGCTAGATTCTTCGGGTATGTTACAAATCAAACATATTTTTCGTGATGCAATATTTTACAGGCGTATTTCCAAATCATGTTAATCTGAGGTGGATTGGACAATCCCTCCGATTTATGATGACCATGGAGACAGAGATGTAGTTGCATATGACGACAAAGAGACGAAATTTGAATTAAACGAGTCAATAGTTTTTCCGTTCAAGTTTTCGTCTTGCTATTGTGATCCTCTCTTCGTTGAGCAGATCATTCAAGTTCCTATATCGAACTCGAGGACGAGTTCATTTGAAGAGGGGGTGACTGATGCAGGAATAATTTTGCCAGTTTCCGAAAAGTTGTTTCGGTCCATACGTAGAATCAGGGAAGAATTGATGGTTTGGAGATTTGGCCAAAATTGACTGTTTGGTGGTTGAAATCGTCAATCTCTACTTTTCAGAATATTTTTTTTCTTTAATTAGGATGTTAAATTGTTAATCGAAACACTATTTGGGTGAATCTTTTGAATGAGTATTTTATTAGGTTACATTACTATTTAGCATTAAGTTTAGGATTTTTACCATATATCAAATAATTACATTTTTCAGCTATTTAATCCGGCTTGTGGACATGTTTCATTAGTTAATCAATTACTGAGTTTATTTAGAAAAACGTGGTGTTTTCTATGAACTCTATGGAGGTTCTTTCGTGATTTCCCTTCCATCTTCGTTGTTTCTTGCTGATCCCAAAAACGCCTCGATTCAATTCGGCGTCATTTCCTCTTTCACGCTTATTTATCCGATTTATTTATTAGTTTTAATATATAATAGTAGTTTTTCTATGATGATTTAAATTGAAATAAATCTCTTAAGATAATGGGCTTACTATTCCTCGTATTTCGATATCATTTTGGAATTAATTGTTACTAAAATAATAGTGTGACAATTAACTTATTAATTTGTTTTTAGAGAGAAAATAGGTTTCTTGTGCTCCCATTATTTTGGAGAATGACCAAGGTGCGAACAGGCGGTATATAGGGTTTCGGTTCCGTAGCATGGTTCCAACTTCTTCTTCGATGGCTTCTGTTCAACATGAACGCCGATACTCACGCCAGAAAGAAGAGGACGTCGAAGAGTTCTGGATGAGCACTGCTTCGAAGCCATTCAGGATCTCGGGCCTTGTCTCATTGGAGGCTTCATTCTACTTATCGATTGCAACATTTAGGCGATGAAGCTGCTTTTTATGATGTGGAAGGATGGGACTCGATTAATATTAACGAAAGAAATCCAAACAGGTTCGGAAAAAGCCCAAACAAATTACAAGTAGATGTAGCGACAATGACGATAACGGATATTACATTCTCCCATATGTGAGTAGGTAAATATGAACATAGTTAATGTGCTATATGTTATGAAGTATTGTTCTCTAAAAAATATTAGAAAGTGTTATTTTGCTCAATAAATAAATAAATAAATAAATATAAAGTGTTATGTTTGCCGCTGGTCATTCATGTAAAAATAAGAATATGAATTCACTCACACAATCTACATCCGAACACGGCTATTAACGTGAATGGGTGTGAGCTCAGTGATAGACCATTTGAAACCCTTACACATGTCCCATTTTGAATCCGGCCACACATAAATTTGATGCAATTCTCAAAGAAAAACAAAGGAGTGTGATTTTTTAGGAATCAAATGAATATGATTTGATTTTTATGTTTGTATAAATTATACATTATTATATTATATAAGAGTGATGCATGTGGATAATTTAATTGTTTCTTTTTCTTTTATTTTTGTCTGCACTCTGCAATACTACTCTGTTCCCTCTAATTCTGTTCATTTGAATTTTTAACTCGTATCTGGATCAGTTTGTCCAGATGATTTGGATCACAAAGCGATGCAATTTTTTGATAATTTTTTCACCGTATGATAGAGCAACTTTACTCTATAATATCATGAAACGATTATAAAATTTTTTGCATATTTTTTGCTATTTGAATCACCGGGTCAAATTGACTCGGGAAATTGTGATAAAAGTCAATTTGGATTGAAGGAGAAGGAACATAGTGGTAGTAATGACGCAATGCTACCGAAGCACTGAAAGACAGCTTGACAATAAGAAGATACGTGTGAGCTTTTTATATGGGATGGGAATATGCGATGTTTGCTTGCCCGAAGAAGGAATTTATTTATGAGCTTCTATCCTCTGTGCATGGCTCCACATTATGAAACTTTACCTTTTGTCCTTCCATGAAATTTAAATATTCTCTCTGTCTCAAAATTTTACTTCGCCATCTTTTTTGGGGGTAAGATACACTTCCAACATTTTTGTTTAAAAATAGTGTTTTTCAAAGAATATGTTTTTTCAGAAATTAAATAGAAAAAGACTTACATTACAATTTTTTTTTTGAAATTCTAGATTATAAAACACCTATCTTAGTATTTTAAATTATAGATTATAAAACACCTATTTTAGTACTTTGTTGGTATTTTTTCATACATTTTGTGGTTAAAAATATTCACACTCTTATTGAATGTGTAAATAACAATTAAATGTTGCATGCACAAAGTAGTGTTAAAATTGACACTGAGTTTAAAGTAGTGTTAAAATTGACACTGAGTTTGAAAAGTCTTGCTAGTTGCCATATGTTTTTTATTTTGAATAGAACTTTTTAACACATCAAATAATTTTCTGATTTTGTTTTTAAACGTGCTTTTAAACATATACATTTGTTATGTTTTTTACTCTTTTTAAAAAGTTACCAAACAAGCTCTAAAGCAGAGAGTTCTTTTCCCTCTATTCAACTCCATGTTTTCGATCATCATGATAGAGTAAGAAGAAGAACATAATATATGTACCAAATTGGTTTGACAAAAAAAAAAAATTGTACCAAATTGTAAATATTCAGTCGTCTATGACATAATGAAATTATTTAAAGTTTCCAACACTACTTACTGAACTAATTGAATTATTATGCTACTTATGAAGTGGAAACCGAACAAAAGTGTTCTTAAACATGGAGGTATGGTTGAATAAACAATGATGGAGTGGGCTGAAAAAATATAAAGTGTACAACAAAAGACATTCTAGAACAATAGCATCGTTCTAAAATGTTTTTCGGGGTCATTTTTCCTTTTGTCCCAAACAAGCAAGGTAATCGCAAACCAGTTTAATGAGAAAAGTATATTTTAGTGGTATAATCCCGAGCATTTACAAATTCAAGTAGTGAGTAGTGACATCATATTTCTTCTTTCACTGTATGTCCAATGATAATAGCAAATTTGTAAACCAAAATCTTAAATTCAGTCAGAACTGATTACTATACTAACACATAACCTCATTGCTATGGGGATCTAAAATTTAAGTGGTGAAAGACTTCGAGTGGCCAATTTCGAGTTTCGGGTTATTAGAGATATCTAGGAGGACTCTATATTAGCATTATTATAGCATCATTTTAAGATTTATAAATGCTCAATTAACAATCTCAACAATCTCTTACCAATCATGTATTCATGATTATGGGAGTGGTTAGTCCTATACTCCTACTCGCTAACTACTACTTCTAATTCTGGTGAGTCTTTGACTTTATACAACTAAATTAGCCAAAGTATATGTGGGGCACTTCCCGTGAAATGACGCAAACAGATAAATAAGAATATCGAAACAATGTTATATTTTTCTTACAATCATAGATGCAACACTTTCTATTCAAGATGATAAGTCTTTCTATTCAGTTGTCTACAAATGGGCTGATATGTATTCAGTCTGTAGAGATTGTGATTGGTTGACTATTAAGTCTATAAAGCCAATTACTTGAGAAAGTTCTGACCGTGATTTCTAGAGAACAAGTTTTTCGAGAATCACATCACCAAATAAACATAACTGATTGGACATTGTTAGGGCAAGATTATTTAGAATGAAACTATAGTTTATTAAAGTGATTGTAATCAGCCTGATCGATGACGATGTGAACCATCAACTTCCTAATTTCTTTATTGAAATTAAAATATAAATTTGTCACATTCTTTTACCAAAATAAGTTGAATTGTTTCCCTAAAAATAAAGTTGAATTGTCAACACCACATACCCAGATTTGGAAATATAACAGTCTCTACTAGTGTATTATGGAAAATTACATTTATGTCTTGCATTATACATTAGTAAACATGAATTGGTCAACAGGATCACATGTTTCTTCTTAGGTTTGCCAGCTCCAATTTGTTCCTAACTTAGAAAATATCAAATGAAACTATGTAGACTAGTATGTCCTCCAATTTGCATGGTAGCTTCAAACTGATAATCCTACTCTTTGAGGGTGTAATTTAATTGATAGAAAAAACATGTTAAGGTTTTTGAAAATTTTCTCAGAGGTATTGAGTTTAAAATTTGGAAACTCAAATTCACCATCTCAAGTCGATCTAAATTTTCTCACGCAGACAGACTACTAAAGCTAAAATTTACTCAATATATATTCAAATAATAATAGCGGTTGAGAATTCTCACATCATAAAAAATTGAATTGCAGTTAGGGTGGTAGCTCAAGTGGTAGAGCGTTGGAAGCCCCTGCATGAGGTCACGGGTTCAAACCCGGTTGACGACAAAACAATTTCTAAAAAAAAAATAAAAAATATTTGCATTGATTATTACCAAAAAGGTAAAGACTCCAATGAAATATATTTCAAAGTCCAACCAACTACTTCGTTTGTTTTGCCAGAAAATTCACATTTAACTTTAGATATGTCACTTTGACCGACTAATGTAGCTGACAATATAACAAAAAAATATGCTAATGTAACACATTTTCGTGTCAATCAAGGCAATTTCTCAACGCAAAACTTCTGTGACAAATGTTAATAGAGACATCACAAGCAAGGCAAGCCTAAAATAGAAGCAATACGTCATTTGGTGCAACTGCAAGAAAAACATGGGTTTTTGGACTCACTCCTCAAAATTACACTTACTGATCTCATTCTCTTCTCCACCAAAGTCATTATTGTTGCCAAAATAGGATACTCTCACTTTCAAAGTGTGTGGGCAACCACACACGAAAGCAAGTATACTTCATCACGTAAGAAGGGATTCGACAAATCACAACTATAGATCATTTTTTCTTAACATATTTATCCACTAAACAGTAATTCGACACATCAGTAAAAAAAACTTTATTCTTTGTAGCACCAATGTTTCATCAAGATTGAATTAGTTTATAATAGAGACTAGGGAGGAAGTCTCTGACAAACTGAGCAAACAGAGACATCAATTTTAGACAAGAACTAATTTTAACAAACAACAGTTGTACATGTCAACATAAAACGAACTAGACTACGAGGAGAGCAGTTGTCACACTGGATACCTTCCTTAGAGGAGCCTATGCAAGTGCAGTGTAAAGTGGTGGTGGTGGTGTAGGGTCAAATTATTGTTACTATATACCTTACCCTTGTCGTAGTCCAAAGACAGATTCCGCACGACACGCACATGTACATGCAACCATATATAAATATAATTATATTGTTGCACATTGCCAGCATGTACACAATTACACATAGCTCAATGCATGCATGCATGTGTGGACAAAAAGGTTACGAACTTCACAGACTGATTTGGCAGAATGCATGGCCACCCAAAACCCAATACCCTCCATGTGGATGTGGACTCACTTCCTTTTTTCTTTGCTTTTTTCTAAAAAGTTGATTGATACATCATTCAATCCGATCATCTTCTCCCAAAACAGTGAAGCTTTTTGTATGCTTTTCATCACAATGGGTGGGTTTGGTGTGAACTTTTTGGATTTTAAGCTGTCTTTTAAGATGGTGTGAAAAAAATCCGTGACATAAAAGTTCAAGAAAAAAGATGTATGAGTTTGGTAAAAAAAAGTCAGTGATGTTAAAAAGTCAGTGATGTGACAGTTTTGTTGTTTACCAAAACTTACAATTTTATCTTTTTTGTCTATTTATTGAAGGTTAGTGATGTGTCAGTTTTGTTGTTTAGTGGGGATATTATTGTCATTTGTATGATTTGATGAAAAAAGACAGAAAAAATCCACCCAAACCCAACTTTTTGCTTCCACCTTTTCTACACTACAACTTGAAAATCCAAAATCCAAAATCCACTCAAAAAAGTCCATACCAAACATTAACAAAAAGTTCAAAAAGCTGAAAAGTTGATTTTGGATTAAAATCCACAAAAGAGTCCACGCCAAACCCACCCAATGTAATCTCTCATTCATACTGGTGGTAAAAAGTTCAATTCATAATAAGGTAATGAATCAAATTATTCTTACAAAGCTACTAACATTATTTATGCATCTAATGACCATTGAAATTGCACATATGATGTTAGTGACTTTGTAAGAATAATTTTCTGCTTTGTAAGAATCATTACCCTTCATAATAATATCATTATTTTTCATGTTGACTAATTGAGTCGATCGAATACGTGGCAATAAGTTTTTCGATGTTTGTCCAAATGGCATGAGAAGTGGCACAGACATGATTCTGTTGGAGTATCTAAAATTTTCTCTGGAGGAGGGGTGGCACATGGTCGAACAAAATATTTTAAGGGTGCACAAATGCTATTAATTGTAGGACATAATTAAAAATGCTACATGATTTTAGAAATACAATAGTAATAAATCAAAATTTGAGGGGTGCACTTGCTTCTCTGTGTCTTTATATGGCTCCGCCCTTGATCACGAGTTTGATATTTGGGGGAACTTCAGAAATCAAATTCACCGGGTCTGCTTTAATTAGTAAAACGATACAAAAATTTGCTAATATTTTTATGGTGTAGCTAGAGTAACAACACTGTTGAAAAGATTACCGAAAAAATTAAATCGTTTCGCAATCCAAATCACCGATTTAAGTGACATTTTTATGGGTGAAAAAAATCAAAGTAGGCCTTTCATGTATATATGAATCTGTGGTTCTACCACAAGAGACCAAGAGTCGCGTGGCCGTAATGAGCTGTGCCAATATTTATATTTTTTTTGAAAAAGTTGTGCCAATATTTCTCAACCCATTTTCATATGGGCCAGTCAACTTGTAGTTTATCAGTTATCAATATAATGAGTGGGTGTTCAGTGTAGTAACACATTGTGCCAATATTTCTCAACCCAAAAAAAAGAAAACACATTGGGCCGTCTCTAGTTATCATAGACCGTTGGACACAAAAGAACCGGAGTTAAGAAAAAACTTGTGCGAAAGGTAAATAATTTGATTTTATCAACTCCAGATTAAATTATGATTTTGATTCAGTAGAAGAATATATCACGTCTATATAAGATTTCGGGGAGAGAGACATCACAATTTTCATTTTTAGAGCTACTAAGGAGCAAGGGGCGTGGCCACCACTCATTTTTCAAAATTACACTTTTACTACTACTATTATATGACTTTTGAACAAAAGATTCATTTATCAAATACACAAAATGTTTGACTGAGTTTACATTTGCGCACTAATACCTTCAGAAAAATATATTACCTCTTTTTGCCCCGACTGTTTCTGTAGTGACACCACAAACATTCTCACACACATGGAGCTTGTTAACAGCTTCACAAACAGGCCCTGACAAAAGGCCCAAATTTTTGAACCTCCATGATATTTACGGGCCTCGCTTGGAGCCCAACCCAACTCGTGTTGACTGAAATTTCAGAACTATTGACTTTTCGGGTCTTGGACTAACCGTTTTGGGAACTCTTGTGTTCGGAGCAATCAGACGACGGGAAGAGTCCGATGACAATCGACGACGGCGCTGATTACGACGACGGCGAGTATGCTTCTCTCTCACTCTCCCTCTCTGTGAATATATTTATTTATGCTTATTGCTAATATTTAATTCACTAGGGTTTTGAGCTCACTACTTGCACATGGCTTGATCTTTGCTAATTGATTGTTACTCTTCTCCACCAATGTGATTTCGCGATGTCTTCACCAATAGAGTACTGAACGCCTTTTTTGCTTCCGCTGAGCTCACCTTCATTGTAGAGAGATTGGGGGTGAAGAATGGGCAAAGTCGAAATCACTAAAACCCTTGTCCCACTAACATATTAGGGTTTATGCTTTCTTGGTGTGAGCCTAAAATCCACCTGTATTCCGAATCCCATTTCGGCTCTGTTTGGTTCGCAGTACGTGTAAAATGTTTTGTGTGAAAAAGCTCTCCCTGCAATTATTTTCTCGTGTGTGGTTCACTCTTGCCAAAACAGTGGGCCGTGACGGAAATGGCAGTGATGGGTGGCGGTGATGGGTCGTGGTGGAAGTAGGTGGTAGTGGTGGTGGAGGTGTTAGTATGAGTTGCTGTGCTCCTTCACTCTCCGGAAAATGGCTTACTGATTTGAAATGTGTAAATCATTTTACATCATTTGAGGGAAACACATTTTACAGGAAAACATTTTACTTCCAACTAAACAGCACCAAAACACCAAAACAAGGGATTACAGGAAAATGTTTTACCACCAACCAAACAGAGCCTTCATGTCTCTAAAATGAAAATCCAGTCCTATTGGGAACTAAAACCTCCCAATCACAACTGCCTCCGTGCCCGAGGTAGATGAAATCATGAAATTGACTAGATTTCACCACGGATTACCTTCAAGAAGGGAGCCCGACTTATTTCGCCTGTAGTAGATGAAATTGTCCATATGTTTGAGCATGTGAAATAAGTTGTTGCAAGAGCAGAGCCAAGATAATTAGGTGTTGAATATTTTTCATATAATATCTGTCATTCAATCACCCCATTTCAACCCCCATGTTCCTTTCCCATTCTCTCCTTTGTATGAATGGATTTATTTATGGAAGTATAGTCAACAATTCTGAAAGAAAGAAAAGGTAGTAGCTTCTAGCCATGCTTGAAAGAAATAGTCCTGCTATGTTGTGGCTGTTACACATTATGTTAGGTTTGGAGTTATAGTCTTTCCCGGAAGAAATCCAATGCTTATCTTATACTTCCAGGTTGAAGATTACGACACATGAAAATCATTTATTAAGTACTTGCAATATGTAGTCTTTATCACTCAAAAGGATCAGTATAAACGTCTGATATAACTTGTGGAGGACCCATTGAAAGAGATTCATTCTAATCGAGAGGTGAAATCCAGATGGGTGAGCTACTAAATAATATTCAAACTTTCTACGTATCATCATGAGCTTGATCTCTTATAATTTGATGAGATTTGCTAAATGGCTTGACAACTATTATCGCAACTACATCACCACTAGCCCTATATCTTACTGGTTCTATTAGATGGCTTGTTGCTTCTCCTCCTCCTCCCTCTCACACACAAAGACACACACACTTGCAAGCTAACGGCATAAAACTAATGCATTGACCTCAGAACATAAGAAACGACGACGTGCGTGTAATTTTTAATAGTCGGTTCAGCATCTTTACCTTGTACTCGTACTCAAGTTGTCTCTTCTGACAATTATGTACATTATCAATATGTGATAAGGACATGAACTGTTTGTAAGACATTACTATATGATCCTCTTTCATCATAATTAGCTCTCTCTATTAAACAACTGCAATTTCTAATCTCATACCTAACACATAATTCCAAAGACCTCCGATATAAATTATAAATTTCCCAAATTGGTAATGGCGCTCCATATATGTGTTTGTGTGTGTTGTGCACATGCATGCATTTGGATGTTGCCAATCTTAACATATGCAACTTGCGGAACTAGGCATTCCCTTGACTCAGCGCCACGCGGGTAGGTGTGACTGCCCTTATATAAGTGGAGAATAGTTGATCTAATAATGCAGAAGTTGGTTCTTGCTTTCTTCCCTTTTATGCTTTTTTATATAAACCAGTGTTAAAGAGAACATTAAGAAACCGAAGTCTTAATAGAACTTGATAACAGAGTAACCACTTTTTTGTTTTTTTCTGAGTGGCAGAAAACTATATAATTGAAACGGAAATGATGGACCCTTTTAATTTTTATGAAACCTATGTGGGTCACTGATACTGTTGTTCTTGGATAAGGGCTAGATTGAATCCATTTCTGTGGACAATAATTTGGTTGCCTTTTGGCAAGTGATGATGTTGTAAGAATACTTGTTAACTGATTTAATATTGGTCTCTTGTTTGGTGATTTCTTACTACATTAAGTTTTCTATCCTTGGATGCCTATGGAATATTTTTCCATAATTCCATCAGGGTTATCCAAATTATGAATTAAGAAAATACCATCCTGTGACATAGAATATCTGGAGTTTATGTTATTTTTAATTGTACTCTATATTGTACCAGAAAAAGTTTATAGTCAAAAGACTGAACATGACTTTGGACCCCTGTTGATAAAAATTCATTTATCTCTCCAGGTGTTGGAGTTCTAACCAGGTAGAATGGACCTGTTTGGATGAGATGAATTCGAGAGGTAGCGGATGGTCAAAAATCCAACAGTTTCGGTCAAACCTCTCCAAATCCCAAAAAATCCAAAATCCGGAATTCCGGATTTTTTTTGGGGAATTCCAAGAGTTTTTTGGGAGATTTCCGGATTGCTTTGGGGGAGGGGGAATTCCGGATTGTAAAAGAATGCAAATTCCACAAAACATTACCAATAATCTACTGCACTGAAAGTCCAAACAGTGCTGATTAAATGAGTTTTTAAACTCAGCCGCTCACTTACTTCAGCTCATCCAAACAGCCCCATTATTGACTACCCATCCCTTTCTTTCACTAGAGTTTTTGGAGGAAATCGCTGCTCCAGCAGGTACTCTCTCTCTCTCTCTCTCTCGTGTGTGCGTGCGTGTGGGGCTAGATTGCTGAAGTATTTACTCTTAGTTTTTTTTACATGAACTTGTTCTCATCCATATTAAGATAAGGACCCATTTCCAAAGTACACGGTCATTATACAAATTGGTTTGAAATTTTGAACTCCTTATGAGTATGTACGTGTTAATTTTTCGTCTATTGCCACTCTTGTTGGACTTTTAAACAATTGCAACTTCTTTACGACATCTACCCAAAAATGAAAACACACGGGAATCTAAGAGAGAACAAAAAAAAAAACAGAAAAAAAGTGGCAGAGAACTGATAAAAAAACTAGAAAGGATAATGTTCCATTTTCATAAATCGTTGTTGCTGTGTGTGATTCCTGCCTTGTATGCTTCGAAAGTGCCACTTGTGGCGTTGAGGTTTTGCCGACTCTATAGTCTATTGCATACTGAAAGTCTCTTAGGTATGTTGTCATCTGGGACATGCACTTTATAGTTAATATACCCTTAAACAGTTACTTTTACTAATCCAGTCTCTTCTGTTTGATTAAATTATGTTAGTCTAAACTGTTCGATATCCTAACTTATTCTTTGAACTTATAGAATATTGTTTTAGTGGGGAGGTTAAGAAACCAACTATGTTTGTGAATTATATAAAATAAAATAGACTTCCTAATGAACTTTGAAGAAGTGGACTTTCCGATTTGTACTATATTATGTGAATCAGACGGAGATAGAAATGGTAATTTATTGTCCAAAACTGAAGATCTCTGGATATTGGGACCTCCTTAATTTTTTCTAATGTTACCTATTGAAAAATTTATATCTGTTAATGATTGATGACTGGCAGTTCATTTTTCATTTGAGATAATTCTGCCAAGGTCTAACTCAATCTCAGTTATCGAAATGGTAGCATGTGTGATTGGTGCTCCACAAGTCAACCAATCCAAGTACCCCCTTGTTGTTTGGCACTATTTATTGTGACCACGAAAGATGAAGTGTGCAATGCATTTATTCGTTTTGCTAGTCACCTACATTCATGGATGTCTAACGCAAGCACATGGATTAAGGAGTTCATAGCTATCGCCACTATTGGGTTCTCATTTGTTTGTAAAGCTTGTTAGGGGTGATGGCTTTTATGGCCAGGAGATTGTGATACATATAAACAATTCTGTTTTAGTCATTCCTTGAGCGTACTAAGATTGAGGTAACTTGTCTAGTTCACTGGGAAAACTTTGTTTGAGGTGGCATCAGACAAAGGGACCCTTTCTGAGGATACTCTGGTGTTAATTCTGGCGCGGTTACAGTAAAATGTGTAAAAACTCAGTAGTTGAAGATTTAATGGTTTAAACTATAGAAACATTGTACAATTGACTGATTCTATCGGCTTGACCTCCGTCTTTCTTTTTTTCATTTGCACAGACATATTAGATGCAAAATCCTCTTAATTTAAAAAAAAGTACACAACATACCATGAGAATGTAAATTATCGTGGACATAGAAAAGATGAAGAGTCATCGCACTCTCATGGCAATTTGTCGTGGACATAGAAAAGATGAAGAGTCACCGCACTGAATCCTGTGTTTGTGTGTGCATAGAAATGGAGCCACTTCTAGTTATAAATAGCTGATGCTGAAATTTAGGCAGTACACAGTAACCTTGTGATGATGATGACAAAGATTTATATCTTCTTAATAGTAGTAATTCGCATCATATACCTATTCGATCTTGTTTTACCACTTTGAAGCTCCTCCATCCAACAAATTATTATGAAATTATATAGAAGAATCTAAATTTGATACCAATCGTAAGAAAACAATTAAGAACGATAAAAAAAACATCTCTCTCTCTCTCTCTCTCTCTCTCTTCTGTCTGCTGACTGTATGATAATACCTTTACTGATTGTATTGTGTATATGTAGGTGATGCTGGTGAAGCCATAAAGTGTAACTCGTGGTTTGGAAATTCGTTGACCCAAGCCCACATGGATAAGACTGAATCTCCTAATTATGGTCCCTCTCAGCGAGGGAATGCACTAATGTAAGCGGAATAACATCTTTCTTGCCTCTAATCATACTAAAGTCACAGTATTCAAACCTAGTTAGTGTTTGTTTTTCACTAGTTGTATCTCTGTCTCCTTTATGTTGTTTTATATGTGGTATTGGTTATTATTTGGAAACATCAAGAAATAAATTAACAAGTCCTTAGTGAAAGAAGAAAAAAAAAGGTGAATTTAAAAACTTGCACTTTTTATGGTGAAAGAAGAAAAAGTTCAGTGTCGAAAGGGAAAGAATGGACCCTATGATTGTATGTGGAACCAAAGTGGGTCAACAATGCTTTGTTAATGGATAAGTTCTTGATTGTGTCAGTTTCAACGAACAACAGTTTCTTGGCCTTTTGAAGTATAGTTCAGACAAAATAGCAGTGATGCATCACAATCCGAAATTGTAAATTTTGAGTCCAACAAGTCCCTTCCTTTTAGTGTGTCTATAACACCACCACATTCTGCTCATTTATGTACCATTGATTGACTTATGTGAGATAACTTGTTAAGCTGTAGAGAATTCTTGTGTGGACTGTGGAGTGAACTATGGTAGAATGAGGCTGGTTCCGGGGGAAGAAGCTTAACTAGAGACGAGTGATTATGGGGAACATGTTGACTATTTCGTCTAGTTTCATGTACCTTAGTGGACCAAACATGTAGAAGAAAATGACATGCCTAATTACAATGATTAAGGTTATTTTGTGTATCCAATATCATATAATCATAAAACCAGTTGTTATACTCACGTCTTTACCACTACGAAGGGACCTAAAAATGTCTGTAATCACATTGCTCTCTTGAGTTTCTGTACTAAAGTTATCCAATTTAATAACTTATCCATGGTTCATTTCAAATTCGGATCACACTTCATATATGTTCATGGGGGTGAATAAAATTTCTTCATGTTACTCATCCAGTCATCCACACATCTCAGGATGTACTCGGCTGTGTCACACCGTGTCTAAATATTCAAAACTGATTTAAGCCTTATTAACTCATTCTCTTGTAAGCTGATGAGATTTGCTAAAAGATTTGATAACAATTCTCGCAACTATCTCCCCACTAGCCCTATATCTTACTGACTCTGTTAGTTGGCTAGTTGACTTCCACTTTTTCTCCTCCTCTCAAAGACGTATATGCTTGCGCAAGGTAATCGCATAAACCTAATAACATTTACCTCTGAACATAAGTCAGGATATCTGAATAGGTTTTAATAGCCAGTTCGGCATATTTACCTGGTACTTATACCTTGAGAGCATTTCCAACCCCTCATGGGGAGTGGGAGGGGATGGGCAATATACGTACAAAAATACATACAACCTCTAACCCCTCATGGGTAGGGGGTGGGAGGGGGTGTTTTTGGCAGGGGTGGGTGGGGGTGGTTAGGGGGGACTTCCCCATGAACAACCCCCTCCGTGGGGTGGCTAGTTAATCTAAATTTTTGGTATATTAATTACATTTAATAATATAGTGTCATTATAATCTGTATTTTTTTATTATGATCAGTTTATATCTTTTATTTATGAGCATTTCAAAAAAAATTATGAAAATAAATAATGTTTTTATGATAAGTGAAAAATATATTTAAGAAGAAAAAAAAATATCATGATTTTATTTTGTTTTAGAAATTTGACACATCTTATATATATATATATTAGTAATATGTATATATTACTAATATATATATATTAGTATTATATTCTATTTATTAGTATTAATAATTCATTTTTATATTATTAAATATTTTAAAGTAAAATTTATCGAGTGTGGGCAGGGGATGGGTTGTAGATGATCAGGCGGAGGGGGAGGGGGAGGGGGAGGGGTGTGGTGGTGATGGGTTGGAGATGCTGTAAGTTGCCTCTTCAGATAATTCTGCATATCAATATGTGATAAAGATGTGAACTGTATGTAAGACATTATTCTTAATGGCTAATATAACTTAGGCTACTTAGTACATTGACAAAAAATGGTTCAAGTATCATGAGCTTGATCTCTTATAAGTTGATGAGATTTTCTAAAAGATTCTACAGCGATTCTCGCGGCTACCTCCCCACTAGCCACAATATCTTAGGGACTCGGTTGGTTGGCTTGTTGACTTCCATTTCCTTTCTATTCCTCCTCTTTTTGTTGTTGTTATTCTTTTCCTCCTCCCTCTTGAAAGAGATAAGAAGATTTGAGGGTGAAGAACCCTAATTACAGAGAAGAAGACGAAGAGAAGAGGCAGTGTTTATTCACAAATGACCTAACCTGCTATTACATCAACCAGTGACTTATATAGTGCTATACCAACGGTAGGATGAGAAGGACAGCTCATCCAACGGTAGGATGAGCTGTTAGGGTTCGTACAACAGGTGAAGTGACAAATATACCCTTAAAACAAGTGGGTAATTACATTAATGTAAAAGGGTTTAATTCTTTGGGCTTCAACTGCTGTGTTGGGCTTCTTTCTTCAGTCTTGGGCTTGATTTAGCTTTAGAGTCCGTAGTCCGTTATTACGCCCCCTTAAACTGATGGTGAATGCTGAACCATCAGTTTAGACTTGAATTTTTCAAACTGCTGAACCGGAAGAGACTTGGTGAATATATCAGCTAGTTGATCTGCACCAGATATAGGAACCACAGTAAGATGTTTTAAAAGTGCTTGTTCACGAATATAATGATAGTCCAATTCGATGTGTTTAGTACGAGCGTGAAATAATGGGTTAGCCGTAAGAGATAAAGCAGACAAATTATCAGTGATTAGTAACGGTGGTTCTGGAATACGTATACGAAGATCATAAAAAAGTTGGCGAAACCAAGATAAATCAGCGGCACCAGTGGCTAGTGCCCTATATTCTGCTTCAGTTGAAGAGCGGGAGACAGTGGGCTGCTTTTTAGCAGACCAGTGGACAGGATTAGGGCCGAGGAAAACAACGAGCCCAGTAGTACTACGACGATCTGTTGGATCACCGGCCCAATCGGCATCGGTAAAAATGTGAATGGGCAAATGACCCTTTTGATAAAATAAGCCATAAGATTTGGTACCTTGTAGATACCTAAGCACTCTTTTAGCACCACTAAGGTGGACAGAGGTGGGTTGGTGCATAAATTGGCACAAATGATTCACCGCGAAGGCGATGTCAGGTCTACTAAATGTGAGATATTGTAGAACGCCTAAAAGTTGACGATAAGTTGTGGCATCAGGAAGTAAGTCCCCATCAAGAACATGGTATTTAACTCCACCAGCAAGGGGTGTGCTGGTGGGTTTACAATGGGACATATTGAACTTAGCAAGTAAATCACATATGTATTTTTCTTGAGTGATTTTAATACCATGTGAGGACCTGCTGATTTGTAATCCTAGAAAGTACGTTAATGGACCAAGGTTGGTCATTGAAAATTCAGTATTTAGTTTTTGAGTAAGTAAAGCAATGTAGGGAAGATCATTCCGGGTTACTATAATGTCGTCGACGTACAACAATAAAATGGTAAGTTTATTGTTGATATGTCGGACAAACAAAGAACAATCTGCAGTAGAAGCAACAAAGCCCAAAGAGAGTAAAAAAGTGGTAAACCGTTCAAACCAGGCCCGGGGGGCCTGTTTGAGCCCGTAAATAGATTTGTTAAGACGACAAACATGATGTGGGTACTGAGGGTTTACAAACCCAACAGGCTGCTGCATATAGACAGTTTCACGGAGAAAGCCGTGTAAAAACGCATTTTTTACGTCAAGTTGTAGCAAAGGCCACGAAAAAGTAGCGGCTAAAGCTAAAATAGTACGAACCGTGGCATGTTTGACGACTGGACTAAAGGTCTCGTCGTAATCGATGCCATGGTTTTGGTGAAAGCCTTTAGCTACTAAGCGGGCTTTGTATCTAGAGACAGACCCATTTGGGTTAAATTTAGTGCGATAAACCCATTTGTTACCAATAAGATTTATATTTGGAGGGGGTGGAACAAGAGTCCACGTATTCTGCTGTAAGAGACTGTTAAATTCTTCATCCATGGCTTTTTGCCAAAGTGAAGATTTAGCAGCCTCTTTAAAAGAAGTGGGATCAGAGTGTTGTGTGTGAGATGGTGCAGTTGCAGTAAATCCAACAGAAGAAGAAGGAGCAACATAATAAACAAGTTTTCTTTTACTAATGCCTGATTTGCTACACGTTTGCATCGGATGGCCACCATGAGATGTGGAAGGAGGAGGGTGTGGGGGGGGGGGGGGGGGGGGAAATCATCACTGGACTATCACCATCTGCCGAGCCAAAGTGGGTCTGGGACAGTGAACTAGCACCTGCATCAAGTGTAGTAACTGGAGTATCAAGAGGAGTATCTGTTGGATTCCGAAAGGACTGTGCAGGTGATGGTGCTGGAACAGAGGGTCCACTTGGCTGCAGATTAGGAGAGCCCTCAGAAAATATGTTCTCTGGTATAAAACCAGAGTGGTCAGATTCATGAGATGAACCTGAAGAAGGGACAGAAGTGCCTGAAACAGAAATACCAGAATGTGAGTGAATAGAAGTAGAAGATAAAGAAAATGGAAAGGAGAATTCATCAAAGTAAACATCCCTGCTAACAAAAAAATTGTGAGAAATAGGTTCATAACAGATATAACCCTTGTAACCAGATGCATAACCAAGAAAGACACACTTTTTAGTTTTAGGATCCAATTTTGATTTGTTATAATCAGTTAAGCGTGGATAACATGAACAACCAAAGACACGTAAATAAGTATAGTCAGGTTTAGATTTAAATAACAATTCATAAGGAGATTTGTGAGAAGTAGTTGAACTAGACATACGATTAATAAGGTAGGTAGCTGTGGCTACGGCATGATACCAAAATTTCTTTGGTAAAGAAGCAGTTTCAAGTAATGTAACTGCTGTTTCTATAATGTGTCGATGTTTACGTTCAGCTAGACCGTTTTGTTGTGGAGTATAAGGGCAGGATTTCCTATGACTAATACCATTTTCAAGTAACAGTTTCTGAAATGTGAAAGCAGTGTACTCCCCTTTACCATCCGATTGAAAAATTTTAATAGGATACCCCAGAAGTTTTTCAATAAAGAGTTTGTAAGTTGCAAACACAGAACTGACTTCAGACTTAAGTTTTAAAGGGAACAGCCAAGTAAATCTTGAAAAATTATCAATAAACAGTACATAGTACCTATAACCAGAATAAGAAACAGTAGTAGCAGGACCCCATACATCGCTGTGAATCAAATGAAGAGGAGTAGAAGTAACAGATTCAGATAACTTATAAGGTAAACGAGCAATTTTTCCAGCTAGGCATGCTTCACATAGAGAATCATGTTGTTTAACAGAAGTTGAAGAAGAAAAAGATAAACAATTAACACATTGTGATAAAACAGTTTCTGATGGGTGACCCAGGCGTGAATGCCAAAGTTGTGATTTGATTCTTTGGCCTAAATGAGCTTGAGGGCCTTGAAGAGATAGAGAAGAGAAGGGATACAAGCCATTTCTACTGGGTCCCTGAAAAAGTATTCTGTCCGTATCCTTGGCCTGGATACAAAATGAGTCCTTATCAAAAATAAAGCGAGTATTGTGGTCGGAGCAAAATTTGTGGACAGACAATAAATTAACAGATAGTGAAGGAACATGTAAAGTGTTTGTCAAAGAATAAGAGCAATTTGAAGTTGTAAGAAAGGCAGTACCAGAGTTCTTTATAGGAAGAGAGGAGCCGTTACCCACTGTAACACAGTCATTTCCGGAGTATGGCTCTGCAAGAGAGAGGTTGCGGAGGTCGGACGTCATGTGACTGGAGGCTCCGGTATCAGTTAACCAGAGATCAGAAGGAGGTATTTGCTGCTGATTAGATGTTGCAGCCATAGCAGAGAGCTGCTCAGGAGGGTGGCGACCTTGATATGCATAATTCATACGGTGGTAGCAGTCAATAGCGGAATGGTAGTCGTATCCGCATATTTGACAATTAATCGGGCTTGAGCCACCACGACCCGAACCACTGTTACGCCCCCTGGAACCGGAGCGTCCTGATCCGCCTCGACCCGAACCGTTACCATACCCGGATGCGCCATACCCGGATCCGGAAGACCCGGACCCGTAACCAGATCCGTAGCCGAACCCGGTACCAGACCCGATATCAGATCCATAGTTTTGACCATCATTGTACCCGGATCCAGAACCGAACCGGACCGCCTCCTCGAGAACCGGATCGACCCCCACCACGGAAGCCAGAGGGTTGGCGACCACCACGTCCACCACGGTGATGGTAGAACGCCGCCGGAGAAGACAGATCTGGGGTTGGCGACTGTGAGGCTAGCATCTGTTCATCAGCCTTGAGCAAGACATAGAGTTCTTCGAAAGAGATCGGGTCAGATCGAATCCGAAGAGAAGATCGGAAAAGATTGAACTCCGGTGGAAGGCCATTGAGTGTATAGAGTAACATGTCCTCATCATCTATCATCACAGAGGATACAACAAGGCGATTGCGAAGTGTCTTAAGGCGCTGCATGTAAGAATCGATCGAATCAGAGCCTTTCTTGATCGATTGAAGTTCACCTTTGAGTTGCAAAATATGAGATCTGGTAAGTGAGGCATAGCGCCGCTCCAAAACAAGCCAAGCGTCGTGAGAGGTAGCAGATCCGATGACTTGAGTGAGAGATTCAGCGGAAAGAGTGGCGTTGAGGATCGTTAGGACCGCCTGATCCTGTAGATGCCAAGCCGTGAAGGCTGGATTGACCTCCGGAGAAGCCGATCCATCGGTGGTGGGTAAGAACTGTGCAGGACAAGGTGTAGACCCATCAAGAAAACCAAAAAGAGTGTGGGTTTTGAAACTCGATGTGATTTGGTGCTTCCATAGGAAAAAATTGGAAGCATCTAATTTGAAAGGTAAAAGGTTATGTATGTTAGATAAGAGGTATAACGGCGGTGTCGCCGGTGTGGTGGTGGTGTTGGTAGAGAGCGACATTATGGCTCTGATACCATGAAAGAGATAAGAAGATTTGAGGGTGAAGAACCCTAATTACAGAGAAGAAGACGAAGAGAAGAGGCAGTGTTTATTCACAAATGACCTAACCTGCTATTACATCAACCAGTGACTTATATAGTGCTATACCAACGGTAGGATGAGAAGGACAGCTCATCCAACGGTAGGATGAGCTGTTAGGGTTCGTACAACAGGTGAAGTGACAAATATACCCTTACAACAAGTGGGTAATTACATTAATCTAAAAGGGTTTAATTCTTTGGGCTTCAACTGCTGTGTTGGGCTTCTTTCTTCAGTATTGGGCTTGATTTAGCTTTAGAGTCCATAGTCCGTTATTACCTCTCACGCACAAAGACTCTCAGGCTTGCAAGCTAATCTCATAAACCTAACATTGACCTCGGAACATAAGAATTACGGCGCTCGTGTAGCTTTAATAGGCAGTGCAGTATCTTTACCTGGTACTTAACCACTAATACCTAAGAGCCTACTAAGTTGTCTCATCCAAGCATTCTGCACATTGTCGATATGTGACAAGGACATGAACTGTTTGTCAGACATTCTTCTATAATCTTCTTCAACCATAAGTAACATTAGGATCCGTCTAAATTTCTAATGTAACTTATGAAGGGCCTAATGAAAGAAATACATTATAATCAAGAGGTGAAATCTAGATGGTGAGCAACTCAGTGATGTTCAAAATTGTTTTAAGTAACATCATGAGCTTGATCTCTTATAAGTTCATGAGATTTGCTAAATGATTTGACAACTATTCTCGCAACCACATCACCACTAGCCCTATATCTTACTGACTCTGTTAGATGGCTTGTTGACTTCCATTTCCTTTCTGTTCCTCCTCTCTTTGTTGCAGTTTTTGCTTCTCCTCCTCCTCCTCTTCCTCCTCCTCTCTCTCATACACAAAGAAGAGACATGCACTTGCAATAACTACGTGTGTGTGGATTTTAATAGCCAGTTCAGCATCTTTACCTGGTACTTGTACCTAAGTTGTCTCTTCCGACAGTTCTGTACATTATCAATATGTGATAAGGACATGAACTGTTTGTAAGACATTACTTTATGATCCTCTTCCATCATAATTAGCTCTCTTTATTAAAGAACTGCAATTTCTAACCTCATATCTAATGCATAATTCCAAAGACCTTTAATATAAATTTCCCAAATTGGTCATTCTCTATATCACTATATGTGCTTGTGTATGCTGTACACATGCAAGCATTAGTATGTTGGCAATCTTAACATAGCGCAACTTGCGGAAGGTATTCCCTTGACTCAGTGCCACGAGGGTAGGTGTGACTGCCCTTATATAAGTGGAGAATAGTTGATCTAATAATGCAAAAGTTGTAACCCCAACATTGCTTTCTTATTATATAGTCGAGTTGGTTCATACTCTGCCCCCTTCTCTATTTTTTAAATAAACCAGTGTTAAAGAGTAACATTAAAAAATGATGTCTTAATAAAACTTGATAACAGACTAACCACTTTTTGTATTTTTTCTGAGTGGATGAAAACAATATACTAATTGAAATGGAAATGATGGACCCTTTTATTCTGTATGAAACCTGTGTGGGTCACTAATACTATTGTTCTTGGATAAGGGCTAGATTGAGTCCATTCCCATGGACAATAAACTTCTTTGCTTTTAAAGCAAGTGATGATGTTATGTTAGAATACTTAATAGTTAATATAATAATATTGCAACTTTGCATATTTAGGACTCTTTTAGTGGTCTTCTTATGATGGAATAACCAATCATATTTGTCTTTTCTTCCTGTTTCTTAACTTCATTTTCATTTTCTATCCCTGGATGCTGATGAAATATTTTTCCATAATTCCATTTGGGTAATCCAAGTTATGAATAAAGAAAGTATCATCCTGTAACATAGAACATCTGGAGTTTGTGTTATTTATTTATACTCTATATTGTACTAGAAAAAGTTAAAACTGAAAGACTGAACATGAATTTGGAGCCCTGTTGATAAAAATTCATTAATCTCTCCAGGTTTTGATGGAGTTCTGGCCAGGTAGAATGACTACCCTCCCCTTCTTTCACCACGGTGTTGGAAGCAATGGTTCCCTCTCTCTCTCTCTCTCTCGTGCGTGTGAGGTCGGACTGCTATCTATTTGCTCTCTTTTTTTACATGAAATTCTTCTCATCCATACTTGATGAGGATCTACTTCCAAAACCCAAGTGAGTTATCAGTATAATATTCATATGAACTGTTTAAGAGGTTGGACTGCTATCCATTAGTCGTCTATTGTCACTCTTGACGACATCCTACCTAAAAATGAAAACACACAGGAATCTTAGAGAG
This sequence comes from Linanthus parryae, assembly GCA_023055425.1. Lineage (NCBI taxonomy): Eukaryota > Viridiplantae > Streptophyta > Magnoliopsida > Ericales > Polemoniaceae > Linanthus > Linanthus parryae. The sequence continues at coordinate 11,511,438 of JALGPY010000006.1, read as the reverse complement.
AACCAAAAATTGACAGGTAATCAATTAATCAACTATAACGGATAATGTTCTCTAGATCGTTGTTGCTGCGTATGATTCTGCCTTGTATGCTTCCAAAGTGCCACTTGTGGCGTTGAGATTTTGCTGACTCTATTCGACATTGAAAGTTTCTTAGGTATGTTGTCATCTGGGACATGCACTTTATAATTTATATACCCTTAAATAGTTAAGTTAACTAATCCAACCTCTTCTGGTTCATTAGATTATTTTAGTCTGAATAGTTTGATATTCCAACTTAATCTTTAAACTTCCATAAGTTTTGTTTAGTGGGGAGGCTGAGAAGAAAACATACTTTTCGTGAATTATAAAGAAAAACTTTGCACTTTTTAATGAACTTTGGAGGAGTGGACTTGCCGACTTGTACTATGCTATGTGGATCCATCGGAGATAAAAATTGTACTTTAATGTCGAAAATTGACAATATCTGGATGTTGGGGACTCTTTAGTTTCTTCTGATTATATTGCCAATGATTGATGAGTGGCGGCTCATTTTTCCTTTGAGATAATTCTGCCAAGGTATCACTCAATCCCAGTTATCGAATGGTAGAGTGTGTGATTGATGTTCGACGAGTCAGCCAATCCAAGTAGACCCTTGTTGTTTGGATCTATTTATTGTGATTGCGATAAAGGTGAAGTGTGCAATGCATTTTATTCGTTTTGAAAGTTACCTGCACTGATGGATGACTAACATAGGCATGTGGATTGGGATGTTCATAGCTATCGCCACTATCTGGCTCTCATTTGTTTGTAAATCTTGTTATGGGTGATGGGTTTTATGGTCAAGAGATTACGAGATATATAAACCATTTCTTTCTTTCATTGCTTGAGGTGGAACCAGACAAAGAGACCCTTTTCAAGGATAAGCTGGCAAAGAGTCGTAGATTTGACTGTTTGAACTAGAGAACATTGTATGATTGACTGATTTTATCGGCTTGACCTTCGCATTTTTTTTTAATTTGCATACACATGTTAAATGCAAAATTTTCTGAATTTTATGAAAATAAGACGAAGTGGCATAACCAAGACAACGTAAATTATTGTGTTATAGAAGATGAATAGTTTACTAAATCAGTTAATCCGGTCTATTCATATGCATGGAGCCACTTAAGCAGTACACAGTAACCTTATGATGATGATTGTGAGAAAGATTTATATCTTTGAAATCATTCGCATCATACAAGTATCAAATAAAATAGAAGGAACTAGATTTGATACCAACCCTAAAGAAAAACAAATAAGAAAAGATAAAACCATTAATTTCTCTTTCCAATCATCTGTGTGTGTGTGTGCTGACTGTGTGATAATCTCCTTGCTGATTGTATTTTGTGTATATGTAGGTGATGCTGTTGAAGCCATAAAGTGTAACTTGTTGTTTGGACATTTTGCTGACTCAACTCCACATGGATAGGACTGGTTTTTCCTTTAATTATGGCCCCTCTCAACTGGTGAATATACTAATGTAAGTGGACTAACATTTTCTTTCTTGCCTCTAATCATACAAAATACCACAATTACCTGCTTAGTGTTTGCTTTTCACTAGTTGTTCCTCTCTCTGCCCCCTTTATGTTGTTTTTATATGTGGTATTGGTGGTATGGAGGAAACATCAAGAAAGAAAATTAACAAGTCCTTGGTGAAAAATAAAGGGGGAATTAAAAAACTTGCACTTTTCATAATAAAAGAAGAAAAAGTTCAGTGTTGAAAGGGAAAGAATGGACCCTATGATTTTGTATGTGAAACCAGAGTGGGTCAACAGTGCTTTGTTGTTGGATAAGTTCTTGATTGTGTCAGTTGCAATGGACAACAATTTCTTGGCCTTTTAAAGAATAGTTTAAGCTAAAATAGCAGTGATGCATCGCAATCTGAATTTGTAAATTTAAGTCCAACAAGCCCCTCCCTTTCAAGGGTGTCTATAATAACACAATCATTTTTGCTCATTTAGGTGACAATAATTGACTTGTGTGATAATTTGTTGAACTGTATAGAACTCCTTGTGTGGATGTGAACTGTGGTGGAATGGACTCTGGTAGATTGATGCTGATTTCGACAAAGAAGCTTAACTAGAGACGATTTAATCGTGTTTGTGGGGGAATACATTGAGAATTGGAATCACGAGACTTGGAAAAAACAAGTGAAGCTGGAAGAAGTTCTTCCCATTGAACCACAGATGTCACACAAATCTAGCTGAAAAAAAACCTCTCCACAAAGCTCTAGTTGAGGAGGTTGGTTAAATTTTAAAAGAATTATACATCAAGTCTGGAGCATCCTTAGTTATATAGTTTGTCGATTTCATAAACATATCGGACAATTCATTGTTGATTGATTCGCCTTGGCTTTCTAAGACTGGGGAAGATTGTGATCATCTGGGGAAATTTAGGTGAGAGGATTGGGAGAAACGGACAGACAAGATTGAGCAAAATATTCTGAAAATCATCGTACATCCCATCTTCTCTACTGTGTAAACCGACTAAGAAATTGTATCGTAGTGGTGGTTGTGCCATCATGGAAATGGAGGATCTTGAAATATATGGTTTGAGTAAACATGAAGTTTAGTGGCATCTTTCTTTATTTGTTCTCAAATTGTTGGGTTAAGAATATATGCATGCTTCAGTCATGTCCATTGAGTGGAATTCAATTATTTTTCTACAATATTGTGTGGTATTTCTACCCTTTTCGTATATGTCTGCTAAACTTTACATGTTAGATCGGTTAGTGTACCTGATCCAATCTATGCATCACATGACAAGGAGTAGAATTAGTTCTATTCCCTTGAAAGTTGAAACTCGATGTGGATTTTAAAAGCAAACACCCGTCTGCACTTCATTTAATAAATAGAGCGGGTGAATTCTTTAGTGTGAGCGAATATTTTTTTTTGTCATTTATATAGGACTAGGTTCACTCCGCGCGCGTTGCGCGCGGCGTGCCATTGCACCGGGCGTTGCCGTACGGTTTGGAGGTTGACAATTGTGTCATCGTACGTGTAATTGGAATTCATGTGTCGCAGAAAGAGTATAGTACAAATTGTTTTTAATTTTTTCTAACAAGAGGATATCATAGTACAAATTGTTCTTTAATTTTTTCTAAGAAGAGGACATCAAAATCTATGGTTTGATGCAACAAATTGATATTACATGTAGTAATCACGGCCGACGAAATTGATATTGATATTTACTAATGTCAGTGAACGTGTATTTGATCACACATATTTTCCTTCAAAGAAAAACTAATTATATTTACAAATGTGTGTTTGTGATACAATAGCTTCGTACTTTATTTTCTTGGTTTTAAAATAGATATCATGGAAAATACTTCCTTAAAATTGATTCTCATAATTAGACTCTGCTGCTCTTACAGAGGTCTTAATTGCCCCGCTACCACCAGGAAAACACAATTATAACCTCAAACCCTAATCTATTGTCAACGCCTAGTTTCCTCTCCAATAAGTCACCCTCTGATTCCTTTTGATTTACGTTTCATCATTAAGATCTATCGTTTCGTGTGTGTTGAAGATTTCGCCGGTAGATTTAGTGGGGTTTGCAATATTTTCTGATTGATTCAAAGTGTGCATTTAATACAGACGTGTCTCTTAGAAGATGCACGGTAATAAGTTCTTTGAATGGACGTGAACAGTTGCAACGGTCTTTTCACATTCATATTCAGAAATTGTATATAACCACAACCAATTTGTTGTAGTAATAACATATAGTACAGCAATGGATTCTGGT